>CM052354.1:1414235-4051897 GCA_028551475.1 Casuarina equisetifolia
TGCTTGACAGATGGCTTAGCTGGGCTTCGTCTAGAGATGCCTCTTTGTGGAGACGACAATTACGAAACTGGAAGGATGTAAAAGGTGATGCTTTCTCTGAAATTGCAAAAAGCAAAAATCCATTCCAACACCAGCAACACAATTGGTATGACAGAGATTTGAATTCATAGTAATGCGTGGTCATAGGGATTCATTAGTACAAAAGATTAGCTTCTAATACTTAAAAAGATTAAACTCAACTAATGCATAACAAATTTAAGTACAAATAATCTCTTCAAGTTGTCTTTCTATGAATCACAAGCAACTTGAATGGACAACCTTTTCAAATGCTCTAAACATAAGTATAAAAATATGCAAAATTGAGTATACAAGCTACATGAGTTGACACCCAAATTTTCTTGCGTATGCTTCCATGTTTCTTCATTTGGATTTGATTCGTAATGTAATATATTTTGCTAGAAATTCATCTCCTTTACCCTTTTTTATTGGTATGCAAATGGGGTGAGAGATTTTGGTGTCTCTACCTTAGTTCCAATTGAGTTAATGCATATCCTTTACCTTTCTATCAATCTTTTCAAATATATTATTATTGCAACTTGAGAATAAAAAAGTGTCTCAGAAATTCAAAAGCCATAAAAAATCGTCACATATATATTTTTTTTCTAATCGTTAATGCTTTTTCAACAACTTAACATTTTTGTGTTCTTAAAAGTACGGTGATGCTACTAAATATCTTCTTGTTAATTTTTTTTTTGCTTAGAATTTATCTTGTTTGACATTGAAATTTAATGTTAAGTATTCTTTATTAATATGTACCATCTACCTTCTTTTTTTTTTTTTCTTCTAACTTTTGGGTGCGAGTTATTCTATTGCTAGACTATTTACGGGATCTAGAGATTATAATTGGGCATTTGTACAGTATGAGATCAAGTGGTTATTGAATTGTAGAGTAGATTTAAACTAGTCATTGAGTCCTTACAATATTTGTGTAATAAAATGAGATAATGGGTAAGCAAGAGAGTTTGTGGAATGAATCTAGATTCAGCTATAAAGAATTTGTACAATAGTAAGCCTATGTTTGTAGGTTGAGTCCTATTCTAAACAAGGAATAATAATATTTACAACAATTATAGGAAAAGCAAATATAGAATGTACAGGGAATATTTTGAATAGCTAATGCCAACAATGGCAATATGTTTGGTGGCCTTTATACTCATTAACACTCCCCTTTAAGCTAGAAATTTAAATAAGTCAAATACTCCAAGTTTGGAGATAAAATATTAATGTTGCTTGCTATTTAGTGCCTTCATCAATAGCTCTGCTAGTTACTCTTTGGTAGATATGTGATGTGTCGTAATGATGTCCTACTAGAACTTCTCTTTCATGTAATGACAATCAACCTCAATGTATTTAATGCGCCCAAGAAAATTAGATTTGTTGTTATCTTTTCTGTAGCTTTGTTATCACAATAAAGTAAAATAGGATGTCGCATATGAAAATTGAAGTTTGTAAGAAGTCCTATGATCCTCACTATTTCACTAGTGATAATTTGCATAACTCGATATTCTACCTCGACTAAAGATAATGAAATGATGGTCTACTTTTTTTTAGCACCAAGATATCAAAGTGTTTCGCGACATAACACAAAAACCTATGATAGATTTCTTCGTCATCGAATGTGTTGTAGTCTAAATCACAAAAAGATTGCAATTCAAACTTTGACAAAAATGAAAACATGAGACTAAGGCCTAGAAAACCCTTCAAATATTTAATTAACTTCAAGGTGGCTTCCATATGGGATTGTTTTGGATTGTGCATGACCTAACTAAGAAGCTGAATTAGAAAAGTGATGTTAGGTTTTATGAAAGTCAAGTAAATGAGTTTGCCAACTAATTACTAATATGCTAAAGGGTCTTCAAATGGAGGATCATTGATTTTTTTCCTTTGAGCCTGCATCATATTCTACACTTGTGAATTTTTTATTTTGCTTCATTGGAATGATAAAAGGCTTAGAACCAGGTAATCCATCCTCAAAGACTAATTTTAGTGTATACTTACGTTGACATAAAGAGATACCGTTTGGTGAAAGAACTTTGATTGACTAAGATCTTTCATAAAAAATGTGACATTAAGGAATTGCTTGATTTCACTAATTCCAACTTAATTGTTTTATGTTATCAATATATTATCAATATAAATAAGTAATGTTACAAAAGAGTTACTATGAGTTTTAGTGAATATGGAATAGGCATGGCAAGATTGGTGGAAACCATTATGAACTAGAGCACTAATAAATTTGACATTTCATTGATGGGATGCTTGCTTTAATGCATATAAGACTTTTCACAGTTGACATACTAATTGCTCCCCTCAAGTCTGAAATTTTAGGGAAAGCTCCATATATACTCATATTTATATCAGCAAAAGAAGCAAAAATCAAGCATACTAAAATTAATGATGAAAAATTCCGACGTGACATTGGAGGATGGAATGAAGAACTACAATGGATGATCAAAGCAATAAAAGGAAGAGATTTAGCTACTAAACTTCTCAAGATATCTTTCTTAGCTTGTATTTATTGTATATGGGCTAAACGAAATAGAAGACGTTTTCAGGGGAAAACAATAGATATCCTTATTCTCTTAGCGAAAATAAAGAAGATAGTACGAGGGAAAGCTTCTTTGTTTAGAAATATAAAATTTTCTCAATGCAATGTTATTTTGAATGAGATTTGGAGGCTTCCAACTTCCTTTTTTTATAGATATGGTGACTTTTGTAATACTGGGGTGTACTCCTGTACTTTTCTACTTTAATATGTATTAATACAGTTTACCTTGCCACTAAAAATAAAATAAAATTAATGATAAAAAATTGTGTGACATATTTATAGCCCATATGAAATGATTATACAATCATTTGATGAATGGAAAATCCATTTGATTATGTTCAAATTAGGATTGTAGACTCAACCCTTTAGCCTATGAAATTCTTTGACACATTACGCTCACTCTCACACTCACATGTATCTTCCCATTATCTTTCGTTTTGTAATACATTCTAAATACATTGAGCAAGTCATCTATACTATTAGGTGTCAATAGACTTTCTATTTTTCTTTTTTATTTATGTAGGATGACATATCATTTCACAAGCAAGGTGAATGCGTTACATTAATCCTTAAATTAGGGTTGTAAGGAAACTCAATGCTAGTTAAATTGAATCAAAGCATGAGTTTAGGTCTTCAATTAAAATCAAATCTACGCTTAAATATCCTTAAACTCCTTAGAATTGAGATGGCATAAGATTCTATCTTCAACTTGACATACAATGAATTTTGTTTTAATATCCTTTTTAAAAACAATGAACGTCTAAAGGATATGAATCATGGTAATTAATTGAGTAGAATAAAATATTATAAAAATAAATTGTATGAGCATAGTTGCTCTACCAATGTTCTTAAATTTTCATTTTCTATCTTGTGGAGCCTAAAATACCTATCTATAGGTGCCCATAAAATATTTGTTTAATGATGCTTCAATTGATCTTGGGCTTAGTTTTGTCAAATGAGTTTGGGATAGCTAATTTATAGTTATATACAAGGTGGCCCAAAATATTTTTGAGTCATTATTTAATTGCTATTCTTTTTCTCAGTCATTCATTTGGACATCAATTAAACTTCAGATAATACAATAACAAAATTAGCAAATTAGTTATTCATGGAAAAGTCACTAAAAGGAGCTTACTGGGAAAAACATTAAAGGTTTCTTTGAAATGGGTTTTACCATGTATGACTGGTACTTAAAATTTGTTAAGTACAAAAGACCCAAAAAACATCTTTAGCTTGAGAAATGGGTTTCAATCCGATTTCGAAGTAAGATTTAGCACAAAAACCAAGAGGAATATTTATAAAACTGCAAACAAATAATAACATAGTAAAAGCCTAACTGCCAAACAGTTATAGCGACGTAACTGGGTCCTTAAGAGGATCCTTGGTCTTTAGGATTAGGAGAGGACGCGGGGAGCGGTTGTCACAGGTTTATTTATGTAATTTTATTTCTTTAGGCCTGATGGGTTATAGTAGAGTAAAGGCCCGTGTTTTGTTAGTTTAGAGAAGGGTAAAATGGTACATGTAGTAAAACCTAGTTTTATTGGGGAAAGCCATTGTGCAATGGGGGGGGAGAGGTGAAGAATGTGTATCAAATAGGTGCTGTTTCCCTTGAGATGCAGGTGTGCTGTGTCCACTTATGATGCAGATTGGGTGCGTGAGTGTGTGAAGACTTGTTGTGGTTGTGTTCATTGATTTGTGTGTGGAGATAGCTAGGAAGAAGAAGAGAGGGAAGCCAGATCGGGGTGCTGATCGCCCACTGCAGTTTAGAAGGCCGAAACTGGGCAGATTTGTTTTGGACTGTGCCAACTTGGTATCAAAGCCAGCTTCTAAACTTGAGATGGACGAGCAGTTATGGGGTCGCATTCAGGTTGAAATGGATCAGAAAAGAGCAGAAGATGATCGTAAAAGGGATGACCTTGAAAGGCGCTTGCAACAATAGATTAATGGGAATTTGGAGCTTACAAAGAAAGAGGTGTGAGATATAAAAGAGTCGATTGAACGGCTCATCCTGATTTCCACAGAACAAAAACACATGGTTAGTGGTTCTAAACTTCTTGCTGGTGGTTCTTCTTCGGGATTTAAAAACAAAGAAGTAAAAAAAGAAGAAGAGGACAAGGGGAGTGAGAATGAGTCCTATAGGGGATACCGTGAGCACCAAAGGAGGGAAGAGGAGAGAGAAAAAAGGGAAGAATGAAAAGATAGCTACAATAGAAACGGAGAAAGAAAAACAAAAGAGGAGGAGGATGATTATCACAATAGGTATCGTGAAAGGGAGGAGGAAAGAGAAAGAAGGGAAGAAGAAGAAGAGAATTACGAAAAATACCAAGAGAGAGAAGAACATGAGGAAGATGAGGATGTCTATAGGGGATACCAAGAAAGAGGAAGAAGAGAAGAAGAAAATGCAAGAACAAGGTATAAGAGGTACCGTGAAAGGGAAAGAAGAGAAGAGGGGAATGGAGGGGACATGAATAGGGGCTATAGGGACAGAAATAGGTATAGATCTCGTGGTGGGTTGGAGAAACCGAATAACCCAAGATTTGAATTCCCTAAATTTGCTGGTGGGAAGGATCCTACGGAGTGGATAAATAGGGCAAACCAGTTTTTCCGATTCAATAACACAAGAGAAAGAGATAAAGTCTTCATCGCTGCATGGCATTTAGAAGATGAAGCCCAAATGTGTGTAGAATGGCTGCAAAAAAGGGTAGGAAATCGCCCAGTAACTTGGCCTCTCCTCACTGATGCATTGAATCGCCGCTATGGTCCATCTGCTTACAGAAACAGCTTATTGGATCTTATTAAGCTCCAACAAACGGGCACTGTGGAGGAACATGAGGTAAATTTCATGCAACTTCTCTTAAGAGTAGATTATTTGAATGAAGATCAAGAAGTTATTTTCTTTGTAGCTGGATTAAAGGACAATTTGAGAAATGAAGTATTATCTAGGAAACCCATAGATTTAGCTGATGCTATTGGGTTAGCCTATTTGTAGGAAGGTAAGAATGTTTATTACAAAAAGGAGAAAAATGTGCTGTCCAAATCTACAAACTAGCCAAATAATAGCTGGGGTAAAGGAACCAAACCCTTAAGGACTCCCAAGAAATTAACCCCAAAAGAAATCCAAGAAAGGAGGGATAAGGGACTTTATTTTAATTGCAATGAGCTGTTTACTCCTACCCACCGCTGCAAGAATAGGTTATTTGTGATAACAGCAGAAGAAAATGAGGACGAGAGTGATGAGGAGGCTAGTGTAGTGCTGGAAGAGATAGTGCAGGAGCAGAATGTCGAGGAACCAACCCCAACAATTTCGTGTAAGGCTATGAGGGGTTACACAACACCAAAGACCATGAGAGTGTGGGGTGCTTTCGGGGGTGAGTCTAATAGGGTGTGTATATTGATGGATTCGGGAAGTAGTCATAATTTCTTGAGCACTCGTTTAGCAAGGAAATGGGGTGTTAAGGCTGTGGGAGGAATGAATCTAGAAGTAATTGTTGCCAATGGAGAAAAGATGAAGAGCAAAGGCTTGTGCAAAGGGGTCGAAGTAATTATACAGCAAGTTAGGCTGAAATTAGATTTCTTTTTGTTGAACATTCTAGGCTCAAAAGCTGTGTTGGGAGCCCAATGGTTAAAAACCTTGGGAGACATTGTTTGGAATTTTGAGGATATGAGAATGTCCTTTTATAAAGGGTAAAAAAAAATAACCTTGTGGGGTGTTAGAACGGGGAATGATGAAGTAGTGGATGATGAGCAAATTCTGCAAGGAGTTTAAGCAATTGGGAGTGGGGCTTTTACTGCAAATACAAGCTATACAGGAAGAGGTAGAAGAGACTTCATTGGAAGAAAACTTGGTTGGTGACAAAGCAGTAGAAAGTCAGTTCAAAAGGAAGTTGCAGCGGGTTTTGCAGAAGTATGACAGATTGTTTGAGGAACCCAAGGGCCTACCTCCACCTAGGGAGTTCAACCATAAAATTCCCTTGAAGGAAGGGAGTGAACCGATTGCTACCAGACCCTATAGATATCCACACTACTAGAAAAGTGAATTAGAAAAGATGGTAATGCAATTATTAGCTTCATGAGCAATCAAGCCAAGCACTAGCCCGTATTCATTGCCAGTACTTTTGGTTAGAAAGCAGGATAAATCGTGGAGGTTATGTGTAGATTATAGAGCTCTGAATAAGCAAACCATCAGAGATAGATTTCCAATACCCATAGTAGAGGAGCTTATAGATGAGTTACATGGAGCTCGTTTCTTTACTAAGTTAGACTTGAGATCGGGGTACCACCAGATAAGGATGCACCCTGAAGACGTGTATAAGACAGCTTTTCAAACACACCAAGGACATTATGAATATTTGGTGATGCCCTTTGGGTTATGTAATGCTCCTTCAACATTTCAAGCTTTGATGAATGCTATTTTTAAAGACTTTTTGAGAAGGTTCGTGCTTGTTTTCTTTGACGATATTCTTATATATAGTCAGAATTGGCAGGAGCACTTGGGACATGTAGAAAGAGTATTTAGCTTGTTAAAGGATCACTTATTGTTTGTCAAGAAAAGTAAATGCTTTTTTGGACAAAATTACGTCAAATACTTGGGTCATGTGATTAGTTTGGAAGGAGTGTCGATAGACAAGGAAAAAATTCAAGCCATGGTTGATTGGAAAAAGCCAACTCAGACTAGGGAGCTTCGGGGATTTCTTGGTCTCACCGGGTACTATAGGCGCTTTATTGCAGATTATGGGAGGATTGCAGCACCTCTTACTGCCTTGCTCAAAAAGAATAACTTTAATTGGAACCTGGCAGCAGAGAAGGCCTTTGTTGAGCTGAAGGAAGCCATGGTTTCTGCACCGGTGTTAGCCTTTCCAGATTTTGAGAGAGATTTTATCCTGGAATGTGATGCCTCGGGAGCTGGGATTGGAGCAGTATTATCACAAGAAGGGCATCCTATTGCTTTTTTCAGCCAAGCACTCACTAGTAAGAATGCTCTTCTGTCAACCTATGAGAAAGAGTTAATGGCGGTGGTTGTAGCAGTCAATAGATGGAGAAATTACTTGCTAGGGAAGAGATTCATAGTACGAACAGACCAAAAGAGTTTGAAACACCTGTGGGAGCAAAAGATTACAACACCAGCCCAGCAAAAGTGGTTGGTGAAGTTAATGGGGTTTGATTTTACTATAGAATACAAACCTGGACGAGAGAATAAAGCCGCAGATGCTCTATCCCGCAGGGAGGAGATGGGGGACGGCAATGGAATGGAAGGGAGTTTACAAGCTGTTTCCACACCTATTCCGTTGTGGGTGGAACCCGTACAAGATGAGGTAAAGAATGATCCAGAAGTACAGAAGATGGTGCAACAGATACAGGCTGGATCCTTGAGGGGGCCTTGGGAATATAGGAGTGGGGTGATATTCTACAAGGGACGGATGTATCTAGGCCTCAATTCCAACCTCACGAGACCTCTAGTAGAAGAAATTCATAAGGCATCTCATGAGGGAGTTCATAAAACGCTGCTAAGAGTTAGAGCCTCCTTCTTTTGGCGAAAAATGAGGAAACTAGTCCAAGAAGTGGTTCAGGAGTGTCAAACTTGCCAGCAGAATAAAAGTCTAAACACTCCACCAGCAGGCTTAATGCAACCATTACCGATTCCTTAAGAAGTATGGACGGAACTATCAATGGATTTCATTGAAGGGCTGCCGAGCTCCAAGGGGAAGACATGTATACTTGTGATAGTTGACCGGTTATTGAAGATGGCTCACTTTGTGCCCCTTACTCATCCCTACACGGCAAATACAGTTGCAGAAGCATTCTTTCAGAATATCTACAAGCTGTATGGGATGCCAAAGAAGATTGTTTCTGATAGAGACAGGATTTTTACTAGTTTATTCTGGCAAGAACTGTTTAACCTGCAGGGAACAAGGCTGAACTTCTCCACAGCTTATCATCCTCAATCAGATGGCTAGACAGAAGCAGTTAATCGGGTGTTAGAAATGTATTTGAGGTGCTTCACTTCTGATCAGCCAAGAAATTGGTTAAAATGGTTACCGTGGGCAGAGTTTTGTTACAATACTAGTGTCCATGGATCCTCAGGAAAGACTCCCTTCGAGATAGTGTATGGAAGACCCTCTCCAAACCTCTTAGATTATATCCCAGGAGCCACATCTGTGGAGGCAGCAGAAAAAGAGTTAATGGAGAGGGATAAGTGGTGAGAATCTTAAGAGAAAAACTCACTGATTCCCAGGCTAGAATCAAAAAGGTTTATGACAAAGGGAGAACAGATAGGGAGTTTCAGGTGGGCGATATGGTCTTCCTAAGGTTACAACCTTACCGACAACTTTCAGTAAGCATGAGGAGGACTCGCAAGCTAACTCCACTCTATTATGGACCGTTTAGGGTGCTGGAAAGAATTGGAACTCTAGCATACAAGCTTAAACTGCCAGAGGGATCGAAAATTCACCTGGTATTCCATGTCTCAACCTTGAAGGAGTGCCTTGGAAGAAGGGTACAAGTCCAAATTGAATTACCAGCCCTTGTGGAGCCTGAAGGAGTGGTGATGGCCCAACCGCAAGCTGTTATTGAGACAAGAACCAGGAAGGGCTTGCTAGAATTGTTAGTAGTGTGGAAGGGATCACCTGCAGCTGATGCTACATGGCAGCCGTTGGATCAATTTCGCCTTAGATATCCAGATTTTGACCTTGGGGACAAGGTCCCTCTTTAAGGGGGATGGAGTTGTCGCAGGTCTATTTATGTAATTTTATTTCTTTAGGCCTGATGGGTTATAGTAGAGTAAAGGCCCGTGTTTTGTTAGTTTAGAGAAGGGTAAAATGGTACATGTAGTAAAACCTAGTTTTATTGGGGAAAGCCGTCGTGCAATGGGGGGGGAGAGGTGAAGAGTGTGTATGAAATAGGTGCTGTTTCCCTTGAGATGCAGGTGTGCTGTGTCCACTTATGATGCAGATTGGGTGCGTGAGTGTGTGAAGACTTGTTGTGGTTGTGTTCATTGATTTGTGTGTGGAGATAGCTAGGAAGAAGAAGAGAGGGAAGCCAGATCGGGGTGCTGATCGCCCACTGCAGTTTAGAAGGCCGAAACTGGGCAGATTTGTTTTGGACTGTGCCAGCGGTGTAGAAGGATCCCCTCGTCTCTTTTACTAGCTAGTTTAGTTGAAAGAGTTGCTGTCACAAGATGCCATGAGAACTTCCAAAAATAAATAACAACGAAAAACTCTTTAGAAGACCAAGCTACTAGCTGGTTTTTTTAAAGGGCTGTTGCGACAACGTCCTGACGACTTGGAGTTGAGCTTGAAATGCACATTGGCAAATAATTTCTTGTGGGCTGTGTCCACAAAGTCCACATTTCTTTGTTTAAATGCGTACAGATAAGAAGTCGCAATCTCCACATTTCTTTGTTTATTAAGCTTGAAACGTGCGCCCCTCGCAGTGCGCGCAAGTGAAAAGGGCCATTTTATGCTCAACATTCTATCCAGCTAGTTAGCTTATTTGTTTAAATGGTTGCTGTCCCACCGTCTCATAACCTCATTGATTGACGAAATGATTATCACGGTATTGTGTCGCGACCTTATTTTGGCCAAAGTCACTAATCCAGGTTTGTCTCTTATTCCTTCTAAAGCTAGACAGCTGTTGTGGGCTTGGGTTAGTAATAGTTATGTACTTAGATATGTTGGGCCTAGTCCTAACAAGTGTGTAATATGACTAAGGACAAGTTAGTCTTTTTATGTAATGTAATCCCTAAATAAGGGGGAGGTCGTGAATGGAAAAGGGGATCGAAAACCCTAGTTTATCTGTGGATTCCTTAGAGTGCTTAGTGCTGTGTCCTGTTGATGCAGAGGTGCCATTTCCCTGTTGAGGTGGATTGTTGTTGTGTTCTTTGGTTGTTTCCCTTGTTCATTATTGCTAAGAAGAAGAAGAAGAACAAGCCAAACTGTGGCTTGGATTGTCCGCTGCAAGTACTTCATCTGGTAAGGCCATATACTGAATTTGATCCTGAAAACTTGGCATCGGAGCCACGTATGGCCGAGCTTGCCCAGTTTCGTGTAGAAATTGAGCACCGTTTCATCGAAAATGAGCGCCGTATGGAGGAAAAGTTAGATCGGCGCGAGCTGGCTGTTGAAAAGCGATTTCAAGAATCGTTTGACAAACTCCAATCACTCGTTCTCTCGGTGATTGGAAAGGGAGAAGACACCGTGGGTGGGTCGTGCTCATGCTCAAAAGACAAAGAAATCAAAAAAGAAAATGAGGAGGAGCAAAAAGCCGAGGCTGGAAGAAAAAACCAGTAAACAGATTGTGAGCAACGGAGATTTGTGGGAGGTGGGGAAGACCGAAACACCCAAGCTGGGTTTGGGTTTCATAAACCTTACCATGGGTCTGACCGACATAGGGAGAACCAAGATTCTCGCCGTGAGCAGTCCCGATCCTTTAACTGGGGTAGTAATAGAGAATCGGGCCTTCACAACTTCAACCAATGGTATCAAGATAGAAGAAATAAAGAATATTATGATGATTTTCAAGAGGAGAATCGAAATTTCAATGGTGGAAGAAATAGAAACAATTTTAGAGAATACCATGAGCAAAACAGAGGGAACGGTGAAGGGGGAAATAGAGGACAACAAAGGCAAAATGGGGTACGTTTTGATTTCCCACGGTTTGCTGGTGGAGTAGACCCCCAAGGATGGATTAATAGGGCGAATCAATTTTTTCGCTTCAATGGGACTCTGGAAATGGATAAGGCTGATATTGCAGCATGGCATTTGGAAAAGGAGGCACAAATGTGCGTGGAATGGCTCCAAAGAAAGGCAGATGGCCGTTTCATTACTTGGGCTCAACTATCAGTAGAATTATTGAGACGATATGGGCCGTCGGCTTACAGAAATAGCCTCTTGGAGATAATTAGGTTGAGGCAATTCAACACGGTCAAGGATTATGAGGTAAGATTCATGAAACTCTTGCTAAGAATTCCATATGTGCATGAAGAACAGGAAATTATTTTTTTCTTAGCGGGTTTAAAAGAGGGACTAATGAAAGAGGTCCTATCCCAAAAACCAATAGACTTGGCAGATGCTATAGGTCTAGCATACCTTTGGGAGGATGATTGTGTTACTAGTAGAAAAGAAAAGGGGACAGTGTCTAAGAATTCTGGGAGTGGTAATACTAGTTGGAATAAAAATGGAGGGTCCTCTAGTACAACCAAGAGGTTATCACCCAAGGAAATTCAGGATAGGAGAGAAAAATGCTTATGTTTTAATTATGATGAAAAATACACAGTAGGACATTGTTGTAAAAAGAAATTGTTTGTGTTGTTGGGGGAAGAGATTGATGAAGATGAGGATAATGGAGATAGTTCAACACCAGAAGTTGTAGAGATAGAACAAGAGTTGAATGAGGAAACTCCTAAGGTATCATTGAAAGCTATACAAGCATCCACGACACCCCAAACTATAAGGGTAAGGGGCTGTTTGGGAGGAGAAACAAATAAAGTATGTGTATTAATCGATTTGGGTAGCACGCATAACTTTTTAAGTATCCAAGTAGTTCACAAATAGGGGCTAAAGGTAAGCTATTGCAAGGATTTGGAGGTAGAGGTAGCCAATGTGGATAAATTGAGGAGTGAAGGAGTGTGCAAGGATCTTGTCTTGACCTTGCAGGGGATAACTATGAAATTGAAATTTTTTGTGCTGGATATGTCGGGAACAGGAGCAGTGTTGAGGGCTCAATGGTTAAAAACTCTAGGTCCCATATTATGGGATTTTGATTTGATGCAAATGGCCTGCAGGATAAATGGCAAGCTAATCACCTTGCAGGGTATAAAAGGGGAGAGAGTGTGTTGGTAGATAAGAATAAATATTGTAAGGAGCTTCGGCAAGAAGGTTTTGGGTTGTTGGTACAAGTTCAAGCAGTATTGAATGAAGCAGTGACTGATGGAGTTGGCACCAAGCTGGATAGCAATGGGTTGCATTCACTTAATGTGGACCAAAACAGCCAACTGGGGGAAGGTTTAAGGACCTTGTTAGAACAATTTAAGGAATTATTTGAGGAACCCAAAGGACTCCCACCCGTTAGAGAGTTCAACCACTGGATACCCCTCAAGGAAAGGAGTGAACCAGTAGCTGTAAGACCTTATAGGTACCCCCATTATCAAAAGGGTGAGTTGGAAAAGATGGTGAGACAATTGTTGGAGGCTGGAGTGGTCAAGCCTAGCACTAGTCCTTACTCATCCCCGGTGCTTTTGGTAAAGAAACAAGATGGATCGTGGAGACTATGTATGGACTACAGGGCTTTGAATAAACAAACGATTAAAGATAGGTTCCCTATCCCCACCGTTGAGGAATTAATGGATGAATTACATGGGGCTAGATACTTTACAAAGCTTGATTTGAGGTTGGGTTACCATCAGATTCGAATGCAGCCTGAGGACATCCATAAGACAGCCTTCCAAACCTACCAAGGTCATTATGAATACTTGGTTATGCCGTTTGGATTATGTAATGCCCCATCCACTTTCCAAGCTCTGATGAATTGTGTTTTTAGAGATTATCTCAGAAGATTCTTTTTGGTGTTTTTTGAAAACATCTTAATCTATAGTAAAGAGTGGCAAAAGCACTTAGAACATGTGAAAAAAGTTCTGGAGTTGTTAAGGGACATGAGTTATATGTCAAACTTAGCAAGTGTTCATTTGGACAGAGATCAGTGCAGTATGTAGGGCATATAATCAATGTAGAAGGAATCTCAATGGACAAGGAGAAAATACAAGATATGGTGGGGTGGGTTAAACCCATGCAGCTGAAAGGATTGAGAGGTTTCCTTGGGCTTACGGGATACTATAGAAGATTCATTGTCAACTATGGGAAGATCGTTGCCCCTCTCACTAAGTTACTCAAGAAGAACAACTTCAAATGGACTCCAAAGGCAGAAAAAGCATTCGATGAGCTAAAGAAAGCCATGGTGTCAGCCCTTGTCCTAGCCTTGCCAAACTTTGAAAAGGATTTTATCCTAGAATGTGATGCTTCTAGGGAGGGCATAGGTGTTGTGTTGTCTCAAGAGGGGCATCCGATAACATTTTTTAGCCAAGCATTGAAGGGTAAGAATGCTCACTTGTTCACTTATGAAAAAGAACTACTTGCAGTGGTGCTGTCAGTGAATAAATGGAGAAACTATCTGTTAGGGAGGAAATTCCTAGTGAGAACTGATCAAAAGAGTCTCAAGCATCTATGGGAGCAAAGAATCACCACTCCTGCCCAACAATGGTGGTTAATTAAGCTATTGGGGTATGACTTCTCGATTGAATACAAACCGGGCAAAGAGAATAAGGCAGCTGATGCGTTATCTCGAAAAGGGGAAGGCAGCCAAGTGATGGAACATGATATCAAGGGAGCACTAGCAGCAATATCCACTCCTGTTCCGCTGTGGGTTGAACCCATTAAGGATGAAGTTAGGGAAAGTCCAGAAATGCAGCAAATAATCAAGCAAGTGAATGAGGGAACACTCGGTAAGGCTTGGAAAATTAAGAATGAAATGGTGTTTTATAAAGGCAGAATGTATTTGGGCCCCAATTCCAATTTAGCAAGGTCACTAGTGGGAGAGATACATGCAGCGGCTCATGAAGGTGTGCGAAAGACGCTGCAAAGGACAAGGGCTGTGTTCTTTTGGAGGGATATGAGGAAGATGGTACAGGAGGTGGTGCAACAATGTGTAACTTGTCAAAAAAATAAAGGTTTAAATACACTACCAGCAGGGTTATTACAACCTTTACCCATTCCTACAGAGGTTTGGACTGAACTTTCTATGGACTTCGTAGAGGGGCTGCCTAATGCTAAGGGTAAATAATGTATTCTAGTGACAGTGGACAAACTTTCCAAAATGGCTCACTTCATCCCACTTAGTCATCCGTATACAACCTCCATGGTAGCTGAAGCCTTCTTCCAGAATGTTTATAGGTTATATGGCATGCCCCAAAAGATAGTTTTAGACAGAGATCCTGTTTTTACTAGCTTGTTTTGGCGAGAGCTATTCAATTTGCATGGGACTTGCTTGAACTATTCCACAGCCTACCATCCCCAATCAGACGGACAGACAGAAGCAGTTAATAAAGTTTTAGAAATGTACTTGAGATGTTTCACGGGGGATCAGCCTAAGAATTGGATTAAATGGCTTCCATGGGCTGAATTGTGCTATAACACTAGTGTACATAGCTCTTCGAGCAGGAGTCCCTATGAGGTAGTATATGGTAAGTTACCTCCCACCTTACTTGATTACATACCAGGAGCAACCTCGGTGGAAGCTGCAGAAAAAGAATTACTAGAACGGGACAGGATGTTGAAGCTACTAAGGCAGAAACTTGTAGATTCCCAGAACTAAATCAAGAAAGTGTATGATAAAGGGAGGACTGATAGGGAGTTCCATGTGGGAGACTTGGTGTTTCTCAAACTACAGCCTTATAAACAACTCTTTGTGGGAATGAAGCGCCATCAAAAACTCCAACAGCGTTATTATGGGCCCTTTGAAGTAGTGGACAGAATTGGAACCCTTGCTTATCGATTGAAACTCCCAAGCACTTCCAAGATTCATCCGGTTTTTCATGTATCAATCTTAAAAAAATGTCTAGGAAGAGGAGTTATGGTACAAGAGGAGCTGCCTCAATATGTGGAAGCTGAAGGATCCCTGACAGCACAACCCCAAGCCGTCATAGACAAGAGAGTTCAGAAGAATGAAGAACAAGTACTGGTGCTGTGGAGAGGGTTAATTGTGGCTGATGCTACTTGGGAGCTGGTGGAGCAATTTCAAATGAGGTACCCAGATTTCGACCTTGCGGACAAGGTCTCAAAATGAGGGGAAAGGAGTTGTCGCGACCTTATTTTGGCCAAAGTCACTAATCCAGGTTTGTCTCTTATTCCTTCTAAAGCTAGACAGCTGCTGTGGGCTTGGGTTAGTAATAGTTATGTACTTAGATCTGTTGGGCCTAGTCCTAACAAGTGTGTAATATGACTAAGGACAAGTTAGTCTTTTTGTGTAATGTAATCCCCAAATAAGGGGGAGGTCGTGAATGGAAAAGGGGATCGAAAACCCTAGTTTTTTAGTGGATTCCTTAGAGTGCTCAATGTTGTGTCCTGTTGATGCAGAGGTGCCATTTCCCTGTTGAGGTGGATTGTTGTTGTGTTATTTGGTTGTTTCCCTTGTTCATTATTGTTAGGAAGAAGAAGAAGAACAAGCTAGACCGTGGCTTGGACCGTCCGCTGCAAGTACTTCATCCCGTAAGGCCATATACTGAATTTGATCCTGACACATTGACAATCTTCTTTACTACTTTTTCAAATAGGAAACACTAAATGCTCATTTCTGAGGACAGTTTGGAGGTATCTTATATTCATCTTGATTCAAGTTGTCGAGACAAGCAAGTTGTTCTATACCATTCAACTTAATACGAAATTATGTCATTCCACGCGTCCTTAGGCTGCAAGCTTGCCGAAGCATGCGTCGGATTGTTACGGATCTCCTAATGGACAAAAGGTCAGCCAATGGCGCAACTCCTCATTCCTTCTTGAGCAATCCCGATGAAGTGTTTATTTATTTTAGACTTTTAGGCTTGCGTCTTGAATTAATATTTTGTCCAGTAGCAATCCCCTTAGTTGTCTAGCTAGCCACCAGCTGGTTTCTTTAGATGGTAGCTGTCACAAAGACCAATGACAACCTGAGAAAAGAAAGAAAAAGAAAACCATCGAAAGGCCCGCCTTAAGTTAAACATTTTTTACAATAATTTTTTTAAAGAATATGTAAGTTTATTTATTTAAGAACAATAGCATACAAAGTTTTAAGAATATATCCTAATATTAAGGTTCATCTAAGAAAAAATTAGGTCTAAGCAAAAATAAATTCTTGTGTGAGAGTATGCAGAAATAGATTCATGTTTTCTCTAATTAGGTGCTCCATAGTGAGAGTTTTTTTATCGTGTACGTGCTTATGGTTTCGGATCAATATGGTCTTCGAATAGAGGATTTCTTTCATCGTTCACGTCTTCGCCTGCAACATGGGGCTCTCGACCTAAGGTTTCAACACTTAATACTTGTGTGGGTGTGTTTAAAAAAAAAGGAAATAAAAATAATGTTATACTATATGGAAATCATGCTTTTAAAACATAGGCTATAAATGCTCTTCATAGACAACTAAGGGGGGATTGAAAAAAATTGAAGAACCTTTCGTATCTTCTCCCACTTCAATTTTGGAATTAGGAAATTGTCTTTTGTTATTGCCTCTATTCAATCATTTTATTGTAAATCACTCATCCATGAATATTATTTTGTTTCTTTGTTTATCAACTTTCCTAAGGAGACAAAACTAACACCACCTTTGATGTCAATTCCATCAAACATTGATATATTATAATTCATCCACTAACCGACATTTGATTAAACAAAACTAATTGCAGGTTCAATTCCATCCACTAATTTTTTGATTAATTTTTCCTCCCACTTGCTGGTAATCCTTTCAAAGAAGGTCAGATACAATCTATTCAAATAAATTTTCTATTACGAGCTATTTTAATTAGGTATTTGTTTGGTTTTACACGGCTTCCATCTTCTCTTGCATGCAGTGCTTAAGAGTACAAGGATCCGTTTTAACTTCAACGTTTTCTCCAACTATCCTTCTCACATACTACTTGCTGGTTCATGTGAAAGATTACTGTCATGAAGCACTTAAACCTATGATTGATTGAAAAAATAAAAAAGAATAAATTTCATAATTAATTCCCACGTTCAAAACACGATTATTAGAATGTTTTATGTGGTGCACTATTAATCTTCTTTACTTTTTTCTAAATAAGAAGAACCAAATTTTATGATGTGCCAATTTAACATTAATTTTATTTATTTATTTATTTCAAAAAATCAGATTAAATTTCAAATATTTTTTTTTAAAAATTATGATATATCAATACATTCTTTGTTCCAGTTTCTATTTAATTTAAAAAAAAAACAAAAAGGGAAAAAATACATTTCAAAAGAACCATAATGTTCCTAATGAAAACCTCAGTACCTTGAAACTGCCAGACGAACCGTGGTCCACTTACATATGAGAAACACCTCATTGTCTCCTAATAAGGTTAAATGATATCTAGATTTTTATATTGGTCATCGTCTGATCAACTCCTATAAAAGAGCATGCCTTATCTCCTGAATTGTGCCTGGCAACTCCACAACCTCACTTCTTTTAAAACGTTATGGGCATTTCCTCTTACCTGTCTTAGCCTTACCTCTTTTAAAATTTTGAAGGCATTATCCTTGAACTATCTGATGGCCAATCCGAATGTTCTGCAAGTTATCATTAATGAGTATTTGATTGCTGGTGAAGCAGGAAACGTTCAACAGTTGTACGCCTTGATGGAACAAAATGCAGGTGTTTTGGAGCAAATCGACAGTACTCCGTTCGCGGAGACACCTTTGCAGCGTGCTGCAGAAGGAGGGCATGTCCTGTTTGCAGGCGAGATCATGGTATTAAAGCCATCGTTTTCTAGGAAGTTGACTGCGGAAGGTCTCACACCTCTACATCTCGCTTTGAAACGAATAATTAGAGTGCATGATGATTTGCAAAATGGAGGCATCAACCCCGCTCAAGACGACGACTTCCTTGCTTTGCGAACAAATCTTCGCAATGTGGTGCTTCGTTTACTTCAGTTTGATAAAGAGCTTGCACGCGTTAAAGGAGGGGAGGGTTGGACTCCTTTCCATTATGCAGCTAGAATAGGAGATCTTGAGCTTTTGATTGAAATTATAATTATTTTTCCAATGTCTATTTTAGATGTGACAGTTACTAGTATGACTGCTTTACATATTGCCCTAGAATATCGCAAGCCTGATGCTTTTTTGATGTTGTACGAATGGATTTACCTTACTTCGTGTAACAATGCCTTTTGGGAGAGACACGAATTGCGAAATTGGCGGGCTGAAGCAGACAGAGAACTCAGTAATCAGACAACGCCTGGCCAACGTAAGTCTTATTTAGAATTTTTTTTTGGATTAAAAAGAAAAAGAGAGTGAGAATAGAATTGGTATGATAAAGATTTGACTCACAGACGTTGGTGGTTCTAAGGACTCACTTCTAAAAAAAATTAGCTTCTAACACTTTCAAAAATAAGCTCATATGATATCACAACAAATTCACATACTAATAATCTCTTGAAGTTGTCTTTGTAAATATGAAACTAGATAGAAAGTGTTTGAGTTGACACCTAAATTGCCCTTGCATGTATCACTTCTATTTGCTTTATTTGGATTCCATTCTTCACATAATATATTTTACTCAAATTATGGTGTCGCCTCTGACAATTTTGTTGTTAAAGTTATTTTTGTTGTAGAACACTTCAAAACATGCTGAGAAATGATTTCTTCTACTACTGATATTTAGTTTTTTATATTATTTTCTTCTATTAATATATTACTTGCCTCTTTTTTTTTTTTCAACTTTTGGGAGGGGAAGGTGTTATAGTATAGACTATTTTGAGTGTCTAGATTTTAATTATGCAATTCTACAATGAGGGGGATGGGAGGTAGTTATTGAATTACTGAGTCAACTCTGTCTCAGTCTCAGCTTTTAGAGGGAATTAATTATATTTGACATCTTGCAATTGGGAACTCAGGAGGACTATGATGAGATTGTTGTTATGCTACGCCGTGACCCAATTGCAGGAAGTTCACTTTTCAAGCTCACTGAAGAAACTCGAAATGCTTTGTTGGTGGTTGTTGCATTGCTTGTAACAATCAACTTTCAAGTATTACTCACCCCTCCAGTAGGAACTTGGCAAGATGATTCAAAGTCACACCGTGCTGGGACAGCAATCATGGGCACTTACTATTTGGAAGTACTCAATTATTTAAATGCTGGATCCTCTATGTTTTTAGTGTTGGCAGGAATCTTCCTCCTGCCGAGTTCGCTTCTTAGCATGCTTTGCTTCATTCCCATTTGTTTACTTGTTGGGTTTTTTGTCATATCACGAAGCGTCACAAACCCAAATCATGAACATGGCCTCAAAAATTATTTTAAAGGGGTCTTCCTTTTGGATGTTGGGGTAGTTATTATTGGCCTTATAGGCATTTGGTTTTTTAAGGTCGCAATTTTCCGGATGCAGCAACTGGAGATCCTAACTCGCTTCGTGTACCGAGTATTTTGCCTAGGGTGGCGCAGACGCATTGCCATCTAGAACCAAACTTCCCACTTCTTAGATCAGTCGCCCTTCTCCGAACCACTCTATCTTTCAAAATAAGGTTGAATGTTTGTATGCCACAGTTCTTGAGAGTGAAATTTGAAAGTGTTGTGTGAGAATCATTCTGCAAGTGATTGTATCAATTTGTCACGTATCTACTCCAGTTATTGTATCAGTGTATTTGCAATCTAATAAAGTATGTTTTCAAAGAAACTTTTCCAATCGATTAATTCTTTCGTCTATTGAACTAATTGAAAAACATTAAACCAAGTAAATATGAATGCAACGTCCCCCAAATTCTCAACACAAGTGGGTTTAGATGTCATGTACGCCATTCCAAGCACCTTGCCAAGACGTGGGACTGTACCATGGACATAAAGGCATTCCTTGTCCAGGCTTGCACCATTAGACAGAAAAGCACATTTAGATCGCAATGAACATAACTTCCCTGGAAGTGTTATCATCATCACATAAAATTGGAAATGAGGTCAACGCGCTTATTGGGAATTTCGGTGCAATATGCTTTATGCAGTAAGTAAACGGGTTGAATAAAACAGCAATGCTAGGGAAGCTGAAAACAGCTATCAATGCAAACAAGGAACAACAATGTTGTGAAACAAAAATTTTTGTTTGCTTCATAGAAGAGTTTCTTATACAACCTATATCATTCCAAAGCTTTAAAACGTAAATACAGCCTAAAGTTTTTGCAGCAAATACTAGCCAATTGGCTAAGGTAAACATAGAAAACTAGAAACTGAACCTGTCCTACAAACACTGCAGCTCCAGACTTTCATGAATAGTCGGAAAAGATTGCAGGCGCATGCTCTTACCAGAACAAAACTCAAACAGCTCATTAGTATGGGTTCTGCGTACAGCCTTAGCATAAGCAAAGCAATCTATGAAAGAGTTGGGTGGGAGAATTTTCCGTCCGGATGAAAGGCGTTAACAAGATTTTTTTGCTTATAACTCAGAAGGAACTGCAACAGCAGAATCATCAGAACAAAGAAGATGGAAAAAATGAAGTAGTTCACAGATCCACCGGTTATCCACTTCAGCCAAAAAGGTGACCTGGGAACTATGATAAGCGCAGTTGCGATAAAATATAAAGAGAGGAGATGAAAGGGCAGGTTGATCAGCCCACTTTTAAGATCACAAGGGAGGAGAACGAATATTACAAGAACCGTAGCAAAAAAGCTTAGAAGATCCGGAGCTGCAACTACAAGGAAAGTGTGCTGTGACATGGTAGACGGAGCAATGCCATTGGGGACAACAGCCGAAACTCCTCCAAGGGGGGTTCACCATTAGTTGAAATGGGACCATAAAAAACAACACAACAGCTACCATCAAGATAATACGAGATTCATTTGACATATTATTTTTTTGACGAAGAAAAAATATGTAAAGCTTTTCATTAATTAGCACAGAAGATTTAAAATATTCCATCGGAGATGAAACTTTCGAGAGAAGGAAGTATTGAAAGTCTAGCATGTTGTAGCATATCCTTAATCTCCTCCCCTTAAGCAATGTCAAATACTGTTTAAGCTCCAAAATTCACAACACTTAAATCAATTTTACAGACAAAGCATGGCTTCAAATCCAATAACAACCAAACTACCTACAAGAGAAGGAAAAAACAACATTTGATAGTAAGGATTTTTCGAATCTTACATGCTAGAGATAGGATCTTAGATACATTGTTTTGACTCAAAACTTCCAAACCAATCACGACTCATCAGTCTTTCTTATTAATGTTCCAATTATGAATCCTTATAGTAGGCAAATAAATCTCCATTGGAGTAATTTATTCTACTTTATTACAAAAATGAGAGGTGCGTACTTACCTCCGGTAGATTTTTGACTACTGCAATGTGCAAAAAAGTATTGCCTTTGTCATATGTCATGACCTAAGGGCCAGTTCAAGGCCCAACTAGTGAGAGAAGGCCTTCCATAAAGGAAGGTCCAACAGAGGAGTAGATATGGGAGGAGGGCACGATTCTTGAAGGGGGTATCTGAGAAGTGAAGAACCCTAGTTTCTATAGATTGTCATTGGTGGCATGACTAGGAGTAGTGCTATTAACTTGTTAGTGTAATCCTTAGTTAATGTAGTGATAGATCTCAAAGGGTACTAGTGTAAGGTTGTAGCAAGGTTGTAAAGTAGTGAATGTAATCTTTAGTTCATCAATGAAGGCTTGGTTCTGTGATACTTGCTGGTTCTTGTGATTGTGAGCTGTTTGTGTGTGATTTGGAGAAGCAGGAGCTTTGATCATAACAAGTGGTATCTGAAGCAAGGTTCTGTCACCTGTAATTAGAAACAAGTCCTGTATAGCCATGGAATCTCGGATGAATTTCGTGGAAGCCAAGTTGGAAGAGATGCATAGAAGCTTTATAAGCTCGTTCAGCTCCATGGCACAAATCATGGAGAATTAACGCCAGATGCTCGAGCATTTGGTCTTGAACAAAGGAAAACAACCCTAGTTTAAACTAGCACAAACTAAGTTGGAACCAGGATTAACAGATGCGAACCAAGAAGTTTCTGTTCTAAAATAGACTTCTCCAGCCGAGCCTAAAGCAAACCTAGTATTGCCAATTAAGACGCCAACGTCTACACAGGAGTTGCTCCAGTCTATCTACCAGCAAGCGGGTTTCTGTCGAGTTATAGCACAACACATGGTAGGTCGTCGTCAAACTGGAGTGAGAGGTCCCAACTTAGGAGCAGCTTGGAAAAGGTCAAATAGATGCCAGAAGAGTTGCTAGAGTCATCACCGGAAGCGTCTAAGTGAAGGGCAACAGAGAAAAGACAAAAAGCATGGGGTGGGGAAAGTGCGACACAATCATCATGTAGGAGATTCCGACAACCGGACTGTGAACGGTGCCCCATGCGCAGCTAACGAAGAATGGCAGTGGCCTGATCTACACGATGGACCAATCATCAGAAAATCCTTCATGCACCGAGTATGGCTACTGTGTTGGGTTGGTCCAACCCATATTCAGGATTTATTATTGAGTCTTATTAGGGTAATGTTGCCCTAAGTTTTTTAATTTTTGACTTTATAACAAGTCATCTAAGTACTTCAATTATAAGAAAGATATTTAATTTGTTTGTCCAGAAACAATCACATCTTCTTGTTATTACTTTAAATATGAAAATATGAGGTTTTGTTTATGATGTGGAAAGACAGCATAGTTCCTATCTTGCTTTATTTAATTGAGTTGTACATAGGAATTGGAAAAAATAAGAACTCTACCTATTTTGTATTACATTTGAAAAGCTGTACGAAGGAGACTGCATTATGACACACGCTGGACATACATTGCTTGTGGGAAACAATGAATCGAGTGTCAGTCACTTCAGTATCACTAATGTATTGCTTTCACGCATGAAGTGTTTTCTCTTGTTGTGAGTGAAAGAATATATTGAAACTCCGTATGTGTCACATATTCTCATATATTGCCATGTCTCTTCTCTCTCTAGCTATCTTGTAAAAGGAAACAGTTTATTGGCGAAAAAAAAAAAGTTCTTGTACGTTCACTTGATCTACTTTTAAAAACTTTTATGATGAAAAAAACAGTAATTGCATCTCTATTGTTAACGAAAGTGCAAAGATAATTCTCTCCAACAAGCAACAATTGTTGTAGTACCATTCTAAAAAGGATGGCTTTAAATTGACACATTAAATTTTTTTCAAAGGTTTTAAAATATTTTGTCTTCCAATTTTAGCTATTAAAAGCTTTCTTTGTGAATCCAAAAATAGATTTTTCCCATATGATTCCCTTAAAACAATTTTTTTTAAATCTTAAATAGGACATTAAGCCTAGTTATCTTTTTTAAAGACTTTCTTAACAATAATGTACAAAGTTAAAGTGACTTCTACACAACCACTGATGAAAAGTGATGAAATTTATTTTATATATATATATTTAATGTTAAAGCAGATATAAAATTTTAGTAGAGGGCCATGCCCTTTTTCAAAAGTTTCACGTTGCTACATAATTTAATGTTTCGAGTACCCATTAGATGAGGATTTACTTTTTCTACAGTGCAGAGTGGAGATCCTTTCTCCCGGCCACAACGGAAAGGAATTGCCTTTTGCCAAAGACAATTGATTTAAGGTACTTATTTAATATTATAGCTGAAGAAGTAGATAAAACAAATTGAAAAATGGACCAACTGTTAATGATTGCATGCACGAGGAACCCTTATTCTGAAGTTGAGTGGCGAACACGACTACACGGAAAGCAAGTTCCTTTTGACGTCGACTCCTACCAAATCGAAAGCCAATTCCATGGGAACAGTTATTTTATTCATTTCATACTGATCTTTCTTTCCTCATCTTTAGAGAAAAGCCGTGTCCACAAGGCTACGGAGTAAGGAACCGTCTTTTCGCCGACCCATCTAAAGTGAAAGAAGAAAGTGAGATAAAAGAGAGTTGAAAGGAAAGCCGAGTTTTTCTCCGAAGTTGAGTGGGGTTCGGATGCCTGCAGTGAAAGTAAATTCTTTTTTGACGAAGAGAGCCTGATAAGAGTTTATTTACTTTTTCTTTTTCAAGATGTTTGTTTATATGACCTTCGTTCTCCGTGTAGGCAGGTGAAGGCAAAAACCATTACTAAAATCCATTTGGTGGGAGGGTGGAACGTAGGCTTGCGTCCTGCTGCTACGGCGATTGAAATCCAGTAGAAAACCAGTAGATTGTTATGGATGGTATTCAATGTTTTTCTTTTTTTCTTTTTTCAATAGTCTACTTTAATTCGGAACTATATGAGAGTTACATCCTATTCTTAGACCGACGGAAAGCATTGTTGGCTTGTTCACCTTGAATTAAGTATCAATTCTCCATCCCAAATAGGATTTGTTGAAAGTGAGGAAAAGAAAACAAATTTCACAATTCCACCGGAAGAGCATTTTTATCTTCAAATTAATTACTTGTTTAAACAGTTACTGATTTTGTGTGCTTTTGCCAAAGGATTAGTAATTTGTGATGGATAATCTTCAAAGGAGATGATGATTGTTTCAGTGGTTTTTCTTAAATATAATTCAATACAGAAACTTTGTGCAAAAAATGTAAATTATTTAAACATAGATAAGGATCATTACTTTCTAATATAAAAATTTTGCCATTAACACTATCGCATGCAAAGTCTACTTTGGACGCAATATGAAAAAGTGTAAAATGGACACTTTTCTACACATTAAGCACATCTTAAGGACTTAAAATTAAACAAAAGTTTAAGTGAATTAACTTGGGCCCTATTATGATATTAAATTAGAAAGCTTAAAATTCAATTTAAAAATTAACTCATGAGTTGGGAAGCATAGGTTGCAAACTAGGCTACGATATTGTTTTTAAAAGTAAATATGGTAGCTTAATAATTTGTCCCACTATTTAAGAAATAAATTGAGTTGCAGCTTGACATTTAGAAGATCAAGAAATAAAAACCAGCTAGTGTACAAACTCCTAAAAATTGTTATAGCAATTGACATGGAGGAAGGACGAAAATCGAGTCAAGTCAAGAATCTTGTGTCGTCCTTTACCGAGAATCCGGCCTCTCATTGGATTGTCTCCAACTTAACCATTGAACAACTCTATTCCTTGGATAACAAGCCTCAAACTACTTTAAAACTAACCCAAATGGATACAGAGGTGACAAAGTCTTGGGGATGAACAATGTTGATGTGGTGACATTGTCCCACCAACCTTAATCCTATCCCAGTTGCTGAAGGAAGCTTCCCAAGAAGTTGCTATTTAATGAAGGCGACAACTAATATGATAACCTTATCCTAAATGTTATGTAAACTTCCTAGAAGGTTATGAAGTATATGAAAAAGGGTAGCACCTCTTTATTCTCAAAAGATGATCCATTTGGAAGCATCATCCCTTCGACCATTAACAATTCTCACTTCTGAGTAATGAGCCTCAAATTGAAGACATTTGAAGACATTTTCCTTTGCTTTACCTAAATAATTTGAGACATTTTGAGCATGATAATAATGTTTGGAGCTTTAAGAATTCTGAAAATTTTATTATGGACCTTCGTTGATAAGTAATAAACAGTGATCATGTTTGTTTTTAGCTGATTGTAAGAATGCATTTGTGAGAACTCTAATCAGTTGTGCTGATTGTGAATTTTTAAAAAAATATATCTATGTATTGGGAACCAGTGCAATATTTCTTTTAGAATTTCTAGCAGTCTACTTCAACATTTAGGCAAGTATTTCTTTTAGATTCCTGACATCAGGCGTTTGACGCCATCTCATCCGGTGAATTCTGAAACTTGTTATTCAGACGTTTATGGTTGGGCAAACGACAAAGTTGGAAGAAACAGCACCAAAAAACAAAAAAAGAAAAAAAAAAAGGGAAAGGGTGACGGAATATCCATATTTGAGCCACTCCTATAAAACCGGAGGATGCCGGCTCACAGATTTGCCCATAGTACTTCACAGTTTCCCCATTTTCTATAGCTTTAAAGCCATTTTCTCTTAACCATCTGATGGCCGATCAGGGTGAGCCGCAACCTATCAGTCAACGGTGTTGGAAAGCTGCTGAAGACGGAAACGTTGAAGACTTGTACAGCTCGATAAAGGGAGACCGGAGCGTTTTGGACGAGATCCACAATACTCCGTTTTCGGAGACACTTTTGCACAGGGCTGCAGGAAAAGGACATGTCTCATTTGCCCTCGAGATCATGGCATTAAAGCCGTCGTTGTCTCGGAGGCTAGATGAAGATGGTTTCACACCTCTACACCTTACTTTGCAAGAAAAACGGAGAGTGGATCTTGCTTTGTTACCAGAACAACCTGACCCGAACACTCCCTTGCAAGAAATCCAAGCCGAACCAAACCAAGCTTTGCAACAACCCAACCCAAACCCTGCTTTGCGACCAACACAGTCCACACCGACCCATGCTTTGCAATCAAATCTACACACCATGGTGCTCTGTTTACTTGAGTTTGATAAGGATCTTGCCCGTCTTAAAGGAAGGGGGGGTCTAACTCCTTCTCATTACGCTGCCCAAATAGGAGATCTTGAAGTTTTGATTGAAATTCTTATTGCTTGTCCAATGGCTATTCTAGATGTGACTGCTCTGAGTGAAACTATTCTACATGTTGCCCTGAAACATGACAAGCTTGGAACTTTTCAATTGCTGAAGAGATGGCTTAGTCAAGTTACGTATAAAGAAGCCTTTTTGTGGAGACAAAAATTACAAAATTGGAAGGATGTAGAAGGTGATACTTTCTCAGATATTGAAAGAAGGCTGAATTTATCCCAGGCAAGTTTTCTTTACTTATGTTTTCTACTAAAGGAGAATAGAATTGATATAACAAATATTTGACTTCATAATGGTGAATGGTCATAGTGATTCACCACTACAAAAGATAGGCTCTTAATGCTTACAAGAATAAACTTATCTAATACCATAACAAATTTAAGAACAAATAATCTCTCCAAATTATTTTTGTGTGCATAAAAATAATGAACACAAGTGACTTGAGTTGACAACCTTTTTGATTAATCTAAGGTTAACTATAAAAATAAACAAAATTAAGCACACAAGTTACTTGATTTGACACTCAAATTTTCTTGAGTATACTTCTTATATTCTTCATTTGGATTTGATTCTTAACATAATATATTTTGTTAGAAATTCATATCATTTACTTTCCTATAATCTTGTGAAACTTTTTATTATTATAATTTGGGAATGAAAAAAATAAATAAATCAAGTGTCTAAAATTCACAAACCACAAAAAATTAGAAAATATTTTTTTCTGATCAATTATAAACACTTTTTTCATAACTTTTAATTTTTGCATTCTTGAAAGTACGGTGATGCTATTAAATATCTTGTTGTTAAATTTGTTTTTATTGTATTGAACTGGAAAACATGCTTAGAAGTTTTCTTTTCCTTTTTTTATAACTTTTGCCGCCCGGGTGGCGGGGAGTGTTCTATTTATTAGACCATTTTATAGATTTTGAGATTATAATGGGGCATCTGTACACTATGAGGTGAGGGGGTTATCGAACTGTGGAGTTGATTTAAACTAATGATTGGAGAGTCTTTTGACATCTTGCTACCGCGGACACAGGTGGACGACCCAGGGATTAATCTTCTGCTACGCCGTGACCCCGCTCTAGCTGATCCATTTTTTAAATTCCCAGAAGAAGTTCGCAACGCTCTGCTGGTGGTTGTTGTGCTACTTCTAACACTCACATTCCAAATGATACTCACCCCACCCGGAGGAATTTGGCAAGAAGATAAACTGTCAGATCGTGCCGGGACAACAATAATGGGCAGTCTTCCTTTTAAAATACTTGCAATGCTTTGTTCTGCATCCTTTGCTTTCTCATTCGTGACAGCAGTCCTACTCCTCCCTAGGTCGCGTCTTAGCCTTTTTTGTGCCATTCCATTTTGTTTACTTTCCGGGTATTTTCTAATGTCTCTTCTTATCCTAGATCCAGGTCCTAAAGATACCAACCATCAAAGGAATGAAAAGTTCTGAATTGGTACCGATGATTGTTTACTCCATTTTGGTCTTTGCGACATCCGTTGTTGTACTTGGCACTTCTGGAGGAGGTATTCTAATATCCAGAGCCTAGCAGGTAGTGGGGAAACTGCGCCTCCAACTAGCAACAAACTTCCCTCTCTTTTTCCAGCCACACTTCTCCTCTCTCTCTCTCTCTCTCTCTCTCTCTCTTCCATTTTTCTCCCTCGTTTCATCCACCTCTTGCCGCCGCTCGTTAACCCACAATTCGTCTTTTCTTCTCCGAAAAATCCATCCACCTTATTACTCCTCCCTTTCTCACATCTCATTCGTTGTCTCCCACTGTCTCGCCAACCCTCTCGTGCAATCTCTTCCTCTGCTTCGTTGCTCTCTAAGCCAGCTGTCCATCACCAAACAGCCGTTATCTGCCAACATAGGTTAAGAAAGTCTGCTGAACTCTCTGTCACTGTCTATAAATGCAGTTACAGCGACCTTGGGTCTCCATCATATATGGTTGAACGTTTTAACTATAGGGAACAGTTCAACGCACTGTACTTTTAATTATTATGAGTGAATGGTGTACCAATGATTCTGTGAGTGAGTTCGTGAGATGTCTAATTAGGTATTCATAGTTGTGGAACTTCTTATTGCGTATGGGTGATTCAATGAAGGATTTATTTTAGAAAATTTCCAGCTTACTATTCCAACAATCCCACTTGCTGTGTTGAGCAAGAGCACAGAATAAGAGTCACGGTAATCATGATGGAGCTTTTGCAAATTGTGATTATGGCATGGTATCTGATAAAAGTAGAATTTGAGGAGAAACGGTGAAGCTCCTTTCATTGATCGGAAATGTGTATACACGGCCTCTACCAACATAATGGGTTGGCGGCTGCTAAGGGAGAAATAAAAACAAGTGCTTTACATGCCTACAGGCCTTGATGGGCCTCGGATATTATGTGCCCAAAATTACAAGTGTGTCCCAACAACAGTTATATTTCAACATGCCCCCTCAAGCTAGTACTCTATAAAGATCATAGACTCCTAGCTTGTCCATGAGGAAATGATGTTGTATTCCTAGTACCTTTATCAATAGATATGCTAATTGATCATGTGTCGAGATGTATGCAATTCAAATGATTTGCATTGCTATCTTTTCTCTAATGAAATGGTGATCAATTTTCATTTATTTGATCTTTTCATATAATATAGGATTGGTTGCTATCTTCATCACTAATTCATTATGACAGAGCAAGGATACAAGTCTAATTAGAGGTATTATCTCACTAGAACAATTTGATTTTGTTAAGGATAGATCTATCCAAGAAAATATAGCATTGGCTCAAGAAATGATACATGAAGTAAATAAACCAATGCCAGGAGGTAATGTAATCATTAGACTTGATATGTCAAAGGCCTATGATAGGTTAAAGTGGTCGTTTTTATTACAAGTTTTACAGAGGTTAGGTTTCTCTTCACCGTAGACAAACATGATCTATCGTTGTATCTTAAACAATTGGATTTTTATTCAATTACAAGGGAAAAAATTTGGCTTCTTTAAATCCTCCAAAAGACTTAGACAAGGGAATCCTTTATCTCTAAGTTTATTTATTATTACTCAAAAAGCATTTAGTCAAAAGCTGAAACACCTAATGTAGAATAGAGAGATCGGTAAATTGAAAGGTACGAATAACTTTGACTATGTCTCACATTTGCTTTAAATAGACAACATGAACATCTTTTTGAATGGTCAAAAATAGTCAATACTTAATTTTATAACTTTGTTGAGAGATTATGAATGTTCTAGTGGATAGCTAGTAAATGTCAAGAAATGCAATTTCTTATTGGCGAAAAAAGTTTCTACTTACAAGAAGTATCACATTAAATAGTGGACAGGTTTTTCATTGATTGATTTACCAATGAAATATTTAGGGGTTCCACTTTTTAAAGGAAGAGCAAAGAGAATATACTTTGAAAAGCTATTGACAAATATTACAGGGAGAATTCATAATTGGAAAAATCAATTTTTATCTTGTAAGGGGGAACTAGTTTTGATTAAAAGTGTTTTGCTCTCAATCCACATACATTGTTTGATAGTCGCTAAGGTTCCAAAATCAATCTTGAAAGAAATTAATAAAACTATGGCAGACTTTTTATGGAGAAATAAGGAAGTTCAAAGAGCACATTGGGTAGGCTAGGATAAAGTTTATTGGCCTTTGGATGAAAGGAGTTTAGGAATAAGAGATATAACTACAGTGATAAACAGTTTACAAGTGAAGATGGTGTGAAATTTTATTAAATGTGAATCATTATGAGCATAATTCATGAAGAGAAAACTTTGAAGCCCATTTGATGTCTGCATGTCATGGTATTTTGATGATGTCCTGCCCGGTGTCCTCTGTGCAAGTCAATGTCATCATACGTATTTCCATACAAAGGGACGTACTTGTACCTGTTAGCCAAAGAAGATGGAAATATGGGACGTCCATCTTCTTTTTTCTTCATAAGTAAAATCATGTGCTTATTCTTAGGCGAATGATGTTTCCATATCGGGTCACACGAGGTGCTCAGTGTCTACCAAGTGTTGAGTCATTACATAAGTCTTTAATTGGTAAGATTATTCCTTAGGCCACGTTCACTGAACCCACATAAATCAAAACTCGGGCAGGTCCTAACTCAATGGCGTTCTTTAAGTCAAATCCTAACCGGCAGTCCCACCGGTTGTGGGTTCAAATCTTCGTCCCCTCCTTAGGTGTGTGCAATAAAAAAAAAAAAATCAAAACTCAACGTACGACTAGCACAGAAATTAAATGCCACGCCTCTCCCAAGTCAGTGGTGCGTTTAGCTTTTCTGGTCTTTGAATGGGGATGTAGAGGCCTGGAAGATCAATCATTTTCGAGCTCCATTGGTCCGCCATTGACCCAAATAGAAACATTTAATCTAAAAACAAATACGACACGCCACCACACCGCCACATTGACTGGACCAAAAGGCATCCCAAAACATAGCTCACATACAATGCTTTCCTTTGCATGATGAACAAATAGCCACGGCAGTGTTGTTAGCACTACTGGTCATCGTCTTCCCTCTTTAGTCTTTTGGGACTTTCCAGCTCTTTTTAAATAGTTGGTGTATTTGATGACCAAAAAATTTAAAATTAAAATATAACATATTGATCTTCAAAATTATCCCCGTAACATAAAAAAGAAAAAATAATTAATATCTAGAATTGCCGGTTTTTGTTGGGCTAAAACTGACGTACTCACTTGTCACTTTTCATTAAATAGTATAAAACTAGAATACAGAAGTCTACGGTGTGTCGATTTTCGTATGCAACGGAAGACTTGTGTGTTCCTCGCTGTATTGGTGGTATATCACGAAGACGTTTTCCCTTTTGTTTAGTCTCGACTTTTTGTCGTCTTTCTTCCAACTTTTTCGATATCTTTATCTTCTTTACTTTTTTTTTTCTGCTCACTAATGGTGGAAAGAGTAACAAGGGACAACTAGGAGTTGATGAAATTTAGATGTGACGAGGGTCATGAGTCTTTGCATATCCATCAACTTCTTTGGATACTTTGTTGAAATATCTTCTTTGGATACTTCTTTGAAATATCTTCTTAGGATATTTGGTTGAAGTTTAGACGTGTTTCTATTAATATTATACTCCTCTGTTATGTTTTCAAAAATTTATAATTTTTGGAAACTCCTCTAATTTTTTTTTATTTTTTTTAAGAAATAGAGATAATACCCTGATAAATTTTATTAATAATAGTAAAATTAGATGTAATAATTATATTTTAAATAAGTAAAAATAAAATAAGTAGAAAAAATATGTTATTAGCCTAAATCTTAAAAAAGGACAATATACTTATATATTAAATTGCTACATAAAATATAAAAATAAAAATATAAAATATATTGGGCAGCATATACATTAAATTACATAGTACCTTATAATTTCTTAAACTTAACTGATTTTTCATAAAAGTAACTAAGCATAGACAAGGTAGTCAGCCATGAGATCCGGACTTCTTGTTCAGCGACGACTTAGGTACGGCTTATCCCACTAAATTCAGAGGTTGAACGTTGTCCGCTTATTCATGTAACCTTATCACTGGGTAGGCTGTCACAATAAGAAACACTTGACCATCCGCTTTCTCGGGAGGCACGCATTTGTACCTGTTAGGCAAAGAGGACCAAAATGTTGAACATCCATCTTTTTTCTTCTTCGCTTCGCAAGTGTCATCACGGGTCCATTTCTAAGATGCATTATTTGTAAGGAGGGGCCATGCGTCCATACCGGGTTACGTCCCGTGCTCAGAGTCGGAAGGTCCGCTTTATAGTCAACATCGGAAAAAAAATCTCTATGGAGAAAATTGGTTGAGTAAAAGAAAATGCATCAAGGATTACCCTTTTCGGGACATTAGAATTTTATCATGTACGTGGTAGCCAAAAATGCCAAAAATGGGGGACTTGTAGTTGAAGTGTTTTTCCTTTGCTCCTCCACTGTTGAAAGGACTTGTAGTTGAAGTCTTTGTAATATTGCAGCGAATCTTATGGACTTTAATGTGATATGATGTGGCCATATGATGGCTCTCCCAAATCATGTATCTAGGAAATGGAATCATGAGGTTACTTATCCTTATCTCCGCTGATTTTTTAATGCATGGTGCTTAAACACCAGCATTTTCTCCGCCCCGTAAATGAGGTAATTGACTTATCTTCGGCCTTAGTCGTCGAGTGGTTGGGTCATCGTTCAGCCCCGTGTTTCCTTTGGTCACTTGTGGCGGCTGGAAAGCGTACTCAAATAATCTTGATGACGTGTACAGATTTTTACAGCTGAATCAAGAGCCCATATTTGATTGACCCCTATAAAAGGAGGATGCCGGCCCTCACATTTGCGCACTAGTACTCAGTCCTCACCTTTTTCTATAGCTCTAAAGCCATTTTCTCTTACCTACCTGTGGCTGAGAAATGGAAGTGACAACTGTTCCACAAACAGAGAGCCCGCAAAGTATCATTCAACAGTGTGTTAGTGCTGGTTCGACAGGATACATTGAAGAATTGTACAGATTGATAAAGCAGCATCCGCTTATTTTGGACGAAATCGACAGTACTCCGTTTCTGGAGACACCTTTGCACAAGGCTGCAGCAGCGGGACATGTCTCCTTTGCCGTCGAGATAATGGCATTAAAGCCGTCGTTATCTCGGAAGCTGAATGAAGATGGTCTCACCCCTTTACACCTCGCTTTGGAAGAAATATCCAAAGTGGACCTGGCTTTTCAACAAGAACAAGCTAACCCGAACCCTCCCTTGCAACAAATCCGAACGGAACCGAACCAAGCTTCGAAACAAACACAGCCCCATCCGAACCATGCTTTGCGACAAGCAGAACCCGATCAGCAAACACAATCCATACTGACCCATGCTTTGCGGGGAAATCTATGCACCATGGTCTTCTGTTTACTTGATTTTGATAAGGACCTTGCACGTGTTAAAGGAAAGGAGTGTTGGACTCCTTTCCACCACGCAGCTAAAATAGGTGATCTTAAGCTCTTGATTGAAATTCTAATTATTTGTCCTAAGTCTATTTTGGATTTGACAGCTAATGGTGAGACTGCTTTACATATTGCCCTAAGGTATGGACAGCACAAAGCTTCTTTCATGTTGTACAATTGGATTTACCTCACTTCGTTAAATGAAGCCTTTTGGAATAGATACAAATTGCGAAATTGGTGGTCCAAAGCAAACGAGGAGATTTCAAAGGCAAACAAGCAGATATCAAATATCAAAAGAGGCCTATCCAAGGCAAGTGTTATTTAGTATTTTTTTTTCTATTACAATTGAAAAAAAAAAGAGAATAAAATTGGCATAAGAGAGATTTAACTCATAGAAGTGGGTGGTCCTAAGGACCACTATTATAAAAAATTGGCCTCTAACACTTATAAAAATAAACTCGAATGATACTACAACAAATTCACATGTTAATAATATTTTCAAGTTGTCTTTGTGAACATGAAACGATACACAAACTCCTTGAGTTGATATTCAAATTTGCTTTTACATATACTACTTTCATTCTCTTTATTTATATTTCATTACTCACATAATACATTTTACTCAAAATTCATCTCCTTTATCTTTTCAACAACCTTTAAGAATTTTTTTAAAAATTATAATCTGAAAATTAATAAAATTAATAAATCAAGTGTCTCTAAAATCAACAAAATGTCCAAAATCATTTATATTTTTTAATGAATAACCATACATTCCATAACTTTTAGTTTTTTTAAGGTTAAACAATAGTGTAGCCTTAGAAAATTTTGTTGTTAAAGTTGTTTTTGTTGTAGAGTACTTGAAAACATATTAGAAATCATCTCATTTGCTACTAATATTTAGTGTATAATTCTTTTCTTTCATTAATATGTAACATTTGCCTTCTCCTCCTCCTCCTCCTCCTCCTCCTTCTCCTCCTTTTCCTACTTTCTTTCTTTCTTTGGTCTTTTGAGATGGGAATTTGCTTGTTACGGGCCTTTTAGCAAATGGGTTAGAGTAATGAACGGGCCAGGTCAGTATTAGGCCCAAGTCTTGTTAACATTTAAAAGCCCATGTAGTGTGAAGTTAGGGTGAGGCTTGTTGTTTGTTGTCTTTAGACTTGCCAGTAACAGCTGTGTGGGTGCAATATCCCCATTCTTGACGCTAGAGTTGTGTGGGTATATTTGTGTGTGGATTTCTTGTTCGAACAAGGTAGTATTACTCGATCCCAACTTGAAATCATTCTGTATTTAATCTTTAGACTAGAAATTATCAGGTTGTAACAATGCTATAGACTATTTTAAGTGTTGAGATTATAGTTATGCATCTTTATAATAACAAGGATGAGAGGTGGTTATTGAACTATTGAGCTAATTTAGACTAGGCCTTTAAAGGATCTTCACAATATTTGACATCTTTCAATCGGAACACAGGAGAACTACAACGAGATTGTTCGTATGCTATGCTGTGACCCCACTATTGGAAGATCGCTTTTCCAATTCACTGAAAAAACTCGCAATACTTTGTTGGTGGTTGTTACATTGCTCATAACAATCAACTTTCAAGTATTACTCACCCCTCACGGAGGAACTCCAGATTATGCGAACTCACCCCATGTTGGGGCAGAAACCATGGGCAGTTCTTATTTCAACTTAGTCAATACGTTAAATTATACATCCCTTTGTTTTTCAATATTCGCAACAATCTTCCTCCTCCCTAAATCGCCTTTAGGCCTGCTTTACATATTTCCCCTCGGTTGCCTTTTTGCTTTTTTTGGCATATCACGAAATATCCGCGGCGCAATTCCTGTCAAAAAGATTCCAAAAGTTCTTTTTCTTCTGGCCGTCGGGTTAACTTTTACATATTTTATAACGATTCGACTCATGGACCTCATAAATTTTCAGATTCTTTGGGTGCATCTCTCATGCAGAGCTTTTTCCATGAGGTGGCGCAAGCGCCACCTCATCTAGCACCAAACTTCCCTGTTCCTAGACCAGCCGCCCTTTTCCAATCCCCTCCCTTCCTCTCTCTCTCTTTCTCTCTCTTTCCCTGCTGTCCACACCTCGCTCTCCTTTTCTCCCGTTGTCTCGGCAAACCTCTCAATCAATCTCTTCCCCTGCTTCGTGCCACTCGCGGCTAGCTGTCCAATGCCAACCAGCCGTTATCATATCATCACCAGCTATAAATGAAGTTATGACTTTAGGTCTCCTTTAAATAAGGTTAAATGTATGCTGTATTTGTGAGTGAAGAATGCAAAGTGATTTGTTTTTAATTATCCTATATGTATGGTGTGAGGATCATTTTGTGAGTGATTTCATGATGTCTAATTAGCCTTTTTGTTTGTGAGACTTTTTATTATGTATCTGCTTTAGTTATTGTATCAATGTATTTGTGGTTTGATAAGAAGAACACAGACATGGATTGGAAAAAATGCATTTCTAATCTTGTATTGGATTGTGTTCAACGTTACGAAAAGCAAACAAAACCACTATAGAGGTGAAATATACGAAGTGCCTGGGACAAGCACAAGCTATTATTCGGAGGTCAAAAAACTGTCCTGGACAATACTATTACTCACTGTACAATATATAACGGACACTGCATCAGTTTTCTCAATAGCCCCCCTCAAGTTGGTGCATGGTATAAGTCATACATGCCTAGCTTGCCAAGAAGAAAATGATGCTGTGAAATTCCCAAAGCCTTAGTCAAGATATTTGTCGGCTGATCTCGTGAAACAATGTGCGTTGTATATATGATGCCTGCAGCTACCTTCTCACAAATGAAGTGACAATCCATTTCTATGTGTTTGGTCTTCTCATGGAACACCGGGTTGGCAGCAAGTTTAATAATAGATTCATTGTCACAATGAAGTGTAACGGGTGATGGGGGAGTTACCTGCAGATCTTTTAAGAGCCCAAGTAGCCAAATAATCTCACATGCCATTGTGGCCATAGCACGATATTCAGATTCAGTGGAAGGTCTAAATACAAAGGGCTGTTTCTTGCATTTCCAAGAGATCAAGGAACTTCCCAATTTGACACAAAATCCCGTGGTCGATCTTCTTCCCATAGGACATGATGCGTAATCAGAATCACAATAAGTTTGTAATGCAAGCTCACTATCTGATCTAATCAATAGCTCGAGACCTGGTGAGCTCTTGACATACCGAATAACTTCGAGAGCTACCTGATAATGTGAGACCCTTGGATCATGCATGAACTGACTAAGGATCTACACAGCATAGCTAATGTTTGGTCTCGTCATAGTGAGGTATATCAACCGGCCTATGAGCCGTTGATAACTGGAAATATCTCTAAAAGGGGGATCAACAGTCAACTGAAGTGGATCGACAAACTCAATGCCAACATACTTACGATTCTGTTCTAAAGGTGTCATGGAAGGCTTACTTCCAGCCAATCCACACTTTGAAATGAGTTTTAGGGCATACTTCCTTTGGCTCAGCACAAAACCAGTCTTGTTCCATGCTATCTCAATCCCAAGAAAGTATCTAACTGGCCCGAGATCTCTGATATGGAATTGGGAGTTCAAATAATCTTTGAACATTTGAATAGTAGAATTATCTCCTCTTGTCATCAACATAAATAAATACAATCAAGAGGCCTTTATTTGCCTGTTTGATGTATAAGGAGTGGTCATGATGTGACTGGCAAAAACCATTTGCAATCAAGGCATTTGTGAACTTGAAATACCAATTGCGAGAGGCTTGCTTGAGGCCATATAGTGATTTCTTCAGACGACAAACTAAGACTATAACCTTGATGCTGAATGCCCTTAGGAATGGTCATATAGACTTCAACATTTAAGTTGCCTTGAAGAAAGGCATTATGCACATCCATTTGATGGATCTCCCAGTTCTTAACTGCAGCAAGAGTAACTAGAATGCGAACAATGATCATCTTTCCAACGGGAGAAAAAGTTTCCTCATAATCAATACCCTCACGTTGGCTATAACCTTTAGCAATGAGATGGGCCTTGTACTTCTCAATGCTCCCATCAGCTTTGTGTTTGATCTTATAAACCCATTTACAACCAATGGGTTTACGTCCTGCAGGAAGAGGAACTAGGTCCCATGTATTATTAGACTCTAATGCATGAATCTCATCAGCCATAGCAGTATGCCATCTAGGGTCAAGGATTGCTTCTCTATAGAAGGTGGGTTTTGCAGTGGCAAAAATGGAAGCAATAAAGTGGCAATGTTACGGGCTTAAACGATGATATGAGAGGACATGGGAGATAGGATGTGAGGTAAAAGGTATGGAGGAAGGAGAAAAAACATAATCAGTGGACCAAATGGGAGGTCGATGGGACCGGTCGAACCGACGAGGAGGAGAGGAATGAGTGGATGTGGGTGCAAGGTCAATGGAAAATCAGTAGGAGGAAGAGGCGGCACATGTATGTCATTAGGTGACACAGGCACCAGAGCAATGGAGGGAACTATAGTGGATGATGGACTTGGTACCTATATGTCATACACAGCACGGGTCGACTTTAAAGGATCATCTATTGAGGTGGGAAAAGGGGAGCTAGAAAGAGAAATGGCCTGTACAAAAGGAAAACAATCCTCATGAAAGATCACATCTCGATTGAAAAAGAAATGGCCCCCTTGGAGATCGTAGAGTTGATACCCCTTTTGTGTATAAGGATAACCTATGAAAATACAAGTAATCACATGGGCCCCAAACTTATCTCGTTGGGTGAGGTCGGTGGCATAACATAAACACCCAAACACTCGAAGGTGATCAAAGGAAGGGGGTTTGCCAAAAAGTACCTCAAAAGGCGTTTTGCCTTGTAAGGTGGGGGTAGGTGTCCTATTAATCAAATAGGTAGCTATAAGAACACACTTACCCCAAACGTGAATGGGAATGTGTACTTGAAACTTAAGGGCTCGAGCAACATTAAAGATGTACCGATGCTTCCTCTCTATTACCCCTTCTGTTGTAGGGTGTATGCACAAGAGCTCTTATGAATTACACCATGAGAAGTAAAAAAGGTGGTGCAAGCGGAAGCCAAAAAATCTTGGGCATTGTCAGTTCGAATACGCCGTATAGGTGTGTTAAACTGAGTGGAAATGAGTGCAAAAAACTTTTGGATATGAGGTAAAGTTTCAATTTTAGCTTGCATTAAAAAAAGCCAAGTTGCACGAGAAAAATCATCGACTATGGTGAGACAATACTGTGCACTTGAATGTGAAGGGATCTTGTATGGTCCCCAAATATCCATATGGATTAAATCAAAGATATACTCAGTTGATGTAGTGCTAGCATAAAAGGGAGAACGTGTTTGTTTGGCTAAAGGGCAAATAGAGCAAGCCTTAACAGAATCAAAAGAAGAATGAGTTGCTAAACATGGAATAAGTTCATCACCTTCAAGGAGGGATGTCCCAAACGTTGGTGTAAAATATTACAATTCATCACACAAGAAGTTTTACTAGACGAATTGTAAAGTACAAAAGGTATACCATGGGCATCATTAACATAATGGTGATGTTGACTACGTTAAGCACTAAGTAGTAAAGTCCATCATGCATCCTACCCAATCCTGTCATTGTCCCAGTCCATATGTCCTAAAAGAGACAAAAATGAGGGTAAAAGGTGACTCGACAATGGTTGTCTAGGCAATATTTGGCAATGGATATCAAATTTGCATTGAAAGCCGATGAGTATAGTATAGTTTTAAGGATGTGGCCATTGGGTAAGTGTATTGAACCAGTGTGAGTAACATGGATTATGTGGCCATTGGGTAAGTGAACAACCCTAGATGCATGCTTACATGGCGCAGGAGATGACAAGTAGTTAAAATTTCCAATAACATGGTCACTAGCGCCTGAATCTATAATCCAATGCAACATAGAGGTGAGCTCTGGGGAAATACCTAGTCCTGATAAGGTAGAGAGCCCATTGAGGAGGGTGACGACCTTATCATAGTCATCAGCATTGAGCTCCAAAGTTTGCTTATTAGTGGAGGCCACAGAGGTTACTTGATTGGTGGATGCTTGCCTAGTTCCTTGTCCTTTTCCTTTCTTTTTGTTGGAATTGCCAGGAAGCTGATAACATCATTCCTTACTATGGCCAATGGTTCCACAATGAGCACATGGCACCAAAAAATAGCATTCAGAGATTTGGTGGCTAGTGCGACAACAATAGCTGTAAGTGGGCCCCCTACTAGTAGAGGAAGGAGCATTTTTTAAGGCTGGCGGGCGGTGAATGGCGTGTAGCTCGCTGCCATTGCTAAACGACGTGTCGTTTAGCATGCCGTTGCTAAACGACGTGTCGTTTAGCGACTAGGGCGACAGCCCGTTATGATGGGCGCGACCTAATACGCCTGGCCCGCCCACTAGATGATCAGGGTCGTGGGTGTATTGGCCCAAAAGGCCAGACCCACCTACGGACTGGTCTTGGACCCGTGACCCGCCCATGAAGGGCTCCAACCCACTCACATGTTGACCTGATAGATGACCCATCTTCCCCGACTGTCGCTGGGTCGCTGGGTCGCTGAAAAAGTTGCAGAGTGATTCCGGATGGTGCCAGCTAGGATGTGGGTGGATTCTTCATCACGAACTTGGGTGATGGCATCCTCAAGGCTTGGTAGGGGTCGACTATTCTGAATCTGAGAGCTCAGTTGAGTGTAGCTTTCATTTAAGGCAAGAAGAAATTCTACAAGCCGTCTCTCGTCTTGATATTCATCAAATTCTTCAAGGCTGGAGATAAATGGTGACGAATTGCAACGTAGGTAGAAAGCTGGTCCCATAAGTGTTCCAAGCGCATCACGTAGGCATCAATAGAATCGAATCCTTGAACACAAAGAGTAATGGATCTCTTCACGGAAATGATTTCCTTGCTGCCCACTTTGGAGAATTTTTTGTTTAATCAGCTCCAAACATCCTTAGCACTCGTTGCATAAGTGAATCTTTTGTAGAGATTCGGTGAAAGGGAGGTAAGGAGCCATGAAAGGACAACTTCGTTGCATCTCTCCCATTGTGGGAAGAGAGGAGAAGAGGGCTTCGGGTCTGGAAGAAAGCCATCAAGAAGCTCGAAATTGTTCTTCCCTAAGAGTGCATTTTTCATGTCTTTGCGCCAAGCGGTGAAGTTAAGGGCTCCAGACAATTTTTCAGTAACCAATAAGATGCCGGTTCCATCATTGGGATGAAGGAAAAGAAGGTCCCCCGGTTGCACAAGGGCGGTAGATGGAGGTTCTCTAGAAACATGAGGAGGAGAATGGCGACCTCGCCCCCGTGGTGGAGCATGGGTGGATCGTCCCCGTGCTTGATCTTCGTCATTGCTGCCATCCATGTGGGTGGATCAACCGAGTGTAGGAGAAAGGCGTGGGAGGTGTTTAATAAAAGGCGTGTATGAGAAGAAGGAAGAAAAGAGAAGGGACGAGAAATAGGGAAAAAAGGAAGTGTCTGTAACCTGTTCGATGGAATGGCTCAAAGAGATTACAAGACGAAAGAAGGCAGTAACAAGCGGGGGTAATGGTCATGCAAACGATGCTTGATTCAGGAAGGAAATACAAGCAGTGAGGGAAGAACTAGGTGCATCCAGAATCAATCGAGACAGATGAAGAGAGAAGAAAAAAAAGGGTAATGGTGCGGAAGTGAAGAAAATGGGCAAAGTAACCGATCAAACAACAAGATCGGAACCTGCTCTATTATACCATGATAAGAAGAACACAAACATGGATTGGAAAGAATGCATTTCTAATCTTGTATTGGATTGTGTTCAACGTTACAAGAAGCAAACAAAACCACTATGGAGGTGAAATATACAAAGTGCCTAGGACAAGCACAAGCTATAATCCGGAGGTCAAAAAACTATCCTGGACAATACTATTACTCACTGTACAATATATAACGGACACTGCATCCGTTTTCTCAACAGTTTCCTTAAAAGCTTTTTCCACCACTTAATTCTTTCATCCAATGAACTAATTGATTAAAGTTATGCCACTCAGGTATGAGAGTGTGGCTTGAAAAAGGTAAGCCAAGACAATTAACTAATTGATTAAAGGTACGCCACTTAAGTATGAGAGTGTGGCTTGAACAAGGTAAGCCAAGACAATAAGAACATCAACGCAAGGATTAGGATTTCATTACATAAAATTACTGATAAAAATTGAGGATATAGATTAATGATGCAATTTTGGATGATACATATATAGTGCACATAAAATGATTTTGGAATTATTGTACGCACAAATCCAGTTAATTCTAAATGCATTGAGTAGAAAAACATTTGGAGTGATAAATCACACATTTTCGCAAAACTTCCTTCTTTTTCTTTTTTCTTTTTAATAGTTGTAATTTATTCAGTAATTGTTGGAGTGTTAAAATATCCAGTCCCACATTGGGTAAGGCGACAAGAGAGCCTGGCCTTATAAGCTTCCGTTGGTAACCTACTATTGCACAGTTCTGTGTTTTAGTTGGGCTTTTCAATTTCTAAGATGGTATCAGAGCCGACCCTGTGTCTTGCTTGCCTTAGTGTGGTCCCTCTAGATTGGTCCCACCTCTCATCACACCCAACATGAGATTGCGGGAGAGTGTTGGAGTGTTAAAATATTCAGTCCCACATTGGGTAAGGCGACAGGAGAGCCTGGCCTTATAAGCTTCCACTGGCAACCCATTATTGCATAGTTCTGTGTTTTAGTTGGGCCTTTCAGTTTCTAAGAGTAATCCATTTGTTATGCCAAAGCTGTGACTATGGTTGCCAAAAAAATAAAAACAAAATTTTCTATTCTTACAAATTCATGCGATTGAAAATCTCAAAATTTCATTCAAAATGATATCTTCTTGAAAATATTTTATATTTTAAGACAAATGAGTTCTTTTTTCTACAATCTTCTTTATTTGGTTCAAACCAACCGTCCAATGTTTGACCTATGTTATTTGTAATACTTCTGTATTAACTATACTAAAGGCTACTGGCTATATAAAAGACCAGTTTTAAGTGCTCAGTACTTAGAAAACCCTATAAATATAAAGCCCTACTTAAATACGTGCTTAGAATTAACCATGTTGGGTTGGCAACTCCTGATGACGTCCACATTTCATTCGTTATAGTAGTGTTCTTTGTAAAGTATAGATGAGGGCAATCAGAAACTGCACTTGCAGAGGTGAAGACATATCCAAATGGTGTAAGTACTTTCGTCGTCTTAGCTTGATGAAAAATCAAGAAACTATCCCGCTCGAAGCCTTTATCGTATTTTGTCACAGCAACCCTTAAAAGAAACCAGCAAGTAGTTTGGTTTTTGAAGTAAAGAACCCTCGGTGAACCTCTAGATAAAGCTTTTCCTTTTTCGAAGTTCTCACTCGGATCTTGAGATAGCAACCCTCCAAATAAGGCAACTTTGACAGGAACCCTTTAAAGAAACCAGCAACTAGATGACAGAGGGAATCTCGCCACACAGTTGGGATACTCAAATGTAAAAAAAATATAGGGGAAACACCTTTGATTTTTGTAAGATGTCCAAAATAATTGACAAATAGATGACTGTAAACATTTGTCTTTAAGAACTATATGACTTTATTTATGATGCTAATTGTGAGTATAAACTAGTAAACTGATACGTAAAGTGCAGTATAATTTCTCATCAACATGTGCTAGAATGTGTGGTTCTATTTCATTGTTTGTCTGCTTTTTGTACATTATAATTCATCCCCAACAAGAAAATCAAGTAGCTTCATCTTTGATTTGGATGCCATCAAATATTAATTTAAAATATTTATAGTTCCACCCTTTATCAAAGAAAACTAGTACCACCTTCTGTTCCGTTCACTCATTTTATTGATTGATTTTTTAGTCCCCTTGTTGGTTTTCTCTTTAAAAGATATTGAATGCTTGAAAGCATTGTCGACTAAAACGAAAAAGAAGATAGACGGGCCCTAAAACAAGTTGGGCCGACACAAAACTTGCCGTATAAGCCGACCCTTAAAGGAGCGAGCTCAGCAAGAAAATGGTAAGAACAAAGCGGGGCTGAGGATCGCTAAAAGGTTTAGGATGGACTGTCTTGAAAGTATGCAATTGGAAGCTCAGTGAAACACGTGGTTTAATTTTCTAGGAAAAACATCTAAAGGTTTGTCCTAAAATCAAGTTTCTGGTCAAAGACGAATTGGATCTAAGGAGATAACTTAATTTGTTGTTCAAGGTATGAAGTTTAGCCAAGTATCTAAGAAGGCGGCAACTTAAAGAATTTGTAAAAAATTTGCAAATCTAAAATAGTTCCAAAGATCTTCATATTCAAAATATGTTATCCTTATACTATCAACGATGTCATTTCTTTCTTGAACAAGAACATTAGCGTCCTTATGTAATTATATTCAATAGCCTAATTTTTTTTCTTTTTTCATATTTTCATATTCTTCTTGATTATTTGAAACAGGTTTTATATGTATGATAGAAGTGAATCTATGAAAAATCAATTGATCTAACTCTCACTAACTATAAGTTCAATTACAACAACTTTGGTTCTCTCTTCAAATAATAGTCTTTAGAAAACCAAGCTACGTGCCGGTTTATTTAATGGGCTGCTGCGACAAAGTCCTGACAACTCGGAGTTGAGCTTGAAACCCGCATTGGCAAAGAATTCCCTGTGGGCTGTATCCAAAAAGTCCACATTTCTTTATTTAAATGCGTACAGATAAGGACTCACAATCTCAACATCCTAAACTATTTTCTGTCGGTGTTTCTATTAGTTTACTAAGCTTGAAACGTGCGTCCCATGAAGTGCTAATAATTGAAAAGGTCTGCCTAGGCTCAATATTCTTTCCTGCTAGTTAGCTTGTTTGATTAAATGGCTTTTGTCACAAAGCACAAGGTCACATGCCCTCGTTGACGATACGGTTATCACGGCATTGACAATCTTCTTTACTAAGTTTCTAAATAAAAATATAATAAGAAATTATATCATTCCGCATATCTCAATTCAAACTTCCCTCATTGATGATACGATTGTCAAGGCATTGACAATCTTCTTTACTAAGTTTTCAAATTATAATTTAACACAAAATTATGTCATTCGGCATATCTTGATTCAAACTTCCCTTGTTGATGATAGGATTGTCACCGCATTAACAATTGTCTTTACTAAATTTTCAAATCAAAACTTGATACAAAATTATGTCATTGTATAGGTCTTGATTCAAACTTCTCTCATTGTTGATATGATTATTATAGTATTGACACTTTTTTTAGCCATTTAACTCAATAGTGAGACAAGAGGAACTTTAATTGTAAAATCTAAGACTGGACATTTCATATATATGAATTGGGTGTGTGCAATGTAATATTGGAAACAAATTTAAAAAAATTTCATTAATAACTTTCCAAATAAGAACTTGATACCAAATTTTGTGATTGCGCCCCGCTTTATTCAGACTTGAGGACACCAACCTCTACTCCATGTCACAGCCCCTAAACAGGTGCAGTGGCCGCTTTATTCAAAGGGTCGTTGTCACAAAGACCAATGACAACCTGAAAAAAGAAAAAGGAAAACCATCCAAAGGCCTGTCTTAATTTAAACATTTTCCCACACAATTACTACTTCGCAGTTGTTATGTATGTTCTTATGGTTTCGTATCAATGTATTGGTCTTCAAATAAAGGATTTTTTTCATAATCGTTTAAGCCTTCGACTACAACATCGGGGTCTTGACCTAAGTTATGGTTTCGTTTCAATGTATTGGTCTTCAAATAAAGGATTTTTTTCATAATCGTTTAAGCCTTCGACTGCAACATCGGGGTCTTGACCTAAGCAGTCATTATACATTCATCAAATATGCATCAACCAAAAGGGTTAAGCCAAACAGATATGAGATGGCAATTGGAATAAGATGAGAAGCAAACCCGCTGAATACATACTCTTTCCAATTGTCGTCCTAATCGCATAAAATAAGAAATGAACACTGATAACAGGAATAGAGATTCCATTGCAGGCATGATACTAAAAAATAAGTGAAGAACAAATTTAAAATAGTAAAAATAAAAAGAACAATTAAATGTACCAAAACCCAATAAAGAATGTGATATTGCCTAGTAGCTTAGTAGTAAATTAAGGCCTAAGACCTCTTAGTATTAGGTTTACGATCAAAAGCTTCTAAATTTGACACTGAATTCCTGTAATGCTATGTACATTTAAAAATAAAAAAATATAAATGTTCATAGAGAGAGAGAATTAAGTGGGGATTGAAGAAATATTTTTAATCTTTTGTCATTCTTTTATTTTATCATTCATTTTATTGTGAATGACACATTCATGAATATTATTTATTTCATTCTATTTGTTTGACAACTTTAATGATTCTATTAAATATTGATATATTTTAATCCATCAACTAACCAACCTTTGATTAAATAAAACTAACTGCACGTTCTACTCCATCCACTATTTTTTTGATTAATTTATTCTTCCAGTAGCTTGTACTACTTTCGAAGAAATGTATTAAAATAATTTTTCTATTGCAAGCTATTGTAATTAGTTATTTGTTTGGGGTTACTCGCCTTGCATCTTCTCTTGCATGCAGTGCTATCTAATGGCCACATCTGATCAACTCCTATAAAAAGAGCATGGCCTCTCTCCTGAATTGTGCCTTAACACTCCACAAACTTTTACAACTTTATAGGCATTTCTTCCTACCTGGCTCGGCCTCATCTCTTCTAAAAATTTGAAGGCATTGTCTCTCAACTCTCAGATGGCCAATCCGAATGTTCTGCAAGTTATCAATCCTGCTCAGTCGGTGGCTAGTCAAAGTGTTCCACGTGATATCATTAATGAATATTTGCTTGCTGGTGAAACAGGAAACATTTAACAGTTGTACGACTTGATGGAGGAAAATTCAGATGTCCTGGAGCAGATCGACAACAGTCCGTTTGCAGAGACACCTTTACATCGTGCTGCAAAAGGAGGGCATGTCTCGTTTGTGGGCGAGATCATGGCATTAAAGCCATCATTTTCTCTGAAGCTAACTAGAAAAGGTCTCACACCACTACATCTTGCTTTGGAAGAGAAAGGTAAAGTAGATGTTGCTTTGCAAGAGCTAAGCCTCGGAGATCCTCAACGCGGGAACTACCTTCACCTGCAAGAAAGGTTTCGCAACGTGGTGCTTCGTTTACTTGAGTTTGACAAAGACCTTGCACGTGTTAAAGGAAAGGGGGGTTCGACTCCTTTCCATTATGCAGCAAAAATAGGTGATCTTGCACCTTTGATTGGAATGCTAATTACTTGTCCAATGTCTATTTTAGATGTGACAGTGGATAATGAGACTTCTTTACATATAGCCATAAGATATCAAAACTACAAAGCTTTTATGATGTTGTATGATTGGCTTTATCTTACTTCCTCAAATGGTGCCTTTTGGGGGAGATACAAATTGCGAAATTGGGAGCTTGAAGCAAGAAAGGAGATCTCAAAAATTAGACATGGCCAGTATCTATCCAAGGCAAGTTTTATTTAGTAAGTTAAGTGGTATAATAGAGATCTATCCAAGGCAGGCTTTTTTATTTACCCACTACAAAAATTAGCTTCTAATAGTTTGCAAAAGTAAACTCATTTGATAACACAACAAATTCACATATAATAATGTCTCCAAGCTACCTTTGTAAACATAAAAGTATTCACAAATTATTTGAGTTGACATACAAATTACTCTTGTATGTACTACTTCCATTCTCTTCAATCAAATTCCATTACTCACATAATATGTTTTGTTCAAAATTCACAACTTTTATCTTTTTAGTAACATTTTAGAATCTTCTATAATTACAGCTTGAGAATTAATAAAATAAACAAATCAAGTGTTTCTAAAATCAACAACTGCCAAAAATTGACATATATTTTTTAATGACTAACCACACATTTGAATAAATTTTATTTATTTATTTATTTATTTGTAGAGAACTTAAAAATATGCCGAGAAATAGTCTCCTTTGTCTATGATATTTAGTGTTTAATGTTCTTTTCTTTTATTAGTATGTGCCATTTGCCTTCTTCTTTCTTTTTTCACCTTTTGGGAGGAGCAAGTGTTATTGTGTAAACTATTTTGAGTGTGGACATTATAATTATGCATCTCTGCAGTAAGGGGGGACGGGAGGTGGTTATTGAATTATTGAGTTAATTTAGACTCAGCCTTTTAAGGGTCTTCACAATATTTGACTTCTTGCAATTCGGAACACAGGAGGACTATGATGAGATTGCTTGTATGCTACGCCGTGACACTACTGCAGAAAGTTCACTTTTCAAGCTCACTGAAGAAACTCGCAATGCTTTGTTGGTGCTTGTTGCGCTGATGGTAACAATCAACTTTCAAATATTACTTACCCCTCCTGGTGGAACTTGGCAAGATAATACGATGTCACACCGTGCTGGGGCAGCAATCATGGACACTTACTACTTCGATGCACTCAATTATTTAAATGCTGGGTCCTCTTTGTTTCTTATGTTGGCAGGAATCCTTCTCCTCCCTAGATCGCTTCTTAGCCTTCTTTGCTTCGTTCCCATTTGTTTACTTGTTAGGTTTTTTGTCATATCACGAAACGTCACAAGCCCAAATCCTGAACATGACCGCAAAGAGTATTTTAAAGGGCTTTTTTTCTTCGATGTTGGGGTAATTATTATTGGTCTTACAGGCATTTGGTTTTGTAAGGTTGCAATTTTCCAGATGCAGCAGTTGGAGATCGTAATTCGCTTCATGTACAGAGTTTTTTGCCAAAGGTGGCGCGGACGCACTGCCAACTAGAACCAAACTTCCCACTTCCTAGACCAGCCGCACTTCTTCCATCCCCTCTCTCTCTCTCTTCCATAATTCTCCCTCAAAATAAGGTTGAATATTTGTATGCCACAGCTCGATGGTGAAATATTTGTGGGTGAAGAGTCCAAAGTGTTGTTTAACAATGTGTTTAGTGTACTTGCGGTCAAATAAAGGATGTTTTCAAAGAAACTTTTCCTATCAATTAATTCTTTCATCTAATGCACTAATTGGAAAAAGTTAAGCCAACCAAATATGAGAGCCACGTCCCCGAAATTCTCACCAGAAGCGGATATGAATGCCATGTCCGCCATATCCAAGAACCTTGCCAAGATGTGGGACTGGAGCATCGTCATAAAGGCAGTCTTTCTTTAGGCTCGCTCCATTAGACTGAAAGCACATTTAGATGGTAATGAACATAACCTTCTGGAAGTGTTGCCATAATCACATAAAATTGGAAATGAGGTCATCGTGATTACTGGGAGTTCAGGGTGATAAGCTCTACGCAGAAAGTACACGGTTCTAGTAAACAGAACAAGTGCCAGGGAAAGCTGGAAACAGAATAGAACAATGCAAACAAGGAATAATATCGTTGTGAAACAAAGGTTTTTGTTTGATTCACAGAAAAGTTTCTTATACAACCAGTATCAATGCAATGCTGTAAAACGTACATACAGATTGATTTTTTTGCCACAAATACTAGCCAATTGGCTAAGGCAAACAAGAAACATCAGTAACTAGAAACTGAACCTGTACCGCAAGCACTGCAGCTCCAGACTTTCATGAATAGTCGGAAAAGATTGCAGGCGCATGCTTTCACCCAAAAAACACTCAAACTGCTCCTTAGCATGGTTCTATGTACAGACTTGGCATAGCCGCAGCAATCTATGTAAGAGTTTGGTGGGAAAATTTCCCGTCCGGATGAAAGGCGTTGACAAGCTTTCTTTGCCTATAATTCACAAGGAACTGCAACAGCAAAATCAGCAAAGCAAAGAAAATGCAAAAAATGAAGTAGTTCACACTGCTACTAGTCATCCACTTCGGCAAAAAAGGTGCCCTGGGAGCTATGATGAGTATAGCTGCTATATAATACAAAGAGAGGAGATGAAAGGGCAGGTTGATCATTCCACTTTTATGATCACAAGGCAGGAGAAGTAAGATTGCAAAAAGCGTAGCAAAGAGGCTAATCAGATTCAGAGCTCCAACTACAATGAAAGTGTGCTGTGATGTGGTAGATGTTCACATGTCGGGCAAAGGAGCAATGCCGTTGGGACCAACACCCGAAACTCCTCCAAGAGGGTTCACCATTGCTTGGAAAGTAACCGTAAAAAATAGCACAGCAACCACCATCATCACAACGCAGGATGCATTTGACATATTTGTTCTCTGGCGAACAAAGAATATAGAAAACTTTTCGTCAATTGACACCGGAGACCTGAAATAGTTTGTAGGAGGTGGAACTCTCGGAAAAAGCCATGTGCTGAAGAATCTGGCACGGTGCAACATATCCATAATCTCCTGCCCTTGTGCAATGTCGAATACTGTCTGACCTCCCAAATTCAGAGCATTTATTTCAATTTTATAGCCAAAGCCCGCCTTGAGATCCAAAAACAACCTAACTATCTGCAAGAGAAAAGAAAACAACATTAGCTGGTCAGGATTTTCGGAATCTTGCATGCCAGAAATAAGTTGGTGGAATCTCAGATACGTTGTCTTCAAACTCAAACTTTCAAACTAATCAAGACTCAACAGCCTTTCTTGTTAATATTCCTTCTATGAACATGGCAAATAAATCTCTTTTATCACAAAAATGGTTAGAGAAAACGTACTTCAGGTAGATTTTCGGCTGTTGCAAGTTGCAGCAAAGTATTGCCTTCATCATCCTGCCAGTTCAGTAATTTCTTCTCCCAAAAAGACGCATTTTTCAACCATGCTCGTTGAAGCCATCCCAACAAAAGCTTAAAAGCATCGATGTTGTTACATTTTAAGGTAATATGCAAAACGGATTCTCTCTTATTTGTTACATCTTCAATTGACCTTGGACAAACTTCTAAAAATTCGGCCAGAAGGTAGAGATTACCTCTTTGAGCAACACAATGCAGAGGAGTCAGACCATCCCTTGCCGGGACACGAACAAGGCTCTCATCAACATCAAGTAGTCGAAGCACTACTTGCGTTCGCTCATTCTGTACAGCAAGATGCAACGGGGTGCAGCCATCTTCGTCAAGTTTTCTAGCAAACGAAGGCTGTAACGCCATGATCTCCATTGCAAAGCTGGTTTTTCCTAGAGATGCCGCAACATGTAGAGGAGTTTCAGCAAACGGAAGAACATCGATCTTGTGCAAAACATACGCATCTCTACGTATCAATGAATACAAGGCATCGATGTTTCCTTGCTGAGAAGCAATGCTCAAATAATGATTCATTCTCGGAAGATTGATCACTAATCAGAGAGTTGGATAAGTGGGTCTAGAGCTGTAAGATCGTTGAGAAAGAGAGAGTGGTAGTGGGGAGTAAGGAGGGAGAAGTCCGGCTGCCTCTTTTCATAGAGTTGTAGACGTCAAAGTTATTTACACCACGTACGTGAGGACATGGATGTGACATGCTGTGACATATATGCATACGCTGAGGTAAATTACCATCATAGCTAGAGAACCCTTTAAGATCTCGAAAAACCTAGAAAGACCATTTTAAGGTCCTTAAGTATAAGAAAGACAGCGACACTCCCGGCCTCCTTAAGGCCATAGCAGTCTAAAGAAGGTGCGCCCAATCTTGGGAAAACCGAGTCTTAAATCATCCAGGGAAGTCAGTTTGAGAAAGAAATAAGACGAAGCTCTCTGTCTCATTGATGACAGGAAAACTTTAAACTGGTAAACAAAAGGCGATTTTTGAGGAATCTGGTCTCTGGGAATACCAAAAATGGTAGAATCTGGGCTTTTCTTTTAGTGTGTATTTGTTGGTTTAGGTGAAAAGTTTGGTTTAGATGAAAAGTTTGTTTGCAGCGGAAGAGTTTGTGATAGGTTTGAAAGAGAAGGCTTGAAAGAAGGTTTTACGTGGAGCCCTTGTGTCTCCAAAATAGTTGAAAGGAAGAAAAAAAAGGAAGCTCTTTATTGAAAGACTTCGAAAGCTTTAGAGTTTTCGGTACACCTGTTTACAGCACACACGGTAGTATTTATAACCAAACCACCGACTTATACAACCTACTATTGTTGACATTACAAGCCACTATTGTTGACTAACTTTACAGATTTTTTTTTCAGCCGTGTTTATCCTTGCTTGGAGAATTCTCTGGAGGTTGCTGGAGATATTTTCTCTAGAGTATTCTAGCATTTTCTTCCGTGTTCTTGCTGTTATTTTGAAAAATGCATTATGTTCAACAGTATTTAGGAATTTGTGCCGCACTAGTAAAATATGCATTGCGTCTTAGAATGAACGGCAGCCAAAGTTCAGTCTCTCTCGCTTGACAAACGTATCAAAAGGTACAAGATGATCTCTTCTTAATCCGAGCTTAATTAGTACGACGGCTTCAAGCATTCATTTCCTACTTCAGGCTCCCGCTAGCTTAGTACGTTTTGCTTGACTACTGCTTTCGGAAAAGAAAGCTCTCATGTCCGTCGTCGGCGCTATCTTCTCTTACCCCGAGAAACTATTTACAAAAGTTGAAACACAAATAATAACGTTATTACATAACAAGAAGTTATTAACCTCAGTTACATCCTAGCAAAGGTAACCTTAAAAACTGACTTTACATTCTTCCCTCTTTAACACTCCAATCTCCTCTTTAAAAGCACAAGAACTCTGATTCACTTTCCAACATTCTCTACCACTATATAGGCTTGTTGAAATATGTTATGAGTTGAGGGCCTTTTGTTCTTTCTTAGTTTTGGCCCGTTGGAAGATTGACGGGCCCATTAGAATGTCTTGTTTTTACGTACATCATTGTAAATGATTCTTTAAGCAGGAATATACAAGCATACGGAGTCAGTGGGCAACTTTCCCACAATATACTGTTCCGAGCACTTGTTCTTGTTCAGTTTCTCCAAGATGGTATCTGAGAAGGTTAGATGATGCTCTCTTCATCGCTTTTCTGGGATTAGCGGGACGAACTTCTGCCATCAGAGGTAAATTAGTTCCTGCATTGCCAAGGGCTTTATTGTATTTTCATATCTGCTTGTCAGTAGATATTTGTTACAGTGCTGCGTTCCACTCGCAATTTCACTGCGTTTTGCTTTGGGAAATGGAATTTGATTGACGTCTCACCCACCTCTTTCTTACCTTTCCCACTTTACCCGTAATACCTTAATCCTTTTACCACTCTTGCCATTTTATCCCGAACCACCATGGCTGGAACTCCACCTCGAAATACTCCACCACAAAATCCCAACTCATCCTCCACAACAAACCTTATCAACCCATACCGTGACCCATATTTTCTTTCATCCACGGACATACCTGGAGCAGCTCTTGTTACTGAAGTGCTTAAAGATGAGAGTAATTACGAGCTTTGGAGTAGTCAAATGGAGAACCAACTCATGGCCAAAAACAAATGGGGATTTGTTGATGGCTCATTTATCCGACCCAAATCAGACTCAGAGAAGCAACAAGCTTGGGATCTTTGCTATTATGCAGTCCAAAGTTGGTTTCAAAAATCGGTTTCTCATGAACTAATGTTATACGTGACTCGGAAAAAGGATTTGAAAATCATTTGGGAGACTTTCAAAACTCAGTTTGGAATTCTCACCGGGACACAAGTGTATCGAGTTCGGCAACAACAATTTGAGAATCGGATGCATGTTCCTACCGTTACTGAGTACTACACAAAACTCAGTAACTTGTGGTTGGAAATAGAGACCGTAGACCCTCCTGTTCGCTGTCATTGTGGTAATTGTTCTTGTCGGGTTAATGAAAGAGCAGATGCAAAGGTTGAGAAACACCGAACTATTGATTTTCTTTTGGGACTGCCAGAGAAGTTCAAGAATTTTAGAACAAATATCCTCTCAAAGGAGCCACTCCCCTCCGTGGATTCCGTGTTTAATCTGGCCAAAGAAGATGAACACCAAGCCAGAAAAGAAGAAATTGGAACCGGTGAGCATGGGAATCTCCTTGCTGTCTCATCTCTGGTGGGTTCTGGACAATCTGTTGCAAAAGGGAAGGTGGACTCGAAAGGGAGAACCATTTGCTTTCACTGCCACAAATCAGGACACTCCAAAGACCAGTGCTATCACTTGATCGGCTATCCTCCTAGGTGGACACCAAAAGGAAAGGGAAAAAAAGGGGCTGGTGGCCAGGCACTCCAGGCCGGTAACGTTGCTGGAAACGAAGGTGCTTCCCAGACTTCTCCCGGGGGGAGATAGGACAAAGGGGGCCTACTGTCAGAGGGGCTTTCGGGCAATTCACTCCTGCGAGCTTCCCTAGACCCCACCAGCTAGGCCCCATTTATGGGTACCAGCCACAGGCCCAACAATATTCAATGCCGTATGCCTATTATTCAGGCACACATGGGCCAGTCCCGTTCTCAGTTGGCACTCCTCAAGGGCAGCAGGCTTCAGGCTCGTTTGGGCCTCACATACAGAACTTAGAGCCACAGCAACCGAGCAGTCCACAGAATCAACCAGGGACTACCCCCTTTGTAGCAACCATGCATCCTGCAGCACCTCCATTTCCACCATTTAACCTGAGTCAGCTGAAAAATAGCTTATCTTCCCAATCATTTGGGAATTACGAAGGTACGATACTTTCATCAATCCCTAATTTTTCATGGATTATCGATTCGGATGCAAGTGACCATGTCACGTGCAATTTGAGCTCTTTATATTCTTATTCACCATGTGCACCTCAATCGTTGCCTATTAAATTGCCTGATAGCACGTGTGTCTATGCCACTCATATTGGACGGGCACGACCCACAAAATTGTTGCATTTGAACCATGTTCTTTACATCCCTCGTGTGAAATTCAATTTGCTTTCAGTAAAAAAAATCACATCTGATAGCAATTGCATTGTCGTTTTCTTCGATGATTTGTGTTTTTTCCAGGACCGTATGACTGGGCAGGTGATCGGACTGGGTAAAGCAATCCGGGGGCTTTATTTTTTGCAATCTACTTTATCTGAATTATCACATTGTATTACACGCTTTTTGAACAGTGTACATTCCCTTTTGTCTTATGTGAATGTGAACACACAGTGTAATAACAATGTTCTTTCCCCTTATGTTTTATAGCATAGACGGCTGGGACATAGCTCTCAGAAATGTTATTACGCATGTGGAAAACGTGTGGAATGTCCTGATTTTTTTACTTGCTCTATTTGTCCCTTGACTAAACAGACTAGATCTGTTTTCCCACAATGTCAAAATTTTAGTAATGTTGTTTTTGACCTTGTCCATATGGATCTATGGGGACCACACCGGAAACTTAATCATGACAAGTCGCGATATTTTTTAACTATTGTTGATGATTTTTCACGAGCGACTTGGACGTTTCTTTTGCGTTTTAAAGATCAAGTTTTTCCCACTATTCAATCTTTTATTTTCATGGTACAAAATCAGCATGGTATCCGTATCAAGCGCATTCGCTATGATAACGGAACAGAATTTTTTTCCGCTGCATGCTCTTCTTTCTTGGCCTCTCGTGGGATACATCATGAGAGCTCTTGCGTATACACTCCCCAACAGAATGGGGTGGTGGAGCGCAAACATCGTCACTTATTAGACGTTGCACGAGCTTTGATGTTTCAAGCTCACATTCCTGTACGATTTTGGGGAGAATGCATTTTAACCGCTACTCACATCATTAATCGACTGCCTACTCCTAGACTTGGAAATAAATCTCCTTTTGAGATATTACATGGAAAACCAGCCTTATTGAATCATTTACGGGTCTTTGGGTGCAGATGCTATGCATCTGATTTACGCCCTAAAGACAAGTTCTCTCCTAGGGCGATTCCATGCATCTTTTTTGGGTATCCCCATTTCCAGAAAGGATACAAAGTGTATGATCCAAGTAGTGGAAAGTTTTTGGTGAGTCGTGATGTAGTGTTTTATGAGTATGATTTTCCCTTTGACCCGAGTAAAACCTCAGATTCCTCTCATGATCCGCCCTCGGATTAGGTTATCCCAGCTTCGGACGTTGCATAGTCACATGATCCGTTGCCTAGTCCACTGGAGCCATCTCCAGGCTTACCAGAGACACAACCTGAGGGAACACCTCCAGCTCCTTTACCAGATTCATCAGGTACAGAGTCCCAACCTACTACTATTCCTTCAACTGTCATAACTGATCAGATTCCTGAGTCATCTCCACCCTCTATTGAGCCATCACCACGAGTTATTCGGCGGTCATCATGACCTACACGTCCTCCCATTTGGACTGCCGATTACATATGTTCGACCACCTCCATAGGGTCGAGCAGTAAGTACCCCATATCTGATCATGTTTCCCTTAATCATTTTCATCCTTATTATCAGAACTTTCTTGCCTCAATATCTGTCATCACAGAACCAGAAACATACTATCAGGCACTTAATGACAATCATTGGGTTGATCCTATGGGTAAGGAATTAGCGGCCCTTGAGGCCAATCGCATGTGAGATGTTGTATCACTTCCACCTGGTCGTCGAGCCATTGGATGCAAATGGGTGTACAAGGTAAAGTATTGTGCAGATGGCACAATAGAGAGGTACAAGGCCCGTTTGGTGGCTAAAGGTTATACACAGCGAGAAAGTGTTGACTATGATGAAACCTTCTCCCCAGTAGTTAAGTCTGTGACAGTAAGATCAGTTATGAGCATAGAGTCAGTGAAGAACTGGTGCCTTCACCAGTTAGATGTACAGAATGCTTTCTTGCATGGGGATCTGTTAGAAGAAGTATACATGTGTCTTCCACCTGGTCTTCCTCCTCAGGGGGAGAAATCTGTATGCCGTCTCAGAAAATCATTGTATGGATTAAAGCAGGCATCTAGGCAATGGTATGCCAAGTTTACAGAAGCCTTACTTTCAGGAGGTTTTCAGCAATCCCTGCATGATTACGCCTTATTCACTAGGCGAACTACAGGTTCATTCATCATTCTTCTGTTTTATGTTGATGATATACTAGTGACAGGTGATAATGTTGCTGCAATTTCAGAACTTAAGAGATATTTGCATTCAGTATTTCATATGAAAGATCTTGGATAATGTAGATATTTCCTTGGGATAGAAATAGTTCGTTCCCCAAAAGGAATATACCTCAATCAGTGCAAGTATGCATTAGAGCTAGTGTCAGAGGCTGGACTTGGTGGGTCCAAACCCATGATTACACCCTTAGAGCAGAACATAAAGCTCACTACTCTAGAGTACGATGAGGGAGATCCTGAAAGACGGGAAGATCCTCTTCTAAAGGACTACAGCTCCTATCAAAGGATGATTGGGAGACTTTTATATTTGACTCACACCAGGCCTGATATCTCCTTTGCAGTTCAACACCTTAGCCAGTTCACTCATAAACCTAAGCAGTCACACTTGGATGCAGCTATGCGATTGTTGAAATACATCAAAGGAACTCCCGGACTTGGGATTTTCTTTTCATCTTCATCCAGGTTAGAGTTTATTGCCTACTGTGACTCGGATTATGCCACCTGCCCCATGACACGGAAGTGTGTGACAGGATACTGCATCAAATTAGGAGATTCCTTGATATCATGGTTGGCTAAAAAACAATCTACTGTATCACGATCCTCGGCAGAGTCTGAATATAGAACCATGGGGTACACTGTTTGTGAGATAATTTGGTTGCTAGGATTGTTTTTGGACTTAGGTGTGACTATTCCTCGTCCAGTCTCACTTTTCTGTGATAGTGAAGCAGCTGGACACATTGCGGCAAATCCCATATTTCATCAGAGAACCAAGCATATCGAGATAGATTGCCACTTTGTTCGTGAGAAGATTCAGAGAAGAATTGTGCGGACTTGTTATGTTAATACGCGAGAACAACCCGCAGATGTATTCACTAAAGCATTATGTAGCCCTCAACATCATTACTTGTTATCCAAGCTTGGAGTTTGTGACTTGTACAAATCTCCACCTTGAGGGGGAGTGTTGAAATATGTTATGAGTTGAGGGCCTTTTGTTCTTTCTTAGTTTTGGCCTGTTGGAAGACTGACGGGCCCATTAGAATGTCTTGTTTTTATGTACATCATTGTAAATGATTCTTTAAGCAGGAATATACAAGCATACGGAGTCAGTGGGCAACTTTCCCACAATATACTGTTCCGAGCACTTGTTCTTGTTCAGTTTCTCCAAGAAGGCTCAATCAATCCAATGACAAGGTTGTCGACACGTTTTCACGGCCACGTTTTTTTCCTCTCGTTCAAAACAAACATGGCTAAAAGAATATAATAAAATGTATTTTCGGGAACAAGATTCAAACCCTTATGTCTTTTCCATCCTCGTGCGAATCGAGACCAGATCAGGCTTTATGGGACGAGATCAGGAAATCCTTCGAGGGCACACCTTTACACGCCGCTGTCTCATCTGGGGATTTCTTGTCTGCATCGAGATCATGGCATTAAAGCCGTCGGTATCTTGAACCCGAGTAAGGAAGGTTTCCCAGCTTTTCCAGCTAATACAATTCGCGCCAAACCAACAAGGACTACCCAACCCGAACCAACAACAAGCACAACCCGCCCAGGATCCTGCTTTTCAAACGAGATTAGGACACAACTTGGTTCTCTGTTTTCTTGAGTTAGATGAAAATCTTGCACGTGTGTTAAAGGAAAAGGAGGCTAAGGCGGGAGATCTTGAACTTGATTGAAATTGCTAGTGCCAGTCCAAAGTCTATGGACGAGACAACTGAAAATCTAAATATCCTTTCTGCTCCGCTTTCGTGTGTTTCTTTTTGTTCTTTTTTCTTTTCCTGTTATTCTTATACATTTGGGCGTGTTGGAGGCTTTCCTCTCTTACTTGCTGGTTTGCTTGAAAGTGTTGCTGTCACAAGCCCATAACAGGAAAAGTATGTAAATGTCAAAGCACCTCATGCTGGTTTATTTTGAAGGGTTGCTGTCGCCAGATCCAACGAAAACTTCCAAAAAAAGAAGGGGGAAAACTCTCTGTAGAACCTTTATTTAGAGCAGCGAGCTACGTGCTGGGTTATTTAAGGGGCTGCTGCCACAAAGTCCAATGACGACTTGGGGGGAAGCAGTTTCTTTATTCGTTCATCAATCAGGGGTCTGTAGTATTTTTTATTGCTAGTCTGTCGTTTCATTCGATAATGTTCTCCACACATTTGCACATCGCGTCAAACCCAACAACTTGTTAATTTATTTAAAGTTGGCAACCTTGAGAAAAAGAAAACCATCGAAAGATCCATCTTAAATTCTACAGTTTTTCTTGCTATGCTTTTTTCCTACCTAATCGGTTGCTCGGAACTGCGGATCACGCCTTCACCCGCCGTATGTGTTTTCCGACCTACTGGATGGCAATTGGTCACTGAAGTAAATAAAAAATATGCCTTTGTATACTTTCACTGATGAAATGTGAAAAGACACATGCCGCATTTTGCTGAATATAACTGTCTTTTCTGTGAATTTCGTTGGTTTTTTATAATTTTAATTTGTTGCAAGACTCTCCTTTCCTGTTCTCCCTTTTAATAAAGCCAGTCTTTGCATATGAACAAAACTCTAAAATCATTTCGTATATACTGATGTACTAGATGAATTTAAAGATATGCAACACGAAGAAGCAAGACAGACTGCCTCGAAACACTCACCAAAGGCTTTTGAATGCAATTTACAGAAGTAAGCCTACTCAGGAGCACAAAAGGGTTAAGATAGTAAACAATGAAAAAGCCTGTAATAAAGTGGCGACATCGAAGAATTCCGTAAAGAACGAAGAGATAAAGACGTGCGCAGATTCCAAGAAGAAAAAAGAGCTCCTTTCAGCAGGCAGTTTATACGACGTCTCATTGCCGGCAAACAAGGTTAAATAACGTGCGCAATTCATATATGTTACAAGGAACCATATTGCCGCCAAACAACGTTAAATAACGTCCGCATATTCTTAGAGTCAGATCCAGAGCCAAAAGGAACCTTGTTTAACGGCATTTCCTATAAAAAGAGCCTTTTCCCCTTTTAGAAGTTTAACCGCATTTCCACAAGATATCATCGATCAGTGTTTGCTTGCCGGTAAAGAAGGAAACGTTGATGCTTTATACGAATTGATAGAGACGCATCCGCATGTTTTGGAGCAAATAGACAATACTCTATATGCGGAGACACCTTTACATGCCGCTGCATTAGCAGGGCATATCTCTTTTGCCCTTGAGATCATGACACTAAAACCATCCTTATCTCGGAAGCTAAATAAAAATGGCTTCACCCCTTTGCACCTTGTTTTGTCACAGCCACAAACCCAATCCAACCCATCTTTGCAACAAACACCTCCAGGCCCTAACCAACAAGCACAATTCCACCCGAGCCAACAAGCACAGCTCGACCGGAATGCTTTGCGAAAAAGATTATACAACGTGGTGCTATGTTTTCTACAATTTGATTGCACGAGTTAAAGGAAAAAGGGCTCTAACTCCTTTGCATTATGCATCTCAAATAGGAGATCTTTAGCTTTTGATTGAAATTCTAACTTCCTGTCCAATGTCTATTCTAGATGTGACAGTTAAGAGTGAAACTGTTCTACATGTTGTTTTGAAGAATGAACAGTTGAAGCCTTATATTTGATTGAAGGAATGGCTTGATGATGCCTCGTTTGAAGATGCCTCCTCGTGGAAAAAGAAATTGCAAAATTGGAAGGATGTAGACGACAAGACTTTCTCTAACCTTGCAAGCCATAAATCAATCTCAGGCAACTTCTACTTTGTCATTTTTTTAAATAAAAGGAAGAATAAAATAAATAATATTAGTGATGGGTAGTTGTGGAGACTTGCTTCTATAAATATTAACTTTTATTACTCACAAGAATATTCTCATTTAAAACAATAATTAAATTTTAAGTATAATTAGTCTCTCTAACTGTCTTCATAAACATGAAACCATACATAGGCAGCTCGAGTTAATACCCCCACCTGCATGTGTTGCAGTCATTTCTCTTCACTTGGATTCCATTATATATGTCATTTTCATTTCTTTATCATTTTGACGAAATTTTTAAATTTATTACAATTACACCTTGAGAATCAACAAAAAAATTGTAAATTCAGTGTCTCAAAATTTAACAAAAAGTCTGTTATAAAATAGTTGATATCAACGATATATATAAAAAATAAGAACGAAGGGTCAACAACTGTTAGTATTTGCAAAAAAACCTTTTTGCCACAGTTGTGTTGAAATGCACTTGAAAACATACTAAAACGTTTCTCATTTTGGAAGGGCAAGTGTTTTAGTGTAGATTATTTTATAGGTTTGTGGGACTATTAATTATATATTTCTACATTGTGGAGGTCATGTGGTGGTGATTAAATGTGGATTCGATCTATATGCTAGGACTCTGACATCTTGCGATCGTAAACATTTGTGCAGATGATCTCCCCCAATTATGCATCGCCACTCTTTAAACCGTTTGTGCAAGTTAAAGAAGAATCTCGTAGAACTGTGTTGGTGATTTTTGTGTTGCTTGTAACACTAATTTTCCAATAAACATTCAACCCACCCGGAGGAACTTGGGCAGACGATCGTGATTGTCTTAAAGATAATGCAACAGGTTGTGAAGTTATGCCGTCAAATCGTGCTGGAATGGCAGTCATGGGCCGTGGCCCTTTCATTGCACTCACGGTGGTTAACCTTTTCTCCTTAATATATTCAACTGCGGCAATAATCATTCTTCTCCCTAATGCGCAGATTAGCGAGGTTTTCCGCTTACCACTTGGTTGTTTCCTTGCCTATTTCGTGACAGCAGTGTCTGTCACGTATCCAAGTTCTGAACCTTTGTACTCAAAATCATCTTATGCCGTGTTCGTGCTACCTCTTTTTTTCTTTTGGTTCTTCGTGTATCTTTCTGCGATATCCAAAACGCCACGGAGAGACTATCGTGGCTGTTTCCCTAGAGCAACGATGTTAGACTAGCACCAGCCTTCTCTCTCTCTCTCTCTCTCTATCTGCCCCTCCGCTTTGCCATTTTCATCCTTTTTAGCCTCGATCAACCACATTATGCCGCGTCTTATCTTTCACAGTTCGTCTTTTCTTTGCAGAAATACACCCGTCTCGCTGCTTCCTGCTTCGCTCTTTTCCTTCCTCACAAATCTTTCCTTTTCTCCCATTCACCAACACAACATCTCTCAGGTTCGTAGCCATCACCCTTGATAAGGATAAAGCCTTAACAAGCGAGGCCCACGCAGGGTCACAGTAGCACCTTTCACCATTCCTCCTGAATACACTGATGATGAGAGACTCCAAAGGATGGAGATAGCTCACTCGTCAGGATTGGGCGCAACAACTCACCAATTGGACAATGGCGTCATCTGATCTCCAACCACCAATAATGTAACTCATATGATGTAAACGATGTGTAAACCTGGCTTTATAAAGAAGTGGACTCGATCTTTTAGCGTGTCTTGTGCAACTCAGTACTTCGCAAGTGCCAGACTTTTCCAAGAACAACTTCTAAGTTTTGTCTCTTATTATTCTTAATTGAACTATTGTTCGACTGTGGATTTTCTTCTCCTGTTACAAGTGGTTACAGCATTTACAGATGCTGCAAACGTAGTTATGACGATTGCAAGTCCCCTCTTAAAATAATCAGTGGATCGTTTGTCCAATGTGGATTTATCTTTTAAACAACGTGTGAGTGGATAAGTGAGACGTCTAATTTCTTGTTATATCGGTATATTTGTACTCCGAAACCTAAAATGTTACGTGTTGATCTAAACAGTAACTTAATTATTTCTTCTACTGCAGACTAATGAAAAAAGGTGAGCTCAGACGAGAAACAAATTTCAAATTTTCGTAATCTTACTCGAGCAAAGAGAGATGGGGCTGCAGAAAAATATTGGACAATAAGATTCTACATTAAAAAAAAAAGAAAAAATTATAATGCACTTTTATAAGTTTGGAAAAAGAGGTAGACATTAGATTTAATACTTTCCTTTGTCCATTTCTTTTTATTTTTATTTTATATGAATATGTAAGTTTATTCATCAAAGAATAAGAGAATATAAAAATTTTTGTTTCTCCTTTTTTGGCCTATATCATATACCTTTTGCTCCTCCCTTGGTCTTCTATTTACTTGAGAAAAAAAAATAAGGAGGAGGGGTGTGAAATGATTGGAAGAGCTTGTAGGGAGTCAATAAAATTCTTCTTTTGAGTTTTTGAAAAGGGAATACATACAAAAAGAAAGCTCGAAAGAAGTTTGGAAATATCTGATGCCTTTCTTAGGTTGCTGCTCTTTTGAGTCGAGGAAGATGTGACCACCTGCTAAGAAAACTAAGAAATTTAGATGGAGTAAATTTGCTGTCTTTCGTTGGATTTCAAGTTTTCTTGAAAATTTGATAAAAATGTGTGAATGCGAATTCTTAGGACAACTTCAACTAAACGGTTGAGACCACACTTTATGGACTTGATATCATTGGCTCAAGTCTATTGATCCTCTCCCAACTTTAAAAAGAAATAGATATCTCTTGATCAAGTGTCTTTACTTTTAATTCAAGGAAGTATTGGTTATATATGCATCACGCTTGTTTTAACCATCATAATTAATAATCCAATTGAATATTTTTTCATTGTATCTAGATTTCCTTAATCTCATTGTTGTTTAATAAATATTATTGCAATAAAGTTATTTTCATGAAGTTTTGTTCCCACATCACAAACTCTAATCTTTCTTGTATAAAATTTAAATTAATGATATGATAGGGATCATGGACATTATAAGTCTTTGAATAGTTCCTTAAACAAACAAATTTTTGTATGATTATTAGTTATCTATATTTGTTGCTAGTTGTCTTTTTCTTTCTCTTTGTAACTATAACTTTAAACTAGATCAATAAACATCATCCTCTTTGTACAGATTATCTATCAATTGAATTAAACTATGAAAATTAGCATATTATCACAAAAGAAACCATCTGAGTGCTAGTGGTATCGATTGTTTAAAAAAGAAAGAACATATATCTAAATTAATTATTTAACATATGCATTAAATATGGGATAGACTATTTTCTAAATCAATTTTAATTTTCAAGTCTCTGATTATTTTTCTATAAGAGACTATTTCTATTTTAACCTAGGATGTGTTGATGTTTCTCTATTATTTTATACATTGTACTAAGAACTTAGACTTTATGTTTCAAACACCAAAGCACAAGTGGGAGGTTATATTATGAAGCATACGTAAGGGATGAATGATTGTCCTTTGATTGTTGCTAATCAAAGTAGTGACTATTGGACGTAGCTATGGAAAACTATAATTGCTAAACACAAATATGATGGCTCCTGATTCATACGAATCAAGAGCACTGTAATGGGCCTTCTGGGTGTAAGTCTGTGGGGCGCTAAAAGACCAAATATAATATAAAAAGATAGCGTTGCGAGGGCCCAATAAGTTTTTTTTTTATTTTTTTTAAGATTCTTACGGGGAAGGAACAAGGAAATCAACAATTACTATTGTCAGGCTTATTTCACTCTCCTTGGAGCTTCGTCCTTCTAAATTCCTCTAACTTTTCTTTTTATTTTTTTCTCCCCCGTGTTTTGGGTGTATGTAGGAATGGTGTCAAGTAGCTTCAATTCTCTCGTCAATTTTAGAAATTTGTGCTTTTTTCCTCTTAAGAGACAATACCGATGAACTTTATCTTTAGGTGGATTTGGGTTTACAAAGATGGAGGGAATATTATATATTACTAAATACATAAGCACCTGAAAAGTTTGAGTGGACTCCAATAAGAAGCTACATTCTTTTATCAGGGTTCAAAGGTGTACTTGTCAGGACCGTTTTCAGACAAAATGGCACGTTACAGTACTAGTGGAATTTGAAACCTCTAAATGTTATCATTACTGCAGTTTAGCTACAAAAACATGCTACGGGACTAGCCAAGTTGGGATAGACTGAACTTAAGGCTTTTACCTTGAGATCTAACTAAAGCCTATGTCATTTGAGTCTTTTTAGTTTGTTTAGATTGATCTTTAGACTAGTATTATATATATATATATATATTTTTTAATAAGGACAATACCTTGACATATTTAATTAATGACAATAAAATTAGGCATAATAATCATATCTTACTTTTGTATATAGGCAGGGCTTAAACCTAACTCTTTAAGGACCTTTAACAAAATAGATTAACCTATATGAAACTAAAGGCAATGCAACACAACAATGTCATAGGAGTATTATATTTTGATTAACTTGCATGTTGGTACTCAACTCAAAACTTAAAAAATAATTGATAATATTAATTTTCACATTCACACACATTTCTCTTAATTATTGTAGAGGCTTTATAGCCTATAATTATACAATCATTATAATGTTGCTTATTAGATGGAATATGTTCTCCATATAGTTATTAATGCAACTAATCACAAATCAAATTCTAGTTGTTAATTTATTGTGTTTAGTGTCAATACATTTTCCCTTTTTTGGATCAATTCACAAGCAAGGTTAATTCATTAAGTTAATCCTTAAATTGGGGTTGGAAGGAATCCCATTTAAGTTGAATTTAACCTTGAATTTGGACCTTCCATTAAAACCAAATCTAGGCTTGAAAATCCTTAAGCTTGTTAGAATTGAGTTGGTATAGTTTTCCAACTTGGTGTATTATGAACTTCAACTTTAATAGCCTTTTTAAAAAGAACTGATGTCTTAATGATTTAAATTGTAGAAATTTTTCTACTTGAATTTCATAGGTTGGATAACCATATACAAAGGTCAAATTCCAGATCTATTTTATCTTTGCTGACTATAGAATATGAGAAAAATCATGTTGCATGTGCAACCTACAAACAAAAGTTGTTCTAATAGCGTTCTTGAATTTTCATTTCTATTATGTAGCTTGTAAAGTACCTGTTTTTAGCTACCCCTAAAATACTTGTTTAATTGGGCTTCAATTGAACTTGGGCCTAGTTTTGCTAAATGAGTTTTGGATTCATAACTAATAATTATATACAAGTTGGTCCAAATATTGTTGAGTGATGATTTGATTACTTGATACATCTTAGTTTTGTATAGATTAGATTTCTACTGCATGTGATGCACCGTAAGTAACTTCATAATTTTGACAAAATTCAAAATGTCTATCTTGGAGAAATATTTTAGATTTCCAAAATAACCACTAGGTCTTTCGTCACTTATATAACAAAAAAAATTTTCTTCATGAAACAATAATGCATGTTGTCCCCCATTCATCAACACTGAAAAGTAAAAGCAAGAAACGGAAGTTCTATGACTAATATTTATATTTGAGTCCGTTTCCCCTAGATTTCTTTAGTAGAAGATATTGTCAATCATGTCTGGCATAGTTCAAGCTCGTGATCAGCAGGCTTGATTGCTTAGTTCAACTTTTAATAAGGAATATCCCAAGGAGGGAACGTTGTCCACTGCAAAAAGTGGAAGTGTCACATTGTCTTGAGACTCTTACACTACAATCATGTCCTTAGTGTAAGAAGTTGAAGGCCAAATAAAAGAAGAATGAGTTTACTTTTTTCATTGTTATCGTGGTTTAGAGGAGGATGTAATTGGACTATTTTTTTTTTCTTTTTGATTTTGTACGTCTAGATTTTTTTTGCATGTAAACCTTCTCTTTTATTCTTCTTACTTTTTTCTTTCTTTATGGAGAATTTATGCTTCTTTCAATCATTTCATTTGATGGTCATCTAGAATTTACAGATTATACAAAAGCAAATTATTAAAGTACTTGCTGCTAATAAAACATTAGAAACCAAATAAGGTTTAGTGGAGAAAATTATAAGCACTTTTTTTGGAATCACACTAGACAGCTCTATTGTTGTTAGGTCAGTGTGATATACTATAGGCCAGGTGGTAGAGATGTTTTGGTGTATCTAAAATAACCAATTTTATTAATTATTTGCATTTGCAGGCATGCGACATTGCAATTGCAATACATATATGAAACACACTATGTGTATGCTATAATTAATAAAATTAATTACAACATATTTAGTACTTCATATTTGTTTTGGTGAAAAAATAAGTTTGTACTAATATAATTTAGTATATAAAAATTATAAGTAAAAGAGTTATACTTTTACATTGGATTGACAAAAATTTTAATATATCTTAATTAAAGGAAACCATCATACAATTTCTTCTACTCTAAAAAGTCTATCTTGATAGATTAGTCATTTAATAAAATTATATTTGTTAATATTATCAGTCCAAATTAAATCACAACAATCACTTCTTCAACAACTAAATGAAGGTCTCTGTGTGTGTAAGGGGGGGGGGGGGGAGGAGGAGCTTGTTGTCCATCCTTAAAATAACCAATTTTATTAATTATTTGCATTCACAAGCATGCAACATTGCAGTTGCTATACATATATGAAACACACTATGTATATGCTATAATTAATAAAATTGGTTATAACATATTTAGTACTTAATATTTGTTTCGGTGAAAAAATAAGTTTGTATTAATATAATTTAGTATATAAAAATATAAGGGTATACCTTAATATAAGGATGGGAGGAGGAGCTTGTTGTCTATCCTTAAAATAACCAATTTTATTAATTATTTGCATTCGCAAGCATGCAACATTGCAGTTGCTATACGTATATGAAACAGACTATGTATATGATATAATTAATAAAATTGGTTATAACATATTTAGTACTTCATATTTGTTTCGGTGAAAAAATAAGTTTGTATTAATATAATTTAGTATATAAAAATATTAGGGTATACCTAAATATTATCAAAATTATTAAAGTTACAAAAAGATGAAGGTTGGAAGTATTCCAATCTCATTTAAAGTGACATTTTCCTTATAGGATTTTATATTTTGAAAAAAAAAAGGCTCTCTCTTGTGTAATTATTTATTTATTTTTTTACCTTTGCCAATAAGATTGGAATGTTTGTTAGTTTGCTCTAACTTTTGCCAATACTCTTTTTTTTTTTAAAGCAACTCAACTCATCTTTTCGTTACCAATGGTAAACACCTTTTTATTCAACTTTTAAATTCTTCTCTTATTCTTCTTTTCTTTGTTTTGTATTCGAATCTTATAAGCACATGGATATGTTCTTTTTATCTCATCTTTTTTATTCATTGTTATCGTGCTTTGGAGGAGGATGTAATTGGACTATTTTTTTTTTCTTTTTGATTTTGTACGTCTAGATTTTTTCTGCATGTAAACCTTCTCTTTTATTCTTCTTACTTTATTCTCTCTTTATGGAGAATTTATGCTTCTTTCAATCATTTCATTTAATGGTCATCCAGAATTTACAGATTATACAAAAGTAAATTATTAAAGTACTTGCTGCCAATAAAACATTAGAAACCAAATAAGGTTTAGTGGAGAAAATTATAAGCACTTTTTTTGGAATCACACTAGACAGCTCTATTGTTGTTAGGTCAGTGTGATATACTATAGGCCAGGTGGTAGAGATGTTTTGGTGTATCTAAAATAACCAATTTTATTAATTATTTGCATTTGCAGGCATGCGACATTGCAATTGCAATACATATATGAAACACACTATGTGTATGCTATAATTAATAAATTTGGTTATAGCATATTTAGTACTTCATATTTGTTTCGCTGAAAAAATAAGTTTGTACTAATATAATTTAGTGTACAAAAATATAAGGATATACCTCAATATTACAAAAGTTATTAAAGTTACAAAAAAATGAAGGTTAGAAGTATTCAAATCTCATTCAAAGTGATATTTCTCTAATAAAATTTTATATTTGAAAAAAAAAAGCTCTCTCTCGTGTAATTTTTTTTTTTAGTTTTGCCAATAAGATTGAAATGTTAGTTAATTTGTTCTAAAAGCATTTTATGTTGCATTTAGCCTATGTATAGTCAATGCAAGCTAAAAAGGATATCTTAATTTTTTTTAGAGAAAGATTCTAAATCTAAAAAACTATATCTAAGGGTTTTTTTTTTAAAAAATAAAATTGGTTTATAAAAACTGCAATAAACCAAACGAAGTCTTCCTTTTCAAAAAAAGATAAAAAGAAAAGGGAACATTTGATTTTCCGTTACACTTTGACCATGCATTCTCTCTCTTTTGTTTTTTTTTTTCTTTGGCAAAATCCAGGCTACTTTTCTTTGCTTCTCAAACTATTGCTCGTTCAAGAGATATTCCCCTTTCAATTTTTTTTCCCAAAAATTAAAAATTCAGAAGAAAAGACATATCCAAAATGGCGCTAGAAAATTATTACTCTTTTCAAAAATATTCCCCTTTCATTTTTTTCTCTCAAGCTATAATTGCAAAAGAAGAAACACATCCAAGATGGTGCCATTTAATTTATGATGCTTAGAAAAAATATAAAATATATTTTGATGTATTTTGGACTTATGGTGAGGCCTTATTCATCTGCACAAATAAAATCAAAATTTCAATGATAATATTGTCTTTCAAAAAACTAATATACATAATAAATCCATTGTAAGAGGGAGAGATTAGACGGAAGTAAAATTTTGCCACATATTTTTCATTCATTTTTTATGTTGCTAGAGAAAGAAAACATCACTTTTTGTTAGTGTCCGTAATAAGCTTGTCAATAATCATGCCGTTAGCCACATGTACAAAGAATGTCAATAATCTATCGCTCATCACCTACGGTGCAAAAACAAAATTATTGAGTGTGACGTTGTCATTGTGACACCTTATTTTGTAAGGTGTCCCTTCTTTGTGAACTATATATCCCTTCTTTGTGAACTACACAACCTGCCATTCACGAATGAGTACATTGAAGAAGATAATCCTAAAGGAAAGAAGAAGCAATTGAGAATTACAATTGGTAAGAAGTCTAAATACTCATTGTGTTTCATAAACCGTATCCGCTAATCTATACATTATCTTGCCATCCAAGATTATTGCAATTTTTGTTAATCTACTCATATCGCTTTTGATTACTTGATGGATAAGGACAAAGAATGAAAAGTGTGAACTTGAGGCTTTATTTGTCAAAGAAGTAAAACCAAAGAACTTCCAGAGCAATTTTCTTGGTCACTCTAAAGACTATATTTCCCAAGTTAAAAAATACCAACCTTAATCAAAATAATTTAAGTGACGTATATGAATGTTTACTCTATAGAAAGGTGCATTAGTATTCTCAATTCTATTTCGAGGAGTTTGTCATTAAGGAACACTTAAACCGGATATATCATTTCTTGGCCCTAGTAAAATACTTCGAGAAAAAATAAGTGTAATCGATATTCATTCAAAAATCACAAAATAAAAAAGGTTTCTCTCAAAACGACTAATGATAAGAAAGACATTTTTAGGATTCTTCCAATCCCACTAAACACATGGTGGAACCCACCAACCAAACTTTTTTTTTTTTTGTTTTGAAGCAGCTCAACTCATCTTTTCGTTTATCAATGATAAACACCTTTTATTCAACTTTTAAATTGTTCTCTAATTCTTCTTTTCTTTGTTGTGCATTTGAATCTTATAAGCATATGGATATGTTCTTTTTATCTCATCCTTTTATTTTTTTCATTATTATCGTGGTTTGAAGGAGGAGTAATTGGACTCTTTTTTTTTTCTTTTTTTTTTTCTTTTTGATTTTGAACGTCTAGAGTTTTTTCTGCATGTAAAGCTTCTGTATTATTCCTCTTACTTTATTCTTTCTTTATGGAGAATTCATGCTTCTTTCTCATGTTTGTTTTGTCATTTAGGACACCAGGCGTTGGACGCCATGGCATTCCGATGTAAAGTAAAACATAGGTTTTGTTAACGGAAAAATAATTAAAATCTTACCCCATTAATGGTCGCTTAAATAAGGAAGCAAGAAATGAAAATTTTAACAACAATTATGCATACTTGCAACAGAGGTAATTCATTAAAATCAAATGATTGCTTTTGAAGGTTATTAATTATTAATTGTTTTTCTAGTTCTTAAGGTAATATATTGTAATTTTATATAATTGAAATCAGAGCCTTGATGCTAGGGCTAGAATTTTTGTGCATTAATAAAATGTGTATGATGTTCGAATTTCAAAAGGTCGTTGGTCCATGTCGGGCGTTATGGATTTCTTTAGAAGAAAAAAAAAAGACACATTATTTATTTGAAGAAATTGCCAATCATGTCCAACGCAGGTCAAGCTCATGATCCGTAGGTTTGATTGCTTAGTTAACTCCTCTTGCATCGTGCATGAACCAGCAATAATTTATCGGCTGTGTATCCGAACGAAGTTAAAAGTAAGCGTCACATTGGTGAGACTTTTACACCACAATCAGTACGTCATTCCTTTTCTTTAAAGTAGCTTTTGGCGGTCACTTCAATAGCCTCTTCTGTCAAAGGCTCTCTGGACCGCACTCCAGCAAGCTATTGGTTTAGCTCCGGGGCGGCTTATCTCAACAAATTTTGAGGTTGTACGCTCTCCACTCATTCCTATCCCTTCACATCGGGCAAAATATTACAGGAGTTCATGTCAACAATGAGAATTATCAGAGGTTGAAGGTCAATTCATGTCATCAATGAGTGGGGAATAATACGTGGAATAAACAAGCGAAGAATTTGTTCCCGTTAGCCAAAGCGGACAAAAATGTGGGACATTCATGCATCTCGTGCAACACGCTCTACTTGAATCCAAGGGTCCTTAAATTTAACATCTTTCTAGCTACCATTCTTACACACCTTGTTAGTTGCTGGTTTAAGTCCAATCACGATATCAGAAAAAAGACGTTTTCTATGCAACAGACTGGTTAAAAAAAGGAAAGAAAAAAACACAAATAGCTGCAGTAATGATTCCCTATTTGACCACAATATTATCAGAGAGTTTTATGATGTGCGTGGATAGTCTTCTTTACCAATTTTTCCGGCAACCCTTCTCGCATCGTGGACTTTTCCACCACAATCGTGGCCCAAGCTCATAAGGTTTGCTGTCCAAGTGCCTCTGGAAGATGTGAGACAGAGGATCGTGGAACTGTAAGGCGCTCCTGGTTGTCTGCCACTTGCGCAACAAGGGGCAACCCAGACCGAACTTAAAGAGGTTGTTGAATTAGCGTATGTCCAAGTTTGATGAAGGATGTACAATGGACACGTACTTGGTGTTTTATTCATGCCCTATAGAATACATGCAAACGGTATTGTGTAAACAATATGAGATGATTATCTAAGACCTGACCACTGGATTGTAACATGATAGGCGGTACACTTGCCTTATCCTCTAAGAGTATTCTAGTGTGGTCAATTGGCACATATACACACCTACTAAGTTTAATCATTTTATACTCCAAAAGTATTCTAATGTATCCATCCAAAGAAAAATATTACAAGTGCATTGAAAGTGGCACTCCAAATGTAACGGCTTCTGAGTAAAGTATGGAATCAAATCACCTTTAATTTGAAAAGATAATTATTTCTAACACCTATTCGAGTAGTAAATGAAACTCTTATTTTACCCTAAGAGTCTCTCATTCTCTCCATCTAAAGAAAAATATTAAAAACATGTTGAAAGTGGCTTCCGAATTGCAATAATGACTTACTAAAATTTGGAAGAAATTACATTTCATAACCTCTCTTGTTTTCAAGCTTTAAAGGCCTTTCCTCTCGAACTATCTAATGGCCGATCAAATCGTTGCGGAAAAGATCACTGACAAATGTTTGAATACTGGTCAAGAAGGAGATATTGATAACTTGTAAGGGTTGATAGAGAGCCATCCGCATGTTTTGGAGGGGATCGACAATTCTCAATTTGTGGAGACACCACTACATGATAAAGTATGAAAATCAATACATACAAACGTAAATTTTTAATTTTGTTTCTAGTTCTATATTCTTGAACAGAAAAATAAAACTAAAAACAAAACAAAATGACATTTTCAAAGTAACCATAACATTCCGAGAAGTAAAACACTACATTAAGAAAGCTTACGAATTTAAAAGCTCCAAACAAGCCGTGGTCTACGTATGTGCTAGAAAAACCCCAACAAAATGAGGATGACCTATCTTCCGCTTTGAAAAGAGATTGTATAGTGTCTACTTATTCATGTAGCTTCAGTATAAGATGATAAGATATGGAATACGCATCATATTGGCATGCATGAGAGCAATTAATGTGATCTTAGGCATTGTCAAATAAATGGATGCATTGTCTTGGTTAGCCAAAGAGGACAAGAATGTTGGACATTCGTTTTTTTTCCTAAGAAGTAATAATATGGGTTTTTTCTTAGATGCAAGATTAGAGTGAGAAGGGATCATGTGCCCATATCATGTTACATAAATAATAGAAGTGAAGAATGTTGCTTTAATGTCTAAAGATGACAAAAGCTAAAGCAAATAAGGCACAATTAAGCAAAGAATATTGGTTCGCTTTTATGCAGAGAATGGAATGGAAGTATGTTTGTTTAATTTCCTAAAGAAAAAAGAAGATCAGCAAATTCCTCCGAAGCTTCTATAAAACATAGGACTGAGTTCACATCACCATGAGAGAAGAGAAATAAATCATCAGCAAAACATAAATGAGTGATTTTTTCTAATTCGCAGCGCCAATATCATTTTATCTACATCCAGATTTTAGTGAAATTACTCAAAGATGACATCCCATTCAACAACAGCCCCCGAAAGAGATGAGAAGAGAAAAAAAATAATCTTTATCCATATCCCCATCAATTGTGCAATAACAATAATGAGAAATAGTAGCTGATATTTTGAACGTCATCTAACTTTAGTGGATTGCTACCATTGGCAATTTTATTATGTGACGTAGATGTAGTGGATTAACAAGGATTCAACTTACCTAGCATTGATGTCAAACAATGAGAAGATGTATTGTATATGTGTTGACAGTGGATTTGTCCTAACGGGAAAGTTGGACTACTAGCACAATCTTCTACTGAAAAGCCTAAACGAAATGATTCAATGCTCCCAATTAAAGAGATCAATTCAATATTTCTTCCGAAATAATTATTAGCTTCTCACATATATACATCGGGCACCAAGTCCAGTTCATAACTATTTGTGCTTGTAGAGCTTGTTGGCCAGGTAGGACGTATAAGCTCATTGGGTGTAAAGAACCACCACTGGGCTATTCCACCAAACTACAATGAAAAAACAATCTTCACTTCAACTTGTCTTGAAGGCCTATTCAAACCAAAGTGAAAAAAGTTGAATACACATGACCTAGGTGTGCTTGTGCGTGTACGAGGTTAGCCTTCAAACTCCAAAAGATATGACTGGCTATAAGGGCCCTCATAATGATTGGTTTAACCTAGAAAGCCAACTTAGGGTTTGATCTTTTTTGCCTTCCAGTCTGATTATGTTGATTGTTTGAGAAATTTGTCCAAGCCCACATTAGCAAGCTTGGAAGTGGGTTACAGCCCACATGGCATGTACTTATGTTGTTTTATTCCCATGATTTCCATTGTATTAAATTTTTTAATCCAATTGTGGCGACAAGACATCATTTTTGGTCCCCCAACAAATTTCGATTCTTTAGGTTTTTCCATAGAATACTTCGACAATGCAATTTTGATTATATTTTTTGCAGAATTATTGAACCCCCTATAAATTGTGCATTCTACCACATGCAAATGAGAAATTATACAATACCTTACACATTACTTTACTCATTTATACAAACAAGTAATGTCAATTAGAGTTTTCATATAGTTCCTAAAAACACGTGTTTGCAATCAATTATTGGTCATGGAATGAACAAAGTGATAATGACGTGTGCTTTGGAATTTGCATTAAATTATTCCAAAGTCTTAAGAATGAACAATGTCGATGTGGTGGCATTGTCCCATAAAATGGAGTGGGGCGGCTGGGGCGGGGGGGAAGTGGAGCGGAACATCCATATTTGAGCAACTCCTATAAAATGGAGGATGCCGGCTCTCAGATTTGCCCATAGTACTTTACAGTTCCCCATTTTCTATAGCTTTAAAGCCATTTTCTCTTAACCATCTGATGGCCGATCAGGGTGATCCGCAAGATATCAGTCAACGGTGTTTCAAGGCTGCTTCAGATGGAGACGTTGAATAGTTGTACGGGTTGATAAAGGAAGATCGGCGCGTTTTGGACGAGATCGACAACACTTCGTTTTCTGAGACACTTTTGCACAGGGCTGCAGCAAAAGGACATGTCTCGTTTTCCCTCGAGATCATGGCATTGAAGCCGTCAATGTCTCGGAAGCTAAGTGAAGATGGTTTCACACCTCTACACCTTGCTTTGCAAGAAAAACGGAGAGTGGACCTTCCTTTGCAAGAAATTCAAGCCGAACCAAACCGAGCTCTTCAACAACCCAACCCGAACGCTCCCTTGCAAGAAATCTTAGCCGAACCAAACCAAGCTTTGCAACAAGCACATCAAACCGAACGAAACCAAACTTCGCAACAAACACAATCCGAATCGAACCAGACAACGCAACCCGACCTGACCCATACTCCGGAACAAACACCACCCGACCCAAACCCTGCTTTGCAACAAACGCAATCCACACCGACCCCCGCTTTGCAAGCAAATCTACACACCATGGTTCTCTGTTTACTTGAGTTTGATAAGGATCTTGCACGTTTTAAAGGAAGAGGGGGTCTAACTCCTTTTCATTACGCAGCCCAAATAGGAGATCTTGAAGTTTTGATTGAAGTTCTAATTGCTTGTCCAACGGCTATTCTAGATGTGACGGCTCAAGGTGAAACTATTTTACATGTTGCCTTGAGACATGATCAGCTCAGAGCTTTTCAATTGTTGAAGAGATGGCTTAGGTCCGTTACGTATAAAGATGCCTTCTGGTGGAGACTGACATTACAAAATTGGAAGGATGTAAAAGGTGATACTTTCTCGAATATTGAAAAAAGCAAGAATTTATTTCAGACAAGTTTTCTTTACTTATGCTTTCTACCAAAGAAGGAAAATAGATTTGGTATAATACATATTTGACTTCACAATAGTGAATGGTCATAGGGATTTGCTTTTAACACTTACAAAAATAAACTTATCTTATACCATAATAAATAATCTCTCCAAATTATTTTTGTATGCATAAAAATAATGAACACAAGTAGCATGAGGTAACAACCTTTTGAATAATCTAAAGTTAGCTATAAAAATAATCAAAATTAAATAAACAAGCTACTTGATTTGACATTCAAATTTTCTTGTGTATGCTTCCATGTTTCTTCATTTGTATTCAATTCTTAACATAATATGTTTTGTTAGAAATTCATCTCCTTTACCTTTCCAACAATCTTTTCAAACATTTTATAATTACAATTTGAGAATAAAAAAAACAAATAAATCAAGTGTTTAAAATCCACAAACAATAAAAAATCAGCACGTATTTTTTTCCGATTAATAACAAACACTTTTTTTCCATCTTTTATTTTTTGTGTTCCTAAAAGTACGGTGATGCTAAAAGTTGTTTTTATTTGGAGGCGGGGTGGTGTGGGGTGTTTTACACTATTTTATGGGTTTTGAGATTATAATTGGGAAGTGGTTATTGAATTGTGGAGTTGATTTAAACTAATGATTAGACAGTCTTTTGACATCTTCCAATCGGGAACACAGGTGGACAACCAAAGGATTAATCTTCTGCTGCTCCGTGACCGTGCTTTAGGTAGTCTGCGTCTTAAAGTCCCCGAAGAAGTTCGCAACGCTCTGTTGGTGGTTGTTGCGCTACTTCTAACAATCACCTTCCAAATGATACTCTCCCCACCAGGAGGAGCTTGGCAAGATGATGGGAAGTCACATCGTGCCGGCACTGCAATAATGGGAAGTCACTTTTTTAAAGTATTTGAAATCCTTTGTACTTTATCCTTTTTTCTCTCATTCACGATAGCAATTCTACTCCTCCCCAGATCACCTCTTAGCCCTTTATGCTCCATTCCAATTGGTTTACTTGCGGGGTATTGGTACATATCATCGGTTGTCCTAGATCCAGACCCTGAATGTGCCATCTACGCAAAGAAAGGTTCTGGATTAGTACGGATGATTGGTTTCATCATTTACCTCATTGTGGTATCCGTTTTTCTAGTTATAGGTCCTCCAGGATCTGCTCGAATATCCAGAGCCTCATAGGTAGTCGGAAACTGGCGGAAGCGCCGGCGTCCCGCCAACTAGTAACAAACTCCCCTCTTCTTTTTCCAGCCACCCATCTCTCTCTCTCTCTCTCTCTCTCTCTCTCTCTCTCTCTCTCTTCCATTTTTCTTCCTCGTTTACCTCGACCATCCACCTCTTGCTGCCGCTCGTCAACCATCTCTTCTTCTCAGAAAAAATCCGTCCGCCTTATTGCTCCTCCCTTCGTCAAATCTTACCCCTTGTCTCCCGCTGTCTCACCAACCCTGTCGTGCAATCTCTTCCCCTGCTTCGTTACTCTCTAGGCCAGCTGTCCATCACCAAGCCGCCGTTACCTTCCAACATAAGGTTAGGAAAGTCTGCTGACTGTCACCGTCTATGAATCCAGTTACAGCGACTTTGGGTCTCCATCAAATAAGGTTGAATGTTTTTTAGTGAAAAATTAGTCAGTCGAGTTCAAAGTACTGTAATTTTAATTATCCTGTGTGTTATGTGCTAATGATTCTACGAGTGAATTGCTTAGATATGTAATTAGGTATTCATGTTTGTGGGACTTCCTATCATATATTTGTGATTCAATAAAGGACTTATTTTAGAAACTTCCTACAATTCCACCTATTGGGTGGTTAAGGACGTCTGCCGAATAGACGGCCACCGCCTATAAATACATTTACGATCTTAGTTCTCCTTCAAATAAGGTTGAACCTTTGTATGCCAAGAGTTCTTGAGAGTGAAGAGTCCAATGTGTTGTGTAAAAATCATTTTGCGAGCAATTGTATCAATATATCAGGGTATTTGCGGTCCAACAAAGGATGTTTCCAAAGAAACTTTTCACTTTAATTAATTCATTGCATGAAAGAATTAATTGAAAAAAGTTAAGCCAAGCAAATATGAATGCCACTTCACCAAATTCTCAACACAAGTGGATATGAAAGCCATGTCCGCCATGTCCAAGCACCTTGCCAAGATGTGGGATTGGACCATGGTCGTTAGAAGGCACCCCTCGACCAAGCTTATCCCATTAGACTGAAAGCAGATTTAGATGCTAATGAACATAACTTCTCTGGACGTGTTGTCATCATCACATAACATTGGAAATGAGGTCAACGTGCTTATTGGGATTTCAGTGTGATAAGCTTTCTGCAGAGTAAGTACACGGGTCCAATAAAACGGAGCAAAAGCTAGCGGAAGATGAAAAAAGAATAGATCAACGCAAACAAGGAACAATGTCGTTGTGAAAACGAGGTTTTTGTTTGATTCACAGAAGAGTTTCTTATACATTCCTTCCTTCCTCAAATTTCTCTTGCTTTCTCCTACTTTCTCCTACTTTCTCTTCCTCCCCTTCGCTTCTCCTACTGTTTGTCTTCATATCTGTGAACATGCGGGTGCTTTTGAAAGTCTGCTGATCTGAGTTACGGAGACTGCGGATCTCTTTCCAATAATATTGAATATTTACGCTACATGACGCTTGAGATTGAAGAATTTAAGTGGGATGTTCTAAGTTCTCTCAAGTATGTTTGTTTTGTGTGAGAATACTTATCACTGAATTTGCGAGATGTTTAATTTGGTGTTCCATTTGTGACAATTGTTGATATGTGTTTATGGTACTGTATCAATGTATGTGTTTCTCTTTTTAAAGAAACATTTACACATAAGGAGTATTAATATGCCATGATATTTGCAATGTGGAATACATATAATATTTCAACTTCTCACATGTCCCTAGCGTTAGAAAAAACATTTTATGAAGACGTAGTTTATAAGTAAGTCAAGTACTACACTTCAAATATATGTTTTGATATAATATTAAAGAAACTCACATCCTCTATTAAAATTTATTTATTTATATTTTTATAAATATGTGAATTTATTAATTTAAGAATACAAAAATACAAAAATTTGGGGACATACACTTGGAACTTATTTGTAAGATAAGAAAATGCATTGTTAGGTACATGTGTGTACAAAACTCGGTTTGGTGAAACTAAATGTGGATTTGGATATTTTGGGATAGATTTTGAACATTTGAAGCTATATCTTTCCTATTTCATTAAAAATGAAAACAGAGATTTGTATTCAAAGATCTATTTAGGTTGAATGTGTGAGTTTGAGTACATACATAAAATAAAAAAGAAGAAAATCTATTTAGATAAGTCCCCTTTATTCATGTCTTCTATCAAAAAAGGAGAATAGAATTGATACAATAGAAATCTCAATGCATAGTTGTGGAGCTTTAGGTATGATAGAATGTCAAATTCAACAACTAGCCTTGAGTGGTTAATAATCAATTATTAGGATACTAACCTATCAATAATTTCTAACATATAAACACATCGAATATTATAAAAACAAAATTAATGCAAACAATCATTCCAACTTGTCAATTGAAACATGAAACTACAAACAAGCTACTTGAGTTAACACCCAAATTTGTTCTACCATATGTTGTTTTTATTTCTTTTAACTTGGATCCATTCTTCACATATTATGTTTTGCTGGAAATTTATCTTTTTATCTCCCCAACAACCTTCTTCGTGTTTTTTATATCTAGAACTTGAGGATTAGCAAAAATAAAAAAAATCAGGGAATTGCATAAAATCGCTATTCAAATTCTTGTATTCAGTGTTGTTTTTGTTGTTGTACATTTGAAAACTTGCTTAGAAATTATCTCATTTGATATTAGTATTTTGTCTTTTCGTGTTCTCTTTTTTCTTTTAATATGTATGATTTGCTACTTCTTTTTTGGGACCTTTTCTTTTTGTAACTTAAGAGATTATGGAGAAATTTCTCATAAAATCGCTATTCAAACATGATTCAAGAAGAGTTTTATATTTGAAAATTTTATAAAATATTCTTTATATTTTAGTCGATTTTTAAGGGAAATTAAATTTTTTAATATTTGTAGATTTTTATGTGTATAGATTACGCAATAAAGCTTAAAACGGTATGATAAAAGTATTTTTATTATCTTATTTTTTTAAACCTAACTGCTAAATCTAGCATACAGAAATTTAATTCAGTAATGAAAAACCATAGAAAATTTGTTCTATTCAGTTGATGAAGGGAATGCAGGGCAATAAGTTTTGGAAAAAATCGTTGTTTCGGTAATTCGCTCTCCTCAACGGAATCGGGGGAGGCTTTAGCGGCTTCTGGAGCATGAACTGTCCTTTCCCGCAAAAAGCAAAAGACGGATCCAAATCCAAATCCTCCGATTCCGTTGAGGAGACCAGCGGAGCTGGTTACCGGTTTCCGTTGAAGCAAGCGGTCACAGCTGGCTTCATTGCTCTAGCCGGAGAGATCGCTCAGACAGCGGAAGAGAAATCAAAGGCTTTTGACGGAAAACCATTCATGGTTGTTTGTTATGCAGCGTCAGGTTGCTGGAAAAATGCCGAGACAGTGAAGTGTGAAAAACGCCATGATGAACTCATTATATGGATGGGCAATCCTGTTAATTCTTAATCATTGAGCAAACTATTCGGCTGGTAAACCACAACATCACATAACCCTCCTTCGTGTTGTAGTGTATTGGATGAACTATAGCGCCCAAAAAAATATGTTCATATAAAATCAGTGACTATAATGAACCAATTGTACTAATCATAAATGACTACCTTTCTTGTATTTGCCGAACTATATTATAATGTATCTTTAGCTATGAATCTTTCCTAAGCACAGATTACTTTCACAAAGTATAATGGGTTAGTAAAATTTTGTAAGAAAATCCACTGTAAGGCGTTGCACAATTATCTCCCTTATAAATATATGGATGGTTATAAGGTGTTTGTGAATATATGTATATAGATTATGTAGCATATTATATATATATATGTATATATGCACTTAGTATGAATTAATACAACTCTTATTTTTGTTACAAATGGATACCTTATAACTTCATTTATGGGCGCTTGGAAACAGAAGTAGAAAAGGGAAATCTAGCGACTAATATCTATATTCAGACAGATGTGATTCAATAAAATGAAAGAATTGATTTTAAAGGTATTTTTAATTCCAAAATTATTGAATAATTTTTTTTAAGTCCTTAAGATGATTTATTGTGAGTTATATAATTGACTTTAGTCTCCATGCTAAGGATAGAATCTTTCAGAAGTCACAAACTGACAACAAACTTGCAACAAGTTGCAATTAATAAAGATTGTCAGCTCTCTCACCTTCTATATTTCTTCTTTTAGAAGAAATGAAAAGAAAAGACATTATTTTTATTTTTTTGACATTGCCAATCAAATTAGAATATTGCCAACTCATGACCAATAGGCTTGGATACTTTGTTTTGTTTTTCTTATGTCATTTTTGAAGAATTATTATTTTTTTGATGAATATGTGAATTTATTTTTTAAAACATAAGAGGGTACAAAAGTTTAGAAGTATACCTCAATATTATAATTTATCTAAGAGAAAATTGAATCTAGAATCTTCTAATTATTATACAGTAAAACATTTGTTTGAAAAAATTTAATATTCATAAATGAAAATGCTTTTTTACATACTATTTTCATAATTTTAGCTAATAAAATTAATATTTGAATAGACTTATTCTAGAAGCATCTATGATTTTGTTTAAATCATATACAATAACTTATTGTAATGGGAGAACAATTAATTTATTGTTCTTATACTCTAATGAGGAGAAGGAAGATTGCACATTACAAAAGAGGCAGCGTCACATTGGCGTGAGACCTTTCCACTGCAACCAGATAAATGCGCATGATCTGCAACAAAGACAATTCACACCAACTCATTCTTTGGGAGCAAATCTATGCACCCTGGCGTCTTGTTTACTTAAGTTTGATAAAGACCTCGCACGTGTTGAAGGAAAGTAGTGTTGGACTCCTTTCCATTACGCATCTAAAATAGGTGATCTTGAGTTGTTGATTGGAATTCTAATTAGTTTTCCTGAGTCTATTTTGGTTTTAACAGCTAACATAAGATTGCTTTATATATTGCCCTAAATTATGGAAAGTACAATACTTCTTTCATGTTGTACAATTGGATTTACCTCACTTCGTCAAAGGAAGCCTTTTGGTAGGGATACAAATTGTGAGATTGGCGGCCTAAGGCAAACAAGGAGATCTCAAAAATCAGAAGAGGGCTATCCTAGGCAAGTCTTATTTAGTTTTTTTTTTCCTATCACGATTTAAAAAAAAAAATAGAGAGAGAGAAGAAAGTTGACATAACAGAGATTTGAGTCATAGAAGTAATTAGTCCATTATTAAAAGTGTCCTCTAACATTTATAAAAACAAACTCATATGATATTACAACAAGTTCACATATTAATAACCTCTCCAAGTTGTCTTTGTGAACATGAAATGAGACACAAAGTGCTTGAGTTGATGCTTGAATTTTCTCTTATATATACTACTTTCATTCCCTTTATTTAGATTCCAAACCTCGCATATGTTTTGCTCAAAATTCATCTCTTTTATCTTTTCAACAACCTTTTATAATTTTTTTATAATTATAACTTGAGAATTAATAAAATAAATAAATTTTAAGTGTCTCTAAAATCAATAAACTATCAAAAATCAGTATACCTTTTTTAATCAGTCACCACACAATCCGTAGCTTTCAATTTTTATTTTTTGATTAAATTATAGAGTTGCCTTTGAAAATTTCATTGTTAAAGTTGTTTTTGTTGTACAACACTTGGAAACATATTGAGAAATTATCTCATTTTCTACTGATATTTAGGGTATAATTTTTTTTCTTTTATTAATATGTACCATTTGCCTTCTTCTTCTTCTTTATTCTTTCACCTTTTGGGATGGGAAGTGCTTGTTACGGGCCTTTTAGCAAGTGGATTAAGTAGTACATGGGCTGGGTCGGGATTAGGCCCAAGTCTTGGTAACATTTAAAGGGTCATGTATTGTGAAGTTAGGGTGAGGCTTGTTGTATTGTTTTTCTTCTTTAGACCTGTTGGTGATAGCTGTGCGGGTGCAGTGTCCCCATTGTTGACGCTAGAGTTGTGTATGCGTATTTTCATGTGGATTCTTGGTCGAACAAGGTCAATAGTACTCGATCCTGGCTTGAAATTATTTTGTACTTAATCTTTAGATTGGAAATCGTTGGGTTGTAACAATGCTATAGACTATTTTAAGTGTCAAGGTTGTAATTATGGATCTTTATAATAATAGGATGGGAGGTGGTTATTGAATTATTGAGTTAATTTAGACACGGCCTTTAAAGGATCTTCGCAATATTTGACATCTTGCAATTGGAACACAGGAGGACTACATGGAGATTCTTCATATGCTATGTCGTGACTCCACTGTAGCAAGTTCACCTTTCCAATTCACTGAAGAAACTCACAATGCTTTGTTAGTAGTTGTTGCATTGCTCGTAACAATCAACTTTCAAGTATTACTCTTCCCTTCTAGGGGAACTTGGCAAGATGATGCACATTCACACCATGCTGGGACAGTAACCATCGGCACTTCTGATTTCAATTTGGTCAGTAGTTTAAATAATGTATCCTTTTGTTTTTCAATATTCACAGCAATGTTCCTTTCTCCCTAAATCGCCTTTTAGCCTGCTTTGCACACTTCCCCTCGGTTTCTTTTTTGCGCTTTTTCGCATATCACAATATATCCAAGACCCAAATCCTGTCAAAAAGTTTCGAAAAGATCTTTTTATCATGATTATCGTGTTAATTATTCCATATTTTATAATCATATGGCTTACGGATCTTTTAAATTTTCGGACTATGTGGGTGCATCTCTCTTGCCTAAGGTGGCGCCGGGGCCTTCGCCACTAGCACCAAACTTCCCTGTTCCTATACCAGCCGCGCTTTTCCAATCTCCCCTCTCTCTCTCTCTCTCTTTCTATTTTTCTCTCTTTTTCCTCGAACCTCCTCTTCTGCTTTTCAGAATTTGGTTCTCCTCATTCCCCCTTCCCACTCTCTTTCCCTGCCGTCCTTACCTCTCACTCCTTTTCTCCCGCTGTCTCAGCAAACCTGTCACTCAATCTCTTTGCCTGCTTCGTTCCACTCACGGCCAACTCTCCATTGCCAACCAGTGGTTATCGTATCATCACCAGCTATAAAGTAATTATTGTTGGAGATTATCCTACATCAGTTTCTTATGACCGTGTTAGCTGCTTTATTAGCTGCGGAATCCCTACTCCTTATAAGGCCTTTTGAGGAGATAAGTTCGTTTCTTATATGGTATTAGAGCAAGTTTGGTGGGCTATGCCATGTGAATTGATTCACCTTGCCCAATTAGTCCTTATCATGATTAACATTTAAATGTGGGTGTATTTTCATATTTGTCTTTGATAGACTACACGTGGGGTGTTGGAAATTATCCCATATCAGTTTCCCATAGCCATGTTAACCGCTTTATTAGTTGCGATATCTCCACTATTTACAAGGTCTTTTGGAGAGATAGGTCCGTTTCTTACAGTTATGACTTTAGGTCTCCTTCAAATAAGGTTAAACGTATGTTGTATTTGTGAGTGAAGAATGAAAAGCGTTAGTATTTTTAATATCCTATATGTATGGTGTGAGGATCATTATGCGACAGGTCCACGTGTTACAGTGGCTCACGACTTTTACACCACAATGATAGATTAAGCTGTACAAACCTATGTACTACTTCTAAACGGACAAAGGCAGTGGCAGTGCAAACAACCTCGAGTTTGAGGGAATTAGAGAGGATCCGTACCGCTTCTTGGACAGCACTTCCTGTGGTATAGCCACATCTCTGGCCGTATTCAGTGGCTGAATAGTGTTCACGTGCGCTACTCAGAGTCTCCATAAGGTCCACCCGATATTTGGAGGACCTAGTCTTACTTATGCATGGAAGTAAATTTGGCAAAGAAATATAAGGAAGGCTTCTGTCTACTTGAAGACCGAAAAACTTAAAACTTGTCAACAAGGCGATTTTTGAGGAATCGGATCTTGCGAATAGCAAAAATAGGAGCATCTCCCTTTTTCTAGTAGTGTATACTTGGGGCATCTTGTAAAGGAACGGAAAACAATGTTCATGAAACATTAGTTTGAGGAAGAATGATGAAAAGTGTGTATTTTTATTACTTGTTCACTACATGTAGAATGTACGGGATTTTGCAGCAAGCAAATATGATAGAAATTTCTTCATTTTTCGTTTCTTCTTAGCTCATTGATGGACTACGTAGATCAATTTCCCGCAAGCCCTATCTTGTTTCCAAATACATGTGAAATTTGCTTAGTGTGAAAAGAAAAGAAGTCGTGCCATAACCCTTTTGAGTCCATGGATCGATTAATGCATCTCGAATTGACTCCAAGTCAATGGTGATTAAGACACATTGTTGTCCTAGTTCAAACATGCTAGTTTGGCTTTTTCCTTGAAATATCGCCTCCTACTTTATTGTCAAACAAATTTAAACGTCGCTTCATGTGAAAAGGAAATAAGTTTTTCCATAACTCTTTTGAGTTTTGAGTCCATGGCGTGATCAACACGTACAGGATTGACTTCAAGTCAATGGTGATTGAGGCACATTATTGTCCTCATTCATACATGACAATTTTGCATTTTCTTAGAATATTGTTTTCTACTATATTATCAAGCAAATGTAAACTTTGCTTCGTGTGAAAAGGAAAGAAGTTTTGACATAAGTCTTTTAACTTTTGAGTCCATGGCATGATCAACATGTCTCGGATTGACTCCAAGTCAATGGTGACTAAAGTTTATTATTGTCATAGTTCAACATTTAGGTTAGAGAAAAAAACTATAAAAAAAAAAGTTTATGTAAGACTAATGTCTATATAAAAGGAGAAAACTAAAAGAGAAATTGGTTTATAACGTGGGCCTCAAAGTATTTGTAACTTTATGAAACATTTATTAGTATGAATGGTTAAGAAGATTTATCAAGTGAAAGAAAAAAAGCAAGTAAGAATAGTCCTTAGATTTTCTAAGTCGTGTTAGGTGGTCCTTTGATTGCCATGAAATGTTTAATTAATAGGTTTGATGGGAATGATTGAAAGGGATTTGATAAGATAAAAAAAAAAAAGCAATTAAGAAAAATCTCTCTACATTACATATCAAGAAAGCAATTAAGATTCCTATTTCAAGAAAATCTATGGTGCTCTTATATTGAGATTATTCAATGTACAAAGACTTTCCAGTCAATATGGAGTTAAAATTAAAAATTTTTAGCTTTAGGTTGAACGCATCCACCTTCTCTTATAGGTTGCAAGACAAGCATTACATTCACACAATGTAAACACAGATACCGTGATCATGATTGTCAAATAAAGGGTGCTGCGTAGTGGCTAAAGAGGAGAAAAATGTGGGACTTCCATCACGTTTCCTTCCAACATTATGTCTGCAAGGTTGAATGGCGTCCACTTGTTCGTATAACTTCATTACCAAGCAATAGGCTACAAGACACGCGTTGCATTCACACAATGTAAACGCAGTTGATGTGATCATGATTGTCAAATAAGGGGTCCTACATTTTAATGACAGCCTGATAAAATACGGGTGGTGGACCAGATTGTCAATTCCCCACACTGTTGATGACTCGAATTGTCAATTCACACCTGATCAACGGCTATAAAAACAGCACGCTCTATCTCCTGATTTGCGCACTACCATTCCATTGTTTTAAAGTTTTATAGGCATTTCCTCCTCGCTGTCTCAGCCTCGCCTCTTTTAAAGCTTTGAAGGCATTACTCCTCAAGTATCTGATGGCCAATCCGAATGTTCCGCAAATGATTAATGCTACTCAGTCAGTGACCAGTCAAAGTGTTTCACATGATATCACTAATGAGTATTTGATTGCTGGTGAAGTAGGAGACGTTCAGCTGTTGTACGACTTGATGAAGGAAAATTCGGGTGTTTTGGAGCAGATTGACAATACTCCGTTTGCAGAGACACCATTACATCGTGCTGCCAAAGGAGGGCATGTCTCATTTGCAGGCGAGATCATGGCATTGAAGCCATCGTTTTCTAGGAAGCTGAGTAAAGAAGGTCTCACACCTCTACATCTCGCTTTGGAAGAAAAAGGTAAAGTGGATGTTGCTTTGCAAGATCCAAACATCGTGGGCGCTCAACGCAAGAACTACCTCGATTTGCAAGAAAGGTTTCGCAATATTGTGCTTGGTTTACTTGAGTTTGATAAAGACCTTGCTTGTGTTAAAGGAAGGGAGGGTCATACTCCTTTCCATTATGCAGCTAGAATAGGTGATCTTGAGGTTTTGATTGAAATTCTAATTGTTTGTCCAAAGTCTATTTTAGATTTGACAATTAATGGTGAAACTGTTTTACATATTGCCCTAAAATATGAAAAGCACAAAGCTTCTTTCATGTTGTATGATTGGATTTACCTTACTTTTTCAAACGAAGCCTTTTGGAGGAGATACATATTGCGAAATCAACAGTCTAAAGCAAGTGAAGAAATCTTAAAAGCAAAAGAGGAGATCTCAAAAATCAAACGAGGCCAATATCTATCTAAGGTAAGTCTTATTTAGTTGAATTATTGGGTTAATTTAGACTCAACCTTTAGAAGATTTTAATGACATTTGGCATCTTGCAATACAGGATGACTACAATGAGATTGCTCGTATGCTATGCCGTGACCCTGCTGTAGGAAGTTCACTTTTCAAACTTACTGAAGGAACTCGCAATGCTTTGTTGGTGGTTGTTGCATTGCTAGTAACAATCAACTTTCAAGTATTACTCACACCTCCCGGAGGAACTTGGCAAGAGGATACCAAGTCACACCGTGCCGGTACAGCAATCATGGGTCCTTCCTCTTTCCAAGAACTCAGATATTTAAACGTAGGATCCCTTTGTTTTTCAATGTGGGCAGTAATCTTCCTCCTCCCTAGATCACCTCTTAGCCTGTTTTGCGTCATTCCCATTGGTTTACTTTTTGGGTTTTTTTACATATCACGAAAGGTGCAAGACCCAAATCCTGAAAATCACTTTGAAAAGTTTCTCAAAAAATATTTTTTTTGGGATGTCGGGTTACTTATTATAGTTTTTATAGGCATTTGGTTTTATAAGGTCATACATGTCCGGAGCCAGCAGATGCAGACCCTAATTCACCTGTGGTGGCGCAGACGCATTGCCAACTAGCTTACCTTGCTTCGGGCCACTCACGGCCTCCTTTACCCACCAGCTGCCAAGTGGTTAGGGACAGTTCTTAAGAGTGAAAGAGGACAAAGTGTAGCATTTTTAATTATCCTGTATTTTTCCTGGACCATGGTCCCACAGGCACTCACCTGAAGACACATTTAGATGAGCACTTCTCTCCAAGTGTTGTCATCATCGCATAAAATTGGAAATGAACATCGCCGCATGAATTGGGGATTCATAACAAGAATGAAGCAAAAGTGTAAGAGATAGAAATCGAGGGTCTAAATTAATGATGTAAAACTGGCTGATACATATATAGCATGCACAAAATGATTATAGAATCATTGTACGGGCCAATCTCTGATTATGGTGGCTGAGAAACAAAACCCATATGATGATGGGTAAATTTGTTTATGTAAAATTACCTCAAGAAATAGGAATTTCCACCCATAAGTAAAATTGGATCAGATTGCGAGCCGGCGGCGGAAGGAAATTGGGAAAACGCTGGGAACCCGAGCCAGTGATTGGCGGCAAGTGCAAGCGCGTGGCTGTGAGTGACCACGGCCTTTGCTCCTCTAGAGACAGATCGGCATCTCTGTGGGGTAGAGAATCCGTGAACTGCTACGACCCGACGGATTTGGGAAACCCATGTGAAATTGGTGGCCAACGGTGGCGAGCGGCAGCATGCGGCTGTGAGCCGTGGTGGCGCTGGGTTGAACGAGTGTCTCTGGTAGGAGCACCACATGAGATTGGGAGAGAAAACGATTTTTCTCTCTCATCAGAGCAAAACAGGGGCGCCGGAATTTGAGTAGGACGGGGTTGAGACTTCCTCCACCTTCCTCATAGTTTGGTTTTGGAGAATCAAAAGAGGCACGTTCTTTCTGATTTGGTGTCGTCAAAGCTTGTCGATTTGAACGGTGCAAGGAAGGATGACGAGGTATCGGAAGGCAAGGGATCCCAGAGAGACTCTGTAGGCAGAAGAAAACAGGAGAAGGTGGTTGCATACATCAATTTGGTCTACTTTTGAAATCTGTCGATGGTCAGATTGGTAGACCGTATTGATCCTGAGTTACTCTCCGTCCGAAGACAAGTTTTCCGAACACTTAGATTCTAGAAACACAGAATTGATGACACGTACTCAAGTCATAAAGTTCCTACGAAAACTAGACGAATTGCCTCAAACACTAAAAAATCAGATTTGGCAGCTGAAATTGCGGCATCACTTTTCAAATCAAGTATGGATGATTCAAATAAAATTACTGATACTCATACTTTGGATAAAATTAGTGAAATTGAACCTAGTAAAGGATTATCTCAAACAAAAATTGTTAGTGTTATTGACAACATTCAAGAACATATATCTATAGTTGCAACATATAGTCAAAATACTAATGCACCTATTGGTGGAGTTGGGTTGTCTTGAAAACATATTATAATGGAAAATCTTATAAATACAACTAAATTAGATTATCATCCTCCTTTGAAGAGGGAAAATAAGCTTGTTGCAATCCCCCCCAGAGGCTATTGATGAAGGTAAAAGTCATTTTGAAAATTGTCTTGTGAGTTATTTTTTAACGGAAAATATTTCTTATTATTTAGTGAAAGGACTTATGAAAAAATTGTAGGGAAGAGAAAACTTATCTGAAATTTTAGCAATTGAAGATGGTTTCTTTTTCTTTTGCTTTTCAAATATTAAGAAAATGGAGGAGGTTATGGAAGTAGGAGTATAGGATATTGTAGGCTGACCACTTTTCCTTTAGAAATGACATCCCTTCATTAGATTGGAAAAAACAAAAATCTCTACAGTTCCCATTTGGGTGCGGTTATATCATGTCCCTCATTTGCTAGGACCAATATGAGAATGAGTTATGTGAGTAATGTGTTGCATAACCGTTATATATGGATAAAGCAACAAAACAAAAGCTTCGATTATCATATGCAAAAGTTTGTATTTTGATGGATATTAATAGTGAATTTCTAGAAAAATTTGAAATAGACGTGGGTGAAGAGGAACCATATGAGGTACAAGTTAATTATTGTTGGGTCCCTAAGAAATGTAAAGTTTGCAATTGTTTTGGACACAAAGAATGTACTCCAAAAACAAAAAAAGTTTAGGTTCCTAAAAAGAATGTAAATGTTTAAGCTACCTAAAAAGAAACTCAAGGTGTGAGGTAAGGTTCTTGCAAAGGATGCCCAGAACATTCAAAATGATTCCTAAGAAATTAGGCTAACTTTTACTGTAGAAGATACTAAAACATGTATTATTGTTCAACCAAAGGAAATAGTAGGAATCTCTAAGTCTTCCCTGGGTACTATAAAGTCAAAATCTTCAAGAAAGAAAAAAGAAAAGGAATAAAAGATCATCTCTAGAAATAAGTTTGCGATACTAGCAGATGACACACCTTGTTCTGTTAAAGATTTTAGGTTGATGGGAGAAGAGAATAAGCCTCTTGAAAAATGAAAGTAGAGGCTTAAATAAAAGCCTTAGAATAGGGGAAGTACCAAAATTTGTTTTATCTCATGCCCCCTAAATTATTATTTTGATTGAACATAGAGTTAAGGAAGAAAATGCAGATGCACTCTTAAAGTTTAGATTTGCAGATTGGAAGTATATTCATAACTACAGTTCTAGTATAGGCTTGTTCTGTTGAAGATTTTAGGTTAATGGGAGAAGAGAATAAGCCTCCTAAAAAATGAAAGTAGAGGCTTAAATAAAAGCCTTAGAATAAGGGAAGTACCAAAATTTGTTTTATCTCATGCCCCTCAAATTATTATTTTGATTGAACATAGAGTTAAGGAAGAAAATGTAGATGCACTATTAAAGTTTGGATTTACAGATTGGAAGTATATTCATAACTACAGTTCTAGTAGTCTTGGTAGAATTTAGATTCTTTGAAAAGCCTCAGGGCTACAAATTACAATTAAAGGTTCCTCATCTTAAGTCATCTATTACCTAACTGAAAAGCTAAATATGCTCCCTTACTTGTTGTTTACCATTTATGCAAGTAACTTAGAAGTTAAACGTAAAGAGTTATAGGTCGATCTTACAAGCTTCTCTAATCTTACTGTTCATATTGTTCCTTGGTTACTAATGGGAGATTTTAATAAAATACGAAATATAAATGAGTGCATTGGCCCAAATGTTAGATGGAGTACCCTTCCAAAAGGAAAATTATGTGTCTGTTAGGTGAGACACCAGAAGGTAGGAATTCAACTATAAATCTATCAAAATTAAGCATCCATTCTACATTAGTAAAGACCCTATCGATTTTGCTAGCTCGAAGACTAGTTCTTGAGTTTTTATTTGTCCATGTGAACTAAAGACCACAAAAAGGAGGTTTAACCAATGTTATATTCTCAATTATTTCATTATAATTCTCCATGTTTAGTAAAATTTGGAAATCCTACAAGTAAGAAGAAATCTTCTTTAAGATTCTTTAATATTTAGACTGAATGCTTAGATTTTATGGATATAGTAAGTTCAATATGGCAACAAAAAATAGATGGCTTAAAAATGTTTTAGGTTGTGCAAAAATTGAAAGCTTTAAAGAAATCACAACTTGACCAACTTCTTACTATGAGCAAACATGAAGAAATCCTTCTTAAACAGAAATCAAGGAACATATGGTTAAAATAAGGGGATAACAATAGTAAGAGTTTCTTTGCATCATTAATGAGGAGGAAAGCTCAAAACAAGATCAATAAATTGATACTAAATGATGGCTTAATTATTATTGATGAGGAGGAATTGAAGTTTGCTATTATTTCCTATTATCAGTCCATTCTTGGCAACTCTGGAAGTATTCCTACCTACTATGAGAGATTCACTTCTCTATTCCATGAGGACATTAATGTACTATTTAATTTGCCAAATTTTGAACGTTCTAATGTTATTAAAGTACTTTAGGCCATTCATGATTTTAAAGTTCTTGGCCTGATAGATACAATAGTATGTTTTATAAGGAAGCATGGCCTATCATTAGAAAGGATATAGAAGATGCTATACTAGAGTTTTTCTCCTCTAGGAATTCGTTGAAAGCTATAAATTCTACGTTACTTTCTTTAGTCCCTAAAGTTCTCAATCCAAGTTGCACTAAGGATTATCAACCAATAACATGTTGTAATGTTTTATATAAAATCATCTCTAAGATGCTTGCTGAGAGAATAAGCCTCATTCTACCTTTAGTGGTTAGCCAAAATCAAACAGCCTTTATTAAAGGACGACAAATTTTAGATAATATTATGCTTTGCCAAGAACTTTTGCATAACTATCACAAGGGAGACAAAGGTAAATGCGTGGCTATAAAAATTAATGTTATGAAAGCATATGACATGGTCAAATAGGATGCAATATTAGGACTTTTGAAAGCCATCAACACTCCCTCGTACTTGGTTGATCTTGTAGGTAAATGTATTACTACAACAAGATTTTTAATGAACTTTAATGTAAAACATGCAGGATACTTTAAAGGTACTAATAAATTGCGACAAAGTGATCCTCTATCCCCATATTTATTTGTATTGGTAATAGAGATACTCAATAGAATCATTATTATAAAGACCTTTACAGTGGCATTTAAATTTCATTGACGTTGCAAATCTGAAAAGATCATTTACTTATGTTTTGCTGATGATTTATTTCTCTTATATCATGATGATGTGTACTCAGTCCTTTGTTTTATAAAAGCTCTGGAGGAATTTGTTGAAACAAGTTTAAAGTACAACCCAAGCAAATGTTAAATTTTCTTTTTGGGGTTATCGGAGTAGGAATAACTTCTTATCCTTGATCATACCCCTTTCCTTAAGGGTTCATACCCCATCAGATACCTTGGAGTTCCCCTTATCAAGAAAAGAGTAACTCAAGTTGATTGTAAAGGTCTGATGGATAAAATCTTTGGAAGAATAGAAGGTTGGGGAATGAAACATCTTAGCTATGTATAAAGATTACAATTGGCAAACTTTGTTCTCATTTCCATATATACATTTTGGATGCAAGTTTTCTTGCTATTGAAGTAAATAATTTACGAGATTAAAAAAAGATAAGGAAATTCTTATAGACATGTAATATAGATGTGCATCGGTCTCATAAAGTTACTTGGCAAACTATTTGCTCACCAAAAAAAGAAGGGAGATTAGGTTTATTAAATCTCAAAATCTAGAATAAAGTTCTTTTGGGACATATGCTTTGGAATATCATAAATCTTCTAAAGGCTTCATTATGGAGTAAATGGATTCACAGTACAAAGTATAAAAAAACTTCAATAATGTAGTTGGACATAAAAGGTACCATGGGGAGTTGACAGGGTCTTCTCAAATTAAGGCCTACACTTGCCTATATTCTCTCTAGTTCTACATACTGTTGTTAAAAGTTTTATAATAATCTTCGGGAATTTGATGCAACTATAGGTTGATATGATTTAATTTGGACTTGTGGCATTAGCAAATATAATTTCATTGGATGGCTTGTTTGTAGGAAAAAACTTTCTATAGCAACAGAAGTTGTACGGTGGCTTCCTTCGGTAAATATATATTTTGATTTTTGTCAGTCCTATTTAGAAAATAGGAGTCATCTCTTTTTTGAATTTGCATGGACAAGGATGATTTGCAAAAGTATTCTCGCCCAAAATGAAATTCGATGAGACATTGGAGGATGGAATGAAGAGCTACAATGGATGACCAAAATAATTAAAGGAAAAGATTTAGCTGTTAAACTTCTTAAGCTATCTTTCTTAGCTAGCATTTATTTTATATGGGTTGAACGAAATAAAAGACGTTTTTATGGGAAAAAATTGATATCCTTATTCTCTTAGCCAAAGTAAAGAAGCTAGTATGTGGAAGAGCTTCTTTGTTTAGAAATATAAAACCTTCTCAATGAAATGTTGTTTTGAGTGAAACTTAGAAGCTTCCAACTTATATATTTTCATAGATATGGTAACTTCTGTAATATTAGGGTATGTCCCTGTGCATTTATATCTTAAAATTTATTAATACAATTTACCTTTCCACAAAAAAAAAAATTACCTCAAGAATTCTAAAAAATGGTTTTGAAAACAATCTTTGATCGTAAATAAATTTCTTATAACAATGTATGATATAATAACTAATAACTTATATATTGATATAAAATTGCAACTGTTAAAAATTTTTTTTAATTCATCATTAATCATTATCTCTTTGGTATTTGCTTTACTATTTTTTATTGTATCTTTTTACTTTGAATCTTATGTAAATAGGGACACATTAGCAAAGTGTAAGCAAATTAGCTATAATACATGGCATAAATTACTCATATCACACTATGTTATTTGGAAAAACTTTAAATTTATTTTAGCAATTAGTTGTGATATAATTATGCTTCTTGAATAGGTCACCTATGCTTTCTATAGAAAATTAAAGGAACAACATTAGTGTCAAAATTCATGCATAATAATCATTTTTTTTTTACAAGTATAAAGCTATATATATCACACTCATAGTAGAACAAACAATTATAAAGAACACATAAAAATAAATGGGGGAAAAGGGATCCAAGAAAAGGTTTAGGATGTTTGACAATGTAAATGACAAACACATGGGTTCTATACTGTCATCAAGAGAGACATAAATTACAGTCTAGATTTAGTAGACAATCCATAGGATATGAAAGGGCAGATTGACCAGTCCACTTTTTTAATCACAAAGGAACAGAATGAATATTGCAAAAAGCCTAGCCAAAAAGCTTATAAGATTCAAAACTGCAACTTTTAGACTTTACAAAATCAATCTCCTTTCCTAATCACCTAAGCAATTTCCATTTATAATTCTTTGTATTGGTAGACTTAAGAAAATCATTTGCATTTACCAATCACCTAAGGTATTTTCACTTTTTAAAGTGTTGTAGTGCTAGACTTAAGAAACTACTCACATTCACATTCCACCATACAAGTCTTCATAATGAAAATTTAGAAAATCATCCTCATTCATCATCATCTAACCACTCTCACTTTCAAAGTCTTCATAGTGGTAGAATAAAGAAAATCATTCACATTCATGAATCACTTAAGCACTTTCACTCTATCAGTTTTCATAGTGATAGATTTGAGAAAATTGCTCATATTCATTAATCATCTAAGTATTTTTCACATCATAAGTCTTCGTAGTAGACTTCAAAATTAAGTCTTCATACTAGTATACTTAAGAAAATCATTCACATTTACCCAACACCTAAGTACTTTCACCTTTTAAGTCTGCATGGTGTTAGACTTAAGAAATTACTCACATTCACATTCCACCTTATAAGTGTTCATAATGATAATTTAGAAAATCATCCTCATTCACCATCATCCAACAACTCTAACTTCATAAGTCTTCATAGCAATAGACTTGAGAAAATTGTTCACATTCACCAATCATCTAAGTATTTTTCACATCATAAGTCTTCCTAGTAGTAGACATGAAAATTAAGTCTTCGTACTCATAGACTTAAGAAAATTATTCACATTTACCAATCACCTAAGTACTTTCACTTTTTAAGTCTTCATAGTGCTAAACTTAAGAAATTGATTGCATTCACATTCCACCTTGTAAGTCTTAATAACGATAATTTAGAAAATCATCCCCATTCATCATCATCTAACCACTACATTATTGTATGGGACCATAGGTGTACTAGTGATACTTGAAACCTCAGAATGTTATCATTACAGCAATTTAGCTGTAATAACATGTTACGTGACTAGCCTAGTTGGGGTAAATTGAACTTAGTGATTTTACCTTGAGATCTAACTAAAGCCTATGTCACTTGAGTCTTTTTAGTTTGTTTATATTGATTTTTTGGACTAGTATTACATTTTGATCTCTTGGACTAGTTCTACTTGAATTGCATATAACCATATACAAAGGACAAATTCAAGATCCATTTATCTTGGTTGAGAAAAATCAAGTCACATGTGCAACCTACAAACAAAAGTTGTTCTAACAATGTTCTTGAATTTTCATTTCTATTTTGTAGCTTATAAAGTACTTATCTTTAGCTACTCATAAAATATTTGTTTAATTGGGCTTTAGTTGAACTTGAGCCTAATTTTGTTAAATGAGTTTTGGATTCATAACCTATAACTATGTACAAGTTAGTCCAAACATTGTTGAGTGATGATTTGATTACTTTACTTGATACATCTTAGTTCATATGACACACCATAAGAAACTTCATAATTTTGACAAAATTCAAAATGTTTATCATGGAGAGAAAAATGTTAGATTTCCAAAATAACCACAAGAGACCTAGTGGTTATTTTATTAATGAAACAGTAATGCATGTTCTTCCCCATTCATCGAAACTTAAAAGGAAAAGCAATAAACGGAAGATCTATGATCTATATTTATATTTGAGTCCGTTTCTTCTAGATTTTCTTTAGTAAGAGATACTGCCAATCGCATCCAGCAAAGGTCAAGCTCGTGAGCAGTAGGCTTGATTTCTTAGTTTAACTTTAATTAAGGAATATCTCAAGCAAGAAACGTTGTCCACAGCAAAAAATGGAAGTGTCACATTTTCTTGAGACTTTTACACCACAATCACGTACTTAGTGTAAAAAGTTGAGGGCCAGATAAAAGAAGAATTAGATGGAAAATTTACCTAGGTTTTATGTGTTTATATAGATATAGTGATGTAAATGTGGGGATGAAAAATTTTAAATTTAACTTTCTCTTACATAAATTTTAATATTGAAAAATTATCCTTGTTTAGAATGGAATTCAACATAATATTGGAGAATGGAATGAAAAACTGCAATGAATGATCAAAGTAATTAAAGAGAAGGATTTAGCTATTAAACTTCTTAAGTTATTTTTTTTATCTTGCATTTATTATATATGGACAGAACACAATAGAAGAAGATTTCATAGCAAAATAATTGACATTCCAATCATGCTGGCTAAAGTAAGAAAAATTATTTGAGGAAGAATTTTTTTGTTTCAAAATATAAAATCTCTATAAGAAAATGTCATTTTGAGTGAGATTTAAAGGCTTCTAACCTTTATATATTCATTATTCTTATAATTTTAGAATATGAACTTATGCTTATGTATACAACTTTTTATTAATGTAATCTTACATTTTCAAAAAAAAAATTGAAATATGTCCTTAAATTTATATATTTTCTTATTCTTAAATAAATATATTTATATATTCATAAGGAAAAAGGAATAAAAAAGAAACTCCCAATAAGAATACTGTGCGGACCACCTTGAGGTCAGGACTTGTTGGACAGCAACTCTTGTGGTTCAGTGACAGCCTAGGTACGGCTTATTCCCCTAAATTCAGACGTTGAATGGTGTTCACTTATTCATGTAGCCTTATCATCGGTTACTAGGCTACAAGACGCTGTCACAGTAATAATACAATTAGTTTGACCTTGCGCATTTTTGGGAGTGACGAATTTGTACCTCTCAGGCAAAGAGGACCAGAATGCGGGACGTCCATCTTTTTTCTTCTTCGTAAGTAGCATCATGTGTCCACTTCTAAGACGCATTATTTTTAAGGGGGGCTCATGTGTCCATAGTGTGTCACATCCGGTGCTCAGAGTCCAGAGATCCGCCTTAAAGTTAATATTTTTTCCTGCTCCCATTTCAGACAGCTTGTTGATTTAGTGGCTAAACGGTTGCTGTCACGAGGTCCAATCACGAGGGAAAAAAGAACTGTATTCAAATTTTTGTTAATATAATTTATTATTCCAAAAAAAATAAAAAGAACGTCTCCATGAAACAAATTTATTTAAATCTTGTTTAAAATATTTTTATAATAAAAAAATACTTTAACTCTTAAGTTGATTTTTAGATAAAAATATAATTTTTACCATGATACCAAAATTTAGGTTTAAGAGATAATAATCTCCCATGCAAAAGTTTCCTAAGAGGAAACATGTTAAACATTGTGTGACAAAATGTCTTAGATTACTTAGAACTTGGTTCAAACCTCCAAATATGAATAATGAACCCTTTACTCAAATCAACATTTTGATAAGATTAAATTTTTTAATATAATATTAAACCTCAAATTTAAGTATAGTACCCCTTCTTGCACCAATAAAGATTTCCATATAAAATATTTTTTCACATTCTAGATAAAGAAACATGTTGAAAATGGTATGACATAAGTATCACATTACCTAAATATTATTTAATATTTCTCTTTACAAGAAAAAAAATTTACTAACGTATTTTCTAGCAACCTTTCCTGCATTGATGGCTGTTTATTTTAAAGCTTGTTGTCCAAGCCCCTCTACAAACGGCGAGAGAAATGTAGTGCACATTGGAGCAATTTATGCTGTTGTTTGGTCGAGTTAAAAGTAATAGTCTTTTTAGTTCCAATCAAATTCTTATTCTTTAGGATACGAATAAGAATAAGAATAAGAATATATTATTTTAATTTAAGTAGGAATCTTGTTATTAGGATTCTCATATATTGATTAGGATTGAATTTTTATGTATATACAACCTATGAATTAAGATGAGACCAAAAAAAAAAAACACTCATTAGAGGTGAGAAGTTATAAATACGTTGAAATAGCAAAAACTTATGTCTCAAATTTATTTAACCAACACAAATCATTTATATTTGTAGATAGAAGTTATATACAACTTCAACTCTAAATTTTACTGAATGATCAAAGCAACAACAACAACATAATAATAATAATAATAATTTTACTAAAAAACTTCTTAAACTTTTCTGTAATGTGTATATATTGCATATGGTTTGAACATAATCATAGATGTGTTCAAAATAATGTTATTGAGATACCAATCTTGTTGATAAGAATTTGAAAAATAATACATGAGAGAATATTTTGTTTATGAACATTAAGTCCTCCCAATCAAATATTTTCCTATATTATAGGTACAATATTTTCAACCTTGATTTTCTCTTATTCTAAGATGAGCTTGTAATATAAGAAATTTCTCTTGAGCCTCTATATTATTTATAAATAAATTCATATATTTATAAAATAAAATTTATAAACAACTTCAAAATGGTTGGGCAAATATATTTCCCTGACATAAGAAAGTTTTTAATCATCAGGTTGAGAAAAAGAAACCAATCCATCAGATAAATAAATTAGATGTATGGTAAGAGTTTTATGGCGCCTGCACGGACAATAATTTCTCTAGTTTTTCTAAATTAGAATAATTGGAGAGTTTCCCCTTTTGTTTCCCTTTTTTTTTTTTCATTTTATAATTCTCAACCTCTCGCGGATATTTCTGCACCTCCGCAACAGCAGTTTCTTGTTTTCCTCCGAATTGGCTTTGTCGATGAACTCGCGGGTTGGGTCGCACCTCTGGATCACGGGTTGGGTCGCACTTACACGGGCTCGCACCTGGGATTTGGGTTGCACCTTCTAGGCTGGACATGGGTTGTGCACCTCTTGCAAACTGGGTTTTCGCAGGTCTGACTTGTGGAATGGGTTTGAACAGGTCTTACTTGTGGATTGGGTTTGCGCGGGTCTGACTTGCGGACTAGGCTTGGACGGGTCTGACTTGTGGAATGGGTTTGCACAGGTCTTACTTGTGGATTGGGTTTACGCGGGTCTGACTTGCGGACTAGGCTTGGACGGGTCTGACTTGCGGACTGGGCTTGCGCGTTGCTTTGGGCTTCATTGGTTGGAAAGAACGATCCAATATTTATTTATCCATTTTCTTGCATAATATTTATTTATTTATTTATCAATTTTATTATAAAAATATATTAAATAAATAATCAAAAAATGATTATAATTATAATATTCTCATATTATAATTCTCTATTTGTTATCATCAAAATATTAATATATTCCAACAACAACAACAACAACAACAACAACAACAACAACAACAACACCAACAACAACACCAACAATAACAGCAACAGCAACAACAACAACAAAAAAATGATAATAATAATAATAACAACAATAATAATAATAACAAAAATAAAAATAAAAATAAAAATAAAAACAATAAGAATAACAATAATACTAACAAGAATAATAACAATAGTAATAACAATAACAATAACAATATTAAAAATAACAATAACAATAATAATAACAATAATAATAGTAATAATAAAAATAATAATAACAATAACAATAACAATAACAATAACAATAACAATAATAACAATAACAATAACAAAAATAATAATAGCAATAACAATAAGTATATGCACATGGTTCCAGAACTCTTGAACATCTAGGATTGCTCATATGTCTACTAACCATGCCAACTGCATGGGTAGCTATTGAAATTGTTGGTTTGTGGGCCTCACTTCATATGTATATTGTAACGGGCTGAGACCAAAATGTTGGTCTCGGCCCATTACGTTTTTTCTTTCCTTATTATCTTGTAAAGATACATGATTCTTTTTTGAGACGTTTGATCGAAATAAACTTGCACTCAAGCTTTTCCATAGAAATTCTCCACTTCACCATGGATTGCTGCATTTCAGCTTGTCCATTGTTTCAACTTTCTTCATGGTATCAGAGCCAGGTTAAAAGTGTAAGCTTTCTTCATCTTCTCTCCTGGTTTAGAATTTTTTTTCGCATTCCGCTGCCTTTTATTTCCTTCGTTAGTTGCTGCACTAAAGGGTATTGTGGGAACATAATTTGTTAGTCAAAAATGGGTCAGAAAAAACGCACAATACATGCGTTTAAGTGCCTTTCCACTTGCGTTTTGTCCAATTTCCTGCCACCGAAATGACAGCCCACTTACCCCACCGACAGCTCACTTGTTTTTAACTTTTCTACCCTTCCTATATTTTCGAATTCACCCTTTTTGTGCCATCCGACCAGCAAGCACCCATTTTCACAATGGCTGCTTCTCCTTCCTCCGACCAGCCCTCTAACCGCAATCCTTATCGCGACCCATACTATCTTTCCTCCATAGATATGCCTGGAACTAGTTTAGTGACCACCTTGCTCAAAGATGACTCTAACTATGCTCTATGGAGTCGTCAAATGCAAAATCAGGTTTTAGGAAAGAACAAATGGGGCTACGTTGATGGAACTTTTCCCCGTCCAAAGAAAGATGCAGAAAAACAAGCTCTTTGGGATCAATCTTAAGCTGCCTTTGTTAGTTGGTTTAAGAAATCAGTTGAACCACCTCTTGTTTCATTCATCTCTCGGAAAGGGGATGTCAAAATTGTTTGGGAGCATTATAAGGAGAGATTTGGGAAAGTTACATCCACCCAAAGTTATAACCTCCGCCAAAAGCAATTTGAGAACCAATTAGCTGGCACATCCGTTACTGAATACTATTCAAAACTCTCTGATTTGTGGTCTGAGATACAAACTGTTGAGGAACCAGTCCGTTGCAATTATGGGAGCTGTACTTGCAGAGTAAATGAGAGATTAGAAGAGAGAACAGAAAAACACAACTTGTGGGATTTTCTGTTGGGTTTGCCGGAAGCTTTTCAAAATTTTAGGACTAATGTATTGTCAAAGGATCCACTTCCATCAGTTAACAAGGCTTTTAATTTGGCAAAAGAAGATGAGCATCAGCGTCTTGGCAATGAATCTGGAAGCAAAAACTTTGAGAATGTTGCTTTGGTTGCCTCTTCCCGCACCCAAAATCTGCCCTCACCAGTTACTACCAGCAACAATAGAGTGAAAATAGACTCCAAAGGAAGAGCTGTTTGTGCCCATTGTCATAGGCTCGGGCATAGTAAGGACAAATGCTTTAGATTGGTTGGGTTTCCTCTTGGTTGGACCCCCAAGGGAAAGGGAAAACAATCTGGACAGGTTTCCCAAGTTGGAGGTGCCACACCTGAACATGTTCCAAATAACCCCTTTGTGGGCTTAGCTAGACAGCAATTCTCTAGAGCTGGACAAACATTGGGGCAATATGTTGGCTCATCAATGCACTACATATTTTACCCAAGTGCTCATCGCCTAGTTCCTGTTCAGTATGGACAAAGTTCTCATGGATTCCCACAGCAGCCTGGACCTAACCTTTATGGATCTCCAACTCAACATCCTCCACAGCCACCTCATCTTGAGTAGCAAGCAAGAAGTTCACCTTTTGCTGGATTTATGACTCAACCCATGGGTCAAATGATGCAGCCTCCAACAATTAACATGGATCAACTTCAAGGGATGTTTAATGCTCACAATATGGCACCCTCGATGGACCTTTTAGGGAATCATCCAGGTACATCGAAAACCTCTCAATCCTTATCATTTACACATCCATGGATTATCGATTCAGGTGCAAGTGATCATATCTCATGTGATTTGAACTGCTTATATTCTTGCTATTCATGTGCACCTCAATCATTACTTATTAAGTTACCTGATGACACTTCTGTATATGCCACACATATAGGACAAGCTCAACTTACCCTGATGCTTCATCTAAACCGAGTCTTATTCATTCCTCGTTTGAAATTTAACCTATTATCTGTAAAAAAAATAACTTCTGACCGCAATTGCATTGTTATTTTTTTCAATGATTTTTGTGTCTTCCAGGATTGTACGACTGGGCGGGTGATCGGATTGGGTAAAGCAGAACGAGGGCTGTATTTTTTGCAACCTACACTAGATGACTTACCTCGTTGTATCAGTCGTATTTTGTACATTGTCCATTCCTTTTTGGGTTGTATGAATGTGAACAGTTCACCTAGTGTTAATTATAATAGTAGCTACATTTTGTGGCATCATAGACTCGGGCATAGTTCCCAAAAAGCTTACCTTTTGCATGGAAAACAAATACAATGTCTAGAGTTCTTTACTTGTTCTATTTGTCCATTAGCAAAGCAAACACGTTCAGTATTTCCACTACGTTAGACCATTAGTTGTGCTAAATTTGACCTTATTCATATGGATTTATGGGGTCCACACAGGACACCAAATCATGATGGGTCACGTTATTTCTTGACTATTGTAGATGACTTCTCACGTGTGACGTGGACTTTTTTGCTACGGTTTAAGGATCAAGTATTTCCCACTATTCAGACATTTGTTTGCATGGTTGAAACCCAGTATGGTACCAAAATTAAGTGCCTTCGCTCAGATAATGGTATTGAATTTTTTTCTGTTGCTTGTACTTCCTTTTTGATATCTCGTGGAATCATTCATGAGAGTTCTTGCGTTTACACTTCCCAACAAAATGGGGTAGTTGAACGCAAACACCGTCATTTATTAGATGTCGCACGTGCCTTGCTTTTTCAAGGCAATATTCCTTCACATTTTTTGGGGGAGTGCATATTGACGGCTGCTTATCTTATTAACCGACTTCCAAGTGCGACACTTGGAAATCGCTCTCCCTTTGAGTTATTTTATGGTAAGCTACCATCCTTGGACCACTTATGGGTCTTTGGATGCAGATGTTATGCCACCGTGCTATGCCTAAGGGATAAGTTTACACCTAGGGCAATTCCTTATGTCTTTTTTGGGTATCCTGCACTACAAAAAGGGTATAGAGTCTATGATCCAGATAATGGGAAGTTCTTTGTCAATTGGGATGTTGTATTATATGAATATGACTTCCCATTCTCTGTTAGTCAAAGTCCATAGCTAGTTGTTGAGCAGCCCTCGGATCAGTTACAACCTAGGCAAGACATCATTCAGGCATATGATCCACCTTCCATCACACCAGAATCACCATCACCATTACCAGATGAGTCACAAATAGAACCTATACCTGATCCCATTCAGGATATAGAGCCAAGACATTCTACACAAGACACATCTATACCCATGCCATCTGATCAACCTCCTGTCTTAACTCCAGAAGTACTTCCAGAACAACCATCTCTAACAATTCGGCGGTCATCTCGACTTACTCGACCTCCCATCTAGACCGCCGAGTATATATGTTCGACCACCTCCATAGGGTCGAACAACCTTTATCCCATCTCGAACCACACTTCACTTGACATTTTTTTCCCCCATCATCAACGTTTCATTGCATCCATTTCCGCCATAACAGAACTTGAAACCTATCATCAGGCACTTAGTGATAGTCATTGGGTTGAGGCCATGGATCGAGAATTAGCTGCCTTAGAGGCCAATCACACATGGGATATTGTTCCACTTCCATCAGGTCGCAAAGCTATAGGATGCAAATGGGTGTATAAAGTGAAATATAAAGCTGATGGTACAATAGAGAGATACAAGGCTCGTTTAGTAGCCAAAGGATATTCACAGCAAGAGGGAATTGATTATGATAAAACTTTTTCACCAGTTGCTAAATTAGTAATAGTACGATCAATGATTAGTGTGGCTGCGGTTAAAAATTGGTCCCTTGACCAACTAGATGTCCAAAATGCCTTCTTACATGGTGATTTGATGGAAGAGGTTTACATGCATTTACCACTAGGGTTTCCTCGTTAGGGGGATAGAGTTGTATGTCATCTACGAAAATCACTTTACGGACTGAAGCAAGCTTCAAGACAATGGTATTCAAAGTTTATAGAGGCATTACTAACAGTTGGATTCAAACAATCCAAACATGACTATGCTTTGTTCACTAGGCGATTTGGTAACACATTCATCATCCTCTTGTTTTATGTTGATGATATTTTAGTCACTGGAAACAATCGTCTTGCAATTGCAGAATTCAAAAGATATTTGCATTCAGTGTTCAACATGAAAGATTTGGGCCAATGTAAGTACTTTCTTGGCATCGAGATTGCTCATTCACCAGAGGGCATTTATCTCAATCAACGTAAGTATGCATTGGAGATAATCTTAGAGGCTAGTCTTGGAGGATCAAAGCCAGCCATCACTCCCATGGAACAAAACTTGAAGTTGACAACACCAGAGTATGATGTTGGAGACCCTGATAGACGAGATGATCCACTTTTGCAGGACAAGGCTCCATATCAGAGAATGATGGGTAGATTGATGTATTTGATTCACACTCACCCAGACATCAACTATGCAGTTCAGCATCTCAGCCAGTTTACTCATGCTCCAAAGCAATCACATATGGATGCGGCAATGAGAGTTTTGAAGTACATCAAAGGGACTCTTGGTCTTGGAATCTTTCTTTCTTCATCATCCAAGTTAAACCTAGTTGGTTTTTGTGACTCTGACTATACAACTTGCCCTATGTCGCGAAAGTGCTTAACGGGATATTGTGTTAAAATGGGTGATTCACTAGTATCTTGGTCGACTAAGATGCAACCTACAGTGTCACGGTCTTTTGCTGAAGTCGAGTATAGGGCCATGGGATACACCGTGTGTGAGATCATTTGGTTACTTGGACTGTTTGGAGATTTAGGGGTCATTATCCCTCGTCCTGTCCCTCTACATTATGATAGCAAGGCCGCCATGGATATCGCTGCTAATCCAATCTTTCACAAGCGAACCAAACACATTGAGGTGGACTATCATTTTATACGTGAAAAAATAGACAGGGGGATCATCCGAACATGTTATGTGAATACACGGGAACAACCTACAGATTTATTTACAAAAGCTTTATGTAGCCCACAACACCAACATCTCTTATCCAAGCTTGAGGTTCTAGATTTGTATGAACCCAAGCTTGAGGGGGATTGTTGAAATTGTTGGTTTATGGGCCTCACTTCATATGTATATTGTAACGGGCGGAGACCAAAATGTTGGTCTCGGCCCGTCACGTTTTTTCTTTCCTTATTATCTTGTAAAGATTTAAATGTGGCATACGATTTTAGAATCAAATGGGAAGATTTAAATTTTCTGATTAGTTTTAAATCAATGGCTTCATTTAAATAAGCATATTAATTTTTATATTAACGGCCGGAGGACTACATTCAATTTGAAAATTGTATGGTAGACTTAAATCTAGGAATTGGATCTAAAATCTATAGGTTTAAAATCAAATTTTAGATTAAAAATACAAATGTTGGATGTATAATAACCCAAAAGATTTAACTTATTCTGTTAATTTAAACATTGATAAGTTATCCTATTTGAATCAGGCCACTAATTTAAAATTGATCAACAAACTTAAATCATATTGTCTATTTGAAAATCATATGGAAGACTTCAATGTAATCATTGGATCTACAAGTTGTAAGTATAAAATCAAATTTTAGATTTAAATGGGGTTGTTAATTTAGAAATCAATATGTAAATTAAAATCAATATGATTTAAGTTTGTTGATCAATTTTAAATTAGTGGCTTGATTCAAATATGTATATCAATGGTTAATTTAATAGGATAAATTAAATCTTTTGGGTTATTATACATCCAACATTTGTATTTTTAATCTAAAATTTGATTTTAAACCTATAGATTTTAGATCCAATTCCTAGATTTAAGTCTACCATACCATTTTCAAATTGAATGTAGTGCTCTGGCCGTTAATATAAAAATTAATATGCTTATTTAAATGAAGCCATTAATTTAAAACTAATCAAAAAATTTAAATCTTACCATTTGATTCAAAAAATCGCATGCCACATTTAAATCCAAATAGTTGAAATTAAAAATAAATCAAAAGATTTAAATCTTAAATTGACGATTAACTTTAAATCTTTCCATTTGTTTCTAAATTGAATTGTTTGGATTTAAATGTGGCATAAGATTTTAAAATTGGCTGATTATTTTTAAATCAATGGCTTCATTTAAATAGGCATATTAATTTTTATATTAACGGCTAAAGGATTTAAATCTTCCAATTTATTTCTTAATCCAACTATTTGAATTTAAATATGGTATACAATTTGAAAATGGAAAATTTACTGATCAATTTTACATCAACTACTTGATTTTAATCGACATATTGATTTCTAAATTAACAACCCCGTTTAAATCTTCTAGTTTATTTTTAAATCCAATGGTTGGAATTTAAATTTTAAACATGATTTGAAATTTTTAGATTTTAAATCTAATGGCTTGATTTAAATATGTCATATGACTTTTAAATCAACTTTATGATTTAAATCATTGGTCTAATTTGAATATGCATATTGACTTTTAAATTAATAGCGGCTTAAATCTTTTGGTTTATTTTTAAATTTAAATGTTGGAATTTAAATCTAAAATTCGATTTTATACTTAGATCCAATGATTAGATTGAAGTCTTCCATATGATTTTCAAATAGACAATATGATTTAAGTTTGTTGATCAATTTTAAATTAGTGGCCTGATTGAAATAGGATAACTTATCAATGTTTAAATTAACAGGATAAGTTAAATCTTTTGGGTTATTATACATCCAACATTTGTATTTTTAATCTAAAATTTGATTTTAAACCTATAGATTTTAGATCCAATTCCTAGATCTAAGTCTACCATACAATTTTCAAATTGAATGTAGTCCTCCGGCCGTTAACATAAAAATTAATATGCTTATTTAAATGAAGCCATTGATTTAAAACTAATCAGAAAATTTAAATCTTCCCATTTGATTCTAAAATCGTATGCCACATTTAAATCTAAATAGTTGAAATTAAAAATAAATCAAAAGATTTAAATCTTAAATTGAGGATTAACTTTAAATCTTTCCATTTGTTTCTAAATTGAATTGTTTGGATTTAAATGTGGCATAAGATTTTAAAATTGGCTGATTATTTTTAAATCAATGGCTTCATTTAAATAGGCATATTAATTTTTATATTAACGGCTAAAGGATTTAAATCTTCCAATTTATTTCTTAATCCAACTATTTGAATTTAAATATGGTATACAATTTGAAAATGGAAAATTTACTGATTAATTTTACATCAACTACTTGATTTTAATTTACATATTGATTTCTAAATTAACAACCCCATTTAAATCTAAAATTTGATTTTATACTTACAACTTGTAGATCCAATGATTAGATTGAAGTCTTCCATATTATTTTCAAATAGACAATATGAGTTAAGTTTGTTGATCAATTTTAAATTAGTGGCTTGATTCAAATAGGATAACTTATCAATGTTTAAATGAACAGGATAAGTTAAATCTTTTGGGTTATTATACATCCAACATTTGTATTTTTAATCTAAAATTTGATTTTAAACCTATAGATTTTAGATCCAATTCCTAGATTTAAGTCTACCATACAATTTTCAAATTGAATGTAGTCCTCCGGCCGTTAATATAAAGATTAATATGCTTATTTAAATGAAGCCATTGATTTAAAACTAATCAGAAAATTTAAATCTTCCCATTTGATTCTAAAATCGTATGCCACATTTAAATCCAAATAGTTGAAATTAAAAATAAATCAAAAGATTTAAATCTTAAATTGACGATTAACTTTAAATCTTTCCATTTGTTTCTAAATTGAATTGTTTGGATTTAAATGTGGCATAAGATTTTAAAATTGGCTGATTATTTTTAAATCAATGGCTTCATTTAAATAGGCATATTAATTTTTATATTAACGGCTAAAGGATTTAAATCTTCCAATTTATTTCTTAATCCAACTATTTGAATTTAAATATGGTATACAATTTGAAAATGGAAAATTTACTGATTAATTTTACATCAACTACTTGATTTTAATTTACATATTGATTTCTAAATTAACAACCCTGTTTAAATCTTCTAGTTTATTTTTAAATCCAATGGTTGGAATTTAAATTTTAAACATGATTTGAAATTTTTAGATTTTAAATCTAATGGCTTGATTTAAATATGTCGTATGACTTTTAAATCAACTTTATGATTTAAATCATTGGTGTAATTTGAATATGCATATTGACTTTTAAATTAATAGCGGCTTAAATCTTTTGGTTTATTTTTAAATTTAAATGTTGGAATTTAAATCTAAAATTCGATTTTATACTTAGATCCAATGATTAGATTGAAGTCTTCCATATGATTTTCAAATAGACAATATGATTTAAGTTTGTTGATCAATTTTAATTAGTGGTTTGATTCAAATATGCATATCAATGTTTAAATTAGCAGAATAAGTTAAATCTTTTGGGTTATTATACATCCAACATTTGTATTTTTAATCTAAAATTTGATTTTAAACCTATAGATTTTAGATCCAATTCCTAGATTTAAGTCTACCAAACAATTTTCAAATTGAATGTAGTCCTCCGGCCGTTAATATAAAAATTAATATGCTTATTTAAATGAAGCCATTGATTTAAAACTAATCAGAAAATTTAAATCTTACCATTTGATTCTAAAATCGTATCCCACATTTAAATCCAAATAGTTGAAATTAAAAATAAATCAAAAGATTTAAATCTTAAATTGACGATTAACTTTAAATCTTTCCATTTGTTTCTAAATTGAATTGTTTGGATTTAAATGTGGCATAAGATTTTAAAATTGGCTGATTATTTTTAAATCAATGGCTTCATTTAAATAGGCATATTAATTTTTATATTAACGGCTAAAGGATTTAAATCTCCCAATTTATTTCTTAATCCAACTATTTGAATTTAAATATGGTATACAATTTGAAAATGGAAAATTTACTGATCAATTTTACATCAACTACTTGATTTTAATTTACATATTGATTTCTAAATTAACAACCCCATTTAAATCTAAAATTTGATTTTATACTTACAACTTGTAGATCCAATGATTAGATTGAAGTCTTCCATATGATTTTCAAATAGACAATATGAGTTAAGTTTGTTGATCAATTTTAAATTAGTGGCTTGATTCAAATAGGATAACTTATCAATGTTTAAATGAACAGGATAAGTTAAATCTTTTGGGTTATTATACATCCAACATTTGTATTTTTAATCTAAAATTTGATTTTAAACCTATAGATTTTAGATCCAATTCCTAGATTTAAGTCTACCATACAATTTTCAAATTGAATGTAGTCCTCCGGCCGTTAATATAAAGATTAATATGCTTATTTAAATGAAGCCATTGATTTAAAACTAATCAGAAAATTTAAATCTTCCCATTTGATTCTAAAATCGTATGCCACATTTAAATCCAAATAGTTGAAATTAAAAATAAATCAAAAGATTTAAATCTTAAATTGACGATTAACTTTAAATCTTTCCATTTGTTTCTAAATTGAATTGTTTGGATTTAAATGTGGCATAAGATTTTAAAATTGGCTGATTATTTTTAAATCAATGGCTTCATTTAAATAGGCATATTAATTTTTATATTAACGGCTAAAGGATTTAAATCTTCCAATTTATTTCTTAATCCAACTATTTGAATTTAAATATGGTATACAATTTGAAAATGGAAAATTTACGGATTAATTTTACATCAACTACTTGATTTTAATTTACATATTGATTTCTAAATTAACAACCCTGTTTAAATCTTCTAGTTTATTTTTAAATCCAATGGTTGGAATTTAAATTTTAAACATGATTTGAAATTTTTAGATTTTAAATCTAATGGCTTGATTTAAATATGTCGTATGACTTTTAAATCAACTTTATGATTTAAATCATTGGTCTAATTTGAATATGCATATTGACTTTTAAATTAATAGCGGCTTAAATCTTTTGGTTTATTTTTAAATTTAAATGTTGGAATTTAAATCTAAAATTCGATTTTATACTTAGATCCAATGATTAGATTGAAGTCTTCCATATGATTTTCAAATAGACAATATGATTTAAGTTTGTTGATCAATTTTAAATTAGTGGCCTGATTGAAATAGGATAACTTATCAATGTTTAAATTAACAGGATAAGTTAAATCTTTTGGGTTATTATACATCCAACATTTGTATTTTTAATCTAAAATTTGATTTTAAACCTATAGATTTTAGATCCAATTCCTAGATCTAAGTCTACCATACAATTTTCAAATTGAATGTAGTCCTCCGGCCGTTAACATAAAAATTAATATGCTTATTTAAATGAAGCCATTGATTTAAAACTAATCAGAAAATTTAAATCTTCCCATTTGATTCTAAAATCGTATGCCACATTTAAATCTAAATAGTTGAAATTAAAAATAAATCAAAAGATTTAAATCTTAAATTGAGGATTAACTTTAAATCTTTCCATTTGTTTCTAAATTGAATTGTTTGGATTTAAATGTGGCATAAGATTTTAAAATTGGCTGATTATTTTTAAATCAATGGCTTCATTTAAATAGGCATATTAATTTTTATATTAACGGCTAAAGGATTTAAATCTTCCAATTTATTTCTTAATCCAACTATTTGAATTTAAATATGGTATACAATTTGAAAATGGAAAATTTACTGATTAATTTTACATCAACTACTTGATTTTAATTTACATATTGATTTCTAAATTAACAACCCCATTTAAATCTAAAATTTGATTTTATACTTACAACTTGTAGATCCAATGATTAGATTGAAGTCTTCCATATTATTTTCAAATAGACAATATGAGTTAAGTTTGTTGATCAATTTTAAATTAGTGGCTTGATTCAAATAGGATAACTTATCAATGTTTAAATGAACAGGATAAGTTAAATCTTTTGGGTTATTATACATCCAACATTTGTATTTTTAATCTAAAATTTGATTTTAAACCTATAGATTTTAGATCCAATTCCTAGATTTAAGTCTACCATACAATTTTCAAATTGAATGTAGTCCTCCGGCCGTTAATATAAAGATTAATATGCTTATTTAAATGAAGCCATTGATTTAAAACTAATCAGAAAATTTAAATCTTCCCATTTGATTCTAAAATCGTATGCCACATTTAAATCCAAATAGTTGAAATTAAAAATAAATCAAAAGATTTAAATCTTAAATTGACGATTAACTTTAAATCTTTCCATTTGTTTCTAAATTGAATTGTTTGGATTTAAATGTGGCATAAGATTTTAAAATTGGCTGATTATTTTTAAATCAATGGCTTCATTTAAATAGGCATATTAATTTTTATATTAACGGCTAAAGGATTTAAATCTTCCAATTTATTTCTTAATCCAACTATTTGAATTTAAATATGGTATACAATTTGAAAATGGAAAATTTACTGATTAATTTTACATCAACTACTTGATTTTAATTTACATATTGATTTCTAAATTAACAACCCTGTTTAAATCTTCTAGTTTATTTTTAAATCCAATGGTTGGAATTTAAATTTTAAACATGATTTGAAATTTTTAGATTTTAAATCTAATGGCTTGATTTAAATATGTCGTATGACTTTTAAATCAACTTTATGATTTAAATCATTGGTGTAATTTGAATATGCATATTGACTTTTAAATTAATAGCGGCTTAAATCTTTTGGTTTATTTTTAAATTTAAATGTTGGAATTTAAATCTAAAATTCGATTTTATACTTAGATCCAATGATTAGATTGAAGTCTTCCATATGATTTTCAAATAGACAATATGATTTAAGTTTGTTGATCAATTTTAATTAGTGGTTTGATTCAAATATGCATATCAATGTTTAAATTAGCAGAATAAGTTAAATCTTTTGGGTTATTATACATCCAACATTTGTATTTTTAATCTAAAATTTGATTTTAAACCTATAGATTTTAGATCCAATTCCTAGATTTAAGTCTACCAAACAATTTTCAAATTGAATGTAGTCCTCCGGCCGTTAATATAAAAATTAATATGCTTATTTAAATGAAGCCATTGATTTAAAACTAATCAGAAAATTTAAATCTTACCATTTGATTCTAAAATCGTATCCCACATTTAAATCCAAATAGTTGAAATTAAAAATAAATCAAAAGATTTAAATCTTAAATTGACGATTAACTTTAAATCTTTCCATTTGTTTCTAAATTGAATTGTTTGGATTTAAATGTGGCATAAGATTTTAAAATTGGCTGATTATTTTTAAATCAATGGCTTCATTTAAATAGGCATATTAATTTTTATATTAACGGCTAAAGGATTTAAATCTTCCAATTTATTTCTTAATCCAACTATTTGAATTTAAATATGGTATACAATTTGAAAACGGAAAATTTACTGATCAATTTTACATCAACTACTTGATTTTAATTTACATATTGATTTCTAAATTAACAACCCCATTTAAATCTTCTAGTTTATTTTTAAATCCAATGGTTGGAATTTAAATTTTAAACATGATTTGAAATTTTTAGATTTTAAATCTAATGGCTTGATTTAAATATGTCATATGACTTTTAAATCAACTTTATGATTTAAATCATTAATCAATATGTAAATTAAAATCAAGTAGTTGATGTAAAATTGATCAGTAAATTTTCCATTTTCAAATTGTATACCATATTTAAATTCAAATAGTTGGATTAAGAAATAAATTGGAAGATTTAAATCCTTTAGCCGTTAATATAAAAATTAATATGCCTATTTAAATGAAGCCATTGATTTAAAAATAATCAGCCAATTTTAAAATCTTATGCCACATTTAAATCCAAACAATTCAATTTAGAAACAAATGGAAAGATTTAAAGTTAATCCTCAATTTAAGATTTAAATCTTTTGATTTATTTTTAATTTCAACTATTTGGATTTAAATGTGGCATACGATTTTAGAATCAAATGGGAAGATTTAAATTTTCTGATTAGTTTTAAATCAATGGCTTCATTTAAATAAGCATATTAATTTTTATATTAACGGCCGGAGGACTACATTCAATTTGAAAATTGTATGGTAGACTTAAATCTAGGAATTGGATCTAAAATCTATAGGTTTAAAATCAAATTTTAGATTAAAAATACAAATGTTGGATGTATAATAACCCAAAAGATTTAACTTATCCTGTTAATTTAAACATTGATAAGTTATCCTATTTGAATCAGGCCACTAATTTAAATTGATCAACAAACTTAAATCATATTGTCTATTTGAAAATCATATGGAAGACTTCAATCTAATCATTGGATCTAAGTATAAAATCGAATTTTAGATTTAAATTCCAACATTTAAATTTAAAAATAAACCAAAAGATTTAAGCCGCTATTAATTTAAAAGTCAATATGCATATTCAAATTAGACCAATGATTTAAATCATAAAGTTGATTTAAAAGTCATATGACATATTTAAATCAAGCCATTAGATTTAAAATCTAAAAATTTCAAATCATGTTTAAAATTTAAATTCCAACCATTGGATTTAAAAATAAACTAGAAGATTTAAACGGGGTTGTTAATTTAGAAATCAATATGTCGATTAAAATCAAGTAGTTGATGTAAAATTGATCAGTAAATTTTCCATTTTCAAATTGTATACCATATGGTAGACTTAAATCTAGGAATTGGATCTAAAATCTATAGGTTTAAAATCAAATTTTAGATTAAAAATACAAATGTTGGATGTATAATAACCCAAAAGATTTAACTTATCCTGTTAATTTAAACATTGATAAGTTATCCTATTTGAATCAGGCCACTAATTTAAAATTGATCAACAAACTTAAATCATATTGTCTATTTGAAAATCATATGGAAGACTTCAATCTAATCATTGGATCTACAAGTTGTAAGTATAAAATCAAATTTTAGATTTAAATGGGGTTGTTAATTTAGAAATCAATATGTAAATTAAAATCAAGTAGTTGATGTAAAATTGATCAGTAAATTTTCCGTTTTCAAATTGTATACCATATTTAAATTCAAATAGTTGGATTAAGAAATAAATTGGAAGATTTAAATCCTTTAGCCGTTAATATAAAAATTAATATGCCTATTTAAATGAAGCCATTGATTTAAAAATAATCAGCCAATTTTAAAATCTTATGCCACATTTAAATCCAAACAATTCAATTTAGAAACAAATGGAAAGATTTAAAGTTAATCGTCAATTTAAGATTTAAATCTTTTGATTTATTTTTAATTTCAACTATTTGGATTTAAATGTGGCATACGATTTTAGAATCAAATGGGAAGATTTAAATTTTCTGATTAGTTTTAAATCAATGGCTTCATTTAAATAAGCATATTAATTTTTATATTAACGGCCGGAGGACTACATTCAATTTGAAAATTGTATGGTAGACTTAAATCTAGGAATTGGATCTAAAATCTATAGGTTTAAAATCAAATTTTAGATTAAAAATACAAATGTTGGATGTATAATAACCCAAAAGATTTAACTTATCCTGTTAATTTAAACATTGATAAGTTATCCTATTTGAATCAGGCCACTAATTTAAAATTGATCAACAAACTTAAATCATATTGTCTATTTGAAAATCATATGGAAGACTTCAATCTAATCATTGGATCTACAAGTTGTAAGTATAAAATCAAATTTTAGATTTAAATGGGGTTGTTAATTTAGAAATCAATATGTAAATTAAAATCAAGTAGTTGATGTAAAATTGATCAGTAAATTTTCCGTTTTCAAATTGTATACCATATTTAAATTCAAATAGTTGGATTAAGAAATAAATTGGAAGATTTAAATCCTTTAGCTGTTAATATAAAAATTAATATGCCTATTTAAATGAAGCCATTGATTTAAAAATAATCAGCCAATTTTAAAATCTTATGCCACATTTAAATCCAAACAATTCAATTTAGAAACAAATGGAAAGATTTAAAGTTAATCCTCAATTTAAGATTTAAATCTTTTGATTTATTTTTAATTTCAACTATTTGGATTTAAATGTGGGATACGATTTCAGAATCAAATGGGAAGATTTAAATTTTCTGATTAGTTTTAAATCAATGGCTTCATTTAAATAAGCATATTAATTTTTATATTAACGGCCGGAGGACTACATTCAATTTTAAAAATTGTTTGGTAGACTTAAATCTAGGAATTGGATCTAAAATCTATAGGTTTAAAATCAAATTTTAGATTAAAAATACAAATGTTGGATGTATAATAACCCAAAAGATTTAACTTATCCTGTTAATTTAAACATTGATAAGTTATCCTATTTGAATCAGGCCACTAATTTAAAATTGATCAACAAACTTAAATCATATTGTCTATTTGAAAATCATATGGAAGACTTCAACCTAATCATTGGATCTACAAGTTGTAAGTATAAAATCAAATTTTAGATTTAAATGGGGTTGTTAATTTAGAAATCAATATGTAAATTAAAATCAAGTAGTTGATGTAAAATTGATCAGTAAATTTTCCGTTTTCAAATTGTATACCATATTTAAATTCAAATAGTTGGATTAAGAAATAAATTGGAAGATTTAAATCCTTTAGCCGTTAATATAAAAATTAATATGCCTATTTAAATGAAGCCATTGATTTAAAAATAATCAGCCAATTTTAAAATCTTATGCCACATTTAAATCCAAACAATTCAATTTAGAAACAAATGGAAAGATTTAAAGTTAATCCTCAATTTAAAATTTAAATCTTTTGATTTATTTTTAATTTCAACTATTTGGATTTAAATGTGGGATACGATTTTAGAATCAAATGGGAAGATTTAAATTTTCTGATTAGTTTTAAATCAATGGCTTCATTTAAATAAGCATATTAATTTTTATATTAACGGCCGGAGGACTACATTCAATTTGAAAATTGTTTGGTAGACTTAAATCTAGGAATTGGATCTAAAATCTATAGGTTTAAAATCAAATTTTAGATTAAAAATACAAATGTTGGATGTATAATAACCCAAAAGATTTAACTTATTCTGCTAATTTAAACATTGATATGCATATTTGAATCAAACCTCTAATTAAAATTGATCAACAAATTTAAATCATATTGTCTATTTGAAAATCATATGGAAGACTTCAATCTAATCATTGGCTCTACAAGTTGTAAGTATAAAATCAAATTTTAGATTTAAATGGGGTTGTTAATTTAGAAATCAATATGTAAATTAAAATCAAGTAGTTGATGTAAAATTGATCAGTAAATTTTCCGTTTTCAAATTGTATACCATATTTAAATTCAAATAGTTGGATTAAGAAATAAATTGGAAGATTTAAATCCTTTAGCCGTTAATATAAAAATTAATATGCCTATTTAAATGAAGCCATTGATTTAAAAATAATCAGCCAATTTTAAAATCTTATGCCACATTTAAATCCAAACAATTCAATTTAGAAACAAATGGAAAGATTTAAAGTTAATCCTCAATTTAAGATTTAAATCTTTTGATTTATTTTTAATTTCAACTATTTGGATTTAAATGTGGCATACGATTTTAGAATCAAATGGGAAGATTTAAATTTTCTGATTAGTTTTAAATCAATGGCTTCATTTAAATAAGCATATTAATTTTTATATTAACGGCCGGAGGACTACATTCAATTTGAAAATTGTATGGTAGACTTAAATCTAGGAATTGGATCTAAAATCTATAGGTTTAAAATCAAATTTTAGATTAAAAATACAAATGTTGGATGTATAATAACCCAAAAGATTTAACTTATCCTGTTAATTTAAACATTGATAAGTTATCCTATTTGAATCAGGCCACTAATTTAAAATTGATCAACAAACTTAAATCATATTGTCTATTTGAAAATCATATGGAAGACTTCAATCTAATCATTGGATCTAAGTATAAAATCGAATTTTAGATTTAAATTCCAACATTTAAATTTAAAAATAAACCAAAAGATTTAAGCCGCTATTAATTTAAAAGTCAATATGCATATTCAAATTAGACCAATGATTTAAATCATAAAGTTGATTTAAAAGTCATATGACATATTTTAATCAAGCCATTAGATTTAAAATCTAAAAATTTCAAATCATGTTTAAAATTTAAATTCCAACCATTGGATTTAAAAATAAACTAGAAGATTTAAACGGGGTTGTTAATTTAGAAATCAATATGTCGATTAAAATCAAGTAGTTGATGTAAAATTGATCAGTAAATTTTCCATTTTCAAATTGTATACCATATTTAAATTCAAATAGTTGGATTAAGAAATAAATTGGAAGATTTAAATCCTTTAGCCGTTAATATAAAAATTAATATGCCTATTTAAATGAAGCCATTGATTTAAAAATAATCAGCCAATTTTAAAATCTTATGCCACATTTAAATCCAAACAATTCAATTTAGAAACAAATGGAAAGATTTAAAGTTAATCGTCAATTTAAGATTTAAATCTTTTGATTTATTTTTAATTTCAACTATTTGGATTTAAATGTGGCATACGATTTTAGAATCAAATGGTAAGATTTAAATTTTCTGATTAGTTTTAAATCAATGGCTTCATTTAAATAAGCATATTAATTTTTATATTAACGGCCGGAGGACTACATTCAATTTGAAAATTGTATGGTAGACTTAAATCTAGGAATTGGATCTAAAATCTATAGGTTTAAAATCAAATTTTAGATTAAAAATACAAATGTTGGATGTATAATAACCCAAAAGATTTAACTTATCCTGTTAATTTAAACATTGATAAGTTATCCTATTTGAATCAGGCCACTAATTTAAAATTGATCAACAAACTTAAATCATATTGTCTATTTGAAAATCATATGGAAGACTTCAATCTAATCATTGGATCTACAAGTTGTAAGTATAAAATCAAATTTTAGATTTAAATGGGGTTGTTAATTTCGAAATCAATATGTAAATTAAAATCAAGTAGTTGATGTAAAATTGATCAGTAAATTTTCCATTTTCAAATTGTATACCATATTTAAATTCAAATAGTTGGATTAAGAAATAAATTGGAAGATTTAAATCCTTTAGCCGTTAATATAAAAATTAATATGCCTATTTAAATGAAGCCATTGATTTAAAAATAATCAGCCAATTTTAAAATCTTATGCCATATTTAAATCCAAACAATTCAATTTAGAAACAAATGGAAAGATTTAAAGTTAATCCTCAATTTAAGATTTAAATCTTTTGATTTATTTTTAATTTCAACTATTTGGATTTAAATGTGGCATACGATTTTAGAATCAAATGGGAAAATTTAAATTTTCTGATTAGTTTTAAATCAATGGCTTCATTTAAATAAGCATATTAATTTTTATATTAACGGCCGGAGGACTACATTCAATTTGAAAATTGTATGGTAGACTTAAATCTAGGAATTGGATCTAAAATCTATAGGTTTAAAATCAAATTTTAGATTAAAAATACAAATGTTGGATGTATAATAACCCAAAAGATTTAACTTATCCTGTTAATTTAAACATTGATAAGTTATCCTATTTGAATCAGGCCACTAATTTAAAATTGATCAACAAACTTAAATCATATTGTCTATTTGAAAATCATATGGAAGACTTCAATCTAATCATTTGATCTACAAGTTGTAAGTATAAAATCAAATTTTAGATTTAAATGGGGTTGTTAATTTAGAAATCAATATGTAAATTAAAATCAAGTAGTTGATGTAAAATTGATCAGTAAATTTTCCGTTTTCAAATTGTATACCATATTTAAATTCAAATAGTTGGATTAAGAAATAAATTGGAAGATTTAAATCCTTTAGCCGTTAATATAAAAATTAATATGGTTATTTAAATGAAGCCATTGATTTAAAACTAATCAGAAAATTTAAATCTTACCATTTGATTCTAAAATCGTATGCCACATTTAAATCCAAATAGTTGAAATTAAAAATAAATCAAAAGATTTAAATCTTAAATTGACGATTAACTTTAAATCTTTCCATTTGTTTCTAAATTGAATTGTTTGGATTTAAATGTGGCATAAGATTTTAAAATTGGCTGATTATTTTTAAATCAATGGCTTCATTTAAATAGGCATATTAATTTTTATATTAACGGCTAAAGGATTTAAATCTTCCAATTTATTTCTTAATCCAACTATTTGAATTTAAATATGGTATACAATTTGGAAACGGAAAATTTACTGATCAATTTTACATCAACTACTTGATTTTAATTTACACATTGATTTCTAAATTAACAACCCCATTTACATGATTCTTTTTTGAGACGTTTGATCGGAATAAACTTGCACTCAAGCTTTTCCACAGAAATTCTCCACTTCACCATGGATTGTTGCATTTCAGCTTGTCCATTGTTTCAACTTTCTTCAGTAGCATTTGCCTCATGCTAAGTATAGCTCGCCAAACCGTAGTAGGAATGCTAAATAAAAAAGAAAGAATCTTTCCTTGGCTTTTGTTTTGGCGACGTCTGGTAAGGGACAATGGGAATTTGCTACTACATATATATACGAGGCATGTCACGTTTGCGACCTTGCCATCACCGGGGGAACAGCGCTTCGGGGACTTAAGTTCATAGAAGACATTAACTCCTCCTTTTACACGGTAATCTTCGTTATGACAAAATTCCCATTATGAAAATTTTAGTTAGTAGGGAACAAGGTCTTCGGGCTTACTAATCTTTCCTTTTGTTCGTTTACCTCCTATCTCGCTTCTGCCACGACGAGTGAAAGCAAAGCAATTAGATGGAGTATATCTACGTTAATCTTGTGGGATCGGATTCGGGTTTCCTCGGGTATTAGCAAAAATGCTCACTTTTCTTAGAAGGCTTCCACCGGTTGGGTTAGCCCACTTTTCGACCTCACTCATTCTTCTTGCTCGTGCCAACTAGGTTCTTCCTTTCAAAATAGAAGAGGTTCCGAAGAGGCTGTAGGTGTCTTATAGAAGAATATTCCCTATGTTCACTCCTACAATCAAGTTAAAGAGGAACAACATGTTAGTAAAAATCTGGCCTTAAAAGAGTCCAATAATAATAGATCATACTTAATTATCATAAACCATGAAATGGAATAAAAGGATGTTAGAACAACCTGATTTTGGCTCCATAGGTTAAATAAAATAGCTACCTTCCCTATTCTCTTCTAGAGCACAAGATCGATGAGATTTATTTCTAAGTCACTGTAAGTATGAAAGGGTGAAAAGGACGGATGTGTTTTCTGTATATCAATAACTGTGTTTATGACATCTTATATAAGCTTTTGTCTTAACCGACTTAAGACTCATGTAACGGTTCACAAAATTGTAAACTTAACTATAAAAAACTCATCTATAAAACCCATTATAAGCCCAAAACTCACTGGCCCACAACTTAATTGTTCATACATTTAATGTGACTTATATGTGCATAATTTAGAGCTAGGGAAAAGACTTAGCCATATAATTTATGTGTTACTCAAATAAGCTTGACTCATCACAGTCTTATTAGGTAAACACTGACCTACATTAATATGTCCATATTTCTTATGAATAAGAACATTCGTGATTTTTTTAATCATAAATGTTCACCTTTTTCTTTCTGATCACTACATCCTCCATGAAAGTTCTTGCCTATACATTCCTCAACAAAATAGGGTTATAGAACGCAAGCACCGTCATCTTCTCAAGGTTGCCAGAGCCCTAAAATTCCAAGCCTCTATTCTTGAAAATTTTTGGAGTGATTGTGTGGTTACTACTGCTTACCTGATCAATCGGATGCCTACTCGGGTCCTTCATGGGAAGACACCTTTTGAGCAACTCTTTGGCAAGCCCCCAGATATTGGTCACCTCTGAGTTTTTGGTTGCTTGTGTTTTGCTACTATTGTTAGCCATCGTGATAAGCTTTGATACCATGTCACAAAGAGAGAAAAAGCATAGATTTGTGGGAAAGGCTTGTATTGCTTTTGAACAGAACTTGAGTCTCACTACACCAAAATTCGATGTGGGAATGTCATCCTCAGAACAAGATCAACCACTCAAGGATCCTTCTAAGTGTCAATGCTTAGTTGGAAAATTTATCTACCTTACTATGACGAGACCAGATATTTGTTATGTCGTTCACATTCTTAGTCAATTTGTGCATGCCCCAAAACAGTCTCTGTTCGGTGAAATTCTACATGCAAGTGTACATGTCGAACAAGTAATATAATGATAAGTACAGATATCGTCCCACGAAGATTGGTGTTTACTAAACTAATTAATTACTAATGGTGAATAGACTCTAAAGTTTATCTAGCCAACTAAAATGGTAAAACATGGATTTAATAACTAAATTTAATTTAAACTTAATAAACGAAATGTGCTAGAGCTTTTGATTTCACCTAATTACTCAGTACAAATGTTTATTATCCATGCTAGCAAGATTAATTCTACTTATGTGATGGCGGAATTTCCTAACTTATTCACTACCCTATGTCTAGGTGTAGCGAACCTACTTAGCTCATTAATCCACTGTGAGTCTGCATATGAATTAAATGAACTAAGCGCATTAAGATATGTGAATATTCCAGTTTACACCTAAAGCCATACAAATCATATGGTATATTTCTATCCATATTAATCTATGGTTGCATATTACATGAAGCAACTGCATATCGTCGTCGTTCGAACTCAAATATGCAAATCAGATCATCTAAGTGGTAACTAATCACTTAAATGCATTAAGATCAGTAACATGCAACTTCACATTCATAAAATACCTCACAAAGCACAAATAATCATAACATTCATACGTTATAATTAAGTTCCATCATAGCTCTAACACAATAAATTAAAATAACATATTTACATAAACTAAATCAGTGCAAAAACGTGAACAAAACATTATATAAATTAAAAACATTAAGCTGTCAACAAAAATGTCTTCAAATCACAAAAGGATTGCACAAATCTGCACATCAGGGGGTCGAAGAGGTTCTATCAGAAAAACGGGGTGAAAAGGAGCTTCCACGCGCTGCCACGCGCCTCCGCCACACGCCGGCCAGTCGCCGGTCACGCGCCGCCGTGCGCCACCACCATTCTTCACGAAAACCTCTAGAAATTGCCGGTCACGATCCCTGGACTGCTGATCTAACGAGATATCGCCCAAATCTGCAGCAAAACGACGTAGATCTAGCAAAGAAGGCTCGGATGGCTTTCGCCGTTGTCGCCAGAAACTGTCGTGAAACTGCTCCAATCTGCTACAGAAATGCCAGAAATCACTCTAGGAGCCCAGATCTGCTTTCAGATCGCTGGAAATCGCTATAAAATGGCCGGAAACTACACTTCAAATGCCGGTGATGGGTTCTCGCCGGAAAAGACAACGGCGGTCGGCTGTCGCACGACCGCCGCGTTCTACGCCTGAGACGCGCGCTGTCGCGCGTCGTCTTTGAGCTCCGGCGAGATCCCCTTCCTCGATTCGTCCGCTGCCGGTCTTTTCTCCCTTTCTCGGTTTCTCTCTCTCTTCCTCGATAAAAGCCCGACTCTCTCTTTTTGTTTTGTTAATCGGCCTCTTTTTCTCTCCTGCGGTCCCACGTGTTTTCCACTCACGTGACCCACTTTTCTTTTTTCTTTTCTTTTCCTTCCAATTTTTGCTTATTTCCTTACTTTTCTTCCATTTTGGGTTTGCTACTTAAAATAACAAAAACATACTTAAGTACAATTAAATATAAATATCACTTAATAAAATTATATTAAATATAACCTAAAATAATAACAATAACTCTATATAAAATAGAGTTATCAGTCTTATATGAATGCGGCTTTAAAGGTTGTAAAATATCTGAAGGGATGCCCAGGTCTTGGATTGCTCCTCTTTAGAGATTACGACATGGAAATGAAGGGGTATTGTGACACTGATTATGCCACGTGTCCTATGAGCCGACGATCGACAACTAGTTTTGCCATAAAGCTCGGGAATTCCCTTTTATCTTGGAAGACCAAGAAACAGTCAACTGTATCATTATCTTCTGCCAAATCTAAATATCGTGCCATGACTAAGACCACCTGTGAAATTATTTGGTTGAGGGGCTTATTACGTGACCTTGGAGTATGGATACCGCGTCCTACCCTACTCTTTTGTGACAATGATGCAGCTTTAAAACTCACGGCAAATCCAATCGTTCATGAGAAAACCAAGCATATTGAAGTGGATTGTCATTTTACAAGGGACAAAATTCAAGAAGGCGTCATCAAGACATATGAGATCAACACCACGGAACAACCCGCGAACATTTTCACCAAAGCACTTTGTCATCGACAACACATGTATCTATTGAACAAGCTTGGTGTGTTTGATGTTTACAAGCCTCCCAAACCACCAGCTTGAAGGGGAGTGTTGGAGATACGTTAGCATATTTGGGGATTATTTCCTAGAATTGCTACGTTATTCTTTCCTTATAGTTCTATCTCTTTAGGAAACTATCATTGTATATAAGAGATTATTTTCTTTCTTATATTTGTATATTGTTTCCTTTATAGTTTGCTCCTTACATTATATAAGGACCCTCATATGTACAGTTTTACACAAGTGAAAGCAATACAAGCCTTTCCCACAAATCTATGCTTTTTCTCTCTTTGTGACAGAAGCAAATCGAACACACAGAGGAAAGTGGAGTTCAAACCAGGAACTTTAACCGGGTTTTCTCGAATATTCTGGACAGACCTTCTCGTACGAAGCTATGGGATACAAAAAGGGTTCTTTCCGACTAAGTCGGGTCATTTACAACCAAGCTAACCCATGTCTATTTCTAACTTACCCAAGCCTAATACAATTTACAACAAAATAGGCCTACTTCAGTCCGAACTAGCAACTAAATAATTACAATAATTTACATATCGGTAACAAACTCTGATTCACTTTCCAACGTTCTCTACCACTATTGGTTCAATCAATCAAATGACAAAGCTGTCTGCACGTTTTCAAGGCCACGTTTTTTTTCTTCACATTCGAAACAAACATGACTAAAAGATAATAATAAGATGTATTTTGGGAACAAGATTCAAACCCTTATGTCTTTTCCATCCTCGTGCGAATCGAGACCGCGGGATCAAGCTTTTTGGGATGAGATCAGGAAATCCTTCAAGGGCACTCTGCTGTCTCATCTGGGGATTTCTTGTCTGCATCGAGATAATAGTATTAAAGCCGTCAATATCTTGGAACCAGAGTAAGGAAGGTTTCACAGCTTTTCCAGCTAATACAATCCAAACCAACAAGGACTACCCAAGCCGAGCCAACAAGCACGACCCGCCCAAGGTCTTGCTTTTCAAGCACGATTCCGACACAACTTGGTTCTCTGTTTTCTTGGTGTTTGATGAAAATCTTGCACGTGTCAAAGGAAAAGGAGGTTTAACTCCTTTCACTACCCAGCTAAGGCGGGAGATCTTGAACTTGATTGAAATTCTTAATGCTAGTCCAAAGTCTATGGACGAGACAGATGAAAATAAGACTATTCTACATTGTTGGAAGATTGGCGCAGCAGGGCTTCTTTTGAAGATGGCCTTTTTTGGGAACAAAAATTGCGAACCTTGAAAGATAGTGAAGGCAACACGTTCTCCGACATTGCACAATATTCATTTTTTTCACTTGAAACAAGAAACATCCTTATAGTGTAATATGGTTGAAAAACCATGTTAAAAAAATTAATATAAACATTGATACATAGTTTTCATGTTACTTAAATACCATCATCATATTTTTTGTAAAGTAAAAAATGATCATTTCTCTTCTGAGTAATTTCAACTTAGTGTGTATGGGGTGTTGCATTAAGAACACTAATGGTGTTGGAAATGGTACGTTGTACCATACTTAAATCTTGTCATAATATTTTTTATATATAAAAAAATTGTTATCAAACAAAAAGCATCCTAACAGTGTAATATGGGATAAAAGGCCACGTTAAAAACAATTTATAATGTGAAAAATGTTACTTACTTCTCACGAAACTTAAACATCTGCATCCTTAGTCTCTATAAGGTGAAAAATGACCATTTCTCTTACGAGCAAGTTCAGGTAAATGTGTATGGAGTGTTCTTTATTCTACTCTTTTGGTGTTTCTATAATTAAAAGAGCATTGAACAATCAGCCTGATTTTATATAATCCCATAAGCAGAAACCCCGTAGTCCAAGCAACTCGAAGACCCCGAGAACTTTCCTGGAACCATCAATCTGCATCTTGACTAAACAATACCTTGTTGCAGAAGCAACCTGGGAAATTTCCATCTTTCTGCAGGAAACAGATAAGAGAAATGCTTCCTTCCACAAGTTCACGTAAGCTAATTCTAAAGCAGCCCCAAAAGTTCAGAACCATCGTGCTGTAAATTTCACTTTGACGAACCGTACGCTTAAGAGGTAACTCAGTGATAAGTTAGTGAAGATCCTAATTGTGAAGTCTAAGATTTGAAACCTTATGTGTATGTGCTAGGTCCATGTGTTGTAAGCATCATTCTGGGACCGTACAGACTCACCACAAAGAAATATTAGATTTTAATTTTGGATGTAAATGTAAACACATCCAATATAACAACAAATTGAAGTGCAGATAGTCTGTCTAGGCATGAAATTATGTATAAACTGTTTAAGTTGACATCCAAATCTGCTTTTGCTTTTATTTCTCTTTGTTTGGATTCAATTTCTCCCATAATATGTTTTGTTGAAAATTGACCCCTTTTATCTTTTTATCTACTTTTCTTAAATTACAACTAGAGAATAACCAAAAATAAATAAAGATTGTGTCCGTAAAATTAACATATTATCAAAAATCATATATATGTACGAGAAACACTTTACTTAAAATCGCAACCTCAAATTGGTGTCTTCCACCGTCTGCGATGTCCAAGCACCTAGGTAAGACGGGGCAAGATGATCGCCCTAATGGCACTCCTACTCTTCCACCAAAAGTACATTCACATGGAGATGAACATAACAATGTTCTCCAATGTATTACTTCATCTAAGTGTTAACAATGTCATTAAAAAGATGGTTATTTGTAACAATAGAATGAACCTATTTAGAGAAATAAATGGCTAGATTTCAAGTCTTACTTTATTCTCCAAGTAACCTATAATCACTCCATCCCAAGAAAAACATTGAAAAAATGCAAGTCGGTTGCATTTTAACGGTACCATTATCTTACTAAAAGATGAAACAAATCAGTTATCATTCGGAAGAGTTATTAAAATAAGCAAAATTTGAGAGAATCGGAAGGGGTCTGTACCGCTTCTTGGACAGCACTTGATGGGGTTCAGCTGCAGTTCTGCCGGTATTCAGAGGCTAAATGGTGTTCACGTGAGGTACTCGGTGTCTAAAGGTTTGCTCTTTCTCCGGAAGACCTAGTCTTCTGCACTGGAATTAGTTTGGGATAGAAATATGAGGAAGACTTTTGTCTACTTGATTGCAGAAAAACTTCAAACTGGTAAACAGCAGGCGATTATTGAGAAATCTGGTTTTGGGAATACCAAAAATAGCAGAATCTAGCTTTCCCTATTAGTGGGTATTTAGGAATTTGTGCCCAACCAGTAAAATATGTGGACGTCTTAGAAATGAAGGAAAACAATGTTTAGAAGTATGTCGTGCATGGGTCTTTATATAATAATTTTTATTATTCTTTTTTTACATTAAAATCTATTCTTTTTATTACAATTAAAATCTTATTTGTTATAATAAAAAAATTTGTCCACGTGAGTCGTGCTTCCATGTCCTGTGAATCGGCCTTTCCATATCAAAAGTGAGATGATCTGTCCAAGCTTTAAAATTGAGATGGACTACCGCACCAAAAGTTTAGATGGGCATTTGAAACGGCCACTTTAGTCTCTTAAATAGTAGCTTTTCAGCCCATAAGGTCAGCAGGCTTTACTGTTTACCAAAATTAGAAATTTTGGTTACTTTTCTACGTATTTAGCAAACTTAATATTTTGTTCTTTGATGAAAGCGTGTGCTTGGTGTCACAATTTGATTTTGTGTTATTCATTATAATGGCAATAATTTAAAATTTTAAAATTTTCTTTGTTTGTAGACTTCATGAAAAATAAAAATGCATTAGCTATCTTCGTCTTCATATGCATTCTTTGGATCTCACTCAAAATGACATTTTTTTTTTAGGGTTTGATATTATGAAACAAAGAAAATCTTTCATGTGTAATTTTTTTTTTACTTTAGTCAATAAGATTGAAATGTCAATTATTTTATTTTGAAATCTTTTTCAATTACGTTTTGCCCATAAGCAATAAATATAAGTTAAAAATGATATTTTAAAAAATTTTGCAGCTAAATCTTTATCTTTAAATGCTTTGATTATTAAAACTAATTGTTAAAAGAATAACACATTTTACCATACAAAGAAATACGTTAAATCAAAATATTAGTATATGAAACAATTGTTTGTTTTAATACAAATAATCAATTAGATATCACATAAATGTTTCAACATATAGGTGTAGGTGTGAGGACATATCATGTGGGTAAGTGTGGAATCCCGTGCATGTATAGCTATCTCCAATCGAAGTGTTGTCTTGGTACGTGTTCTTAAGTTGTCACCTTGGTGGTAGCATGGGTTAGCTAGCCCGAGCCTCATTGCCATGTTGTAGGCTTAAACTTAATGTTATGAATAGAGACCTATTTTAGTAGCAGATGCAAGGATTGAAAAGAGATTTAAAATAAATATCAAAAGATTTGTTTCTAATAACTCTTATGTAGTTGGAATTCTGACTATTGAGTTCAAGAACGACCCTTATGCCTTTCCACAGTCAATAGTGAAAAACTCGCTTCACTTCTACTTGCCTCGAAGGCCTATACCAAACAAATGAAATAAGTTGGAAACAAACGAGCTTGTGCAAGCATGTGCGTCTAAGTGTGGCTTTCAAGACCACCTATTGTATGGGCTTAACATAGAAAGCCAATTTCGCATGGTGTCTGAATTTTGATTCTTTGTATCCCGTAATATAATTATGTTGCTTTATTCTCTTGATTGTTTTTGTGCTCTTAATTGGATTATGGCTACGAGACATCACTTTTGGCCTTCGAAAAATTTTTGGTTCTTTAAGTTTTTCACAAAGAAAACCAAAATAGATTAAAAATAAGTTCATCGAAGTCATGATAAATATCAATATCAAGTTTTGATTATATGTGGCACCATCGAATCAATAACTGAAAGATTCTTTTTTAGAAAAAGGTAAAAGATTGTTTTTTTTTGTCTTGAAAAAGAGTAGAAATCTAAAAGAAAAATTATTCTTTGTGCTATACTTGAACCATTTTTAACAAATGAGCCGTATAAAAAAGTGTTCTAACATTCCATGAATGTTAGCCTTGCGCTTGGGACAGTAGGCCTTGACATCTATGGCCCAAACACAAAGATGCTGGCACGCAGTCTGCTTCTAGGCATCCCCTGTATACGCGGTAGGGACAAAGTCAAAGTGTCAGGTTACGTGGCCCCAAGCTAGTTGGCAAGTTGGAATACATGTACCCATTGAGGGCACAACTTATTAGATCCGAAACCATCTGTGTTGAGCATGAACAAAGAGTAGAACTGTTAAAACAATGTGTTTCTAAAGATATTTATAGGAAATATCTACACATGATTTTTAGAAAAATATATAATAAATATCTAGATACTAACTATATATATTAGAAATGTGGATAGAAAATATCTAGGTATTATTTATGAAGTATTCTGGGTACGCGGGAGATATTAAGTATTATTTAAAAATATGATTTGAGTCCTTCCAAAGGGACAAAAAACTATGTCATTTCATCTCACTTTACAAGGGCTGATGGTTCTATATGGGTAGAAGATTTTTTCTTGTTCTCTGCTATGTTCATTCCGCCCCTAAAGGCGTTGCGAATTAGAGGAGAAGAAATCCTGTCCAGCTCTTTCTTTCTATCCTGAAAGTGCTTGATCCATCTCTTACACTGATTGGTGGAATTATGCTTAATCCCTCCTATCACAGTTTCTCTTCCACTGTTTTTGCTAGAAAAGAGTGAGCATGTCTAAGATCAAGAGGATATTCAGATATAGATGGGCATTTTTGATAACTCTATTTTTAGAGTTATTTTACCTATTTTTTAGGCAATAAATAATACAATGCTTATGAGAAAATATTTGAACTCCTCTTATTTATTTGAATTTGTCTTGTTTTTGTAGCACAAGGAGGCAAGGAGAAAATGAATGAACATGGAAAACCTGATGCTTATTGTGTGGCAAAATTGTAATATCAAGATCAAGAGAGTCTAGATGGGCTTGGGCTTTGGATAATTTTTATTAGATTTTCTATTATTATTAGATTTTCTATTTAAATAGAAAACCCAGTCATGTTAGGAATTTAAGTCTCAATTAATTTAGGAGTTCAAAACTCAATTGTTTTAGATCTCTAAAACCCAATTCTACTAGGATAAGAGATAGGTCTAAACCCAAACCTTATTTAAGAGAAAAGAAGAGGCAAAAGAAGGGAGAGGAGGAAATTGAGCACAACTCAAGAAAGAGGCTAAGAATTCAAGGTTTTCTTGAAGAGAAGACAAAAAGGGTGACAAACTTCTTGTTCTTGGATTCAAGATGCCTTCTTTATTTCTTTTTACTATTCTTCCTCATTATTTCTTTATGTTTTAGTTTATTTTTGTTAGAGTTATGATGTAACCTAATTATGATGGTATGAATCTTATGATTATTATGTTTTGCAAGATATTTTATTTATGTAAAGTTACATATTACAGAGTTTAATGCTTTTAGGTGATTAGCTACCACTTAGATGACTTGATTTGCATGTTAGAGATCGACAGGAAATAGCATGTAGTTGCTTCTTGTAATATGCAACCATAAATTAAATATGGATAGACATATACTATATTATTTGTGTGGCTTTCGGTGTAAACTGGGAATATTCATAGATCCTAATGCATTTGGTTTGTTTCAATTCACATATAGAGATATAGTGAGTTAATGAACTAAATAGGTTTGCTATACCTAGACATAGGATAGTAAATAAATTAGGAAATTCCGCCATCACATAAATATTATCCCTCTTGCAAGTATACATAATCTATATTAATACCTAGTAATTATGGTGAAATCATATGCTCTAACATATTTCTTGTATTTAGTTTTCTTAGATTTAGTTAGTTAATCTATCATATATCAATTTGATTTGCTAGATAAATTCTAAGAGTTGTTCACCGTTAGTAATTAATTGGTTTAGTAATCACCAATCTCTGTGGGACGATATCTTTCTTATTATTATATTACTTGTTCGACATGTTCACTTGCATTTAGATTTCACCGAACAAGTTTTTGGCGCCGTTGCCGGGGATTGGTTGTTTTACTACTGATTAATATTAATACCGAATAATTTTTAGGTTTAATCTAGCTTTTATTTTCCTTTAATTTTTTTTTATTCTTGAAAAACAAAAAAATCGTTTCTTTTAATTCTTGAAAAATAAAAAAAATCATTTCTTTTAATTCTTGAAAAACAAAAAGAAAAAAATCTTTGTTAAGTTGTTATTGTTGAAAGATTAAGTAACAAGGATGGAGATATATGATGATACATATAGACTTTTAAAAGACTATGTTGCACCAACATTTTGGAATGCTACATCAAACATTAGGCTTGCAAATCAGGCAAATAACTTTGAGATCAAGCCTATGCTCATCAAGATGCTTCAAAAATCTGTGCAATATAGTGGGCTACCAAATGAGGATCCAAATGCTCACATTGAAGCATTCCTTGAATTCTGTGACATGATTGGAGATCATGGAGTTACAGAAGATGTTATTAGGTTGAAACTATTTCCATTTTCTCTTCGAGATACAACTAAAAATTGGTTCTCTTCACTTCCTACAGGATCAATTACTACATGGGATGATTTGGCTCAGAAATTTCTTATTGCAGGAGGGGACTTACATAGTAGAACACCAGAGAGGCATTTAACCTCCTAGAGGAGATGACATTCAATAGTTATCAATGGTCTACTGAGAGGCTACCAATGCATTAACCAAGTGGAGTCCATGAAGAAGATATCTTCACCATAATGTCTACACAATTGGAAGTGCTCAATGAGAAGATAGACAACCTAAATACTCCAGTTATGAGACATCAAAGTAGATCATGTGAATTTTATGGTCGAGCACATGATAACACGAAATGTCAAGTAGGTAACCCTTATCCTCATTATAATTATGATAATTTTGTTGGGCTTCCTAACAGGTCACAAAATGATTATTACTCTAATGTATACAATTCGGGATGGCACAATCATCAAAATTTTTCATGGAGTAACCCAAACAATATGAGACTGCCACCAACATTTGAGCAAACCGAAGAGTCAAAGCCTAATTTAAAGGACATCTTTGCTAAGATGATGCAAAACAACGAAGAGAGATTCCAAAAACAAAAAGCTTCAATCCGAAAATTAGAGGTGCAGATGAGTCAGCTCATTAGTATGATCTCAAAGAATCAGGAGGGTCCTTTGCCTAGTGATATATAGAAAAGTCTTGAAGGTACCATAGAGGCAATAACCCCAACATGTGGCAAGCAAGTAGAAGAAGTTGATGTTGACAAGGAAAGTCTCAAAGATAATGATAAAGATGTCAGCATACAACTTGAGGAGGCACCTAGGAGCAACCTTGTTCCAGAAAATCCTATGTCCTTTATGTCTCCAGCTTCATCTCCCTCGAGATTCCAGCAACATGAAAAAGATAAGCAAGTTTTGGAATTCCTTGATATATCTTTAAAATTGCACATTAACATTCCTTTTGCATATGCTCCAGTTCAAATATCTAGTTGTACAGAATTGTTGAATGAGATACTGCAGAACAAAAGGAAGTTAGAAGTATATGAGACAGTTGTGCTTATTGAAGAATGCTCAACAATCAAACGACATAAGCTGTCTCCTAAACTATTGGAGTTTCATCCTCCTTGAGCAACATGTGGAGGATAGTTTGGCTGAAAACTATAAAGCAAGCGCTTCTTGGGAGGCAACCCAAGTATTTTGTTAGCAGTTTGGTTAGAAGTTTTGTCACCATCATCTCTTCAGAGCTTTATGTGGATATGACCTACAATCAAGGGAGTTTTCTCATTCCTATTCCTTCATTATTATTGCTTTCTTTTGTTTTTGCATTGAGAACAATGCTTCATTCAAGTTTGAGGGTAGGGAAAGAACCTTCGTGCAAAATTTGATTGAAATTTTTTTTATGTCATGATTACATCCTATGTTGTGAATTCTTGGTGATTCTTTGGAAGATATAGATTTTGTTCAAACCTACAATTGTAGTGTGAGTTAAGTGTGATTATGATTATGTTGATCCACCTATTGAGCACTAAAAGTCCTTCATTTTTGAAATTGTGTGTATTTCTAAAGAATATTCATATGAAGTATGTGATTTTCTTAGATCTCACCTGAATCTTAGAATTTGTTTAATTTTCTCTTGAGGCGAAATCCTAAGCTGCATCTAATTGAGAAAATGATTTAGGCCATTCTTTGGATCGTTTGAGCTTTTCAAGCTAACCTTATTTATTTATCACCAGTCACCCCGCTGAGCCTTGATTCATATCCATTTTTTTTTTGTTTAACACCCACATATATATACCCTTGAGCCTTTGACAAATTATCTTTTCGTCCTACACCTTTGAACATATTGATTTTTAGGATATAAGTCTATTTGAGTGAAGAGAAGTCAAGGGGAAGGATGTTATATGGGAAGGATGTTGATTGCAATGATTATGTAGCATAATATGTTGCTTTTGTGAATGCAAAAAAAAAAAAAGCAACATCTGTCCAAAAATGGAATTCTCTTATTGCTTATTGTTAAATTCAAGCAACTAAAGGTTCAGAAATTGACTTTTGCATAGTAGTTGGATGTCATCAACAAGATAAGATTATAATGGTTACATTTCTAGTCCTACTACTTGCTTTATGATTGCAAGCACGATTGTGACTTTTGTGAGTGTCAAAATCTAAGTGAAATCAAGTATTTTTGGAAAAAAATAAATGAGAGAAGTGGTAATAGAAAGATCATTTGCGAAAAAAGAAAAAAGAAAAAAAGAGAAAGCAAAGAAAGGAAGTGACAAAAGCTCAAATTAGATCCTAGAAAGCAATGTGTTAATGGGTGAATTTAGCCTAAATGACTTTCATCTTACCCCTAGCCCAGCCTTACATTACAAGCTTATAAAAGTCCTATTGATTTTTGATTAGATGATTGGCTTACATTAGTGGAGAGAGGAATGAAAAGCAAACCTATAAGGTTTGGTTAAAGATTTTGAGAGATTGCATATTAATGTGAATTTATTTGGAGTGTATATAATTGAAAAGATGAGGACTCACACACACACACGTGGTCAACATAGTTAAGAGTTTATCTTATCTTATGAAACAATTGTGGTGTTTGGATGAAAGCTATATTTTTCTTTGAATTGTTAAGTTGAGCAATTATGGGAGAATATCATGAAGGGGTTTTATCTAAAACATATATTGTTTATTGCTTTTGCTAGAGGACTAGCAAAATGTTAAGTTTGGGGGTTTTGATAACTCTATTTTTAGAGTTATTTTACCTATTTTTTAGGCAATAAATAATACAATGCTTATGAGAAAATATTTGAACTCCTCTTATTTATTTGAATTTGTCTTGTTTTTGTAGCACAAGGAGGCAAGGAGAAAATGAATGAACATGGAAAACATGATGCTTATTGTGTGGTAAAATTGGAATATCAAGATCAAGAGAGTCAAGATGGGCTTGGGCTTTGGATAATTTTTATTAGATTTTCTATTATTATTGGATTTTTTTATTTAAATAGAAAACCCAGTCATGTTAGGAATTTAAGTCTTAATTAATTTAGGAGTTCAAAACTCAATTGTTTTAGATCTCTAAAACCCAATTCTACTAGGATAGGAGATAGGTCTAAACCCAAACCTTATTTAAGAGAAAAGAAAAGGCAAAAGAAGGGAGAGGAGGAAATTGAGCACAACTCAAGAAAGAGGCCAAGAATTTAAGGTTTTCTTGAAGAGAAGACAAAAAGGGTAACAAACTTCTTGTTCTTGGATTCAAGATGCCTTCTTTATTTCTTTTTACTATTCTTCCTCATTATTTCTTTATGTTTTAGTTTATTTTTGTTAGAGTTATGATGTAACCTAATTATGATGGTATGAATCTTATGATTATTATGTTTTGCAAGATATTTTATTTATGTGAAGTTACATATTACAGAGTTTAATGCTTTTAGGTGATTAGCTACCACTTAGATGACTTGATTTGCATGTTAGAGACCGACAGGAAATAGCATGCAGTTGCTTCTTGTAATATGCAACCATAAATTAAATATGGATAGACATATACCATATTATTTGTGTGGCTTTCGGTGTAAACTGGGAATATTCATAGATCCTAATGCATTTGGTTTGTTTCAATTCACATATAGCGATATAGTGAGTTAATGAACTAAATAGGTTTGCTATACCTAGACATAGGATAGTAAATAAATTAGAAAATTTTGCCATCACATAGATATTATCCCTCTTGCAAGCATACATAATCTATATTAATACCTAGTAATTATGGTGAAATCATATGCTCTAACATATTTCTTGTATTTAGTTTTCTTAGATTTAGTTAGTTAATCTATCATATATCAATTTGATTTGCTAGATAAATTCTAGGAGTTGTTCACCGTTAGTAATTAATTGGTTTAGTAATCACCAATCTCTGTAGGACGATATCTTTCTTATCATTATATTACTTGTTCGACATGTTCACTTGCATTTAGATTTCACCGAACAATTTTGCAAAGCTTATTAACGCACTAGTCCATGGGCGTGCTTGACGATCATGTACTAGCTAAGGCATCCTTTGAAATGTCATTTGCTTCCCTTTTTTCTTTTTCCTGTCCTTTTTCTTTTGAGTAAAAAATGATCAAATGATGTGAACTAATGTTACCTTTTGATAACTTTATTTTATATAGAGTTATTGTTATTATTTTAGGTTATATTTAATATAATTTTTATTAAATTATATTTTATTTAATTATATTTATGTATGTTTTTGTTATTTTAGGTAGTAAACCCAAAATGAAAGAAAAGAAAGGAAATAAAGCAAAAAATTGGAAGGAAAAGAGAAGAGAAAGAGAAACAATTAATCTCACTAGGGAAAGCACGTGATGAACAAATGAGAGTCAGACTGCAAGGGTTAAAAAAATGGAAAACGGAAAAGGAGGCCGATTAACAGGGGGAAACTGGAAAAGAGAGAGAAAAGAGGATCGAGCAGTGATCGGAGAGCAGGAACTCGCCGGGACTTGGCCGCTCGTGACAGCGCGGGTCCAGTAGAGATCGTGGCGGTCGTGCAATAGCTGCCTGCCGGTGTCTTTTCTGGTGAGAACCCATCTCCAGCGTTGAAAGAGCATTTTTCGGCCAACTTTGGGTGCTTGCTGATGATCTGAAAGCAAATTTGGCTTCACACTGCAATTTCTGGCATATCTGTACCAAATTCACAGTGGTTTACGACAGTTTCTGGCAAAGAAGTGCGAACCCCGACTTTGTCCATTCCACTAGATCTATGTGAATCTGTGGCAGATTTGTGCGATATTTTTATAGATTTGTAACCTAGGCATCCCGATCTACATTTTTGGAAGTTTTTATGAAGACCGGCGGCTGACGGCGGCGCGTGTCACCGGCGCGTGCGAAAGTGCGTGACGAAGCGTTTCAGGTCGTTTTTCTTCCATTCTTTAGACAGCTTCTTCTTCACCCTGTGATGTGCATATTTATGCAATTTATTTTGTGATTTGAAGACATTTTGTGACAGCTTTAATGTTTTTAAATTCCAAAATCTTTTGTTCACGTTTTTGCATTGATTTAGTTTATATAAATATGTTGTTTTAGTTTAGTTTGTTAGAGCTATGATAGAACTTGATTATGAAGTAAGAATGTTATGATCATTTACGTTTTGTGAGATATTTTATAAATGTGAAGTTGCATATTACGGAGTTTAATCCTTTTAAGTGATTAACTACCACTTAAATGATATAATTTACATGTTTGAGACTGATAGGAGATGACATGTAGTTGCTTCTTGTAATATGCAACCATAGATTAATATGGATAGACATATACCATATGATTTGTGTGGCTTTAGGTGTAAACTAAAATATTCACAAATCCTAATGCATTTAGTTTATTTAATTCATATGCAGACTTACAGTGAATTAATGAGCTAAATAGATTCGCTATACCTAGACATAGGATAGTGAATAAATTAGGAGATTCCACCATCACATGAGTAGAATTAATCTTGCTAACATAAATAATCTACATTTGTATCTAGTAATTAGGCGAAATCGAACGCTCTAGCATATTTCGTTTATCAAGTTTAGATTAAATTTAGTTCTTTAGTTCATGTCTTATCATTTCAGTTGGCAAGATAAGCTTTAGGAACTATTCACCGATAGTACTTAGTTAGTTTAGTAAGCACCAATCTTTGTGGGACGATACTCATACTTATCATTATATTACTTGTTTGACATATACACTTGCATGTAGAATTTTACCGAACACCTTTGCTATGAAAAGATAGAAGTGACATTCAAACCTTGACATTTAGTAAGTAAAATATGTAACCAAATCACCTTTGATTTGGAAAAATGACCATGGCAAATTCTTTTTGGAGTAGAAGATGACCAAAGTGTTGGTTTTCTGGTATCTCTCGACAGTAGGAAAAAGCAGAACCTAACAACAAAACCAAAAGGTTTGATATTTTGTTATGTTTAAATAACAATTGAAATAGCAATACAAATAGTCAAATCAGCAACACAAACAAAAGTTCTAAGGCTCACAAACACAATAGCTCAATGGCTCACAGACTCGATAGCTCCAAGGTAAAAACAAGAACCTTATAGAGCAATTTGTCTAAATGGAAAACAATCACAAAATATACTAATTTGTTACCTATCACCATTACCTTTGGATAATTGCCCACTAAAGACAATTTTATTTTTGCATAAGATCCTCCACGTTTTTCTCCAACAATCACCATTCTTCACATCTAACCACTCTTCCACATTTTTCTCCATACAATCACCACTCTTCATGTATAACCACTCTTCTACATTTTTCTCTAACGGTTACAACTCTTCACGTTTAACAATCACGTTCCTGCACTTATCGGATTGGTGATAATTCCAGCAACTCTTAGCACCCTTCCTTGATGGGATTTCTCATCACTCCGATGAGTTCCTTTAATTTCTCATGTTGTGCATGAGGCTGATTCTTTGTAAACAAATCAGCCACCTGATCATTGCTAGGACAAAATTTGAATAAAACCTCCTTAGATTCCACAAACTCCCTCACACAATGGACTTTGATTGCCACATGCTTTGTCTTAGAATGATGACTCGGGTTCTTCATCATAGATATTACTGATTTGCTGTCACTAAAAATCACAGTTTCTTGCTTCTGTTCAAAACCTATCTCCATTAGTAATCTTCTCAACCACATGCACTGACATGTTGCTGTTGAGGCTGTAACATACTCCGCTTTGGTAGTAGATAGAGACACTACATTTTGCTTTTTTGTCGACCAAGAAAATGCTGTTGAACCCAAGCTGAATACATATCCAGTGGTACTTCATGAATCTTTAACATTCCCACCCCAATTACTGTCACTAAATCCTACTAACCCAAAATCATCTATTTGTGTATACAACAAACCATCGTTCAATGTTCCCTTCAAATACCTGAGTATCCTTTTGAGTTTGTTGAAGTGTAATTTTGTTAGTTTTTGCATAACCCGTGACATAAGTGAGACTAGAAAGTGAATATTCGGTCATGTAGCTGTCAAGTACAACAAACTTCCAATCAAACTTCAATACGCAGTTTTATCTATTTTTTCAAATTCATTTTCTAGATTTATCTTATCTTTTGGCATCAACGGTATAGAGACTAGCTTGCATTCTACCATGTTATGCTTAGTCAACAATGATTTTACAAACTTTGTTTGAGATACAAAGATCCCACTACTCTTTTGCACTACTTCTAAGCCAAGAAAATATTGCATTGAACCCATATCATTCATCTCTAAAGATCTCATCATTTTTGCTTTAAACTCCTTTATTTTTTCTTCATTATTTCCAGTATAAATTAGATCATCCATGTAAATGGAGACCAATATAACGGAATCTTCTTCACGAGATATAAAAAACATAGGCTCACTAGGACTTTGGATGAAACCAAGTTGGAGAAAATGCTTACTAATTTTTCCAAACCAAGCATGGGGTGCCTGTCGAAGCCCATACAAAGCTTTTCTTAGCTTCAAAACTTTTTCTTCATATCCTTTAGGTTGCTCTACGTACACTTCTTCATTAAGCTTGCCATTTAGGAACTCTGCTTTCACATCCAACTGCATGATTTTCCATTGGAATTGAGTTGCTATAGCAAGAATCAATCGAATTGTCTCTATTCAAGCCACTGGAGAGAAAGTTTTAGTAAAATCCGTTCTAGGAATTTGAGAGTAGCCTTTTGCCACGAGCCTTGCTTTATGCCTCATGACTTCTTTATGTGCATTTGTTTTGAGTTTATACACCCATTTAAGCCCAACTACCTTCTTTCCTTCAGGGAGATCAACTAAGGACCATGTCTTGTTATGCTTTATGGTCTCTATTTCCTCGTCCATTGCCTTTTTCCACTTGGATTCACCAACTGCCTCCTCAAATAAGATTGGCTCTAATGCTGCCAAGTTGCAACTTTCATAAGTTTCTTCAAGATATCTTATTCTTACTGGAGACATGTTAGAAAGTTCTCTCTCTATTCCTCCTTCATGTAAACGTGAAACATCTTCTAGAGGAAAGGCATCATGATTGCTGGACATGGGAGTTGTTGGTTCAGAGGACTCTCCATTTGTTTCTTCATGTTAGACGTGTTGATCACCTACATTTTCACTAGATACGTGTGAATAGCCTCTTTTCCCTAACATACTTAAGCATGAGAACATTGTTTTGTTCTCTTTTGCTTTTGCTCCAATTCCATGAGGCATTCTCATCTATTATCACATCTTTACTTATGACAAGCTTCTTTTTGGAGAGATCATACACACGATAAGCTTTAGATAAACAACTACACCTAAGTAAGATACCTAGTTCAGCCCGTTTCTCAAGCTTGTGTTGGTGTTATTTTAGAACATGTACAAAACATAGAGAGCCAAACACTTTGAAGTGTTCAACTGATGGCTTCCTCTCGTTCCATGCTTCAAATGGAGTAACTTCATTTAAGTATTTCATTGGGCTCCTGTTAAGAATATATACTACAGTATTCACAATTTCTCCCCAAAAATCTTTGGGAAGATTTTTTTCTTCAAGCATGTTTCTAGCCATTCCAAGAATAGTCCTATTTTTTCGTTCTGCCACACTATTTTACTTAGGGGAATAACTAACAGTGAGTTGGTGTTTAATACCATTGCATTTGCAAAATTGGTTGAACTCTCCTGAAACATACTCCCCACCTCTATTAGAACGCAACACTTTAAGATTTTGGCCACTTTCTTTTTTTGCTTGTAGCTTGAATTTTATAAATGCTTGAAGGACATCTAACTTTTCCTTAACAAAATTCACCCAACAATAACATGAAGCATTATCAATAAATAAGACAAAGTACTTGTTCCCTTCCTTGGTATGAACTCTCATTGGTCCACAAAGATTGGAATGAACCAATTCAAGTATAACTGTTTGTTTTTCTTTTCCCTTTATTGGAAACGATTGTTGTGTACTTTTTCTAAGCTGACACCTCTCACATATATTCTGTGGCATCTTAACTTGTGGAAGACCAATTACCATATCTCTATTATGTAATTCTTCAAGAGATTTAAAGTTAAGATGACCATAACTTCGATGCCATAACTAACTCTGGTCTTTTGATGCAGTAAGGACAATCGCCACAACATATTGAAACTTAAGAGGAAAGTTTCTTGCACTCCGCATGTTAACATTTACCACCTCCACATCTTTTTCATCAAGTATATGACATACTTTTCCTTTGAATAACAAGGTATAGCCATTCTCCATCATCTGCCCAATACTAAGCAAGTTACATCTAAGTGCTAGCATTTATAAAACTTCTTGTATTGCTTTGATGCCAGCTGTAGTTTCCACCAAAATTTCACCCTTTCCAATTATTTCTACAAAACGATCATCACCCAATTTAACACGGGATCTAAAACTCCTATGCAACTGGCTGAAAATGCCTTCATAAGGAGACATGTGATTGGTACACCCACTGTCTATATACCATAAGTTTGGATCAACACAGGTAACGAACAAACTAGCAAAGAACAATGTTGCTTCTTCAGGTTTTTCATCTTGTTCTGTTATATTCACTTGTTGATATGCTTTTGACCTGCAATTTCTTTCTAGATGTCTGAATTTCTGACATTTCCTGTATTGAACCTTTCCTTTTTGCCAATAAAACTTTTTCAAATGGTTAGTTTTCTTACAAATCTTACATGGCAGATATCTTCCCTTTCCTGAACCTTGTTCATCATTCCCAACAGTTTCATCATTATCTTTTTTTGTTCCTACAAAAGCTTTACTTTTAAATGCCAACTCCAAGGGCTATTTTCCTTTCCTTCTATCAAACCTTTTTTCAAATGATTCTAATGTCCCCATAAGTTCAAAGACTGGCATAATAGTAAAGTCTTTTGTCTCTTCTATAGTGGTGACAGTGGCATCAAACTTCTCAGTAAGGCTAATGAGAAGTTTCTCTACCACACGTGAATCTGGTCATGTTTCTCCTAAGCTATGAATTTGACTCACTATGGCATTGACTCTACCATAATAAGCACCAATAGTTTCATCTTCATGCATGCATAGTAATTCAAAATCACGTTTAAAAGATTGAAACCTCACAGCTCGTACCTTTAGAGTTCCAAGATACTCATTCTTAAGTGTGGTTGACACCTCCTAGGGAGTTTTTGCAGAAGAAATCCTAGGAACAATAGGCTCAATTATCGACATTTACATCACAAGAAAGGTCTTCATTTCCTTGTCAATATTCTTTCGATACTTCTCCTTCTCTAATGGAGTAAGAGTCTCAACATTGTCTACTTTCGGGATGCCATGCTCCAATATCTCCCACATTCCTTGACATTTCAGAAAAGTTGTCATTTAAAGACTCCAAGATTGATAGTTGGTCCCGTCAAAGATGGGCAGCGGAAGTTGAGAATTAGGAATTAGTGGAGCTGGTTGTGCAGTAGAACCAATAGAAGAAGAACCTCCAATTGGTGTAGATGTCATATTTGGAAAGGTGTTGTAAGCAAAGACAACGTGCAGTGACTATTAGGAACTTGTGAAGGCTCTGATACCACAGTTGGTTTTCTGGTATCTTTTGACAATAGGAAAAAGCACAACCCAACAAAACCAAAAGGTTTAATATTTCGTTATATTTAAATAACAACTGAAATAGCAATACAAATAGTCAAAACAGCAACACAAACAAAAGCTCTAAGGCTCATAAACACAACAACTCAGTGGCTCACAGACTCGATAGCTCCAAGGTAAAAACAAGAACCTTACAGAGCAATTTGTCTAAACAGAAAACAATCCCAAAATATACTAATTTGTTGCTTACCTAGAATATCATACTACCTTACTTATATAACAAACCTATCATCACTACCTTCGGATAATTGCCCACTAAAGACAATTTTCCTTTCGCACACGATCCTCCACGTTTTGCTCCAACAATCACCATTCTTCACATTTAACCACTTTTCCACATTTTTCTTCATACCATCACCACTTTTCACGTCTAACCACTCTTCCACATTTTTCTCTAACAATTACCACTCTTCACGTCTAACAATCCCCACTCTTCACGTTTAACAATCACGTTCTTGCACTTATCAAAGTGGTGATAATTCTAGCAACTTTTAACACAAAGGATATGACACAACATTAACCTTTGATATGGAAAGAGGAAAGTAGCATTTAAGTTTAAACATTTTCTTTTTGAAATGCAAAACTAAATTGCCTTTTATTTGGAAAAATAATTAAAGCATACTAGTTTTAGAACAACAGTTGATCAAAGTTCATGTTTTATCATCTTCTTCAAAAGTTTTGTTTTCGTAGTGTTTGAATGTTGGAAGTAACATTAAAACGGGGACATTTTCTACCACTATATGAAATCAGATCATTTTTTTATTTGGAAGCATTATTAAAGCTCTTAAGACTCATGGTTTGCGTAATAACTCAGAGATATGATTGTGAGAATCAATCATTTACATGACTACACACGAGAATACAAGAATGAATATGTTGTACAACTTATACAACAAAAGGTCTGTTAAAGAATAAAATAATGAATTGGGTAATACACAATGTACAACGACATGATCCGAATCAATTTATTAACCACAATAAGAGGACCACACATGGGGAATATTTTTTTTTATTTTGTGAATATGTGAATTTGTTAATTTCATAATGAGAAAACACAAAGGTATAAAGAAATATTTCAATATTACAAGCTTATTTAAAAGAAAATCAGGATTGAAAATAGATAACACTATTTCTTAAGAAAAGGAGACACAATTTTAACAAATAACAAATGATCAATGTTTAAGTCTTATTTTTGTTAAGATCTTTAGGAGTTATTACTCCACACAAAAAAAAAATTTATTGTTAATAAAAAATACTATATTCTTTAGACACTCTCCACAGTAATGTCCCTTTTGACGCTCAGGGCTTCAATTCCGTTTCAAAATTTGAGCTTTCAAAGCCCTTACAATCGGATGGTCAAGTCTTACATAAACAAATGTCTTCCTAAAATAGGGACGAAAAGACTTCTTGAATATGCTACATGCATGTGACCCTTTAATATCCCCTTGAAAAGTAAACCACGTGTTTGAGTGGCACACCGTTTAATATCCCCTTGAATAAACCACGTAGGCCGGTCTTAAATTACACCCATCATACGTGCGTAGGTTTTTGCTGGTTTATTTAAAGACTTGCTGTCACAAGGTCCAAAACGAGGGAACTTTATTCAAAGACCTGGCTATTTATTTCCGCCAAGTTGCTTGTTTATTTAAAGGGTTACTATCATAATGCCCAACGACAACTTCGTAGTAAACGCAACAAGTTGCACAAGTTGCATGCGATTAATAAAGGTGCACTTGGATTAGGCCGCTGCCTTTCTTGAAAATTATAGTATGCATTTGACTGGGCGACCAACCGCACACTTTCCACCCTGTCCTCTTTAGTTTTTAGACATAAAATATATATCGTCAACAGTCTGATATCGACATATTTGTGCTCGCCATTAAATTTGTACGAATTTGGTAATAAAAGTCAAATTGCCAAAGCATTCCTGTCGCAGAACGTGGATTCGAAACCTATTAAACCTACTTTTGTCTACAGCGCACGAAAGACCGCCACGGAAAGATTCCCTTTGTCGCTCCTACTTGCTGGTTTACATCCAGTGATGACTTGGAGAACAGGAAAACCATCTAGATATCCTCTCAAAGCATGTGGAAGGATTCCCTCTGTCTGTTTTACTTGCTACTTGACTTAAAAGTGTTGCTGTCACAAGATCAAATGCTAACTAAAACTATTAATTATTTTTTAGTAGAAAGATAAGTATATATTATAATTTCTATCAGTCTTATATAAAAAATAGGAGTTATCTGTCTGTAAAGGGCTTAGGATTGTCTGGAAGGCGTGCTGTAGGTATTCTAGTCCGAACAAGTGGTTTAATTGTCATGGTCACTACTGCGTATTCAAATAATTTTGATGATGTGTACTGACTTTTACAGCTGGATCTAGAGTTCTTATTTGATCGACCCCTGTAAAAGGACGACACCGGCTCTTACATTTGCGCACTAGTAGTCCGAAGTCTCATCTTTTTCCACGGCTTTAAAGCCATTTCTCTTAACTATCTGCAGTAGCGAAATGGAAATGGCTTTAAACAGTGTTCAGCAAACAGAGAGTGATCAGCAAAATATCATTAGAGAGTTCCTGCATGCTGGTTCCGCAGGAGACGTTGAAGCCTTGTACCAATTGATAAGGAACCATCGGAGCGTCTTGGACGAATCGACAGCACTCCGTTTTTGGAGACACCTTTGCACAAGGCTGCAGCTGAAGGACATGTTTCGTTTGCCGTCGAGATCATGACATTAAAGCCGTCGTTTTCTCGGAAACTGAATGAAGACGGTCTTACCCCTCTGCACCTCGCCTTGGAAGAAATATACGAAGCGGACCTGAACTCTCCTTTGCAACAAATCCAAACCGAAGCGAACCAAGCTCTGCAACAAACACAATCCATACCGACCCATGATTTGCGAGCAAATCTATGCTCCATGGTGCTCTGTTTACTTGAGTTTGATAAAGACCTCGCACGTGTTAAAGGAAAAGAGAGTCAGACTCCTCTCCATTATGCAGCTAAAATAGGTGATCTCGAGCTTTTGATTGAAATTCTAATTATTTGTCCTGAGTCTATTTTGGATTTGACAGCCAACAGTGAGACGGCTTTACATATTGCTCTAAAGTATGAAAAGCACAAAGCTTCTTTCATGTTGTACAATTGGATTTACCTCACTCCGTCAAACAAAGCCTTCTGGGGGAGAAATAAATTGCAACATTGGCAGCCTACGGCAAATGAGAAGATCTCAAAAATCGGAAGAGGCCTGTCCCTGGCAAGTCTTATTTATTTATTTTTTTATTTTTTTATCTATTACGATTTTTTAGAAAAAGAATACAGTCGGCATAATAGAGATTTGTTTAAATTATAGTGTTGCCTTTGAAAATTTTGTAGTTAAAGTTGTTTATGATATAGAGTACTTGAAAATATATTGAGAAATAATCTCATTTGCTATTAATAGTTAGTGCATAATTTTTTATTCTTTTATTAATATACCATCTGCCTTCTCCTCCTCCTCCTCCTCCTCTCTTCTTTCACCTTTTAGGATGGGAAGTTGCTTTGTTACGGGCCTTTTAGCAAGTTGATTAGAGTAGTAAATGGGTCGGATCGGGATTAGGCCCAAGGCTTATTAACATTTAAAGAGGCATGTAGTCCAAAGTTAGGGTGAAACTTTTTGTACTGTTTGTCTCCTTTAGACATGCCAGTGACAGCTGTGTGGGTGTAGTATTTCCCGTTCCTGGCTTGGAATTGCTTTGTATTTAATCTTTAGATTGGAAATCATTGAGCTGTTACAATGCTACAGGCTATTTTAAGTGTCAAGATTATAATAATGTGTCTTTATAATAATAGGATGAGAGGTGATTATCGAATTGTTGAGTTAATTTAGACTCTGCCTTTAAAGGATCTTTCTAATATTTGACATCTTGCAATCGGAACACAGAAGAACTATAGAGAGATTGCTCGTCTGCTATGCCGTGACTCCACCGTAGAAAGTTCTGCTCTCCAAGTCACTGAAGAAACTCGCAATGCTTTGTTAGTGGTTGTTGCATTGCTCATAACAATCAACTTTCAAGTATTACTCACCCCTCCCGGAGGAACTTGGCAAGATAATGAGAAGTCACACCGTGTTGGGACAGCAACCATGCGCACTTCTGATTTCGATCTTCTTTATAGAATAAATGGTATATCCCTTATGTTTTCAATAATCGCAGCAATCTTCCTTCTCCCTAAATCGCCTGCTAGCCTGCTTTGCATATTTCCCCTCGGTTTCCTTATTGCGTTTTTTGTCATATCCCGAACTATCCAAGATCCAGATCCCGTCAAAAAGTCTTCAACAGCTTTTTATCTTCAGTCCGCCCTTTTTGCTGTTATGTATTCTATACTCCTTTTGCTTCGCGACCGCGTATATTCTCGGAGAATGCGGGCGTATTACTTTTGCCTACTTTATTGCCTAAGGCGGAGCTGGTGGCCTCTTGACTAGCACCAAACTACCCTGTTCCTAGAGCAGCCGCCCTTTTCCAATCCCCTCCCTCCCTCTCTCTCTCACTCTCTCTCTATCATCCACCTCTTCTGCCCTTCGTCTCTACTTTTCAGAATTTGGTTCTCCTATTTGCTCCTTCCCGCCTCTCTTTCCCTGCCGTCCTCACCTCTCCCTCCTTTTCTCCCACTGTCACCGCAAACCTCCCACTCAATCTCTTCCCCTGCTTCGTGCCACTCGCGGCCAGCTTTCCACTGCCAACCAGCCTTTATCATATCATCACCAGCTATAAATGCGGTTATGACTTTGGGTCTCCTTCAAATAAGGTTGCACGTATGCTGTATTTGTGAGTGAAGAATGCAAAGTGAAGTGTTTTTAATTATCCTATATGTATGGTGTGAGGATCATTCTGCATTGATTTTGTGATGTTGAATTAGTGGTTTTATTCGTGGGACTTTTTATTACGTATCTGCTCCAGTTATTGTATCAATGTATTTGTGGTCTAATAAAGGATGTTTCCTTTGAAACTTTTCCCATCCTTTAGTTTGATTGTTCAAACTAGAGAGCAGCCATCATTGTATGATTGTATTTGTGCTCCAATAAAGTATTTCTTTGATAAATTTTTCCAAAGTCATGTAACACGAAATAATGGAGAAAAGTTAAGGCCAAAGTTGACATAAAGATGACGGCTTGAAGAAGACAGAGCTCGATGACATGAAGCATACCTCCAAAATTCTCATCCTCACCTGGATATTTCTGCGTAATCTGCCATGTCCAAGCACTCATCAATACGCAATACTAGACAATGGCCCTATCGGCGCTCTTCTTGTCTGCTTGTTGCTTACCAAGGGCAGCCCATTTGGACTGAAAGGGCATTGAGATAGAAACGAATACAACTTCTCTTTAAGTGTTGTCATCGTCACGTAAAATTAAAAGAAAAAATGAATATCAACACTGGGATGGGAATTCCGTTATAATCATGATGTAAAATAAAAGAAGATAATTCTGGATACGTAATAGATGACAGTACATTGAAGGCACAAGGGACTTCATGAGATAGGGTTCAATATCATTTTATTTACTTCCAGATTTAGTGAAATTAGTCAAAGATGACATCCCATTGACACAAAAGCCCTATAAAGTTATCCATATTACTGTTAATTGACCAATAACAATACCGAGAAATAGTACTAGATATTTTGAAACATCATCCAAGCTTAGTGGCTGTTAACATTAACAGTTTTATTATGTGGTGAATTATCATGGATTCAGCTTACCTTGCGTTTATGTTAGACAATGACAATACATACTGAATAAGTGTTGATAGGAGATTAGCCCGGACTAGGAAGTTGGATTACTGGCACAATTTTCAATTCAAAAAATCAAAATGAAATGATCCAATGCCGCAAATTAGAAGAATCTTTCAAACATACGAGAAATTTGCTTATTAAATGGATCGATTTAATATTTCTTCTGAAATAATTATCTTTTTCTCACAAATATACATCTGTAACCAAGTCGAGTGTCATAATTACATGTGCTTGATGAGCTTGTTGGCAAGTTCCAATGTATAAACTCATTGACGGCAAAAGAACCACCACTGGGTCGTTCCACAAAAATACAATGAAAAACAGTCTTCACCTCAACTTGTCTTCAAGACTTATTCAAACCAAGTGAAACAAGTTGGAAATAGAGAAGCTACTGCGTGTATATGAGTGTAGCTTTCAAGCACAAAACATATGAATGGCTACAAGGCTACTCATAATGATTGGTTTATCAACGAAGGCCAAATCTACGTGACGTTCAACCTTGGTCTCTTTGTCTCATAACATGATTACGTTAATTGTTTAAGAAAATTTTCAAAGCCCACATTATTAATTTCCTCCGGTTGGGGTGAGTGTTGTTTGGAAACTGATTGTGAAAAACAACGTAAAAATCACTAACAAAGTACCCTGAGCTGCATCTGTTATTTTCGAAAACACACGCTGGTCCTTTTTCACCGACCGCAAGTCTGATGGATCGCAGAAACTGCCTGACTCGTCTGACATTGGACCGGAGAAACTGCCCAGCCTATCTCGGATACCACGCTTTTTCCTCTTCTTTACCTATTGTGTCCAACGCAGTTAATATCCTATGTACTCTAAGCATTTAGATCAATTGAACAAGCACCCACGACCTCCCTTTTGTGATCCATATATAGAGGATTCCTATACAAAACATAAATATGTGAAATAATTACACCATATTTAACATGCCCTGTTGCAATTAATGTGATTTGTGGGTTTTGTGCACAATAGTTTTTTATATGGGTTCCACTACAGCCATATGGTATAAACATATTAATTATGCAAAATGTTTGTAAGTACTATACAATATATGTAACAACATAGAGTACGTGTATATGTTGGTACAAATAATGCATATGTATCATATTAATTTATTATATAAATATGATATTGTTAAGATAGAAATAAATATGTACATAAAAAGAATCAATGTAGTTAATTTTTTGACATTTGATTACTTACCTATTTAACTCTCAAGTTGCATAACATTTACTTTTCTAAACACACCCATGTATGTATTTAATGTCAAATTTGAAACCAACAGGTTTGAGAGAGTACTTGTTATCAACTAAGCCAAGTGTTTGTTGATACATATCAAATTTGAAATGATTGTTAGATATGTAAAGGAGATGGATCTCAAGCAAAACACATTATGGAAGAATGGAAGCAAGATATACAAACATGAGTATTTGAGAGCAAGTTCTAGTGTGAAGCTAATAGACCTTTATTATACTAATTCCACAAAAAACATGAGTAAGGATAACTTACCAAAAATTTATTCTTTGCCATCTCTAAGGTTGTATCACCTTCTTCATTCCTCTGATTCATCACTGTCGCTTCCCACAAATCTGCATCTTTAGATTCATAAAAAAGAAGTCTTCTTAGTAGGCACTCCCAAGCTTTGGGGCGGTTATATTGCACAACCATATGCAGAACAGAATTCTTTTGAGATGTTATATCTATAATAGACTCATTTGATAACACAAAAAATTCACATATATAAAGTCCCCAAGCTGTCTTTGTAAACATAAAAGTATGCACAAATTATTTGAGTTGACATACAAATTGCTCTTGCATGTATTACTTCCATTCTCTTCAATCAAATTTTATTACTCACAAAATATGTTTTGTTCAAAATTAACTGCTTTTATCTTTTCAAAGAACTTTTAGAATCTTTTATAATTATAACTTGAGAATTAATAAAACAAACAAATTAAGTATTTCTAAAATCAATAACTTGCTAGAAATCGACATATATTTTTTAACAAGTAACCCTACATTTGAATAACTTTATTTTTCATTAAAGTTGTTTTTGTTGTAGAGCACCCGAAAATATGCTGAGAAATCATCTCTTTTGTTATAGATATTTAGTGTTTAATGCTCTTTTGTTTTATTAGTATGTACCATTTGCCTTCTTCTTCTTCATTCCTTTTTCACCTTTTGGGAGAAGCAGGTGCTATTGTGTAAACTATTTTGAGTGTGGAGATTATAATTATGCATCTCTACATTGAGAGAGGATGGGAGGTGGTTATTGAATTATTGAGTTAATTTAGAGTCAGCCTTTCAAGGGTCTTTCCAATATTTAACATCTTGCAATCTAGAACACAGGACTATGATGAGATTGCTTGTACTGCAGGAAGTTCGCTTTTCAAGCTCATTGAAGAAACTCGCAATGCTTTGTTAGTTGTTGTTGCACTGCTTGTAACAATCAACTTTCAAGTATTACTCACGCCTCCTGGAGGAACTTAGCAAGATGATACGATTTCACACCGTGCTGGGGCAGCAGTCATGGGCCCCTGCTATTTCGACGCACTCAATTCCTTAAATGGTGGATCCTCTTTGTTTCTTATGTTGGCAGGAATCCTCCTCCTCCCTAGATCGCTTCTTAGCCTTCTTTGCTTCGTTCCCATTTGCTCGTTGGGTTTTTCTTCATATCACGAAACGTCACAACCCCCAATCCTGAACATGACCGCAAGAGTATTTTAAAGGGCTTTTTTCTTGGATGTTGGGGTAATTATTATTGGTCTTATAGGCATTTGGTCTTGTAAGGTTGCAATTTTCCAGATGCAGCAGTTGGAGATCGTACTACGCTTCATTTACAGAGTCTTTTGCCAGAGGTGGCGCAGACACACTGCCAACTAGAACCAAACTCCCCACTTCCTAGATCTCCGATTCTCTCTCTCTCTCTCTCTCTCTCTTCTATACATCTTCAAAATAAGGTTTAAATGTTTGTATGCCACAGCCCAAAGGTGAAACATTTGTGAGTGAAGAGTCCAAAGTGTTGTCTTGCAATGTATTAGTGTACTTGAGCTCAAAAAAAATTTTCCTATCAATTAATTAAATCATCTAATGAACTAATTGGGAAAAGTTAAGCCAACCAAATATGAAAGCCACGTCCCCGAAATTCTCACCACAAGCGGATATGAATGCCATGTCCGCCATATCCAAGCACGTTGCCAAGATGTGGGACTGGTGCATGGTCAGAAAGGCGGTCTTTGTCCAGGCTTGCTCCATTAGACTGAAAGCACATTTCGATGGTAATGAACATAACCTCTCTGGTAGAGTTGTCATAATCACATAAAATTAGAAATGAGGTTATCGTGCTTACTGGGATTTCAGGGAGATAAGCTCTACGCAGTAAGTACACGGGTCTAGTAAAACAGAACAAGTGCTGGGGGAAGCTGGAAACAGAATCGAACAATGCAAACAAGGAACAATGTCGTTGTGAAATAGAGGTTTTTGTTTGATTCACATAAGTGTTTCTTATACAACCAGTATCATTGCAATGGTGTAAAACGTAAATACAGCTTGAAGTTCTTGCTACAAATACTAGACAACTGGCTAACGCAAACAAGAAACATCAAAAACTAGAAACTGAACCTGTCCCACAAACACTACAGCTCCAGACTTTCATGAGTAGTCTGAAGAGATGCAGGCGCATGCTTTCACCAAAAAAGCACTCAAACTACTCTTAGTATGGTTCTATGTACAGACTTAGCATAACCGCAGCAATCTATGTAAGAGTTTGGTGGGACAATTTCCCGTCTGGATGAAAGGCGTTGACAAGCTTTCTTTGCCTATAATTCACGAGGAATTGCAACAGCAAAATCAGCAAAGCAAAGAAAATGCAAAAGGTGAAGTAGTTCACACTGCTACTAGTCATCCACTTCGGCCAAAAAAGTGCCGTGGGAGCTGTGATGAGTACAGCTGCGATAAAATACAAAGAGAGGAGATGAGAGGGCAGGTTGATCATTCCACTTTTATGATCATAAGGGAGGAGAAGTAATATTGCAAAAAGCGTAGCAATGAGGCTTATCAGATTCAGAGCTGCAACTACAATGAAAGCGTGCTGTGATGTGGTAGATGTCCCCATGTCGGGTGTAGAAGCAATGCCGTTGGGGCCAACACCCGAAACTCCTCCAAGAGGGTTCACCATTGCTTGGAAAGTAACCATAAAAAATTGCACAGCAGCCACCATCATTACAACGCGGGATGCATTTGACATATTTGTTCTCTGGCGAAGAAAGAATATGGAAAACTTTTCATCAATTGACACTGGAGACCTAAAATAGTCTGTAGGAGATGAAACTCTCGGAAAAAGCCATGTTCTGAAGAATCTGGCACGGTGTAGCATATCCATAATTTCCTGGTCTTGTGCAATGTCAAATACTGTCTGACCTCCCAAATTCACAGCATTTATATCAACTTTATAGCCAAAGCCCGCCTTGAAATCCAAAAACAACCTAACTATCTGCAAGAGGAGAAAAAAACACGACATTAGCGAGTCAGAATTTTCAGAATCTTGCATGCCAGAAATAAGTTGGTGGGATCTCAGATACGTTGTCTTCAAACTAAACTTTCAAATTAATCAGGACTCAAAAGCCTTTCTTGTTAATATTCCTTCTATGAACATCGCATATAAATCTCTTTTATCACAAAAATGATTAGAGAGAACTTACTTCAGGTAGATTTTTGGTTGTTGCAAGGTGCAACAAAGTATTGCCTTCATCATCCTGCCAATTCAGTAATCTCCTCTCCCAAAAAGAGGCGTTTTTCAACCATGCCCGTTGAAGCCATCCCAGCAAAAGCTTAAAAGCATCAATGTTGTTACATTTTAAGGCAATATGTAAAACGGATTCTCTCCTATTTGTTACATCTTCAATGGATCTTGGACAAACTTCTAAAAATTTGGTCAGAAGGTAGAGATTATCTCTTTGAGCAACATAATGTAGAGGAGTCAGACCATCCCTTGCCGGGACACGAACAAGGCTCTCATCAACATCAAGTAGTCGAAGCACTACTTGCGTTCGCTCATTCTGTACAGCAAGATGCAACGGGGTGCAGCCATCTTCGTCAAGTTTTCTAGCAAACGAAGGCTGTAACGCCATGATCTCCATTGCAAAGCTGGTTTTTCCTAGAGATGCAGCAACATGTAGAGGAGTTTCAGCAAAAGGAAGAACATCGATCTTGTGCAAAACATATGCATCTCTACGTATCAATGAATACAAGACATCGATGTTTCCTTGCTGAGCAGCAGTACTCAAATAGTGATTCATCTCGGAAGATTGATCACTAATCAGAGAGTTTGATAAGTGGGTTTAGAGCTGTGAGATCGTTGAGAAAGAGAGTGGTAGTGGAGAGTGAGGAGGGAGAAGTCCGGCTGCCTCTTTTCATAGAGTTGTAGACGTCGAAGTTATTTGCACCCCGTTCGTGAGGACATGGATGTGACATGCTGTGACGTATACATTGCATACGCTGAGGTAACATACTGACATAGCTTGAGAACCCTTTAAGATTTCGAAAAACTTAGAAAGACCCTTTTAAGGTGCTGAAGTATAAGAAAGACAATGACACTCCTGGCCTCCTTAAGGCCATAGCTGTCAAAAGAAGGTCCGCCCGATCTTTGGAAAACCGAGTCTTAAATCATCCATGGAAGTCAGTTTGGAAGCTCTATCTCATTGATAACAGGAAAACTTTGAACTGGTAAACAAAAGTCGATTTTTGAGGAATCGCGTCTCTGGGAATACCAAAAATGGTAGAATCTGGCCTTTTCTTTTAGTGTGCATTTCGGGATTTGTGCTAGTAAAATATGCATTGCGTCTTAGAATGAACTTAATTAGTACGACAGCTTCAAGCATTCATTTCCTACTTCAGGCTCCCGCTGGCTTAGTACGTTTTCCTTGACTACCGCTTTCGGAAAAGAAAGCTATCATGTCCGTCGTCTGCGCTATCTTTTCTTACCCCGAGAAACTGTTCACAAAAGTTGAAGCACAACTAATAACGTATTACATAACAAGAAGTTATTAGCCTCAGTTACATCCTAACAAAGGTAACCTTAGAAATTGTCTTCACATTCTTCCCTCTTTTACACTCCAATCTCCTCTTTAAAAGCACAAGAACTTTGATTCACTTTCCAACATTCTCTACTACTATTAGTCAATCAATCGAATGACAAAGTTGTCGGCACGTTTTCAAGGCCACGTTTTTTTCTTCTCATTCAAAACAAACATCGCTAAAAGTCTATAATAAGATGTATTTTGGTAACAAGATTCAAACCCTTACGTCTTTTTCATCCTCGTGCGAATCGAGACCGCGGGATCACGCTTTTTGGGATGAGATCAGGAAATCCTTCGAGAGCACACCTTTACACGCCGCTGTCTCATCTGGGGATTTCTTGTCTGCTTCGAGATAATGGCATTAAAGCCGTCAGTATCCTGGAACCTGAGTAAGGAAGGTTTCACAGCTTTTCCAGCTAATACAATCGCGCCAAACCAACAAGGACTATCCAAGCCGAACCAACAAGCACAACCCGCCCAGGGTCCCTGTTTTTCAAGCACGATTCCGACACAATTTGGTTCTCTGTTTTCTTGAGTTGATGAAAATCTTGCACGTGTCAAAGGAAAAGGAGGTTTAACTCCTTTCACTACCCAGCCAAGGCGGGAGATCTTGAACTTGATTGAAATTCGTAATGCCAGTCCAAAGTCTATGGACGAGACAACTGAAAATAAGACCATTCTACATTGTTGGAAGACTGACGCAGCAGGGCTTCTTTTGAAGATGGCCTTTTTTGGGAACAAAAATTGCGAACCTTGAAAGATAGAGAAGGCAACCCGTTCTCTGACATTGCAAAACGCCCAAATCTATCCAGGCAAATCTTCTTTAGTGATTTACTCGTCCAGTGGGACCGTACAGACTCCCCACAAACAAATATTAGATTTTAATTTTGGATGTAAATATAAACACATCCAATATAACAACAAATTGAAGTGCGGATAGTCTGTTTAGGCATGAAATTATGTATAAACCGCTTAAGTTGACATCCAAATCTGCTTTTGCTTTTGCTTTTGCTTTTATTTCTCTTTGTTTGGATTTAATTTCTCCCATAATATGTTTTGTTGAAAATTGACCCTTTTTATCTTTCCATCTACTTTTCTTAAATTACAACCAGAGAATAAACAAAAATAAATAAAGATTGTGTCCGTAAAATTAACATATGATCAAAAATCATATATATGCACGAGAAACACTTTCCTTAAAATCGCAACCTCAAATCGGTGTCTTCCACTGTCTGCCATGTCTAAGCACCTAGGCAAGATGGGGCAAGATGATCGCCCTAATGGCACTCCTACTCTTCCACCAAAAGTACATTCACATGGAGATGAACATAACAATGTTCTCCCATGTATTACTTCATCTAAGTGTTAACAATTTCATTAAAAAAAATGGTTATTTGTAACGATAGAATGAACCTATTTAGAGAAATAAATGGCTAGATTTCAAGTCTTGCTTTATTCTCCAAGTAGCCTATAATCACTCCATTCTAATAAAAACATTGGAAAAATGCAAGTCAGTTGCATTTTAATGGTACCATTATCTTACTAAAAGATGAAACAAATCAGTTATCATTCGGAAAAGTTATTAAAATAAGCAAAATTTGAGAGAATCGGAGGGGGTCTGTACCGCTTCTTCGACAGCACTTAATGGGGTTCAGCTGCAGTTCTGCCCGTATTCAGAGGCTAAATGGTGTTCACCTACGGTACCCGGTGTATAAAGGTCTGCTTTTTCTCTGGAAGACCTAGTCTTATCCACTGAATTAGTTTGGGACAGAAATATGAGGAAGACTTTTGTCTTCTTGGTTGCAGAAAAACTTCAAACTGGTATATGCGGAAATGTCATCCACCATTCGTGTTTTGGGGAAGAGTAGGAAACTATCAAACCTTAATTAAAAAAAAAAAAAGAAAGAAATATAAATACGAGCAACGATGAAATGAAATGTATCTATAACGTGCTGAGGACTTCCTCCGGCAGTACCACAAATGTTCCTTCAATTCTCCTTCCCTCTTCATTTCCTAACGAAGGTTGTACCATAAGCTAGTGAACTTTCTGACAGAGAGCATCATTTATCGTTGCTTTCTTTTCAAGTGAAACTGCATAAACTAAGTTGGTAAATATCAATGGGGGAAACTTCTCTTGATCTTGTCTTGCATCTTCCACAAGCCTCAGAGAGAGAAAGAGAGAGAGAGGGAGGAGGGACTCCAAGCTTCCCCCATGTTCTAAACATTAATTACAACTAATAAGCGTAGAACTTGACCAAAGACACTAAAATACTACAGAAATACTATCGTTGTTGATATTTCCCATGTTAGATCTTCCATGCCTTGATGCAGAAAAGCTTCAATTAGTTGACTGGAACCCAGAATATGACGTTTAGCTACAGTTTATATCTCGCGTAATTGAAGCGCCTAGAGCCCCGATAAGTTGACCCTCCGCCCTCCATGCCTGACGCTGAAGAGATCTCCATCGCGCCAGAGATCTGGCAGGCAGAATACTGCATTGTCGGGGACTAATTCCAGGGCAGCCTTAGATTTCTCCTAGGTTAATGAACGGGATATAGATACATGTTTAAGTGATTACATGGTTGTGTCTTCCAATGCATTGAGAGCTAATACGTTTTCAACTATTTTCCATGCAAGTCGGAAGCAGGTAAAACTAGCGGTACAAGTATTGGTTGTCCTGTGAGAGCAACCACTTCTTCATGATTACTAGAAATCAAGTTCGTATAATTATAATTGAAAATCAAATTTGTGCCTCACGAGTAAAATATGCGGACGTCTTAGAAATGAAGGGAAATGAGGGGAAAACAATGTTTGGAAGTATGTCGTGCGTGGGTCTTTATATAATTTTTTATTTTTACATTAAAAATTATTATTTATTATTATAAATTAAAATCTTATTTGTCTTTTATATTATCAATATATTAAGTCTTATTATATTTCTTACATGTAAGCATATTTTTTTCCCTTATAACACGGTTTTAAAGAAGATATTTGATTTTCAATTATAATTTCAAAATAAATATATAATAAAAAATTATCAAAATAATTTTTTATTTTGATCTTCAACGCTTGAGACTTTCTCCAATAATCTTAATTTCTCTTTTATAGCAAAAAGAAAAGAGAATATCTTTCCTTGCTTTAACTTTAATTATGAACGTTAAAACCGCTAATATGTTTTTTTTTCACTCTATTTTGATAATAAAAAAAAGCTGAACTGGCCGAAGAGACTCAAACCAAAGGTTTGGCCTTTTCTTCTTGCCGATTATGGAAGCGACTCTGGACCTTAATATTTCACTTGACAAATATATCACAACATACTTAATGATCTACTCCTTTCCTTAATCTGACGGCTAAAAGCATTTACAGAAGGTTATTGTGTGACAAAAAGTTACCCCCTCGGTTACTGCCTGGCAGAAGTTACCTAAGCAACTTCACTGGAAAGAAAGGGCACGTTCCAAAACCCTGTTCCTTTCAAACAATTCAAAACTCGGGAAGAGTGCCATCTGCTTGATCACCTTCTCCAATGTTCCTTACGTTTTCAAAGCCACGTTTTGTTTTTCTTCCTCTCACGTAAAACACCACATCATCTAAAGTGGACCTTTCTCTTATCTCAAACTAATTCATTTTCACACTTCCCAATTTTACTCTCTGAAAAAGTTATAATTTCATCTTTTTTCAAAAAGAAAAAAAATCACTTCATCTATCCTTTCAGGTAAGTCAAGTCTTTCTTTTTTTTCTTCTCATTTCTCAAATCTAGACAAATATCTCTTTTATTTTTCATCGCAGTCTCTCGCTTCTCAACAATACACCCTAGTTTGGCAACCATCCGACAAGAAGATGGATAACAAAGAGAGGATGATCTTGTGATCACATTATTGGACCATAATTTGAAAATTTCAAACTTAATTTTTTCTTAGATAAATTTGTAATATTGAGAAATATCCTTATGTTTTTATATTTTTTATTTTTAAATAAATAAACTCATATATTTATTAAAAAAACAGTAATTAAGCAATATGATGCAAACTCGGCTGGATTATGCGGGTTTGTCAGCACACGGGTCTTCTCCCGGTTCCTTCTCCCAATCCGACCACTTATCCTTTGTTTCTTCTTCCCTATTGTAACGTAAAGGGATCCTCACTCACACTCCACAAAAATTAGCACACCACGCACACGCAATAAGCCTCTACATGAGGGAGACACCCTTTGCATCATCGTGTGGCTGCGTAATTCACCGAAGTTCCTACAGGACTAAATGACCAACAAGCACAAGATGTAATGCCATCTGATATGATGACTGAGTTATCGGGTGGAACCCGAATGTAGTTCGAAGAAGAGACAAACTCTGGTGAAACAAATTTTATCATGCCGTCGCAATATCCACAAGTACAACAACCAATTGAACGAACACATCCCACGATAACTAGATGCCAAGTTGGAATACAGGAATCGAATCCAATATATGCATTAGTTGCATGTAATGAAATATAACAAGTACCCACTTCCGTGCAAACTGCTTTTATCACATCTTGGTTGGAAAAAGGCTATGGAAGAAGAAATGAATGCAATCGTTAGAAATCAATCCTGGACATTGATGCCAAAATGTTCTTCAATGAATATTGTAGGATGTAAGTAGATTTTTAAACCAAAGATTGCATCTTATGGGTCTCTAGATAGGTTAAAAGCTTGCTTTGTTGCATGTGGTTTTCAAGAAGAAGATGGTGCGGATTTTCTTGAAACATTTAGTCTTGTGATGAGACAGACTACAATCTAACTTGTGCTAACAATTACTACAATAAAAGTATGGGACCTACAACAATATGATATCAGCAATGCTTTTTCTGCATGGTTTTAACATTGAGCTAGTTTATATGATGCAGCTGCGAGGATTCATAGATCAATCCAAGCTAAGGATGTTTGTAAGCTACAACGAGCATTGTATGGCCTTAAGCAACTAGCAGACTTCTTCTCGAAGCCTATTAGTAATCATAATTTTCTCTCTTTGTGTTCTAAACTCGAGCTTGTAAACATAAGTTTGTGAGGAAATGTTAGTAAGAAAGTTAACGCAACAAGTGAGGAGACAAGTGGGTGACAACTAACACAAATGAGATATCAAGAGTCTCAAACAAAAGATCAAAGCAATTTCAAAGGAATAAGTTCCTAAAAGGTAATAGCACAAGAAGAACGGCTCAAGCAAGATAACAAAGATGCTTCATTAACCGCAAAGGGATCTTTGGCAGTAGCAAAATACATGGAGAATGCTGCGTCATTGGAATACAGTTAAGATATCAAGTTTCAAGTAGTCTTGTTCAAAAGCAAAATTAAAGTAACCTTGTAAATCAAACTCTGTATTGTGCATAAATATGAGGTTGTAACTTTGTATATTTCAGGCTCACTTGCATACACAACAATCATTTTTTACACAGTTAATTCCGTCACTCTTCTCTTGAGAATTCGATTTTTACCTCGTGGTGCTAGATATACTTTCGGCCAGGATGTATCTGAACAATTCAATCATACTAACAACTTAAACTTGATTGCTAGAGCTCATCAGTTGGTTATGGATGGATTTAACTGGGCCCGTGAGCAAACGGTGGTTGCAGTACTTAGTGCACCCAATTATTGCTATCGTTGTGGTAACATTGCTTCTATCTTGGAAGTTGGTGACAGCAGGAGCCACACATTCATCCAGTTTTAGCCAGCTCCTAGGAGAGGAGAGCCGGGTGTTACCCGCGGAACACCATATTATTTCTTATAAAAAAGCTGCCTTTGGGTGATACGATGAGCAGCCACTTCTAGAAATGTGAATATTTGTTTTCTTCGTTTCCCACTTTTATTTGCTCTCCCACCCAATCTGCCATGGGCACAACGGGGGAATAAATGGATTTTTGTCTGGTGGATGGTTTGCCTCGTTGCATACATACATCTTTAACAACGATGGGAGGCATTGTAGCTGTGGTATCAGTTAGGCATGCTTTCTTTTCTTGATTTAAAAAGAAAAAAAGATGCAGTTAAGTTTACAAAAAGACAAAGAACTTTTGTTGCATCTATCTATTTTTAAAAGAAATTATTTCTCTTTAAAGAGAGGGATTTCTAAAATTAAGATGAATGAAAGTAATTTTTTTTAAAGAAAAAGATCTTACTTTTTCAAAAATTAATTTCTATCCTTTTTACCATCTTCTTCTCTCATTTCTATAAATAAAGATGAATTATTTACAAATAATCATCTAATCTAAGAAGCTAAAACATTTCATGTAAAGAACTTCTATAATATACTCATAAGTATCATGAGTGTCAAACATTCTTTCACTAGTTCTTAACCTTTTTACGTTCTGTATAATAAACACATGGGTTTTATATTGTTACTAAGAGAAACATTAAAAAACAAAAATCATTGATTTGGTAGAAAAATCATAGGGGTGGCCGAGGGGAGTGTAACTCAGCGTTCCATGGCCTCTCCAAAAATTTGAAAACTCATCCTAATAACATCATAGTACATAAAGTGGCTTAGCATCCCATGATTCATAGCGTCTTGTATACTTGTTAACATCATAATTTATTTATTAGTTGATCTTAAATGCTTAAATATATTGTGGTTATGAACTATGAAAAATATCTCCTATATTGTCAAGGACTTACAATTGGATGGACAACTTATCACCAGGGATTTAAACTCCATTGTCCTAGGACCATTAAAAGTTCACACATTACATATGGACCTACTCAATCGGTCTTTCTAGTTTTTAACATTTATTTATTTATTTTGGTTTTATGCAATATCTATGTAATGGATTAGACGAGGCTCTTAGCAATATCAGCCGAATACAAAACGTTGTGCGAGAAAAGAAACACAAAAAAAAAAAACACATGACATTTCATAGGAGGCTACAGCTATAACATGGAACATAAAGCAAGCCTATGGACAGGTAGAAAACAACCATGGGGTCGCCCTTGTTGTGCTTACAGTAGAGGAGCAAGGGCGCTTTGAGGAATTAAATAGCAGCTAAGCTCGTCATCCAACTGTGTTGGGGGCATTATCATAATGCAAGACTTGGGTCAAGCTCTTTCACGTCCGGATAGAAGGCATTGAAAAGCTTTCTTCGCTTATAATACACAAGCAATTGCAAGAACAGCAGAATCAGCAGAGGAGTGAAGACGCAAAAAGTAAAGAAGTACGCCTCCTTGCCAACTATAATCTCCGCGATATCAAAAGTCCTGGGAGCTGTGATGAGTATAGACGCCACAAAATACGAAGAGAGGAGATGAAGGGGTAAGGTTACAAGTATATCAAGATCAGTGGGGAGGAGGACGAAGATTGCAAAGACCGTAGTAAAATAGCTTATAAGATTCAAAGCTGCCACTGCAACGAAGGTAGGATTTGACATGGTAGATGTTCCCACTGTATGTGAAGAGCTGTTGGTGGATGTTCCCGTTGAGGGTGAGGGGGCCGTGTCATTGGACGGAGCAGGGGAACTATCTTCCCAAACCCCTCCAGGCGGACTCACTGTAGTTTGGAAGGTTACAGTAATAAGTAGCACAGCAACTACCAACAACATATTGCGCGATTCTATTGAGATGTTCATTCTCTGACGGAGAATGAATATGCAGAGCTTCTCATCAATTGGAACATAACGTCGAAAGTATTTTTGGGCTTGTTGAACTTTTGGATGAAGCAATTTATTGAGACATTTGGCACGGCATAACATACTCTTGATCTCATTGTCGTCTGTTTTTTGTGCAATGTCAAATACCGTATAATCTCCAGAATTCTTAGCATTTAAATCAATTTTATAGCGAACGTACGACTTAAAATCCAACAACAATCGAACAATCTGCAAGAGTATAAATACACAATAAGTTATCCATCATTTTACAATAGTATGTAATATTGAAACACCCTGGACACACCCAAAAAAAAAAAAAAAAAAAACTAAAATGAACTTGAAAGGGGGGGGTGGGGAAGAAGATGTTATGAATTAAACTAATTAGAAGCTTAGGTAAAATCATCTTAAATCCATACAATGACTCTTTTGCACAACAAGACAAATATCTATTATAGCAATTTATCTCCTTCATTATAACAAAAATGAGTAGAAAGAACTTACCTTTTTTTGTTTATTGGATACTGCAATATGCAACAAAGTGTTGCCATCTTCATCTTGCCAGTTTAACAACTTCTTTTCCCAAAAAGAGGCATTTTTCAACCAAGAACGCCGAAGCCATCCCAACAAGAGCTCAAAAGTTTTGCTCTCTTTACATCTTAGGGCAATATGCAGAGCAGACTCATTCCTAGTTGTTACATCCTCAATTGACCTTGGACAAGCTTTTAGAAATTTGGTCAAAAGATCAAGATCTCCAATTTGAGCAACATAATGCAAGGGAGTCAAACTCCCCCTTCCTGGGACACGAACAAGGTTTACGTCAACTTCAATCAACGGCAGCACTAATTGAGTATGCCCATTTTCTAAAGCAAGTTGTAAGGGGGTGTAACCACGTCCATTGAGCTTCCTAGCAAACAAAGGCTTTAACTGCATGATCTCCATTGCAAAGTTGATTTTTCCTGAAGATGCAGCAATATGCAAAGGAGTGTCGGCAAACGGGACATCATCGACCTTGTCCAAAACAGATGCATCACTCTGTATCAACGAATATCAGGCATCGATGTTCCCTTGCTGAGCAGCATCCCTCAACCTTTGGGTATCGATACTTCCTTGCCGAGCAGCTGCCCCCAAACTTTGGTTATCGATGCTTCCTTGCAGAGCAGCGTCCCCCAAACTTGGGTTCATTCTTGGTAGAGTGATAGTTAAAAAGAGAGCTCAAGAAGAGGCTTTAGAGCTTTAAAATTGTTGGGAAAGTGGAGTAGAATGTCGGGAGTGAGGAGACCAACCGTTCCCTTTTTATAGAGTTGTGACATTAAAATTATTTAAATTTGCGGTATGTGACGTTATGGGGGCGACATGCTATGATATACGCATTGCATTACCTACAGTGGCGTTCGTTGCAAATTACGTATGCTGCCACAGCCAGAAACCTTCTTTAATCTCTCAAAAAATTTGCAAAATTTTGTTTTTTAAATTCCTTAAATATATCAAAATATGTATTCTTTTTTTCTTTTATAGCTAGGTCTTAAATCCAAAAAACTAAATCTGTGGTTTTTTTTGCTTAAAATTAAACTTTGGTTTACACAATAAACTCTTTAAAATAAATAAATAAATAAAGGAAAAATGGTACATATGACTTTTCCTTACACTCCCTTCAACCATACAGCCTCTCTCATTTACTTTTTCTTTTCGTTGGCAAACTCCAAGCTATCATTCCACGCCTTTCAAAATCATCTTTCTTTTAAGAAATATCCTCCTTTTTTTTTATTTTCCTCAAACTATAAGTGCAGAACTATAAAAGAATTCAAAATGGTTCCATTTAAATTATGATGCTGTAGACGAAATATTAAATATACTTTGATGTATTTTGGACATAATTGTGTGGCATCTTTCATGTGCACAATAACACCGAAAGTCAAAAAATTATATTGACTTTCAGAAACCTAATCTGCGTAATAATTCCATTATTAGAGAGAGAGAGAGAGAGAGAGAGAGATTTGATGGAAGTGAGAAAAAGCCACATACGTTTCTTTAATTTCTTTCATTTTTTATGAGCCACATACTTTTTTTTTTTTTGGGTCCATAATAAAGTGGTCTATGATCAAGCCGTTAGCCAAGAGGCTTCTACCTCCCATTACAGTTATCAGTAAATAAACTGTGGTTTTTTTTCCTTCCTTACGTGAGGTTAATTAGATTCTAAAGCTTAGTAAAGTGTGAATGAAAGTAATTAACACATATGAATAAACAGTCACATCCCAGGAATTCAATTATTGTCTATTTAACACCATTATTGGTTGGATCATGTGCTAGTGTTCGCCAAGTCTTGAGACAAATGATTGAAAGTATAAAAGTAGTTTTATATCAACATCACTTTTTATTGCTTGATGGATAAAGAAGAAGAATCTATAGGCTAAGGATCCACAATAAAGTTGCCTATAATCATTCAATCAGTCGAATGTACAACGTCAATAAGTTTAACCGATCAACAAAGCATCATGCATATAAAAATCATACATACACTATATAGAAAACATGAACATGGTATATATAGAAACATACCTTTGGGATAGCATGGTAAGAGCAAAACTATGAGCAATAGAAACTGAAAGTTCTTCTTCAGTTGGGCTGAAGTGAAATCTACGAGGAAGTTTGACACCACTATCCCCATCTCATGCTTATAAATAGAAACAAGTCAAAGAAAGTAAGTTAGTGTTTTTTTCTTTTTTTAAAAAAAAAATTAATATTACACCACACATACTCAATCCACATATGTGAAGCAAGTCAAAGAAAGTAAGTTAGTGCTTTTTTTTTTTTTAAAAAAAATTAATATTACACCACACATACTCAATCCACATATGTGAAGCAAGTCAAAGAAAGTAAGTTAGTGCTTTTTTTTTTTTAAAAAAAAATTAATATTACACCACACATACTCAATCCACATATGTAAAATGTTTAATCTCATTTAAATCCTCCTAATTTACTATTGAATTAATTGACCAAGTGACTAAAATATGTAAGGGTTTGGGGCGGGGAGAGAAAGAAAGAATCTGTTACAAGAAGCCTCGTAGGCAAGTGATCAAGCTGATGGGAGAAGATATCTTAGAGGGGTGGGCGCTGTAGTCAAGAAAGGAATGAATAGGAGTCGTGAAAGGGAAGAAGATTGGTGATTGATTCGTAGTACGTGGAAGGAAAGATGGTGGTAACATGAACAACAACAATTCGAATTTTAATTCAAGTGCAGCGGGCATAAGATATCTTTTAAAGTTAGCTTCCCTATTTTACAACCATTAATCAGGGGTGGTTGGGATTTCTTTATTTAAAGAAATTTGAATAAATTGCATTATTTATTTCCTAGTTTTTCAATTTTAATTATGTAACGTGAGGACTTTCCTTTAGAAGAGGGAGTAGACGGCTAGAAATAAGGGGGAGGACAATAAAAAAAGGGGGGGAAGAAATTGTAATATGTTTTCCAATTTTGTAACTATCCTTGCGATTCAATGGAATTATCTTCCTAACTCTTCCTATTTTGAATTATGTTGCAACCATAGGTCATCCTCGTAAGAGCAAGAATAGGAAGGCGTGGGACGACTTTCCAGTAGTTGGTCCAGTTACTCGCTCATTCACACGAGCATGTAACATAGTGGTATCAAAGCCGGTTGTCGAGCCATCCATGGAGGACGCCCGACTTGAAAAGATTGAAGCTGACATGGCTCGGAAGGACGCGGAGAACAATCAACGTTTCAACGAGATCATGGAGACGCTACAAAGATTGACGGAGACGATCCGTTCCAACAATAACCGAGAACGTGACGGTGAATCATCACACCGTTCTGGAGGTAATGGTGGACGTGGTGGCAATGGAGGACATCGTGTGGACGGGGGAAATCACTCTCGAGGGATGCGATTTGATTTTCCACGTTATGATGGTAGTGATGAACCATCTGACTAGATCTGTAAGGCGGAACAATACTTTGAATTCTATGATGTTCGAGAGGAAAAAAAGGTGAAGCTTATTGCATGGAATCTAGAAGACAATGCTCTAATATGGTATAGAGTGCAGAAGGCAGAACACGGAGGACAAGATCTTTCTTGGGATACCTTTACCCAAGAGATTGGAGAGCGATTTGGCCTTATAGGGTACCAAAACCACTTTGGCGAGTTGATCAAATTAAAGCAAAGTGGTTCCTTTGAGGACTACTATGCTAAATTCTCAAAGTTGGTATTGAGGGCTGGACAGTTAACTCCTGAACAACAAATCATGTGCTTCATCAACGGCCTGAGGGAAGCTGTGTGGGTGGATGTACAAGCAGGTAGACCTTTGACTTTATCTTCTGTTGTGGGATTAGCTCGTTTGTATGATCACAGGCACCAATCCAGTAGAGCGGGAACATCTTTCAAAAAGATAGAACTGCCAACAAATGGATGAGGGAGATCTGGAATTGTGGTGAGAAAGATGACGCCTAATGAGTTGACAGATCGAAGAGCACGAGGTCTTTGCTTTCATTGCGATGAAAGATTCACACCGGGCCACCAATGCAAACGGTTGTTCGTGATAAAAGGATCATGGAAATCGGAGAATCCAGAAGGGGAAGATGAGCAAGAGTGATGGGAAGAGAAGAACCAGAAATTTCCCTCAATGCTATCAATAGGGAAGAGTCTCCTCAAACCAAGCGATTTATGGGGAGTATGGGGAACCACCGAACGAGAGTCCGCGTGTTGGTGGATTCCGGAAGCTCCCATAGTTTTGTTAGTGAAAAACTAGCAAAACGTTTGGGGTTACGAGTAGATCGGAGATGTAGCTTCAACGTAAGAGTGGCCAACGGGGAAAAGATGTATAGTCCTAGACTATGCAAAGGCTTAATGGTGAAGGTGCAAGGAGTTGTTTTTACATTAGAATTGTATTTACTTCCTTTGCAGGGGGTGGATGTGGTTCTAGGCATTCATTGGCTTAGAACCTTAGGACCTATCATATGGGACTTTGATAAACTCACCATGGAGTTTATCGTTAAGGATAAGCCCATTAAACTCCAAGGAAGGCTATCTCAAGAAGATCAAGTAATCAAGATCAACAAGATGGAGAAAATACTTGAGAAGGAAAAGATGGGGATGTTGTTATGCATAAACCATATCCATACGATGGAAGTGGAGGGAGATCGTGGGGTGATTAGAGATCCAGATATTCAGAAGGTTCTTGAATCCTTTGGAGATGTTTTTTGTGAACCCACGGGATTACCACCTGTGCGAGATCATGGCCATGGGATCCACCTTCAACATCTTGATCATCCGGTGTCGGTGCGGCCTTACAGGTATCATTTTTCTCAAAAGACGGAAATCAAAAGGGTGGTAAAGGAACTCCTAGAGGTAGGGATCATTTGCCCTAGTGTGAGTCTTTTTTCTTCTCCAATACTTTTGGTTAAGAAGAAAGACGGATCATGGAGGCTTTGTGTGGACTACTGAGAGTTGAATAAGGGCACCATTAAAGATAAGTTTCCCATGCCAACGGTGGACGAGCTTCTAGACAAGTTATATGGAGCCACTCTCTTTTCCAAATTGGATTTGAGGGCGGGGTACTATCAAATTCGAATCAAACCAGAGGATATTTCCAAGACGGCATTCCGAACTCATAATGGTCATTATGAATTCTTGGTAATGCCATTTGGGCTTTTTAATGCTCCATCGACTTTTCAATTGTTGATGAATTCGGTATTTTGCCCTTTCCTTCGAAAATTTGTTTTAATATTCTTTAATGATATTATGGTTTATAGTAAAAATCATAGTGAGCATATTGATCATTTAAAACAAGTTTTGATGGTTTTACGGGAGCATAAATTGTATGTTAAGGGGTCTAAGTGTGACTTTGCCAAGGAAGAGATCTAATTTTTAGGTCACGTTGTTAAAGCTGGTGGAGTTACGGTAGACATGGAAAAGGTTAAGGCCATTAATGATTGGCCGAAACCTAAAAATGTAAAAGAATTATGTGGTTTTCTTGGTTTGGCAGGATATTATAGGCATTTTGTTAAGGATTTTGGAAAGATTGCGGGGCCCTTAAATGAGTTGTTGAAAAAAGATGGATTCAAATGGGGAGAGGCAGTAGAGGAAGCTTTCAAACAGCTGAAACAAGCACTCACGGATGCCCCAGTTCTAGCCTTGCTTGACTTTACCCAGCCGTTTACGGTATGGTGTGATGCATCGGGTAACGGTGTGGGCGCCGTTTTATCACAGGAGAGGCAACCAGTGGCATTCTTCAGTCGAGCACTACATGGGAAGCACCTCTTTCTTTCTACCTATGAGAAGGTGATGATGGCCCTTGTCTTAGTTGTTCAAAGGTGGCGACACTACTTGCTAGGCCACAAATTCGTTGTGAAGTTTGATCAACGAAGCTTGCGGTTCCTTTGGGAGCAACGACTCACAACACCCGCGCAACATCGGTGGCTCTCAAAGTTAATGGGCTTTGACTTTACTGTCGAATATACCCCTGGAGCGGCCAACATAGTGGCTGATGCATTGTCTAGAAAACGGGAAGTGGAGGAGATGGGATGTGAGGAAGAGGCCACGGTTGAGAAAAAATTGGGAGTTACAAAAACCCAAAATGGTTGGCAGAAGAGCGAGATTCTTGCCTCAAAAGTAGGACGGTTAGGTGATAAACCAGTCCTAAAATCAAGGGAGACAACCCAAACGGAAAAAGAAGGAAAGGAGTTAACGGAAGGAGAAACTTACGCAATCTCTTCTCCTATTCCGCAATGGTTGGATACAATTAAGGCAGAAAATTTTTCTAACCCTATTTTGCAGGAAATAGTCAAAAGAATTAAAAATGAAGAGTTGGTGGATCCGTGGGAGTTAACAGATGGGGTGATATTCTTTAAAGGAAGGATATATTTAGCAAAAAAATTTGGAGCTCATCCCAACGCTATTATCGGAAATTCATAGCGGGTTTCATGAAGGAGTCTTTAAAACTCTTCAAAGAGTTAAGGCTAATTTCTTTTGGCCAAATATGAAGGAAGACGTGGCTAATCTTGTCCGTCAGTGTGATATTTGTCAACGCCAAAAATGGGAAAGCACATCACCCCCAGGACTACTTTATCCTTTAAATATTCCCGAGAGAATATGGGAGGAAGTGTCCATGGATTTCGTAAAGGGTTTGCCAAGATCAGAGGGAAAAAATGCCATTATGGTAGTGGTGGACCGTCTTTCAAAATTTGCCCATTTTGTGGCAATGGCTCACCCTTTCACGGCTTCAATAGTGGCACAACTTTTTTTTGATCATGTGATGAAAATTTATGGGTTGCCAAAGAAGATTATTTGTGGTCGAGACCCTATTTTCACGGGACAATTCTGGAAGGAACTTTTCAATCGACAGGGAACTAGCTTTAATTTCTCATCGGCATATCACCCACAAACAGATGGTCAAACTGAAGTGGTTAATCGCACATTGGAGATGTACCTTCGATTTTTTATAGGTGAGGAGCCAAAGACTTGGTCACAGTGGTTATCATGGGCCGAGTATGGATACAACACTAGTATTCATTTGGCCACTGGAATATCCCCGTATGAAGCCGTTTTTGAAAGGAGTCCACCAGCATTAATTGATTATATTCCAGGATCTTCTCCAACGGAGGCAGTGGATCAAGCATTAAAGAGTCGAGATCACATCTTTAAAGATCTCAAATTCCATTTGCAAAAAGCTCAAAACAAGATGAAGAAATTTTATGATTTGAAGCATTGTGAGGTGCAATTTGAGGAAGGGGAAAGGGTTTTTGTGAAACTCCGACCTTATCAACAGACCACAATTGCAGTTCGGCAATCATTGAAGTTATCACCACGATATTTTGGGCCGTATGAGATAATCAAGAAGATTAGCCCGATAGCTTATCAACTCCAATTGCCCAAAGACTCCAGGGTGTATTCGGTTTTTCATATTTCTACCCTTAAAAGATTCATCGAAACAAGAACACCGGTGCAAACGGAACTACCAAAATTGTCCAATGAAGATGAAAAGTTATTGCCCTTCCTGCAAGCCATTCTTGATAAAAGGATTCAAAAGAAGAAACCCCAAGTCCTAGTTCATTAGCGTGGGCTCTCTCCAGCAGATGCCACATGGGTGGAGGAGAAAGTATTACGGGAACAATTTCATGAGATAGACCTTGCGGGCAAGGTTTTCTCCAACGGGGATGGAATGTTACAAGAAGCCTCGTAGGCAAGTGATCAAGCTGATGGGAGAAGATATCTTAGAGGGGTGGGCGCTGTAGTCAAGAAAGGAATGAATGGGAGTCGTGAAAGGGAAGAAGATTGGTGATTGATTCGTAGTACGTGGAAGGAAAGATGGTGGTAACGTGAAGAGCAACAATTCAAATTTGAATTCAAGTGCAGCGGGCATAAGATATCTTTTAAAGTTAGCTTCCCTATTTTACAACCATTAATCAGGGGTGGTTGGGATTTCTTTATTTAAAGAAATTTGAATAAATTGCATTATTTATTTCCTAGTTTTTTTATTTTAATTATGTAACGTGAGGACTTTCCTTTAGAAGAGGGAGTAGACGGCTAGAAATAAGGGGGAGGACAATAAAAAAAGGGGGGGAAGAAATTGTAATACGTTTTCCAATTTTGTAACTATCCTTGCGATTCAATGGAATTATCTTCCTAACTCTTCCTATTTTGAATTACGTTGCAACCATAGGTCATCCTCGTAAGAGCAAGAATAGGAAGGCGTGGGACGACTTTCCAGTAGTCGGTCCAGTTACTCGCTCATTCACACGAGCACGTAACAGAATCGAATTGAATTGACTAAGCAATTAAAGTATGTGAGTGCATTGACTGCTGCAGAAGAATCGAATTGAGTTGTAAGATAAGAGGCAGCCGTTTACTCTGCGAGTTTTTCCGCACCATGTTATGATATAACAGCACAGCCATCGGAGTAATGTTAGCCTAGCACACATTTACGAAACGGTCTTTCTAGATCGATACTAGTATAGATTTCACCCTTTTGAATTCCTAGATCATTTAATGAAAGGTTAAGCTTTTCGACAAACTGAATATGCGCCACACATCTTTATGATTTTTTATGAGGTACAAAGAAAACCAACGGTTGCACGGTGTTTTGCTAAAGCAGAACACAATCAAGAAGTCCCATGCCCTATTAACTTACTACTAAAATAACAAGTGATTGATTTCCTTATAAAAAAAGTACATTGAATGATTAAGGCTATTGAAATTAAAGTTTTGTAGTAATCTTACTAAGTATATCTTTTAAAGTTACATTGTATTAGATTTGGATTTAAAAAAATAGAAGAATATTTGATGATTAAAATCTAAACAACATGACTATTGTTGCCAAAATTTAAAAAAAAAAAAGATGTGAGATTTAAGATTTCATCAATCAGGAGAGTAAAGTTTATAAATTGTAATAAATTTTTTGTTAAAATTTTGAAACTTTTTAAATGTAATTTTTGAACTTAGATGATGATGTTCTGTTTGCTAATCTTTTGATATATTTTTTTTTTATTTCTAAAATCCATTTGACATATGTGAAGAGAATAACTACTTATGTTATTTATGTATGTCAACACGCCTTAGCTCCATTGGAGCTAAGGTGGCCTAGGACTAAAGAGCCCCTAAATTCATTAAACCAAAATTCTCCACCCCTTTAACTATATATAAAAATAAAAATTACTTGGTGTGTGTTTGTATACATGTATATCTATATATTTATGTAAATCAACGTCTTTTTTCTTATGATTATAAAGTTGAGTAAATTATGAATGGAAGTAATCAATACTGATAACTCTATTTTTATAGAGTTATTTTACCTATTTTAGGCAATAAATAACTTTAATAATTGTGAGAAAATATTTAAACTCCTCTTTATTTACCTAAATTTATTTTGTTTATATAGCATAAAAAGGTAAGGAGAAAAGGGATGAACATGAAGAACCTGATGCTTATTGTGTGGCAACATTGTAATATCAAGATCAAAAGAGTCAAGATGGGCTTGGGCTTTGAATGATTGTTATTAGATTTTATTGTTATTGGGTTTTCTAAATAATTAGAAAACCTAATCATATTAGGAGTTTAAAACCTAATTAAATTAAGAGTTCAAAACTCAATTGTTTTAGATCTCTAAAATCCAATTCTACTAGGATAAGAGTAGGTTTAAACCTAAACCCTATTTAAGATTAGGGAAGAAGAGGAGAAAGAGGAGAAAGAGGAGAAAGAAGAGAGAGAAGAGAGAGAAAAGAGAGAAAAGAAGAAAAGCCGTGTGTTGCCGCCAGAACCAAGCAAGGGAGAAAAAGCTAGAAAAGAAGGAGAAAACCAAGGAAGAAAAAGAGAAATAGGGGTTAAAACCAAAGCTTCCCTCTACTTCTTATAATTCTTGAATTGTAGGAATTCTGTAAAGAATTCTTAAAGAGAAGACAGTGTGGTGACAACTTTCCTGTTCTTTTTATTTAAGATGTTTTGCTTAATTTCTACTATTACTTTAGTTTGTTATTTCAGTATGTTCTAAACTTTTTTATTAGAACGAAGATGTAGCCTAACTATGATGATGTGAATTTTATAAGTTTTTGTGTTTTGCAAGATATTTTATTTATGTGAGTTATATATTATTATGCTTAATGCTTTTAAGTGATTGGCTACCACTTGAATTATTTAATGTGCATGTTTGAGACTGAGAGGTAATAATATGCAATTGCTTCTTATAATATATAACTATGAATTAAATGTGGATAGACATATACTATGTTATTTGTGTAACTTTTGGTGATAAGATAATCAAAAGATTTATTATAAACCAGGAATGTTTACATATCCTAATGCATTTGGTTTGTTTCAATTCATGTATAGAAATATAATGAATTAATGAACTAAATAGGTTTGCTATACCTAGACATAGGATAGTAAATAAATTAGGAAATTCTACCATCATATATGTAATATCATTCTTGCAGGCATAAAAGATGAAAATTCATATCTAGTAGTTATGGTGAAATCGAAAGCTTTAACATGTTTCTCATCTTGATTGTTCTTACTTAGATCCAATTTTAATTAGTATTGAGTTTTCGTTTTAGAAATTTTAAATTTTAATTCATCATCAACAATATTTTGATTTGCTAGATAAATTTTAGGATTAATTCAACATTAGTACTTAATTAGTTTAGTATTCACCAATCTTCGTGGGACGATACTTTTCTTATCATTATATTACTTGTTCGACATGTTCACTTGCATTTAAAATTCACCGAACAAATACCTATATGAATATACAGTCTGCCACTTTCTCGCTACTAAATTGACCATAAGGAGTAAGTTTTGAACACCATTGTCGGTTGGATTTGCTAGTCTTTGCCAAATCTTAAGAGAAATAATTGGAAGTGTACAAATTGTGATCCGTCAATATCTCTCTTGATTGCATGATGAATAGGGAGGGAGAATATCTTGGCCCATAATAATGTTGTCTATAGTCATTTCATCAGTCACATGCATGACAGAATGTCATAAATTATAACTGGTCATCAAAGGAACACGCATGCAAAGATCAAGATAAGGAATTATATAAGGATGGCATGGTAAGAGCGAAATCTTGCAAAAGAGAAAGTGAAGCGCAAACTCCTCAGTTGGGCTGAAGTGAAATCTTGGAGGTCGTTTGACACCACCACCCCCCATCCTATGATTATGAATATAAAGAAGCCAGAGAAATAATGCAAGTTCTAATATGTTTGTATGTAAAGTATTGGGGAGAAAGAGTGCTTGATTGCAGTTACAAGAATCGAATTGAGTTAGATGATAAAAGGGCCGCATACTAGATATTGGAGCAAGAAAAGAAACGATCAGCTAACTTGTGTCTTTTATTTTTCTAAGTAAAATTGTTTTTATAAATATTTTTGTGGCTCTCAATATGAAAGTAGGTCACATTTGTTTTTTCAATGTATTTGGACTAGCTAAATTTGGAGAAGTATTCTAGCACAACAAGGCCTTTATAAAGACATCGATGATTAAAATTTTGATATACAATGGATGATCAAAGCAACTAAGAGAAAGGATTTGGCTACAAAGCTTTTTAAACTTTCTTTCTTAGCATGTCTTTATTATATATGGTTTAAACGTAATTGTAGACGTTTTCAAAATAAAATTTTTGATATACCAATTTTGTTGGCTATAATCAGAAGAGTAGTTCGTGGAACAACTTCTCTATTTAGGAATATTGAACTTTCTCAAGTGAATATTTTATTGCGTCATAATTGAAAATTTTCAAATTCTATTTTTTCTTAAATGAATTATAATTCTGGGATATGCCCCTAAGTTTTCATATTTTCTTATTCTTCAATGAATAAACTCACATATTTATAAAAAAAAAATATTATCAATACAATATACTTAAAGGCATACTCCTATTATGGGACCATATACAACATTATGTTACATAATGAATAAACTCTTCAAGTCTCAGGGCATGTGAATATACAATTTTGAGTTGTTTTGGATATCTTTGTTACATAAAAAATTTATCTTTTATAGGTCTTTTAATGATTTCAAGAATTTCACATTTAAAGATTATATTATCTCTAAAAATCTTACTATTTCTTTCATTCCAAATAATATAAATAAAAGTTATATATATAGATTTAATAATACATGTCTTAAAACTTTTCTCTCTTATATACTGAAAGGGCTAATTGATTTTTGAATCCCATGCTAAGTAATACAATCACTAGTTGTGCTCAAATTGTAATGAGTATAGACATTCTTAAAAGAAGTGATTCTTTAGGAATGTCATGATAACTTTTATTATACTATTTGGAATGAAAGAAATAATAAGATTGATCCTTAAATGTCACAATAAGTATGATGTGTTGTATTAAGTATAATCTCTAGTTGTGCTCATATTTTGGTTGAGAATAGACATTCTCAAAAGAGGTGATCTAAGATTTAGTAAAATGCATTATATAAATAACAGCTATTAAGCTAAAACTTTCTTACGACCAATAAGCTAGCTTGTCATTTACTTAGTACAAGGAGATAAGGAGAAAAATCATTCGTCGACGTGGAGCAAGTAGCTAGACTTGGAAGAAAAAACAAACAAACAAACAAAAAAGAAGGGGGAGGATTTGAAACCCATTTGATGCGTGCATGTGATGGTATGAGATGGTATATCGGAAAAGAGAACTTTCTAGATGCTATTGTCTTGTAAAAGTGGAAAGCGACAATGTACGAGGATCACTCTTGGGGTCAATGTCATACAAGCGACAAAGGAAATGAAAAATTGCAAGATAAAGAAATAACAAATTACGACAAGCCGTGGACAGCTATGAAATTGTACTATTTTTCTCACTTCAGTCGCAATTTATGGTCCCCAGCGCAAAGACTACGTAACGCATATGATTGTCGAAATGTTTAACCCTTCACGAAATGATCTGGGAATTGAAAAGGGAGGAAATCTATACTGGTATCTATCTCCAATGGCTGTGCTGTCATAACATGGTGCTGAAGAAACACTAAGCAGATGACGACTAAAGAACTCTTAATTTCACTGCAAGGAGGTGTCCTGTCCATATTTTAAGTGTCATCATACGCATCTCAGATAACGAGATGTCCATTCTTAGGTGCATGATTTGGGTGAGAAGGGATACTGTGTATATCGTGTCACACGAGGTGCTCAGAGTCTAAATGCTGCTGTCAAATTCAGCATCCTTTTCCCGGCTTCCCTTCTTTAACACCTTGATATTTACTGGTTTGGTAGTTACGAGTGTAGCTGTCACGAAGTCGAATCAAGACATGGGAAAAATGAATTTTTCTGTAACAGATTGATTGAATAAGAAAGAAAAATAAAAAAGTTGGAGTGATGATTTCTTCTTTCACGACACGATTATCAGAGTTTGATGATGTACAGAGATCTTGTTCTTCAAATTTTTGCACTCACAAAGTCTAATGACGACTTTGCGAAAAAGGGAAGACGGTCCCTTTCCAGTTCAATATTTTTTCCAGCAGCCCTTCCTTCGATATTTTTTCTGGTTTATTAAAGGTTGCTATCACAAAGTTCAATGAAGACTTGAAGCTGAGTTAATTCGATCATCAGATACGAAGTTAAGCCAAGAGAGAAGAATGGGGAACTTGAAGAAGGTGAGCTTGCACGACGAGAAGCACATCCCCCCATTCTCAACCACGCTTGCGTGCAGTTTGCCGTGTCCAAGCATAGAATAGATGAATACTTGACGTTGATTCTTTCTAATAAGAATAATGGCTGTTGAAGGAAGGCTCTGGGGGCAGAAGCGACGCAAAATCATAGAACAGGATAGAAAAAAAGAAGAAGAGCAGGGCGTGGGCTTGTCAAGGCCTAAGTAACTTAAAAATAACAAAGTATTATTAGGCAGGGTACGGGATGTAGATTTAGATTAATATGCATGTTGGTACTTAGCTAGAAATTACATAGTTTTCATCTCTTATTATCATAAAGATTTACAGTCAATAATAATTGAGAATTAATATATTGCCGGTTAGAATTGAATGCATTCCAGATATTACTTATCAATGACAACAAATCACAAATTGAAATCTAATTTCTAATTTTTCACATCTAGTGTCAACAATAATATATATAGAATGGTACGTCATTTCACAAGCTTGGCTAATGCATTAAATTAATAACTGAATTGGAGTTGTAAGGAATCTCAATGTTTGTTTAGCTGATTTAAACTTAAGTTTGGATCTTCAACTCAAATCAAATTTAGGCTTGAAAATCTTTACACAAGCTTCTTGGGGTCTAGATTAGAATTGACTTGGTACATCATTTTATCCCCAACTTGAAATATTATGAATTTTAATTTTAACATCTTTCTACAAAAGTCATGAATGCATGAAGGATCTAAATCATGAAAATATTTCTACTTCAATTTCACAAAATAAGAAAAATAAATGCTAGATTTACTTATCTTGGGTAACTGTAGAATATGAGGAAAATCAAATTGTATGTGCAACCTACGAACAGTTGCTACAACAATGTTTTTGAATTTCTTTTCTAGGTAGTGGCTTTTAAAGTACCTATATGTGGATATCACTAGAATATTTGCTTAATTAGGTTTCATTTGATATTGGGTTAAGGTTGCTATAACGAGTATGGTTGGATAACTTATAATTATATACAAGTTGGTCTAAATATTGTTAAGTAACTGTGTGATTATTAGACTTTATACATTTTAGTTGTAAGAAATTAGAACTAAAAGGTCTATCACAGGATAAAAATCTAGATTTTCTATGTAACTAACAACTCTCCTGCTTCTATATAGAGTAAAACATAGGTTTTGTTAACGGAAAAATAATTAAAATCTTACCCCATTAATGATTGCTTAAATAAGGAAGCAAGAAATGGAAGATTTAACAACAATTATGCATACTTGCAACAAAGGTGATTCATTAAAATCAAATGATTGCTTTTGAAGGTTACTAATTATTAATTGTCTTTCTAGTTCTTAAGGTAATATATTGTAACTTTATATAATTGAAATCAGAGCCTTTATGCTAAGGCTAGAATTTTTGTGCATTAATAAAATGTGTATGATGTTTGAATTTCAAAAGGTCGTTGGTCCATGTCGGGCGTTATGGATTTCTTTAGAAGAAAAAAAAAAGACACATTATTTATTTGAAGAAATTGCCAATCATGTCCAACGAAGGTCAAGCTCGTGATCCGTAGGTTTGATTGGTTAGTTAACTCCTCTTGCATCGTGCATGAACCAGCAATAATTTATCGGCTGTGTATCCGAACGAAGTTAAAAGTAACTGTCACATTGGTGGGACTTTTACACCACAATCAGTACTTCATTCCTTTTCTTTAAAGTAGCTTTTGGTGGTCACTTCAATAGCCTCTTCTATCAAAGGCTCTCTGGACCGCACTCCAGCAAGCCATTGGTTTAGCTCCGGGGCGGCTTATCTCAACAAATTTTGAGGTTGTACGCTCTCCACTCATTCCTATCCCTTCACATCGGGCAAAATATTGTAGGAGTTCATGTCAACAATGAGAATTATCAGTGATTGAAGGTCAATTCATGTCACCAATGAGTGGGGAATAATACGTGGAAGAAACAAGCGAAGAATTTGTTCCCGTTAGCCAAAGCGGACAAAAAGGTGGGACATTCATGTATCTCGTGCAACACGCTCTACTTGAATTTTCGGGTCCTTAAATTTAACATCTTTTATGTCAACAATGAGAATTATCAGAGGTTGAAGGTCAATTCATGTCATCAATGAGTGGGGAATAATACGTGGAAGAAACAAGCGTAGAATTTGTTCCCGTTAGCCAAAGCGGACAAAAATGTGGGACATTCATGTATCTCGTGCAACACGCTCTACTTGAATCCAAGGGTCCTTAAATTTAACATCTTTCTAGCTACCATTCTTACACACCTTGTTAGTTGCAGGTTTAAGTCCAATCACGAAATCAGAAAAAAGAAGTTTTCTATGCAACAGACTGGTTGAAAAAAGGAAAGAAAAAAACAAAAATAGTGCAGTAATGATTCCCTATTTGACCACAATATTATCAGAGAGTTTTATGATGTGCGTGGATAGTCTTCTTTACCAATTTTTCCGGCAGCCCTTCTTGCATCGTGGACTTCTCCACCACAATCGTGGCCCTTTCCACCACAGTCGTGGCCCAAGCTCATAAGGTTTGCTGTCCAAGTGCCTCTGCAAGATGTGAGACAGAGGATCGTGGAACTGTAAGGCGCTCCTGGTTGTCTACCACTTGCGCAACAAGGGGCAACCCAGACCGAACTTAAAGAGGTTGTTGAATTAGCGTATGTCCAAGTTTGATAAAGGATGTACAATGGACACGTACTTGATGTTTTATTCATGCCCTATAGATTACATGCAAATGTCGCAGTCGGAATCCGAGCTCCTAAACATTGGATATAATGGATCAAACGGAAGATCCATAGCTTTCTCAAGCTTGGCCAACTCCATAGATCAGCGCACTTACACAAAACAAATCAACACACAACACACGCAACACACACAATCCGCATCAGAGTGGACACGGCACACCCACATCATAATGGAAATGGCACATCTGCATCTTCAAGGGACACAGCACCTCTGCATCATCAAGGGGACACAGCACCGAACACAAGCTTAAGCTTTTGCATCAAAACAGTCTAGGGATTCCGTAAGCCTTCATCCCCTAATTTACAGTCAGTCACAATTACAAACTTTACCCCTCTAAGTACAAGCTAACAAGGGTCTAATAAGTAAAAATACCAACATGAGCCCACGTAGGAGCCAAGGACCTAATAGATCATTATATAATTTTACTACCAAAGGACCAGGACTTTTTAGGCATGCGACAGCAAACGGTAATGGGTAAACAATATGAGATGATTATCTAAGACCTGACCATTGGATTGTAACATGATAGGCGGTACACTTGCCATGCCCTCTAAGAGTATTCTAGTGTGGTCAATTGGCACATATACACACCTACTAAGTTCAATCATTTTATACTCCAAGAGTATTCTAATGTCTCCATCCAAAGAAAAATATTACAAGTGCATTGAAAGTGGCACTACAAATGTAACGGCTTCTGAGTAAAGTATGGAATCAAATCACCTTTAATTTGAAAAGATAATTATTTCTAACACCTATTCGAGTAGTAAATGATCAACGTTCAAGTCTTATTTTACCCTAAGAGTCTCTCATTCTCTCCATCTAAAGAAAAATATTAAAAACTTGTTGAAAGTGGCTTCCAAATTGCAATAATGACTTACTAAAATTTGGAAGAAATTAGATTTCGCAACCTCTCTTGTTTTCAAGCTTTAAAGGCCTTTCATCTCGAACTGTCTAATGGCCAATCAAATCGTTCCGGAAAAGATCACTGACAAATGTTTGAATGCTGGCCAAGAAGGAGATATTGATAACTTGTAAGGGTTGATAGAGAGCCATCCGCATGTTTTGTAGGGGATCGACAATTCTCAATTTGTGGAGACATCACTACATGATAAAAAGTATGAAAATCAATACATCCAAACGTAAATTTTTAATTTTGCTTCTAGTTCTAAATTCTTGAACAGAAAAATAAAACTAAAAACAAAATAAAAAGACATTTTCAAACTAACCATAACATTCCAAGAAGTAAAGCACTACATTAAGAAAGCTTAGGAATTCAAAAGCTCCACACAAGTCGTGGTCTACGTATGTATTAGAAAAACCCTAACAAAATGAGGATGACCGATCTTCCGCTTTGAAAAGAGATTGTATAGTGTCTACTTATTCATGTAGCTTCATTATATGATGATAAGATATGGAATACGCATGATATTGGCATGACATGAGAGCAATTAATGTGATCTTAGGCATTGTCAAATAAATGGATGAATTGTCTTGGTTAGCCAAAGAGGACAAGAATGTTGGACATTCGTTTTTTTTTCCTAAGAAGTAACAATATGGGTTTCTTCTTAGATGCAAGATTAGAGTGAGAAGGGATCATGTGCCCATATCATGTTACATAAGGAATAGAAGTGAAAAATGGATGAATTGTCTTGGTTAGCCAAAGAGGACAAGAATGTTGGACATTCGTTTTTTTTCCTAAGAAGTAACAATATGGGTTTCTTCTTAGATGCAAGATTAGAGTGAGAAGGGATCATGTGCCCATATCATGTTACATAAGGAATAGAAGTGAAGAATGTTGCTTTAATGTCTAAATATGACAAAAGCTAAAGCAAATAAGGCACAATTAAGCAAAGAATATTGCTTCACTTTTATGCAGAGAATGGAATGGAAGTATGTTTGTTTAATTTCCTAAAGAAAAAAGAAGAAAAAAAAAGGTGAAAGCAAATTAGACCAAATGAAGCAATGAATGTTTCTTCTATTGTCTATAGAAACGTAGTGAAAGAATGCTACTTCTAAAAAAGCACAAGTTAATGCTGATCTAACCCAATTAATTGCAAAGAATGTTGCTTCAATTTTTCTAAAGAGATTGTATAGTGTTTATTTATTTGTGTAGTTTCACTATTGGACACTAGGCTATTAAACTTGCATTGCATTGGTACGATATGAAAACAATTAATGTGAGCATATATGTTATATAAAATGATGTAATTATGCCTATTAGCTAGGAGAATAAAAATGTGGGACATCCATCTTTTTCTCTTCCTAAGTAACATCATGGGTTCATTTGTTAGATACAACATTTTGGTGAGAAAGGATCATGTGCCTATATCGTGTTATATGAGGAATAAAAGGAAGGAATGTTCTTTATTTTCTAAAGAAGATAGCTGCTAAAGAAAATAAGAAACAATCAACCTAGGCATGTTGCATCTATTTTTTTGTAGGAAATGAAATGAAAGTTTGTTGCTTCAATTTTCTAAAGAAAGGAAAAAGTTAAAGCAAATCAGACCAAATAAAACAAAAAATGTTGCTTTTTTTGTCTACAAAAAGAAAAATAAAAGAATGTTGCATTAATATTCTAAAGAAAAATTAAGCTAAAGCTTATCAAGCCCAATGAATTGGAGAATGTTATTTTTGATTTCTAAAGGGATTATATAGTATCCACTTATTCATGTAGATTGATTATGAGACAATAAGTTATGAGATACACATTACATTGGCATACACATCACATTAGATTGATTATGAGACAATATGTTACTTCAATTTCCTATAGAAAATAAAAGAAGGTTAAAGCAAGTTAGACCAAATGAAGCAAAGAATATTGCTTATATTGTTTGTACAAGACATACTGAATGAATGTTGCTTTAATATTCTAAAAAAGCACAAGCTAAAGCTAATTGAACCCAATTAATTGGAAAGAATGTTATCTTAACTTTCTAGAGAGATTGTAAAGCGTCAACTTATTCTTGTAGTTTTGTTATGGGTCACTAGACTATTAAATTTGTGTTGTATTGGCACAAAAAGAACGTGATTATTGTGATCATATAAATTTTCAGATAAAGGGATGTAATAATACCTATTAGTCAAAGAGAACAAGAATGTGGGATATCCATCATTTTTTCTTCCTAAGTAATATCATGGGTTCGTTTCTAAAATGTGACATTTAGGTGTAAGGGGATCATTTTCCCATATCATGTTACATAAGGAATAGAATGAAGGAATGTTCTTCAATTTCTGAAGATGACAAAAGCTAAAGCAAACAAGATACAATCAAGCAAAGCATGTGGCGTCTATTTTCTATAGGGAATGAAATGAAAGTAGGTTGCTTCAATTTTCTAAAGAAAGGTAAAGTTAAAGCAAATTAGACCACATGAAGCATAGAATATTTGCTTCTTTTGTCTATAGAAACTAGAATGAAAGAATTTTACATTAATATTCTAAATAATAATCAAGCTAAATCTTATGGATGAGGCTTGTGCTCTTCCAGTGGGAGCTCATTAAAGTTAATTAGCTGAAAAAAAAAAAGAAATTGAAATGAGCAAAGTTCAGGTTCTATGTTATTCTCCAATAATTTTTGAATCTTTCCATTAAAAAGAAGAAGAAAAGCACTAGAAGTGCATTGGAAGTAACATTCATTATATCTTTTTATTAAACATGAAAAGAAAAAACCGGTAGTATTAAAATATATTGATTTTGAAATTATAAATACAATATAAATTCTCTCTTCCTCTCCTACATGTCTCTTTCAGCCCAGCATACGAGTGGTTTTAGAAGTGTCCGCTAAATTGCGCCCCCCCCCCCCCCCCCCCAACCCTTTTTTTTTTTGGCTAAACTGACTGTTACCGGGTGTAAATAGAGTTTATGAACTTTGGGTCTCCTACAACAAATGTCAAATGTTTGTACGACATAATACTTGAGAGTGCAAAAGTTGCCAGTGAGGTGTTCTAAGTGTTGTCTTACCAATATGTCTTGTGTAAGAATATATAGAAATAAATTCATGAGATGTCTAATTAGGTGCCCTGTTTCTGAGAATAATTAGGTGCATGCATATGTGTCTTCAAGAACTATATGAAACCTCTTGTTAGGTATGACATTTCTTGTGTGTATAAATTAGTAAAGTGGGATATAAAATATAGCATATGTTTGTTCATTTTCATATATTAGAATGCGTGGTTTATAGCATTTGAAATAATTTTGCAAATTTATAACTCCTAACAAGAGAGAAAAAGGAAAAAAAAATTGGGGATTGAAGAAAATTTTTATCTCTTCATATTTTAATTTTAGGACTAAGAAATCATCTTTCATCGTTTCTTTTGTTTCATTAAACATTTTACTATAAATGATACATTCATGAGTATTATTTATTCCCTCTATTCGTTTCCTTGTTTGTTAGCTTTCCTAAATGTGAATTTATCCCTGAAAAGACACCAAACTGCACCACCTCTGATTTCTATTCGATCAAATACTAATATATTTTAATTAGGTGTTTTTTTACTTTATTCAGCTCTCATACGGTGCTCAAGAGTATAGTGGTCCTTCTAAAATACTTGAGAGTGCAAAAGTTGAGAGTGGTTATTGAATTATTTAGTTTGGACTCAACTTTTAGAGTGTTTACACAATGTTTGACATCTTGCAATTCGAAACACAGAGGGACTACAATGAGATTGCTCGTACACTATGCCTTGATCCCATTATAGAAAGATCAGCTTTCAAACTCACTGAAGAAGCTTGCAATGCTTTGCTGGTGGTTGTTGCATTGCTCGTTACAATCAACTTTCAAATATTACCCACCCCTCCTGGAGGAACTTGGCAAGATAATGCAGAGTCACACCGTGCTGGGACAGCAATCATGGACTCTTACCATTTCGATGTACTTAGTTATTTAAATGTTGGATCCTTTTTGTTTTTAATGTTTCCAGGAATCTTCCTCCTCCCCAGGTTGCCTCTAAGTCTGCTTTGTTTCGTTCCCATTGGTTTCCTTATTGGGTTTTTTTACATATTACTAAGTGTCCTAGAACAAGTCCTAAACATTACGTCAACAAATATATTAAAACGTCACTTTTTTGGTGGTCCGCAGTAATTATCATAGGGCTTATAGTCTTTTGGTTTTTTATGGTCGTCCTTTTCCAGACTTGGAAATGCGGATCTATCTTTGTGCTTCTCAGGTCATGTACAACATAGTTGTTTGGCTAAAGTGGCACAGACGCATTGGAAACTAGTGCCAAACTTCCCTCTTCTTAGATCATCCACCCTTCTCCAATCCTCTCTCTCTTTCATTGGTCTCCCTCTTTTTCCCCCGCCGTCCACCTTTTGCCGCCCCTCGTTAACCCAGGCTCGTCTCTACTTTTCAAAAATCGGTCCACCTCATTGCTCTTACCGAGCTCTCTCTTTCCCTGCTGTCGTCACCTCTCTTTCCTTTTCTCCCACTGTCTCAGGAAACCTCTCGGTCAATCTCTTCCCCTCCTTCATGCCACTAGTGGCCCGCTGTCCATTGCTTACCAGTCGTTGTCTGCCGAGTGGCCACAACAATTCTTGAGTGAAATTTGTGAGTGAAGAATGCAGAGTGTTGTATCTTTTATTATCCTGTATGTATGGTGTGAGAATCATTCTGCATCCTCATGATATGTCTAAAACGGTATTCTTATTCCAGGGACCTTTAGTTATGTATATGCTCCAATTATTCAACTTTTAAATTGTTCTCTTATTCTTCTTTTCTTTGTTGTGTATTCGAATCTTATAAGCATATGGATATGCTCTTTTGATCCCATCTTTTTTTATTTTTTTTCATTGTTATGGTGGTTTGGAGGAGGATGTAATTGGACTCTTTTTTCTTGTTTCTTTTTTCTTTTTGGTTTTGTAGGTCTAGATTTTTTCTGCATGTAAAGCTTCTCTTTTATTCTTCTTACTTTATTTTTTATTTATGGAGAATTTATGCTTCTTTCAATCATTTCATTTCATGGTCATCCAGAATTTATAGACTATACAAAAGTAAGTTATTAAATTACTTGCTACTAATAAAACATTAGAAACCAAATAAAATTTAGTAGAGAAAATTATAAGCACTTTTTTTGGAATCACACTAGACAGCTCTATTGTTGTTAGGTCAGTGTGATATACGATAGGCCAGGTGGTAGAGAAGTTGTTATGTATCTAAAACAACCAATTTTATTAATTTTTGCATTTGCAGGAATGCGACATTGCAATTCCAATACATATATGAAACACACTATGTATATGCTATAATAATAAAATTGGTTATAGCATATTTAGTACTTCATATTTGTTTCGGTGAAAAAATAAGTTTGTATTAATATAATTTAATGTATAAAATATAAGGATATACCTCAATATTACAAAAGTTATTAAAGTTACAAAACAATGAAGGTTAAAAGCATTCAAATCTCATTTTAAAGTGATATTTCTCCAATAAAATTTAATATTTGAAAAAAAAGGCTCTCTCTTGTGTAATTCTTTTTTTCTTTTTAGTTTTGCCAATAAGATTGGAATGTTAGTTATTTTGTTCTAAAAGCATCATATGTTGCATTTGGCCTATGTATAGTTAATGCAAGTTAAAAAGGATATGTTAATTGTTTTTTAGAGAAAGATTTTAAATCTAAAAAAACTATATCTAAGGGTTTTTTGTTTGAAATAAAATTGGTTTATAAAAAGTGCAATAAACCAAACGAACTCTTCTTTTTTAAAAAAAGATAACGAAAAAAGGGCACATTTGATTTTCCGTTACACTTTGACCATGCATCCTCTCTTTTTTGCTTTTTGTTTTTTCTTTGGCAAAATCCAGGCTACTTTTCTTTGCTTCTCAAACTATTGCTCGTTCAAGAGATATTCCCCTTTCAATTTTTTTCCAAAAAATTAAAAATTCAGAAGAAAGGCATATCCAAAATGGCGCCAGAAAATTATTACTCTTTTAAAAAATATTCCCTTTTCATTTTTTTTCTCAAGCTATAATTGCAGAAGAAGAAACACATCCAAGATGGTGCCATTTAATTTATAATGGTTAGAAAAAATATTAAATATATTTTGATGTATTATGGACTTGTGGTGAGGCCTTATTCATGTGCACAAATAAAATAAAAAATTCCAATGATAATGCTGTCTTTCAAAAAACTAATATACACAATAAATCCATTGTAAGAGAGAGAGATTAGACGGAAGTAAAATTTTGCCACATTTTTCATTCATTTTTTATGTTGCTAGAGAAAGAAAATATCCTTTTTTGTTAGTGTCCATAATAAGCTTGTCAATAATCATGGCCGTTAGCCACATGTACAAAGAATGTTAATAATTTACTGCTCATCACCTAAGGTGCAAAAACAAAATTATTGTGTGACGTTGTCATTGCAATACCTTATTTTGTAAGGTGTCCCATCTTTGTGAACTATATATCCCTTCTTCGTGAACTACACAACCTGCCAATCACGCATAAGTACATTGAAGAAGATAATCCTAAAGGAAGGAAGATGCAATTGAGAATTACAATTGGTATTCGCTAATCTATACATTATCCAGCCATCCAAGATTATTGCAATTTTTGTTAATCTACTCATATCAATTTTGATTACTTGATGGTTAAGGACAAAGAATCAAAAGTGTGAACTTGAGGCTTTATCTATCAAAGAAGTAAAACCAAAGAACTTCCAAACCAATTTTCTTGGTCACTTTGAAGACTATATTTGCTAGGTAAAAAAAATTACCAACCTTAATCAAAATAATCTAAATTACGTATATGAAAGTTTACTTTATAGAAAGGTGCGTTAGAATTCTCAATTCTATTTCAAGGAGTTTGTCATTAAGGAACACTTTAACCAGATATATCATATCTTGGCCCCTAAAAAGGTACTTGAAAAAAAATAAGTGTAATTGATATACATTCGAAAATCACAAAACAAAAAAAGTTTCTCTCAAAATGACTAATGATAAGAAAGACATTTTTAGGATTCTTCCATTCCCACTAAGCACATGGTGGGACCCACCAACCAGACTTTTTTTTGTTTTGAAGCAGCTCAACTCATCTTTTCATTACCAATGATAAACACCTTTTATTCAACTTTTAAATTGTTCCCTAATTCTTTTTTTCTTTGTTGTGTATTCAAATCTTATAAGCATATGGATGTCCTTTTTATCTCATCTTTTTATTTTTTTCATTATTATCGTGGTTTGAAAGAGGATGTAATTGGACTCTTTTTTTTTTTTTTTTCTCTTTTTGATTTTGAACGTCTAGAGTTTTTTCTGCATGTAAAGCTTCTGTTTTATTCTTCTTACGTTATTCTTTCTTTATGGAGAATTCATGCTTCTTCCAATAATTTCATTTGATGGTCATCCAGAATTTCAGATTATACAAAAGTAAATTATTAAATTACTTGCCACTAATAAAATATTAGAAACCAAATAAGGTTTAGTGGAGAAAATTATAAGCACTTTTTTTGGAATCATTCTAGACAGCTCTATTGTTGTTAGATCTATGTGATATATGATAATTCCATAAAAATCAGTTCATTTGATTTATAAATGTACTTTATTTTTTTGTTTGTTGCCTCTTTGATGATCTCTAATAGACCAAAATTTGCATTTACATGTAGTGTATTTCGAAGTTTATGTTGCTTAACAGAGTAATAGTGAATTTGTCCTTTTTTCCTGATAATTAGCATTCTATTCCTCTCCCCTCTTTTAAGAAGAAATAGGATATATATATTGGATTGACAAGAAGGGATGAGGAATTTTGATGTCTTGAACTTGGTACCTATTTAGTCTCAAGTAACATGAGTTCTAACTAAGCCCAGGCATGTTAACAAGTGTTTTGTATTTTATTCAAGATGGATTTAATAATAGATTCATCACAAGTGTTTTTGGTCATAATAAATATCATAAATTAACAATCCAATGCTATCTAAGTCTTCATAACACTTTTTCAATTGTTTCTTAGCTATATCTAATTTTCTGAACATCATTTTAGTTGTGAAACTATTCAACCTATTAGTTGAAAGGAATGTCTATCTTTTTTTTTAGGTTAAAATGTAAGTTACATTAATAAAATGTAACAAATAAAAGCATAGTAGCATACCCAGTATTACAATAATTTTCAAAAAAAAAAAAAAGAAAGAAACTAAGGGTAAGAGAAAATAGAGATTGAAAGTTTTTGGATCTCACTCAAAATGACATTTTCTTATAAAAGTTTGATATTATGAATCAAAGAAGCTATCTCTCATACAGTTTTATTTACTTTAGCCAATAAGATTGGAATGTCAACTATTCTATTCTAAAATTTTCTTTGATTCCATTTTATCCATAAGCAATAAATATAAGCTAAAAATGATATTAAGGAGAATTAAAGGTTGGAAGTCTAAGTATATTAGTTACGGGAGGAGACTAGAATTAGCAAAAAGTGTTATGTTCTCTTTGCAAACATATTGAATGCAAAATTTTCTATTGCCAAAACAAACGCTTTATGAAATTGAAAAAAAGATTAAAATCTTCCTTTGGGCAAGTAAAGCTAATGGACATTATGCAGCAAAAGTGGCATAGAAAGAAATTTGTTAGCCTAAAATTTCTGAAGGACTGAGCTTGATAGAAATTCATACGTGGAATAAGGTGGCAATTGGAGAACTCTTATGGTCTTTTGTGCGATAATAACTCAAACTCTTTATGTGTTAAATGGATGATAATAGAAAATTTGAAAGAAAAAAATGTATTAGAAGTTGATATGAAAAGATCACTGACTTGGAGTTTTAGGAATAGTTTACAAGTAAGAAGTAAACTTATACAACTAGTGATAGACTCAAAATACACTATTGTCAAAAGTTATGTCACACTAAGGGAGAATAGAGAAAATACTGAATGGGCAAGACTTATATGGAAAGGAGTATCAAAACATAATTTTATCTACTGGATTATTTTGAAAGACAAATTATCCACAGCAAATTATGTGGTTATGTGGAATAGCTCAATAGACCTACAATGCAACCTTTGCCAACAAGATGAAGTCACAAGAACATTTATTTTTTAAATGCAAGTTCACAAATTACATATAAAAGACTATTAGGTATGAATGGATTAACTCAAAGAATTAAACACTGAAGAGCTGAAATATGTTAGATGATCTAAGCTGTAAAGCATAAGAGTTTTGCAGTAACCTTACCTAGTATATCTTTTAAAGTCGTATTATATCACATTTGGAGGAAAAGAAATAAAAGAAAATTCAATAATAAAAGTCTAGACAATTTGACCATTATTGCTAAAATCAAAAAGGACGTAAGAGAGAAGATTTCATCTACTAAAGGAGTAAAGCTTATAAATTGTAATAAATTCTTGCAAGAGTTTTAAAATTTATCAAATGCAATGTTTGAGCCTAAATGATAATGTTGTAACTGAACATTCATGTAATTTTTTACAGTAATATATAATTCTTGACCTTTCACAAAAAAAAAAAAAGAATGATATTTTAAGAAGTTTTGGAGCCAAATATTTACCTTTAGATTCTCTTATCATCAATTGTAATTCTTCATTCTATCCTCTAATGTGACATCGAATTCCATTTTCAGTGAGGACATTTTTCCAAATCAACATTGTGCATGGATATTCAAAAAAGAAATGGCTCTTGTTTTCTACTTGAGACCAATAAAGTCACAAAATAGGTCAACTATAGGAAGCCATTATACCATTCTTTCTACTATAGAAAGTCAATCATGACAAACTAGCTATCCAATGAAATTATACTTGCAAATGCCACCAATCCAAATTAGACCATAATAATCCACTTTTTCATTTATTAGATAAAGGTCCTAATAAATATCTTTGCAAAAATAAGCAGACTTAGAATGTACTAAGGTAAGCATGGATCTTAATTTGAGAAGACCTCTCCAATTCCATACCATAGAACCTTTGATATCAAGTTACATTACCAAAGTTTTTTTTACCTTTTATACTACATATCCACTTACTCCATAATGAAGCATCTGGAAGATTTATAAGAGTCCAAAGAATATGTTCTAAAATGACTTTATTCCAAAATTTAAGATTCGGTAACCTCAATTTCCCTTCCTTCTTTGATGAGCAAATTGTCATCAAACCAAAGCATATGTCTATCTTTTTTTTCTTCCTAACTATTGTCATAGGCTCATTTCTAAGTTATGACACTTAGGTGAGAGTGGATCACGTGCCCATATCTTGTTACATGAGGAATAGAAGAAGGGAATGTTCCTTAATTTTTGAAGGAGACAAAATCTAAAGCAAATAAGATATAAACAAGCAATGCATGTCGCTGGTATATTCTACAGAAATTGAAATGAAGTTAGTTTGCTTCAATTTTCTACAGAAAGAAAAAAGTTAAAGCACATCAAACCAAATAAAACATAGAATGTTGCTTCTGTTGTCTATAGGAAACATAATAAAAGAATGTTGTATTAATATTCAAAGGAAAAATCATGCTAAAGCTTATGAAACCCAATGAATTGGAGAATGTTGCTTTTGTCTTCTAAAGGGATTATACAGGGCCCACTCATTCATGTAGCTTCATTATTAGACAACAAGTTATGAGATACACAATACATTGGCTTATATGAGCATAATCAATGTGAACATTGGTTTTGTCACATAAATGGATGTATTGTATTGGTAAGCAAAAGTAGATGACAATGTTTGACATCCATTTGTTTTCTTCATCAATAACACCATGGGTTCATTTGTTACATGCATGAGGAACATAAGGAATAAAGTACATGAAGTTCTATCTAAGGTACGTGCGCCACGGTTTGTGTATGAATAAAGTTAAATGACGTGTACAGATTTTTAGAGCTTGATCTAGAATGGAATCCCGCATATGATCAAGCATTATAAAAAGAACCCGCTCCATCTCCTGAATGCATTCACTCTTCCATAAGCTCGCCCCTTTTAGCTGTCTCTGGTCTCTCCCCTCTTAAAGCTGCTCAGTCAATGGCTAATCAATTGTCTGAAGCTCCTGAGTCCCTGGGCGCTAGTCAGAGTATTCCACCAGATATCATTGCTGACCTTTTGAGCGCTGGTCGAGAAGGAGACTGAAAAGTTATACGGTTTGATAGAGAAGTATCCGGGTGTTTTGAAGCTGATCGATGAGACTCCGTATGCGGACACACCTCTACATGCTGCTGCATCAGCAAGACATGTACCATTTACTGTCGAAATCATGATATTAAAACCATCCTTTTCTCGGAAGCCTAATCGAAATGGTTTCACCCCTCTACACCTTGTTTTGTTACAAGAACAGCCTGACCAGAACTGTGCTCTTCAACAAACACAATCAAACCCAAACCATGCTCTACAACATACACGGTGCAACGTGTACCAAGAATCACAGCCCGACCATGCTTCCCAACAAATACAACCCATCCTGAACCCTGCTTTGCTAAGAGCACAACCTGGCCTAAGCCCTACCTTCCTACAAGCACCAACCGAGCAGAAAAGATTACGCGACACGGTGTCCCGTTTCCTTGAGTTTGATAAAGACCTAGCACGTGTTAAAGGACCCGGGGGTTGGACTCCTTTACATTACGCAGCTGAAAGAGGTGATCTTGAGCTTTTGATTGATATTCTAATTGCTTGCCCAACGTCTATTTTAGATTTGACAGCTGATGGTAAGACTGCTTTACATATTGCCCAAAACTATGGAAACTCAAAGGCTTTTTTGATGTTGTACGATTAGCTTAACCAAACATCGTTAAAAGATGCCTTCTGGGAGAGAAGCGTGACGCAAGAATTGAAGTCGGAGATCTCAAAAGTTATACGACGTCAATCTCTATCCAAGGCAAGTCTTATTCTGTATATTTTTTAATTAGAAATTAAAAAAAAAAGAATAGAATTGATATAATAGGGTTTTGACTCACTAAAACGGGTAGTTGTAAGACTCACTGCAACAAAAAATTTGGTTTCTAACATTTACAAAAATAAACTGATCTAGTATCACATCAAATTCACATGATGATAAACTCTCCAAGTTGTCTTTGTGAACTTGAAACTATACACAAGATGCTTGGGTTGACACGCAAATTTGCTCTTGCATGTACTTTATCCATTTTTCTTCCCTCGGGTTCCATTCTCACGTGATACGTTTGCCCAAAATTCATTTCCTTTACCTTTTCAACAACCTTTTAGAATTTATTATAATTAAAACTTCAAAATTAACAAAATAGATAAATCAGATGTCTCTAAATCAACAAATTTAATGAGTAATCATACAATTCAATAGCTTTTAATTTTTTGTTGTTAGATTACGGTATCACCTTTGAAAATGTTGTTGTCAAAAGTTGTTTTTGCTATAATGTAATTAAAAAATTGCTAAGAAATGATCTCATTTGCTATTGATATTTATTGTTAGTTTTTTTTTTCCTTTTTTTTTTTCTCCCTTTTGGGAGTGTGAGGTGCTATATTACAAACTATTTTGAGTGTCAAGATAGGATGGAAGGTGGTTATTGAATTATTGAGTTAATTTAGACTCAGCCTTTAAAGGATCTCCCCAATATTTGATATCTTTCAACGTGGAACACAGGAGGACTACAGAGAGATTGCTTACATTAGCCGTGACCCCACTGTAGGAAGTTCGCTTTTCAACTTCTCTGAAGATACTCAATGCTTTGTTGGTGCTTGTTGCGCTGCTTGTAACAATCAACTTTCAAATATTACTCACCCCTCCTGGGGGAACTTGGCAAGAGACTACGAAAGATCACCGTGCTGGGACAGCAATCATGGGCACTCAGTATTTCGAAGTACTCAGTTTGTTAAATAGTGGATCCCTTTTTTTTTCAATGTGGGCAGTAATCTTCCTCGTCCCTAGATCACCTCTTAGCCTGCTTTGCTACGTTCCCATTGGTTTCCTTGTTGGATTTTTTTCCATATCACGAAGCATCCAAGACCCAAATCCTAAAAATGACTTCGAAGAGTTTTTTGGAAAGGTATTTTTTCTTGACATCGGGTTAATTATTATATTTCTTGTCGGCATTTGGTTTCATAAGGTCATACGTTTCCAGACTCAGCAGGTGCAGATCTTGATCCGCTTAATATACATTGCTTTTTGCCCATGGTGGCGTAGGCACCCTGCCAACTAGCACCAAACTTCCTCTTCCCAAGACCAACCGCCCTTCTCCGATCCACCTATTGCCACCCCTCGTTAACCCACAGCTCGTCTCTACTTTTCAGAATCCAGTCCTTCTCATTGCTCTTGCTCACCACTCACTCATTTTCTCCCACAGTCTCCGCAAACCTTCCGTTCAATCTCTTCCCATGCTTCGTAACACTGGCTGCCAGTTGTCCATTGCCCACTAGCCGCTATATGCCGAGTGAAAAATTTGTGAGTGAAGTCTGCAAAGTGTTGTATTTTTAATTATCGTATATGTATGTTGTGAGAATCATTCCGCGAGCGAACTAATGATATGTCAGATTAGGTGTTCTTGTTTGTGGGACCTTTTACTACGCATCTGCTCCAGTTATTGTATCAACCTATCTGTGATCCAATAAAGGATGTTTCCTTAAAAACTTTTCCCAACACTTGGTTCTTACACCTAATGAACCAATTGAGAAAAGTTATGCTAAGAAGATATGAAGGTGGCGGCTTGAAGAAGGTAAGCCAAGACGATCAGAAGACCATCCCCGAAATTCTCAACCACAAGTGGATATGTCCGCCATGTCCAAGCACCTTGCCAGGACGCGGGATTGGACCATGGTCCTATAGGCACTCGTCGTGCGGGATCTGTACCATTAGAATGAAAACACATTCAGATAGAAAGGAACGTAACTTCTCTCAAAGAGTTGTCATCATAGCATAAAATTGGAAATGAACATCAATGCACAGACTGGGATTTCATTACAAGAATGATAAAAACCCAAGATATAAATTAATGATGCGAAATTGGATAATCCGTCCATTGCACGGATGAAAAGATTGGAATCATTGTACGGGCAATCTCGTTAGTTCTAAATGCATTGAGCAGAAAAACATATGGAGTGATAAATCCTTAGGAATGGCCGCGCGAAAAGTAGCTCCGCCATCCCATGGCCTCTCCACAAGTTTGAAAACTTCTAACAACAAATGACACCTTCATTAATTGATCTTTAATGATTAAGTGTATTATTATAATGAACTACCAAAAAATGATCTCATATGTTTGTCAAGGAACTTTCAAGTAGACGGACAATTTATCACCAAAGATCTAAACTCCATTGTCCTAGGAACATCACATGCTCATACATTATGTATGGACCCACTCGATCAGTCCTTTTGGTTTTCAAGCTCCTATTTTCCTTATCTTTTGATTTTATGCAATATCCTCGTAATAGATTTAGATGAGACTCTCAACAACGTCAACCAAATACAAAACGTCCTGAGAGTAAATATAAACAAAAAAGAAAACAAATGACATTTCATAGAAGGTTACGCATAAGCTCTATGCAGCAAGTACATGGGTTGAATAGAACAGAATAAAGTGCTAGCGGAAGCTGAAAACAGAATATATCAATAAAAACAAGGAACAAGACGTTGTTAAACAAAGATTTTTGCTTCATTCACAGAAGAGTTTCTGATACAACCAGTATCATTCCAAAGCTTTAACACGTACATACAGCTTGCAGATCCTACTGCAAATACTAGCCAATTGGCTAAGGTCAACAAGTAACATAGAAAACTAGAAACCGATCCTGTCTTACAAGCATTGCAGCTCAAGACTTTCCTGAAAATTCCGAAAAAAAGTACAGGCACATGCTTTTACAAAATGCAACTCTCAAACTGCTCCTTTGCATAGGTTTTATGTATAGACTTAGCATACAAAATAAGTCAAAAGTCCCATTACCTTCCTCGGTTACAGCTAATTACATGAGTAAGCAAGCAAGGCTTTGCAACGTTGGAAAACCATGGGGTCGCCCACGTTGAGTTAACAAACTAACATCTAAGCGTGGCATTCAACTGTGTTGTGGGATCAACATAAGCACACTGATCTATGTAAGAGTTGGGTTGGACACTTTCCCGTCTAGATAAAAGGTGCTGACAAGTTTTCTTCGCCTCTAATTCACTAGGAAGCGCAACAGCAGAATGAAAAATACAAAGAATATGCAAAAAATGAATTAGTTCACAGAGCCACAAGTAATCCACTTCAAGAAAAGAAAAAAGGACCTGAGAGCTGTGATAAGTACAGCTGCGATAAAATATGAAGACAGGAGATGATAGGGCAGGTTGATCAGTCCACTTTTAAGATCACAAGGGAAGAGAAGGAATATTGCAAAAAACGTACCAAAAGAACAAATAAGATTCAGATCTAAAGTGTATTGTGAGATGGCAGATGTCCCCACTTTGGGTGAGAGGCCAACACCCAAAACCCTTCTAGGGGGCCTTACCATTGCTTGGATGGTTACTATAAAAAGCAATATAGCAACTACCAACAATAACTTGCGAGATTATTTGAGATATTCATTCTCTATCGGAGAAAGAACACATAAAGCTTCTTACCAATTATCATTGGAGTTTTCAATAATCTATCGTAAGTGGAACCTTCATGAGAAGGAAAGTGTTAAAGGATACATCAACAACTTGTTAACAACGAGCAACCACATTAGTGCCTACGTCAGAATTTGTGCCATGTTAACCCTAACCCAACTGGTTCCCCACAACCTGACCAACCCACTTAATGATCTGATAAAAACTCATGATCACATCCCTTGTGGTGGCTTGATTTCCTCGCCATCACCATCACTAGATTTCTTACCATATTGAGTGATTTGAATATGCATAATTTCCATTTGTAAATTCTATATAGGTTTATATATTCAATCATATCAACCATTGTCTCTATCAAGAAAAATTAATCAAATTGTGATTCACAAAGTTAAGGTTTTTTGTTCTTTGTTTGTTCTTCGTTCTCTTCATTAGAATCCTAATTCCAGTGACTCAATTCTACATTTTTACTTTTCTTTATGGTATCAAGAGCCTTAGGTTCACGCCCTAATCTGCAATTTCACCCCAGAATGTTGTCTTCTTCTTCTACTACCTTCAATCCCAAAATCCCCTTTCAACTAATTTGACTATGCCAGTGGTACCAAATTCCTATTCTACACCCACCACTCCTTCCTCGTCCTTCCAAGAACACTTTGATAGTATAAATTTTGTCATCTAGTACATGAGAGTCCTCCCTTTTCTTATCTTGCATATGCTTCTCTCCATCCTTGAAGGCACTCAACTTGCCTTATCCACCACTATTTTTTACTCCATTAGCATTGCAACCCTGAATTTAGCCTACACAACCTAGTTAACTTGTGACCAAACTACGTTAAGTTGGATTCTAGCCACCTCCACCAACACAGTAGTTACCCAACTTTTAAACCTCTACTCCTCCACCGTAGCATTGGATTTTCTTAAGAAATCCTATACAATGCAATCCTTTGCACAAACTTCCTCTCTCCATCTCCAGCTTCACACTATCACCAAAGGCTTCTAATCAGTCATTGAATTCCTTCACAAGGTCAAAAGGCTACTTAACCAACTCATTGCCATCGGTGTTAAAATCAACGATGACAACGAGTATGCTGGCTAGCTCTTCCATGGTCTTAGGGAAGAGTATGACACCCTCACTATATCAATGTTGGTCTAAAATCAAACTACCCTACTTAGCCATAAGGCTTTACATTGTCAAATTTTGGCTTAAGAAGGCCATCTACTTCATCATGCAATCACTGTCATCACTCTAGTGGCCTTCACAATGTACCTAAGCTCCTTTCAGGGTTACCCACCCCTCAACCTACTTCTCCCTTCATCCCGACCCAACCCTCACTTTGATCATGTCCCCTTAACCCAACATCACAATGCCCAACCCACCCAACCCATGATAGGCTTCTACACACCCTGCCTACTCAGTCCTAGCCCACTAGAAACCAAGCCTAAGGCTAACGTTGTTATGGGCCTTTCTATCATTTCTATCATCGAGCAGGCCATTGCATCATAAACTATTGCAAACGATTCAACCTAAATTTTAACCCACCCATTCAAACTCCAACCCAAGCCCATCTTTTTTTGCATGTTCATCTTATTTATCCTGTACCCTACCTCACTCAACCCCGCCCCCCTCCCCTCCTCCACTGCAACCTTATTATGATTATCCTGCACCCTAACCTACCCAATTCCCTCCTCCCCTACATGCCCACTATAGCTACCATACACCTTACCCTACTAAATCCTACCCCTTAGCTCATTTTTCCTCTTTTCCTCTTATATCTCATTATAGCCCTTCCACTCTTCCATCTATCCTTAACACTACCTCTTGGTTTTGCGATTTTAGTGCCTTTCATCATGTCACTAATTCTCCAGTTACCCCATCCCATCTGACCCTTTACACTAGGCATTAACAACTTATTATGGGTGATGGTATCTATCTTCCCATCACTCACATAAATACTCTTTACACTCCTACCTTTTAATTGTCCAATGTTCTTGTTGTTTCTTCCAATACTAAAAATCTCTTATTTCTCTTTAAATTCACATCCGACGCCTCCAACCCTAGTCCTTTTGCTTTGTGGCACCAATGTCTCAATCATCCCTCCTTTACAGTTCTCATTTGTCTTTTGAAGTCCTTTATAATAAAATACTTTTCACCTTCCTCTTCCTTATGTATGACATGCACTTTTAGTAAGAGCCATTGCCACCCCTATCCCTCTATTGAGTCTAAGTCATCTATTCCCCTTCAATTAGTTCATTTTAATGTATAGGGCCCTACTCCTATTGAATCTTCTATTGGCAATAAATTCTATCTGTGTTTTATTGATTATTTTTCTCACTTTTCTTGGCTCTACACCTTTCATAATACTCATTCTCAATTTTTCACTATTCTTATAAATTTTCACAAGTTTGTCAAAAATCAACTTTACTATAGACTATAGGCAGTTCAGTGTGATGGTATACCAAAGTTTCTCTCATTTGCCTTTCAAACCTATCATCAATAACATGACATTCACCAACGCCTCTCCTACCCCTATTCATCTTTCCAAAATGGTACTACTAAATGCAAACATTGCCACATTGTTAAAATTGGCATCACCTTTCTCACTTAGGCACTTGTCTTGACACATTTTTAAGATTTTGCTTTTAAAACGGTTATGTTCTTGATCAAACACCTTTTGACCCCAGTGCTTGACCATTGCTTTCCTTGGTAGGTGCTCTTTCACTACCCTTCAGACCTTTCTTATCTTAGAGATTTTGGCTATGTAGTCTTTCCTTAGCTTTAGCTGTATACTCAACATAAGATTATTCCTTATTTTCAAGCTTACATCTTTCTTGGGTATCCCTTAGGCTATTATGGGTATCGATTGCTATTGTCTCCAAACTCGATGCATCTTTATTACTACAGATGCCATTTTCCATAAGGATGTCTTCCCCTACCATTAGCCACCCCTCTCTCCTCCCTCTTCCCCACCTCCCATCATTATTCCCATTCCCGTCCCTATACCTTCTCCTAAACCACTTTACTCTACTGTCTTTTTAGATCTACCTGATATCACCCCCTATCTTCCTACCCCCCTTTCCCTCCCCTGCCCTCAATATTCCACTTCCCGCTCCTCATTTAGTCACCCATCTTTAGGATGGCCCATTGCTTGTCACACCCCCACTTGCCACTAGACATTTGCCTTCATTGTTATTGCCCATCCATATCCTAAACCCACCTACTTCTCCCATGTAATTCATAATCCCTAGTGGTGAAAGGCTATGGCTACTAAGTATACAACTATAATTCATAATGGCACTTGGTTTTGCCCCCCCCCCCCCTCCTCCTCCTAGTGTTCACCTCATTAGTTGTAAATGAATCTTCAAAGTCAAGCTTAGGTTTGATGGGTCTCTTAAGTAGTATAAAGTTCATCTTGTTACCAAAGGCTTCCATTAGTAGGAGGGCATCGACTTTATTGAGACTTTTAGTCCATTTGCCAAACTGATGACTGTCCGCACCTTGATACTTATTGCCTACTCCTGTGGCTAGTCCATTTGCTAGTTGGACATCTCTAATGCCTTTCTTCACAGACATCTCATTAAAGTTATGTACATGGAGCAACCTTTGAGCTTTATGAACCACTCTTACTTGCCATATATATGTCGTCTCTATCGCTTTTTTTATGGCTTAAAGCAAGCCCCTTGAACATGGTACAAACAATTAAGCTCTTTCCTCACATCCATTGGTTTTGTCATCTCTATTTCTAACACCTTGCTTTTTACTCTTCATGTTCCCCGGTACAACATCATCTTACTCACCTATTTTGATGACATTATTCTAACTAGGTCCACCAAAGCCCCCATTTTTTTTTTTACAAATTCTCCAATAGGAATTTTTCCTTAAGGATGTTGGCCTCATTCATTACTTTCTCGGCACTATGGTGTAAAACCACTTTTAAAGGTCTTATTCTTCATCAAGCTAAGTTCACTTAAAACATTCTTGCCTACACCAAGATGAGTGATGCCAAAGCGATCTCCACTCCCTACACCATTGATGAATTCCTCTCTATGGCATGGTAAGCCCTTTGTGAACCTTGCTTTTTACCACAACATTGTCAATGCCCTATAATATCTAACTCTCACTTGTCCTAACATTGTGTATTTCATCAACACTACTTGCCAGTTCCTTCATGGCCCCACCACTAATCATTGGAAGGCTATCAAACATATCTTACATTATTTGGTTGACACTCCTCACCTTGGCCTTCATTTCACTTGGAGTCCTTTCACCTATTTTCATACCTTCTCTAACATTGATTTTGTTGGTGATCATGATGATCAAAATTCTTTTTTTTTATGGAAAAGTAAATTGTATTAATACATATTAAAGTACAAAAGCACAAAGGCATACCCTAGTATTACAAAAGTCACCATATCTATGAAAAGATGAAAGTTGGAAGCCTCCAAATCTCACTCAAAATAATATTGCATTGAGAAGATTTTATATTTCTAAACAAAGAATCTCTCCTTCGTACTATCTTCTTTATTTTTGCTAAGAGAATAGGGATATCCATTGTTTTCCCCTGAAAACGTCTTCTATTTCATTCAGCCTATATACAATAAATACAAGCTAAGAAAGATATCTTAAGAAGTTTGGCAACTAAATCCCTTCCTTTTATTGCTTTGATAATCCATTATAGTTCTTCATTCCATCTTCCAATATCACGTTGGATTCCATTCTGAGCAAGAATACTTTTCCAAATCATCCTTGTCTATGCACATTCAAAAAGGAGATGACTTTTATTTTTTAAATGAGATTGACAAAAATCACAATATATGTTTACCGAAGGAAGCCATCGTACAATTTCTATTGTTGTAGAAAGTCTATCCCTACAAATAAGCTATCCAATGAAATTATGTTTGCTAATGCCACCTATCCAAATTAAATCATACCAATCTATCGTTTCTCCAACTTGCTAAAGATCATTATAAATCTTTTGGCAATAATATGTAGGACTAGAGAGAACAAAGGTAAGTATGGGCCTTAACTTGAGGAGACCCTGCCAACTTTAAGCCATGGTACCTTTTATGTCCAATTGCATTATTGAAATTCTTTTACATTTTGTATTGTGAATCCATTTACCCCATAATGAGACTTTTGGGAAATTAATGAGATTCCAAAGCATATGTCCTAAAAGGACTTTATTCCAAATTTTAAGTTTCAGTAAACCTAATCCCCCTTCCTTTTTCGGTGAACAAATAGTTTGCCAAGTTACTTTGTGAGGATGATACATATCTATATTACTTGCCTATAAGAATTTTCTTATCTTTTTCTCAATCTCATAAATAGTCTACTTTGACGATCGACATTCGGTTGATGGTTTCTACATCTTTTTGGGCAAGAATCTTATCTCTTGGAGTTCCCACAAACAACACATTGTCACCCACTCCAACATGGAGGCTTAGTACAAGTCCTTTGTCAACACCATTATTGAACTCATGTGGCTTAAGTACCTCCTCTGTGATCTCCAAGTTTTGTCACCTCATCCATTGACTTTATGGTGCAACAACTTATTTGCACTTTCCTTGACTGCCAATGTTTGGCTTGTGGTCAACTTCACTTGCAATTCATTTCCTCTATGAATTAACCTATAAACATCTTCATCGAAGGCCCTTCCTCAACTCGTTTTTGACTTCTTCACTCTAAGCTAAAAATGCATTATGCCCTTTTAGCTTGCAAGGGGATGTAAAAGGACACGTTAGTGACCCATTAGCAACTAGCAACCATGTCAACACCTACATTAGAATCTACACCATGTTAGCCCTAACCTAAATGGTGCCACGTAACCCAACCAACACATTTAGGGATTTGATAGAAACCTGCATTCGCATCCATAGCTATTGCCCGACTTCCTTGTCATTGCCGTCACCAAATTTCTTACTATATCAAGTGATTCAATTATACATTATTTCCATTTGTAAATTTTGTATAGGTTTTCATATTAAATTGTATCAATCATTATATCTATTGGGAAAAATCAATCAAATTGTGATTCACAAAGTTAGGGTTTTTCGTTCTTTGTCTATTCTTTGTTCTCTTCACCAGAATCTTAATTTTGGTGACTCAATTCTACATTCTTACTTTCCTTCAAAAAGTACTAAAAAGTCTTTCACGATGTTGCATATCCTTAATCTCTTATCATGCACAAAGTCAAAAATTGTTTATGCTTTTAAATTCATAGCATTCAAATCAATTTACAATGGAAGCACAACTTAAAATCCAATAACATCCAAACTATCCGCAAGAGATATAAACATATAATCACTAATCCATTAATGTATAATAGAATGTAATATTCAAACCCTCAACACATTGAAAAAAAATAAAAGGGCTAAAACAAGTCCTAAAAGGAAAATAAATAAAAGCATATGTTTAAATTAGATAGATTAGAGCTTAAGTAAAATTATCCTAAGACACTCGATGTTCCTCATAACCTATTGTACAAATTTACCCATTTAATTGCTAGGATTGCTGCTTTGAGATCAAACTCATGTAAAAGTGCTATCACGATAAACACCCTAGAAAAGATAAAAGAAAAAAAAAACAATATTTGATGATTAGCATTTTCCAAATCATGAATGCCAAAGACAAGTCAATGTAATCTTCAAGTCTAGATAATTCAACCATTATTGCTAAAATCAAAAAAGATGTGAGAGGGAAGATTTCATCTACCAGAAGAGTCAAGCTTATAAATTGTAATAAATTTTTACAAGAGCTTTGGAATTTGCCAAGTGCAATATTTGAACTTAGATGATGATATTTTGTAATCAAATAATTTGTAAATTTTTTTATAGGTGATATATAATTTGACCTTTCACCAAAAAAAAAAAAAGTCAATGTAATCTTTGAAACGTTATTTTTAGACCCAAACTTTTGAACCAACCAAGACTCATTTGTCTTTCTTGTTAACATTCCTTCTATGAATCCTTATGGTAACTCTTTTTTGAAGCTAATAAATCTTTTTATTACAAAAATGAATGGAGAGAACTTACCTCACATAGATTTTCGGATATTGCAATGTGCAACAAAGAATTGCCCTTTTCATCTTGCCAATTCAATACTCCGCTCCTAGAAGGAGGCATTTTTCGACCAAGCCCACTAAAGCCATCCCAACAAGAGCTTAAAAGCATCAATGTTGCCAAATCATAAGGCAATATACAAAACAGACTTTCTCCTATTTGTTAGATCCTCAATTGAACTTGGACAAGCTTCTAAAAATTTGGTCATAAAGTAAAGATTACCTCTTTGAGCAACATAATGTAAAGCAATCCAACCCTCCTTTCCTGGGACAAAAACAAAGCTTTCATCGGCATAAAGTAATTAGAGCACTACTTGGGTTTGCTCATTCTATAAAGCAAGATGCATGGGGGTGTAGCCATCTTCGTCAAGTTACCTAGCAAAGGAAGGCTGTAAGCCCCATGATCTCCATTGTAAAGTTGGTTTTCCCTAAAGATGCAGCAATATGGAGAGGAGTCTCAGCAAACGGAAGAAAATCAATCTTGTGCAAAGCATATTCATCTCTACGTATCAATGAACACAAGGCATCGATGTTTCCTTGATGTGCAGCAGTCCTCAAGTAATGATTCAATCTCAGAGAGTCGAATGAGAGGGTATAGAGCTTCAAAAATTTTGAGAAAGAGAGTTGCAGACGTCGAAGTTATTTGCATTCCGTACATGAAGATATGGATGCGACATCCTGTGACGTATACACTAAGGATGCGACATCCTGGTACGTATTTGAATTCCGTACATCAAGGTATAAACAGAGTTCATGTGACCATGAGAATTATCAGAAGTGCTTCGCAAGTAACATCTGGAGTCCGTTTTTTCAAAGGCATGGGGGAAGGGGAGGGGGAGGGTGTATGGAACCTAAGACCTCTTAGGTCTAAGGCAGTACTAGGTGCCACTGACTTGAGCGCTTGCCGTTGGACTGAAGAGGTTGTTGAACTAAGCTATTATGTTAAACTTCGATGGATAATGGACACGTACTTAGTGTTTTATTCATGCTGTACGTAATATATGCAAATGGTACTCCATAGACGATATGAGATGACTATATAAGACATGACTACGTTCTAACTAATATATATATATATTTACTTTTGTACTCTAATTTTTATTAATAAAATTTATCATTTTATCTAAAAAAATTACTTATAATTTGAAAAGATAATTAAAACAAACCCATTTTAGAATAGTAAATTACCGAACTTCAAGAATTATTTTACCTCTTAAAATTTTCTCAAGTTTTCCTTCCAAAGAAAATTATTAAAAATTCGACGAAAGTGGCATCCGAATTGCAACAATATCTTACTAAAATTTGAAAGAAAATACATTTCGTTTGAACAGACTATTAACCAAGCACAATTTAAGAAATACCAAATCACAAAAGTACAAGTTTTCTATGAAAGAGATTTGTGACATCATCTGTCATAATGTTTTTAACCAGTTTTCTCTTCTGGATTTTAAAATAAGAAGCCAATTCTTTTATGGGGTGTTAGACGTAGTAACAGAATTCAAATGTCAAACGTCAGCAGTCATAATCTTTGGGCTCAAAGGCTCGTTTGAAATTTTCAGTAAGAAAATTATATTTTTGAATTTGGGAATCCGAGTCAATACCATCCATCAGAAGACAGGGCATGTTTCCGCGACAAGGTCTAGATGCATGGTAAGGCGACCTGAATGTGCTTTAACTTTAAATTCATGTTTATCCCATGCTAAACATCTTATGTGATAAGGTTCATGTCCTTCCTCTTAAAGGGAGAGCAACGCTCATTAAGGCCCAGGTGAAACATAGAAAGTAATGGAGTTTTCAGAAGAATGAGTCTTACTTTTTGAAAATTTCGGAGGTCACAGTTTAGCAATTTGCACGCTGTCCTTTCTTTCTCTTTTTCTTTGGTGATTTTGACAGAGCCCAAACAGAGGGCCTGCATATGGACCTCAACGACAAATCACAATCAAACATGAGTGCTTTTTCACAATCTTCCACCTCGGCCTCTGTTAGCAGTCATTTCAAGCATATCACAAGAAATTGAGTTTGTCAAAACCTAAGCCTACTTGTTTTGTTCAAATTTACTTTGTTTAGAAAGGGAAGTAGTTTTATTTATAAAAAATATAATTGACTAATATATTAATATAAGATAAATACTGAATTTTAATAAATGGCCTTGAAAAGATATTCTTAACAAGAACTCAATCTATAAATAAAGTGTTAAAACTTATAAAAAAATGATTTACTTCTAATTTAAAACCCCTCAAGTTTTAAGTTGATAAACTCATTTATTTATCAATTATTTTTTAAAGTTTTATATTTTCTATATAAAACTTACTATGCCCCCTCATCTTAAGTGTGGTTTTACATTCACTTGTACCGTGGACATTAGATGTATTACGTTACAATCAGATGGTCAAGCCTTACATAAACAAATGCCAGGTTAAAATTCTTTGATTATGCTGCATGTGAATTCGGTAACAACACGCCTTATAATTAAAGGAAGTGCACATGGCGTAGGCCTCTGTGTTCTTTTTGAAAATTACAGTCCGTGTTTGACGGGACGGCCATCTGCATGGTTTACGGCTTAGTTTAATCCCGTTCTTTGGGAAACTACTGACGAATGGGGTGAAAAATTAATCAATAAAATAAGTGAATGGAATGGACAGAAGGTGGAGCCAGTTATGTTTAATCTAAATGTAGAGTTAGTAGATGGAATTGGCACGTTGTGTTTTCATGTGCCATGTGTTCTTCATCATTAACTCTCAATTGGTTAATAATGGTTTGCACGCAATCAAAGCATGCTAAAACTGATTCCAAGTCATTCATGCATAAAGACTCAAAACCTCCCTAAAGTGTCTGAAGTTGCACCCGCCTGACACAATCATCTCCTTGGTAGGATTTTTGCAAAATAACTCATGCTGCTTTCGCGGTCTCCATAGAGCTTGCGATTTGAAGAGAACCTTTAACTAGACAGCCTAGTTATCGTAATTCATTCCATTCAATTTTAGCAATTACAATTGAATAGAGTTGCTAGATGCCATTGCAATTTAACTCTGATACCAAATGTTAGAACTAGATAAGAGAGAACGGATTCAGAGGAAGAACAAAAACTTACGAAGCTACTGCTATAGCTTTACTGTTTCTCTACATGGATTACAGATTTCTACACGACGTGCAAGTGCCACCTCATGGACACTCGTTACTTTCAAACATGCCTACTCATGAGCATTCTTCTCCGACGGGCATCTCAAATACACGCCACCGTGAAGCTGGTCATGTCTTCAACGCGTGTCAAGTCCTTTCTTTGGTTTGAAGTGGCAGCCGCATCGTTTGACTTTTCAATGCCAAATTTACTTCTTCAACAAAAATGCAGTATATTGCTCCCCGTATAGAAAGAAAAATAAAAAATAATTCCTCTTAAACAATGAAGAGCAATATATATATTAGTTATACAAGCTCTCATTTAAAAAATCTATCATATTTAATATGTGCAAAAGAGGACTTTCTTAATATTTCTATGATTGACATGAGGGTTTTCTTAAATTTTTAGTGAGCCAATGAGATATCTTTTCAGTATTTCGGCAGAGAATAGAGGGGGATGATTTAAATATTTGAAGAGCCTTGACTGTCTCCTCACGCCCTCCCCTCGCCAATTTCTTTTGTTCTTCGTCTCTTCACCACACGGCTGTGAATTGTCCTCTAAAGCAGGATCTAGTTTGTGTTCTTCTCACTAACAAATAGGATACCACATGTTTGACTCCATGGCACGCCATGAACGCTGGCGTGTTTGCACTGTAGGAGTGGATTCGTAAGATGTCTAATTATGTATTAGGATTTTTTTAGAAACTTGCCTGATTATTTACTTCAAAATTTGCATGTTGATCTAAGCAGTTACTTAGTTATTTCTTTTACTATGGACTAATGGAAAAAAAGGTTAGCTAAAATGACCAAAAACAAATCCCTGAATTCTTCAATCTCACTTAGGTACAAAGACCAAAACAAAAATACAGAAAAACATTAACCAATAAAGTCCTACACTAAAGAGAAAAAAAAATTATAATGTAGTTCAACATAGAACAGTCAACATTCCCGTCTTATTGGTTAAAGTAAGAAAAATTATATGAGAAAGAGCTTCTTTGTTTTGAAATGTAAAATTCTCATAGGAAAATGTCATTTTGAGTAAGATTTGAAAACTTTCAACACTTATCTTTTCATAATTGTCAAAATTTTATATGTTGAGATACACTCCTCTGCTTTTATACACTATTTTTTATTAATACAAAAATACATTTCAACCAAAAAAAAATTATAATGCAGTTGAAGTTTAGGAGGTTTACAACTGTTCGGCCTTCTAACGAGGAGAAAAGACGCGTACTTGCAAGAAAGAATTCGTTGGCCAGCCGCTCTTCTTCGATCCTCTGTTTCCCTCACTCTTGGCAATCCTTTTTTTTTTTTTTTTCCTTTTTACCTAGATCGTCTCTCCTTTCCACAAATTCATTGACCCCATTGCTCCTCCTTTCTTCACTCTTTTCTTTCCTTCCTATCGTCTCTCATTTTTTCTCTCACTGTCCCACCGCCCCTCAAGCTCTTCCTCTCCTTCACTCCTCTTCCGCAACCGGCTATAAATACGATTATAGCGACTGCGAGTATGCTTCAAATAAGACAGAAAGTTTGCATGGCGTAGTGCTTGAGAGTTATAAATTTACTTATCGTGTATTTATGGTGTGAAAAACTATGTGAGTGAATTTGTGAGATGTCTACCTAGATGTTGAGACTTTTTATCATGTATGTCCGTAAGGTACTGTATTAATGTATTTGTCCTCAGAAGGATTTCTTTTAGAAACTTTTTCACGTCATTTACTTGAAAAGTTAAAGTTTACATCTAAGCATTGTTTAATTCTTTATCTAATACGAAATACTAGAAAAAAATTATCAATAATTATTATTGTATTAATATAGCTATTTTTTTACTCTTTTAAAAAGGGTTTTCCCACTTGACAAAAGTAATTTGTTTTTTTGAAAAAAAAAACCCTACTTTTACAAAAATTATGTCATATCTTTTTCATTAATTTCTTCTTCATTTCTACAAATAAAGGTGGATCATTTGCAAATAATCACCTAATTTTACAAGTTAAAATGCTTCTTGTAAAGAACTTCTATAATATATTCATAAGCATTTTGTCCCCTTAGGAGACGTCAGCACATCAGGAAGGGGATTTATTTGCTTACTAACTTCCTTACTAGCGTAGGAGTGCCTGTACTATGCAGATCCTTTGCAGGTCTTTTGCTTTTTTCGGTGGCAATAGAGAATGGGAAGGGATATGAGTCATGTTTGGTTGCTGTGTTTCCCATAAGGCCACGTCATACTGTCCATACAGTAGTAGGAGCTCTTATAAAGAGCAGAATTGTAAAAGACTAGGCAACTTTTGAAATCTAAGAAGCCCAAAGATTGTTTTTCCTTCTGAAAACAATGGTGCTTCTGTCCTTTTAACAATGCAAGAACTCCACACTATTCCAAAACTCCCTTGATCAGTCCCAAATGAGCGTTAATATGTCCCTAGAAGAGTCAGTTGTGTGTTCACAAAATTGTGCATGTAACAATAAGTAACACATATGAGTGTCAAACTTCTTTCAATAGTTCTTAACCCTTTCATATTATGTGTCATATGTACATGGGTTCTACGTTGTTGCTAAGAGAAACATAAACCAAACCCTAGATTTGCTAGACAATCCATAAAGGTGGCCAAGCGAAAAGTAGGTTAACATCCGAAGGCCTCTCCAAAAACTTGAAAACTTCTAATGACACTACAGTGTTAAGTGGCTCAGCATCCATCGTAACATTGTAATTTCTTTACCAATTGATCTTAAATGCTCAATTCGATTGTGCTTATGAACTAAGACAAATATATATATATATATATATATATATATATATATATATATCTCCTACATTGTCAAGGAACTTATCACCCGTTATTGACGTGACATTACATGTCCGTAGCTTACTTATGGGCTTCCTTGATCAGTCTTTTTGGCTTTTGAACTTATATTTTCCTTTTATTTTGGTTGTATGCGATACCCATCTAATGGATTTATATGAGACTCTTAATAAAACAAGCGAAATACAAAAACAACGGGCGAGAAAAGAAATTAGAAAAAAAAAAAGAAAAAACAAAATGGCAATACATAGGAGGACAGCTATTACATAAATCATCAAGCAAAAAAAAATATCACTTCTGATTGCTTCATGGATAAAGACAAAAGGGTCCATAAGAAAGTTGTCTCTAATCATACAATCAGTCATATGCAAGACAAAATGTCAATAATTACTACCAATCAGCAAAGAATCATGCATGCACTAGGGATCAAAATCTTTGTTCAACAGGAAGCTAGTACCAATAATGCATGAGAATACATTTGATGTGTGCATTTCATGGTATGATGTTGAGGTTATGTCGGAGAGGAAAACTTTCTTCCCGCTACTGTCCTATCCAGGTGGAAAGAATAATGCATGAAAATGACTGTGGGGTCAGTGCAATACAAGCGACAAAAGAAAAAGAAAGCGCACAAGATAAAGAAAGTTCAAATTACGACAAGCGGTCGACAGCTAAGACATTGCTCCATTTTTCTCACTTCAATCACGTTTTACTGTCTACGGCAGAAAGATTACTCAACATATAAAATTGTCGAAAAGCTTAACTTTTCACTCAATGATTTGGGAATTAAAAAGGGGGGAAATCTTTACTAGTATCTATCTAGCCAGACCATTTTGTAAAAGTTGGTTAGACTAATATTTTCCCATTGGGTCCGCTGTCATAACACGATGCCCAAGACACAGTAAGGAGATGGTCACTAGTTAACCCTTAATTTTCACTGCAAGGAGGTGTCCTTTGTATAGTCAATGTCATCATATGCATTCTCATATGTTGGGACATCCTTGTACCTGTTAGCCAAAGAAGACAATAATGTCTGACATCCATCTTTTTTCTTCGTCCGTAACATCATGTTTCCGTTCTTAGGTGCACTACCATGATGTGGGTGAGGAGGGATCATGTGTCTATATCGTGACAAAAGAGTTTCTTAGAGTCTAAAGGCTTATCTTAAATTCAACATTTTATGTTTCGGGCTACCCTTTTCTAACACCGAGGTATTTGCTGGTTTAGTAGTTTAAAGGGTTTCCGTCATGAAGTCCAATTGTTATGATCTTTAACTAAAACCAAATTTAGGCTTGAAAACCCTTAGAAGCTTCCTAAATCCAGGTTCGTATTTAATTGGTACAACATTGTTTTTTTATTTTTTTATTTTTAAATTGAAAGTTCTCAATGGCTCAATCACTGAATATCTCATTAAATTAAATGAGAAAATTACATCTTCCAAAGAAAAGACCGTAGAAGAGATACATTCCACGATTCCCGAGTTGGTCTGACCTGCATTTAGCTGAGCTTCCATCTTACCGAACAAGCATGTTAACAAGCTCCTGCCTCCTAGCAGGGTTCATATACTGCAAGTTCGTCAAGCATCTTAAACTCCTTCGAGAAACAAGGCAAAAAGCGAGAAGATTTTAACTCAAATCTTTTAGGTTGTCAAGAGTCTCTGAGGAAGACACCATCTCAGAAGTGGTCTCAGACAGTTTTGGCAACAGGTGTTTTTCCAACGAAACTTGGAAATTCTCTGCATTCTTGAATAGTTGAGGCTGAAGAACACCATGCAAACGTCCAAAGAGCTGCTTCTTCAATGATTCAAGAGAATGGTCCAACCTCTCTAGCTGCTCCATGGCGTTTACATTGTACATGAACAAGCCATAGTACAGATCAAAGCTATCTCCTGCAGTATTCTCCACCAGATTCAATAAAGTGTCGTAGCCTTTCGTGTTAATTGGTGTTGACTTCAGCTCCAGCTTTTCCAAAACCCTTCCCATTGTGTGGGTAATAAATTGCGACCCTGCTGCGTGCCAATCGTGTTCTGCACAAGACATTTCCACCATTCTGCACCCTTCCTGGGCAAAAATATCAAGAAACCGGTCACATCGTGATGTTCTTGACTTATCACTTCCAATCCTTACCTTATCATAGACGAAAGGAAGAGTGTTCCACCCGTTTTTTCCACTCTCAGGTCCAAACATAGGATGTGTGCAGAGAACATCAAAATCTGGTGGCAAATTTTGAAGAAACAAACTTCTTGGAAATTCTTTCACGGAGAGCACGTCAACAAACAGAGTACTTCTTTTCAGTCTCTGAAATGGCAATGACCTCAAAACTTGCTCCGTAGACAGGATGGAAGTACAAAGAACAATCACTTCAGGATGCTCTTCGCAAAGATCATCAGCATCAGAGAAGTAAGACACCCCTAATTTTTGAGCTACATCAGAATAGTCTGTCCTAGAATAGGCCAAAACTGTGTGACCTTGGCGTACAAAGGTCTTAGCCAGGAACTGACCGAAGTTTCCAAATCCAACTATTGCAACTTTTAGCCTTGGGCTGTCATCAAGTTGTCCAGAGATATGTCCTCTGTTTTCATACGGCTGAGCGATATCCTGAGTACTTACAGCCAACGAGGAAGAAGATGGCAATGCAGCTCCATTTCCAGGTTGAGACCGCTTGAGCAACTGGATGTAACTTTCCTGCGAATGCCGTGCTTTCTTTGCATTCTCGAACAGTTGTTTCCTGACCGCATGATGCAAACGACCAAAGAGCTCATTCCTTAAGGCCTCCAAGGCCAAATCCAACCTCTCCAACATCTGTAACGCGCTCTTGTTGTACAAGAACAACCCGTAGTACAAATCAAAGCTATCCGCGGCCGTGTTCTCCACCAAATCAAACAGTGTCTCATACCCCTTGGTATTAATGGGCGTGGACTCCAAGCTCAGCATATCCAACACCCTGCCAACCGTATGGGTGATGAACTGCGACTCTGCGACGTGCTTGTCGTGGTCAGCGCAGCTCATCTCCATCATTTTGCAACCTTCGCTAGCGAAGACATTGAGGAACTTCTCGCACCGTGAAACTCTAGATTGTTCATCCCCAATTCGAACTTTCTCGTAGACAAAGAAACGCCCGCTCCAGCTCTCCCTAGCGCTTTGGGGTCCGAACATTGGATGAGAGCAAATCAAATCAAAACCCGCGGGCAAAAGATCGAGCAGCAGGTCTCTTGGGAATTCTTTGACAGAAAGGACGTCGACGAACAATGTGCTACGCTTGAGTCGATGGAGGGGGAAGGAGGAGAGGACCCGTTGGGTGGAGATAATGGAGGTGCAGAGGATAACGACTTCTGGGTGTTCCTCACAGAGGTCGTGGGGGTCGTCGAAGAAGGAGACGCCGAGGCTCTTGGCGGCGTGGGAGTGGTCGGAGCGAGAGTGGGCAAGGACAGTGTGGCCTTGGCGGACCAGGGTTTTAGCCAGGAACTGCCCGAAGTTGCCGAAGCCGAGGATGGCAATTTTGAGGTGGTGGGTGCCCTCGAAATGAGCAGCCGCCATCTTGGATTCGTAATCGTAAGGCTGGGCGGCGTCGAGGGCTTGCACACGGAGGGGTCTGCAGCACCAACGAGAAATGGCGGGAGAGATAGGTAGAGAAGGGAGAGAGTGGTGCAGAGGGCAGAGAGAGGGTTTGGATGGCTGCAAAAGCGACGCCGAGGAAGGGCGGCGCAGAGTGGAGGGAGAGAGCATTGTGGTTGGCCTGCTTGAGAGGAAAGGGGTGGTGAGGATGTCAGATTTCGTAGGTTAAGGAAGCCATTAAAAGCATAAAATTAGGAATACATAGTAGATGATGGCATATAGAAAGGACAATAAAAGTCTTGTCATCCCCTCATATACGCACATGCTTTCTTTGATTCTCCTCAGACTTAGTGTACTTACTAAAAGATTTAGTGCTCTCCAAAAATATAAGGCATGATTCAATTTCAATTTATATAGTACCAGATATTAGTCAACTCATTGCACAGAAGCCCTTATAGGTATGATCAGATCAACCAATCTTCTATCCATATTACCCTTTCTTGAACAATAGCAATAACAAAATACATTAATAAACAAACGATCAAGTTGCACATAAATAAATGCCTGACATTTGTTGATGTATAATATCTGAAATTCAAAAAATAATAATAATTAAAATAATAGGGGAAAAAATATATAAATATGTTATGCGACGTTAATAGGAACTCACCTTATAATTAAAAGGAGTGTACATGGATGACCAATTGGATATTTTCTGGCCTATCCATAGCCCCACTATAAAAATGCCTAATTAAAAAAATAAAGACAAAAAACTATTTGAATATGTTACATGTGACATTAATAATAACACACCTTATAATTAAGAAGAGTGCACATAGATGACCAATTGCATGTTTTCTAGCCTATCCATGTCCCACTATAGAAATTTTATTGGCCTCACTATAAAAATGCCTAATTAAAAAAGTAGAGACAAAAATACTATTTGAATATGTTACATGTGACATTAATAATAACACACCTTATAATTAAGAAGAGTGCACATAGATGACCAATTGCATGTTTTCTAACCTATCCATGGCCCCACTATAGAAATTTTATTGGCCTCACTATAAAAATGCCTAATTAAAATAAGTAAAGACAGAAAATTTATTTGAAAATACTGCATGTGATATTAATAGTGACACACCTTGTAATTAAAAGGAGTGCACATGGATGATCAACTACATATTTTCTAGCCTATCAATGGCCCCATTATAGAAATTTTAATGGCCCAAATATATAAAAATTCCTAATTAAAATAAGTAGGGATAAATAAATTATTTGAATACACTACTTAAATTAAAATAAGTAGGGAAAGAAAAATTATTTGAATACACCACATATGACATTAATAGCAACACACCTTAAAATTAAACGGAGTGGACACGAATGACCAATTACATTTTTTCTAGCCTATCCATGACCCCACTATAAAAATGTCTAATGAAAATAAGCAAAGATAGAAAAATTATTTGAATATATTGCATGTGATGTTAATAGCAAACACACCTTATAATTAAAAGGAGTACACATGGATGATCAATTGCGTGTATTTTAGCCTATCCATGGCCCCATTATAGAAATTTTAATGGCCCCAATATAAAAATGCATAATTAAAATAAGAAGGGACAAAAAAATTATTTGTACCAAACATGAAAATCAAAAAAGTTAATCGAACAAATGATCACAGAAACAACAATTGGTTCAACAGCAACGATTCATTTCGTTTGATCTCTGTGTAAAATTAAGTACTATATTGAAGCTTGCAAACCTTTTGTTTCTAAGTCTTTTAAGTCAATATTAATTAGTATAAATTTCCATGATACTTGTGCCAATCATGGACAGGTTGTCGAGGGTACGCGCCAACCAGGATCACTTTTTGGGTTCACTGCTGTGACAGCCCGTAAAAGGGGCTGCGACGCATATAAAATATGATTTTTCCATTATCCGTTTCTTTCACGGAACAAAAGTCCAAGGGATAAAATATATTAGTGTAAAAAAGAACAGTAATTTCCCTATAGATTCAGATTGGCTCGAAGAACAAAGACATAACGTGTTTAAATCATAATACCTTATTGCAAGCTTCATGCTTTTTCTTCTTGAACGCATAGGTTGGGAGGTGAGTGATGGGCTGCTATGAAGCCCTTGATAGGTATGATAAGGTCAACCAATCTTCTATCCATATCACCCTTTATTGAATAATAGCAATAACAAAATACATTAATAAACAAATGGTCAAGTCTCACATAAATAGATGCCTGACATTTGTTGATGTATAATATTTGAAATTTAAAAAATAATAATAATTAAAATAATAGGGACAAAAAAATTATTTAAATATGCTGCAGGTGACGTTAATAGGAACTCACCTTATAATTAAAAGGAGTGCACATAAATGACCAATTGCATGTTTTCTAGCCTATCCATAGCCAAACTATAAAAATTTTAAAGGCCCCACTATAAAAATATCTAATTAAAAAAGTAGAGACAAATTATTTGAATATGTTACATGTAACGTTAATAGCAATACACCTTACAATTAAAAAGAGTGCATATGGATGACCAACTACATGTTTTCTAGCCTATCCACAGTCCCACAATAGAAATTTTAATGGCCCTAATATAAAAATGCCTAATTAAAAGGAAGTAGGGACATAAAAATTATTTGAATACACTACTGAAATTAAATAAGTAGGGATAAAAAAATTTGAATATACTACTTAAATTAAAATAAGTAGGGACAAAAAATTATTTGAATACATATAATGTTAATAGCAACACACCTTATAATTAAAATGAGTGCACATAGATGTCCAATTGCATGTTTTCTAGCCTATTCATGGCCCCACTATTGAAATTTTAATGGCCCCACTATATTAAAGTCTCACAAAAATAAGTAAAGATAGAAAAATTATTTGAGTACGCTGCATGTGGCCTCAATAGCAACACACCTTATAATTAAAAGGAGTGCACATGGATGACCAATTGCATGATTCCTAGCTTATTCATGGCCCCACTATAGAAATTTTAATAGCCCCAATATAAAAATGCCTAATTAAAATAAGTAGGGATAGAAAAATTATTTAAATATGTTACATGTGACTTTATAGTAATACACCTTATAATTAATAGGAGTGCACATGGATAATCAATTGTAGTTTTTCTAGCCTATCCATGGCCCCACTATAGAAATTTTAGTGACCCCACTATAAAAAAGTCTCATGAAAATAAGATAAAACAAAAAAATTATTTGAGTACATTGCATGTGACGTTAATAGCAAAACACCTAATAATTAAAAGGAGTGCACATGGATGACCAATTGCATTTCTCCTAGCCTATCCATGGGCCCACCATAGAAATTTTAATAGCCCTAATATAAAAATGCCTAATTAAAATAAGTAGGGATAGAAAAATTACTTAAATATGTTACATGTGACTTAATAGTAATACACCTTATAATTAATAGGAGTGCGCATGGATAATCAATTGTAGGTTTTCTAGCCTATCCATGGCCTCACTATAGAAATCTTGAAATCAAGTTACCCAAATGTTGATGTAGAGCACAAAAACAGAGCACCATAAGCACGTGAAAGGCAAAGACAACATCTCACTGCAATATTCTCATTTACAACAAATAAAACTAAGCACAACACGCGGAAGGGTTGGCTCACGAATATTCCTTGTTCTTTAAAGGGACTACCAACGACTCGGCTGAAAATTTAATCAATGATATTAATGGATGGTATTAAAGGTGGAACTAGTTTTGTTTAATAAAGACGAATCTAGTGGATGGATTAATGGATAGGTTTAGCCTAAATCTTGTCCTATTGTGTCTTTCTCTTATCATTTCAATTTGGAGGGAAAGAAATTTTAACGAGAAATTTCTTCCAAAAAATGAACTAGTCGAGGAGCAAAGACAAGGCCCAAACCCGTGACAAAACAAGTACTTTGTTTTCCTATGTTCTTTTATTTTCAGAAAGTGAAAGGTTATGTCGTCTTGGAGTAGGGTTGTCGGACATCATTTGGTTTTATCTAAGTTTTAAGTGGTAGGAGGGAGGATGGAGGATTGTTTGGATTAGACTTGGTGTGGTTATTGAATGATGATTTTATTATTAACCTTATGATTGGATAATTTCTTTGATATAAATCTTTTGGTTAAACAGTTATTTTAAGATCAAATCAATCCAAGGATTATTAGATTTTACAATTGGCATCCAAGTGAGCTTTCAATGAAATTCTTTATTATGAAATTCTCATTATTGTTGTTGAATATTGATTTTAATGTTAATATTGTCATCCAATATTTCTTTTGGCATCAATAAGAACCTAAATAATGAGTAGGTGATAATAAACAATCATAGGAAATGCCATCTATTGCTTCTTGTATAGAAAGAAAAATAAGAAATAATGCCCCTTGAACAATGAAGTATATAAACACTGGGAGCAAAATATATATTAGTTTTGCAATCTCTAATTTAACAAATCTCGCATTTATATTATGTATGAAAGAAAATGTTCTTAAGATCTTTATGCTTGACATGAGGTTTTTCTTAAATTTTTGGTGAGCTAATGAGAAATTTTTTCAACATTTAGGGAGAGAATTGTGGGGATTGTTTTAAACCTTTGAAAAGCTTTGTGTTATTCTCACTAATTATAGAGCAAATAAACTAAGCACCATAAGCACGTGCATCGCAAACACAACATCTCACTGCAATATTCTCATTTAAAACAAAATAGCTAAAGGACAACGACTGGAAGACCCAACTAACACATATTTTCCACGTTCTTTAGTGAGACTACCAACTGGTGGAATATTTAATCAATGAAATTAATGGATGGGACGGAAGGTGGGGAGTAGTTTTGTTTAATCAAAGGCGGAGCTAGTGGATGGATTATAATTCATATAGATGATTGGTGGAATCAATATCAAATGTGAATCTACTTTTGTTTTATTGTCGGGGTTGAATTAATCTGCAGAAACTCGACAAAGAAGGAAACAAATGACACTAAGAAATGAGGAAAGTCAGAGTTTGTAACCTTATGTAATTTGGGCAAAAATTGAACTAAAGAAACAAATGCCTATGACAAAAGATATAAAAGAGATAATACTATAATAAAAATATAAACAAGAGAAATAAATTTAGTAAAAACAACTTAAATATAAAAAGGTATAAAGCAAAAATAAAAACATCATAAGTAATTTGAAAACCATAATTGTAGGGCCTAAATGTCTTGCTACATCTCTACACAAAATGTAACATATTTGAAAAATAGTTTGTCGTATATTGTGCCTGAAGTCCTATTTATGGGAGGAGTTGACACTTTTTCTAATGTGAACAAAACAAGATAACATAAACAATGGCATGCTTAAGGTATTTGCTAGCAAGTGTGTTAGATATTGTGGAGAAGGACCCTTCCCGGAGACGATATGGGGAGGGGGGGGGGGGGGGGGGGGGGGATTGTTAGAGCTTCTTTATGGCACTCTACAATGGAGTTATTGTCCATAAGGCCTATTATAAATTATTTTCAAAGATTCAAAGGTCATGAAAAAAAGCATATTAAACTTGATACCAAATTAGAATGGCCAAAAGACGAAGACGTGGAGAGAATGAAAAATCCAGTGAGGAATGAAGAGATAAAGTGCACAGATTCCAAGTAAAAAGGGCTCCTTTTGGCAGACATTTTTTACGAGATATCATAAGCATTAATCTTCACACTATCAATTGGGTTAGTATTTTTAGCTGCAAATTGATGTGGGATGAGAAAATGGTCAACTGACTGCACGAGGCTGGACAAGACACCAACAAGAAGAAGCAAAGGGTGACCACGTTAGAACTATAGCAGGGTTGAGAGAATTCTGTTAAGAGGGGATTGGGGATTCTGTATTTTAACATCACCTCCTCAAAACGCCCATGTCCATCCCAAGCCATAGCTCCCTATCCCCCAAAACCAAACCTATCCAAAATAGTTTCATTACATCGGACATCAAGAGAAAGGTTTCTCTTATGCATTCTCTCCCACACCACGCATAAAAAATCAAAACACAGCACTTGAGAGCAGTGAAGCACGAAACAGTCTGTAAATATTTCTTCATTTGAATGCACAACTATTTAGAATGAATTAGATCAATAAAAATCCCATTCAATTAGTTAAGTCGGACTTAATGGACAATGAAACACAACACATTGCACTTCACTACAATTTAGACTAGTACTTGTAAAAATTATCAGCAACTTTGTTATATTAAAAGGCATTTAATTATCAAGAAATTTAACAATATTTGCAACATCTCTACATCAACAAAAACCTTATATCAATATTTAAGAAAAATATTTTTTTATAGCATAAGTTGATAATAATTTTTTTTGTTAAAAAAAAAAAACAAAGACAGTATCTTGATAAATTTTATTAATAATAATAAGGCTGGACATGATAACCATACTTCGAATAAATATAAGAGCAAAGTATAAGCCTAATCCTTAGAAAAGGTAAAATGCCATACATATCAAACTACCACAAAAATTTGCAATAAAAACATGAAGTACATTGGTCAACACATTTACTTAACCCTATAATGGTCTATAATTACCTAGGCCTAACTACTCCTACATAAAAAAATAAAAAAAAAAAAAAAAAACTACTAAAAACGAGTATTACGGGAAAAGATTTCAAATATGAATGGCAACTCACAAATAATTTGTAACAAATATATTCATTCCTAAAAAGGTTGTCAAACATCAAACTAGTTTTGTACATTGAAGAACTCAAACTCTATCACCCGCACTTTAAAAGATATTCTTGTAGCGTCTTATCTACCTTATCAGCCAACAACAAGTTGACAAAAATGGTATTGGAGGTCGTACTTGCTGAGAAACCCTTGTCAACCATTATCTGGAGATATTTTATTGCCCACGATATCTCATCATGCTGCAAAAACCCTTGCATAATTGTGTTGAATGTGATTGCATCAGGGGAGCAACCATTCTTGCCCATTTTCTCAAGCAGCTCCCTCGCTTCATTTAGCTGTCCCTCTTTACAAAGCCCTTTGATCATTATGTTGTATGTACAAACATTTGGTGATAAACCTTTTGTAGGAAGGCGGTCAAAGAGTTCTCTAGCAGTTGGAAGTTTCCTAGCATTACACATACCAGTAATCAAGATGTTGTAAATCACAATATTAATGTCCAACTTCTTCTCGATCTCTTCAAATAGTGTCATTGCCTCATTAAATTGTAGACTCTTAAAAAGGCCATCAAGCAAAATGCCATAAGTTCTAATATCTGGATGGAGGCCACGACATTCCATCTCACGGAGCAACTCTAGTGCCCTCTCAAGTTTCCCAACCCGGCAAAACCCATCCATAAGAGTACTATATGTGACAACATTAGGAATCTGTCCATAGTTGTGCATTTCACGAAAGAAACTCATTGCCTCATCGAGTCTTTTATTTATACAATATCCATTAATCAATATGTTGTAACTAATTACACATGGTGAACAACCCTTCCCAACCATCAAGTTAAATGCTTTGATAGCCTCACCCATCTTATTCTGCAAACAGTAACCATTAATCAAAGAATTATAAGTCACAATATTAGGCTCTATACCTTTATGAATCATCAAATCAAAAACTTCTTTTGACTCTGTTAACTTCCCTTCTTTTCCTAGTGCGTCCACCAATATGTTGAAGGTACGCAAATCTGGCATGATTTTCCTCTGTGTCATCTCATTCAATAGATTACGTGCCTCCTTCAAGTGTTTGAAATTGCATAAGCTTTGAATCAAAGAAGTGTAGGTGACCACATTAGGCTGCATACCTTTCTGAATCATCATATCAACAACTTCTTTTGCCTCCACCAACCTCCCTTCTTTTCCCAAACCATTCACCAATATGGAGAATGTTTGCACATCTGGCCTAATTCTCCTTTCTATCATCATGTTAAATAATTTAACTGCCTCCTTCAATTGCTTGAAATTACATAGGGCATGAATCAAAGAATTGTAAGTGATACAATTTGGTTGAATTCCTTTACTTGTCATTTCGTCAACTAAGTTCATAGCTTCACCAATTTTACCTTGAATGCAAAGCCCCTTGACAATAGTATTAAGAGTTGCACACTCCACCTCAAAACCAAGTTTTAGAATTTTTGCTAAGATGGAGAAACTAAAATCCACCCGGAATGTATGACAAAAACAATTAATCAAAACATTTAGAATATAAAGGTCAGGAGCAATTCCGAACAATTCCATTCGTTTGATTAGAGAGATCACAGTGGCATGATGCTTCATTCTTGCAACTACACTTAGCAACTGACAAAAATCTATGATGGAAGGCAAAGGACGCATGTGAAGCATGCTATCAAACAAGCCTAAGGCATCATTAAGGTTCCTTAAGCCTCCAGATTTGCATCTATCTCTCAATGATTGCAAGAACTCTACTGGGTTTTCCACATTGCCTCTACCACTACAAGTAGCGTTAGTGGAAGTAGTAATATAACCGCAAGAATAATGACACATTTGAACATGGAACGGAAGCCTTGTGTGATAATGGTGAGAAGAGTCAACAAAGTGATTCAATGAAAAAGAAAGCGAGTTTCTAGGTTTAGTAGTCGTAAACCTTTCCCAAGAAAGAAAAGTAGAAGCAATACCAAAAGCACTTCTTCTCACCCACATAATGAGAATGTTCAAAAGATGGAACTCTTATTGAAGTTGAAAAGCCCTTCCTTTGGCAAGATGTACTGAGTTGTGTATGCTCAGATGAGATTTCCAACCTGTTGAAACATAAAAGCATCTGATTTAGGAAACACCAATTGTAAAGCAATATAGCTACGATTTTAATTTTCTTTCCTTTTTTTATAAGATTTGCATAATTCAAGATCATGTGCAAATGCAATGGAAGGGACTCTGGAAAAAATAATTCTCCTTGAAATGCTTTTGGAGTCTAAAACGAATAGTGTAGTTATAGTTTCATGGCGCTACCACACATCCATCAACTCCATAAAGGATAAAAAAGACAACAATTCATAACTGAAGAATTTTTAGAGAGAATTACTAACAAGAACCAGATGGAACGCCAAAACAAGATGACAACATTTTATATTCAATTTGGAAGAATCTTAACAATTTTATGTTAAATTTGTACAAATGAGAAATCTCATCTAAGAAGTACTTTCGTCATAGAAATTTCAACTACAACCCGTGAAAGAATCTTTAAAGTTTTGTGTTAAATTTGTACAAATGAGAAATCTCACCTAAGAAGTACTTTCTTCTTAGAAATTTCAAATTCAACCCGTATCTGACCAGTTGGAAAAGTTACAAATTCTCGAGCTGATGAGACTAATTCGCCATATAGGACTAGAGATTGTAACACAAACTTGGGCATTCGTGGGCCTGATGAACTTAACATATCCTAGCGTGAACATTGGCCTGGTGTGTGTGTGTTTCCACAGTTCTTGCGTTCTTAGCAATAATCGGGGAGACAAAAACAAAGCATTTTCTGCCTTGAACGCAAGAACTTGGTCGCAGAGGCACCACAAAACACAGCAAAGTTCTGCTCAAGCAAGGACGACCAAGGAAAAAAATGAAATTGAGAAAAGGTAAGTTTTGCGTTGGGCAAAGAAACTCCAATATTTGTGTTAATTTGAGACTAAAAACTACTTCAATATAATTATTTATCCTAGATAATCGAAAGAAATTCTGTTTTTTGTTGGACTTAATATCTGATAACAAATGCCATTAATTATAGAAGTCCTAAAACATTTTCAATGAGCACCCCTCTTTTTAAGTCTCAAGTAAAAACTAGCATAAAGACCAGATGCATGTGGTCGGCAGAACCCAAAAAAAACCTTCACCCAATCCGCTCAAAAATTGCATTAATAAAAGGCATTCCTCGCGTTTCCAGTAAGCTCTATTTCTTCCAACAACAAGAACGCATCAAGAGTGGCGTAAAACAGAGAGTACAGCATAGAGGAAAATAAACATCTGTCGAACAACCCACAATGGATATCTAGCAAAACCACACCAAGAAAGGAGGAAAGATGTAACTTACTGTGCTGCGGAGGTCCCTTACAAAGACGGTGGGAGCGACGGCGAGGTCTCGAAAGTAAAGAGGAAATGTTTTAGGGTTTCTTCCTCTTCTAACTAAAAACTTAGCCCACACACACCACCGGGCTTGTACACGGCCTGTCTTTAGCTACCCCTATAATACTTGTTTAATTGGGCTTTGGTTGGACTTGGGCCTAGTTTTGTTAAATATGTTTTGGATACAGACCTATGATTATGTACAAGTTGGTCCAAATATTATTGAGTGACGATTTGATTATTTTACTTAATACGTCTCAGTTCTATATAAATCAGATTCCTGCTTAATGTGACAAACCATAAGTAACTTCATTATTTTGAGGTCGGGACTTGTTGGACAGCAACTCTTGTGGTTCAGCTACAGCTTAGACAGTTCTTGGTTTAGTGGTTAAATGGTTCCTGTCGCGATGTCAAATCACATCCGAAAAAAAAAAAAAATCTCTATGGAACAAATGGGTTGAGTGAAAAAAAGGAAAAGAAAAAAAATACATCAAGGATTATCTCTTTCGGGACATTAGGGTTTTATCATGTGAGGTGATGGTTTCATAAGGAAGGAAAAGGATGGACGGTCCATTTTAAGTACTCCTTTTATTTTGTAATCAAATAAAATATAATTTATTTATTGATTGTTGTATTTGATGTATAGCTATAAGCTCAAATCAATTGTAATGAAAACTAGTTCTCTAGTTTGCTTTAATAAATCTCCTTCTTTTCCCTACATGATAGGGTCTTCAACATAAGGGACTGTCTCATTTTTTTCTTGATTTAATTTATTTGCTTTAGTATTCACTCACTATATTGCTATCTTGCTCAGCTCAGAAGGAGTGTCACGTGCAATGCAGAATAATCTAAAGGCACATCTTAAATTCATCAATCTTGTAGCTAAAGTGTATTTGTATTCTCAAATCACCACAAAATTTACACACAAATTATCCACAAATACATCACTATGAAATCAAATAAGAATGAAGCACAAACGACTAACATCAAGTGCCATTAAAGAAGGAGATTTGTTTACAACTATATAGATTTCTCTCTTACGTCACTACTACAAGCCCTCATATATTTCATAAGTGAAAAGGGCTAACTTAATGTGGGCCTGAGCTACCCAAAAATAAAAAATAACCTTTCAATGAGTTTGGTATTTATGTTAGACCTTTAAATAGCTACACTTCTTTCCTTGTTACTAGTTTCATCTTGACTAGAAAGGGTTGGTACCACAAACCCAATGATAATTATTGAGAAAAAAAAAATTGATGGCATATCGATTAGGGGACATCCATCTCTAATCCACCCCTATTAGAAGAGAACGGTCCATCTCTCATTTGCACAATAGCATTATACATTATCACCTTTCTAGAAAATTTTACAGGCATTTCCTCTTATCTGTCCGATTGACTTTCACTCACCCGCAAATGGCTCAGAATTTGAGTGCTGCTACCCCTCAACAAGAAAGCATTAACCCAAGTTTTAGTTTTACAGCTACTCTACAAAGAAATATTGATTGATTATTGACAAACAGTAGATAAGGATGAAGTACAGAACACTAGACTGCTTTCATGGAAATTGGGGTAAACTTTTTGGATTTTTTTGAATGCGGTCAAGAATGTGGGTCCTTCCGTGTTTGAAAAGTATGGTAGTAAAACTAGTTATATCTTTTTCTTTTAAGTTGCATGTCTCCTACGGCACTCTCACCATAGAATTCTCAGCATGGTGAGTATGAATTGGGGTAAACTTTTGAGATTTTTCGCACTCGGTCAAGAAAGTGGGTCCGTCTATGCATATACCAACACGAAGTCCTTGAACGCATAGGTTGTCGTGGGACCATCCTGAACTATTCAGGTAAGTTGCGTGTAGAAGACTCTTTTTAAGTTCTGGAAAAGTATGGTAGTAAAGTAACAAAAACTTTCACATCACGTGTTACCTCTTTTTCTTTAAGTTGCGTGTCTCCTACGTGATTATTTATAAAAATAAAAAATTATAAAAAACTCTATGTTCTCGATGAGAATAAATACTTGGATCCCTTGCATGTATCGTCATCTCCATTTAGCTGTCTAACTGTTTCATCAGCGCAATGGTTAGATACAACGCAATTTCTACTGTTCATATCCTCTTCATTCTTCTCTTTCATGTGCTTGGATATGCACCCTATGTTCAAGTTATTAAACCTGTTTCATGTATTAAAAGCCCCACTTTGACGTGTTCAGAAACGGAAAGGACAGCACTTCTTAGCTTCAAACAAGGTCTCATAGATCCGTCAGGTCGACTCTCTTCTTGGGTTGGTGATGATTGCTGTAATTGGGAAGGCGTTGCTTGTGAAAACTACACAGGAAAGGTTGTCAAGCTTGACCTTAGAAACCCGTTTCCAGTGTATGGATTTGATTCTTACTACTCTGTCTCTGATGAAATAGTCAAAGCCTATAAGAAGTCATGCTTGAGAGGTAAAATAAGCTCTTCTATACTTAATTTAAAGCATTTGAGTTATCTAGATCTAAGCCTCAACAATTTCAGTGGAAATCATATTCCTAAGTTTTTGGGTTCAATTGAGAGTTTGAGGTATCTGAATCTCTCATACTCATTATTTTCTGGAGATATTCCCCCCATCTTGGGAATCTATCAAGCTTGCGATATCTAGACCTAAATTCATTTCCAGATAGCATTCCATTCTTTTTTCGTTTGGGTGCTAATTTTCCCAAATTGAAAGTAAAAAGCCTACAGTGGTTCACTGGTTTTCCTCTACTCAAGTACCTTAATATGGGAGGTGCAGCTTTTGACAATGTAGAAAATTGGCCTTTTGTGGTTAATCTTTTTCCTTTTTTATTAGAGTTACACCTTTCCAATTGTGGACTTGTTCTTCCTCACTCTATTTCTACCAACAATCTTACATTACTTTCTGTCCTTGATCTCTCTGAAAACCATTTTGCGTCATCAATACTTTATTGGGTGTCAAATTTAAGTCACATTTCCAGCATCGATCTTGAGTACAGTTTTTATGGAGGTTCTATACTAGATAGATTGGGACATCTAGCAAATTTGCAGAACTTGAACTTAGGTAATACCCAATTAGAAGGAAAGATACCAAGCTCATTTGTCAATCTTTGCAAGTTGCAAACATTACAATTGCATAACACTGTTATTAGTGGGGAGTTAACTGAGTTAGTGGATGGCTTGTCTCATTGCTCTAACAATAGAAGCAACCTTGAAAATCAAAGTTTGAATTTTAATAGCTTGCTTGGGGGAAACTTAAAAGCTCTTAATCTCTTTGGAAGTTTTGTTAGGGGTTCAATTCCAAATTCTATTGGAAACTTGTCATTATTGGAAGAACTTGATCTTTCCTCCACTCAAATGAAAGGAGTAATTCCAAAAGGCATTGGGAAACTATCAATGCTTGTTTATCTAGAACTTGAAGAAAATTCTTGGGAAGGTGTCATAACTAAAACTCATTTTCAAAATTTAACTAGATTGAAATCTCTTTCCTTGTCTACAAGACCTTCTATAAAGCCTTCATTAGTTTTGGATATTAAATATGATTGGATTCCTCCTTTCAAGTTGATAGACATTATATTAGCTTATGTGCAAATTGGCCCAAAGTTTCCAATGTGGTTAAAAACTCAAAATGAACTGACATTTCTTAGTCTTGAAAATGGTTGCATTTCTGACACCATACCGCCTGACCTTTGGAAGTCCTGCTTAAATGTAATCTTTTGGAGTCTAGCCCATAACATGCTACAGGGTCAGGTACCATACTTTCAATTTCACTATCGTACATATGCCTTGGATTTAAGTTTCAACAACTTAGAAGGCCCACTCCCTTTTTTTCCTAGTAATCTAACTTTCATAATTCTATGTAATAATATGTTTTCAACATCTATTCCTAGAAACATAAATGTGGTATTGCCCAAGTTAGTGTACTTAGACCTTTCTTCAAATAAAATTGTTGGTAGAATCCCACATTCTATTGGAATGCTAAAGGAATTGGGTGTCCTTGTTTTGAGAAACAATTCTTTAACTGGGAATATCCCCTTTCAATGGAAGGACTTACATAATCTAGAAGTGTTAGACTTGGCAAATAACAATTTATCTGGCACTCTTCCAAGGTCAATGCGACATTTAAGTCAATTGAAGTTTCTATCACTAGGCCAAAATCATCTTGAAGGGAAGTTTCCTTCCTTCTTTAGAAACTATAGATACCTAATACAACTTGATCTTGGAGGAAACAAATTCAATGGAGAACTTCCGACATGGATAGGAGAAAGTTTGTCATCTTTGTCCAGATTAAACCTAAGGCTTAACTTGTTTCAAGGGGCCATACCACTACAATTATGTCTTCTTTCGAGACTTAAAGTATTGGACCTTGCATTTAATAACTTTTTAGGAGTAATCCCTTTATGTTTGGGCAACTTGAGCACTTACAATCATGAGCAAGGTGATGATGTGAATGATGACCAAATGGTGCTACATTGGAAGGGAAGGGAAGATCTATATGTTGATACTAATCTTCAACTTTTTTATTCTATTGACCTTTCTAGGAATAATCTATCAGGTGAGATGCCAGAAAATATAACAAGTCTCTTTAAATTGGTCAATTTAAATTTGTCAAGGAACCATTTATCTGGAAGAATTCCTAAAACCATTGGAAACCTGCGAATGTTAGAATCACTTGATTTGTCAAAAAATGAGCTTTTTGGCCATATCCCTGATAGCTTGTCTTTTTTAAACTTCTTAAGTTGTTTGAATTTGTCATTCAATAACTTATCTGGAAAAATTCCACAAGGGAATCAACTCCAAACACTTGATGACTCTTCTATTTATGAAGGAAATCATCTACTTTGTGGACCTCCACTTTCAATAAAGTGTTCAGAGAATGCAATTAAACCTAGAGTAGTATGGATAAACAAAAATAGAATTGAGTTGTCAGCTTTCTACATTAGTATGATAATTGGTTTTATTTTTGGATTTTGGGGGGTTTGTTGCACACTAATTGTTAAACCATCATGGAGGCAAACTTACTTTGGATGCTTTGTGAACCTTAAAAACAAAATTATTGTTTTCATCATAGTCAAAGTTGTTTGCTTACTAAGAAAAGTCTAGAGAGAGAGAAGTGGAGGCCGTGGATGATTTGAGCTTTCCTTATTGGCATCATTATATATTCTAAGTTTTTTCTATTGTTTACTTTTATTTTGTGATTAGTTATGGCTATTGGTAAGCTCGTGGATGATATAAGCCTTTTTTACTAATACCATCTTATATTGTAAGTTTTTTCTAGTTGTTCCACCTTCTATATCTCTACTTTTAATTTATGATGAGTTATGTATGTTGGCAAGCCCATAGATGTTAGCAAGTCTATGGATTTTATAAGTTCTTCTTATTATCTTGTATTATAAATTTATCTATTGTTCACTTTTGGTTTATGATGAGTTTTGGGATGGTGGTAATATCTTTAACTATTGATTGTATGTTAAATAGTAAAATTGTCTATGCAAGGCCTATAGCAACCAAGATATACATTGTAACCATAATTGTTTATTCAAACAATAATTATTTGGATTGGCTAAAAAACCATAGTTTTTAACCTTTGTTCTTCAATGTATTGATTGGATTCATTTTTCAGCTATTATAATCTTTTTTGGATCCTTATCTTTGCACGAACTTGATTGTATTAAGAACTTTGTTTGTCTTCCCACTTGTCCAATGCCTATTATCTCATCCTTATCATGAAAATGCCATGTCGTGCCTTGCAATACATAATTAAGATAATATACGGATGATAATGTCCACATACCATACTTTGCAATAAATATTTATGGTTAATAATTAAATATGTAGCATTGTTGGTGTTACATTAAATAATGTCCTTGGTTTTATATTTCAACCGCAGTAATCAAAATGATATGCTTGACAAATCTCTCTCTCTCTCTCGCTCTCATATTGAAATGTCAAGTGTTATATATCGCTAAATGAAATATCAATTTTTTCAATTACAGTATCATTATTTAGGGTCCAATTTAAAATTTTTAATATAATTTATAGGTTACGCTCTCTTGGTTGATGAAATTTTGTTTTTTATATCTTTATTCATTTTTATAATTGTAATTGAATTGTTTAGGCTTGAAAGAAGTTGGAACTAAACGAGCTTGTGTATATATGTACATCTTAGTGTTGCTTTCCAGCACAAAAGATATGAATGGCGACAATCCCACTTATATTGTAAGGGCTTAACATACAACGCCAATTTCCCATGACATTTAACTTTCACCTTTTTGTGTTCCCTGATCTAATTATGTTGATTTGTTTGCGAAAACTATCAAATCCCACATCAGCAAGCTTGTAAGAGGGTAAAAGCCCATATGGCATGTACTTATGTTGCTTTATTCTGTTGATTGTTTTTGTGCTTTTGATCGGATTATGACTATAGGACATTATTTTTGGTCTTCCAAAAAATTTTGGTTCTTCGAGTTTTTTGCAAAGAACGCCTCAAGATTACAATTTTAATCTTAAAATCAATGTCTCTATGAAATATTATTTTTTTCATCCATATTAGGATGTGTTTTGGCTTGATTTGTTTTCTCTTTTTAGCCTTTCAAATTATTTAAACAAGTTTAGTTAATTTAATGACCTAATTCCTAGTCAGAAGAATATTAGCCAAAAAAGAACATTTCATAAAATAAAAATAAAAAAGAAACAATTGTTTGCAACATTCGTTTAGAACATCACCGAAAATAAATAAATAAATAAAAACAAGTTATCTTGCTAATACATTTTTAGGATTGTTCTATCCCCACTAAACACGCTTTATTTTGGTTTGAGCCTACGATGTTAGCCTTTTCCTTTTCCAAGACAACAAAACTCACTTTTTACAATAAATGATCAGCTTATTTTTGTTTAATTTTTTAAACATACCATGTTTTATCTTTTCTCTTTATATTTGTACATTTGAATCCTAAAGCAATGAATAAGTTATTTTCGTTTCGCCTTTTTTTTTTATTGCTTCTGAATTCCTTTACCATGTAGAGGTTCTTCTTTTCTCTCTCTCCTTCTCCTTCTGTTTCTTTTTCTCTGTCTTCTTCTAGTGGGGATCTTCCTTTTCTTTTTGTCCTTTTTCTCCTCGTGAACCATGCCATGGCCACCCTTAGATAATAAGATACAATAAAAATATTGTCATGCCAAAAAGCGTTATAATAAACAACATTCCCATATCTAAATATTTTGATGGAATGATCAAATTTTCTTCATTAAAAACGAAAAAGAAAATCCAATAATTTCATTTGAAGGTCGTTTGAAAGTTATAGATTATATAACAATATATTAAAAATCACTTATTGCTAATTAAGAACTAAAAAGAAAGAAACTTGTAATGGAAACAATTCAAGAATTTATCTAGAATCAAGTTCTAAGCTTTCTTTCTCAGTACTCAAAATAGCTTCGGCCTGTAGAATAGACTTCGAATTGATCCCAAAACCAAGTCTCAAGATAAAAGCCGAGCAGAAGCTTCAATTTCTTTTCTTTTATGTAATAAAAATCTAATAGCGACTAGACAGCTAGAGTATAGTGACTGCTGCGCAGTTACAGCGATCATACCTGGACCACGCGGCCTAGAAAAGCTTATTGAAGCGGCACTTAGCAGTAAGAAGCCTAGGGCCAGCCATGTATTCGAAAAAGCTACTTCCAGCAGACGTCTTTTCAGACATCATCGTCTGCAAACAATATTATGTTCATAGTTTCTGTGACTTGTGAAGATTCTTACAGCTGTAGCCAGAGATGCCTGATCAGACTTTATAAAAGGACGATGGCCGGACTTCACTGTGGCCACAATATCACTGCTCAATCTCATTTGAAAACTTTCCCCATTGGCTCACTTCCAGAGAATGGATGCAAGTTTGAGGGATGCTGCTGAGCAAGGAAGTGTTTATGGCTTGTACTTATTGATACGAAGTGACGCAAAAATTTTGGATTTGATCGATGAGATTCCATTCGTTGAAACACCACTACATATTGCTGCAGCAACAGGGCAAATCAAGTTTGCCATGGAGGTCCTGAGATTGAAGAGTTCATTTGCAAAGAAACTGAACGAAGATGGTTACACCCCCATGCACCTTGCTTTGCAAAATCAACAAATTGAAATGGTGCGCCGTCTACTCGATTTTGATGAAAATCTTGCTCGTGTCAAGGGAAGGGATGGTCTGACTCCTTTGCATTACGTAGCTCAAATTGGTAATCTTGAACTTTTGGCATTCTTTCTAAAAACATGCCCGAGGTCTATTGAAGATGTTACAAATGGGAAAGAGACTGTTTTGCATGTTGCCCTGAAGAATGAAAGCTTTGAAGCTTTGAAGCTTCTACTAGGTTGGCTTCGACGCACCTGGTTTAAACAAGCCTATTCTTGGGAGAAGAAGCTACTGAACCGGCAGGACGAGGATGGCAACACGGTGTTGCACATTGCGGTGGCTCGGAATCTACCCCAGGCAAGTTCTCTTCCCCCCCATGTCTTCTAGTAGAAGATTTTCTTGCACTTTTGTACGGATATCCTTTCACTGTTTGTTTTAGGCTACTTTACCTTGATCAAATTGGTGATTGTGCATCTCATATCATGCAGATCGTGGAACTGCTATTGAAATTTAATTCGACATTTCGCCATATGATTGATATAAACATCAAGAATTCGAGGAATTTTACAGCAACTGAAATGTTACAAGAGGCAACATCGAATAAAGAAAAGGAAAAGATCAAGGCTATGATACGCCGTGCCAGCCGTTTATGTCCTTTGCAAGCTCGGAGTGCTCCACATCCCGCAGATTACTTCAGAAATCCTGTGGGATGGGAAGAGAAGGTATACATATTCTTTCTCCGTCAAACAACAAACATCTCAGATGATACGCGCAATGCGTTGTTGGTGGTTGCTGTACTGCTTGTGACAATCACCTTCCAAGCAATAATCACCCCTCCAGGAGGAGTTTGGCAAGACAACGTCAACCTGCAGAGGATGCAACATAGAATCCTGGCCGGCTTTAATAGCGGATTCAATGCACCTGCCCCACATGCCGTCGGGACAGTAACCATGGAAACAAACATTTTCATTCTTCTCGCGGTTCTAAATTGCGTATCCTTTATTGTGTCGATCTTCTCGTTACTCATCCTCCTTCCCAGTGATCTTAAGAGTGGAATGTTTGGCTTACCCCTTTATATCCTCTCTCTGTGTTTTGTAGCAGCTTTGTTCATCACAGCTCCTGTCCATATTTTCGGAGAGGGTATGTCAAGCAGTAACTATATTTACTTTTGCATTCTTTCTCCTCTTCTGTTTCTGGTCCTGGAAGGCCTTGTGATTTATAGGAGAAGAACCCTTGTAAAGGCCTTTGTTCCCCCGGTGAAAGAGCTTGATCCAAATTTACGTAGGTCGGAAACGTATTGCTGATGGCTCCAACTCAGTTGAGTTTTTGGTTTAGCCTTCCTTCCTCACATGTTCCCTGCACTAGCTATCTACTCATTTAAGTAGAAATAAAGATAATATGTGTTGGGTCTTCTTCAAATAATGTGGAATTTGTGATTGTGGTGTTAAGTGTTGTCTTTTTCAAGTCTATGTAACTTGTGTAAGAATACCATAGAGTGAATTCATGAAATGTCTTATAAGGTGTTCCATTTGTGAGAACTTTCGTCATTTATGTACTTATGATACTGCACCAATCTACTTGTACTCTAATAAAAATTACTTTTAGAAACTATTTTAACCATCTACTTCAACATTTTAGCAAGTAAAATTAATGTTATGAAGACCTCAAAGATCTTTTGGAGTAACAATTGCTGGGTTGAAGAGATTTCGAATGCAGATGGGAAGATTTATTAGTAACAACAGTTATATCGACGAAGTTTTGACGAGCGGATTTCAAACGCAGCACGCATATGACCAATCAACCGTGAAAAGCACCCTTCACCTTGACTTGCCTTGAAGGCCTACATGTGAGAGAGAGAGAGATAGAGACAAAGAGTACCTTTTTAGCCCATAACATATGAACGCCTTGGTTTCCAGCCTACGCATATACAGCAAGCGCCAAGTCGGGCGTCGGGGTGAGTGGAAGAAATAGTTGAGGAAAAAGGTCAGAACATAAGTGTCTTCTAAGAAATAAAATTGCAAAAAGCATATAAACAATCATAAAGAAGCAATACCTTAAAAAATATTGAAATTAAGTTGGTGAACATTATGATGGGATGAAAGGCTTGTCATCTATAGTCTTACCTAGTTGTGAATCGGGTCATTAGACAGTATATATAAACAATAACTCAAGACCAGATAAAAGATACAAACATCACCAAACTTGTCTTAATTGATATACCCACCACAAACAGTTTCTATAACTTAGCCATTCACCACTAGTTCTCAGTGACAATGCATTGTCCTTTTAAGAAGAAAAAATTTAAGCCCCAGGCAAAAGGTAACACTTACAGGAGCTCTTAGATGTATTTATACTTGTGCTGGTATTAACATTTAAATGCTGTATTTGTCCCATCCTTATCTTTTTATTTCATTGACATTCTCTCTCTTTTTTCAAATAATGAAATTTCATTTATTTATATATTTTGCAAAGTTTGTAATAAAAAAATAATTCAATCAATCATGCATCACCTAGGTTCAAAAATGACATTTGAAAAATTTTATAACTTTAAAAATTATAATTACAATTTATAAGCATTAAACTCTTCATAATGAGATTTTACCTTTCACATTCTTTTTGGTCTTGGCAATAATAGTTATATTTTCTAAACTTTAATTGTTAAGAGTGGATAAATTACAATAATTATAACCTTAAAAGATATGCTCAGTGCATCATCGTTCTTTATCATTCATTTAAGCTTAAGGTTAGCGGAAAAGTTTTATTAAAAAAAAAAAGGAGCAAGAAAAAACTACAAACGACAGGTCTTTGGAAAGAGAAGATTGATAAAGAACTTTCCGTTACTTCATAATGCTTGAAAGGACATAGGTAGTGAGAAGTGGTTCCTAGTACTAACTTTTCACTGGGAAGAAAGACCAAAAATGCAACAACAGGGGATAAAAAGAACGAAGTTCGATCAGGTTGTTCTCATCCTGTACCAACCAAATCCCAAAGCTACATCCAGCGAAGCCGAACTCAAGGTCCAGATTGGTGCAATTAAGAAGAATCAAAACTCCACAAGACCCAAAACCCTACGCTGTCTTAGTTTCTTAATTGGCAGAGTTCAAGCATCCACATGCATATAAGACGATCCCCGAATCCGAGGATATGGAACCCCTAAAGTCTGAAGAAAATGACTTATCCATGGACGATGATGTCGAGATGGAGTCGGAAGAAGAAGTGGAGGGAGATGATGGAGAAACCAGAGGTTCTCGAAAGAAGAAGGGAAAAGTCCAGTGGAGGCTTTTGGTGGATTGGGTTTTTACTTCTCACCATAATGACTTGCTTGATCTGTTCCCTCACCATACCTTCCTTGAAAAGTAAGCATTTGTGGGGCTTGGAGGTCTGGAATTGGTGCATTATGGTGATTATTACCTTCAGCGGCTGACTGGTTTCTGCTTGGGTGATGGGTTTCGTGTTCTTCTTAACGGAAAGTGTAAACAGATGAGAAAATCGAACACATAAACTGGAAAAATGTCACATTTACTGAGGAGACCGATTTATTAATAGAAAGAAAGCAAAAGAAAAGGAGAAAAAGGATGATCTGCACTAACTTTACTTTTCGTTTAAATGTCTGAGCGGTCTCAACACCAATCTCTTCTTTCATAGGTTCGCTGGACCGCACTGATTTGGCTTAGCTATACTGCGACTTATCCTACTAGTTTCAGTGCTTCTATGGTGTCCATAGCTTCATCTTCTCGCTGCTAGAGACCAACTGAACCATCAGCAGAAGGAAGGAAACCAGTCGCACTACTCTAGAATAGATAGCCAATAAAATAGACTTGTATTGCCACAATACAAACGCATAGGATGTAATCCTGAATATTGCCAAAGGTTGGAGGTCAGGTAGACACACACACAACAAAAAGAAAAAAGGAAGACAAGCAGAAGAATAGACACAGAAACACAAGAAAAAGTGGGACATCTATCTTTTCAATTTTGGTTGTTATAATTTAATCTTTTGGATTAGGAGGCGTCCTTAATCTTTTGGATAAGGAGTCGTCCTTAATCTTTTTGATCTAACTTCCCTCACCTAAAAGTTATATGCAACACGAATAAATCAAGGTCTACTCTTTTAGGATCTTCTTTTATAGCGTATGTACGTCTTTAAGGTCAAATCACCTAAAGTTTTATGTAGTTTCTAGTATCTTGTTGCATTATTGTCATTATCTTATAACTTTCTTGTTAGTAAAAGTTCTTCTATGTGGCATTGTCAAGATGTTAGGAACCAGTCTGGCCTGATAGTTTCTCTCAAGTCAATCTTTTTTATTTAAATTCCTTTTTTGCTATTTAAGTAGGGCTAATCTCAGCACACTTATACAACTATGATAGATTTTATCAATTGAATTATGTAGTCCCTCCTAGCAAGATTTCTGGACATAATGCTCACTAAGGCTTCTCTTTCTCAATCTCAAAAGGCAAACCCTACTAGTCATTAGTGTTTAACAAAGAAAAGCATTATTATCTGTTATTAAAAAATATTTGGTAAATAAATTTTTTGTAAATATAAAAATTTAATGGATAGACTTCATGATTTTTCCCTCTAAATAAATCGTTTAATTGATAATACGACTTGAATCATGCACAGAAATATCATGCATTATTCTGATGGAGTATCTCCCATCTTGTTTTTTAATGGAAGAAACAACTTCCTCCTAAGTCCGCTACTTTTTTCATATCCCACCTTTTATAAGTGGAACTTACCTATGGATTTTATCAAAGTATGCAGGCTTGTCCGCCGAACATAATAATTTTATCTCCTATATGGGGTTGATTATTTCTCTCATCTCTCCTTTCATTTATTTGTCATCTAAAATGTTAAAAGCCTGTCCAAACATACAAATAATTAACAAAACCCTTCTCTTTATTAAAATTTTGGGACGACATTTACAAGTGTGTCTGCGAAGATAATTGTGGTTTTTTTAAAAGCTTTACCAGAGGATGAATTTTAAATTAATCTACCGCTTTAAGTATTTCACTTTCTTGTTTGATTAGGTTTTACTTCTTACTGAAAAGCTTCACTATGCCTCTGCTTTTCACTACAACTTTAGTATAGCGATCCTGGAAAGCTTCGCTCATGGCTTTTACTTTACACCTTGGGTCTACTCCCAGGCTGGCAAGTTTCACCTGTAGGTCAGACTGGACAAAGCTTGGACCAGCCATGCAGCTTTTTTTCAAGAGAGGAATTCTTACAGCACAAGTTCCTTTTATGAAGTTCATTGGGTTCCGTATACGTTTGTCACGCAAAACAGATTATAATGATTTTTTTTCTCTTGTGTTTTTTTTCCTTCCACTCGAGTCTTATTGCATTCAGAAGGTAGTGATATTGACTTCAAATCTAGAAGAGAGGAGTCTTCTTGTGGTGAGGATTCAGATTCTGACGCATCCAGGTCTGTGTTGATATCTATTAACCCAGAAGATTCCCTTAAACAGTCTTATTTATGATTAAGTCTTGTATTGTGATGAATATGTTCTGCAAAACATATGGGTTAAACCTACTTCAATATATGTTCTGCATTTCTTTTTCCCTCCTTAGTGGAAGCTTTTGATGTATGGGTCAGATCTATGCCTTGCTCACCAGTTTATAAGGTATGATTATTACATTCAATCTTATCTTTAAATAAATAATGATAGTCATATCCCAGTTTGATAAAATAAAATAAAAATAACCTCATTTATGGAGCCAAACTTAAAGAAAAAATAGTAATTTTTTACTACAGTCTCTTATGTTACTTATACGTTTGAGATTTAGAAAATCTTAGGAGTGTTATACTGTCTTATAAAAAATAGTCATCAAGAAGTAGAAATTCTTTGTAATCGTGTAGAAGAGCTACCCTGAAATTAATTTTATTCTTAAGATAGAATACTTCCGTGTATTGGCTTTCATGGCCTTACTAGTCATCTTCATATCTGAACGGTTAGCTCCCACCTACGATACGATAATGCAAGAGGAATTTATCGAGATATTAGTTTCTTTACCTGATATGTTGTAATTTCAAGTTGGATATAAAATTTTTCTATGATTTTTAATGCTCCCTTAAGGTGGTTTAAGTATTGTCTTTTAAAATTTGTTCATCTTGTGCGAGTACCGTAAAGAGTGAATTCGTGAGATGTTTACTTGGTGTTCATCGTGTACGTTGTACCCATATATTTGTGGTCGAATAAAAATTACTCATGAAACCTCTCAAGTCCTCAAATCTGTCTGGCCCCCTTCACGTTTTTTTATTTTTATTTTTCGTTTCAAGCCTTTATAGAATATCATTGATGAGTAAGAATGAAATAATTAAAGTGGTCCGCTTGCAGCTTGTGGTACTTCAGTAAAAATAATTTATCAGAATCACATAAATGCCTCAACATATAGGTGTAAGTATAGGAACATGTCACATGGTTGAATATCGAATCCCATGCATGTATAGCTATCACCAGTCAAAGTGCTGTCGTGTGTTCTCAAGGTGTCTCAACCCTGACTCAGTCACCTTGGTGGGTAGCTGGGTAGCTGGGTTAGCTAGTCGGATCCTTATTGGCATGCTATATTTATTTTTATTTATTTTTATTTTTTATTATTTGGTAGGCAAAAGAAGTGGAGGACTTTTGTGTCTTGGGACCTCTTTCGTTCCAAGCTGTCTTGATTTCAGCTGAGCCAAGGCATCTTCACAAGCTCAAAAATTAAGTTGTGAATACCGTAGAGCATTTTGGAGAAGCAAATATCGAGATTGAAAAGAAATCTCAAATGCAGATGTGAAGGTTTGTTCCCGATAACTCTTTTGTGGACTGAATTTTCATAATTGAGTTCAAGAACCACCACTATGCCTTTCCATCAATCAATAGTGAAAAGCACTCTTCACTTCTACTTCGGTTGAAGGCCTACACAAAACGAACTAAAAGAACTCGAAAACAAAAGAGCTTATAAGTGCATGTACATCTGAGTGTGGTTTTAAAGCCCAATATACATGGACAGCTACAAGGCTACCTAAAATTTATGGGCTTAATATACAAAGCCAATTTAACATATAAAGTCTCCTGACCTAATTATGTTGATTTGTTTGAAAAATTTGTCAAAGCCCATATCAGCAAGCTTGAAAGTGTGTAACAGCAGGTTGAGAAAAATTATGTTGCTTTATTTTCTTGATCGTTTTTGTGTTCTTAATCAGATTATGGCTGTAAGTCATCATTTTTGACCTTCAAAAATTGATATTTTGGAATATAGTTCTAATCTATTTTAAAAATAGTATTTCTATCAAATATTGTTTACAGATTTTGATCCATATTAGGATGAGTTTTGGGTTTCAACATGTGCTTTATTTGTCGCAAATCTATCAATTATGCTGAGAGTTAACAAATTGAACCATCTCAATATTTTTTTCCCTATTCTCAAATACAACTCAAATTAGACAACCCAAGGCGGAAATGTGTTTAGTCTAGTACTTGATGGACTCCCTACTGTCAAGCACAACCCTCGTTAGGCTTTGAGAGGGCCTACCAAGCCTATAAGAAAGATCATGTTTGGCCTCTTCCATAAACGCGGGTTTGGCGGGTGGGGGAGTGAATTGAAACAAAATGAACACAAGCTTGGAAAGGAACCCAGATTCTTATAGCCACATCCTATACTTAGTTTAAATAATTTGAAAGGCTAAAGAGAAAGAAAACAGAATTACGTCTATTTGGAGGAAATTAAATGACCTAATTCCTAATCAGAACAATGTCAACTCTGCTTGAGATTTACATATAACTGAAAAAGGAAAAAAATTACTTGCACCAGTGTCGAGGGTTTTGGTACTCTTATTAATTCATGATTGTTTATAAATGATAAAGATTACCCTTATAATATCCATAGTTGCTCTTACAATTCATTATTTGCATTAATAATTCTTCTTGTATGCTCTTTTAAAATGTTACCTTTAGTATGGAGTAGGTTATGAAGGAAGATTTGAACTGGATGTATGTCTTCTTTCAGCCACAAAAATTTATTAAAGAAGAAACAAATGAAGCCAACATATGCTTAGAACATCACTAATATATATATATTGTAAAACGAATTCACTTGCTAACACCTTTTTAGGATTTTTATCGGTCTCAGTTAAGCACGTTTTGTCTTTGTTTGAACCTATGAGGTAGGCCATTTCTTTTTCCAAGACAATCAAACTCACTTTTTGTAATGAATGATAAGGTTCTTTATTTAACCTTCAAAACGTACTTTATTTTATTTTTTTTGTTTTATTTTGTACGTCTGGGATCTTAAAGCATGTGAATAAGTTTTTTTGTTTCGTCTTCTTCTTTCGTTTGACTTCTTTTTTTTTTTTGGGGGGTGTTTCTAGATTCCTTTACCATATAGAGGTTCTTCTTTTCCTTTTATGTTTCTCTATCTTCTTCTTTTTCTTGTTCTTTGTCGTCTTCTTTTTTTGTGGGGATCTTCCTTCTTTTTGTCCTTTTCTCTTCGTGAACCATGCCGTGACCAGCCTTAGATAATAAGATACAATGAAAATGCTGTCATGCCGACAAGCGTTCTAATAAACAACATTCCCTGTAAAAATATTTTGTTGGAATGACCAAATTTCCTTCATTAAAAAGGAAAAGAAATCAATAATTTCATTTCAAGGTCGCTTAAAATTTATAGATTATTACAAAATCACTTATTGGTAATAATGTACTGAAAACAAAGAAACGTGAATGGAAAAGCTGCAAGAACTCGTTTAGAATCAAGTTCTAAGCTTTCTCTCTCGGTACTCAAAACAGGTTTGGGTGCTAAAGAATAAGAAAAGCTGTTTGGCATGTAGAATGGGTTTCGAATTGATCCCAAAACCAAGTTTCAAGATAAAAACCGAAGACAAGCTTCAATTTCTTTTCTTTTGGTAATAAAATATAATGGCCACTAGACAGCTTGAATGTAGTGACTGCCACTCAGTTAAGGTGATCATACCTGGATCATAGCTGCGGCACTCTGCAGCCACATAGAAGCCTAGGACCACGAATCTATTCGAAAGTGCTACATCCAGCAGACATCTTTTGAAAACAGTATAATATGCGTAGCTTCTGTGACTTGTGAAGATTCTTACAGCTATAACCAGAGCCCCATGCCTGATCGAACACTATAAAAGGAGGATGGCTGAACTTAGCATTCGCGGCAATATCACTCGACACTCTTATTTGAAGACTATTTCATTGGCTGTCACTCCCCAAGGAATGGATGTGAGTTTGAGGGATGCTGCTCAGCAAGGAAGCGTGTATGCCTTGTACTCGTTGATACGGAGTGACGCGAAAGTTTTAGATAGCATAGATGAGATTCCATTTGTTGAAACACCATTACATACGGCCGCAGCTGCAGGGCAAATCAAGTTTGCCTTCGAGGTCCTGAGATTGAAGAGCTCATTTGCAAAGAAACTGAATGAAGATGGTTACACCCCCATGCACCTTGCTTTGCAAAATCAACAAACTGAAATGGTGCGCCGTCTTCTCGATTTTGATGAAGAACTTGCTCGTGTACAGGGAAGGGAGGGTCTGACTCCTTTTCATTATGCTTCTCAAATTGGAAATCTTGAACTTTTGGCAGTATTTCTGAAGGTATGCCCGAGGTCTGTTGAAGATGTAACAAATGGGAAAGAGACTGTTTTGCATGTTGCCCTGAAGAATGAAAACTTTGAAGCTTTGAAGCTTCTACTAGGTTGGCTTCGACGCACCTGGTTTAAACAAGCCAATTCGTGGGAGAAGAAGCTACTGAACTCACAGGACGAGGATGGCAACACTGTGTTGCACATTGCGGTGGCTAGGAATCTACCCCAGGCAAGTTCTCTTACCCCCATGTCTTTAAGTAAAAGATTTCTTAAGCCTTTGTAGGGAAATCCTTTCAAAGTTTGTTTTGGTTACTTTAACTTAAAGCAGTTGGTGCATCTTTATATTATGCAGATCGTGGAATTGCTATTGAAATTTCATTCAACCTTTCGCAAAATAATTGATATTAACATCAAGAATTCGAGGAATTTTACAGCATCTGAGATGTTGCAAGGGGCAAAATCCAATGAGGAAACGGAAAAGATCAAGGCTATGCTACGCCGTGCCACCCATTTATGTCCTTTGCAGGCTCGAAGTGCTCCACCTCCCGCAGATTACTTCAGAACTCCAGTGAGATGGGAAGAGAAGGTATACATATTCTTTCTCCGTCAAACAACAAACATCTCAGATGATACGCGCAATGCATTGTTGGTGGTTGCTGTACTGCTTGTAACAATCACCTTCCAAGCAACAGTCACGCCGGCTGGAGGAGTTTGGCAAGACAACTTCAACCCCCACAAAATGCAACACAGAATCCTGGCTGGCTTTAATAGCGGATTCTATGCACCTGCCCCACATGCCGTGGGGACGGTAACCATGGAAACAAACATTTTCATTCTTCTTGCGGTTCTAAATTGCGTATCCTTTTTTGTGTCGATCCTCTCTTTGGTCATTCTCCTTCCCAGTGATATTAGCAGTGGAATGTTCGGCTTACCCCTTTATATCCTCTCTCTCTGTTTTATGGCAGCTTTGTTCATCACAGCTCCTATTAACGTTTTCCGAACTTTAGGAGTGAGAATGTCGAGCAATAACTATATTTACTTTTGCATTTTTTCACCTCTTCTGTTTCTGGTTTTGGAATGCCTTGTGATGTATAGGCGAAGAACCCTTGTAAAGGCCTTTGTTTCCCAGGTGAAAGAACTTGATCCAAACTTACGTAGGTCGGAAACATTTTGTTGATCGCTCCAACACAGTTGAGTTTTTGATTTAGAATCCCTTCCTCACATGTCTACTCATTTGAGTAAAAATAAAGAAGATGTGTGTTGGGTCTTCTTCAAAGAATGTGGAACTTGTGACTTTAGGTGGTTTAATTGTTGTCTTTTTAAGTCTATTTATCTTGTGTAAGAAAATCATAGGAGTGAATTCCTGAAATTTCTATTAAGGTGCTCCATTTGTGAGAGCTTTCCTCGTGTATGTACTTATGATATTGCATCAATGAATTTGTGCTCTATAAAGATTACTTTTAGAAACTATTTCAATCGTCTACTTCAACATTTGAGCAAGTAAAATTGATGTTTTAATGACCTCAAAGATCTTTTGGAGTAACAACTGCTGGGTTGAAGAGATTTCAAAATCTCAGATGGGAAGATTTTTTCGTAATTACAGTTACATAGATGAATTTTTGACAAGCGGATTCAAAACCCATCATGCATGTCACTAATCAACAGCAAAAAGTGCCCCTTCACTTCGACTTGCCTTGGGAGCCTAAACGACTCAGAGAAGCGAAACAAGTTGGAAACAAAAGAGCGAGTGTGTGCGTGTGCGACTACTAGAGAAGTGAGAGAGAGAGAGAGAGAGAGAGAGAGAGTAGCTGAATGTCTGTAATGGTGGGCATACCAGAAGGTGCTTGGTGGGCAGCCCACGCATATGCAGCAAGCACCAAGTTGAGCGTCAGGGGGTGTGAGTAAGGGAAATAGAGAAGGAAAAAGGTTGGAATGTTTGTATTCTAATAAATAAAAATTGTCAAAAACACAAACTATCATAGAGAAGCTATGCCATAACAAAATATTGAAATTAAGTTGATGAACGTTAAAATGGGATGAAGCACTTGTTTTCTATAAGGTCTTATCTAGTTGTGAATCGGATCTTTAGACAGAAAAAATAAATAATAACTGAAGACCAAATAAAAGATACACAGATCACCAAACTAGTGTTCATATCCCCACAAACAGTTTGTATAACTTAGCCACTTAGAAGTAGTTCTCGCTACTTAGTTTCAATGACATTGCATTGTCCATTCAAAGAGGAAAGAGTTTAGGCCCTTGGCAAAAGATAACACGGAGAGGAGCTCTTAGATGTCTTTGTACTTGTGCTTGTATTAACATTCAAATGCAAATGAATTTGTCCCGTCCTTCTTTTATTGTCATTCTTTCTCTTCTCTTTTAATTATGAAATGTCATTTATTTGCGTATATCACAATGTCCGTACTACAAAAATAGTTCAATTAATCATCCATGACTGATGCTCAAAAATGACATTTAAAAAATTTCAAAATTTTTACAGATATTAATTTAATTTATAAAACTTACACTATTTATTGATGAAATTTTGCCCCTCACATTCTTTTTAGTCTTGGTAACAATCAAATTTCTCTCTAGACTTTAATTGATAAATATTTTTCTATTCTTTTCATTTTAAATATAATAAATTATAGTTTTTAAAGGATAAGCTCAATACACTACCATTGAGTTCGACACAACTATTACAAAGTAGTTCCTAGAGACAACTTTTCACTGGGAAGACAAACACTTGAAATGCAGCAATAAGGGTAGAAGAGTGAAGTGCAATCAGGTTGTTCTCATCCCGGACCAACCAAATCCCAGAGCTCCGTCCACCGGAAGCCAGACTCAGGGACCAGATTGCTACAGATGAAAAGAATCAAAACCCTACGCCATCTTAGTTTCTCTAAAGCCAAATCTCGAGTGGCAGAGTCAACCAATTGAAAATAGTTTGGAAGAAATTGGTGGAAAGAGAGAGAGTGTAGGTAGACAGTTGCAAAACATATGAAAAGTAAAAGCCGAAAGTTGCAAAAAATATGAACAGTAAGAAACCATTAAGAGAAGGGTTGAGAAAGACAAATGAAAACTCTTCTACTTGCTTGCTTAAGGCTTACACACGAGGTCATTATATAGTCACACAAAAGTTTGTCACTAGGCAATCAACTTATATTTTCATTATTACATCCAACAGAAAATAGTTGTATTCAAGTAGCTTGCATGAGAATCGGGTGAGATAAACCTTTACTGAAGATTTGTGGGTCCATCAATACTTCACTTGTTCAGCTAGGTGAGATGAACCGATAAATTCTGTCTCTGATGCTGAGCCTTCATTTTACTCCCGAACAATACATGCATCAAGCATATTTGCACGATCACCTTCCTCCACAACATGTTTTACAACATTTGCACAATCACCTTTCTCCATCACAGGTTCCACATTCTCAACATTGTCATCCAAGTGATCATATTATTTAACAAGATCGTTTATATTGCAATCAACATTCCCAACACCCTTATTCAGGTAACTATCTAACTCCACAATATAATCCATGTTAATATTAAATGGTGCACCTTCAAACTAAGTTGAAATACGGTTCATCTTCAGCTTCCTCATAGTTCATTCCATGTAGGAATTGATTATTGGCAAGGTCAAACGCTTGAGCAAAATACATAGAGAAGTCCATGTCCATATCTTGCATGTAATCAGTTATACCAATATTAGGATCTTGAGTTGGTTGAAGTGTTGGAGTGGCCCGTCCATGTCCATATCTTGAGTTGATTGTGGGTCAAAGTGTGACTGAACTCCAATGTCCAAACCATGAGCCAATTCAAGACCTGCTGTAAGGCACATATCAAGTTGCAACGACTGAAACTCTCCTACTTGCAGTCCTATATTCTCTTGTTGATGAGATAACTCTCCTGCATTGAATCCTCCTTGACAGATTGGTTGTCTAGCTTCCTCCTCTTATGAATAGAACACATGGACAACATTCAACTGAGTGTTTAGAGGAGATGGATGCCAAAGTCCTAGAGACATGGCATCAAATGGTGTGCAAGACCATTGCATCATGGCACTATAATCATCATGAGGAAGATGTTGTGGAACAATTTCTTTTGAGGTAACATTATCGTCTAGCATAGTATATAGTCTAACCTCCTCTTCGTAAGTGGCTAGAAGTTCAAAGGAAGAAGATGATTCCATATCAATAGAATAACTACAATTGTTAACACATCCCCTCAAACTTGGCATGCTAAGGCTAAACTTGCCTCGTAGAATTGCAAACTCTTGGGTAGGCAAGGTTCTAGTGAAAATATCTACTAACATCTTAGAAGATGATGCATATGAAATAATTAAAGTCCCGTGCACTACTTTCTCCCAAACAAAGTGGTAATCAATCTCCAAGTGCTTTGATCTTCTATGAAAGACTAGTTTAGTAGATAATTGCAATGCTAGGAGATTATCACTATTAGGATGGTAGGTGTATAAAGCCCAATTCCAAGATGGAGTAGTAGATGTAGGATCCAAGTTAACTTAATAGTGCCTACTGTTAGAACATGATATTCTGCTTCTATAACAGAACGAGAGATTGTATATTGGCATTTAGCCATCTATGAAACCAAATTCTATCCTAAGAAAATACAAAAGCCAAGTGTTGAACAATGTGATCCTATTAATCAGCATAAACCCATATAGTAACTTTCTAAGTCAAACCAGAATGTCCATTCTAATGAGGAAAGACTGGTAGAAGTTCCATGTATACTTCTTCTAAGAGATTTGTAAGTAGCATTGGCAACCTAAAAGGGAATGGCTGAATTATGTTTCGACCTATTTATAATCTTTTTGTATTTCCTCAAAACTAAATATGTGTATTTGTCAATTTAATATGAATTTATCTCAACCAATAATCAATTAAAGTAAAGAGATATGCACACAAAAATTTCTTTTAAGGATGGTTCAGCAACACAATTACCTCCACTCTCTCTCAATCAAACATGATTGAGAGAATTCCTATAATGCTCGCAAGCACTATAATAAGTTTACACCACCCAAGTACAAATTCTTATACCTAGGAATTTCTTGATCACAACAACTATACATTTTGTGATCACAATAAACATATCTCCATGACCTCAATATACACAGGTACCAACACACCCTAAATCAACTACAAGGGATTAGTAAAGATTTAAGTTTCATGTCTAATTTCTATTAAGTGTTAGAATAAAAGATATTACAATTTAAAATCTCTAGCACTAAGCAACACAAATGATATGAATTTGTCTTCAAGTGTTGCTCCTCTTGTGACTATTTGACAACAAGATGAGATGATAAACTTAAGAGTATATTGCTACACAAACAACCAACTTTATCAAATATGTTTGAATAGAAGTAGGAATTTATTATACAAACATATAAGTTCTTTTCATCAATTTATGTAAAGAATATAAGAGTTCAATCACCACAAAGATTATTTCTTTATCAACCATGAGTGTCAATAATGAAAGCTAATAAACTTTGAATCCAACCTCACTCATAACATACACGAGTTTAAAGATATATTAAGTTCAATATAAAACCCATGTAATGATATCAACTTGAATGCACAATTTGTGAGCTTCCAATAGGAAAAAAGGTGTTCAATTAAGATTAAATTTTCACCACTTTCTCTTTCAATAAAATACACACACACACACATACACATGCAACTCAGCTTGTATTTGGCTAAAAGTGATTCCTAATTTTTATCAAAAATTAACAAGAATCACAACAATACTTCTAACTATTTATTGGCTTAATTTGGAATGAAATAATCATTTAGAGGCTCACAAATCACCACAAATGCACAAATGCACAAATACACAAATACACAAATCAAACGAACAATAACTTGTGATATTGCAGTGTGTGAGTTTTTTAAAAATCTTGGATCAAATCAACTCCAATGAAAGAGTAATGATTTAGTTAACAAAAACATACTATATTTGATCTTATCTTTTTATTTTGTACATTTGGGATCCTAAAGAATGTGAATTTTTTTTTCTTTTTTGATAGAAATGTGAGCTTGCATTAATATAAATTGGTGTATAAAAGTATAGAGACATACTCCTAGCATTACAAAGATTATGAAAGTTATGAAAAGATGAAGGTTGAAGCATCTAAATCTCACTAAAAATGATATATTTTTTTGAAAAAATTTTATATTTTGAAATAAAGAAGTTTTTCCTCATCCAAATTTTCTTAATTTTTCTAATAAGTTTGAAATGTCAGTTGTTTTACTTTGAAGTTATCTTCTATTGCATCCAACCCATATAAAGTAAATGCAAACTAAACAAGATATCTTAAGACATTTAGCAGCCAAATCACTTCATTTAGTTACTCTAATGATTTATTGCAATTCTTCATTCCATCCTCCAATATGAAAATAGTCTTTTAAATCATCTTTGTCCATATATATTCAAAAAATTGATGACTCTTTTTTTTACTTGTTGATAGAAATAATAATATAAGTTACTGAAAAGAGTCTTTGTACAATTTCTTTTATATAGAAAATCTATTTTGACAAACTATACATGCAATAAAATTGTATTTGCTAATGGCGTCACTTTAAATTGAATCATATCAATCCGCATTTTCATCAATTAATCATAGATCCTCGTAAATTTATTTACAATAATAGGTAGACCTAAAAAAAATTGAAGCAAGAGTAGGTCTTAATTTATGGAAACCTCTCCAAATCCATGCCACAAGACCTTTTATATCAAGATGCATTATTAGAATTCTTTTGCATTTTATATTGTGAACTTAGCTACTCTATTATAAAGAGTCTCAAAGGTTAATAAGATTGTAAAGAACACATCCTAAAAAGGACTTTATTCTAAAGTTTGAGGTTTCATAACCCTAAATTTCTCTTTCGTTTTTAGTGAGCAAATTGTTTGTCGAGCTACCTTTTAAGTTTCATATCGAGCTTCTTCTTTTATGTTACTTCTTTTTCTTTCTTTCTTTTTTTTTTTTTGGTACTTCTACATTCCTTTACCATATGGACGTTCTTCCTTTCCTTTTATGTTTCTCCTTCTTCTTTTTCTTTTTCTTTGTCTTCTTCTTTTTTATGGGGATCTTCCTTTTATTTGTCCTTTTTCTCTTCGTGAACATGCCATGACCAGCCTTAGATAATAAGATACTAAGAAAATACTGTTATGCCGACAAGCGTTGTGATAAATAACACTCCCTTATCTAAATATTTTGTTGGAATGATCAAATTTCCTTCATGAAAAGGGAGAGAGGGGGGGGGGGGGGGGGGGGGGGAATTCAATAATTTCATTTGGACGTCGTTTATATTTTATAAATTATATATCAAATTTCCTTCATTAAAAGGGGAAAAATCAATAATTTCATTTGGATGTGGTTTAAAATTTATATATTACATAAAAATATATTAAAAAATCAATTTTTGCTAATAAAGTACTAAAAACAAAGAAACTTGTAATGGAAAAACTTCAAGAACTTCTTTAGAATCAAGCTCTAAGCTTTCTTTCTCATTACTCGGAATAGGTTTAAGGGCCAAAGAATAAGAAAAGATGCTTGGCATGTAGAATGGGTTTCGAATTGATCCCAAAAGTAGGTCTCAAGATAAAAACCCAAGTGAAGCTTCGATTTCTTTTCTTTTAGGAAAAAAAAATCTGGTGGCCACTGTACAAGCCGGAAAAGCTACTCCCAGCAGACATCTTTTTACACAATATTGTCTGCAAACAATATTATATTCGTACCTTCTCTGACTAGTGAAGTTCTTACAACTGTAGCCAGGGCCCCATGCCTGGTCGAACTTTTATAAAAGGTGAATGGCCGAGCTTCACATTTGGTGCAATATCACTCCACACTCTCATTTCAAAACTAACCATTAACTGTCAGTCCCCAGGGAATGGATTCGAGTTTGAGGGAAGCTGCTCAGCAAGGAAGCGTTTATAGCTTGTACTCATTGATACAGAGCGACGCAAAAGTTTTGAAAAGGATCGATAAGATTCCATTTGTTGAAACCCCAGTGCATACTGCTGCAGCTGCAGGCCACACCAAGTTTGCCATGGAGGTGCTGAGATTGAAGAGTTCATTTTCTAAGAAACTGAATGAAGACGGTTACTCCCCCATGCACCTTGCTTTGCAAAATCGACAAACTGAGATGGTGCTCTGTCTACTCGATTTTGATGAAAATCTTGCTCGTGTCGAGGGAAGGGATGGTCTGACTCCTTTCCATTACGTAGCTCAAAATGGAGACCTTGAACTTTTGGCAAAATTTCTACAAGTTTGCCCAAGGTCCGTTGAAGATGTAACAAATGGGAAAGAGACTGTTTTGCACGTTGCCCTGAAGAATGAAAACTTCGAAGCTTTTCAGCTTCTACTAGGATGGCTTCGACGCACCTGGTTTAAACAAGCCTATTCGTGGGAGAGGAAGCTACTGAACGGGAAGGACGAGGATGGCAACACTGTGTTGCACATTGCGGTAGCTAAGAATCTACCCCAGGCAAGTTCTCTTCCCCCCATGTTTTCTAGTAAAAGATTTTCTTGCACTTTTGGTTTTAGGCTACTTTACCTTGATCAAATTGGTGATTGTGCATCTTTATATCATTCAGATCGTCGAATTGCTACTGAAATTCAATTCCACCTTTAGCCATCTGATTGATATAAACATCAGGAATTCGAAGGGTTTTACAGCATCTGACACGTTGCAAGGGGCAACATCGAATAAGGACAAAGAAAAGATCAAGGGTATGCTACGCCGTGCCAGCCCTATATGCCCTTTGCAGGCTCCGAGTGCTCCACCTCCCAGAGATTATTTCAGAACTCCTGTGGGATGGGAAGAGAAGGTATATATATTTTTTCTCCGTCAAACAACGAATATCCCAGATGATACGCGCAATGCATTGTTGGTGGTTGCTGTACTGCTTTTGACAATCACCTTCCAAGCAACAATCACACCCCCGGGAGGAGTTTGGTCTGACAACTTCAACCCCCATAAGATGCAACACAGAATCCTGGCCGGCTTTAATAGCGGATTCTATGCACCTGCCCCACATGCTGTCGGGACAGTAACCATGGAAAAAAACATTTTTATTCTTCTCGCGGTTCTAAATTCCGTGTCCTTTGTTGTGTCGATCTTCTCATTACTCATCCTCCTTCCCAGTGATCTGAGGAGTGGAATGTTTGGGTTACCCCTTTATATCCTCTCTCTGTGTTTTGTCGCAGCTTTGTTCATCACAGCTCCTATTAACGTTTTCCATAATTTAGGAGTGACAACGTCAAGCAGTAATTACATTTTCTTTTGCATCTTTTCACCTCTTCTATTTCTGGCTTTGGAGGGCATTGTGCTTTATAGGCGAAGAACACTTGTTGAGGCATTTGTTCCCGATGTGAAAGAGCTTGATCCAGACTTACATAGGACGGAAACATTTTGCTGATCGCTCCAATGCAGTTGAGGTTTTGATATAGCCTTCCTTCCTCACATATCTCTCGTGCTGTCTACTCATTTAAGCAGAAATACAAAGAATGTGAGTTGGGTCTTCAAATAACGTGGAATTTGTGATTGAGGTGCTCTTTTTTTAAGTTTTATCTTTTAAAGTCTATGTACCTTGTGTAAGAATATCATAGGTGTGAATTAGTAAAACGCCTTATAAGGTGCTACATTTGTAAGAGCTTTCCTCGTGTATGTACTTATGATATTGCATCAATGTATTTGTGCTTCAATAAAGATTACTTTTAGAAACAATTTCGGTCCTCTGCTTCAACTTTTAGGCAAGTAAAATTAATGTTACAAGTAAAGAAGGACTGATTAAGGTGTTAGCGGATGAAAAAGGATTTTATCTATTCAAATTTTCTTCAACTTAGGCCTTGGAGAAAATCATGAGTCAAGGATTGTGGTTTATTGCAATAAACTATTGATTTAAAAATATGGAAGTCTAGAGTTGTTATGTGTAACGAGGAGTTTAAGGAAATACCTACTTGGGTTAAGTTTTACAATATGTCTCTAAGAGTATTGAATAGCAAAAAGGCTAGACCATTGTACGTTAATAGCCTTACAAAAGAAATGAAGAAGTTGAATTATGTACGGATTTGTATTGAAATGGATGCTAGAAAGCCATTCATTGGTGCTTTTAACCTCTTAAACAAGAAGGGACAGATAATATCTATAAAGGTAGAGTATCAATGGAAACCTTAATTACACAAACAATGTAAGGTATTTGGCCATTTAGATACGACATGTCCTAAGAAACCTAAGATGACCAAGGAGTGTAAGGAATTAGAAGCTAAGAGAACAAGATAAGACCAAAGATATATAGGCAACTTTTGCTAGGAAAAAATCAATAAAGTAATTGTCTCATAAAGCCTCTAAGGAGAGAGCCCCCACTTCTAGTGAGATTACTCAAGGGAATAAAGTTGTTAAAGAGATCAATCAAGAAAACAGTCTCATTATTGATCCTAAACAATGTCAAGTTATTACTACAACACCAATTAGAGGAAAAAGTCCAAGGTAGTTCAACTTGAAAGACAAGTCCCTACCACTTGCTTCAAGGAGTAAAAAGATTAAGGATTCTACTGAAGCATAAAAAAGGACAACAAAGTTAACAAAGGAGATAACGTATGGTAGATCTAACTAAGCAAAAGAAGAAGCTTACAAACAATGACACCATTGCCAAAGTAACCTAATGATTGTTGCTTCATGAAATACTAGTGGGTTAAATAATCCCTAAGCATAAGGAAGTAAGGCTACTTATTAGAGAGTACAAGTTGTCTATTGTCACTTTGTTAGAGAATAAAGTTAAGTAGATAAATAAAAGGAGAGTTCAAGATGTTATTCATAGAATTGATTTAGATGATAATAATGGAAGAATATTAGTAGGGTGGAATCTAGGACAAGTTTCTCTCAACTTGCTTCAATAGTCTAACCAAGCTATTCATCATGAAGTAGAATCTACTATGGGTGGAATAAGGCTTTTTTCTTTCCTTTGTTTACATTCAAATGACCCAACTAAAAGACATGAACTTTAAAGAGATATTATAAGGCAAGCAAGTAATTACAAAGGCCAATCATGGATATTTAATATGGATTTCAATGCCATAACATGCCTTTAAGAAAATATAACGAGGAACGGAAGGTTGGAACTCAATAATAGAGGATATGGCTTAGCGTTTGTGAAAAGCCAACTTAGAAGATCTAACATACTCTAGCCATTATTCACATGGACAAACAGAAAAATTAAGAGACTAATTATAAAGAAGATAGATAGAGTCATAAGATTGTTTGCATCAAAACTTTCTAGAAGCTAAAGCCCAATTCTTATGCCCTAAAACTTCAACCATGCACCAACCATTACCAAGACTTACTCAAAAGCTCTTAGAACTAAACAACCTTTCAAGTTCTTTAACATGTGGATTAGTCATCAAGATTTTCTTCCTTTAGTAGATGAAATGTGGCATGCAATGGTAGTAAGGAGATTCCTTTTATACCAATTAGTTCTCAAGCCAAGAGTATTGAAAATCAAGCTTCAAGACTTTAATAAGTAACACTTCGACAATGTGAACATGCAGATCCAAGAAACTAGAGTTAGCCTAAGTGGATTACAAAACAATATTATGGAAGGAGTGTCAAAGGAAACTATCATTATGGAAGAGGCTAGAAAGGCAAAGAGACTTGCTAGCCTCTTATGAGCAACATAGAGCTTATATAAGCAAAAGTCCAAAGTCTACTAGTTACAATTGGTTAATGAATAGACAGTTCAAGAGATTTAGCCTTCCTCATGTATCTTTTAAATTGTCTACTCATTAAGTAGAAATACAAAGAATGTGTGTTAGATCTTCTTCAAATAATGTGGAATTTATCATTGAGGTGCTCTAATGTTGTCTTTTAAAGTCTATGTACCTTGTGTAAGAATATCATTGGAGTGAATTCTTCGTTTTTTCAAGTTTATGTACCTTGTGTAAAAGTATCATAGGATTGAATTCATAAATGTCTTATTAGATGTTTCATTTGTAAGAGCTCTCCTCATGTATGTGCTTATGACACTATATCAATGTATTTATGCTCCAATAAAGATTAACTTTAGAAACTATTCCAGTCCTTTACTTTAAAATTAATGTTATGAAGACCTCAAAGATCTTTTAAAGTAACTTCTAGGTTAAAGAGATTTCAAATGCAAATAGGAATTTTTTTTTTTTGGTGAAAATGTAAATTGAATTAATAAAAATTGAAGTACATAAGCGCAAGGGCATACCTTAGCATCACAGAAAACACTATATCTATGAAAAGATAGATATTAGAAGTCTTCAAATTTCACTTAAAAAAATATTTTCCCAAGAGAGTTTTATATCTCTAAACAAAAAAGCTCTCCCTCATACTACCTTCTTTACTTTGCTAAGAAAATAGGAATATCAATTGTTTTTTCCTAAAAACGTCTTCTATTTCACTTAGCCCAAATACAATAAAAACAAGCTTAGAAATATATCTTGAAAAGTTTAGCAGTTAAATTATTTCCTTTAATAGCTTTGATTATCTATTGTAGTTCTCCATTCCATCCTCTAATGTCATGTCTTATTCCATTTTAGGCAAGAATATTTTTCCAAATAATTATTGTCCATGCACATTCAAAAAAGAGATCACTCTTATTTTCTATATAAGACTAACAAAAATCACAATAAATGTTAACCAAAGGAAGTTACCATACAATTTCTATTGTTGTAGAAAATCTATTCCTACAAACAAGTCATTTAATGAAATTTTTTTTGTTAATGCTACCAATCCAAATTAAATCATATGAATCCAATGTTTCATGTCTTTGCCGAAGATCATTATAAATTTGTTTGCAAATAAGAAGGTTTTTCATAATCATAATTACATAGATGATGTGCGTCGTTCTCACAAAGTTGCATAGAAAACCATTTACTCACCAAAGAAAAAATAGGGATTAGGTTTACCGAATTCCAAAATTTTGAAAAAAGTCCTTTCTAGACATATATTTTGGAATCTCATAAATCCTCCAAAATCTTCATTATGAAGTAAATGAGCTCATAGTGCAAAATGCAAAAATAATTCCAATAATGAAACTTGATATAAAAAGTACCACAACATAAAGTTGAAGAGCTCTCCTCAAACTAAGGCCTACACTTACCTTAGTTCTCTCTCATTCTACATATTATTACCAAAAGATTTATAAGGATCTCTAGCAAGGTGATGAAACAATTGATTAATACGATTTAATTTGGACTTCTGTCATCAATAAACATAATGTCATTAGATAACTTGTTTGTAGAAATCGATTTTCTACAATAATAAAAATTGTATGATGGCTCATTTCAATCAACATATATCGAGATTTATGTTAGTCTCAAGTAGAAAATAAGAGTCATCTCTTTTTTTAACATGCATAGATAGAGATGATTGTATCCTCACCAAGAATGAACTAATGTAACATTAAAGGATGAAATAAAAAATTGCAATGGATGATAAAAGTAACAAAAGGAAGGAATTTAACTATTAAACTTTTTAAGATATCTTTTTTAGCTTACATTTATCATATATAGATTGAATGAAATAGAAAAAGATTTCAAAGGAAAACAATTGATATTCTTATTTTGTTGGTAAAAAAAAAGTATGAAAAAGAAATTTTTTATTTAAAAATATAAAATCCTCCTAAGATAATATTATCGTAAGTGAGATTTAAATACTTTTAACTTCTGTTTTTGTAATATTAAGACATATTTTTTGTAATATTGAGGTTGAGGTATAGTGTGTTAAGTTTGTGTGTGTGTGTGTGTGTGTGAGAGAGAGAGAGAGAGAGAGAGACCGAGAGAGAGAGGTGAAACAAGTGGCAAACAAAAGAGCCAAGTGTGTTAAGTTTGTGTGCGTGGGTTGGGGGGGCGGGGGGCGGGCGGTGCTGGTGTGTGTTTGGGTAAGTGCTTGTAGCTTTTAAGCCCATAACCACCAGTGTGCTTTGTGGCATAGCAAAAAGTGCTTGGTGGGAGGCCCACGCATATGCAGCAAACACCCAATCGGACGTCAGGGGGTCTCACTAAAAGAAACAGTAAAGGGAAAAGGTTAGAACGTAGTTGTGTTCTAAGAAATAAAATTGTCAAAAACACATAAATATTATGATGGCATGAGCAGTTGTCATCTATAAAGTCTTATCTAATTGTCAATCGGGTCATTAGACAAAAAATAAACAATAACTCAAGACCAAATCAAAAACACATGCATCACCAGACTTGTCTTAATTGATATCCCCGCAAACAGTTTCTAAAACTTAGCCACCTAGGAGTAGGTTTCGCAACTTTGTTTCAATGACATTCATTGTCCTTTTAAAGAAGAAAGAGTTTAGACCCCAAGCAATAGATAACACGTAGAGGAGCTCTTAGATGTATTTATACTTGTGCTGGTATTCCCATTTAAATGCAATTGACTTTGTCCCATTCTTGTCTTCTTATTTCATAGACATTTCTTTCTCTTTTTTTCTTCTTTTAGAAAATGTCATATATTTATATGTATCACAAATTTTATAGTAGAAAATAGTTCAATCAACCATCCACCACTTAAGCTTAAAAATGACATTTACAAATTATCCAAAACTTTTACATATATTGAATATAATTTATAATTCTTAAACTCTTAATTAATAAGATTTTGTCTCTCACATTCTTCTCAATCTTGACAACAATAATTATGATTTTTAGGCTTTCATTGTTAAATCTTTTTATATCTTTGTAGCTTTAAAAGATAGGCTCCATGCACTATCATTCTTTATCATTCATTTAAACTGAAGTTTAGTGTAAAAGTAAAAAGAAGCAAGAAAAAAATACAAAACAATTATAGGTCTTTTTTTATAAATATGTAAGTTTATTCATCTACAAACAAGAAAATACAAAGTTATTTGGATGTTTCCCAGCATTACAAACATATCTAAGAAAAGATCAAATTCATCCTTTAACTATGACACAACAAAAAAAATTTACCTAAAAAAGGTTAATATGCCTAAATAGAAATGTACTCTAACATGCTACTTTCCTAATTTTTATCAACAAAATTGTTATTTGAATAGCTTTATTTTAAAACATTTACAATTTTATTCAAACCATATACAAAAAATATATGCTAGAACAAAGTTTAAGAAATTTCATAACCAAATATTTCTTTAGTTGCTTTAATCATTCGTTGTAATTCAAAATTTTAGTCATTGATGATTATATGAGGGCCATGTTATGCAAGGACATTTGGCTAAATTTGTTCAGTCTAAGTATATTAAAAAAATAAATGAGACTTGTCTTCAACTTAAGACTCACAAAAGTTGTAACATACATTGATTGAGGAGAGCCATCAAAATAATACTTTTGTTGTAAAAAGTTTATCCTACGAGCTATACAACTAAATTGTATTTGCTGAGTATCCCTGAAAACAACGACGGGTCTTTGGGAAGAGAAAATGTGATAAAAGAACTCTCCGTTCTTCATAATGCTTTCTAGGACACGGCTGCTGATAAGTAGTTCCTTGTTGACAACTTTTCACTGGGAAGAGAGAGACCAGAATGCAGCAACAAGGGATGGAAAGAGTGAAGTCCGATCAGGTTGTTCTCATCCTGGACCAGCCAAGTCCCAGAGCTCCACCCACCGGAGCCGACCTCAAGGACCAGATTGCTGGAGATGAAAAGAACCAAAGCTCCCCAAGACCCAAAACACTACGCCGTCTTAGTTTCTCTAAACCCAGATCTCGATTGGCAGAGTTCAACCATCCATATACATATAAGACGATCCCCGAATCCGAGGATATTGAACCCCAGAAGTCTGAAGAAAACGATTCATCCACGGACGATGATGACGATATGGAGTCGGATGAAGAAGTGGACGAAGAAGATGGAGAAACAAGAGGGTCTCAGAAGAAGAAGCGAAAAGTCCAATGGCGGCTCGTGGTGGAATGGGTTTTATTTCTCACCATAATGACTTGCTTGATCTGTTCCCTCACCATACCTTACTTGAAAATGAAGCGTTTGTGGGGCTTGGAGGTCTGGAATTGGTGCATAATGGTGATGGTTATCTTCAGCGGCCGACTGGTTTCTGCTTGGGTGATGGGTTTCCTAGTCTTCTCAATCGAAAGGAACTTCATGCTCAGAGAGAAAGTTCTATACTTCGTTTACGGACTGAGAAAGAGCATCCAGAACTGCATTTGGTTGGCTCTTGTCTTGCTTGCATGGGCCTTAATCTTCCAAACTAAAGTCCATGAGAAGAACAAAGTGCTCGTGAAAGTTTTCCAGGCACTGGTTGCGGTACTCATAGGGGCAACAATTTGGCTCATCAAGATTGTCCTAGTGAAAACCCTGGCTTCATCATTCCATGTCGCAACGTACTTCGATCGGATGAAAGAAAGTGTTTTTCACCACTATATACTTCAGACTCTCTCGGGTCTGCCATTGGAGGAGCACGAAGAGAACCAACAACCCAATCTCCACCACTCGAGATCCTTGCCAAGGAACTGGAAGGATAGCAAGTGGAGAGAAGCAAATACTCTATACAAGTCCAAGAAGTTTGGGTCGAGGAAACTTGACATGGAAAAGCTGAGGAAGCTCAACGCGCAGAAGAAGACCTCGATATGGAGCGTGAAGAGACTGATAAACTACGTGAAATCGAGCGGACTATCAATTTCAAACACTGTTGATGACTTTGGCAAAGCCGAATCCGAGATCAACAGCGAGTGGGAGGCAAGGAGCTGTGCAAAGAGGGTTTTCAAGAACGTAGCCAAGCCTGGTGCCAAGTAATTAATCTCTCCCTTCCTCTATCTTAACACCTGCATGACTTATCAGTTTCTAATTTTCCAGTTTTTCTTGCACTTTTCCATGCATCTGATAAGACCCAAGAACAATTAGGCCTACATGATATATGATAATTATACAAAAATTAAGCTTTATTAACTTCTGAGTTTCCATCTCTTTTTTGTTGTTTAGCTCTTGTTCCGATTTCTGATAGGCCAGACTGTTCATCTACATTATTAAGTTCTGAGCTGTTTTCTTTTTTGTGCTATGGCTCTTTGTACGGTTTCTGATACACCACGTGCAGTTACTTTTCTGCAATAAATGGTTGAGTTGTTGGCTGAATCTTAACATTCCTTAGGCAATTACTATCAATTTTCATGACATCTTAAATTTCAACCATCATTCATGCAATTTCTTTTTATTCACCTCAAAGACCAAGTCATAAAATAATAAAAAATAACCTTTGTTGAAGTTAAAAACTCGGTTTTTAAGATAATGCCTTATTTAGTGATGTGTATGTGTTATCTAAAATTTCTTTGTTTCAAATTTGACACGCCGAATTGTCATCTTCTTTTAGACAAAATTGTCATTTCAAGAAGATGTACTAATTTGGTCCTCTTAATGTAAGATATAGTAGGGACTAGGACTTTGTACTTCTGAATTAAATAGTTTGACATGCACCTTTACGCTAGACACTAATCAAACAAAAGATTAGCATGTGGGACAAAAGTAGATCATTTCATGACTAAATTAGAGATTTTTACAACATTGCTTTGACAAAATGTGTGATTAAGGTTCAAACTTTAGAAATTAATCCCTTTAAAAATTATTTAGAACTTGTATCAGCCAAGGATTTTGCATAACTAGTTGTAGACCACCTCCTAAACCCACTAAAAATTATAAAACGTGTTCAAGAAAATGATCTTATGTAATGCCCAACATAAAAGCTAGAATTGACCTACAATCATTTCACATGAACCACTTGAAATGGAATCGAAGCCTCGAAACTTTCGGCGTAACATATGGATATGGGAAAACAACGTGTAGAATGTTGCAATTTGCAACGGTTGTGGCCGTAACAAGTCTCGAAAAAGACAGACTAGTGTCGAAAAGTAGGCCACAACAGCATATTCCATTTGCATCAATCCAGTCACGTCGGACAAACGTGAAGCTCGAGCATTTGACTCCATCATGTTGGCTCTTTGCTTTGGTGTCCTAGTGCATCCACTCCAGGCATGCTGATAATTCCACAAAAGGAAGAAAAAATGTCACATTTAGTGTAAGACTTTTGCACCACGAAAGGCCCTGGGGAAAACAAAAGGAAAAGGAGAAAACGAATGATGAAAACGAGACAATGGATGATCTGCACTACTTTTACTTTTCATTTAAATATGTCTGAGTGGTCTCAACACCAACCTCTTCTTTCAAAGGTTCTCTGGACAGCACTTACTTGGCTTAGCTCAAGTAGGACTTAACCTACTAATCTCAGTGCTTGTATAGTGTCCATATCTTCATCATCGGCTGCTAGAGGCCAACTGAACCATCAGCAGAGGATAGGACCACCAGTCACTCTTGCTATGCACTACCATAGAATAGATATCCACTACAAGAACCTTATATTGCCACAATAAAAGCATGTAGGATGTAATTATGAGTGTTGCCAAAGGTTGGAGGTTAGGTAGGCATAATAAAAAAGAATGGATACGTGGAAGAACATACATAGGAACACGAGAAAAAAGTTGGACATCAATCTTCTCGACTTTGGTGTTTATTATTTTAATCTTTTGGATTAGGAGTTATCCTTAATGCTTTTGCTATTTTAATGTTGTTTGCCTTACCTTAAAGTTATCTGCAACATGCATAAATCAAGGTCTACTTTTTTAATAATGAATGTAGATCTCTTAAGGTCAAATCACCTAAAGTTTTATATTGTTTCTTGTATCTTGTTGCATTATTGTCTTATTTTTTTCATTATATCATAACTTTCTGCTTGTTGTCATGAGTTCTTCTGTGTGGCATTATCAAGATGTTAGCAAAACTGTAGCCTTTTTCTCAATTGAAATAATTAGTACCTAATAGCAAGATTTTGGAGATTTGTGACAAATTTGGGCAAGCAATAATCTCTACTGCCCTTCTTTCTCAATCTCAAAAGGAAAACCCAACTTGTCTTTTCTTTTTATTTTTTCTTTCTCCTTTCTTCTTTTTTATTTTTTATTTAAAAATAAAAAAGACAAAGGGGATTGGAGATCTTGGTATCTTGGATTTGAGAACCCTTTGGTCCGAAGCTGCCTTGAGTTCAACTGAGCCAAGACTTCTTGACAAATCCTACCTATCATTAGTGTTTTACAAAGAAAAGCATTAATAGACCCATAACCTAATTTATGGAGCCAAACTTAGAGTAAAAGTAAAATAGTAAGTTTTTAATTAGAGTTTCTTATGTTACTTATAAGTTTGAAACTTTAAACATCATCTATGCATTACGCCATTTGATAAAAAATGATCATCAAGGAGCAGAAATTCTTTACCAACTCTTAGATGCATTACATCGTTTGATAAATACGTTAACAATATGATTTTCTGAAGGTACATTGAAGAGGAAGATCTGATGAAATTTCTAAAGAGAATTGAGATACATACCATCTTTCCGCACTTTGAAGGGGCCCTTGAGACCGGAAAGATTTCCAGGTCCTCATTTAGAAATTGGGTGGTAAGTTAGAGCTTTAATTAACGGCAATCAATTTTTTTATCTCTACTTTTATAGTTAGATAAAGGAAGGTGTCCAACTTAAGACCTCCTAGACAAAAGAAGCTTTAAGCTGCTAATATCTCTACCAAAAAACCTTGAATAAAATCATAATGATGGTATGTATTGATTTGAAAATCACTAGGTTCGAGCTTATTTTGAACGAAAAGCTCTTGCACATTCGTTGAATGACACCAAGACAGCAGTTCAACAGCTTCATAAGTTAGCAAGTTCAATCGTCACAGTGGTAATATTAGTGGTTTTCCTTCTGGTGATGGAGCTGGCGACGACGAAAGTGATCTTCTTTGTGATAACCCAAATGGTTCTCCTCGGATTCGCGTTTCAGAATACTTGCAAGACGGTTTTCGAGTCCATCATCTTCGTCTTCATCATGCATCCCTTTGACATTGGAGACCGCTGTGTCGTTGAGGGTGTGCAGGTATGTTCATCAGAAAATGCTGCAGTTTTTTAACATGCTTCATCGTTTAAATTCAAGCTTTATCTTTGCATGTTGCTTCTGCTTGCATTGATTGCAGATGATTGTGGAGGAGATGAACATTTTGACTACTGTTTTCCTTCGATATGACAACGAGAAAATCTACTACCCTAACTCAGTTTTGCTCACGAAGCCGATAAGTAACTTTTACAGAAGCCCAGAGATGTCTGACGCCATTGATTTCACCATTGATGCCTCTACGCCAGTGGATGTCATCATTTCACTTAAGAAGGCAATCCAGTTGTAAGTTACTCTTACTACTACAACCAACTTACTGTTTCTTAGGATGTTCAGTCAAATCTAAAGTAGATTCAAGAATAACAAAATTTCTCTTTCTTATAAAGATAACATCCAAGTAAAATGTAGTAAATATGAAACTTATACCAAATTATAACTTTCTATTATTCTTTCTTTTAATTAAGTAAAAAAGGTTTAAGGTTATGAAATATCAAACTAAAGACCTAGGTTTTTGACAATCACTAATCAACCACTAAACTGCTAGCATATTGACAATTTACATGTAAGAAAGTTTTGAAGATATGAAGTGTTGAATCAAGGATCTAAGTCTTAGACAATTAATAGGCAATTATTGAACTGTTAACACGTTAACAATTTACATGTAAGGAAGTTTGAGGACATGGGGTGTCAAATCAAAGATCTAAGTCTTTAACAGTCACTAGCTAATCGCTAAATTCAAGCATGTTAATAATTTATATGTGAGAATGTTTAAAAATATTGGGGTGTCAAATCAAGGGCCCAGTTCTTAGACAATCAATAGCCAACTACTAAACTATTAGAATGTTAACAATTTGTATGTCATTTACCTCAAACATGAGAAAATACTTTCCATAAAGGTATACTTGAACTTGTATAATAATACACGTTGGGTAGTAAAATGATTCAAGAGTGTTGGTGTTTTTCTTTTTTATAAACAAAAACTTCAAACAGTGTTTGGAGAAGCTAAAACTTATGTGTCACTATTCTTGTCACTCTACTAAGCGTTCTATGTTATTGTCATTGTAGATACGTCGAGAGCAAGCCGAAGTATTGGAATCCAAAGCATGCTGTGATAGTGAAAGCAATAGAGAATATGGACAAGCTGAAAATGGTTTTGGCTGTTCAGCACACCATCAACCACCAAAACTATGGTGAAAGAAACAATCGAATGACAGAGCTGTTATTGGAGCTGAAGAAGATCTTTGAGACACTCGGCATTAAGTATCGTCTTCTTCCTCAGGAGATCCTCCTCGACAAAATCAGTGTTGAGAACACCAGGACTGTGCTTCTATCTTAAGAGTAAAAATGGCTTTTTGTGTTTGCCTTTTCTTCAAAAGCTCCGACCATCCTATGTTTAGATGGCTGTTGTAAAATATAGCTACCCAAAATGCATATGATGCTTCAACGTAGGGAGTTCATCCCCCCAAGTATTTGATGGACGCAAATAATCTTTTTTTCTCCTGTTTGCTAGAGCCCAGCTGAAGTCAAAGCATTTCATTTAAGGGAAGCTAATTTCAAAACGCCAAAGCAAAATAACACATTTATTCAAGTTGAGAACCATTAAAACCTGATAATTCAGAGTATTAAAACATATGTATTACTTAAAGAAGAATTGTCATGAAAAGCATCGGCAGTAGAGGATGTAGACATCACAAGGGAGACCAAGGTCTCCGAGAAAGCGAAATGAAAGGGACTAGACATCTGGTTTTGTGTATCCATTACATAAGTAGCAGAAAGACACAGAGCAGGTGATATCATTCCATATACGTATATACGGCATATAGGAGCATCTTTGTTCATCCCGCAACTTTCCTCGCATGAGTTCTGCCATTCTGGAAGTCTTTGCCAAGCATGTTGCCAGGTCCATAATTCCATTTGACTCCAGCTTTCATGGGAGCAGGGCAAGGCTGCTGCCCAACAAAAGGCCTACGAGGACCCAGATTCATGTTTGCCAACGTCTCGGTCGTATCAAGAACTCCACGGGTAGGCCTTCCCTGGTTCATAGAGACTGAAAACCAACAATATTCAAAGTTAAACATATTTGGACAGAACTCTTTAATGTCTCACATTTTGACTTGCTTGTATCAAAGAAGGAGAGAAATTTACCTGGGCTATTCTTTCCAGGTGGCCGATATCTCGCTTGTTTAACAGAGCTCTTTAATGATTGATCATTCTTTCTTGCATCCTTCAAAAAGAAAATAGAGCAGAGTTGGTAAAAACCTTTTTTAATTTAAACGCGTTATAGAATGGATGTGCAAAGCAAAAACCCAAACTGGAAACATTTAACTACACTTGAGCAACCTAAAGAAGGCATAACAATGCCAATCTTGTTTTCCTTCCTAAAAGCAAATACTATGTGACACTATCAAAACCAAACCGTCTGCACTGTATCAGTAACATCCATCGCCACCCGTGTTCTTTATAAGATAGATTATAGGATTTTGAATTAAATAAGGAATATCGACAAGACAAGTAGCTAGCAAATGTACTCTAGGCCACATGACTTGTGTACTACATTAACTGAATATACTTTTTGTGAGAAAGAGAGACAGATTCAAGCTCTGCAGGACGATGCCACAGAAACAGGGTTCAAATTAAAGGCCACTAGACCCGATCTAACCTAATAATGCATATCTCATTGTGATATTAAGATATTGAACACAAAATATTACTGTACATACAACCAAGCTATACGCACATACAACAAAGTTAAGAAGAGGGCTTTGGCCAAATTACCTGGTTAACCAAATCTAGTTTGCGTTGCACACCTGCAAGAGCATTTAGGACAAAATTAGAATTCCTGCCACGCCACATGGTTTCAAGTGAAAGCATTTTTTACAGATCACAGAACCTTAAATGTTCATGAACTAAGATGGAAAAGGAAACGAACATGGGGAAATGGGGTTGTAGAAACCCAAGGATTTGGTAGCTGCATAATCCTTGGTTTCCTGAGAGCATATTATAAGGCTCTCTGGTAAAAAAAAAAAAAAGAATGCGCATACCCAAAGCCTAACAGCAGGAGAATTAACTACTAGGACAAATATCAGCATGTGTAAGTTTTTTGTCTCATTATTCATTGCCAAAAGATTCAACACTCATCACATAATCCAAGCCGACATAGAAGAAACCTAGAAGTTCCGTGCAAATTCACGCATCAAACTCCAAAGAATCTTCCCGTCACATTTACAGACATCAAATTACTAACAAAATATACATTTGGAATTAATCCAACCAACATATCTGTATCCACACCCCAAAATCGGTATCCTAGAGCACAATTTCAAAGATCCTAACTTGAGTTATCCACTAATGCAAACTAGAAAGCACAACTAAAAAATTTAACATAAATGCCAAAAATTTTCTCATGCAACCTTAAAAAACACAATTAACATATTTAAGATAAAACAAAAAAGGTTTTCAACCAGCCACCTGTGTTTAAAGAAGCATGTAACTTGGGAGAAGGATAACTTCTAGTGAGCTCTGAACTAGGGAAAGCCATTGGTTGCCTCCTACCAGATTGCTGTTCTATTGCTCTCCTTGTTCCAGCTGCAATAAAGAAATCAGGTTAGCTTCCAGCATGATTGATAAAGAAATTGAAGTGTTGCCTTGGCAAATTGTGTAGTGAGACATACCAGACGGAGGTGTTCTAACAACAGTTGACCTGGAACGAAGGGATGGTGGAACATAATAGCAACTCTGCCACATCAAATATGGTTCAGCATTGTTATTTGTCGGAAAAAAAATAGTACTTAATATATGACACTCAAAACCAATAATCACAGTGCAGATGCACGAAGATTAATCACTACCTGGAAGAAAGGATGCTGAAGGGCCTCAGCGGCTGTTGGCCTCTTGGCAGGATCCCAAGAACAAAGAGACTGGTGTTTAAAACAGAAAAATAATAAGACAAAAAAGGGCAGAAGAAAGCAACTAAAAATGAGACAAGGGCAATGTACGCAAGAAATATGCAACAACAAAAATAAAATGAGCATAAATTCTCTATGATTTAGCAGTAAGATAAAATGAAAAGATCATCTTGCTTTATGGACACAAAAAGAAGGAAACAGATTCAGTTAGTACTTACTGTAATAAGGCTGATGGCATCATTGCTTGCAGAAGGAACCAATGCAGAAAGATGAACACCAGCAAACTGCAAGTCCAATTACAAATAACATCATACACTTACTTTCAGGAATAACTAACACCAGACTCGTATGTTCTCAAATGCCAATTATAAATAGTTTCCTAGCTGAGCCAGGTAATTTCTGAAGTAAACATGTTAAACTTCTCTTTTCGTAGATCAACAATGAACTACATTTAGACACTTAGATTGTAAATCAGAAAATTTCGAGGGCTTTAAGCTCTTAACTTCCACCAAAACAACAAAGAATCAAATGACAACATTGGCACTTCATCAAAAGGAGAGGTAATGCTTCTCTTCACCCGATTCATAAAAATTCACAGGCCCCAGCACAAAACACCATAGATTTCTCAGCTAGAAAACATAAGCAACTACACATTGATGTTTACAGGATACCAACTGATATAATTATGAGAGGCGAGTATATCCTCAGACAAAGCATTTGACACACTGCATGTACAGGCCTAGAGAAGCAAACTGACCTCAGGAAATTGGTAGTTGATGTCTCTCGCTAGATGAAGTCCATCAGCCCACGAATCCTTGGTTGGAGTGCCAAGAACACTGCATATTTTGTATATCTCATCTGCTTCACTGCAAGAATAGTTAAGAAGACATTACTCACCCCATTATAATCTGATCAGCATGTCCTAACCAAAATATCTATGAAAACATACAACAAGATCTGGATCACTAAAAATTCACCTCTGACAGCTTCTAAACAAATCACAAGTAGAAAAGAGGAGACAGAAGGGCAGGAGTGAATAAAGAAAATCAATCAACACAACTGATAGCTGGTCCTCCATGTACAATAAACAATAAATGGAAAAGGCATATGATATAAAGAAAAGAAGATTTGCTTACCTAATACCAGGAAAGAGAGGACGAAGAGTGAACAACTCAGCCATTATAGCCCCCATTGCCCACATATCTAGAGATTCAAAAACATAATCGTTTATAAATACTTAACAAACAGTATAGTTGGCATAGACAAGCAAAGCAACAGCACTTTCTTCCAAAACTACTTACCAACTTTAGAACTATAAAGGTATGACTGAAGCAGCACCTCAGGGGCACGATACCTGAAATGGTCCCACATTATATAAGTTAATATACCACAAGAAGACACATGCAGATGTTCCTAAAGTAGCTGATGAAAAAGGACCAGAAAACACCAACCAGCGTGTAGAGACATATTCAGTATAGGGTGGTCGTGAGTTGATTTCCCGGGCAAGACCAAAATCAGCAATCTTGATTATGTCCTTTGTAACCAACAAGTTCTCTGCAAAGAAAGAAGCAAGAATTGTTTGCTAACTACAACAAAATAAACTGGTGGCAAGTAAAAAAAATATGAAAATGCAAAAAGAAATGAGAATTCAAACAACATTCAAAACACATTCTCATCTACTACAGATAAAGACATAATCAATGCATCTCCAACACATCTAAGTGCAATATGGCCCACAAAACAAGGAACCTCTGATATAAAGAGAGGAAAAAATCATCATTCACTAAAGTCATCAGGGCATTTATATTTCTATGCGAACATAAAATTACTCTATAATAAACACATTACCTGGCTTAAGGTCACGATGGAAATATCCACGCTGATGCATGTAAGCAAGACCTTGAAATACTTGAAAACACCAATTTCGGATATCAGATTCAGAGAAAAGCTTTTCTCTATCCTTCATGAGCTGGTAAAGGTTGAATTCCTGAGTACAAACTGCATACTTAGCAACTAAAAGTAGATAGCAAACTATTATCAACTCAGCATTCTCACTAATCAATTTTCAGGGACGGCTATGCCACTTACCATGTATTCAAACACGAAATACAAGATATCATTCTCCCTAATGACTTCCCTGAGCTTCACAATATTTGGATGACTCATTTTCCGCAATGACTGCCATAAGAAGAAAACCATGATGTATATGCAAAAATGGAAACCCGAAATAGGAAAAATAAAATAGCAGATCAAATACCTTCACTTCTCTCAGATTTACACATTCGTCCCATGAATAATACTTTTTCTTCATTTTTTTAATGGCAACCTTATACAAAGAAAACAGATGGTAAGTCCACAAACAACATGACTAAATATTCTAATGGCAATTAAACTTAAAAACACTTACAACTTCACCAGTCTGCTTATTAATAGCTCTCCAGACACTCCCAAACGTTCCATCACCAACTTCCTTAATAAGATTGAACCTACATAGATCAGAACATGCATAAGAAATCCATACAGCACAAAAACATCTTAAAGCAAGCACACAGTAACCAACTCACCTATCCATTCTTCCGGAACAAAAGTAGGTCTTCTTTATTCAAGGAAAGTAGATCTGACAAAAGATAAATACCATTTATCCTTTGTAGAAAAACACTAAGATAGACACACAACTGCCTTGCGGGTCTAGCTGAATTCACCACCAATATTCTCCAGCAACATCCAATATCAGAAGAACAAATGCTCTATGTTGGACGGGCTGCACAGCCTTATTTATAGCTAAACCCCCTTCGAGAGAGTAACACTCAATGCATGATAAGAAAGGACAGAGACCAGAGAACATATTGAAGAAAACCAAGGAACAGCCAGAACTGTATCTGACAAACAAGGATGATCCCCCCAACTCAAGACATCGGTGCTAAAGGGTTTAAAACTCAGCTAATAGCTACCTCATCTATACTATGTAGAAATTATTGCAGAATCTTCAGCTAAATTGGTTCTTGTCACTTAAACAGCACCCATCAGGACACACGACGAAACAAAGAACTATGTAGACTTCACAGTATTAACCTGATTGCCAATCTAACGCCAACTATGATAAGCAACCCCCAAAAGTATTGGGAAAACTTTAACCCTGTGGAAAGAAAAGAGTATTTAGGTTAGAAGCAAACTAACTGTAGTCTTAAAATAAAAACAATGACGCCAGGCATGTTCCATACCCCAGAAGACGTTTTCTCAATAATATTGACTGGATGGTGTATCAGCAACGCACTGTCAACCAAAAAAAGTTTATTGTAATCCGCATAAAGACTTGAGCCCAAAAGAAGTAGAAACACATATATACACAGATAGAGGAAGAAAGCATACTTATACAAGTGCAATAAAGATCCAACACCTATCTCAGAAAAAACTGGCATTACGCCCCCTGCAACACTCATTTAAGTGCTGAACACTAAGTGCAGTTGACGAAAGAAACCAGAAGGAAATCTCCAAGGATGAGAAACCTCCAGTCAAGCACTTCCTGGAATGAGAAAATCCTAAACTGGTAGCATTTTGACCAGAAGCACACCCGCTCCATATCTCAGGAAAGATGTTAAAGCGCCTTAAATTCAAGCCCGGCAGCACCTGAACAGAGCAGACAAAATTCAGAAAAGAAAAACCTATTAGATCCTACAAGCTGAAACGAGGGGGATTTGTGTAGCACTTTATAGGAAATAGAAAATTCTGACACGCAAAATAGTTGCAAACAAGGGCAAAGCAAGAAGAAATATCATATTCAGCAGAAAATGGATGACCACAACAGACACTTAAAACTATAAAATGAATACGGGAACAAAGAGATTAGAAACCAATCCACAAGCCAAAACCTCCAATATGCAACATTCTAGCAATAGAAACTATATAACCCGTAAAAATAAGAGGCAAGCGTGACATCTATCATTACAAAAAAAAATTGTTATAATTGGTCATAATATAAAATCAATCGCAAATGACTACATCACATTAACAACACGAGTAATCAATCAAGGAGCCACAGAAATTGCAATCAACAAGATACACGAAGCTCACAACGAAAGCCTAAAACCTAATTCCAGATCCGAACCAATTCTTTAAAAGAAAAAAGAAAATCCCAACCCTAAGCGCCAAAATTAAAGAAATATGTAATTTACACAAACAGCATAGAACAAGAATCCCTTCAATCCAACCACAGAACACTGCGATTATTCGAAAACCCCTCAATTCCAAAAACGATTTTGTTTTGAACACATTGTAATTGGTCATAATATAAAATCAATCGCATATAACGACGTCACATTAACAACACGAGTAATGAGTCATGGAGCAATTGCAATTGCAATCAACAAGATACATAAATCTCATAACGAAATCCTAAAACCTAATTCCAGATCCAAACCAATTGTTATAAGGGGGGAAGAAAAGGAAAACCAAACCCTGAGCCTCGATAACCAAGAAATATGTAATTTACACTCACAGCATTGAACAAGAATCCCTTCAATCCAACAACTAAAACCGCGATTATCCGAAAAACCCCCAAATCCAATCCGAATCCGAATCCGAATCCGAATCCGAATCCGAATCCGCATCGATCAGCGGAGATCCTTGAATTCATCCAAGAAAACAACAAAAGAGACCAAAATCACAATCCAAGATCAAACAAACCCTAACCTAAATCTAAAACCTCGCAATCAATCCAACCAAATCAACCAAACACACCAGATCTCTTCCAAACAACACATCCTCTGGCAGAACGAGAGAAGAGAGAGGCCATACCTGAAAGCCAAGCGGCATAAGAACCGTCGCCAGGGACGGAAGAGGTGGAATCCAGAGCGTCTGCCTGTGGTTGCGAGCCTAATTGCCTTTCCCTAAAAATCTGATCTACCTTTGCTTCGTCACAGCCAAAGAATAAATAGGTCCGCCCTTTTACCTAACTTTTATAGCTCCACGGGCCCTTCTTCGCTACACTGCTACGTATTTTCTTACGTTACACCCCCCAATCGTGACGGGCCGCTGGCTGGTCACCTATCACATGGCCACGTCAGGCTGCTTGTTGGCATTCGACCTTTATTTAATCGTGGGGCCCAACAGCTTGGGGTTACGTCACTGCCACCATATTTCGTTTTATCTTTAATCATTATTGGTAATGACAGATGAATACTTACAATATATTTATTAAATTACCATAAAAGAAGTTTAATATAATCTATCAAGATCCGCTATTTCTTCACCTAAAACAATCAATTTATTAACTATAACATTAATTATATTAAAAGTATAATATTTTTAACATAATTCAATTACAATAAATAAGTTGTCATGTATCAAAACTATCAAAAGAGACAAAATAAAGTCATTTACTTTAATTATGAGAGTACTTAAATAACAAGAGATTCCAATTATTGAAAACTTAATTATGAGAATAGATAAGCCGTATATAGCAAGAAATGTGCCAAATTCAGTAATTTGAAATTGATTAAGAGTTCCTTAAATACTAATTTGTATTTCTTAATTGTGTTTAAATATAAAAAGACACTTTTCTAATTAATAAGATAACTTTTATATTAAATTTTAGCCTTATTTTTAATATGATATTACTACCCAAGTTAATTGTATTAAAAATATAGATTATCCGAAATTACCAAAACATGCACTTGTATAATTGTTTAAATTAAAAAACTTTCCTCTAACTTTTAAATTATTTTTTAAGTTAAATTTTATGTCTTCTAATATGATATTAGAGTCTAAATTTCTCTATTAGCATCTCTATAAATTCACTTTTTGACATTAATAGTGTAATTGTCTTGCATTGTCAAGACATATATTTATAAAGTTTTTTTTTAAGAAACAAAAATGATACTCTAACAAATTTTAATAATAAAAATACGACTTTGTATAATAATTATATCTTGAATAAGTATATAAAACAAGACAAATCTTACCTGTTAAAAGGTTAAATACTTATATATCAAGTTGCCACATAAAACATAAAAAAATAAAAAATAAAAAACATGAAATACATTAGACAACACAAATATTTAACTTTATGGTATTATGTAATTATCTAATCCTAATTGATCTTGTATGAAAACAATTCAACCTGGTCGAGACAGAGAGCTAAGATGTTCAAATAGTCTTCCATTTATAAAGTTGTTTAAATTAAAAAAAAAAGTTATTTATCTCTTAAGCTAACTATTTTTCTAATTTATGAATTAAAATTTAGCTAATAATATGTAGACCAAAACCTTTAGGAAAAGGCAAAAGAGCACGTTGAACAGTGGATGGAAGGACAGGGCGGCGTGTGTAGGACATTGCTTCGGTGGGTGGATCGCATCATATTCTACCTTATCCGTTAAATGATATTTGGTTGAATAAGTAGTGGAGTTTTCTTGGGAAACAAACGTGGAATATTCGGTGGGTGCTGCCCCTGAGGTGTCCGGATTGGCTTTCAAGGCGGCGCCACGATACCAACCGACGTGTTAGACGTAACACGCACGGCGTCCCTGCTCACGCGCCGTATCTGCCAGATGAGAGGAGTACATTCCTATTTCTGGTCGGTTTAATCGGTCACGTTTGGAGCAAACATACTGTCAAAGGTTGCTTCTCGTGATGAACGCACTAAAGATATTTTCAAAGAATGCTTCTTGTAAAGAAAGTAGGAACTAAATAGATTTCTTTTCAGATATTTTTTTAAAAGAATCTTTATGTCTTAAAAATTTAATATAATAAAAGAAATAATTAAGTTTGTTTATATGATTAAATCAAATATTTCTATTAACTTTCAATTAATATTTTTAAATTTAGAGTATTGATTAATTCATGAGTTGACTTTAATATCACTTGTCATATATTCAAATTTTTAATAAAAAAATTAACTTAATAAGAGTAATAAAACTCCTAATATGTTCAAAATCTTTTACTTAAATTCTCCAACAAATGAATTAAGTATCATGTCAAACTATAATTATATAAAAATAAATAAATTTGATATATTTCATACATTTTAAATTTTCAAAAATAAAATTTATTAAAAAAGTTGTATTCTTTTTTCAGATTAGTTACTGAAAAAGTGAAACACTAATGTTGATATCATATCAAATTATTTTTTCACATAACAATTACTATTTTTAATATGTTTTTTTTGGCATATAAAAAGAATCATGTAGAATATTAATTATGAAATATTTTTAAGGCTATTAATAATGAAATATTTATTGGAATATTAACCTTAAATTTATTTTTTGCATTGTCACATATGAAAGAATATTCTATCAAATATTCTTTAGTCAAAATCAGTATTTTCAACAACCAATAATAAGTTCTTGTTGCTTTCAAATCAAATTTTTCATGAAATCAATATTATTTATTTTTCTATAGTTTTTTTTGGCTAGATGTTAAGAAAGAATATGATCAATCCAGAGGTGAAGATTGTGGTTGCTTCTTGTAGATGTCACGTAGATAATTACCAATTCAGGACCAAATCTATCCCCACACTCATTATCAATTCTAAAAAAGAATATGCATAACCAATCTAGATGAGAAGATTAGGCTGCATTTTTCTGGCAATTTCTGGTGGAAGAGGAAAACAACAATTGTAGGATGGATAAAAGCTAGAAGTAAATGTAGAACATCTTGTCTCTTTATTTGTTTGAAGGAATATCATCCAAAAAAATAAGGGGTATCTCTTGTTAGGCTTTCATAAGTTTTGTTTTTGGTGAAAAGGAAATGGAGTATTCTGGAAAAGGGAAAAAGGGGGATAGAAAATGGGAAAGAGGACAAGCTTGAACAAATTGTCTTCTTGCAAAAAGTTTAGGGTCTATGAGTAGAAGCCATTCCTTAGAGAGGCATTGGGTAAATACATTACTTAATAATTTTTACTAATAACAATACAATTAAGCATAGTAACCATATATTAAATAAATATAATAGACAAAATACAATCTTAATACTTAAAAAAGTAAAATTCTTATATATCAAGGTATTGCATAAGATATATATATATATATATATTAGACAAAACATATGCTTAATATTATGATGCATTAATTTAAATGATATGCAACTAAAATTATTATAAATTATTTGTAGGGTTCTAATATTATTTTAGTAACTTACCTATAAAGGTTCGAATGTCAACTTTGACAGAGAAAATAGAGATTCCTTGTTGGTTGGTTGTTGAGAAAAATAGGAAGAAAAGCAAGAGGGTAGAGGAAAAAAGACGGAACTATGACTTAATTTAATGGAAGAGGGTGGAGAAGGTGTGATGACTTCAAGAACACAGATACGTTGGTATTTGAACTAATTGTGTTAATGGACCATTGTTTTCAATGCGAGGACCAGCAGCCTTCCTTGACCATTTGCTACCCTTTCCGTAGCATAAGAGCGCATTAATTGTCATATTTATTAGCTTTAATTAAATCAAGTGCTTGCATGACACCTGCCAATCGCAAATTGTATCACTGCATGCATCATAACATGCATTGCTGTGTATTATATGGCATAAGTCTAAAATTTAATTTATAAATTAATTAAATTAATTTTAAATACCAATGACAGTCTAGAAGGATATTATTTAATAATGAGAAAGTAGATTATGTAAAAACTTTTATAGATAAGCATAATTATAAACATGTATTACATATTAATAAAAAGTATAAAAATAATCTAGGTATTATTAACACTAGTGTAAATAGTATTATACTCCAGGTTAAATGGGTGAAATAAACTCTATCACATATATCAAATATATTTGAAGGGTTCAAAGTTGAATGAAAATCAAGAGGGATTAACTTGAACTTTAATGTCATATTAAATAAACACAAAAATTAACCCAAAAGTTAGTTGGATGATATATTTTATATTTAAAAATTACTAAATAGTTGTTTCTTTCTCATATCATGCATTTCACCACCTTCAACCTTAAGCACTAAGTATGTTTAGTGTATAAAAAAATTAAAAATTAAAATCTTATATAGGAAAGATATGATCATTAAATCATATTTAAATATAAATAATGTCTCTCAAATTTATGAACTAATTTTTTAATTAGACTAAGTTTAACCCTTGTTTAACTTTGAATCCTTTAAATATGTTTCGCTTACATCAAAATACTAATTTTATTCCTTTCAACCATGAACTTAAGGTACGCTTAGAATCAAAGTTCTCATATGATAAGTAAATGATCATTAAGTAATATTTAAATATAAAAAAGTCACCTTGTAACTCATAAGTTGACTTTTATGTTAGACTTTTGGCTTATCTAATATGTATTACTAATGGTAAATGCATGCTATAAATATTTTTTTTTCTTGAAAAAACCCTTGGTTCATCCTAAAAATTTTATGAAACTATTTTTGTACCTTCTAAATTTTTCATTATAACATGGAGGTATCTAGATCTCTATTTTGGTAACTAAAATGTCTTTGACCAAGTGATAATTTTGATATCTTTATCAAACTTTCATTAAAATTTCTAATGGTACACGTGTTAGTAACATCTTTTTGATGTATAAACATAAGAAATTTGTAATATGTAAATTATCATGTTGCCTTTTAGATATATTATCACGTTTCTGTAGCTGTAAATTAAAAATTATATATATAACTTGTGAACCCCTCAATACAAAAGGATGGGATCCCTTACATGGATAAATACCTTGATTTTATGAATAGCCAACTACTCCATTAGAGGTAAGCTTTTTGTAGATATAAAAGGGATAGCTCACACTCGTTTACCCAAATAAGACAAAATAATAGGGGTAAGTCATTTCTTCATTAGAAAAAAAAAGAATGCAGTCTTTAACCCACATTTTTTTAATAATATATGAACAACTTTTGATATAGCTAGGTTCCACTTCATTCATTGGTTGGCACCAAGAAAATATTAATTAGCACTTCAACCTTTAAAATATGATGAAATTTTGAAAGAACCACATATTTGGTACATATTTAAAATATAGTTCACATATATGTGAGCTTATGTTATATGCCAAAAAAAGAAGAAGAAGAAATTCTTACTTAATATATTAAAGATATACTTTGATCCTATTTTCTTATTTTTAACAATGGAGTTGGAGTGTAACCATACAATTTTTTTTAATTAGTCTGATTATTGACTTTGTTTATTTTCTTATAAAGTGGGATTAAAAAAGTTGATAAACATTTAACACAATGGTAAGTAGTGAAACCTCATAGTCACAAGTTTGACACTATAAGGATGTGTGAGTTTAAATTATTAAAAAAAAAACTTAAAAAGAGTGTGATAACAAAAGGTCAAGAAATGGATAATAATATAACAAGTTCTTATAAAAATTTGATATATATAATTTTAAAGAATTGAAAAAATAAATAAATCTCTTTAATAAAAATTTGGGTTCAATGTGGTTTATCCAATCATTCCATCCCTGAATTACTACTAACCAATCTGTAGAACTCGACGCCACTTGACGAAATCTCTGTATCTAATCCAACCTTATCCTTTTCTATAGCGCAGCTCCCTCTCTTCCTCCCTCCTTCTCCCTCCTTCTCTCATGGCGCTTCAGATCACTTGGTCAAAGAATGAGCCTTGAATTACTCGTCGAGTTTACAGTATCTTGACCTCTTTCTCTGGTTTCGTCTCCGTCTTCTCTCTCTTTTACTTCAAGTCAAGAGCATAAGGAAGAAGAAGATATAGCAACAGCAAATGGCTGCAGTGACAGGAGCAACTTCATCGTTGTTCAGGCTCTCTTCAGCTTCCCCATCTAGCCCCTCTTCGGGGCACAAGGTACAATTGCTTGCTCTCTCTCTCTGTGGAACTTGGAGCTTTCACTGTTAACTATGATTAAAAATGGGATCTGGGTCCTTCATTCCTCATTATGCAGGTTGAACGCAAGCTTTGCATACTTCCCCTGCCCACCTACTCTCTAGAAAGACATGTAGAAACCCAATTCCCAATTTCTGCAACAAAACCGTTCCAAAACCAAACTCATTTGTCCCGGCCAACGTCACTCTCTGCAACCCTGCGGAGTCCCAAGGGGTTTGGGCCATCTCTGAAGAAAACCAAGAAGACCAAGAAGCCGAACAAAGACAGTGACGATGACGAAGAAGAAGAGGAAGACGAGGAGGAGGATCCAGATCAAGGTGTAATACCGGAGGTAGTGACCAACAGGATGATCAGCAGGATGGGTTTCACGGTGGGGACTCCATTATTCATCGGCCTTCTGTTCTTCCCATTCTTTTACTACCTGAAAGTTGGACTGAAGATTGATGTGCCCTCATGGGTTCCCTTCATTGTATCGTTCTTCTTCTTCGGTTCTGCTCTGTTGGGAGTGAGCTATGGGATTGTGTCCTCGAGTTGGGATCCATTGAGGGAAGGTTCCCTTTTGGGATGGAATGAGGCTCAGAAGAACTGGCCTGTTTTTTGGCAATCGCTTCGTGGAAGGTCAGGGAAAGAGTAGAGCTTTAATCTTAGATCTTTTAAGTAAGTCACACTTCTCCTCTTCTCTGCTTGGTGTTGTCATTGTTGTTTCAAGAACATGTAAAAAGTTTTGATGGAAGCTTTAAATCTGTAAATTAGATTCTAACTTTTATGTTCTCATTTTACTTCTTACATTTTCTTCGTGGGTTAAGTCTTTAGTTAATTAGACTTGTCACCGAGAAAGAAATAAGAGATACTCAAAATTGGTTTATCCCTAATTGCTTAAATCATCTGTATCAATCTATATTTATTGTATGATTGTTAGTTAGGCAATTATGTTCTTCTTCCAATAATTAATATGAAAGTTTTGTAATTTCTCCATAATCTGTAATATGGTTTTCCACTTTCAAGCCAATCGATATGGTTAAAAACTTCAAAATGATGATAGATTGTTGATCTTGTGTCTTCAATGTCAATTTGTAAAAATCTTAAAATTAATGATTAGTCTAAATCCATTTCATTTGAATATTGTTATTCGTTTGAACTTTGATAAGCCTAAATCCATCAAAACTCATGCCCATAAGCCCACATCAGTTCAAGTTGTAACATGCTCCTAATGACTACCATGAAAGTTTCATCTCTTGAACCTTGGTATTGAACAACAATCTATTTGGGCCATATAGTGATTTATGGTATATAAAAACGTTGAAATTATGATAGATTGTATACTTTAAATATAAAAATTGGTTTATCATTAGTCATGTAGATCATCAATGTCTATTTGTGTTTGTAGCATATGTTGTTATATTATCTATATATTATTCTTCCAAAAACTAATAAGAAAGTTTCATAATCTTTACATCAGACAATAACCTGCTTGCAGGCCACTTAGTGTTCGGACTCTTTAGAGGTCTTCCCCATCTCCATTAATTTCTCGAGTTTATCCATTTGGTTAACTGAACTTTCAGGTTGGGTGTTCTTGATTAAGTATATCCAGAAAACGACAGCAGCAAAGCAAATTTTCGAGTGGTTGCTCTGTAAACATCAGTCTTTCGAGTCCCTGTGTAGGATTCTCAATAGGAAAATGGAGGCACTTTCTTTAACTCTCAAAAGTTGCTTCATAAAGAACAAAATCCGCATCATATGCAATCTCTATATATGACAGGGAATGATTTCAATTCCGCTTCTCAAATGTGTAACAGAGACAAACTTTAATATCTAACTGGAGAGCCAGATACTCCTGTGATTGCTTGCCCAAAAGACTTAGTAGTCTTAAACAGGGTAAAAAGGAGCCCAAAAGAATTTCACTGAATAGTGATAACAAAATAAACAAAGAGAAGAAGAAGGACAAAAAAGGATCCCTTTGGACATCTCTCTGAGACATCAAGATGAATCCTGACTTCTTTACTCTCATCTATAGTAGTGTGTGGAGGAACCAAAATTTTAAAGGTACTGAGCTTGTATTCTCTCCCTGTTCTCTTCCCACCATTGCTTCGCAGGCACCTCTCCGAACCTTTCTCGGCTGTAAAAACAAAAGTGGAACATGTCAAAAGCTGTCTTACCCCAGAACAAAACAGCTTTGTTTGAATTTGCAGCCTGTCTATGGTCGTTGTTCTTCAAGTTTGTGTAAGTGATATAGTGATGGGTAAAGAACTAGTAAATGTTTCATGTTTGTGTTTTTATTTCCCCACTTTTAGAAGCTTTAGGGACAAATCCCAGATCAGTTTTGAATCCACTTTTACCTGGGTTATGAAAGTTGCTAATATAATCTCCTAAACAAACTACATTTGGGTTCAAAAAGTTGATTATTTGGGGTTCATAAATCTTTTTCTTCCTCATTTTCTTGCCCACCAAACAATACCACAGACAACGCCATGTAAAGAAAAATGGGTGCGTCAAATTTGTGTTTTCCCCCCACACTTTTAGAAGCTTTTAAGTACAAATCCCAGATCAGTTTTAACCAAACGATTAAGCACAAATCCCGTTTCAGTTTTGAATCCATCTCCACCTGGGTTTTGAAAATAGTTTAACATTTGGGGTTTATAAATCATTTTCTTCGCCACCAAACGATACTACAAGCAAAGCCATGTAAAGAAAAAGGGAGCTTTGTTACCTGAACCTGACACGCCGGAGCTCCCTAGTGCCATCAGCTAGTTGTCTGATGGTAATGTATACCCCAGGCTCATCTTGCTCAACCCATTCCGCCTCCACCTCGCTTGCATTGCTATACGAAACTGAAGCCTCATCCCTGGAGGAGGTTGTTGTCCGAGCTGCTTCCATGGATGAAAACTCTCCCCTGTGACCACCCATACCATATGTACTCGAGCCTGCATTGTAATGGTCAGATGGGTAATACCCTCTACTCCCGGAAGGTCTGTAGTAATTCCTTGGCGTCCACTCCTTGTTCAGCGACGAACCCATTGGACTTTCTCTTGCTGATCCGAGCTTTGAATATGAAGAATCCCTCTGCTGTTGAACATAACAAATATTCTTCAGTCAGAATCAGAATCTGATCGCTGTTTCAAGGTGATAGTGATGAAGAAGCTCTTTACCTCATCCTCGCCACCCCTTGGGGGAGTATGGAGATCTTGTTTGTTGAATCTCTGCACATTGTAGAGCTCCATGATCCGGTCATAGTTCTCACCCCACCACCGTTGTGCTTGCCATTTGTTAAACATCTCTCGGCTTCAAATTAAATGCCAAGCAAACATCAGTTATGGCTGGAATTAAGTTTCAAACTCTATATGTAAACCAGATAACTTGAATCAAATAACTGATGCTGAAAGTGATCTTCGCCATACTTGAAGCGTATTCGTTTAAGATCATTTCCTCCATTAGGAAGGGACACAAAGGTGATGTGAACGCCAGGTTCCACCTGTGCCATCCATTCCTTAGGTTGATCGTCATCCTCTAGCACCACATCATACGATGTCCCGCCAGGGGTCTGGTCACCTCTGAATCTAGAGTCAGATCTTCCAGCAGGGTGGTGGCTGCTAGTAAAATCCCATGCCGGTGTTGAACTTGAGCTTGCACCTCCAAGGTAGGGGTATGGAACCCCTTCTGACATGGTATCAAAGTCGGGGTAAGGCCGCTGACCTTTCTTGTAGCTGCTGGAGCCTGTGCAGGGCTTGCATTGTTTGTAAGCACCGGAAAATTTCAATGCCATATCCTTGATCTGCACATTATTGAAATCCAGGTTAACAGAATGTTCAAAATGTGTTCATTAGAAAAGTTGATACCATATGGATTGAAACAGAATTACAAAGTAGGATTACTAGCACTCAATGCATCTAAGATACAGTAACACAAAATTCTGCAGTAGGATATGAGTAGGAAAAAAGTGTGAGAAAAAGAAGTGCTCTTGTTCAAACTTTTCCAATGTGCATAGTTTCTGATTGAAACAGAATAGGAAACCTTGAATTATCTGTCATACTAGCAAGTTTTGATTATAGGTTGTAGATTGTGCAATGCAATTCATTTCATTTGAATATTTAGACAGGATGGTAAGGCAGGGATGCAAGTAGAAATCAATGTTCAGAAAAGATTTTCACTATTAAAAGATGACGTTTTAACCTCGCCATTACCTACTATCCCTTATATTCACCATCTCACATGGAAAATGAACAATTACAAATTGTCCACTGTTCAATCTTTCAATGTTTAAAACACTGAGAAGTAAATGGCCACAGTAGATAGTACTTATCATCTCGTCTTTACCGCTCAGATTGATTGGAAATAATTGGTACATAATTTCTGGACCAAAGGACACTGGCTTGTTCAACTGTGGCATTTGGACTAGCTACTGTATCTTTCATTCTTTCTTCTTCTTTTCTCTTTAAATCTCATAATTGCATAAAAAGCACTGAAAATTTAATGTAAAGCACTCAACTTTGGGCGCAAAGATGAAGGTCTCCTGTTCAATGAAACAGCAAGGATTCAGACTGAACTGCAAAAGCTTAGGAGTGGGGATGGAAACAGTGAAGCAAGAAGGGCAGTCAAGGTTCGTATTCTAAGGCAATCTGAAATGAATATCCACTTTTCAGCTAGGCCCTTAGGCTTTTGTCGGGGCGTCAATGACATCGTCCCCTTTACCAACTCCATTGGCAGAGGTTCTAAAATACAGTGGAATCGACAAGAATTCAGTGGTGGGTCATCCAAAGGATCTCTCCTTGGAAGTCTTTTCTTTTATGTTCCTTTTCTCATATCCCCATGATTGCGTAGTAGGGAAATCTACTCATCACAGCTCCGGCTCTGCAATACTTGACCAAATCACCGATATTACCATAACCAATGCAAGTGGGTGGTTGGACAAATTTTCTAAAGCTATTTGTTGCTTTAGAAAGGAATGAAATTGATTGAAGAGAAAAGTAGTATCAAGAACTGAACCCAAAGGCCAATCCCAAATCATCAGAAGTTAATGGAGTTTTGGGCAAGTTAGACTATGCAGAAAAAGGAGTGAAGGAATCAATCGAGGCATCCTCAGTGGGATGGCCCTTGAATAAGGGGATTCTGTCTTTCTTTTCTTTTCCTAAGAACAAGATGGATCACGAGCACATATATATAAATATAGTGGCCATTCTGGTGAGAACAGATAACAGCAAAAAAGTGAAGCAAACCCAAGAACTCGCAAGATCGAATCTTTTCTCCATTCAAACCGAAGGGAAGGAAGAAAACACAGAATGGATATGGATAGCAACGTGGGTATTGCTTTGTTCCTTTCGATTGTTGCTGACCAGTCGGTCGCCATTGCTGTACTGGTACGAATCAGTGCAGCCATGGAAGATCTTTCAGGCTGTTCATCAAAAAGGAAAGTGAAGGCTGGATTCTAGCCTGGCACAGCAAAAAGTTCCACGTGACATAAACCTAACAAGAGCTGTGCAAAGGAGATTCTACAGTGCGTCACACGCAACAGAAGCTCAGCTTCATCTGCTACATAAAATAATGCCTAACAACAGTATGTTTGTCTCTATATGCGTGAAAGATGCCCAGCAGTGGTCCCCATCGAATCGGTCCCACCTTATGGAGCCATGATTTTGTTCTTTTTCACAAATGTGGAAAAAGATACAGAAACAGCAAAAGATTGGGTGCTGAGGAAGACGGTGATGGACCGGCATACAGGTATAAACACAGCCACCAAAAGATAAAGGAAGCAATGGATTAGGAACCTGCGTAGTCAGGCTTTTGACAGCTTCTTTAGTACTAGGGGTGCCACTGCCGCGAGCTCCTCCTCCTTCATCCCCACCATCCTCCCCCATTTGCTTCGTGCAGGCTATGCATGTAAACATCTTCCCACTCTTTACTTTTCCCTTGTTTTTTTTCTCTGCAAACAAACAGATTCACGTTGATGAAATAGTACAAAAATATGGAGTGTACAAGAAATCACTTTCCTCTACTTTTTACACGAATTAAAGTTATCTTTGTGCTAAATTACTGTGTTTCCCAGGACAAAAACTTGAATGAAATCAATAAAATGTGAACACCATTCGTTTTTTCCCCTCATTTTTCTGTTTGATTCCCAAGAAAACAAGCTGGCCCCGAACACAAAGAGTAAAGCTAAGCAAAAGAAAAGAGGCTCGGGATCGGAGAAGACCAGGAAAGTGAGTAAGATATAGAGAGTCAATAATTGATAAAGAAGCAACCAAATATGATGATTTTTATAAGCAGCGACTGTGGTTTATGTGTGTGCTTTTGTGCACACTGCAGAATAAAGAATCAAAGCCGAAGTTTCTGACAAATCCGATTTAAAACGGTGGGAAACAATAAAATTCGGCTGCTGCTTTTTTTCTTTTGTGTAAATCACATCAATCCTCGTTCTCCGAGAATTTCAAAAGCAGTTTAGAGAGAGAAAAACAATGTACTAAGCCTCTGTCTTTTTCCCCCCCCTCTCTCTCTGTACGTGTATTCTTTGTTTGGCTGTCGAGGAATGAGAAAGCTCAGAGTGAGTGGACAAAGCGACTTCACAGACAGCCATTAAAATAGTCACTCCGCCATTACTATCCGAAAACGACTTACCGAAAGCCAACTCAACAGTTTGCTCCTTCTTGTCCCCCCTACACCCTCTGCAGAACTCTTCCTTTGCCTGCAGAAAAAACTAGTCTCATTGACATGAAGATCGAAACCACGAAAGAAAAGCAAATACCAAATCTTCAAACACTTAAAAAAAAAAAAGTGGTTCCTTTGAATATATTCGAACAGAAAAAGCAGAAATTCAAACCCTTACCCAGAGGATAACAAGGGAAGAGTTTTCCTGGGCTTGCTCTGATTTTCCTAAGCTCCAAACACAGCACAAAAACAAAACTTGTCTGCAAAACCAATCTCCACCTTCCTTGCTGCTGAAGAAACTCAAAAAAACAGCTCAAGGAGAACACTCTGCTGTAGGAGACATGGCCAAGCTGCTAAATTTAGAAAGAAAAGCACTTGCAAGCAGGAAATGCCGGCGGGATATCGGATTGGAATCCGAAACGATGATCAAATCGGGAATGCCTCGGAGTTTACGTGGCAAGATGAGATCCTAAAAAAGGGAAGAATTTTACAGACAAGAGAAGAGGACATTAAGTTGCCGGAGAATTTATATAGAGAGGGGACCTGACGGAGTCAGGGTCTGCCGTTAAGATAACGGAAAATGTGTGTGTCCGTTAATGGGAAACCGTTCAGCGGGGCTAGGGGTTGAACAATTGGTCTATAGAAGGGAGGACATTTGGGTCCACATGTCTAGGCCATGTATGGGGAATCGCGTGTAGGTCTACCTGAAGACGTGGCGTGTTTCTATTGGGTGTGATGTGAAAGCAAATAAGTTAAAAAGGCTGAGTTTTTTCTTTTCTTTTTTAAGCAAATAGGAGATCGAAGATTGGATATGTTATTGTGTTAGGTAAAGAAAATTTAAGAAAACTGCATTAAAATCGTGACCTAAATTTTGAGTGGTTAATCTTTATTCATAAAGCTATTTAGAATTATCCCCATTGTATAATGAAAATCAATGTTGTAGCTAAAAAATAGAAATAGTTTAAGATTGCAATTTTCTGTAGGTGGTAATGGAAAGATGTGGAGTTAGAGTAAAATCTAAGATTTGTTTGTGTTAAGTTAAGTAAGGGAATTGATTTTGGATTAGAATCAATATATGACTGAATGTTTGAATCTTAAGTTAAATCTTAGGCAATTATGATAGTAAGAGGTTTGTTTTAATTAAAAAGCAAGCATGATCTAGAACTTAATTTCATTATATGTATGCATGTAATACTTTAATTAAACTACTTCAGTTTGCATGTTTGCAATAAATCCAAATCTGTAAGTTTTTTTTTTTGAATTAAACTTACTTACATACTTTACAAGTTAGCTATGTGAGAATGAACTTATATATTTTAATGCAATGTGCATAAAGTGGAAGACTTAAAGCGTGAGAGTGCTACTGTGCCAACATGAACCAATACGATAGCTTAATTTTCTTATCCCTCTTACTTTCGTTAGGCAAAACATGGTCAAAAGTCTCTCTTTTTAGTGGCACTTGAACTCTTTTAGGCCTAGTAATAGGCCACTAACTACTATATTATAAACAAATCTTGTAAGGCAATGTTGTCGATAGAATGCTCTTATGCCAAGGAAAATGAAAAAGCCTTGATCAAAAAGTTATCAATCAATTATTTGGAGCAAAGTCCAAAGAACCTACACTAACAGATCTATTTGTATTGTCTGAGAAGAATGATTACATACCACTCATGTCGGCAAGCACGTAACTCAATTGGTAATTGATGTTGTGTAAAACCAAAGAGATCTTAAGTTTGATATACAACTTCATATCACACATGCAAATATGTCTATAATCAACTTGTTCAAATAAGATTCTTAATATTGACATGTGTTAATGCATAAAGTGATTACTAATTAATTCAATTAGTTATCACAATGAGCTAAACTCGAATAGTTTATAAGCAATTTTGTTTGATTCACACCCTTTTTAGACTAGGATATTGTCTCATCTAGCTTTATTTTAAAATTCCATTTGTTAGTATCATCTCTTATTGTCTTTTAGGATGGAAATTCTGTTTTATACTTTATTTCCTTGTATATTTTTTTAGGAAAGATTAGATCCTTTGACTGAAAACCAAGCCATGTACTAGTTAGCCAATCTTGCTAAGTAAAGACAAATGGATTAAAAAAAAAGGGAAAAAAAAAAAATATGCTTAAAGGTCTCGCATGTGCAACTAGGCAAGTTAACCTAGTAGAGTATTTAAACCGAAATGAATGTGATTCTATGATTCTATCTTGATGATTTTTGAACTTTTCGGCATTGCTTTTTCAAAAAGGTCTTCACTGTCTTGGACCAGTACTAGAATCCCTTTAGCCTAAAGCCATCATACCATCCAACTCTTGTCCTTGAAGATCTCTCTCTCTCTCTCTCTCTCTCTCTCTCTCTCTCTCTCTCTCGGTTTGAAATGCCATGCACATGACTACAATTCAAGGGGGTATCGACAAAGTGTTTACTCCATTCTTTCAGGTTGATTGCCATGCAAAGTAGAGCAACTCTTTAAAATATTCAAGGAACTCCCTTTTCAAAGACTTATCATGATACGATTCTAATGCCACGAATGATTAGTCACCAGCTTTTGGCTTTATGTTGATGGGGCAACACGCATAACATCAGGCTCCTCAGATCGAGATGGTTAAAACTTTGTACGTGAAATCTTTGTATGGCTCAATCGGATAGATGCCTTGTAGTTAATGTGGCTCAGAAACGTCTAGTCCAATCATCGCATGGCTACTTAGATCCTCTACCTTTTGACGGGAATCTCTTATTGTTTAGGCCATTATTATATGACCCGCGTCTGTTTGGCAAAATGTACTGCAATGGAAGGTACAATCCGTATGCAGAAGGGTCTTATCAGAACGCTGGATTACAATCCATATTGGAAGGTAACAAGATCTTGAAACTTCAAAATGGGTTTCCAAGAACCAAAAGCTACGGCGTTGCCATGGACGAGAAAGCTGTACGGCGACCAGAGAGCTGGTTGCGCCGGTGACTAGACAGTGGAGGGGGTTGAGGAGTCTCTTGGGCAGAGAGCCTTTTTCCGTAGAGAGATGTTACGGGCTGCTGTCGGTTGTCAGTATCGGAGGTGCTTTGGCTTTAACTTTAACCCACTACTGCCGATGTCCTTAGCTTTATTCCTGGGGCTAACCTATCTTTAAGCAAAGAATGCTTGGAGCAGAGGGACAACAAAACCAGCTCATCTTCACCGTCTTCTTTCTCTCTCTACAGTGGCCTTTTCTCTCTCTCTATGGGGCATGCCACGTTTGAGTGCATGGGGATCCAAGCTTTTGCTAAAGGGGTTCTTAGAAGATCTTCTTAAGCAAGAAAAGCATAGTCAAGGTCCAAAGCCATTCCCTCCCTCCCATTTGTTTGGTGACGAAGCAAATTCAAAAAATTATACTTTAATGGAACTTTCCTATTTCTTCATCTCTCTTTATCTATTCTCTATGTATGTGTAAAGAAGAACAATAGTGGAGAACAACCACCCTTGCGAGTCGTTTGATTACGGGACAATCATTCAAAATGATTCAGCAGTCTTTAAGACAATCATAAGGTCCAATCTTTTTTCTCTAAAATAGATTTATAAAGTGATATGTTTTATACAAAAAAAGGTAATAAATTAATATACTATTTTATGGAATACAAGCAAAATAAATTTCCCATTACAAAAATGTTGAGAATAAAAAATGTTCATACTATTTATGAGTTATTTTTTAGTTAGACTCGAACTTTTATAGTATAGCGTCATAATTAAGTTGATTTTTTCTACTTTATAATATAGTGTCATAATATAGTGTGTAAGAGAAGAAAGTTTCATATCAAATATGTGATTTATTGTGGTGAAATTAAAATAAAATAAGTGTATTTTCAATTCTTTAATTAATTTTTAAATTAATTTTTAAATATTTTAATATAATATCAGAGTCAAGTTAAATACACTCCAAAGTCATATAATTTTAAATCTAATGTCACTTGATTTGCAAAATTATGTGTGTATAATTGAAGTCTTATATCAAATATGCAATATCTTATTGTGAAGTTTGAATGAAAAAAAATGTCTCTTTAATCATCGAAATAATTTTTAAGATGAACCTTTAGACTTTTTAATACATTGAATATTTTAAATGTAGTTAGAATATGCTTGATATTTAAGATAACTACTATTCCACTTTGAATGAAAGCCTTACATAGGAAATATATAATTTAAGGGTAATGGTTAAATATAAAATATTTTTTTAATTTAAGAGTTAAACTTTAGACATATTTAATAAAGAAAAATTTGAAAACGCTCTAGAGGAAAGAAAAATGAAGTGGGGAAAAAAATAAAAACCAAGTGGGGGAGACAAACGGCCATTTCTATGCTTGTTGGGAGACCTAGAAAAAACAAAGAGACATGTTGGAGATTAGACCACTTTTAACGTTAGGAATGTTCGGTTTTCAAGTCTATAATAATGTTCTTTGAAAAGTGACTATAAAGCCCATCACACCGATCTTCTCTAAAGTAGATCTCTATCTCAATCCCCAAGTCTTTCCCTATTTCCGATGTGGGATTGATTCCTTTGATTATCATGTCTTTCTTTGTTTTCGTTTTTCAGATAAAAAAACTTGCATCCCTTCATGTTAAAAGAAGAGACCGAGCGGACTGTCTCTCACAATCCTGTGCTTTTGGAACTCTCCGTACACCCCTATGTATGTTTGCATGGAGCCACTGTCGCTACGTGTCTTCTGTAGCTCTCCCAGCTTACTGTTCATCATGCCGTGGAAACCTTTAGCATCTCTGAGTGATGGTCGTCTTGTTCCTAGTCCATACACCTGAACAAACAACTGTTTATGTTGCTGTTTCTGTCGTTTTAGGAGAAGATGATGTTGACTGAACAGTGTTAAACTCCACTGTCCCCTCCCTTGGTGTCCGAGAACTTTCTTTGTCTTCATTTTATCCAGCATGTTTGGAGAAAATAATTTGAAGTGGCAAAGATTATCATAATACGGCAGAAATATCATAATAACTAAATCTTGTTGATATTGTTTGACAATAATTTAATGCAAAGACTAACTTTTGCATAGTGAAAATCAGATTAGTAACTTTGTGATAAAACTATTGATGAAAGCCATTTAAAATTTTGGGTACAAATTATCTCATCCCTTTTACCTAAAAAAGAAAACTTAGTTCAAATATGGCACCTTCTCTCTCTTGGAAAATTTTTTTTGAGGAAAATGTTTCTTCTCTCTAAGGGTAATAGGTTGTATAAAGATGATATCATTTTTGAATTAATTTTTGAGTATAAAAGGGTTTTTTAGTGCTTGATCATTTCTGCATAATTTTTAAGAAAATGCATGTCAAAGATTCTCCTTAGGTTTATGTAGTTCATAATCAACTCTTGTACAAAATTTGATATAGTTTTTATATATATATAAAAGAAAATGGTACCTTAACACATTTTATTTTAGAAAACAAAGTTGAGTTGAAAAAGTATAATATACAAAAGTTTGATATGGTTGTTCATCATGTTTTAGCCCATAAGAACCAATAACAATTGTAAAACCTAAAACTTTGCATTAGAAGATAAATATGATGTTTAAGTCTACAAGGAACTTCGTGAAATAATCTACATGATCCCCTAAACCTTAGTTTTTTCTGTTACCAAGATCAAGAACATCCCATTTATTTAGCTCAATTTAGAAATGTTCAATGTTGTCATAATGCACAGATAGTTTCCCTAAATAACTAATGTTTCTACATACAATCTCAAACTCAATTCTTACTAATGTTCTTTTTAAAAGTAAATATCTTCCACAGCACTTTAAATAACATGAAATTACTTGTAATTAGATGAAACGAACTCTTTATAATGATGAATTAAAAAATGTAAGTTATGGAATTAAAATCATAGGCGAGGATAAATTATAATCTTTTTGACTAGGTTTTCCCTTAAATTGTTTATAAGTATGAAAATTTTAAAATCTCATGTATATTTTATCATTTAATGAGTTGTTACATTGATGCAAGAAGAAAAGTTGCGAGAGTTGAAAAATTCTCTTATGCTTCATTGTTTTGTAAGAGTCACAAAAAGGACTAAAATGTTGTCATTGTAATATATGACTAAATTCATCTAAATTACATGAAATCATTGGTATTTACTCTTCTTAATTTTTTAACACGAGATGTGTTTAAATAAAAAAAAACAAATACATACAATTAGTATACTTTATATGGTTCACCTTTTAACAAATACTCCTACCTAAGAGGTTGGGATTTGAGATACCTCAATGAATTTTTTAAAAAAATTATAACAATGAGCCATAAAAATTTAAGTCGTTAAACTATGTTGTTCCTTTCAAATAAATCCATTTCTAAGCAATGCGAAAAAAAAAATCACAAATACTCACCAAACTTTATCTTATCTCACCCAAAAAAAAATATGGACATTTCTGTGGATTTGGTTATCCCAAATCAATGTTATCTCTGAATTCCTTCTGAAAGCACAAGCTGTGGATGATTCGCCGAGTGCTTATCCTTTATGAGTTCACAAATTTTCCTTTCGGCTCAGTCATACTTTCCAGAGCCAGTAGGCCACAGCGATTTGGACGTAGGGCCAAGACTTGCCAGAAAGAAGACCCATTTACAGGGAACCCAATCCACGCCGGGTCGCTTTCCCGTTCGGAATTTTATCCAATTCCCATTTCTTTGGTTGCCATTCGTTGTTTGCGGCCTCGGCGATAACAGCCAAGACCCATGTTGTCCCGGAAGATATAAAATGAAAACAGAGGACAGATAAGAGTGGAACGAGTGGAAGCGGAATTTGATGGTAATCTCAAAGCTTTAACTTTTGTTTCTCTTTTCGGGTATTCTGATTTATGTTTTCTTAGTGTTCTAAAGAATTGTTCTTGGTGGTATATGCTTTGGCTGATTTCTAATATAGTAGTTGCAAATTTTTGTTCTTTTTCGATTTTTGGGAAATTCCCTCGGTATCTGGTTCGAAGGAACAAAAGCTGGTGATGGAAAGAAAGGAGTTGGGAAAAATGTTTCTCTTTCTTTTCTCAGCTCCAGCATACTAAATGGTTGATATAAGCACCGTGTAATGGGGTTTCTTTAAGGTTCTAACCCCAGTTGAAACGATGGAGTTTGTTCGGGAGAAGAGCTAGCATTAGTGTCTTGCAGTGGAAAGTTTCAAGCTTAAGCTGCATAATAATGTTAAAACTTGTTCTTGCAGATTAAAATTCGTTATTTGAAATGAGAATGGAATGTTTGTTAGTTTTTGGGTGGTTCATAGCAAAGTTAGTTAATGGCTTAGAAGATGGATGACTGGAATCAAACTATAGGGTCTACATTGAGCCAATTCAGCATTTTCGATTCTCGATTGTTGGTTGTCATTGTTGATTCTTTTGAAAACCTCAATATTTGGTGATTTAGACCGCAAGTATTTATAAAAAGGTCTCGCCAGTAAAGAAGGAAGAAGGAAAGAAAGGAAGAGAAAAGTATCTTAATTACTTACTTTTATGTCTCCAACGATGGTTAGTTTATGGAACAGTCAAGGAATGCCCATTTCATATCCAATAATCTCCAGATTCTCGAGCTAGCCCTCAAGATCCCCCGCGTGCTTATAGTTGTTCTTTATGAAAGGCATGTGCTTTGGGCTTAGCCTGTACAGTAGTAAGTTATCCTTTTGGTGATTCTCCAATTACTAAAAGGATATTTCTCCCGCAAAAACTTGCTATGCAAAACTCCAAAGGATACCATGTTGAGATTTCCGCTGTGTGACTTTACTTCCCTCCTTGATTCTCAACAGTTTTTATCTTATTGCATGGTTGAAAGTCTAAAAGTAATGCACATATATTTTTGGTGCTTCAACTAGACTTAACCTGTACAAAGGCATGAATATCCTTTTAAATAAATTTCGCTTCTTCCATTGAGGTAAGTGTGCGTGGAACTTCTGAAAGTTGCAATAGCATGTATTTTCATTTTGCTTTATAATGTGTAAGGCAGCAGAAAATTTTTTTGATCCACTTTAGTAGACCCTTTCCATTTGATTCATTGTATCTTTTAATTTAACAAATCATTGCTTCAGGTGACTGTGTAGTAGGTGTGGAAATAATCTAGCACTAATGTCACTTTGAACGCTAAGCTGGTGGATTGTCATATTGAATGTAATTAAGGTGCGTTGTACTGGATGTCATTAGCTGGGTTGTCAAATACAAGTTAAGGTGTTTCTGAGAATTCTTGTCAATCACAACCCTTTGTTCACAGGTCTTGATGATTATAAAAGGTTTGTTCAGGAGGTATCAAAGATGGAATCCTGTGCATCCAACATCTGGAGCCTTTTGGGGCATGGGAATAGGCATTGGTTGTGGAGTTGGATGGGGCCCTGGTTTTGGCCCTGAGGTAATTGGTTATGTTGGAGCTGGCTGTGGTGTTGGTTTCAATGTGGGCATAACTCTGGCTGGAATTGGCATTGGTCTGCCTGCAAATTACCTCTTCAAAGTCCCTTACAACGGTATATTATTCATTTAAAACTAAGCTATTTCTTATGCTGCATTTATTAAAGATATTCACACTTCACACTTCTCTTATGCATTTGGGCCAACATACACATTATGTCTACCTGTCTTGATTCAAAGACTTATGCTTGTGTACTACCTTGTTGATCTGAATGTTGTTTGTCTGTCTAGTTAAGCACTAGTCTTGAGTGTCAAAACTTGATCGCTGCATTCTTTTCCCAGCGGTTATGGCAACAAGAAGTGGAACATTGGAGTTGGCCCGTTCCAGTGGTCTTCTCCCCATGAAAGATGTTGGAGGGGATGGCTGGAATAACATTACACCTCTTGTCTCTAGCCTACAACGAGAGGCCTCCAGAAGATTCTCTAGTTTTCAGGAAAACCATTTCTCAAGCAAAGAGGTTGACCCAATTGAGAGCAAGAGCATGGAAAATGTAGGAACTTTTGGAAGTCGCTTCTTCCACCCTCGCAAAGGTAAGAACGCAACTTGTGTTTAGTGATCTTGAAACTTTTGGTAAATTTTCTTTATCAATATGTAATTACTGCTGCTACTTTGCGTTTAATGCATATGGATTCTCATATCTATTTTTCCTTTGTTCCTCTCTCTCTCTCTCTCTCTCTCTCGGTTTCTTTCCTTTTTCTTTTCCCCCTCTTGGCAGTGGAGAAATGGCATCTGTCGTCCACTCCTTTCATGGTTCTTCGACCCTCATTCTTTTTTCTTGGTAGATATTAAGGCCCTAAGTACCATGAAAACACAATGAAAATTTGGTTTCATCATCTTTTTACTCACTTCAGGATCCTCCTTGAAGGTGGGTTCAAACTAAGCCTCCTTTAGCTAACATATTTTAGTAATAGTGTTTTGAAGATTTAGTAAGTGTTTTAGTCCATTGCAAGTTTGCTCTTTCTGTCGAGGACAAGAATACCTGGAAAATGCATGAGAAAGGTAGTGGAGCATCAGGAGTGTTGCGAACCATAACACTGACTTAAAGGCTCAACATAGTTATCTTCTTAGGTTAAGTAAATCCCAACTCGACAACATGTTATATCATTATAGCGCCTAAGTCCTCCATTTGATTTCTGAAGTCATAAACCAAGCTGTTTTTCTTTTTTCTTAAATTCTTTGAATTTTTGTTTTCCCTCAGTTAAGGATCATCGTACTTGCCTTAGTATCGGTGTTTCCCATGGTTGTTACTCATTACATGTAGCATATGGTCTGTACAGTCTAGCTCCAACATCCGGCTGTCTTAGAAGATCCTGTATTATCAGATTGAGTGCAATTTCTTGTTTCTTTTTCTTTCATGCTTGTGATTTCATTTCTCTCTTTTGGCTTTCACGTTCTTGCGTTTGATGATCAAAGAGATTGAAACAAAACAATAACATATGCATTGCTCACTTGCAGGTTCGAAAGATGATTAATGCCCTGCAAACCCCAAGCTATGTAGCTTCTCATACACTGAAGATCAAAAGCATTCTGGCCTTTTTTGTTTTGTTGCTGTCAAGGAATTCCTTTCCTGTTCTAGTTTTGGATTCTCCTTTCTAGAAGTGGTAAGGGGGTGGGAAAAAAAAGATTCGCTATCCTCCCATAGCATTACCGTGCTCTACATCTCCTTGTGGCAGCGTTAACTGTTGACAAGCTTTACTACTTCCCTTAAATTCCAAAAGAATATAGGAAAGGACAACAGCACTATCTATTGTGTTTCTGGAGACAAAAGGATAACCAAATCATGTTCATGATCAATTTTCGAACAGAAATCAAGTAATACCATGTTAGTAATTTTTGTGTTTAGTGGGTGATGAACTACTCATGATGATGCATAGTAGTCTTAACTTGTTTTACAAATACAAAGTTATTTTAAACTTGTAAGTTCATTTTTGACAGGGGATATTTTTTATATTAGCCTAATGAGTTTAAGCCAACAGTTTATGTGTATGCAAACACTAGCTTATTTGTTCTGCAGCGATCACTTGCTGAAGGTGGCATGAATGGCTGGTTTTGGACAGTGGTAATGGTGGTTATGTTGATCGGTCCTTGTGCAAATGTCAAATGTGTTGCTTAAAAGCGTTATATTATGCACAAAAGCAGAGGAACTTCCTGAGCTTGGCAACTTCTTGGTGTATGAATGTTTAAAATTGGCAACTTAAGTACAAATATAAATAAAAAGGAAGAGGAAATGAAATCTAATTTTTTTATTTTTTTTTACATACTTTATATACATATACTCTTTACTCATATATTCTATTTTTATAGAAAGTAAAGAGTATATCCTCAGACACCTAGATAGATAAGTATCTATCATGAAAAATTTAATGAATATGTGTGTTGACCCATATATCTATTCATATGTAAAATGAATACTCATACAAATAAATTACAAATTAATCATGTGCCAGGAACCAGATTTGAACTGGTGACACAAGGATTTTTAGTTCTCTACTTTACTAGCTAAGCTATCTTGACTATTATCGATGCGTCATCCTCATTTTAATAAATAACTTAGGTTTATGTCAATTAAAAAGACAAAAAAAAGATGTTACAAACCTAGACCCTGAAATTTCTTGTATCTTCATAAAAAAAAGAAAACTTTATAAGTTTTAGTACAGTACCGGAGATGATATATATTGTTAATCATTAATATTTGAAGTGGGGATACCTTACTCAAAGATGTTCATTTGTAGGTTTATCATATATATCACAAATATTGTGATAATAAAAAACAATTTCCAATCGGATCCATTTGTAAAAGAGTAGAATCCGCGAAAAACATAACGAATTTTTTTTAAACCGCTAACGAACATAAAAGTATAGATCGGATAAATAATTACGGAGTCAAAGGGCCCTTTGTTTGGGGATAAAGGGACTTGAACCCTCACATTTAAAAAGTTGAAGGATTTTCCTCTTACTATAAATTTCATTGTTGTCGATATTGACATGTAAAATGGGACTCTATCTTTATTCTCGTCCGATTAATTAGTTCTTCAAAAGATCTATCAGACTATGATGGAGTAAAGAATTTGATTAATAAATATTCGATTATTATCTAATCCAAAAGCTTATTTGAGAATGAATAAAACATATTATAATATAATAAGAATCCAATTTCTTCCTTAGCAATGTAGATTTCATTGGCCACATCTTAATGATATGCATTATTCACTTACATGCTTCAAAAATGATTAATGCCTTGCAAACCCCTAGACATCTAGCTTATACACACTGAATATCGTGAGCATTATGAAACCGTCCTTATTTTCATCTGGTCCATCTTAAGGTTTATGGTGGATGCAAGAGTCGTGGGTGTTTCTTGTTTTATTGCTGTAAGGAATTCCTTCTTGGTCCATAGAAACAGAAAGGGGGTGAAAGAAGAGAGAGAGAGAGACAAAGGGGGAAAAAAATATTCATAGCATGCTTGTGCTTCACATCTCCACGTGAAAACATAGATAGTTGACAAGCGTTACTGCTTCCTTAAATTCTAGAAGAATATAGGAAAGAAGATATTTTAATTAGTCTCGCCCTTCTTTTCCTTGAAGTTGCATGATATTATACATTAGTCTCACCCTTTTCTTCCCTCTAACTTTGCATGATACTATCCATCATAGCCTTGAACAAAAGATGTCTTTCCCCATTCTTTTCTTCTTTTGGCAATGCACAATAGCATCGATTGTGTTCTTGAGATAAAAGGGGAACAAAATCATAGTCACGATCAATTTTCAAAGAGAAATCAAGCAATACCACTTCAGTAATTTTCAACTTCAATGAGTGATGAACTACTCATGATGTATAATAATCTAAACCTTATTTGTTTTACACATCAAGTTTTTCACTTAATTATTTAAGAAAAATTATTAGTTTGGCCATAATTCTGCTTTTTTTTTTTCAGTTAATCTTATTTACTTTTTATTTTTACATTATTCCACATCTTATTATATATGTTTCACATAGTCTACGTTTTCAAACACTTGAATTTCAATTACAAAAAAGAAATCCTATCTTGGGATTAGCTCGTGGTGTTGATAATGGATTAGAACTCTACTTCGGATCTGGTTTGGACTTCAACAACTATATATAATGATTCCCCTTGAGAAGGAAAACACAAAAAAATCCTCGCCGGACGTTCCTTGCGAAACTGCTTCACCACCACCGCAAACTGCTTGTATCCCCCAACAATGCGCCCTACGCAACCCCATCGCTCCCTCCTCTCCAATCCCTTGCAAACTACTTTTCCTCTGCTGCATCGACTCCATCACCGCCGTCCACAGAATCCTCGCCCAGTTTAGGTGTCATCTTGTTCCTTGTCGCCATCTACGTCATCGTCACGATAATACTCGTCGTACATTGGTGTACCCTTCCCAGTCCGCGAGTGGGCGAGTTCGAGGTGGAGGAGACCGTTCCGAATATTCCGTTTTGGAAACGCATCTTTTCCTGCCGTCCGACTCAAATACATGCGGAGGGCTGACAATTTTATTTTTGTAGAGTTATTTAGATTATTTTAGGGAACAAGTAATGTATTTTTGGGGGACAACATTTTAATTATGAAAAGTGGTACTGTCGGAACCAAGAGAGAAAGAGAATAGAAAATCAAAAAGAAAAAGTAAAATTCTTAATTTTGGGTTTGATTTTGTAGGAGTTTATCTCTTTAGTGGGTGATGAACTACTCATGATGATGCATGGTAGTCTTAACTTACTTGTTTTACAAATACAAAGTTATTTTAAACTTGTAAGTTTATTTTTGACAGGGGATATTTTTTATATTAGCCTAATGAGTTTAAGCCAACAGTTTATGTGTATGCAAACACTAGCTTATTTGTTCTGCAGCGATCATTTGCTGAAGGTGGCATGAATGATTGGTTTTGGACAGTGGTAATGGTGGTTATGTCAAATGTCAAATGTCAAATGTGTTGCTTAAAAGTGTTGTATTATGCACAAAAGCAGAGGAACTTCCTAAGCTTGGTAACTTCTTGGTGTATGAATGTTTAAAATTGGCAACTTAATAAATAGTTGTTATGCTAATATAAGGATTAGTGTATCATTAATCATATAAAATTTTGTTTTCTTCATATCTGTTTGTGTATACATTTGATTCAAGTAAATCTCTCAACACTAATCAAGTCATTTTTCTTGCTCTATATGTCATAAACTCATATTCGAAAAAGAGTTTCTTGTATTTTCTTTCATTTTTATAATATGATAAAAAAATTTGTTTTAGATTTCAATTAGGATGTTCACATTGTAACAAAAGGGGAACAAGGGGTTGGTCCCCAAGGCTTCGTGGTACTCTATTACCACTAGGTTGGGGTTTGATATTTTATTACTTAATTTTTTAATGAATTAGGGATAAACCTTTGTTCTTTTTATAATTTCAATATAAAAATTCAAACTTAGAATACTTAAGGAAAATTATTACTTTGGCCACAAAATTATTATCATGTAATTTTATTTATTTATAGTATTTTTATTCTTAATTAATTTTTTTTAGGAAATGATAAATTTTACTCAAAATGATATCACTTTATGAAGATTTTATATTTTTAAACAAAAAATCTATCTCTTGTAATAACTTTTTTTTTCTAAAACTTTTGATAATAAAATAGGATTATCAATTGTTTATTTTTCTTTAAAATTTAAATACTTATTTAAATACTGAGTCCAATTTCATTTCAACTACAAAAAGAAATCCGGACTTTAGCAACTATATGTCCCCAATCCTAGAACAAAGTGTTCCTAATAGCCATTGATAAGTCCACATAACAAGTCTCTCATGTATGTGTTGTAAATATAATTTAATAAAATCAATATATTCCTTGTTCAATATAAATACTTCCCGGGAGCATTTCACTCTGGAGAGACCAATCATAAAAAAAAATTGACGACTTCAGAAGTTTAGAAATTGATAATAAATAGATGTGTTGAGAACTGATTAATTTATCGCAAACAATATAATATCGTGTTCTAAATGCTAAAAACACTCATAATCCCGAAACAGTTTCTTTTATTTCTTTCATTTTTTTTTTCTTCCATTTCCTGGAAATTTTCTGTTTTAGATCTCAATTAAGAAGGTCATACTGTAGGGGAGTGGAAGGGTCTCATGATTGCTGGTAGTAATCATAAATTTTACATCAGTAAGAATTTAAACCAAATAAGGATTCTTTCAACTTCTAAATACTTTTATTGTTATCAAATTCTGATAGGAGTATCTAAACACTCTATTATTCAACTTTTCAATAAATTATGAGTAAATCCTTGTTCTTTTCATAATTTCAATATAAAAATTCAAGATTAGAATTTGAATTAGTTTCCAAAGAGAAATTTTCATCAAATTCTTCAATTACTTAAGAAAAATTATTATCATGTAATTTTATTTATTTATAGAATTTTTTGTTCTTAATTATTTTTTTAAAAAATTAATTAACTATTTTAAATATTGAATCCAATTCCATTTCAACTACTGAAAAGAAATATATATATAATGAAAACACAAAATCCTCGCCGGAAAACTTCTTTCTGAGCGAAACATACCGTCACGATGAATGTCTACCACCGCAAACTGCTAGGAGCCACATCGACTCCGTTAGCATCGGACGGACCTATTGATGGCCCTTTATTTTTTGTCATAAGCTATGGCAGCCCCATCGTCACGTTCATCGTCATGTTCATCGTCTTCAACATCGCCTTCCTCCGCGCCATCGGCATAAACCTTTGTAGTTGCTGTTGCTGGTGCGATCAGGATGAATACCCAAACAGCCTTAGTCTACCAACAAGAACTTCTTCTCCGGCACCTGACGTTACCTCCCTATCGAAGGAGACAATCTATGCTTTGCCTGTGTTTCCTTATTTGAAGCAAGCAAACTGCCGAGAAGATTGCGCAATTTGCTTAGGTGAGGTCTTTTTGTTTTGTTGTAATATTACAGCTCATGCACCCAACTCATGTATACATCTATCAAATCTTAGACTTTACCGTGAAGATCCTTATTAGCTCATCATTGAACTAATTGATTAAATGACTGTTTAGGTGAGTTTGAAGAGGAAGAGACCGTCAAGAAGATTCCGTTTTGTAAACACATCTTTCATCCGGAATGTCTCGATGAATGGCTTTCGTGGAATGCAACGTGTCCCCTCTGCCGATCGACTCAAATGGCTGAGCATGCAGCAAGTAATGCAGCTGGAGCCTCTGCACAAGGTAGCCCTCTCGAGGTTCACCGCCCTCTGCCTACCATGCCGGCTTAGAGAACTCTGGCCATTGGCCTTAGCCAGTTCCAAGAACAGGGATCAGTCCATCATTCTGCATGTTCAGCAAGCTCCAACTAGATTGATATCAGAACTTTATTTGAGTTTAGCTTTGAGTTTTTTTTTTTAGTTGAAATTTAAGTTTAGCGACTTGGAAGTTAAATTCTTGTTCAACTTAAAATTCTTAGAAATAGAGTTATAGATAGAATCTTAGAGCAAAGTGTTCCTAACAATCTTGATAAGTCTATATGATGGGTCTCTCGTGTATTTGTTTATAAATATAATTTAATATATATTCATTTTTCTCTTTCTCTCTTTCGTTATGAGTACACACTAAAATATATCCAGTACAGCTCTAGCCCTAGTCTTGAACACATAGAGCTAGAGTACTAACTTATCCACCAAGCCTACGACTTCCAATCTTCATTCTGTCAAGATTGACCATTTGCATTACTACACCAGGCAAAGAGACATTGTATCATATACCTTCACTTGTTGATTCCATGTCGAAGTTTCGCCAACCTATCGGCAACTCTGTTTCCAAACCCTGTATACATGAACAACCTTAGAATATCTTGGAAGGAGACTTCGACATCTACGCAGCACGTAGCTAAGTTTCCAGATTTAAATTGGTGACACGAGGATTTTCAATTCTCTGTTCTACCAGCTAAGCTATCTTGACCATTATGTCCTCCTCATTTTAAAAAATGAATTAGGTTTATGTCAATTAAAAAGACATAAAAAAGATATTACAAACCTAGACCCTGAAATTTCTTGTATCTTCAAAAAAAAAAGAAAACTTTATAAGTTTTAGTACAGTACCGGAGATGATATATATTGTTAATCATTAATATTTGAAGTGGGGATACCTTACTCAAAGATGTTCATTTGTAGGTTTATCATATATATCACAAATATTGTGATAATAAAAAACAATTTCCAATCGGATCCATTTGTAAAAGAGTAGAATCCGCGAAAAACATAACGAATTTTTTTTAAACCGCTAACGAACATAAAAGAACAGATCGGATAAATAATTACGGAGTCGAAGGGGCCTTTTGTTTGGGGATAGAGGGACTTGAACCCTCACGATTTCTAAAATCGACGGATTTTCCTCTTACTATAAATTTCATTGTTGTCGATATTGACATGTAAAATGGGACTCTATCTTTATTCTCGTCCGATTAATTAGTTCTTCAAAAGATCTATCAGACTATGATGGAGTAAAGAATTTGATTAATAAATATTCAATTATTATCTAATCCAAAAGCTTATATGAGAATGAATAGAACATATTATAATATAATAAGAATCCAATTTCTTCCTTAGCAATGTAGGTTTCATTGGCCACATCTTAATGATATGCATTATTCACTTACATGCTTCAAAAATGATTAATGCCCTGCAAAACCCTAGACATCTAGCTTATACACATTGAATATCGTGAGCATTATGAAACCATCCTTATTTTCATCTAGTCCATCTTAAGGTTTATGGTGGATACAAGAGTCGTGGCTGTTTCTTGTTGTGTTGCTGTAAGGAATTCCTTTCTTGGTCCATAGAAGTAGTAAGGGGGTGAAAGAAGAGAGAGAGAGACAAAGGGGGAGAAAAAGATTCATAGCATGCTTGTGCTTCACATCTTCACGTGACAACATAAATAGTTGACAAGCTTTACTGCTTTCCTTATATTTTATAAGAATATAGGAAATGAGATATTTTTGTAAGCATTAGTCCAGGTCTATGCAGCGGTCCTGTGATAGATTTTGAGCCCTAACGTAAGACCTTGTTAAAGGACGTAAAGGAACCAAGGAAAAATCAACAGGAACACCCTTAGAATGCTTCGCCTTTCTACCAATCTTGAACTTGTATGAATTACACAAGGATTTCTTAGAGGGAACCCCAGACCTCAACAAGCAACAGAATGCTTCACAACTTTCAACAACCCCTTCCCGCCTCTAGTTCCCTCTATTTATCTTCGTTACTGACTCCTAACACCCTTGCTTAACAGATTCCTAACAACTTTACTTAACAGACTCTTTAACAGCCCGAAGCTTCCCTTTTATGTTTAGCAACAATTGTAAAAGCAAAACGACAATACATTTGATAAAGGCAAACGACATCGTCTGCAGTCCATCACTTATTAGAGACACCTCATCAAGGCTGAATTAAGGACGTGGCAAGCTATTGTAGATGGACTGCTACATCCCTCCTCCCTAGGCAATAACCTTGTCCCCAAGGTTGAATAAGGGATAGCGTTCTTCAAAAAGTTCTGCATCCAACCAAGTAGCTTCTTGGACCGGAAGACCTTGCCAATGAACTAGGTACTGTGGCCGCCTCTTCTTCACTCTCTGCTCCAGTATTGCTTGTGGAGGAGGACTGATTATTCCTTCATTCACCAGATAAGTTGGCAACTCAGCTTGCACTTGAATGCCTTCTCCAACCACTCTTTTTAACATGGAAACATGGAACACATCATGTATCTTTGATCCCTCTGGAAGTCTCAAACGATAGGCAACTTCCCCTACCTTCTGCAGCACCTCAAAAGGTCCAAAGTATCTCGGGGATAGCTTATGATTCTTCCTAACAACGACAGACTGTCCTCTATAAGGTTGGAGCTTGAGATAAACATGATCCCCTACCTCAAATGATTCCTCTTTACGACCCACATTGTAATACTTCTTCATCCTATTCTGTGCTCCCCTTAGCCTTTCTTTAATCTCCTTAAGAACCAAGTCTCGGTCTTGCAATGCTTGGTCAACAGCAGCTACCGCAGAGGTACCTGGAATATAAGACAAAAGAGAGGGTGGTGGCCTTCCATACATCACTTCATAAGGGGATTTTTTTGTTACACTATGGACACTAGTGTTGTAACAATACTCAACCCACGGCAACCATTTGTACCACTCTTTAGGATGATCCCATGTGAACCCTCTCAAGTACACCTCTAGCGTTTTGTTAACCACTTCAGTTTGGCCGTCAGTTTGTGGGTGATAAGCTGTAGAAAAGTTGAACTTTGTTCCCTGTAGCTCAAATAATTGTCTCCAGAAACCACTCGTGAAGACTACATCCCTATCACAAACTATGCTCCTCGGCAACCCATAAAGTTTGAATATGTGTTCAAAAAATATTTGAGCTACATTCACTGCTGTATATGGATGTGCTAAAGCCATAAAATGTGCTGCCTTAGATAATCGATCCACCACTACAAAAATAACTTGCTTACCTCTGGAACTCGGCAGACCTTCTATGAAGTCCATAGATAAGTCTTCCCATACCTGATTAGGAATAGGCAATGGCTGCAGCAACCCGTTGGGTTTAGTATTCTGGCATTTAATTCTTTGACAAACATTACATTCCCTTACAAACTGCATCACGGTCTTCTTCATGTTAACCCAGAAAAACGTGGCCTTAACTCTCTGAAGAGTTTTAAAATACCCTTCATGTGTGTTCCCATGTATTTCTTGTAAAATGGTAGGGATTAAAATAGAGTTTCTACCCAAGAATATTCTGCCTTGGTGGAAAAGAATACCATTTTTGTATTGCCAATGTCTGCTAGCTTCTCCGATAATCACCTTGTTCAGCATCTCTTGAGTTTCCTTGTCTGTACGTGCTTCTTCCTGGATGGAATCCAGCCATTCTGGAATTGGCAGTGTGATAGCCAATACTCTGCTCTTTGGGAACTCCTTACTATTACTGCTCTCACCTACTTCCCACAATTTTCCATTTGATTTCCCATTCACGGTCTCATCATCCTCATCCTCTTGTTGCAGCACCCTTTTTCCCTTACATAATGCTTGCTTCTCTTGCGGTTTATTCACAATCTCCTTCTCTGCATCGGTTATTTGAACTTCATCCCTCCTTGATAAGGCATCTGCTGCCCTATTGTCCTTCCCCGGTTTGTAATGTATTTCAAAATCAAACCCCACTAACTTGATTAACCATTTTTGTTGAGCAGGGGTTGTAATCTTCTGGTTCCACAAACTTTGAAGACTTCTTTGGTCCGTTTTCACCACAAACTTAGTCCCCAACAGATACTGTCTCCACCTTTTCACTGCCAAAATAAGTGCCAGTAGTTCCTTTTCATACGTAGATAGTGATAAGTTCTTCCCCTTAAGGGCTTGGCCGAAATACGCAATTGGTCTTTGCTCCTGTGATAACACAGCACCCACCCCAACACCACAAGCATCACACTCTACCGTGAAAGGAATTGAGAAGTCCGGTAACCGTAGCACAGGTGCTTCTGTCATAGCCTTCTTGAGACTATTAAAAGCTACTTCTGCTGCTGCCGTCCATTCAAAAGCTTCCTTCCTTATCAACTTAGTGAGTGGTGCAGCCAGAACTCCATAATGTTGCACAAATTTTCTATAATAACCCGTTAACCCTAGGAAGCCTCTCAAAGCCTTCACAGTCTTAGGAACCGGCCAGTCAACCATGGTCTGTATCTTTTCATTCTCAACATGCACTCCTGACTCAGAAATCACATGACCGAGATAGTTGACAGTGCTTACTCCAAAAGCACACTTCTCCCTTTTAACAAATAGCTGTTGAGTTAACAGTTTCTCAAAAACCAACCTTACATGCTCATAATGCTCATTCCAGTTCCTGCTATATATCAAAATGTCATCAAAAAATACCAAAACAAAACTGCCAAGATACTCCTTGAAGACTTTATTCATTAAACTTTGAAAGGTTGAAGGGGCGTTGCACAACCCAAAGGGCATGACAAGGAACTCGTAATGCCCTAATGGAGTTTGGAAAGCTGTCTTCTTAACATCTGACTGTCTCATCTTAATCTGATGGTACCCAGACCGCAGATCAAGTTTAGTAAACAATTTTGCCCCATGGAGCTCATCCAAGAGCTCATCCACCGTAGGTATAGGAAAACCATCCTTTACAGTTTCCTTGTTTAAAGCCCTATAATCCACACACATCCTCCATGTACCATCCTTCTTCCTTACTAAGATGACCGGAGATGAGAAAGGGCTACTGCTTTCCTGTATTATTCCTTCTTCTAACATTTCCAGAACCAATTTCTCAATCTCTTTCTTTTGCAAATAGGGATATCGATATGGCTTACTGGCTATTACCTTCCTTTCATCCTTGAGTACGATTTGATGCTCATGAGATCTGTCAGGAGGCAACCCATGCGGTTTTTGGAACAGCACATCAAACTTCTCCATAAGCCTTTCAAATTGTCTTGGCCATTTCACCAATTCGTTATTCCCCTTTGTTTCTATAGTTTTTATCTGAACCACCACTCCCCCCTTCTGTTGCTGTAATAGTTTGGCTAGCTCTACACTATTGATCATCTTATTTTTCAAATTTCTATCTCCCTGCAATTCAACCAACTTCCCGGCATACATGAAGGTCATTTTCAACTCAGAGAAATCCCACCTAACTTCTCCTAAAGTCTCCAACCATTGAACTCCCAATATTACTCCCAAGTTAGGGATGGGTAGAATGAAAAAATCTGCCAGTAATTTGTTTCCTTGAAGCTGCAATTCCACATTTCTACAAAATTCCTTTCCTTGGAGCTTTTCCCCATTAGCAACTTCCACCTTGAAGGTTTGAGTCATTTCTGGTTCCAATTGCATCTTCCGAGCTAACTGTGCACTCACAAAATTGTGAGTGCTTCCAGTGTCAACCAGCACCGCCACCCGCACCTTACTCCTTCCCATATCACCTTGTATACGCATAGTTCTTGGACAGCTTACTCCACATAAAGCTGCCACAGATAACATTCGTAATTCTCCCTGATTTTCTTCTACTTCCTGTTCACTATCTTCACTACCTTCTTCAGGATCTTGAACCTCTAGCAAAAACAGCTTCTTACATCTATGGCCAGGTGTGAATCTCTCATCACAATTAAAACATAACCCCTTCGCTCTCCTATCCATTATCTCCGGTTGAGTAAGCCTTTTAATAGGTAAGGAAACCTTATTTTCATTGTTCTTATTTTCTGTTCCAGCACCTACAAACTGTTTCTTCATCACCTGGTTAGCTGGATTTTTAGCAACCAACTCCTTAGCTTCAAACAATTTAGCAAATCCAATGGCAGCAGACAATGTAGGTGGATTGTGAGCAATAACATCTAACCTAATTTTCTCTTTCAAGCCACTAGTAAAATAGCTAATTCGTTGTTCAGTGCTTAAATGGCTAGATCTCAATAGTAGCTTACCAAATTGTCGCTGGTAATCCTGAACCGATCCATTCTGTTTGAGCTTCGTCAATTCACCAAAGTGATCAGTGAAAATAGTAGGTCCGAACTGCTTCATTACTTCCTCAGTCAAGACATTCCAGGATATAAAATCAGTCTCATGCTCCTTCCGTAGAAGCTGGTACACCATCTGTGCTTCGCCATCCAAATGCCACGATGCAATTCTAACTTTATCCTCATCAGGAGTGTCATGAAAATCGAAGAACTGTGATGCACGATCTATCCACCATGTAGGATCCGAACATCCATCATACTTGGGGAACTCCAACCTCACCATTCTGGTCTGAATCTGTCCAGAATGCGAGCGCCTTTCCTCTCGACGTCTCTTATCACCTCCGGAATCATCACGATTACATTTTCCTCCACTCTGTCCTGATGATTCAGGATCCCCATTCTTACTAGACTCAAACCGAGCCGCAATGCCATCAATCCGAGTACTAAGGGCTTCGATTAATTGATGCATCGTCTCTGACAACTCCTGAACACCAGAATCGGAGTTCGGTTCCTTCCCTTGGTCAGAGCCTGGCATTGATACCAATTTGCAGCGGTCCTGTGATAGATTTTGAGCCCTAACGTAAGACCTTGTTAAAGGACGTAAAGGAACCAAGGAAAAATCAACAGGAACACCCTTAGAATGCTTCGCCTTTCTACCAATCTTGAACTTGTATGAATTACACAAGGATTTCTTAGAGGGAACCCCAGACCTCAACAAGCAACAGAATGCTTCACAACTTTCAACAACCCCTTCCCGCCTCTAGTTCCCTCTATTTATCTTCGTTACTGACTCCTAACACCCTTGCTTAACAGATTCCTAACAACTTTACTTAACAGACTCTTTAACAGCCCGAAGCTTCCCTTTTATGTTTAGCAACAATTGTAAAAGCAAAACGACAATACATTTGATAAAGGCAAACGACATCGTCTGCAGTCCATCACTTATTAGAGACACCTCATCAAGGCTGAATTAAGGACGTGGCAAGCTATTGTAGATGGACTGCTACAGTCTACCAAAAACTCATGAGTAATGGTAAGAGTAAGCCTACGCCTTATAAGGCGTAAAGTGTTGAGCCTTTATTCTGATGTGAGACTGGCACTCTCAACAATTTTAATTAGTTTTGACCTTTTCTTCCCTTAAAGTTGCATGATATTATACATTAGTCTCACCCTTCTCTTCCCTCTAACTTGCATGATACTATCCATTATATAACCTGAACAAAAGATGTCTTTCCCCATTCTTTTCTTCCTTTGGCAATGCTCAATAGCTTGGATTGTGTTCTTGAGATAAAAGGGGAACAAAATCATGGTCGTGATCAATTTTCAAAGAGAAATCAAGTAATACCATGTCAGTAATTTTTAACTTCAATAAGTGATGAACTACTCATGATGTATGATAATCTAAACCTTATTTATTTTACACATTAAGTTCTTCACTTAATTATTTAAGAAAAATTATTAGTTTGGCCATAAAATTATCCTTTTGCCTTTTTTTAGTTAAGCTTATTTATTTCCTATCTTGGGATTAGCTCGCTGTGTTGATAATGGATTAGAACTCTACTTCGGATCTGGTTTGGACTTTAACAACTATATATAATCGTTCCCCTTGAAAAGGAAACCAAAAATCCTCTCCGGACGTTCCTTGCAAAACTGCTTCCTCGTCCGGTTTAGATTTCATCTTGTTCTTTGTCGCCATCTACGTTATCCGCATAGTAATACTCATAATAGATTTCTGTTGCATTCCCAGTCCGGACGAATACCAGAGTGGCTTGGGGACTCCCTTGTACAGTGGTAAGTGCGTCAGGATTCCTAAGTGGTTAATCCATATGGTCAGGGGTTCAAATTCCTCCCTCTCCATATGTAAGTTATAACATAAAGAAAAAAAAAATATTAGAGCGGCTTTAGTAAGTTGCCAAAAAGACTGTCCAATCTCTTTAGATAAGAGGAGGAGGTTGCCAAAAAGAGTGTTAAGAGGAGGAGATTATGAAAAAGATTCCCTTTTGTAAATACATCTTATTAAAAAAGAAAAGAAGAATTCTTGAATAATTTTCAAATATGAATGTTTTGCTTTCAATTAATGGTAGTATACACAAATTTTTCTTTTAATTTTTTTAATAATATGAGTTTAAGTTATAGTGTAATTAGGATTTTACATAACATAATTTTTTTAATAAAATAGTTTAGAGCTTTAAATAAAAAAAAATCATATCTATAACGGCTTTTTAGAACTAGTCTCAATAAGTTCTAAGTTTTAGTTGCCATGTACTTACTTTTATATATATGGTTTTAGGTTGTATATATCAATATGGTCAACATTTCGTGATTTTTCGTTTACTAAATTATAACTGATTGTTAATAACAAAAGATTATAGAAAGTTGAAGCACTCAGTTTGATAAAAAAACTCCTAACAAGACTAATAAGAAAAACTACTTAGATTCATAATGGTTTGGTCAATTTACTTATCACTAGTTAGATAGAGTGTAATTTTTCGTTTCTTTTCCTTTCATGCTTGCCATTTCATTCCTATTTTGGTTTTTATATTTCTTCTCTTGATGATCAAAGAAATTGAAAAGGATTGAGAGTTGGTAGAACCTATTATAATATAAATGAGAATTTAATATATTTCTTAATAATGTGTGACTTATTACTCACATTTTAACACTCTCCTCATCATGAAGAATAAATTATCAAATCATCACAATGTACATTGTATGGGCAATGCATCAACTCAATCAATTGAAGCTCATAAGGGCTTTAAAGAAAAACTTGTTTTAGTACCATGTGAGTGAATTCTAACTACTCAACTTTTTAATGAATTATAAGTAAATCTTCATTTTTTTAATGATTTTAATATAAAAAATTTAAGATTATAATTTAATTAATTTTCAAAGCATATTCTTCAATTAATTACTTCAGAAAAATTATTCGTTTGGCCATAAAATTATCCTTATATATTTTTGTCCTTATTAATTTTGTTTATTGTTCTTTTCATTATTTCATGTCTTATCATATATGGATAAGGAATCACTTCCGGATCTGGTTTGTACTTCATCGACTATATGAAATGATTTCCCAACGAAACACAAAATCCTATGCGAAACTTGCCGTCCGGAGTAGTTTCACGATGGAATTCCATCACCGCAAACTGCTACTGTCTCTTGCAAGCTCCTTTTCCTCCGCTGCATCAACTCCAGTACCGCCGCCTCACTATTTCTCGCCCCATTCATCTTTGATCTTGCGCGCGTTGATCCCCAACTACATCACAATCCTTATGATAGTAGTCATCGTACTATGCTTTTGTTGTTTGCCTCCGGACAGAAACCAGATCGAAGAAGACAGTCTCATCCCCTATGCCTCCATGAATGGCTGTCGTGGAAGCCAACTTGTCCTTTATGCCGTTCGGCAGAAATATATGTCAAACAGAGGAGTCAGTGTCTTCTCTCGCAGCAAGTTATGCAGCCTGGAGCCCCTGCGCAAGGCAGCCCTTCGCCAACCATCCCCACTCAAGGAACTGACCTTTGGAATCAGGTATCGGTTCAACATTCTGCAAGTCCAACAAGCTCCAATGGGATTTTGAAATATTGAATGTATTGCTTTCAATTTACGAGTTAATTTTTTTTGTTCAAATTTGAATTAATTTACATTGAGGATTAAATTATTGTTCAATTTAAGATTATTTAAGATAGAGTCATGTTGACGTGGATGCATCCAGGCCAGGTACTACTCATTTTTATATTAAAGAATTAAATCCATAATGTTTCCATCTGTCCAAAAAGCCCAAGATTAAAGAACATCTCTAGAATTCTCTAGGACTTCTAAATTATCTAGATTTTTTTAATTATTTAGATTTTATTAATTGTGTAGGATTTCTTTGTTATTTTGCAATTCTTTAATTATATGGGATTCCTTAGTTATTTAAAATTCCTTAGTTGTATGAAACTCCTTAGTTATATGAGATTCCTTAGTTTTTTTTTTTTTTTAATTTTTTTAATTTTTTTTAATTTTTTTAATTTTTTTAAAATTTTTTTAAATTTTTTTTAAATTTTTTAAATTTTTTATTACAAACGCACGCACATAGGGAGGGGGGACAGGATTCGAACCCCACGATCGGTGGGACGGCCGGTCAGGGTTTGGCTCAGAGAACGCCACTGAGCCAGGGCCCCTGCCTAATGAGATTCCTTAGTAGTAAGAGATTCCTTAGTTGTATAGAATTTCTTAATTTTTTGGATTTTGTAATTATTTAGGATTTCTTAGTTGTATGAAATTCCTTAGTTCTCTAATATTCTTAAATTGTATAAGATTCTTTAAGTGTAAGGTTTAGACCCTTATATAAGAAGAGTCTTTCCAATTGTATTCAGGGCTTTGTTTGGAGTGAAATAGAAAACTTGAAGTTATTTGCTTAACTTGCATCCTTTATCCAATTTTGCCAAAAATTGGTGGTAAAGCATCTTCTTAACTAGTAGTTGAGGCTTATATCTTGGAGCCATTTTTTGACATTTAAATAATGTAAAACTCATTACTCATGTTAACAATATATATTATTGTCGTTTAGCCAACTAGCTTAATGGTGAGTTAGCCTATGAGTAGAGTTTGACACCCCATGAGGCCTTTTATGTTTTGTTTTTGCAAGCCAAAAGTTTATGTGCATGCAAGCACTAGCTTATTTGTTTTACAATGATCACTAGTTGAAGGTGGGATGAATGGAAGGCAAGAATTTAAGCCAAATTAGGACAATCAGCGAAAAGAATATAGAACTATCTAAATACTCCATTCTTCAACTTTTGAAGAATTATGAGTAAACCTTTCATTGTTAGTAAACCTTTATAAAGAATTTAAGATTAGAATTTAAATCATTTTTTGAAGAGAAACTAATTGCTTCATAAAAATTATTAGTTTGGCCATAAAATTATTTTCATGTAATTTTATTTAATCATAGTATTTTTATTCTTAATTAATTTTATTTATATTTCTTTATAGTTAAAAAAATCCCATCTTGAGATTAGTTTATTTTTTATTATAATTCATACACTAGGGGTATGAAACCTTAAATCTTATGATTAAAATTTTCGCAAGTAATTCATGGAGAACTCTCTTGGCCTAGTGGTAACTAGGTCAAGACCCTTGACCAATAAGTCTACTCGGTCATGGTTCAAATCCCTTGCCCTTTCTTCTGTGAGTTTTAAAAAAAAAAAAAAAACCCATGATTATTTATGTCAGCTTTCTTCTGAAGTTTATAATATATTTCTCCTCTATTTTCCACTTTGTATATTGGCTTGATGAGAATATCTTGAAAGACTTTGTCAAAAAATGCATAGTCTTTCTTTTCTTTAAGGTAGTATATATGGAAGTGGAGGAAAGGCCTAAACTTTTCTTTATGTGTTTCACTTAGAAGTCTAACTCATCACAAACTCATAATGCAATACAACCCACACCAATTAGTTCATATTGAATTCTTAAGAATTTAGATGTCTTACTTAATTAGACTAGTTCAAAATCAATCAATAAAAATCCATATACGTGGTTTGACAAAGCCATTAAGTCCATTAATATAGAGCCACATTAATAAGCCCATCAAAATTAGGCAAACATTCTCCCATTTAGGCTATATTGATGACAATGAAAATAATATGAATAAATTAATAATTAATTTTTTGAAAATAATTATTTGTGTTTGCCTTTATATTGGTCTAGAGACAATCTCTTAATGTTGATTCCATCATATAAAGTCTCAAAATTAAATCATGGTGGTAATTGCATTTTTTAAGTGACACATGACTCTTTATGATCAAAAGAGCCCTGAACTCTACTAATATGGATTTAATATGATAATGTTGCAACTAAATAACATTATGTAAATATGTCTTAGGCATTATCTCATTTGTTAGTCCAATTCTTTCTCCCTAGATAATGCATGGTCATTAGAGAATATATATTATAGTTCTAACAGACATGTATGTCTTATCCTTAATAACTCAAATTTCACTTTATGCATTGCAATACATTATTTAAGGTTATTAACTAAATTCTCTGACTTTTTTGCTTAAGATTTATAGCTTTTTTTTTAATTAATAATATATATTATACATTTAACATGTTCACTTATAAGGTACAACTAGACATAATATGTCAACAATTTACTTCATGGTAAATTAATTCAAATACAAACTTTATTTCATAGTTTTGATCCACTTTAGTAGACCCTTTCCATTTGATTCTTTGTATCTTTTAATTTAACAAATCATTACTTCAGGTGACTGTGTAGTAGGTGTGGAAATAATCTAGCACTAGTGTCACTTTGAACGCTATTCAGGTGGATTGTCATATTGAATGTAATTAAGGTGCGTTGTACTGGATGTCATTAGCTGGGTTGTTAAATACAAGTTAAGGTGTTTTTGACAAATTCTTGTCAATCACAACCTTTTGTTCACAGGTCTTGATGATTATAAAAGGTTTGTTCAGGAGGTATCAAAGATGGAATCTTGTGCATCCAACATCTGGAGCGTTTTGGGGCATGGGAATAGGCATTGGTTGTGGAGTTGGATGGGGCCCGGGTTTTGGCCCTGAGGTAATTGGTTATGTTGGAGCTGGCTGTGGTGTTGGTTTCAATGTGGGCATAACTCTGGCTGGAATTGGCATTGGTCTGCCTGCAAATTACCTCTTCAAAGTCCCTTACAACGGTATATTATTCATTTAAAACTAAGCTATTTCTTATGCTGCATTTTTTAAAGATATTCACACTTCACACTTCTCTTATGCATTTGGGCCAACATACACATTATGTCTACCTGCCTTGATCCAAAGACTTATGCTTGTGTACTATCTTGTTGATCTGAATGTTGTTTGTCTGTCTAGTTAAGCACTAGTCTTGAGTGTCAAAACTTGATCGCTGCATTCTTTTCCCAGCGGTTATGGCAACAAGAAGTGGTGCATTGGAGTTGGCCCGTTCCAGTGATCTTCTTCCCATGAAAGATGTTGGAGGGGATGGCTGGAATAACATTACACCTCTTGTCTCTAGCCTACAACTAGAGGCCTCTAGAAGATTCTCTAGTTTTCAGGAAAACCATTTCTCAAGTAAAGAGGTTGACCCAATTGAGAGCAAGAGCATGCCCCTCATAAGATCTATTCGGGAAAATGTAGGAGCTTTTGGAAGTAGCTTCTTCCACCCTCACAAAGATTAAGAACGCAACTTGTGTTATTAGTGATCTTGAAACTGTTGGTAAATTTTCTTTATCAATCTGTAATTGCTGCTGCTACTTTGCTTTTAATGCATATGGATTCTCATATCTATTTTTCCTTTGTTCCTCTCTCTCTCTCTCTCTCTCTCTTTCTTTCCTTTTTTCCCCCCTTCTTGGCGGTGGAGAAATGGCATCTGTCTTCCACACTTTTCATGGTTCTTCGACCCTCATTCTTTTTTCTTGGTAGATATTAAGGGCCCTAAGTACCATGAAAACACAATGAAAATTTGGTTTCATCACTTTTCTATTCACTTCAGGATCGTCCTTGAAGGTGGGTTCAAACTAAGCCTCCTTTAAATAACATATTTTAGTAATAGTATTTTGAAGATTTAGTAAGGTGTTTTAGTCCATTGCAAGTTTGCTCTTTTTGTCAAGGACAAGAATGCCTGGAAAATTCATGAGAAAGGTAGTGGAGCATCAGGAGTGTTGCGAACCATAACACTGACTTAAAGGCTCAACATAGTTATCTTCTTAGGTTAAGTAAATCCCAACTGGACAACATATTATATCATTATAGCGCCTAAGTCCTCCATTTGAATTCTGAAGTCATAAACCAAGCTGTTTTTCTTTTTTCTTAAATTCTTTGAATTTTTGTCTTCCCTCAGTAAAGGATCATCTTACTTGCCTTAGTGTCGGTGGTTCCCATGCTTGTCACTCATTACATGCTGCATATACTCTGTATAGTCTAGCCCCAAGATCCGGCTGTCTTAGAAGATCTTGTATTATCAGATTGAGTGCAATTTCTTGTTTTTTTTTTTTTCCTTTCATGCTTGTGATTTCATTTCTCTCTTTTGGTTTTCACGTTCTTGTGTTTGATGATCAAAGAAATTGAAACAAAACAATAACATATGCATTGCTCACTTACAGGTTCGAAAGATGATTAATGCCCTGCAAACCCCAAGTCATGTAGCTTCTCATACACTGAAGATCAAAAGCATTCTGGCCTTTTTTGTTCTGTTGCTTTCAAGAAATTCCTTTCCTGTTCTAGTTTTAGATTCTTCTTTCTAGAAGCGGTAAGGGGGTGGGGGGAAAAAAAAGAAAAGGATTTACTATCCTCCCATAGCATTACCGTGCTCTACATCTCCTTGAGGCAGCATTACTACTTCCCTTAAATTTCAAAAAAATATAGGAAAGGACAATAGCACGATCTGTTATGTTTCTTGAGACAAAAGGATAACCAAATCATGTTCATGATCAATTTTCGGACAGAAATCAAGTAATACCTTGTTAATAATTTTTGTGTTTAGTGGGTGATGAACTACTCATGATGATGCATAGTAGTCTAAACTTGTTTTACAAATACAAAGATATTTTAAACTTGTAAGTTCATTTTTGACAGGTGATTTTTTATATATTAGCCTAATGAGTTTAGCCCAACAGTTTATGTGTATGCAAACACTAGTTTATTTGTTCTGCAGTGATCACTTGCTGAAGGTGGCATGAATGATTGGTTTTGGACAGTGGTAATGGTGGTTATGGTGATCGGTCCTTGTGCAAATGTGAAATGTGTTGCTTAAAAGCCTTATATTTGCACAAAAGCAGATGAACTTCCTGAGCTTGGCAACTTCTTGGTGTATGAATGTTTAAAATTGGCAACTTAAAATAGTTGTTATGATAATATAAGGTTTGTTTATCGCTAATCATATAGAATTTTGTTTTCTTCATATCTGTTTGTGTATATATTTGCTTCAAGTAAATCTCTCAACACTAATCAAGTCATTTTTCTTGCTCTATATTTCATAAACTCAAATTCCAAAAAGATTTTCTTGTATTTTCTTTCATTTTCAAAATATCATAAAAACAAAAATTGTTTTAGATTTCAATTAGGATGCTCACATTGTAACAAAGGGAGAATAAAAGGGGTGTCCCCATGGCTTAGTGGTACTCTGTTACCATTAAGTCAGGGTTTGATATTTTATTACTTAACTTTTTAATGGATTAGGGATAAACTTCTATTCTTTTTATAATTTCAATCTAAAAATTCAAGATTAGAATACTTAAGAAAAACTATTACTTTGGCCATAAAATTATTATCATGTAATTTTATTAATTTATAATATTTTTATTCTTAATTATTTTTTTGAGGAAATGATAAATTTCACTCAAAATGATATCACTTTATGAAGATTTTATATCCTTAAACAAAAAATCTATCTCTTGTACTACTTTCTTTTTTAAAAAAAAATTTGTTAATAAAATAGGGTTATCAATTGTTTGTTTTTCTTCAAAAATTAAATAATTATTTAAATACTGAATCCAATTTATTTCAACTACAAAAAGAAATCTAGACTTTAGCAACTATAGGTCCCCAATCCTAGAACAAAGTGTTCCTAATAACCATTGATAAGTCCACATAATAGGTCTCTCATGTAATTTAATAAAATCAATGTATTCCTTGTTCACTATAAATACTTCCTAGGAGCATTTAACTCTGGAGAGACCAATCATAAAAAAAAAAAAAATTGACAACTTCGGAAGTTTAGATATTGATAATAAATAGATGTGTTAAGAACTGATTAATTTATAGCAAATAATATAATATTGTGTTCTAAATGCTAAAAACTCTCATATTCCCGAAATAGTTTCTTTTATTTATTTATTTTTTCAATTCCTGGAAATTTTCTGTTTTAGATCTCAATTAAGAAGGTCATACTGTAACAAAAAGGGAGTGGAAGGTTTTCATAATTGCTGGTAGAAATCATAAATTTTACATAAGCAAAAATTTAAACCAAATAAGGATTCTTTCAACTTCTAAATACTTTTATTGTTATCAAATTTTGATAGGAGTATCTAAATACTCTATTACTCAACTTTTCAATAAATTATGAGTAAATCCTTATTCTTTTCATAATTTCAATATAAAAATTCAAGATTAGAATTTGAATTAGTTTCCAAAGAGAAATTTTCATCAAATTCTTCAATTATTTAAGAAAAATTATTATCATGTAATTTTATTTATTTATAGATTTTTTTGTTCTTAATTATTTTTTTAAAAAAATTAATTAACTATTTTAAATATTGAATCCAATTCCATTTCAACTACTGAAAAGAAATATATATATAATGAAAACACAAAATCCTCGCCGGAAAACTTCTTTCTGAGCGAAACATACCGTCACGATGAATGTCTACCACCGCAAACTGCTAGGAGCCACATCGACTCCGTTAGCATCGGACGGACCTATTGATGGCCCTTTATTTTTTGTCATAAGCTATGGTAGCCCCATCGTCACGTTCATCGTCATGTTCATCGTCTTCAACATCGCCATCCTCCGCGCCATCGGCATAAACCTTTGTGGTTGCTGTTGCTGGTGCGATCAGGATGAATACCCGAACAGTCTTAGTCTACCAACAAGAACTTCTTTTCCGGCACCTCACGTCACCTCCCTATCGAAAGAGACAATCTATGCTTTGCCTGTGTTTCCTTATTTGAAGGAAGAAAGCTGCCGAGTAGATTGCGCAATTTGTTTAGGTGAGGTTTTTTTTTTTTTTTTTTTTTTTTTTAATATTACAACGCATACACCCAACTCATATATATATATATATATATGTATCAAATTTTAAACTTTACCGTTAAGATCCTTATTAGCTCATCACCGAACTAATTGACTAAGTGATTGTTTAGGTGAGTTTGAAGAAGAGGAGGCCGTCAAGAAGATTCCATTTTGTAAACACATCTTTCATCCGGAATGTCTCGATAAATGGCTTTCGTGGAATACAACGTGCCCCCTCTGCCGATCGACTCAAATGGTTGAGCATGCTCAGCACATACGAGGAGACGTCTTCCCTGAAGCAAGTAATGCAGCTGAAGCCTCTGCACAAGGTAGCACTTTTGAGGTTCAACGCCCTCTGCCTACCATGCCGGTTTAGGGAACTCTGGCCATTGGCCTTAGCCAGTTCCAAGAACAGGGATCAGTCCATCATTCTGCATGTTCAACAAACTCCAACTAGATTGATATCAGAACTTTATTTGAGTTTTAGCTTTGAGGTTTTTTTTTTTGTTGAAATTTAAGTTTAGCGACTTAGAGGATAAATTCTTGTTCAACTTAAAATTCTTAGAAACAGAGTTATAGATAAAATCTTAGAACAAAGTGTTCCTAACAATCTCGATAAGTTTATATGATAAGTCTCTCATGTATGTGTTTATGAATATAATTTAATATATATTCATTTTTCTCTTTCTCTCTTTCGTTATGAGTACACACTAAAATATATCCAGTACAGCTCTAGCCCTAGTCTTGAACACATAGAGCTAGAGTACTAACTTATCCACCAAGCCTACGACTTCCAATCTTCATTCTGTCAAGATTGACCATTTGCATTACTACACCAGGCAAAGAGACATTGTATCATATACCTTACTTGTTGATTCCATGTCGAAGTTTCGCCAACCTATCGGCAACTCTGTTTCCAAACCCTGTATACATGAACAAGCTTAGAGTATCTTGGAAGGAGACTTTGACATCTTCACGTGACAACATAAATAGTTGACAAGCTTTATTTTTTTTGGTGAAACGTCAAATTATATATCACCCGTAAAAAAGTTTACAAGATTGTTTGATTACAAAATATAATCATCTAAGCTCAAACATTATACTTGACAAATTCCAAAGCTCTTGTAAAAATTTATTACAATTTGTAAGCTTGACTCCTCTGGTATATGAAATTTTTCCTTTCATATCCTTTTTGATTTTAGCAATAATGGTTGAGTTATCTAGACTTGTATCACTGAATCTTCTTCTATTCCTTTCTCTTCAAATGTGATACAATACGGCCTTGAAAGATATACTAAACAAAGTTGCTACAAAGCTCTTCCTTTTGACAGTCTTGATTATTCAACATATTTTAGCTCTCCAGTGTTCAATTCTTCGACTTAACATATTCATGCCTAACAAAGCCTTTCAAATTTAGTTTGTGAACTACACTTAAAAAATAAATTTTCTTGTGATTTTTCTTCTTGTTGACAGAGGTTGCATTGTAGATCTACTGAACTATTCCATTTAGCCACCCGATCTGTTGTGGATAGTTTGTCTTTTAAAGTGATCTAGTAGATAAAATTATGCTTTGACACTCCTTCTTTCTAGACAAGTGTTGCTCATTCAATATCTTCTCTGTTCTCTCTTAGTGCTACATAACTTTAGGCAATATTGTATTCTGAATCCGTCAATAGTTGTGTGAGTTCACTTTTTGTAAAATATTCCTAAAACTCCAAGCTAGTTTAAAATCTTTACTGCTTTCCTTATATTTTATAAGAATATAGGAAATGAGATATTTTTGTAAGAATGGATCCAGGTCTACCAAAAACTCATGAGCAATGGTAAGAGTAAGCCTACACCTTATGAGGCGTAAAGTGTTGGGTCTTTGTTCTGATGTGAGACTGGTACTCTTAACAATTTTAATTAGTTTTGACCTTTTCTTCCTTTAAAGTTGCATGATATTATACATTAGTCTCACCCTTTTCTTCCTTCTAACTTGCATGATACTATCCATTATATAGCCTAAACAAAAGATGTCTTTCCCGATTCTTTTCTTCCTTTGGCAGTGCTCAATAGCATCGATTGTGTTCTTGAGATAAAAGGGGAACAAAATCATGGTTGTGATCAATTTTCAAAGAGAAATCAAGTAATACCATGTCAGTAATTTTTAGCTTCAATAAGTGATGAACTACTCATGATGTATGATAATCTAAACCTTATTTATTTTACACATTAAGTTCTTCACTTAATTATTTAAGAAAAATTATTAGTTTGGCCATAAAATTATTCTTCTGCCTTTTTTTAGTTAAGCTTATTTATTTCCTATCTTGGGATTAGCTCGCGGTGTTGATAATGGATTAGAACTCTACTTCGGATCTGGTTTGGACTTTAACAACTATACATAATCGTTCCCCTTGAGAAGGAAACCAAAAATCCTCGCCGGACGTTCCTTGCGAAACTGCTTCACCACCACCGCAAACTGCTTCTATCCCCCAACAAGGCGCCCTACGCAACCCCATCGCTCCCCCCTCTCCAATCCCTTACAAACTATTTTTCCGCTGTTGCACCGACTCTATCACCGCCGTCCACATATTCTTCGCCCGGTTTAGATTTCATCTTGTTCTTTGTCGCCATCTACGAATACCAGAGTGGCTTGGGGACTCCCTTATATTGTGCTAAGTGGGTCAGAATTCCTAAGTGGTGAGTCCATATGGTCAGGGGTTCGAATGCTCCCTCTCCATATGTAAGTTATAACATAAAGAAAAAAAAAAAAAGAAAAATATTAGAGCGGATTTAGTAAGTTGCCAAAAAGACTTTCCAATCTGTTTAGGTAAGAGGAAGAGGTTGCCAAAAAGAGTGTCCAATTTGTTTAGGTAAGAGGAGGAGATTGTGAAGAAGATTCCATTTTGTAAATACATCTTATTAAAAAAGAAAAGAAGAATTCTTGAATAATTTTCAAATATGAATGTTTTGCTTTCAATTAATGGTAGTATACACAAATTTTTATTTTATTTTTTTAATAATATTAGTTTAAGTTATAGTGTAATTAGGATTTCACATAACATAATTTTTTTAATAAAATGGTTTAGAGGTTTAAATAAATAAATAAAAAATATCACATCTATAACGGCTTTTTAGAACTAGTCTCAATAAGTTCTAAGTTTTAATTGCCATGTACTTACTTTTATATATATGGTTTTAGGTTGTATATATCAATATAGTCACTATTCCGTGATTTTTCTTTTACTAAATTATAACTGATTGTTAATAACAAAAATTATAAAAAGTTGAAGCAAACAATTTGATAAAAAACTCCTAACAAGACTAATAGGAAAAACTACTTAGATTCATAATGGTTTGGTCAATCTACTTAGAGCTACATAGATAGAGTGTAATTTTTCACTTCTTTTCCTTTCATGCTTGCCATTTCATTCCTATTTTGGTTTTTATATTTCTTCTTTTGATGATCAAAGAAACTGAAAAGGATTGAGAGTTGATAGAACCTATTATAATATAAATGAGAATTTAATATATTTCTTAATAATGTGTGACTTATTACTCACATTTTAACACTCTCCTCATCATGAAGAATAAATTATCAAATCATCACAATGTTCATTGTATGGGCAATGCATCAACTCAATCAATTGAAGCTCATAGGGGCTTTAAAGAAAAACTTGGTTTTAGTACCATGTGAGTGAACCCTAACTACTCAACTTTTCAATGAATTATGAGTAAACCCTCATTCTTTTAATGATTTCAATTTAAAAATTTAAGATTATAATTTACTTAATTTTCAAAGCATAACTCTCATCATGTTCTTCAATTAATTACTTCAGAAAAATTATACGTTTGGCCATAAAATTATCCTTATATATTTTTGTCCCTATTAATTTTGTTTATTGTTCTTTTCATTATTTCATGTCTTATCATATATGGATAAGGAATCACTTCCGGATCTGGTTTGTACTTCATCGACTATATGAAATGATTTCCCAACGAAACACAAAATCCTATGCGAAACTTGCCGTCCGGGGTAGTTTCACGATGGAATTCCATCACCGCAAACTGCTACTGTCTCTTGCAAGCTCCTTTTCCTCCGCTGCATCGACTCCAGTGCCTCCGCCTCACTATTTCTCGCCCCATTCATCTTTGATCTTGCACGCGTTGATCCCCGACTTCATCACAATCCTTATGATAGCAGTCATCATACTATGCTTTTATTGTTTGCCTCCGGACAGAAACCAGATCGAAGACAGGCTGCCAACAACAACTTCTCCGGTCGAAACGGCAATCTTAGCTGTGACAGAATTTCCTTATATCAAGGAAGCGAGCAACCAGGAAGATTGCGTGATTTGTCTAAACGAGTTTGAAGAGGAAGAGCCCGTGACGATGATTCTGTTTTGTAAACACATCTTTCATCCCCTATGCCTCCATGAATGGCTGTCGTGGAAGCCAACTTGTCCTTTATGCCGTTCGGCACAAATATATGTCAAACAGAGGAGTCAGTGTCTTCTCTCGCAGCAAGTTATGCAACCTGGAGCCCCTGCACAAGGTAGCCCTTCGCCAACCGTCCCCATTCAAGGAATTGATCTTTGGAATCAGGGATCGGTTCACCATTCTGCACGTCCAACAAGCTCCAATGGGATTTTCAAATATTGAATGTATTGCTTTCAATTTACCAGTTAATTTTTTTCTTCAAATTTGAAGTAATTTACATTGAGGATAAATTATTGTTCAATTTAAGATTATTTAAGATAGAGTCATGTTGACTGGATGCATCTAGGCCCAGGTACTACTCATTCTTATATTAAAGAATTGAATCCATAATGTCTCCATTTGTCCAAAAAGCCCAAGCTTAAAGAACATCTCTAGAATTCTCTAGGACGTCTAAATTATCTAGATTTTTTTAATTATTTAGATTTTATTGATTGTGTGGGATTTCTTTGTTATTTTGCAATTCCTTAATTAAATGAGATTCCCTAGTTGTATGAAACACCTTAGTTATATGAGATCACTTAGTAGTACAAGATTCCTTAGTTGTATGAAATTTCTTAATTTTTTTGGATTTTATAATTATTTAGGATTTCTTAGTTGTATGAAATTCCTTAGTTCTCTAATAGTCTTAAATTGTATATGATTCCTTAAGTGTAAGGTTTAGCCCCTTATATAAAGGAAAAGTCTTTCAAATTGTATGGAGGGCTTTGTTTGGAATGAAATAAAAAACTCAAAGTTATTTACTAAACTTGCATCCTTTATCCAATTTTGCCAAAAATTGGTTGTAAAGCATCTCCTTAACCGGTAGTTGAGGCTTTATATCTTGGAGCCATTTCTTGACATTTAAATAATGTGAAACTCATTACTCATGTTAAAAATATACATTATTGTCACCTAGCTAACTATCTCAGTAGTGAGTTAACAAGGAATCCAACTGTGAGGTCTATAGTTTGACACCCTATGTGTATGAATTGAGTACATGTGTTGTAATATCATGTTTTGTTTTTGCAAGCCAACAGTTTATGTGCATACAAGCACTAGCTTATTTGTTCTGCAGTGATCACTAGTTGAAGGTGGCATGAATGGAAGGCAAGAATTTAAGCCAAATTAGGACAATCAGCAAAAAGAATGTAGAAGTATCTAAATACTCCATTCTTCAAATTTTGAAGAATTATAAGTAAACCTTTCATTGTGAGTAAACCTTTATAAGGAATTTAAGATTATAATTTAAATCATTTTTCAAAGAGAAACTAATTGCTTTATAAAAATTATTAGTTTGGCCATAAAATTATATGAATTATATTTTTTGTTATAATTCATATACTTAGGGTATCAAACCTTAAATCTTATGATTAAAATTTTTGCAAGTAATTCGTGGAGAACTCCCCTAGCCTAGTGGAAACTAGTGCAAGACCCTTGACCAATGAGTCCACTCGGTCATGGGTTCAAATCCCTTTCCCTTTCTTCTGTGTGTAGAAAAAAGAAAACTGTTGTTGGTAAACGGAGGTCAATAACATATGAATTAAATTTTAAAATTCTAATATTAAATTTTCATACTAATATCAAGAAAACAACAAGAGATTTAAGCACGATTCATTGAAAAGTTGTGTAAAGGAGTATTTACATATTTCTATCAAAATTTGATAATAATAAAAATATTTCAAGAGTTGGAAGAATCCAACTATGCTTCTACATTCTTTTTGTCATTTTTCCTTATTTGGCTTATATTCTAGATATTTATATCATCCAAGTCGAACTTCCTTCTAATAAAGAAATCAACAAGCTTCACAATGATTGTATATGTGGGTGAATTACAATTTTCTAAAATAATCAATCCATTAAATCTTATATTACTCAATAATACAAATATGAGTAGCTAGTGTTCACACAAACAATTAGCCTATTGGACTAATTAATTAAAATAGTACCATATACAATTCCATGCTTAGTTTATAAAGTGAATGAAGGCCTCACAATTTCAAGTCCTACTCCATCTCCTTTAGTAAATTATTAAATTGTATCTTTTTTTTTTATCTAATTCAATTTACAATCAATATTATAAGTATCTAATAATCCAAGGATTACAATGCATTACTACAAACAATTGATATATGACAACAAATAAAGGTAGTATAGTCCTAAAATTTGTAGTATCTAAATATCATGTGATTAAATTTATATCCAAACTAATAACTTTTCTTAAGCAATTAATTGAAAAACTTGATGAGAGTTTATCTTTGAAAAATGATTTGAAATTAAAATTAGAATTTTCAAAATTGAAAATATAAAAATTCTATATGAAAATCATGAAAATGACAAAATATTTAGTCATAATTCATTGAAAACTAAATCAAAAGAGTATTTAAAGGATAGAAGCATTAATTTGTTTGTAGCAAGAAAAAAACCTAAGATTTACATAATCAAACTAGAATGCTAGGAACAAGAGATGAACAAAATCAATAATGAGGAAAACATACCTTATTTATTGTCCATTATGAAGATCACAAGGCAACATCAAATCTTCTAGACTAGATGTTTATTCTTTATTATCTCATTTGTATATTGGCTTGATGAGAATACCCCAAGAGATTTTGGCCAAAAAACCCTTAGTCCCTATTTCCTTTAAGGTACTATATATAGAGATAGAGGAAAGGCCTAGACTTTTCTTTATGTGTTTTACTTAGAAGTCTAACTCACTTATAGTACAACTATGGTCTGCACCAAGTAATTTGTATTGAACTCTTAAGAATTTATATGTTTCACTTAATTAGACTAGTTCAAAATTAATCAATATAAGTCTACACAAATGATCTTTGTATCCCACAAAACACATTAATATAGTCCGAAATTAGTGAGCCCATCAAAATTTGACCAACATTCTCCCATTTGGATTGTATTGATGGTAATGAAAATAATAACATTAGTAATAATTCATTTTTAAAAAAACAATTATTTGTTAGTGCTTTCATATTAGTTTAGAGACAATTCTTTAAAGTTAATTCTATCATAGAAAGTCTCAAAATCAAATAATGGTGGTAATTGCATTTTTTAGGTGACACAGAGCTCTCCATGGTCACAAGAGCTATTAACTCTTAATATGAAATTAATATAATAGTATGACAACTAGATAATATCATGTAAATATGACTTATGCATTATTTTATTTGTCAACCCAAGTCTCTCTATTTAGATAATGCATGCTCATCAAACAATATACCTTATGGTTTTAACAAACATGTATGTCTCATTTTTAATAACTCAAGTTTAATTTTATAAGTTACAATACATTCATTTAATAATTGATTGTCCCAGTTTTTTCACTTAAGATTCACACCTCTCTTAAAAATATATATATATCAAGAATTTACCTTATATACATAATTCAATGCTTAGTTTATAAAATGAATGGAGGCCTCACAATTTTAAGCCGTAATTCACATCTTTTAGTAAATTACTAAATATTACCTTTTTTCTTATCTAGTTTAGTTTACAATCCAAATTATAAGTATCTAGTAGTCCAAGGATATAATGCATCACTATAAACAATTGATATATTAAAACAAATATAGGTAGTATAGCCCTAAAAGCCGTAGCATATAAATATCATATGATTAATTTTATGATCAAACTAATAATTTTTCTTAAACAATCAATTGAAGAACTTGGTGAAAGTTTTTCTTTGAAAATTGATTTAAAACTTAAAATTTAAAAATTCAAAATCTAAAACTTTCATATGGATATCATGAAAAGAATAAAATATTTAGTCATAATTCATTGAAAAGTTGAGTAATGGAGTATTTCGATACTAGAAGTATTAATCCATCTCCAACGAGACAAAAAACCTTGGATCTACATAATTAGATCATAGAACACCACAAACAAAAGATGAAAAAAATCAATAATAAGGAAAACATACCTTATTTGTTGCCCATTGTGAAGATCTATAGGGCGAAATCAAATCTTCTAGACTAGATATTTCTCCTCTATTTTCCCCTTTGTATATTGGCTTGCTGAGAATACCCTGAGAGACTTTGACAAAAAATGCTTAGTCTTTCTTTTCTTTAAGGTACTATATATACAAGTGGAGGAAAGGCCTAGACTTTTCTCTATGCGTTTCACTTAAAAGTCTAACTTATCACAAACTCATAATGCAACTACAACCCACACTAACTAGTTCAATTGAATTCTTAAGGATTCATATGTCTTACATAATTAGACTAATTCAATCAATAAAAACCATATAAGTGGTCCAACAAAGCCCATTAAGCCCATTAATATAAGGCCACATTAATAAGCCCATCAAAATTAAGCAAACATTCTCCCATGTAGGCTATATTGATGGCAATGAAAATAATATAAATAATAATAATTAATTTTTTTTTGAAAATAATTATTTGTGTATGCCTTTATATTGGTCTAGAGACAATTTCTTAATGTTGATTCCATCATATAGTCTCAAAATTAAATTATGGTGGTAATTACATTTTTTAAGTGACACATGACTCTTTATGATCATAAGAGCCCTTAACTCTACTAATATGGATTTAATATGATAATGTTGCAACTAGATAACATTATGTAAATATGTCTTAGGCATTATCTCATTTATTAGTCCAATTCTTTCTCCCTAGATAATGCATGGTCATTAGAGAATATATATTATAGTTCTAATAGACATGTATGTCTTATCCTTAATAACTCAAATTTCACTTTATGCGTTGCAAGACATTATTTAAGGTTATTAACTAAATTCTCTAACTTTTTTGCTGAAGATTTATAGCTTTTTTAAAACTTTAATAATATATATATAGTATACATTTAACATATTCACTTATAAGGTACAACTAAACATAATATGTCAATAGTTTACTTCATGATAAATTAATTCAAATACAAACTTTATTTCATAGTAAAAATATTAAAAGAGCTCCCACTAAACAATAGAATCCCGTGATGCTTCTAAGCCATACTGATGACATTTTCCAGAAAATACAAGGCAAACATTTTTAGTAACAAGGTTGGCAACAATAACATTTGTACCAATATGCTTTAGTGTGATATCATCTTTCTTAACATTTTCCTTTATGATTAAATGTTTAATTGTCATGTGCTTAGACCATATGATACATTTATTATTGTTAATAAACAACATGACAACCTTGTTATCCCAACACAGCTGAATAAATCTAATAACAAAATCAAATTCTCAACTCTTTATAAGGTTTTTTTAACCAATTGCTTAAGTAGCCACCTAATAGCATGCAACAAATTTTACCTACATAGTTAAAAAAGGTCATCAATTTTGGCCTCATACCTTTTCATGATATTACCTCACCTGCCATAAAAAAGATGTATCTTGATGCAAATTTCTAGAATGATCCCTTTGAATCTTAATGCTTAAAACAAAAGGTTACCTCACCAAAATCCTTCACATCAAATTCCTTTAACAACAATTGCTTTATGTCATGGAGTAACTTTTGATAATTACTTGCGAGTAAGATGTCATTCACATAAAGTATAAAGAGAATTGGTTCACTCTCATTGATTTTGGCATATATAAAGTGATTTGCTTCATTCTTCACCAAACCACATGAAATTATAAAATTATATAACTTCATGCTCAAGTATCATTGTCAAAAAGTTTGTTTTAGTTCATAATTAGACTTATTAAGTATACACAAAAGATAATATGCACCATCCTTTGCAAGACCTTGAGTTGCACCACATAGACCTACTTATCAAGAGTACTATTTAGAAAGGTGGGCTTTACATCCATCTAGTTATTAGAATAACTATCTTTTTTTATTACATCAAGTTCTAGAAATTTTTTAGTTTGTGATTCAACAATTCTAGCACTTTTACTAGGATTATAAAAAAATGATACCTTTTTGAATGATTTGGGTGGAATACAAAAAAGCATTAAATAAAGTTGGATTATATATCTTACTTCTACATGATATCTCCAAGGTTAAAACTAGGTAAACATCCAATTTACAACTCAAAAGGAATCAATAGAACTACTTTAATAGGAATATGGTTGAGGGTGTTAAAGGTTGTTTTCAAAACTTCATATAGAAACTAGGTAAATTTGTCCCATAAGGATATGATTATGCCTTTTAGTTATATCATTTTGCTAAGGACTCTTAGCATTGCCATGTTTATCATCATACTCAACAACTTAGTCAAATCGACAACCTTAATGCTTTTTCCTTGTTATTTATTGACTTTAGTCATATAGACCTTAAATTTCTCTTAGTTTTCAAATTTTTCCTTAATCTAATACAAATAACTGTAGTAGGAAAGTCATCTATAAATGTGATGAAATAAATATTTCTACACAATGTTTCAATATGGGGTCCACTTATATTAGCATGTATGACTTCCAATAGATTAGAACTATTGATTGCTAATTTATTTTTTTTATTTTAGTCATTTTACCCCTACAACAATTAAGAATGTCTCTAAATCACCTTTGGAAGTAGGTAGAATGTTAAACTTTATCAACATTTATATTATTTCTTTAAAGATATAGCCAAACCTTTTATACCACAATGCATAAGACTATTCCTTAGATAGAGAACTCTAGAGAATAATTTTCTCCACATTATAAGAGACTTAGATATCATTGAGAAGTAAACACAATCTATGTAGGCGATAAGACATAGTGCATTAACCATACTTATTTGAATTAAAAAACCAATCAACTATAGAGTTTTTTTTATTTCAAAACAATAAACACACATCCAAAATTGAAACTAAAACCAAATTCCATAAGCAAGGAGCAAATTGAGAAACCCCAATCTAGATTGGTCATGCCCATAACTGAATCTTCTAACACACGGACGGTTGTCTGACGTTCGAAAAATTTCGTCACGCCATTGACGACAAAAGGGGAACTTCCGTGAGGCGGTCGCTGGTCAAGCAACCCTGTTCAGATTGAGTCAAATCCGTGCCCAATCTAGGTAGATCAGCCTCTGCCAACCCACGAGGAAACAAAACCGAAAAGAAATTTTTTTTTTTTTTTGGAACCCATCCGTGAGAGAAAGAAAAAACAGAAATCCATTCCAAAAACAAAAATTCATCTCTTGAAAGCTTGATTTAGGTCCTCAATTGAGTTATGTCTCTTTGATACTGTATGTAAACATTGATCCATTTCCAACGAAACAGAAAACTCAGGATCTATATGATCAGATCATAGAAGACCAAGAACAAGAGATGAACAAAATCAATAATAAAGTAAACATACCTTGTTTAGCATGAAGATCTACAGGCAAAATCTGATCTTTTGGACTGATATTTCTTCTCTATTCTCCCCTTTTGTATATTGGCTTGATGAGAAGAAATATCAGTCCAAATCATGAAGAGCCATGATGATCTTTGACTGGAATGAATGTTATCATTCTTTATCCAATGCATTTCTATGTGCAACACTAACACAGAGGTTGAAAGCACTTTGCAATGTGTTAGAAGACCCAACCGAGAAAATTGTTTAAGAGTTAAAGGGATATTTTTTTTATTTAAGCTTCATCACAAGGGAGAGCATACACCATATGGGACTTTTGTGTTACAGACACACTCCTACACACGAAGCAACATTGAACTCAAGGGAGATGAAACAGACTCAACCAAGTCTTTAATACTATGTTAAAAATCCAAAAGTTAACTTAAGAGTTAAAATGACAATTATAAGACCTTCATGTTGACAAAAAAAATTTTGATCCAATTATCAAAGGAATCCATAAAAACTTTTTACTATGTCTATGCAACCCTAGTCATTAGGTGAAATCAATTTAGGCTAAGAGTTCACGCGACTGCATATTTCTCTACAAGTTTGAAATTAAGTCATGGCCATTATGATCTCATAACCAAGAAAGCAAACTAAAAAGTCTCATCTTTAACAGATTCTTCAGTTTCTAGCCTTGACACCAAGTACAAGCTTCGCAACAAGTTCGCGGCTTTGAATTGGACTCTATCATGCAGCCAAGGCTGACAATAGTCCGGCGGGAAACCAAACCAGCTTTAAGTGCATAGTAACCCCATCTATTTTAACAAACTCGGCATGAAACCAACAACTACTGAACTGGGTTCACAGATACCCGTGTCCAAAGCATAACTCTCATCAAGTTCTTCAATTAATTACTTAAGAAAAATTATTCGTTTGGCTGTAAAATTATCCTTATATATTTTTTGTCCTTATTAATTTTGTTTATTGTTCTTTTCATTATTTCATGTCTTACATATATGGACAAGGAATCACTTCCGGATCTGGTTTGGACTTCATCGACTATATGAAATGCCTTCCCTTTAGAACGAAACACAAAATCCTACGTTCCATGCGAAAATTGCCGTCCGGAGTACTTTCACGATGGAATTCCATCACCGCAAACTGCTACTGTCCCCTGCAAGCTCCTTTTCCCCCGCTGCATCGACTCCAGTACCGCCGGTTGACTATTTCTTTCTCCTTCCATCTTTGATATTGTTGATCCTCCTCATCTTCATCATAAGGATTATGATAAGAGGCATCGTACAATGCTTTTGTTATTTGCTTTATTTGCTTCCGGACAGAAACCAGAGCAAAGACAGTCTGCCAACAACAACTTCTCCGGTCGAAACGACAATGACAGAATTTCCTTATATCAAGGAAGCCAGCAACCAGGAAGATTGCGTGATTTGTCTAAGCGAGTTTGAAGAGGAAGAGCCCGTGACGATGATTCTGTTTTGTAAACACATGTTTCATCCCCTATGCCTCGATGAATGGCTGTCGTGGAAGCCAACGTGTCCTTTATGCTGTTCGGCACAAATATATGTCAAACAGAGGAGTCAGTGTCTTCTCTCGCAGCAAGTTATGCAGCCTGGAGCCCCTGCACAACGTAGGCCTTCGCCAACCATCCCCACTCAAGGAATTGACCTTTGGAATCAGGGAAGCTCCAACGAGATTTGATGTCAGAACTTTATTTATAGGGCATCGGAACTTTAGTGTAACTGGGGTTCAAATTAGTGTCATGTTGGAGAATATAAACTTAGAAAATTGAAAAAAAAAATAAATATAAATGTATTGCTTTCAATTTATGATTTTTTTTTAATTTGAATTAATTTGCATTGAGGATAAATTATTGTTCAATTTAAGATTATTTAAGATAGAGTCATGTTGACATGGATGCATCAGGCCGTACTACTCCTTATATTAAAGAATTGAATCCATAATGTCTCCATTTGGTCCAAAAAGCCTGAGATTAAAGAACATCACTAGAATTCTCTAGGACTTCTAAATTATCTAGATTTTTTTAATTATTTAGATTTTATTAATTGTGTGGGATTTCTTTGTTATTTTGTAATTCTTTAATTATATGGGATTCCTTAGTGATTTGAAATTCCTTAGTTGTATGAAACTCCTTAGTTATATGAGATCCCTTAGTAGTAAGAGATTCGTTAGTTGTCTAGAATTTCTTAGTTGTATGAAATTTCTCAATTTTTTGGGATTTTATAATTATTTAGGATTTCTTAGTTGTTTGAAATTCCTTAGTTCTCTAATATTCCTAAATTTTATAAAATTCCTTAACTATAAGGTTTAGCCACCTATATAAAAGAAGAGTCTTTCCAATTGTATGTAGGGCTTTGTTTGGAGTGAAATAGAAAACACAAAGTTATTTGCTTAGCTTGCATCTTTTATCCAATTTTGCCAAAAATTGCTAGTAAAGCATCTCCTTAACTAGTAGTTAAGGCTTTATGTCTCGGAGACATTTCTTAACATTTAAATAATGTGAAATTCATTACTCATGTTAGGAATATACATTGTTGATTTACAAGTTCAAAAGATGATTAATGTCCTAGGAGGTGTTAATCATGAGTGTATACAAAAGTAGTAAGGCCTTTTGTGTTTTGTTTTTGCAAGCCAACAGTTTATGTGTATGCAAGCACTAGCTTATTTGTTCTACAATGATCACTAGTTGAAGGTGGCATGAATGGAAGGCAAGAATTTAAGCCAAATTAGGACAGCCAACGAAAAGAATGTAGAAGTATCTAAATACTCCATTCTCTAACTTTTGAAGAATTATGAGTAAACCTTTCATTGTTAGCAAACCTTTTTAAAGAATTTAATATTAGAATTTAAATCATTTTTCAAAGAGAAACTAATTGCTTTATAAAAATTATTAGTTTGGCCATAAAGTTATTTTCATGTGATTTTATTTAATCATAGTAATTTTATTCTTAATTAATTTTATTTATATTTCTTTATAGTTAAAAAAAATCTCATCTTGGAATTAGTTTATTTTTTATTTTTTATTATAATTAATATACTTAGATTATTAAACCTTAAATCTTATGATTAAAATTTTTGCAAGCAATTCATGGGAAACTCCCCTGGCCTAGTGGTAACTAGGTCAAGACCCTTGACCAACAAGTTCACTCGGTCATGGGTTCAAATTCCTTCATCCGACTCTTATTAAGGTCCTTATAGCATAATCTCAATTTTATGGGAAATTATACGAGTTCCATATTATTCTAAGAAAAAAACAATTCTTGCACCATTATCAAAAGTAGCACGTGAATTTTCCAAATTACCGTTTATACCCTCGTTGTCCTTGTTCTTGCACCATTATCAAAAGTAGCACGTGAATTTTCCAAATTACCGTTTATACCCTCGTTGTCCTTGTAAGTACGCACTTTCCTTTCGGATGCCCTTCACCGATGCTGACCAAGAGAGTAAAGCGCAATCCGGGCAGCCTGCCGGCCCACCTGGACCCGCCAAAATTGGATAACCGTTCACGTCACCCTGAAAGCCGGGCAGAGACCAAGACGACTTCAAAATTCTAAACCACTCCCCAAAAGAATTTGTTTTTGCAGAACGTGGATAAGGGGTTAAAATCCAAGAAACTTTTATCACGTAGTTTTTTAAATTAAAAGAAACTATAGTAAGATAATATGATAAGCATTTATCAAGAGATTTATTATTCAACCCAAAATATTAACTAAAATGATAAAATATATAGTTATATAGCTAGATATTTCAATATATTTATTAATAACGTAAAATTTATTAGTCACATCTCAAATTTTGCAGAACGTGGATAAGGGGTTAAAACCCAAGAAACTTTTATCATATAGTTTTTTAAATTAAAAGAAACTATAGTAAGATAATATGATAAGCATTTATCAAGAGATTTATTATTCAACTCAAAACGTTAACTAAAATGGTAAAATATATTGTCATATAGCTAGATATTTCAATATATTTATTAATAACGTAAAATTTATTAGTCACATCTCAATATATTTTAATTAAAATAATAGAAATTTGTAGAAATATCAAAAAAAATCTTGAATTCTTATATTATATTTAGAGTTTCATTTGTTAGGAGTATAGTCGTTAGTACTTAATTAAAAGTTTAAGTAAATAGTATGGGTGTATTCTCCATTCCTTAACAACAATCTAGTAATAATATTCATGGACTTGTTGGCCATCTTATGACCTATCTGCCACATGTATGCACCAACACACCTACTAACACAAACTCTTAAACCCATGACTTGCTTTGATATTATTTGTTATGACTTTAAGTACTATCACTTAATCAAAAGCTTAAGTTAATAGTTAAAATATCATATGATATGTCCCAACAACATTATATAACTTGACAATTAGTAAAACTCAATTATCATATGAGGAGGAGGCTCAATATATTGTTTATCAATAGGAGACTCATTAGTTGCATTTTAACAATATTAATTTGTAGTAACTTAAAACAATAGCTAAATTTCGAAAATGGCTTAATACATAAATAACATGTCATTACGGACTTGTTTGCAACTTTCCCAAAGCACTAGAGGAATAACAAAATAGGAAAGCTAGCTTTATTCTTTTTCGAATTTCAACCCCGACCCACCTGAAAAAAAGCCAAAAGAGAACACCAACTTCCCCAACTCTCTCTTTATCTCTCTCTCTCGCTTTCCTTCTCCCGCGAGCGATGAGTCTCTTCGGATTGGGCAGGTATAGTATGAAGGAAGTACAATTTAGATCTTGCATGTGGTGTTTCCTGAAAATCTGTATTCTCTTTTCGTGAAATCTTTTGGTTTTTAGGGCGCTTTGTTTGATCTTGCTTTCTGATTTTGGCATTAAATGATCAGCAATGAAGGTGTCGTGTGGTTTGTGATCACTCACTGCAGATCTGATATATTTGGTTGATGAACAATTTTTGATTTCGATATCGTTTGGGCTCTTTGACTTCGATCACGTTTTAGTTGGTACTATATGTATATGTGAGATGATCTTTTCCAGTTTGTTGGGTGTTATCAATATTCTGTAGATCGTTGGACATGCCCCAAAATGGTTGAATCTTTCTTGATTTTGTCAAATTTGTCAGTTGTTCTTGTGGGATAATACGTCACACTTTATGTTATTAACTGGATTATCTACGCGGCTTGGTGGAAAAAGTACGAACATTGGAGTTGACCTCCAAGGTTGTGACAAGATATGAAATAAATGTGTTTTAGGCGTTTTCCTTCAGTTTTGTTATGATTCTTGAAGAGTCAAGTTGCATTGACTCAGGTATATGGTTGTGTAAATCCATCTCAAACAACTTGTTACCACTGTAGAGTGTGTGCTGCCAGTGCATTGTGCGGTAGGATTGAGTACGAAGTGAAAATTGAAGGATTTTCAAGACTCTGAACAAAGAGTTTTGTTGATAATATCACTTTGCTTTTTCCTATTTGGATATGATTTCTGTGATGGGGAATTTTTCCTATATTTGTGAGGATCAGATATAAGGGTTTTCTCTGTAGGAGAAGGAAGGGAGAGAGCAGGCAGCATCTTGTGTGGTCTTAGCAATCAAGAGAACTTTCCAGTGCTAAAACGCAGTTGTTAGAGCAATTGCATTCATTTACTGCAAGTTTTAATCCTTTAGATTCTTAATCTTGCTCATTTGGTCTCCTAATATGAAACAAATGAGGGAATAGTTTAATTGGTTGATATGCGCGAATTCATATAGTTCTGCCAAACTACAGAGGCAACTCTGTTTTCCTGCTTATAATGATATCACCTTTCTGCTGGTATGCATCTCTTGTCTAGACTCTAAAATTGACTTCAAAAACCCTGTGGTGTCCATTATAAAGATACAAGTTTAAGCTGTTATTTGGACTATCTATATAAGTTATTCAGATTTGCTGTAATTTGTGCTCTGTACCTGCCATAGGTGTATCGTCTGATATGTTGGTTGCTTTCTTCTGAGTATAACTTCTTGTCATGCATTTGGAAGTTCATTCAACTGAAAAACTGTTCAAAAGAACTATGTAATGCAACTGGGAAATTTGCCCATATGTTTATTGCCTGAAACTAAACATGGCGGTGAAAGTGCATGTCTACTGGGCAAGATACTAATGATACATATTCCACAAAAGAAGAAAGAAAGAAGTATAGATGGCTGGGTTTTTTGTAGTAATACTTGCAGTTCGTTTCGACCCTAATTTACACTTAATTCGACCTACACACAGACACATTCACCAGATATATCCAAGTCTACATGACAAAGTTGTGAATCTGTTTATAAGGCGTACAGCCCTCATATAATCATGTTGGTGTTTGATAACTATGGGAGAGAAATACATTGTTCACTTTAAGTTGTTTGAAAAGCGTTATCTTTGTTTTCTCTTTCCTAATAAAAGAATTATTAGTATCTTTATTTTTCAACATCTGAAGAATTGAATTTTGTAGGAACTCCAGAAAATGGAAAATAATGGTGTAAAAGTTGTTACGGGAGAGTGTGCTCTGCCTAAGATGGGATTGTTGTGTGCAATGAAAATGACAACCGTGCAGCAGCTTATGTTGCCAATTTTTTGGTTTTCATTACTTGAGCAAGATGTGGCTGGGGGTTTTGATAACTTGAAGTAATAGGTCTAGATGTTTGTAAAAGGGGGGGAATATGTTTTGGCTAGTTATACTTTGTGAGTGTTAGTATGGGTGTCTCAATGTGGAGATAAGATGGGGTGTGTTACTATGATGGAAAGGATAACTGTATGGATGCTTGTTTTCCTAAAACGCCGTCAAATTGGTAAAAGTTACCGTTACTTTATTGCTTAGCACAGAACAACGTAAAAAATAAAAATAAAAAAATAATTAGATTCAGTTTATACATCTGAGATTTTGTTTTTCATGTCCACTGAAGATCAATACGGTAATTGAAAAGGTGCCAAAGAGTATTGCCTTTGCTGGGGAAAAATGGAAAAAATGGAAAAAATAAATTGCTAGCAGAGAGGAGATTTTGAAAGTTGTGGGCTTGATTATGCATAAAAGTTTTAGCAGAATGGATGCCCTAGCTTCTCTTCTTTGTAGTGACTTTCTGGGTGTGTTGGTGTTAGCCCACTTCTGCATGTTTGAATCATGATAGTGTGCCATAAAGCTTACTTAGTATTTTGATACTTTAGGCAATACTTGAGACCCCATAAAAACTTGCCATGTGCATCTTCCACTGACACTCTTGTCTTATTAATTGCTCTGCAAACAGAAACCAGAGGACATTCCGTCCAAAGAAGAGTGCACCATCAGGGAGTAAGGTTGGTTCCTTTTTGTCACTAGTAAACTTGTTTCATGGATTTCTCTTGCATAGTTGTAACATTGGTTTTAATTTGTTTCTCTTGGTCCTCATTGTCCTTATTTCTATTAATCTGCTTATTCTTTCACAGGATATAATTGCACCACTGTCATTGTCTTCTTCATCATCATCTTCTTTCTCTGTTTCCAATAAGTTATCGTTGCTATTGCTGGATGGTTCAGAGTGCTTTGTTGGTGTGAACATAGTCCCAAATAAGTTCCTGCAGCTTTATGGTTCAGCTTTAATTAAGGAAAAATGGAATGGTTAAGCCAGTCAACTGGATACACATTCTCCATTGGTTTCCTTCAATGAACCAAAGTAGAGTAAAAGAAACCTGACTTGGACCCAGTTCAAAAATCAATATAGATTGAACAAGGGAATGGTGGATTATTTTGGGAAATTTTCCTCCTATCCTTTGGGAATATTGTCATCATCATTAGAATTCAAGGGACAAGAGGTTGCAAAGGAGTTTATGATATTGAGAGATGCCATGTAGCTGTTAGAATTATCAATTTTATTTTATTTTTTGGCAATTTTGAGAAATATTTGCATATTTACTTGAATGTGAGAGTGAGTAGCTTACACAGTGGTGTCAGATCCTCTCCTATTTGCTGTTTTCCAGAATTTATCCCTTTTCTGTAGACCACTGTTTGGTCCTCTTACTGCTTAGTCTTTGCTTTATGCACACAGACATACATATGTTGCAACACTCTTGCAAATATTATTCTGGTATAACTGTAAGTGCTAATCTTTATCCTGTTGCGATGCAGGGCGCACAGCTTAGAAAGCACATTGATGCAACTTTAGGTAGTGGAAACTTGAGGGAAGCTGTAAAGCTTCCTACTGGGGAGGATTTAAATGAGTGGCTTGCTGTCAACAGTAATTCTCATCCCTATCTCTTATGTTAGAGTCTATAATAAGTAGCCTAATGATTTTGAACTTTTCTTCTTTCTCTATTACTTATACCTTTCAAGCTGTTAAGGTTAGTATACTCATGTACTAGTTTGCTGCATTAGCTATATTTTGCGATGTCTTGAGTTAGCTATTGCATCAAATTTAAAACTATGTTTTTGCAACCAATTTTAATTTTACTGAAGCTCTTGCATGAAATACGAATTGATGTGGCTGCTTGTTATTTTGATTTCAGCTGTTGATTTCTTCAACCAAGTGAATTTGCTCTTTGGTACCCTCACAGAGTTTTGTACTGACGAGAATTGTCCAACAATGACTGCAGGCCCCAAGTATGAGTTTTAGCTCTTATAGTACTACAATGTGACTTTACATTTTATTTTGTGCGTACTCTCTTTAGTGTTTTTTTTTTTATTTAACCATTTCCAGCTCATATTTGAGTTAGTTTTTCATTGTAAGACTCTGAAACCTAAAAACCATATGAAGTAAGAAGTCGGGACCACATGTGGGACTGAACAGCATTAAAATTGTGGGGCTGAACGGTTTAAAAAATGTGGGACTGAATGGTTTCGTTACCTCATCTATCTGTTGGCACATTTCTGCCCGCTGAGACTCTTTATGCATTTGTCATGCCCATTTGACTCCCACCACGTCACCCATTTTCTCTTTCCTGCAGAAACCTTATGTCCACATGAATCAGAGAATGTTAGATCTTAAATGGCATTGTTGCTTTTGAGTAAACAGCAAGGACATGGATGATTATCAGTTCACTTGTTCAACTTAGACATATGGTTTCAGATATTGTTATTGGTCCCCTGTATTGAAATTTGAAATTTAAGTTTTATGTTTGCAAAAAGCAGGAGGGAATAGATTCATGCATTTTTGCTGTTATAAGCTTTGTGTATAATTCTCTGAGTGGTACTCCTGGTGAATCATACGTTTTGTATGTTGGTTTACTGTCGCATAATTTTGTTTGCACTTTTTCTGCCAAATGCTTGTTATGATTCTTTTTAACCAATTGATTTTACAGGTATTCCTGTTATTGTTTTTGTAAATAATTGACAATTAACAAGCATAATTGACAATTGTTGTCAACAATTGATTCTTAGGTTCTGCCTCGTACAAAATGAAGGTCAGTTTTGAGCTAATGTTTTATAAGATGTGCCTGGATTTGGGATTTCTTGTGACCTGTTAACTTTTACGTGTTTTCCCCTTAGCTAGACCGTTCTCAGTATCTCCTTTGATCCGGTTGACATGTGCATCTTTCTTTAGTTCTTTTTCTTTGTCATACTATTTGACTGGCTATGGTCTTCTTTGATCATTATTGTTTTGGCTTATTGTTATTTGATTTATGAATTTAAAGTTCTCTTCTATGCTATGTAGTTTGCTGTGGATGTGAAAGTCATTTTTGAAAAGTTGCCTAAAAGTTGAGACACATCATCTAGAACTGATCCCCATTTCCTGGCATCTCTTGTGCTATCAAGTTTACTAGTTGCTTGTATATGCTTTCTGCTCTCTCCATTTGTTGGTCCACCTATATGTCTATGCTTTTAATATGCATACATAACATTTACAGATACGAGTATAGATGGGCAGATGGTGAAAAAATAAAGAAACCTATTGAGGTTTCTGCTCCAAAATATGTGGAACTTTTAATGGACTGGATTGAAGGCCAGCTTGATAACGAATCCATATTTCCTCAGAAGCTTGGTAATATCCGTTGCCAGAGTTTTAGCTTATCTCGAAATCTCTTTGTTGTCTTACGTAGTTCTCCATAAAAAAATTTGTAGGGGCACCCTTTCCTCCGAACTTCAAGGATGTTGTGAAGACAATATTTAAAAGATTGTTCCGTGTATATGCCCATATCTATCACTCTCACTTTCAGAAAATCGTAAGCCTCAAGGAGGAGGCCCATCTGAATACATGCTTCAAGCATTTCATATTGTTTACTTGTGTAAGTCTTCCAAAACTCAGACACTAATTTGTTTTTCTTTACACTTGGTGTGAGAGGTGCTGCAAACCTCTGGGGATGTTGCATATGGACAATAACCAATGAACATCTGGATGGTGCACAAATAATTATTCAGTAGCAATTTTCTTATTCATTGAAACAGGAATATGATATAGTCTACTACATTGTTTCCATAAAATTATCCTGTTTTGGCTTTTCATTTCCCAGTCCTGTTGTGTTGTGGCACTCCACATCTTCTCCTCATTTTCTTTGTTTTTGGGATGTAGAAAGTGGAGAAGTCATCTCACTGTCTGTGTGTCACTTGAAATGTGTTTAAACACTCAAATATGCAATTTCCAGATGAGTTTTAACAGATAAGCTCTTTAGGGCCTGTCATATTTATAAAACTGCAGTTTGTATTGATGTAAGAAAAATTATCTCTGTTTCAGTAGTAAAACAAAATTTCAATTGATTCTGAAGGTTCTGCTAAATTTCTTGTGCTGGTTTTTGCAGGAATTTGTGCTAATTGACAGAAAGGAACTGGCTCCGCTTCAAGAGCTCATAGATTCCATCATAGTTCCTTACTAAGTGGGTTGGCATATCCTCTGACACAATGTACTAGGGGATCCTAAGTAAACTAGGTTTAACAAATATTGCTCAACAGTATGACTTCCAGGTTTCTCTATGGTCACTTTATGTGATTAATGCATGTGCTTCTGTTGTATGCTTTTGACTTTCTAAATTGTTTCTTCCCAACTCTTGCCCTCCTGGGCCAAGCTAATGATAAAAGTAAATGAGTTGGCATTGTTTTGGGGGCTGCCGAAATATGGGGTTCTGTTAAAAAAAAAAAAAAAGCACATCAATCCTGCCCATCAACCCTGCTTAGAAAAATAAAAAAAATGGCAAGATCTGCTTGAACTCGATGTGTGGATTTAGAATGAGCCACTGGGCTTATAAGGAGAAAATTTTTGCTGGTTTAAAACTTGTGCAGGTGCTGGAGGGTGTCCTCTTTATAGTTAGACTAATTGCAGCATGAAGCTTGATACGTTTGGCAACAAAGAGCAATTTCTGTTGTTGCTTTTTGTTCAAGCGAGAGGCCATAAGATTTTTCCCTACACTACCATAATGCATTACTTGCATATATTATTTCAGAATTCCACTAGTAATTTTGCATATAAATTTTTTTTTTACCTTTTTTTTTTATATGCATATGTATCTAAACTTGCACACTTTGATGTCAAATTTGGACTAAGAGGTTTCAAGCAGTATTTATGAGATTATTGTAAGTTGCTTATAAATATAAAGTTTGTGAAATGAGTTGTCACAATAACTAAAGAGAGTTGTGAAAAAAAGAAACTATTTTGGTAACTACTAAGTGTATGAAAGTTCGAAGGAAGAAAAAAAAAGAGGCCTTTTTTATGTACATAAGAATATTTAAATTCATATAAAATTTGTGGTGTTTTCTAACCCCTGTAATTACCAGTCGATTCCTCTGAAATTCAGCTGTACTAAACGACTTAAAGAAGAAGACAGAGACAAACTTGCCAAGTTTTGTTGTAACGATTAGAAACTGACAAAAGGAAAGATTTAACAGTCTCTGTATTACCCATCAGAATTATGCAAGATTGTGATGGATTAAGCATCCTTTTGCCCCACTTGTATACCAAATCCCTATTAACAAATGTTTTCCCTGTATCCAAACAAGAAGTAATCATGTTTCAGATGGGATCGGGTCAACATGTCAATAACCAAATGAGTGGCTACTGGTCCCTTAAGACTAATGTCCTGGATTAACACTCCATGTTCCTCATGTATCATGGAGATTACGCACATCATTAAAGCATAATCTGTGGACCACTTACCATGAATTGAGCAATGTAAACAGAAGACTTTATTACTCATTTAACAACATAGCACCATATTCCTCTCATCGGCAAAAATGATTGTTTCTTTCATCATTCCTACAGAAGGGCAGCAATTCCTACTTCCATTGAAACTAGTATACAAAGTGTTTATGTGCCTATGAACCTTATGCCAATAGAATGAAACAATTTCATCTCCAGAAGATACCAAAAACGCCACCTTGAGAAGATCTTGAATATTTGGGATCGAAGCACGATTGTCTACCCTAATTTAATCTTGATTGATCCCGTGTGGAACCGCATGCAAGCTCCGAAGCTCGGGGTGCCCGAATCTTGATGCTGCGAAACCGTATGATCCCACAACTGCAATGAGGACACCAAGGACCAAGGAGAAGAGCTGGAGGTTTGCAAGCAACTCGCCTCGGACCTCACTGTCTGTTGAGTGACAAGAGACCTGGCTTTCCTTCAGTCGACAACCATCTGGCAACATGGGACCGTAGAGGGTGAAGGCAGTCTGATAGAACCAGAGACCTTGGAGAGTAATTGCAATGCCGCTGCATAAATCAACAGGGAAGCTGGTTGGCATGAGGGCTCCTGCAACAGTGGTCATTATGCATAGACCTATGAGGAGAACAAGGAGAAGGTGGTAGTAGCCCTCAAGGCCTTTATGGGTTGTTGAGTGGAAGTAGAATAGGAGATACTCTGCACAGAATGCTGCAGCAGCAGTCAAACAAAGAGCTCCTTCTGGCAAGGGAAGAAACCTATAAAACAGTAAAAAAAAAGTGAACCATACCATCTCATGATGATGTTTGGTAGAACTTAACAATCATATAACAAGTGGGTTCTGACAGTAGCGGAAGCACAGGGTTTCACAATGTGCATATAGCTCACAAGCATCAATCATTGTGTTGTAAAAAAGTAAACAGAAAGACAGAGAAGAGAAATAAAAAAAGAGGTCACAAATGGCTTTTTGAGGCTTTATGAAGAAATCAATCTTTCTCATCACAGATTGCAATACCAATCCATCACAGGCCCCGTGACTCAATGGCTTATATTTCTGCTTTTGCACTCTCAAGCTTATAATTTGTTAAACATCTCCATATTCCATTCCAAACAGTGACATATCTCTCTGAAACGACTAACATGGATTCATCACTTGTTACAAGTTTTTCTGTCTAATACATTTAAAAGCTTGTCTGAATTAAAATTTTAACCCTTTTCCTTTTTACTGTTTCACTTAATACAGGAGGTCAGCTTCAGCAGAAAGTTAAAGTATAGACAACGAGTGCAGGCAACGTAGAAAATTCCAATAGGAAAAAAGTAAAAAATGTTCGATGACTGCAAATCTAAGTTCTCTGGTTTGAAACAAGCCATATCCTACTTTTTCTTTTCTTTTCTAGTGTTTTCTCAGTAACCAAGCAAAGCAAAATTCTTTCCAGTTCAAGTCTTCAGCTGATAACAAGCAGCAATAAGAACCATAAATCAAGCACTTGTTGCAAATAATGTATAATTGGTTTCCAGAGAAATTCATCCGTCCTCTAATTGCTTTAAGAACAGAAGCAAAGACTATTTTAACTCCTATCCATAAAAATAAAAATTGGGCAAAATATTGAACTCAAGATTTTCCCGCTTTTATGAAACCGCAAAAGGGAAAAACCATAAAAGCGGGAAAATCTTAGATCGTTCCCGACATAACATAGATTCGTACAACAGAACATAAATGGAGGGGTATGAAGACAAGAAAAAACCTCCGACTGACCTTGTTCTCTCCGAGATCAGAGCAACCACACCAAAGATGAAGAACATTAGCAGCATACCCGAGTGCTCGAAATTATTCATGTGCGATGGATTCAACACGCCATGGACAACAATCTTGAGGTGAGTCGAATACAAAAGTTCAATGCACAAATCAATGAATCCACCGACTGCAATAACATAAAGCTCCAGGTACTTCAACCTTCCATCAAAACCCGGCACCGGATTCCAAACTCGAACCCGGAACGTCTTCGGGTTCGATACGTATCGAACCACAGAGCTCCATATGTGCCACACCCCAACTAACAGAAACAGGGTTCCCGGAACAACATGACCCTTGAAAGATCCCATCTTGGGGACGGTTCTTTGGTCAAAATCTCTTGGGGATTTTCTTTGTGTTCTTGATTTGATCAGGGTTGCTGCTTCAGGAAGAAGCAGTTTCAAAGGTCATATTCGGCGGCCTCTCGTACTCAAACTTTGAACCATATTCATTCGTGTAGCAGAATCTCTGGTAGGAAATGAAGCATTTACTTTTAGAGAATTGATGGGTTTTCCGCCCTGGCTCTGTACCGTTGACTGCAAAATGCAGGAAAATGAATGCCAAGTTGAATTTTCAAAGGCTATATTATTTTAATACCCATTTGGGTCCAGAGAGAGAACAAAAATGACAGACCAAAATTACTCCAATAGTACTGTTCTTAGCTTTCTCGGGAAACGAACAACGGAGGGAAAAAGAAACACTTTTCGCGAACAGTTCTAGGGAAAAATCGTTTCTTATCCACTACAAAGACAAAATTTGCAAGAAGAAAAACTCCACCTTTCGGATAAAAGACCATTAGATATAATCAAGCCTAGCGTTCTTGTTTGGGGAAAAAGGGAGGCTAAAGGTTGGAGAAAAAGTGAAAAAGAAAGAACCTTTTTTCCTTCCTTTCCAAAACGTGCAAACGAAATAATTGGTCACTTTTCAACTGCGATTCGTCGGACATGCAATGAGGAATACAATAATGATAAGATCATCAACTTACGATGAAAACTCCGGTGGATGGAGGCCGAAGCACGTGGGTTTTGCAGCAGACGACGCAGCTTCTGAGTAACAGCCGAATCCTTGAATTTTATAACATAAAACGGAGAGACAGAGAGAGGAAAAGGTAACGCAATGATGGTGGTGGGATCTAGGATGGGATCTTGGCGAAGGGGACGAGGGGAGTTGTTGTTTCCTTTTCTGGTTGTTCGGGCAGACGACGAGGTCGGTTTTCGGTGATGGCGATTGCAGGGTGAATGATTTTCACGGGCGTTTCACCGTTCCATGGTGACTGATGGCGATGGCTGCTTAATCTACGCCATTGGCCTTTTACAGAAGTGGAATCCATAGCGTTGCATGTGTCGAGGCACAAGTAGGGAGCTTAGCCATTTGGACAATGTCACGAGGTTCTTTCTTTCTATCTTTGTGTCCTTTGTTTTCTCATGCATGAAATCTTCCGTGTTTGAAGGAGATGTGTTAACTTTTATGCCTAATTTAAATCCTTAACTTCTTATTTAAAAAAATCTTTTATAAATTACTTTCTAAGTTTATTTTATTTTATTTGATAATTTAGAGCTTCTACCAAGCCTTGTTTAATGGCTTAAATTGAGAAGTAAGGGTTCATATCAAAACATGCTCAAATCAATAAAAAATATAACTAAAAAAATTTAAATTTAAGATACTTATTTTGTAGGATTTTTTACACAAACCTTTTTTATTATCTTGATTACACTTGAGGGGTTAGTTTTTCATATTTTTTGTATGAGAGTTAACATACCTTCTATCCTAAATGTGGGATAACACTTTTTACAAGAATATTTGTCAACAAACAAATTAGTGGAAGTTAAAACCTAAATTTATAGGCTTAGTGAATAGTGAGAGGAGGTGAACATGTAATTGAGTCTTGAAGGAGTTGATTAGAGCTCAATTGAGATGATTTAGTTTATAATTAGAAAAGAACATAATTTGAAATAATGCCAAAAGGAGAATTGATTTTAAAAAAATAGCTTTCAATCTCTTAAGAAAGTGAGAATGCTTTTGAGATAGAAGATCTTCTAAAAGTGAATGCGTTTGAGATTAAATAATATACTTTAACCTAATCCAAATAACACTTTAATACTAACAAACTTTGCTACACAGTTAATTTCTAAACAAGTTAATAATTAATTAAATTGACACTTGACTCTACCTTTAATTTGAGTTTCTTGTTTTCCTCCTTAATAGTGGAGGAATTAGCATATTCTCTCAAATAGGAATCATATCTACAACATCCCACATATACTCTTAATTTGATTTCTTATCTTCCTTCTTGATAGTTGGATGGATTAATATTTTCCTTGGGATATAAATCATGTTTGTAGCATTAAATTATAGTAGGGAGCTAACCACCTAATTTAGTCACCTTATAAACTAATCAAACTAGTTAAGTTGTTATAATTAGCAGAAAAACCTAATATTAAATATGGACTGCATTTTTCATGTCTAGTATCTATTTATGTCATAATTGTTAAATCTCTAGACAACCTAATAAGGGAAGTTTAATCAAGTTTTGATTGTTTAACTATTTATTGGTTCTTGTCTAGATCTGCCTTTTATGTTTCGGATTTACCAATTAAATTTTTCTGGGTTGTTTAGTGTTGCAAGAAATTGTAACGTATGCAAATGTAATCAAACTAGTTAAGCTGTTATAATTAGCAAAACACCTAATATTAAATATGGAATGCCTTTTTCATGTCTAGTATCTATTTATCATAATTTGTAAATCTCTAGACAACCTAATAAGGAAAGGTTAATAAAGTTTCGACTGTTTAACTATTTATTGGTTCTAGTCTAGATTTGCCTTTACAGTTTCGAATTTTCCTATTAAATTTTTCTGGGTTGTTTAGTGTTGTAAGAAATTGATTGTTATGATGGGTTTTGTCACAACACGGTATAATGTACACAAGTGAAATTCAAGCAAAATGTAACTAACCAACAAGCAAGAACAGTTTAATATCAATACAAAACTGTAAATAACAGGCAAGGATCAATCACTTTTAAAGTGATTTGGTACACTAATAAGTCAAAAACGTGTTAATTATAACAATTAGTATCAAAATATTTGCGATTGGTATTAAATCTATGCAACACTTAGTTTCTTTTGAGGATATTTGTACACCGTATTAAACACTTAAATACACAGTTCATGGTCATCAAAATATCACAAGGAATTCAACAATAATCACTATTTTCTTGCCGTGTACCATCTAACATGATAGGAAAAGAAAAGAAAATAGGGAAAGGGAATGATCAACCACTTTTTTTTTTTTTCAAACTCACGCACCCACTTAGATAGCCTTAGGGACAACCACCTATTTAGTGATTGAAGAAAGGAGAGGGATTAAATCATTCTTTTGACTTTTAAGAAAATGTTTATCTGTCTTTGTTGTTGCTTTTCTCTCATATATTGCATTAATGCTTAATTTAAGACAAGAAAATGATGGGAATAAGTTTATTTATGAATATTACATTAAAGATCTTCGAAATAGCTCCTATATTATAATGATTGATTTGATTGCTGATTAAACCTTAAATATCAACTAATAATTTTTTTTTCTTATTCTCTATAGAAAATGGAAAAATCAAGCAAAGCACAATAATGATATTACAAGAAATATAGGATATAAAAAAAATTCTAACACAAACTACCATTGGTATAAGAAATATGTGTTAGAACTCTCAAATGTCACTATTAGACACAAAAAAAAGAAAAAGAAAAAGAAAAAGAAAAAAAAAAAAAGAAAAGAGTTACACCGTTCATTTTAGATGTTCTTGTTTGTTAGGAAGTCTTAGTCCAATGGTAAGCTAATATAATCTAAAACCTCTTAATTTTAAATTTTATAGTAAGTAGGTGCATGTGTGCTTAATTAGTAAATAATAAAAAAGAAGAAGCAATCACTACTATTTGACGAAAAACTTAAGTAATAACTTATTTCTTAACAATTTCAACTTGCCTTATGCCCACAAAGTTACCACATGACTCACTTGGATAACTTGAACTCTGGATACTCTCGAGGCCAATTTACTTCAACTTGCTTATGCCCACAGACTTTGCTAACACATGACTTATTGAGATTTGAACTCTAATGTTCAGACCAACCTACCTAGGGCCTCTCAGCCCAATCACCATAGGTCGCCCTTTGCAACCCTCTGCAAACAGGGGACTAGATCCACCTTGTCCCCCCATAGGTCACTCAAGCCAGGTCCCACAAGGTCCCCTCTGCACCCACGATTAGGAACAACATGATGTAACCTTTTTTTGTATAAAAGGTCATTTTACTGTAAAGCTATTACCCTTGCTTGACTTTATTCACCAACTATGGATGCTAATTGTAACGTACAACCCAAGTAGGACTTTCAATAGTAGAAGCTTTAGCAAAAGCTAGACCACATCAGAGATTGTTTATAGGTTTCAAAGTATACCATCATCCTCAATAAAGTAGAAAGAAGCAAAGGACAAACAAGGAGACAATACCCATATCTTTATGGCAATTTTATAACCTTTGTAAACTTGGGATTTGGAGACTTTTACCTATTTTAATGACTAAAGTAAAACAATTGATATTAAGGAAAGACGAAGTAAGGAAGTTGCAGACATTGACTAGAGACTTTTATTTCCCCGAGAACTTGCCAATAGATTTTGGGACCAATTCATCCAACCACGGTCCAATCTAACTAAAATCCAAAAATGAGATGAAATCTTTTTCCAATCTTTTCAATTTTGAATTCCTTTTGATAAGAAAGGATTTAACATTTGTTATGTTGTCTAACCCAATGAAGTTTAATTCCTTCCTAATGTCCAATTAAGAGTACAAAACTCTTCTAACCAAATTGTTCTTGTGATGTAGCACACTCACTAGTGGGTATGACATTGATGAATGTTGATTGCCCACCTAAATAGAGTTTTCTTTCTTTTATTTTTATTTTTTATGGAGAAGGGGTGGGAGGGATTTTTGAGGATTTTCTCTAAGGAAGGGGGCTCAAACTCTTGCCACTTGAGTAGGAATCCTCCCAATGTCACTAAGTTAAAAGGGCTTCACACAACTTTTTTTCTTTTTTCTTGTTATTGAAGTGTGAGGGTGTATTTTAAAATTTTAAAATTTTAAATATTAGATCAGAAAACCTCAACACCTATAAGATTAAGAACTTATCCTTTTCATTTTTAATGTAAAAGAATATTTACTTTTAACACTTCTTCTTATGTACATGTTGACACAAGCATTATATGTGAAAAAAATTTCAATTTTAGGATATGAGGGTATGAAAAATTACAAAGTAGAGGATCATTTTTAACTTAATTACCATATTAAAATATTAAAATATATTTTAAAACCTTAAGATATTAGGTGAAAAAGCTTTAATACTTATAAAACTAAGAAACCATCTTCTTACATTTGATGTGAAATAATACCTATCTTTAATACTTGTAATAGATATTTTTATTTTTTGATGTTAAGAATTTTTTTCATGTGTTTACAAAATCACTAAAAAACACTTTTCTATATATAGTAATTCAAATAAATTCTGTTAGAAAAATAATCACTTAAAGGTAAATTTATCAAAGAGTAGTGCAACAAGTATCTCATATTACTTACATCTTGTCTAAGAACTACCAAAAAATGAAACAAATACCCACTCCAATAAATAATAATTAAAACCTTAAGATATTAGGTGAAAAAGCTTTAATACTTGTAAAACTAAGGGACCATCCTCTTACATTTAATGTGAGATAATACCTACCTTTAATACTTGTAATTGATATTTTTATCTTTTGATGTTAAGAATATTTTTCATAAGCATTTACAAAATCATTAGGAAACACTTTTCTAAATATAGTAATTCAAACAAGTTCTATTGGAAAAATATTCACTTAAAAGTGAATTTATCAAAGAATAATGTAACAAGTATCTCATATTACCTAAATCTTGTTCAAGAGCTAACAAAAAAATGAAAAAAAATGCCCACTCCAATAAACAATAATTAAGACCTAATCAAACCTTAATCACTATAGTTTCTTCTTGTGCTATGCTTTCGTGTAAAGGAAATCATTCCACAAAAAAGCATTGTAAAAAAAGGAAGAAAGTTGGAGAAAAAGTTTGCATGATGTAGATTGAATGGTTAATCCAATTGAACAAACGAGCTTGGACAGCCGTGTAAGAAAAAGTATAATTGAAATTAAAAATTAATATTCATCAGATCTAATCAGAATTTTCATCCCACCCAAACGGTTAGTTCAGGTCCCACCACCCAATCATTATCCTCCACGTACTTCTCCCCTTCTCTCTCATCCGTGAGATCTCCCAGTTGAACCCCTCAGAATCTTCACTCCCCAAATACGAAGTCGTTTGTCCGTTCTCACAGTCGCTGTGACACACGTAAAGTTGAGGCTCTGGCTGTTCCTACTCTCTCTCTCTCTTTCTCTCTCCCTCTTTTTCTCTCTCCTCTGTCTAGCTTACCTTAGAAGTCAATCAGAATTTTGAATTCTGAAAGTTGTTTCTCAGGCGGAATTTGAAGTTCCTGGCGGCGAATTCCGAGTGTTGTGGCGAAATGAGAGCCGAATTCTCCGATTCGGTGGTTCTCCGCTTTTGAGCTTCGAACTATGAGGGATCAAGTCACTTAGGTCTCTTGCTGATCTCGCGGGAGTAAAGATTGCCAGCCTCAGCGTCTTTCCGAGTCCGCGGGATTTCCTGTTCGGAGTTCGATTTCGGTGTCTGGCTTCTTCGGTCGGAGTAGAGACGATGTCTTCGAAGGTTGTTTACGAAGGGTGGATGGTCCGCTACGGGCGGAGGAAGATCGGGCGCTCGTTCATCCATATGCGCTATTTTGTGCTCGGGCCTCGCTTGCTCGCTTACTACAAGAAGAAGCCTCAGGACAATCAGGTAGTTTTTTTCATCAGCGATTTTTGTCAATTTTGAAGTGTGCTGGATTTCGAAATGCCGTATGCTTTTGTGGTTTGAGAATTTTGCTTTAAGAAAAAGTAGGAGCATTGACGCAAAAGATGATAAATTTATTCTCAGCTAAAAAAGACAGAAGATTCCTTATTTTCTTTTTGAAGATTTATTCTTTTTCGACGTTAGAATGGTATAATGTGATGATGGACTTTGTGCATTGAATTTTTCTTTTCTGGTTTCATCTTTTCAGGTTCCGATCAAGACCATGGTGATTGACGGAAACTGTAGAGTAGAGGATCGAGGCCTCAAGACCCACCATGGACATGTGAGTTGTGGTTTCTCTCTCCTTTGATGATATTGTTTCTGAGATTGAAATGGTAAAACACACCACGATGGACTGTGGCTATTTTCTGAATTGGAATGTCGGAAATTTGGTGGGTTTTTGTTTCAGTTGTTGGAACTTCTTATGTTGCATTCATATCGTTCACTAATAAGAAGAATAAAACTTTATGGTTAATCATTGTTGACCATAAGATCATGCTGCGTGTGCATTACATGTAGTTAGTGTAGTTGTAATCGATCTGAAGATTTTGTGGTGGTTGTTGTCTTAGAGTATGTCCAATACAAGGAAGTATCCTAAAATTTGTCTTCTAACCTCGTGTTGGCAAATTTGGGATTAATTTGATGATTATCTGTCAGTGCTATCAGGAAATCCTCCTTAACTTTGTTTTGGTTGAAAGATTGAGCAAAAATATTCTTGGGACACACTTTAGGTTATGGGGATTGGGATGAACTTGCCTGATTGATACTAGAATATGAATGCTGTGTAAAATTAAGAAATCATGTTGTAAAATATTGGTTTTCTGGCCTTTAAATTTTATCCTTGATGGTTAGCATTGTTTGGAACAAGTTTATTCTATTTTGCTTGCATAGTCAGTCATTCGTCCAATGGTTGTCTTTGCTTCTCTGTTTGTCTGTCCGTCTATCTCTGTTTCCCTCTCCCTCACACAGAGACACATACAGGCACTGACACTTACTTTCCTATTTATTTGCCTTTTTTAACCACTGGCTGTATGTAGTACTCTGATCTAAAATCTTTCTAAGTATATATACATATTTGTTTGCAGATGGTTTATGTATTGTGTGTATACAACAAGAAAGAGAAGCACCATCGAATCACGGTATGTGCTTTTTCCTTAATAGTGAATGAGTATATTGTTGTTGATTTGTTTTACTAGGCATGCTTTTTTTCTTTGATTCTCTCAATGGTGGCAATTTTCCGTATTAACTTATCCTTTTGGTTTGGGTTATTTTGTTTCTATAGCTTTAATGCATGACCAGATCTGAAAAAAAAAAAATAAATTACTATTCAGCTGTAGTGTAAAATAACGTTTCTTGAGTTAGTGGTTTCATAGGGGTATTTCTTGTGCTGGTAGCTAGGGAGTTGCATTTTATTTTCATCTTTTTAATTTGTCTAATTAAGGTGATCTTTCTGGTTAGAAGTTGCCTAAATTAGCGGTCTTGTTAGTTTGTCAATGGCCTTTTATTAGTAGAGTCAGTGATAGCATGGTTATAAAGTCTCTGTCTTTTTCAAATTATCCATGAATATTTCCTTGGGCTTCCAGTTTCTTTTGAAATATCTAGGTTTTACCTGATTAAGTGCCAAAGAATTGGTTTTCCTTTTGTCCCCTTTTAAGAAACTTATGCCTTAATGGAAAATCATAGTTATGTATATCTGCTTGTACTACGAACTTTTTCAAGTTCTGAACTGTTGTTTCTTTTGATGGAGCTTTTGGGAGTGTTTTTCAACGTTTCTATTGAGTGTTTTTTGGATAAGTATTGTGATCCACTAAAGAAGAAGAACGTGGGCCATAGTGCAATTGGAAATTTTTTGTCTGCTCTAATATCACTCATAGGAGGTGATGTTTTTGGTTAATATTTTGACAATCACATCCCTTTGCTACATGAATAAGTTTTTCCCATCTATAGTCTTTTTCATTCTAGTTGCATTTATTCAGCTTCTTGTGGTTTATTTATTTATTTTGGGGAACATGACATGATATTGTTAGTCATGTTCCTAAATGAGTTAATCCTTGCATTCAGTTAGCAGGTACCTAAACTAATCAGATAACTGGAATGTAGCTTTGTGCAGGATTTATTTTTTATTTTTGGGGAACATATCTGTTCTATGTGGATTCATAATCCATTTTTCTGCTAAGCAGGTTCATTTTTATTTTGATTCATGGCACCCGATATATGAGTTTATGTATGAATGGGCTGGGTTTGGCAGAATGCCCTCCCCTTTGTATTGCCAATCAAGGTTTGGTGCTTAATCCAACCTTGACTTATTAATGGAAGATGTCAGGGCCAAGTATTTGTTTAGTTAAAAAAAAGAAAAAGAAAAAAAAAAGTTAGTGGTATGACTTGGTACTAATTGAGCGGCAAATTGCCCTTTTATCTCACAAGTGAAAAACCAGAAAAGAAATGAAAGTTTGAGATTCATGCTCGGTACCCATGGGAATAGTTACGTTCATAGAACTAACACATCTTGCAAATGATAGGTTCTGAAAGTATTGGGCAAACACTGCTTCTCTCTTCCTGTTGCACTCATTTAATTTTTTTAACAGTCAAACTGTAGCATTTGTCTTGATGTGTGGTTAGTATTTTTCTAGTCAAGTTTGTACTGCATTTATGGTGAATGGATGACAAACTTCTATTTCTCTTTTTTTAATCTGTTATATGTTCTTATTCTTTGTATGTGACTGTTATCATGGTACCAAATGAATTGATACATATGAATGGTAGACATGTCCAGCAGTGTTTGAGCTCACTTTTATTAGCGAATCACTTTGGTGCTTCTTCACCTATGCAGTTTTCTAAGAAGATAAAATGCTTGTCCTTTCTAGAGAGGTGGCTGGGTGTGCTTGGTCATTGTTCTCTGTTATTGTTATGATTACATTTGGTTAAGTGACATTACTTTTCCAAATTTGTGGAACCTAAGTACTCCTATGGACTGTGTTCTTGTTCTAGATGGCAGCATTCAACATCCAGGAGGCATTGCTCTGGAGGGAAAAGATTGAGGTTGTTATTGACCAGGTCTGTTATCTCAAGATTGGATTATTAGTGCTTGTAATTTGTCACTTCCATCCCTGATTCCATTTTCTAATTTAATGTATTAATCTATGGGTAAGGGTAGGAAGTTATACCCTGTTCTTGGCCTCCACTTTGATATCATGACACTTATAACATCTTTTGGCTGAAACTAAGAACGTTTTCCAACTTTTGACATGTTAGTTTACTGCATTGCAAGTATTGATGCATGTGGTACTTGTCTGTATTTATGTGTGCAGCATCAGGGGTCGCAAGTGCCAAATGGGAACAAATATGTCTCTTTTGAATATAAATCTGGCATGGATAATGGAAGGACTGCCTCCTCATCTGATCATGAAAGTCAGTAAGTAATTTTAATTCTCTTCTTATTTCCATTATAGTTATGATGGTACTACTGAAGTTCCTTTTTACACACTTTTATGTGCTGTATCTAATGTAGTTTCATTATGTTCCAAGATTATTTGGTGGATTTTGATGGATAGAGTTTAGTAATTTGTTTGGTTCTTGCTGATTATTTCGATTGTAATCAGAAAACTAATGATAATGCTCCTCATAAATTTGGATTTTTGAAGTAACTGACAAATACCTTTCTACTTTTTTTTTTTCCTTTTCTCAACTTTGTGTATGTTTAAACCTTAGTCTGGTTGGCAATAATTTGGTCGCCTTTTAGCAGTTGCCTTGGACTATTTAAGTGGCTTATATCATTTCTTTTTGATGGCATTACTAGGATTTGTTTCGTACATTTATATTATATGTTGGTATTATATAGTTTGAGAACTTTTGGGCAGGTTCAGTGCACAGGAGGATGAGGATAACCCTCATCCAAATTTGTCACGACGAACAACAATTGGAAATGGTCCTCTTTCAGTTTGTTTCATTTTTTTCATTTCTAGCTGTTTGATTCACTTTCTATCTGGATCTCATCGTTTTTGTAAAAGTGGCAGGTCCTCCAGAGTCCATTTTTGACTGGACACGGGAATTAGATTCAGAACTATCAAGCAATAATACCAACAATCAGGCATTTTCTAGAAAACATTGGCGTCTTCTACAGTGCCAAAATGGTAAGTGTTTTTGCAGTCTATTTTTTCATAGGTTAGTTGGCAATGACAATTATTTGAAAGGTTATTGAAGGAATTGGACTTGTTAATATTATTACTAATAATTGTATTGATGACTTATTTATGATGATGAACATAACAGGACTTCGCATTTTTGAAGAACTAGTGGAAGTCGATTACCTTGTATGGAATCATTTCTTTCTTTTCTCTATGTAAGTGACTTGGTTTTATCATGCTCAGATTTGCTTTGAACTTATTCGGTGTTCCTTTTGCAGCCAAGGAGCTGTAGTAGAGCAATGAAAGCTGTTGGTGTTGTGGAGGGTACCTGTGAAGAAATATTTGAACTTGTTATGGGCATGGATGGGACACGGTTTGAGTAGGTGTTTTCTCTTTTCAAATAAATATGTTTACATATTAACTCCTAAAGCCGATCCCTTGGTGCTCTCTGGCTTGTGCTACAATTATGCACTATACGTATGGTTCTGTATGTCTTTTCAAGAAAGTTGTGTATGCGGACCCAATACTGACTTTGAAATGTGAAGGACATAGAAATGGAGAAAATATAAAGAAGTTAGCAGTTCACTCACAAGTAGCTGGAAGGGCATACTATATTATGTGATCTTGCTCTACAAATTTGTATCTTATTGACCAAAAGAAAGTGTAGTTGTCTCATGTTGTAATCCTGAATTATTTTCTAAGGGTAGTTTGGGAGAGAGTAACTATGGGCAAAGGGAAAAAAGAAAATAAATACACAAAGGTGGAAATGCTGCTGGTTGAGAACATTATCGTTGAGACATGCGATGGAAGGTGCAGATTAGTTTTTAGTTTAATGGTAAGTAACTATGTGTACAGTTAATTTTGGAAGCCCCGCAACCTTTTTTTCTTGGGGAGGTTGGGTGGGTGGGATTGTGCTATATGCTATTATAGCATGAGCCTATTGGCAAGGATCCAGATGGGAATATATTGCATTATGTGCTTTATTGTAAGCCTTTCTGAGAGTTGGGTTGTCTAGAACAGTGAGTCTGATGGTTGCTGAAACTGCTGATTCTTGTGTTAACCTTGTTTCTTTTCTTTCCTCTTTCTCTATCAGTCTGTCTTTCTACTTTCCTATTTTCTTTGGTGGGAAGAGAAAGTACTAGAGCTCATGTGGGAACAAATCAAATCAGACATTGATTGAATGATGCACTCTCTTTTAAGGACCTCTGAGACTCAAGGTGTTTAAAACAATAGGCATGTTGATATGAGAAACTGCTACTTTTGGTTTGTTGAGAAACTGTTGGGCTGTGCCAGCACCCCATGTGTTTTCTTTTGGATCATAAACCCATCTGTAAATCTAAAGGGCAGCTTAATTTACAGTGTTAGCTGGCAGATTGTCATAGGTCTGGTATATAGATTAGTTTGTACACATGCTACTCTGAGGCAATATAACACACTTGTATATTTTTGCACTAAAAATCTTATTACATGCAGACTGGCATTTTTTTTATTTCGAATCTTTATGGCCTTTTTTGTAGTTGATGGTTCTCAAGACTGTTTAATTGGATTCCATATAACAATCTAATTGTAAAATGTGTTAATACTTGTGTTTAAATATATGAAATTTGTTGTTCACACACAGACATGTAACTCTTTTATGCCTTCACCTGTGTGAATTTAGAAACAATTGAGCTACTATGTTTCCACTTTGAGGGGATCATAGCATGGATCTTAATAGGTCCATAACCTTTTGAATTGGTCTCCATTTACAGTCTATTCACATATAAACCGTGTTGCCTTGTCTTTTCATGCACTGTACAGGTGGGATTGTAGTTTCCAGTATGGTAGCCTAGTGGAGGAGGTGGATGGACATACAGCAATACTTTATCACAGACTTCAGCTTGACTGGTTCCCAATGTAATACTTCCTCCAAGTCGACACATATCTAATTTATGGTTTTCATACTAATGCAATGGTTATTTTTATAGTTTTCTGAATAAGTTGTTGAAGCCTGGTGCTTCTTTGCCAACTAAAATCAGGGCTTCTAGCCCTTGTCTTTCCTATTGATAATTTGGAACAACTGATCCAACTGTGAAGATCTGGATGCGTTATATGTTGTGTAGATGTTATTTGGTTGTGTTGTTAGTTAGTGCTTTATTGGATATGCAAAATAAAAATTGCATTGTTATGCTCTGGTTTGTTTTCTCTGTATGTGTTATTTCAAAAGTTTAATTAAACAATTTATCCTTTGAGATTGTAAATGGAATAGAATTTGTCTGAGTATTTTCTTCCTAATGGTGGTGCTCCTAAGTGCAATCATCACGTCTTTTGGATCTTGTAAAATATAGAGATATAATTCATCATTGGTACTTATTACTCATATTTTTGGACAATGAACTTATGTTTTGGGACATTAGTTTTTCCCTAGGTTGAATTTTTGGATTTATTGTATTTATGGTGTTCTATTCTTGAATACTCCAAGTGCGTTTTTTCCTCACTCAATACCAAGGATACCGCCCTTATTTCATTAAAAAAAAAAAAAAAAAAAAACCCAAGGGAGCAGTGTCTACTATATCTTCAGAAAGATTAAACTAGCAATGTTGTTATTTATTGTTGTAACTACTTCTCTTCCTTCAAAGTCAATTTTTTTTTTCCAAAATCCATGTTACGTAATTTCTAAAAAAGAAATTCCATATTGCATAAGAATTTCTTTAGTGGTTAAATTTTTAGTTCAGTTATCAAGAAGAAAGCTCTCTTCATCCTTTCTATAGTCATGGTTGTAATTTTCCAATTTTTCTTTTTTTATACTTACTGATCCACACTGTTGCAGGATTGTGTGGCCACGTGATCTTTGTTATGTCCGGTATTGGCGCCGAAATGATGATGGAAGTTATGGTAAGTGTTCTGTTTGTTCTCGTTTGGACTAGCTGGTTATCTTTTCCTTTTCTAGAGTTCCATGCTTTCTTTCTCTTTATTGCGTAGTTGTCTTATTTCGGTCTCGGGAACATGCAAACTGTGGTCCACAGCCTGGGTATGTACGAGCACATATTGAAAGTAAGTTCTATCTTCTTTCCTTGACTTATTATGGTGTTTGATTTCTGCAAATTTAAGAGATGAAAGTATTTTGTTTACTTATTTTCATGAGCTTTGTTCAACATTATGTATTTCAATCTTTAAGGTGGAGGATTCAACATTTCGCCTCTAAAACCTCGAAATGGGAGACCTAGGACACAAGTACAGCATCTTATGCAGATTGATCTAAAGGGATGGGGCGTGGGTTATTTACCTTCATTTCAGCAACATTGTCTGCTACAAATGTTAAATAGTGTTGCTGGTGAGTTCCTTTTGCCTTTTTTTACTTTTAACATTTGGAATGTTATTGAGACATTGTTAGCATTTCTGTAGCTTGATGTCAACATGTTGGTAATGATTAAATGTCACTGCATTTCCTTCCGACCCTAGCCACGGCAGGGGTGGAGGTTGGAAAAGGACTATGGTATTTGTAGGAGAGGGATTTAGGTATTAAATTTCAGATTCCAACTTTCTTTATCTAAACAAGTTCTCAGCATCTAGGCTTTTAGAGTTTGTATCATATGAGTGATGCAGTTAACTTGTCTTCATGTTTTTTCAAGTGGGGTTATGATAAGATGAACTAGGGTCTTAAAAGAACGAATTTTTAAGGAAGAAAAAGTAGTTTTCTGCAATTTGTTAGGTAGCAACTAAGAATCTAAGGTAGTTCTTAAAGCTGATAAAAAGGACTAGTTAATGGTTTAAGGCTAGGAAGAGTGCAGCAACATCACTTCTTGGAGAAAGGTCTCTAAAGCAGAATGTGATGTTGGAATCAGCAACATTGACCATGCTTAATTGGAAGCGAGTTTAGGTTGGTAAAGTGTGGCATCTGTAGTGTAAAGGATAGGAAAAGGTTTGTGGCTGGGACCTGGTAGAAAAGATTGATCTTTACGGCTTTAGATTTGGTTGAAAGTAGAAGGCAAATTTGCTAGTTATCTTCGCTTTAGACATGTTGAGCATTTTCCATTTAGTCATCTTTTGCATTTTTATTTGGAACCCTCTCTCTAAGAGAAAGAAAAAGATACTCAAGATCCAACAAGTAACTCACATAGACAATATTCATATCTCCTATTTTTGATGTGCTTGATTTGGATAGAATTTTGTACTAGTTACCATAATCTTTTCTGAGTTAATTCTCCAACTGAAATAACTCATAATGGTTCAAAAGAACAGGAGAGAATGATTCTTTTTTTTTTTTTTTTAAAATTTCTAAAGGGCATAGGCATTGGGACTCTATTTCAAGTTGAGTTCACTCTTTGGTATACTCTGCGGCTTCAGTTGTTAATCCTCTTTTTAAACCTTGTTCATCACAGGACTTCGTGAATGGTTTGCACAAACAGATGAGAGGAATGCTGGTCCAAGAATCCCAGTGATGGTTAATATGACTTCAGCTTCTGTTTCCTCAGAGAAGGGTGAGAAGCTGCATGCGTCTCTTCATCCCGGTGAGCCTACCGATCAAGTTAATGCTGCAAATAGAAATTCAGTGATGATGGAAGAATACTCTGATGAGGATGAGGAATTCCAAATAGCTGAGGTTGAACAAGAGGTTTGATGTGGACTAGTGGCTTATATTTTCTGTAAACATCTCTGAAGTCTGAACTTCAGTTTTTCACATTTTTCAGGGAGACACATCTGGCCTTGATAGTAATATCAAGAGAACAGGTAAATGATTACCATATCAAATTTCATTGTACTAATATAAGTGGAAGATCTGATCACAATATCTTTTTGTGAAGCGAAGCTTTGGAAGAAGAACCAGTTGACCAAATTGATTTATCCTGTTTTTCTGGCAACCTCCGGCATGATGACCGTGACAATGCGCGTAACTGCTGGAAAATTGTAGATGGGAACACCTTTAGAGTTCGTAGCAAGCATTTTGTTTATGACAAAACAAAGGTTTGCTAATCTTTTTACCTTATGGTTCTTTGTGCATTACATCTAAGACCTTGTTGTGCTGGCTCTAATTTAATTCTTGGCAATATGTATCTGAAGATTCCTGCAGGGAAACCTCTGATGGATCTTGTTGCAGTTGATTGGTTCAAGGATACCAAAAGAATTGACCATGTTGTGAGGCGTCCAGGATGTGCAGCACAAGTAAGTATTGGAAGTTAAATATTTCTGCCATAATATTCTTAAGTGTATGTTGCTATCTTGTTTACATGTGGACCTGCAGTCCCCCTTTTCCCATGTTTTCCAGTATCTGTCTATTCCCCTTACGCAAGATGATTATCAATTTAAGTCTGAAAACAATAATGCAATGATTTGAGTGGAAAATTCATAGCCTGTATATTTCTAACAGGTCATCAGGGATACAATTGTGGTGGTTATTGCAAAATCGTGCATTGTATGAAGATGCCTTAATTGATAAACTTGTGTGGATTGCTTGCTTTGCTCTTGTTTCACCTGGATTTTACTTCTCTTTGCAATAGTTGGTGTTACTTGTGAATTGTCTTGAGTTAAACCATTAACTTACCAAGATGAAGGGCCTAATTTAAAATTATTCAGAAGTATTTGCTTTACATCTTCAGCTAATTTTGTTTAAATTGTAACTTATAGATTATATCTTGTTAATTTCTTCAAATACAGCATTGTTTATCGATGACCTTTTCTTTTCTGAGCATATTGAAGACCTTTGCTAATTGTTTACGTAGGTTGCCATGGAAAAAGGGCTTTTCTCTGTTGCTGTAAATTTTCAGGTAAGTTGATATATCAGCTGGTTTTGACTGTTAAGCTTAAAATGTACCTGGAATTTGAAGTGGAAATGTTGCTTTAATTATACAGATACCTGCGTCAACACACTACAGTATGGTATTTTATTTTGTGATGAAGGAGTTAGTACCTGGATCCCTTTTGCAAAGATTTGTTGATGGTGACGATGAATTCCGTAATAGTCGGCTGAAGCTGATCCCATCAGTTCCCAAGGTACTCGTTTCATTTTGGTTCATCATTGCAGCTCAATTAGTCATATGCGTTGAAGTCTATTGTTCACTTTTAGGAGATTTGTGGCATGACAAACAATTGTGCATACTCTCAATTGCCGTTATGGCTGTGTGCAGGCAGGTTTATTTTATGTCATGTAGATAGAAGTGGGATCCTATGGAACTTTTTACATATTCACTGATATAATGCTTGGATGTTTGATAGAGTTGAAGTCAAAGCATTCTTTTGGGGTCGGTTTTTGAGTGGGCAAAGCCAATTATGGGATCCACTTCTTTGTCCTTTTTGTCTTTGACTTTTGTAATTTTAGGTTTTATTTTATTTTTCCCATTTCTCAAATGTTGTATAATTTGTGTACTTCCCCTTGCTTGTAAGACTGTTTCCTATTGCTCTTTTAAAATACCTCATATTTTCTATCAGAAACAATATTTGTTTATTTAACAAAGTGCAGTCAAAAGTTCAGTGAAATGCTGGGGATGAGGCTTCTCCCCAGTGTTTTATGACATTTCTATTTGAGCGTGTCTGTTTGTGAAGTAGATTTTATCAAACTATATGTTCATAGTAAAAGAAGAAAATTGCTCTTGAACATACGTATGTATTTTGGTCATTAATGTCATAGTTGGCCCGAGTTACATGCTTCTACACACTTTTGAACACATCAAACATAGTTTCACCTTTAATCCATAGCCAAAATCGCAATGTACTTGCTATTATCGCCATTACTTATTCATGGTTGGAATCTACCTGCAAGCATATATCAAAATCCTACCTAAATCCATTTCTACCCCTAAATGTAGTCCAGGCCCAATAGAAACCATCAGATTCTTGAAGTTGGTTGGCATTTGTTTTCTGTGTGCTTTAGGTCATCCCTTACCTCTTATTGTAGATTGTTTGGTGCTTTGGTATTGTTGTCTATCCTATTTATATACACATGGCAGGACACTTCGGCGGCGATAATTTTGGTTTGCATTTGCTGGGACTTTGAAAAGTTGAATTGATAATTGTCCTTACTGGGTTTTTGTGCCTCTTTTCTGCTTCTTTCCCTTTTTTGTATGCTCTTAAGCTATCCTGCATCACCAGTAGTAAACAGTTTGATGTCTTTTCATTGATACCCCTGTACCATGCATTTGCACACCACAGGACACCAGTCAGTGATGAAAATCTTTGCATCATTTCTTTCCTTCTTAACTTTTGTGAATTTGAAGTTTGATTCGAAAACGATAGTCCTCGCAAGGGTTCTTGTACCTGCTTTCTGCTTCTTTCCTTTTTCCTGCTTGTTGACAACATTCCAATCCAAAAATTTAATATAGCAAACCGTATTTCATACTATGCATCCTTTATGGATTTTGATTTTCAAACATGCAGGGCTCATGGATTGTGCGCCAGAGTGTTGGGAGTACCCCTTGTTTACTGGGCAAAGCTGTTGATTGCAACTACATCCGAGGTCCCAAGTATTTGGAAGTAAATATCCTCCAATCTCTCTAGCACATGCTTTTTTCCTTCTTTTTGTGGAAATATATTTAATAGATGTTATAGTGAAGCTTGTTTGATGCTATTATTTCCATTTCTTGTACAATACATTACTTGTTTGTCTTCTGCAGATTGATGTGGACATTGGTTCTTCAACTGTTGCCAATGGAGTTTTGGGGCTTGTATTTGGTGTAAGCACAACATTGGTGGTAGATATGGGTATCCTTGTACAGGTATATTTGTCTCGATCATGATATCGTATCCTTCTGACTGCTAACTTATGTCATATATAGTAGCATTCCATATATTTGAGTTAATGGGTGTCCCTCCAACTCCTCTGTGGAAAACCAGTTCCAACCCGGTTTTAATTTTCTCATAGATTTTAATTATTTCGATTTCTTAGAACTTGTTTTTGTACTTCATCGTTATCTCTACATCGGGATGGGATTAGCCGGGCTCAAATTGGTTCTTAATTTGAGACCTTCCCGTGTTTGAACTATTCAAACTACATTCATTTGATGTTGCTACATCTTGTTTTATCCCACTATATTACTAACACAAACTTAGGTCTAGAAAAACTTCAGAAGTTCATTTTCAGTTCTTGGATGTAGACATTACAAATTAAAGGAAGCACAATGGATCTCTTTTTAAACACAATTTATCTAACACACTGCTCAAAGATTTGCATCTTCCCTTAATGCCCTTGTCCCTGCTACCATACCCATTTCTTATCACTTTCATTAGGACCTAAATTATTGACCCATGTATGAAGATCAGTTATTCTTAGTCAATTATGTGGCTTATTTAGCTTTCTTTGTTTCTAGTGTCCTACAAATGGAGAATTCTGCTGTAGGATCCTTTTAGTTTGATATTATTAAATTCATTTGACAGCATTGTAGATTGCTATTTAAGCAGCACCTAGTTTAATGTTACAGTTGGACATCTGAGAAGTCTGTATCAATAAATGAAACATCTATATTCAGATGGAAAATACTATATACGGAAAGAGTTTTTAAGCACTTCCCTGACATAAACATAACTGTTCTCATAGAAAGCAATTAGCAAAGATTTTACTGTTGAATTCTTTTCTGATTCTAGATTTATATGATCAGTAATCATATAATACAGGGGTGGGTGCTAGAATTTGATTATTGCGGTTCCTTTGCTTGAAGTGGTTAGGTAATCTTTTTAATTGGCAGGCAAATACTATTGATGAATTGCCGGAGCGGCTGATTGGTGCCGTCCGCGTTTCTCATATAGATCTTTCAACTGCTATACCCCCAAAGCTGGACCAAGATCCATCATGACGAAGACTCAGATGTTTGGCCTCTACTGAGTCACCCAAAATCTTTTGTTTTGATGTGCATGTATTTCATTCCATTGGATTGCCATTATTACACATAGGAAAGCATGCCCTCATTGTTTTCCAATTAGATTTTTGTATAAAATAGTGAGAGAAGTATCTTGTGTTTCTTTTTGTCCGTTGTACACTCCAAAAATAAGCTTCCAGGCTTGGTTAATTGATTTGTGTATGTTTCTCTCATCAATCTCTAGTTTCTTCTCCTCACCTAATCATGAAAATCGATCTAAAAATATGTATTAATATAACAATACAATACCATGATTTTGAAATCTATGGCATTTTGGCATAGCTTTAGACTGCTTTTTGGTTGATGAAATTTTTGAAAGCATCTAAGGAGGCTAATGAAGTAGCCGGAAAGCCTTGCTCGAACTTGCCCCGGAGAGTCTCACTCTGCCTTCTGATCTCCCCGTCCGTCAAAACCTTCTCTATGCCTCTCAGAACATCTTCCTTCTTCACCTCATCAGCTGGATAGCCCTCAGCAACCATGGCGCCTATCTTCAGATGGGTTACCACCAACTTGGCATTGTAATACTGATCGCCCCTGATCGGCCATGCCAAGAACGGCACTCCCCGGATGATCGCCTCCACGGTTGAATTCCACCCACAGTGTGAAACAAATCCGCCTGTTGCCGGGTGGCTCAGTACAGGAAGCTGCGGCGCCCAACCGTGGATTATCAGGCCTCTCTTCCCAACCTTGCTGTCTAAACCGTGAGGAAAATAGTCCTCACCTCCAGAACCGGGTCTACCCGATTTTCTTTGGATGACCCAGATGAACGGTCGGGTTGACTCCTCCAGCGCGGCGGCTAGCTCCGGGTACTCCTCCGGAGTGGGGCCGACTTCACTCCCGAAGGAGACGTAGATCACTGACCGTCGTGGCTGCTGATCCAGCCACTCGATTATCTCGTCCTCGGTGTAATTGGATTCTCTGCTCGGCCGGAGCTCTCTGTCGCGGAGGAGCAATATAGACGGCTGCCAGTACTGGTCGGGCAGCAGCGGGCCTACACCCCAAACGGGTTTACCCGTCAAGCTCGCCACGTACTCGAGAAACGGACGCTCCAGATCTTCGCACGTGTTGATCAGTATCGCCGCAGAGCTTTTCACTTCTTCCACCCAGGGAGCTGGCTCTCCCGGCAACGGCGGGCCACGGGGCGATTTTGTACCTCCCGGTTGTGCTTCTTCGGCTGGTTTTGCTGGTTGCGGGAGCCAATGACGACGCTGCTTAAGGTCCGAGTACTTTAGACCATCTCCTCCGGTAACCCGGGCAAGGCCCGGACCTCACCGGGCTTCATGTCTGCTGGTCGAACCACCCACACAGCGTGTTGGACCGCAGCCCAGCACGCCCCGGAAGTGATGAACACTACGGTGGGGATGCCGAATCTTGAAAACACGTCCTGGCTCTTGTTCATTATGTGGTCTACTATGGCACAAACGGGACGGGGAGAATTCGGATCCCGTTGGGCCAGAAAAGCCTCGACGCCGGAATTCATCTGGTTGGGGCGGTGGAACGGAGGGCCGGGATCGGATCCGGGAGCCACGTGGGTGAGTCGGAAGAGAGGGGATTGAAGGAGAGAGGAGGGGATGGAGGAAGTGACATCGGCGTCGACGAGGATGTTGATGGTGTAGTTTCTGGAGATAAGGTGTTTACAGAGCTCAACGCATGGAAACAAGTGACCTTGCCCGTTTTTCGGCACCACTAGAATCTCCGCCGACGACATGCTCACTTCGTTGATCCAATTCTCTTAGTTCCGAGACGCTTTAAGAAGGCTGCCGGGGAAGCCATGGACGTCACTCAACAGTAAAAAGACGAGAACGACGGTTGTAAAGGGAAAGAAAAGAGGTTTGGATCGGTTGGTACAGCAACATTCATCAGCCTTTGTGTGGCTTTCGGCTTCTCGAAATCCCTGCCTTGGATTTGTAGTCACTCCAATGTATACAGGATAAAAGTTTCGTACTAAATATTTTTACATTGGATATGCACAAGGTGACAATCAAATTTCTGATTAAAGTCGTATAGATAGAATAAATTCAATCTATATGTTTTTATTTTATTTTATTTTATTTTAGTTAAACTTCGTTATAAGAGAATACACTTTAGATGTGAGACTTTGTCTTGGACACGGAAGGTGACAAACTAATTCCTCTTTTTTATTCTTCTTTTGTGGTTGATTGTTTTTAATTAAAGAAAAGTTTAAGTTGTTAATGTCACGTAAATAGTTTTCTGTTTGCCATTTTCCTTGCTTGGTCTTTATTTTGCTTGCTTTTGCTGCTCATGTTAGCGCTCCTTGGAGTTGGAGAAGGGTGTAGGAAGGATAATATATAAAGGGAAAAAGGAGGGTTGCCACTTTGGTTATAGCAAAGATGTGGTTACTAAGAAGCCAGACAACTTTTTATTTTGGGTTACTGGACTTTGTCAACTTTGAAGAATTGTTAAACTTTCAAACTTTTTTTCTCTGTACGGAAACTCCTATATATTCACCAAATTCCAGGTTTATTGTTGTCAAAGAAGCCCCTAAAGATTAAGATATCTAGTTTTGTCAACATTCTGTTTGGTTAATATCATATTACTCATTTAGGTGACTTAAACACAAAATGTGGGGTTACAATATGTAGATAATAAAACCATATTATATGCTATGTCACTTGGCTTGGGATGTTTGGAGTTCCTCACTAGAACTAGAGAAGTGTGCAATGCCCATGGGTAGAAGCTATGGATGGGACAACCGCGTTGGTGTTGCATAAATAGTTTGAAAGAGAAAAAGTAAAATCACAAAAGAAGTTTAAATGATTATTTACCATCAGCTTGGTGTTCAATCATCAGCTTGGTGTTCATCATAGTTACGTTCCAAGCTCAAAGGTTTTGGGGATCAGGATAGGAGACGCAAACATGTTAGATGGAACAATGTTGAAATGGAAATGGAAAAAATCATCAAAAAATGCTGGACCCCTTGCTGCTTCTGGAGTAAGTATACTTCTACTCCAGAAAATGCTGAGGGGTTTGTTTCCAAGGAAACCAGAAACCAAAAAACGCTTCAATCTTCATATCGAATTACTCCTCATCATATTTTGTAAATATCAGCATGGTGATACGTCTAGTTTTCTTGGTGAAAAAGTGGGAAATATGTTGTCCTTTTCTTTGTGTAGTCTTCTCGCTGCAGCTTCGTATCCAAGAAGACTAGGGACATTCATTTGAACAGGAGACGAGTATTGACACCAGGATGGACCCGCAATCCTTTTTGATTACTGTTGATACTTGATAGACCCGGAAGATTCTAAAACAAGTAAAAATCAATCAATCCAATGACTTCATAGTCATTCCAAATTGCTTTAAAACAAAGCCAGTTTAAATTCACCATTGATTTACTATAATAAAAGATCCACTTCTAGCAGGTGCTAGCAACTGCATGATTACTGATTATGATTACTGAAGCAGTAATTTGCAATTAGACTTCCTTCCTCCACCTTAAACATGATAAATGAGCTTCTTGATGAATTTCACCAGCTGATGCTACTAGTTGGTTGCCAGGGAATGAATGAAGCTCTATACTACTCAAAATGTCATTTGTCCTTATGCTACTTCGAATCAGAGAGCTAAGTGATGATGAGCATCATAGAATAGCCATGAACACTACGTCTCTATTCTTCTACTGTTCCAAAATGTGTCCGTGTGTAAGCTGATAGATCTTCTTGAATTAAAAATCATGGTCCACCTTTCACAACATTCTAATACAAGGCCTCTGTTCCTGTGGGAATATGAGTGAAGCTGTAGTTGTTTGTGATAAGATGGAAGGAAATGACTTTTTTACTAATGTGACTACGTAGAACATTCTCATCTATGGCTTTGCAAAAGCTGAAGATTTGATTGGTGCATCTGAGACACGGAACAAGATCATAATCCATGGTTATCACCCAAACGTTGTTTCCACGGTGGATGTTCTCTGTAGGAATTCTATAATCAATCAAGCTTATTCTCTTATAGCGAATATGACTACTGAAGCTTGTCCTCCAAATACGGGTACATCTAACACAATGACAAGTGTTATGTGGGATTGGAAGATTGGGCTGTGCTCTAAAAGTGCTCGATCCTGTTCCCCTAACACAAGAACATACGATAAGCTATTGAAGGCTCACTTTAAGACGAATAGGTTCAAAGAAGATTTTGAACTTTTTGGGGAGATGGAAGAATGGGGAATCGATATGAGTTTGGTATCTGACAATATCGTTTTGTATGGATTTTTTCATATCGGTATGCCTCAGGAAACTTGGATGCTTCTATGAAAAATGCTGGTGGGAGGGACAAAGCCTGATGTCATCACATATAACATCATTATTTATGCCTACTTTACGCAGTGATAGGTTAAATCTGCCACCCAAGTTTTGGTCAGAAACAGTGTGGCAGAAGAGTGGCAAGCAAACGTAGTAGCATGCACAACTCTTCTATGGGGGATCTCTATTTGGATAGGTGTTGAAGAAGCTGATTTTTATGTTCACAGGATGGTACATGAAGCGATCTACCCCACCCTTACCACCTGGAATGTGGTAGTCATTCTTATTAGACAATCAATTTTCTGGAAGGATTACTGAACAACTATTTGTGATAATGGAAATGGTGGGGCACAGCCTAGTTCATGTCGGTTTTGATGTCAGATGCGACTAACCGGGTCCTACTTCTAAATTTCCCCCTCTTTTTCCGAAGCTTTTATAACCACTTATTGTCTGGTGCTTATGTGCTTATGTGCTTGAAGCGATGCACAGAAGCTGGATATGTGTAGGATATAAAAATACTTATACCTGCATGTTAGCTATTTGTTGTTTTCAATGTCAATGCTAAACCGTACAATCTACTTCCGGGTTTGATTTTTTTTTTTTTAAATATGTTGCATTTTTTATACTCTTAGATTGGTGTATTACTTGTGTATATAAGATGTCCTAATTGTTTACCTGTTATCTTTTTTTTTTTTTTTCGACTTCAATTGAGATTTTTTCTTGTTACTAGAGCCTAAATATTTTTCTCACTTCTGTTGGCTAACTCCATTTTCACGTTCATCCATTGCATCCAGATGAGGTTATTAGGTAGAGTATGTGTCCTCTCTATTACACTGTACTTTTTATTGCGCTGCTATCTTATATCCATTAATCTTTATCAGGCTGGAATGATCTAAATTTGATCTGATTTGACTCTAACACAGCTGATTGTGTTCTTATAATTTATGCATGTGAAAATTGTTCCTGATATCATGTGCAAGTTTCATGAACTTACAGATTACAATTCAATTGCACTGACTCATTTAGGACATTTTCCGGTATTGGGATGGATACAGAGACAAGGATCACTAAAAAGAAGTTGTAGTAGGAGCAGGGAGCCCTTGTCCAGGTCCTGACCATCACAAAGGTCGTGGAAAGAGGCAGAAATGACCATAAGAGGCAAGGGAGAAAACTGTTTGCTTCATGATATGTCATCTGATGGGAAATTGCTTGTCTCCTCATATGGTTGGGGGGATTTTAAAAGAACTCAGTAGGTTGCATTTTTTAGAATAGTTGATGTTAAATGGCAATCAACTTTCTATTACCATGCATTTGGAATTGGATCATTGATTGATCTTAAGTATCACTTGTCTTTAAATAATATGAGGCAATCAATTTCTAGTAATCTAGAGAACAAGTTGGAATCAACACTTGAATTTTAGTTAAGTTTGTTTCATTATAATCTAAGTTTGAATTTTAACTCTATAAATAGAGAGATATCTTTATATTTTAGCCAAATGCAAAGGTAAGAGAAGCATATTGTCTGCAATAACAATATATTTGGTGTTATTCCAAAAGCCTTGAAAGACATACATGGCACATCCCATATGTATGTTAACATATCATATAATGACTTGTAAGGTCCTATTCCCAATGACGCAACATTGCATAATGCTCCTTTTGAAGCATTACAAAGGAACAAGGGGTTGTGTGGAAACATTAAAGGCCTACAACCTTGCAATACATTCATAATAAATAGATATGTCAAGAAAGAAGGACAAAGAATTGTGTTGGTTATTATTTTATTCATTTTGGGTGCACTCTTTGTTCTATTTGTTTTATTTTTAATTCTTCTCATCAAGAGAAAAAGAAAGATCTAGATTCAAACCAAAATGAAAGACAAGAAGAAGTATTTATTTCAGTGTTGGCTTTTGATGGGGGCAAAAAGTATGATGAAATTATAAAAGCAATGAGGTTTTTTATGACAAGTTTGTTATTGGGAAGAGAGGATATGGAAGTAGTTTACAAAGCAAAGCTAACCTTAGGTAATGGACGTAAGAAAACTCCAACCTCAACATGAGAATGATAAAATATTTTAGAAATAATTCTTAAATAAAATAAGGACATTAATAAAGATAAGAAAAGGAAACATGATTTTTTCTTTCTTCTTTTCCTCCAAACACCACCTTTTCTTAGCATCAAGAATAGAAAACAAAGGCTATTTGGGTTGAAGGTAATTCTCTTGGGCCAGAAATCATCCCAACCGCGTCAAATCCTTCATGTATCACGTTCTAGAGGCCCATAAAGGGTGGTGAGGCATAAAGGGTAGGGGCTCCTGGCGATCAACGACGGAGGAGAACTTATGGGAATTGACTTTTCTTGATATGCTGATCACTGCCATCCAGCAAAGCAAAAGTGTTTCTCTTTTTTCGACATGATGATATCCTTCTCTTCCACCACCATCAAGAACTGCCACCAACGGGTTCCGCCTTTGATTGATCCGATTAAACTGAATGTTGATCGATCAAGCAAAGGAGGAAATAGCGCTGGCAGTGGCGTTCTCAGAAATTGCCAGGCTAGCATCTTTTCTGCCTTCTCAGCAAGTCTTAGTTATTTTAGAAAATTTACACTTGATCATCATAAATCTTGATATTTATATAGTCACATTCGGTGTAACTATTTGTTCTAAATGTATACAAAAATACCCCAAACTAGCTTATAAGTGCCAATTTTTTGTATGGAATATATAAAACACTTCAATTTCTAGAATTCAAATTTTCAATTTGATCTTTAGAAAGTACACAAGATAATATTAAAGAATATAATGGAAATAAGAAAGAGATAATGAAGTTCTAAATTGAATGATCAGATTTGGTTACCCTTAAAAAATGACTTGAAGGTTTTTAAGTGATTTCTCATGATAATTGTAATAGCTACTTTCTAATCCTATGTTTTAGAGAAATATTTTTTTCTTTAATTGAAGGATAGTCTATGCATTTCAAGTGAAAATATTATGTATTAGTTGTAGCATGCATTTAATACAAGTTAATGAGGTATGTCAATTGCATGTAAATAATAATTTATGAGCTATTTACAATAAGCCAATCATTTGATAAAGATAAAATATAGCTTTTCTATATATGTGTTAAAGGAATAAATAAATATGCTCATAATAACTTATATCATAGTAAAAATTAGAAAAAGGGGAAGTGCTAAAATATGGAAAACTTTATGCTTAAAGTTTATTGACAGACCACTTATTGGTTGCTTTTTTGTTAGGGGACAAACAAAATTGAAGGGATATTGGTGGCTTTGCCTAACAAAGAGGAGATACACTCAAATCCAAAGGTGTTTAAGAAAATGAAAAAGCTTAGGCTATTTTTAAATAAGAATGCAACATTTTCTAAGATACATGATTTTCACTTGAATAAATTAAGAGTACTTTATTGGTATGGATTTCCTAGAGAATTTTGGCCATCCAGTTTTCAAGGTGGGAATCTGAGTGAGTTAATCATGTGTAGATCCAACTTCAAGACATATTAGATCATTAAGGTAAGTTTATTATTTTTCAAATGTATTTTCCTTTAAATTGTGTTAGAATTTTATTTAAAGCTAATTATTTCTAATCTTTATTATGTTACAGAATTTTTGAAACTTGCTAAGCATAAGTTTTCAAGAATGTGAATCTTTAAGAGAAATTCTCAATTTTTCAATGATCTCAAATTTAAAAGAATTCAATATTATTAATTGTAAAAATTTGGAAAAGGTTCACCCTTCTACTACATTTTTTGACAAGCTAGTTAGCTTGACATTTGAGAACTACCCTAATCCTAAGAGCTTTTGGAAAAGCCTTAAGTTGAGATCTTTGGAATATCTTACAATTTCCAAATGCCCAAGGCTTCCACACTTTCTAGAAATCAAGTTTCCAATGGAATATTTAAAAGACGTTGAGCTTCCGAACAACTATATAGAAGAAGTGCCTTCATCTTGGAAACTGATTTCGTTTATAACACTCGATCTAACGGGTGCCAAAAATGTTGAGAATATGATGAATATCATTTATTGGTCGCAATCCAAACCCTTTATTGAATCCACAACTTTTTGTAATGTTGGTCGTTCCTTCCCAATGGCACCAGAATACTTTTTTGGGTTTGTGTTTTAAGATCTATTAGAGACAGATATAATTAGCCTTCCAATGTCCATCCAAGATTGTTGCAAGTTGCGTGAACTCCACTTGAATGTTTGTCGAGAACTTAAAGAAATTTAAGACTTCCCCCTTATTTAACTCTTTTATCTGCAAAAGATTACAGGTCATTGAAAAGCTTGGACTTGATGCACGCGATTCACCATGGATTCAACGAATGTGGCTAACCAATTGCCAAGTGCTAGAAGATTTAGCAAATGATGTGGAATGTTTTGTATTAAGAGAGGTATGTCTCTTTCTATTATATACATGTTTGTGCTTTTTTTTTTTTTTTTTTTTTCTGTAAGCATTTTTGTGCACATCTCGATTTATCTTAAATTTCCTTCAACAGGGATATGCCTTTGCATTAGATTTCTCATTTCCAGGATATGAGATTCCAGATTGGTTCAGCTATAAAAAAGTTGTAAATGGCAATTCAAGTGAAATGGACATAATTGTAAGATCAATTTAGATTGCAAATTTAGATCAAAGTAATTGCCTTCTGTTTTGTTTTCAAAAAACAAAACACAGACACTGCAGAGCTTCGTGGCGGTCAATGGGGGTATTGACATCGTTAGTGGAAGTTCAAAAATCTATTCGCACAAATTTAACATGTTCCGTTTGGAGTGCGGGAATACATGCGTGTTGTACAAAAATTTTGAACCTTTTAAGTCGAAAGGGGATGATATGCACGTGCATCTTCGCCATCTTACAAAAGTATCCGTGTTTGAAAGCTAGGGAGTCCATTTAATAGGGGTGAACGAAGAAAAAGCAGCAGATTCGATATAGAATCCTTACAATGTAGAAAATACACTTGAGGACGTTGATGACAACTCTAATGCATCTGATGAAGGATATTTAACTTGTCCAGAGACCCCGTGATGATTTGATGATAGCAAATGTAAGGGATGCTAGTGAATCTCAACGACATTAAAGGAATTACCCACAAATTTAAAATGATCACCTTCTTTTCATTCAATTTTATGATAATTCAAATTCTTTTTGAACTTTTAGGTTTGAAAATGATAAAGTTACTTTGGAGATCTTTGATACAATTCACAAATTGAATGGGCGAATTTGTGTAGGGCAATTCCTAGCTCAGCTTATAACGTCGTAAGTATTACATCAGTTTAGATTTTACATTTTTAATTAAGTTGTGGAGCGATTTCTTTAATTTCTGCACTATAATTTAGTGACATAAATTTATCTGCAATGTTAAATACATATTTGAGTTGGAAATGCGATACCTTTCAAATCCAAGTTGAATTGTCACCTATGATTTGTCTTTCTTAATCAAAGATAACTTATACCATTTCTAACCTTCCTACTTCCAGGATTGATTCCCATCATTCAAGATTTGCCTAATTGTTAAGGTGCAATTAGTACAGTCAAATCAATAAATAAAAAGGAGAAACATCTCAAAAATAGATATTCAAAATAATTGACAAACTTATATTGAACACTACCTATGGAATGCCTTTAATGTCTTAAGTCATCAATTTAAATGCCACATGCAATAAGTAAGAATATTTGACAAAGAGTTCATTTATAACCTACAATTTCTGATTTCCATTTACATTACTCTCACTTGAGTAAATATTTCTAAAGCCATCTTAGGGCTTTGCTTGTGTGCATTAACTTTTGTTAGTCACAACAATTTCATGAAATTTTGGGTTATTTTTCAATGAATTATAGGTCCCTAATTGTTAATTTCTAAGATATCAAATTTAATCTCTTCTCTTTTTTCTTGGGGTGATTTATTTAGTAAGAAATTATATACGTTAAATAATTGTGCTTTGTTAGCCATGAAATTATAGGAAAAGGAATTCAGTTTAAAACTTAGTGCAAGTTGGATTCTATCCAGTTTAATGAGTTATTGCTACAATACTGTATTAATATTTGTCTCATTAAATAAATAAGATGAATATTTTTCTCAACCATAAACTCTCAAAATTTTACATTCCTTCCTTGCAATAAAATTGTGTCTCTTACAATGATAAAGAAGGCTGAAATTGAGTAAAGACACATGCAAGGATTATAAGCGTTGATTTCTTACTGTGGGCATGCCTCAACATCCTAGCACTGCATCTTGATGGCTAACATGATTGATACAAGCCTCCAGTGCAATGTTTGCAATGTCTGGAATTAATTCTAGAGCTCTCTTTCTGTGGTTACATATTGGCCGTAGTGGGAATGCGCACCAAAGTCAAGCGCATTTATTTCCTTTTCGACCAAATAAACTAGCTATGTGTCAAAAGCATAGAAAGAGATAGAACAAGTCATCCGTTTGACTTGTATTCTATTTCTCCTTTCCCTAAGGTGTAAGTTGCCAACGAGTTCCCAAAATTCTTTCTAGGATTTCACTTATGTTTTTCTTTCCTATCAATTTTGTAGAGTAAATTATCAGCATGACTTTTTAGAAGAAAATAAGAATTTGGTCAGTTCTATGGTTTAGATTGAATAAGTGAGCAGAAACGTGAAAATGTAATAATAAAAAGCAATAAATTGGACGTTGATAAGTTGTGTGAGTATAAGGAAAATAAATATAAATTAAAGGACAAAAGATGAGACAAAGACAACAAATGGAGTAAAATGGATTCCATGATCGCAAGGCCATTGGCCCTTCTATAACTACACAAAGCTGAACATGACTTTTGTGTTGAGTTTGATTGGATTCAATTGAATTTTGGATGATTTACAATGTTACATATCCATGCCATTATATAAGCATTGGAGCACTATTTATTACTTTCAAGTAACTATTAGGAAGTTTATATCAAGACTTTATAGCAAAGTAAAGTCAATTGCTTGGTCTTTACTCCTCCTCACTTTCTTCTATGTTGTCCCAACCTTTATGGCTTTCTGGGCTCATGATGTCTTATATGGGGCCAAGAGACTTAAATGCCTCCTATTGGCATTCATACGATGTGTGCACCAACTCATTGTCCACATGCCTAAATTTGGTGAATGCCTACTTAATTGTTCCAATGGTAGAGTAGCACGTTGTGTTGGCTTGTGGGAACTTGCTAGACATATGTTGAGAGTAGTGGCCTCTGTGTGGCTGTGCGAGGATTGCTTGTGATTGCCGTTGTTGGGTTATATCTTTAGTATGAGGTGTAAGGCATGGTGTCTCCCTTGTTGTGATGTCTATTGCATTCCACGCTTTTGTAGTCCACTTGTTTGAGGCGGATAGCAAGGTGGATAGTGCAATAACACCCAGCACATGAGGTGGTCAACCATCATTGATTGTTCAAATCAATGGTTTTAACATTTCCTCCTTTGTTTTGAGCTACCGACATGGGTGTGGGTGCAATTTCTTAAGTGAGTGTTGATTTTATAAAACTCCTAGGGAGGCCAGGTATTTTTTCTTAAAAAGAGTGAACATGGCCATCAACATCCTCCATTTTCGTGTTGTCGGTCAGCTTTTCAAACTTGAGCAGTCCTTTGGCTTTTGCTTTTTCCTGAGGAGGCCAGCACTTCATCGTAAAAAGAGAGAAATTTGCCACCCTTCTATGACTTTCTACAAATATTATCTTTACAGCCAAAAATTAACAAAAAATAGAACTTTTCTCCTTTGAATCTTCTTTCCAGGGGCCTATTGGGTGTGACATTGAAAAATTTGGCTAACTATTTCACCTTTTACAACCTCGTCTCATTATGATTGAAAGCCGCATAATTTCTTCATTTAACGCCTAGAACCTGAGCACTTTTACAACCCCTCAATTTTTCCGATTAAACAGTTACGTAACTTCTTGAATTCTTGTCCATAGGATCCTGGAAGCAAGGTGAGAATCTAAACGTTGATAGTATATTCGACTTTGTATCATAAATGACTACTAAATCTTACTTGTGTATTAAAGCATAATGATAAATTTAACACACGTGATAAAGACATTATGGTACTTGTAATCAATAAGTAAGTTAGCAAATATTTTGGGATGGCATACTCACATCCAATCATCTGAACAAGACTCAGTGGCGTTCTTCTTTTAGGGGCGGGGCCCTGGCTCAGTCGCGTTCTCTGAGCCAAACCTTGACCTGTCGTCCCACCGGTCGTGGGTTCGAATCCCGTCCCTCCCCCTTCCCCGGTTGCGTGCGTTTATAAATAAAAAAAAATCATCTGAACAAGACTCAAGAGGCACTATTCCGATGCTCGGGGTCATTAAACCTATAGTTAGATTTAATCATCTAAACATGACTCAAACATGTTTTGTGGCTTTTCTCATGATGACTCTTGTATGCTATTTTTCTTTTCTCTCAAAGGTGGTGTAATTTCTGCCGGTTCAATTTCTATTTGCGGAAGTTGCCAACAAGTTTCCCAAAGTCCTTTCTATGAAGCGTAGTGATATAAAATATTCTATTTATGTTTTTGTTTTCTCCTAATTTTGTAGAGTAAATCAACAGCATGGCTTTACTCTCTTGGTTCGTGGCTACTGACTCGAGAGCGGAATGTAATTTCACAAGCTAAGGGTAGCGAGTGTAATTTTAAACTTTGGACAATCCTTTGGCTCTGGCTTTTTCTAATAACATTTTTTTGTAAACAAATATCAAGAACAATGTAAGAGTGCAGATGGTTTGAATATTCAACACGGCACCAACTTCTTTATACTTCACGCTATTTTCAGGACATCGACTGCTTTCTTCGACGTTATTTTCATGTTATTATGGTCCTAAGGTCATCCTCCATGCCTTCTTCAAGGGGATCTTACTGTTTGGTGTAAGGAAATTGCTAAGTGGTTTCTCAACCATTAGTTTAACAAGATGTTTTTAGAGATTCCATATGAACTTCACGGTTTCCAAACATCCTTAGGTTACTCCTTCTATTGTGACCTTAAGACCTGGGTTTTGCTTTATAAGTCCGCTGAAAGTGGGAATCTATGCTAAAATAAAGCACACTTATTTGCTTTGAGACCAAGTGAACGACTCATGCGTTTAAGAGCATAACAAAGGTTAGAGTAAGTCAATCACTTGAGAAACATAACATCGTTTTGTGTTTATGTTTTTGTTTTCTCTCAATTTTGTTTAGTAAACAAATATCATAAAGCAGCAACGACTTCTCTACTTTTTATGTTATTTTCAGCACATCGACTTCTTTTGGGGTGCCAAGGCCATCCTTCATAGCTTTCCACGAGGGAATCTTACTTTTCGTTGTAAGGAAATTGGCAAGTGGTTTCTCAACTCTTTTCTTTTTTTTCCTTGATGTAAGGAGCTTTAACAGTTCTACAACTCTTTTAACTCTTTAAACTTTTTGACAAAGCAGTTCCCAAAATATTCCCATGGTTGTCCTAGAAGAGTGTTCTTCTTCCTTGTCATCTTCTTCTACTTCTATCCAACTTTGGACTTATGATGTATTCTTGAGTTTTAGAGGCTCAGATAATCGCAATAATTTCACTGCCCATTTATATGATGCTTTGTGTCGAAGGGGGATCAAGACTTACATGGATGATGAACTTAAAATAGGAGAAGAAATTTCAGAAGCACTTCTAAAAGCAATTGAAAATTCAAGCATTGCAATCATAGTGCTATCTAAAAACTATGTGGACTCTAAATGGTGTTTGGATGAGTTGATCAAGATCCTCGAGTGTAAAGAAAAAAAACAACAAATGGTTGTGCCAATATTTTATGATGTAGAACCATCAGAAGTACGAAATCAAACAGGTAGTGTTCAAAAAGCATTTGCTAAGCTTAAGGCCAAATTTATGGATGATGTGAAGCTACAAAGATGGAAAAGAGCTCTCAAAGAGGTTGCTAACTTGTCAGGGTGTCATTTACAAAATAGGTAATTTTAACTATTGTTATGCATTTGTTCTTGAATACCTCCCATTTCTAACTAGATGATATAGTAAGTGTGACTAATGAAAATGTCTTTTCTTTCATTTATTTGTAGGAAGGAAACTGAATTTATCCAAGAAATTATCAAAAAGTTGGAGCCAAAAATTGTAAACCAATTAGAGATTGCCAAATATCCTATTGGAATTGACTCTCGTATACAAAAAGTTAATTTGCTTTTAAATATGGAGATGAATGATAGGCGCATGGTGGGCATTGTTGGTATTGGTGGAATTGGAAAGACTACCATTGCTAAAGCAATTTATAACTTGATTGCTTATCAATTTGATGATTGTTGTTTTCTATGCAATATTAGAGAAACTTGTGAAGAAAAGAATGGTTTGGTCCATTTGCAAAGTGAGATTCTCTCTAAAATTTTAGGAAACTCAAGTTCATCAATTGACATGGTTGATAGAGGAATTACTATGATAAAACGAAGTCTTAGCTTTAAAAAGGTACTTTTAGTACTTGATGATGTAGATCAGTCAATCCAACTTGAAAAGCTTGTTGGAAGATGTGATTGGTTTGGTTTAGGAAGTAGGATTATCATAACAACAAGAGATAAACGATTGCTTACTAAACATGGAATTGATTTAATATACCAAATGGAAGGATTGAATGGCGATGAAGCCCTTGAGCTTTTTAGTTGGAATGCCTTTAAAAATAACAAACCTAATGACGCTTTTGTGAAACTCACTCAACAAGTTGTAAGTTATGCTAGGGGCATTCCCTTAGCTTTACAAGTTATGGGTTCTAATCTATTTGGTAAAGAATTAGATGAGTGGGAAAATGATTTGGAGATGTATAAAGTTATTCTTCACAAGGATATTGGAAAAATACTTAAAGTAAGTTATGAGGGATTAGAGAATGAAGATAAGAGTGTTTTCCTTGATATTGCATGTTTTTTCAAAGGATATGACCGAGATTATGTTAGTAGAATATTAAATAAGTATGGTTTCTTTTCATGTCATAGAATTCAAGTGCTTGTGAATAAGTCTCTCATAACAATTTTAGAGGACAACTCTTTGGAAATGCATGATTTAGTACAACAAATGGGTAGAGAAATAGTTCGACTAGAATCACCTAATGATCCTGGTAGACGTAGTAGATTATGGCATTATGAAGATGTTCGTCATGTATTACAAGAAAACACGGTAAGAGTTATATTATAAATATTTTTACTTTTAAATTTATGTCTTTTTCATGATTAAACCTTTTAAAAACAATTATAGTCTATTTAAAGAAAAGGATGAATAATTACATATGTGAAAAAAAAAGAAATTGCTCATATGTATTTCATAAATGTATGTTTTCATTTGTGTATGTAGAGAAGAAATAGATTCAAGTGATTTTAATGAAAAAAATAAATAAAATTTTCAAATTTTGTCAACTATTATTCTATGTTAATTGTTTCATAATATCTTTTTGAATATATAGGATCCATGGAAATAAGAAAATTAAATTAAATTTGCAATGTCAATGTGATAATCATTGTATGGTATTCTAATAATAAAAGAAAATTATCAATTTTTTGAAAACTTGAAAGTGCAAAGTTAGGACAAAATTAACTTCACAAAATATAAATTTATGTTATTTTGGAAATTTTACACTTTGTCATCATATATCTTGATATTTATATAATTACATCTGGTGTAACTATTTGTTCAAAATGTATTAAAAAAAACCCCAAACTAGCTTATAACTACCAATTTTTGTATGAAATATATAAAACATTTGAATTTCTAGAATTAAAATTTTAAATTTGATCTTTAGAAAGTACACAAGATAATATTAAAGAATATAATGAAAATAAGAAAGAGATAAGAAAGTTTTAAATTGAGTGATATTACCCCTAAAAAATGACTTTGAGATTGTTGAACTGATTTCTCTAGTCATTGTAATAGCTAGTTTCTAATCCTATGTTTTAGAGAAATATTTTTTTTTTCATTAATATGAAGGATAGTCTATACATTTCAAATAAAAATCTTATATATTAGTTGTACGCACATCTTGCATACATTTAATACAATTTAATGAGATATGTCAATTGCATGTAAATAATAATTTATGAGCTATTTACTATAAGTCAATCATTTGATAAAGATAACATATAGCTTTTCTATATATGTGTTAAAGGGATAAACACACATGCTCATACATTACTTATATCATAGTAACAATTATAAATCTAGAAAGTGCTAAAATATGGAAAACTTTATGCTTGAAGTTTATTAACAAACCACTTATTGATTGCTTTTTTGTTAGGGAACAAACAAAATTGAAGGGATATTGGTGGCTTTGCCTTCAAAAGAGGAGATACACTTGAATCCGAAGGTGTTTAAGAAAATGAAAAGACTTAGGGTATTTTTAAATAAGAATGCAACATTTTCTAAGACACCTGATTTTCTCTCAAATGAATTAAGAGTACTTCATTGGTCTGGATTTTCTGGAGAATCTTGGCCAATCAATTTTCATGGAGAAAATTTGATTGAGTTAATCGCATATAGATCTAACTTCAAGACATATTTGAAAATTCAGGTAAATTTATTATTTTTCTAACTTTTTTTCCTTTAAACTATACTATAAATTTCTTTAATGCTAATTATTTTTTTTTCTTACAGAATTTCAGAAACTTAATAAGGCTAAGTTTTCGAGAATGTGAATCCTTAAGAGAAATCCCTGATTTGTCAATGCTTCTGAATTTGGAAACATTCAATCTTATTAATTGTGAGAATTTGGAAAAGGTTCACCCTCCCATTGCATCTTTGGACAAGCTTGTTAGGTTGGAATTTAAGAACTGCCCTAAGCTTAAGAGCCTTTGGAGAAGCCTTAAGTTGAGATCTCTAAAACATCTTTTGATTTGGAAATGCCCAAGGCTTAAGCGCTTTCCAGAGATCGAGTGTCCAATGGAATATTTACAATTCGTCATGCTACCGTACAACAGTATAGAAGAGTTGCCTTCATCTTGGAAACTGACTTCGGGTGTGACGCTCAATTTGAGCGTCAGCACAAATGTTGAGAATTTGCTGAATATCATTTATTGGTCGCAATCTAAACCCTGTATTGAATCCGCAACTTTTTGTAATGTTGGTCGTTCCTTCCCAGTGGCACCAGAATGCTTTTCTGGGTTTGTGTTTTTAGATCTATCAGAGACGGATATAATTAGCCTTCCACTGTCCATCCAAGATTGTTGCAAGTTGCGTGAACTCCGCTTGAATAGTTGTCAAGAACTTAAGGAAATTTCAAGACTTCCCCCTTATTTAACTCGTTTATTTGCGAAAGATTGTAGGTCAATGAAAAAGCTTCGACTTGATGCACACGATTCACCATGGATTCAACGGATGTGGCTAAGCCGTTGCCAAGTGCTAGAATATTTAGCAAATGATGTGAAAAGTTTTGTATTGAGAGAGGTATGTCTCTTTCTGTTATATACATGTTTGTGTGTTTTTTGGTTTCTCTAAGCATTTTTGTGCACAAGTTGATTTAACTTAAACTACCTTCAACAGAGACACGCCTCTGTGGAGGAGAAACATGAAAGTTTCCGTGTATTAGATTTCTCATTTCCGGGATATGAGATTCCAGATTGGTTCAGCTATAAAAAAGCTGTAAATGGTAATTCAAGTGAAATGGACATTATTGACCTTCCAAATTTAGATTGGAAGATCAAAGGAATTGCCTTCTGTTTCGTTTTCAGAAAACAAAACACAGAGACTGCAGAGCCTGCTTTTTACCCGTGGGGTGTTGACGTCATTTGTGGTGGTTCAAAAATCTATTCGAAAAAGTTAGACATGTTTGATTCCGAGTGGGGGAATACATGCGTGTGGTACGAAAATTTTGAAGCTTTTAAGATGAAAGGGGATGGTATGCAATTGCATCTTCGCCATCTTACAGAAGTGCCTTTGTTTGAAAGCTGGGGAGTCCATTTGGTGGGGGAGTATGAAGAAAAAGTAGCAGATTCGATGTTGAATCCTCAAGATGTAGAAAATATTCTTGAGGATGTTGATGACAACTCTGATGCATCTAATGAAGGATATTTAACTTGTCCAGAGACCCCGTGATGGTTTGATGATAGCAAAAGTAAGGTATGTTGGCAAATCTCAATTACATTAAAGAAATCACCCATGAATTTAAAACAATTACTTTCTTTTCATTCATTTTATGAGGATTTAAATTCTTTTTGAACTTTCAGGTTTGGAAATGATAAAGTTACTTTGGAGGTTTTCGTTACAATCAACAAACTGAATGGGTGACCATAAGTGGATTTGTGCAAGGCAACCATTAGCTTGGCTTATAACATTATAAGTATTACACCTATTTAGATTTTTCATTTTTAATTAAGTTGTGGATTGATTTATTTAATTTCTGCATTATAATTTAGTGACATAAATTTATCAGCAATGTTTTGTGGATTGATTTATTTAATTTCTGCATTATAATTTAGTGACATCAATTTATTAGCAAATGTTAAATAGATATTTGAGTTGGAAATACCACTTTGCACGTGTTCTATTTTGGCTTTGATCTGTTGGATTGAATATGTTTATGTGGTATCTTGGGACTTGTGAGTGTAAGATTTTATCAGTATTGGATTGGAAGGTTACTGGTTTCAAACATCATTCACTATATGCAACCTTCATTTGCGTAATTACGACAATACAGGATTTACCTAATTATTAGGGTGCAATCAATAAACTTAAAACCCATGTAAAGAAAACATCTTAAAATTAGATATCTAAATTGATTTAACAAATAAATAGGGACAAGGTATCCAATACATTGAACACCACCTATAAAATGTCATTTAACACAAGAGTTTTTAATTAAACTCATTGTGTAGCATGTAGATTAAGTTTTAAATTCAAATGCGATAAGTATGAATATTTTATAAAGGGTCGAGTTGCCACCCACAACTTTCAGTTCTATATATATCACTCTCATTTGATTTTTTATAAGTGGTATTATGTAATTTTATCCTTTTAAAAAATGATCAAAGAAATTACATATTCATGTTTAACAACCTTTATAAAATATGAATGATTTGGAATACGAGTTGGCCAGGTTAGAGGGACTCACATAGGGTAGGAAATCCAAATCACAGGAAGGAGCTTTATCTTTAACACCCTGACTTCTTATCCCTTTGTGAAGACGAATGGCAGAAAATCTGGGCGTCACGTTGGCCGAGAAGGGAGATTTGTCTAAGAATTCGCGGCCCCAACAAGAGAACATCTTCCCACGGAAAGTGTCCAACCCAATTCCTGTTCGCTCTGCCGTGGCCGTGCTCGGACTGGGGTTCATCGATGCTGGGTATGACTTTTGTTTGTAGTCTTTCATATTTCTTGATTACAAGTCACATCGACCATTCTCATGCGAAACAGGAGATTGAGGACTTGCTGAAGCTTGCAGCTTTAGGAGTCATTCCTTTGTGTCTTTTTTTCATATTTTCTTTCTCCAAGGAAACAGAGGCTTGAATTTTTCTTCCGGATTTGTGTAATTTTGAATGTGAAATGCAAGTAATTTCATGGGTGTCAATTATTTTGGGGATATCCTGTTTTAGTAAATTTTCTGACATTTCTTTGACCTAAGACGTGGAAAACACCTCCAGGGCTTCACAGAGCCGAAAACAGGCAAAGTACAAAATGATGAAGGCTTCTCAACTTTCTCAAAACTTTTTGAGCCTTTTAGTAATATCATTCTCTTTGTGAGTTTACAATTTATGTCACGATTTTTAAGTTAGTAAATGTGGAACTAAACACATCTACGACTAAAAACTAATACAAGTATTCATGTTATATTGACTTCATTTTGTTGAAGATGTAATTATTGGATATTTCCACATTAGGAATTGATTGCTCATTTGAAAAGGAAATATAATATTTCATACTAAATATAAATAAAATTGCAGATAGAGTTAATAATCAATTCTATTATAAATAGACCTTTTGCGTTGTATATTGTAACGCAAGGAAATAGAATTCATTTATGCCCAAAGGTCTCCCACTACCTCCCTTTATTTTGCCTTTATACTTGGCTTTTCTTGAGTTTGGTTTTTCTCCTCATTACCAACCATTTTCTGGCATGGCATCACTCCTACCCTTGTTCCAATTTGTTCTAATTCTTTTTCTAAGTTATAAAAGGTGAGGCGTGACATCAATTAGAGACATCATAGTTTCTAAATTATGAAAATGAAAATGAAGGTGCTTATTGTAGTTTCTTAATGGTTCTCGTTAATAAGTTTATTATCTAATTTAAAAATTTATTCAAAAGTTTAATGAAATTTATTATCATATGATTAAATTTTTTGATATATTTCTTAATAACATAAGACTTTGATTATCCATTGTTCATGTATTAACAAATTTGTCTATTATGATAATTAAATTATTGAACTATTATAATATTGTATTGCATAAACTTAAATTAATAAAAGCACAAAGGAGATCCTTTTTCAAAGAGTCACTGAAAGTACAAATTTAAATACACACACTAAGAAATAAATGAATAGATTTTTTAAACATTTTATCCTAATCAACTACCTCAAATTCCTCAGGCAAAATTGACCTATTATTATTCACAAGCAGTATCCATCGTTGCACCACCAAGTACAAGGATATATAGAACCACAAATATATGCACACATACACAACATATATAAACTTGAAACTCAAACTGATTTAGCACAAATCACCATTTCCAGAAATGTTAAGTGCACACCATAAAATGTTCATAAGTTTAGATGTATATAAGTTTTTTTTTATTCTTCACTTGTTATTTTGTTGTAAACTCTCGGGAATCATTTTCATCCCGTAGCCTTTTGTATTATGATTTTCTCGCAATCAATTGAGGCAAGTTTTGCCAAGCAATCTGATATTTATATCCATGAAGTTGTAGTTTTTATTTAAATACGTTGAAAAGCAAAGGAAGAGTGTAGATGGCTCTAATATTGCTTCTTTATGTTATCTTGAGCGCATCGCCTACTTTCCTTTCTCTCTATGGTGGTAGGGCCATCCTCCGTCACCTTCCTCAAGGAATCTTACTTTTAGGTGTAAGGAATTTGCCAAGAGTTTTCTCTATATAAAATAAATAAATAAACCTTTTTTATTTGTTCTTAAAGAAATAAGAAATTTGAAGTAACTTGGGTGCATTTTGAATTCATTTGCTAATTTGAGTAACTTAAAAATCTTAGATCTCCAATATGAAAACCTTTTCGGATCCTTTCTTAAAAGAAAGAGAAAGATTCCCAAAAAAAAAAAGAAAAAGAAAAAGACTCTATTTGAAACAAAAGATAAGGCACTCGATAGCTAAGAAGAGGAGGAGGAAGAAGAAGAAGAAGAAGAAGAAGAAAAGATGGGTGGCCACCAGCTCGCCCACCTACCACAGACGCCCATTCTTCAACCACGGAAGGAAGGCATCAGTAACATTCGCCTGCAATAGGACATTCCATGTATCTTTTCTCATACTATGCTATAACTTTTAATCAATAACCAACAAACCTTCAACTCTCTGTTATATAGATACTAAAACCATGTATCTTATAACCTTTTTACATGGTTTGAACTCGTGCATATGCTTTTTGACACGAAAATTTTAAAGAGACAGAATTGAACATAGATTTGAATAAGACCTCAAGTATGGAAATGAGTGAAAACATTTCTGAGGTATTTAGTCCGGTCCACCAACACAACCATTCTGTAGTTCACAAGTGCGTAGACATTCTTGGGACCCATAATCTTCGTTTTCATACGGCTTGCATTTATTTTGACAATCGGCCTGGCAATCGTCGAATTTGGACGCATTGGTGTTGATGATGAATGCGGTAGAAACAATCATGCACATGAGAATCACCACAAGAACCTTGTTTGCCATTTTCTTTGCTTGGTCTTTATTTTGCTTGTTCTTGCTGCTCACGTTAGCGCTTCTTGGAGATGGGTGTAGGAATGGCAATAGTAAAGGGAATAAAGAGGGTTGCACCTTTGGTTACGGCAAAGTTGTGGTTATTAAGAAGCCCAGCAATTCATTATTTTGGGTTACAAGACTTTGTCAATCCTGAAGAATTGTTACCTTCAAAGTTTGTTCGATTGCAAGACATGTTCTTTTCTTCGAAACTCCTATTTATACCAAAAGTGAAAATTGAGACACCAAGGTCCTTGTTTGTTGGTGTCGAAGGAGCCCCTAAAGCTTAATATCTAATTTTGTCAAGACTACTATACTACTCATTTTGGTGACTTAAAACACAAAATGTAGAATTCCAGTTCTCCATTTGTGGAAGATAGCAATCGTAATCCATTAAAAAGTTAGACAAAATGCAAAAATAATAAGGCTGAAGTAATTTGCATGTAGGCCACTACAAGTGAACAGCAAGAGACCCTCTCTTAATTGCGAGCACCGCTAGGGGAGGAGTCGCAACCACATCGCGAGCAGCCACATCAACCATCAATTCGTGAGATAGCAGCAACCCATGGAAATATTCACCAAACATCAGCGCAATTCAAGAGGTGACTGAGATAGTGATGGTCAGGAGTTGAAATTCGGGCCTCAACCCACGAAAGATGTGGGTGTGATAAACGCTGTCATGAAGGGGTTCGCCGATAAGAGCTAATTGATCAGCAATGTGGGTTACTTGTTGCAAGTATTCAGCCATTGTGCGGCTGCCATGACGCATGGATTGGAGTTCCATGAGAAGAGAAGTAGTGCGAGCGGTCAATTGAGCGGTGAAGGTAGTAGTGAGGTACTTCCAAATGGCCGCCGGCAATTGAAAGGTAGTTAATTGGGCCATGAGCGAAGGTGGAGAGGTGGTGAGAAGGCACCCCATGACAATCCAATCACAAACACACCACTGCGCGTGAGCCTGGTTAGGAACACGGGTTGGGGCATGAGGACGAGTAGTGGAGTCGAATGTAGGTGTGGGTGTGAGAAGGTGCGTTGGGGGTTCGGGTTCAGAGCCATCAGCGACGGGCTAAAGTTGGGCTACGTTGAGGAAGGGCTTGATCGTTGTCCTCTAGATGATATAATTACTGCAGTTCAACCATTTGGAGAGCGTCAGCGACGGGAGGATGGTAGGGCTCGGAGAGGGGTGGGTTGTTTCGGGTGGGGGGGGTGCTGGAAGCATTAGGCCCGATGTTAGAGGAAGTAGACATCAGGCCCGGTGAGAAGAGGATAGTGGGCTCGGGTAAAAGAGGGAGCTATAGAAAAGGCCCACAGGTAGGAGAGATGGGAGAAAGGGGAAAGGGAAGAAGAAGTGGCCAGAAGGACCGTCGGGCTCCCTACCAAGTTGATGCTGGCTTGGAAACACATCAGCCGGAGAAAGGAGAGGAGGTGCAGCTGTGAAAGGTTGTATATATGAGAAGGATTACAAATACAAGGGTACCCCTACATAGGTAGGTTACTCAAGACCCTGTAGGCGTGAATGTGCTGATGTGAGTGTGCAGGCTGTAGGTACGGTCAACAATTCTCTCGGAATAGAGTATTTCGCTGCTAGATGGCAAAGGCTTATTAAACCGACTTTCTTAAGCTGGTTAAAAGCTGCTATGTGTCAACATCTTCTGAAGCTCCAATCAGGGGCTATCTTCTGGCGGTTGAGAGAAAGCTAGGTTGGCTGCTGCCTCTAAAACTATCGGTGAAAAGAAAATTCAAAGGGGAACAAAGAAAACTTGTAACAAATGGTGAGTGCGAGAGAGAAAAGAAGGGCCGTAGAAGTCTCTATAATGTCGAAATAACAAGAGAGAGTGTGCTCTTGAGAGCTGAGAAAGGGTGTGCTGGGTCCTGGGAAGAGAGGAGAGTGAAGGTGTAACGTGCAAATGTTGTAGAGCACGTAATAGGGTCACGGATTTGAAGTGGATTATGATAGTTTTGAGTAAAATGGAGTCTTGACATCATTGGAGGATATTGAAACTCTGCTTTCAGAAGGAAAACAAACCATTGTTTTTAAATTTCATAAGTTACCTCTTGTTCTTACACGGGTGACTTATAGGAGTCTTCCTATGCCTATATTTCTAGTAGCACACGGCAGAAGGCATGGAAGCCATGCTTTCCCTTTACCTTCTTCCCCTGTAACAGACTACATATCTCGCCTCATACCCTATTATAGCTACTATAGCATAGGGCTTACATTTAATACGAGAGTCAGCAAAATAAAAAGTTTTTTTTAAGTTACACAAGTAACAGAAGACTTCTGTGAAACTATTTGAAACAGTTTGCTTTACTGGCAGCAATAAGAAAAACACCCATATTTGTTCCACTCGTTGACGTAGATTCAAATTTGACTGAACCACGCAAATCTTGGATTGCATATTTTCTGATTCCCCTTTCTTCTATTTGTTTCCATTTGTGTTAGCTGATATTATCTAGTATGCAATCTGATTTAATGCTGTGTGGGAAGTATTGTGAGAATAACTTATTCTGCTTTGTATGACAAGAAGTCTTGAAGCTATGGTAAGTGTAATTTAGCACTACAAATTGGTATTAGAGCCAAGTAAATTCTTATTTGCTATGGCTACCATCAAAATTGATGTAGAAAAATTTGATGGGAGAAATGGCTTTGTACGCTAGAAGATGAAGATGCGTGCTCTTTTGAACCAACAAAGCACTTCGATTGCATTGGAAGGGAAGGATAAACTCCCTCAAACAAAAATGGGTTGAATTTTTGGCACTCTACCATCAGGATGAAGACTCAAAATGGGAGTGATTAGGTGATTTTTAAATTTGATCAATTTTCAAAGTGAAAGCGCTTAGTTGGTATCAATACCCATATGCGTTTAGTTTATTGTACTAGTTATCAAGTAGCCATTTGATTTGTGTTTTATCACTTTTTTATATTGAGAAGACTAAATTCATTGAATGAAATGATTGACTACTTCCAATCCCAAGTCACGTCCTACTTGTTTCAAAATCATTGCTTAATCCCATCATCCCAATACCACACCCAATGCATTCTAAACGAAACTTTCCAAAAACTTTCCATTCTAAATACTATATCTTATTCAATTTCTCCTTTTGGATCTCTTTTAGCATTAGTTAGTTTTATTTTGAGCATAAAAATGTGAAGATTGTTTCATTAAAGGATTTTTTGACTAAAGTTTGCTTCTATGGTTCCACCTTAGTCAACAAGTTTCGATACTTTTTAGTACATTTATATATGTAGTGGGCGTCGGCTTAAAAATTTTGTGTTATTGCCTTTTGGCTCCACTATGCACTCCAGATGTCATTACTGTGAGATAAGAGGTATAGACTTGGAGGGAAGGGTGTAAAGACTAATCTTACTTTCATTTTCCTCGCATTATAATAAGTTAGGCTTTTCAAGCTTCAATTGTTAGGATAATGTTTGGAAAACTGAACATGAAATAAGGATTGATGGGTAAGTGGTTTGTGGTCTCTCTTCTCTCATTTGATACTCTGAGCAATTTAAAAGTCTTATATATGTACAAAAAAACAACCATTTTTTTGTTCGCAAGGGAATAGGAAATTTGAAGTATATTCAAGATTTTGAGGTGGGAAAAAATCAATTACTTAGGTGTATTCTAAATTCATTTGTTAATTTGAGCAACTTAAAAATCCTACATATCCAATACTAATTAAAGCCAATGCCCACAAACTACACGTCTATACAAATCAAAGCCCCAGAAAGTCGTGCAGGAAGGGAACCGGTTATCGAACATTTTTATTATTTATTTTGATTGCAAGTATCAATTTCTTCTTTTGATTTGGGATATCAAATCTTGCGGCCAATCTTTCATGGCATATTTGCTAGCAGGGTGTTACACTATATCAAATAAAACCGTATAGTGCTCTTAGAATGACAATAACGTTCATCAGTTCCTCTTTTTGTGAAAAATAAAAGTATAAAAACTGATAACCGAAACATTAAGACTGGATTTAAAAAAAAAATCGAAAATCCAAAACCATCTCTTCGAAAACATAAGATCCGATTAAAACTTCATGTTCAACCTTGAGCACCCGATACCATCATTCACGACACAACTCTGCCATTATTAGCAAAACGTCGTTCCATTATTCTCCTTAAACACCAAAGTCAAACATCTTACACACACCAAGAATGGTGCTTAAATAGCATCTTCTAAATTTTTCATTGAGGTTATACAAGGTTATTCTTGTGTTATGTCTTACTAAGGCCTAAAACCTAATAATAGGGTGAACAACTTGGAATACTTCAAAGGGTATTACTGTGAGTGTTAAATCATGGAACATAAGGAATCTTTTGAAGTCTATCACTACAAAGACTTACAAAGAGCAATCAAGTGATGGTGCAAACGGGAATGAAGACCTATACAGTGAAAGTGGGTACTTAAGTGATGGGGCAAATGGGAACAAAATGAAGACTTATACAGCGAAAGTAGGTACTTAAGTAATGGTACAATGGGAATAATTTTCTAAAGTCTATCGTTATAAAGACTTTAAAATGTTGCATATACAACAAAGGTCATTGAAAAATGTGATGTCCATAGCTTTGGGTTCTTAATATTTGAAGTCATTATAGGAAAGCATCAAAGTGATTTGATCTATTCGTTATCATCTCCACCAAAGAAAGTATTAATTTAAGGAACGTGCTTGGACTATTGGCTTCTCCTTCAACACTTCCAACTCAGCTTAGACTCATAATAGTTGCACCTGCACTACTCAAAAATCTCAACCCATAATCTATGTGAACTATACACATGATTTTTCAAAAGTCCAATCACCCCAAATCTTCAAGCCAATCCTTAATGGCATCTTTGCTTGTGGGGTTTTACACTCTGTCAAATAAAATTGTGTAGTGCTCATTGGAAGAAAAATAATGTTTGTCAGATTTTCTTTTAAAAAGCTAAATCTAAAATAGAAACTAATAAACAAAATATTAAAAGCAGATTTTTTTAAAAGAATCTTGAAATCTAAAACCATCTCTTCCAAAACATAAGGTCCGATTACATCTTCATGTTCAACCATGAGCCCCTAATACCATGATTCACTACCCAACTCTTCCATTATTTGCAAAGCCCCATTCCAATATTCTCCTTAAAAATCAAACTCGAGCATTTTAAGCTTCATAAACTTTCCATTGAGCTTATACAAGATTTTTCTTGTGTTATGTCTCACTAAGGCCTAAAACCTAATGATAGAGTCAACAACTTGGAATATTTCAAAGGGTATTATTGTGGGTGTTAAATTATGGAACACGAGAAATTTTTTAAGTTTACCACTACAAAGACTTACAAAGTAGAATCAAGTGATGAGAGAATGGGAGCCATTCAAGGACTTACAAAATGAAAGTGGAAGTACTCAAGTGATCATTTGAAGTCTATCATTACAAAGACTTACAATTTGGAACCAAGTGATGGGTGGAATGGGAAAAGGACAAAGACGTATAAAGTGGAAGTGGAAGTGGATAGTCAAGTCATGGGACAATGGGAATAATTTTCTAAAGTCCATCACTACAAAGATTTTAAGGTACTATATATATAACAAGGTCATTAAAATATGATATCTATAGCTTTGTGGTCTTAATATTAGAAGTCATTATAGGAAAGCGTCAAAGTAATTTGATCTCTCTATTATAATCTCCACTAAAGAAAACATGAATATAAGGATGTGCTTGGACTAGTGGCTTCTCCTTCAACACTTCCAACTCAAGTTAGAATCATAATAGTTGTATCTACACTAAATTCAAAAATGGCAACCCACGGTCTAGTTAAACTATACACATGATTTTTTAAAAGTCCAATCACCTCAAATCTTCAAGCCAATTTGTAATGGCATCTTTGCTTATGGGGTTTTACACTATGCCAAAGAGAATTGTGTAGTGCTCATCAGAAGAATAATAATGTTGATTGGATTTTAAAAAAAAATATAGAAAATTTTGATAAGCAAAGTATTAAAAGCAGATTTTTTTAAAAAGAAAAAGCTAGGAAATCAAAACTATCTCTTCCAAAACATAAGCTCTATTACAACTTCGTGTTCAACCATTACCCCCGGGTACCATCTTTCACAACCCAACTCTTCCATTATTTGCAAAGCCTAATTCCAATATTTTCCTCAAAAACCAAACTCGAACATCATAATCTCACACCAAGCATGATACTCTTCTAAATTTTCCATTGAGGTTATACAAGGTTATTCTTGTGTTCTAAATTCTCCCAGACGCACGAGCCTTCAGCCCCTAATCATTGCACAGTCATTGAGGGCATTTGCATACGCCTATTATTTTCAATCGTTGAGCATAAACTATATTGGTTGCCCAAAACCGTGAACGTTTCAAGGACATGTCTCCGTCTCATTCTTGGATACTGTAACTTTACCTTCTTTGAAAAGCAACCGTTTTCTTCTTCTCAAAGTTAACCAAAAAAAAAAAAAAATTCCTTCTTACTATATCCATCTTACAGTACAAAAAAAAAAAAAAAAAGGTCAATGCCTTACTGAAAAGGGTATTCAAAGCATAGCTGCATATTTTATTTGAAACTTAATCGACGTACCCGTCTCATCTCTCTATAAAAAGGCAAGCTCTTTGGAATAGAAGCATAAAAGTCTAGAGGGGTTAGCTTCTAAACAAAGGAGATGGCGATGAAGAATGTTGAAGTAATTTCTAAGAAGAAGATCACACCATCATCTCCAACACCCCATGAGGATAGAATCCACAAACTTTCATTCTCAGACCAGCTTGCACCCACTCATTACATTTCTTACATCCTTTTTTATCAAGCCAAAGACAAGGATGAAATGAATCAAGTCGAAAAATCTTCCCGGCTTAAGACTTCCCTAGAACAAACCCTTACTCGCTTTTACCCTTTGGCTGGAAGGATTAAAAAAGACCACTACGTTGAGTGCAACGATGAGGGGGTTGACTATTACGAAGCTCGAGTTACTTGCAAGTTGTCGGAAGTTCTCAAACACTTCAATTCAGAAATCTTAAGCCAGTTTCTGCCATTCTCACTCTCTGGTAATGACAGTAAAGCCGGAAGCCCCGAGGTTCTCTTAGCTATCCAATACAATAACTTTGATTGTGGTGGAGCAGCCATTGGTGTCTGTTTATCACACAGGATCGCTGATGGAGCTTCAGCCACAACATTTCTTAATGCCTGGAGTGCTACATCTCGTGGAGATGTACTTGAAGCAGTACATCCAAAATTCAATGGGGCCATGTACTTCCCACCGAAAGACATATCTTGGGGCAGGGGGGACATAGGTATCGCAAAGGACAAGATAGTAACAAGAAGATTGGTGTTTGATGAATCAAGCATCTCAGCGTTGAGAGACAAAGCTTTCTCGGCAGCCGATTTCGCCGTCAAGCTCCCTACCCGCGTTGAGGCCGTTTCAGCTTTCATCTGGAAGCGTCTCATGATGATATCCAAATCAAAGAAAGCAGCAACAAGAATGTGCATAGCAATTCATGCGGTGAACTTACGCGAGAGGATGGTTCCTCCCATGCCAGCGAATTCCTTTGGTAATCTTTGGTACGCCGCTGCTGCGATATTATCAGCACATGAGCTTGACCACGATGGTGATGATATTCTATTGAACAAGCTAAGGAGTTCAATAAAAGCAATCAACGCTGATTATGTGAAGAAACTACAAAGTGATGAGATTATAGATTCTCATTCAAAGATGGAGCAGCTGTACCTCAAGGGCGCGGCGGAGTTCTATAACTTTACTAGTTCTTGCAGGTTTCCACTTTATGAAGCTGACTTTGGTTGGGGGAAGCCCACCTGGATCTGCCGCCCCCGCTTACCATTTAAGAATCTTGTCGCCTTGATGAGCACAAGAGATGGACGTGGGATTGAGGCATTTGTGAACATATCGGAGGAAGATGCAATCATATTTGATCGTGATCCAAAAATTCTTCCATATATTGCTTGGACAATTGCTGAGTGATGTGCTAGAGCCAACCTTCAGAAGTGACTGTCGAATAAACTTTATTAATCTATTATCTTCTAAATAAGATATCTATGTTTTGATTGTAACGGAAGGAGTTGATGCATTTTTCTGAATCTCTTTCAATCTCCTCCTCTCCATTTATTTTATGATTTCTAAGATTTGACTTAAAATAAAATTAATACTTTGGTTTATATTAAAATATCTTTTTACTTCTTAGAATTGAATGATATTTCTCAATATTGTCATAGGTTTTTCTCACTGATAAACAATGGAACAATCCAAAATGTAGTAGAATTTAGCCTCGCTATGAGTAGGCAAATTTCACCAAATACTTATATGAATTTTTTGATCCATCTTCTAGCTCCACCATTAACTAAACAAAGCTAGTTGCCCACCTTCTATTCTATCTTATGATTAATTTTTTTACCAATTTGTTTGTAGTACTTTTAAAGAATGTGGAATATTATGAGTTAGGACTTCTATATGTTGTCTTTTAACCATGTTTGTTTTGAATGAAAATATTGTAGTGATATGTTGTCTTTGTCTAAACTTTTGTCATGCATGTACTTATAGTGCTCAATTTTTTTGCTATATGACTACATTCAAATTATGAAAACAGTTATATTCTTGAGTAGCGAGAACTTACTATGAAAATCAAATGAGATATTTGTCTAAATTTAGGATTTGATAAATAAAAAGAAATGAGAGGATAAAAAAGGTGTGATCTAATAGAAATAGAAGATGGAGCGATTAGTTTTGAAATGAGATAAAATTTGAAAGTGTGAGATTAAACTACTTTCAAGAAAGTGGAGATTAGACAAAAGTCACTTTTGATGATGTGATTACTTGACCTCATTTATTATTCCCCTATTTTGTTGATAGCAAAACAGACAGTAAAAAAAGAGTATTGTCATTTGCTAAGATCTTCTACCATTGGAATTTCCAATCAAAAACATAATCTCATTTACATGGCCCGTTGAAGTTCTCAAATGGATTTTTAAAATCAAAAGGCTAGGACCCATTTCCCTCAACTTTTTGTCTGCTTCATACGTGTATGTTGGTGTCTGTCCTGCGACATATAGGAATTCCACCCAGCAAAGGCAATCTTTCGAGAAGCATGATGATGGGTGCGTCGATGAAGTGCATGATGCAGGTTTTCACCCATCTTCAAGACCCATTGAGTCAAATTGTTGATAAAAATCACACATTTAAAGATAAAAACTTATCTTTTATTCATAAACAAGGAAAAACACTTTGATACGCAATGGAAGAATTGTTCCCATGTTAAGTTTACAGTTTACATGTCATTCTGCATATATTGAAAAACAACGGGAGGAGGCCTGGCGGTGGAATGAGATGTAAGAATCATATCTACCTTCTAGATGCCGTGTGCAGAGAAGACATCTTTACGGCTGCAGCTCAGGTGCCAGAGGAGAGAGGGTGAACCATGTCATATCCGAACACATTGAAAAGGAATCAGATTCTGACTTCCGCTACGACCTTCGTCTCCCCAAAAAAGGTTAGCTAGATTTGTCAGTCCTCCTGCGGGTAGACTCTTTTCAAATATCATGTCAGTGACATGGTGGTGGAAGAGCGAAACAAAAAGAGTAAGAAAGGCATCACATTTGCTTTTTTCGACCTCCTTTTTGTTTATAATGGAGACGATGAGTTCCTTATTTATCTTCCCAACCCTGAAAGCCTGCACTGCAGCCAAAGAATAAGTTAGACAGTCCCAAATCCGTACCCCCTCTTGACGATTATCTGCTGGCCATGTCTGAGCGTACGGCATTAAAGGAAGGTTGTGGTGGTTCAAGATGGCAGATCCAGTCTCAATCCTCAAGATCTTTACCACCACAATCCCTTTAAATATGCAACACAGGAGTCTGATGTCCTCAAAGTACACCGCGAAGTTTCTCCTCTCTGTTTGTATGCTTCTTCCTTTCTGACAGCGTTTTTAACGGATTTTTGGTTTCAACTCTCAACCCAGACGGGTCCTTTCTTTATGTTTCTGACGGCGCCCTGTGGCAAGTGGAAGCCTGGAATATCCATGCTCTTGTCACATAGCATTCTCTTCACGGCTTTTGTCATTCAGTTGATTGAAATATAGACCAGTAAAGAGCTGACTGAACCAACAGAGAAAAAGAACGTTGGAGAGTAGACCAGAGTTCTTGTACTTTTTCTTAAAGCGGGAGCATATGGCTCTCTTCCCTATGAAGTTATTATGGAACGTGAGCCTTAGATTACCTCGGTTAGGATGCAATAACCTCACCAGTTGTGTTGTAACTTGGGTGGAAGTCCAAATAACAGGTTCTCGAGGAAGGAGAAGACGGACATGATAGCAAAGAGCCAAGTTCGACGTGCTAGACCAGCTGGAGGCGGAGGTAGAAAATAAATGCTCGTAGCTGTCGCAACCATAACGTGACAGAGCGTAAATGATCTTAATGCCTGTAACTCTCTGAAAATAGGCGGCCTAGCTTCTCCCTCCTCACTCCCGCAGTTCTACTCCTCACAATTTCGAAGTTGCAAAGCCATTTCAACTCTCTCACTATCTATTACTCTCTCGAGAATGAATCCAGATTTGAGGGATGCTGCTCAGCAAGGACGCATCGATGCCTTGTACTCATTGATACGCAGTGATGCATATATTTTGGACAGGGTCGATGCTCTTCCGTTTGCGCAAACTCCTTTGCACACCGCTGCGTCTTCGGGGCAAACCAACTTTGCTTTGGAAATCATGGGCTTAAAGCCTTCGTTTGCAAGGAAACTTAACGATCATGGTTACACCCCCTTGCATCTTGCTCTGCAAAATGAGCGAACTCGTCTAGTACTTCGGTTACTAGAAATCGATGAAGACCTTGTTCGGGTTCCAGGAAGAGGAGGTTTAACACCTTTACATTATGTTGTGCAAAGAGGAGATCTTTATCTTTTGACCAGATTTTTGGAAGCCTGTCCAAGATCGATTAAGGATGTCAAGAGTAGAAGAGAGTCTGTTTTGCATATTGCCCTGAGGTCCGATAACATCGATGCCTTTAAGCTCCTTTTGGGATGGCTTCGGCGGGCTTGGTTGAAAAATGCCGCTTTTTGGGAGAAGAAATTACTAAACTGGCAAGATGAGGAAGGCAATACTTTATTACACATTGCAGCATCCAAGAATCTACCAGAGGTAAGTTCTCTCCACCAATTCCTGTAATGAACGAGGAGAATAAATTGTTATAATGGAGTTATTGTGAGGGTTCAATCTAAGAAGCTTGCTAAAAACTGTCTTCATACGGTCCTACTTGAGCTTTTAATTGGTTTAATTTATAACATTTGCATTTATTTTTTCCCTTTTGAATTTTGTTTTAGCCTTTTCTTTTTCTGTTGTGTTCAGGGTTTGATCCGGAGTTGTTGGGTTAAGGCAATGAGCTATTATAATTTCTTCAGCAGAGTTCCTAAACTCGATCATAAATGACATTGACATTGACATTATAAACTTTATAATGGCTCATCCACTGATATTAATTATTTACAAGCGTGAAAGTACCTAAACTTAATCATTCTTAATTGATCGATTCATGATCCTTTGTGTAACGTAACTCCACTAGTGAAAGAACCTAAGCTACAACTTGAAAATCAGGTCAACATGCAGGCAAATATAATTGATTATCCACCTCCGTTGCATTCTGACCATGCATGTGTTGAAAGTAATTTTGGGTTTTCGAGTTCATGCTAACGAACACATTTAGCGGCAGTATATCCTTCTTAGTGCATCAGACAAGACAAGAATCTATAGTAGCCGTATCAAACATCTTTTGTTGATACAAACTTCGTGTCCTGGCTATATGTTCTTAATACATACAAGTTCCCACACGTGGTCCGTAATAATGTTCTTTCTAATTGAAGAGTCCATTCTGTTGATGCATCAAATGTAAATCTTTATTCTACAACATATGCAGATGCTTATGTTTGGGAAAAAGTAAGATATTAGGAATCGATTGCAAGTTTTCTTATCTTATCCCTTTCATGGAAGCTCCCTCTAAGATCTTAAGTGCTGTTCCTCATGCAAGCATCAAAAGGGGAAAAAGCAAAAATAACATAAAGCAGAGAATGTGCCTTCAGTTCATCAGTATGTGTAGCTCTTAGTACGTCCAAGTGCCTAGGAACAACATTAATTAACAATATCTGCAAAGACAAGTCCTTTCATGTAGCCCCACATAGGCAAATTAAATGGCAGAAGTGTTAAGGATTTGAGAAATGAACTCTTATTGCATGTGAAGAGGTTGAATGAAACAGGACACAGTTTAGAGTTGGCTCTTAACTTTCAGGGCTGTGAGCATATGGATCTGAAGAACACATGACCAAGTTTGAACTAATGTTCTTGATATTTCATAAGACAAAGGTTACAACAGCAAGTTGATTGTGGTTCAACTCGTTGGCAAATCAAGTTCAACAATCTCTGCTTTTAAACCAGAATAGAGGCTACACGTTACACGTTTCTTTTTTGCCTAATAATAACAAAAGAGATGGTGTTGGCAGATACCAAGCATACGTTAAGTTCCCTTCGGCATGGTCTGCATTTTTCTTGATAGGTTCTAGTCAATGCTATCTTCTTGAGTGCTTAGCCTAGAGCTTTAATGTGAACTTGTCTGCCGTAGGTGTTACATAAGGTTATTTCCATCACATGCTAAAAGTTGTCTTCATATGATTTTATCTAAGCTTTTAATTGATTTAATTTATAACATCTGCAATTATTTTTTTCATTTTTGAAGTGTGTTATACCTTTTTTTTTTTTTTTTTCAGTGTGTTGAGAGTTTGAATATTATAAGCAATTATACATGGATGGATTTGTGATTGTGCATTTATTTCTCTTGCAGATAGTTCGATTGTTATTGGATTTTAGATCGTGGTTTCACTGTAAAGTTGATTTAAATGTCGTGAATTTAGAGGTCAGACAGTATTTGAAATTTCACAAGGACAAGAAATTAAGAATATGTTGCGACATGCCAGACTCTTGAATACTTTGTTTCTTCCAAGAGTTCCATCTCTTGTAAGCTATTTCAAGTCTCCTGTGCCAGTTGATGAGAAGTTCTACATATTCTTTTTACGTCAGAGAATGAGTATCTCAAATGAATCTCGCAAAGTGTTGTTGGTGGCTTCTGTGCTGCTTCTTGTGGTCACCTTCCAAGCAATAGTGAGGTCCATTGGAGGAGTTAGGGGTGTTGGCCCAAGAGAAATTGCCTCTTCACCCGCAGTGGGGACATCTACCATGTTACAGTACCCTTTCCTTCTTGTGGCAGCTCTGAGTCTTATAGGCTTTTTTGCTTCTTTGCTTGCAATATTCCTTATCCTACCTTGTGATTTTAAAAATGGATTGATCAACCTACCCTTTCATCTCCTCTCTTCGTTTTTTATTGCAGCTGTACTCATCATAGCTCCTAGGACCCTTTTTTTAACGAAGTGGATTACTATTACTAGTGGCTCTATGAACTACTACATTTTTTTCAGTTTCTCTGCCCTGCTTATTCTGTTGTTGCAGTCCCTTGTGAATTATAGGCGACGAAAACTTGTCAACGCCTTTCAGCCGGACGGGAAAGTGTCCGACCCAACTCTTACCTAGTCTTGTTTTGTATACTAAGTCTGTACACAGAACCCATGCTTGAGAATTGTTTTGTAAGAGCATGCACCAGCTCTTTTCCGAATATTCATGAAAGTTTGGAGCTGCTGTTATTGTGGGACAGGTTCAGTTTCTAGTTTACTGTGTTACTAGTTTACCTTAGCCAGTTGGCTAGTATTTGCCGTAGGAACTTCAAGCTGTATTTATGTTTTAATGCTTCGTAATGATATTGGTTGTATCAGCAAGTCTTCTGTGAATCAAACAAAAACCTTTGTTTCACAATGTCTTGTTCCTTGTTTCAATTGATCTATCCTGTTTTCAGCTAGCTCCACTTGCACTTGTTCTGTTATATTCAACCTGTACACTTACTGCATAGAGCGTACCAGTGACCTCCTATGAAATGTCATTTGTTTTCCTTTTTGTATTTCTTCTCTCAAAACGTTTTGTATTTGGTTGATGTGGTTGAGAGTCATCTGGATCCATTACATGGAGGTCGCCTGAAACAAAAGAGGAGGAAAATAGAAGCTCGAAAACTAAATTGACCAAATGAATCAGTCCATATATAGTGGATAAGCATGTAATGTTCCTAGGACAATGGAGTTTAGATCTTTGGTGATGAAACTGCCCATCCGCCTAAACTTCCCTGACAATAAAGTAGATCGTCTTCTTGTCGTTCCTAATAACAATACAAATAAGCATTTTAGATCTATTAGTAAAGGTATCATGATGTTATGAAGGATACAAAGTGTTATAAACCATGAGATGCTGAGACACTTTATGTAAACATGATGTTATTAAGAGAAGTTTTCAACTTTGGAGAAGCCATGGGATGCTGAGCTGCTTTTTCCCCAGTCATTCCTATGGATAGTCTACCAAATCTAGACCTTGATTTATGTCTCTTGGTAACAATATAGGATCCATGTGCATATCACATATAGTGTCATACATCCCAAACCCTTTTTCAATTTCCTTGCCCATCATTTGTTTTTATATTGTTTCTTTTAGCTATATGTTTTGACTCTGTATTTTGCTTTATCCTCGAAAAAAAAAATTTATTGTGCATAAAGTTTCAACACTGATGATGTTCCTTTAACTTTTTATAAAAAGTATAGGAAAAGACAGTAAGATCAAGGAATGTATAATTTGACTTTCTCTTTCACTAAATTAGCAAGAATAAGACATAAAATTTAGGTGTTGATGAATTTTAATATTGGTAAAGATCACACTACTAGCAATATGATTGCTAAAGTGAATCAAACTTGTTGAGAAAAAAAAATGTTGCTTTAATTTGTATAGAAAAAGAAGAAAAGATTACGAGATAAAAGAAGAAACAATTTTTCTAATAATACATTCAACTTTCTTTACTTGATTTATAACCATCATAGATCATATATATATTATACCTCAATATTCTTATTTTATTATAATAGATACAATTGTTTCTTTATAGTTTGTAGTTTTATATAAATATATAATTTAGTCTATTATATATCATCATAACAAGTCTATCTAGGATCAAAAATGTTTTTTCAAAGATTCCAATGTTCTTGTAGTAATTTTATATGAACATTTTTATACATCATCATTTGGATTTTGGTTTTTGGCCACCATTATCCCAGTTTTGGCAAGATAGATAGATCGTCGAGTATATTATACATAAAAAAATAAAGAAAAAGAAAAAGAAAAAGAAGGAAGTATTATGAGTTTGAGGTAACAAAAGTCGAACTATACACATTAGTCGACTTTTGTTACATATGCAGATGGCAACCCACAATCTAGGCGAACTATACACATTAGGCAAACTAGTTACACATTACACATTAAACTGCCTATCCGCCTAAACTTCCCTGACAATAAAGTAGATCGTCTTCTTGTCGTTCCTAATAACAATACAAATAAGCATTTTAGATTTATTAGTAAAGGTATCATGATGTTATGAAGGATACAAAGTGTTATAAACCATGAGGTGCTGAGACACTTTATGTAATATGAATTATTAAGAGAAGTTTTCAACTTTTGGAAAAGCCATGGGATGTTGAGCTGCTTTTTCCTCGGCCATTCCTATGGATTGTCTACCAAATCTAGACCTGGATTTATGTCTCTTGGTAACAATATAGGATCCATGTGTATATCACATATAGTGTCATACATCCCAAACCCTTTTTCAATTTCCTTGTCCGTCATTTGTTTTTATATTGTTTCTTATAGCTGGATGTTTTAACTCTGTATATTGCTTTATCCTCGGAAAAAAAGATTATTGTGCATAAAGTTTCAACGCTAATGATGTTCCTTTAACTTTTTATAAAAAGTATAGGAAAAGATAGCAAGATCAAGGAAGGTATAATTTGACTTTCTCTCTCACTAAATTAGCAAGAATAAGACATGAAATTTGGGTGTTGATGAATTTTAATATTGGTAAAGATCACACTACTAGCAATATGATTGCTAAAGTGAATCAACCCATTGAGAAAAAAATGTGTAATAATGTATATTACATATTAGGCAACTTTTGTTACATATGCAAATGGCAACCCACAATCAAGGTGAACTATACACATTAGGCGAACTGGATCTTAAAAAAGAAAAAAAAGAAAAAAACTCAAAAATCCAAACCATCTCTTCCAAAACAAAAGATCCGATAAAAACTTCATGTTCAACCTTGAGCACCCGATACCATCTTTCACGACACAACTCTGCCATTATTTGCAAAACATCATTCTGTTTTTCTACTCAGACACCAAACTCAAACGTCTTACACACACCAAGAACGGTGCTAACATAGCGTTTTCTAAATTTTTCACTGAGGTTATACAGGGTTATTAAAGCCACTTAATATCTTCAAGCTAGTCTTTAATGGCATCTTTGCTTGCGGGTTTTTTACACTGTGTCAAATAAAATTGGGTAGTGCTCATTAGAAGAAAGTTAATGTTTATTAGATTTTCTTTTAAAAAATTAAAATAAAAATAGAAAAACTAATAAATAAAATATTAATAGCAGATTTTTTTTAAAAAAAATCCAGAAATCTAAAACCATCTCTTCCAAAACATAAGGTCCGATTACATCTTCATGTTCAATGATGAGCCCCCAATACCATGATTCACAACCCAACTCTTCCATTATTTGCAAAGCCTCATTCCAATACTCTCCTCAAAAACCAAACTCGAGCATTTTAAGCTCACACAAAGGATGATACTTTTTTCTAAATTTTCCATTGAGGTTATACAAGGTTATTCTTGTGTTATGTTTCACTAAGTCTGAAACCTAATGATAGAGTCAACAACTTAGAATATTTCAAAGGGTATTATTGTGAGCGTCAAGTTATGTAACATGAGAAATTTTTTGAAGTATACCACTACAAAGACTTACAAAGTGGAATCAAGTGATAAGAGAATGGAAGCCATAAAAAGACTTATAAAGTGAAAGTAAAAGTACTTAAGTGATAATTTGAAGTCTATCACTACAAAGACTTACAAAGTGAAATCAAGTGATGGGTGGAATGGGAGAAGTAGGAAGACTAATAAAGTGGAAGTGGGTACTCAAGTGATGGGACAATGGGAATAATTTTCTAAAGTTTATTACTACAAAAACTTTAAGATGTTGCACATACAACAAAGGTCACTAAAAAATATGATATCTATAGCTTTTGGGTCTTAATACTAAAAGTCATAATAGGAAAGCATCAAATAATTTGATCACTCCATTATCATCTCCACCATAGAAAACATTAATATAAGGATGTGCTTGGACTAGTGGCTTCTCCTTCAACACTTCCAACTCAGGTTAGAATCATAATAGTTACAGCTGCACTAAATTCTAAAATTGCAACCCATAGTCTAGTTGAACTATACACATGATTTTTCAAAAGTCCAATCATCCCAAATCTTCAAGCCAATCTTTAATGGCATCTTTGCTTGCGCGGTTTTACACTATGTCAAAAAAAATTGTGTAGTACTCATTAGAAGAATAATAATGTTTATTGGATTTTTTTTAAAATAAAAATAAAAATAGAAAAATTGATAAGCAAAATATTAAAAGCAAATTTCTTTTTTATTTGAAAAAAGGTAGGAAATCAAAACCATCTCTTCCAAAACATAAGCTCCATTATGAACTTTGTGTTCAACCATTACCCCCCCATCTTTCACAACCCAACTCTTCCATTATTTGCAAAGCCTAATTCCAATATTGTCCTTAAAAACCAAGCTCGAACATCTTAATCTCACACCAAGGATGATACTCTTTTCTAAATTTTCCATTGAGGTTATGCAAGGTTATTTTTGTGTTATGTCTCATTGAAGGCCTAAAACCTGACATTAGAGTCAATAGATTAGAATACTTCAAAGGATATTATTGTGGCTGTTAAATTAAGGAATGTAAGGAATTTTTTGAAGTCTACCACTACAAAGACTTACAAAGTGGAAGTACTCAAGTGATGGTAATGAAAGTAATATGAAGACTTATAAAGTAGAAGTGAAAGTACTCAAGTAATGGGAATGAAAGCAATTATAAAGTACAATTACTCAAGTAATTTTTGAAATTTATAACTGCAAAGACTTGTAAAGTGAAAATGGTTGGATGGTAATAATTTAAGATATGTTTACTTATTCTTTGTTCTTTTGGAGCAACTTGATTTACATTCTTTCTGTAGTCCAACTTTGAAAGTTCTACGTGATTGTCAAAAAGCCACTCAAAAGAATTAAAAAAATGTTCATTTGTTTGTTAGTGTATAGTGTGTTAGTGTCTTGCCTTCACAAGACTTTGATTAGAAGTATTCTTATGGCAATCAATGAGAGATATGTTTGTTTTTTTTTTTTATCAGTTCTTTTGATAGTAATTTAATTTTCAATTTGTTTCTTTTTTTTTTTTTGTAAAAAAACTAGGATTCACTAAAAAGAAATGATTGCTTTCTTCCAATCCAATGTACATGCAACAAGTTTCAATTGCAACACTCCTAAAGACCACCATCTAAATGACACTTCTAGTGCACTTTTGAATGAAACACTCTTTCAACTTCCCAAAAGCTATATATTTGATATTTTTGAGTTTTTCACATCAGAAAGGAATAATTCTCAGGTGAAATTTAAATTGAATAAGAATTTCTTAAGTCATAAACTATGTAGAGTTGTTCCACATTATTAAGAAGTTATTAAGAATTTAGGTTCAATCTTATGCTCCTTTGCTTATGGACAAAAATTATTGTAAAAAGTGTTGCCTCTTATCCTTTGTTTGCTTATAAAAAAAATATATTTAAATACCCTTTCCCACCCAAAGGCAAAAACCTTAACCTTAGTCCCATCGAAGGAGTTTGATTACGAACTTCACAACATGGAAAATCCTTCTCCTCAACCCACAATGTTACAAGAATTATGAAGGATTTCTAAGTGAGCCACTGTATTTTCAGTATCTAATAAGATTATGAGAACTTGACGTGACCAAATTTGACTCATAGCTAAACCTCTATGCACTTTAACTTTGGTGTTGAAATAAATTCACAAAAAATAAGAAAATGGCAGGATTTTTTTTATTTTTAAGTGACAGATAAGAATGGCTGACTAGTTAAAGACAATAATTGATACCAGGCATGTTGAAGGAGCCATTGCCATTTCCCAGCCTCAGCCAATTAGAGATGTCAACGAATAAGCTCAAACGATTGGTTACTGAGCATTAACCAGGGATCTAAAATTAAGATTTCAATACAATTACACTGGAAACAAGGCAAACAAGACACACAAGTAACACCTACAGTGCAATCCCAGCACTAACGCTTCTCTGAGCGACCTAACATTATTCTCAATATTCTTCTCACCTCTCGCCAAATGCATCACTCGCCCATTTTGCAAACTTTTATCCCATAATTCGCAGTGCTACTTTAAAACCGCCTAACAATGCCAAAAGAAAAGCCCAACCTAAATAACAAAGCCAAGTATAAAATACACCATAATAGAGATGAGGTGATGATCATGTCGTGACAGTAATTGTTACGGTTCTAAAATGATATTAAACCTGCTATGTCAATAGGCTTAGTGTGAACCGTGAGGAATAAGGGTACTCCATTGAAGGAGGATAACAACACAGGAAAATCAAAGTTCCAGGCTTTTTCATCCATATTGTTCCCATTACTTTGTTTAACATTTATATTACAATATTAGTCCTAGGCCTGACTCAACCATAGGCCTGCCATTATCCTAGACCTAACCTTATAATGGGGCCTAAACTTAGGCCCGTAAGAGTAATACTCTACGAGCCAGTAACGAACTCGGTTTCAAGGATGAAAGTTTCCCAAGGCCTGCTGATGATACGGTAAAAGCACAACAATGGGAATCAAGCTCACTCCGTAGTGAATCTTGTACAATATGTTTCTGTTTGAAAATGAAGGTAATTGTTGTGAATCTTGTACAATATGTAGCATGCTCTGCAACTTTTTGAAGTCTTAGACATGCAGAGAGGCTCTGGTTTGGCTCGATTAATATGTTTTGAGGTCTTACTTTTGTGATCACTTGATAGTCTGAGTAGGCCTTAATGTTAGCTATAAGGGTACCTTTATGCGTGTAGTTTTGATTAAGCTGTTTGTGCTTTTAAAATTTTTTATTTTCATTGTAAAGGTTGACCGATCTGTGCTCTTTGTAAGCTTTAAAGCTAAGTGCTTGAATGAATTGCCATGAGCCATCACTTGTTTAGTTCTAATCTTAAACAACACGTCCTCCTATGTCTTTCGTTAGCATGTTCTAAACTCAAAATTCAGATAGACATACTCTGTTCTATGCTCAACAAATGTAACATTTTCTAGGACTGCCAATATGAAAAATATCTGGATATCTTTTCACACAAGGTTCGATCGTTCCATGGAACTCAGCGCTAAAGTTTAAAACAAAGGTAGTTGAGCTTAAGCAAATTGTGGTTGATGTCACTTATTACTTCACTCGATTGAATGATTCTTAGGCACCCAAGAACCACCCTTACATGGTGAATGCGAAAAATGCATTTGTAAAAGCCAACAAACGATTTAATAAGAGGACTTAAGAACATTGCTTAATCAATATTATTTTAATAAAATTGTACGGTTTATTGTTAAACATGTTTAAGTTATTTTATAGTAATTATTATGTGAGAAATTATAAGATTCTTCATATATAAATAAGATTATAATGTATAATTGTAAGTTGCAACAAATTTAATAAAAATGAATTCTTGCAATTTTCCACATCAAACTAATATCTGAACATCTAGATAGCATAGGATTTCCAAGTTTCCACTCTCAACATGCAAACTTAACATAAATTTAATACGAATTTAATAAGATGATAATGTATAATTGTACTAAGTCTCTACTAGGCATGCTGTTGGTGGTTCTGTTTTGTGTTTGTTGGCATTGTTTCTCTTTTGGTCTATTGATTCTAGGTTTCTAGTTTAGCCTCCTTTTCGACTACATCTGGCCTCTCATTCTGCCCCCTCGAGCTTTTTCCTAGTGCCTTCTTGGACATCCCCTTCCCGTATATCGAGCCTTCTGTTTTGTTACCTTTGACACCCTCAAGCTTCCTTTCTGCCTTCTTGAGCCTCTTGCTCTCACTTAGGCCTATATTGGGGTTCGCATTAAGCCCGTCTTTAGCAGCAGCTTATAGACTGGACCAGATTGAAATTTTCTTACCAAATCTTCAACACTATGTTGGATCTTCAGGCTACAACGAAATTTTAGGCAACGCCAGATATTGTCGGACGCTTACTTTTATGGTGGACCATCTGTGCTCCCTTGGTGGGCTATTAGTCAGTGCGTTCCCCTCCTCTGGCCGTAAAGAAACTTGGTGGACATTTCTAAGTTCTCTCCCTTCTTTGACTCTCATTTTCTTTTCTCATCATAGATGTTCATATCCTATCTACGAAGGTGTTTAGTTGTAGATTTACCTCTTAGATTCATGAACTAACTGTTAAATTATATTTTTAAATATTTTTTTATATGATAATAAAGTTCAAAATAATCTGCTTCAAACTTTGTTTGATGTAGAACTCTCTCAATATTAGGGGTATTGAAAAATATAGTGAGATACAAGAATTAAGGAGTATGTGAATATAAACTTATTTCTTTAATTCAAAGCTTAACTTTTAAATTGAACTTTATGTTTTCTTACTATATCAAAAGTCTTCCTTGAGATAGTTCATATTGTATCAATGTCGTGGTTTTGATGTTGTTGTCTCCACAAAAAGCTATCCAGGTTTTGAACTATCTCGAGGAATGTCTCGACGGCCATTTTCTTGAATTGTATCTAAAAAACTATTAGAACAGAGAAAATCTTAAACTCATTTATTTTTATTTGGTAAACCATTGTTCTAATTATAAGGGAGTCTATGACGGGGAGCTTAGGGAATACTTCAGCTGTATTTCCCCCCAAAATCTAATTAATGAAACTAAATCTTGAAAATGCTAATATGAAGAAATGTTGGAACATGACCACTAGGAGATAATTCATTATTATTTTTGGTGAAAGGTCAAGTATTATATCACCAAAGAAAATACAAATTGTTTAGTTACAACATTATTTCTAGACTCAACAATTGTATTTGGTTAATTTTGAAACATGTACCAAAACTTACTATAATTTATAGACTTTACTTTTTTGATTGATAAAATCTTTTTTCTTACATCCTTCTTAATTTTAACAATAATGGATGAGTTATCTAGAATTTTAACATTAAATCTTTTTCTATTCCTTTCTCTTTACATCTAATACAACGTAGTTTTGAATGATACATTGAATAGGGAGATAAGTCATTATCATATATTATTTCTTTTTTATTTTTGTGGTGGCAAGCATTTTCAAGTTTCTCAATTATGGTTTTGGTTCATGGACTTAAGTATGTGCAAATTTCAATTGAGTAATTATCCTCCAAGATGGCAATCAGCTCCCAAGTGAATGGGCTTTGCCGTTGGAAATGAGCTCAAAACACAAATTCAATTGGATGTCTAGTTTATCAAACTACTCATTGAGCTAAATTATTGAAACCTTTTTTTTCTTTTCCCACAATCGTTTTTGTCTCTGGTCTCTTCTATTGATAGTCGTCTCTTAGAATTCTATTAGATTTAGTGTTTTATATCAACTAACAGTGATTGCAAGACCTTTAATTACATCTAAGTTTGCCGATGAGGTTATACAGGATTATTCTTGGTTACGTCCAGCCCAGAGAGCACTGCTTGATAGTTTAAGCCTAAGGCTAGAGTCAACTACTCAGGAAGACTTAAAGATTGTTATTATGGTTGTTAAAATTGTGGAATTTGATTAATTTTCTAAAGCCTCCCGCCACAAGACATAAAGCCGAAGTTCATGGTTAAGTATAAGATTTGAATAATTTTTAGACAAAGACTTATAAAGTGAAAGTAATTATTGATTAGAGATGCAAAAGCTTTTTTTGAAACCTATCTAGACGAAGACTTCAAAAGATATTGTTGTGATTGTTAAAATTGTTGAATGGGACTAATCTTTTGAAGAAAGTGAACATTTTCAGAGGAAGTTTTATAAAGTGAAAGTTTTCATGTGATTGGAAAATGGCAACAATTCTTTTGAAGGCTATCATGATGAAGACTTAAAAAGTGAAAGTGCTTAGATGATTGATGAATGATGACCACTTTCTAAAGTTTATTATACAAAGAATTCCAAAGTAGAAGTAATTGGGTGATTCGAAAATGTGAACATTTTGAAGTCCTATCACTATGAAGACTTATAAAGTGAAAGTGCTTAGGTGGTTGGTGAATGTGAACAATTTTCTTTACTCTTTTCAATATAATGACTTATATGTGAAAGTGCTTAAGTGGTTGGTGAATGTGAATGATTTTTGTAAGTTTACCACTATAAGGACTTACAAATTGAAAATCTTAGGTGATTGGTGAATGTGAATAATTTTCTAAAGTCTACCATGAAAACTTACATCTTGGAATGCAAATTAGGATTGCTTTTCAATATTCTAAAAGAAAAAGGAAGAGGCTATCAATCAATCAATGACAAATTTGTCAAAAGTTTAGGTTATGACAACAAGGACATCAATAAAAAAACTTTAAAGCTATCAAAAGACCAAGCACATCCAACTAGCTTTTGATAACAATTTGATTTTTGTTTTAAAAAAATCAAGATTCATAGAAAGGAAAGATTGACTACCTTTAATTCTAAGGCTAAATCCAACACTCTTTGATACATTGTGAAAATATTTTGCCCCACGCTTTGTGCCAAAGACTTAGAAATTAATGTTAACACAAAAAAACAAGTCAATAATGGCGGAGACAAGTTGACAGCTCTTTTGGATGCTTATAATCTTGCTAACAAATACCTTGTTGATTGGGCAAAAATTGTTGGATTCAAGTTGAAAGTTCTTGTGCTACAAAGCACATGGTGGGCCGTGACTCAGGGGTGTCACTAGCACATTGCAAGGCAATAGTCACCGTAAATATCACATCTTGTGCAATTTGTCCTTGGGGTGATGGGAGTCTTTGATCCAGCACATCCTTCAAAAGAAATTCTGTATTATCTGAAATTGATGTTGATGTTGTCGACTTGGAAGATGTGAAGAAAGATAAAAGCTCTCTTGGGTGCCTTCCCATCATAACTTCTAATGCCACCACACCAAAGCCATAGACATCACATTTTTCTGTAACTCGCATTGTAAGTGCAAGCTCTGTGCATCCATTAAAAAAAGAAAAAAGAAAAAAGGTAATCCTTTATTTGATGCTTATCATAGAAGTTATTTTTAATGCTAATGAAAAGCTAAATTATGAACATGAAAACACATAAATTTGCTACTAGACAAGAACAAAGACTTCCTAATATTTTGAAGTTTTTCCTTTCTTTTTTAAGGAAAACCTTTAAGGTTGTAAACTTGTGTGTAGTGTACTTTTCAATTTTTCTAATGTTATTATTATAGGAAAGTAATTAGTATTAAGAAAAAAACCATGGATGACTCCAACATAAATTAAAAATTAGATTGTTAGCCTACCTGGAGCCATGTAGCCATAGGACCCAACAACTGTCGTCCAATTAGTTGAATCTGGATTTAATAATCTTGCAGTACCAAAATCTGAAAGTAAAGGCTCAAACTCTGACTCAAGCAATATGTTGTTTATGGTTATGTCTCGATGCACAATTGGTGGATAGCAATCATGGTGCAAGTAAGCTAGTGCATGAGCCAAACCTTTCACAATTTTCACCCTCGTACCCCAATCAAGCTTTACTTCCCCTTTCAACTCATATAATACATTTCTCAAACTGCCTTTCTCTATGTATTCATAGGCTAAAAACATGTAGCCCCTTATGGAACAAAACCCATAAAGCCTAATGATATTACGGTGCCTAACTTCAGTCAACACTTTAATCTCATTTTCAAAGCTCTTACAGTTGGCTATAGGGATATTAAAGGAGTCTGAGATTTTAAGTCTTTTAACTGCAACAATTTGACCTGTTGGAAATGCTGCTTTGTAAACCTTTCCAAATCCTCCTGTTCCAATGCAATATTTCTCATCAAAGTTCTCTGTGGCCGTCACAATATCTTGGAATGTGAACTTACCCTCCCTATCCCATATCAATGACTCAATCATTTGAGCATACTCTTTAATCGTTTGTCTTTTGTTGAGGAGTTTTATCTTCTTGTAACATATTATAAGTCCAACAACAATGTTTGCAAATAGCAGCATGACACCAATGGGAATGAAGACAATTAAGAGAAGCATCTTAAAATGGTTTTTCTTTATGGAATTTTCATAACAAAGAGGTAGCCCTTTTGCATCTCCACATAGGCCTGAGTTTCCAATATAAGTTTTTGCTGGTGCTTCTTCAAAAACTCTACTAGTTGGGATTGGACCTATTAAGTTGTTGTAGGAAAAATCTATGGAGTTGTTGCTTAGACTAACCATGTGTGAAAATGATGCTGGGATTTTCCCTGAAAGTTGGTTATGTGAAACATTAAAACTCTGTAGTGATGAGAGCTTTGCAATGTTTTCAGGGATAGTTCCTGAAAGTGAATTATGGCTAAGGTCCAATAAGTATTGCAATCCAGTAATGTAACCAAGCTCAGGTGGTATTTTACCTGATAGGTTGTTGTTGCTAAAGTCCAAGCTTAATAATTTGTCACAATTCCCAAGTTCTTTCGGTATCTCCCTAATCAAATTATTCCTAGACAAATCAAGATACTGTAATTCACTCAAATTGCCTAGATTGCTTGGAATCTTTCCTACTAAGTAGTTTCTGCTCAAATTAATTTTGTAAAGGTTTAGATTTCCAATTACACTTGGAATTTCTCCAGACAATTCATTAGAGTTTAGATTTAAGTCTTGTAGTTGAGTCAACTTCCCAAGTTTTGTTGGAATTTCTCCAGAAATTTGGTTTTTACTCATGTCCAAAACAGTGAGAGATTGACATTCTCCCCATTCCGGTGAGATTTGACCCACAAACTGGTTATTGTTAAGAGATATGAAAATAAGATTTTGATGAACTCCAAATGCATTTGTAATGTTTCCATCAAATCGGTTCCTTTCTAATCGTACTCTTATTAGTTGTGAGCAATTTCTCAAGCAACGTGGCAATTGCCCTGTGAAGTTATTGCTACCCACAGTTAAATTTTGTAGACTAAAGCTTCTACACAATGTAGATGGCAATTGTCCAGAAAAGCTATTGTTGGTGAAGTCAACTATTTTCAAAGATGGACTATACTTCCCAAAGTCACTCGGAATACTACCCGAGAAGTTATTGTCAAAAAGATATATCTCTTTTAAACAATTGAGGTGAGAGATGGTATTTGGAATTTTCCCAAAGAGCTGGTTATTGCCGAGACCAAGAGTTTCTAGCAATGTCATATTTCCAACCTCCCATGAGATTGTGCCATTGAGATTGTTGGAGAAAAGTTGTAAAAATTGAAGCCTTTTAAGTCTCCACATTGTTGGAGGAATTGGACCTGAGAGTTGGTTCATTGAAAGGTCTAACTCCCTTAGATCTTCTAAGTTTCCAATTTGGGAGGGAATTGAGCCAAAAAGATTATTTTTATAAAGATAGAGACATTGGAGTTTTTGCAATAGGCTTATTTCCTGTGGAATTTCCCCAGAGAATTCATTACTATGGAGACTAAGATTTTTTAACAATGTCAAATTTGCAATCTCTGGTGGGATTTTGCCAGTGAGATTATTGGAGTTAAGATATAACACTTGAAGGCTTGTAAGGCTCCACATTGTTGAAGGAATTGGACCAGAGAGTTGGTTCTTTAAAAGATCTAATACCCTTAAATCTTTCAAGTTTCCAACCTGGGAGGGAATTGAGCCAAAAAGCTGATTTTCATTAAGATAGAGATATTGGAGCTTTGTCAAGAGGCCTATTTGATATGGAATTATACCCTTAAGGTTATTGGAGAAAATTCGTAATGCTTGAAGGTTTGTAAGGTTACATATTGTTGGGGGAATTAGACCAGATAGCTTGTTTTGTGACAAGCCTAATTTCCTTAGATCTTTCAAGTTCCCAATTTGGGATGGAATTAAGCCAGAAAATTGATTACAACCTAGATAAAGAAAGTGAAGCTTTCTTAATAGGCCTATTTCCTTTGGAATTTCCCCATGAAGCTGGTTTTGTACTAAATTAAGATGTTTGAGCAGGGAAAGATGGGAAATGTTTGGTGACAATGGTCCTTTGAATGAATTATAGGAAAGATTAAGGTATTCAAGCTTGGCCAAATTAGTAAATACCACATCTGGTATTGGTCCAGTCAAGTGATTGTAAGACAAGTCCAAAAACGTCAAGTTTTGACAATTGGGTATAAATCCTGGAAATGTTGAAGTGAGATTATTGGAAGCAAATCCAAGGTGGGTCAATAACGGCATGCCATAAAACTTAGACCAATCAGCATTTACTAAGAAGTTTTCTCCAAGGTCTAAGTACCATACCTTTTGAAGATTGGCAAATTGATATGGGATTGCACCATCGAGGAAGTTGGCATAAAAGCTTACGTACCGAAGCTCCATTAACTGGCCGATCTTTGAAGGTATTGACCCGTGCAGATTGTTGTGGCTGAGGTCGAAACGAGTGAGGTTTAGGAATGGAGTGAAGTCGAAATACGATAGTGTCCCATTGAGCTTGGCACCTGAGAGGTTTATTTTGGAGACTGATCCTGTAGAATCACAGGCAATACTTGTCCAGTTGCAAAGGTTGACAAGGTTGGAAAGGGACCACGAATTGAGAGAAATGGGAAGGGAAAGGCTATTTTTCCATTTGACTAGAGCTTCGGCTTGTGTTGTTGGTGATGCTATGATTTGCAAAGAGAGTAGGGAGAGTAAAAGCACATACAAGAGAAGATGAAGAGGCTGGGGATTTCTTGCCATGCTCGGCTTCTAACTTCTATGTGTAGTGTTTTCTAATCAAGGCTTGATATGTTATTGCAGAGAGAACGCAAGAAAGAGAGTCTATATATGGTCACCCGAATCTGAATAGAAGACAAATTAAGTTACTTGTTCCAAGTATTTTCTATGAAAGTGGCAGGTTTTGAGTGCTTTTTCCATTTTGTTTTGTCCAAGAATGATGCTATTTTCCAAAGACCTTTTCAAACACTAGATTAGATTAGATATATCATTTCTTTGATAATACTTTTCCTCCCCTTATAGTATTAAGATTCAGTTGTTAAAATAGTCAAAGGTGATATTAAATCAAAAGGCAATTGACTCAACCACGTTGTGGTGGCTTGTTGGTTGTCTACAAGAATACATCAAAGTGGTTGTTGGGCAATAACATTATTACTAATTTTCCTCGCCTACCTACCAAAATAATTCCTTAATAATATTTTTTTAATCAAAAGCGATAAATGAAAAAAAAGCCAAGAGACGCAAAAAACCAACCGTTTCTTATACCAACCTTTTCTTATAAATAAAATGGTCCAAATTTCTAGAAAAGTTGCATTCCCGAACCCTGGCTGTCCCATAGAACAAATGCATGCAATGGAGAATAAATTGAGTTGAATAGAACTTCTGTGTGACTTATTTTCAAGGATCAAAGTTAAATACCAATAAATGGGTGTCTTGTATCGTATTTTATGGTTCCCGTTTGTAATAGAAAAATTTTCAAATAAGATTGTTAAATGACTTACTTTCTTCCGTAAACCCAACTTATAAGAAAATAGAATATATCTACGCATAAAGAGTATAAGAAAAATGTAGACACATGTTGGGTTTCAACATGTCATTTTGCCTTAACATAAGGAAACACTTCTTACAAGGATGCAATCTATGAGTGAAAAGATACCTCATTTGAAATCTAAGTTTTATGTCATATTAAAAGGTCCACTTGTCTCTTAAAACTAGCTTATAAGAAATAGATTTCATTTCAAATATAAAGAATACAATATGCCTAAAAATTAATAATGTGGGACCTACCCCATATTCCAACAAAAATGAGAATGAATTTTCTAAGGGAAGCCAATGGTTATCCATGGATTAGGAGAAATGCTATTTAAATTAAAATTTTGAAGTATTCTACCTCCATCTATCTAAAGTGGAATGACAATGAAATACTACTTGTAAACGCCAAACTACGATTCCAAGACAGTCTACTGATAGAAGGTTAGTATATTAGCACGAAATATTTTCTCCCTTGATTCCGTGCATCTTTCACCCTTTAGGATGCTGCATGAAGTTCTCTCCCAGCCTCATGATTGTGAACCATTTGTTGGGAGTGAATCGATATAGGTTGAAGTTTCATAGAATCTTATTCTAACATAGTGTGGTATGGTTGGATTTTAGTTATATAAATTTCCTTATTTGCCTTCCTTCATCACATAAAGTTGTACTACAGTATATTTCAACTAAATGATTATCAATGTTGTCAACTCTTGTGTGTTAAACCTTAGTGTTGGATTCTAAATATAGTCACTGAAATTTTTATAGAGGATAAATAAAGTTCTTTGTGGTATTTTTTTAAGATATCTATTATTCGATTCATAAGCCAACTTGAGAGTAAACAAAGTCAATTATCATGTAAACAAAAATCTAAATATATTTTTAAGTATTATGAAACTTACTACGTAGATTGTAATATGTCTTTTCATTATGATTGTCAAATTATTGAACCATTGTAATGTCATATTAAATGAGCAATGTGTAAGCTTAACTAATAGGACCTCATAGCCAGAATATTAAGAAGGATATTGAGTTTTGATATCATATTAAGAAATCCATTATTTATCCAAAATCAAACTTGAAAATTAGTAGAATTCATTACCATATAAGTAGCAATTTTAACATATTCTTTATTAATGTAAGACTCATTATCTAATATTTTTCGTCATTGCACAACCTTTAGGTGCTTCTCTTTGAATTCTTAGTCTAAGAATGTTCCTATTTTCCAAGGATTTGAATTCTTAGTTTGAGAATGTCGCTATTTTCCAAGGATTTGAATTCTTACACCAAGAATGTCGCTATTTTCCAAGGATTTGAATTCTTACTCCAAGAATGTTGCTATTTTCCAAGAACCTTCTAAAACAATAGATTAAATCAATAGGCATTCAACTACCTTGGTGTGGTTGTTTACCGAAGTGTTTTGTAGAATAATGCCTCAAAGTGATTGTTAGGTAATAACAATGTTATTATTAACCATTTTCCTAACCCAAATTCCTTAGCAATATATACATATACATATATATATATATATATATATATACACACACACACACACACAAAAGCAATAAAGAAAAGGCAAAAAAAAAAAAAAAACACAGAAAGACAACCTTTTCTCATAAATACAGAGTTGGGAAATTTCTAAGAAGTTACATTCCTAGGCCCTGACTATGACATAAAATACATGGATGCACTGAAGATTAAAGTAAACTGACCGCAAAGTTAGTTGACTAAAGCTTCTACATGACTTATTTTCTAAGGCACACGGAATTTTCTACTTCTTTTCAAAAAGACTCCGAAACAAAATTAAAAAAAAAGTCATGGTGGAAACTATTAAGTATGGCTTGAAATTAAGGTTAAAGACAAATATTATTGGTATAATCCAATTCTGTCAAAGTATTAAGCTTTTAGGTGAAGAAAACATGTGATCTTCATAGAAAGGACCCATAATTATATGACACATTTAAGCCAAAAATTTGATCTGTTCTTTGAACCAGGATTTTATTGGCAAATACTAGGACCTAATAGGTCCCATAAAGCTTAATAACACTGCAGTACCTAACTTTATAAACAAATAAGTCTTTCTTAAAGCTTTTGCCATTGATCACCTTGAATGTTAGGAGACTCACCTGCTGAGTCCTTTTTTAATGCAACAATTCTGACCTCGTAGCCTCGCTTTACCCTAGGATGTCGAGGAGTCTAGTTAGCTACAGTAAATGGCATATTGCTTTTTCGTATCTGTAATGAAGAAATGCAGTAAAAATTGTAGGACTCACCAATAAATGTGAGTTCCTTGGTTACTCATGACATTATGTTATCATTTACTTGCAAACGATACTTTTGTTTCACTGGTAATAAAAGCTTCTCTTTTTGACAGGGAAAGTGTTGTTTGAATGAAAAGATAACACCCTTACTTTACCAATAACACAATAAAAAAGAAATACTATTTACAAACACTTCTCAAAAAATGATGTAGAGCATTATTGGCAAGAGGTTTTTCAATTATATCATTCTTTAGCTAAGGATTTAGTTTGATGGATATTAAGTGCTGCGTGTCTCTCAATTTTTCTTATATTCTTTTTTTTTTCTCTCTTTTTCACCTATAGTGTTGCACGTCTCTTAGGAACGGAGTCCTAATATTGTTGAAACTGCACTTTTACCACAATTATGGATGGTTACCACAAAATATTTTTTCCGCTTAATCAAAGCAGCATTTAACCTATGATCCCTTCATGTTGCAAGCATGAAGCTTTATTTAGGCCTCAAGACAGAGAATTGCTTTGTCTACTACGAGTAAATCTATATAAGCTGAAGTTTTATAGAAGTAGTTATAACACATTTCACCATAATATTGTTGATTTATAGTTATATGAAATTCCTTATCTCACCTTCCTTCATTCCATATTAAATTATACCGCAACATCTACTATCTTAGAGATGAATGTAAAGGATCTTATACCTGCTATAGCATTAGCTGGACTAGCAAAGTCAATAATGCTTTGTTCTTTCCATTGTGTTGAAAAAACACTACACAAATTATTGAACAAATACAAATACACGAAGTTTTGTTAGAATATTATTGCACTTAGATTCAACTTTTGAGAATATAATATTAGCTATTTGTATTTGGACATCTATCTAAAGTGTAATGAGCTTAATCTTTTTAATGTATTATTGGTAATTCAAATTTATGAACTTTTTTTGTTGTAAAACTTATTTTTTTTAGTGAAGTATGTTTTAACTTGATACATAATAAAAGTTAAGAAAAAAAAACTGATTGATTTTAATCACTAGTGCTCCAATCATCACGCTAAGGATTGTTTATAAATTACGTTACACGGAATCTCATCATCTAATGTTTTCTTTCACAAAATCCTATATGAACGGAAGACGTCAAAACTTTATCAGGTTTTGAGTGCTTCTTGTACCATTTTTTTGGTCCAAGAACATTGCTATTTTACAAGAACCTTCTAAAAATAAGGGCGTTATATTTTATTAAAGGCGATATTAAATCAAAAGGCTTTTGACTCAACTTGGTTGGAGTGGTTTATGGGAATGACCGTCTAGAACAATACATCAAAGTGGTTGTTAGGCAATAATATTATTACCTATTTTTCTTGCCTCCCTGCTAACACCGTTCCTTAAGTGTTACCAAATCTTCTCTCTCTCTCTCTCTCTCTCTCTCTGTGTGTGTGTGTGTCACTTGTAGGGCTAAGACCCACCTGCTAAAATAGTTGAAGGTAAGATTAAATCAAAAGGCATTCAACTACCACGTTGTGGTGGTTCACCGGAATGATTTTCTAGAATCATACCCCAAGTGGTTGTTAGGAAATAAGAAGTCTATTGTTACCCATTTTCCTAGCCTACTTACCCAGAGTTTGGAAATCAATAAAAAGTTACATTCCCGGACCCTGGCTATGACACAAAAGACATGGATGCAGTGGAGATTAAGGTAAATTGACGATAAAGTCAGTCAACTAAAGCTTCTACATGACTTATTTTCTAAGGCACGCGGAATTTTCTACTTCTTCTTTTCGAAAATCCTCCGAAACAAAAGGGAAAAAAATGAAGTCATGGTGTAACTTGTTAGGTATGGAATAAAAAATTAGGGTTACAGACAGATATGATTGGCATAATCCAGTTCAGTCCAAGTATTAAGCTTTTAGGTGAAGAAAAAAATGTGATCTTCACAGGAGGGACCCATAATTGTAGGCCATTTTAGTAAAAGATTTGATCTGGACTTTGAACCAGGATTTTATTGGCTAATCCTCAGAAGTACTAGGTCCCATAAAGCTTAATAAGTCTTCTTAAAGCTCTTACCATTGACCACCTAGGGTGTCAAGAAGACTCACTTGTTAAGTCTTTTTTTACTGCAACAATTATGACCTCGTAGCCTTACATTATCGTAAAATGTCAAGGAATCTTGTTAGTATAGTAAATGGCATACTGTTTTTCGTATATAATGAAGAAATGAAGTAAAAATTGTAGGCCTTTGCAATAAATATTATTCCAATTGAAAGTCAATCTCGGGACAACTGGAGGGAAGCAAGTGTTGTATTGAGAGGAAGAATATGTTTGTTTTTCCGATCTTTTCCATTATTGAGTTATCGCACTAAATTGCATGAGTAACAATCCTAGACAATTATGCCTTTGATATTTATAAGTGATAGTGGTAGAATTTAAGATTTTGCATCTGTGCCTTCAAAAGACTTGATAATTTTTTTTTTTTAATTTTGTGAACATGGACATTTTAGCATTTTTTGAAATTGGTCTATGACAGCGAAACCAAATAGCCTTAACTAGAGGGGATAATTGCATTTGTACTCATCTACTCCTTTGAAAGGAATTATTCTGACAAGTTTCTTTCTCCTCCTATTTTTTGTTGAAATATGAAATACTTCTGGCATTATTTTCCTTCAAATTTTTGTTACCACTTGTAACCTCATAATGATACGAGAAAGACGTGGTGAACATGGCTCTATCTCAGTCAAAGGTCGAAATAGGCCACCAAATTCAGGATGTTTATACAGGATGAATTCCACCAAAGAAACCGGTGAGCCCTACCGAAGAATACAATGGATGGTACCGTCGTCAAGGGTCCCCAAAAAATTATGAAAAGGTGCTTGTAACACTGGTCGTTCAATTTTGGACTGTATTTTCTCTTTGTTTACTTTAGCATTTTGACCCCTATTTTTTAGATTGTCAAAATGTGGGATATAAATATCTGCCAGCGTGTTGTGTCGCGTTGAGAACACTACTATATTTGTGTTTATAATCTTTTTCTATTAGAGTGGTAGTGCTTAGGATACTTGCTCCTACCGAACATGATGCCGTTTTGGCTGATGAAGTGACAAATGGTGGACTTCATGCAATCAAGTTATTATCACGATCGATTAGGAAGGTCATTTGAAAAGGATGCTTTGTATTGGATAATTCGTGACCTTTGGTAGGCACTGGTTTCAGACTATTAATACTTTTAGGTTCAGAATAAATTTGCCTATTGAATTAATGAGGATTTCTTCAAGATCTCTTGTGCCCGAGTGCCATGTAAGATTTTTGTTTAAATGAAAGTCCTCTTTTTTCATGCATAAAACAGTCTTTCTCCAAGTCATACATTACTCTCACCTTTAGAACAAGATTTTTGATAACATTTTGAAGAAAAGTGGAAGAGCACATACTTTTTTTATTCAACAAACCATGCCTTAGGATAGTTTTAAGCACATGATGAGTTATTGGAGTAAGGCATGGTTTTTGCCAATGTTCTTACTCTTATAAGGACATGATGCATTACTAGAGTAAGGAATAACTACATGAGTATCATTCATAGAGAATTATGTCCTAGATTTTGCATTTGTGCCTTCAAAATGCTAACTAGGAATTTTTAATTTTGTGAATAGGAACATGCTTGCTCTTGTGAAACTACTTGCAAGTTCTAGAATTTATGGCTGAAAACCAAGGTTCGTATATAATTGTTTATGACAATGGTTTACATTCAAAGATAACTTGTGAATAGATCAGGTCACTTATATTTTAAGCTTCTTAATAAGAAATTTCAAAATTAATCTCCTTTTCATACTTCACTGAAGAAAATATTCTTTAAAGCTTATTTTGATCCTATTATGGTTTAATATAAACTACTTCTACTTTGATAGTTTGAACCTCCTAACTATTGGTACCTTTACAAGCTCATATGTAGAAGTTAGGCATGAACCAAGTATCTAACTTAAGCTTTGTGTATCTTTTATCTTATATTTCAGTTAGTCATTGTTTAGTTTTTCACCCTAAAATCATGCTATTGCTTAATTATACCATGTTACCTTGGTTGGGTATGGCTAGTGTTTGTTATCAAAATTAACTAGCCTTTTGCATCAAGTAATATGAATTTCATGTCATGTTTAGATTGTCTTAATTATACCATGTCATTTGGTTAGACACAACTAGTGTTTGTCATTGGAATTTAGAGGCCTTTTGTTCCAAACCATGGGAGTGTCAGTTTTCTAAAGAAAGTCAATAAGATTAACTTCTTTTTAAACAAATATTTGTTAGTCTTTCTTTCTTCCTAGATAATTAAGATATTTTGTAGCATAAATACATAATAATACCCAAGTCCTCCCCAACCTACTTTCCATTTGTTAAAATTAGGCCTATACTCAAAACACATGTTTAGAGGTGGGTTACACTAGGCCATTAATAAGGCCACATAATAGGCCATCTAGAACTAGTATGGGATTGCATAATTCCTAACATACCTCCTTTGAAAGGCCACAGGCTAAAGTGGGACATAACCCAACCTAGGAAATTAACATCCAGGCCTTGTATGGTGAAGATAAACTAAGGTAACTTGGTGGCCTGGCCTAGATGTAACTTGGCTTATTGATGCCATGATAAAACTGGGACCCACACTCAAAATTCGTGTTTCGAGGTGGATTACCCTAGGCTATTAATAAGGCCATAGAATAAGTCATCCAGAACTAGTGTGGGACTAATAATTCCCAACACCCTTCACTTTAATTTGTTGCAGTAACATATTTTAGACTATGCAACTTCTATTATCTATGGTCTCTAACGGTGAGAATTTCAGCTCGTGGGAAAGATGCATTTCCTTCTCTCTCATCTCTTTTCTTTCTTCTTACGATGCGTAGACGTACTCGGAGATAAGGAATGGCACTCTTTATAAGCAAAGATCATAAGGCTGACCCTAAGGATGAGATTTCTCTAATGCTAAGGGCTAGAGTTAAATGCTTGGCTTTTCCTGAGATATTGGTCGAGAAGGTAGCTTGTTTGGCAATTAAGACTTCTGCAAGATGCAGGCGGCTCCTATGCTTGTAATGCCTTTTGGTTTAGAAGGAGAACTACTAATTGAAATTATCAAGCTTTCTCTAGGAATCTTGGGCCCAAGTATTAGACTAATTTTTGTTGAAACTGAAGTCCTCTATCCTTATTCAAGGAATAGTTTTCTCATACCTATGAGTTGTCCTTGTCTTTTCAAAAAGACTGTTTGACAAATTTATGTACAATTGTTGATGATGCTGGGACGAAGTGCCTCAACATAAGGTAAAATTTGCCTTTAGGCAAACGGAAAGTGAATAAACTAAGTCACTTTTGTTTTGAGCTTCTTAATATAAAATTTGAAGTTCTATGTTCATTCTCTGCCTTTAAAGATTTACTTTTAGTTTATTTAATCTTAATTTAGCTATACAAAAAATTTAGGCCTTTTCTATTTTTTTTCCTCCCAGCTTCTAGTACCTCTTGTAACCTCATATTGATATGAAAGAGCTGAAGTGAAGAAGAATCAAATGCTCCAACTTGAAGCTACTTACATAGCATGGTGCAAAAGAGGAATAGAAAGTAAAATTAAATATCTCTCGTAGCTTTACTAATTACTCGATCGATGCCTCAGCAATTAAATTAAATTGCTGAATGAAATTCAATTCCAATCCATCACCTTTGTGCTTAAGATGCCTACCGAAGCAGCTTGAGCAAGCCAGCATTTTGCACCGACATAGTAAGCAAGTTGCTTTTTTCCTGCCTTTTTGAGTACTATGGCAATCAAATAACCAGGATAGCATTATGTATATGCCTAGACTAGAAAGTTCCGCTGGCTTAGGAAGGCAAGCTTGGGGATTCACTCGGCTATATATCTGCAGGACTAAGCGTACTCTAAAAACAGAATCTTGGGGAGTTAAGGAAGAAGAAAGTGGTTTGCCACACCGGAGAGAGAAGAGGGATGTATCTATCCGCTTGCAAACAATATGGAGCAGTAGTCATAATTTGTCTTCCACATGGGAAAGCGGACAGCCAGATAAAGCAAAGCAAGTGTCTTGAACAAAAGGAAATATGGAATTAACTATTGGCAGACCAAAGAAAACAATAGGCTGAGATTCCCAATGCATCAGATGCAAAAAACAGCTTCCTCTTTTAGCGATAGTTGCCAAATACTCCTGTAGTTTGGCCTGCAAAATACTCTAGGAGAAGATTTAAGACAAAAAAATGAGGATCTCATTAGGAATTTACCCATAAGGAGGAGAAGCACAAATCAATTCTACTCTTAGTTATCACGTAAATGAAGGAAATGCCCTGAAGCATTATTGTTCTATATCCTTCCCTCGTATCATGTTGTGATCTGTGTTGTATGCTTTGTCACTTGGTATGGAATGGCTGGGATTCCTCACCTAGAATTTGGAGGCCTTTTACATCAAAACAGACGAATGCCATTTTTTGGAGGGTTAGAGAGGAAACTTAATACCTGTAAGTCTTTGGTGGATAAACAATCTAATAAACATGAACCTTTTTTATATGTTAGATTACTTCCCTTATTTTTGTGAAACTTACATTATTTATGGCCTCCAAACTTGCTAATTTTTGCTTCTAGGAAAGCTCAATCTCATATTCTCCCGCTCTCTCTCTCTCCCTCTTTTTGATTTTTTTTTTGTTTTCTTTTGTTTGTTTCCATTTTCCGTTCTATGTGGGTAGTTATGGTAGTATTTATAGGAATAACATTCTTAAAACTAATGTTGGCTGGGTTGAGAGGGTTTTGACAAAAAATAAGACTATTTGGACAACAAGATTCGAATGAATGGAAAGGAAAAAACAAATGATGAATTCCACTTTAAAGAGACACACTATAAAAATAGACTCATTTATGAAACTTCTTATCTAGATGGGAATCAAGAAAATTCAAAGTTAGAAATATTTAAAGATAAAAAGGATAAAGAGATATTTAATTTAGGAAATTATTTATGTGTATAGTGCAAGAATATTTCCTTTATTATTTTTATATTTTCCTTTTATTGGTCCATCCTTAAGTTATATAAAGGACATGTCCTATACACAATTTTTTCAAGTAAGCAATACAGAAAATTCTCAAGCTCCATGTCTTCTTTAGTTATTGCTTTGTGACAGTTTCATTATAAGAAAACACAACCTCTATTTTCATTAAAAGGAAAACAAGACCTCTTAAGATTTGTTTGGTCTTATAAAAACTGCCCCCCTTTTCTTCAGAGAAATGAAAATTCCCCTTTAAACTTGTAACACAGAAGTGGATTGACATGGATGATCTATACAAGGTTCCAGCTTGGAATCAATAACATAGGCTCTAAACCACTTAAACCCTTCAAGATCATAGGAGAGCAAGCTTCGAGAATCACTCGGCTATATCTGTAGGATCAGCGTACTCTGGCAACAAAGTTTCGTGGGGGAAACGAGGAAGAAGGGGGTTTACCACACTGACGGGGGTCCATCCACATGGGAGCGCAGACCGAGAGATCAAGGAAATGAAATATGACATTGACTGGATTCCAATGCATGGGCTGCAACAAATGCTTCCTTTGACAACTAATGCTCTTGTAGATTTCAGACTAACCTTAGAACCATGAAAATCTGTCCAGATTTTGGGTAAAAAACTATTAAGTTGTCCCATGATCGTTCTCAAAAGACATCTCTAAGGAAAGGGAAAGCCACCATATATATAGCCTAGGATTATGTTATCTCTTTCTGTGTGAGATGAATACACGATTTCTAACATGTCTCTTTTCTACATAGGATGAATCCATCAAGTTGTGGAGAAAGCTCGAGGGAGAAGGCAGGCCAAAAACCATGAAAGGAGGTCTCACAGTTCTGATACCATCTTTGTCTCCTAATCGTCCTATAAAATGTCTCTCGAGCGAGCCCTCACATATAAGCCCAGATTTACATTATCTCCTTTCAATGTGGGACAATTATACGATTCTCAACAAGAAGGAGAAATTTCCTTGAGCAAATGGGAACCATAGAATCTCCACCGCCCAAACCAAAGCGAAAAAAGGCATGAAATCTAAAGAGACGTAATGAAGGGCTAAGCAATGGTTGCATTGCGGGTTTGGTAAATGGCTGGCATTTATTATTGGCCGGAGAGAGTGTCTAAAGGATGTCAGAACAGAAGGATGAGATCTTTAAATTGGAGTTGGAGACTTTATGGGAGGCACGGTTTACAAGAAGATGAAACCCACTGCCATCCATTTACCACATATTCTGAGAGTCTAAAGCCGTTTTTCGACGAAGGGTCGGGAGAAATGGTAATATTCTTGTAGCTTCCTTAAAATATCCTCGTGCATACATGTTTGGAACTCATGCCACCTGGAACAAGAAGACAAAGGGAAGAAGAGAAGAAGAACTCGTGCAGCAAGCGGCAGAAAGCTGCAAGGATATCCTTCTTTAGCTCTCTTTTTCTTTCTTGATCATCAATGCTCATATTATATTTATTAAAATTTTTAAATATATATATGTTAACCAATAATATCTTAAATCTATGAATTAACATTTAGATTATATTTTATACATTACTATATAATATTTAGAGTTTAAGATAACTTGCATCAAATCTCATTTAAATTAATGCCTTATTAGTATTTTGATGGTGACAAGAATTAAGTAATATTTAAATATGAATTTGTCTTCTAAATTTATAAATTAAATTTTTTATTTAAATTTTTACTCTATTAAAACATCTAATGTCTTTACGTCTCAATTGGAAGACACTTGTACTTCTCCTTTTCTTTCTACATGATTTTGAATTTTTTTTTTAGAAAGGTCAAGAATTATATATTACCATAAAGAATTATAAGATCTTTCAATTACATCATCATTATTTAAGCTCAAACACTGTATTTGGAAAATTTCAAAGCTCTTCTAAGAATTTATTACAATTTATAGGCTTTACTTCTTTGGTAGATGAAATATTCCTTCTCACATCTTTTTTGATTTTAGCAATAATGGTTGAACTATTTAGAATTTTATCATTGAATCTTTTTCCATTTCTTTCCCTCTAAATGTGATACAATACGGCCTTAAAAAATATACTAAGCTTGGTTGGTACAAAACTCTTACTTTTGATAGCCTGAAATGTCTCGGTAAAAAGCATGTCCTTTCCCTTGGGGCACCGTGAAAGATACGTTGTAGAAATGTCTTGGCAGAAAGCAAGCCCCTCCTTTGGGGGCATCGTGAAAGATAAGTTGTGGAAATCTCCTGTCAGAAGGCATGTCCTTGTCTTGGGGCAACCAACAAAGATAAGTTGTGGAAGCATCTTACCCACCCTTTACGTCGAAGACTTAGATCAACCATACTACCTATTAAAAATTGATGGTGACATATAAAACAAGTCAAAAATGGTGTAGTTAAGAAAGACTTAAGAGATTATCATTACGAAAATCTGTAAAATTTTGGTCTACATAAACTAAGCCACAAGCAAAATCAAAATCATTATAAATTTCAATTGGTATTTCCTCATACTATAGATTGGTTGTGACTAAATAACCAATAAAAAAATTGTAGTCACGGGTATTGGGAAGATGTAGAAAATTAAGAGCATCAATTATCGCTTTTGGTATACTGAGTTGAAGGTGACTTTAAGATAAGCCACAAATGCAGTCGAAATCAACGACCCTTCCTAAACGGCAATGTAAGTGATTGATACCTCGAAATCTACATCCCATCCGTGCAGTGAGTTTTTATTGTGACTGAATTGTCTAGGGCTTAAATAAAGTCAAGCCCTCCCCATACGGCAGGGTGGAAGATAACATAAATCAATGCCGTGGAAGATAGAGCACATTAAAATGCCTTATCCCGCACTTTGTCAACAGCCCGTGACTATTATGTCGATTGTCATTGCAGAAGATTGTGAGCTTTCCACGATTCATTCGCTTATTGTCCTGTAAAGCTATCCGTTTGTAGAAGAATGCATCAAACGCTGTTTGGTCCAAAGACCAAAATCCATCAGCCATCTGTACACTACATTAATGGTGAATTGATAGCCTGTCCCACGCTTCGACTTTATTTTGTTAACTAATTGATGCCTTCGCGTGTTGAATGGTTCACTTTTCCACCTCACTATGTTTGATAAGACTTTTTTTTTTTATATACAGTGATGGTCACAAAAATTATAAAAGAAGTGGATTCGTCTCGGTCAGTCTTTTGGAATAGCTTAAGCTCACATCTTTGAACACTGTTACACGATAAAACAACATTATCCCCAAAGAATCCATAATGATATTCTTTTCAAGTTAAAATTGTTGTGATATTTTCAAGGAAATAGAATCGTAGATATGGTGATAATGAAACTATTAGCTTTAGACATGGTAAAAACCTTAACAATAAGGACAAACAACTTTTGAAAAACTATGTTTTTCTTTTGTTATTTGCTAAGTAAGAAAGTTTAAAGTTGAATAAAAAGCTAGTTCATTAATTAAAAAAATAAATCCATATTTAAAATAATATATAATGATTTTATCTCTCTAGCATGAGAGTATATTTCTTAGTATCCTTGTAGATAGTGGGAGCATTTAGGTTAAATAAGGTTTGGAGTAATTGTTATCTTAAACTTTAACAATTATGTAAAAAGTCTAAAAGTTCAACTCAATAGTTAATGTATGAATTAAAAGAATAAATTCATATTTAAATAATACCTAAGAATTCTAGCTCTTTGATGAAGGATTACATTTCTCAACACTCCTTGCACATTAAGAATGCTCAATTTAAAATAGAGTTTAAAGCAAATCTTCTAATACTAATTAAGAAAGCCTATTTAAAACTTGATTTAAAACTTGATTTATATATTAGAAAAACAAGTTCCCATTTAAAAAATATCCAAAGATTTTACCTCTCTAATGTAAGATTACATTCCTTAACAATTATAATTAAATCATCTCATAAAGTTGCCAAAAGCCAACACACATATCAAAGAAAAATTTGCTTTTGATAGCCATTTAATTTGCATTCTGTCTTTTTTATCGAAAAGAAATTAAGACTCATTGATTTCAGGGAGGAAAGCTATAGATTCATTATATGTAGTTATTGATGGCTACTCAATAGCAAGGTTCAAACAAATACATAGCCTTCCCTTGGGGCAGTGTGAAAGATATGTATAAAGTAGTCACATGGAAGACAGTGCGTCCAATCCTAACAACCATCTCTCATATTTGAAATTGATGGTGACACACAAAATATGTTAATAGTAGTGGCGAAGAAAATAAGGGTTTTTAGGATTTTATCCTTGCAAAAAGCTTTAAGATTTTTGTCCACATAGACTAAGCCACAAACAAAATCAAAGGCATCAAAAATTTCAACAGATGGTCCCTTATACTATAGATTGATTGTAACAAAATAATTGATCAAGCAAGTATAATTTTGGATAATAAGAAGTTGTGGAATATTAAGAGCATTAGTCATCCCTTTTGCCACGCTAAACTGCAGGTGACTTTAGAGCCTAAGCCACAATGCAGTCAAGAGCAATGACCCTTCCTTAACGGCAGCATGAGAGCGATTGATGTACTAATATCCTCATCCCATCCATGCAATGGGATTTATTATGACTGAATCGTCCAAGGCTCAAACAAAGTCAGGCCCACCCCATGGGGCAGGGTAGAAGATAATGTCTCAAATCAAGATAAAATTAAAATATTCCTCCAAAAACAAGAGGCAGATTTATGTCCATTAAAAGTGGGTTACCATGGTCACTAATAAGAATACGCCAACTTGAGAGAATTTAGTGGTCTAATTTATACCATTTGATTAATATATAAGAAAGAGGGCTTCATGGCCTTGTTTACCTTTATATCAAGTATGCATCAATTTGCACTCTTATGGTCCCCCTAACCATGACAAGTCTATCTAAAAGCTCATATTATCACCGATAGGATATTTTATTAGCCACTTGTAAAGTTGTCAAAAGCCAACATACACATTTTAAGAAAGAGAATAGGTTTTAGTAGTGATTTGGTTTATATCTTTATTATGTAAGGAAAATTAAGATTCATTGACCAAAGAATTAGGTACTTTGCATTCCAAGCCACGTCTAGAATGTTTCACAGTCAACACTCTTTGAATTTGTATGATTAATGTTGCCTTTTCACTTCTATGACAAATAAATATGAAAATTATCTTTTATTATGTGCCTGGGCCACAACACTTCGGCCCGTTTTATGGATTGTATTGTTGAGTTAATTTCAGGGGCATGTGAAGCCCTGTATTTTCTCTGTACTAGCCTATGTAGCTTCAATTAATTATTTTAGAAAGTATATATGCACAGAATTAGTTGTATTTCGTTTTACTCGACAGAAAATATAGAGCGTACGGGCATTCAAGTTTTGGATGGAAAGCTTGCAATATTTATTATTTCAGTATAAAAATACTTGCAACATAAAACTACAAAACTATGTAACAATTTGGAAGTCCTTGTGTAAAGTACGTTTATAAGAGAAAATTTGATTGATATGATGTGGGCTAGTGAGACCTGACACGAATCCACAATTATAGAGACCAAGGAATATATTTGGACCATAATTGGGTATGATCCCAAATCAAAAGCAAATAGTAGTCTAAGCCCAAGGATAATAAACCGAAGTTAAGGGTAAATGCCTTTTTCCAACCTACGCAAGATGTTCCTCTAAGGGCACCATGAAAGATACATTGTGGAAATGTCATGATAGGAAGTATGCCCTTCCCGCAACGGCACTGTGAAAGATACATTATGGAAATGTTGGAAATGTCTTGTCAGAATGCATGCCCTTCTTGTGGCACTGTGAAAGATACATTATGGAAATGTTTTGTCAGAATGCATGCCCTTCTTGTGGCACTGTGAAAGATATATTATGGAAATGTCTTGTCAGAATCCATGCCCTTCCTGTGGCATTGTGAAAGGGGCACAACGAATGATAAGTTATGGAAATATCTTGACAGAAAGCATGACCTTTCCTTAGGTGCATTGTGAAAGACAAGTTGCGGAAATGTTCTGGCACAAGGCATGCCCTTCCCTTAAGGGCACCATGAAAGATACGTTGTGGAAATATCTTACCCCAAAGTTTGCATTGAAGACTTAAATCAACCATCCCTCCGGAAGATTATCCTCGCAAAAATCTTTAAAATTTTGGTGTACATAGACTACGCTACAACCATAATCAAAAGCATCAAAAATTTCAGTAGATAGTTCCTCATACTATAGAATGATTGTAACTAAACAACCAATTGGAAAATTATAGTCACAGCTAATGATAAGATGTGAAAGATTAAGAGGATCAGTTATTTCTTTTGGTACATGAATTGAAAGTGAATTAAGAGCCTAAGCCCCAAATGCAGTCAAGAACAACGACCCTTCGTATACGGCAATGTGAGAGCGATTGATGCCTCTAAATCTACATCCCATCCATGCAGTGGATTTACAGTGACTGAATTGTCTAAAGCTTAAATAAAGTCAAGTCCACTGCATTTTCTGAATGGATTGCGTTATAAAATGTTATTAAAAATTACTTTTTAAGTTTGTGATTTGGCGTGACAGTACTACTAAATTTTTTACCAACTTTTCATATGCCTATTTCTTTTAGGGGAGACCAAGGATTGAACTGGGTGAATGATCCGTTTAAAACTCAGCTCCACTCTTATTATTTCTTTCAGCTAAAAATATTTGCAACATAAAACTGTCCTCCTACAACAGACATTTACTAGGGATGTAAGAGAAAACTCGACTGATGCGATGTGGGTTTGTGAGAGAGACACCAACCCACGAGTATAGAGACCATGGAAAAATATCTAGACCACAATCGAGTATGACCAAACCAACGGAAAATAATAATCCAACCCTAAGGATACTAAATCCGGGACATGTGTCAAAGCCTTTATCGAACAAAACTGATGGCAACTCAGTAGCAAGGTCTAAAAAAACACACGGCTTCCCTTAGTGGCACCGTAAAAGATACGTTGTGGAAATGTCCTGCCCCACGCTTTGTGCCGAAGACTTGAATCAACCATCCTTCCTATTAGAAATTAATGGTGACCCGCAAAACAAGTCAAAAATGCCGGAGACAAGATTAAAAGCATCACTTGTCCCTTTCGTACACTAAATTGAAGGTGACTTAAGAGCCTAAATCAAAAATGTAGTCAAAAGCAACGACCCTTCTTAAACGGCAGCACGAGAACGATTGATGTCCTGAAATCTACATCCATCCGTGCACTGGGATTTATTGTGTCTGAATCTTTTAAGGCTTAAACAAAGCCAAGACCACCCGGCAGGGCTGGGTGGAAGATAACGTAAATCAAAGCCGTAAAATGTTGTTGTAGAAGACTATGAGCTCTCAAGCGTTCACTCACTCTTTCCAGTGTAAAGCCATCTATTTGTGGAAAAAGGCATCAAACACCGTTTGAGTTTTTATCGTTTTACTTTTTCATCTTCGCCTCCTTTGATAAGACATTTTCTACATGTTAGTCACAAAATTTATAGAAGTGGATTCTCCTCAATCACTTTATTAGTGTACCTAAAGCTTACACCTCTATACATCACTGTGTGACAAAAAAACACTATCCATCAAAGAATCCGTATTGACGTTTTTTTCAAGTTGAAACTGTTGTGTTATTTTTATGGAAGAAAAATAGGATATATGGTGATAAATTAAAATATCGTATAAACTATGACAATAAGGACAAACAACTTTTTAGAAAGTATGATTTCCTTTGTCTTATTTGTTTAGTATAAATAGAGCCCTTACTGTTAGATGTTATACAAACTAAAATAATGGCATCATCAACTCTTAAGAAACTACACAACTCTCTTTCCTTCATCTTGCTTATTCTATTCCTTTCACTTGCAAACTTCAATTTTGTTCTTACATCCCTAGTACAAGCTAATGCTCTTTCCAAAGGAAACTACGACCTTCAAAAAGAGGCTCAATTTCATCTACCTTCTCCAATATCCCATCCTATTACTCCTACCACTTCTCTAGCTAGTTTAGTAACAAGCACAAACCCGTGCACTTTGTTTGGTATTGCTTGCAATGCTGCTGGAAGTGTCACAAAAATGAACCTCTCCAATTCCAATTTACGAGGTACACTTCATGAACTCTCTTTTTCATCTTTTCTCAACCTTACGTATATTGATCTCAGTAGAAATGTTCTCTTTGGTGCCGTTCCACTTGAAATTTGTTACTTATCCAAACTCCGTTATCTTGATTTGTCACATAATCAGTTATTTGGAAAAATCCCATCAGAGATTGGTCTTTTAGGTAATCTTGAGATCCTCAAGCTTTATAAAAACCATTTAAATGGTTTTATTCCTTCTAAGATAGGAAATCTGACATCTCTTGTGGAATTAAGGCTTCAAAGAAACCATTTTTGTGGCTCAATTCCAACATCATTAGGTCAACTAGGCAATCTTGCCATTCTTAATTTCTACAACAACAACCTTTCAAGATCCATTCCCAATGATGTTGGAAAATTGAAGAATCTTAAAAGACTTGACTTAAGCCAAAACCAACTACATGGTCCCATTCCAACTTTAGTTGCAAATTTGAGCAAATTGGAAGTCTTATATCTTTCGGGCAACAACCTTTCTAACTCCATTCCTAACGAGATCGGAAATTTGAAAAACCTTAAAAATCTAAGTTTGTTCCAAAACCAACTTCATGGTTCCATTCCAACTTCAATTGCAAATTTGAGCAAAGTAGAATTCTTATATCTTTGGAGCAATAATCTTGTTAGCTCAATTCCTAAAGAGATAGGAAACTTGAACAATCTTAAAAGTCTAGATTTGTACCAAAATCAACTTCACGGTTCTATTCCAACTTCAATTTCAAATTTGAGCAAATTGGAAATCTTATATCTTTGGGACAACAACCTTTCTGGCTCCATTCCTAAGGAGATTGGAAATTTGAAAAACCTTAAAAATCTAAGTTTGTGCCAAAACCAACTTCATGGTCCTATTCCAACTTCAATTGTAAATTTGAACAAATTAGAATTCTTATATCTTTGGAGCAACAATCTTGTTAGCTCAATTCCTGAAGAGATAGGAAACTTGCACAATCTTAAAAGTCTAGATTTGTATCAAAACCAACTTCATGGTTCTATTCCAGCTTCAATTTCAAATTTGAGCAAATTGGAAGTCTTATATCTTTGGGGCAACAACCTCTCTGGCTCCATTCCTAAGGAAATCAGAAATTTGAAAAACCTTAAAAATCTTAGTTTGGGGCAAAACCAACTTAATGGTCTCATTCCACCTTCAATTTCAAATTTGAGCAAATTAGAAGTCTTATATCTTTGGGGCAACAACCTCTCTGGCTCCATTCCTAAGGAAATCAGAAATTTGAAAAACCTTAAAAATCTTAGTTTGGGACAAAACCAACTTAATGGTCTCATTCCACCTTCAATTGCAAATTTGAGCAAACTAGAACTCTTATATCTTTGGAGCAACAATCTCATTGGCTCAATTCCTAAAGAGATAGGAAACTTGAAAAATCTTAAAGAGATAAACTTAAGCCAAAACCAACTTCATGGTTCAGTTCCAACTTCATTTGCTAATTTGAGCAAATTGGAAATATTATATCTTTTTGAAAACAACCTTTTTGGTTCCATTCCTGAGGAAATCATAAATTTGAAAAACCTTAAAAATCTTAGTTTGGGGCAAAACCAACTTCATGGTCCCATTCCACCTTCAATTGCAAATTTGAGCAAACTAGAACTCTTATATCTTTGGAGCAATAATTTCATTGGCTCAATTCCTGAAGAGATAGGAAACTTGAAAAATCTTAAAGAGATAAACTTAAGCCAAAACCAACTTCATGGTTCAATTCCAACTTCATTTGCTAATTTAAGCAAATTGGAAATGTTATATCTTTTTGAAAACCAATTATTTAGTCCCATTCCACAAGAAATTGGCGATAGTTTGAAGTTAGTTAAACTTAGTTTGACAGAAAACCATCTTACTGGCTATTTGCCAAAAAATATTTGTTCTAGTGGATTACTTCAATATTTTACAGTATCTGACAACCATTTTATCGGTAAAGTCCCTAGGAGCATAAAAACTTGTACAAGCCTAATTAGAGTTAGGCTAGAAAACAATCAACTTAATGGAGATATATCTAAAGATTTTGGGATCTATCCATACTTGAAATACATGGATCTAAGTCAAAATAAGTTTTATGGAAAGCTCTCACGTAATTGGCTACAATGTTGGCAACTAGGAACCCTAAGAATTAGTGGAAACAAAATTACTGGTGGCATACTACCCGAGATTGGAAATGCAACTCAAATACATGTGCTTGATCTTTCTAGAAATTATATAGTTGGGATGATTCCAAAAGAACTTGGTAGGTTGAATTTCTTAGAGAAGTTAATATTAAATGGGAATCAACTTTATGGTGCTATGCCTTTGGAAATTGGATCACTAACTAATCTTGAATATCTTGATTTGTCCTCAAATAAGTTGAGCCAACCAATTCCAAGCAATATAGGTAACTTGTTGAAATTGTATCACTTGAATTTAAGTTTTAACAATTTTAGCAGAGAGATTCCTATTCAGCTTGTGAATTTGTTCCATCTTTCAGAACTAGATTTGAGTTTTAACTCTATAAATGGAGAGATACCTTCATATATTAGCAAAATGCAGAGTTTAGAGAAGTTTAATATCTCACATAATTATCTTTCTGGTTTCATTCCAAAAGAATTTGAAGAAATGCATGGTCTAATGTATGTTAATGTATCCTACAATGAGTTGCAAGGTCCTATTCCTAATAGCACAGCATTTCGAAATGCTCCTATAAAAGCCTTAGAAGGGAACAAGGGATTGTGTGGAGACAATGAAGGACTACAACCTTGTAATGCTTCCTTGATTTACAAACATGTTAACAAAATCGTATTGGTTATTATTTTACCCATTTTGGGTGCACTCTTGGTTTTATTTGTTGTTTTCCAAATTTTTATCATTAAGAATAGAAGTAGGAAAAATTTAGAAGCAAAAGAAAATGAAAAGCATGAAGAGGTATTTCTTTCTATGTTAACCTTTGATGGGAGGAAAGTGTATGATGAAATCATCAAAGCAACTAAAGCTTTTGATGAAAAGTATGTCATTGGGGAGGGAGGATATGGAAAGGTTTACAAAGTAGAGCTACCATCAACTGAGGTAGTGGCTGTGAAGAAACTCCATCCTCAACATGAGAATGATAAAATATTTGCAAAACAATTCTTAAATGAGATAAAGGCATTAATGGAGATAAGACATCGAAACATCATCAAACTTTATGGTTTTTGTTCACATGCTAGACATTCACTTTTGATTTATGAATACCTTGAAAGGGGTCACTTGGCCTCAATGCTAATGAATGAAGAAGTTGCTAGATTAATTGATTGGGGTAAGAGGTTACATATTATTAAAGGTATAGCTCATGCCTTGAGCTACATGCACCATGGTTGCTCACCATCTATTATTCATGGAGACATATCAAGCAAAAACATCTTATTGGATTCTGAATATAAGGCTCATGTTTCGGACTTTGGTACATCTAAGCTTTTAAAGGTAGACTCATCTAATTGGACTTCTCTTATAGGCACATATGGATATATAGCACCAGGTGAATGCAATTTTTTTTTTGTCTAAGTTTTTATCAACATTTATGGCATACATGTTAACTTTGGTTTTCCTTCTTTTTCATTTTTTTTTCCCAGAGCTTGCATATACATTGAGAGTCACCACAAAATGTGATGTATATAGCTTTGGTGTCTTGGCATTTGAAGTCATCATGGGAAAGCATCCTGGTGATTTGATGTCTATGCTATCATCTTCATCAATTGAAAGAAATTTTAATTTAAAGGATGTACTTGATCAACGCCTTCCACTTCCAACATGTCAAGTTGAGGATGGACTTATAATAGTTGCACAACTTGCAACTAATTGCTTAAATGCTAATCCACAATTTAGGCCAACAATGCACATGATTTCTCAAGTCTTGTCAGCTAAAGCTATATGTTTCTAACTTGGGCCATCTTTATAAGACATCGCATTACCTAAGGGTATTGATTACCATGTCTATTTGGCATAATACCTGCTAAATTCTTCAACATGTTTAAGAATTTTTTTTGTTTTTGTCTAGTGTTGTTTCTTTTGATTGACAAGTATTTATAAGTTATTTTTAGTGTCATTGTTAGTAATGTGCTACTTTATTTCAAGTGAAATTTTATTGTTCTCACAAAGGGCACATTGTGTTATAAGAAAGAACACATAACCAAAAATTTTATAATTTACATGATTTGACTCAAAGCTAGACAAAAAGGAGATATAGTTATAAGAATTGTATTATCAATTATATTACACCTCACATGTGCTTTACAAAGCCAACACATTTTCATAGGAGAGCAACATTTGTATCACTTTTTTTTATGCATTTTAAACCATGATAATATAATATTGCGTTTGCACTTTTGCTTCTTTATTTGAACATTACAAATTGATTATGGACAATTCAATGTAGGAGGTATCTCTACCTTAGGATGTAAAAATACTGCTCAAAGAAAGTTGATTAAGAAATTTGTGCTGAATTTTATGGAAAAAAATCTCCTTAAAGCATTTAGCAAATAGCTTTCCAATGAGTTTCAAGTCCGTTTTGCATTGTGTTTCCTTTTTGTTTACTTAAGAACATTGATCACCCAATTCTAGACCATATGAAGACTTTAGCTAAACTTATGTAGAATTATATGGATAAAATCTCCTCAAATCATTAGGCAAATAGCTTTCAAATGAGTTTTAGGTCAGTTTTGCATTGCATTTCCTTTTTGTTTACTTAAGAACATTGATCACCCATTTTCTAAAGTAGATGACACTAGCGAAATTCAGCACAATATAGAAAGACAGCATATTATCCCAATTGAAAGTCAGACTAGGGAAGATGTACTTGTAGGAAGCAAGTGTTGTGTTGAGAGCAACACTATATTTTCCAATCTTTTCCATTAGAGAGGTTTACCACTAAATTCCATGAGTAACAATTCTAGATGATTATGCCTTAGAAATTTATGTAAGTGATTTTAATAGAATTGAAGATTTTGCATTTGTGCCTTCAAGAGCATGAGCAAGTTAGCTCTTGTGAAATAAGTCAATGACAGTGGGACTCAATAGCCTTAACTAAAAGGGGTGACTGCATTTGAACTCATCCTATTCCTTTGAAATAAATTATTCTTTTAACTTTGTTTTGTTGCCATTTTTGTTGTTATATGAAACACTTCTAGCTTTATTTTCCTCCTAGTTATTGGTGCCTCTTGCAAGCCATAATAATTTGGGAGAGATGCGGTGAACGTGACTCTAACAAAGTTAGAGGCTAAAATACTTCACAAGAAGATGTCATACAAGCCTTACAATCATGTAGGATTTTGTCATGAACCACAAATATGCAATTGAAGCTTAATACAACTTCTGTTTCATATACTATGCAATTGTTATTTCTTTTTTACCATAAAATCATTCTGTTGTTTGAATTTAACCAAGTCTCTTAGGTGGGCGTGTTTGGTGCTATTCATTACAATTATGGGGTTTTCTGCATCCAAATATATGAATGCTATTTTATATATATATATATATATATAAAGAAATCTAATAAGAATAAATTTTTTGTTTCAAAAGAATGGTCTTTTGTAGTTTAAACACACTACACAACAACCTTCTACTCCATATCTTTCCTTCCCCTCGTTTTCTTTTCGTTTTAACATTTTCAAGACTATGTAGTTGATATTATGTATGGTCTCTAAGGATTAAAAAAGATGCCTTTGGTTCTCTTTCATTTCCTTTTCTTTATTTTTTAGATGTGTAGGTGTGGTAGGGTTTGTGGGAAGGCACTCCTATATGCAGTAACTATTGACCCCAAGGATGCGTTTCTAACAATACCGAGGGCCACACATAAAGAGCTTGACTCATCTTGAGATATTATTTAGGAAGGTTCTTTGTCTGGCAATTAACTGACGAGGAATGGATGAAGGGGCACTCACAAGGGTTCTCACTACGACGGCCGCCAACGTTGTTATGAAGATTTTAAAGATGAATTCCACTGAGGAATACCATTGAATTCCACTTAACAGTACAATTGATAGTACTCCTGAGAAGGATCCCCTTGAAGATTATGAAAAGATGCTTCTAGCATTGGTAGGTCAAATGTGGACTGGATTTAGCTTTTTATTTCATTGGGCATTTTGATATCCCATTTTTAAGAGGAAATTACATCCTCATCGTCAACTGAAATTTAATATGGAAACACAACGTGTTACTTGGAGAGCAACCAAGGGCGATCTTAAGAAGACTAATGTATAGGCATTTTCAGTCTCTTTCCATCACAGAGCAGTATTGCTTTGAAAGTTGATCCAACTAAACATGATGCATTTTTTGCCACAAAGAAGTTAACTTCAAGCAATTAGGTTCTTATGGAAACAAGCTATCACATGATCTACATCTGCCAATGTAGGTTTATCATACTCCGTATAGGTGGTCTTCGCCGAGTATGTTGCAGGTTCTGGGCTATTCATACCTTTGAATTCCGCACAAATTAGTGATAGATAAGGCTTCCTTTAAGTTTATGTATTGCTCTCACATCTCTAACAAGATTATTTGACTTAACCTTTGAAGAAAAGTGGAAATGTGTAGACTTTCTTCCAATCAGAAACGATGTCATAGTACAGGTGTAAGCAGATGATGCATTATTGGTGTAAGGCTAAATTGCATGAGTCAATCTTGGAGGATTATGCATAGGTAGAATTTAAAATTTTGCATTTATGGCTTCGAAAGACGAAAGGGAAAATTCTTAATTTTGTGCTTAGGAAAATGTTTGCTCTTGTGAAACCAGTTGCAAGGCCCAAGATTTATGGGTCAAAACTTAGGTTTATGCACAATCTTCTGTAATAGTGGATTGTGTTAAGAAGAAGCCAATTAATAAATCAAGTTGCTTCTATTTTAAGCTTCTTAATACGATAGTTGAAATATGTGCTCTTTTCTTCCTTCAAAGTTTAATTTAATCTTGTTTCAATTGAACCAGGTATGAAACGGAAGCTAAGGTGCGGCTTCTACACTAGCAGTGGAACAAACTACCTGAACATAAGGCAACGAATTGAATTTATAGAAGTGGCAAGTGAATTAATTTTGATATATGCGTTCATTCTCTTGTTTCAGAAATCTCCTTTTAAGTTTCTATTACTCCAGTTTCAGTTACCATAGAAAATACTTTTGGTTTTAATTTTTCTTCCTCTCAGCTTCTGGTACCTCTTGTCAGCTCACGCTGAAATGAGGGAGATGAGGGGAAGATGAATCCGGCTAAAGCAGCTAAGGAAGTTACAACCTTACTCATTGGGGTCCAGCCCCTCTATAGAAGATGTCCTCCTTAAGGAACTAAAGATGCAACACTTTTTCCAGGAAATCCCCAACATGAGAGAGAACGAAGCTTTTGCGAGATTTCACCATCGGAACTCTTCATGCTAGGCTCAAATTCGTATTGATTCCTGAAATGTAAGCAGTGCTGCATATGGTACTTTTCCATATTTATATGTGCAGCATCAGGGATCGCAAGTTCCAAATGGGAACAAATATGTTACATTTGAATATAAATCTGGGATGGATAATGGAAGGACTGATTCCTCGTTTGATCACGAAAGTCAGTAAGTACTTTTAATTCTCCTCTTGTTTCTGTTATAGTTATGAATGTACTTTCCTATTTTACTCACTTCATTTGCGGCATCTATATGTAGTTTCATTAGTTTAGTGATTCCGTTGGTTATGGCTGATTATTTTGATTGTAATTAAAAAGTAATGAAGATGCTTCTAATAAATTAGGATTTTTGAAGTAGTTAACAAATGTCCTCTTACCCTTTGTCCTTTATTTAATTCTGTGTATGATTAAACCTTAGTCTGGTTGGCAATGATATGGTTGCCTTGGACTATTTAAGTGGCTTATATCATTTCTTTTTCATGGCTTTACTAGAAGTTTTTTCGTACATTTGTGTTATATGTTGGTATTATATAGTGACTCTGCCTTTTAATAATGTTTCGAAAACTTATTGGGTAGGTTCAGTGCACTGAAGGATGAAGATGACCCTCATCCAAATTTGTGGCGATGAAAAACAATCGGAAATGGTCTTCTTTGAATTTGTTTCATTTTTTCGTTTCTAGCCATTTGGTTCACTTTTTATCTGGATTTCATCATTGTTGTAAAAGTAGAAGGTCCTTTGAGCTCGTTATTGACTGGACACAGGAATTAGCTCAGAATTATTAAACAATAATACCAACAATCAAGCATTTTCCAGAACACATCTTCTCCAATGCCAGAATGGTAAGTATTTTTCTAATCTCTTTTTCCGTTAGTTAACTGATTGTGACAATTATTTGAAAAGTAATTGAAGGAATTGGACTTGGTGATATTATTATTAGTAATTGTAATTGCATTGATGACTTATTTATGATGATGAACATCATAGGACTTCACATTTTTGAAGAACTTTTGGAAGTCAATTACCTGGTATGGATTCATTTCATGTTCGTGCTTTATGAAAATGGACTTGGTTTTACCATGCTCAGATTTGCTTTGAGCTCGTTTGGTCTTCCTTTTGCAGCCAAGGAGTTGCAGTAGAGCAATGAAGGTTGTTGGTGTTGTGAAGGGTACCTGTGAAGAAATATTTGAACTTGTTATGTGCAAGGATGGGACATGGTTTGAGTAGGTGTTTTCTCTTTTCAAATAAATATGTTGACATATTAACTTCAATAGCTTATTCCATAGCACTTTCTGATTGCCACAATTATTCCTTATATGTATAGTTCCAATACTGACTTTGGCATATAAAAGACGTGGAAATGAAGAAAATATGAAGAAGTTAGTAGTTTGCTCACAAGTTACAGGAAGGGCATATTATATTATGTGATCTTGCGCTACAAATTTGTATCTTATTGACCAAAAGAAACTGTGGTTGTCTCATGTTGTAAGCCTGAGTTATTTTCTAAGAGTGGGTTGGGAGAGAATAATTATGGGCAAAGGCAAAAAAAGAAAATGAATACAAAAAGGTGGAAATGCGGCTGGCTGAGAACGTTATCATTAAGACATGTAATGGAAGGTGCATATTAGCTATTAATTTAATGGTAAGTAATTATATGCATTCGTTGGAAGGCTGTCTGAGAGTTAGGTTGTCTAGAACAGTGGGTCTGGTGGTTGCCGAGACTGCTGATTGTTGTGCTAACCTTGTAGGTTGTAGACTTAAATCTCAAAATGGGCAGGTTTGCTTTTCTTTTCTTTTCTTTTCTTTTCTTTTTCTCTGTGAGTTTGTCTCTCTGCTTTCATGTTTTCCTTGGTGGGAAAAGGAATTGCTAAAGCTTATGTGGGAGCAAATCAAGTTAGAAATTGATTGAATGATGTACTCTCTGTGAAGAACATCTGTGGGCCAAGGTATTTAAAACAACATGTTAACATCATAAACTGCTACTTGTTTTCTTTCGTTGGAGAAACTATGGGCTATGTCAGCACCCCATGTGTTTTCTTTTGGATCATAACTGCTCGGTAAATCTAGATGGCAGCTTAATTTCCAATTTTAGCTGGCAGATTGTTATAAGTTTGGTATGTAGATTAGTCCGTGCAAACTAACATTTTTTCCACTTGTGTAGAAAACACTTGTATATTTTTGCACTAAAATCTTAGTGCATGCAAACTGGCATTTTGTTTTATTTTGTATCTTTTATTGCCTTCTTTGTCTTGATGGTTTTCATAACTTTATGTATGAGTATTTTTTCTTTTCCTTAATTGCTTTTGAGTGCAGTCATCACATGTTACTGTCTTTATAAAAGATGGAGATGTAATTAACTGGTTTCACTGACCTATGTAATTGTAATCTTTTGGTAGGTTTGCAATTGGGGATGGATAACTTTGGGAATGTGCATGGTTGAATTGTCATCAATGGTACTTATTATTCATATTTATGGTGAATTGAGTTTCTTGTTTATTAGACTCTAGTTGTTTTGGGACATTAGTTTTTCCTTAGGTTGAGTGTGTGAATTTTTATTGGAGTATTTAGGGTCTTCTGTTCTTGTATACTCCAATGGGTTTTCTCCTCACTCAATCCCCAAGGGATCAGTATCTACTATGTATTCAGAAAGATAGAATGAGTAATATTCTTATCTATCGTTGTAACAACTTCACTTCATCCAAAGTAGAAAGTTTCTTCTGCTGCATAAAACATTTTTTAGAGTTGATTTTTAGTTGTTCAGTTATAGGGAGGAAAGCTCTCTTCTTCCTTTATGCAGTCATGGGCATAACTTTCTAACTTCTTTTTTTTTTTTTCTCTTTTTTTTTTGTACTTACTAAATCCATGCTGTTGCAGGTTTGTGTCACCTCGAGATCTTTGATATGTGCAGTATTAGTGCCGAAATGATGATGGAAGTTGTGGTAAGTGCTCTACTTTTTCTTTCGTTTGGACTTGCTGCTTATCTTTTCTTTTTCTAGAGTTTCATGCTTTCGTTCTTTTTATTGCACAGTTGTCTTATTTCAGTCTCTAGAGCATGAGAACTGTGGTAGGCAGCCTGGTTATGATTAGGACAAATCAAAAGTAAGTTTAATCTTCATTCTTTGATTTCTGCAAATTTAAGAGATGACAGTATTTTGTTTACTTATTTTCATGAGCTTTGTTCATCATTAGTGTTTCAATCTTTAAGGTGGAGGATTCAACATTTCCCCTCTAAAGCCCCAAAATGGGAGACCTAAGACACAGGTACAGCATCTTATGCAGATCGATCTAAAGGATGGGGTGCAGGTTATTTACCTTCATTTCAGTAGCATTTTCTCCTACAAATGTTAAATAGTGCTGCTGCTGTGTTCCTTTTGCTGCAGTTTACTTTTAACATTTTCAATGCTATTGAGACATTTGTAGCGTTTCTGTGGCCTGATGTCAAAATTTTGGGTAACGATTAAATGTCTCCCCATTTTCTTCTAATTATGGTGATGGCAGGGGTGGGGGATGGAAAAGGACTTTGGTATTGTTAGGATCGGGATTTGGGTATTCGATTTCAGATTCCAACTTTGTTGTTGCTTAACAACCTCTCAGCATCTAGACTTCTTAAGTTTATGTTGTAGGAGTGATTTAGTTAGCTTGTCTACACGTTTTTTCTTGTTGAATTATGATAAGATGAACTAAGGTCTGGAAAGAATGAATTTTGACGGATGAAAAAAATACTTTTCTGCAATTTTTTAGGTAGCAACTAAGAATCTAAGGTATTTCTTAAGGCTGATAAAAATGACCAGTTAATGTTTTAGGTTTAAGAGGAGTGAAGGAACATTACTCTCAGGAGAAAGGGCTCTAAAGCAGAACGTGATGTTGGAAATGAGCAACATAGACCATGAATAATTGGAAGCGGGATTAGAGGGGAGATTGTGGCATTTGTAGTTTAAAGTGATAGGAAAAGGTCTGTGATTGAGACCTGTTAGAAAAGATTGATCTCTATGGCTTTAGATTTGGCTGAAAGTAGAAGGCAAAGTTGCTAATTGTCTTGGCTTTAGACCTGTTAAGCATTTTCCATTTACTCATTTGCTGCATTTTATTTCATGCCCTTTCTTTCCCTCTATAAAACAAAAAGATACTCAAGACACAGCTAGCAACTCACATAGGAAGTGCTCATATCTCTCTCTCTAAGTTGCTTTTCCAATGAAGTATTTTCCAATATAACTGGAGCGAATAAGTATATATATATATTTTTTTTGTAAAGGGCATAGGCACTGGGACTCCATTTCAACTTGAGTTCACCTTTTGTTTTACCGTGGTGGCTTTAGTTGTTAATCCTCCTTCTAAACCTTGTTCATCATAGGACTTCATAAATGGTTTACCCAAACAGATGAGAGGAATGCTGCTCCAAGGTTTCCAATGATGGTTAATATGATGTCAGCTTCTGTCTCATCAGAGGAAGGTGAGAAGCTGCACGTCTCTTCATCCTGGCGAACCTATGGATTAAGCTAATGCTGCAAACAGAAATTCAGTGATGATGGAAGAATAGTCTGATGAGGATGAGGAAATCCAAATAGTTAAGGCTAAACAAAAGAGTTTTGATGTGGACAAGTGGCTTATATCTTGTGTAAACTCTTTCTGAAGTTAGAATTTTAGTTTTTCACGTATCTCGAGCAGACACATCTGGCCTTGAGTGTAATATCAAGAGAACAGGTAAATGATTAGCATGTCAAATTTCACTATACTAGTTTAAGTGGAAGATCTGATCACAATATTTTTTTCATGAAGTGAAGCCTGAAGAAGCACTATTGACCAAATTGATTTATCCTGTTTTTCTGGCAACCTCCGGCATGACGACCCTGACAATGCTTGTAACTGCGGGAGAATTGTAGATGGGAACAACTTCGGAGTTTGTATCAAGCATTTTTTTTATGACAAAACAAAGGTTTGCTAATTTTTTACCTTTGGTTCTTTGTGCATTGACATCTAAAACTTGCTATGCTGGCCCTAGTTTAATTCTTGGCAATACATATTTGAAGGTTCCTGCAGGGAAACTTCTGATGGATATTGTTGTAATTGATTGGTTCAAGGATACCAAAAGAGTTGGCCATGTTTTGAGGTGTCGAGGAAATAGCCAGCGTCAGATCTTCATATATTTTGCTTCTCGCAAGGTAGGCTTTTCATGCACGGTAGAAGAGGTCTCCAGTAGTGGAAATGTCACATAACACGATTGGTTACTTCTGGAGGGTGCAACTTCCAGGCTACAAATACTTGTGGGTTTAAAGGAAATTTACACATTGATGTATTAGGCTCTTTTTTTAGGCTTCTTGTGCCAGACTATTTGATAGATTAATGTGTGTACATATCTTCATATATTTTAGTGAGATGTGAAGATATGTGTGTGCATATCGATCTATATGTTTGTATTTTTTTTTTTCATTTTTCTTTTTCTCTCTTTTTTTTTCTCACACTTTGGTGGGTAAGGGGTTGGGGATGGTGAGTCACATCTGCTAGGCGTTTTTCAACATTTTGTGTTTCTCTAAGATTGTGAATAGTACCTGTTTGTCAAATTTGCTCTTTCAACATTCTGTGCGTTCCAGCATGTAGAGGCCTCTGTTTTTCTTTGTTCCTGTAATACGTTTTACGCCTGATGGTTATGAAATGCACTCTAATCCATGTACATAGTCCTAATAGGTAGTCTTGTATTTTTGATATTTTCTGGTTTACTTGGTGGATGCGGTTTGTGAATGATTGTTTGCCTCTGTGAAAAGTAGTATTCGACCCCTTATTGTTGCTGGAGTAAGAATACTTTTACTCCAGAAAACGTTCTGAGGGGCTTGTACCGTCGAAAACCAGAAAACAAGAAATCTCTTATTACAGTACAAAGAACCAATGGTTTCTATCTGCATGCTGAATTACTCCTCTTCATATTTTGTAGATATCATCAATGTGGATCAGTCTAGTTTTCCTGGTGAAAAACTGGTAAATATGTAGTCCTTTTCTTTTGTGTATTTTCCTTGCTCCATCTTCGTATCCAACAAGACTAGACATATTCATTTGAACAGAAGACTGGTTTTGAAACCAGCATGGTACAATCCTTTTTGAGTGCTGTTGATACTTGGTAGACCTAGAAGATTCTCACAAACAAAAACAATCAATCTAGTGAATTCATGGTCCTTCCAGATTGTTTTAAAACAAAACCAGTTTAAATTCATCTTTGCTTGTCCATAATACAAGCCAATGTTCTACTTCTAGATGATGCTATTAGGTATAGACTATATGGCCTCTCTCTGATGCTGCACTTTTTGTTGCCATGCTATCTTATATCCATTAATGTTTGTCAAGCTGAAAAGATACAAGTTTGATCTTACTTGACACTAACACAGCCGATTATGCTCTTATTAATTTATGGATGTGAAAATTGTTTCTGATATCATATTCAAGTTTTATGAACTTACAGTTCAGTTGCACTGACTCCTTTAAGACATTTTCAGGTATCGAGATGCAAACAGAGACAGGGATCACGGAGAAAAAACCGTAGTAGGAGCAGGAAGCAATATGATTGTGACAATGGATAGGAAAGAGATCACTGTGAGCAGGAGGCCCTTGTGCAAGTGCTGATCATCGCAAAGGTCGTGGGAGAGGTAGAAATGACTGAGCAGCGAATGAGAAAACTGTTTGTTTCATGATATGTTATCTGATGGGAAATTGCCTGCTTGGCTTGGTGCAGTCCGAATCCTAGGAGGAGACTGTCTCCTTGTGGGACACATTCTAAGGGTGGGAGTCCTGATGCACGCAGCCATAGAGAAGGCTCGTTCTGAACTATTTCATCAGATGGTCAACGTGTTGGTTCTTGAATCCCATCTGCACGAATATCTGATGTGGAGTAAGTCACTGCACTACATGTTTTGGTTGTCATGGTTTTTTTTTTTTTCCCCTCCACTTTATTTTCTCTTTTAGGTGAGAGTAGAATGGATTGAACTTAGATCCTAGTGGCTTACTATTTTGTCGGAACGAAGGGCCGGCATAAGATGCAGACATGACTCTGTGAATGGCTTGCCCAAACAGATGGGAGGAATGCTGCTCCAAAAATCCCAATGATGGTTAATATGACCTCAGCTTCTGTCTCCTAACCTTTGCAGCTCGGTGTGAGTTCTCATGGTGGATATGTAGCTGGTGTATTCTGTGCTGTTGTCTCTCATCCTGCTGACAATCTTGTCTCTTTCCTCAACAATGCCAAAGGGGCAACTATTTGGTGATGTGAGTGGCTCCACTTAGCATTGTTCGCAGGTGCTTGTTCATTCTGGTTTCTGCAGGCTGCGAAGAAGCTAGGATTGTTGGGTCTCTTTACCCGTGGGCTTTGTCTCTGTGTTGTCGTTGTTGGAATTCTTACTAGCGCTCAGTGGGTTATCTATGACGCCTCCAAAGTTTTCATGCGATTGTAAGTCCATCTTACACTTGCCCACCTTAGTTATTTGGTTTCATATTATTCTCATTAGTTGCTGAATGGGATTTGGTGTAGTCTACAGGCCAACCACTAGTGATGTTGCTCCTGCTACTGCCGCGGGTGCCATTGAGCTCGCCAAGGTGTGGAATGTCAGAAGATGATCAGCACAAATTTTGTTATTTTCTGGAACCCACGAAGACATTTATAGGGAATCAAATAAAAATAGGATTTCCGAAGCTGGTTGAATGGCTGTCAAAGCCGGTGGGAGTATTCTTTTGCATTTGGAACTATATATTTTTATTAGTGAACAAGGTTTTCGATTAAAACATCCTTTCAAAAACTAGTAATTTTGCATTGTTGTGTTTTTCGATGGCCTGGTGTCTGAATTATTCGAAAAGGGAGTGGTGTTAGAGGAGCTTGCGTGTTGAGTGTTACAGTGGGAGAGCTGTGTCTTTTTGAAATCATCAGTGGATGTGGGCTGGGTGGGGAAAAAAGCAGCAATTTAAGGGATTACTTGAATTAAATAATCATCCATCTCCATTTTGGCACTTGAGAGCATATATTTCTTTGACAAGTGTAAGTTGCCATCACTTATTCAAATCTTTCTTGCAAGCTTCCCTTAATTTCAGTGAAAAATAGAGGAAATTAAAAAAAAAAAACCACAAACTAGAACACAAGCGAACTTGGTGACATCGTATTTAGATTTCATGATGAAATTGATGTATAAATTGATCATAATCCAATCGTGCACATTCAACAGACGACTAGCAATCAAAGCTAGTCATCAATCACTTTGATGGGTCTTTTAAAGAGACACGGATGTCCGCAAACATAATTTCCTGGCCACTTTTTTCTGTTAGTCCCTTTCTTGGCTGTGGGATCAGCAAGGTGGGAACATCCGTCGAATTCTTCCGACCAACTTCTTCGAGACCAACTTTAATTATTTTATCTTCTTTGTTCTTTTTGAAAAACGTGTCTTCGAAAGTGCAAAGTCTTGCTACGCCCGACATGATGGTCCCCTGAGTTATGAAATAATATTATGATATATAAATAAAAGACGAGTCTCTCGAATCAAGTAGCTTTCCCTTTCCGCGGAACTAATCCATGTGATGGAATAGTAACTAATTTCCGACTCCCCAAAAGAAAAGATAGAACCGGGAAATTTCCAATCGCAGTTGACTCTGCTTTTCACGCATCACTGCGCAACAATCTAATTTACTAAGACCAATTTACCAAATAGACGCTTGCGAGTCTGACATATGCAAACAGGCGTTGGATTGAGCAAACCTACAGTCTCCAATGGCGTCGACAAGCAGTCAAATAGTTCCTTCATTTTCTTTAATTCATCGCCGGAAATATGAGGTTTTTCTCAGCTTCCGCGGTCCAGACACCCGTCATGGTTTTACAGACCATCTGTGCGCATCTTTAAAAAAGAGAGGGATCATTGTCTTTAAAGACGATGAAAAACTGGAGCAAGGAGAAGAAATATATCCAGCTCTTAAGGAGGCAATAGAGGCGTCCCAATATGTAGTTGTTATCATCTCAGAGAAGTGAGCTGAATCAAAATCGTGCTTGTTTGAGCTGACTGTGATCATGGAATGCAGGCGAATGAGAAACCTCACTGTTTTTCCTATTTTCTATCATGTAGATCCCTCCGATGTGAGGAACCAGACGGGGAGTTTTGGAGAAGCTTTCACAAGCCTTCAAAACGACCCCAAGGTTGGTAAAGTGGAGTGGGAAAACTGGAAAGCTATTTTGAATGAAATAGCCAACTACGCTGTAGATTCCCCGGAGGTGGACGAAGACCCGTTGAAATCATGCAGATGTGCTTTGAAGAAAGTGGGTGATCTCTGTGGATGGCACGTAAAAGACAGGTATCTTGACCATATTTGGTTACAATAAACAGAATGCAAAGAATTTTCCCTTTGTTTGGATTTTGGTTATAAATTAGTTTTTTTTTTTTTTTTTTAAGGGACAAATCCAAAGTTGTAGAAGAAATCAGTTTAAAGATATTTGGTGGATTGATACCTAATTTACCAGACATTCCGAAGCCTTTTGTCGGAATAGAATTCCCAACAATGGATATCTTAAACTTACTTAATGCCAAGGGGGATGATGAAGATATGGATGATGTTTGCATTATTGGGATTTGTGGGATGTCTGGAATTGGAAAAACAACTTTAGCAGAAGTCATTTATGCCAAAGTTTCTTATGCCAAAGTTTCTTCTCAATTCGAAGCTAGGTCATTTATTTATTGCATCGGAGACACTAGAAATGATGGTATTGTTAGTTTACAAAGAAAACTTATATCTAACGTTCTATCACAAGAAGCAATAGGTTTATTGAAGGATGATTTTGAAGTAAGTAGAGTTTTCCAAAGTAGACTACGTAATACCAAAGTTTTTATTGTTCTTGATGATGTAAATAGTAAAGAACAAGTAGAAGCATTGGTAGGAAATCGTGCTTGGTTTGGTCTTGGAAGTAAAATTATTTTAACATCTAGAGATCATCGTTTGCCTAAGTTGATTGATGCAAAGATTTACACTATCAAGGAATTGGGAACTAGTGATGCTTTAAAGCTTTTTCATTTGAATGCTTTTGGGAAAGCTCATCCTGAAAAAGGTTTTGAGAAATTGTCAATGAATTTTGTGAAACATTCGAAGGGTCTTCCTTTGGCTTTGAAAGTTTTTGGTTCTGACTTACGTGATAAACCAATGTCACAATGGGAAAACTATAATGATAAAATAGAAGCACATCCTATCAAGGAAATTTCAAGTATTTTTTAAATTAGTTTTGAAAGACTAGACTATCAACAAAAAGAATTATTTTTGGATATTGCATGCTTCTTCAACAAATTCTCTAAAGATTCTGTTATTCATGTGCTAAAAAGTTTTGAATTTCAACTTATGGATTTGGAAGTTTTGGTGGAAAAATCTCTATTAAGCATATCAGAGGAAGGACAATTATTAATGCATGATTTGTTGGTAAAAATGGGTCAAGAACACGAAAGTAAAGAGGATCCCAACAAGCGCAAAAGATTGTGGCGATATGAAGATATCATTCAAGTGTTGGAGGATTCAACTGTAAGTAAGCTAATCATGACATGAACATATAGAAATATAGGTGATACCTCTTTTTAGAAGTTTTTAGTGAATGTTTTCATCATAATATTTATTTTTCTTGGTCTCTAGGGAAGTGATAGGATTGAAGCTATAGTCTTAAATCCTACAAAAAGCGAGGCGTTGTGTTTTGATGCCTTTTCAAGTATGAGGTACTTGAGAATGCTTAAGATTTGCTCTTCCGATGAAGGCTTTGAAGGTGCATGGTATGGGAATCATCTGGAATTCAAGCTAACAAATAATTTACGTGTTTTGCAATGGTTTAAGTTCCCTCTTTCATCCTTGCCATCTGGTTTCCTACCACGAAATCTTGTTGAGCTCAAATTGCCTGGTAGCTCCATTGAACGGTTGCAGTTTCGATCTCAGGTAAGATCTGAGCTTATGCAGATGGTTTTTTTTTTTCTTTCTCCTACTTTGCTTGTATTATTTATTTCATGTACTTACTTGTTGTCCTATACCAGAGGTTTCACACCTTAATAGAGCTTGACCTAAGTGGATCGAAGAACTTGATTGAGACACCAAACTTCCGAGAGGTCCCAAATCTGGAAAAATTAAATCTTTCATCTTGTTATAATCTGTCCCAAATTGATCCATCCATTAGATTTCTGAAACGGCTTCGAAGTTTGGAGCTAAAATTTTGTGGAAAACTTGGGAGAAGCTCAAGTGTGCTCAATAGCTACCTCTCAAGTCTAAGCTCTTTAGAAAAATTAAACTTATGGGGTTGCCATCTTCCAGCTGAAGCATTTCCAGGCGATCTTAGTGGCTTATGTTCACTCATGTACTTAGCACTAGGGAATAATAATTTTACAAGAATACCAGATGGAGTGTGGCAACTTTCCCGGCTTGAACATCTTTACTTAGGTTGCCGAGTCATTACCAACCGTGGAGAATTTCACTTGCATGAGTACACCTGGCTTCATTCATCGAGACTTGCACTCACGGGTTTAAGATGTCTAAAAGTTCTAGATTTGACGGGTATGAATCTTTCAGATGAAACAATCCCTGATGATATCAGTTGCTTATCCTTATTATGCCATTTAAATCTTAGTGAAAACAATTTTACAAGACTACCAAGTAGCTTGTATCGACTTTCCAAATTACATCAACTCATCTTGTGTGGTCTCGGCAATTTGAAAGCATTGCCAAAACTCCCAATGAGTTTGGACTACCTGGCTGTAGAAAGGTGTTCTTCACTTGAGATATCTTATATCCCACCGAGCACATGGAATTCAACTGCAATATCACATTCCATTCATTGCACCGTTGAAGTTGGAAGTATTGGTTATGATGGCCAACCTTACAAGATCATATTTTTGCATCCGCAATATTCCTTATGGACTACAAAAATGGATGGAGTGGTAAGACGCTTGATTGTCCTTCATAATATAAATGTATCACATTGTTGAAATAAACAGGTTATTGTTATGCAATAAATTGATTCGTGTCTCACTCTTTCAATTTTTTTTTTTTCATATTTGCAGTACTCAGAAACTAAAGCTATGGTAGCTTGTGGCCTTGTGCCTGAAGTAGGAGTCCCAAAGTGGTTCAAGGAGAGAAGCACCAGCTTCTCCGGGACATTTAGAAGTCCTCCTATTGATTTGAATTTGGATGATGATTCTGAGGGCTTGATGGGATATGCTCAATTTATTGTTTTCCAAGTTCATGATAGTCCTAATTTTCCTATCTTTCGTTGTGAATTGGAAGTTGCTGAATATCATGAAAGTGTTCCCTCAGTCTTTTGTGTCCCCGAATTGCCTCTGGTTGGACTAAATAGGGTTTGGGTGTTAATAGATCTTAAAGAACAGTTGAAGATTTTCAACAAAGGTGGAAATCTCCAAGCTTCAATTGTAACAAGCAGCTGGAATGTGGAGGTTCATGAGTGTTGGACACATCCAATTCGTGAAAATAATTGGCCGGAATTCTTTGATGCTCTAAATAGCACTTATGGCGATCGTGTGGATTCAGAAAGTCTTGAGAAATTATTTTTTGATTGGGAAACTCTCGACATTCATGGCCCCATTAAAGAAAAGGTATATGACATTCATTTGTCTCACATCTTGAACCCCAAAGTCTCTCATGTGACTGCATCTTGTCCGGTTCTAACTCTTGAAAAGCATAAACCATTGTAATATACGTGATAGGAATATCTATATCCAAAGATTTGTAAAATTTTCTGTTTCTGTCTTAAAAAAATAAAGTCATGTATTCTGCTTAAGATTTGCACTTAAGCACTTGAAAGTCATAATTATGGTTAGATATGAAGAGTTATAATCTTAGTCATACCTTTGTTTTTTTTTTAATGTTTACTGATCTTTCTTTTATATTGTCAAGGCTAGCTAAGATGTCGTTATTCTATGACTTGTTAGATTTTACATACCGTTAAAATTACCTAATTGTCTATGGTTTGTATATTAAAATATATACTCACTCACACGGATACATTTCATAACAGCTTTTTGAGTTATTCTATTGAATGCAGTATAATTCTCATTCTATTTTTTGATAGCTAATCAATTTTAAAAGTTTACTTGATTACGTACTATTTTATATGGATTTACATTATTGATTGATAGATAAAAAGTCATTAGACAACCAATTAGATTGCAGTACTAATGAAGGTTAAGAAAATTAAAATAGTTGAGTGTTCATTAAATAAAGATTATGTTTAACTTTGTTGAAATTCTTTTTATTGTTTAACGTGTGTTCTTTTGGCAAAAGCTGATTCTGCTCAATGAAGATAACATCCCCCATGAAGAAGAGTTGGACTATACAAGTCAGTCTTGGAGTTCCATGATTTTTGGAAGACCTCTTTGTTTGGAAAGAGATTCAACCTTTGAAATAAATCAGGTTTTTAACATTTTTTTGGTTGATTTCTTGAATGCAGTACAATTTGTATTCTATTTCTTGATCGTTAATCAATCTTAAAATTTTATTTAGTTAATCATTTTTAAAATTTTTTTTGAATGTCTAGTGTTTGTACATGATTTCACATATTGATTTGAGATATGAAAAATAGTTAAATGATTAATTAGACCTCAATGATAACGGGGATCGAAGAAACTAAAAGGAAGTTAAGTGTTTATTTTATTAGGAATGTATTCTCGATAACCTTTTTGTACTTTTTAGTTATTGAATGATGTTCACTTGACATAAAGCCAAATTCGCAGATCACATTGCCGAGGCCCCAGCACTTGAAGAACTCAGAACTTACGTCCCTGTTCGGTAGGGATTTGGATATTGAGACATTTATATGTATAGTTCTTATTTGTGGATGCTTCGTCTTATTTGTTAGAGAATGTAGCAGTCTTGCTGCAATTCGCCTGTTCCTTGCCGTTTTTGGCGTTTAAGCTAATTTCCTCTTGCAAGATGTAATAATTTCAGAATTTCAAATTTTATTTTCTTTAGATAAATTGTAATGCTAAATATGTCCCTAAACTTTTGTATTCTCTTTTCTTGGCTGAAAAAGATGTTATAGTTTTTCCTTATTAGGAGACATAATCGTCGTTCTACTGAGTTGCCTCTGCAGACTTTCACTATTAATTCTGCAGATCAGACCATGATGCAGCGGGGAGGGGAAAATCAGGTTTTGCTCGCTTCTGCAGCATCACCAAGGCAGCCAATACTACCGAAAGCAATCGCTGGAATAAAATGGTCAGCTTTACGCGTCAGAGTGCCGTAATGAGATGCCCCTCGGATTTCTTGTCGTGCAGTTTTCAATCGGACAATCTTGTTGACCTCGTAATGCGTTTCAATCACGGGAAGCGATCATGGGTGGATGGATTGTGGCTCGTATTTAACTATTTGTTGCTGTTTAACTGAGTTACTTTCTGTTTAACACTTGTCTGCATAACTCGGCTGGGACACTAATCTTGATGGGTTCTAAAGCTTTGGGTTTTCTTTTTCCTGGTTTTGGTTGTGGTGTTCTTATTAAGCAGGAGATGTTTTTTGCCTAAGAAAAACGTCTTCATTATGAAACAAATATTTTTTTTAACAAATGAGGATTAAATTTCGTAATAATAAAGATCCATATACAGAGAAAATTGGTATGTATATGTACATAGAGAAGGCATATATGCTTGTGTTCAGTAATTACAATATAATTCAGTGTTAACACAACACAAAAATTAGCTATTGGTAACTCGTTCAACTTAGTCATTTGATTGTTTTGATTATTTCATAAATATTTAGGATATTTGTAAAACACGAATTAAAATTTTCTTGCTTAGGATCTTGTTTTCCACGAATTAAAATTTTCTTGCAATTTATAGGTTAAGAAATTCTGTTATAGTTCTTTGTAGCATTTATAAGTCACTTATTCTTTAACAATAATTCTAAAAAAATCTATGTACTAACTTATAAAATCTGTGTATGATTTTTTGTTAAAATCTTACTCTTTATTACTATGATTGTGCTAGCCAATGGAAAGTTAGAAACTCACAATGAAATCAATAGCAAGAACGCTCAGTGGTAAAAAGAAAATTTGTGCAAAAGAATGTCCATTTAACAAATAAACATGTAAAATGTGATAATATTTTGTTAAATAGAGAAAAATATAAATCATAGTGAAATGACCATTATGCCCTTAAATCTCTCAAAGATTTATCATAAGCTTGATTTAAATATATATATTCGAATTCCAATGCACATATAATGAGGTAAAGGGAAAACTTGGCTAATTTAACTTATAGTGTGTTGAACCAAATAGTCTTAACTCATCACAATTCTATAGGTACACTAAGGCCCATACACTAACTAGCACCATATTCATAATCAAGGTCAAAATATGTCTTATACAGCTAGACTAATATTATTTACATCAATAGACCTTTATAAGAGAATTAGTTTATACTTATTAATATAAGCCCACATTGCATGAGCTTACAAAATAAGCTAATAATCTCCCCTTTGGGCATATCAATGCTTATGAAAAAAAAATACTAATAATAGTTATAGATGAAAATAATTTCAATTTTTTTTTATATTGGTCTAACAACAATCCTTCTTCGCTAATTTGGTTCCATAAAGCTTCAAAACCCTCAAATCATAGTAGTAACTATGCCAATTAATAGACATAACACCAACTATAATCATAAGGTTGTCTACTCTACTAATATGGATTTAATATGATAGTGTGGTAAATATACAATACTAGGTAAATAACTTTATGTTTTATCCTTCTTCTCATTCCCAGTTCTCTAATAATTGATATAAATAGTTATTGACAAATAGTCATCAGGTAACTATATTAAAGTTTCAATGAACCTATATGTCTTGTTTGTAATATTAGAGTATAAATTTAAGTGCTATATCACATCAAAACATGGCCTATCAATATATGCCCTAGCCAAATGTTTAAGGTTGCACTTCCCTTAAGTTCTTAATATTTGTCCCATACAAATATTCTCATGTTTTACGAAATCAATATACAATAGGTGATATGAGTAAAAACAAAGTTTATTATATAACAAAATATTATAGATATTATTTCACACACAGTAAAGAAAATATAACAATAGCTCCCACTATACAAAAGCATCCAAAGATACTCCCAAACCCATGTTTACAATTTTTTCATTAAACACACTAGGATTAAGTCCTCAGTGGATCAACTAACATAGCATTTGTGCTAATAAGCTCTACTACGATGTCACCATTCTTTACTTGCTCTTTAATAATAGGAAACTTGATCTCATTATGCTTAGCCTTTTTAATACTCTTATTGTTATTAATAAAAAACATTATTAAATTGTTGTCATACTATAATTGAATCGGCCTATCAATGAAATCAAGTAAGATTAATTGTCTCATAAGGGTTTTTCTACCAAACAACTTGTATATGTTCTTTATAACAAGCTATAAACTTTGCATGCATAGTAGAAGATATTACCACAGTCTGCTAATTGCTTCTCAATGATACTACACCACTAGCCATTATGAAAACATAGCCTTAGTGGATTTCATATCATTAAAAAAAAATGCAAAATTAGAATTTGAATAGCCTATTAGTTGTAAGTTGTCTAAATGTCTATAAGTTAACACATAATATCTTATTCTTTTTAAGTACCTCATAACCTTTTTAGTGGTAACCCAATGATCATGACCTTGGTTTGACTAAAATCTATCAAGTCTTGTAACAAAGGAAAAATCAAGCTTAGTATAAACCTATGCATACATAAAGTCATCAACTATAAAAGCATACAATACATTTTTCATAAATTCTTTCTCAACTTCATTTTTAAGACACTGTATCAAGTTTAACTTTTCAACCTTTAACAATGAGGCCAATGCCAAGTTTGCAATCTTGCATATTAAATTTGTCCAATACAAAAACTATATATGTCCTCTAAAGACTTAAAAGTTGGTGTAAATGACCTTTAAAAATCTCAATGCCTAGGACAAAAGCTTTTTTGCAAGGTCCTTCATATCAAACTTTGAAGATAAAGGTCTCTTAATCTCTTGATGTAACACCATATATTTGCTCATAAGTATAATGTCATGCATATAAAGGATTAAGAAAATTATCATATTTTCATTAACCTTGGTATATATGTAATGATCTACGTTAGTAAAGCCATTATCACCCCGAAAGAATCCTTAAATGAAACTAGTGAGAATTTCTCATTATAGTCTATTCCATCTCTTTGAGTGAATTTCTTGGCTAAGTTTAGCCTTGAACCTTTCTATTTTTCTTTTGGAATATTTCTTACTCTTAAACACCCACTTACAACCAATAAGCTTGTATTTCTTAGGCAACTAAACTAAATCTCTAACATTATTGTGCTTCATAGTCTACATCTCATCTCTCATAGCTTCTATTTAAAATTTTGAATGAAGGCTTGAAATAGCTTAAGTATATATGATTGGATCCTTAACAACCTCATTGATTGGAAAGAGCTAATTTCAAATATTTGATTGAATATTATGATCTCATTGATTTGATGATCATACAGATCCTTTAAAGAGCAAAAGTCTAGATTAGGAAAACCAATATAAAATTATATGTGGTATTCCTTAAGGAATTTTATACTTTCATGATCTCATTGTGACCTTCATGCTGCAAACATTTTATTAGATACAATAACGAATCCTAAAATTTCAAATTTTGTTATGGCAAAAATGTTTGTAATAGATCAAACTTAAGGCAACATAAATAGAATTGTTGGTACGTTGTAAGTATCAGAACTTTAGTCTTGTGTAAGAGATTTAAATAGGTGAATGCAATAAAAGTAACAATGAGATATTCACTATATGCTATCATTCAAACTTATAAGATATTTTTTATTTTGATATGTAGTAGCTACATGGCTCTTGAATATGCTATGTTTGGATAGTTTTCAACAAAGTTGGATCTCTTTAGCTTCGAGGTCCTAATTTTGGACATTATAAGTGGTCAAAAAATTACAAGTTTATGCAACAATGATAACATGGAGCACCTTCGTAGTTTGGTAAGAGTAATTATCAACTAGTACATTATGATATTTCCTTTTCCTTTACCTTCCAAAAAAAGAAAAAAAGTGCAAAATTTGGTACACAATCTCTTCTTTAACTTGTATTTGTGAATTGTAATAGTTATGTAGGCATGAAGAAATTGGAAAGAGGGGACAACTTCAAATCTCATAGATCGCACATTAATTAAAGGTGGTTTAGTAGCTGAAATGATGAGATGTATTCGCATTGGTCTACTTTGTGTTCAACAGAATGTAGCTAATCGACCAAATATGGCTTTAATTGTTCTCATGCTTAATAGTTGTACCACGACACTCCCTATTCCTATAGAGCCTGCAAGCTTTCTACCAAGCAAGATTCAATCAACCACATCGCCGCAATCCAACATCAATTGTTCGGGAAGTACTTATGGGGTTTCCATAACCGAGTTATTTCCTAGGTAATGTTCTCTAGAAGGAGAATATGAAAATCAATAAACATGTTTGAATGTGCATTTCCCTTACTACCTTGGCATAATACATGATAAATTCTTAAGTGTGTTTAAGATTTTTTATCCATTGAGTTGGTTATTTTGATTACCAAGTCTCTACAAGTTACTTTCAAGCCAATTTTGCTTCGTATCATAGTCAGCAATGTGCTACTCTATTTGAAGTTAAATTTTATGGTTCCTCTAAGGGGTACATTATGGCACAAAAAAGAATCAAAATACACAAACAAGAGAAAGTAGAAAAATATCATGTACTATAACTTACATGATTTGACTTGAAGGATACATTGAAAGGAGATAGAGTTAGAAGACTTGTATTATCAATTATATTGTAGTTCACAAGCTTAATATAGAGCCAACACATTGTAATGGGGTGGACACAATCTGTTTCACTTTTTTATGTATTTTAAATGACAATGTTATGTCATTGCATTTCCTTTTGTACATTTTTTGTTCTATTTAAAATTAAGAACTGATTTCAACCAATTCAATGCAAGACTGGGAGAAATGGGGGGCCAGCTTCCTCCATTATGGGACATAGAAATGTTGCTCAAGGAAAGTTAATTCAAGAAACTTATGCTGAATTTCATGGAGACAATCTTCTTAATGCATCGGACAAAGAGCTTTGAAATGAATTTAAGGCTATCTTTGCATTGCATTTCCTTTTTGTTTACTTAAGAATATCGATTTCCCATTTTCTAGACTAGATGAAGACTTTAGAAGGATAAGGCACAATGTAAAAATGAAGCATTTTCTTCCATTTGAAAGTTAGTCTCTGGATAATTTACCTTGGGGGAAGCATGTGCTAGGTTGGGATAAACAATATATTTGTTTTCCCTATCTATTTCCATTAAAGAGTTGTAGTTCTAAAGTGCATAAGTGACAAACCTAGATGATCATACCTTAGTTATTTATCTAAGTCATATTAAAAAAATAGAAGATTTTATATCTTTGCCTTTAAATACTTGATGGTAATTTTTTAATTTTGTGAACAAGGACATCTTAGCTCTTGTGAAATTGGTTTGTGATAGTACAACCCAATAGCCCTAATAAGAGGGAATGATTGGAATTCTCAAAATCGTGAATGAATATTATTTGGAAAGTGGCTTAGTGACTACATTATGTCACATATGCTTTGAGTCTTTTAATAAGAAACTTTAAATTTTTACTCATTTTATTTCTTTGAAAGAAATTATTCTTTCAAGTTCCTTTTATCTCTATTCTTGTTGTAATATGAAATACTTTTAGCTTTATTTTCCTCCTAGTTTTTGGTACCTTATGCAAGCTGGTACGGATGTGAGAGAGATGTGGTGAACATGACTCTAGTTAAGTTAGAGGCTGAAATAATCAGCAAGAAGATTTCAAACAAGCTTACAATCATGTAGGATTTTTCATGAATCACAGGTATGTAATTGAAGCTCCATAAGACTTCTATATGATATCCCTCGTAGGTGGTGTTTCATTTTCAACCTTAAATCATGTTGTTATGTATATTAAATCCACTCACTTTGGTTGGTGCTTCTTATTAGAAGTCAAGTAATTTGTTTTTTTTTTTTTTGAAGAAATCTAATGAGAATGAATTTTTCGGTCCTAAAGAAATGTAAAAAGAATGATCTTTTGTAGTATAAACAAATAACACAAGAAGCATCTCTCCCCATCTTTCTTTCCGTTCATTTTCTTTTGCTATAATAACATTTTCAAGACTATGCAACTTATATTATCAATGGTCTCTAGGGGTGGGAATTTTAGCTTGTGAGAAGGCCGCACTTCGACCTCTCTCACTTATTTCTCATCCCTTTTTAGATGTGTAGGCATGGTAGGTTTTGGGGGAAGGGAACACTAATATGTAGTAAGCACTGACCCTAAGGTTGAATTTGTTGCAATACTGAGGGCCACACTAAAGTGCTTAACTCATCTTGAGATACTCTTTTGGAAGGTTCTTTGCCAAGCAATCAACTAATAAGGAAAAGATCAAAAGGTATAAGTGTTGTCACTTGTCGCATGTCTCTTGTTTTGGTTAAATAGTTGGTTAAAACGTTGTTAGTTTTAGGCTCTTGTGTGGGTTGTAACGTGTGGGCATATGTGGCCCAAGTCAATATTTTGTAGTATTCAGGGTAAAATCGTAACAGCCCTTATGTATTGTAAAAGGGGGATTCCGATGGGGAGAACCCTAGACTGTTTTGATGCAAAAGTTGATACTTGTGTTCGGTGCTGTGTCCCATTGAAGATGTAGAGGTGTTGTTTCCCTTTTGATGTAGGTGTGTTGTGTCCACTCTGATGCAATTTATTATTTACTATATTAGGACTGTGTAGTAGAAAAATAGCTAGAAGAAAGAAAAGTAGTAAGCCAGACCGTGGAGCAGATTGGCCATTACAGTTCCGACGGACAGATTCTGTTAGGAATAGAGTTGTTTGTGACAATTTGGTATCGGAGCCACCGCCGGAAGTCCAGATGGCCGACAACCAACTATGGGTCCGTATCCAGGCAGATTTAGACCGACGTCAAGCGGAAAGTGAAAAAAAACAAGAGGAAAGAGAAAAAAAACGAGATGAGTCTGAAAGAAAAATAAGGGCTGAGATTGATAAAAAAATCCAGGATGTTGAACACAAAATTCAAGCTCAATTCCTCCAGCAACAGGATTCTTTTCAACGAATCCTTCAAACTGTCCAATCCCAGCAAGTGGGCTCTGGCCCCTCTTCTTCGAGAATCCGCTACTCGGGGGTAAGAATTGAGGAATTAGATGAGGAGGCACGAGAGGAAGCTTTTCATAAAGATAACTGAGTACCTTTTGCCAGGAGGAGAGAGAAAAGCATAAAAAAGGAGGAGGAAGAAGACGAAGAAGGGGAGGAGAGAAACCGAGTACCTTTTTCCAGGAGGAGAGAGAAAAGTATCAAAAAGGAGGAGGAAGAAGACAAAGAAGGGGAGGAGAGAGAAGATCAAGAAAAAGACAAAAATGGTGGTCCTAACGCACATTTCCGTGGCTTGGTGGGGAGAAGAAATAAAAGTCAGAGAGAGAGAATTTTTAAAAGAGAAAAGGAGGAAGAGTACACGGATGAAGAAACCTTTCAAGGACCTTATAGAGAAGTAAGAAGGCCTACACGGGTTATACATGCAAGACCCAATCAGAACAATCCAAAGTTTGATTTTCCTAAGTTTTCGGGTGGTAGTGATCCAACAGGATGGATAAATCGAGTAGAGCAGTTTTTTCATTTCAATAATACCCGAGAAAGAGATAAGGTCCCTATTGCTTCGTGGCATCTTGAAGGAGGGGCACACATGTGTGTAGAATGGTTGCAGAAGAGGGCAAGAGGTCGGCTAATCACTTGGCCCCTTTTGACTAATGCTCTCATTCGACATTATGGTCCAACCACTTATCGGAATGGCCTCATGGATTTGATTTTTCTGCAGCAAACGGGCTCGGTGGAGGACTATAAGGTAAAATTTATGGAAACTCTTTTTAGGGTTGATGATATGCCTGAAGGACAAGAACTTATTCACTTCCTAGTGGGTTTAAAAGAAAGCCTTAGAAAAGAAGTACAATTTAGAAAACCCATGGATTTGGAGGACGCAATTGGGTTAGCTTACTTATGGGAGGTGAAAGATACGCCAACTAAAAAGGAAAAGAATTATGTCCATAAGACAGCAAACTCGGGGACTAACAATTGGCAGAAAAATGTTGGGTCATATAAAGGTGCAAAAAAATTGACAGCAAAAGAAGTGCAAGAAAGGAGGGAAAAGAATCTTTGTTTTAACTGTGATGAGAAGTATTCCCCTGGTCACCGCTGTAAGAATAAATTGTTTGTTTTGATAGTTGAGGATGATGCAAGTGAGTCAGAGGAAGAGGCAAGTGTAGTGCCAGAAATGGTGGAGGAAGTGCAGGAAGTGCAGGAGATGGTCGATCTGGCCCCTAAGATATCTTTAAAGCCCATGAGAGGTGAGACATCTGCTGGTATGATGAGAGTCATGGGTACTTTCGAAGGAAAGGTTAATAAAGCATGCATTTTAATAGACTCCGGGAGTTCACACAATTTCTTGAGCACCAAGTTGGCAAGAAAATGGGGTTTAAAACCTAATGGAGGTAAGAACTTGGAGGTTGAGATAGCTAGTGGAGATAAAATGATGACTGAAGGGTTATGCAAAGGAATAGAGCTGATAGTACAAAAAGTTAGAATGAAACTAGATTTCTTTCTTTTGCACATACCAGGAACTGAGGCCGTGCTAGGAGCTAGGTGGCTCAAGACCTTGGGGAATATAGTGTGGAATTTTCAGCTTTTAAAGATGACATTTCAAGTTGGAAAAAAACGAATTACTTGGCAAGGAATGAAAAAGGGAGAGAATCAAGTAGTTGATGAAGAACAATATGGGAAAGAGTTGAAACAAATGGGAATGGGTTTGTTGCTACGTATACAAACTATGACTAAGGAAAACAGTGAGGAGTTTGAGGATAAAGGTGTTGGAGAGGCAGAAGATGGCTTAGACCAATTTAGAAAGAAAATTAAGAGGCTGTTGTAGAAACATACAACGTTGTTTGAGGAACCAGTAGGCTTACCTCCACCTAGGGAGTTTAATCACCGAATACCATTGAGGGAAGGGAGTGAGCCCATAGCCTCTAGACCATATCGTTACCCACATTACCAAAAGTCTGAGCTGGAAAAATTGGTGATACAATTGTTGGAGTCAGGTGCTGTTAGACCTAGTACAAGCCCTTATTCATCTCCTGTATTGTTGGTAAAGAAGCAGGATAGGTCTTGGCGATTGTGTGTGGATTACAGAGCATTAAACAAGCAAACAATAAAGGATAAATTCCCCATTCCTACGGTAGATGAGCTTATGGACGAATTATATGGGGCAAGATTTTTCACGAAGCTTGATCTCAGGTCAGGATACCATCAGATTAAGATGCAGCCTGAAGACATCTATAAAACAGCTTTTCAGACACATCAAGGTCACTACGAGTATTTGGTAATGCCTTTTGGCTTGTGTAATGCTCCATCAACTTTCCAAGCCCTGATGAATGCTGTATTCAGAGAATTCCTACGTAAGTTTGTTTTAGTTTTCTTTGATGACATCTTGATTTATAGCAAGACTTGGCAGGAACATGTGAAACATGTAGAGAAGGTGTTTGGGGTATTGGAGACTCATAAGTTGTTTGTCAAAAGAAGCAAGTGCTCGTTTGGACAGCCATCAGTGAACTACTTAGGGCATGTAATCAGTGTTGAAGGGGTTTCAATGGACAAAGAGAAAATACAAACGATGCTAGAGTGGAAACTACCACAACAAGTGAGTGGGTTACGTGGATTTTTAGGGCTGACTGGTTATTACATGAGGTTTATTGTTGATTATGGTAAGATTGCAGCCCCCCTTACTGCGTTACTCAAGAAAAATAGCTTCAAGTGGAACCCTACAACAATGGAGGCTTTTGAGAAGTTAAAAAATGCCATGGTTTCTGCACTAGCCTTAGCTCTCCCCAATTTCCAACAAGATTTCATTTTGGAATGTGATGCTTCAGGGGCGGGAGTTGGTGCTGTTTTGACACAAGAAGGACATCCAATTGCATTTTATAGCAAAGCATTGAATGGGAAAAATGCCCTTTTGTCAACCTATGAAAAGGAATTAATGGCTGTGGTTTTAGCAGTGAATAAATGGAGGAATTACCTATTAGGGAGGAGGTTTATAGTAAGAACAGATCAGCGAAGTTTAAAACACCTATGGGAGCAGAAGATTACTACACCAGCCCAACAAAAATGGTTGGTAAAATTGATGGGGTTTGACTTCGTAATAGAGTATAAACCAGGAAGAGAGAATAAGGCTGCTGATGCACTTTCTCGCAAGGGAGAGTCACTAGAGTGTGGTGAGCTTAAGGGAAATTTGCAAACAATTTCTGCCTCTGTTCCATTATGGGTAGAACCAATTCAAGATGAAGTTAAACAGAACCCAGAAATGCAAAAATTGGTGCAGCAAATAGAAGCAGGAGAATTGGGTAATCTGTGGCAACATAAAAATGGGGTAATCTTTTATAAAGGAAGGATCTATCTAGGCCCCTACTCAGCCCTTGCTAAGCCCTTGATGGAAGAAATGCATTCCGCTACACATGAAGGGGTTCAGAAAACCCTTCAAAGGCTTAGAGCCTCATTCTTTTGGCGAAATATGAGAAAGATGGTGCAAGAGGTAATTCAAGAATGCTTGGTTTGTCAAAAGAATAAGAGTCTGAACACGCTTCCAGTAGGTTTGATGCAGCCCTTACTAGTGCCCCACGAAGTTTGGACTGAACTCTCAATGGATTTCATCGAGGGCTTACCAGCCTCCAAAGGAAAAACTTGTGTCTTGGTGGTAGTGGATCGTTTGTCTAAGATGGCACACTTTGTACCTCTTAGCCATCCCTATACAGCAGCAACAGTAGCAGAGGCTTTTTTTCCAAAATATCTACAAACTATATGGTATGCCTAAGAAGATCGTGTCAGACAGAGATAAAGTTTTCACTAGTCTCTTTTGGCAAAAGCTGTTCAATCTCCAAGGAACCATGCTTAACTACTCTACTGCTTACCATCCCCAATCTGATGGGCAAACTGAAGCTGTCAATAAGGTATTAGAGATGTACTTAAGGTGCTTTACTGGGGATCAACCCAAGCAATGGATGAAGTGGCTTCCGTGGGTGGACTTTTGTTACAACACTAGCATACACGGATCCTCTGGAAAGAGTCCTTTTGAAGTAGTATATGGGCGGCTGCCTTCCACTCCTTTAGATTATGTTCCAGGAGCATCATCTGTAGAGGCCGCAGATAGGGAACTAATTGAAAGAGATAATGTCTTGCAGTTATTGAGGGAGAAGCTCCTTGAGTCTCAGAATAGAATCAAGAAAGTTTATGATAAAGGGAGAACTGATAGAGAATTTCAGGTGGGGGATAAAGTGTTTTTACGATTACAACCATACCGACAGCTTTCTGTTAGCATGAAACGCACGGATAAACTATCACCCCGCTACTATGGACCCTTTGAGATCATAGAGAGAATAGGGACATTGGCTTACAAATTGAAGTTACCCGAATGGTCAAAAATACATCTGGTGTTCCATGTGTCATCTTTAAAGAAATCTTAGGGAAAGAATATACAAGTGTTACAAGATCTACCGCAGTTTGTGGAAGCCGAAGGTACCATACAAGCACAACCTCAAGCAATCATTGACACTAGGACCAAGAGGGGTGAGAATCAGATACTTGTGGTGTGGAAAGGATTGCCTGCTTCTGATGCTACCTGGGAGACTATTGAGCAGTTTCAATTAAGGTACCCGGATTTTGACCTTGAGGGCGAGGTCCCCTTTTAAGGGGGAAGGAGTTGTCGCATGTCTCTTGTTTTGGTTAAATAGTTGGTTAAAACGTTGTTAGTTTTGGGCTCTTGTGTGGGTTGTAACGTGTGGGCATATGTGGCCCAAGTCAATATTTTGTAGTATTCAGGGTAAAATCGTAACAGCCCTTATGTATTGTAAAAAGGGGATTCCGATGGGGAGAACCCTAGACTGTTTTGATGCAAAAGTTGATGCTTGTGTTCGGTGCTGTGTCCCATTAAAGATGCAGAGGTGCTGTTTCCCTTTTGATGCAGGTGTGTTGTGTCCACTCTGATGTAATTTATTATTTACTATATTAGGACTGTGTAGTAGAAAGATAGCTAGAAGAAAGAAAAGTAGTAAGCCAGACCGTGGAGCAGATTGGCCATTACAGTTCCGACGGACAGATTCTGTTAGGAATAGAGTTGTTTGTGACATCACTACAAGGGCCGGTAACGTTGATACAATGAATTTTACCGTTGTCAAAGATCCTCAAAAGATTGTGAAAAGATGCTTTTAGCATTGTTTGCGCGATTTCGGACTCCATTTTCTTTTTGTTTAATTGAGCATTTTGATTGCACATTTTTTAGGTTGTTGAAATGTAAGATAGAAAGGATCGGTCAGCGCTCTGGATTTGGGCTTGAAGGGTCCTAGTTTCTGGACTCAATGTTGGTGACTCACTGAAGAAGTTAATCGTGAGAAGACGTAAGCGCTAGTCACATGCCTCATCCTTAACTGAAATTTACTGCAAAGACACAAAATTTTACTTTAAGGAGAACAGGCGTCTTATTTGTGTCTGAATTTTAACATGGATAGCATGCATACTTCTTCCATTGGTGAATCACTTTCAGTACTTCTTCACCTATGCAGTTTTCTAAGAAGATGAAATGCTTGTCAAATTTTCCAGAAAGGTGGCGGCGCTTGGTCATTGTTCTCTGTCATTTGTTATGGTTATATTTGCTTAACTGGTATTATTTGTCCAAATTTGTGGAAACTAAGTACTCGTATGGCAACATTCAACATCCGGCAGGCATTGATCTGGCGGGAAAAGACTGAGCTTGTAATTGATCAGGTCTGTCATCTCAAGACTGGATTACTAGTGCTCCGTCGTTTCCATCTTTGATTCCGTTTCCTAATTCAATGTATTAATCTATGGTTGAGGGTTGGAACATATACCCTGTTCTTGGTCTCCTCTTTGATATCACGACTCTTATAACATCTTTTGGCTGAAACAAAGAATGTTTCCAGCTTTTGACATGTTTGTTTACGGAGTATTGGTTCGTGCATTATAAGCATTGATGCATACGTATTTGTCCAGACTTATGTGTCCAGCATCAAGGTTCACAAAGTTCCAAATGGGAACAAATATATCTCTTTCGAATATAAATCTGGGATGGATAATGGAAGGACTGCCTCCTCATCTGATCACAATAATCAGTAAGTAATATTAATTCTCTTGTTTTTTCCATTATAGTTATGATGGTACTACTGAAATTCCTGTTTCACAGACTTCATGTGCAGTATCTACAATTAGTTTCATTATGTTGCAAGATTATTTAATGGATTTGATGGATTGGATTTACTAATTTGGCTGGTTCTTGTTGATCATCTTGATTGTGAATAAAAAATTAATGAAGATGCTCCTCATAAACCAGCAATGTAATACTTCATCACAGACTTCAGCTGCACAGGTGGGGTTGTAGTTTCCAGTATGGTAGCTTAGTGGACGACTGGACTGGTTCCCAATGAAATACTTCCTCCAAGTCGACATAGATCTAATTTATGGTTTCATATTAGTGCAATGACTATTATTAGTAGTATTCTGAATAAACGTTGTTGAAGCTTGGTGCTTATTTGCCAACCGAGATGGGAGCTTCTTCTCATCGTCACCCATAAGTGTTCTGCTTGTTCTCTCGTTTGGACTAGCTGCTTATCTTTTCTCTTTCTACAGTTTCATTGCACAGATGTCTTATTTCCGTCTCGGGAACATGAGAACTGTGGTCTACAGCCTGGTTATGTACAATCACATATTGAAAGTAATTTCTATATTCTTTCTTTGTTTTAGTATGACATTTGATTCCTTCGAATTTAAGAGACAACAGTGTCTTGTTTGCTTATTTTTGTGAACTTCGTATAGAATTATTAAGGTGGAGAATTCAACATTTCCCCGATAAAACCTTGAAATGGGAGACCAAGGACACAAGAACAGCATCTTATGCAGATCAATCTAAAGGGATGGGGCGTGGGTTATTGACCTTCATTTCAGAAACATTGTATCCTGCAAATGTCAAATAGTGTTGTTGGTGAGTTCCTTTTGCTGTATTTTGCTTTTAACATTTGGAATGTTATTGAGACATTGTTAGTGATTTTGTGGCTTGATGTCAACATGTTGGGAATGATTAAATGTCACCCCTTTTCCTTCTGACTCTGGTGATGGCAGGGGTGGAGATGGAAAAGGACTTTGGTATTTGTAGGATTGGGATGTAGGTATTCAATTTCAGATTCCAACTTTCTTTGTCCCTCAACAACTTTTCAGCTTCTGGATTTTGCAGCGTGTGTCATCGAGTGGTTTAGTTAACTTGTCTACATGTTTTTTCTAAAGGGTTTATGATAGATGAACTAGGGAATGCTTATATCAAATAAAGACACAATAATTTATCCTGTTTTTCTAGCAACCTCCGACATAATGACTGTGACAATGCACGTAACTGCTGGAAAATTGTAGATGGAAACAACCTTGTTCACGTCAAGTATTTTTGGTTTGACAAAACAAGGTTTTCCTGATATTTTAATGTGTCAAAGGTTTCTTCAGGGTTTGAGTGCCGACCTTGCTTGGTTGCAGTGCTCGGTGCCTGCAAGTTTGATATTGCTGGACCCAAGTATGCAGCCAGGTGAGACCTTGATCTGTCTTGTTGGTTCTGCATCTACTGAGGTCATTTCACATATTGCACTGCCCATTCGAGGCAGTGAAAGTCCAGGTTCAAACTCAGATTAGTTTTGCTAGATGTCTTTCAGATGGGTTTCCCAAGGTTGTCTAGTCTGATGGCACTCACGGCTACGCAAATCAATATAAATCGGTACAAGGAAAATATACCACGATATATTCTTAATCAATTTTCAAATTATCTCAGGTTTTAAAAGGGACTAGCTCCTCTTTGAGGACAATAGATTCCATGTAAGTTGAGAAATAGGAAGGAATTAGATTGGCAATATTTTATTTCTAACAAACAAAGTCATAGCAAAGATTTTAAGCACCAATAAAGAAAAAAAATTGGCTTGATCTCAAATGTTAGAATACACTACACAACTAGATTAACATAACAAAATTTTGACATAAATCTCAGATGTGTTTTCAAGGAGGTAATTGGCTTTGGTATTGTTTCTAAATATTCAGTATTTAATTCTTCATTGCATATTCCTAATTTTCATTGTGGCTGTTTGTGTGAAGCTCTGCTTTTACTCTGTTCCATTTGCCTTGATAAGTGCATGTCAATTTGATCTCTCTTGGACTTGTTTTAGTAGTTTTGTCTGCATTAAGTGACTTAACTAATTTGTTCCCACTTCCTTTATGAAGTTGACAATAGAACATAGTATTGGAGGATTAAAATATCCAATCCCACATTGGGTAAGGCGACAAGAGAGCCTGACCTTATAAGCTTCCGCTGACAACCCACTATTGCACAGTTCTGTGTTTTAGTTGGGCCTTTTATCTTTCTAATATGGTATCAGAGTCGGCCTTGTGTCCTGCCTACCTTGATGTGGTCCCTTTAGACTGGTCTCACCTCTCACCGCGCCTAACGTGAGACTGCGGGGGAGTGTTGGAGGATTAAAATATTCAGTCCCACATTGAGTAAGGCAACAGGAGAGTCTGGCCTTATAAGCTTCCACTGACAACCCACTATTGCACAGTTCTATATTTTAGTTGGGCCCTTCATCTTTCTAATATATAGGAAGAAAAAATTCCCATTCGCTTGTGGGTGTTGTTAATGCCTTGTATCATTTTCTGAAGTTTCTTTTAGTTTTGATGACAATTATGTTCATTCTTGCAGATACAATGATGAAGTTTGCATCTTTTGAGACCATCGTAGAGCTTATATATAAGCATGCCATCCCCCAACCAGCAGAAAGTGTAGCAAAACTTTGCCGCTGTGTGAGTTTTGTTGATAGATATGTAGCTGGTGTATTCTGTGCTGTTGTCTCTCAGCCTGCTGTTAATCTTGTCCCTTCCTCAACCATGCTAAAGGGCAACTGTTGGTGATGTGAGTGGCTCTCCTTAGCGTTGTTCACAGGTGATTGTTCATTCCTTCATACTTCCTCTGATCCTTTGCTTTCTGGTTTCTTCAGGCTATGAAGAAGCTAGAATCGTTGGATCCCTTTGCCCCTCGGCTTCCTCTCCGTATTCTTAGGATTGGAACTCTTACTGGAGCTCAGTGGGGCATCTATGATGCCCTCAAAGCTTTGAAGAGATTGTAAGTCCTTCTTACAGTTACACAGCATAGCTGAGTAATTTGGTTTCATATTATTGACATTAGTTGTTAACTGGGATTTGCTGTCATGTACAGGCCAACCACTGGCGGTGTTAGTCCAGCTTCTGTTTTCTGCAGGTTGTGAAGAAGCTAGGATTGTTGTGTCTCTGTACCCGTGGGGTTCTTCTCCGTATCATAATTGGAACTCTTACTGGGGCGCAGTGGGGGATCTTACAGTTGCACGGGATAGTTGAGTGATTTGGTTTCATATAATTGACATTAGTTGTTAAATGAGATTTGTTGTAATCTACAGGCCAACAACAGGTGGTGTTACTCGTGCTCCTGCTTGCCACTGAGCTCGCCAAGGTGTAGAATATCAGAAGATGATCAGCACATATTTTGTTATTTTCCGGAACCTAGGAACACATTTATAGGGGAATCAAATAAAAATAGGGTTTCCCAAGCCGGTTGAATGGCTGTCAAAGCCGATGGGAGTATTCTTTTGCATTTGGAATTTCTTTCCAATTTTCCTAATTTGGCTTTATGGAAGGATGGTTTTCCTCTCATCCTTCTGATTCCGTCAAAACTTCATAGTTAGAGTTATAATGAATTTTCTACCTGATATTTAGAGCATCATTCCTCCACAAACACGGTCAAGGAATAATATCAAAGGGGGGTGATGCGATTGATGTATGCACAAACATGTTTTCTAATTTTCACAAAAACTTACTGATGTGGTCTATTCTGGTAGATTTTCTCGTCGGAGCCTTCCTGTTCTGGTTGTTTTGTAAAACATGTTACTTTCTCTTGTACACATGCTTTTAAGTGTAATCTTTGACCAATATTTTCTAAATGCAAGACATGGACCGAAAGGATATTTTCAAGATTCAGTTAAGATTGGGAGTAAAGGATACAGGATCACTGAATCCTATCCACTCTTACTGCTGTCTAGGGGAATCCTCCAAGCTAGAACTCTGTCAGAAACAAGGAACTCAGATTCAGCAATGATCACTCTGAGTTGATTGTGAAGGAAACATATGGATGGGAATCAGCATCACTAGCCAGACCAGCCACCGCTCCCCCGACTTCATCTTCAGTTTTCTAGAATGTGATGCGTTTAAGAATGAACGTAACAACATCAGCAGATGTTCGAGCCCAGTCGAATGGTTCGGCTTTTATGGTCGGACTGGCAATATTTCTCTGGAAAAGAGGGCCAATGTGTTCCGTGAATGAGCGCTCCAGATCGCAACACGTTCTGATCATTAAAGCGAATGCACCATCCACGTTTAGTGAGCCCATTCTCTGCGTCCCGGTGAGGTTCAAATTCGGGAGGCCATGTTTTCGGGTTGGATATCTTTGGGGCGGGCCCTCCAAGGCGCAAAGTCCATGGCAGCTGCACAAGCCCTAGAGGTGAAAAAGGATTTCAAATTAAATTTGGGTAATATGAAACTTTTACTACCTCATTTATAACAAGTCTCCTCATCTTGATTTTGGAAATATTTTTAGTGAAAGGATACTACAATTGAATTTAGGCTCTAATACATTCCAGTCAAGTGCTACATTTGAATTTAAGCTGCACAGGAATGGTTATGAGCATTAACCATGAATCTAAAAGTAAGATTTCGATGTAATTACACTGGAAACCATAACAGATAACATCTACAATGCAATCCTTGCACTAACAGGCTCGGTTCTATGGATGAAAGCCTGCTAAGGCCTACTGATGATACATAAAAGCACAACAATGGATCAAGCTCACTCAGCAGTGATCGGTTGGATGAAAAAAAAAATTAGTGAATGAGTCTTGTACATGTTGTTTCTAGGACTGTCAATATGAAAACTATTTGAAAATCTTTTCACAGAAGGTTCAGACAGCATTACAATTTACAGTAAATGCGGTTGAGGTGAAGCAAATTGGGGTCCATGTCACTTATCACTACACCTGATTGAATGGTTTTTGGGCAAATATTCACATCAAAGAACCACAGTCAAGAGGATTGCTTAATCAATTTTCTGCTTGGGCCTATAGAAATTTTTCACAACTTTTTGATGTAATGTAAAATACTTATTTTTATAAAATTACATACTTTATTGTTGTACATATTTAAGTCATTTCATAACTGATAAGATGATAATGTATATTTGCAAGTTAGTAACAAATTCGATACACATTAATTCATGCTCTGTGCCTCCGTGGTGAACCTGGCTCCTGCACACTGGAAGGAACAGCTTGTCATACAAAGCTATTGTTCTCACATCCCTTCATTTTCCTCTGATTTGCACATGAACTATTGATTTTGATAGAATGTCTATATCAGTTATAATTTTAAGTGTTTATACTATTATTTTTCATGCGACTCATGATTACTACGTTAAAACCTTTAAGTAACACTGAGTTTAGTGTTGTGATTGGATATCTGAGAAATACTAATAAATGATATGTCTGTATTTATTATCTTTTTTTAAACCTTCTTTTTTTTCAAATACTTCTGTCATGAACCACAAAAGTATAAAATACATCTGTGAAGAATGACTTTTTTCCCAAAAGAAATCCTTTTTATTTTATTTTTCCTGGATAAGAATATCAACGCATAAAGATAACCACCTTCTCCCCAGCTTTGTGTTCCATGACTTTGAAGTTGAAAAATCAATCCTTTGGGCGTCATGTCCAAAGCTATAGTGCTCTGTGCCCTGCTTTGAAATTCTTTTTCTGCTCCTTTTGTGACGAAAGGAGAAGGGTGTTGCCCACCATCATCATTCTCATTTTTTCTTCTTGTCATCTCAGGTTTATTTATTACTTGATTGTTGCCTCAGGGGGGTTTGCTAAAGGAAATTAACTTCCGAGCCATCCTTGTGCCTAACGTGCCCGGATGAAGAAGCATGAACAGGCTTCTATTACTACACAAAAATAGAGCAGGACAGCAATTTGCACCGGCTTGTTAAGCGAGCAAGTCGCTTCACTCCCTCCTTTTTTAGGATGCTTATTTGATGCTGTAATTTGCAGTTAGGTCTCCTTCCTTCCTCACCATAAACATGATAAATAAGCTTCCTGATGAATTTCACTTGACGATGGTACTAGTTGGTTGCAGGGGAATAAATGAAGCTCAATACAGTTCAAAAAGGTCCTTTTCTTGTCCTGCGACTTCCAACTCAGAGATCTAAGTGATGATGGGCGTCACAAAATAGCCATGAACATCATGATTCTGTTCTTCTAATCCTCCAAAATGTGTCCTTGTATATAGTGCTAGATCTTCTTGAATTAAAGAACATGGTCCGCGTTTTTAGAACAAGCATTTACTGACGCTTCTGCCAGCAAAAGTGGTTTGTGCCCAATGTCGTAGCTTACAACATTCTAATAAAAGGCCTCTGCTCCTATGGGAATATGAGTGAGGCAATAGTTGTTTGCGATAAGATGGAAACAAATGGCTGTTCTCCTAATGTGACGACATATAGCATTCTCCTCGATGGCTTTGCAAAACTGAAAATTTGGTTGATGCATCTGAGACATGGAACAAGTTGAGGATGAATCTGGTTACTTTAAGCATATTCTGCCTACTGTAAGCAAGGACAATTTAAATCTACTATCCTAGTTTTGGACAGAAACAATGCAGCAAAAGAGTGGCAACCAGACGCAGTAACATACACTACTCCTCTATGGGTGATCTTTAATTGGATACTTGTTGAAGAAGCTAATTTTTATGTTCACTTCTACTTAATAGATAATCAATTTTTTATAGTAAATAGATCATAGCTTATTTGCATAGTACTAGATAATCAATTTCCTAGAAGAATTACTGAATATGTATTTGCTGTCATGGAAATGGTGGGCACATGCTAGTTCATGTTGGTTTTGGTGTCAGATGCTACTAATAGAGTCCTAATTATTGAGTTTTTTTTCCTTCTTTTTCAAAGCTTTATCGGCCATTTATTGAGTATATGGTTATCTTAACACTAAAAAGGTTGAATGTGATCAAAAGACTGGACTATACTCTAAAAGTGTTGGATCATATTTAAAATTACCGTTTTGCATGAATTTTGTCCTGTTGGTTTGCCTTAGGAGACTTGGATGCTTCTTGGGAAAATGTTGGTAGGAGGGCCAAAGCCTGATGCCATCACAAATAACATTATTATTTATACCTACCTTATGCAAGAAAAGATTAAATATGCAATCCAAGTTTTGAACAAAAATAGTGCCATATATAAAAATACTTACAACATAAAGCTTCTAATATAATTTAAAAGTCATCATGAAACATATATTTGCAAGAGAAAATTTGATTGATGTGATGTAGGTTGGTGAGACAAGACACAAACCCACAAGTTTAGAGACCATGGAAAAATATTTGGACCATAATCGGGTATGAACCCAAACTAGCGGCAGAAAATAGTCCAAGCCCAGGGATAATAAACCCAAAATAGGCGTAAGGGCCTTTATCCGACAAAACTGACCACAACTCAGTCGTAAGCTCCAAACTACACATGGCATTATCCCAGGGGCACCATGGAAGATACATTATGGAAATGTCTTGGCAAAAAGCATGCCCTTCTCTAAACTACACATGGCATTCCCCTAGGGGCTCCATGGAAGATACATTATGTAAATGTCTTGGCAAAAAGCATGCCCTTCCCTTTAGGGCACCATGAAAGATACGTTATGGAAATGTCTTGGCAGAAAGCACGCCCTTCCCATAGGGGCATTGTGAAAGATAAGTTGTGGAAATGTCCTTGCACAAGACATGTCCTCTTTACGTTGAAGACTTAGATCAACCATCCGCCGATTAAAAATTGATGGTGACATACAAAACAAGTCAAAAATGGTGTAGTTAAGAAAGACTTCAGAAGATTATCATTATGAAAATCTGTAAAATATCGGTCTACATAAATTAAGCCACAAGCAAAATCAAAGGCATTGAAAATTTCAATTGATATTTCCTCATACTATAGATTGGTTGTGACTAAATAACCAATAAGAAAATTATAGTCACGGGTACTGAGTACTGGGAAGATGTAGAAGATTAAAAGCATCAATTATCGCTTTTGGTATACTGAATTGAAGGTGACTTAAGATAAGCCACAAATGCAGTTGAAATCAACATCCCATCCATGCAGTGGGATTTTATTGTGACTGGATTGTCTAAGGCTTAAATAAAGTCAAGCCCACCCCATACGGCAGGGTGGATGATAACATAAATCAATGCCGTGGAAGACAGAGCACATTAAAATGCCTTATCCTGCACTTTGTCACCAGCCCGTGACTATTATGTCGATTGTCATTGCAGAAGATTATGAGCTTTCAACAATTCATATTATTAATTTATGGAAATAAAAAATATATTAATAATATATTGAAAAACATGCTAAAACTTTTCAAAAATTTAAAAGTAAAAACACTTTAAGATTCATTCTTTTTTTATTAAAATATTTTTTAAAATAATATTTCTTATTTTAATAAGGTTATTTGTTAGAAATTAAAACTTATTTGTTAAATCAACCATCCCTCCCAATAGAAATTGGTGGTGAGACACAAAACAAGTTAATAATGGTAGAGGCAAGAAAGGCTTCCGAAAGATTATCATTACAAAAATCTTTAAGATTTTGGTCTACAAAATCAATCAAAGGTTAATAGCATTAGGTTGTACTTTGAGTTTTGTTTGTATTAATGGAACAAATTTTGAATTAAACTTCGATCATGTACCTTTTATACCCAATCAATATATTTACAATTTGATATAAATTGATACAAAATAATTACACAATTGTAGTGTAAATAATTATTAAAATACTGTTTCTCATTCTAGTTTTCTGGTGCCATGTTCTCGTCTCCATCTGAATTGCAAACTTTGCAATGGTTTTCGATAAGCTATCACTAATTGTTACTCGTCTTATGTGCTTTGCTTGTCGGTGAAGATCTATTGATAGAGTACCTCGTTATGGACGCCTCAAGTTTGGAGTAGCTAAAGGTTGTTAATGCTGAATGTTTTGAATTTATGGAAATAAGAAAGTATTAATAATATATTGAAAATTAAGGATAATACAGTCCTAACAAAGTGGGCACCTCATTCTTCTTCGTCTTACTTGTCTTATGCTGGTTTAACTTTCCGCGGCTGCTTTTGCTTTCATTTTCATTTTTGTATAAAGCAATACCGGTATGACCAAAAAAAAGAAGAAGGGATAACTGGTTATAAATAAAGCCCTTAGCTGTTAGATGTTATGCAAGTTAGAACAATGGGTTCATCAACTATTAAGAAACTACACAGCTCTATTTCCTTCATCTTCCTTGCTCTACTCCTTTCACTTCCAAACACTAATTTTGTTTTCACATCTCCAATACAACCTAATGCTATTTTCAAAGGGAAATACAAACTTCAAAAGGATGCTCAATCTCATCCATCTTCACCAACATTTGATTTAGCTAGTTTAGTACTGGGCACAAACCCATGCACTTCGTTTGGTATTTCTTGCAATCTTGCTGGAAGTGTCACTAGGATGAACCTCTCCAATTCTAGTTTACACGGTACACTTCATGAACTCTCTTTTTTATCTCTCCTTAATCTTACATATATTGATCTCAGTAAAAATATTCTCTTTGGTACCATCCCAATTGAGATTTGTTATTTATCCAAACTTAGTTATCTTGATTTGTCACATAATCAGTTGTCTGGAAAAATTCCATCAGAGATAAGTCATTTAGCTAATCTTAAGATCCTTAACCTCAATAAAAACCATTTAAATAGTTTCATTCCTTCTAAGATAGGAAATTTGACATCCCTTATGGAATTAAGGCTTCAAAGAAACTATTTTTGTGGCTCAATTCCAACATCATTAGCTAAGCTAGGCAATCTCACCATTCTTAATTTCTACAACAATAACCTTTATGGATCCATTCACAATGGCATGGGAAAGTTGAAGAATCTTAAAAGACTTGACTTAAGCCAAAACCAACTTCATGGTTCTATTCCAAATTCACTTATGAAGTTAAGCAAGTTAGAAGTCTTATATCTTTGCGGCAATAATATTTCTGGTTCCATTCCTGAAGAGATAGGAAACTTTACAAATCTTAAAAGACTTGACTTAAGCCAAAACCAACTTCATGGTTCTATTCCAAATTCACTTATGAAGTTAAGCAAGTTGGAAGTCTTATATCTTTGTGGCAATAATATTTCTGGTTCCATTCCTGAAGAGATAGGAAACTTTACAAATCTTAAAAGGCTTGACTTAAGCCAAAACCAACTTCTTGGTTCTATTCCAAATTCACTTATGAGGTTAAGTAAGTTGGAAGTCTTATATTTTTGTGGCAATAATATTTCTGGTTCCATTCCTAAAGAGATAGGAAACTTGACAAATCTTAAAAGCCTAAGTTTGAATCAAAACCAACTTCATGGTCCTATTCCAACTTCACTTGCAAAGTTGAGCAAATTAGAAGTCTTATATCTTTGGGGCAACAATCTTTCTGGCACTATTCCTGAAGATATAGGAATCTTAACAAATCTTAAAAATTTAGAATTAACTCAAAACCAATTTCATAGTTCCATTCCAAGTTCACTTTTTAAGTTGAGTAAATTAGAAGTCTTATATCTTAGGGACAACAATCTTTCTGGCTCTATTCCTGAAGATATAGGAAACTTGACAAATCTTAAAAGTCTAATTTTGGACCAAAACCAACTTCATGGTCCCATCCCAACTTCTTTTGCTAAGTTAAGCAAATTGGAAGTCCTATATCTATGGGACAACAACCTTTTTGGTTTCATACCTAAAGAGATAGGAAACTTGACAAATCTTAGAAATTTAAGTTTGAGCCAAAACAAACTTCATGGTTCTATTCCAACTTCACTTACAAAGTTGAGCAAATTGGAAGTCTTATATCTTTGGGGCAATAATATTTCTGGTTCCATTCCTGAAGAGATAGGAAACTTGACAAATCTTAAAAGTCTAAGTTTGAATAAAAACCAACTTCATGGTTCCATTCCAACTTCACTTGCAAAGTTGAGCAAATTAGAAGTCTTATACCTTTGGGGCAACAACCTTTCTGGCACTATTCCTGAAGATATAGGAATCTTAACAAATCTTAAAGATTTAGAATTAAACCAAAACCAACTTCATGGTTCCATTCCAACTTCGCTTGCTAACTTAAGCAAATTGGAATTCTTACATCTTTGGGAAAACAACATTTCTGGCCTTATTCCTAAAGAGATAGGAAACTTGACAAATCTTAAAGATTTAAAATTAAACCAAAACAAACTTCATGGTTCCATTCCAACTTCACTTGCTAAGTTGAGCAAATTGGAAGTCTTATATCTTTTGGATAACAACCTTTATGGCTCCATTCCTATAGAGATAGGAAACTTGATAAATCTTAAAGATTTAGAATTAAACCAAAACCAACTTCATGGTTCTATTCCAACTTCACTTGCTAAATTAAGCAAATTGGAAGTCTTATATCTTTGGGAAAACAACATTTACGGCCTCATTCCTAAGGAGATAGGAAACTTGAAGAATCTTAAATATCTAGATTTGATTAAAACCCAACTTTATGGTCCTATTCCACCTTCAATTGGAAATTTAACCAAATTAGAATTCTTGCATCTTTCAAATGGAAACCCTTTTGGCTCCATTCCTGAAGAAATAGGGAACTTAAAAAATCTTAAGAGTATAGAGTTGAGCCAAAACCAACTTAATGGTTCTATTCCAACTTCATTTACTAATTTGAGCAAATTAGAATACTTATCTCTTTGGAAAAACCAATTATCTGGTTCTATTCCGACAAAAACCATTTGTTCTAGTGGAGTACTTCAATTTCTTTTAATATTCAACAACCATTTTATAGGCAAAGTCCCCAAAGGCTTAAGACATTGCATGAGCTTAATTAGAGTTAGGTTGGATGACAATCAATTTATTGGAGACATATCTAAAGATTTTGGTATCTATCCAAACTTGAGATATATAGATTTAAGTCAAAATAGTTTTTATGGAAAAATCACAAGCAATTGGGCACAATGTTGGCAACTAGGGGCATTAAAAATTAGTGCAAACAATATTATTGGCAGTATACCACGTGAGATTGGAAATGCTACTCAAATTCAAGTGCTTGATCTTTCTGTAAATGCCATAGTTGGGGTGATTCCAAAAGAACTTGGTGGGTTGAATTTATTAGAAAGGTTAATGTTGAATGGAAATCAAATTTCTAGTGCTATACCTTTGGAATTTGGATTATTGACTAATCTTGACTATCTTGATTTGTCCTCAAACATATTGAGCCAGCCAATTCCAAGTTATTTAGGGAACTTGTTGAAATTGAATCACTTGAATTTAAGTTATAACAATTTTAGCAATCAGATTCCAATTGAGCTTGGAAATTTGGTCCAACTTTCTAAACTAGATTTGAGCTTTAACTCATTAGGTGGAAATATGCCTTCATACATTAGCAAAATGCAAAGCTTGGAAGTGTTGAATGTCTCCCATAATAATCTTTCTGGTTTCATTCCAAAGGCCTTTGAAAAAATGCATGGCCTAATATATGTTGACATATCCTACAATGAGTTGCAAGGTCCTATTCCTAATAGCATAGCATTTTTAAATGCTTCAATTAAAGCATTACAAGGGAATAAGGGGTTATGTGGAAACATTAAAGGATTGCAACCTTGCAATGCTTCTATGATATACAAACATGTTAAAAAAGGTTTTAGAATTATGTTGGTTATTGTGTTACCCATCATAGGGGCATTAATGGTTATATTTGCTCTATTTCAAATTTCTCTTAACAAGAATAAAAGAAAGAAAAATCTAGAGTCAAAACAAAATGAAAAGCAAGAAGGGGTATTTCTTTCGGTATTGGCTTTTAATGGAATGAAACTATATGATGAAATCATAAAAGCAACTGAAGGTTTTAATGAAAAGTATGCCATTGGGGAGGGAGGATGTGGAAGGGTGTACAAAGTGGAGCTACCCACTACTGAAGTAATAGCTGTGAAGAAACTCCACCAGCAAAATGAGAATAATATAATATTAGAGAAACAATTCTTAAATGAGATAAGGATGTTAATGGAGATAAGACATCGAAATATCGTCAAACTTTACGGTTTTTGTTCACATGCTAGACATTCATTTTTGATTTATGAGTATCTTGAAAGGGGTAGCTTGGCTTCAATGTTAATGAATGAAGAAGTTGCTAGAGTACTTGATTGGAGGAAAAGGTTAAACATTATTAAGGGCATAGCTTATGCCTTAGCCTACATGCATCATGGTTGCTCGCCATCCATTATTCACAGAGACATATCAAGCAAAAACATCTTGTTGGATTCTGAATATGAGGCTCATGTTTCAGACTTTGGTACAGCTAAACTTTTAAAGGTAGACTCAACCAGTACTTCCCTTGTGGGCACATATGGATATATAGCACCAGGTGAATGTATTTTCTAGTTGTTTAATTTTGGATTAAAATTTGTGGCATACATTTGATTTTGTTTTCTTTCTTTTTTTTTTCTTTTTGCTAGAACTTGCCTATACAATGAAAGTTACTGAAAAAAGTGATGTATATAGCTTTGGTGTCTTGGCATTTGAAGTCATGATGGGAAAGCATCCTTCAGACTTGATCTCTATATTATTATCTTCATCAACTAAGAGAAACTTTAATTTAAAAGATGTGCTTGACCAGCGCCTCCCATTTCCAACAAATGATGTTGAGGATGGACTCATAACAGTTGAACAGCTTGCAATTGATTGCTTGAATGTTGATCACCAATCTAGGCCAACAATGCACATGATTGCTCAAGTCTTATTAGCTAAAACTATGCATTCCTAGCTTAAGCTATCTATCTCAAGACATTGCTCTACAAAAGTCACATTAAAAGGTATTGATTACTATGTTCATTTGGCATAATGCATGCTAAATTCTTAAGCATGTTTAAGATATTTTATTCATTGAGTTGTATCTTTCGATTACCAAGTATCTACAAGTTATTTTCGAGCCAATTTTGTTTAGTATCTAGTTAGAAATGTGCTACTCTATTTCTAGTTAAATTTTATTGTTCTTAAGAAGGGTATATTATGGCACAAGAAAGTGTTGGAATTCACAAGCAAGAGAAAGTAGAAAAAACATAATGTACAATACATGATGTATTGTAACTTACATGATTTGACTTGAAGCATACATTGAAAGAATATATGGTTAGAAGAATTTTATTGTCTATTATATTATAATTCATAGGCTTAAGATAAAACTAACACATTTTTATAAGGTGGGCAACATTTGTTTCATTTTATTTTTAACATATTGTAAATGACGATGCTATGTTATTGCATTTCCTTCAACACATTTTGGTCCCTTATTTGAGTATTAAGAACTAATTTTGACCAATTCAATGCAAGATAAGGATAAATGAGGGGTTAGCTATCTCCATCATGGGACTTAGAAATGTTGCTCAAAGAAAGTTGATTCAGTAAACTTATGCTCAATTTGGCAGAGACGATCTCTCAATGCATTGGACAAATAGCTTAGAAATGACTCTGAGGTTACTTTTGGATTGCATTTCCTTCCTATTTGCTTAAGAATATTGATCGCCCATTGTCTAGACTAGATGATGACTTTAGTAGGATGAGGCACAATGCAACAACAAAGCATATTATCCACTTGAAAATCAATCCCTAGATGATTTACTTGGAGGGAAGCATGTGCTAGGTAAAAAGCAACAATATATTTTTTTTTCCTATGTATTTCCATTAAAGAGTTGAAGTGCTAAGTTGCATGATTGACAATTCTAGATGATTATACCTTAGATATTTATATAAGTAACACTGAGAAACTAGAACATTTTATATCTATGCCTTTAAAGACTCGATGGAAAATTTTAAATTTTGTGAACAAGGATATGCCAGCTCTTGTGAACTTGGTTTTTGATAGTGGAACCCAATAGTCCTAACCAAAGGGAACGACTGGACTTCTCAAAATCATGAGTGAAAGTTATTTGCGAAGTGGCCAGTGAATACATTACGTTACTTATGTTTTGAGCCTTTTAATATGAAACTTGAAATTTTTACTCATTTTATTTCTTTGAAAGAACTTATTCTTTCAAGTTTTGTTTATCCCTGTTCTTGTTGTAATATGAAATACTTTTGGCTTTATTTTCCTCCCAGTTTTTGGTTCCTTTTGCAAGCTGGTATGGATATGAGAGAGTTTTGGTGAACATGACTTTTGTTAAGTCAGAGGCTGAAATAATCCACGAGAAGATATCAGACAAGCCTTAAAATAATGTTGGATTTTTCGTGAATCAGAGGTATGATATCCCACGCAGTTGCTGTTCCATATTTACCTTTAAACCATGTTGTGTTTATTAAACCAACTCACTCTACTTGGGCGTGGTTGGTGCTTCTCATTCGAAGTCGGGCTTTTTGCATCCAAATGTACAAATCTCTCTCTCTCTCTCTCTTTTTATAAGAAATCTAATAAGTAAGAATTTTTTGGTTCAAAAGAAATCTAAAAAAGAATTATGTTTTGTAGTATAAACAAGCAACACAATAACCATCAACCCCCACCTTTCTTTCCGTTCATTTTCTTTCGTTGCAATAACATTTTCAAGACAATGCAACTTACATTCTTTATGGTCTCTAAGGGTGGAAATTTTACCTTGTGGGAAGGCTGCACTTCGACCTCTTTCATTTCTTTCTCTTTCTATTTTAGGTGTGTAGGCATGGTAGGGTTTAGGGTAGAGGAACTCCTGTATGCAGTAACTACTGACCCTAAGGATGAGTTTCTTTCAATACCGAGGGCCACGGGCAAAGTGCTTGATTCATCTTTAGAAACTCTTTAGGAAGGTTATTTGTCTAGCAATCAACTAACAAGGAACAGATGAAAGGGCACTCACAAGTGTCGTCACTACAAGGGCCACTAATGTTGATAAAAAGTTTATAAAGGATGAATCCCACGAAAGAATACAGCGGATCGTACCATTGTAAAAGATCCTCTAAAGATTTTGAAAAGATGCTTCTAGAATTGGTTGGCAATTTCGGACTGCATTTTCCTTTTGTTTACTTGAGCATATTGATTGCACATTTTTTAGTTTATCAAAATGTAAGATAGATAGGAGGGTCCTCATTCGTGAACTCAATTTTGGCGACTCTGCTAAAGAAGTTGGTTGTGAGAAGACATAAGCACTAATCGCATGCCTCGTCCATAACTAAAATTTAACATAGAAACACAATTTTACATAGAAGAGAACAAGCAAATGTGGGGTTAAGAGTAGTAGTACTTTGGACACTTGATCCTACAAAACATGACTCATTTTTTGCAAAAAGAAGTTAAATTCAGGCAATCAGAGCCTTTTTGAAATAGCCTTTCACATGATCTTATCACTCTCGGTATAGGTCGTCTTTGACAAGGATGTTGCATACCACACAAGTGGTGACTTCTGCAAGTCGTAGGTTATAGACTATTAATACTTTCAATTTAGAACAAATTTCTTGATACATGAAGGGTCCTTTAAGTTCATGCATTGCTCTCGCATCTCAAAGAAGATTGTTTGACCAACTTTTAAGAAAGTGGATTTGCGCATACCTTGCTCCAATCAGAAACTATACCATATACAGATGAGGCATTGTTTTAGGGCTAAATTGCGTGAGTCAATCGCATACTTTCAGTTTTATATTTTGAACCTTCCAGGTTTTGGTACCTTTGCAGGCTTATATCGATATGAGGGAGATGGGGTGAAAATAAATTCATGCATGATTTTGGTGTGAACCAGGTATGAAACTGAATCTAAAGTGCAGCTTCTACACTAGCAGTGGAACAAACTACCTCAGCATAAGGCAACAAATTGCATTATAGAAGTGGTAAGTGAATTAATTACGTTGCTTCTTAATATAAATTTTGATATTTGTGTTCATTCTCTCCGTTCAAAATTTTCCTATAACTTTATTTTAAGCCAGGTTTAGCATTGTTGGATAGGGTACTTGTCCAAATTTTTATCTGCAGCATCGGGGATTGCAAGTTCCAAGTGGGAACAAGCATGTCTCTTTTGAATATAAATTCGGGATGGATAAGGGAAAGACTGCCTCCTCATCTACCCACGAAAGTCATAGTTTTAATTCTCTTCTTCTTTCTGTCATAGTAATGATGGTACTACTGAAATTCCTGGTTTACACGCTTTATGTGTAGTATCTACATGTAGTTTTTGCACGATTATTTAGTGAATTCGATGGATAGCTTTAGTGATTCCGTTCTGGCTGACATTTTGATTCTGATTAAAATACTAAAGGAAATGCTCCTAATAAATTTGGATTTTTCAAGTAATTAACAAATAGCTTTTTGCCCTTTTTCCTTTTCTCAATTATGTGCATGATTAAGCCCTAGTCTGGTTGGCAATGATTTGCTTGCCTTGGACTATTTAAGTGGCTTATATCATTTCTTTTTTACGGCAATGCTAGGATAAGTTTCGTACATTTATATTACATGTTGGTATCATACAGTGCTTCTGCCTTCTAATAATGTTTTCAGAACTTTTGGGCAGGTTCAGTGCATAGTAGGCTGAAGATGACCCTCATCCAAATTTGTTAGGACGAACGACAATCAGAAATGGTGCTCTTTGAATTTGTTTCCTTTTTTCGTTTCTGGGCATTTGATTCACTTTCTATCTGGATCTCATCATTTTGTAAAAGTGGCAGGTCCTCCGGAGTCGGTTCTTGACTGGACTCGGGAATTAGGCTCAGAATTATCAGATAATCATACCAACAATCAAGCATTTTGCAGAAAACATTAGTGTCTTCTCCAATGCGGAAATGTAATTACTTTTGCATTCTATTTTTTTGTCAGTTAGCTGATAATGACAATTACTTGAAAAGAAATTAAAAGAATTGAACTTGGTGATATTATTACTAGTAATTGTAATTGCATTGACGACTTATTTATGATGACGAACATAACAGGAGTTTTCATTTTGAAGAGCTTCTGGAAGTTGATTACCCTACTTGGAATCATTTCTTTCTTGTGCTTTATGTAAATGACTTGGTTTTACCGGCTCATATTTGTTTTGAACTTTTTTGGTCTTCCTTTTGCAGCTAAGGAGCAACAGCAGAGCAATGAAGGCTGTGGAGTTGTGGAGGGTACCTGTGAAGAAATATTTGAACTTGTTATGAGCATGGATGGGACATAGTTTGAGTAGGTGTTTTCTCTTTTCAAATAAATATGTTTACATATTAACTCCTAAAGCCTATTCCCTATTGATCTCTGGTTTGTGCCACAATTACACACCATATGTATGGTCCATGTGTCTTTTCAAGTAATTACTGCATTCGCTGGAAGGCTGTCTGAGAGTGAGGTTGTCTAGAACAGTGGGTCTGGTGGTTGCTGACACTGCTGATCGTTGTGTTAACCTTGTAGGTTGTAGACTTAAATCTCAAAAATGTTCAGGTTTTTTATCTTTTCTTTTTCTCTGTCAGTCTGTCTCTTTTCTTTTCTGCTTTCTTTGGTGCGAAGAGGAACTGCTAAAGTTCATACGGGAACAAATCAAGTTAGAAATTGATTGAATGATGTACTCTCTCTCAGGGACATTTGAGAGCGAAGGTGTTTAAAACAACATGTTAATTCAAAACTGCTACTTGTTTTTGTTTGTTGTAGAAACTGTGGGCTATGTCGGCACCCCATGTGTTTTGTTTTGGATCATAACTGCTCTATAAATCTAGATTGCAGCTTAATTTCCAGGTTTAGCTGGCAGATTGCATAAGTTTGGTATATAGATTATCATGCGCCTCGTACTTAGGTAATATAACATACAAAACACTGGTATATTTTTGCAGTAAAGTCTTAGTGCCCGCAAACTGGCATTTTGTTTTATTTTTAATCTTTTATTGCCTTCTTGGTACATGATGGCTTTCAAAACTGTTTAATTGGATTCCATATGACAACTTATTTTGTAAAATGTGTTAATACTCATGTTTGAAGATATGGATTTTGTAGTCGATACACAAACATGTAACTCTTTTATGCTTTCACTCACACTAATGCTGGAGGCACCGCAGAGCTGCATGCCTTGAATGTCCAAATATTCCTTGAAATGCGTAGATCAGATTATGCAGAAAGACAGCTTCGGATTACGCAACAGATTGACGAGGACCACAAACTAAGTCAACTTGCTAATGCATAGTTAAATTTGGCAGTGGGTGGTTCCAAGACACAGGAACCATATCTCATCTTCCAAGATTTCGAAGAGATGTATGAGAGACAAAAGTATCAGAGACAAGTTTGATCCTCACTGGGAAGGCTGTTTGCTGCATGCACATGTGGAACTTTGATGAAGCGTGATGATGACCGTGACAATGAACGTAACTGCTGGACAATTGTAGATGGGGACAACTTTAGACTTCGTAGAGAGTATTTTTGTTATGACAGAACAAAGGCTTCCTGATATTGCTATGAGTCAAAGGCTTGGTTGCAATGATCAGGGGGCTTACAAGTTTGGATTCTATGAGTTCTTTAAGAAGTACTACTCTGATATCGCTGGACCAGAGTATGCAGCCAAGTACAAGACCTTGATCTATGTTGCTGCTTCTGCATCTGCTGTGGTCATTGCAGACTTTGCACTCTGTCCATTCGAGGCAGTGAAAGTCCGGGTTCAAACTCAGCTTTTACTAGAGGTGTTTCAGATGGGCTTACTAAGTTTGTTACGTCTGAGGGCACTCTCGGGTATGCATATCAATATAAATCAGTTCAAATAAAATATATCATTGCATGTGAGAATATATTTTTAACCAATTTTCAAATTTATCTAAGGTTGTACAAGGGACTAATTTCTCTTTTAGGATGTGAGATTCAATGTAAGTTGGACTTGGGGAAGGAATTGGATCGGTAATATTCTATTTCTATCAAACAAATTCATAGTAAAGATTTTGAGGACCAATATAAGAAAAAATTAACATATTCTCAACTATCATATCATACTACACAATTAGAATAACCAAACAAAATTTTTACATAAATCTCAAATAAGGTTTTGATGGAGTTAATTGGTTTTGTTATTATTTCTAAACATTCATTATTTAAGTCTTCAACCCATATAACCCACTTTTCGTTGTGTATGTTCATGTGAACTTCTGCTGTTACTTTGTTCTATTTGGCTTTAAACATTAAAGTGCATCTCAACTTTATCTCTTTTGAACTTGTGTTAGTGGTTCCATCATCATTAAGTGACTTAACTGATTTGTTCCCACTTCATTTGCAGAGTTGACAATAGAACATAGGAAGAGAAAAGTCTCATTCTCTTGTGGGTGTTATTAATACCTTGCATCATTTTCTGAAGTTTCTTTTAGTTTTGACGACTATTATGTTCATTCTTACAGATACAATGATGAAATTTGCATCTTTTGAGACCATTGTGGAGCTTACATATATAAGCATGCCATCCCTTTACCGAAGGAAAAGTGAAGCAAACCTTTGCAGCTCGGTGCGAGTTTTGCTGGTGGATATGTTGTTGGTGGATTCTGTGCTGTTGTCTCTCATCCTGCTGAAAATATTGTCTCTTTCCTCAACAACACCAAAGGGGGACAACTGTTCATGTGAGTGGCTCACCTTAGCATTGTTCGCAGGTGCTTGTTCGTTCCTTCATACTTTCTCTGATCCTTTTTTTCTGGTTTCTCCAGGCTTGAAGAAGCTAGGATTGTTGGGTCTCTTTGCCCGTGCCCTCCCTCTCCGTACTGTCATGATTGGAACTCTTATTGGGGCTTCATGGGATATCTACGACGCCTTCAAAGTTTCCAAGTGAGTGTAAGTCCATCTTACAGTTGCACAACATAGTTTAGTAATTTGGTTTCATATAATTGATTAGTTGTTAAATGGGATTTGGTGTCATTTACAGGCCAACCATTGGTGGTGTTACTCCTGCGCCTGCCGCGGCTGCCACTGAGCCCGCCAAGGTGTAGAATATCAGAAATGATCAGCACAAATTTTGTTATTTTCTGAAGAAGATTGGCACATTGCAAAACTTTGTAAGCACAACAATACCTTTATTTTAAAGCTTTTAAATGCATACTAGAAGTTCATCAAATAAACCTTCCCCACGGATTTTTACCCTCATTTCAATTAAACTCACCAAAACTCCAAAGCTTAACGCTAAACAACCAATAAGATTGCTAAATCTAATATCCAATATCACTGAATCCCGTCTATTCTTATTGCTGTCCAGGGGAATCCTCCAAGCTAGGACTCTGTCAGAGACAAGGAACTCAGATTCAGCAGAGATTGATTGTGAAGGAAACACATGGATGGGAATCAGCATCACTAGCCAAACCAGCCATCCCTCTTCTGACTTCATCTTCAGTTTTGATGATCAAAGTGAATGCGCCATCCACATTTAGTGAGCCCATTCTCCGGGCCATGGGACCCTGTGTTGTAAGAAACCCAAGAGCGGCAACTGGTGGTGGGCCACCGGTGAGATCAAATTGTTGGGTTGGTCCAGTCCATATTCGGGGACTTATTATTGGGTCCAATTAGGATAATGTGGCCCTAAGGTTTAAAAGGAAAAATATAGGGTTTTTTCTTTAAGAGAAGAGGTGAGTGGCCATCAAAGAAAAGAGAGAGAAAAAAAAGAAAAGAGCAGAATTTCGCAGGAATTAGAGGCCCTGCGCAGCAGTTGATCAAACATCTGATCAAAGTCGATCCGTGGTCCGATTGAGCTGATTTTTTGTCAGAAGGTTCGGGATTGGGTGTTCTTCATTGTGAACGGTTGGATCGTCGTTTGGAGCTCTTGAAGTCAGCAGATTGTGGTCGAACATCTGGGTGATATTTCTCTAACTTTTTCTTGGTTAAGTTGTTTACAACTTGTTTCTTCACTATTTATTGGTGATGCTATTATTGTTAAATCAGTGAATCTTAGTCCTGTTGCTATTGTTAAGGACTTGATTGGGTTGTAACCTAACGATTGATATAGTGGAGATTTGGGTGGACTCTGTGATCGGTCCCGTGATTTTTTTTTATCCTTCACATTGGAGGAGTTTTTCCACGTAGAAATTCTTTTGTGTTGATTGTGATTTGCTTATTTTACTTGTGATTCAAATACATCGTTGGTGTTTTAGTATTTCCTCATAGGTTCAATCAAAGTGAGAAACTTTATATGTCGTTTTTCCCTTCAGAGTGGTATCAAGAGCTTAGGTTGTGGTTGTTTTATCTTTGGATTTGATTGAACGATGGAACTAAGCACTAACAGGATGATTAGTTTGAATGGAAGAAACTATCATGTTTGGAAGGGTAAGATGGAAGATTTGCTTTATGTGAAGCGTTGGCACTTACCGGTGTTTAGTGAAACTAGACCAAATAACATGAGTGAGGCCGATTGGACTCTTGAGCATAAAATTGTATGCGGGTTCATTCGACAATTTGTAGATGAGAATGTTTTGAATCACATTAGTAAAGAAACACATGCTCGGACTCTATGGAACAAACTTGAATCTTTGTATGCTTGAAAGACTGGAAATAATAAGATGTATTTGATGAAGCAACTTATTAGCTTGAAATACAAAGATGGGCAATCCATATCTGATCATTTGAATGAGTTTCAGGGAACGTTAGATCAACTTTCAGGCATGAATATGAAGTTTGAAGATAAAGTACAAAGACTTTGGTTACTTGGTACTTTACTAGAATCTTGGGAAACATTTCGTATGTCAGTAACTCTGCTCCCGATGGTATTGTCACTATGGATTTTGCCAAGACTAGTATTTTGAATGAAGAGATGAGAAGAAAGAGTCAGGGTTCTTTGTCTCATTCTGAAGCTTTGGTTGTTGAAAATAGGGGGAGAAGTCATAGTAGAGGTCCGAGAGGTTATAACAAAAGTCGAAGTAAGTCTAGATCATGGCATAAAAATGTGGAGTGCCATCATTGTGGCAAGATGGGTCATATCAAGAAAAATTGCTTCCAGCTGAAAAATGAAAAGAAAAATGGTAAAGGTAAAAATGAGAAGAAGAAAGTTAATGAAAGTGAGGAGAAGAAAGACAACAATGATAATGATCGAGTTGCAGCAGCTACTAATGAACTTGTTATTATGTGCTATGATGATAATGTGAATTTTGCAAGCAATGAGACAAGTTGGGTAATTGATAGTGGTGCTTCTCTTCATATTACTTCCAAGAGGGAGTTCTTTACTTCTTATACTCTTAGAAATTTTGGCACATTGAAGATGGGTAATGATTGCTTGGCTAAAGTTGCAAGTATGAGAGATGTATGCTTGGAGACTCGTAATGGATCCAAGTTGGTTCTCAAGAATGTTAGACATATACCAGAAATTCGCTTGAATTTGATTTCTACCGGACAACTTGATGATGAAGGTTTTTGCAATATCTTCAATAATGGACAATGAAAACTTACTAAGGGTTCATTAGTTATTGCTAGAGGCAAGAAAGAATCTTCTTTGTATTTATTTCAGGCCAAGATTTCCAAGAACATTTGTAATGTAGTGGAAGATAGGAATGCAAGTACTTTATGGCACAAAAGGTTAAGTCACATGAGTGAGAAGGGCATGAATATGGTGGCAAAGAAGAACTTGTTATCTGGGATTAAGAGTGCAAAACTTGAGAAGTGTGCACATTGTTTAGCTGAAAAACAGAAAAAAGTTTCATTCTATAGTCACCCTCCTTTAAGAAAATCAAATTTATTGGAGTTAGTACACTCAGATGTTTATGGCCCAGTTAACCCGAGGACGCTTGGTGGAGCATCCTACTTTGTGACCTTTATTGATGACTACTCAAGAAAGGTTTGGGTTTATGTTTTGATGTCAAAAGATCAAGTGCTAGATGTGTTTAAGCAGTTTCAAGTTTCAGTATAGCGGCAAACTGGAAAGAAGTTGAAATGCATTCGATCAGACAATGGTGGTGAGTACATTGGACCATTTGATGAGTATTGTAGGCAACATGGTATTCGACATCAGAAGACACCTCCAATAACACCTCAGTTGAATGGTATAGCGGAACGAATGAACAGGACATTGGTTGAGAGAGTTAAATGCATGATTTCAAATGCTAACTTGCCAAAGACATTTTGGGGTGAGGCATTACTTACAGCAGCTTATGTTATCAATCTATCTCTAACTGTTGCTTTAGATAGTGATGTGCTAGATAGAGTTTGGTTTGGCAAGGATGTTTCCTATAACCATCTAAGAGTATTTGGTTGCAAAGCATTTGCTCATATTCCAAAGGATGAGAGGTCTAAGTTAGATGTCAAGACACGAGAATGTATATTTCTTGGTTATGGTTCTGATGAATTTGGCTACATGTGTTATGATCCAGCTGTGAAGAAAATTGTGAGGAGTCGTGATCTTGTATTTTTTGAGAATCAAAATATGACAGATATTGGCCAGAGCGAGAAAAATATGTCACAAGGCTCTAAGATTGGTATTGATATTGATCTAATTCCTTCAAATGATTTACAGCGACAGTTACCAGAATAAGATGAGAGTGATATTCAACATGATGTTCAGGATCAGGTTCAGAATGACCAATAGGTTGTAGATAATAGTGACACTCAGACAGATAATGTTGTTGATGTTCAACAAAATCCATCTTTAGTTCCACCATTAAGGAGGTCTACTAGAGGTCACCATCCATCCTCTAGATACTCCACTGAGGAGTATGTATTGTTGATTGATGCAGGTGAGCCTGAGAGCTTTGAAAAAGCAACAGAGGATGTGGATAAGAAAAAATAGGTTGATGCAATGCAAGATGAGTTGAAATCTTTGCATGATAATCAAACATTTGAGTTGGTGACATTGCCTAAGGGCAAGAAAGCTTTGAAGAATCGTTGGATTTATAGATTGAAGCATGATGAAAATTCTTCACAACCCCGATACAAAGCCAGACTAGTTGTTAAAGGTTTCAGTCAGAAAAAGGGAATTGATTATGATGAGATTTTCTCACCTGTTGTGAAAATGTCCTCAATTCGAGTGGGTTTGGGATTGGCTGCTAGTCTTAATCTTGAAATTGAACAAATGGATGTAAAGACTGCTTTTCTTCATGGTGACCTAAATGAAGAAATTTATATGGAGCAACCAGAGGGTTTTAAAGAAAAAGGTAAAGAAAACTATGTTTGCAAGCTAAAGAAAAGTTTATATGGCTTAAAACAGGCACCGAGACAATGGTATCGAAAATTTGAGTCTTTTATGGGGGAGCAAGCCTATAAGAAGACAAATTCTGATCATTGTGTATTTGTGCAGAAGTTTTCAGATGATGATTTTATCATTCTACTACTTTATGTAGATGACATGCTTATAGTTGGTAAGAATGCTGCAAGAATTGAAAAGTTGAAGTAGGAGTTAAGTAAGTCATTCTCAATGAAAGACTTAGGCTCAGTGAAGCAAATTCTTGGTATGAGAGTTAGTCGTGACAGAAAAGCCAAGAAGTTGTGGTTGTCTCAAGAAGAGTATATCAAAAAAGCGCTTCAGAGGTTTTCTATGGATAAAGCTAAAGTGGTGAGCATGCCTTTTGCTACACACTTTAAGCTTAGTAAGAAATAATGTCCTGTAGATGAGGAAGACAGAAAAGATATAGAAAGAGTTCTTTATGCTTCTACTATTGGTTGTTTAATGTATGCAATGATTTGTACAAGGCCAGATATAGCTCATGCAGTTGGAGTAGTTAGCAAATTTACTTCTAATCCTGGAAGAGAACATTGGAGTGCAGTGAAGTGGATTCTAAGGTATCTTCAAGGCACTTCTAGTTTGAAACTTTCATTTGGGAGTGATAAGCCTATTCTTGTGGGATATACAGATTCTGATATGACAGGAGATATTGATAATAGAAGATCTACTTCAGGTTACTTGATTAAGTTTTCAGGGGGAGCTGTGGCATGGCAATCAAGATTACAAAAATGTATTGCTCTATCTACAACGGAAGCAGAATTTATTGCAGCAACAAAAGCATGTAAAGAGTTGCTTTGGATGAAGAAATTTATAAAAGAACTTGGTTTTGTGCAAGAAAGGTATGTGTTATTTTGTGATAGTCAAAGTGCTATACGTCTTGCTAAGAACTCTACTTTTCATCAAAGATCAAAGCATATCGATGTAAGGTATCATTGGATACAAGATATCATGGAAACTAAAGAGGTTGCACTTGAAAAGGTACATACTGAGGATAATGGTTCTGATATGATGACAAAGGCTCTATGACGAGAAAAGTTTGAGTTTTGTCGGCATGAGGCCAGTTTGGATTGTGCTTGAAAAATAGACATATGGAATCTCCCTCATTTGGGCTGGAGGGGGAGAATTGTTGGGTTGGTCCAGTCCATATTCGGGGACTTCTTATTGGGTCCAATTAGGGTAATGTGGCCCTAAGGTTTAAAAGGAAAAATATAGGTTTTTTTTCTTCAAGAGAAGAGGTGAATGGCCGTCAAAGAAAAGAGAGAGAGAAAAAAGAAAAGAGCAGAATTTCGCAGGAATTAGAGGCCCTACGCAGCAGTTGATCAAACATCTGATCGAGGTTGATCCGTGGTCCGATTGAGCTGATTTTTTGTCAGCAGGTTCGGGATTGGGTGTTCTTCATTGTGAACGGTTGGATCGTCGTTTGGAGCTCTTGAAGTCAGCAGATTGTGGTCGAAAATCTGGGTGATATTTCTCCAACTTTTTCTTGGTTAAGTTGTTGTTTACAACTTGTTTCTTCACTATTTATTGGTGATTCTATTATTGTTGAATCAATGAATCTTAGTCCTGTTGCTATTGTTAAGGACTTGATTGAGTTGTAACCTAACGATTGATATAGTGGAGATTTGGGTGGACTCCGTGATCGGTCCCGTGGTTTTTTTTTTATCCTTCACATTGGAGGAGTTTTTCCACGTAGAAATTCTTTTGTGTTGATTGTGATTTGCTTATTTTACTTGTGATTCAAATACATCGTTGGTGTTTTAGTATTTCCTCATAGGTTCAATCAAAGTGGGAAACTTTATATGTCGTTTTTCCCTTCACAAAATTCAGGAGGGCCATGTTTTTGGGTTGGGTGTCTTCTGGCCGAAGTCCACGCCCGCAGCGCCAATGCTTCAAGCGAAGAAAGAAATCAAATTTAATTTAGATAATATGAAACTTTTCCTATGTCATTCATAACAAGTCTTCTCATCTTGATTTTGGAAAATAATTTTAGTATAAAAATATTTATCTAAAAGGTGCTACATTTGGAATTAAGCTCTAAAGTACTAGTCAAATTCTTTACCGAGAGGGAATAGTTATGGAGCACTTGAACAATAAGGGATAGTTGAAGTTATAATTTGGTATTAAAATATGGATGAGCAATTAGAAACGATTCATTTTTATTGAGAAAATGTTTTAGATTGAAGAAGAAAACATTTATAATATGTTTTATATCTCAATGAAACTTTCTTAAAAAAAAAACAAAAAAGAGAGAAATGACAATGATAACATAAAGCGTAGGAGAGTCTTAAAGAAAATTAAGAACAGGTGCTAACATATGTTAAATTAACATTTGGAAAAATGTACAGTCTAAAAAATAAAAGAAGTATTGGAACAAATTGTCCACCTAATTTTGGTCTTTTCTAACCCCAAATTTCTTTTGCAATGAATTGTAATCCCCACCTTTAATATGACACTTGCAATCCTAATTGTTGACCTTTTGGTGAATATATGTGAAATGCAATGATGAAGTAAAAGCCAAGAGAAAGAAAAAAAATCCTAGTACACTTTTTGTTTGAGAGAAACTATTAATATCAATCCTTTCTATCATTCTATTCATTTTTCTTTCTTTTCTCCTATTATCTATGTTTGTAATTTTAGTTATTTCCATCATTCATATGTAGAAAATTTTCTTCAAATTAATTGGATTTATTTTAGGAAGCAAAATTTGTATATTGAATCATATGTAGTAGCAAATGCAATGGTATTGACATATATGTATAGATTGGAAAGCAGCAGCCCATTCCACAACATATTAGGTTCACAACATATAATGAAGAGAATTTATACTCATGACATATATTCACATACTTTATAAAAAAACAAATACAAGTTTAATAGGAGCAAGAATAAGAAAATAGAGCACCTAAAAGTGAAAAGACAAAAAGGATGAAAAGACCAAATTCTTGCTACTGTTTGGAGAACAGCATAAGCTCGGAAGGAGTTATTTGCAATTTGCCTTTTTGAGTTGCATACAATTTCGTTGAAACCCTTTCATGAGTTACTATAATAAGACCAACTTCAAACCATTTCTTTGTGTCAAATATCCAATAAGGTTTTTGCCTTTCCCACCCAAAGGCAAAAACCTTAGCTTTAGTCCCCACTGAAGGAATTTCATAAGGATATAAATAACATAGAACCTCCCTTTCCTCAACGCATAGTGTTACCGGAAATATAAAGGATTTCAAAATGAACTTCATTGTTTTTGACATCCAATAAGATTAGGAGAAGCCTAACGGCACCAAAATTAACTCATAATTAAACCTCTTTGCACTTTGGTCTTGGTACAAATTGGAAAAAATAAGAAAATGGCTGGATCCTTTAATTTTTAAGTGACGTATAGGAATGACTAAACCAGTTAAAGACAATAACTAATTCTAGGCATGTTGAAGGAGCCATTACTATTTCCCAGCCACAATCAACTAGAGATGTAATAAAAGAAACTGCACGGAATTGGTTAGTGAGCATTAATCAGGAACCTAAAAGTAAAATATCAATCCCTGCACTAACAAGTTCTTGAGCGACTTAACATTAATCCCAAACCTGTGACAAACTCGGTTCTAGGGATTGAAGTTTCCTAAGCCTACTGGTGATACGTTAAAACCATAGTCCAGACAGCCACTAGTTAATCCAGCGGGCTTCTTTATGCGGGGCAGCAAGAACATCCTTCAGCAAAAGAATTTGCAGGCCTTGCAGCCCAGCTCATGATACTTCGGATTGGCCCTTATATGACATCGACTGCCACTCAACCCAAGGAGTGTACCCACAAACTTTGATGGCGCTGAATATTATTATTCCTCTCTGTATTGTGCCCACATAGCTTAATTTTCCTTTACATTGTTATATGAGATTCCTCGTCTTTTGAAACAGTGAGATGTCATTAATGTAAATTAGAGCATAGTGGAAGATGGACATAGAATCTTCATCATTGTTTTCTAGAAAAAGGAAGGTGTCACCTTTAATCTAAAGAATTTAACTGTCTATTACAAATAAGAATCCAAAATGCAAAAAGTCATTTTGACCGTTTCTTCAGGCTTTATTCTGAACTGCACCTGGATTACATATTTTGGTGGAGTGACCATATTACTTATAATTTTAAGAATTTATATTGTTACTTTCATATTCTTCATAATTATTACTTTAGAACTTTTAAGCAGCACCAAATTAATGTTATGGCTGCACATTTAAGAAATCTGTATCAACAAATGATACATAAGAGGGAAAAGATTGTGCTCTTTTTGTATGAACAATAGAGTCTCACTCAAAATGGAAAGAGTTTTAGAGAAAGCAATTTTTAAAAATATTACTATTAAATTTTCTTTTATTCTAATTTATTTTATCGGTAATGATATCACACAGAGGTGTGTGTGCTAAAACAACTTAGATGCCGTTGTTGAGTTCTTTTTTTTTTTTCTAGGGACTTTGCATATTAGAATATGTTTACTGCAGTTTTGTTTTTTGTTTTTTTTTTCTTATCCCTTCCTTTGAAATAGTTAGGTAATCTTTTTGATTGGAGGCAATTACTACTAATTGATTGTCGTAGCAGCTGTTTGGTGCTGTCTACATTTCTCATAGACTTCAACTACTGTAATCCCAGACCTAGACCAAGATCCATCATGACAAGACTCAGATGTTTGGTCTTTATTGAATCGTTCAAAATGATTTGTTTAGATAAGCATGTACTTTATTCCATTGTTTTCCAATTAGATTTATTTATAAAATAGTACAGGTTTTTTTTTTTTTTTTGTTTTCTCTTGTAGAGCTAAGACCAACTTGTTAAAATAGTTAAAAGGTGAGATTAAGTCAAAAGGCATTCAACTCTTTTGGAAATGATTTGTAGAATGATGCCTCAAAGTGGTTGTTAGGCAATAATATGTCTATTATTAACCACTTTCCTAGCCTACCCACCAGCAATATTTCTTTTTTATTCAAAAGCGATAAAGAAAAGGCAAAGAGAAACACAAAAAGACAACCTTTTCTCATAAATACAGAGTTGGAAAATTTTAGAGAAGTTACATTCCCAGGCCCAATCTATGACGCAGAATACATGGATGCAATGGAGATTAAAGTAAATTGACTACAAAGTTGGTCAACTAGAGCTTCTACATGACTCATTTTCTAAGGCACACGGAATTTTCTACTTCTTTTTGAAAAGACTCCAAAATAAAAGAAAAAGAAAAGTGAAGTCATCATGGAAACTATTAGGTATGGAATCAAAATTAAGGATAAAGACAAATATTATTGGCATAATGCAATTCAGTCAAAGTATTAAGCTTTTAGGTGAAGAAAGCACTCTGATCTTCACAGAAGGGACCCATAATTCTATGACATATTTCAGTCAAAAATTTGATCTGGTCTTTGAACCAGGATTTTATTGGCAAATACGAGGACTTAATAGGTCCCATTAAAGCATAATAACACAGCGGTACCTAACTTTATAAACAAATAAGTCTTTCATAAAGCTCTCGCCATTAACCACCTTGGATGTTAAGGAGACTCACTTGTTAAGTCTTTTTTTAGTGCAACAATTCTGACCTCGTAGCCAAGCTTTACCCTAGCATGTGTAGGAGTCTAGTTAGTTACAGTAAATTGCATATTGCTTTTCGTATCTGTAATGAAGAAATGCAGTAAAAATTCTAGAACTTACCAATAAATGTAAAGAAAAAATATTCAAGGTTGGGTGTTCATGCTTTTATCGTACGATGGGAGTTCCTTGGTTACTGCATGACATAATGTTATCATTTTTACTTGCAACCGACACTTCTTTTGGTAATAAATACTTCTCCTTTTTGATAGGGAAGATATTGTTTGAATGAAAAGATAACACCCTTACTTTACGAATGACATACCAAGAAGCAACTATGATTTGCAAGCACCTCTCAAGTTAATAATATAGGGCACTAATCGCTCAATTATATTATTCTTGAGCTAATGATTTAGTTTGAAGGATACTAAGTGTTGCATGTCTCTCTTCATCTTTTTTTTTTTTATCTTTTTTTATCTTTTTTTCCCTTATATTGTTGCACGTCTCTTACGAATAGAGTCCTAAGGTTGTAGAAACTTGCAATTTTAGAACAATTATGGATGGTTACTCCAAAATACTTCTTCCACTTAATCTAAGCAGCATTTAGCCTATGATCCCTTCATGTTGCAAGCATGAAGCTCTATTTAGGCCTCAAGACAGAGAATTGCTTTGTCTACCGAGAGTAAATCTACTATAAGCTAAAGTTTTATGGAAGTTAGTTATAACACCTTTCACCATGATATTGTTGGTTTATAGTTTTATGAAATTCCATTATCTCACCTTCCTTCATTCCATATTAAATTATACTGCAATATCTACTATCTTAGAGATGAATGTAAACGATCCTATCCCTGCTATAGCATTAAGTAGACTAGCATGGTCAATAATGTTTTCTTGTTTCCATTATGTTCACAAAACGCTATACAAATTATTGAACGAATACAAATACATGAGGTTGTGTTAGAATATTATTGCACTTGGATTCAACTTTTGAGAATATAATATTAGCTATTTTTGTTGGGACATCTATTTAAAGTGTAATGAGCTTAATCCTTTTAATGTATCGTTGGTAATGCAAATTTATGATTTATTTTTGTTGTAAAACATTATAAATAGCTAATACTAAACTGATTTATTTTAAACTATTGCAAAAATTATTTGTTTTTAATGAAGTATGTTTTAACGTGATACATAATAAAAGTTAAAAAAAAAAAATTAATCAGTTGTGCTTCAATCATCACGCTAAGGATTACTTTTAAATTATGTTACATTGGATCTCATCACTCAATGTTTTTATTCACTAGATATTATGTGAATGAAAGACAACAAGGGTCACCTAAAGTTCAGCTGGGGCCCCCATCAAAACTTAACATGTTTTTAGTGCATCTTTTTCCATTTTTTTTGGTTCAAGAACATTGTTATTTTTCAAGGACCTTCTAAAAATAAGGGCGTTATCTTATAGTTTAAGGTAAGATGTGGTAGTTGTGGTTCACCGGAATGATTCTCTAAAATAATACCCCAAAGTAGTTGTTAGGCAAAAAGAAGTCTATTGTTACCCATTTTCCTAGTCTACCTACCAGCACAATTCTTTAACAATATATATATATATATATATATATATATATATATATTATCAAAAGCGATAAAGATAAGGTAAAGATAAGCACAAAAAGATGCCCTCTTCTCATCAATACAGAGTTGGAAATCACTAAGAAGTTAATTCCCACGCGCTACCTATGACACAGAAGACATGACATGGATGCAGTGGAGACTAAAGTAAATTGACGAAAAAGTCAGTCTACGTGACCTATTTTCTAAGTCTTTGTAAAGCTGGGAAATGCCTCGGGTGTACTTTCCCGTGGCATCTAGGAATGAAACTCCATCACCTTGAAAACGCGGCAATGAAGACAAAGTTGGAACATGAACAAGGAGAGATAAGTCATTATTGTAAATCATTTCTTCCTTTTTTGTTTGTGGTGATCATCATTTTCGAGGTTCCCAATTATGGTTTTGGTTCATAGTGTCAAGTATCTGTGTAAATTTCAATGGAGTCATCCTCCCAGAAGTTAGTAACAGAGCCCAAGGGTATGAGCCTTCCCCGTGGAGATTAAAATGTAACGAAGATTCAAATGGAGTTCCAGCTTATCCAGCTACTTAATAGGTTGAATAGTTATTCAAAGAATGATGAAATAGCATTTTGTTTCCTTCAAATTTTTGGTGTCAGCTTATTTTTCAACTTTCGGTTTTTGGGGCTGGATCTCCTATATTAGTTGTCATCACTTAGAATTTCAGCAAAATTCAGTGTTTTTATTTCAACTAACACTGACTGCAAGACCTGTAACTGCAAATGAACTTGCCATTAAGATTATTCAAGGATATTCTTGCGTTATGTCTCACCTCACGACCGTTGCTTGACAGTGAAAGCCTAACACGAGTAAACCACTCAAGAAGACTTCAAAGGTTATTATTGTGGTCATTAAAGATTATTATTTTGGTTGTTAAACTTGTGGAATGTGATCAATTTTCTGAAGTCTACCATGACAGAAAATGCAAAGTGAAAGTGTATGCGTGAGTGTAGAAGATGAGCAATTTTCAAATAATGACTTATAAAGACTTATAAAGAAAAAAAGGTGCTAATGTGATTGGAAATGTGAACAATTTTTTAAAATCTATAAGACATCAAGGGTTATTTTTGTGGTTGTTAAAATTGTGGAATGTGATAAATTTTCTAAAGCCTACTACTATAAAAGCTTGAAAATGAAAGTTCATGAATGATTGAAAAATTTAAACAGACAAAAACTTATAAAGTGAAAGTGTTTATGTGATTGGAAAATCTAACCAATTTTTTGAATTCTATACCAAGAAGACTTAAAAAGTGAAAGTTCTTGGATGACTAGTGATGTGGACACTTCTTTTTTAAGTTTACCAATATGAAGACTATACAAATGAAAATGCTTAGATGATTGGTAAATGTGAACCAAAGTGTAAAGGTGATTGAGAAATGTGAATGTTTTTTAAAGTTTACTACAATGAAGACTTACATCTTTGAATCTAAAGAAAGATTAGTTTTCAATATTCTAGAAGGAAAAGAAAAAGAAAGAAACTATCAATCAAACAACAACAAAGTTGTCAAAATTACAGGTTATCACACAAAGCATATCAATGAAACCGCTTGTAAAGTTGTCAAAAGCAAACATAAAAATCCAAGGAAAAAATTCATTCGGTAACAATTTAACTGCCATTCCTTTTATTTATCCAACATAGATAAAAGGAAGGTTTGGATACTTTGAAGTCTAAACCATATCCAACATGTTTCGAACACAATATAATTTTTGAACACTGCGAAAATCTATCTAGTTGATATTTTAGATATTTCATGATTTTAAGTGTATTGGATTCCTTTTTTTCCCCTTTGTAAATAAATTAATATGAAAATTATGTTACCCACTTTTACATTTTATCTTCACCTTAAAAATATCACCGTGACGATTAGAGCAAAGGCAATTTAAAGATTGTTGGTTCTGAGTCATATTTCAAGATGGAGTTTATGCTTTTGCTCCTATACTACGTAACAAGTTTCAATACTAATATTAAACTTATATATGTTGTGAGTCTTAGCTTATGGATTATGACTTTTTGGATGCCATTACACATTCTAAATGCAATTTTCCATCAGATAAGAGACAGAGGTACAATTGAAAGGTAAGGAATACAATACTCTTATAAATGGGTTGTTTCATTTTATCAAAAAGTGTACATTATCACAAAAAGGATGTCAATTAACTACACGTAAAGCTGTCAAAAGCCAACATACGCATTTGAATAAAAGATTAGCTCTTAGTGGTGATTTGATTTGTTCTGTAATCTTCTTATCTAAAGGAAACTAAAACCCATTAAAAAAAGAATTGGCTACTTTGAATTCCAAAGACACATCAAACATGTTTCACATTTAAAGCTGTGAAAGATAACATAAATCAAAGCTGTGGAAGACAAAGCACATTAAATTCCTTGTCATGTTCTTTGCTCGAAAGATAAATCATACAATCAAACGACAAAAACCTACCCTATCTCGAATATAATAATCATTACCTTTTTCCTTGCCTGATTGCACAGAATACCACACAAAGGAACAAGTAAACAAAGATGATTCATTGCAAAATTGAAAGCACTGAACAAACTGATTTCTCTTTGAGTAAGGCATCCACGCAAGCTTTTTTTCTTTTTGTTCTTTTTTTTTTTTTCTGAAATCGAATCGAAGGATTCTTGGGAGATTCATGACCTCAAGTCTTGGAATTTGAGCTAAGTTCACGTGTCAGATCACGACAAAAGTTATAGTTTTCCTTCCAAGACAAGATGCAGAGTATTTTATGTGAAAAAGTAATGACAATTTTTCCTTCAAAGACAAGATGTAGAGTATTTTATCTGAAAAAGTAATGACAATTGTTGCATGCAGATGTCCGTCAAAACAATTCAGTTAGAAGCTCGGAAATTGGTGTGCATCTCTATCTATCAAACTTGTTTAATCCTAACGTGCTATCCACCGACTACCAATCAAAGTGCACTACTCTCTTTGGGCCATAAGATAGCTAAAACGATACAAATAAGTCCAATGTTGTAAAGAAATAAGAATACAAGTAGTGACAAATGTGGTTGGGTATAAATAAAGCCCTTTTCAACAAGATGATGTACGAACCACCAAAATAAGGATAATAATCTCTTAACAAAGTGTGCACCCTAGTCTTCTTGGTCTTATTTTTTTTATGTTGCTTTAACTTTCCGAGGCTGCTTTTGCTTTTGCTTTTGTAATTTGCAATATCGATATGACCAAAAAGAAAAAAGAAAAAAAAAGGATAATTGGTTATAAATAAAGCCTTTACCTGTTTAATGTTATACACACGAAAACAATGGGCTCTTAAACTGTTAAGAAGCTATACAGATTTGCTTCCTTGGTTTTGCTCATTTTATTGCTTTCACCTCCAAACACTAATTTTGTTTCTACATCTCTAGCTCAAGCTACTGCACTTTTCGAAAAGAAACACAACCTTCAAAAGGAAGCTCAATCTCATATACCCTCATCAACAACCCATTTCACTACTCCTACCAATTCTCTAGCTAGTTTAGTCCTAAGCACAAACCCATGCACTTTATTTGGTATTTCTTGCGATGGTGCTGGAAGTGTCACTAGAATGAACCTTAACAACTCTAGTTTACGAGGTACACTTCATGAACTTTCTTTTCCATTTTTCCTCAATCTTACATATCTTGATCTTAGTAAAAATGCTCTCTTTGGAGCCATTCCACCCGAGATTAGTTACCTATCCAAACTTAGTTATCTTGATTTGTCACATAATCAATTGTCTGGGAAAATTTCATCATAAATTGGCCTTTTATCTTGTCTTAAGATCCTTAACCTCAATAAAAACCATTTAAACAATCTCATTCCTTTTGAAATAGGAAATTTAACATCCCTTGTGGAATTAAGGCTTCAAAAAAACCATTTTTATGGCTTAATTCCAACATCAATTGGTAAACTAGAAAATCTTACCCTTCTTAGTTTCTATAAGAACAACCTTTTTCAAGCCATTCCTAATGATGTAGGAAAGTTGAAGAATCTTGAAACATTAGACTTAAGCCAAAACCAACTTCATGGTTCTCTTCCAACTTTATTTGCTAATTTGAGCAAATTGGAAGTCTTATGTCTCTGGGGCAACAACCTTATTGGCTCAATTCCTAAAGAAATAGGAAACTTGAAAAATCTTAAAGATATAGATTTAGCTCAAAACCAACTTGATGGCTCTATCCCAAATTCATTTGCTAATTTGTGTGAATTGAAAGTCTTATATCTTTGGGACATCAACCTTTCTAGCTCCATTCCAGAAGAAATTGGAAACTTGAAAAATCTTAAATATCTAATTTTGAGTCAAAACTAACTTCAAGGTTCTATTCCAACTTCAATTACTAATTTGAGCATATTGGAAAGCTTATTTCTTTATGACAACAACTTGGTGGGCTCCATTCCTAAAGAGATAGAAAACTTAAAAAATATTCAAGAGCTAGAGTTGAACCAAAACTAACTTCATGGTTATGTTCCAGCTTCATTTATTAATTTGAGCAAATTAGAAGTCTTATGTCTTTGGGACAATAACCTCATTGGCTCCATTCCTAATGATGTAGGAAAGTTGAAGAATCTTAAAATATTAGACTTAAGCGAAAACCAACTTCATGGTTCTCTTCCAACTTCATTTTCTAATTTAAGCAAATTAGAAGTCTTATATTTTTGGAGCAACAACCTTACTGGCTTCATTCCAAAAGAGATAGGAAACTTGAAAAATCTTAAAGATCTAAATTTAGCCCAAAACCAACTTCATGGCTCTATTCCAACTTCATTTGCTAATTTATACAAATTGGAGGTCTTACTTCTTTTGGACAACAACCTCTCTTGCTCCATTCCTAAAGAGATTGGAAACTTGAAAAATTTTAAATGTCTATGGTTAAGCCATAACCAACTTCAAGGTTCTATTCCAACATCAATTGCTAATTTGAGTATATTGGAAGGCTTATTTCTTTATGATAACAACCTGGCAACCTCTATTCCTAAAGAGATAGGAAACTTAAGAAATATTCAAGAGCTAGAGTTAAGCCAAAACCAATTTCATGGTTATGTTCCAGCTTCATTTACTAATTTGAGCAAATTAGAAGTCTTAGATCTTTGGGGTAATAACCTTATTGGCTTCATCCCTAATGATGTAGGAAAGTTGAAGAATCTTAAAACATTAGACTTAAGCCAAAACCAAATTCATGGTTCTCTTCCAACTTCATTTGCTAATTTGAGCAAATTAGAAATCTTGTATCTTTGGAGCAACAATCTTACTGGCGTCATTCCTAATGAGATAGGAAACTTGAAAAATCTTAAAGATTTACAGTTAGCCCAAAACCAATTTCATGGTTCTATTCCAACTTTATTTACTAATTTAAGCAATTCAGAAGGATTATATCTTTGGGGCAACAACCTTTATGGTTTCATTCCAAAAGAGATAGGAAACTTAAAAAATCTTAAATATCTAGGGTTTGGCAAAAACCAACTTCAAGGTTTCATTCCAACTACGTTTGCTAATCTAAGCAAATTGGTAGACTTATATCTTTGAGGCAACAATCTTATTGGATCAATTCCTACAAAGATTGGAAACTTGAAAAATCTTAAAAATCTAGAGTTAAGCCAAAACCAACTTCAAGATTCTATTCCAATCTCAATTGCTAATTTGACCGTATTGGAAGTTTTATATCTTTGGGGCAACAACCTCACTGGATCCATTCCATAAGAGATAGGAAACTTAAAAAATCTTAAAGATTTAGAGTTGAGCCAAAACCAACTTCATGGTTCTATTCCAACTTCATTTGCCAATTTAAGCAAATTGGAAACCTTACATCTTTTGGAAAACCAATTATCTGGTCTTATTCCACAAGAAATCAATGACAATTTGAAGTTAGTTGAACTTAATTTGGCCACAAACCATTTTATTGGTCATCTACCATAAAATATTTTTTTTGGTGGATTACTTCAATATTTGACAACATTCAACAACCATTTTATTGGCAAAGTCCCTAAAAGCTTAAAAAATTGCACAAGCTTAATTAGAGTTAGTTTGGAAAATAATCAACTCTATGGAGACATATCTCAAGATTTTGGTATCTACCCAAACTTGAGATATATGGATCTAAGTCAAAATAGGTTTAGTGGAAAAATCTCCAGCAATTGGGCAAAATGCCAGCAACTAGGAACCCTAAGAATTAGTGCAAACAATATTACTAGCAACATACCACTTGAGATTGGAAATACAACTCAAATACATGTGCTTGATCTTTCTATAAATGGTATAGTTGGGGTGGTTCCAAAAGAACTCTGTAGGTTGAATTTTTTTAGAAAAGTTAATGTTAAATGGCAATCAACTTTCTAAAGCTATGCCTTTGGAATTCGGATCATTAACTAATCTTGAATATCTTGATTTGTCCTCCAATAAGTTGAGCCAGTCAATTCCAAGTAACTTAGCAAACTTGTTGAAATTGAATCATTTGAATTTAAGTTGTAACAATTTTAGTAGAGAGATTCCGATTCAACTTGCAAATTTGTTCCATCTTTCTCAACTAGATTTAAGCTTTAACTTTATAAATGGAAAGATACCTTCATATATTAGCAAAATGCAAAGCTTGGAAGTATTAAATGTCTCTCATAATTATCTTTTTGGTTTCATTCTAAAAGCCCTTGAAGAAATGCATGGCTTGATATGTGTCGACATATCCTACAATGAGTTGCAAGGTCCTATTCCCAATAGCTCAACATTTCTAAATGCTTCCTTTGAAGCATTACAAGGGAATAAAGGGTTATGTGGAAACATTAAAGGACTGCAACCTTGCAATGCTTCCATGATAGATAAACAAGTCAAAAGAAAAGGTAATGGAATTATGTTGGTTATTATCTTACCTATCTTGGGAGTACTCTTGGCTCTATTTGGTTTGTTTCAAATTTTCATCATCAAGAGTAAAAGAAGAAGAAATTTGGAATCAAAACAAAAAGAAAAGCATGAAGAGGTATTTCTTTTAGTGTTGACCTTTGATGGGAGGAAAATGTATGATGAAATCATAAAAGCAACTGAGGCTTTTAATGAAAAGTATGCCATTGGAGAGGGAGGGTCTGGAATTGTCTACAAAGTAGAGCTACCCTTAATGGAGGTAATGGTTGTGAAGAAACTCCGCCCTTTACATGAAAATGAGAAAATAATTGAGAAACAATTCTTGAATGAGATAAAGGCATTAATGGAGATAAGACACCGAAATATCATCAAACTTTATGGGTTTTGTTCGCATGCTAGACATTCATTTTTTATTTATGAGTACCTTGAAAATGGTAGCTTGGCTTTAATGTTAACAAATGATTAGCTAAAGTACTTGATTGGAGCAAGAGGCTAAATATTATTAGAGGTATAGCTCATGCCTTGAGCTACATGCACCATGGTTGCTCACCATCCATTATTCATAGAGACATATCAAGTAAAAACATCTTGTTGGATTATAAATATGAGGCTCATGTCTTTGACTTTGGTATAGCTAAACTTTTAAAGGTTAATTCATCTAATTGGACTTCCCTTGTAGGCACATATGGGTATGTAGCACCAAGTAAATGTACTTTCTTGTTATCTAATTTTAGATTAACATTTATGGCGTACATGTTGATTTTGGTTTTCTTTCTTTTTAATTTTTATTTTTTTTTCAGAGCTTGCATATACAATGAGAGTCACCACAAAATGTGATATATATAGCTTTGGTGTCTTGGCATTTGAAGTCATGATGGGAAGGCACCCAGGTGACTTGATTTATGTACTATCATCTTTGTCAATTAAGAGAAATTTTAATTTAAAGGATATGCTTGATCAACGCCTTCCACTTCCAACTCATCAATTTGAGGATGAACTTATAACAGTTGCACAACTTGCAAGTAATTGCTTCAATGTTAATCCACAATCTAGGCCAACGATGCACTTGATATCTCAAGTCTTGTAAACTAAAACTACACATTCCTAACTTGAGCCATTTTTATACAACATTGCATCATGAAAGGTATGTTGAACAATATTAATTGATCTATCTATTTAGCATAGCACAATCTAAATTCTTAAGCATTTTTAAGATGTTTTATCTTAAAGTTGTTTCTTTTGATCGTTAAGTATCTATAAGTTATTTTGAAGCCAATTTTGTTTAGCATCTTAGTTAGCAATGTGTTACTTTATTCTTGAGCAAATGACATTATGGAAAATAAAGAACACACAAACAAAAAAAGAATAGAAAAAACATGATATACTGTAATTTACATGGTTTGAGTTGAAGCATCTATAGAAAGGAGATGTAATTACATGAATTGTATTATCAAAAATATTATGGTTCACACTTTCTCATTTGTTTGACTTTATTTATGCATTTTAGATGATGATAATAGTTATTGCATTTGCTGTTATACACTTTTGCTTCTATATTTGAATATTAAGAATTGATTTGAAATGAAGGGTTAGTTGTCCCCATCTTGGGATGTAGAAATGTTGCTTAAAGAAAGTTGATTCGGTAAAGTTATGCTAAATGTTATAGAGAAGATCTCCTTAAAGCATTAGATAAAGGATTTTCAAACTACTTTAAGGTTAGTTTTGGATTACATTTCCTGTTTGTTTATGATCATATTGTTCAAGTTGAAAGTGAATCTTGGGATGATTTATTTGGAGGGAAGGAACTGTTGTGTCGAGAGAGACAATATATTAGCTTTTCCGATCTACTTCCATTAGAGAGTTGTAAAGCTAAATAAATGCATAAAAATCCTAGATGATTATGCCTTAGATATTTATAAGTAATATTGATAGAAGTCAAGATTTTGCATTTATGCCTTCAAAAGACTTGATGGAAAATTTTTAATTTTGTAAGAAGGGACATTCAACTTTTGTTAAATTGTTTTATGGTAGTGGAACTTGGTAGCCTTGACCGAAGGGGATGATCACCTTTCACGAAATTACAAGTCAATATTATTAGCAAAGTAGCAATTGAATACATTATGTCACTTTTGTTTTAAGCTTTTTAATATGAAATTTAAAATTTGTTTTCATTTTATTCCTTCAAAGAAACTATTCTTTCAAGTTTGTTTTAATCCTACTTTTGTTGTAATATGAAATACTTCTTCTGAATGTAGTGAACATGATTCTAGCTAAGTCAAAGCCTAAAATGCTCCATGAGAAGATGTCAAAGAAGCCTTACAATAATGTAGGATTTTTTCATGAACCACAAGTATGCATTTGAAGCTCAATATGACTTTTGTTTGATATCTAACACAACTGCTACTCTGTTTTTACCCTCAAACCATGTTGTTGTTTGAATTAAACCAAGTCACTTTGGTTTGGTTTCATTGGTGCTTCTCATTGGAAATCAAGGGCTTTTTGCATCCAAATATACAAATATCGATTTCTTAAAAAAAGAAATATAATAAAAACAACTTTTTTGGTTCGAAAGAAATCCACAAGAGAATGATCTTTTGTAGTATAAACACAAAACACAACAACCACCTCCTTCCATCTTTCTTTCCTTCATTTTCTTTTGTCGCAGTAACATTTCAAGACTATTCAGGTTATATTATCTATGGTCTCTAAGGTTGAGAATTTCAGGTTATATTATCTATGGTCTGTAAGGTTGAGAATTTCAGCTTGCAAGAAGGATGCATTTCATTCTGTCTCATTTACGTTTCTTTCTTTTCCTAATGCGTAGGCATGGTAGGGTTTATGGGAATGACACTCTTATATATCGTAACTAGTGACCTTAAGGACAAGTTTCCTGCAAGAACTTGTCAATGAGAAGTCATAAGCGCTAATCACATGCCCTATCCCCAACCGAAATTTAATACAGAAGCAAGTGCGGTGTTAAGAATACTAATATATTTGCATTTTTGGTCTCCTTCCATTACAGAGGACTATTGCTCTGGACGGTTGATCCTACTAAACATGATGCATTTTTTGACACAAAGAAGTGGAATTCAAGCAATCAGATTCGTATGGAAACAGCCTATCTCATAATCTACTTCTAGCAAGGCAGGCTTATCGTGGTCGGTATAGGTGGTCTTCAACGAGGAAGTTGCATACCACACAACTGGAGACTTCAGCAACTTGTAGGTGCTAGACCATAACACTTTTGAGTTCATGACACATTTATAGATAGATGAGGCTTCCTATAAGTTTCGGTATTGTTCTCACATCTCTAACAAGATTATTTGACTAACTTTTGGAGAAAAGTGAAAATGCACATACTTTTTTCCAATCAGAAACTTTGCCATAGTATAGGTACTATAAGCAGGCGATGCATTACTGGTGTGGGGCTAAATAGCATAGGCCAATCTTGCAAGATTATGCGTTGGTAGAATTTAAAATTTCGCATTTATGCCTTGAAAAGACAAAAGGAAAATTTTTTAATTTTGTGGGTAGCAAAATGTTGGCTCTTGTAAATTCTGTTGCAAGTTTCAAAATTTATGGGTGAAAACTTGGTTCCTGTACAATCTTCCATAATAGTGGATTGTGTTAAAAGGAAGGCAATTGAATAAATCAGTTCACTTTTATATTAAGCTTCTTAAAATGAGAGTTAAAATATGTGTTATTTTCATCCTTAAAAGCATAATTTAATCTTGTCTCAATTGTAATATATAAGGTACTTTTAGTTTGATTTTTGGTAGCCTTGCAAGCTCATACCGAAATGAGAGAGATCAGATGAAAATGAATTCATGCATGATTTTTTGAAATGAATCAGGTAAGAAACTGAAGCTAAGGTGCAGCTTCTACACTAGCAGTGGAACAAACTACCTCAACATAAGGCAGCTATTGCATTTATGGAAATGGCAAGTGAACAAATTAAGTTGCTTTTTAATATGAACTTCGATATTTGGGTTTATTCCCATTATTTTAATCCAGTTTCAGTTATAGAAAATGCTTCTGCCTTTAATTTTTCTTCCTCCCAGCTTCTGGTGCCTCTTGGAAGCTCTCGCCGAACTAAGGGAGATGCAGGGAACGTGAATTCGGTTAAAGCAGCTACGAAAGTTCCACCTTTACGGTTGGGGTCCAGCCTCAATAGCCAAAGGTGGCCCAGAAGATGTCCTTCCTAAGGATCTGAAGATGCAACGCTTTTTCCAGGAAATCCCCAACATGAGAGAGAGTGAAGCTTTTGCGGGATTTTACCCCCAGAACCGCCAGAAGACCTTCTCTTCCTACTGGACTCAATCGCGTATTGATTCCTGCAATGCAAGCATTGATGCATATGGTACTTGTCCAAATTTTTATGTGCAGCATTGGGGATCGCAAGTTCCAAATCGGAACAAGCATGTCTTTTTTGAATATAAATTTGGGATGGATAATGGAAGGACTGCCTCCTCAACTAATCACGAAAGTCAGTAAGTAATTTTACTTCTCTTCTTGTCTCCGTTATAGTTATGACGGTACTTCTGAAATTCCTGTTTTACACACTTTATGTGCACTATCTACCTGTAGTTTCATTATGTTGCGTAATTATTTGGTGGATTTGATGGATAGAGTTTATTAATTCTGTTGTTTCTTGCTGATTATTTTGATTGTAATTACAAAACTGATGAAGATGTTCCTCGTAAATTTGCATTTTTGAGGTAATTGACAAATACCTTTTCACCCTTTTTTTCTTTTCTCAATTCTGTGTATGATTAAACCTTAGTCTGGTTGGCAATGATTTGGTTGCCTTGTAACAGTTGCCTTGGAATATTTATGTGGCTTATATCATTTCTTTTTTATGGCATTACTAGAAGTTTTTTCGTACATTTATATTATATGTAGGTATTATATGGTGCTTCTGCCTTCTAATAATGTTTTGAAAACTTGTTAGGCAGATTTATTATACAGGCGGATGAAGATGACCCTCATCCAAATTTGTCACTTCGAACAACAATTGGAAACGGTCCTCTTTGAATTTGTTTCATTTTTTCGTTTCTAGCCATTTGATTCACTTTCTATCTCAATCTCATATTGTAAAAGTGGCAGGTCCTCCGGAGTCGGTTTTTGACTGTACTCGGGAATTAGACTCAGAATTATCAGACATTCATATCAACAATCAAGCATTTTCCAGAAAACATTGGTGTCTTCTCCAATTCCAAATTGGTAAGTACCTTTGCATTCTATTTTTTTCGTCAATTAGCTGATAATTACTATTACTTGAAAAGTAATTGAATGACTTGGACTTGGTGATATTATTACTAGTAATTGTAATTGCATTGATGACTTATTTATGATGATGAACACAACAGGACTTTGCATTTTTGAAGAACTTTTGGAAGTCAATTACCTTGCATGGAATCATTTCTTTCTTGTACCTTATGTAAATGACTTGGTTTTACCATGCTCAGATTTGTATTGAACTTTTTTGGTCTTCCTTTTGCAGCCAAGGAGCAACAGTAGAGCAATGTAGGCTGTCGGAGTTCTGGACGGTACGTGTGAAGAAATATTTGAACTTGTTGTGAGCATGGATGGGACACAGTTTGCGTAGTTGTTTTCCCTTTTCAAGTAAACATGTTTACATATTTAACTCCTAAAGCCTATTCTCTAGTGGTCTCTGGTTTGTGCCACAATTACGCACTATATGTATGGTTCCATGTGTCTTTTCAAGTAATTATGTGGATTCGTTGGAAAGCTGTCAGAGAGTTAGGTTGTCTGGAACAGTGGGTCTGGTGGTTGCTGAAACTGCTGATTATTGTGTTAACCTTGTAGGTTGTAGACTTAAATCTCAAAAATGTTCAGGTTTTCTTTTCTTTTCTTTTTCTCTGTCAGTCTTTCTTTTCTGCTTTCTTTGGTGGGAAGAGGAACTGCTAAAGCCCATGTGGGAACAAATCACGTCAGAAATTGATTCAATGATGTGCTTTCTTTCAAGGATATTTAAGAGCCAAGGTTTTTCAAACATGTTGATGTCAGAAACTGCTTCTTGTTTTCGTTTGTTGGAGAAACTATGGGCTATGTCAGCACTCTGTGTGTTTTCTTCTGGATCATAACTGCTTTGTAAATCTAGATGGCAGCTTAATTTCCAGTTTTAACTGGCAGATTGTCATAAGTTTCGTATATAGATTAGTTCAAGCACCTGGTACTCGGGTAATATAACATAGAAAACACTTGTACATTTTTGCACCTAAAATCTTAGTGCATGCAAACTAGCATTTTGTTTTATTTTGAATCTTTTATTGCCTTCTTTGAACTTGACGATTTTCAAAGCTTTATGTATGAGTATTTTTTCTTTTTCTTAATTGCTTCTGAGTGCAGTCATCACATTTTATTGACTTTATAAAGGATAGAGATGTAATTCACTGGTTTCAATGACCTATACAATTGTAATCTTTTGGCAAGTTTGCAATTGGGGATGGATGGCTTTGGGAATGTGCATGGTTGAATTGTCATCAATGGTACTTATTATTCATATTTATGGAGAATGGAGTTTCTTGTTTATTAGAGTCTAGTTGTTTTGGGACATTAGTTTTTCCTTAGGTTGAATGTGTGAATTTTTATTAGAAAATTTAGGGTGTTCTGTTTTGTATACTCCAAGTGGGTTTTTTCCTCACTCAATCCCCAACAGATCAGTATCTGCTATATAGTTGAAAAGATAAAATGAGCAATATTGTTATCTATTATTTTCACTACTTCTCTTCATTCAAAGTAAAATGTTTCTTCTACTGCATAAAAATTTCTTTGGTGTTGATTTTTAGTTGTTCAGTTATAAGGAAGAAAGCTCTAAATCCCCAACTTTTTTTTTTTTTTCCTGTACATACTAAATCCATGCCGTTGCAGATTTGTGTTGCCTCAAGATCTTTGATATGTGTGGTATTGGTGCCGAAATGATGATGGAAGTTGTGGTAAGTGCTCTGCTTTTTCTCTTGTTTGGACTAGCTGCTTATCTTTTCCTTTTCTAGAGTTTCATGTTCTCTATCTTTCTATTGCAAAGTTTTCTTATTATGGTCTCAGGAACATGAGAAGACTAGGCATATCCATTCGACCAGGAGACTCGTTTTGATACCAGCATGAACCCACAATCCTATTCAAGTGCTGTTGATACTTGTGATAGACCTAGAAGATTCTAACAAGCAAAAACAATCAATCCAGTGAATTCATGGTCATTCCATATTGCTTTAAAACAAAACCAGTTTAAATTCATTTTTGATTTTCTATAATATTGAGCAATGTTCTACTTCTAGCAACTGCATGATTACTGATTATGCTTATTTGATGCTGTGGTTGCAGTTAGATTTCCTTCGTCCTTCACTATAAACATGATAAATGAGTTTCATGATTAATTTCACTAGCTGACGGTACCAGTGGGCTGCCGGGGAATAAATGAAGCTCTATACTCTTCAAAAAGTCCTGCTCTTGTCCTTCTGCTACGTCCAAATCAGAGAGCTAAATGATGATGGGCATCACAGAATAGCCATGATCATGGTAATATGACTCTGTTCTTCTACTGTTCCAAAATGCATCCCTATGTACGGCACTAGATCTTCCTGAATTAAAGAGTTCTCAGAACAACTACTTACTGACGCTTTTGCTGGCAAAAGGGGTTTGTGCCCAATGTGGTAGCTTACAACAATCTAATACAAGGCTTCTTCCCCCGTGGGAATATGAGTAAGGCTATAGCTGTTTACAATGAGATGGAAAGAAATGGCTGTTCTCCCAAAGTGACTACATATAGCATTCTCATCGATGGCTTTGCAAAAACTGAAAATTGGGTTGGTGCAACTGAGGCATGGAAAAAGAGGAGGATGAATCTGCTTACTGTAAGCAGATTCTGCCCTACTGTAAGCAAGGACAGGTCAAATTTGCCACCCTAGTTTTGGACAAAAACAGTGCAGCAGAAGTGGGGCAACCAGACGCAGTAGCATACACTGCTCTTCAGTGGGGGATCTCTAGTTGGATAGGTATTGAAGAGGCTGATTTTTATGTTCACAGGAAGTTGAAGGAAGGTATCTACCCCAACCTTACCACCTGGAATGTGTTAGTCATGGTTCCTAGATAATGAATTTTCTATAGTAAATAGAACATAGATTATTTGCATCCTTCCTAGATAATCAATTTTCCAAAAGGATTACTGAATAAGTATTTGCTGTAATGGAAATGGCGAGGCAAGTTCATGTTGGTATTAGTGTCAGATGCCACTAACAGGGTCCTACTTTTGAATTTAGTACCTATTTCCAAAGCTTTTCCCACCACTTATTAAGTGCCTGGTTACCTTACTTTTTTTATTTCTTGTTCCAACATGGCTTATGTGCTTGAACAGCTGCACCACAGGCAGAAAATGTAGGCTTTAAAATACTTATGCTTGTACATTGGTTATATGTTGTTTTCAATGTCAATGCTAACCCAAAAATGTTTTCCTTTTTTATATTCCTATATTGGTATTTTAATTTTACTTGACTTCACTTGAGATTTTTTCTTGTTACTAAAGCCTAGATATTTTTTCTATCTTTTGTTGGGAGTGTAACTATATTTTCATTTTCATCCATTTCTTCTAGATTATGTTATTCGATAGAGTATGTCTGTCTCCTCCCTCTGATTCTGCACTTTTTATTGCCCTGTTATCTTATATCCATTAATGTTTGTCAAGCTGAAAGGATACAAATTTGATCTGACTTGACACTAACACAGCCGATTATGCTCTTATTAGTTTAGCATGTGAAAATTGTTTCTGATATCATATTCAAGTTTTATGAATTTACAGTTCAGTTGCGCTGACTCCTTTAAAACATTTTCAGGTATCGAGATGCATACAGAGACAGGGATCATGGAGAAAAAGCCATAGTAGGAGCAGGAAGCAATATGATTGTGACAATGGATGGGAAAGAGATCACTGTCGCCGAAGCAGGAGCCCTTGTGCAAGTCCTGATCATCACAAAGGTTGTGGGAGAGGTAGGAATGACAATGAGCAGCGAATGAGAAAACTGTTTGTTTCATGATATCTTATCTGATGGGAAATTGTCTGCTTGGCTTGGCGCAGTCCGAGTCCTAGGAGGAGACTGTCTCCTTGTAGGACACATTCTAAGGGTGGAAGTGCTGATGCACGAGGCCCTAGAGAAGGCTCGCTCTGACCTGTTTCATCATATGGTCAACGTGTTGGTTCTTGAATCCAATCTGCACGAATATCTGATGTGGAGTAAGTCACTGCACTACATGTTTTGGTTGTCCTTTTTTTTTTTCCCCTCCACTTTATTCTCTTTTAGGTGAGAGTAGAATGGATTGAACTTAGATCCTAGTGGCTTACTATTTTCGGTCATTTTATTTTGTCGGAACGAAGGGCTAGCATAAGACGCAGACATGACTTTGTGAATGGCTTGCCCAAAGAGATGAGAGGAATGCTGCTCCAAAAATCCTAGTGATGTTTAATATGACCTCAGCTTGTCTCCTAACCTTTGCAGCTCGGTGTGAGTTCTCATGGTGGATATGTAGCTGGTGTATTCTGTGCTGTTGTCTCTCATGCTGCTGTCAATCTTGTCTCTTTCCTCAACAATGCCAAAGGGGCAACTATTTGGTGATGTGAGTGGCTCCACTTAGCATTGTTTGCAGGTCCTTGTTCATTCCTTCATACTCTTTCTGATCCTTTGCTTTCTGGTTTCTGCAGGCTGTGAAGAAGCTAGGATTGTTGGGTCTCTTTACCCGTGGGCTTTCTCTCTGTATTGTGATTACTGGAATTCTTACTGGGGCTCAGTGGGGTATCTATGACGCCTCGAAAGTTTTCATGCGTTTGTAAGTCCATCTTACAGTTGCCCAGCTTAGTTATTTGGTTTCATATTATTCTCATTAGTTGCTAAATAGGATTTGGTGTAATCTACAGCCCAACCACTGGTGATGTTACTCCTGCTACTACCGAGGGTGCCACTGAGCTCGCCAAGGTGTAGAATGTCAGAAGATGATCAGCACAAATTTTGTTATTTCCTGGAACCTACGAAGACATTTATAGGGGAATCAAATAAAAATAGGATTTCCGAAGCTGGTTGAATGGCTGTCAAAGCCGGTGGGAGTATTCTTTTGCATTTGGAACTCCTTTCCAATTTTCCTAATTTGGCTTTATGGAAAGAAGTCTTGCTTCACATCTTTCTGATTGTGTCAAAACTTCATAGTTAGATCTATAATGAATTTATGGTTTGGACTCCACATACATGGTCAAAGAACAATACCCAGAGGGGTGATGTGATTGATATATTCAAAAATATGTTTTCTATTCTTCACAAAACCACATTGATCTGGTTCTATTCTGATTGATTTTCTTGTCGGAGCTTTCTTCTAGTTGTTTTGTAGATCACATACTTGGGATCTTTTCCTTTCTCCTGTATGCATGCTTTTGATGTTGTCTTCACCCATTATGCAAACTGCCTTTACATGGAAAGCAATTCTAATTGCAAGATTCAGTTAAACAGCTCTTGTCATACAAAGCCAGCCGCAAGGAAAAACGACTCTTCTTCAAACCGAGTTGTGTGCAGTTACTTTGTTAAAGGCCACGTCAGTACCACGTGTCACAGCCATGTCAGCAGTTGATGCCACCTCAGACAGTAGGCCACATCAGCCCTAACCCTAGAGAGCACTGGGTGAACCGACACGACTGTGCGACCCGGTTTACGCCCGATCTCGACCCGCCACTACGTTAGTCGAGTTCGTCCGAAACCTTTTCCAGCATTGCCTGGAGATTTCATTCCTAAATTGTTTATATTTGATTTGTATAGATTTTATTGAGTAAATCTTGTAAAGCTATATATTTGTAATTGTTTTCTGTAAAGAAATTCAACAAAGAAATTCATCAATTCGATTTACATAGAATTAGGTTTCTTACCTTTCTCTTCCTCTGCTAGAATTAGAATTTCGATAACCTAAACCATCAGTTTTTCCATTCTTTCATGGTATTAACCACCTCAGGCTCACACGCTGATCCTCCTATCTCCTCCACCATCCTCGATTCCACCGACTCCTCCATCCAAACCCTAATTACTCATCTTGGCTCATCTGAGACTAGAGTGCTCTAAGTTGGATTCTAGCCACCTCCACCAATTCAGTGGTTACTCAATTGTCCGACCACTGCTCCTCCGCTGTGGCGTGGGATTTCCTTAAGAAATTGTACGCAGCATAATCCTTCGCCCGCGCCCTTTCGCTCCGGCTCCAGCTATACACCATCACCAAAGGTTCTCGATCGGTGACCAAGTTTCTTCACGAGGTGAAGGGGCTGCTCGATTAACTCGCTGCCATCGAAGTCAAGATCGATGACAACGAGTATGCCGACCAGCTCTTCCGTGGCCTTGGGGAGGAATACGACACGCTTATCACCTTGATGTCGGTCCAGAACCAAACTGTTCCGCTTAGCCGTGAGGCTTTGCACGGGTAAATTTTGGCTCAGGCGGGTCGCTTGAGCAATCGTGCGGTCTCCGCCGTCACCCTGGCCACGATTGCATCCTACCTTGGCACCTTGCAGGGCCACTTGAACCCCGACCCGCTTCTTACCCAGTCCAACACTCCCTCCCAACCCACTCACGTGGCCCATCACCCATCACCCCAGCCTGCCCGTGATGGGCTCCTACCTACCCCTGCAGCCCAACCCTAGCCCAACTGCTCCAACCCATGCGATAAACATCGACTTGGGCCCTTTTGTGGGCTTTATCGTCGAGCCGGGCACCACATGTCGAACTGCCATGAGTGGTTCAACCTAAGTTTCAACCCGCCCACCCATGGCCTAACGCATGGCCCAACCCACTACTCTTCTCACCCGCAAGCACACCTCACTTATCCTATGCCGTACCCTACTAGATTCCCTACTCCTCTACCGACCCACTATAACTACCCTACACCATACCACACAGAATCATCCCCTCCCCCGCATGCCTACTATAGCTACCGTGCACCTCCCCTACCCAATCTTTTCCCTCAGCTCATTATAATTCACTCCCCCCCCCTCTTTCTCACTATGGCCCTCCCCACACCCCACCATTCACCCTTAACACTGCCTCCTGGCTTCCTGATTCTAGTGCTTCTCATCATGTGACTGACTCCACCTCGAGTCTTTCCCGTGTGACTCCATACACTGGCTCCCAATAACTCATCGTGGGTGACGGTGTGTCTCTCCCCATCACCCACACAGGTACGCTTCACACATCCTCTTTCACCTTGTCCAACGTCCTTGTTGTTCCCTCCATCACCAAAAATCTTATTTATGTCTCTAAATTTTCCTCTAATAATCATTGCTATTTCTTATTTTCATCGACTCACTTTTAGGCTATCTCTTCCCATTCTGGACAGGTCTTCCTCCACGAAGCATTTGATCGTGATCTGTATCGTGTGGTCCTTGTTGGCACCGCCTCATCACCCCATGCTTTTGCTATCTTTAATGCTAGCTCTCTTAGTTTATGGCACCATCGTCTTGGTCATCCATCTTCGGCAGTCCTTCTCTCTTTTTTAAATCGTCATCAATAAAATACCTTTCACCCTAGTGTCCTCCTTGTACTGCATGTGCTCTTAGTAAGAGCCATCACCTTCCCCACCCCCCTTCCCCGTCTAGGTCATCTTTTCCCTTATAGTTAGTTCATTTTGATGTATGGGGCCTTGCCTTGATTGACTCCTTTAATAGCAATAAATATTATGTGTGTTTCATTGATGATTTCTCTTGTTTCACTTGGTTATACACTTTCTCTTCCCGCTCTCATTTTCTTTATACTTTTATTACCTTTCATAAATTTGTTGAGAATCAACTTCACTGCCGCCTTCAAGCAATTCAATGCGATGGTGCTCCTGAGTTCATGTCCACGGCGATTCGGACCTATTTACAACAACATGGCATACATCAGCGCCTCTCTTACCCTTACTCCCCTTTTCAGAATGGCACTGTTGAGTGCAAGCACCGCTATATTGTTAAGACTAGCCTTACACTGCTTACTCAAGCCTCTGTTCCACCCCACTTTTGGGATTTTTCCTTTGAGACTACGATATACCTCATCAACCATCTCCCCATTCCCCTACTAGGAAATCTTTCTCCCTAGCAAGTCCTTTTTAACCACTCCCCTGACCTCTCCCACCTCAGAATTTTTGGCTGTGCTATCTTTCCCTACCTTCACCCATACACTCCCCACAAACTTGCCCCACGCTCTCAAGGTGCATCTTTCTCGGCTATCCCTTTGGTTACCATGGCTACCGATGCTACAATCCCCAGACTCGCCACATTTTCATTGTTGCCGATGCCCTCTTTCATAAGGAAGTTTTTCCTTACCACCACCTCACCCCCCTGCTCCCAACCCCTCACCCCCAGTCTTTGTCCCTGTCCTTGTCCCTGTCCCCATTCCCTCCACTACATCTTTTCCTTTTCCTCCCCAATTTGATGCCCTCAAGACTTTTAGCTTCCCCTTTCCCTCGCCACCTCCCTCTCCCTTACTGCTGTTGAAAATTATGTGCTTGTATGTTTTGATTGAGAAAAATTTTATTTGAATATATGTTAAATAGAATATTGCATTTATTTGAGCATATATTAAATAGAATACTATACTTGCATATATGATAGAATATATAAGATTATGAGTGCACATATTAAAACTTAAAGGAAGTAAAAGGTGTGCAAATTATAATATCAATCAATGATATTATAAAGTAGCTGGGTTCCTACATTTTATTATCAAATGTCAAATATGAAGCCGATTTGATTTAATCTTTGAATATTTTGTTTCATAGATTAATTTACATTCTTGGTTATGTAAAGGAACTTTAATACGTGAAATTGGTGTATTTAGAGGTGTAATGGACCGACCATATATTTATATATGGATACATGAAGCTTATCTATATGTTCAGCCCGTGAAAAGGTTCAGCCATATGATTTGTTTAGTTCGTGAAAAGAGGCTAGCCCGCGAAGCTTGAAACAGCAGCGTTCTGAGCGAGTCATTTATCCAAAACGGTAACGTGTGAAGCAAATAAGAGCACAAGCTCTTATGATTGCAAGCCTAAAGCCCTACCGCATTCTTTGACCTAGAGCTATACTTTTCCTCTCGATCTCTCTCTTGTGATGACGGCTCCAACGGGAAGAATGGTGAGGTGACTGAGTGTTAGAACGATTTTCTTGCTGAAAAATCATCATCTACATCAATACAACGACATATCCATCAAATCTCAATGGAAGGGTTTCAAAAAGGTTTGAACTAAAACCCTAATCTGTTCAAGGTTCGAGTACCTGCTATAAAAAGGGAGATTCGGATGAAATATTTGAGCTTGCTGAGATATATTCTTGTTGAATTGATCAAAAGAGATAAAAGCCCTAATTGATTTGCTTTTATTACCGTGTTCGGTAACGTTTGAAGAAAAAGGACTAAACATGAAAATTCTGGAATTAGAAAAAGAGAAATATAAAATTCAAATGAAGCTGGATGAAACGAACATATTATTGCATAAGTTTACAAAAGGCAGTAACTTATTAAATAATATATTAAAATCACAAAGAGGTGTATACAATAAAGTTGGTATAGGATACAATTCCTTAAAAAATACAGAAACACCTACAAATCTCTTTGATAATACAGATTGTGGATTCTTGCTGCATCATAAATGTTCTTACTGTGAATATGTTGGTCATTCATTCGATACATGTTTAGTTAGACTTAGAAAAGCATATAAGATCAGAAAAGTTTGGATGCCTAAAAAGATGATAAATGTATTAGAAACTAACACTCATGGACCCAAAGAAAAAAGGGTACCAAAATCTTCAACATAAATTTTTGTTTCTACAAGATATGAGTAGGAACATAGACAAAAAAAAAGCACAAAGAGTTGTGGATTCTGGACAGCGGTTGTTCCCATCATATGACTGGGATGATGAAGCTCTTTTCAACACTTGAGTTAAAGTCCAAAGGTACGGTATCTTTTGGAGATAACTCTAAATGAAGGATTAAAGGTGTAGGCACCATAGGTAACCCAAAATCCCTTCTCATATCTGATGTGTTGTATGTTGATGAATTGAAATTTAATCTCCTAAGTATAAGTCAGTTGTGTGATAATAACTTCAAAATCAGATTTGGGAAAGAACTTTGTCTTGTTGAAAATTTGGAAAATAATGTAAGAATTATTGGGAAAAGAAAAGATAACATCTATGTGCTTGATCTTAGTGAGTTGACAAATAAACAAACATGCTTGATTGTTAGTAAAAGTGTTGATGCTTGGCTATGGCATAGAAAACTTGGTCATGCTAGTCTAGGATTATTAGAAAAATTATCCAAAAACGGCCTAGTTAGAGGACTACTCGAGCTCACATTTGATAAAGATCAATTATGTGATGCTTGTATGAAAGGGAAACATACTTAAAGTAGTTTTAAACCAAAATTAACAGTGTCTACCTCAAGATCGTTAGAAATGATACATATGGATTTGTTTAGTCCTTTAAGGACAACCACTATGAATGGAAAGTATTATGCCTTAGTCATAGTAGATGATTATACTAGATATACCTGGGTATATCTACTTGCTAGGAAAGATGAAGCATTTGAGAAATTTATAGATTTCTCTAAAATGGTCCAAAATGAAAATGATCTTACCAATGTTAAGATTTGGACAGATCATGGTGGTGAGTTTGAAAATTGTCTTTTTGAGAAATTCTATTCCAAGAATGGCATCTCTCACAATTTTTCAGCACCTAGGACACCTGAACAAAATGGTGTTGTAGAAAGAAAAAATAGGACACTCTAAGAAATGGCTAGCACCATGATGTGTGAATATAATCTTCCTAAACACTTTTGGGGAAAAGCTATAAGTATAGCTTGCTACATTTCAAATAGAGCATTCTTAAGACCAATCTCAAAGAAGACTCCGTTTGAGCTACTGTTTGGTAGAAAACCCAACATATCCTACTTCCATGTGTTTAGAAGTCAATGCTTTGTTTTAAACCATGGAAAAGAGTCACTTGGAAAATTTGACTCTAAGAGTGATAAGGCCATATTTCTAGGTTATTCTCAGACTAGCAAAGCATATAGAGTTTTTAATAAGAGAACTCTAGTTGTTGAAGAATCTATTCATGTAAAACTCAAGGATGATTTTGATCTAAACTCCACAGAACAAAATGCAAATGAAAAATATGCATCCGTTGAGAGGGAGTTAGACTCTAGAGAATTTACCTTCCCTAGAGTAAGAAATGAAGTAGATCAACAACATATTCTAGGAAATCCTATAAATACTATAAGTACACGATCTAAATATCATAACACATGTGAACATCAAGCTTTCTTATCTCAAATAGAGCCAAAGGAAGTACATGAAGCTCTTGAAGATGAGAGCTAGTTTCTTGCTATGCAAGAAGAACTAAATTAGTTTGAAAGGAGTAAAGTCTGGAAATTAGTTCCAAGAACATAAAACCATTTAGTCATAGGAACCAAATGCGTGTTCAGAAATAAATTAGATGAGTGTGGAATCATTACAAGAAACAAAGCCAAATTAGTAGATAAGGATATAGTTAAGAAGAAAGAATTGACTATGATGAAACATTTGCTCCTGTAGCTAGATTAGAAGCTATTCGGATGTTGCTTGCTTTTGCTTGCTATATGGACTTTACATTATTTCAAATGGATGTGAAGAGTGCCTTTTTAACTGGTGTTGTTAAGGAAGAGATTTATGTAGAACAACCACTTGGATTTGAAGATCCCACATGCCCAGATCAGGTATTCAAGCTTTCCAAAGCTTTGTATGGGTTAAAACAAGCCCCATGGGCTTGGTATGACAAGCTAAGCAACTTCCTATTAAATACAAATTTTAGAAAAGGAAAAGTAGATAATATATTGTTTATTAAGACATAAGGAAAAGAAATTTTGATTGCTCAAATCTATGTTGATGATATTGTGTTGGGTTCTACAAATTCTGCTATGTGTGAACAATTTGCAGATTCTATGAAACATGAGTTTGAGATGAGTATGATAGGTGAATTAAATTATTTTCTTAGACTCCAAATTAAACAAACACCTAAAGGTATATTCATAAGTCAAACTAAATATACCAAGGAATTACTCAAGAAATACAACATGAATGATTCTAAACCAATAAATACTCCCATGAGCACATCTACATCTTTATCATATGACAATGTTGGAGTTTGTGTTGATTCTAAAATGTATAGAGGCATGATTGGTTCCCTATTATATTTGACTGCTTCTCGGCCAGACATCATGTTTAGTGTTTGTTTATATGCACGGTTTCAATCTAATCCCAAGGAACAACATTTAAAAGCTATTAAAAGGATTTTTCGGTATCTAAAGGATTCAATCACATTAGGCATTTAGTATTCAAAAGACATTATGTACGATATACATGCATTTAGTGATTCTGACTATGCTGGGTGTAAAATTGATAAAAAAAGCACCAGTGGTACATGTAAGTTTTTAGGACATATGTTGGTTTCTTGGGACTCCAAGAAACGAAATAGCGTTGCTTTTTCTTCTACTGAGGCAGAATACATAGCTGCGGCTAGTTGCTGTACTTAGATTCTGTGGATGAAACAACAATTACAAGATTATGGTCTTTATTTTACTAAGATTCCATTGAAATGTGATAATATCAGTGCAATAAATCTCACTAAAAATCTGGTACAACACTCTAAAACTAAACATATAGAGATAAGACATCACTTTATTCAAGACCATGTTGAAAAATCAGATATCTCTATTGAATTTGTTAGCACAAACCAGCAACTTGCTGATGTTTTCACTAAACCATTGGATCATGATAAGTTCTCTACTCTCCAAAGAGAACTTGGTATGTGTTTGCTTAATGATATTGCTTAAACTCTGTGAGCAATCTGTTTTACCATATTCTGTATTTGGTTGCTGTTCTGAGGGGGAGCACTCTTTACACATCTATACCAGGTTAGATCTCTACTGCCATACTCTTCATTTTATCCATCCCGTACAATTATCTTCTCTTACTATGCTCTTTTTTCTAATAACAAAAAGAGGGAGAGAGTACATTATAGCATATGTATGTTCCATTTCTAACTTTCAGTGTAGAACGTGGGATAAACTCTCTTATACCCTAATGTGTATGCAAAATATACCTACTATGTTGTTGATGCTTTGATGAATATCCATGTAAATAATGATAGGCTTATGCTTACTGCATTTATGTGTTCATGAAATTACTATACCATCCGAGTAGTAACATGTGCTAATTGATTCAGTATAAAAATTTTGTCATCATCAAAAAGGGGGAGATTGTTAAAAATTATGTGCTTGTATGTTTTGATTGAGAAAAATTTTATTTGAATATATATTAAATAGAGTATTACATTTATTTTAACATATATTAAATAGAATACTATACTTGCATATATGATAGAATATATGAGATGAGTGCACATATTAAAACTCAAAGGAAGCAAAAGGTGTACAAATTATAATTTTCTACATTTTATTATCAAATGTCAAATATGAAGCCAATTTGATTTAATCTTTGAATATTTTGTTTCATATATTAATTTACATTCTTGGTTATGTTAAAGGAACTTTGATACTTGGAATTGGTGTATTTAAAGGTGTAATGGATCGACCATATATTTATATATGGATACATGAAGCTTATCTATATGTTTAGCCCGTATGATTTGTTCAGCCTGTGAAAAGGTTCAGCCTATATGATTTGTTCAACCTGTGAAAAGGTTTAACCTGTATGATTTGTTCAGCTCGTGAAGAGGTTCGGCCCGTATGATTTGTTCAGCCCGTGAAAAGAGGCCAGCCCACGAAGCTTGAAATAGCAACGTGTGAAGCAAATAAGAGCATAAGCTTTTATGATTGAAAGCCTGAAGCCCTAGCCCCATTCTTCGACCTAGAGTTATACTTCTCCTCTCGATCTCTCTCCTGCGACGACAGCTCCAACGGGAAGAATGGTGAGGTGACTGAGTGTTAGAACGGTTATCTTGCTGAAAAATCATCATCTGCATCAGTACAATGTTGTATTCATCAAATCTCAATGGAAGGATTTCAAAAAGGTTTGAACCGAAACCCTAATCTGTTTAAGGTTTGAGTACATGCTATAAAAGGGTGATTCGGATGAAATATTTAAGCTTGTTGAGATATATTCTTGTTGACTTGATCAAAAGAAATAAAAGCCCTTATTGATTTGCTCTTATTACCATGTTCGGTAACATTTGAAGAAAAAGGAAATCTTCGGTGATATTCTCTAAACTTGTTATCTTGTGAATATCATTTGGTATATTGATCTTTGTATGTGCTAGATTAATCATAATATCATTTGCACATAAAGATTATTGTAAATCCAAAACCCTAGATTTGTGAAATTGGGGCTTTCGAGATTAGAGCTTGAATTGACTCTGTATACATTCAATTAGCTCTCTAATAAGCTTAAATCCTCACTCATATCATATATTTGAGGAATGAGCTTGATGTATTAAGGTTTTTGTAAACCTAACCTTGTAACCGTGAGCTATATAACTCCTTTTGAGGAGTTGTGAGGTGAAGGAGAGGTGCTCTCCTTGTTTGAAGTAAAGTAGATTTCAACTCAATTTGAGTTGAAGGAGAAGAGGGTGGAAGTAGGTGAAAAGTGTCAAACCACCGTGAAATTCTTGTGTGTGAATTTTCTGATCTAATTCTTTTATTTGTTACTTCATTACTATTATGATATCTTGTCTAGTTGTGTTCATCGTACAAAAACAAAATTTAGGAAGAATTAAAAAAATTAAATAAACTTCTAGATATCTAATTCAACCCCCCCTTCTTGGATAGCCATAAACCCAACAATTGCCTTCACCCCAGGCTCCACCCTCTCGCCTTGTCACCCACCTTCAGGATGGCACTAATGCTCATCGCACCCTCACTCGCCAACAGACTTATGCCTTCACTGCCACTGCCCACCCCTACCCTAAACCTACCTATTTCACTCAAGCTGTTTGAGCTCCTTATTGGCGTGAGGCCATGGCCACGAAGTATACTGCTCTCATCCATAATGGCACCTGGGTTCTTGTTCCTCCTCCTCCCAGAGTTTGGCCGATTGGTTACAAATGGATCTACAAGGTCAAGCTTCGCTCTGATAGCTCACTTGAATGTTATAAGGCTCGTCTAGTTACCAAGGGTTTTCATCAGCAAGAAGGCATCAACGTTACGGAGACTTTTAGTCCAGTTGCCAAACCTATCACCGTCCGCACTATCATTTCTCTTGCCTACTCTTGTGGCTGGCCCATTCACCAGTTGGATGTCTCCAATGCCTTCCTCCATGGTCACCTTGGTGAAAAGGTTTATATGGAGCAACCTTAGGGCTTTGTTGATCTTACTTGCCCTCATCATATTTGTAGCCTCTACCGCTCTCTCTATGGCCTCAAGCAAGCCCCTCGAGCCTGGTATCAATGGCTGAGCTCTTTTCTCATCTCCATTGGCTTTCTCATTTCGGCTGCCAACACCTCCCTATTCACTTATCGCACCCCCCGGTACAACATCATTCTTCTTGTCTATGTTGATGATATTATTCTCATCGAGTCTTCCCAAGCCTCTCTTGCTACTTTGTTACAGATTCTCTAGAAGGAATTTGCTCTCAAGGACCTTGGCCTCATTCACTACTTTCTTGGCATTAAGGTGCAACCCATTCTTGATGGCCTTCTTCTTCACTAGGCAAAGTTTACTCATGACATCCTTAATCATGCCAAGATGACTGATGCCAAAGCAATGTCTACACTATGCACCACTAATAAGCCTCTCTCCCTTTGGCTTGGTGAACCTTGCTTTCTATCGCAGTACTGTGGGTGCCCTTTAGTACCTTACCCTCACTCGACCAAATATTGCCTATGCTGTCAACACTGCATGTCAGTTTCTTCACTGCCTTACCACAGATCACTTGCAAGCGGTTAAGTGCATTCTTCGCTACTTGGCTAACATTCCTTGCCTTGGTCTTCACCTCACTCGCAGCCCATCCACGTCTCTTCATGCATTTTCATATGCCGGGTGGGCGGGTGACCGTGATGATCATTGTTCCATTAGCGGCGTCTGTATCTTTTTAGGCCACAATCTTATCTCTTGGAGTTCCCGTAAACAGCGCACTGTTGCTTGCTCCAGCATTGAGGTTGAGTACAAGTCTCTTGCCGACACCATAACTAAACTTATGTGGCTTGAGTATCTTCTTTGGGATTTTCATGCCTTGCCTTCTCATCCACCAACTTTGTGGTGCAACAATCTCTCGGCCCTCTACCTGACTGCCAATCCTATGTTTCATGCTCGCACCAAACATATTGAGATTGACTTTCATTTTGTTCGAGAATGTCTAGCGCGTGGCCAACTTCATCTCTAGTTCATTTCCTCCGTGGACCAACCTATAGACATTTTCACCAAACAACTCTCCTCTGCTCAGTTTCGTCTTCTACATTCCAAGTTGACTGTGCAATCTACCCCTTTAGCTTGCAGGGGGATGTTAAAGGCCACGTTAGCGCCACGTGTCATAACCACATCAACAGTTGACACCATCTCAGATAGCAAGCCACGTCAGCCCTAACCCTAGTGAGAACCGGGCGACCTGACATGACTGTGCAACCCGATTTGTGCCCGATCTTGACTCGCGACTGCGTTCGTCAAGTTCGTCTGAAACCTTATCCAGCGCCGCTCAGAGATTTCATTCCTAAACTGTTCAGATTTGATTTGTATAGATTTTATTGAGTAAATCTTGTAAAGCTATATATTTGTAATTATTTTCTGTAAAGAAATTCAACGGAGAAATTCATCAATTAGATTCACATAGAATTAGGGTTCTTACCTTTCTCTTCCTCCACCGGAATCAGAATTCCAGTGACTTAAACCACCAATTTTTCCATTCTTTCACACTTCCACAAATTGGGACTTCCATGATCAATACGGCAGAAAGGAAATCATGGGTGTAGATGGCATAATAGGTGTAGTGGCCATGAATTAAGTCTCTACAGGGAAAATGAGGCAAACTTGGCCGTGGGTGGCTTATATGTAACAGGTGGTCTTGTTGTAGTACCCAATAGGGCTCCACCTGCCCATAATAACATTCCATCACCCGGGCCAGGTTGAGTAGTAAGTGACTCAAACTGGATTTTAAAAGGTACAAATTTGTTTACTCATACGAGCCCGGATAACCACTAGTTAATCAAGCAGACGAACCTCTTGATGTAGCTCCTCCAACAAGGAATTTTGCTGGCCTTGTAGCCAACTCAGATACTTTGGATTTACATTTCAATTAACTTTGAAGCAGCTTTAGCAGATACTGATGGCCTGAATATTACTCCTCCATATTTGAATTCCGTATTATGCCCACGTCCCATCCTTTTCCTTTGCATTGCATGTGGATTATTGATTTTGATTTTGGGGGAGCAATTCTATTACTTGTAATTTCAAGTGCTTATACAATTATCTTTAATATGTCTCATGATTATAATACTAGAACTTTTAAGTAACAACGAGTTTAATGTTACGGTTGGACATTTAAGAAATTTGTATCAATAAATGATAAATCTCTATCTAATATCTATTTTAGGCTCTCTTTTTTCCCTTCAAATATTTTGTCATGAACCATAAAGTATAAAATACTTCTATTAAGAATGATTTTTTTTCTATATAAAAGTATAAATGCATAACAACAGCTACTCCCCCCTCCTCAACACACCTAAACTCATGGTTGGAATCTCTATTAACTCATCACTAAGTTGGCTGGTTAAGTGACCAATAGAAGGCAACATTTACATTTATAGAAATGGCAAGTGAATAAATCAAGTTGCTTTATAATATAAATCTTCAAAGATTAGTTTATTCCCTTCCTTCAAAATTTCCATTAAGTTTATTTTAATCCACTTATAGTTATGACGCAAAATGCCTATGTTTTAATTCTTTCTTCCCCCCCCCCCTGCCTCCCAAAACTTCTAGTACCTCTTGTAAGCTCATTCCAATAATAGGAAGATGAAGTGAACATAAATCTAAGTTAGTAGCTCCACTAGCTAAAGATGGCCTAGAAGATGTCCTTCCTAAGGACTTAAAAGGTTAAAGTTGTTAAATGAATGAAGGCAATTTTCTTAAGTTATGATTATGAAGATTTACAAAATGGAAGTACTTGAGTGATTAGAGAATGTGAATAATTTTCTAAAGTCTACCATAGAAAGACTTCTAATATAAACATACTAAAACGATTGGTGAATATGAGCAATTTTCTTCAATCTACCACCACCAAGACTTATAAAGTGAAAGCACTTAGGTGAATAGTGGGTGTGAAATATTTTCTTAAGACTACAACTATGAAAACTTAAAAGGTGAAAGTTATTGTATGATTCATAAATGAAGAAAAAGTAAAAGTGGTTGGATGATCAATGAATGAGGATGATTTTTGAAAGTTTATTATTATGAAAACTTACAACATGGAAGTGCTTGAGTTATTAAGGAATGTGAATAACCTTTTGAAGTCTATTACAAAGAACACTTGCAATGTATTCATACTCACATAATTAGTGACTATGAGCAATTTTCTTTAGTCTATGACTACCAAGACTTATAGAATGATAGTCTCTTACATGATTAATAAGTGTGAATGACATTCGTAAGTCTACCACTAGGAGGACTTTAAAATTGAAAGTGGTTCAACAAGTGATAAATGAGGACAATTTTCTAAAATTTTCTGTTACGAAGACTTTCAAAGTGGAAATACTTAAGTGATTAGGGAATCTAAATAATGTTTTGAAGTCTTCCCTTAAGGAGACTTATAATGTGAAAAATACTTAGATAATGAGTGAATATGAGCAAGTTCCTTTAACTTATCTTTGTCAAAACTTAAAAAGCAAAAGTGATTGGGTGATTGGTGAATGTGAATGATTTTCTCAAGTCTACAGGTAAGAAGACTTAAAAGTAAAAATAGTTAGACAATTGATGAATGGTGATGATTTTTTAAAGTTTATCATTACACAGACTTATAATGTGGAAGTGCTTGAGTGATTAGGGAATGTGAATAAATTTTTGAAGTCTACCCTTAGGAAGACTTACAATGTTAAAATACTTAGATGATAGGTGTAATGAGCAATTTTCTTGAATCTATCATTGTCAAGACTTATAGGGAAAAAGTGGTTTGGTGATGGAGGAGTGTGAATGATTTTGTCAAGTCTACTCTAAAGAAGACCTAAAAAGTAAAAGTGGTTTGCTGATTTTCTAAATTTGATCATCATGAAGACCTACAAAGTGGAAGTGCGAGTGGTTAGGGAATAAGAATAACTTCTTGAAGTCTATCCTAGGAAGACTTATATTGTAAAAAGACATAGATGATTGGTGAATATGAGCAACTTTCTTCAGACTATTACTACCAAGAATTATAAGGTGAAAAAGCTTAGGAAATTGGGGAGTGTAAATTATCTTTTAAAATCTACTACTAAGAAGACTTCAAATGTGAAAGTGGTTTGATAATTGATGAATGAGGACAATTTTCTAAAGTTTATGGTTATAATGACTTACAAAGTAGAATTGCTTAGGGATTGAGAATATGAGTAACTTTTTGAAATCTATGCCTAGGATGACTTATAATGTGAAAATACTTAGGTTGGTGAATATGAGTAATTTTTTTAGTTTATCACTACCAAGACTTACAAAATGAAAGTGCTTAGGTGATTAATGAGTGTGAATGATATTCTTAAGTCTACCACTAGGATGACATAAAAAGTGAAAGTGGTTGGATGATTGATGAATGAAGACAATTTTCTAAAGTTTATGGTTATGAAGACTTACAAAGTAAAGGTGCTCGGGAATTTGGAATGTAACTTTTTTAAGTCTCCCCCTAGGATGACTTATAATATGAAAATACAGATTGGTGAATGTGAATGATTTTCTTTAGTTTATTACTACCAAGACTTACAAAGTGAAAGTGCTTTGGTGATTAATGAGTATAGATGGTATTCTTAAGTCTACCACTAGGAAGACTTAAAAAGTGAAAGTAGTTGTATTATTGATGAATGAGGACGATTTTGTAAAGTTTGTTGTTAAGAAGGCTTAGAAAATGGAAGTTCCCAACTTCAAGCCATTTCTTTGTTTACAATATCCGATAAGATTAAATGCCCATTTCCCTCTCCTCAACCCGTAGTGTTACCAGAAAATATGAAGGATTTCAAAGTGAACTTCATTGTTTTCAACATCCAGTAAGATTATGAGAAGCCTAATGGCACCAAAATTAACTCATAACTAAACCTTTCTGCACTTAGCCTTGGTGTTGAAACAAGTTGACAAAAATAAGAAAATGGCCGGATTCTATAATTTTTAAGTGACTATAGGAATGACTAAACCAGTTAAAGACAATAACTAATGCTAAACGTGTTGAAGGAGCCATTACTATTTCCCAGCCAAGCCAATTAGAGATGTAATCGAAAAATCTGCACAGGATTGGTCAGTGAGGATTGATCAGGAATCTAAAAGTAAGTTCTTCAGTCCCTGCACTAACAAATTCTTGGGAGACTTAGCACTAATGCCAAGCCTGTAACGAACTTGGTTCTAGGGATGAAAGTTTCCTAAGGCCTACTGATGATAAGGTAAAAGCACAGGAGTCCAGACAGCCGCTAGTTAATCCAGCAGATGGACTCCTTTATGCGGCGCAGCAAAACATCCCTTCAGCAAAAGAATTTGCAGGCCTAGCAGCCCAGCTCATGATGCTTCGGATTGGTCCTTATATGACACCGACTGCCACTCAACCCAAGGAGTGTACACGCATACGTTGATGGCACTGAATATCATTATTCCTCCACGTATTGTGCCCACATCCCTTAATTTTCCTTTACATTGATATATGAGATTCTTCGTCTTTTGAAACAGTAAGATGTCATTAATGTAAATTAGAGCATAGTGGGGGATGGGACATAGAATCTTCATCATTGTTTTCTAGAATAAGAAAAGTATCACCTTTAATCCAAAGAATTTAACTGTCTATTGGGAATAAGAATCCAAAATGCAAAAAGTTGTTTTGAGCCTTTCTTTAGGCTTTCTTTTGAGTTGCACTTGGATTATTGATTTTGGTGGAGTGACCATATTACTTATAATTTTAAGTATTTATATTATTATTTTCATGTGCTTCATAATCATTATAGTAGAACTTTTAAGTAGCACCAAATTTAATGTTGTGGTTGGGCATCTAAGAAATCCATATTTATACATAGTTTGTGCTCTTTTTGTATGAATAATAGAGTCTCACTCAAAATGGAAAGAGTTTAGAGAAAGCAATTTTTTAAAATATGACTATTAAAAAAATTTTATTCTAATTTATTTGATCAGTAATGATATCACAATAGAAGTGGGTGCCAAAAGAACTTAGGTGCCGTTGTTGATTTTTTTTTGTTTCTAGGGACTTTGTATATTAGAATATGTTTACTGCAGTTTTATTTTTTATTCTTATTCCTTCCTTTGAAATGATTAGGTAATCTTTTTAACTGGAGGCAAATACTACTGATTGATTGTCGGAGCAGCTGTTTGGTGCCGTCCACATTTGTCATATAGGTCTTTCAACTACTATAATCCCAAACCTAGACCAAGATCCATCATGACAAGACTCAGATGTTTGGCCTCTATTGAATCGTTCAAAGTCGTTTGTTTTAGATATGTATGTACTTTATTCCATCGTTTTCCAATTAGATTTATTTATAAGATAGTGACAGATTTTTTATTTTTATTTTTGGTTTTCTCTTGTAGAGCTAAGACCAACCTGTTAAAATAGTTAAAAGGTGAGATTAAGTCAAAAGGCATTCAACTCCCTCGTAAATGATTTGTAGAATAATGCCTCAAAGTGGTTGTTAGACAATAACAAGTCTATTATTAATCACTTTCCTAGCCTACCCACGAGCAATATTCTATTTTAATCAAAAGCCATAAAGAAAAGGCAAAGAGAATCATTCCCAGGCCCTGACTATGACGCAGAGTACAAGGATGCAACGGAGATTAAAGTAAATTGACTACAAAGTAGGTCGACCAGAGCTTCTACGTGACTTATTTTCTAACGCGCACGGAATTTTCTACTTCTTTCGAAAAGACTCCGAAATAAAAGAAAGAGAAAAATGAAGTCATTGTGGAAATTGTTAGGTATGGAATCAAAATTAAGGTTCGACAAATATCATTGGCATAATCCAATTCAGTCATAATATTAATCTTTTAGGTGAAGAAAACATTGTGATCTTCATAGAAGGGACCCATAATTCTTTGACATATTTCAGTCAAAAATTTGATCTGGTCTTTGAACCAGGATTTTGTTGGCAAAGACGACTTAATAGGCCCCATAAAGCTTAATAACACTATGGTGCCTAACATTATAAACAAATAAGTCTTTCATAAAGATCTTGCCATTAACCACCTTGGCTGTCAAGGAGACTAACTTGTTATTGGCATAACCCAATTCAGTCAAAGTATTAAGCTTTTAGGTGAAGAAAACACTGTGATCTTCATAGAAGGGACCCATAATTCTATGACATATTTCAGTCAAAAATTTGATCTGGTCTTTGAACCAGGATTTTATTGGTAAATAAGAGGACTTAATAGGTCCCATAAAGCTTAATAACACTGCTGTGCCTAACTTTATAAACAAATAAGTCTTTCATAAAGCTCTTGCCATTAACCACCTTGGATGTCAAGGAGACTCACTTGTTAAGTCTTTTTTTATTTCAACAATTCTTACCTCGTAGCCTCGCTTTACCCTAGGATGTCAAGGAGTTTAGTTAGTTACAGTAAATGGCACATTGCTTTTCGTATCTATAATGAAGAAACGAAGTCAAAGTGGTAGGCCTCAGCAATAAATATAAAGAAAAAAATATTCAAGGTTAGGGTGTTCGCGCTGTTATCAAACGATGGGAGATTCTTGGTTATCATTTACATGCAAAAAAACACTCCGTTTTCATTGATAGCAAATAATTATCCCTTTCATAGGGGACTATTTTAATCGAAGGTTAAAAATTTATGCCTTTACTCAACCAATAGCACACTAAGAAAGAAATTCTATTTGTAAGGACTTCTAGAATGATGATAAAGGGCCCAACAGTTTCTTCAATCATATTGTTCTGGAGGTAATGATTTAGTTTGATGGATAATAAGTGTAAAAATATAAAATCTTGGACTCATTCGTTTCTATTTGGCATTGTTCTAATGATAGAGAAGTCTATGATGGAAGCTTCGGAAATGCCTGGGGTGTACTTTCCCATGGCATCTAGGAATGAAACTCCATCATATTGAAAATGCGGCTATGAAGACAAAGTTGGAACATGACCAGGGAGAGGTAAATCATTATTGTGAATCATTTCTTCGTTTTTGTTTGTGGTGATCATCATTTTCGATCTTCCCAATTATGGTTTTGGTTCATAGTATCAAGTATCTGTGTAAATTTCAACGGGGTCATCCTCCCAGAAGTTAGTAAAACGAGTCCAAGTGTATAAGCCTTCCCCATGGAGATTAAAATGGAATAAAAAATTCAAATGGATGTCCAGCCTATCCAGCTACTTATGGTTGAATATTTATTCAAAGAATAATGAAAGAGGATTTTGTTTCCTTCAAAATTTTGGTGTTAGCTTATCTTTCAACTTTCGGTTTTTAGGGCTGTGATCTCTTATATTAATTGTCATCACTTAGAATTTCAGCAAATTCAGAGTCTTTTTATATCAAATAGCACTGACTGCAAGACCTGTAACTGGAAATGAACTTGCCATTAAGATTATACAGGGATATTCTTGCGTTATCTCTCACCCTATGACCATTGCTTGAAAGTGAAAGCCTAAAACGAGTCAACCACTCGAGAAGGATCCAAAGGTTATTATTGTGGTCATTAAAGATTATTATTTTGGTTGTTAAAATTGTGGAACATGATCAATTTTCTAAAGTCTACCATTACAAAAAAGCAAAGTGAAAGTGCATGTGTGAGTGTAGAAAATGAGCAATTTTTAGATAAAGACTTTATAAAGTAAAAGTGCATGTGTGATTGGAAATGTGAACAATTTTTTAAAATCTATAAGACGTCAAAGGTTATTTTGTGGTTGTTAAAATATGGAATGTGATAAATTTTCTAAACTTGAAAATGAAAGTGCAATGGTGATTGAAGAATATAAATAGACAAACTTATAAAGTGAAAGTGCTCATGTGTTGGAAAATGTAAATAATTTTTTGAAGTCTTATTAAGAAGACTTAAAAAGTGAAAGTTCTTAGGTGATTGGGGAATGCGAACAATTTTTTGAAGTCTACCAATATGAAAACATACAAAATGAAAATGCTTAGATGATAGGTAAATGTGAACCAAAGTGTAAAGGTGATTGAAAAATGTAAATGATTTTCTAAAGTTTACTACAATGAAGACTCACATCTTTGAATCTAAATCAAGATCATTTTTCAATATTCTAATAGGAAAAGAAAAGAAAGAAGCTATTAATCAAACAACAACAAATTTATCAAAAGTCAAGCCCATCCCACAAGGATTGGAAATGACTCATCCCTTCATACACTAAGATTTATGGTGACTAAGTCATCAAAGGCTAACACAAAGTCAAGCCCATCCCATACGGAAGAGTGGAAGATAACATAAATCAAAGCAATGGAGAACAAAGCTTTATTTATAAATAAAGCCCTTAGTGCTAAATGTTATGCAAACTAAAACAATGAGCTCATCAAGTTTTAAGAAACTACCCAACTCTATTTCTTTCATCTTTCTTGTTGCATTGCTTTCACTACCAAATATTGATTTTGTTTTTGGATCTATAGTACAAGCCAATGATCTTTTGAAAAGGAAAAACAACCTTCAAAAGGAAGCTCAATCTCATCTACCTTTGTTGACATCCCTTCCTATTACTCCCATCAATTCCCTAGCTAGTTTAGCTCTAAGCACAAACCCATGTGCTTTATTTCGTATTTCTTGCAATGTTGCTGGAAGTGTCACTAGAATGAACCTCACCAATTCTAGATTACAAGGTACACTTCATGAACTCTTTTTTTTTTATCTTTTCTCAATCTTACGTATGTTGATCTCAGTAAAAATGCCCTTTTTGGTGCCATTCCACTTGAGATTAGTTACTTATCCCAACTCAGTTATCTTGATTTATCACATAATCAATTGTCTGGAAAAATCCCATCAGAGATTGGTCATTTCGCTTATCTTAAGATCCTTAACTTCTATGAAAACCATTTAAATGGTTTCATTCCTTTTGAAATAGGAAATATGACATCCCTCATGGAATTAAGGCTTCAAAGAAATAGTTTTTATGGCTCAATTCCAATATCACTAGATAAATTAGAAAATCTTACCCTTCTTAATTTATGCAACAATAACCTTTCTGGATCCATTCCTAAAGTTGTAGGAAAGTTAAGAAACTTAACAAATTAGACTTCAGCCAAAACCAACTTAATGGTTCCATTCCAGCTTATTTTGTAAATTTGAATAAATTGCAAGTGTTATATCTTTGGGGCAACAATCTTATTGGCTCAATTCCTAAAGAGATAGGCAAGTTGACAAATCTTAAAGATCTAGACTTAAGCCAAAACCAACTTAATGGTTCTATTCCTACTTCACTTGATAATTTGAGCAAATTGGAAGTGTTATATCTTCAAAGCAACAACCTTTCTGGTTCTATTCCTGAAGAGATAGGAAACTTGAAAAACATTAAAAATCTAAGTTTGTATGACAACTAACTTCATGGTTCTATTCCAACTTTATTTGCTAAGTTAAGCAAATTGGAAAATTTATATCTTCAGCGCAACAACCTTGTTGGTTCAATTCTTGAAAAGATAGGCAAGTTAACAAATCTTAAAGATCTAGACTTAAGCCAAAACTAACTTAATGCTTCTATTCTTACTTCACTTGATAACTTGAGCAAATTGGAAGTGTTATATCTTCAAAGCAACAACCTTTCTGGCTCTATTCCCGAAGAGATAGGAAACTTAAAAAACCTTAAAATTCTAAGTTTGGCTGACAACCAACTTCATGGTTCTATTCCAACTTCATTTGCTAAGTTAAGCGAATTGGAAAATTTATATCTTTGGCGCAACAACATTGTTGGCTCAATTTTTGAAGAGATAGGCAAGTTGACAAATCTTAAAGATTTAGACTTAAGCCAAAACCAACTTAATGGTTTTATTCCAACTTCATTTGTAAATTTGACCAAATTGGAACTATTATATCTTTGGGGCAACAATCTTGTTGGATCAATTCCTAAAGAGATAGGCAAGTTGACAAATCTTAAAGATCTAGACTTAAGCCAAAACCAACTTAATGGTTCTATTCCTACTTCACTTGATAATTTAAGCAAATTGGAAGTGTTATATCTTTGAAACAACAACCTTTCTGGCTCTATTCTTGAAGAGATAGGAAACTTAAAAAACCTTAAAAATCTAAGTTTGTGCGATAACCAACTTCATGGTTCTACTCCAACTTCATTTGCTAAGTTAAGCAAATTGGAAAATTTATATCTTCAGCGCAACAACCTTGTTGGTTCAATTCTTGAAAAGATAGGCAAGTTGACAAATCTTAAAGATCTAGACTTAAGCCAAAACCAACTTAATGCTTCTATTCTTACTTCACTTGATAACTTGAGCAAATTGGAAGTGTTATATCTTCAAAGCAACAACCTTTCTGGCTCTATTCCCGAAGAGATAGGAAACTTACAAAACCTTAAAATTCTAAGTTTGGCTGACAACCAACTTTATGGTTCTATTCCAACTTCATTTGCTAAGTTAAGCAAATTGGAAAATTTATATCTTTGGTGCAACAACCTTGTTGACTCAATTTTTGAAGAGGTAGGCAAGTTGACAAATCTTAAAGATCTAGACTTGAGCCAAAACCAACTTAATGGTTTTATTCTAACTTCATTTGTAAATTTGACCAAATTGGAACTATTATATCTTTGGGGCAACAATCTTGTTGGATCAATTCCTAAAGAGATAGGCAAGTTGACAAATCTTAAAGATCTAGATTTGAGGCAAAACCAACTTAATGCTTCTATTCCTACTTCACTTGATAATTTAAGCAAATTAGAAGTGTTATATCTTCAAAACAATAACCTTTTTGGCTCTATTCCTGAAGAGATAGGAAACTTGAAAAACCTTATAAATCTAAGTTTGTGCGACAACCAACTTCATGGTTCTATTCCAATTTCATTTGCTAAGTTAAGCAAATTGGAAAATTTATATCTTTAGCATAACAACCTTGTTGGCTCAATTCTTGAAAAGATAGGCAAGTTGACAAATCTTAAAGATCTAGACTTGAGCCAGATCCAACTTAATGGTTCTATTCCAACTTCATTTGCTAACTTAAGCAAATTGGAAATTTTAAATCTTCGAAGTAACAACCTTTCTGGCTCTATTCCTGAAGAGATAGGAAACTTAAAAGACCTTAAAATTCTAAGTTTAGGTGACAATAAACTTCATGGTTCTATTCCTATTTTATTTGCTAACTTAAGCAAATTAGAAGTGTTATATCTAAGGGCTAACCAATTTTCCGGTCCCATTGTAGAAGAAATCATAGATAATAAGATGTTAATTCATCTTGCTTTGGATGATAACTATTTTACGGGTCATTTGCCAAAAAATATTTGTTTTGGTGGATTACTTCAAAATTTTTCTACATCCAACAACCTTTTTGTTGGCAAAGTGCCCAAGGACTTAAGAACTTGCACAAGCTTAATTAGAGTGAGGTTGGATTACAATCAGCTTAGTGGAGATATAGCTAAAGACTTTGGTACCTATCCAAACTTGACTTATATCGATCTAAGTCAAAATAGGTTTTATGGAAAAATCTCAAACAATTGGGTACATTGTCAACGACTAGAAGCCTTAAAAATTAGTGCAAACAATATTACTAGTAGCATACCACCTGAAATTGGAAATGCAATTCAAATACATGTGCTTGATCTTTCTCAAAATTATATAGTTGGGGTGATTCCAATAGAACTCGGTAGGTTGAAGTTTTTAGAAAAGTTGATGTTGAATGGCAATCAACTTTTTGGAGCTATGCCTTTGGAATTTGGATCGTTGACTAATCTTGAATATCTTGATTTGTCCTCAAATAAGTTAACAAGTCAATTCCAGGTAATTTAGGAAACTTGTTGAAATTGTATTACTTAAATTTAAGTTGCAACAATTTTAGTGGAGAGATTCCAATTCAACTTGGAAATTTGTTCCACCTTTCTAAATTAGATTTGAGCTTTAACTCTATAAATGGAGAGATACTTTCATATATTAGTAACATGCAAAGCTTGGAAGAGTTGAATCTCTCCTATAATTATCTTTCAAGTTTCATTCCAAAAGCCTTTGAAGAAATGCATGGCCTAATTTATGTTAACATATCTTACAATGAGTTGCAAGGTCCTATTCCTAATAGTACAGCATTTCATAATGCTTCCTTTGAAGCATTAGAAGGGAATAAAGGGTTGTGTGGAAACATTAAAGGATTGCAAACTTGCAATACTCCCATGATAAGCAAACATGTCATGAAAAAAGGTTATATAATTGTGTTGGTTATTATTTTACCCATCTTAGGAGCACTCCTGGTTCTATTTACTTTATTTCAAGTTTTTAACATCAAGAATAGGAGAAAAAAAATGTCTTGAATCAAAACAAAATGAAAAGCATGGAGATGTATTTTTTTCAGTGTTAAACTTTAATGGGAGGAAAATGTATGATGAAATCATAAAAGTAACTGAGGCTTTTGATGAAAAGTATGTAATTGGGGAAGGAGGATGTGGAAAGGTCTACAAAGCAGAGCTATCCTCATCTGAGGTAATAGCTGTGAAGAAACTCCACCCTCATCATGAGAACGATAAAATATTTAAGAAACAATTCGTGAATGAGATAAAGGCGTTAATGGAGATCAAACATCGAAACATCATCAAACTTTATGGTTTTTGTTCATATGATAAACATTCATTTTTGATATATGAGTACCTTGGAGGGGGTAGCTTGGCCTTAATGTTGATGAATGAAGAAGTAGCTAGAGTGCTTGATTGGAGAAAGAGGTTAAATATTATTAAAGGTATAGCTCATGCCTTGAGCTACGTGCATCATGGGTGCTCTCCATCCATTATCCATAGAGACATATCAAGCAAAAACATCTTGCTGGATTCTAAATATGAGGCTCATGTTTCAGACTTCGATACAACTAAGCTTTTGAACACATGCTCATCTAATTGGACTTCTCTTGTAGGAACATATGGATATGTTGCACCAGCTGAATGCATTGTCCTATGGTCTAAATTTTTATTAACATTTATGGCATACATGTTGATTTTAGTTTTCTTTCTTTCTCTCTTTGTTGGTTTTTTTTTTTTTTGGCTAGAGCTTGCATATACAATGAGAGTCACCACAACATGTGACGTATATAGCTTTGGTGTCTTGGCATTTAAAGTCATGATGGGAAAGCATCCTGGTGACTTGATTTCTATACTATCATCTTCATCAATTGAGAGAAATTTAAGGGATGTGCTCAACCAACACCTTCCACTTCCAACATGTCAAGTTGAGGATAGCCTTATAACAATTGCACAACTTGTAACAAATTGCTTAAATACCAATCCGCAATATAGGCCAACAATGCATATGATTTTTCAAGTCTTGTCAGCTAAAATTACAAATTCCTAACTTTAGCCATCTTTATGAGACATTGCATTGCAAAAGCCATGCTAAAAGGCATTGATTACTATGTTTATTTGGCATAATACATGCTAAATATTTAAACATGTCTAAGATGTTTTATTTGAAAAGTTATTTCTTTTAAGTGATAAGTATCTACAAGTCATTTGCAAGCTAGTTCTGTTTGGCATCTTAGTTAGCAATTTGCTACTTTATTGTATGTCAAATTTTACTATTTTTGTGAGGGGAACATTGCAAGACAAGAAAGAATACACAAATAAAGAGAAAGTAGAAAAACATGATATACTAATTTTCATAATTTGACTTGAAGCATGCACATAATGGAGATACAATTAGGAGAATTATATTGTTAAAAATTTCGCAGTTCACATCCTCTCCACAAATTTGACACATTTTCATAAAGGAAGCAACATTTCTTTGACTTTATTTATACATTTTAAATAATGTTGATATGTTATTGCATTTGCTTCTATACATTTTTGTTCCCTCTTTAAAGATTGAGAATTGATTTTTATCAATTCAATATGGGATAAGGATAAATGGGGGGTTAGTTTTCTCCATCTTAAGAAGTGGAAATGCTACTAAAGAAATATGATCCAATTAATTTATGCTGAATGTTATGGAGAGGATCTCCTCAAAGCATTGGACAAAGAACTTTCAAATGACTTTTTGTTTACTTAAGAATAATGATCAACCATTTTCTAGAATAGATGAATACTTTAGCTGAATTAGGCAAAATGCAAAAACAAAGCATATTATTCAAGTTGAAAGTCAACCTCGATGTGATTTACTTGGAGGCGAGCAATTGCTACGTTGAGAGCAATAATATTTGGAGGGAAGCAAGTGCCATCTACTTCCATTAGAGAGTTGTGGCACTAAATTGCGTGAGCAACAATCCTGCATGATTATGCCTTAGATATTTATATAGGTCATATTGATAGAATTGAAGATTTTGTTCTTGCCTACAAGAGTCTTAGTGTAAAATTTTTAGCTTTGTGAACTAGGACATTATATCTTTTATGAAATTGGGCTATGGTAGTGGTACCCAATAGCTTCAACTGAAAGGGATGATTGCATTTCATAAAATCATGAGTAAAAAGTGTTAAAAAAGTAGTAAGTGAATACATTATATTTTTTGAGCTTTTTAATTTGAAATATATACTCATTTCATTCCTTCAAAAGAAGCTATTCTTTCAAGTTTCTTTTATTCCTATTTTTTTGGTAATATGAAATACTTCTTGCTTTATTTTCCTCCCAGTTTTTTATACCTCTTGGAAGCTAATAATGATATGAAAGAGATGCAGTGAATATGATTCTTGCTAAGTGGAAGGCTAAAATACTCCACAAGAAGATGTCAGAAAAGCCTTAAATGTAGGTTTTTGTAATGAACCAAGGTATGCAGTTGAAGCTAAATATGACTTCTATTTAATGTCCTACACATTTGTTATTCTATTTTTACCCTTAAATCAAGCTGCTATTTGAATTAAACCAAGTCACTTTGGTTGGGCTTGGCTGGTGCTTCTCATTGGACTGCAGTGGCTTTTTGCATCCAAATATATGAATATCAAATAAGAATGAATTTTTTAATTCAAAAGAAATCTACAAAAAAGAAAAAAAATGATCTTTTACAGTGTAAACACAACACAACAACCAACTCTTCCCCATCTTTCTCTGCCTTCATTTTCCTTTACTGAAGTGACATTTTCGAGACTATGCAATTTAAATTAGATATAAGGGTGGGAATTTCAGCTTGTAGGAAGGTACATTTCATTTCTCATTTCTTTTTCTTTCTTTTCCAAATACATAGGCATGGTAGGGTTTTTGGTAAGGGCACTCTTATATATAGTAACTACTGACCTTAAGGACAAGTTTTGCGCAATAATAAGGGCCACACGTAAACAGCTTGACTCACCTTGAGATACTATTTAGAAAGCTTCTTTGTCTAGCAATCACTAACGAGGAGCAGATAAAAGACCACTTAAAGGGTTGTCACTACAATGAGCGGCAACATTGATATGAAGTTTATAAAAGATGAAATCCAATTGAGTTCTGCTGAAGAATGCAAAGGATCGTACTGTTGTCAAAGATCCCTTAACGATTATGAAAAGATGCTTCTAGCATAGTTTAGTCAATTTTGGGTAGCTTTTTTTTTTTTTTTTTCTCTCTCTCTTTACTTGATCATTTTGATTGCCTCCTTTTTAGACTGTCAATATGTACGATAGAAATGATCCTTTAGCACTTAGGGTTGGCTAGGAGGGTCCTAATTTGTGAACTCGAATATAGTGCCGCCACTAAAGAGGTCATCGACGAGGAGTCGAAAGCGCTAATCACATTCCTTGTCCTCAATAGAAATTTAATACAGAAACACAACATGTTATTTGGAGGAGAGCAAGCAAGTGTGATGCTAAGAATATTAATATATTTGCATTTTGGTCTCCTTCTATGAAAGAGTGGTAGTGTCTTGGAAAGTTGATCCTACTAAACATGATGCATTTTTTGCTACAGAAAGTGGTCCCCAAGCAATCATATTCTTATGAAAATAACTTATCATATGATCTACTTCTGGCAAGGCAAGCTTATCATGCTCCGTATAGGTGGTCTTCTACAAGGATGTTGCTACCACACAAGCGGTGACTTCAGCAAGTTGCAGGTCTAGACTATTAACACTTTTGAGTTCAGAACAAAGTTACACATAGATGAGACTTCCTTGAAGTTTATATATTGCTTTCACATTTCTAACAATATTATTTGACTAATTATTGAAGAAAAGTGGAAATCACATTCTTTTTTTTTTCTAATCAAAACTATGCAATGGTATAGTTATAAGCAGATGATGCACTATTGGCGTAAAGTTAAATTACATGAGTCAATCTTGGAGGATAATGTATTGGTAGAATTTAAAATTTTGCATTTATGTCTTCAAAAGACTAAAGGGAAAACTTTTAATTTTTGTGTGTAGGAAAATGTTGGCTCTTGTGAAACCAGTTGCAATTTTCAAAATTTATGGGTGAAAACTTAGGTTCCTATATAATCTTCTATAATAGTGGATTGTTTTAAGAAAAAGACAATTGAATAAGTCAAGTCACTTCTATTTTTAAGCTCATTAATATGAGAGTCAAAAAATGTCCTCTTTTCCTCCTCCAAATCTTAATTTAATGTTCTTTCAATTGTATTATATGAAATGCTTTTAGTTTTATATTTGAACCTCCCCAACTTTTGGCACCTTTGCAGGCTCATACCGATATGAGACATGCATGATTTTGGTGTGAACCAGGTATAAAACTGAGGCTAAGGTGCGGCTTCTACAGTAGCAGTGGAACAAACTGCTTCAACATAAGGCAACGAATTCCATTTGAAGAAATGGCAAGTGAATTAATTAAGTCGCTTCTTAATATAAATTTTGATATTTGCATTCATTCTCTTCATTCAAAAATTTCCTTACGCTTATTTTAATCCAGTTTGAGTTACGATAGAAAATACTTCTCGTTTTAACTTTTCTTCCTCCCAGCTTCTGGTACCTCTTGTAAGCTCACACCGAAATGAGGGAGATCAGGGGAACATGAATCCGGCAAAAGCAACGAAAGAAGTTCCAGCCTTACTTCTTGGAGTCCAGCATCATATTTGTATGTGCAGCATTAGGGATCGCAAGCTCCAAATGGGAACAAGTGTGTCACTTTTTAATATAAATCTGAGATGGATAATGGAAGGACTGCCTCCTCATCTGGTAACGAAAGTCAGTAAGTACTTTTAATTCTCTTCTTGTTACCCTTATAGTTATGATGGTACTCCTGAAATTCCGGTTTTACACACTTAATGTGCAGTACTAGATGTAGTTTCATTATGTTGCAAATTATTTAATGAATTTAACAGATAGAATTTAGCGATTCCGTTGGTTCTGGCTGATATTTTGATTGTAAGTAAAGAACTAATGAGGATGCTCCTAATAAATTTGCATTTTTGAAGTAATTGACAAATTTCTTTTTGCTCCTTTTCCTTTTCACATTCCTGTTTATGATTAAACCTTAGCCTTGTTGACAATGATTTGGTTGCCTTGGGATTACATCATTCTTTTTGACGGCATTACTAGGATTTGTGGTGCATTTATATTATATGTTGGTATTATATAGTGCTTCTTCCATCTAGTAATGTTTTGAGAACTTCTGGGCAGGTTTAGTGCTCAGGAGGGTGAGGATGACTTTCGTCCAAATTTGTCACAACGAGCAACAATTGGAAATGGTCCTCTTTGAATTTGATTCATTTTCTTGTTTCTAGCCATTTGATTCACTTTCTATTTGGATCTCATCATTTTTGTAAAAGTCGCAGCTCCTTCGGAGTTGGTTTTTGACTGGACACGGGAATTAGACTCAGAACTATCAAGCAATTGTACCAACAATCAAGCATTTCCAAGAAAATATTGGCATCTTCTCGAATGCCAAAATGCTAAGTACTTTTTTTTCCCCTACTTTTTCATATGTTAGCTGATATTGACAATTATTTGAAAAGTTATTGAAGGTATTGGACTTGGTGATATTATTACTAGTAATTGTAATTGCATTGATGACTTGTTTATGATGATAAACATTATAGGACTTCGCATTTTGCCAGAACTTTAGAAGTCAATTACCTAGTAGGGAATCATTTCTTTCTTGTGCTTTACGTAAATGACCTGGTTTTACCATGCTCAGATTTGTTTTGAACTTATTTGGTCTTCCTTTTGCAGCCAAGGAGCAACAGTAAAGCAATGAAGGCTGTTGGTGTTGTGGAGGGTACCTATGAAGAAATATTTGAACTTGTTATGTGCAAGGATGGGACATGGTTTGAGTAGGTGTTTTCTCTCTTTAAATAAATATGTTTACATATTAACTTCTAAAGCTCGTTCCATAGTGCTTTTTGATTTCTGCCACAATTATCCACTAGCTCCATGTGTTGCTTCAAGAAAGTCGTGTATGCAAACCCAGTTCTGATTTTGGCATGTAAAGGACATGGAAATGGAGAAAATATAAAAGTTAGTGGTTTGTTCACGAGTAGCAGGAAGGGCCTACTATATTATGTGATGTTGCTCTACAAATTTGTGTCTTATTGACCAAAAAAAAGTGTGGTTTTCTCATTTTGTAATCCGGAATTATTTTCTAAGGGTAGTTTGTCGAAATGTTGTCGGTTGAGAACATTATCATTGAGACATGAAATTTGAAGGCGCAGATTAGTTTTTAATTTAATGGTAAAGTAGGTTGGAAGGCTGTTGAGAGTTAGATTGTGTAGAACAATGTTCTGATGGTTGCTGAAACTGCTAATTGTTGTGTTAACCTTGTTGTTCGTGGACTTAAATCTCAATACGACAGATTTTCTTTTCTTTTCTCTTTCTCTGTCAGTCAGTCTCTCTGCTTTTCTCTTTTCTTTGGTGAAAAGGCGAACTGCTAAAGCTCATGTGGGAACAAATCAAGCTAGAATTTGATTGAATGAAGTACTGTCTGTGAAGGACATCTGAAAGCCAAGGTGTTTAAAAAAACGTGTAGATATCAGAAACTGCTACTTGTTTTTGTTTGTTGCAGAAACCATGGGTTGTGCTAGAACGCCAGGTCTTTTGTTTTGGATCATAATTGCTCTGTGAATCTAGATGGCAGATTAATTTCCAGTTTTAGCTGGCAGTGTCATAAGTTTGGTATATAGATTAGTTCATGCACCTGGTACTCAACTAAAAAATTGAATCACTATGTTTACATTGTGAGGAGATCATATCTTGGATCTTAATAGGTCCATGATTTTTTGAATTAGCCTCCATTTAAAGTCAGGGAAATATGAACTTTGTTGCCTTGTCTTTTCATGCACTGTGCAGGTGGAATTGTAGTTTCCAGTATGGTAGCTTAGTGAAGGAGGCTGATGGACATACTTTATCACAGACTTCAATTGGACCCGTTCTCAGTGTAATGCTTCCTCCAAGTCGACATATGTCTAATTAATGGTTTTCATATTTGTGCAATGATTATCTTAATAGTATTGTGAATAAAAGTGTTTGAAGCCCGGTGCTTCTTTGCCAGCCAAAATGGGAACGTCTACTCCTTTTTTCTATTTATAATTTGGGACCACTGATCCATCTGTAAAGATATGGACGTGTTATATGTTAATGTTTTAGTTTAGTTATCAGGAAGAAAGGTCTCTTCTTCCTTTCTACATTCGCGGCCATTATGGGAACTGTTCTGCTTCTTCTCTCATTTGGACTAGCTGCTTATCTTTTCTTTTTCTAGAGTTCTATGTTTTCTTTCTTTTTATTTCACAGTTGTCTTATTTCGGTCTTGGGAGCATAAAAACTGTGGTCCACAACCTGGTTATGCACAAGCACAAATTGAAAGTAAGTTGTATCTTCTCTCTTCAATTTACTGTGGTATGTGATTTCTGCGAATTTAAGAGATGACAATATTTGGTTTCCTTATTTTCATGAACTTGCATTTCAATCTTTAAGGTGGAGGATTCAACATTTTCCACTAAAACCTCAAAATGGGAGACCTGGGACACAAGTACTGCATCTTATGCAGATGGATCTAAAGGGATGGAGCGTGGGTTATTTACCTTCATTTGAGCAACATTGTCTGCTACAAGTTTTAATTAGTGTTGCTAGTGAGTTCCTTTTGCCGTATTTTACATTTAACATTTGGAATGTTGTTGAGACATTGTTAGCGTTACTGTGGTTTCATGTCAACATGTTGGGTAACGTCTTAATCTCACCTCATTTCCTTCCGACTTTGGCAACTGCAGGGGTGGAGGATAGAAAAGGACTTTGACATTGTAGGATTGGGATGTAGATATTCAATTGCAGATTCCAACGTTCTTTGTCCCTCAACAACTTTTCAGCATCTATATTTATGGAGTTTGTGTCATATGAGTGATTTAGTTAACTGGTCTACATGTTTTTCAAGGGGTTTATGATAAGATGAACTAGGGTCTGAAAATATTGAATTTTGACAGATGAAAAAATAGTTTCAACTAAGAAGCTATGGTAGTTCTTAAGGTTATTAAAAAAGCAACACTAAATGGTTATGGAAAAAGGTTTTTGGCTTTGACCTTTTGATCTCTATGGCTTTAGATTTGGCTAAAAGCAGAAGGCAAAGTTGTCAAGGGGAATCCCCTGGCTTAGTGGTAAGCCAGCCCCCAACCTGCAAGTCCAGGTTCGATTGCCCCCTCCCCTTCCCCGTGCGTGAGTGAAGGGAAAAAAAAAAAAGTTGCTAGTTATGTTGTCTTTAGACCTGTTAAGGATTTTCCATTTAGTCATTTTTTTGCATTTTTATATAGTGCCCTTTCTTTATCTCTCTAAAAGAAAATAAATACTCAAGACACAACAAACAACTCACATAAGCAACGTTGATATCTCTTATTTTTGTTATCGTTGATTTGGATAGAATTTTGTGTTAGTTGCAATAATCTTTTTTGGATTGCTTTTCATAGGGGATTTTCCAGATGAGATAACTCATAATGGTCCTAAAAAACTAGAGAGAATAAGTCTTTTTTTTTTTTTTTAAAGGGTCATAGGCACTGGAACTCTATTTCAATTTGAGTTCGCTCTTTATTTGATTGTTGTGGCTTTAGTTCTTAATCCCCTCTTTAAACGTTATTCAACACAGGACTTCGTGAATGGTTTGCCCCAACAGATGAGAGAATGCTGCTCCAAGAATCCCAGTGATGGTTAATACGACCTCAGCTTCTGTCTCCTCGAAGAAGGGTGAGAGTCTGGATGTGTCTCTTCATCCTGGCGGAGCCTATGAATTAACTTAATGCTGCTGCGGAAAAAATTCAATGACAATGCAAGAATACTTTGACAAGGATGAAGAATTCCAAAAAGCTGAGGCTGAAAAAAAGAGGTTTGATGTGGACCAGTGGCTCATATATTCCGAAAACTCTATGAAATCTAAACTTCAGTTTTTCATATTTTTCAGGCAGACACATCTGGCCTTGAGACTAATATAAAGAGAATAGGCAAATGATTACCATGTCAAATTTCAGTATAATAATTTAAGTGGAAGATTTGATATCAATATTTTCTCATGAGGCAAAGCCTTGGAAGAAGAACCAGTTGACCAAATTGATTTGTCCTGTTTTTCTGGCAACCTTTGGCAGATGACCGTGACAGTGCACGTAACTGCTGGAGAATTATGGATGGGAACATCTTCAGACTTCGTGGCGAGCATTTTTGTTTTGGTAAAACAAAGGTTTCCTGATATTGTTATGCGTCAAAGGCTTCTTCAGAGGTTGGGTGCCGGCCTTGCTTGGTCACAGTGCTCAAGGTGTCTGCGACTTTGGATTCTCTGAGTTCTTTAAGAAGCACTGCTCTGACTGAGTATGCAGCCAATTACTGGACCTTGATTTATCTTGCTGGTTCTGATCTGCTGAGGTCATTGCAGATGTCGCACTGTGCCCATTCGAGGCAATGAAGAAGCTAGGATTGTGGGGTCTCTTTACCCGTGGGCTTCCTCTCCTTACTGTCATGATTGGAACTCTTACTGGGGTTCAGTGGGATATCTATGACGCCATCAAACTTTTCGTAGGATTGTAAGTCCATCTTACGGTTGCACGGCATAGTTGAGTAAGTTTGTTTCATACTATTGTCATTAGTTGTTAAATGGGATTTGGTGTCATCTACAGGCCAACCACTGATGGTATCATTCCTCCTACTGTGGCCGCCACTGAGCTTGCCAAGTTGTAGGATATCAGAAGAAGATCGGCACAAGTTTTGTTATTTTCTGAAACCTATGATGGCATTTATAAGGGAATCAAATAAAAATAGGATCTCCGAAGCTGATTGAATGGCTATCAAAGCCAGTGGAAATATTCTTTTCCAATTTTCAAGTTTGTCTTGCAGCTAATCCCATAGTGCATCAACGCACCAAGCATATAGACTGTCACTTCATTCGTGAGAAGATACGCCCACAAATCATCAAGACCGATCATGTTGGCACCAAGGATGAACCAGCTGACCTTCTGACCAAGGCTTTAGGAGCAAATCAGCATGCTCATCTTCTTTCCAAGCTAGTGTTATTAATACATACCGACCATTAGCTTGAGGGGGCCTGTTCTAACATGAGCTGCTGCCACATCAGATGCCACATCACCATCTCTGACAATGGGGTTGGAGACGGCTCTGCACAGCCTCCCCTACAGCCTTAGCATCAGACACAGCTGCAGAGAAGCTACACACGCGACAGGGACATCCCACTCTAGCTCCCGTTTGAACTCTATTTAGAGAACGGAATACATTCATTGTAATTCATTACGGGAACAATTTCTCCCGGAAAACCTTTGTATTGGTTTGCTTGTTAATGAGAATAGCAAGATTCACCCACTTTCTGTCTCAAGTTTTACATTTTTACAGTTTGCTTTATGGAAGAATGGTTTTCCTATCATCCTTCTGATTGTGTCAAAACTTCATAGTTAGACCTATAATGAATTTTCTACATAATGTTTAGATCATCGTTCCCCAACAAACATGGTCAAAGAATAATAGCCACGAGGGTGATGCGGTTGATATATGCATAAACATGTTTTCTAATCTTTACAAAACCTCACTGATCTAGTTCTGTTCTTGTTGATTTTCTTGTTGGAGTCTTCTTGTTCCAGTTGTTTTGTAAATCACATGCTTGGGATCTTTTCCTTTCTCTTGTATGCACGTTTTCCGTGTTATCTTTACCTAGTATGCGAACTGCCTACACATGGAAAGCGATTCTTAATGCAGGACATGCACATGAAGGATACTTTCAAGATTCAGGTGTGATTGGGATTTGGAAAATGATTGCGCAAATTGTACCAACAAAGTAGGAATACATCATGTTTTGAGCCTTTTAATATAAAATTTAAGGTTTATGCTAATTCTTTTCCTTCAAAAGAAAATGTTCTTGTAAGTTTATTTAATTTTCGTTTTTGTTGCAGTATATAGTACTTTTAGCATTTTTTATGTTTCCTTCTTGTTTTTTTGTATGCACGGCTGTGTCCATCCACATGGAAAATTAGCAGAATAGATCAAAGAATAGTCTTAAGCAAAAGAAAATATGCAATTGATTGGGATCCCCAATGCAACGGATGCAGCAAGCGGCTTTGTTGTAAAGAAACACTCCTATAGTTCGGTCTACCAAATACTCTACTAGAAAGATTTCACACAAGGCTTACAATCATAAGGATTTCGTTCGAATTTTAGGTATGAGGAGCAAAATACAGATCAATGCTATTACAAAAATGAACCCGGAAATGAAATCAACTAGGTGGATTTTGGACCGTTATTGTTCTTTATTTTTTTCCCCTTGTATTATGTTGTGTTGAGCAGAAAACTACCAGTTAGCAAAAAAGAAGTTATTGCAGAAACCTTTCTTCAGAATCTGCACTCTGACTATAGTACATTGTTTGGCTTTCAACTAATTTCACACAGCTCCAAATATTACGAAATTCAAGACGCTAATTCCCAATACATAAATGAAGAACTGGCAGCAGGAATTAGAGTAAAAGAAGGGACACAGAATTTATGTAATTCAGCCAAAATTGCCTACATCTACGGGCAAAACAGGAGATTTTTGTTTTTACTGCAAAACAAGGAGAAATAGGTTCATTCAATATTTTCAAACCGATCTTCTACACTTCCCAAGTCCCCAGTATTCCATTTCAACATCACAAGAGTATATTTCAAACTTACAAGTGGAAGAAAGTAACATAATGATCGTTCTTCTCAAGGTTGTGTATTTTCTACAGCAAACACCAACGAACTGCAATGCTGTTCTTTGGAATGTCTGTGTAAGAGTTGTTTTTGTTATCACCTGCTATGAGATCACGTATAAGTTACTTCGAATAAAACAAAATAAGATCATTTTAGTTCTTTTATCTCTTCCATGATTTTTTTCTAGACTAAAGCAGATCTTCTATGTCAATTCTAATCGTTCGTAGTTCTGTTCTTCAAATAATCCTAAATAGAGTAATACAGTCTCAAAAATCAGTTGGAATGAAGAAAATATTCTTCGTACTGCTTCGTTTGTAGTACATTTCTTACTAAGTTGCTATTCCATAGAGTTGATCACCCTGCCACGCCATGTGAAGCACCGGACCAACCCGTGCTTTTTTAGTACACCTAGTCCTCTGCATGCATGACTTTTAACTCGTGGGATTATACCAAGTGACGTAGCTGCCTGGAACCACTAAATCCGAGATCAGCTAAACTCAAAATGGGGATAGGCATGGGGATTAAACTATTTCAAATACAAATGTATATTATAAATGTATAATTTAACTTTTGATTAAACTTTTCACTTTCTTAAAATATCCAATATATCTATGTCTCAATTGCAGGACCCTTGTATCATCTCCTTCTTTTTTTCAATGGAATAATAAATTATATTGATAAAAATTAGAATACAAAAGTATAGGGCATACCTCGTATCATCTCCCTTTTTTTCTGTACAGTTTTGATGTTGTTTTATCTCCACGTAAAGCAATCCAAATTTTGAATATCTTAAAGAAGGTTTCGCCTGCCCTTTTCTTGGCTTATGTCTAAAAACTCTCACATCGGATCAAATCTTGAACTCATTTGTTTTTATTTAGTAAAGCATTGTTCTGATTATAAGGGACTTTATGATGGGAGCATGGGAATACCTCAGGTGTATTTTCCTATACCATCTAATGAATGAAACTCCATTTTGAAAATATTTGTTTGAAGAAACGTTGGAGCATGACCCAGTGGAGTACCTCGGGTGTATTTTCCCAATTATGGGTTTGGTTCATGGATTTAAGTATGTGAGAAACCCAGTGGAGTCATCCTCCAAGAAGACGGTAAACAAGGCCCAAGTGTATGGGCTTTCCCCGTGAAGATTGAAACAGAACACAAAATTTAATTGGATGTCCAGTTTATCAAACTACTTATTGGGTGGAAAAGACATTGAAGGACTAAAATAATTCTTTTCTTTTTTTTCCTTCAATTTTGTGCATTTTGGACCGTTATTGTTCTATTTTTTTATTTTATTACGTTGTGTTGAGCAGAAAATACTACCAGACAGCCAAAAAAAAAAAAAGGTTACTGCAGAATCTGCACTCTGAGCACAGCAAATTGTTTGGCTTTCAACTAATTTCACACCGCTCCAAATATTATGAAATTCAAGACACTAATTCCTAACACATAGGTGAAGAAGTTCAGCAAGAATTAGAGTAAAAGAAGGCACAGAAAATTTACATAACTCGCCAAAATTGTATACATCCACGGGCAAAACTGGGGATTTCTGTTTTTACTGCAAACCAAGGAGAAACAGGTTCATTCAATTTTTTCAAACCAATCTTCTACTCTTCCCAAGTCCCTGGTACACCCTTTGAGCATCAAAAGAGTATATTTCACTTGGTTTGGATTGGTTGCAGTTTCTCACTAGAATCTGGGGGTCTTTTGCCCCAAAATAGAGGAAAACCATTTTCTCGGTAGTTAGAGAGGGAAGTTAGGTAAACCTTTTAAAGGAAAAAAAGAGCTTTGTGGATAAGCAATCCAATAAAAATGTCTCTTTTTTTTTTATTTTAGATTACTTCTTCCCTAATTTTTACTTTACGCTATTCAACTACATTATTTATGCTCTCCAAGAGTGATAATTTTGGCTTCTAGTAAGGCTAGATTTCCTCTTCTCTCTCTCTTTCTTTGTTTTTCGCTTTTTAGTTCTTCAATGGATAGTCATGGTAGTATTTACCGGCTCTTGTATGTAGGATTTCATAACTGTCCTATAAGAATGTGTTTCTTGCAATACTGGAAGTCTTTGGGAAGTTTGTGTTTCAAGCACTAATAGAGCACGCGGAAGCCTTAGTTATCAGTCCCTGCTTCCTGAACACACGACCGAAGTACATAATACTGATTTTAGATCATTTAATTTGCTGCATGTCTTTTGCTCATTTAACTTGGACAATGGGTGAATAAGGACAGTTTTCTAAAGTTTATCATTGCAAAGGCTTACAATGTGAAAGTAAACATATGATTATAGAATATGAGCAATTTTCTTCAATCTATCACTACAAAACTTGCAATGAAAGTGCTTAGATGATTGTTAAATGTGAATGATTTTTTCAACTTTACCATTATAAGGACCTAAAAAGTGAAAGTGTTAGAAGCTTGGTGAATAACAATGATTTTAAAATTTATCATTACAAAGACTTACAAGGTGGAAGTGCTTGGATGGTTGAGAAATGAGAATAATTATTTGAAGTCTACCACTACGAAGACTTACGATGTGAAAATACTTTGGTGATTGCCAAATGTGAGCAATATTTTGAAGTCCACCACTATGAAGACTTATAAAGTGAAAGCACTTAAGTGATTAGTAAATGTCAAAAGCCATAGTGTTCTGTACCCTGCTTTGAAATTCTTTTTTCTGCTTCTTTTGTGACGAAAGGGGAAGGGTGTTCCATCATCATTCTCTTTTTTCTTGCTGTCATCTCAGGTTTATTAGTTAGTTGATTGTTGTGTCATGGAAGTTGCTCAAGGAAATTAACTTCCGAGCCATCGCCCATGTGCCTATCGTGCTGGCCGAAGAAGCATGAACAGGCTTCTATTGCTACACAACAATTGAGCAGGATAGCACTTTGCCCCGGTTTGGTAAGCGAGCAAGTCGCTTCACTCCTTCCTTTTTTAGTATTATGGTAATCAAATAAGCAGGTAGCAGAATGCATGCCACGTTAGTTTCCTGGATTAGAAAGTTCCTTTGAGTTAGAAGAGCAAGCTCCGAGATTCACTCGGCTATATACCTCTAAGATTAAGCGTACTCTGCTAACAAAGTTTCATGAAAGTGCCTGGGTAAATGCTGAGCGGGAACGTAGCAGGACGGGTCAAGGAAAGGAATTGTCTTGAGCAAAGAAACATATACAATTGACTGGGATTCCCAATGCATCAGTGGAACAAACGCTTCTGTAGTTTAGTCTACCAAATACTCTATTACAAGATCTCAGACAAGGCTTACAATCATGAGGATTACATTCGGATTTAGGTACGAGGAGGAAAACACAGAACAATGCTACTCTTATGTATTACAAAAGTGAACTTGGAAATGACATTGACTAGGTGCATTTTGGACCCTTGTTGAAATGTCTATTGTTGTTACTAAAGAACACTATAGGTCAGGTTCAACATAAGGAGCCTTTTACTGTACACATGACACTGTAGATGCACTCACGGTCCCCTTAAGAACCCTATTCTGGTTCTTGAGCTTGTAAGTCAATTTTTTAAATACTTCCTACATATATTGAAAGCAGTTTTCACTATTTTCTACAAGATGGTTCTATGTTTCTGCTTTCTTAACATCGTATTTTGCTATACCATTTAATGAATGAAACTCCATCTTGAAAATGCGGCTATGAAGAAGCGTTGGAGCATGACCACTACAGAATAAGTCATTATTATAATTTATTTCTTCTTTTTTATTCCTGATGATTAGTATTTTCAAGTTTTCCAATTATGATTTTGGTTCATGGACTTAAGTACGTGTAAAACCTAACGGAGTCATCCTCGTAGAAGATGGTAAACAAGGGCCCAAGTCTATGGGCTTTCCCGTGGAAATTAAAACAGAACACAATTTGAATGGGTGTCCAGTTTATCAAACTACTTATAGGTGGAAAAGATATTCAAAGACTGAAATACTTCATTCTTCTTCTTCTTCTTTTTCCCTTCAATTTTGTGGTGTTAGCCTCTCTTTCAACGTAGAATTTCCGAGGCTCTAGTCTTCTATAGTGATAGTCACCACTTAGGATTCTAGCAAATTCCTAGCCTTTTTACATCAACCAGCCCGACTACAAGACAAGTAACTATGATTGAATTTGCCATTGACGTTAACCAAGACTATTCTTCGGTTATGGCCGACCTCGAGACCATTGCCTCATAGTATAAGCTTAAAGCCAGAGTATAGTACTCAGGAAGACTCGAAGTGTTATTAATTTCATTGTTAAAAATGTGGTACGTGATCAATTTTCTGAAGTTTACCACTACAAAGACTCAAAAGTGAAAGTACATGGACGATTTAAGAATATATAAACATTTTTTACATGAAGACATAAAAAGTGCAAGTACGATTGGTGAATGAAGACAAATTTCTAAAGTTTATCATTACAAAGAATTACAAAGTAGAAGGATTGGGTGATTAGGGAATGTGAATTATTTTTTGAAGTCCACCACTTGGAAGACTTACAATGTGAAAACACTTGGACCATTGATGAATATGAGAAATTTGCTTGAGTCTATCATTGTCATAGAGTGAAAGTACTTAGGAGATTAGTGTGTGAATGATCTTTTCAAGTCTACCATATAGAAGAACTAAAAAGCAAAAATGGTTGGATGACTAATGAATGAGGACAATTTTCTAAAGTTTATCATTATGCAAGGTTACAAAGTGGAAGTGTTAGATGATTTGGGAATGTGAATAATGTTTTGAAGTCTGCACTGAAGAAGATGTATAATGTGAAATTACTTAGATGATTGGTGAATATGAGAAAGTTTCTTCATTCTATAACTACCAAGACTTATAGGATGAAATGATTTTCTTAAGTCTACCACTTAGAAGACTTCAAAAGTAAAAGTAGTTTGATGACTAATAAATGAGGACGATTTTCTAAAGCTTATTATTACCAAGACTTACAAATTAGAAGTGCTTAGGTGATTGAAAAATGTGAATAATTTTTTGAATTCTACCCCTAGGAAGAGCTACAATGTGAAAGTACATCGATGGTTGGTGAATATGAAAAATTTTCTTCTATCTAACACCACCAACACTTATAGAGCAAAAGTGCTATAGTGATTAGTGAGTGAATGATTTTCTTCCGTCCATTACTAAAAAGACTTAACAAGTAAAAGTGATTGGAAGATTGATGAATAAGGACGGTTTTTAAAGTTTATCATTGCAAAGACTTAAAAAGAGGAAGTGCTTGGGTGATTGGAAAGTCTGAATACTTTTTTCAAGTCTTACAATGTGAAAATATTTAGTTGATTGGTGAATATAAGCAATTTTTTTCAAACTATCACTTTCAAGACTTAACAAATAACAGTGCTTAAGTGAGTAGTGAGTACAAACAATTTTCTTAAGTCTACTACAAAGAAGACCTAAAAAGTAAAATTGGCTAACAATTGATGAATGAGCATGATTTTATAAATTTTATCATTAAAAAGACTTACAAAGTGGAAGTCCTTAGATGATTATGGAATGTGAGAGTCTACCTATAGAAAGATCCACAATATGAAAGTATTTAGATGGTTGGTGAATATGAGAAATTTTGAGCAATTTTCTTCTATCTATCATTACGAATACTTCTAAAGTGAATATGCTTAGGAGAAAGGTGAGCATGAATGATTTTTTCAAGACTTAAAAAGTGAAAGTAGTTGGATGATTGATGAATGGAGATGATTTTCTAAAGTTTATCTTTACAAAGACTTGTAAAGTGGAAGTCCTTGGGTGATTGGGGAATGTACATAATTTGTTAAAGTCTACACTTAGGAATACTTATAATGTGAAACACTTAGATGATTGGTGAATATTAGTAATTTTTTTAGTTTATAACAACCAAGACTTATAAGGTGAAAGTACTAGGTGAATGGGAAGTTAGAATGATTTTCTTAGGTAACCATTAAGAAGACTTCAAAAGTAAAAGTGGTTGGATGATTGATAAAAGAGGATGATTTTCTAAGTTTATTGTTATCAAGATTTACAAAGTAGAAGTACTTGGGTGATTGGAGAATATGAATAATTTTTTGAAGTTTACATTTAGAAAAACCTACAATGTGAAAATACTAAGATGATTGGTGAATATGAACAATTTTCTTTAGTCTATCACTACCAAGACTTATAGGGTAAAAGTACTTAAATGTATAGGAAGTCTAAATGATTTTCTTAAGTTTATCATTAAAAAGACTTCAAAACTAAAAGTGGTTGGATGATTGATAAAAGAGGACGATTTTCTAAAGTTTATTGTTATCAAGACTTACAAAAGTAGAAGTGCTTGGATGATTGTAGGATATGAAATTCTTTTTGAAGTTTTTTCCTATGAAGACGTACAATGTGAAAATAGTAAGATAATTGATGAATATGAGCAATTGCCTTCAATTTATCACTATCAAGACTTATAGAGTGAACATGCTTCAATGTACAGGTTGTTGGATGATTGATGAATAGGAAAATTTTCTAAAATTTATCATTTCAAAGACTTAAAAAGCAAAAGTGCTTAAGTGATTGCAAAATGTGAATAATTTTTTAAAGTCTACCCCTAGGAAGACTTACAATGTGAAAATATTTAGATAATCCTTCAATCTATCATAGCCAAGAATTAAGAAATAAAATTGCTTAGGACGATTGATAAATGAGGATGATTTTCTTAACTTTATTGTTACAAAGACTTACAAAGTGGAATTACTTAAGTGCTTAAGGGAATCTAATTTTCTTTTCCAATTCTACACCTAAGAAGACCTATAATGTAAAAATACTTAGATGATTGGTAAATATGAGCAATTTTCTTCAATCTATCACTATCAAGACTTCTAAATTGAATGTGTTTTGGTGATGGGAAAGAATGAATGACTTTCTCAAGTCTACCACAAACAAGACCTAAAAAATGAAAGTAGTTGGATGATTGTTGAATGAGGATGATTTTCTAAAGTTTATCATTACAAAGTCTTCCATGGTGGAAGTTTCCGAGTGATTTAGGAATGTGAATAAGTCTTTAAAGTCTACCCTTATGAAGATTTATAATGTGAAAATACTTAGATGATTGGTGAATATTACAATTTTCTTCAATTTATAACAACCAAGATGTATAGGTTTAAAGTGCTTTGTCAAATTGTTAGTTGGAATGATTTTTTTAAGTTTATCACTAAGAAGACTTCAACAAGTGAAAGCAGTTGGATGATTGATGAATGGGGATAGTTTTCTAAAGTTTATCATTACAAAGACTTGTAGAGTGAAAGCAGTTGGATGATTGATGAATAAGGATATGATTAATTGTTTTGAAGTCTACCTGAAGGGAGACTTATGATAACTCTATTTTTATAGAGTTATTTTATCTATTTTAGGCAATAAATAACTTTAATAATTGTGAGAAAACATTTGAACTCCTCTTTATTTACTTAAATTTATCTTGCTTATGTAGCACAAGGAGGCAAGGAGAAAAGGAATGAACATGGAGAACCTGATGCTTATTGTGTGGCAAAATCGTAATATCAAGATCAAGAGAGTCAAGATGGGCTTGGGCTTTGGATAATTGTATTTAGATTTTATTGTTATTAGGTTTTCTAAATAATTAGAAAACCTAATCAGATTAGGAGTTCAAAGCCTAATTAAATTAGAAGTTCAAAACCCAATTGTCTTAGATCTCTAAAACTCAGCTCTACTAGGATAGGAGATAGGTCTAAACCTAAACCCTATTTAAGAGAAGAGAAGAGGCAAAAGAAAAGGAGAGGAGGAAATTGAGCATAACTCAAGAGAGAGGCCAAGAATTCAAGGTTTTCTTGAATAGAAGACAAAAAGGGTGACAGACTTCTTGTTCTTGAATTCAAGATGTTTTCTTTATTCCCTATTATTATTCTTCCTCATTATTTCTTTATGTTTTAGTTTATTTTTGTTAGAGCTACGATGTAACCTAATTATAATGGTATGAATCTTATGATTATTATGTTCTGCAAGATATTTTGTTTATGTGAAGTTGCATATTACTGTGTTTAATGCTTTTAAGTGATTAGCTACCACTTGAATGATATGATTTGCATGTTTGAGACCGACATGAGATGATATGCAGTTGCTTCTTGTAATGTGTAGCCATAAATTAAATATGGATAGACATATACCATATTATTTGTGTGGCTTTTGGTGTAAACTGGGAAGATTCACAGATCCTAATGCATTTGGTTTGTTTCAATTCACATATAGAGATATAGTGAATTAATAAACTAAGTAGGTTTAATATACCTAGACATAGGATAGTAAATAAATTAGGAAGTTCCGCCATCACATAGATATTATCCCTCTTACAAGCATAAATAATCAATATTAATACAAAGTAATTATGGTGAAATCATATGCTCTAACATATTTGTTGTATTTAGTTTTCTTAAATTTAGTTAGTTAATATATCATCTATCAATTTGATTTGCTAGATAAATTCGAGGAGTTATTCACCGTTAGTAATTAATTAGTCTAGTAATCACCAATCTCTGTGGGACGATATCTTTCTTATCATTATATTACTTGTTCGACATGTTCACTTGCATTTAGATTTCACCGAATAACTTACAATGTGAAAGTACTTCGATAATTGTTTAATATGAGCAATTTACTTCAATTATTTTTGTTGAGGCTTAAAAAGTTAAAGTGATTTGGTGATTGGTGAGTTTGAATGATTTTCTCAAGTCTACCACTTAGAAGATTTTAACAACAAAATTGGTTGGATGATTGGTGAATGAGGACAATTTTCTAATGTTTATCATCACAAATACTTACAAAGTGGAAGTCCTCAAGTGATTGAGGAATGTGAATAATGTTTTGAAACTTATGCCTAGGAAGACATACAATGTGAAAATAATTAGATGATTGGTGTGAAAGAGAAATTTTCTTCAATCTATCACTACCAAGACTTATAAGGTGAAGTGGTTAGGTGGTTAGGTAGTGGGTGAATGTGAATGATTTTTTCAAATCATAACGAAGACTTAAAAAGTGAAATTGGTTAGACAATTTTCCAAAGTTTATCATTATAAAGACTTAGAAAGTGAAAGTACAAGTGATTGGGGAATGTGAATAACTTTTTAAATTTTACCCTAGGAAGACATACAATGTGAAACTGCTTAGATGATTGGTGTAGATGAGCAATTTTCTTCCATCTATCACTACCAAGACTTATAGGGTGAAAATGGTTAGGTGGTGGGTGAGTGTGAATGATTTTTCCAAATCTCATAAAGAAGACTTAAAAAGTGAAAGTGGTTAGACAATTTTCCAAAGTTTATCATTATAAAGACTTACAAAGTGAAAGTGCAAGTGATTAGGGAATGTGAATAACTTTTTGAAGTTTACCCTAGGAAGACATACAATGTGAAAACACTTAGATGATTGGTGTAGATGAGCAATTTTCTTCAATCTATCACTACCAAGACTTATAAGGTGAAAGTGGTGGGTGGGTAAGTGTGAATGATTTTGTCAAGTCCAACAAAGAAAACTTAAAAAGAGAAAGTGGTTAGACAATTTTCCAAAGTTTATCATCATAAATACTTAGAAAGTGAAAGTGCAAGTGATTGGAGAATGTGAATAAGTTTTTAAAGTTTACTGCTAGCAACACGTACAATGTGAAAACACTTGGATGATTGGTGTAGAAGAGCAATTTTCTTCAATCTATCACTACAAAAACTTATAGAGTGTGAATTTTTTTTGTCAAGTCCCACAAAGAAAACTTAAAAAGTGAAAGTAATTAAATGATATTCTAAAGTTTATCATTATAAAGACTTATAAAGTAAAAGTGCTAGTAATTGGGAAATGTAAATAACTTTTTGAAGTCTATCCCTAGGAAATCTTACAGTGTAAAAACACTCATATGATTGGTTAATATAAGCAATTTCTTTAGCCTATCACTACCAAGCTTTTATGGTATACTTGTTACCTTGCAAGTATGGCTTTTAACTTGTGGCATTATACACAAGTGACACAATTTCCTTAAACCACCAAATCCAAAGTAGCTAGAAAACAAATGAGGATATGCATGGGAAAGTAAGAAAAAAAAATTGAAAGAAATTAATAACTTTATAAATTTTAAAGATTCTTAAAGAAAAGACTATCTTGATTGGAAGTGTAGAAACTTAATGGACATTCTTAGGCTCTCTCCCTTTTTTAGCTCTCCTTTTCTTTCTTGATGATCAATGCTCAAATTATATTTATAAAGGTTTTTAAATTTATATCTATTGAGGAATATATTTGATATTAGAATAATTTAAATAATTTAAATAATTTTTAAATGTAACTTTACGTCTTAAATTTATGAATAGCTGGTAGATTAGTTTTTGAGCATTCCTATATAATACTTCTGTTTAAGATAATTTGCTTCAAATCCCATTTCAACTAAAACCCTATTGGTGTTTTGAATATTGAGAAATATAGGTAAACAAAAATTAGGTAATATTTATAAACAAATTTATCTTCTAATTTATAATTTAATTTTTTATTGAACTTTTCACTATCTTAAAATATCCAATAAGGTAGTCTATGATGGGAGCTTGTGGAATACCCTTGGTGTATTTTTTAGTAGCGTCCAATGGTGAAACTTCATCTTCAATATTTGGTTGCGAGGAAACATTGGAGCATGACCATTGCAAAATAAGTCATTGTTGTAATTTATTTCTTCTTTTCTATTTTCAAGTTTCTAAATTATGGTTTTGGTTCATGGACTTAAGTATGCATAAATCCAAGGAAGTCAATCTTCCAACAGGTGGTAAAAAATGCCTAAGGGTATGGACTTTTCCCCTAGACATTTGGGTGGAAGAGATTTTCAAAGACTGAAATACTTTTGTTTTTCCCTTTAATTAGTGTTAGCTTTTTTTTTAACATGTAATTTCTGAGGCTCTAGTCTCCTATGGTGATAGTTGTCAATTATAATTCCAGCAAATTCATAACAATTTATATCAACCTGCAAAACTACAAGACATGTAATTACAATTGAATTTTCCATTGAGGTTAGAGAAGATTAATCTTGCATTTTGTCCCACCTCTAGACCATTGCCTCAAGGTGTAAGCCTAAAGCGAGAGTAAACCAATAAGGAAGACTAGAAATGTTATTTTTTTTGTTGTTAAAATTGTGGAATGTGATCAATTTTTTGAAGTCAATCTCTTCAAAAACTAATAGGTGAAACTATGTGGACAATTGAAGAATATAAATATTTGTTAGATGAAGACATGAAAAGTGAAAGTACTTCGGTGATTGGTGAATGAGGATAGTTTTTCAAAGTTTATCATTATAAAGACGTATAAAGTGAAAGTACTTAGGTGATTTGGCAAAGTGAATAACTTTTGAAGTCTACTGCTAAAAAGACTTGCAATGTGAAAATACTTAGTCTATCATCATCAAGACTTATGAGTGAAAGTACTTATTTGATTTGTGAGTGTGAATGAAATTTTTAAGTTTATCACTAAAAAGACTTAAAAAGTAAAAGTGGTTAGATGATTGATGAATAAGGACAATTTTTTTAAGTTTATAATTATGAAGATTTACAAACTGGAAGTAGTTAGGTGATTGGAGAATGTGAATAACTTTTTGAAGTCTACCCCTCTAAAGACTAGCAATGTGAAAATACTTAGATGATTGGTCAATATGAGAAATTTCCTTTAGTTTATCACTTTCAAGACTTATAAAATCAAAGTGCTTAGGTGATTTGTGGGTGTGAATGATTTTCTCAAGTCTACCACTAAGAAGACTAAAGAAGTGAAAGTGGTTAGATGATTAATAAATGAGGACAACTTTCTAAAGTTTATCATTACGAAGATTTACAAAGTAGAAGTACATGGGTGATTGTAGAATGTGAATAACGTTTTGAAGTCTACTTCTACAAAGACTTGCAATGTGAAAATATTTAGATAATTAGTGAATATGAGCAATTTCCTTTGGTCTATCACTATCAAGACTTAAAGAATGAAAGCACTTAGGTGATTTATGGGTGTAAATGATTTTCTCTGGTCTACCACTAAGAAGACTTAAAAAGTGAAAGTGGTTGGATGCTTGATGAAAAAGAACAATTTTCTATAGTTTATCATTATGAAAACTTACAAAGTGGAAGTGCATGGGTGAGAAGGGAATATGGAGACTTACAATGTGAAAATACTAGAATGATTGGTAAATATGAGAAATATGCTATAGTCTATCACTACCAAGACTTATAAAGGGAAATAAGTTAGGTGATTAATGAATGTGAATAAATTTCTCAAGTCTACCACTATGAAAACTTAGTATTAGAAACTGAAAGGCCCATCTAAAACACAGAACTGTGCAATAGTGGGTTGCTAGCGGAAGCTTATAAGACCAGGCTCTCCTGTCGCCTTACCCAATGTGGGACTGGATATTTTAATCCTCCAACACTCCCCCGCAGTCTCACGTTGGGCACGGTGAGAGGTGGGACCAGTCTAGAGGGACCACACCAAGGTAGGTAGGACACAGGGCCGGCTCCGATATCATATTAGAAACTAAAAGGCCTATCTAAAACACAAAACTGTGCAATAGTGGGTTGCTAGCGGAAGCTTATAAGGTCAGGCTCTCCTGTCGCCTTACCCAGTGTGGGACTGGATATTTTAATCCTCCAACACTTAGAAAGTGAAAATAGTTGGACAATTGATGCTTAAGGATGGTTTTCTTAAGTTTATCAATATGAAAACTTATAAAAGTGGAAGTGCTTGGAAGAGCTAAAAGGCCCAAATGCTCAACCTAAAAGTTCATTCAAGGGTTAAATATTCTTTTTATTTTTTTAGGCTTTATCTTAAGGATCTAATTTTTCGATGGGAGACTTTTGCGCTACACACTCTCCCACATATCAAGAATTATTTGGTTCAAGTTTATATATAGTGAAATAGATTTAACCTAAAATTTAGTACCAATTTAAAAGGCTCAAAGGCGTAACTTAAAAGCTAGCTTAAAGAGTCAAAGGACCATTTTTATTTTAAACTTTGCTTCAAGGATCTAATTTTTCAATGTTAGACTTTCATCCTATACACAAATAGATTGAGGAATGTGAATGATTTTTGCAAGTATACCCTAGGAAGACTTGCAATGTGGAAATATTAAGATGATTGGTGAATTTAAGTGATTTCCTTTAGTCTATCATTGTTAGGACTTATATGGTGAAAGTACTTGGGTGATCAGGGAGTGTGAATGATTTTCTAAAGTTCTTTACTAAAAAGACTTAAAAAGTGAAAGCGGTTAAATAATTGATGAATAAGGATGATTTTCTAAAGTTTACCATTTTGAAGACTTACAAAGTGGAAGTACTTGGATGATTGGGAATGTGAATAATTTTTTGAAAACATACAATGTGAAAATACTAGGATGATTGGTGAATCTAACTAGTTTTCTTCAATATATCACTACTAATGGTTGTAGTGAAAATACATATATGATTGATGAGTGTTACTAACTAGTTTTCTTCAATATATCATTACTTATATGATTGATGAGCAATTTTCTTTAGTTTATCCCTATAAAGATTTATAAAGCAATTCTCTAAATGATTCCTCAATCACCTAATATTTTCTCATAAGACTTATAAACTCACAAAGCTCGAGTCTTATGTTCACTTGCAAATGCAGAAGAATGTGGTTGTCTAAGTTGACTTCTCTAGTGGTTCTTACAAAGTGAAAGTACTTGGGTGATTGAGGAATATAAATAATTTTTTGAAAACTTGCAAAGTGAAAATACTAGGATGATTGGTGAATATAAGCAATTTTCTTCAATCTATTACTACCAAAACTTATAGTGTGAAAGCACTTCTAGTCTAAATGACTTCCAATGTTATAGCCAATTCCATGTGATAGTCAATTCCAAAAGTGAAGATCTAAATTTCTAGTGCACTTATGAATGAAACAACACAAAGGAACAAGTAAAAAAAGACAAACTTTAAAAGGACTGAACAAACTGATTTCTCTTTGAGTAAGGTGTACACATAACTTTTTTTTATCTTTCTTTTTTGTTTTCTTGGAAGTACAAACTCAAAAGGTTCCTTGAAAGGTTTGTGATCTCAAGTCTTGGAATTTAAATAAAGTTCACGTATCGGTTCAAGATAAAAACAAAACACCAATCCATTGTCAAGTTAATAAAAAGATCCCCCTTGTCAGGAGGTTTTAAACCCATTGGGGTTCCTCGATATGGTAAAATATGAAAGGTCAATGATTGAGGAGAAAAATCCGCTTCTTGAACCCATAAACTCATAACAAAATAGCAAGAAGACTTAAATGAGGAAAACAGAAATTTTACAACTATAATAATCATTCCCTTCTTCTTTACCCCATTGTAAGGAGTACCACATTAGGGAACAAGTAAAAAGGGATGATCCGTTGCAAATGCAAAAAGATTGAACAAATTGGTTTCTCTTTGACTAAGGCATACGCGTAACCTTTTTCTTTTTCTTTCTTCACCAAGCCTCCACCCACCACCCACCACCACCCCACCATGATCTCAAGTCATGGAATTCAATCAAAGTTCACTTGTCAGATCACAATCAAAATTATAATTTTCCTTCTAAAATAAGATGCAAAAGATTTCATATAAAAAAGTAATGAAAATTGTTACATGCAGAATATCCGTGGTAATAATTCAGTTACAAGTCCCGTAATTGGTTGCATCTTTTATGTATCAAACTTGTTAGATCTTACATGTTATCCACCAATTTCCATTCAAAGACCACTGCTCTCTTTAGACCATAAGATAGCTAAAATGATACAAATAAGTGCAATGTTGTAACTAAAAAAAAAAAAAGACAAAGTTGTTGGGTATAAATAAATGTTGCAGAAAAAAAAATAAGGATAATCAACTACTAACAAAGTGAGCACCTTATTCTTTTTCATCTAACTTTTTTATGTCGGTTTAACTTTCCAAGGCTACTTTTGCTTTTGCATATTGCAACATCAATTTGACCAAAAGATGGGGGAAAAGAACTAGTTATAAATAAAGCATGTTGCTATTAGATGTTATATAAACTAAAACAATGGGTTCATCAACTTTTAAGAAACTACACAACCATGTTTCCTTTGTCTTGCTTATTCTACTCCTTTCAATTTCAAGCATTAATTTTGTACTTACATCTCTAGTACAAGCTAATGCCCTTTTCAAAGGGAAATACAACCTTCAAAAGAAAGCTCAATCTCATCTACCTTCACCCACATCCCTTCATGTTGCTCCTATCAATTCTCTAGGTAGTTTAGTACTAAGAACAAGCCCATGCACTTCGTTTGGTATTTCTTGCAATGCTGCTGGAAGTGTCACTAGAATGAACCTCACCAATTCTAATTTACGAGGTACACTTTATGATCTCTCTTTTTCATTTTTCCTTAACCTTACTTATATTGATCTCAGTAAAAATGCTCTCTTTGGTCCCATTCCACCTGAGATTAGTTACTTATCTAAACTTAGTTTCCTTGATTTGTCACATAATCAATTATTCGGGAAAATCCCATCTGAGATTGGTCTTTTAGCTTCTCTTGAGATCCTTAACCTTTATCAAAACCATTTAAACTTTCTTCCTACTGAAATAGGAAATTTGACGTCCCTTTTGAAATTAAGGCTTCAAAGAAATCATTTTTGTGGCTCAATTCCAACAACATTAGGTAAACTAGGATATCTTACTACTCTTAATTTGTACAATAGCAACATTTCTGGCTCCATTCCTAACAATATAGGAAACTTGACGAATCTTAGATTTCTAGACTTAAGCCAAAACACAATTCATGGTTCTATTCCAACTTCATTTGTAAACTTGAGCAAATTGAAAGCCTTACATTTATGGGGCAATAACCTTTTTGGCTCCATTCCTAAAGACATAGGAAAGTTGAAAAATCTTGAGAATTTAAGTTTGAGCCAAAACCAACTTGTTGGTTCCATTCCCACTTCATTTGCTTATTTGACCAAATTGGAACTCTTATCTCTTCTAGGCAATGAACTTTTTGGCTCCATTCCTAAAGAGATAGGATACTTGAAAAATCTTAAAAATCTAGAATTGAGCCAAAACCAACTTTATAGTTCTATTCCAACTTCATTTGCTAATTTAAGCAAATTAGAAGTCCTTTGTATTTAAGACAATAACATTTTTGGCTCCATCCCTAAAGAGATAGGAAATTTAAAAAATCTTAAAGATCTAGAGCTGAGCCAAAACTAACTTCATTGTTCTATTCCACCTTCATTGGCTAATTTAAGCAAATTAGAAACCTTAATGCTTCAGAGCAACAATCTTTATGGCTCAGTTCCTAAAGAGATAGGAAACTTGAGCAAATTGGAAGTGTTAGAACTTTGGGAGAACCAATTATCTGGTCCCATTTTACAAGAAATCAAAGATAGCTTGAAGTTGGTTAACCTTGATTTGAGCACAAACCACTTTACTGGTCATTTGCCAAAAAATATTTGTTATGGTGGATTACTTCAATATTTTATACTATTCAACAACCATTTTATTGGCAAGATCCCTAATGACTTAAAAAATTGTACAAGCCTAATCAGAGTTAGGTTGGAAAACAATCAGCTTAGTGGAGATATATCTAAAGATTTTGGTATCTATCCAAACTTAAGATATATGGATCTAAGTCAAAATAGGTTTTATGGAAACATATCAAGTAACTGGGCACAATGTCAACAACTAGGAGCCCTAAAAATGAGTGCAAACAATATAGCCGGTAATATACCACCTGAGATTGGAAATGTAACTGAAATACATGTGCTTGATCTTTCTCTAAATGGAATAGTTGGCATGATTCCAAAAGAACTCAGTAGGTTGAATTTGTTAGAAAAGTTGATATTGAATGGCAATCAACTTTTTGGTGCTATTCCTTTGGAATTTGGATCATTGACTAATCTTGAGTATCTTGATTTATCCTTAAACAAGTTAAACAAGTCAATTCCAAGTAATTTAGGGAACTTGTTAAAATTAAATTACTTGAATTTAAGTTGCAACAACTTTAGTAAAGGGATTCCAATTCAACTTGCAAATTTGTTCCATCTTTCTGAATTAGACTTAAGCTTTAACTCCATAAATGGAGAAATACCTTCAAGTATTGGCAAAATGCAAAGCTTGGAAAAGTTGAATCTTTCCCATAATTATCTTTTTGGTTTCATTCCAAAAGCATTTGAAGAAATGCATGGCTTGATGTACGTAGACATATCCTACAATGAGTTGCAAGGTCCTATTCCCAATAGCATAGCATTTCTAAATGCTTCATTTGAATCATTAGAAGGGAATAATGGGTTGTGTGGAAACATTAAAGAATTGCAACCTTGCAATGCTTTTATGATGGACAAACATGTCAAGAGAAAGGGTTATGGAATAGCATTAGTTATTTTTTTACCCATATTGGGAGCATTCTTGGTTCTATTTGCTTTATTTCAAATTTGTATGATTAAGAATAGGAGAAAGAAAAATCTAGAATCAAAACAAAATGTAAGGCATGAAGAGATATTTCTTTCAGTGTTGAACTTTGATGGAAGGAAATTGTATGATGAAATTGTAAAAGCCACTGAGTCTTTTAATGAAAACTATGCCATCGGAGAAGGAGGATATGGAAGAGTTTACAAAGTAGAGCTACCTTCAACTGAGGTAATAGCTGTGAAGAAACTCCATCCTCAACATGAGAACAAGGAGATATTTGAGAAACAATTCTTAAATGAGATAAGGGCGTTAATGGAGATAAGGCATCGAAACATTGTCAAACTTTATGGTTTTTGTTTACATGCCAGACATTCATTTTTGGTCTATGAGTATCTTGAAAGGGGAAGCTTGGCTTCAATGTTGATGAATGAAGAACTTGCTAGAGTGCTTGATTGGAGTAAAAGGCTAAATATTATTAGAGGTATAGCTCGTGCCTTGAGCTACATGCACCATGGTTGCTCACCATCCATTATTCATCGAGACATATCAAGTAAAAACATCTTACTAGATTCTAAATATGAGGCTCATCTTTCAAACTTTGGTACAGCTAAACCTTTGAAGGTGGACTCATCTTATTGGTCTTCTCTTGTAGGCACATATGGATATATAGCACCAGGTGAATATATTTTCTTATTGTCCAATTTTAGATTAACATTTATGCCATACATGTTGATTTTGGTTTTCTTTTATTTGTCTTTTTATTTTTGCCAGAGCTTGCATATTCAATGAGAGTGACTTCAAAATGTGATGTATATAGCTTTGGTGTATTGGCATTTGAAGTTATGATAGGAAAACATCCTCATGACTTGATTTCTATACTATCATCTTCATCAATTGAGAGAAATTTTAATTTAAAGGATGTGCTCGACCAACGCCTCCCACTTCCAACACATCAAGTTAAAGATGGACTTATAATAATTGCACAACTTGCAACTAATTGCTTGAGTCCTGATCCAAAATCTAGGCCAACGATGCACATGATTTCCCAAGTCTTGGAAGCTAAAATTACACATGCCTAAGTTAAGCCAACTTTATAAGGCAATGCATTGTGCAAGTCATGCTGATGGTAATTGATTATTATATCTATTTGGCATAATACATGCTAAATTCTTGAGCAAATTTTGGATGTTCTATAAGTAGAGTTATCTCTTTTGATTGATAAATATCTGAAAGTTATTTTCAAGTCAATTTAGTTCCACGCCTTAGTTAGCAATGTGCTACTTTATTTCAAGTCAAATTTTATTGTTCACATTAAAAGGACATTGCAGCACACAGATAAACACTCAAACAAACAAAAAGTAGAAAAAACATGATATACTATCATTTACAATATTTGAGTTGAAGCATGCACAAAAAGGAGATATAGTTATGAGAATTACATTATCAAAAATATTGTAGTTCATAAGGTCTCTAGAAAGCTAACATAAATTCACAAAGGGAGTAACAGTTATTTGGCTTTATTTACACATTTTAAATAATGATGATATGTAATTGTATTTTCTTGTATAGATTTCTGCTTCTTTATTTGAACATTAAGAATTGATTTTGATCAATTCAATGTTGCATGGTGATAAATGTGGGGTTAGTTGGCTCCATCTTAGGTGTAGAAATGCTATTCAAAGAAAGTTGATTGGGTAAACTTATGTTGAATATTATGGAAAAGATCTCCTCAAAGCATTTGACAAAGAATTTTCAAATGATTTGAGGTCAATTTTGTATTGCATTTCCTTTTTGTTTACTATAAATAATGATCATTCATTTTCTAGACTAGATGAAGACTCTAGCAAAATTAGGCAGCATGCATAAACAAAGCATATTGTTCAAGTTGAAAGTTAATCCCTTGATGATTTACTTGGAGGGAAGCAATTATTGTGTTGAGAGTAACAATATATTTTTTTTTCTAATCTACTTCCTTTAGAGAGTTATAGGGCTAAATTTTGTGCATAACAATCCTAGATGATTTTACCTTAAGAACATGTTGGCTTTTGTGAAATTGGTATGTGGTAATGGAAACCAATACACTCATACAATCAAAGGGATGATTGCATTTCATGAAATCATGAGTGAATAGTATTAGCAAAGTGGTAAGTGAATACATTATATTGCTTTTGTTTCAAGCCTTTTAATATGAAATTTGAAATCTATACCCATTTCATTCCTTCAAAAGAAACTATTTTCAAGTTTGCTTTATTCCTACTTTTGTTGTAATATGAAATAATTCTCACTTTATTTTTTTTCTTTTTCTCGCTTTATTTTCCTCCTAGATTATGCTACCTCTAGCAAGCTCATATTGATATGAGAGAGATGTGGTGAACATGACTAGAACTAAGTCAAAGGCTGAAATAATCCATGAAAAGATGTTGGATAAGCCTTACAATTGAGGATTTCGTCATGAACCATAGGTTTGCAATTGGAGCTCAATATGACTTTTGTCCAATGTCTTACATAGTTATTATTTTGTTTTTACCCTTAAATCATGCTATTGTTTGAATCAAACTAAGTCATTACAATTGGGCTTGGTTGGTGATTCTCATTAGAATTCAGGGACTTTTTGCAGCCTAATATATGAATATCATTTTTTTTAAAAGAAATCTATTAGGAATGACTTGTTTGGTTAAGAGGAAATCTACAAAAGATCATTTTTTTGGTAGTATAAACATACAACAAAACACAACAACCACCTTCTCCCCATCGTTCTTTCACTTCATTTTCTTTGGTTGTAGTAATATTTTCAAGACCATGCAGCTTATAGTATCTACGGTCTCTAAGCGTTGGAATTTGAGCTTGCAAGATGGTTGCATTTCATTCTATCTCACTGCTTCTTCTTTATTTTCCAAATGCGTAGGGTTTGTGGGAAGGGAACCTTATAAATAGGGACCACTAACCTAAAGGATGAGTTTCTTGCACTATTGAGGGCCACGCATAAAGTGGTTAGCTCACCTTGAGATACTATTTACAAAGGTTCTTTATCTGTTAATTAACTGACAAGGAACAAATAAAAGGGCACTCACAAGGGTCGTCACTACAGTGGCCGTCAACATTGATGTGAAGTTTATAGTGATGCTACTGAAGAATACAATGGATTTTACTGTTGTGAAGGATTGCCTGAAGATTATGATAACGTGCTTGAAGCATTGGTTAATCAATTTTGGATTGCCTCTTTTTGTTTACTAGAGCATTTGGATCACTTGTTTTTTAAAATGCCAAAACATAGGATAGAAATGATCTATTTTGCATTGAAGGTTGGGTTACGAGGGTCCTAGCTTGTGAAATCAATTATGGCAACTCTACTGAAGTTGTCAATGAGAAGTCATTAGCACTAATCACATGACTCATCCTCAACTGAAATTTAATACAAAAACATAACATTCTAATTAAATACAGAAGCAACTGCGGTGTAAAGGATACTAATATATTTGCATTTTTGGTTTCTTCGATTACAGAAAGGTAGTGCTTTGGAATAGTTGATCCTACTAAAAATCAGGCATTTTTTGCCACAAAGAAACTGACTTCAAGCAATCAGATTCTTATGAAAACAGCCTATCATATGATTTACTTCCGTCAAGCCACTTTTATCATGCTTGGTATAGGTGTTCTTCGAAGAGGATGTTGCGCACCACAAAAGCAGTGACTTTAACATAGGTTCTAGACTACGAATACTTTTGAGTTCAGAAAAAAATTTCTGATAGATAAGGCTTCCTTTAAGTTTTGTGTATTGCTCTCACATCTCTAACAAGATTGTTTGACCAGCCTTTTAAGAAAAATGGAAATTCACTTGCTTTGTTCCATTCCAAAACTATGCCATAGTATAGGTATAAGTAGATGATGCATTATCGGTGTAGGGCTAGATTGCATGATTAAATCGTGGAGGATTCTGCATTGATAGAATTTAAAATCTTGCATTTATGCCTTCAAAACGATGAGGGGAAAATTTTTAATTTGTGTGTTGGAAAATGTTGTCTCTTGTGAAATCAATTGTATAATCATCTACAATAGTGGATTGTGTTAAGAAAAAAAAGCAATTGTATAAATTAATTCACTTCTATTTTAAGCTTCTAAATATAAGAGTTGAAATATATGCTCATTTTATTCCTTCAAGGCTTAATTTAATATTGTTTCAATTGTAATATATAAAGCACTTTCCGTTCTATATCTTGAACTTCCCAGCTTTTGGTACCCTTGCAAGTTCATACTGATATGAGAGAGATGAGGTGAAAATAAATTCATTCATGATTTTGGCAAGAACCAGGTATAAAACTAAGGTGTAGCTTCTGAACTAGCAGTGGAACAAACTACCTCGACACAAGGCAACAATTGCATTTAGAGAAATGGCAAGTGAATAAACTAAGTCGCTTCTTAATAAAAAAAAATTTCATATTTGCAATGACTTCCCTTCATTCAAAAATTCCCCTTAAGCTTATTTTAATCCAGTTTCAGTCACAATAGAAAATACTTCTGGTTTTAATTTTTCTTCCTCCCAGCTTTCTGGTGCCTCTTGTAAGCTCATAACGAAATGAGGGAAGATAAGGGGAACATGAATCCAGATAAGGTTAGCAGCTAAGGAAGGTCCAGCCTTACTCGTTGGGGTCCAACACCACTAGCTAAAAATGGCCTAGAAGGTGTCCTTCCTAAGGAGCTGAAGATGCACCACTTTTTCCAGGACACCCCCACCATGAGAGAGATGGAAGATTTGCGAGATTTCACCACCAAAACTGTCAGCAGAACTTCTCTTCCTCCCATGCTCAAATGCTCCGATTTGACGATGCTTACCTTACGCTGGATGCTTTAATGGGTTTACTAATCACTTGACTTTTGCATCAAGGAAGCTGCTCAAGGAGAGTCACTCCCCAACCATCACCCTTGTGTCTAACGTGCCCGCTGAAGCAGCATGAACATATTTCTATTACTACACAACCTTTGAGCAGGATAGCATTTTGCATCGGCATGGTCAGCAAGTAGCCACTTGCTCCTTTTTTTGGTAGCATGGTAAGTAAATAAGCAGGACAGCAATATGTATGCCACACTAGTATAGTTTTCTTAGCTAGAAAATTCCTTTGAGTTAGAAGATCATGCTTCGAGATTCACTTGACTAATATATATGCAAGATTAACGTACTCTAGCAACAGGGTCTGGTTATTTGGGAGTGTGAGAAGAACTAGGATTACCACACCATAGAGAGCAGAGGGATGGAAAGGGGTGTCCTTACACTTGCAACCAATATGGACAAGAAATCTTAATTTGTCTTCCACATCGGAACACAACTGACCAGATTAAGGAAATGAATCATCTTGAATAGAAGAAAATATGCAATTGACTGCTGCCAAATCAAGGAAACCAGTAGGTTGGGATTCCTAATGCTCTTGTAGTTCGATCTGATAAATACTCAACGAGAAGGTTTCAAACAAGGCTTGTGGAAAGCACAGCTCAATGCTACTCTTAATTACTATGAAAATGAACTTGGAAATGACATCAACCAGGTAGGCAATTAAGCTTCCATATGACTTTAGTTGGATGTTCTGGACTGTTATTTGCTATGATTTTCTTTCCTCGTATCATGTTGCCATCTGTATTGTACACTATCACTTGGCTTGGAATGGTTGAAGTTTCTCTTAGAATTCGAGGGCCTTCTATATTAAATCCATACACTTGTCATGGTAGTATTTATGCGAAGAGCACTCTTCTATGCAGGATCTGAGGGCCACACTCAGAGTGTGTCACTCGGAAGAAATGGAGGCTGAGGTTGATATAAAGTTTATAAAGGACGAATACCACCAAGTAAACAGCGTCCCGTGGATTGTGACATTCTCAAGAATACTACAACAGAGTATGAAAAAGCTTTCGGTACTAATCAGGCATAGGGAAGCTTGAGCTCTTAGTCTCTGCATCATGAAGACATAGCCAACATATATAATATGGGCTTTAGTAGTTCTGTTATTTTAGTTTGATGTATGTCTTGAGGTCAAGGTGGTCTTACTCCGATCTTTAAGGTTGCCTTAGTTTTAAAACTGTATAAGATATATCATAATTCTTTTATCTCTTCCATGGTTTTTCTTTACTAAAACATGTTTTGTACAACAATACTGTTCTTTCTAATTCAACATAAGGAGACAAGAAAAGAAGACTATGCTTCAGATAATCCTAACTAGATCAGTACATTCCAAAAATCAGTTCAAAATGAAGGAAATTTCTTCTTCCTTTTGCATCTGCTTGGCCTTTGGATACCGGGAAGAAGAAACACACTTCATGGGTGTTGTATAATGTCTATACTAATTTGTTTTCCTTAAAAATGGATTGCCGTTATTACTAAAAAGACTAATCAAACTTGTGAAACTCTACATTAAGCACATTTTACTTCGCTTAAGATAATTTTTATCTTATTATAATTTAGAATTTCTCATATAACGTACAAGAGAAAAACTGGCTGATCTGATTTGGGCCGATGAAAACGAAACCACACTAACACATTTGGACCCAAACCAATAGCAAACAGCACTTCAATCGTAAACCCAAGAATTAGCGTAAAGGCCTTTATCAAATACGAAAACATAGAACATTGAACCAAATTCATGGGATACAACAATCTTGAAAATTGAACAAAAACAATCAAGATCCTGTAATTGCAGTTCCTTAATAGCTTAGAACGAAAAAGGGGTAGCCATAACTAAGCAACTTTCTGGTTGATAAAATCCCGGAAAGCATCCAACGCAGCCACTGAAGTCGCCGGAAAACCATGCTGGAATTTGGTGCTCACCGCCGCTGCTCTCTTCTTCACCTCCTCGTCACCCATCAATTTCTCTATTCCCTTCTCTATATCTTCCTTCTTGATCTCCTGCGACAGGTCTTCGGCCACCATGTATCCCACCTTCAGATGGCTCACCACCAGCTTGGCATCGTAGTGCTGGTCCCCTCTGATGGGCCACGCCAGAAATGGAACCCCACGTCCGATGGCTTCCACGGTGGAGTTCCAGCCACAGTGCGATAGAAATCCGCCGGTGGATGGGTGGCTCAGTATCAACAGCTGCGGTGCCCATCCGTGGATTATCAAACCCCTGTCGCCGACTTTGGAATCTAGGCCGTGGGGAAAATAGCCCTCGTCGGGTTCTGCGTCGCCGGACCCGGGTTGGCCGCCGAGGAACGCTCGTGGAGGACCCGACCTTCCTGCGCCGGATTGGATCACCCAGACAAACGGCCGGGTTGATGCTTCTAGCGCAGCGGCGAGTTGTTGGTACTCTTCCGTCGTCGGCCCGACTTCAGTACCGAAGGAGACGTAGAGTACTGACCCGCGTGGCTTGCAATCCAACCATTGGATCACCTCGTCCTCGGAAACGTTGGAGCTCCGATTGGTTCTTACTTCCCGGTCGTGAAGAACAGACCCCGCCGACCGCCAGTATTGCTCCGGGAGGAGAGGACCCACGCCCCAGACGGGTTTTCCGATCTGATGTGCGATGTAGTCGATGAACGGACGCTCCAGATCGGCGCACGTGTTGATCATCAAAGCGATTGTGCCCTCTACCTCCTCCAACCACGGTGGCTGGTGACCGGGTTTCGGCGGGCCCATTTTCTTCCCCCCAGGACCTGGTGGTGCTGGAAACCCAGGGGCGATGCCGGGTGGAGGACCGTCGGGTAGTCCAGGAGCTATGCCCGGAGGAGGACCGCCGGGTAGTCCAGGAGCGTCACCAGGTGGAGGACCGCCGGGTAGTCCAGGAGCGTCACCAGGTGGAGGACCACCGGGTGGTCCATGAGGCCGTCGTTTAAGGTCCGAATACGTGAGAGCCATGTCTTCCGGTAACCCAGGGAGCAACCGAACCTCCCCGGGTTGAATATCTTCGGAGTTAGCCTTCCAGGTGGCGTACTCCATGGCCGCGGCGCAAGCGCCGGAGGTGAAGAAAGCCACCGTCGGAATCTGAAACTTTTGGAAAATTTCAGATGACCAGCTCATCATGACGTCGATCACCACACAAACGGGCCGAACCAGGTCCGGCTTCTTTGATCCCGCTGAAAGTAGCTCCTCCATGGCCAAACCCATCTGGGAGTGAAGCATACGGTGCTGGTGCATCCCAGGGACACCGGGCTGCGGCGGAGGAGGCGGAGGGACTGACAGTTCAAGGACGGTGAGGAGATCGTGCTGTCGGAGAGACGAAGGAACGGAGGACGAAAGATTAGAAGAGATCACCAAGGAAGTCTTGAATCCCCTGGAAGCGATGTGCTTGCTTAGCTCAATGCACGGAAACATATGGCCTTGGCCGAAGAACGGAACCACCCAAATCTCCATTGCCATCTTCCACCCCACTTCTGTACTGATCTTCACTTCGGCTCAACGAACTTTTATAGAATAGGAAGAAGAAACTTGGTTACGAAGAAAAGGACTTTGACTGTTAGTTGGAAAACGTCATGATTCTCAAGAACGCGGAAGAATCGACATCTGGGAAGACGTGGTCGGCGAAGTTACAGACAACAATGACTCGTGGAGGTCGGCTGGGAAGGTTGGAATAGAAGAACAAGCGTAGCAAAGAGCTTTCTGAATTCCGTGGAACCCAAGAAGATCAAGGAAAAAGGTATAAACTATTCTTTTCTTTAATTCTATTCTAACAAATATTTAATTTAGGAATTAATATCATACATACACATAATGTTTTGAAATTATTTTAAAAAATTTATAAATTCACCAATAATTCAGTAAAGTTGTTACGCATCATTTGCTTAGGAGTCTTAAAAAAATAAAAATAAAAAATAAAAAGTAAAAACTTTATCTATTTTAAAGTTGATTTAAGAATAGAAATTTGATATTTTTGCTGACATTTTTCTAACTAGTTCCTTTAACTAATTTGTTAGTCGTTAAGTAAAATTTAACAATATAGATTTTTTTTTTTTTTTTGGTCCAAGAGATGTTAGATTTTTCTGAAACTCATATGGGAGATCAGGATTCAACTCTCTCTCTTTTTTGATAAATCTCCTAAATTCCTTCGCCCAAATCTCTTATTAAAAAAAGGTCAAATTCAAATCCTTTTTTAATCCCTTTTATCTAACTAAAATAATTTATGTACCTAGGAAAATATTTTTCACATTAATCTTGACTTATGAACAGTGGAATACCATACTTGAATTAGTCATATTTGCACTGATTCCCTTCATTCAAAAACTTCCTTTGAGCTTATTTTTGACTTTTTTTCTTCCCAGATTCTGGTACCTCTTGTAAGCTCATACCAAAACGAGGGAGATGAGGGGAACATGAATCCAGATAAGGTAGCATGGCAAGTAAATAAGCAGGACAGCAATATGTAAAGGAATAATCTTGAACAAAAGTAAATTGCAATTTACTGCTGCCAAAACAAGGAAACCAACAGGTTGGGATTCCTAATGCTCTTGTAGTATGGTCTGCTAAATACTCTACGAGAAGATTTCAAACAAGGCTTGAGGGGAAGCACGGATCAATGCTGCTCTTAATTACTATGAAAATGAAAGTGGAAACGACATCAACCTGGTAGGCAATTAAGCTTCCATGCAACTTTATTTGATGTTCTGGACTGTTATTTGCTATGATTTTCTTCCCTTATATTATGTTGCCAACTTTATTATAGACCGTCACTTGGCTTGGAATGGTTGGAGTTTATCATTAGAATTCAAGGGCCTTTTCGATCAAAACATAGGAATGTAATTTTCTTGATGATTAGAGATGAGACTTGGAAGATGTAAGCCTTTTAAAGGAAAAAAGGAGGCTTTGTGGGATATGCGATCCAATACGAATGACCCCTTTTTAATTACGAGTTACTTATGTGGCCTTTCTTAAGCTTTAGCAATGTACTTTAGGTTATGCATCTTATATTATCTATGGCCTCCAAAGGTGTTAAAGGCTACGTTCCCTATTCTCTCCCTCTTTTCAGTTTTCGTTCTTATATGGGCAACCAAGGTAGTATTTATGGGACAAGCACTCTTCTATGCAGGATCTGATGGCCATAGTTACATTGTTTGACTCGGAAGAAAAGAAGGGGAACTCACTGAGATTGTAACTCTGACGGGAGAGGTTGATATAAAGTTTATAAAGAATGAAATGGAATTGATCGAGCATGGGGAAGCTTGACCCATATATAACATGGGTTTTTAGTAGTTTTGTCATTCTAGTTTGCTGTATGTCTTGAGATCAAGGTGGTCTTAGTCCCATCTTAAGGTTGCCTTAATTTTAGAACTGTTATTTGTTACAGCCTACTATAAGATTAGGTACAAGTTGCTTTGAATGAAATCTTATATAAGATGATCATAATTCTTTTATCTCTTCCTTGGTTTTTTTTTTTTTTTTTTACCATAACGTGTTTTACTAAAACTTTGCTCAAGTTCTGTTATTTTCCCATAAAACTACTATTACAAGATTCTGTAAATGCAATTCCTTTATAGCTTAGGACGTAGAAGGTGTAAGCCATAGCTAAGCATCTCTCTGGTTGATAAAATCCCGGAAAGCATCCAACGCAGTCACCGAAGTCGCGGGAAAACCATGTTGGAATTTGGTGCTTGCCGCCACTGCTCTCCTTCTCACCTCCTCATCACCCATCAATCTCTCTATTTCCTTCTCTATATCTTCCTTCTTGATCGCCTGCGACAGGTCTCCGGCCACCATGTGCCCCACCTTCAGATGGCTCACCACCAGCTTGGCAACGTAGTACTGGTCTCCTCTGATGGGCCACGCCAGAAAAGGAACCCCACGTCCGATGGCTTCCACGGCGGAGTTCCAGCCACAGTGCGACAGAAATCCGCCGGTGGATGGGTGGCTTAGTATTAACAGCTGCGGTGCCCATCCATGGATTATCAAACCCCTGTCGCCGACTATGGAATCCAGGCCGTGGGGAAAATAGCCCTCCTCGGATTCTGCGTTGCCGGACCCGGGTTGGCTGCCGAGGAACTTTCGTGGAAGACACGGCCTTCCTGCGCCGGATTGAATCACCCAGATAAACTGCCGGGTCGATGCTTCTAGCGCAGCGGCGAGTTGTTGGTACTCTTCCGTCGTCGGGCCGACTTCAGTACCGAAGGAGATGTAGAGTACTGACACGCGTGGCTTGGAGTCCAACCATTGGATCACCTCATCCTCGGAAACGTTGGAGTTCCTATTGGTTCGTATTTCGCGGTCGTGAAGAACAGACCCCGCCGACCGCCAGTGTTGCTCCGGGAGGAGAGGACCCACGCCCCAGACGGGTTTTCCCATCTGATGTGCAATGTAGTCGATGAACGGTCGCTCCAGATCGTCGCACGTGTTGATCATCAAAGCGATTGTTCCCTGCACCTCCTCCACCCACGGTGGCTCGTGACCGGGTATCGGCGGAAGCCCAGGAACGGCTCCCCGCGGAGGACCGTCGGGTAGTCCAGAAGCGACGCCCGGAGGAGGACCACCGGGTGGTCCATGAGGCCGTCGTTTAAGGTCCGAGTACGTGAGAGCCATGTCTTCCGGTAACCCAGGAAGCAACCGGACCTCCCCCGGTTGAATATCTTCGGAGCCGGCCTTCCAGGCGGCGTACTCCATGGCCGCAGCGCAAGCGCCGGAGGTGAAGAAAGCCACTGTCGGAATGCGAAACTTCTGGAAAATTTCCGATGACCAGCTCATCATGACGTCGATCACCACACAAACGGGCCTAACCAGGTCCGGCTTCTCTTCTCCCTCTGAAAGTAGCTCCTTCATGGCCAAACCCATCTGGGAGTGAAGCATACGGTGCTGGTGCATCCCGGGGGCACCCGGCTGCGGCGGAGGAGGCGGAGGCACTGACAGTTCAAGGACGGTGAGGAGATCGTGCTGTCGGAGAGACAAAGGAACGGAGGAGGAAATATTAGAGGAGATCACCAGGGAAGTCTTGAATCCCCTGGAGGCGATGTGCTTGCTTAGCTCTATGCATGGAAAGATATGGCCTTGGCCGGAGAACGGGACCACCCAAATCTCCATTGCCATCTTCGACCCCACTTCTCTACTGATCTTCACCCTCGCTCAACGAACTTTTTGTCGGATCAGGAAGAAGAAACTTGGTTACAAAGAAAGGAAATTTGACCGTTTGTTGGGAAACGACATGACTTTCTAGAACGCGGAAGAATCGACATCTAGGAACGAAGATATTGTTAATGTTTTGCAGGGGAAAAGGCGTGGTCGGCGAAGAATCAGACAGCAATGACGCATGGAAGTCGGCAAGAGCTTTCACACTTCCGTACAACTCGAGAAGATCGAGGAAGAGGGTATAAACTAACCGTTTTTTTAATTTTAGTTCTAATTTTAACATACGTGTACTTGGAAAACAATAGTTTCTCACAAATATGTAATTAACCAGTGAAAGTTTTAATATACTAATAGCTCAATAAGGTTATTATAGTCCGACCTATCATTTGCTTAGGAGGTCTCAAGATTAATATTAATTTCTTGCACTTTCTTTGCTTAAAAAGATGAAAAAAAAATAAAACTTTTTTTCTATTTTAAAGTTGGTTTAAGAGTAAAATTTTCCTTAGTAGTCCAGTAATATTATTAACAACACAAGATTTTCTTTGTCTAAAAGGTGTTAGATTTGTTCAATCCTTGCTCGTTTAGTACCATTAGGGCTCTATCACATAAAATGCCAATTTAGTGGCATTCAAGCTTCTATCACATAAAAAGCCAGTGTTTAATTTTTTTCTCTTCTAATAAATCTCGTAAATCCTCCCCCATTTTTTATATCCCTTTTATCTAACTAAAATAATTTATGAATCTCAATAGAGGAAAACATTTTTCACGAGTCTTGACTTATGAACAAAGGAATAGCATTCTTGAATTAGTCTTTACTTATGAACGAATGAATGCCATACTTATGAAAGAAAGATCTATTTCTATCTTTGAAATTGACTTACAAGTGAGAACACATTTTCTTTGAGAAAGACAATTAAACATACTAGATTTCAGTCAACAATTTCTCATCACAGGTCGGCAATGTCTTAGGTAGGGACCGGCTCGGGTCTATTAAGGATAAGAATATAACTAAAAGCAGGAAACAAGCACCACATAGAGTGGTCATGATAGGCACTTTCGTGTATAGCCTCCTCTCATCACATCAAAGGAATAGGAAATATATTATTTAATATAATGGTTTGTGGTTTATTCTTGCATGGCTTGCATTTGTCATATTTTTAGAAAATGTTCTTTTTTTGTGTGTGTCTTTATGTTGTGTCTAATAAAATAAAATAGTTGATAAAGAGCTTTATATCTTTTATATTTCTATTTTTTAAATAATATCTAGTATTTATCTCTATTTTTAAAAAAAGTTCTCTTCTTCTTTTTACTTTTTAACTCATGGGGAACAAGAAATCGTAAGTACATATATTCTTTAACGATGTTTTATAAAAATGTGTTAAAATTATTTTCTGTTTTATTTTTCTACCAATATAAGTTTTTCTACTTCTACTAATTGATGGCAAAAAAATTAAAGAAAATTATAGAGTTCAATAAATCCGTGGTCAAGAAACCGGAGCTCCGACGAGACTCGTTATTTACAATAACATAATAAAGTCAACTACTTTTCCTCTACAACGCTTTTTCCGGTGATAAAATCTCCAAATGCATCCAGTGCTGCCTCCGAGCTCGCCGGAAACCCCTTCTCAAACTTAGCACGCAGCGTCGCCGCCCGTCGTGCATTTCTTGGTCCCCCATAAGCTTCTCAATTCCTCCATGATATCTTCCTTCGGACCATTTGGATTGATCCTCAACCACCCGGTACCCCACCTTCAGGTGGCTTGCCACCATCTTTGCGTTGTAGTACTGGTCGCCCCTGATCGGCCATGCCAGGAACGGGACCCCGCGCCCCACCGCCTCCGCCGTCGAGTTCCAACCGCAGTGCGACAAGAATCCGCCGGTGGACGGATGGCTAAGTATCAACAGCTGAGGCGCCCATCCCCGGATTATCAAACCCCGATCACCTACCTCGGTGTCCAGGCCGTGAGGGAAGTAGCCTTCCTGGGATGGATCGGGTTGGCTGGCGAATACGGGTTTGGGTATGCCCGACCCGCGTTGGATGACCCAGATGAATGGTCGGGTCGACTGTTCTAGTGCACTGGCTAACTGTGGGTACTCATCCATTGTCGGCCCGACCTCGCTCCCGAAAGCGACGTACAGGACCGAACCACGTGGCTTCGTGTTTAGCCATTGGATCACTTCCTCCTCCGTGTAGTTTGATTCCCGGGGCTTCTGTCTGATCTCGCCGTCGCGGATTAACGCGTCGGCGGCCTTCCAGTACTGCTCCGGCAAGAGAGGGCCGACACCCCACGCCGGCGTCGCCATCTGATTGGTGATATAGTCGAGGAACGGACGCTCCAGATCGTCGCACGTGTTGAACATCAACCCGATTGAGCCCTCCACTTCCGGGACCCATGGTGGCCGGTCGCCCGGCTTCGGCGGACCTCCTCCTCTTCCCCCCGGTGGCGGGCTTGGACCAGGGCCCGGCGGACCGCCTCGTGGAGGACCCTCATGTCGTCGTTTAAGATCCGAGCACGTTAGAGCCATCTCTTCAGGTAAACCGGGAATTAAACGCACCTCGCCGGGTTTAAAGTCACCGGCCTGAACCTTCCATGCTCCCCACTCCATAGCGGCGGCGCACGCGCTAAACGTGAAGAAGCCGATGACGGGGATGTTAAATTTCCAGAACACCTCTTTGGTCCATCCCGTCTGAAAGTCGACGACTGCACAGATCGAACGGGGTAGGTCGGAAATTTAGAGCGGTTGGCGAGGTGGGCCTCGAGGTCTTGGGCAGCCTGCTGGCGGAGCCGGTCGGATCCCGGCATGGGAGGACCCGAGGATCCGGAAATCTCCGCAACACCAGTAAGTGGGCTTTGCGAAAAGGAGGAGGGAATGGAAGCAGAAAGAGTGGACGGAATAACAAGGGTAGTATGAAAATTTCTGGAGGAAAAATGCTTGCAGAGCTCCATGCATGGATTGAGATGGCCCTGGCCGGCACCGGTGACAACAAAGATCTCACCACGCATGGTTGTTTCAGCTAAGCTTTCCTTCTCTTGAGACTGGTCTGAGCACTTGCTTATATATATGGAAGAAGATGTTGACAAAAGATGAAAGGTTAGTGTGGAAAGGGAGTTGCATAAGAAAGTTAAGCTCTTTTGAAAGTTAGGCGTGGTGTAGAGGAAGATAGTGATGTCAATTAAAGAACAGTAATATGCTGAGTATGGATCATATCTTGAGCTTTGGATATTTCACATAAAAATTCCTTAGACATCTTGAACTTCCGATAGTGAAAGTTTTGGTGGTACCTTCAATTAACTTATTAATGAACTTGACACTTGGTAATACTAAGTTTTATTAACTTATTAATGAACTAATAGATAATCCATAAGAGAATGTCCTATAGCTGTCTGTATTTATCGTTGATGGAGGATAATGATACTACGTTGTCTTTTGCTTTTTAATGATATATAAAGTTATTTGTTGGAATCTTAGATGATGGAGTAAGGACCTCAGGCCTCTGTTTCGATCCACTGTTAATGGGCTTTCTTTGGGTTCCCATAAACGGCTCTTGAGCATGGTGCATTTATGAAGGGTGGGAAGCAGTTACGCAAGGAATTTACTCAACTGGTAGAAGTCTTGTTTGTCAAGAAAGGTTATAGAAGAGTTGGTTTCACTGTTAACTACAGAAGTGCATATATGTTATATATATATATATATATATATATATATGGAAGAGACGAGAAAGAAGAGAATGACTATAAGAAAAGGGAAAAGAAATGAAAAAAAAAAAGAAATTCTTAAATAATTGATGTTTGTCTATTTATTATTATTATTATTATCATTATTATTATTATTGAACAAGAACAAAATCTTAACCATTTTTATTAATAAAGAAAACATAATTAAACTCTTTGAAGTAGCATAATGCATCCATTTGCTTAAAAACTTGACTATCTTACTTAATTTGTCTTAAGAGGTGGGTATTAGTTGAAGAGAAAATGCATTTGAAATTCTATACGTAAATTAAAAGATTAAAACAGAATATTTGTTAAAAAAAACTCATTTCTTTTTTAAAATCAATTTATAAAAAGAAGACACATTTAAATTTTTTAAAAAAATTCTCAAGTAAAATTTAGATAATATGATATAATTCATACTATCTTTAACAAACTTGGCTTCTTTTAAAGTCAATATTAACTATTGTTTATTAAATTTGAGTTCTAATATTATATTAAAAATTTTCTTTCTTTCTAAAAGTTAATAAAATATTTTTTATTTAAAAGAAATTTTTAAACAAAATTTAAGTAACGTAGAAGAATTCACGTCATTTTGGTGGAAGCAAAGGGATATAAAAAGTAAAAAAGAAACCCAAATACCAATTACTAGTTGCTACTTAATCAACAACCTATTTGATGGCTTCTCCACAAAATTTAATATCCTTTTTAGTGGTTTCAAGACATCATCATTGTTTATGCAAAGATTCCATACATCATTATTGTCACTTCCATACCCCAAAAAGGCAACCACTATGTTAAACACAATAAAAAGTTCTCATACTTCTCTTTAGTGGTTGATAATAAGTGGTTTCATTTGCACCCTAATTTGGCTACTTGGCCAAATTCCTAGTAGGGGTCATCTATTCATTTATCTTTTTTTTTAAAGGTTAAAGAATAATTATTTGATAAATATACTAAAAAAATTATATGATTAGTTTCCTAGGAGAAAAAAAACTTGATGAATTGTAAGGAGCTTGAAAGGAGAGTACATGGTGACAAAAGCACAAAGTTGTCGATACAACTCTGGCCTCAAGATGTCCTGCTCTATAAGTTACAATTTTAAAGTTGTCTTCATGCTTGCTTCACTTTGAAGTAGAATGAGGCGGCCATTGAAAAAATCCAACAATTCCTAGAATTCCATAATATATCAACAAAAACTAATCATTTCTCAATAGGATAGTTGATAGCATGAAAATGGCTTGTTTGAGTTCCACATCTTTTACAACCACTAGATTATTGTTGGTAGCATGTAATGATACATTTTTGTTGATACAATAATATACCAATATCACTAAATTCACATGTTCATATAAAAAAAAAAAAAAACAAATTGTCACTAATGCCTTTGGTACTTATATTGGTAAACCAATAACTTATTACAATTTCTCCTTCTCATTGTTTTTGGCCATACTATCTCATTCATATTTATTGCAATTAAGTGAGGTGGGGGTGCAAAGTGCAGAATTTCACAAATTTCTTAAATTTATCTCTCAATTTTTTAATTTTTTTATTAACTAACATATCTTATTATCTAGTCAACTTATATATCTTATACTTAATAGCTCGAGTTTTATTTTATAAAAGATATATTCTTTAATAACCACATGTCATCTTAAGCTAATTTTTGAGTTTGACTTTAAACTTTATAATAATATTGACCAAGAATTAGTAGGGTATACAAATTTAGACTTTGTAAGATGTAGACATGATTGGAAATCTACATCATGTTACATACTTTTTATGGTAAGTGAGGTAGTATCATGAAAAATTGAAAATAAAAATTGATACCTCCTCAACTATGTAGATAGAATTATAAAATGTTATGGGACATCTATTTAAGTGATTTGACTAGAAAACCTCAGAGGGAAAATGATAAAATTTGATTTTGTTACTAAGCCTATTTAATTTTATTACAATAATTAGGTTACTCTACTTTTTATTAGCAACAATAAATGTTTTAGAGGGTTTAAGTACATGTAATCAAATATTTACCATAAAGAAAAATGTTAAAAAATATGACATTATATTAAAGCATATTAGTATAAATGTTATAATTGTTGACCTACTTACTAAAGATTTTTACCTTTATTTTTTAAGAGAAATGTCATTAGTATAAACTTAGGTGTATCATGGGATGCTGTTGTTTAGTATGACCTTTTTTATTATTTTTATTGTAAAATAAAGTTTACATCTGGATTGATTTACTAAAAGGTAAATTGTTGATATATATATATATACATACACACAAAGAGAGAGAAATGGGGAAGAGAAAGATAAGGAGTATAAATCTTAAGCAAAAGGCTAAGGCATTCATTTATTAGTTTTAAGGATATTATGTGACACATAAAGTAAAGCTTGAGCTATTAAGTAGAAGACATGTAGGTTCATTGGAACCATAAGATATATTCTTTGATAACCATGTGTTGTCTAAGGCGAGATAATTGGACTAATAAGGAGGATAACACATGTGACATATTTATATAGTGTTATCTAGTTGTCATACTATTATATTAAATCCTATTAATAGAGTTAAGAACTCTTGTGACCATAGAGGGTCATCTCACTTACAAGATGTTGTTATAGAATGAAATTAACTTTTAAGTATTACCTCTAAACCAATATAAAAGGTGCACATGAATAATTATTTTCAAAAATTAATTATTATAATTCATATTATTTTCATTGCCTTTAATACAACATAACTAAGAGAATGTTAGCTTAATTTTGATAAGCTCATTGATGTAGGCTTATATCAATGGGCTTTGTGGGATTCACTTATATGTGCTTCTTTTGATGAATTCTTAATTAGTCTAATTAAGTAAGACATGTGAGTTTCTAAGCGTATTGGGTTTGTATATTAATATTGTTTATGATGATTTAGTATTGAATTAAAATTTAGATTATTATTTTTATCGACTTATATTTATTTTTATTGAGCCAAAATATATAAAAAATTCATAGTATAAATTTGGTCTATGAATTTTAAAGTCAGAACATAAGTCTAGCCCTTCAAAAAGCAATTTGGCCCAACTCTTTATAGTGTTTCCCTTTAGCTGAGTTTTGTGAAATGTGTAAAAGAAATTAAATCAACGTGAAGACAAGAGGCAAAAATCCAATTGTAGTCATTTTATTAATGTGTGAAACCAAAAGATGCACATGTCATGAAGAAGATGGAACACTTTATTTTGAGATTTTATCCTATGACTCTATTTTTAATAATTTTAAGTTAAGTATAATTCTATCTTTAATAATCTTAAATTGAACAACAATTTATCTTTGACGTAAATTAGTTCAAATTTTAATAAAAAATTTAACTCATAAATTAAAAACAATACATTTATATTTAAAGATTATTTAGAATTTTTTTTTAATCTTTAACATGACTTTTTATTGCACTAATCAGACACATGGACAACTCCTTGTGCTAGTCTATTTTCTCACTTTTTCATTCCATGCACATCTTCTGGTTTCATGCAATAATAAAATGTGGACTCTCGCCTCTTACCTTACGTTGATTTAAACTCTTATGCATGTTTCATGAAGCTCAGCTAATGGGAAGCACTACAAAGAGTTGGGTTAAGTTACTTTTTGAAGGTTGGACTTATGCTCAAACCTTAACTTCATGGACCAAATTTGTACTAGGAATTTTAATTCAAATATTAAATCATCATAAACAATATTAAAGTTGAAATTGATGAAAGAGATTGTTTAATTATTTGATTTCCATGCAAAATCTCATATGCTTTGCACCTTCAACTAACACCCAACCATGTTTCTTCCTTCGATGTATTTCAAATAAAGTTGTCAAATTTCATATAAATTAGTCATCGTTTTATGGTCATATGGTCGGTTACCAATTCAACATGGTCATCCCATCTGAAAGTCACCACACAGACCAGAGAGAGGATGGAAAAGCAAACATGGCCATTTTTAGAAACTAACATTTTCATTCTATGCTAAAATAAAAATCCAAAAATAATAAAATTAAAGCATTTGAAATAAAGACAATCATTTACAAAATTCAAAACATATTACCAACAAACTAAAATAAAACTAAACTAAAACAAAAAGGCATCTTCGTGTTACTCCTCCTTCCCATTCCTTCTTCATGCAAAATGAGATGCTAGATTAAATATTTCTAAAAAAGGATCCATGTTTGCATTAGTTGTGGTAATACGCAATGGAAAAGATATTGATAGAACATGATCAAAAGCAACCAAAATGTTAGGGTGGGCTTTGTATAATCCATAAAATTCACTAACATTACCAAACACGTAAACATTATATAAATTAGAAAAACTCTCAATTAAATAGCTGAGACCTTTAACATCAACCTTGATGTAAATTTAGGAAAAAAAAAACTTTTAGACACCATGAGAAGAGGGTAGAGAGAAGAGAGGGGAAGGCAAGGGTTTTTGCATGTAGGTATTTTCCAATTAGTTATGCACATTTGTATAATTTTCGATGAGCCCAACATCATATGAATGTGACACCTTATCATCTAATCAAAATAAGCCCATAAACTTAACCAATAGATAACATTATCTAAACTGCCTAATTTAAGACATATTTACAACAAGGCAACCAAGATAACAAGACTTTTTTTTATGAGTGATCATAAAAAGCACTATAAGAAAAACATAGGGAAGAAAAGTTTGTGAATATTGTTACTAATCATATATGATACAGTCAACCAACAAAAAAAAAATTATTGCTTGACAATTAATAAACTAAAATACAACTTATATATCTCAAAATCTAACAGTTTAAACATTTACAAACATTCAAAGTATTATGTGGGAGCTTAGTTAGTTAAGACATATTGCATCTAATATATCTCAGTGAATCTTTTGGACCCAGGTCTGGCTTTAAGACACTAGAAGGCAACTTGGCAACTATGTTAAGGATACCACCCCAAGAACCTATGTACTCTCAAAATGGCGATGCATTAATAAATTCATCACAATCATGGAGTCAAAGATTCTCTAACTAGTCAAACGGTGGCCAATTCTTCATGCTACTCTTCTTTCCAACTAGTCATTGTTTCTTCATCCAAACAGTTCCATAAAAACTTACAAAATCTGGGGCTACATAAAAACTTATAACAATTCAAAAAACACTTACAAAATCTAAGGGTACACAAAAAATTACAACAATTTCACAAAAACTTACAAAATCTAGGATTAAACAAAAACTTATAGAATCTAGAACAAATGTCACACAAATACTCATAGCTATAGAATTTGTAAAAAAATGGGATTATATACTTGTGAAATATAACAAAAATTTAGAAAACCGTATGCTCGACCATGTTGGACACAAGTCCAATCTACTAATAAGAAAGTAAATGGTCCAAAACCAAACTAGAAATAAAAACTAGAAAGCATTTCTAAAGGCTTTAGGGAAGAGAGAGATTAGCTTAGATACCCAAAAAAACATAGCTACCCTACGTAAGACTATAATAAAAATAAAATGTTTACGTGGCAAAATTGAGGCCCTACTAGGTAGGCCGAGGATCGATTCTACCCACATTCCTCTTAGAGGAGTGACTTACGTAGCAAAGAAGGCAATTATTACAAAGATAACTTGTAATAACATAAAATTTTAATTTTCTTTTCTGGTTGCTAATTTTGGAAATCTTTTAGAATGATTAAGGAGTTGTTGAAATTTTTTGGCGCTTTCCAATAATATTGACTTAACAATAGAAAAAAATACCAACAATCTTACAGAAAACTTACAAAATCTAGGACTAAACAAAAACTTATAGAATCTAGAGCAAATGTCACACAAATACTCATAGCTATAGAATTTGCAAAAGAATGGATGTATATACTTGTGAAATATAACAAAAAGGAAGAAAACCATATGCCCGACCATGATGCCATAAACTTTTACAAGGGAGAATGGCTTTGAGTTTGGACATAAACCTGTAATAAGAAAGTAAATGGTCATAAACCAAATTGGAAATGAAAAGTAGAAAGCATTTCTAAAGGCTTTAGGGATTAGAAGATTAGCTTAGATACCCAAAAAAAACATAACTACCCCACTTAAGACTATGACAAAAATAAAATGTTTACGTGGCAAAACTGAGGTCCCTACATGGTGGAGTCCGAGGATCAATTATACCTCCACTCCTCTTGAAGGAGTGGCTAACGTAGTAAAGAGGGCAATTATTACAAAGATAACTTGTAATAACGTAAAATTTCAATTTTCTTTTGTGGTTGCTGATTTTGGTAATCTTTTAAAATGATTAAGAAGCTGTCTAAATTTTTTGGCACTTTCCTAATAATATTGAATTAGCATTAGAAAAAAATATCAACAATCTTTCAAAAAACTTACAAAATTTGGGGCTATACAAAAACTTACAACAATTCACAAAAACTTACAAAATTTGAGCCTACACGAAAACTTACAAGAATTCAACAAAAACTTACAAAATCCAGGATTAAACAAAAACTTATAAAATCTAAAGCAAATGTCAGGTAAATGCTCATAGCTATACACTTTGTAGAAGAATGGATGTATATACATGTGAAGTATAACAAAAAAGTAATAAACCGTATGCTCGACCATAATGTCATAAACTTTTGTGGGGGAGAATGACTTTGACTTTGAACACAAGTTTAATCACACAATAAAAAAGTAAATGATCATAAACCAAACTGAAAATAAAAAGTAGAAAGCATTTCTAAAGCCTTTAGGAAGAAAGAGATTAGCTTAGATACCCAAAAAAACATTGCTACCCTACTTAAGACTGTAATAAAAATAAAATGCTTACATGGCAAAATTGAGGTCCCTGCAAGATGGAGTCCAAGGATTGATTCTATCCACACTCCTCTTACAGAATGGCTAACATAGCAAAACATGCAATTATTAGAAGGATAACTAGTAATAATGTAAAATTTCAATTTTCTTTTGTTGTTGATTTTGGCAATCTTTTAGACTAATTAATGAGTTCTCAAAATTTTTTGGCACTTTCCTAATAATATTGACTTAGCATTAGAAAAAAATATCAATAATCTTTTAAAAACTTACAAAATGTGAGGCTACACAAAAACTTACAAAATCTAGGATTAAACAAAAACTTATAAAATCTAAAGTAAATGTCACACAAATACTCATAGCTATAGAATTTGCAGAAGAATGGGTGTATATACTTGTGAAATATAACAAAGAGGTAGAAAACCATATGCTCGACTATGATGTCATAAACTTTTGTAAGGGAGAATGGCTTTGACTTTGGACTTAAGTCCAATCCTACAATAAGATTGTAAATGGTCATAAAACAAACTAGAAATAAAAGTATAAAGCATTTCTAAAGGCTTTAGGGAAGAGAGAGATTATCTTAGATACCCCAAAAAAAATATAGCTACCCCACTTAAGACTATAATAAAAATAAAATGTTTACATGGCAAAAATATAACTACTCACACTCCTCTTGGAGGAGTGGTTAACATAACAAAAAAAGGCAATTATTAGAAAGATAATTGGTAATAACATAAAATTTCATTTTTCTTTTGTAATTGCTGGTTTTGACAATCTTTTAAAATGATTAAGAAGCTATCAAAATTTTTTGACGCTTTCCTAATAATATTGACTTAGCATTAGAAAAAAATATCAACAATCTTTCAAAAAACTTACAAAATGTGAGGCTACAAAAAACTTACAATAATTCCACAAAAACTTACAATAATTCTATAAAAACTTATAAAATGTAGGATTAAACAAAAACTTATAGAGTCTAGACCAAATGTCACGTAAATACATATAGCTATAGAATTTGACAAAATAATGGGAGTATATACTTATGAAATATAACAAAAAGGTAGAAAACTGTATGCCTGACCATGATGGCATAAAATTTTGCAAGGGAGAATGGCACTAACTTTGGACACAATTCCAATCTCGTAATAAGAAAGTAAACAATCATAAACCAAATTGGAAATAAAAAGTAGAAAGCATTTCTGGAGCTTGTAGGGAAGAAAGAGATTAGCTTAAATACCTAAAAAAACATAGCTACCCCTCTTAAGATTGTAATAAAAATAAAATGTTTACGTGGAAAAATTGAGATCGCTACCAGGTGGAATCCAAGGATCGATTCTAACCACACTCTTCTTGGAGGAGTGGCTAACGTAACAAAGAAGGCATTTATTACAAAGATAACTTGTAATAACATAAAATTTCAATTTTATTTTGTGGTTGCTGATTTTGGCAATCTTTTAGAATGATTAAGGAGTTGTCGAAAGTTTTTAGTGCTTTCCTAATAATATTGACTTAGCATTAGAAAAAAATATCAACAATCTTTCAAAAAACTTACAAAATCTAGGATTAAACAAAAACTTATAGAATCTAGAGCAAATGCCACACAAACACTCAGCTAGAGAATTTACAGAAGAATTGGTGTAGATACTTGTGAAATATAACAAAAAGGTAGAAAACCGTATGCTCGACCATGATGCCATAAACTTTTGTAGGGAAGAATGGCTCTGACTTTAGACATAAGTCTAATCCTACAATAAGATTGTAAATGGTCATAAACCAAACTAGAAAAAAAAAAAGTAGAAAGCATTTCTAAAGGCTTTAGGGAAAAGAGAGATTAGCTTAGATACCCAAAAGAACATTGCTACCCCACTTAAGATTATAATAAAAATAAAATGTTTATGTGCAAAATTGAGGTCCCTGCATGGTGGAGTCCGAAGATCAATTCTGCTCACACTCCTCTTGGAGGAGTGGCTAACGTAATGAAGAAGACAATTATTACAAAGATAATTTGCAATAACGTAAAATTTCAATTTTCTTTTATGGTTGCTAGTTTTGACAATCTTTTAGAATGATTAAAGAGCTGCCGAAATTTTTTAGTGCTTTCCTAATAATATTGACTTAGCATTAGAAAAAAATATCAACAATCTTTCAAAAAACTTACAAAATGTGAAGCTACACAAAAACTTACAAAATCTAGAATTAAACAAAAACTTATAGAATTTAGAGCAAATGTCACACAAATACTCAGGTATAGAATTTGTAGAAGAATTGATGTATATACTTGTGAAATATAACAAAAAGGTAGAAAACTGTATGCCTGACTATAATGCCATAAACTTTTGTAGGGGAGAATGGCTTTGACTTTAGACATAAGTCCAATCCTATAGCAAGATTGTAAATGGTCATAAACCAAACTAGAAAAAAAAAAAGTAGAAAGCATTTCTAAAGACTTTAGGGAAAAGAAAGATTAGCTTAGATACCCAAAAAAAAAACATTGCTACCCCACTTAAGACTGTAATAAAAATAAAATGTTTATGTGGCAAAATTGAGGTTCTTGCATGGTGGAGTCCGAGGATCAATTCTACTCACACTCCTCTTGGAAGAGAAAAGTGGCTAACGTAACAAAGAAGACAATTATTACAAAGATAACTTGCAATAACGTAAAATTTCAATTTTCTTTTATGGTTGCTAGTTTTAGCAATCTTTTAGAATGATTAAAGGGCTGTCGAAATTTTTTGACGCTTTCTTAATAATATTGACTTAGCATTAAAAAGGAATATCGACAATCTTTCAAAAAACTTACAAAATTTGAGGCTACACAAAAACTTATAAAATCTTAGATTAAACAAAAACTTATAGAATCTAGAGCAAATGTCACGCAAATACTCATAGCTATAGAATTTACAAAAGAATAGGTGTATATACTTGTGAAATATAGCAAAAAGGTAGAAAACTGTATGCCCGACCATGATGGCATAAACTTTTGCAGGGGAGAATGGCTCTGACTTTAGACACAAGTCCAATCCCGCAATAAGAAAGTAAATGGTATAAACCAAATTGGAAATAAAAAGTAGAAAGCATTTCTAAAACCTTTAGGGAAGAGAAAGATTAGCTTAGATACCCAAAAAAACATAGCTACCCCACTAAGATTGTAATAAAAATAAAATGATTGCGTGGCAAAATTGAGGTTGCTAAAAGGTGGAGTCCAAGGATTGATTCTACCCACACTCTTCTTGGAGAAATGGTTAACGTAACAAAGAAGGCATTTATTACAAAGATAACTTATAATAACATAAAATTTCAATTTATTTTTGTGGTTGCTGATTTTGGAAATCTTTTATAATGATTAAAGAGTTGTCAAAATTTTTTGGCACTTTCTTAATAATATTGACTTAACATTAGAAAAAAAATATCAACAATCTTTCAAAAATCTTACAAAATGTGAGGCTACACAAAAACTTACAAAATCTAGGATTAAACAAAAACTTGTAGAATTTAGAGCAAATGTCACACAAATACTCAGGTATAGAATTTGCAGAAGAATTGGTGTATATACTTGTGAAATATAACAAAAAGATAGAAAACTATATGACCAACCATGATGCCATAAACTTTTGTAAGGGAGAATGGCTTTGACTTTAGACATAAGTCCAATCCTACAATAAGATTATAAATGGTCATAAACCAAATTAAAAAAAAAAAGTAGAAAGCATTTCTAAAGGCTTTAAGGAAGAGAGAGAATAGCTTAGATACCCAAAAAAACATTGCTACCCCACTTAAGATTGTAATAAAAATAAAATGTTTACGTGACAAAATTGAGATCCTTGCAAGGTGGAGCCCAAGGATCAATTCTACTCACACTGCTCTTAGAAGAGTGGCTAACATAATAAAGAAGATAATTATTACAAAAATAACTTGGAATAACATAAAATTTCAATTTTCTTTTGTGGTTGCTAATTTTGGCAATCTTTTAGAATGATTAATGAGTTGTCAAAATTTTTTGGCACTTTCTTAATAATATTGACTTAACATTAAAAAAGAATATCAACAATCTTTCAAAAAAACTTACAAAATTTGAGGCTACACAAAAACTTACAACAATTCCATAAAAACTTATAAAATCTTGGATTAAACAAAAACTTATAGAATCTAGAGCAAATGTCACGCAAATATTCATAGCTATAGAATTTAGAGAAGAATAGGTGTATATACTTGTGAAATCTAGCAAAAAGGTAGAAAACTGTATGCCCAACCATGATGGCATAAACTTTTGCAGGGGAGAATGGCTCTAACTTTAGACACAAGTCCAATCCCACACTAAGAAAGTAAATGGTAAAAACCAAATTGGAAATAAAAAGTAGAAAGCATTTCTAAAGCCTTTAGGGAAGAGAAAAATTAGCTTAGATACCCAAAAAATACATAACTACCCTACCAAGATTGTAATAAAAATAAAATGATTACTTGGCAAATTTAAGGTCACTACAAGGTGGAGTCCAAGGATCGATTCTACCCACGCTCCTCTTGAAGGAGTGGCTAACGTAACAAAAAAGGCATTTATTACAAAGATAAGTTGAAATAACATAAGATTTCAATTTTTTTTGTGGTTGCTGATTTTGGCAATTTTTTAGAAGTTCTCAAATTTTTTGGCACTTTCCTAATAATATTGACTTATCATTAGAAAAAATATTAATAATCTTTCAAAAAACTTACAAAATGTGAGGCTACACAAAAACTTACAAGAATTCCACAAAAATTTATAAAATCTAGGATTAAATAAAAACTTATAGAATCTAGAACAAATGTCATGCAAATACTCATAGCTATATAATTTGTAGAAGAATAGGTGTATATACTTGTGAAATATAACAAAAAGGTAGAAAACTATATGCCCAATCATGATGCCATATACTTTTGTAAGGGAGAATGGCTCTAACTTTGGACATAAGTCCACTCTCACAATAAGAAAGTAAATGGTCATAAACCAAACTACAAATAAAAGGTAGAAAGCATTTCTAAAGGCTTTAGGGAAAAGAGAAATTAGCTTAGATACCCAAAAAAACATAGCTACCCCACTTAAGCTTGTAGTAAAAATAAAATGTTTACATGGCAAAATTAAAGTCCTTGGAGGAGTGGCCAACATAACAAAAAAGGCAATTATTAGAAAGATAACTTGTAATAATGTAAAATTTCAATTTTCTTTTGTGGTTGCTGGTTTTGGCAATATTTTAGAATGATTAAGGAGTTGTCAAAATTTTTTGGTGCTTTCCTAATAATATTCACTTAGCATTAGAAAAAAATATCAACAATCTTTCAAAAAACTTACAAAAATTTGGGCTACACAAAAACTTACAACAATTCCACAAAAACTTACAAAATCTGAGGCTACACAAAGACTTATAACAATTCCACAAAAACTTACAAAATCTAGGATTAAATAAAAACTTATAGAATCTAAAGCAAATGTCATGCAAATACTCATAGCTATAGAATTTGTAGAAGAATGGGTGTGAAATATAACAAAAAGGTAGAAAACTGTAAGCCTAACCATGATGCCGTAAACTTTTACAAGGGAGAATGGCTCTGACTTTGGATACAAGTTCAATCTCGATATAAGAAAGTAAATGGTTATAAACCAAACTAGAAATAAAAAATAAAAAGCATTTCTAAAGACTTTAGGGAAGAGAGAGATTAGCTTAGATACCTAAAAGAACATAACTACTCCACTTAAGACTATAATAAAAATAAAATGTTTACGTGGAAAAACTAAGGTCCTTACATGGTGGAGTTAGAAGATCAATTCTACCCACACTCCTCTTGGAGGAGTGGCTAACGTAGCAAAGGAGACAATTATTACAAAGATAACTTGTAATAACATAAAATTTCAATTTTATTTTGTGGTTGCTGATTTTGGAAATCTTTTAAAATGATTAAGGAACTGTTGAAATTTTTTGGTGCTTTCTAATAATATTGACTTATCATTAGAAAAAATATTAATAATCTTTCAAAAAACTTACAAAATGTGAGGCTACATAAAAACTTACAACAATTCCATAAGAACTTACAAAATCTAGGATTAAACAAAAACTTATAGAATCTAGAGCAAATGTCATGCAAATACTCATAGCTATAGAATTTGCAAAAGAATCAGTGTATATACTTGTGAAATATAACAAAAAAGTAGAAAACCAAATGCCCAACCATGATGCCATAAAAGTTTGCAGGGAGAATGACTCCAACATTGGGCACAAGTCCAATCCCGTAATAAGAAAATAAATGGTCAGAAACCAAACTAGAAATAAAAAGTAGAAAACATTTCTAAAGGCTTTAGGGAAGAGAGGGATTAGCTTAGATACCCAAAAGAACATAGCTACCCCACTTAAGATTGTAATAAAAATAAAATTTTTACATGGCAAAACTGATGTCCTTGCAAGGTGGAGTCTAAGGATCAATTCTACCCACATTCCTCTTGGAGGAGTGGCTAACGTAGCAAAGAAGGAAATTATTACAAAGATAACTTGTAATAACATAAAATTTCAATTTTCTTTTATGGTTGCTGATTTTGGCAATCTTTTAAAATGATTAAGGAGCTATCGAAAGTTTTTGGTGCTTTCCTAATAATATTGACTTAACATTAGAAACAAATATCAACAATCTTTCAAAAAATAAAAAAAAAGAGTAGTGTAGAGTCTTACAAGGAACAATTGCTCCTCTTGTCGTGTATACTTTTATTGTCATCGCTTATCCTCCGTTTGCTATTGTCATGCTTCATTCCCTTGCCCCCGACATTGGGTACTTGAGCTTCCAAGTTCAGACCTTGTACGTTAGGCTACACCAACGCGTCCTCCTTCATTCTAGTCATTTCAAGCACACCTTGCCCTCCTTTATTTTCCATCTTAGAAACTTCTACAACCAAAATAATGGATGGAGTGTCTAAGGATTTAAAAAAAAAAAAGTTTAACTCTTTTAACTAGAAAGTTAAAAGCTTTGGTTCAATTATGTTTCAGAGCAATCAAAAAAACATTTTTAGACAAAGAAGTAAGATCTAAAATAAATCTTGGATAAATATCCAAATATCTACCGAGAAGTTCACTATTATCCTCTACAATAGCTAAGTGTAGAGGTGTCAATCATTCTCTACTTTTTGTTCATATCAACTCCTTGTTGAACCGAATTAGTTGAAATGAAATATAATGCAATTTTTTTTGTACATTGGTTTCACTGAAATTTTCTTTACAACACAGTGAAAAGGAGTTGAACACTCAAAATTCTTTCTTCATCCAAAATGAAGTGTTAGATTAAATATTTCTAAAAAGCAGATTTGTTTTTGCATTATTTGAAGTAACATGCAATGAAAAAGATATTGATAGAACACAATTGAAAGCAACCAAAATGTTAGGATAGGCTTTGTATAACCCATAAAAGTCACTAGCATTACCATAAATGCAAACATCATATAAATAAAAAAATGCTCAGCTGTAAGGCAATTACCTTGATGCAAAATCAAGAAAAAAAAACTTTCAAATGCCATGAGAAGAGGGTAAAAAGAAGAGAAGGGAAGACAAAGGTTTTTATAATAAAATGTGAAGAAGAAACTAACAGCTATGAAAGGAGGAATCTCTAAGAAGTAGACAAGAGAAGCAAGGGTGAAGGTTTTTATAATAAAACTTAAAGAAGAAATTGAGATCTATGAAAGAAGGAATCTTTGAGAAGCAAACAAGAAAGGCAAGGCTTTTTTTTCCAAACAAGAGAGGTGAGGGCAAGGTTTTTTATAATAAAATGCGAAGAAGAAACTAATAATTGTGAAAGGAGGAATCTTCAAGAAGTTGTCCACCCTGGATAGTTGCACTCTTGCACATAAACACACATATAATGGATGTGTTTTCTTGTGAAGACTAGACTTGAAATACTAAGTTTGGTTGATTTTGCTTTTCTATGTGTAATATTGACTATGTACAAAAGCATCTATTAGGGTAGATTTCATGAAGCAAAGTTCATTAGGCCTATTTGGAATATTCTACACATTTTACATAGGGCTTTATGCTTAGTTAATTTACTTTTTCATGGGGCTTTAATTTACTTTCCATCCCATCGGTTGTTAAATCACTAATGTTGCAATTAGGTTGCTCATGATGATTTACCAGTTGTTGAAATGTCAAGTTGAACTTTCATAAGCATTTGCATATATCTAACTTGAAATTTCTCTATTGTTGGGAAGAATAGATTAATCGGTGTAATTGTTTGTGTTAACACATGAGAGACTCCATTTGAAGTCCAGACTAATTTGTTAACACCTTATCAATTTTTCAATGGTCGCAACAATATTAGAAAAAGATATGTGCTTATTTTGAATAAGCATGATTATCATAGAAACAATGGAATAATTATTTTGGACAAACATGATTATTAGATAAGCCTCGATTTGGTAGAAAAATCATTCCATTGACTATTTGGACATTACTTTCAAGATGATCCTTGGTATTGAAAACAAGGCTTCCAAATCTTTAATAGCTTAATCAACTGCATAGACTATCATTTTCTTTATTTGTTCTATCACAAGATTATAATGAAAGGATGTTTTGAGTAGGAATAAAACATAACAACAAGTCTTAAAAGTCAAGGAGAACTATTACCTCAAGTTTGTCTTACTATCAATTGAGACCATAACAAATTGTGATCCCAGCAATTGAGGTGCCATTCCCAATGGCCAAACCTACACAAGGGTAGTTACTAAGGTAGTAAGATAAGACAAGACCTATTTGGCCTTACTACCTATGATCACAACGTATCACATGTCCATTATGTAAAGGTCATTAGCCCCTCTTTCCTTATGGATTTCTTCACTAGGCTAGAAACATAGCTTTTTTGAAGATATTGCATGTCATATCTAGGATTTCTTCACATGACAAGCAATAGTAGATTATTATATTGTTTATGATGATTTAATATTTGAATTAACATTTAGGTTATTATTTTTATGGACTTACATATATTTTTATTGGGCTAAAATATGCAGAAAATTTATAGTATAAATCTAGTCCATGAAATTTGGGGTCTGAGCATAAGTCCAACACTTTTAAAAATAGCTCGGCCCAACTCTTTATAGCATTTCCCATTAGCTGAATTTTGTGAAACATGCGAAGAAATTAAATCAACGTGAAGGCAAGAGGTAAGAGCCCAGTTGTGGGCATTTTATTATTGCGTGAAACCAAAAGATGCATGTGGCATGAAGAAGTGAGAAAACAAACCAGTGCAAGGAGTTGCCCACATGTCCGATTGGTGCAAAGTAACTTAGCCAAATTAAAAGCTACGTGGTGCCCATGGCGTTGTTACTTCAATTTCTTCATATTAACTTAAAACAGAGTCTATTTACTGGCATCATCAACAGATCTATAGAGTTTAGTAAATTATCAAGGACTATCAAAAATATTTTTTTATTTTATTTTAATAATTTTAAGCTAAGTATGATTCTATCTTTAATAATCTCAAGTTGAACAAAAACTTATCTTTGATGTAAATTAGTTCAAATTTTAATAAAAAATTTAACTTATAAATTAAAAACAATACATATATATTCGAAGATTATTTAGGAATCTTTTTATTTTTTATTTTTTATTTTTTAATTTTTATCTTTAACATAACTTTATATTTTTCATCATAACTCTACTTTGAACCAGATTTAATGCAATATAAATAAAATTCTAGTAAGCTTCAACGAAATTTGAGATCAGAACTTTATTTATCATTATTATGATTATTATAATCACTACCTATTTCTACAAGGGGCAAGATGCAGTGGCGTGGGAGTACAGATTGCAGTAGTGTGTTACCTTTGTCGTTTAACTGAGGCAGGAGCCTTGCAGGCTAGGAGTACAAGAGGTAGGAGGCAAGAGGTAGGAGCGCAGGGTGTGCAAGAGCTTAGAATCTAAGTAGAAAGTGTTATTGCGAGATAATTTGGGTTGAACAATTACAGTAAAAGGGCATATAAGTCTTACGTTGGAAATATAAAAACTTGAATAGGAGTTTATAAATAAATGTGTCTCTTTACTAAATGTATTAAGGTTTTAAAGTAATGTATGAGTCATTATCTTTAATTTATAATAAAAATGTTATCAATCTACATTAAGTTGATGTGTCTAGATCGATACCTAGAGATTCTAAGACACTACAAAATTTGGTTAAAAAATCTTCATTGGAACAAAGTAAACCAAGAAAGAATCTTAAAATCAAAGGCTACAAGAACACCTAAGCGATACCCTTGACATTGTTAACAGTGAGCTTAACATCAATATTAGGATCATTAGCAAACTACAATAGAAAATCCACCATATCCTTCGGAGCAAAATCGTTCTCTTCTCTCCTTGCAATGTGTAAATCTATAACATGGTTATGGAATCGATCAATTTTTTTCATTTAAGTCTTCATTCACTTCACAACATATCCCATATCCCTGTAAATTAAAGAAATCAAGCCAGGGTATCCAGTCCCCGATGTTTAATGCCGCACTAACCAAGAACCTCTCCTCTAACAACCCTTGAAATTCTCTCAATGTTACTATTGAAGTTTCGGATTCAGTTGCACTGAAATATTTGTCACCCAATACAATCCTACTAATCACACTTAGATTGAGACGAAAGAGATGCTCTTTCACCCTAATTGGCTGTCGAGCTAAAGCGTATAAGCGTGAAAACAAAGCATGCCTTTCTTCTACGCGAATCTACTCATGGGACTCTAGTCGCCTTCAAATGAATAGCTCGGAGAGGCATATCTCACGCACTTGACGCAAATATGGTCCCCAAGGTGCCCATAAGATGCGGTTAGTGTTATAGCCAGTGTACTTCCCGGCAGCTGTTTGGGGTCTAGATGCAAAGATCTGATCATATGCCTTGAGAAAAAGCTTTGCCATGTCGAGTGATGAGACAACCACAATTGGGCAGGATCCAAACTTAAGGTGCATTCGAGGTCCACATTTTGTGACAATTTATGTAAGGATTGGTGAAGAAGGGGACCAAAAAGGTTTAGGTCAGCCCACAATGGGCCAAGGTGTAGGACCTGGTGGAAGTCTTAGCTTATGGAAATGAAAGGGTCGATGTTTTGAGATCAAGAACAGAACCGGTAGGGAGGCCATAGCGGTAACAACAGTCAGAGTGGTGAACTCCATTGCTAAGAATTTTGGTGGTGTGGGTGGGTTTATATGGTGCTAGTTTACTAGTGGAGTCCCTTCACTACCTGTCCTTAAAGAACGTGAGCCACACATGCAGTGTAATCATAGTGCATTACTGCAGAAAAACTTGATGGTGAAAGGTGTGCTTTCAGTAATGCGAGGAGGATGAGAGAAATTTTGGTAATGGTGGAGCATTACTAGTTGAGCCGTCCATGAAGAACATTTGCTATGCATGCAGGGTACTAAAATATTCCATTACAATCAATGGTGCTTGTAATATAGCTAGCATAGCTGTAAACCCCATCTAGATGCTTAGTAGTAGCCGTGATGACAATGCAAATGGACATGACTAGTATATTTATCGAAGTCCTCCAAGAGGTTGAAAATGTTTCCTTAGTGTAGGAGTCTCCTAGATAAACGTGATATCGTGTGATTATTCCAATTTATATGAGGAAAATAACAAAGAAAGATGCTATCATCAACCCAAGCCAAATCCAATTGTTGGGGCAAGTGGCAGAAATGGATGTATCAACTGCTAAGAATCTTGAACCATATTCTTACGGCTTTGTGGGAGGCCCAGCCTAATGATTTGGATTGATGTTATTCGTCTCCATTGATTAGAAACAAGAAGTTGTTGGCAACTACGACGGGACAGTCATTGTTAGGAGACAGTCACGTTAAGCCATGTTGAAAGTGACGTAGATTTAGTTGGAGAAAAATATCATAGGCCCGATGAGATACTCAGCTGAATGAAGATGGTAAGTGACATTTGTCTCACATTGGATAAAAGCAAAAAAATCTAATTACTTATGAAGGCTTTATAAAGCCTTCATAAGTAATTACCTATCTTTGCACACCCAAGGCAAGATCTTATAGGCTTCTATTTTTTGTATTTCCTTTTCACTCCCAAGGGAAGATCGACAAGACAACTCACGTATCTTCAAAGCATATTTCCTTACTTGACTCTCTTGTCCCTGAAAGTTTCGGCTCTTTCTCACCATATCCTCCTCGTTCTCCAAAGAAACTCTGCCAGGCGTAGATAAAGCTTTTAATCTGGGAAAGGAGGATGAACATCAACGCCGAAAGGGTGATTTTACAGCTAATACTGTCAAGTCCCTGTGCAATCTAACAGGGGGTGAATCAAGTTCCTTCTTTCTTCTAACTTTGACAAATTAGAACTAGACATAGAGTAATAACAGATTATACACAAACAAAGCATGTTAAAAACAGTTCAATGCTGAGTCAATAACTTGAAAGAAGTTGCAATCACAAGGATCAGCACTATCTAGATAATTTGAAGATCAAGGGTTCGCCGATAACCTCTTGCAAAAGTAGTGAGCAAACATGAACAGATTTAAACATGAAGAAAGCAAGTTGAACAGTCAAAGAGATCTAACAAAACAAGACTGCTAAATCACCCATAGGAAATTTTTCTCAGGCAGTGCTCCTTTACTTTTGTAGTTATTTTGTTCAGAAAAATTTATACCAGTCAAGGTTCAGCTTATCTGTGTTGCCTAACAACGAAACATGAAATTAGCATAGTCATATAGCTCTATGATATTAGGAATCCTTTTTAAGAGCAGCAGCAGTGTAAAATTCTGTTAGTCATGACTTTTTAATCTTTTGCTGGTTTTTAGGTTCTTCCGCCAATTTGTTCTACTTTTTGCGGTCCACTTATCATCGATATCCATGTTCCGTTTCCTGGCCTCAGTGTTCCAGAATATTAGTTCAACATTCATAGCTGGTAGCTTTACCTATTATTTGGTGGCTTCCTTATCAGCAAACGTAAGTTTCCAATAACTCATGTGTCATCTGTTCAAAGAAAACAAGTTGAAAGGACAGACTGGGATGTGTTGTTCATTGCAGCTTCTATGCCTGTCTGGCTGAAGTGGGGTTTCTGGGCTTGTCCCATGACATATGCAGAGATAAGCATTGCTGTAAATGAATTTCTCGCACCAAGATGGCAGAAGGCGAGTATCTCGTTCCTTGAACTATTACTTCCTTGTACAATGCATGATAAATCATGAGGTGTGGACTCTTACCAGCTAAGTCCTATATGTAGATGTTATCCACAAACACTACGATTGGGCGAGAAACACTTGACAAGTCGGGGGCTAAACTTTGACGATTATCTATATTGGATTTCACTTGGTGCCCTACTTGGATTTGCACTAGTTTTCAACATAGGATACATCCTGGCCTTAAGTTTCTTGAAGTGTAAGTTCTTCACTATTATTGTATTTAACCTTGAAACAAAAATAGGGAGATAGATGCTGATGCATTCTTATTTGAAAAATATCAGCTCCTGGATCATCTCGTGCTATTATTTCACATGAAAAGCTCTCCAAGATACAAGGAAGTGAAGCTTCAAACCATGCTGCCGAAGTGGGAAAAAGGTCCACAAATTCGCCTTCACAGACCAGTATAGAAACAAAAAAAGGTTATACCAATTTCCTTGCTCTTCTGATCGTTCTTGACATCGCCATCGCTTTATACCCTGTTGGGAGGTGCGTTTCTTTAACCGTTTAATGTTTTTACTTGCCTTATTGCACAGGCGGGATGGTCCTACCTTTTAGACCCCTAACTGTTGTATATGAAGAGGTGCAATGCTTCATCGACACACCCTTGGTAATCACACCTAACTTCATATAAGGTTCTGGTGGTTGCTGGATTGATATGCATTAGTATCACAAAATACAGATTCCTGTTATTTTACTTTTCCTTCTTCTTTTTCGATGCCCGGAAATGCGGGAAAGGGGATTCAGTGACAAAAAACTCCAACTCCTTTCTGATATTACTGGTGCATTGAAGCCTGGTGTTCTTACAGCGTTAATGGGTGTCAGTGGAGCAGGGAAAACAACTCCTCTGGATGTTCTATCGGGGAGAAAGACTATTGGCTATATGGAAGGGCAAATAAAGATTGGAGGGTATCCCAAGGTTCAAGAAACGTTTGCTAGGATATCTGGTTATTGTAAGCAAACTGATATTCATTCTCCTCAAATCTCTGTAGAAGAGTCGGTCATTTTTTCTGCTTGGCTCTGTTTGTCTACAGAAATAGACTCAAAAACTAAAGCAGTAAGATCTCCATGTACTGGCACATATTAAGTCAATGATTTCTCTTCATATCCATTGTTGAGATGAAATATTTTGGAAGTTGATATGGCGTGTCTTGTAGGAATTTGTGGACGAAGTCCTGGAGACTATTGAGCTTGATGGAATAAACAATGCCTTAATAGGCATACCAGCTGTTAGTGGTCTATCAACAGAGCAGCGTAAGCGGCTCACAATAGCTGTGGAGCTTGTTGCTAACCCCTCTGTCATCTTCATGGATGAACCAACAACGGGTTTGGATGCAAGATCAGCTGCAATTGTGATGCGAGCTGTGAAGAATATAGTAGATACTGGAAGAACAATTGTTTGTACCATCCACCAACCTAGTATTCACATATTTGAAGCATTTGATGAGGTAAAGAAGCAATTTCTTAGAATTTTAAAAACGTAGTAGTGTGGTTAGAATTTGCATGTGAAACTAAGAGTAGAAAGTGCTGTCGATCTCAGCGGTAGATCACTGCCACTAAAGAGATACAGAAACGGCCTAGGAAGTTTGACTTTTGGCTGCAAAGGAGGAAAAACTGTAATCCTGACGTTCTGCAACCTGTGTATAGACTGCAAGCGTCTTTCCAGTTGATTACTTTGTTAAATAATGGCTTTAAAGAAGAAAGTTAGTTCTTTTCAAATTTGATATTAAAGTTCACCGTTCAAGTTCAAGTCAGCTTAATAAAACCGGTTTTTTAAAGTTGAAACCCAAGCCAGCGACAATATGGATTGAAGAAGCTGAGTTGTCTGCCTTGAGTTCTTTTTCTCTAGTTACGAAGGCCTCAATTTTGAAGCTGCGGATTGGCTCACAACAGCAGACTAATTTATACTGTAGTCTGTTTATTCGTTCTTTACAAGCAACATAAACACTCATACCTCCATAAAATGGACCATGTAGTACAATACTAAGAAACATCTTATGGAAAACATATACTCACCCTAGTCAATATCTAGCAGTCATTTGAGAAACAAAATAGGCAGATTTATCCTTAGGTAGTGCTTGCTGATTTTATCTTCACCAACAATACTAGTCACAGTCAAATAACAGCATCCGCGACCACCCCAAACCTTGTCACAGGGATCTGCAATTTGGCTCCCGTCCGGATGGAAGTGGCGGCACATGGGAGGGCCGCTACCCTTCTGGTAGGGATCAAGATTTCGCCAACATTCTGCTGCCGGCTGAGGAACGATGATAGTCTGTCAGATTAATTGGTCAACTAGTCTTCATCCAAATCAGTGGCAGTTTAGACTCGTGCAAGCTATAAGATTTGCCACTCACGGGGTCACAAACAGGAGGTATGAGCTGGCCAAGGCTGGAGATATACCAGAGTTTGAAAATTAGTTGGGGGAAATATCATGAAACAATTGAAACAAGTAAGAACAAGAAGTTTTGTAATAGCTTTGGGAACAGAGTAAAACATGTAAAAAAGGTTATCTCCCTGGCTTAGTGGTAAGCCAGCCCCTTAACCTATGAGTCCAATAGGTCAAGGTTTGATTTTCTCCTCTCCTCCTCCATGTGCATGAGTTAAAAAAAAAAAAGTAAAGCATGTTAAAAAAAAAAAAAAAAAAATTGCTCTTTGCCATTACAAAACCATTTGGAAATTTGACAGTAGTTGGAACTAATAAGCAATGATTACCAATACTTGAATATGTTATGCTAAAGGAAAAATACGGAAAATACACTAGTTCTCTTTGCTTTAGCACATCAATGGCATAGTTCAAGGAAAACCACAGTTTGACCTCTGCAACTATTAGTCATCTCTACTCTAAACATGTTGTAGACATTGCTTCAGTAAACATGTTATAGGAATTTCTGCAACTGAAGGGCATACCCTATGAATGCACAGAAGAAGATCTTTCTAACAAGACTCATCTGCTTCTGCAATACAACCCGTCCACAAGAAAATTCCTGTGCTTGTTCACAGCGGAAAACCAATTTGTAAGTCCATGATCATCCTTGAATATATCGGGGAAAATTGGCCACAGAACCCGTTGCTGCCTACTGATGCTTATGAGAGAGCTCTTGCTCGCTTTTGGGTCAAGTTTATAGAAGATAAGGTATGTGTTTGCCTTCTACTTTCTTTTCTGTTTCTTTTTGTCTCTTTTATGTCAAATATAGAGATTTTGAGGGTACGAGGAGCTGGATTTAGGACCAAAATCTTGAGTAATTAGTATCCAATCTCACTGATTTGCCTTTTGGTTCTTGCTATCCCCTTTTCAATTGCTTCATCTTCACAAACACAATTGAGCCATGATTTCAGTTTATATTTACTATAAATGGTTTTCCTTAATAAATATAGCTTTTTGGTCATAAAAAGAATTATTATGCAAGATGTGTCTAGGTTATTGGATAATATAAATGGTTGAAAAAACTAATAAAACTGACGCAAATGGATGATTGAGCTCAGCTAAAGATGGGATTTGAATGTTTTGTGTTTCAACTAATTTTAACTTTTAGGTCATGGTTTTTATTTTTCTAAATTTAAAGAAAAATTGAAGATCATTTACACTCAAGTCTTTTGTTCATTTTCAAGTCAAATGAATAGTGAAAATCTGAAAAAAATTAATTATATCTATTATGCAGTCAATTAATTAATTTAAAAGATAAAGACAAAACTTAATAGTCATGCATAGGTGAGATCTCACCTAACAATTAGAATAATTTTTGCTTAGTCATCATTGTTGTGCAACGTCTAGTCATGACCATGGTTACATGATAGCTTAACCATCATGATTGTGTTGTGTTTAATAATTCATTGTAAAAAAGGATAAATTCTCATATCCAAAACCACCATAAATTTATGTCTCTTACAAATCTGGAGAAAAAAAACGATAAAAAATTAAAAAAGATAAAACATGACTTAGTTTAAGAGCTAGCTCCAAAATCAGAAGAATTTCTTTTTCATCTAAGCTTACCTTATAAATCTTATGTGTAGGAGTCTGTAATGTGGGAAATCTACCGAGCATGTGGCCAAGAACAGGAGAAGGCCATAGAGGACACCTTGGAGACGTTGAAAACCCTGGAGGAACATGGAATCAAAGACAAGAAGTTTTTCGGGAGAGACAAGATCGGAATAGTAGACCTTGCATTTGGGAAGATTGCTTACTGGTTTGGAGAGGTCGAAGAAGTAGGTGGGGTGAAGGTGCTTGAAGCTCACAAGTTCCCTCGCTTGCATGCATGCATGCATGCATGCTGTCATCAAATCGAACCTTCCTGATCGTGATCAGCTAGTGGCCCTTCTTAAGGGTAGAAGGGAAAAACTGTTGGCATCTACATAAGATTGGTCTCTGATTAACAAGTTTTTGAGTTTCCATGTTTCCTGGGTGGGGTCTCGTGAATACTTCAAGTGTGAGAATAAGTTGTAGCCTTTTATGTTGTCATCTATGTTGTTGATATGATGTCTATGATGTGTAATTGAGAGAATAAGAAAATGGATTCTAAATCATATGGGCTCAAATTTATAACATTCCTGTCCAATCACTTCTTTTTTCATTAAAAAAACAATTGAATGTTGAGAGATTAACATGAATTAATTGGAAACTTTATAGGGCATATTACAAGTATTATTTTGCTAATATGTCTGAAACTTTTCCAAGTTTTTGAATGTATAAAACAGGAAGGTTTTGTGGATGAAACATGCGTATCATAACTGCTATGAAATCTCCTTGTAAATGGGTTTCTAAGTAGGATACATGGATGACGCAACAAAGGGAATTAAGGAGACATTGTAAGAGGTTTCAAAAAGGCACTAAAAGAATAGAAAAGACAACGTTAATAGTGAAAAAAAATAGCTTGAGAAGAAGTGGGAAATTATTTTTAATAATTTTAAGCTAAGTATGGTTCTATTCTTAATAATCTTAAATTGAACAACAATTTATCTTTGAAGATTATTTAGGAATATTTTTATTTTTTTTTATCTTTAACATGACTTTGTATTCTTCAACATAACTCTACTTTAATGCAATATGAATAAAGTTCTAGTAAGTTTCAACAAATTTTGAGATTAGAACTTTATTTATGTTGGAGAATATAAAGTCATGTTAAAAATCTTGAAAATAAAATTCTTGAATTTACTATTTAATGTCAGAAATTTTTTTGTATTCGAGAATATAAAGTCACGTTAAAAAAAAAAATTCTTGAATAATTTTCAGGAATCTGGATCCGGCTAAGGCCCATAGCTAGAGTTCCCTAAGCGGGTACAATCTCGTTGGAACTTGAATGGTGGACCGATCCCTGTTCTTGGAATTGGCTGAGGTCAATAGCTGGAGTTCCCTGAGCGGGTACAGTCTCGTCGGAGCTTGCTGGACGTGAACAATGGTGGACCGATCCCTGTTCTTGGAACTGGCTTAGGTCAATAGCTAAAGTTGCCTGAGCGGGTACAGTCTCGTCGAAGCTTGTTGGACTTGCAGATCGGTGAACAGATCCCTGGTTTTGGCACTGGCTGAGGTCAATAGCTAGAGTTCCCTGAGTGGGTAAAGTCTCGTCGGAGCTTGCTGGACTTGCAGATTGGTGAACCGATCCTTGGTTTTGGCACTGGCTGAGGTGAATAGCTAGAGTTCCCTGAGCGGGTACAGTCTCATCGGAAATTGCTGGACTTGCAGATTGGTGAACCGATCCCTGGTTTTGGCACTGGCTGAGGTTAATAACTAGAATTATCTGAGCGGGTACAGTCTCGTCGGAGCTTGCAGGACGTGCAGAATGGTGGACCGATCCCTGTTCTTGGAACTGGCCCTGAGCAGATACAGTCTCGTCGGAGTTTGCTGTACTTGCAGATTGGCGGACCGATCTCTGGTTTCCACACCGGCAAATATGAGTGCTCTTCGGATATATTTGAGTGGAACGGCAGATCGGGCACGTCTTGTTATTCCCCAGCCATGCAGCCAGGCATCTGGGATGATAGATGTGTTTACAAAACGGAATCTGCTTCACGATCTCTTCCTCTTTGAACTCGTCTAGACAAATCGCGCAGTATTTCTGGCAATTCGCTTCCTTGCTATAAGGAAATTCTGGCAATAATGGCTCATATCGGAACTCATCCCTCTTAATCGCGCCACATCGATACGGTATCTCACTGGCGGACTGAAGCCGCGCTCCCCGAGTAAAAGTTAGTGGTGCCACATCCATGCGGGATCTCAATGGCGGACTGAAGCCGCACTCACTCATACATTTTCTCCATTTTGTACAGAAACCTACGATGGCGATTCCCACTGAGATGACGCAGGCGGCGACAATGTACAAGATGAAGTGCAAACTGAGCGAAGAATCTGTGGACGGCGATGGTGGAGTCGGTGCAGCAGGGAAAAAGGAGTTTGTAAGGGATTGGAGAGGAGGGAGAGATGGGGTTGCGTAGGGCGCATTGTTGGGGGATACAAGCAGTTTGCGGTGGTGGTATTCCATCGTGAAACTTCTCCGGACTGCAAGTTTGGCATGGAATGTAGGATTTCTCCGGCGAGGATTTTGTGTTTCCTTCCAAGGGGAAATCCTTATAGATAGTTGTTGAAGTAGAGTCCCAATCCATTATCAACCCCATGAACAAATCCCAAGATTGGATTTCCTTTTTGTAATTCAAATGAAATTTAAGTGTTTGAAAACGTAAACTACGTGAAACATATACAATAAGACATTAAATAGTGTAAACAAAAATAAACATGATTAATTAAGAATAAAAAATACATAAGGATAATTTTATTGCCAAACTAATAATTTTTCTTAAGCAGTTAATTGAAGAACTTGATGAGAGTTTCTCTTTAGAAACATATTTAAATTCTAATCTTAAATTTTTATATCAAAATATGAAAAGAATATAGATTTGCTCATAATCTATCAAAAAGTTGAATAATAGAGTCCTTACATACTTCTATCTGGATTTGATAACAATAGAAGTACTTAAAAGTTCAAAGAATTCTTATTTGGCCTAGATTCTTGGCTTCCATTCATTGCTAGTTTTAATAACTTCAACAATAAATACAAAAATACCTTCTCTTCAAGGCTAGGATGGATAACTACAAATGACTTCATTTAATTTCTAACATTGTTGAAAAACGCAGCTTTTATGCTCTCATTACAAACTAATAGAATAAATCATTTCAATTTCTTGTTTTTTATCAATTGCTTTTGCATTCTTTACATTTTTAGATAAAGTTCATGATAAAAAATTAAAAAAAAAAAAGAACTCTAACATTAATGATGTTGTCACTCTTTTGCTAGATTTTTTTTTTATTCTTCAATCAATTTAAAATCAACTCTTGTAAGTATATAAATCTTCAAACCTTCTTTTTTTGTATTCAAAATTTCCAAATCAAAACGAGTCTCCCACTTTTAAACTCATTTGATTCCCATTCTTTTAACATATCAATCCAACACAACAATGTCATGATTCATTCTAAGATATAACAATCTTAAATATTTTTATGATTAGGTGATTATAACAGCTAAATCACTTTGACTAATTAGTTAATTAATTATAACGGTTTATGATTATGATTAGATTAAATCATTAGTTGTTATAACAACTTTCTGGTGAACAAAAATTAGCTAATCTAGTTGTATTTAAATGAGGTATTCTTCCTTATAAAAGCCGAAGGCATCTAAAAAAAAAAAAAGGTTTTGCTTAGATGGATTTAGAACCCATCAATGTTATTCTACCCAGAAGATGCGCGTGGCAGGAAGAAGTGAGAAAACAGACCAGCGCGAGGAGATGACCACATGGCCGATTGGTGCAAGGTAACTTAGCCAAATTAAAAGTTGCGTGTTGCGCGTGGTGTTGTCACTTCAATTGTATTCATATTAAGTTAAAACAAAGTCTATTTTATTAGCATCATCACAAGATCTATAGAATTTAGTAAATTATCAAGGACTATCCAAAATACTTTATTTTATTTTATTTTTTAGACCATATCTAAGATGTTGTTAATGATTCCTAAGAAGATGAAACACTTTATTTTAAGATTCTATCCTATGATGTTATTTTTAACAATTTTAAGTTAAATATGATTCTATCTTTAATAATCTTAAATTAAACAATAATTTATCTTTTACGTAAATTAATTCAAATTTTAATAAAAAATACATTTATATTTGAAGATTATTTTAGAATCTTTTTATTTTTTATCTTTAACATGACTTTATATTCTTCAACATAACTCTACTTTGAACTAGAGTTAATGCAATATAAATAAAATTCTAATAAGCTTCAACAAAATTGAGATTAGAACTTTATTTATGTTAGAGAATATAAAGTCATGTTAAAAACTTTAAAAGTAAAAATCTTGAATTTACTATCCAATAAGCTTCAGGAGATTTAATGTTAGAACTTTATTTGTATTGGAGAATATAAAATCATGTTAAAAAATTTTAAAAACATTTCTTGAATAATCTCAACTTGTCCTCCCAAGTTTGCTTTGCGTTTAGTTCTTTTTTATTGCATCTTGTGAACACACACGGAAGCCATCATTGTTGTACATCTTGTGAACATCATCTCTCCATTCTTTTTAACCTCCGGGTGCCAAATTCAACCAAAACCTTGGCTCTATCAAAACCTTATGAAGGTATGCTGCGACATTGGCAACCAAAAAGCATAAGCGTGCTCCCTATAGCAGACGTGCACAGCCTTATGCAGGCCTTGCTATACGTACGACGTCAGTAGCCAAAAAGGGGAGTGTTTGATTCTATAAATTTCTGAAGTTTTGCCTCCCGGCTCTTTGCTCTCTTTTCTACAAAGTTTTGAAAGTTTTCTTCCTCTAATAGCTCAAACTTAATGCATAAAAACTTAGTTAAAAATGTATTTCTTTAGACAGTTTTAAAACATTATTTAACTTTTAAGTGCCAATCAATGTTCTTACTCTTTATGAACTATATTACACTCATCCTAATATTTTTAAAATGTCTTATCAATATCTTAGTCACTACACATTATTGTAGTCATTAGGAATGTAAATCTTGCTTAAGAGATCTTGAACTTAAATCTAATTTTGCACAAAATAAAGATTTTAGTGATTTTACTCATTTGCACAACATAATGAATAAAACTTCATTGCAAGAAGATATATTAATAGAAAAATTACGTGCCATCACATTTCAGTTAGTCCAATTTGACAAAGAACTGATATCATTTAACAAAGATGTCATTTCAAATATCAATTCTTTATTAAATGGGCTAACTAAAAAATAATGTTATGCAATCATTCTCTTAAATAGTTAAGGGGAGTAAAATTACTAGACTTTTTCTTGTATACAAAACCAAGTTTTATACTCAAAACTTTCAAAACAAAAATTATATTACCAATGCCATGATAACGACATTGATAAAAAAATGATCAAAAACATTCAAAACGTTAGGATGGACATAAAATAATTGATAGAAACAATAACTAATGTTTGAAAACTATCTATAAAAACATATCTAAACTAAAATTTCTTTGAAAGAAGATATATTGATAGAAAGATCACATACCATCACATTTCAGTTAGTCCAATTTGACAAAGATGTCATTTTAAATTTCAATTCTTTATCAAAAGGACTAACTAAAAAAAAATGTTATGCAATCATCTCTTAAATAGTTAAGGGGAGTAGAATTACTAGACTTTTTCTTATAAACAAAGCCAAGTTTTATACACAACTTTTAAAACAACACCTATATTACCAATGCGACAACATGCAATGATAAAGACGTTGATAAAAAAATGGTTATAAACATTCAAAATGTTAGAATGGACATAAAATAATTGATAAAAACCAAGAACATTGGTTAAGATAGAAACAATAACTAATGTTTGAAAACTATCTATAAAAATATATCTAAACTAAGATCTTATACATCAAATCCAATGCTTTTATAGGAAAAAAACTTTTAGTACCTACGAGAAGAGAGCAAAGATAGCTGAGGAAGATGCTGAACAATTAAAGATAAAGTTCAACAGTGGGAAATTGTATTTACAATCCCATGTATGTGAACAACTCATCATCTTAATTTGCTTCTTCCTTCTCTATTATTAATTATTGTTAGGTTTTCTTCTTCCAAGCACAACTCATTCCTTTCCTTTCTTAAAATCGAGCAATCCTACGCATTGTTTTGTTTTCAATCATGGAATAATGTGTGAAAATTGTCTAGAAAAATACATTCATTGACTAAGATTTTATACATCACGTCCGACAATACTACAAGAAAAAAAACTATTAGAACTCATGAAAGAAGAGGGCAAAGATACTTGCCGTCTAACTAAGGCATTTGTTTGGTAAATATTATCGGTCAATCACAATTAAAAAGTTGAATAGTTAGGGATGAAGTTGACCAACTGGGAATTGTTTTTACAATGCCATGTATATGAACAACTCATCCTCATAAATTTCTGCGTTCTTCTCTATTATCGATTATTGTTAAGCTTTGCTTTATTTAAATTCAACTCATGTCCTACCTTTCTTAAAATCTTGCACTCCTAATCATAACCACCTTCTTTGAAGGTAATATATGCATAAGAGAAGGCTCTAGTGTATTAAAAAGATAATACATAGTTCAAGAATCTTTTGGACTCAACCACAAAATATTAACATGTAGCTAGTACGCGGTTATCAACTTAGCCATTTAAGGGAGTGGAATTCATATTCGTCTTTCATTAACAAAATTAGAGTTTTTTACCATATACAGTGACGGAAGTTTGGATTTTTTAGCACAAGCAAGACAGAAACTCAAGATTAGATACCATGGCACCGAACGACGGGCGTAGCCTTTATGGCGCCCTGTGCCTTTGGTAATTTGGCCCGACTCCATAGAAAGGACTGCTCGGGGTCAGAAAGCTCTCCTCACGGAGAGAGTACACCATCAGAATAAATTTTTAAAAAAAATTGCAAAAGTACAAAAGAGCTAAACGAAAAAGATATGTTTCCCTTACCAAATCCCGTTGGAAAACAACAACTTTTTTTAGTTTCTCTTAAACCATCTCTCTTCCGGCTCTTTTAGAAACCCTTTTCAAAAATATCAGCCATAGACCACGGTCATTAAGATAGCCAAGAAACGAATTTAAAAAGCACTGAGGGAAGTGTGTTTGTGGAGATAGACACCATGGGTTTTGGGTTTATGCATAACCGGTTATAAACAGCAAAATAGATAGCTAAATAAATAGATAGTATGAGACTCAGCGTTCAATATCATATACTTCTCATTTTATCCTTTTCAATAAACAAAGGATAAGATGGTAGGAAGAAAGTTCATCATGCAGTATGTAAGCAAACAGTATGCAGTATGCAGTTGTCTCACCAAAACCCATAGGCCGTACATATAAGATCATGATTTTCTAGCTGCTCCCCCTCCGTCCAAGGTCGCCGGGACTGGACCTCAGCCACTAGTAAGGATAATGGCTCTAATACTGTAAACAAACGGGCCTCACAGTTGTCTCACCAAAACCCATAGGCAATAATGAGATGAGGTCCGGCACTTATAAGGCCATGATTTTTCAACTTCCTTACCGGGGTGGGACTAATAGTTTTACAGTATCCCAATGGGCATGGGAAGCGTAAAGGGTCGGAGTTTAAAGTGTTTACTACTAATTTGGCGGCTAAGGCTGTTAAACGTTCAGAAGTTTCCTTTCAGTGAGATAAGTGGGGAGGCTATGATCGTTAAGAAAAACTGACGTTCATGTTATGAGTACATAAAATTAAAATAGCATGCACAGATCAAAGAAACTCACCAAACTAAAGCCCCACAAGTAGTCTTATTGTTATCATTATTCAACGAGAAACTGACATCCAGAGAAAACAATAACAAAAAATAAGTTCTAAACTTTGAATATTTAGTAAGATATTGTGGGCAGAGGTAGAGAGACTGATAAACATTACCGGCTTTGATCACTGCACATTAGCACCACATATTTACCTTGGCCTTTGAATATTCTATAAAACACTGCGGTGTATTGCTGCAACCCCTCTAAAGCCATCGCCAGCAGCCCAAATGGTCCTAGCCTTCCTTTGACTAATGCCCCCTTTTTGCTGCAAAGCAGGTGTGGATTGTTCCAACTCCGATCCAGGACATCCGCTTCCTCCAACTCACTTAAGCGGAACGAAATCTAAATTGTAAGTACCGTTATGATTAGAGAGAGATACCAAAGGGGGGGAAGAAGAAAACATCAGCCCTGTTTATGAGATTTAGGTAGAATTTTTGGATTTTGGAGTGAAGAGAGTTATGATGCAAGGGCGACAGGGGCTGTCTTGCAGACTCTAGGTCACCAAAATCAAGCTTCTTCTCAACTGGGCTGCTCATCTTGGGGCTTGATTTACGCTTGTTTGACTGCTAAGAAGTAAAATGTAACATTAGATCATTGAGATCGAAATATCAAAACAACAGCCAAGTCTTTTTGTTCGTCATTTTTAATGTAAAAACAATATAGGGGTTTTTCTTCCTTTTTTTCTCACCTTCGCAGAAACACTGCCGTTGTGTTTTCCACTAGAACCTTGATTGCTTTTATCTTTCTGGTATTGCCTAAGCAACGTTTTATTCTCCTCGTCCAATATGTTATTCTCTTTGCATAGCAGTTTGACCTACATATATCATGGATTGGTAAGTAGATAATACTCTTCTCACCTCCTCTGCAGCTCTATTAAGGTTGATCCTTAAATGCTTCTTGTCTTTCTCAAGTGTCTTTGCTTCAGCAACAAGGAATAACACCTACTGAGTTGATGGCCTCAAGCTACCACAATATCACCAGAAATGTTAATACAAGCAGTCAAAAGAAATGATACTCAATTATAGGTGACATTTTTCGGAGTCACCACCCAACTAAGTCGGCCAAAGAGAAAGTATGTCAAAATAAAAGAGCTATCCTCACCAATCCCACATTTTTAGGTAACCTTTGGCATGACTCATGTCTGCTATTCACCTCCAAGAATGCAACTGTGGATGCAACATCATCTTTACTGGTGAAGATAAGGCTACAAGCGTTTGACTGAGTGTGTGTGCGTGCTTGCTTGTGCTTGTAAGCAAGGATGGTTGGGCTATTGTGTTTTGTAAGCACAAACTTGTTTGCGAGAATCACTATTACGATGCTCGAGTTGTTGAAGCTTTGAAACTTCTTTGGTGCTTCTTCTTTTTTTTTTTTTATTTTTTTCGTTGTGAAATATTTATTTTCCAAAAGTAATTTAGGGGTGTGATCTTTGTACATAATGCCACCCAAATGCTATATCCGGGATATGGAGTTATCCATACGTTTGGGTATTTCGGACATTTCGGACATTTCACCCAGCCGTACTTTTGTAATTCTACGAATCAACAATGCATCTGCGTTTGACACATGTCCACTCTGATTTGCTCCTAAGTATTGTCCCAACACGTGGTACTGACTTTGGATTTAGTGTTCTGATCGCTAAGGACGTGTTTGTTAACAACCAAACATGCTCGCCTCCGTTTTACTAATTCGATTATTCAAGGGAGACATAATGGCAATAGATATGAACAAAATAACATGATAAATCTTTTTTAAGACAAGTAAAAATTATTTTCCTTTGCTTATTTTCACCCCAACAACAAAAAAAAAAAAAAAAGGAGGAAAAAAAACTGGAAGTGGCCAACCAAACGCTACTCAACGTGGGGCCCCTAGGCGACTACGTGGCAAAGATCTTCAGCCACGACAACCCCAGTAGCCCGTCCAGATGGTTTTCCCCTGTTGTGAAAGAAACGTGTACGAATTTACAAAAATTACCCTGGAACAGTCCAAACAGTCCCCTCACCGTCTCTCTCTCTCCCGTGTCTCACAGAGGACAAAGATCCTCTGTCCATGGAAGACACATTTGTCAGTCCTTACAACCAAAAATTCCAAAACAATGAAAGGTTGAATTCAACCTACACTCCTGCCCCGCTGCCTGCTGCTACCTGCAACATGAGGCAGACGGTGGGGCAGTAGCGCAGCCTGCTACCTGCTACATGAGGCAGACAGTGGAGCAGGAGTGCAGGACGTGGTGTCAGCGACGAGCCTGTGATAGTAGCTTTGAAAATGGTGTTCAGAGGCTGGTTGGTCAGAGGACGTTGGCTGTCTTCTGGTATCTCCGCACTGATATTTTGCCGTGAAACAATGCCTGATTTAACTGAAATTTCACATCTTTATCTAATATATACAGAAAAGAAAAACATGGCTGGGTATTCGATGAAGGTACAAAGCATATGAGTTTTGCACAGAAATCAAATAATTAAAAAAAAATCTTCCATTAATCTCAACCTTATTAACACTTGAATTTTGTTTCCATGTCTAGCAACCTGTTGATCATGAGTTTGACGTTTGCTGGACATGACAGGCAATATTTTCTATAAACTTTCTTGTCCACCGAAGACGCAGTGGCGAGGGAGCACAGATTGTTTTGCCGTTTAACTGAGGCAGGAGCGTACTGGAGCGTGCAGGAGCGCATGCAACAATGTTACGGCATTGCCGTTACTTGGAGGAGCTCAGATTGCAGAGACGGATGAGAGACACTGCGCAGTCTGCTCATAAGGAGCACGTTTGTCCTTTTTGGGCCTTGCAGGCCCTACGGACCTGGATATGTCTATGCATCTCTGGCGAGTTAATTGTGAGATTACCTAACTTTTCATTAATTTGCTAATTTATCAATTAATAACTCTTCCCTTTTTGCTATTCTTTTCTTTCTCATTCATTTTTTTTTCACACTTTATTTCTCTCAAAATAACTATTGGCACATAAAGACATAGTAAGATAATAAAATTAGATATGTTATCTTTTTTTTCAATAAAAAAATGAATACCAAGCACACACAAATAATTGCTTTTAAAACTTAATTATTATAATTCAGATTATTTTCATTACCTTTAATATAACACAACTAAGAAAATGTCAGCTTAATTTTGATAAGCTCATTGATGTAGGCTTATATCAATAGGCTTTGTGAGATTCACTTATATTGAATTTTTTTTATGAATTCTTAATTAGACTAATTAAGAAAAACATGAGTTTTTAAGAGTATTGGGTTATGTGGATTGATATTATATATGATGATTTAATATATGATGATTTAACATTTAGATTAGAGTCAAAAAGTTTCAAATATAAAAGGTTTGTAGTAGTGGCTTATTACCCCAGTGGCCCCTACAGGTTAACGTATAGGAGTTTTTGTGGCAGGAGCCTGGGAGCTAGGAGTGCAGGACGAGGCAGCAGTCGGCGTTTTAAGAAATTCAAAAGTGGAGTGAAGGTATATGAGTACGACGACAAACGACAGGCATTGCCACCTCACGAGCTCGTCCAAGGGATTGATAGGACTCTTTAAGTAAAGGGATCTCACCGGGTAGCCAGCGTAAAACCGGTTTATTAAATAGTTCAGCCTAACAAGTTTTAACTTTATTTATTAAATAGTTCAGATTTTATAACGTGAACTGACTGTAAGGAGTGTGCTAATATAGATATAGAAACATAATTATATATATGCTAATAAATTTTTTATTGCTTAAACTAAGTTATAAATATATATATCAAGAAATTGAACGAAAATTTTGTATGACTTTTTTTTATTTTGAGATATGGGCCCTAAACAAAAAAGAGCAAAGAAGAAAAACTTATTTTTATGCTATTAAATTATCTTTTTCACTCATTTTCTTTTCTACTGTTTAGAAAGAAAATTACGGAAGGAATGGAGAGTTTATGACAATGAAAGGAGTGTCTCAAAAGGTTCGGACTCACAATGTATCGTTTTCATTTGGGTAGCCAACGTCTTTTAGAAATATCACTCCATGTATTATTACATAACTGTCTGTTTTTCTCCTCGTGACGTTCTATTATAAATAGGTGCCTCGGCTTGCGCATCTCTCTGCCCTCTTCTTCTCTGGAAAATGCCCTCGCCCTCCCGTCTCTCCTCTCTGCCTTCTTCTTCTCATGGCATCTAACAGCTTTTTTCCTCCATCTGCATCAGATTTGATGCAGAAGGTCTTGGCTGAAAACTGTATTTCCTTTCACTGTTTTGAATCCCTATATACTGCTATGGTGACGGTTTATGTTCCTTCTTTTTACAACTCGTACGAAAATCATCCGAATGTTTTGGCAATTTTTGATAATGTTCAATCAATTTCCACACCGCTGCATGTTACTGCAGAGCATGGAAACGTAGAGTTGTTTCTTGAAATATTAAATCTACGGCCTCATTTTGCCAGAAAAAGGTAAAATCGAAATGACGCCTCTACACAATGCTGTTATTGAGGATGATATATTCCTTCTTGGTAAGTTTCTGGATGTTCATCTAAAATATTTTTTTGATGTTACTTTTTCATCTCAAAATGTGTTCCAAATTGCAATAGAAAACGACCGAGTCAAAAGTTTTAACTTTCTAGTAAAGAGACTAAACGTTTTTTTTTCAACTCTTTAGATACTTTATCCATCATTTCTGCTGTTGAAATTTTGAAAATGAGAAACAGAAGAAGGGAAGAGCTGCTAACAGTGGTTCAAAGGAAGGTAGACGCTTTGCTTCGGCCCAGCAACACTCAAGGTACGAACCCCAAAGTTAGTGGACGCATGGAAGAGAATGTAGAAGAAGTGCAGCAAGTTGCACCGCAGCAGCAAATGATTGTGGAAGCCCGGGGGAGGCGGGCGAGGCACGGCAACAGCGGCTTTTGGCTGAAGCACAAGATAATCAGCCAGTACAGGAGAAAATCGGACTTGTTCGTTATTGCTTATCATCCTTTTTATGATTACGTGCCTTACTGCATTATGCGCTCCTCCAGGAGAAGTGTGGGCAGAATCAGTTGCTGAACACCACCTTGCAGGGACCTCGGTTTTGCAACGTGAACGTTTGATTATTCTTGCAATCGTAACTAGGGTATCAATGTTTTGGTCCGTGCCTAAATTAGTCTCTCTCTTTCCAAAAGGTTTTAAAAATGCATTTTGCTTTTTATTTCCAGTTTAGTTGATGACTCTTTACTTTTGTAAATGTTTGTGGTATTATTCAAATGAAGAAACAATGACTACCTGGAAAGAGTAGTGGGAAGAGGTTTAGTTGGAAAGGAATAGTAGTTGATGTTTTATTGTTTTAATCGTGTTTTATTTTAGTTTATTGGCAGCATGTTTTGAATTTTGTATTAACTGCCTTAACGTTATTGTAAACAATTTAATTTTATTATTGTTGGAATTTCATTCACATCAGTTCATACCTATATACTAATTATAAACAAACAAAGGAGACAACAATAGCACTTACAACCTCGAGTTTGATGGAACCGCAGGCGATTGCACCGCTTAATGGACAGCTCTTCATGTGTTTAGGAAAAGAAAAAAACTGGTTAAGAACAAAGGAGGACAATTGTAAAAAATCCAAGCCAAGTGCTTGGAAAATAACAATAAAAACTGGATAAACACTGGTGGTGTGTTTATGAGTTGCTGTTGACGCATGTGGAGGACGGAAGAGTAACGTGGACGACGGAAGAAAGGACTCTGCAGGTTTCTTGCCAGATGTCTGTTCTCTTCCTCTCCGGCCACAAGAGCATACGAGTTCCAGTTTTGGCATCGTGAGTTAATACGTTATATTGTTGTGTATGTTTCATCATATAAGCGGGTTTGCTATTCTTGTCGCTAAAGTTGGCCTTTTAAGGAATTGGCCCGTGACATCGAGCCGTACTTTTGTACTTCTACGTATCAACAATGCATATGCGTTTGACACATGTCCACTCTGATTTGCTCCTAATTATTGTCGCAACACGTGCTACTGAGTTTGGATTCTGATCGCTAAGGACGTGCTTGTTAACAAGCAAACATGCTCTCCTCCGTTTTACTAATTCGATTATTAAAGGGGGACATAATGGCAATAGATATGAACAAAATAACATGATAAATCGTTTTAAGACAATTAAAAATTGTTTTCCTTCCCTTATTTTCATCTCAACAACCAAAAAAAAAAAAGAAAAAGGAAAAAAACTGGAAAGAGCCAACCAAACGCTACTCAACGTGGCCCCCAGACGTCTACTTGGCAAAGATCTTCACCCACGACAACCTCAGTAGTCCGTCAAGATAGTTTTCCCCTTGTTGGGGAAGATACGGGTACGAATTTACAAAATTACTCTGGAACAGGGTAGCGGTGCTCAAGCGTAATACATTTTTTTTTTTCAAATCCAAACAGTCTTCTCACCGTCTCTCTCTCTCCCGTGTCTAACAGAGGATAGAGATGCTCTGTCCACGGAAGATACATTTGTCAGTCCTTACAACCAAAAATTCATAAGGCGTGGGATAAAAACAATGAAAGCGGCCTACATTTGAAAGAAACAACCTATGCTCCTGCCTCGCTACCTCCTGCTACCTGCTACAGGAGGCAGACGGTGGGGCAGGGGCGCAGGACGTAGTGTCAGCGACGAGCTTGTGATAGGAGCTTTGGAAATGTTGTTCACGAGCCTGTGATAGGACGTTGACTGTCTTCTGGCATCTATGCACTGCCGTGAAACAATGCCTGATTTAACTGAATTTTTACGACTTTATCTAATATACATAGAAAAGAAGAGACAATGCTGGGCATTCGTGGAAGGTACAAAGCATATGAGTTTTGCACGGAAATCAAATGATTAAACAAATTCTTCCATCAATTTCAACCTTATTGACATTTGAATTTTTGTTTCCATGTCTAGCAACCCATCAAAATTTGGTTTCTTCTTATTTGAAAGAAATCTATTGATCATGCGTTTGACGTTTGCTGGACATGACATGCAATATTTTCAAAAATCTTTCTTGCCCACTGACAGACGCAGTGGCGTGGGAGCACAGATTGTTTTGTCATTTTAACTTGAGGCAGGAGCCTAAGAGTGCAGGAGAAGGCAGGAGCGTACTGGAGCGTACTGGAGCGTGCAGGAGCGCATGCAGCAACGTTACAGCATTGCCGTTACTTGGAGGAGCTCATATTGCAGAGAGGTTGGCTGAAAGATGCCTGTGCAGTATGCTCATAAGGAACATGCTTGTCCTTTTTGGGCCTTGCAGGCCCTACAAACCTACATAAGTCTGCCACCTCCGCCACAGGGACCACGCTTGTGCTTTGTGGCTACCAATGTCGCAAAAGACGTGCGACTTAATTGTGACATTACCTAATTTTTCATTAACTTGTTAATCTATTAATTAATTACTCTTCCATTTTTACTATTTTTCTCTTTCTCATTCATATATTTTACTTTTGCACACTCTATTTTGCTCAAAATAATTATTGACACATAGAGGCACATGTTAAGATAATTAAATTAGATCTGTGATCTTTTTTTATAAAAAAATCAATACCAAGAGCACCCAAATGATATGTATTTGTAATAATGTGGTAATTTTCATTGTTTAATTCAATAGATAAATAATTTGTACTAAGATGATGATGTTAATTGATCTAATTTGAAGTCATAATTACAAAGAGAAAGAAAAAGATAATTAACAATACATATAAATAACTAATAATCATAAAATAATTCATATATATTTGGACACAATGAAAAACTATTTAATTAGGTTGTTAATTATGATGTCGATTATGGTTAATCAAGCCTTTCTTGAATTTAAAAAGTACAACACTTAGAATGGGGTAATTTATTCCTGCATAGTCGTTCCTGAGCTTCCAATGTTTGCTTAAGGTATCGAAGTCAAAACTGCAGAGTCGTCTGCCACACCATACCTGCATAGTCGCAGCAGCAGACTTGCAGGACATTTCTGAAGAGCAAAAACGTGAGACGTGGGACAGAGAGAGTGATGGCGAGGTGAGCTGGCCTCTCTCTGAGCTCCTCGTACCTTAACCCAAAGATGCCTCTTTTTGCAATCTGTAGTCTGCGCGTTTATGCTGATACACTGCACTCCTGCACTCCTGCACTCCTGCCTCTGGATAAGAACAAATCTTTTCTGCCACCCTGTACAGCGGGTCAGAAGTCTTTTGACTGGCCATAAAACTACAACTACATTTTCTGACGGACTTGCCAACAACTCTTGATCTTCTAACTTTTGAGACACGTCTTCTTCTTAGCTTCTGCCATTCCTCTCTGATTTATGCGCTACTTTCTTTATTTTTTGCTTTTATCCCATGCCTGATGCATTCATCCAACATGACAATAACAACAAATTGCTTTAACAACTGACAATGTACCTTCGTGAACCGATGATATGTGAAAGGCTAAAAGTATGACACGGGAGAGAGAGAGTTGGTGAGGGAGACAGAGGGCAATGTTTGGATTTGAATAAGAAATTATATCTCAGTTTTCTGATTTGACATAACGAGAGGGATAGAGTCCTTCATTCTCGTACTATTACAGGAAACCTGCGCAGAGCCCTTATGATTCAGTAGAAGAGGGACGGATCAATAGCGTGGCCCATTTTCTTTGTAAACACACACGGGAATCACCATTGCTCCTCTCCTTGTATGCTTGGTTGGCTTGATGAATCAAATCAAGATTTATTCAGTTTTTATTGTCGTTCTCCAAGCATTCTACGTTGGAGTTTTCAAATAATGTGCCATCTTGAAGTTCACTGGACGTTATTAACAATATTTTTAAAAAGAAAATAGATAATTGTATATTACCTTTTGAAAACTCTTTTAGCAAAACTAGGCCGAAGAATAACTGAAACATAATTCTATAAATAATCTAGTAGCAACCACAATAGGTAATTAAATGGAAATTCAAAAACATTACCGCAGTGATGTAACCTCTTTTTTTTTTTTTTTTTTTTGCATGTTTCACGATTACCCCAAATGAATTTATGATGAATCAAACCTTTTTTATATTTCACAATTGTGTCGGTGTTCCCATTTGAACCTCTTCTATCCTTCATGAAAAAATCTTTCATCATTCCTCATCAAAGATGACCTCCTTAGAAGACATGGCAACAATTTACAATCCGAATGTACATATTGGATGAAAGAACAATTGAGAAAAAAATAGAAAAAATTAATTGCCTGCTTCTTAAGATTTCATTACACCTCCTGTAGGTTCGGCTCAGAGATGACGTGCTGTCAACGATGAGTCTATGATAGGAGCTTTCGAAATTGATCTTCTGCAAGACTTTGGGCTGTCCTCTGATATCCCATTCATTCCTTGATCTTTTGCCGTGAAACAATGTCTGCTAAACTCAAATTTAACAACTTTATTTAATAGGTATATAAAATAAGGAATATGGTTGGGTATTTGTTAAATGTAAAAAGCATATAAAGTTTTACATCGAAATCAAATAATTAAACAATCTGTTCCATCAATTTCAGCCTTATTGACATGAGTTTGACATTATATTAATGCGCAAAAATTCTAGCCTTAGCATGGGGACTCTGATGTGAATTGCATGAGCACCGCATGTGACACGCTATGGACATATGATCTCATGCCTCCAAGAAACGGAAACATAAAGATACTTACAAAGAAAAAATATGGAAGGAGAGGAAGAGAACAGACATCTGGCAACACGCGTAGAGAGAGAAAGATCATGTTAGTAGGTGAGCTGATGTCCTTACATGAAAATAATGTTTGGATGTGAGAAAGACACGTCACTGTCACTCGTATCATTATAAGAAACCTACAAAGTCTTTTCTTCCCTAATTATTGTTATTATAAAAGATACGAAAAAATAACTCACTTACGGAAGTAAGGTATTTTTAAATAAAGGAAAATATAGTACAGAAGGTTTACAGCTTCTGAAGATTTCTCATTTCACAGCTGTCCTCATTTTACAGCTGTCCAATTTCTCCTTCCCGTTTTATTACAAAAGATGCCTCACCTCTCTTTTCTTTTCTAGTAAAAACCCTTGCTTTCCCGTCTCATCTATCTGCCCTCTTCTTCTGTATCTTCCTCCCCTCTCTTTTGCTTAGGGTGTGTAACGACAAACGACTATGTTGCAGCGCGTCCTACTCTCCTCTCTTGCATTCTGTGCTGCAGCAAAAGCCTCACTGCTACGGGCTAAAGGACAGTGCTAGTACACTGTAGCCTATATAAAATAATCACATTTTTTATAAAATCAATAATTTAACTATTAAATTACTTAATTTTTCATTAACTTGCTAATCTATTAATTGATTACTCTTTCATTTTTACTATTTTTCTTTTTCTCATTCATACTTTTTACTTTGGCATACTCTGTTTCTCTCAAAATAATTATTGACACTTAAGGCACATGTTAAGATAATTAAATTAGCTATGTGAGAGAGTAAGAGTGAGACGTTCGGAGGTAAACTGGCCAGCTTCTGGAATATTCTTTTCAACATTCTTCTCATAGCGCCCTTATATACTGCCATACCATCCCATCTCAAACCCGTGCCTCTTTGCTTTAGATAAAACTCTCGTCTCTCAATTCTTTGTCATCTTTTCTCTCCCCCCAATGTCGTCTCCAAAAGCTTTTTTCTTGTAAGAACATCACATGATGTGATGCAAACAATTTTAAATGAAAAAGGTATTTCTTTCCAAAGTTTTCAAAGGTTATATCATATCAGTGTTAGATAAGCTTGATGATTTTTATGGACTCTATCACTCCGGTTCTAAAATTTTGAAGATTTTTGATTATGATGTAGCATTGTCCTTTGCATGTTGCTGCAAACGTACACTCCTTCTAACAATGTTTTTTACATTGCCTTCACAAATGATCGAATACTGGTTCAAAGGGTTAGTATTCTTTTTGAATCGTTAAATACTGCAATCATTATTTTGGCTATAGATGTTTTTGAGATGAGAAATAGTGAAGGATAGGAGGTGCTCGAAATAATGAAAGAGAAGGAGAAGAAGGCGTTGAAGCCCAGCGTGCCAAAGCAGGACTTGGAAGCTCAAGGGGGCGAGGCAGTCGAAGGGCAGAGGCAACAACAGACACAACAACGTTTTATAGAGATGCTCCTGTATCCAATCCCGGGGGCAGGGGCAACAGCAAACACAACAAGTTTCGGCTCCCGTAGCTCCTGTTCCCGGGAGTCCTGTACCCACTCCCGGGAACAGGGGCAACAGCAAACGGAGGAGGAGGCATAGCGGGCACGATAGGAACGGGCACTAGAGGAGAAGGCTTTCCTTGTAAGATTACACTATTTTTTTTCATTTTTTAAAAGATTGTTGACATCTTTTTCTAATGCTAAGTCAAAACTATCAGGAAAGTGTCAAAACATAGCCACAGCTCCTCGATCCTTTTAAAGCATAGCCAAAATTTGCCACCACCGAAGGAAATCAAAATTTTACCTTATTGATGTTTATAATGACGGCTTTGTTGACTGTGCTAGTCGATCTTCCGTCATTGCAAATATATCAAGAGTAAGGTAAAATTTTGAGTGTTGCTGCCGGTGCATCGGGTAGAGAACAATGTTACATCATGATCAAAAATCTTTAAAATCTTTGGATTGGAGTAGTAAAGTTCATAAAAATCGAGTTACTTGAGACACTGGTATGATATAACCTTTGAAAGCTTTCAAAAGAAATATATTCTTTTTTAGAAAGTTTTGCATCACATCATATATTGTTGCTAGAAAAAAGTTTTGCAGACGACACTGGGAAAGAAAGAAGAGGACAACATTGGGGGAGAGAGAAGGGGACAGTGTCGTGGCATAACTCTATTATTATAAGTATTATAGTTTTTGTTAAAATAAGTATTTTGGAGTATTCTTGCGTGGGCTTTTGTGCAAGTGACACTCAAATACATTATGCCTAACTAGAAGGGTAAGATAATAATTGCCTAAAGGCCTTGTAAATTGGGAAATCCCGCACAAGGGAACCTTAGTCTGGTTTTATGCAGAAATATTGTGTTTCCTTTGGTGCTGTGTCCTTTGTAGATGCAGAAGTGTTGTGTCCTCTAAATGCAAGTGTTTAGTTTTCATGCTAATGTTGAGATACCGTTTTCCCTTAAATGTAGTTGGTTCTCATATGTTTATTTACTTTTATATAATTTGTTAATAGTATGGGGTTGTTATTTGGAGATTTTATACTGGCGGTTAGTTTAAATTAATTGTTTGTTGTGCATTTTAAATTGTTGTTTGAAGAAGATTGTAATAAAATAGCTAAAAAGAAGGGAAAGGGAATTACCCACTACAGTTCCGTCGGTGACAATTTTTGGAGTCACCACCCAACTAAGTCGGCCAAAGAGAAAATATGTCAAAATGAAAAAGCTATCCTCGCCAATCCCACATTTTTAGTGACCTTTGGCATGACTGTGGATGCAACATCATCTTTACCATCTTTACTGGTGAAGATAAGGCTGCAAGCGTTTGACTCTGCGTGCGCGCTTGCTTGTGCTTGTAAGCAAGGATGGTTGGGCTATTGTATTTTGTAAGTTGCGACAATCACTACTATGATGCTCGAGTTGTTGAAGCTTCGAAACTACTCTAGTGCTTTTTTTTTTTTATCTTTTTTTAGTTGTTAAATATTTATTGTCCAAAAGTAATTTAGGGATGTAGATCTTACATAATGCCACCCAAATGCTATATCCGGGGTATGGAGTTATACATAAGTTTGGGTATTTCGGACATTTCAGCCAGCCGTACTTTTGTACTTCTTTGTAATCAAGAATGCATCTGCCTTTGAAACATGCCCACTTTGATTTGCTTCTAATTATTGTCCCAACACGTGGTACTGACTTTGGATTTAGTCTTCTGATCGCTAAGGTCGTGTTTGTTAACAACCAAACATGCTCGCCTCCGTTTTACTAATTCGATTATTGAAGGGAGACATAATGTCAATAGATATGAACAAAATAACATGATAAATCGCTTTAATACAATTAGAAATTATTTTCCTTTGCTCATTTTCACCCCAGCAACCAAAAAAAAAGAAAAAAGGAGGAAAAAAACTGGAATTGGCCAACCAAACGCTACTCAAGGTGGGGCCCCTAGGAGTCTACCTGGCAATGATCTTCACCCACGACAACCCCAGTAGCCCGTCAAGATGGTTTTCCCTTTGTTGTGGAAGATACGGGTACGAATTTACAAAAATTGCTCTGGAACAGGATAACGGTGCTCAAGCGTAATAATTTTTTTTTTTTTCCAAATCCAAACAGTTCCCTCAACGTTTCTCTCTCTCCCGTGCCTCACAGAGGATAGAGATCCTCTGTCCACGGAAGATATATTTGTCAGTCCTTACAACCAAAAAGCAGGCAAAATGCCTGAGGCGTGAGAATTTTGTAGTCTAGCAACACAGAAAAATTTGGTTTCTTCTTATATGAAAGAAACAACCTGCGCTCCTGCCCCGCTGCCTCCTGCTGCCTGCAACATGAGGCAGACGGTGGGACAGGAGCGCAGCCTGCTACCTGCTACATGAGGCAGACAGTGGGGCAGGAGTGCAGGACGCGGTGTCAGCGACGAGCGTATGATAGGAGGTTTGGAAATGGTGTTCACAGGCCGGCTGGTCAGGGGACGTTGGCTGTCTTCTGGTATCTATGCACTGCCGTGAAACAATGGCTGATTTAACTGAATTTTCACAACTTTATCTAATATACATTGAAAAGAAGAAACAATGTTGGGTATTCCTTGAAGTTACAAAGCATATGAGTTTTGCACGGAAATCAAATAATTAAACAAATTCTTTCACCAATTTCAACCTTATTGACTTTTGAATTTTGTTTCCATGTCTAGCAACCCATCAAAATTTGGTTTCTTCTTATTTGAAAGAAATCTATTGATCATGAGTTTGACGTTTGCTGGACATGACATGCAATAATAATTATAAACCAACAAAGGAGACAATAATAGCACGAACAACCTCTAGTTCGATGGAACCGTAGGTGATTGCACCACTTAATGGACAGCTCTTCATTTGTTTAGGAAAAAATAAAAAACTGGTTAAGAACAAAGGAGGATATTGTGAAAAATCCAAGCCAAGTGCTTGGAAAATAACAATAAAAATTGGATAAACACTGTTGGTGCCGGAGTTGCAAAAAAAAAAACCTAAAAGCAAAGTAACAGACTATGTTATTGACGCATGTACCATATTAAGAGGAAAGGAAACATAGAGGACTCTGCTATTGATGCATGTCCAACTAGACGATAACATTTAAATGAAATATGAAAAAGTTAATCTTCGTACCTTATCTTTTAACATTAAAACCATCTAAAGTATCAATAATTTGCTTCTCATGGAACTTACAGTGAAAGATAGAGATGTACCTAAACCTTCCGGAACTAATTTAAAAGTATAGCATTTCAAGAATGAATTTGAATAAAAAATAATTAAGCACCAAAAGAACTCGTCCTCTTTCCAAAGCTTAATTTGGGTCCTGTAAAGAGCCTTGCATTCAACCTCTCCGCGTATATTGTTATAGGCTATCCAAATTGCTTTCCTTCCCTTCCAATCCTCGCATATCTCCTCAACGTATATGCTTTCCATATGTTTCATACTTGCCTTCCATTTTGCTTCCACATATTTTGGTTTTGGCTACACCTTTAGCTTTTTCATTCTAAAGATAATCCAAAGTCATGCCCAGTTAAAAGGGAAAAAATGAGACGAATTAGCACTGCCATTTACCCCGTAACAGTGAGGCTCCTGCTGCAGCACAGATTGTAGAGACGCCTGCAGCAGCTCCCTCTCTGTGGCCTCTCTCTCTCTCTCTCTCGTGTTAAAGTGGAGGTGCTGTAGGACGAGCCGCAACAGTTGTACAGGCGGAGCCCACAGCCTCTTCTAAGAAAGTTAAAAGAGACTTTCATCGGAGGACTTTATTCTACCGGCTACCCACTAGAGAGAGAAAGATCATGCTGTAGGACGTGCTGCAACAGTTGTACAGGCGGAGCCCACTCATCGGAGGACTTTATTACTGTCCCCTGCTACCGGCTACCCACTAGAGAGAGAAAGATCATGTACTGCTGCTCTGGTGTCCATTCTTTTGAGGGAAGGACGGAAGGAGAGGAAGAGAACAGACATCTGGCGACACGCGTAGAGAGAGAAAGATCATGTTCAGCAAGTCAGCGGATGTCCTGCGTGAAAATAATGTTTGGATGTGAGAAAAATACGTTGCTCATACCATTGCAAGAAACCTGCTGAGTCCTTTAAAATAGATCTTTATAAAAGTTCTGTTTATTACCTCAATTATTTGAAACTTTAAAATAAAATTTTAATATAAGATTAAGATTAAGATCTAGATTCAAGGAGGATATTTCTTTTTCATAAATACAGATTCATGTCAAAAATATTTTTCTATATTAAGATACATAAATTTTTTTAGTTAGATAAAGAATATGAAAAATGAGCTTTAGATATAATACCCTATTAGACAAAGAAGCCCTCTTGCCCATAACAGTTCTACTTAGCTACTAGTAAATTGACAAATCAGGATAAAGGACTTATTTAGAAAAACGTGATAAAAGTTTTATGTTACCCGAATTTGAATTTTGTTTTTCTAGGCCTAGCAATTCAAAAAAAATTTGGTTTTTCCTTATTTAGAAGAAACAACCTGTGCTTTTGTGGTAGGAGGCGGTGGGGTAGGAGCGCATGCGATTGGACTTTTCCAGATGGCAACACTACTTGAAAAATCCAAGCAAGTGCTTAATAATAAAAACTGGCTAAACACCGGTGGTGCCCGTGTGTGTTTACAAGTCACAAGAAAAAAGACCTAAAAGCAAAGTAATGGACTATACCCATATAGCGTATTAGGGAGAGAGGAAACGTGCAGAACAGAAGCAAGGACTCTGTTTCTTGTAATAGTAATAGTATGAGCGACGTCTCACGACCAAGCATTATCTTTCACTCTTTACGAGCCAGGCAGACATCTGTTGCAGTGAAGAGAGGGCTGCAACAGTAGTCCGCCTGGCTCGTTAATCCTCTGCAAAAATCTTGGTTTTCTGAATTGAAATAAAAAAGAAGTTATAACGTAAAGATAAGCCACTGGACTGTGAATCACGCGACCCCCGCCAGGCAAGCTGGCCTAGCTTCTGAGAAAAAGATAACACTGATCTGAAGACAACGATTTTTTTGGCTGTTAAGGCTTGCAGGAGGGGTCAGATTTTTGAGCGAGAGAGCCAACTCAACCCGCTTCTGGAAGATTCCTCATTTCACAACTGTCCTCATTTTGTAGCTGTCCAATTTCTCCTTCCCGTTTTATTACAAAAGATGCCTCCCCTCTTTTTCTTTTCTGGTAAAAACCCTTGCTTTCCCGTCTCATCTACCTGCCCTCTTCTTCTGTGGAAAAAACCATCTTCCTCCCCTCACTTTTGCTTAGGGTTTGTAACGAGCCAGGCAGACAACTATGTTGCAGCACGTCCTACTCTCCTCTCAACATTTTGTGCTGCAGCAAAAGCCTCACTGGCACGGGTCAAAGGACAGTGCTATTACACTATGGCCTATATAAAATAATCACATTTTTTATAAAATCAATAATTTAACTATTAGATTACTTAATTTTTCATTAACTTACTAATCTATTAATTGATTACTCTTTCATTTTTACTATTTTTCTTTTTCTCATTCATACTTTTTACTTTTGCATACTCTGTTTCTCTCAAAATAATTATTGACACTTAAAGGCACATGTTAAGATAATCAAATTAGCTATGTGAGAGAGTAAGAGCGAGACGTTCGGAGGTAAACTGGCCAGCTTCTGGAATATTCTTTTCAACATTCTTCTCACAGCGCCCTTATATACTGCCATACCATCCCATCTCAAACCCGTGCCTCTTTGCTTTAGATAAAACTCTCGTCTCTCAATTCTCTGTCCTCTTCTCTCTTCCCCCTATGTCATCTGCAAAAGCTTTTACTGCAAGAACATCGCATGATGTGATGCAAACAATTTTAAAGGAAAAACGTATTTCCTTCAAAAGTTTTCAAAGGTTATATCATATCAGTGTTAGATAAGCCTGATAATTTTTATGAACTCTATCACTTTGGTCCTAAGATTTTGAAGATTTTTGATCATGATGTAGCATTGTCCTTTGCATGTTGCTGCAAAGGTACACTCCTTCTAACAACGTTTTTCACGTTGCCTTCACAAATGATCAAATACTGGTTCAAAGAGTTAGCCTTCTTTTTGAATCGTTAAATACTGCAACCATTATTTTGGCTGTAGATGTTTTTGAGATGAGAAATAGTGAAGGGCAGGAGGTGCTCGAAATAATGAAAGAGAAGGAGAAGAAGGCGTTGAAGCCCAGCGCGCCAAAGCAGGACCTGGAAGCTCAAGGGGGCGAGGCAGTTGGAGGACAGGGGCAACAACAGACACAACAACGTTTTATAGAGATGCTCCTGTATCCAATCCCGGGGGCAGGGGCAACAGCAAACACAACAAGTTTCGGCTCCCGTAGCTCCTGTACCCACTCCCGGGAACAGGGGCAACAGCAAACGGAGGAGGAGGCATAGCGGGCACGACAGGAACGGGCACTAGAGGAGAAGGCTTTCCTTGTAAGATTACACTATTTTTTTTTACATTTTTTTAAAGATTGTTGACATCTTTTTCTAATGCTATGTCAAAACTATCAGGAAAGTGTCAAAACATCGCCACAGCTCTTTAATCCTTCTAAAGCATAGCCAAAATCTGCCACCACCGAAGGAAATCAAAATTTTACCTTACTGATGTTTATAATGACGGCTTTGTTGACTGTGTTAGTTGATCTTTCGTCATTGCAAATATCATCAAGAGTAAGGTAAAATTTTGAGTGTTGCTGCCAGTGTAATGGAGAGGACAATGTTACATCATGATCAAAAATCTTTAAAATCTTTGGATTGGAGTAGTAAAGTTTATAAAAATCGAGTTACTTGAGACACTAATATGATATAATCTTTGAAAGCTTTCAAAAGAAATATATTCTTTTTTAAAAAATTTTGCATCACATTATATAATGTTGTTAGAAAAAAGTTTTGCAGGGAAAAAAAGAAGAGGACAACATTGGGGGAGAGAGAAGGGGACAGTGTCGTGGCATAACTCTATTAGTATAAGTATTATAGTTTTTGCTAAAATAAGTGTTTTGAAGTGCTCTTGCGTGGGCTTTTGTACAAGTGACACTCAAATACATTATATGTAACTAGAAGGGCAAGATAGTAATTGTCTAAAGTCCTTGTAAATTGGGAAATCCCGCACAAGGGAACCTTAGCCTAGTTTTATACATAAATATTGTGTTTCCTTTGGTGTTGTGTCCTGTAAATGTAAGTGTTTAGTTTCCACGTTGATGTTGGTTCTCATGTGTTTATTTACCCTTATGTAATTTGTTAATAGTCCGGAGGTTGTTATTTGGAGATTCTATATTGGTGGTTAGTTTAAATTAATTGTTTGTTGTGCATTTTAAATTGTTGTTTGAAGAAGATTGTAATAGAATAGCTAAAAAGAAGGGAAAGGGAATTACCCACTACAGTTCCGTGGTTGACAATTTTTGGAGTCACCACCCAACTAAGTCGGCCAAAGAGAAAATATGTCAAAATGAAAAAGATATCCTCGCCAATCCCACAATTTTAGTGACCTTTGGCATGACTGTGGATGCAACATCATCTTTACCATCTTTACTGGTAAAGATAAGGCTGCAAGCGTTTGACTCTGCGTGCGCGCTTGCTTGTGCTTGTAAGCAAGGATGGTTGGGCTATTGTATTTTGTAAGTTGCGACAATCACTACTATGATGCTCGAGTTGTTGAAGCTTCGAAACTACTCTAGTGCTTTTTTTTTTTTTTTTATCTTTTTTTAGTTGTTAAATATTTATTGTCCAAAAGTAATTTAGGGATGTAGATCTTACATAATGCCACCCAAATGCTATATCCGGCTATGGAGTTATACATAAGTTTGGGTATTTCGGACATTTCAGCCAGCCGTACTTTTGTACTTCTTTGTATCAACAATGCATCTGCCTTTGACACATGTCCACTCTGATTTGCTCCTAATTATTGTCCCAACACGTGGTACTGACTTTGGATTTAGTCTTCTGATCGCTAACGTCGTGTTTGTTAACAACCAAACATGCTCGCCTCCGTTTTACTAATTCGATTATTAAAGGGAGACATAATGTCAATAGATATGAACAAAATAACATGATAAATCGCTTGAAGACAATTAAAAATTATTTTCCTTTGCCCATTTTCACCCCAGCAACCAAAACAAAGAAAAAAGGAGGAAAAAAACTGGAAGTGGCCAACCAAACGCTACTTAACGTGGGCCACCTAGGCGTCTACTCAATGTGGAAGATACGGGTACGAATTTGCAAAAATTACTCTGGAACAGGATAACGGTGCTCAAGCGTAATAATTTTTTTTTCCAAATCCAAACAGTTCCCTCAACGTTTTTCTCTCTCCCGAGACTCACAGAGGACAGAGATCCTCTGTCTACGGAAGATACATTTGTCAGTCCTTACAACCAAAAAGCAGACAAAATGCCTGAGGCGTGAGAATTTTGTAGTCTAGCAACACGTAAAAATTTGGCTTCTTCTTATTTGAAAGAAACAACCTACGCTTCTGCCCCGGTGCCTCCTGCTACCTGCAACACGAGGCAGACGGTGGGACAGGAGCGCAGCCTGCTACCTGCTACATGAGGGAGACAGTGGGGCGGGAGCCCAGGACGCGGTGTCAGCGACGAGCGTATGATAGGAGGTTTGGAAATGGTGTTCACAGGCTGGCTGGTCAGGGGACGTTGGCTGTCTTCTGCTATCTATGCACTGCCGTGAAACAACGCCGGATTTAACTGAATTTTCACAACTTTATCTAATATACATGGAAAAAAGAAACAATGCTACATATTTGTTGAAGGTACAAAGCATATGAGTTTTGCACGGAAATCAAATAATTAAACAATTTCTTCCATCATTTTCAACCTTATTGACATTTGAATTTTGTTTCCATGTCTAACATCCATCAAAATTTGGTTTCTTCTTATTTGAAAGAAATCTATTGATCATGAATTTGAGGCAGTGGCGTTGGGGCACAAATTGTTTTCTCATTTAACTGAGGCAGGAGCCTAGGAGCGCAAGAGTGCAGAAGAAGACAGGAGAGAGAGAGAGAGAGGCCACAGGCCCGGTAACAAGCCCCTGTTGTAGGCCTCTTTCTGTACGTTAACCCATAGATGCCCCTGAAGCAAGAAGCCACCGCTGCAAGCCTCTTTTGCAATCTGTAGTCTGCGCGTCTGCAGATAAAGCACGACACGCTGTAGTAATGCGGTCCTGCACTCCTGGGCTCCGGATAAGAACAAATCTTTTGTGCTGGACAGCGGATCAGAAGTCTTTTGACTGGCCATAAAACTAAAACTGCATTTTCTGACGTACTTGCCAACAACTCTTGATCTTCTAACTTTTGACACATGTCTTCTTCTTAGCTTCTGCCGTTCCTCTCTGATTTATGCGCTACTTTCTTTGTTTTTTGTTTTTATCCCACACCTGGTGCATTCGTCCAACATGACAATGACAATAAATTGCTATTAACAACTGACAATTTATCTTCGTGAACCGATGATATCCGAAAAGGCTAGAGTAAGACACGGGAGAGAGAGAGTTAGTGAGAGAAAGAGGGCAATGTTTGGATTTGAATAAGAAATTATATCTCAGTTTTCTGATTTGACATAACGAGAGGGAAAGAGTCCTTCGTTCTCGTACTATTACAGGAAACCTGCGCCCTTCTGATTCAGTAGACACACACGTGAACCACAGTTGCTCCTCTCCTTGTATGCTTGGTTTTATTGTAGTTCTCCAAGCATTCTACCTTGGATTTTTCAAATAATGTGTCACCTTCAAGTTCATTAGACGTTATTAACAATATTTTTAAAAAGAAAATAGATAATTGTATGTTACCTTTTGAAAACTCTTTTAGCAAAACTAGGCCTAAGAATAATTGAAACATAATTATATAAATAATCTAGAAGCAACCACAGTAGGTAATTAAATGGAAATTCAAGAACATCACCGCAGTAAATAAGGTAGCAGATGTAACCTCTTTGTTTTTTTTTTGTTTTTTGCATGTTTCATGATTACCCCAAATGAATTTATGATGAATCAGACCTTTTTTATATTTCACAATTGTATCGGCCTTTGCTCATCACCATTTTTTTTTATTTGTTTTTGTTTTCCTAAACACTTGAAGAGCAGTCCACGAAGCGATGCAATCACCTTCGATTCACATTGCCATGGGATGCAATCACCTTCCTAATTATAATTTTTTTTAAAAATATGGTCTATAAGACAATGAAGAGGAGTAAAATTATTAAAAATCCATTTTTGGTGCAAAGGTAGGTTTTTGACTCAAAATTTCTAAAACAAGATCCACATTGCCATGGGCTGCAGTAATATGTAGCATTTAAGACTAAGTTCCAAAACTTTAGGATAATTTGATATAATTAATAAATAGTAATAAGATTACCTGAAACAGAAACATTGTATAATATTTGAAATAAAGATAGACAGTTTCTTGGCTAATTTAATGGGGGTTAATTTCGACCACCTCTAAAGCATTTGGTGTGCTTTGTTGTCATTACACGTATTTGCAACCATCTGGAAAAATATAAAAGAAAAATGAAATAACTGGATAGGAAAGAGATAGGATTCTTCAATAAATCTGTTTTATTTTCTTTGAGAAAAATTTAAATGCTAAACTTAATCAAACCCTTTATTTGGCATGTGCAAGCCTAATTGTGAAGTCTTGGGGCATACATGTAAGTAACAATAGAGAATAAAAAGAACAACTAGGGTCATATGAGAAAAAAGAAAAAGAAAAGCCTAGTTTGCTTTTCTTTAAGAAAAAAAAAAAAAAAAAAGGTATATGAATCCTCTCCCCACCATCCCCCTTTTCTCTCTCTCTCTCGGTTTTTGTTTTTTTATTTAATTTTTTTCTCCTATGCTTCAGTTATATAGTAGTAAAAGCACAAAAATTTGGTAGAAGCTGAATGAAGACAAGAAAAAAAAAAAAAAAAAAAAGGAAGAAAAAGACCCAAATACCACCTACTAGTTGCTACGTAATGAGCAACCTATTTGATGGCTTCCTGAAAAATTAAAAACCTTTGTAAAGTGGTTTCAAAACATCATTACGGTTTATCCAAAGATCCCATGCATCATTATTGTCCCCTCCATATAACAAGAAGGCAGCAACCGTGTCAAACACAAAAAAAATTTCTCAATCTTCTCCTTAGTGGTTGATAGTCGGTGGTTTCATTCATATCCTCGTTAACTTGGCTAAATTCATTGTAGGACCCATCAGTTTCACTTCTCTCTCTTTATGGTCAAGAATAATTCTTTGATACCTATGCTAAATAAATTTTAATTTAACGTTGCTTCTGCTAAAAGTATGATCAATTTTATGGAAAAAAAAATTTGATGATTTATAGGGAGATTATACATATGGTGAGAAGAAAATATAGTTGCCCTCACAGTTTTAAAGTTGTCTTCGTGCTTCTGCTTCACTTTGAAGTAGAATGTGATAGGTATTGACGACAATGAGAAACTACTCCACTCCATACAAGAATGTTGTACTTGAAGGTGATTCCATTCTTCTACTTGTACAAGTACTCCATTAAAGAAACTAATGAACTTAGATTGCCGGAGAAGATGCACCTTCCAGCCAAGACAGTGTGCAGGGAAACAAAAAAGAACAGAGTTTCTGGAAACTTTCCTTGATGGTATTGATACAACTCATGTTATGGGTCTGGGCTTATATATCTAACCCAAGGTTAGTTAAGTCAGATTAGTTAAGCCTATTAAAATTTCTTCTCTTTAAAATGACATAATTCTCATAAAGGTTAAGGGAGGCAGTTTTGATTAGTCTAAATTATTGGTTTTAGTTTTAGAATATAGTTTTAGTTTGAGAGTTTTTATTTGAGCCCCACTTTATCCTTTTCTTAGTTTGGATGTTTCTATTTAAGCCCCACTACTACTCTAGGTGTTTCCATTTGAACCTCTTCTATCCTTCATGAAAAAATCTTCCATCATTCCTCATCTAAGATGACCTTCTTGCAACAATTTACAATCGAAATGTATATATTGGATTAAAGAAAAATTGAGAAAAAATTAGAAAAAATTAATTGCTTGCTTCCTAAGGTTTCATTACACCTTCTGTAGGCTCGGCTCAGAGATGACGTGCTGTCAACGATGAGTCTATGATAGGAGCTTTCGAAACTGTGTTCAGGGTGGCTGGTAAGCGGCCGTGGGAAAGACTTTGGGCTGTCTTCAAATATCCCATTCATTCATTGATCTTTTGCCGTGAAACAATGCCTGATTTAACTGAAATTTAACAACTTTATTTAATAGGTATAGAAAATAAGAGACATGGTTGGGTATTTGTTAAATGTAAAAAGCATATGAAGTTTTGCATGAAAATCAAATAATTAAACAATCTGTTCCATCAATTTCAGCCTTATTGACATGAGTTTGACATTTGCTGGACGTGATAGGCAATGACTATCTTTTTCGCCTTCTATTAATGCGCAAAAATTATAGCCTTAGCATGGGGACTCCGATGTAAATTGTATGAGCACCTCGTGTGACACGCTATGGACATATGATCTCGTGCCTCTAAGAAATGGAAACATAAAGATACTAAGGAAAAGCCGGATGTCCCACCTTATGATAGCAACCTTAAGATAAACCATCAGCTAGATTTTCTGCAAAACCAACATGTAGGTAGGCATGTAAGAAGGGTCACTGTAACTCCATCCTTGGAAACCCGTTTCTGCATATAGATTCAATTCATCAGCGTTGTCATTTACGTGAAAAAAAAAAAACCTTTTTTTTACTGAAGCCGGTTCTTTTTTTACTAAAGCCACCAGCTCCAGGAAAAAATTTCATATAGAGGGAAGTTTCAGCTCCATAATGCAAAAGATTTGACTCCCTCATATTGTGTTATATATGCAAGAGGTAAAGAAACGCAATTTATAATCCAATATAAAAGAGCCAACCTTTTGCATTTTGTTTCTAAGCAAGGTTTGGCTTTAAATATTGTGATGAAGGTTAAAAAAGTGTTATCTATCTTTGTTACACGCTAACGCGGCCACAAAGGCCTAAAGGGGACCAGTCTCGAGGGGGAAGCTGCTGATGCAGTATGTATCACGACAAAGTACTGCATAATCGTCTCAGCACTCAACACAGAGCTCCTTCGCACTCAAAATCCTTCTCCACGGCCGGCCTGCATACAAGAAATTAAAGGATAAAACGTAAAAGAGAGCGGCTTTGTGAACCATTTGTAATCCTTGAGATTTCTTCCCTTACCTAAAGTACTTTCCTTTATCACTACTCTCGTTACTTAGCTAAACACCACACCGGAAGAAGCACAGCCACCAAGCGTGGGAGGACTTCACGGTCGCAGCTCTGTCACTCGCCCTGCCAGTCACAACCGCAACGATCTTCTTGTGCGATGGGAGATGAGAGGGCAACGATAGACTTGGTGGTTTTCTTTCATGACAGCAGTAGTCATGCATGACCTGCTAGGCCAGCGGGAGGCTGAAGTAGGAAATACTCTGAAACCCCACGATCGGCTCTTAAGCATGGTGTTTTGGAAAGAGTTGGAAGGAGTTACGCGAGGAATTTTTTTGACCTGTAGAAGTGTTGCTTGTCCAGAAAGGTTATAGAAGAGTCGGTTTGACTTTTAATTACAAAAGTGCATACATTTTATCCACTCAAGAGATGAGGATGAGAAAAGAGAGAATGACTTTAAAAAAGAGGAAAAGATCAAAGATTAAGAGTTAAACAAAATGGTTGCAAATGCAATTTCTATGTTGAAACACTTGCCTGGAATTGCTGCTACCTTAATGCAATCTGTTGTCCCTGCACAATTTCTATATCAGCTCGAACGGCCCCGGCTGCCCCTCCTGCCTTTGTTGTTTCCGCTTAATTTCTAATCCCCATAAAATCTCTAAAACATGTCTTCTTTCACTCAAAAACTACACAATATTGAACTTTTCTTAAGAGCTTTTTAGTGCAAAAATGTAGAAGGACAACCAGTTCAAGAGACGACGCAAGGCAAGAGATCGGTTGGGAACAACAAGTGCAGCAGGGCCCGCCGGGGCAGAGGTTTGACATACAAACCCTTGGACACTCCGGCGATATATTATTACCGGGGCAGGTCATAGGAGGCAGGTTTCCAGGCAGTACTTGAGGTGCTGGTTGTAAAAGTAAATATCCGTGACCGGGGTTTATATAGGGAAAGAAGCCTTTTTAAGAGTGGTGCAGTTAATCAACTCAACAGCTGGCTGGCATTTCTCTGAAAAAGCCATTCATACGAATTCTGATATCTTCAAAAGATATGAGAGAGAGAGAGATGGCGAGGGGACTGTTTTATGCCATCCTGTGGAGAGGATTTGAAAGGATTTTTACAGTTCCATAAAACTATAATTATATTTTTATGGATGGTTGTTGTGTGTTTCTTAAAACATTTTCTGGTCTTGCAATTCATGAAGACGCCTTTTAAAATAATTTTTCAAATTCTTGGAAATATTCTACCTAAGTTTTATAGAGGAGAACATAAATTTTATGGATTTTCTTGATTTTCAAGAGCTACCTCTCTTGTCACTATTCAGACTTTTATAAGAGCCTTTTCATACCGGAGGTGAGCTGGCATTTCAGGAATATTCGTTTGACAGCTGTTCCCTTCTAGAAAACTCTTTTGCGCTCATTATAAATGTCATTCGATACCTTACGACGTGAATCTTAAACCAATGCCTTTCAACTCTGTCTTCTTCTCTCCAAAGAAAGTTTCTCAAGTTTTGCAATGTCGTCTGAAAGTTTTTTTCTTTTAGTTCCTTCGATACTGCAACCAATACGTCCTGTTGTTTCTTTTTTATCATTTCGAGAAATCGTTGCCCTCCTCCATTTCTCATTCCAAACGGTTTCTCGAAATGATAAAAAAAAGCAAAAGGATGTGCCACAATTTCTGTGAATATTTGTACGTTGTTGTTATAGATTTTGTTGTCATTCTTCTTTGCACTTGACCAGTTTTTTTTTTATTTTTTTAAACACATGAAGAGCTGTCCATTAAGCGGAGCAATCACCTACGGTTCCATCAAACTCGAGGTTGTACGTACAATTATTGTCTCTATTTGTTTATAATTAGTATATAGGTATGAATTACTAGCTCCTCATTGTGAAAGAAACTATAATACCTCTAGTTTAACTAGCTTCCAGTGCGTGGTGGGGAGAGAGAGAGGCCAAAGGTATACGGGGTAACGAGCCACTGACGCATCCCAGAGACAATAATAGTACGTACAACCTCGAGTTTGATGGAACCGTAGGTGCTTGCTCTGCTAAATGGACAGCTCTTCATGTGTTTAGGAAAAAGAAAAAAAACTGATCAAGTGCAAAGAAGAATGACAATAAAAACTGAATGAATCTTGATTTGATTTAAGCCAACCAGTTGGTTCCGGTGCGTGCTTGCAAAGAAAATCATGCTATTGACCGGTTCTTCTAAGGAATTATGAATACATCAGGTAAAAGGAAGTGGCCATAAGTTAAGAGAGGAAGGACAGAAGCCACGAAAATATAAATGTAGTTTTATGGTCAGTCAAAAAGCCTTACGATTCTCTGTACAAGGTGGCAGAAAAGATTAGTTCTTATCCTTAAAAAAAAAAAAAAAAAACCTAAGAATAGCCGATGACAGAAAAGGAAATATTTTTTTCTGAATTAAAAAATCAAGATTTTTTTTTTCTTTTCTTCTCCGAACTGCCCCTTGCCCATCACGATACTTTTAGCCTTTCAAAGATGCATGAGACGTGGGATAAATGTAAAGACAGGGGCGCAGAACTGAAGACAAGCAGGGCAGAGGCATAAAAAAGACGTGTCGGATTGCAAGGACTACACAATTATGTTGCAGCTATGTTGCAAGGGCCATTAGGCCATTAGGATGTCGAAGGCTCGGACTAGTGAGGAGAGCGGTAAGTTTTGAAAATCAAGAAAATTCATAGACTTTATGTTCTCCTCTATAAAAACTTAGATATAACATTTCCTTGAAAAATTATTCTAAAAAGTGTTTTCATGAATGGCAAGACCAAGAGATATTTATAATAAGGAATAGACAACAACCATCCTTCAAAATATAGTAATAGTTTTATAGATAGTCCAAAACTTTTCAAGTCCTCTATGAGGAGAGTAGAAAACAGTTCCCTCCCTCACGCATTTCCTCTCTCTCATGCATTTCTCACTTTTAAGATATCAAGGTACGAAAGATCTCTGCAGAATTTCTGAAAAGCCAGGAAGATGGCTTTTTCAAAAAAAAAAAAAACCAACCAGCTGTTGAGTTGGCTCCTTCCTTAGAAACTGCTTGTACTGCAACACTAACAGTAGGGTAAGTAGAAAGAAGATCACTGTCCTGGGGATCTGCGGTATCTTCTTCCCATAAGCTAGGCAGCGACGTATGAAATTATATTTCTTTTTCTCGGTTGAACTGATCTTTGAGTAGCTAAGTTAACGCGTGATGAAGAGGAAGAGAGACAGTACAATGAGCTTGGGAATAGAAAAACAACGGAACCAAGTGAAAACGCCATTGATTAACCGTACCACTTTTACATTTGTCACCTGTTATGTCCCTTCCATTTAATTTACGAGAAAGACAAGATTCAGTGGGTTGGGGGCGTGGAGATTGGTGTGATGAGAACTTTGAAAAAAATGATCTGTTCGGAAATATAAATTTAGATGATAAAGCATTAACAAAGTTTACAAGAAAACATCCTTCCTCATTTTATTTTATTTTTTTATTTTTGGGGATGAAACACTATTAATGTACAAACTAAACATGAATTATGACATTTAATATTAAGTTGTTAAAAATTAGCAAATTATTGAATTATAAGCTTATAATCAATTATTAAGTCACTAATTTATTGATTCTATCCAAAATTAAAGCAAATTGATATTCCGTTGGATCAACAAAAATATGTAACATAAGCTTTCTAAACAATATTTAAAAACCAATCAAGCCAATACACAGACAAAAAACTCCAACATCTTCAACCTATGTTGATAAAAATTGAGTTACTATTGATTAAATGACTTGATTAAACACTCTAGTGTTATATTAATTAGAAATTAGCAAATGAAAATTTTAGTCAATAACTTAGAAAATCACTTACATTAACCACTGTGCTCACAACACATGACAAAATCAAGAAATGTTTTTTACTCAATAAGTAGAATAATAATTGTACTAATACTAACAATAGAACACGATGAATGTGCAAAGTGAGATATGAGCACACGGCACGCTGTGTACTTGGTCGAATCAATTTAGTTGATCAATCTTATCCTTTGTCATGTCTGAGTTCCCTTGCTTAATATAAGTTCATTATGTCATTAGTAGTGTTCTTGATTGTTCTGTCTTTATCAGGAGTCTTATGGGCACATGGTTGCATTTGGCTGTCGGAAATATGCTGCAACGTCCTCGCCTGCTTTTGTTGCAAATTCCTCATACACCGTAACAAGCTTTACTCTTGTATTCTTCATTCACTTGAGTTTCAGACTTCGATTCAGAGTCTGGTGAGATGGCTTATCTTTACAGTTATGGTTTATAACTTTGTTTTCTTTTTCTCAATTTACTTTCTGTCTCCCGTTATCTCAATTCAAAAATCCAAGATATTTTTTTCTTTTCTTCTCCAAACAGCCCTTCGCCATCACGCGCTCTCACTCCCTCTCTCTCTCACACATTTGTCACTTTGAAGATATCAGAGTCCGTATGAACAGAGCTCTGCAGAATTTCTGAAATGTCAGGGAGATGGTCTTTGCAGAGAAATGCCAGCCAGCTGTTGAGTTGGCTGAATATCTGCCTTCCCGTCAACACTTTGACAGTGGTGTTAGTCGAAAGAAGAGTTCACCCCGCTGCACGCCAACAAGATCGCTGTCCTGGGGATCTTGCTGTATCTTCCATCTTTTGTGGCTGTATCCTCTTGGCTGAACTGATCTATCTTGGGTAGCTGATCAGCCTTCATCCAAAAAGACTAACAATAACCCTTTCTCAAACTTAGCAGGCAGTCTTCCTGCCCGTGCACGCATCTCATTCTCTCCCATTAGCATCTCAATCTCATCATGAAATCCTCCTTTTAGACCATCTCCAATAAGTCCTCCATTGCCCGATACCATCCTTCATCTGGTTCACCACCAGATTTGTATTGTAGAATTCATAGTCCCTTGTGGGCCGTCATGATGGGGAGCTCCCACACAAAAGCTTCGGCCAAACCGAGCTCCACTCGCAATTTGATAAAAATCCACGCATTTTTTATCTTTCATTATTTATTTAGATTATGTAACTATGGTATTTTTATCTTTTTAGAAATTAAGTGTTATAAACTTGGTGTTGAGAGGCTCATAAACTTGGTGTTAAGAGATTCTTTATTAAAGTTAAAAGTCGACTTTGAAAATCATAGTACCTATTATCTTATAAGTAGCTTTATAAATTCATATCTTTATAATATATGATAGATTCAACATATAGCAACACTGGGTAAATGTGATGTATGCTTAATCTTATATGGTGGCAGAGAAGAAAGTCACCCATTAAGTTGAATCCATATTTGAAAAAACTGGTCACACCAAATGAAAGCGTTTGTTAAATTTGTCCTTCTCATCCATCGTTATGTGCAACAAAAATCACAATAACTCAAGGAAGAAAAATGTTACACATTCGATCTACTTCTTGCATTACAACCTTACTCTTCGTACACGTTTTTTGATTTGATTCGTATTAATTGCAATTTTACCAAGTTGCAAATGGAACTAGATAGCTGGAGCTCTAGTGCATGGGGTCCCCATCTTAGTGTAGCCCGCGAAGGGTCACAAATTCTACAATGCAAAGTTGGTTGCTAGCCATTTGAAGATGGGGCATTGGGTAGTGCAGGATTTTGAGTGAAGGAGGTTGTTGTGAAAAGAATTATTATGTTTTGTGAAGCAAATGAATGGTCAAATTTGAGTTATCATATGTGAGTATCTGCATGGTTGTCCATTAGATAAATTAAAAAAACAAAAATAAAAAAATTCAAATCCAATAGAAAACATATAACTCATTATGGGAAAAAAAAAAAAAGGCAAAGAAAGCATAGAATATCAACCGTTGGTTGAACTAATATATGTGCCATTTATAGGCTTGTGTCATTTCCCACAAGCCCAAGTGATAATTCAATCATCTAATGCAAATTGGAGATTTGAAATTTCATGAAGATAATAATCCCTTTTCAACCAACTCCAACTTTATAGTCATTTCATAGTTATCTAGCATGTGTACAAAAATGAAATTTTACATTTATTTAAAAATTTTAAATGAAAACATTTGTAAAAGAATTACAACTTTTTTGTTAATAGTTTGAAAATAACAAGCAATACCTTTCAAACATGCAAAGGTTCATTTATATTTTTAAATTTGATTTCTTCCAATAACTCTAAGATTTGAAATTGTAGAATTATGAAAGTATTTCAACATCAAAATAAGATCTAAACATAAGACAATAAGATATTATGACAAAGGATCTCTCTCCCTCTCAACTTCATAAAAACATTACAACTTTTTTTATTAGCAATTTGAAAATAACAAGTATACCTTTCAAACATGGGGATGGTTTATTTATATTTTTAAACTTGGTTTCCTCTAACAACTCTAAGAGTTGAAATTGTAGATTTATGAAAGTACTTCAATATCAAAATGAGGTCCAAATATAGGATAATAAGATATTGATAAATAATCTCTATAAAGAGAGGAACTCATCATAGAGGATCTCTCTTTGTCTCTCAATGCATTAAAAAAGATAAGAGAAGAGAACTTAAATAATAATGTCATGCACACTTCTTGGCACCTATACATGTCACACATTACAGGTTTCCAACAAAGTGAAATATTGCATGCATAACATACATTATTCTTGCTTCTTGATTCTTGGTTCTTATGTTATTCTCAGCATATATTATTCATGCATGGTATTTGTCTCCAACAAAGTGAAATACTCCACCTTCTTTGAATATATCAAAACAATGGCTAATGGAAGGTGGTTGGACATCCTTAGCATGATAGGGGCTTTAGAAAACACGATTTGTTCCAAAGTACAAATTTAGATCATAAAATGTTAACCAAGTTTATAAGGAAATATTCTTTACGACTATTTTTTAGAATGTCACTTTTTGTGGGATAAAACATTACTAATGTACAAACTAAACATACATTATGACTTATTTAATACCAAGCTGCAAAAACCTAGCAAACTATTGGATCATTGGCCTCTAATCAATTATCAAGCTATTCACTTGTTGATTTTGTTCAATAATTAAAGCAAACTAATATTTAGTTGGATTAACAAAAACATGTAACATAAGCTTCCTGAAAAATGTATTTAGAAGCCAATCAATCCACTACACAGACAAAAACTCCTACACCATCAGCCAACGGAGATAAAAAAAAAATTTGAGTTTTGTGGATAACTACACTAAATAAACTTTAAATTAATGTTGAATCTACTACAATTGTGATTAGTTTTATGCAAAAAATTTGATGTTTTGTAGGGAGATCGAAGGGTGATATATGGTCACAAGAACTTTAACCTTAGGATGTCCTGCTCTCAAGCTACAATTTTAAAGCTGTCTTCGTGCTTCTGCTTTACTTTAAAGTAGAATGAGAGAGCCAAAACCCAACTGCTATGGGCAGCAGTTGGGGCTGCTGTTTGTGACCTGGTTCTAGGATCACTTCTCCAGAAATCTTCCCTAGGGAGTGATCGGAGGTTTTTATGATTCTTACCGATGGTTCTTACAAATATGAATTGTACGGATTTGTCGGAAAACATATAGAATGTTGCACAACGAGATACTACTCACTCTAGAAAGTAAACGAGCCCTACAATATAGCTGTCCCAAAACGACAATGTTTTGCCCCACACGTGGGTTGACCCGCCCACTACATTACCAACAAAAGCCCAACAACAAAAGACCAACAAAAAACCATAAAAACCCAACTACAAAAGACCGAACATCATAACTCAAGCCCAACAAGAAAACAACTAAATAACCCATCACCACTAAGATACCCGCACTATATTGTTTCTCTGGTTTATGATAGGCATGTAATACCAAAAAATCCCGACATTCCAGTGATATATCAATAGAAACTATTCATTTCTGGATGGGAAAGCAGAAAACACGAGTTCCACATCCTTCACAACAATTGGATTTATTGTTGGTAGCATGTAATGATGACTTTTTGTTGATATAATAATACAGCAATATCACTGATGCCAATAACCTAACGCAGTTTCTCCTTCTTGCTATTTATATCCATAAACCAATAACCTAATGCATTTTCTCATTCTTGCTATTTTTTGCCACACTTTCTCGTTCATACTATATACAAGAGTGATGCGGCGTGAAGGTGATTCCATTCTTCTCCCTGTACAAATACTCCATTAAAGAAGCTAATGAAATTAGACTGCCGGAGAAGATGCACATTCTGGCCAAAGCAGAGAGTACGCAGAGGAAAGAGAAGAGAACAGAGTTTCTACAATTTAAATATAACATAAACAGAAAAGAAGAAACATAACCATTAAAACCTGCAGATGTTGGTACTTCCTTACTCCATTTGTCTCAAGAGTTGGGTATTTATTGAAGAGACAAACCATATGAGGTTTTACGCGTAAATCGAAAATGTAAGTCAGTATATTTACTAGAATTTATTTTTTTAAATTAACTTATATCTATAGGCAACTTGGAGAAAAAAAATTAATGAAATTAACTTTCTTACATTTGATCTTAATTTTGACTTAACAATTAACAATACATTTGTATCCAAAAACTAATAAGCAATTGCAATTTCTCTTTTCAGCTTGTTTAGTTCATAAATTATCTTAGACAAACATGTTAGTGTCAAAATCAACTTACCAGCAATTAATCCTTTTTAATCTTAATTGTATACTTTATTTAAAGTTGAAGAAGCATATTTTAAGTAGTCGTGGTAAGTCCTTGAAGATACGAATGGACTAGAAGATATTCCACACAAAGAGAATATATTTGTTGTCTGTAATATTTCTTTCATTCTAATATATACAACAAAATGAAGGGTTATCAAGAAAAAGACCAATCTTAAAGGGGAAAGAGGCTAAATATAAAAAGCAAGTGAGAAGGTCAAATAATTTCTTTCCCTTTTTTTTTTCAAATACATGCTCACTCAAACTATACATTCAAAACCAAACTTAAGATCAAAAGTTTTTAAACAATACGTACTTTTAACTAAGTCAGACTAAATTGAGAAAGCCAAATAAGAAAGCAAAAATAATTAGTTTCAATAACTTAGGCTTTACATTATATTTGGCCATATATGAACAACCTAAGGTAATAAAGATAATTATTTCTTACTCTTCTATTTGGCCTTTTCACTTGCTTTTATATTTGCCTCTTTTCCCTTTTATATTTGGTCCTCGTTATCTTCTTGCTCCAACATAAGGAAGACGATCCCAAACATTTCTCGTTTGATTCCTTATTCAGTCATTTTTAAGTTTTCAACTTGAAAGACAACGTTAAGATGTGAATTTTTTAAGTATTGGGTTATGTAGATTAATATTGTTTATGATGATTTAATATTTGAATTAATATTTACATCATTATTTTTATGGACTTATAATTATTTTTATTGAGCCAAAATATGTAAAACATTCATAGCATAAATCTAGTCCATAAGTCCAGCTCGTTAAAAAGCAGCTTGACCCAACTCCTTGTAGCGCTTTCCAAAAGCCGAGCTTTGTAAATGTGCAAAGAAATTTAATCAGCGGGAAGGAAAGAGGTGTGCGTTGTCACTTCCACTTTATTTATATTAACTAACAGAAAAGAGCTTATAGATAACAATTTATTTATATTTTTATTTTTTGGGACCATATCCATGATATTGTTAAATGATTCCCCAATAAGATGAAACACTTTATTCTAAGATTTTATCCTATGACTCTATCTTTAACAATTCTAAGTTAAGTATGATTCTATCTTTAATAATCTTAAATTGGACAATAATTTATCTTCAATATAAATTAATTAAAATTTTAATAAAAAATTAACACATAAATTAAAAGCAATACATTTATATTTGAAAATTATTTAAAAATATTTTTTAACACAATTTTATATTCTCCAACATAACTCTGATTTGAACCAAAATTAATGCCATATAGATAAAGTTCTGATATCAAATCTGACATTTGATATCTAAAATTTATTTATATTGGAGAATACAAAGTCATGTTAAAAATTTTAAAAATAAAATTCTTGAATTTACTATCTAATAAGCTTCAACCATATTTAATGTCAGAACTTTATTTGTATTGGAAAATGTAAAGTCGTGTTAAAAATATTTTAAAAAAATATTCTTGAATAATTTTCAGAAATCTGGATATGGCTGAGGCCAATAGCTAGGGTTCCCTAAGCAGGTACAATCTCGTTGGAGCTTGCTGGACGTGCACAATGGTGGACCGATCCCTGTTCTTGGAACTGGTTGAGGTCAATAGCTAGAGTTCCCTGAGCGGGTACAGTCTCATCGGAGCCTTCTGGACGTTGACAATGGTGGACCGATCCCTGTTCTTGGAACTGGCTGAGTTCAATAGCTAAAGTTCCCTGAGCGGGTACAGTCTCGTCGGAGCTTTCTGGACTTTCAGATTGATGGACCGAATCCTGGTTTTGACACTGGCTAAGGTCAATTACCTGAGTGGGGATGGTTGGCGAAGGGCTACCTTGTGCGAAGGCTCCAGGCTGCATAACTAGTTGCGGAGGTTCTGGGCCTTCTCCTTCAGGATATAATTGAGTCGAACGGCAGATCGGGCACATCCGTTTATACAACATCCAGTCAATAAGGCATTGGGGATGATAGATGTGTTTACAAAATGGAATCGTCTTCACGGTCTCTTCCTCTTGGAACTCCACTAGACAAATCGCGCAGTTTTTTTGGCAGTTCGTTTCCTTGCTATAAGGAAATTCTGGCAACGGTGGCCCAATATTGAACAGATACCACGGCTCATAATTTAGTGGTGGCGTATCGATGGCGTATTCCACTGGCGGGCTCTCACTCCTACATTTTGGCCATTTTGTACAGAAACCTACTACGGCGATTCCCACGGAGATGACGCAGGCGGCAACAATGTACAAGATGATATGCAAACTGAGCGAGGAATTTGTAGACGGCGGTGATGGAGTCTGTGCAGCAGAGGAAAAGGAGTTTGTAAGGGATTGGAGAGGCGGAAGCGATGGGGTTGCGTAGTGGTGGAATTCCATCGTGGCGGATAGAAGCAGTTTGCGGTGGTGGAATTCCATCGTGAAACTCCTCCGGACGGGCAGTTTGGCATGGAATGTAGGGTTTCTCCGGCGAGTATTTTGTGTTTCCTTCCAAGGGGGAATGCTTATATAATGTTGTTGAAGTAGAGTTCCAATCCATTATCAACCCCACGAACTAATCTCAAGATTGGATTTCTTTTTTGTAATTCAAATGAAATTTAAGTGTTTGAAAACGTAAACTATGTGAAACATATACAATAAGACATGGAATACTGTAAAGAAAAATAAACATGATTAATTAAGAATAAAAAATACATAAGGATAACTTTATGGCCAAACTAATAATTTTTCTTAAGTCATTAATTGAAGAACTTGATGAGAGTTTCTCTTTGGAAACGTATTTAAATTCTAATTTTAAATTTTTATATGGAAATCATGAAAAGAATAAGGATTTACTCATAATGTTTTGAAAAGTTGAATAATAGAGTCTTTACATACTTCTATAAGGACTTGATAACAATAGAAGTATTTAAAAGTTGAAAGAATCCTTATTTGGCCTAGATTCTTGGCTTCCATTCATTGCTAGTTTTAATAACTTTGACAATAAATACAAAAATACCTTCTCTTCAAGGCTAGGATGACTAAGTACAAATGACTTCATTTAATTTTTACTATTACTGAAAAACACAGATTTTATGCTTTCATTACAAACTAATAAAATAAATCATCTCAATTTCTTGTTTTTTATCAATTGCTTTTACATTCTTTACGTTTTTAGATAAAGTTCATGATAAAGGAAAGAAGAAAAACTCTAACATTAATGATATTGGCACTCTTTTGCTAGATTTTTTTTTCAATTCTTCAATCAATTTAAAATCAACTCTGGTAAGGATATTAGCAATAAATCTTCAAACCTTCTTTTTTTGGTATTCAAGATTTCCAAATCAGAGCAAGCTTCCCACTTGTAAAGTCATTTGATCTCCATTCCTTTAACATATCAATCCAATATAACAATGCTATGATCCGCTCTAAGATATAACAATCTTAAATATTTTTTATGATTAGGTGGTTATAACATCTAAATCAATTTGATAAATTAGTTAATTAATTATAACGGTTTAGGATTATGATTAGATTATATCATTACTTGTTATAACAAATTTTTGGTGAACAAAAATTAACTAATCAGGTTATTACAAGAGCTTTGGATCGAATTGTATTTAAATGAGATATTCTTCCTCCTATAAAAGCGGAAGACAAAAAAAAAGGGTTTTGCTTAGATGGATTCAAAACCCATCAATGTTATTCTACCAAAGACAAAGAGAAAAGCTTAAAAGTTACTCTCAAAATATGAAATATAGAATTGTAGTAAGTAAATCCACCATATTTATTTCCAAAGGTGGTCTGTTTTCCAAAATTGAAGAATGTGAATGATTTCATGTTGAGTTTGAGACCTAACATGAAGTTTATTTTGACAAGGTCATTGATGTAAGCTTACATCAATATGCTTTGTGGGATTCATCTTTGTGGATTCTTTTGATGAATTTTAAATTGGTCTAATTAAGTAAGACAATTGAGTTTGTAAGAATATTGGGTTATGTAGGTTAATATTGTTTCTAATGATTTAATATTTGAATTAACATTTAGATTATTATTTTTATAAACTTATATTTATTTTTATTGGGCTAAAATATGCAGAAAACTCATAATATAAATCTCCACTCCTTTAAAATATGCAAAAAAAACTCATAATATAAGTCCAGCCCTTCAAAAAGCAGTTTGGCACAACTCTTTGTAGCGCTTCCTGTTAGTTGAGCTTTGTGAAATGTGAAAAAGAAATTAAATCAACTTGAAGGTAACAAGCGAGAGTCCAACTGTGGGTGTTTTATTATTGCGTGAAACTAGAAGATGCATGTGGCATGAAGAAGTGAGAAAACAGACCAGTGCAAGGAGTTGCCCACGTGTTCGGTTGGTGCAAAGTAACTTAAAATAATAGTAAAAAATCAATACGAAGAGCACCCAAATAATATGTATTTGTAATAATGTGGTAATTTTCATTGTTTAATTCAATAGATAGATAATTTTTACAAAGATAATGATGTTAATTGATCCAATTTGAAGTCATAATTTTGAAGAGAAAGAAAAAGATAATTAACAATACATATAAATAACTAATAATCATAAAATAATTCATATAACTGTTTAATTAGGTTGTTAATTATGATGTCAATTATGGTTAATCAAGCCTTTCTTGAATTTAAAAGTTAAAACACTTAGAATGGGGTAATTTATACCCACTGGTTGTTGCCACACTTGCAGAGTTGTCTGGTGTCCTTGCATGGAAATAATGTTTGGACGTGAGAAAGACACGTCGCTCATACCATTATAAGAAACCTGCATGAAGTCTTTTCTTACGTTCACCACATTTCTTCTCCTCCTGATAAGGTACATGGACCGGTCAATAGCATAGTACATATTCCTTGTAAAATGTTTGCTTTGCTTTTAGCTCTTTTTGGTTGCAAATTGAAAAACAAACCAGCACCCCCTGTTTTTACCTAGTTTTTACTATTATTTTTCAAGCATTTGGCTTGGATTTTTCAGTTAGTGTGCACCCCCTGTTTTTACCTAGTTTTTACTATTATTCAAGCATTTGGCTTGGATTTTTCAGTTAGTGTGCCATCTTGAAGTTCGTTGGGTGTTATTTACAATCTCTTTAAAAGAAAAATAGATAACTATATGTTACCTATTGAAAGGCATTTTAGGAAAATTAGCCCCTAAAGTAATTGAAACATGATTGCACAAATAATCTAGTAGCAACCACAATGGATAATTAAATGGAAATTCAAGAACATTGCTGCAATAATATGGTAGCAGATGTAACTAGATTTTTTTTTTTTTTTTGCATGTTTCACGATTGCCCAAGATGAGTTTATCATGCATCAACCTTTCTTTTTATTTCACAATTATCCTCTTTTGCTCAATCAATTATTTATTTTTTCTAAACACATATAGCGCTATGAACTGTTAGACTATTATTGTGGAGGAAAAGTCTCTAGCCATCTTAAGACTTCCAGTTTAACCAGTTTCTACGTGAAGGCTAGAGAGAGAGGCCACAGGGGTACCTATGGTGTAACAAGCCACTGTTGTAGGCCTCTCTGCGATCTGCCTTTCTGTGCTCCAGTCCATAGATGCAGCCACCGCTGCAAGCCTTTCTGCAATCTGGAGTCTGCTCTTCTGCAGATAAACGACAATGCTGATACACTCTCCTGCACGTCCTCGCTCCTGCCTCTGCCTCTGCACTCCTGGCTCTGGATAAGAACGAATCTTTTCTGTCACCCTGTACATAGGATCGGAAGGACTTTGACTGGCCAACAACTCCAAATTGTTGTCTCTACCTTACTACCACTACTATTTCTTAAACAACTCTTGATCTTCCAACTTTTGACACATGTCTTCTTCTTGGCTTCTGCCGTTCCTCTCTTGACTTATGCGCTACTTCGTTGATCTCTGAAAGGCTAAAAGTGAGACATGGGAGAGAAAGAGTTAGTGAGAGAAAGAGGGCACTGTTAGGATTTGAATAGAAAATGATACCTCGGTTTTTTTTATTTGACATAACGAGAGGGAAAGAGTCCATTCCCGTACCTTGCTATTGTTAGTATTAGTATTATTCTATTTATTGAATAAAAATCTTTTCTTGATTTTGTCATGTGTTGTTAGTTAATATAAGTGATTTTCGAAGTTATTGACTACATTTTTTGTTTGTCAATTTCTAATTAATATAACACTAGAGTATTTTATTGACTACATCTTTTTGCCGTGTATAAATGAATCTTTACATATTTGAAAGGTATACTTATTACTTTTAAATTGTTATTTTAAAATGAAGTTGTAATATTTTTATGAATTTTTTATTTAAAATTTTTAAATGTATGTAAAATTTCATTTTTCTGTTTATGCTAGATAATACCCGAATCACTTTGGAGGTTGGAGCTGGTCCAAAAGGGATTATTTTCTTTATGAAACTTCAAGTCTTGAATTGGCAAAAATGGCACAAGCCCATAAATGTCACAATATTAGTTTAACAAATTATGATGTTTAATGCTTCATTTGTTTTCTTTTTTATGTGATGAATTAAATGCCTCGTGTTGAATTTTAATTGCTTTTTTATTTTTTATGTGACCTATCTAATGGACAATTATGTAAGGGACTCTAATTTAATAACTCAGTTCTAACCCTTTATTTGGTTTTCAACACAAATGCTCAATCGTTTTCACAAAATCCTCCCTTTATATCATCTCAAAATCCCTAACCAGCTCATCACTAGGATGGGGATCACACGCACTAGAGCTCCAACCATCTACCACTCCTAGTTTGGTAAAAATTGCAATCAATATGAGTCAAATTAGAAAACATGTATGAAGAGTAATGTTGTAATAATAATAAAAAAAGATTCTATTGTTCTTCCTTTGGCTATCAAGATATTTGCCACACAAAATGATGGATGAAAAGGATAGATTCACAAATGCTTTTGTTTGGTGTGATATATTTTTTCAAATATGGATTAAGATGACTTTCTTCTCATCCACTTGATGCTAATAAAGGTATATTATGGTTGTCAAGTTTTATGATGTAATGTCTAGTATTGTTAAGATAAGAATTTATGAATTATGTATAAAATATAAGCATCATTGTCATTTAAGCTAATTTTTCAGTTGGATAATAAACTTTTTAATACTAAGTTTTTAAAATTTAATTTCTAAAAAATAAAATCATGATAATTATATAATCCTCAAAAAGTATTAAAAAATAAACGGCGCGTGCATGATATATAAGCCATCCATGAGTACCAAGATTGAGACCGAAGCTACACTGAATGCTTTTGTGGAGGCCGTCAATTTAATGTAAGGAGGTTTGGCGCAGCTCCGTTTTCTTGGCTCTAGACATCATCTAAACTCTTTAATTCTTTTTTTATTTTTTTGCTTTTCTGTCATCGGCTATTGTTAGGATTTTTTTTTTATTTTTTGGCGTTAGGAACGAATCTTTTCTGCCATTCTGTACAGAGGATCGGAAGGCTCTTGTCTGGCCATAAAGTGAGACACAGGAGAGAGAGAGGGGACTGTTTGAATTTGAATAGAAAATGATATCTTTGGTTTTTGAATTGAGATAACGAGAGGGAAAGTCCATCCCATACTATTACAAGAAACCTGCACAGAGCCCTTTAGAAGGACCGGTCAATAGCATGGTCCATTTTCTTTGCAAAAAAAGACACGGGAACCACCGTTGTTCCTATCCTTATATGCCTGGTTGACTTGATGAATCAAATCAAGATTTATTCAGTTTTTATTGTCATTCTACCTTAGATTTTTCAAATAATGTGCCATTTTGAAGTTCATTGGACGTTATTGACAATATTTTTAAAAAGAAAATAGATAACTGTATGTTACCTTCTGAAAAATCTTTTAGCAAAATTAAGCCGAAGAATAATTGAAACATGATTATATAAATAATCTAGTACCAACCATAATAGGTAATTAAATGGAAATTCAAGAACACGGCAGCAGTAATAAGGTAGCAGATGTTTTTGCATGTTTCACGATTACCCAGATGAATTTATGATGAATCAACCCTTCTTTTTATTTTACAATTGTCCTCATTTGCTCTTAACTATTTTTTTTTTCTTTTCCTCAACACATGAAGAGCTGTCCACGAAGCGGTGCAATCACGCTTCCATCAAACTCGAGGTTGTACGTACTATTATTTTCTCGTTCATTTGTTTATGAACTTCTAGGTTATCATTGAGAAGGAAACTATAATACCCTAGTTTAAGCAGCTACCAGTACAATGGTGGCGAGAGAGAGAGAGGGACCACAGAGGTACGTTAACCCACAGATGCCACCGGGGGTAACAAGCCACTATTGCCACCCTTTCTGCAATATGCAATACAGACGCCTGCGCTTCTGTCCCACTGCTTCCTGCCTTAGGTAACAGCAAGCGGGGGCAGAGACAGCAGGTTGTTTCTTCTAAATATGACGTACAGGAGACAACATCTCGAATATTCCTCCTCTCTCGGCTGTCCAGTTTCTCCTTCTCGACGTTCTATTATAATAGATGCCTCGCCTCCCTTCTCTGGAAAAAACCCTCGCCCTCCCCTTTCTTTCTCTCTGCCCTCTTCTCATGGCTTCTGGAAGCTTTTTTTCCTTCTCGGCGTTCTATTATAATAGATGCCTCGCCTCCCTTCTCCGGAAAACACCCTCGGCCTCCCCTCTCCTCTCTCTGCCCTTTTCATCTCTGGAAAAAACCCTCGCCCTCCCCTCTCTTTCTATCTGCCCTCTTATCATGACTTCTGAAAGCTTTTTTCCTACATCAGCACCAAACTTGACGGAAAAAATCTTAGGTAAAAATTGCATTTCCATCATTTCTTTTCAAACGTTATATGATGTTTTTGTATTTGATTATATTAGTGTTTTTTATCACTTATATCATGCTCATCCTAATATTTAAAATTTTTTAATAATATGAATTTTTTTCTTGAAATATTAAATCTAATATAAAAAAATTGATAATATTTTTCACGCTATCCTCACACTTATTAAACTCAAACTTTTAACTTTAACATTTTCTTAAAAAATTTTGCAGACTAAAATTATTATTTTAATTATAAAATTTTTAAAATTAAAAAATAAAAAAAAAAAGAACATTTCGGGGGCTCAAAACGATAGAAAAGAAAAAAGCAAGAGGATACGGCGCTGACGGCCAGCATGCAAGAGCAAAACTTATAAACTCATGTACCTAATGTATCCGGGCAGCAAAGGGTTGTGGCAGCCAGGCAGCAGGGTACATCAAGACAATAAGGAGGCGTGGCAGCATGGAATTTTAGATTTTGTGGCTGTGAGTGTTTGTGTAACTGTTGCCATATATTTTGTAAGTTTTTATATAATTATTGGGATGAAAAAATAATGATTAACTGAAAAGAAGGAATATTGAGAAGATGGGAACAAAAAATAGTACGAAAATGTTCTTTTTTAGTTTAGCTTTATTTTAATTTCTTAATAACATATTTTGGGTTTTGTAAGTGAGTTATTTTAAATGATTTAATCTTATTACTCTCGGAGTTTCATTTTAGTGTATTGTTTGAATGAAAATGTTACTTTCTAAAAATGGCCGTGTCTGCTTTCTCCATCTTCACTCATTTTTTATGTCATTTCAGCGTCTGTCGTCGACTTTTAGATGATCATGTTGAATTGGTTACCGAACATATGACCAAACACGCTGCTCCTGACCCATCCGATGAGACATAAAGCTTGTCTTATTAAGTTAACGTATAGAAGCGTAGAAGTGCATATGAGAGACACTTGCATCAGTGCCTCGTTGCCCCATACGTATCTCTGTCCTTTCTCTCTTTCTCTCCACCACGTATTGGAAGCGAATTTTAAACAAACTAAGGAGACAATAATAGCACGTACAACCTCGAGTTTGATGGAACCGTAGGTGATTGCACCGCTGAATGGACAGCTCTTCATGTGTTTATGAAAAGAAAAAAACTGGTTAAGAACAAAGGAGGACAATTGTGAAGTTAAAAAATAAGGGTTGATTCATCATAATTTCATCTGCGATAATCATGAAACTTGCAAAAAAATCAAGTTAAATTCGCTACCTTATTACTGCAGCGATGTTCTTCAATCTCCATTTAATTACCTATTGTGATTGCTACTAAATTATTTAGATAATAATTTTTCAATTATTCTTGGGCCTAATTTTGCTAACAGAGTTTTCAAAAGGTAACAACATACAGTTATCTATTGCTTTTTAAAAATATTGTCAAAACGTCCAATGAACTTCAAGATGGCACATTATTTGAAAAATCCAAGGTAGAATGCTTGGAGAATGACAATAAAAACTGAATAAATCTTGATTCGATTCAAGCCAACCAGGCATATAAGGGGAGACATTAAAAAGACGTGTCCGATTGCAAGGACGACACAATTATATAAGGTATCGGTCTAATAGGTTGCAGTTATGTTGTAAGGGTCATTAGGCAACAGTATGTCGAAGGCTCGTACTAGAGAGGAGAGCGGTAAGTTCTGAAAATCAAGAAATTCATAGACTTTATGTTCTCCTCTATAAAAACTTAGGTATAACATTGCCATGAAAAATTATTTTAAAAGGTGTTTTCATGAATTGCAAGACCACGAGATATTTAAGAAATAGTTATAATAAGGAACAGACAACAACCATCCACCAAAATATGGTTGTAGTTTTATAGATAGTCCAAACTATTCAAGTCTTCTATTGGGATAGTAGAAAACAGCTCCCTCCCTGACGCATTTTCTCTTTCTCGCACATTTCTCAGATACGAAAGTACGATAGAGCTCTGCAGAATTTCTGAAAAGCCAGGAAGATGGCTTTTTCATAGAAATACCAGCCAGCTGTTGAGTTGGCTCCTTCCCCTAGAACCTGCTTGTACTGCAACACTTTTAACAGTAGGATAAGTAGAAAGAAGATCACTGTCCTGGGGATCCTGCTGTATCTTCTGTCTCGGTTGAACTGATCTTTGAGTAGCTAAAATAACGGAGTGATGCAGAGGAAAAGAGAGACAAAAATGAGCTCGAGGATAGAAAAGCAACGGAAACAGAACAAGTGGAAACGCCATTGATTAACTGCACTACTTTTACATTTGTCACTTGTTACCTCCCTCTCATTTCATTTACGAGAAAGAGAAGATTCAGTGGGTTGCTTATGACTCATGACAGGCGTGGGGGGAGAATGGTGTGATGAGAACTTTGAAAAACATCTTTTCTCATTTTTTCTTTTTTTTGAGAAGAAACATTATTAATGTACAAACTGAATATACATGATGACTTATTTAATATCTAGTTGTTAAAAATTAGCAAATTATTGGATTATTAGCTTATAATCAATTATTAATTCTATACAAAATTAAAGCAAATTAATATTCCATTGGATCAACAAAATATGTAACATAAGCTTTCTAAACAATATTTAAAAGCTGTTAAACGAACGATCTCACCACATCAATCAAGCAAGATTCTCGTACTCTCCATCAACTACCGAATCAAAACCTTCCAAGAAGACCTCAGCCACCAACCATCGGATCCACAAAAATGACAATCATTTGAATTCAAATCAAGTCAATAATTTTCAAGTTTAAAATTATCCTTATATTTTTAAAAATTCAAATGTCTTCCTAATTTGTATTTAATTCGTATCATTTATGTTTCTTATTTTTCCTTTCTAAGGTAAAGATATTATTCACCCTATATATAGGGATTACTCTTATACATATTGATTATCGAATTCCAAATATCAATTCTCACATTTAAGAATTCCTCTACAAAATTTAATTATTTTGTAGAACTTATTCTTTTAACTAAAGCCAATCGAACCAATCAAGCCAATACACAGACAAAAACTCTTAACATCTTCAACCTATGGAGATAAAAATTGAACTGCTATTGATTAAATGACTTGGTTAAATACACTCTAGTAGTACATTAATTAGAACTTAACAAACAAAAAATTTAGTCAATAACTTAAAAAATCACTTACATTAACCACTATGCTCACAAGGCATGACAAAATCAAGAAATTTTTTTTACTCAATAAGTAGAATAATACTAACACTAATACTAACAACAGAACACTACGGATGTACCAAGTGAGCTATGAGCACGGAACGCTATGTACTTTGTCGAATCAATTTAGTTGATCAATCTTATCCATTATGGCATAAGTTCAAAAACTCCTCTCAAACAGTCAGCAAGCTTTTGAAGATTTCAGAGTACGGCTGGAACAGAGCACTGCACAATTTCTGGGAAGCCAGGCAAATGGCTTTTCCAGAGAAATACCAACACAGTGTTCACCCCGGTACGCAACATCAAAGGTCGCTGTCTTGGAGAAATCAGCTTTGAGTTCACGCTGAGAAATCACAATTATGTCCTCTAAGTTGAACCCATGTAAGTGATATCTCTTGCATATCTGTTCTGTGAGTCAGACCACCATTCAGAAGTCCGGTGTTCTTCATAGACTAACAAAGCACGGGTGGGGCAACGAGCCAGCAGGTCTTTGCGATCTTCACTTCTGCACTCCCGCACGTTAACCATAGAAACGACTGGGGTCACAAGCCACCACTGCTCAAGATGGAACTCTATGTTTAATGTACGGAGTACAGATGTGCAAATCATAGCAAGGCCTATTCCAGTGGCTCGATACCCCCGTTTTGAAGTACTTGACATCTCACGCTAGGAGTTCCTTCTTGAGCAAGCTTAGGCTGTTTTACCCCATGTTTTACCCCATGCCTTTCCAAAAGATTAACGTATGAGAAAAGGATTTGGGAAGGTAGTTATATGAGGTATTTGCAAATGGAGGAAAAGATAACGTGCAAGAGGTGAACTTAGCTTTTCGCGGCTTCTGTAATATTCTTTTCATAGTTGTCTAGCCTCTGGAATTCTCTTACGAGAGGAGAGGCAAAGCTTCTTGGGACAATTAGGTATTATAATCTAATGTTGAAAAAGAGAAATTTAGAGGTTCCATTATAATGTCAGACCATCCTTACGAAGCCTTGCCTCACTTTCTCTGCCCTTGTCTCTAAAGGAAGTTTCCCAAGCTCCGCTCAAGGGTGTCTGGAAGTTTTTTTCTTGCAACAGCACCAAATTTGATGCAAAATATCTTAGTTGAAGCATATATTTTTGACGATAGTTTTCAAACACTATGCGATATTTCTGTGTTAGGTAATATCAGTATCCTATCCACTATATATCCATTGCCTTTGGCAAGGTGGATATTGTTTCAGAAATTTCAATCCTAGAACTTAGTTTTGTATGTGAAAAAAATTTTGAAAACTACACTCCACTACATTACGTGTGATCAAAAAAATTTGTTCTATCACGTAATGTAAAAGAATATACTTATCAAAATCCTTCTTTTATGCAAAAATAAGTTTTAGAGGAATGACACCTTTATATTTTACTATTGTTGAAAGCAAAAATCTAAATCTCCATAGTCTTAGTGCAAAATGAAAAACATTACTACACAAATTATATTTACAACCAACCTATTTTACCAAATCCTTTTGCACATAATTTTATTGTGATAATATTTTTCATTTTGCACAATGCTCTCCTCTTTCTCTGTAGGTAAGACTATTTGATTCATTAATTGATAGTAATTGGATTCTAGGTACTTAAATATAAGATAATTTTATAAACAACACCACAAAAGTTTAGGTTTGTCCATATCTCTAAGGCAATATTGGATTCAACAATATATGCATAAGATAAGGCTCCAGTCTATTAAAAAGATAAACTCATCTTTTGAACTAAACCACAAACAATTAACATGTAGCTATAGACACAATGGTCCATAAGGGGGAGACCCTAGAAATGTAACACCCCACACTTGCCTTGTGGCCTAAGTCAACCAAACCATTGCACAAAACGGGCATAGCCTTTATGGCTCCCTGTGCCCCTCTGGTAATTGGCTTGTACACTGGCTCCGATAGAAAGGACTGCTCGCGGTCAGAAAGCCGTACTAGTCCCGGAGAGAGTACACCATGAAATTAATTAAATTAAAAAAAAAAGAATTGGAAAAGTACGAAACAGCTAAACAAAAAAGATATGTTTCCCTTGTCAAATCCCGTTGGAAAACAACACTTTCTTGTTTCTTCCCAAACCATTCTCTCACGGCTCTTTTGGAAGCCCTTTTCATAAATACAGGCCATAAATGCTGGTCATTAAGACATCCAAGAAATGAATTTTCAAGGCACTGAGGTAAGTGTGTTTGTGGAGATAGACACGATGGGTTTTGGGTTTATTCATAGCCGGTTATAAACAGAAATATAGATACCTAAATAAATAACATAAAGTAATAAAGATTGAAAATTTGCGAGACTCATAATACCTAGAAAAGCAGATGAAATTTAGACGCCCAACACAAATTTCAAAAGAAGAAAATGACTGAACAAACAAGTATAGATCTTTTGTTTACCTGGTATGAATAAATAGGGAGAGGAGGGAAATCTTAGCTCGAGCTTCAGCTCCCCTTTCTCGCCGGCAAGGTAGTGAACAATATAAAGTGTAACACGTATGACAGAATCATAAGCCGTTCAACAAGGGAGTTGAATTTGCATTGGGTAATAGGCATTCAAAATATAAAGTGAAATGAGAAGAGCAATGGCGTAGAAGAAAAGCTCACCTAAAGGAGGTCAACACCGTCGGGCCGCAAAGGAAAAGCGTGAGCCAGATTTTGATGTTCCTTTAGCTTCTATGCTACCAAAGATCTCTAAATGTTTTCGCTTTAGCTAGCAAGAGAATACAAGGTACCATAGCAACTAATAAACGATAGCTAGTGAAACTGATATGGATAAAACTAGAAATTACCAAATCATGACGCCAGAAGATGTTTACAACTTGATTACCAGCCATATATCCACAAACGCAAATCACGAGACACTGAGAGTGAAAATTTTGGCAGGCTGCCCTTCACCAATATGTCCGAGAAAAATATGTGATCACCACTATGGCCAGTATGGAAGGATACGCTATGCTGCACAAGTTTTTTTTCCACCCAGATCCTTCTTGTAAGATCACTTTTTTGTTTTGCTTCTAAGCAAAGAAGCCTTTCCTCCATTGGATTATCCATTTTTCTGCAAAATGAGAAATTTGGACGAAATTTTATTGATATTCTTCTACGAGTGATCTTCTTTCACAAAACTAGTTACCAAAAACTGAATGTGTTAATCAAGATTGAAATCGAAACTAAGAACCTTGTCTAGTACCCAAACCGATTGTTTACTTGTTTGGTTTATGCTAGTATAAGAGAGAGATGTGAAGATAAGGAAGGTGTATATTGGAAGAAGTGGTTATTGGTTTTACGTACATAGGTGTGGAGCTCCCATCTGCATTCCATGATATTACGGTGTCCGTCGCCGGATCCTTCACCAGCATGAAGCAGGAAAGGTGGTGGGCTTGACATCCCTACATATTCTAACAGACCCTTTTCACACACAGACTACATTGGATTCTTTCACAGAAACACAGAGAGAGAGAGAGAGAGAGAGAGAGAGAGAGAGAGAGAGAGAGAGAGAGAGAGTTTCTTACAGCAAAAAGGAAGAAGATCAAGAACGATTAGCTGAGAATAGAAGAAGGGCAATTAAGAACACCCAACCCCAACAATGCAAACCCAACACGACTCCACAGTTCATGAGAATCGCCAGGCCCTCTCTTGTTTCTCTCTTTCCTCTCGTTTCAAGAGTCCAGTGTTTAAACGTCTGTAGCAAGCCTATCATTCTTATTCACCGCGCACTCATTCCAAAACGTTTCAAATCCTTTCTCTCCTGGATAGTAGAAAACAGCTCCCTCCCTTCCCGATTTTCTCCCTCTCACGCATTTCCCACTTTTAAGATATCAAGGTACGAAAGAGCTCTGCAGAATTTCTGAAAAGCCTGGCTTTTTCAGAGAAATGCAGCCAGCTATTGGGTTGGCTTCTTCACCTACAAAAGTATCGTCTTTTACTGCAACACTTTAACCGTAGGGTCAATATCACTGTCCTGGGGATCCGGCTGTATCTTCTTCCCATCAGCTAGGCCAGCGAGTATGAAAACGCCGTTGATTATCCGCACTACTTTTACATTTGTCTCCTGTTACGTCCCTTCCATTTCATTTACGAGGAAGAGAAGATTAAGTGAGTTGCGCTCACGACTCATGATAAGCGTGGGTGGAGAATGGTGTGATGAGAACCTTGAAAAACATGATTTGTTCATAAATATAAATTTAGATGATAAAGTATTGAAAAAATTTACAAGAAAACATCTTTCCTCATTTTTTTTTGGGATAAAACATTATTAATGTACAAATTAAATATGTATTATGACTTATTTAATATCAAGTTGTTAAAAAATTAGCTAATTTTTGAATTTTTAGCTTATAATCAAAATTTTAAGTTACTAATTTATTGATTCTATACAAAATTAAAGCAAATTAATATTCTGTTGGATCAACAAAAATACGTAATATAAACTTTCTAAACAATATTTAAAAGCCAATCAAGCCAATACACAGGCAAAAAACTCTAACATCTTCAGCCTATGGAGATAAAAATTGAGCTGCTATTGATTAAATGACTTGGTTAGATACACTCTAGTGTTATATTAATTAGAAATTATCACATCAAAAATTTAGTCAATAACTTAGAAAATCACTTACATTAATCACTACGCTCACAACACATGAGAAAATCAAGAAAAAAAATTTTACTCAACAAGTAGAATAATACTAACATTAATATGTTCAGAACACTACGATGTGCAAAGTGAGCTATGATCACGGAACGCTGTGTACTTTGTCATGGCTGAGTTCCCCTGCTTAATATAAGTCTATTATGAGTTATAATTTCTTCTTCTTTTTCTCAATTTAACATTTTTTTTCATTTTATACTCTGTCTCTCGTTACCTCATTTAAAAAATCCAAGATATTTTATTCTTTCCTCGCCAAACAGCCCTTCGGCATCACGCGCTCTCTCTCCCTCTCTCACTCACACACATTTCTCACTTTGAAGATATCAGAGTCCGTATGAGCAGAGCTCTGCAGAATTTCTGAAATGTCAGGGAGATGTCCTTTTCGGAGAAATGCCAGCCAGCTGTCGAGTTGGCTCCTTCCCCTAAAAGAAGGTCTGCGTTTCCGGCAACATTTTGACAGTAGTGTCAGTAGAAAGAAAGTTCCCCCGCCTGTGCACCAAAAAGATCAAAGCTTTGGCTCTATTAAAACTTAGTTTTTTGCAGGTCTGCTGCAACATTGTGGCAGAGGTGCAGACACTATTCAGGTGTAGCGTGGCAGACGACTATGCAGTTTTGACTTCGATACCTTAAGCAATTAATGGAAGTTCAGGAACAACTGTCAGCGGAAATAAATTACCCCTTCTAAGTGTTTTATTTTTTAAATTCAAGAAAGGCTTGATTAACCATAATCGACATCATAATAACTTTTTTAATAAAAAGTGTGATTATTTTATATAGGCTAGTGTATTAGTACTGTCATTTACCCTGTAACAGTAAGGCTTCTGCTGCAGCGCCTGCCTTTCTTCGGCCTCTTTCTCTCTTTCTCTTTGTGTGTGGTCAAAGCGGAGCTGCAGGAGAGCAGATGTGCTGCAACAATTGTCTCGTTACACACCCTAAACCTACAGCCTACTCTACGCATCTACAGCTTGGTTACCTTTGCTACTGACACGCGGTACAGAGGCACGCGAAATTAAGAGGGAAAGGGAAGTAAGAGTGCCAAAGTAGTAACCACCACGTACAGAAGACACCATGGACAGCACAACCACTGCACAGCTGATACCCTCGAATTCCAAGAGAGGGAGGAAAGCACAGAGAGAGAGGGAGAGCCCTTCAAGAAAACAATGCTCAGACGTGTGAGAGACACGTTGCCCATGCCGCTACAAGAAACCTGAGAGTCCTTTCTTTCCGGGCATCTTGTTAATTTTTTTACGTATGAATGGAGGCGGGAAGCATGAAGATAGTTGTTTGTTCTTGTGATTGCATCACCCCTTCAATCTCCTTACAAATGCTCAAGCTTTTCCATGAAACTAATGGCAATTGTAGCAGAGTTAATATAAACTAAAGAAAAAGTTTGCAGATCAAGAAAAATAGATTTGCAAAGGGACTGTTTGTAGATGAAAAAAAAAAAGATATCTTAGTTTTTTTGAATTAGGGTGACGTGAGAAAAATAGAGTGAAACGAAAGATCTTGAAGAAGTCATGGTTGTTCTTGACAACTGAATTCAAGCTCGTGCTCGGTCGACTCAAATCAAGATCTTTGGTGTGGTATCGTAAGGTATGTTTATGGTTACTATACATGTCATCTTACAAAGATGGTACATCATAAATCACCATATATTTAGACTTAAAAGTTATTGGCGTCAATCGTATTTTTAATTAAATATAACAATGTTAAGATATCACCGTGAGTTTCTAAGAAAAAAAAATACATAAACAATGACTGATGCGTTGTGTGATGTGAAGATTAGCCATCCCACCAGACTCTAAATCCGGGTCTGACGCCAGAACAGAGACACAAGAGACATGGGTTCAACTTAGAGGACAGAATTGTGATTTCTCGAGATATAGTCAAGCTGGAAAGAAGATAACAGTAAAATCTCCATGACAGTGACCTTTGATGGTGCGTACCGGAGGGAACTCTTCTTTCTGCTGACACTGTTAAAAGCGTTGCCGTGAAGGCAGATATTTTTCTGCGAAAGGAACCAACACGACGGGCGGTTGGTATTTCTTTGAAAAAGCCATTTGCCTGGCTTCTCAGAGATTGTGCAGCGCTCTGTCGTACTCTGATATCTTCAAAAGCTTGCTTACTATTTGAGAGGAGTTTTTGAACTCACCCCAGAACGGACTTATATTAAGCAGGGGAACTCAGCCATGACAGAGATAAGATTGATCAGCCATAACGTTCCGTGCTCATAGCTCACTTTGCACATCTGCAGCGTTCTTTTGTTATCGCTCACTTCGCAAAATTCACGATGTTCCTTGTTTATCACTCATAGAACAAATCAATTCTCTTATGCAAAGAGCATCGTATTTGACACTTAAAAAAGTGTTATCATGGGTAGTACTTTAACCGGCAAATTTGAAACTTTATGGAGGTCAGTGATATTATTAAGTTTTATTCTTATTCATTTACTCATACAACCTAGTAACATCACCGATTCGCTAATCTCTAATAAACTTTAGAACATGTTTGTTGAAATGCCTTACCATAATAACACTTCCGAGAGGTAATTGATTCTTGCCATAAGCGATGAACAGAGAACAAGCATTCTTTGTTGGCTGAAGTATACAGGAACTCTAACCCACCCTCCTTATGGACTCTCCATGAAATCTCCGTATCACGGTGCACTTGTATCCGTATTGAGAGAAAAATCGTTTCATTGTTGAAATGAAAAAAATGTTTGCATGTAAGAGAGACACGTCGTTCATATCATTATAAGAAACCTGCAGAGTGCTTTCTTCACGTTCTCTGCATTCTCAACAAGGTTCCCTTTTCTTGTATGCCCGGTTGGCTTGATGAATCAAATCAAGATTTACGGAATTTTTATTGTCATTCTACAAGCACTCTAGCTTAAATTTTTCGAATAATGTGCCATTTAGACATTCGTTGGACGTATTGTCAGTATCTTTAATCCAGTGGTTATTGAAACAAATAATCCAATAGCAACCACAATAGGTACTCTGAAATTCAAGAATATTGTTGCAGTAACAAGGTGGCAGATATAACTTGATTTTAGCATATTTCACAAGTATCCAAAATATCACTGAGGCTAACTTACACAAGCATGGTTGCTAAAGCAGTATGATAAGACAAAACCTATCTGACCTTGCCTACGATCAAAACATATTACAGAGGGGCAATCGGAATCCGCAAGTTAGGTACCTTTCCACCTTGATAAGACAAGCTTTCACTTTAATCGGGTCAGGAACAAAACAGCGTGTTTGGTCACATGGTCGGTTACCAATTCAACATAATCATCTCATTTGGAAGTTGACTACAACAAACACTCAAATGTCATGAAAAAACTTTATAGATCATGACGTGTTTCTGTTTGGCTGGATTAAATTCAAGGTTATTTGAAGTGGTCTATCCCATCCAAAAGTTGGTGACCGTTCAAATGTGGGAAAGATGGAGAAAGGAGAAAGAAGACAATTATTTTTGCATTTTCAAACAATGCACTAATATGAAATTTTAACAATAATAACATTAAATAATTTGAAATAATATGAAGACATTAATTTACAAAATTTGAAATATATTGTCAATAAACTAAAATGATACAAGACTAAAACAAATAAATATTTTTGTGTTATTTCTCATAGAAACAAGTATAATTTTTAAAAAGATATGACTGAACATTTTTGAAAATTATCAAAATATTAGGATGAACATGATATAAGTGATAAAAAGCACTAACATTACTAGACACCACAATATTATATAATGTTTCAAAATAATCAATCAAAATACAATTTTCAACTAAGACCTTTTGCATCAAGTTTGATGCAGATGCAGGTAAAAAGCTTTCAAATGCCATGAGAAGAGGGCTAAGAGGAGAGGGGAGGGTGAGGGGTTTTTTCATAGAGAAAAAGGGCAAAGATAATGGAGGGGAGGGCGAGGGGCTTTTCCAAAGAAGAGAGGTAAAGGCATCTATTTATAATAGAACTTCCGAAGGAGAAACTGGACAGCTGTGAAACGAGGAATATTTTAGAAAGGAAAGAATTTCTGAATAGTCGTGTTGAGTTGGGTACCTCGCTCAGATATCTGACCCTTCCTGCAAGCCTCAGCAGTTTCAATAGAAAGGGAAAATGACCTTGCTACACGCCAAAAAAATCATTATCTTGCGATCTACTGTATCTTTTTCTCAGAAGCTAGGCCAGCTTGGCTGGCAGCATGAAAAATAATATTTGGACGTAAGAGAGACACGTTGCTTATACCGTTACAAGAAATCTGCCAAGTGCTTTCTTAACGTTCTCCGCTTTCTCAACCGGAGTTCCCTTTTCTTCTATGCCCGGTTTGCTTAATGAACCAAATCAAGATTTACGGAATTTTTATAGTCATTCTCCATGCACTCTAGCTTAGATTTTCAAATAATGTGCCATCTTGACATTCGTTGGACGTTCTTGTCAGTATCTTTAATCCAATGGTTATTGAAACAAATAATCCAATAGCAACCACAATAGGTACTTAGAAATTCAAGAATATTGTTGCAGTAACAAGGTAGCAGATATAACTTGATTTTAGCATATTTAACCAGTATCCAGAATGAATTTATCTTGCATCAACCCTTCTCTTTATTTTACAATTTTACTTTACTCTTAACACCTCCACTTTAACCAGTTTCTAGTATGTGGTGGCCACAGAGAGAGGCCACAGAGGCAGCAATTGTTATTTTGTTATTATTATTTTTTTCAACTAAACAACAAGCGAATGAATTGTTTCTTGCATAGCTGCGAGCTTGTTGGTTTTTGGAAAAAACCTAACTGGTCGCTGGTTCATCTGAAGGTTGCTATCACAAGGTGGGACTACCGTCTTTTTCTAGAGCCCAATGTCCTGCCCACGGCCCCTGACCAGCCAGCCTGAGACCACAATTTTACAATGCTCTTATCACTGAACCGTCGCTGACAGCACGTCATCTCCGAGCAGAACCTACCGGATGTGTAATGAAGCCCTAGGATGTGGGCAATTAATGTTTTTTTGGTTTTTCTCTACTTTAAGCATCTGGATTTTCTTCTTTCCTCTGCACACACTGTGTCTTGGCCGGAAGGTGCATCTGCCCCGCTGGTTTTGGATTGTTAGTATCTTTAATGGAGCACTTACGGAATCACCTTCAGCAGAACCTACCGGAGGTGTAATGAAACCCTAGGAAGCAGACAATTAATGTTTTTTTTGGTTTTTCTCTACTTTAAGCATCTGGATTTGCTTCTTTCCTCTGAACACAGTGTCTTGGCCGGAAGGTGCATCTGCCCCTCTGGTCTTGGATCATTAGTATCTTCAATGGAGTACTTACGGAATCAACTTCAGCAGAACCTATCAGAGGTGTAATGAAACCCTAGGAAGCAGGCAATTAATGCTTTTTTGGTTTTTCTTTACTTTAAGCATTGGATTTTCTTCTTTCCTCTGCACACACTGTGGCTAGGCCGGAAGGTGTATCTGTATACTTAGTGATGTAAGTATGCTATTGTATCAACAAAAAGGCATCATTAGATCCTACCAACAGTAATCCAATTGTTGTAAAAGATGTGGAACTCGCACGTGCCATTTTCTTGTTTGACTGCTATTAAATGAGTAGTTTCTGCTCAATGACTGCCTCGTTTTGCTTCAAAGTGAAGTAGAAGCAGGAACACATACCTTCAACATTGTAGCTTGAGAGCAGGACATCCCGAACCTGGGATTTTTGTGACCATATATCTCCATTCAATCTCCCTACAAATCATTAAGAAACCTATCTTCTTCCTGTCCAGTTGTGACTATTTTTCTTTCTTTTTTTGTCCTTTTTCCGGATGGTTGCAAATGCGTGCAAGGGCAACAAAGTACACCAAAAGCTTTAAGGGTGGTCGAAAATAAATATATTTTATTTTTAGTATTATCCCTTGCTATTGTTAGTATTAGTATTAGTATTATTTAACTTATTGAATAAAAATCTTTTCTTGATTTTGTCATGTATTTTGAGTATAGTGGTTTAACGTAAGTGATTTCCAGGTTATTGACTAAATTTTTTGTTGGCTAATATCTAATTAGTATAACACTAGAGTGTGTTTAACCTTATCATTTCCACTTCATGTATTCTTGTCTAGGATGTTCGTGACCATACTTGACTTGGGGCTGTTCGGAGATGAGTTTACAGGTGGCAGCCATGTCCACGTGGCTGCCACATCACCAGCATTGCAGAGATTGGGCAGAGCACGCGTCTGAGCCCTCAGCCTGCTGTTCGGCCATCCCATGATTAGGGTTAGGTTTGAATTGTCTATAAAAGGAACATCATTATTTACATCTATTTTTCATCATGGGAATCAGTTCTCCCATTTGTTTTGTAATCAAGTTTTCTCTATAGAAGAGTTTTTCTCCTCCGATTACGAGTCCACTTAGTTCAGTTTACTGGGGCTTCCTGGTGCCATGGGTACTTACAATGTATCTAGTTGGTTACTGGTCATTGGAGAGTTGGTGTCTTCGAAGGTTGGTGCCCAAATACGTGGAAAGGATTCTCTGAGACAGAGAAATCTGCCTTCTTTAATAACTCTGCAGGTATGATCCCACCTCTAACCTGGGCAAGGTATCTCTCTATGCTTTTGGTGTTGTTGTTGAGCTCGTTCAAGTGTGTGTTTAGGATGGAGCTGTACCCTTTTTCCCACCTCTTGTTCTGTTCTGGGAATCAATAGTACATACAAAGAGAAAAGAAGACCCTCCAGAGACTCCGAGTTTCACCAGTAGCTTCATATTTTCAGATTGCTCGGTACTCCTACATGGAAGGCAGTGGCCCGGAGTTACCTCTCTGCGGGACTGGCATGTATATCCACAGTAGGAACCCCAAAATCTGGCGCACGCTTTTCCTTCTTTGTGGTCCGACGGTGTTGACCTCCTCTAGGTGAGTTTTTCTTCTACGCCATTGCTCTTCTCAGCTCATTTTATATATCGAATGCCTATTACTAAATGCAATATCAACACCCTTGTTGAACGGCTCAATATTCTATCATATCCGTGTAACCCTTTATGTTGTTCACTACCTTGCCAGCGAGAAAGAGGAGCTCGAGATTCCCTTGCTCTCCCTATTCATTCTTACCAGGTAAACAAAAAATCTATACTTGGTGTTGGGCTTCTAAATTTGATCTGCTTTTGTAGATATAATGAGACTCGTAAATTTTCAACCTTTATTTCTTTTTGTTAGTTCTGACACTAATTGTTATTTATTTATTATCTATATTTCTATTTATAACCGGCTATGAATAAACCCAAAGCCCATCGTGTCTATCTCCACAAACACACTTCCCTCAGTGCTTTGTAAATTCTTTTCTAGGATATTTTAATGACCGGGGTTTATGTCTGATATTTTGGAGAAGCGTTTCCAAAAGAGCCGGTAGAGAGATGGTTAAGGAAAAAGCAATTAAAGAGTTGTTTTCCAAAGGGATTTGACAAGGGAAACTTATCTTTTTTGGTAGCAATGTCGTACCTTATCAAATTTTTTCAAAATTTATTTTGATGTACTCTCTCCGAGCAGTCCTCTCCAGAGAGCGCTAGCCAAGTTACCAGAGGCACAGGGAGCCAGAAAGGCTATGCCCTTTCCGTGCCATGGTATCTGGCCTCAACTTGAATTATCCAAGCTTCCGTCACTACATTAGGTAAAAAGTCTATTTTTGTTAATGAAAGAAGAATTTAAATTCCACTCCCTTAAATGCATACGTTGAGGAAGAAGAAATGAAAAATTTAGCTTTTGTAGGAATTTTGAATGTTAATTTTTTTCCTCCCTCCTCCCCGTGCACTGCGTGCGGTGTAGCCACATAGGTTACCTTAGAATGTTATGTCGGCGCATGATTTGAAGCGTAGGGGAATATTACAGTTCAAAAGTATACCAATAGGTCTTGGTTGACTTAGGCCACAAGGCTAGTGTGGGCTATTACATTTCTACTGTCTCCCCTTGCAACCATCGTGTCTATCAGCTACATGTTAATTTTTTGTGGTTTATGTCCAAAAGATGAGTTTATCTATTTAATAGTCTAAAGCCTTCTCTTATGCATATATTGTCATCGAAGATGGTGGTTATACAAAAACAAAAGAATTATTAGGAGTACAAGATTTTAAGGAGGTAGGTTATGTTGTGTTTTGCATAAGAAAGCCTACAAATAATTGATAATGGAGAAGGAAGAGGAAAATTAAGGAGGAGATGAGTTGTCCATAAACATGGGATTGTAAATACAATTTCCAATTGTTCAACTTCATCCTCAATTGTGAAGCTTCTTCCTCAACTATTGAACCTCTTAGTTCTGATTGATTGAGAATAATCAACAAGCAATTATGCCATGTCTATAATAACATTACACTTGATGTAGAAAATCTTAATTATTGAATTTATTTCTCCATCTAGTTTTCAAACGTTATGAAATGTTTGAAAAATAAAAGAATGATTGGGAGTGCAAGATTTAAACATTTCTGTCATAAAAATGTGTTATATCATATAGTGAAGATGAGTAAAATTATTAGAATCAATCTTTTGTGTAAAAATAGTGTTGTAAGTTTACTTTACAACCTATTGTGTAATTGGCTAAATTTTTAGGAAAGAAGTGTTACTTCTTGAGATAGTTTAGCATTACAATAGAAGACTTCAACACTTCTGTATAAGTTTGGTCCCTTACACTGTAAGGAGGACTAAAATTATTAGAATCTATCTTATATGCAAGAGTAGGTTTTGAATTCTAAATTTCTAAAAGATCTACATTACCAAGGGCTACTGTGATATGTAGTGGGTAAGACCAACTTACAAAATGTTAGGATGCGCATGGTATAAGTGATAAAATGTTAGGATGGTCTTAGGTGATGTTATTGCTTTTTATCAATTATACCATGACATTCTAAGATTTTGAAAATTAATCTTATTCGCTACATATTAGAAGCTAGTTGAGAGAGAGAAATACAAGTCTATATACTATAATATTCTTTTGAAAAAATAGTCAAAATTAAAGTTATTTGTAAATTATTTCGTAGCTTTACCACCTAAAAGTCTCCAAGTTAGATGTGGGGCTTACACTATCTTTCAACAATAGTGAGCTAATCCAAGAATATTAGAAATTGATATTATGAATCACTTGCGGACCATGAAACTATGGTTGACAAAATAATACTATGAATGGAAAGCCACCGAGACTGGGATATGTGCGCCAGTGGGTTGGTTTGCTTGATTTGTGACCACTTTTGGGTTGCATGGGATTGGTTTTAGATTGAAGGTTTCAGTTTTTTAAAACCATATAATTGGACTTGATAAGGCTGATTCGTGCTCATATCAAAGGATTTGAGTAATTTTGAATTAGTCTCGTTAGAAAACAGTTTCACTTATAAACCTCATTAGAGAGTGACTTCATCTTTTAGAATTGAAAATAATTCTTATATTTTAAAGATTTCAAAAATTGCTTGCAGGAGAAAATCGCATCTCATTTAAATATAACTTTGAAGACCCAAAGCTATTATAATAGACAACTACTTAATCTTTGTTAATTCAAAGCTATCATAATAGACTAACCACCATATCTTAGTTGATCTAAAACTATAGCCTAACAATCTAAATTAGCCATGATCCAGAGGTAATACTTAGGACCCTTACATTCCACATCTTTTATGAAAACGTTGTCCTTAAGGTTGAACAAGGCTTATTTTATAGTAAAATATATATAATAGTAACTAATTAACTATCATATAGCTTTATGGTGAAGTAGATTGTGGCAGCCATAGATAGAACCCAACAAATCCTAGCACTCTCATGCATACCATAGGCTAAAACTAGACTTACTTTTGGAGGGTATAACAAATAACTAAAAGGTGACTTGTTTGATTTTCACATCTTTAATGGTAATTTAATTTCAAATTTTAGCATACAATGATATGCCTATTTGTTGATATAGGAGTATCCTTATACCACTAATGCTTTTGGATATTATATACAAAAAAAATAACTAGTTATTGTTTGTCCTTAATTATTTTCTGCCATACTTTCTCAATGATACCACATGGAAGAATGGTGTAGCTTGAAGGTGAATCCATGCTTTTGAATAAGAACCTATACAATTACTCCAGGTACTTCCATGCCCATCTTTTGCCGTGACACAAGGCTTGAATTAATTGAAATTTGATAGCTTTAATCCAACATCTAGAAAAAAAAAAGAGACAAGAATATTAAGATCGTTTAAAATTTGCTAAAGGGGACAACAAGTTTGATTTTCTTCATGGAAATTGAAAGATTAACACATATCAATATTCAGTTGGATTAGCAAACTTATGCAAATTAGAAGCCAGTGAAGCCACATCATAGACAAAAAGCTCTAATAGTAGAAACTGTTGGAGACCAAAAATTGAGTAGCTAATGATTAAAAAACATGGTTAAATGTATTATAGGGTTAAATTAATTAGAAATTACCAAATAGGAATCTACTCAAGAAACATTCGAATGCATTAACCGTTCACCTCTATGACACATCTGATATCATGAAAGTTTTATTGAACAATAATGCATTAGAAAATGGTAATACTAATACTAACAACAATAGGGATGATACCAAAGATAAAGATATATAAGTTATTGATTGGTATAGTACATCAAAGTGAAATTTCTACATATCAAATATGTCAAGATGAGGTTAGAATATCAAATGCAATTTCCTTAAGGGATGGCATCACTTCCTATGATGCACACGTACATGCTTATTTCCCACTCATCTAAGGACGTAACAAGGATCATAGAGAGAGAGAGAGAGAGAGGGAAAAAATAAAGAACATTAAAAAGTGGCAATTCCATTATATTAATTTTTGTAATATGTTATGTGAATGCATTATAACACCTGAAAAGGGTTCCTCCATTACGACCTTTAAAGTTGTGAATGTACAATATAGTCTATATCACGGATCAAAAGGTCTTGGTAAGTTTGGCCAACTTTGGGTAGAGGAAAGGTGGATAATCTTAATTTAGTCAATGATAATTGATATCTAAAAAGATTGATAAAAGACACCATATAATCCCGTAGATACCAACAAAGTCAATTTCCATGTGCAAGAGGGTGGTCTTGGAAAGGTTGTCCACCAATGAGTAAAAGAATGGTTGATAATTGTTGTGCAAGCACAACAAAAAGATCAATATAAAATTGTTAAGCTGCACCAACTTGCTTCATAGACTTACTTTTGTTGCACCATAAAACAAATTGACTCTTAAGCATGATTTATTTTTGAGTTGCAATAAATCACTAGTAAGTTCCAAATGACAATCATTTGCACCATATGATTCCCTCCAACCTTAAACACAATTAAGATTGGCACTTCAACCAACAAAAGTAAAATCTTTCATTTTTTACTCCTAAATCAAAAGGATTTTTGACATTCTCAATGTGAACAGTGAATAGATTATGTGTTTGCTTGGCAAAAGGCCAAATTGAGTAATAAAAATTAGAATAAGAATTTTTTTTTGAAATCATTCAAAAATTTAAATTTTGATAAAGACATATGACCAAGTGTCAAATGTTATAAATAAAAATTAAGGTCATTACATGTTGAAGTAATTGAAAAGGTTGGTGCAGTATAAAAAAAAGATTTGTGAACATAATTTTTAGGGTGTAAGAAAAAATAAAGTTCATGTTGCATTTTACCAATTTTTTTGATGTCACTCATTGAGAGGTCTTAAAACACATACAAATTAGCATAAAAAATCACTAAATAGTTATTCTTAACAATGAATTTGGTTATAGACATCAAATTATATTTGAAGGCACGAGAAAAGTATAGTTTGTAATTTCAAATTGTTGGCTAGGGTTATGGAACTAGTGTGGGTGACCTAGGTTAGTTCCCCATTTGGCAGTTTAACAAATCTAGAGTTAAACATGCATTTAACAAAAAAGTCTATGCAATTAAAATTAGTCGTAATATGGTAGGTGACTCCACTATGTATAATCTAAATGTAAGCAAAAGATTCTAGAATATCTTCTCCATTAGCATGAGAGGTCTTACCATAGTCTTCTTACCATAGTCTTCCTTGATTCGATGGATAATATGATCATATTGCTCTAGTGTGAAAGTGTAATGCTCTATAAGATGAGAAAAATGGTTATCTAATCATTTCAAGAATTGATAAAATTTCATGCATTCATCATGAAGTTTTTAGCCATTGGTTTTGGACATCTCTTATGAGTGTAAGGCCATTAATGCTACATATTTGTCCCAAAATGCTTTCAATTGGTTAAAATAGGAAGCAATTGATTCACCTGATTGCTTTATGTAGATTAATTTGTTGATAAAGTTGTAGATTTAGGGTAGGTCAACCTAGCTATAATAATTACAAAGCTTTGTCTAGAGATCGGTGACACCGCTGTGTAGATTAAGGCCTCATGGAGCTAGCTAGATAGTGAGTTAAGGATTTAAAAAAGACAAATCAGATTACAGTGCTCCTATATAAGCAAATAGGTCAAATTTTCGGCCGAAGCAAGGTATTTGCTATCTACGAATACCAACTTGTTCTTGGAGAAAAGGGAGTGTTTCATAGCATGATTCCAAAACTCTAAACAACATAATTATTGAAGCCATTGAGTTTGAAGCCAAGTAAGGGAGCTCCACTAGTGTCATTGACTAGTAGATATATGGGTTCATTTTGGTTTGTGATGATTGAAATTGGGGAAACATAACTATCATGATGAGCCAATTTAGAATATGATTGATTCCCTTTTCTTGGTGAGTCTTTTAGGCATAAGGAGCAACATATGGTATAACCGGTGGTTAGAGAGGATTTGACTCGATAGCTATGACAAAACCAAAAAATTCTTTGAGCTACTCGTAGTAGGAAACATCTAAGAAAGACAGCTGCTCAATAGGGCATCTAAACCACTAACAACAAACTAAAAGATAGTCACAAGCGCGGAAGCAAGACGAAAATGAGAAAATACCAAGGTTCATGTGGCTGCTTAGTGGGAAACATGGGTAGCAGGAAGAAAGAAAACAAATAGTCGAATTGGAGGGAAGACCAACTGAACTACTTACTGCACTACACGTAAAGAGTCAATGATCACAGAAGCTGTGCGATCAATAGAGTCAAAACCAAGAAACAAAGCAAAACTCTGTCGGTAAAAGCAAAATAACCCATCTGATTTGTTATTGTGGTGAATAGAGAGAGGAAACAAGAAAACTTGTCGGCAAAAGCACTAGGGTGTGGCCGAAACCAATGGGAAAAGTTAGAAATTCTAAACTTTGCTAAAGAAAAAGACAAAATTTTGGTAGGAACAAGAGACCTAAGTGAGAATTTCCTTTGTTTAGATAACAAAGGTGTGGCCAAAAAGCTGAACCTTCCTGAAAAAGAGAAGGAGTTGTCGATTAGAGCAAGAAAACCATCCGAAAACAAAACTTGTTTGAAAAAAACTATCAACCAACAGAGAAGTAAGAAAGTCCTTTCCTCATCTAGAAAGCAAGTCTCCTTTCTCTCTGTCCTCCTCCTCCATCTAACCTAAATCGGCTCTGGAAAGAGAACCAAAACCTCCCTCCCTCCCTCCCTCCCTCCTTTCTTCCTTTTCCTTCTCTTTTGCTTTATGTCTCATGTCCTTCACCTTCAAAAGTGAAAATTGAAAATTCAAGCACCGTTGTTGTGAATGGTGAAAATCTCAAGTAGTAGTAGTTTCATGCGCTCCCTTTTCCCATCTAGGGTGAGTGCTGCTTTCGCTTTTAGATCCTGCAGGGAAGCCTGGTACTACCGCTGCCTCGGCCTTGACCCTTGAATATCTTGCGCTTTTACCCCCACCTCCATATTCCAATTTGTTTTCGTTTGTTTGGAAATTTTAGTTTTTTGGGTTTGCGAAAATGTTGCTATGCAAGCCAAAGAAGAATCAGAACGTCGAGGGCAACATACTCTTGATTAGCATTACAGGCTAGGGAGTGCGGGTCCGATTCGCTTCATTGTCAATGAACACAAGCTTGTTGCTGCCGTGATCGACATTGCCCTCAAATCTTATGCTCGTGAGGGTCGACTTCCAGTTCTTGGGTCGAATCTCAATGACTTCTTTCTCTACTGCCCCAATATTGGGCATGATGCTCTGAGTCCATGGGACACTATTGGGTCTCATTAATCACTTGCTTAATGGATGATCTGTAATTTGTTATGTTTTAGTTTTGTTTTTATTAATTCTAGTTGTGTTAGTTTAAGTGGTTTTGTCTTGGATTGTCATAGACCATTGTTCTTGGAATTGTTGCTCTTTGTTTCTCAAATTTTATTTTCAGATTGGTTTTCAAACGAGTTTTGTTTTGTTTCTCGGTTTTGACTTTGCCAACTACACATGTTTTGTCATCATTGACTCTTTACGTGTAGTGTGGCAAGTAGTTTAGTTGGTCCTCCCTCTAATCTAGCTATTTTTTTTCTTTATTGCTGCTACCCATGTTTCCACACAAAGTAGCCACACGAACCTTGATATTTTCTCATTTTCTTTTTGCTTTTATGCTTTGTGACTATTTTTTGGTTTGTTGTTGTGATTTCCCTTTAAAAATGGTCTCAATCTCCCTATTTCGTAACAAAAATGACAACCAAGCTTAGAGAAAACGTTGGTTATGCTCAAACTTGTTCCGACCTTTATTTTCCTTTGTGTTTTCTTTCTCAAAAACTCAAAAGAAGCATTTTAATTAGGAATAACCATAGGTTGTGCCTAGCCCAGAGCCATCCTCTGATTCTCTACAAATGAAAATCAGCCAAACTCCGAGAAACCGGAACTGATCCATACGCCCAAAACCCAGAAAATCCTTTAGATTTTGAAGAAAATTTTATTCTATTTGCTTGCTATGAAAACCCATACATTCCACATTTGCTGTAAACTAATTAATAAAACCAGTTGACTTTCATGGGCTGAAGGGCTACCATTAAATAGACTAAAATGGCCGATTCAACTGCCCATCTCAACTTTTGGGATAGACTTTCTATCTCGATTTTAAACCTTCTACAATTCATCTCACTTTAGAGGTGGAAAAGCCGATTCACCAAACATGGAAGCCTGATTCAGGCAGACAAATCTTTGGAACTGAGTCCATGACTTGGACGTGTTGAACCACAAGCATGGGCTGGGTGCTACTCCACATGAGGTTGCTAATAAATCCCAACATTACTAATGCCTTTGGTATTTATATTAAAAAACCAATAATCTATTATAGTCAAGAAGAGACTTTCATATCTGTTATGGCGATTTACTTACAATCTAAGTAAATTGAAGCTGAGATTTCTATGTCTGAATTTCTCCGGTGAGTCCAAGCTAGTGAGTTGGATGAAAGAGCTGAGAAGGGACGAAGAAAATTAGTTTAGTAGATTTTGTGTTGAGTCACAGAATCAATAATAGCCATTAATAAGTCTAATGTCCCTGTTGCACCTCTGGTCCCGATAATTGCTTTACCTTTCTTTACTGTTACCAATCTTGATAATGACAAGAGAGAGAAACATGACTGTTGCTAGAAAATCCATCCCTAGTGAATCTTTTGAATAGAAAGAGAAGTGCAATTAAACTTCATTCAATTTGGAAAAACTCCTGAGTTTACAAGTACAATTCTCTTCCCTAATCTCCCCTCTACACGCATCTTTCTCTTATTTATAACTATTGGAAGCCAGAATTCGTTGCAACTGCAAGCCGAGTTTCCCGAAAACCGTTAAAGGCGTTGGAGGAATAACCTCTTTTGTCTTACGTGGCAATCTCCCAGTAATGGACTCCTTGAACATTTGACCGCCTACGTGGCTTGAACATGCAACAGTCCCCTTCTAAAATAGCCCAATACAAGGGAATCATTCCATTCTTTTCCCTTTAGTTCTATTAAATTTTTGACAAATCAATCTAAATGAAATCCAAAATTACGTAATCTTTCTTTTATAATTTCTTCTTTCAAAGAAAGTTATTTTTATCTTGGTTTTGCCTAAGACTGGGGTTTAAATTCAAAAGCTTTAATGCAAATTTCACATTATTAATAGTTGAGATAAAATGTGGGAATGTCAACTGAGACGGAGACATTGAATAAAGTTTGAAAGCTATTCAAGGAAACATATTCTCTCACAAGACATGTGTTGAAACCCACAAGTTCTTTGTATCTTAGAGCAATATAAAAGACACTCTCATAAAAAGATGTTACATGTAAAATTGACTTTGGATTAATGTGCGACAGTCCATTAATAAGTTGAATGTCATTTGAGATGGAGACATTTGAATAAATTTTCAAAGCTATTAGAGGAGATACATTCTATCACTAAGACTTGATGTGTCAACTCTGACGTTGCTACAGAAAGAAAATTGTTAGGGCCATCACAAAGATTGCTGTTGTCATTCTTTTCTTAGATTTTTCTTTTCGATTCTTCAATCAATTTAAAATGAACTATCACAAGAATACTGGCAATAAAACTTCAAACCTTCTTTTTTGTATTCAAATTTCCAAATTAGAACGAGGCTCCCACTCCTAAACGCATTTAAGTTTCATTACACTGAGATCACAATACCTAAATATAATGCTTTTAAACATTTTCTACGATTACGTAGTTATAACAACTTATCTGATTTAATTAATTTTTTTAATTAATTACAACAACTTTGGATCAGGGCTAGATTATATAGTTAGTTATGATAACAACTTTAGGGTTAACAAAAATTAGGTGGTTAGGTTATTAGAAAAGTTTTGAATCCAATTGTATTTAAATGAGATAGAAAAAGAAAGAAAATTATTTCTCTTAGTATTATGGTTTATAAACTAAGTTTCAGTAAACTAGAATTGTAAAGTTATTCTTTTTTGAGTTTGCTGGTGTGAAGTTATAATTAGTATGATTATGACAAACAATCAAAAGGTTTTGCTTAAATATATTTAGAACCCATCAATGTTATTAAACTATCGAGTTGGAGTATTACTTCTCCAAAACATGTTTAAATATAGCTGCTACGCCGTCAATTTAGAGATAATTTCACCCGAACTTCCTAACAAAGTTGCATTAACCTACTTTGGTCACTTTGACTAGGATGTAGCAGCCATAATAGCGACAACCTGAGCAAGTGGGGCAAAACAAAGAGGAAAGCTTAAAAGTTGCTCCCGAAATTGAAATATAAAGTTTATTTAGCAAATCGATCACATATTCACCCAAGTTTATAAATTATTTATTCACCTAGTAACATAATTGCTACATTAAGATAAATTAATCATTTGATAAGCACACAAAACCCCCAGGTAATAAGGCTTTCATTTTTGAAAGCTTATGTAATTTTTCAATCAAAACATAGTTCATCATATAGCCCATGTTTTGTCAGGTAATTTTTGTAAGGGGTTAATGATTACATACTCAATTATAAATACAATTACAGAAATCAACCTAGTTGCATGTTTGTGGCAATGTTTACGCGTGATGTTTGGCTGAAGACCTAGCTGTTTGGCGAAGGACTTATCAATGAAAGACGAAATAAAGTAATAACAAAAAGTAATAAATATATATATTTTTATTTTATGGCCGGTTTTGATTTATTTCCTTACAATTCGAAACAAAACGACGCAATCACTTAGAATCTATTCCCAACTAAAAATCTTGAGACTGCAACCAAATAAAAGGGGACAAGAATTTTTTTCGCGAAATTTTATAACTATTTGTTACGTAGTTATGCTGTTGAGGCAATGCAAGCTTGCTAATCGCCGGTGTTTTCAAAGTCCTTTGAAAAATAGGAAAAAAAAAAGAAAAAGAAAATGATAATCACGAGATTAAACATGTTGGAGAAAGCAATAATGTTCTGAACAGTGTTATTTCAAACCGGGTATCTATAAACTACTACTAATTCTGAACAAACAAACAGCCTAGAAGAAGAAACAAAACAAAGAACACAACAAATGTCGACATTGTTTTAAACTTCAACACGAACGAGCAACGTATTAGCTAGCGTCCTCAAATTCAGTGGCCTGATGTCGGACAGAATTCCACCCCATAAAGCCTTCGAAACGAGCTCATAAGTATGCTCTGTTGGATGTAAAAGATCCCAAAACATGAACTGATTCGGGTTTTCACAAAGCGTATAATTCCCCGTCCCACATCTCACTTCTCCTCCAAGTTTCCCACCACCGCAGCACGCAGAAGATACGTTGGCAAAACCTGCTCACAATTAGTTTTGTTAAATCCAACAGTTAAGAAAAGAATAAGAGAATAAATAACAATGGAACAAAAGATTAGATATTTACCGTAGCGTAATGGGAATGTTCGCAAAAACTCAACTATGTCATAAACTGCAGCATAAGTTCCAACAGCACCATGGTACTTCCAAAAAATTTGGTGAGCCAATGTTTCCAAGCCACGGTTGTATTTCTTGGCAATCGTATTGACACTTTCCATACAAGAGTTGGTTGGTGCACCAGGCAACATGGTCCGAGCTGGAACACACCCAATAGGACCCAAACCAAGCAAGACAATTCGTCGAGCACCGAGTTTATAGATCTCCTCAACAAAGTGTGTTACATTAGAAAGCATGTCATTCACATAGGTATCTTCATCCGTAAATGGAAGCATAACATAATTGAGTATGTCGTTTGAGCCAGCCTCAAGAAGGAAGAGAGACTGTGGAATCGAACTTTTGTCGATTTGATTCTTCTCTACCAATGATCGAAATTGTTGCAACTGCGCTTGTAATGAGATCACTCCCTATGCAATCCAAAATAAACTGCTTTTAGAACTACAAAATCTCATGTTATTTTGGAAAACCATAGGCTGAAGAAGATTTACTTACCGAAGGCTTATCTGTGTACTCGAAGACACCACTGCCACCACTGGCAAAGTTGATTCCATTGCTTGGATAAGTCTTTGCAGTTCCACTCGCAACAGCTAGACTTGCCTCGAGGTATGGCTGCTGAAAAGGAATTCCAAGGAACTCGGCTGCCACATTCCCGCACAACCAACACAGTTAATTAATCAAACACATACAAAGCAATAAAATTTACAACTTTGAGATACTCACAAAGAAAATCAGGAACTGTTCTGCCATTAGTGAACCTCCCGGTAGCATTGTGGAAGTAACTTGATCCATAAGGCTGAAAATTTGCTTGGGTGGTACAGTTTTTCATGAAGCGGTTGTTTCCGGCATCCAAAATTGAATCCCCAAAACTATAAATTGCCGGAGAAAAGGTTGAAGAAGCTACAGAGTGTAGGGTAAGGAGAACAAGGAGTGTAAGGAAGAATTTCGCCATCTGAAACGAAGTTGATCTCAGAGGGATGTGCAAAATATGTGTGGGAGGGGTAAGGCTTTTTAAAGAGAAAGTGATTGACAAGTTAGATTAGATAAGATCAAAACAGAATCAACCAAAAAGATAAAATTATTTTAAATTTGAATTCAAAATTTAAAGAATTTGGTTTGGATGATTACTAACAACCTATGTAGAATATTTGTAGAATCTACAAAGATTTAAATAAATTAAGATTAAAGATTTGTAATTCAAACAAATTGTTTTCAATTAAATCTTAGTTGATGTGTAGTCTTAAAGTAATTCTACTTCTATACGCATGAAGTGAGATAGTGTAGTGTCAACCAAAGGTCATTGTATAAATAATAAAAAAGAAAGAAGAAAGCAATTCAAATCCAAAAGAATACATATAATTCGTTACCCAGAAAAGAACATATAATTCGAACTAATATTTGTATCAAACCATTTGGAGTTTGGGATTTTTATGAATATGATGAGAGTTCTTGGACTTAAAATTGTAAATTTATGAAAATACTTCAACATTAAAGTGAGATTCAAAACATAAGACAATAAGATATAAAGAAAGGAATTCATGATAAAGGATCTCTCTCAATGCATTAACCAAAAGCATAAAAGAAGAGTATTTAAATAATGATGTCATGCACATTTCTTGATAGTTACACAAGTTACAAATTGTGACATGGTATTTGTCTCCAACAAAGTAAAACATTGCAAGCATGACCATAGATTATTCATTTTTCTTGATTCTTGTTTCATACATTATTCATGCCTCTCCGGGATCCTACTTCTATACTTGTCAACGAATTTTAATAGAAGCAGAGAAAAGAAGAAACTTGCTTAGAAAAAGGTAGAACTGGGTTTGAAGGTGAGACGGCATATTCCCTGGCTTGTTCAGCTTTCTTTCTTTTTATCATCAGCTTTCAGATTTCCGCCCAAACCAGAAGATCGAGGGAGAAGCATCCCGTCACAAGAGTATAAACTAATGTTATGTTTTCATCATTTTGACTAAGGACTTTAATTGAGGTTGAAAATACATGATACTTACAATGTCTAACTTTTTTTTCTTTCTTTAAATCGACTAATGCAAGAAAATTACAAGAATTTAAATACATTAATAATCTAAGATAGAAACTAGATTTCAGTATGTTATCCTGTCATAACTATGAAAAGCAGTTTTTGTAGGGATCCAATTTGTAGGCAAAACAAGTGTTTTCTTGAAATTCAGGTTACAATTGAAAGATTGTTTTTGTTTAAAATTCGAGTTAAAATTATAAAATTTTTCTTAATTATATTGAAGATTCTTAATGGAATTTAAATAATATGAAACTTTTAATATTATTTTTAATAAATTTTATCACATTAAATATAAAAAATGACTTTCCATAAAACTTTTGTCATAAACAAAAGACTGCCAATCACTTGTTAGTTTAGTTGCAAACTAGCAGGATCTAGGACTTCTTGGTCTTGGCATCGACACCTAAGTTATGATATTATCTTAGAGAATAAAATATTTGAATTTAAGTTATGATATTATCTTAAAAGACATAGCTTACTAGTATATAGGGACGTTAGACACCAAATTTCAATTATAGCATCTACAAAGCTCTGCCATGGCTTAAGTGGGAGACATAGGATAAGAAAAGGAACCAAAAAAGCAAGAAAAGAAACAGTACTTAGTCCATGTCAACATGGTAATCCAGTAGCAATAGAGGTCCAGAAAAGGGTTCCCCCTTTCGTCCATTAAAGTTTTGAATGTAATATATAGGAAGGCCTTGGAAAGCTTGGCCAGCTTGAGTACCAGAAAGGCTGCTGGTCTAAATTCCGTAAAGGATAATTAGTGTCCTGAACTGTGTCAACTTGGCAAAAGGATATGCCCAGATCTAATACGGTCGAGTTCTCAATTGACAATAATCACCTTTCTCTTGGAGTTCTCTAATAGCCTCTTTGTAAAGCTTTTCTACCAATAGCACTTCATTAGATGGTCCAATTTAAATGAGCTTTATTAAGTCTCAGTATGAAAGATAAAAGTAAAAAAAATAATTTATAAAGAAATAAGTTTCTCTACTTAGTGTTTTAAGATTTTAAGTTAGCCATTGTTTATACACTTAACGTAATATAAGAGTTCAAGTTTTTTTTAGTACTCCTACGAATATAGATAAGCTCAAAATCTACACGAAGAGGTAACATTTGGAATATGGATTGAGTTAGACTACTATGGTGATAGTGTTTAAATAAACAATGTAAAGTTATTCTATGTTGCTAAAGAGTTTATTAAGAATCCAAATTTAATATTTCATTGATCATTTGTGGATAAAGATTCTTTTACATAGGGTGAGAGGACATTGTTAAATCCTACATAAAAATAGAAATTTTAAAAAATAATTTATAAAAATATAAGTTCTTTTACTTAATGCCTTAGAGTTTTAAGTTATGTATAGTTTATTCTCTATAAAATCTAACAAGCTTCATCCAAATATTATTCAACAACTAGAATAATACTGATATGAATACAACTAGCAATTACAACAAGGGTAATCCTAAAAAATAAATATACAGAATTTCTTGATAGATGAAATCATGCAAGATTTTATTTAACAACAAGAATATTACTAATACTATAGCAACAAGAACAATCCTTAAAATAATGATCCGGAGTTTCTTGACTAATGGAATATGTCAAAATGAAATTACTATATCAAATATGTCATGCTAAGGTTAGGATATCCAATGCAACTCCCTTAAGGGATGACATGACTTTTGCTGATGCAAAAATATGGGGCTTACAAATAATCACTTTTCCCATATCATAAGATTTTGCACCATGTTCTATTTGTCCAATACTTACTCCAGAATTTCTTCCTAAATAAGCATTATTTGTGATAGATGAACCTGAAATTCTTAAGCCAGTTGAGAGAGAGAAAAAAACAAGTCCATACACTATAATATTCTTTCGAAAAAATGGTCAAAATCAAATGGGTTTGTAATTTTTCATATCTTTACCACCTAAAGGTCTCCAAGTGTCCCCGTGAAGCTTACATTATCTTTACACAATAGTGAGCTAACCTACGAATATCAAAAACAAATATTATGCATTACTTGCGGACCATAAAATATTATGTATGGAATGCCAAACTTGCCATCCAAAGGATCCTGTTGCAGACCCATTTGTACGCAACTGGGATCTATGCACCAATGGGTTGGTTGGCTTGATTTGGGATGACTTTTGGGCTGAACGGGCTTGGATTTGGATCGAAGGATTCATCTTTTGCTACATGCTTGATAACCAGAATATACAATTAGGCCTTGATAGGGTTGATTCATACCCATATCGAAAGATTTGGATTACTTTGAATAAGTCTCATAAAAGAGAGAATTTCTCTCTTAAGCTTCATTAAAGAAAGATTTCACCTCTCAAGCCTTATTCGAGAGAAACTTCATTTTCTAAAATTGAAAATAACTTAAAACCATATTTTTAAGATTTCAAAAACTGCTTACAAGAGAAATCTACTTAAAAGAGAAACAATAGACTAACCATCTCATTTTTGTTATCCTAAAGCTCTTATAATAGGCCAACAATCTAAAGTAACCCTGATCCCAAGCCATTATAACCAACTAACAAACAAAAGAATGTTACATTCCATGTCTTTTACAAAAACCTTGTCTCAAGCTTGAACAAGCCTTATTTATAATTATATCTATATATATATATATATATATAACTAATTAATTATCAGGTGGCTTTATGGTGAAGTAGAATTTGGCAACCATAGATAGAATCCAACAAGTCCTGCATTTCCATGTATGCCATAAGCTCAAACTAGACTCATTTCTGGAGGGGATAGTAGATAAAAAGAAAATGGCTCGTTTGATTTTCACATCTTTAACAGTAATTTAATTACAGGAAGTAGCATATAATGATATGCCTTTAAGAGTATTTTGATATCACTAATACCTCTGGTATTTGTATCCAAAAAACCAATAATCATCTGCAGTTTCTCCTTGTCTATTTTCTGCCGAACTTTCCCATTGAAACTACATAGAAGAAGGTGATTCCATGCTTCTGAATAAGAACATATACAATTACTCCAAGCACTTCCATGCCCATCTTTTGTCTTGACACAATGCCTGATTCAACTGAAATTTGACAACTTTAATCTAACTTCTACAGGGAAGAAGAGACAAGATTGTTAATACCATTAAAAACTTCTGAAGAGACAACACGTTCAATGTTCTACAGAGAAATTAAAAGATAAAACCTATTAATATTCAGTTGGATCAGCAAACTTATGGAGCATAAGCTCACCGAACGATATTTAGAAGCCAATGGGGCCACTACATAGACAAAATGCTCCGACCGCAGGCACCAATGGAGACCAAAAATTGATCAGCTAATGATTGAGGACATCGTTAAATTAATTAGAAATTAGCAAACAGAAATGTAGTCAAGAAACATTAGTGATTGCATAATCGTTGACCTCTATGACACATGATGATATCATGAAAGTTTTATTCAACCAATAGTGCATTACGAAATGGGAATGCTAATACCAACAGCAGCAGAGATAATACTAAATATAGAGATACAGAATTTCGTGACTAGCATAGGACATCAAAATGAAATTGCTACATACCAAATATGTCAAGCTGAGGTCAGAATATCCAATGCAACCTCCTTAAGGGATGGCATGACTTCCTGCTGATGCAAACATATGTGCTTATTTCCCACTCGTCTAAGGACCTTCCAAGGACCAGGATAGCACCTAAGAGAAAGAGAGAGAGAGAGAGAGAGAGAAAAGCACTGTAAGAAGTGGCAACTCCATGATATCAGAGTTTGTAATATGATATGCAGTAGCACTAGAACACCTGAAAAGGGTTCCTCCATTGCGTCCCTTAAAGTTGTGAATGTAATATATAGTCTCCATCATGGGTAGGAGGGTCTTGGTAAGTTTGGCCAGCTTTGGGTAGAAGAAAGGTGGATAATCTTAATTCAGTCAAGGATAATTGGTATCTGAATAGACTGATAAAAGGCACAATATAATCCTGCAGATACTAACAGAGTCGGACTCCATGGGCAGGAGCGAGGCTTGGAAAGGTTGGCCACCGATGAGTAGAAGAATGGTTGATAACTGTTGTGTAAGCACAGCAAAAACAGCAATCTAAATTGTGCAGATGGACCAACTTGCTTCCTAGACCTCATTCAGCAACAAAAAACTACTTGACCCTTCAATATGATTCATTACTGAGTTGCAACAAATCACCAGTAAGTTCCAAATGGCAAGCATTTGGTACTATATGATTCCCTCCAACCTCAAACACAATTAAGATTGGCACTTTTCAACCAACAAAAGTAAAAACTTCCATTTTTGACTCCTAAATCTTGATGGTTCTTTGGAAGAGGAACTAAAAGCACCAATCACGTCGTAAGAAAATTGACTGCTGGTGACTTTGATAAAACCCAAGGTATCTCAAAAAATTGTTATTTTGCGTCCACCACACAAAAAATAATCAGTATACAGATTCAAGATCAAGAATATAGATGAACTGTGTAAGCTAAAAGGATACACCCAGATCTTATACGATCAAGTTCTCCATTGAAAATAATCAGTTTCCTGTTGGTGTTCTCGACAGCCTCTTTGTAAAGCTCTTCTACCACAAGCATTTCTGAAATGCAAGAAACACTAGATATAAAACTTATGGCGCATTTGAAAGAGATGGGTTAGTTGAAACTACCATTGACATTAAAATATGGATAGGCAACCAAGAACAATTCATCTTCCACCTTCACACGATCTGCCATTTTAACCTTCTCAGAAAACCCAAAATCCTCAAAAAATGATGGCTTCGTCAAATAGTCCAACTTAAGGGAGCTTCCTCCAAATGCCGATTGCCTTGCAAATTTAACTTCAGTTGCCTCTGGGAAAAACTGAATTTTTTTTTTTTATGTGAAGATATGTACAAATAAGTTAGGTGCTAGAATTGAATAAAGCTAATGAGAAAAAACAAAGACATCATAGAATGATTCCTTTGATTCAGAAAAGAGATAATAAGCATAAAAAAATCCTTGACAAAGACTAAGGACTCCAGCTATTGTATCTGTATATTCACAGTAAGCAATATGGACAGCCTCACAAATAAAAAGCCTTGGAACAAATTGTCTGCCAAACTTTGGCCCTTCCTTGGCGGGTGTCACTGAAAATATGTAGGATTTCAACATGAACTTCATTGTTGTCAATATCCAGAAAGACAATAAGAAGATTGATTTGTACACAATTTAACTCATGCCTAAACCTCTATGCACTTTAACATTGGTATTGAAACAAATTGAAAAAAATAAGAAAATGGCCAGATTCTTTAATATGAAAGTGACAGACAGGAATGACTATACCAGTTACGACAATAACCGATACCAGGCATGTTGAAGGATCCATAACTATTTCGTCACAGCCAATCAAAGATGTAACCGAAAAAGCTGCACTGGAGTAACTAATCAGGAATCTAGAAGTAACTAATCCAATTATTTTATATGCGTTTCAAAAGACCTTGGGTACCATGAACCAGTTTGTGCTGTCAGAACTGATAAAATAAGAAAATCATCACATCTAGCCAAATAGTATTTCCAAATAAGTAACACTACTATGGGATTTCATTGATGCAGAATCTTTGTCCTCACTATTTCTATCTTTCAAACAATTTTCATTCTTATGATTCCTCACTTTATTTATTGAATTGCTTCTACTAAGCAACAGAACCAACCTCATGAAGAATGAAATCCATGGCAGCAACCAATATATAGGTTATCTATATATATCTACAGGGCCTTACTATTCTGGTCCGGGTTGCTTTCTCTGGACTTATAAAGCGGTCACAAAATTCACGAATCAATTGCATACTTCCTGTCATTTCTGTGCCCCCTTCTCCATCACCTGATATATTATTACAATGAGTTACAGGGAATAAAATTTCATAGGAGCAATGGAAAAAAAGGACAAAAGGAAACAGAAAAAGCAAAAAGAAAATGGATAGGACCTGGTACAGAGTCAAGTCCAGCTGTTGGAAATTCAATCTCCTGTAATAGATACTCTTCTGTCACAAACTCAACTAAACCTATAATCTATAACGCACTCTTCATTTTTCATTCATTGGAGAATTGTCCAGTTCTAACTCACCATCAACTGTCTGTTGTCCTTCAAAGCCAATTCAGCTGCCTTTCTGGCCTGCCCATTGTTAGATGCCCAAAATAGACAAGTTTTAGTTCTCCCCTACCCACTACAAGTGAAATAAACAAACAAAATAAAGAATAAAAAAAAAAAAAAACGAAAAAAGAAATCATATGACAACGCTAACCATTCAGGCCAAACATTGATAGTGGATAAGGGGAAGAACAGAGAGAAAGAGAGAAGGGGAAAATCAGATCAAAGATTCCAAGAGTTTCCCCTTGAGTTTATATTTCTTTTTCGATCTTCCACGAAGCTTTCTATACACATCTTCAACTTATCAATGAAATGGAAACAATATGGTCCGCGGCATCGTTTTATTTAGGAGGAAGAAGAAGAAGCATGACACTGCTTGAGCATAATCATAATCAAGTGGATTAAATGCAAATAGTGCCGCACAAATCATTCCCAAGCTCGAAACTTTCAGAAAACGTTGGGCAACATAAGCTAAGCACCAAAAATCAAAAGACAAAATCACGAATCACATGGTTATATAGAAGATTACTTGATCAAGAAGCTCAGAATAGTCATCCGGAAATGGCACATCAACGTCAACCGAGGCACCACTATCCCCAGAAAGCGAATTAGCCACGAATTTGGGACTTGTAGACGCCATGAACGAGGGGACTCTTGGATGACCAATACTACCATCATTAGTGACTGGAAAAGTACTAGATTTCACAATCTACAGTTTGTGAAGGAAATTTCGTAACCAATAAAAAGTGGGTACTAAAAATAAAACTAAAAAATCAAAGCTTTATCAAGTAGAAAACTTGGAATGAGCTTCAGTCCACTTCAATCTGGAAGTTTTATGTAAACAAGCAGGAATGACGAAAATAGAATGCCAGCGGTGAGAAAAATCTCTTGCCTTTGAAGTCGGAAGGGAAGGGAAAGCAATTGAAACCTTGGAAGCAATTGCAGGACTGGATAGCAGCATTTTTGAACCACTGCTCTGCTTCTGTATGAGACAGAGAGTATGGAAGCTTTTCCTCTTCTTGTGTCATCCGGCGAACACAAGTGCCAAAGACAAGACAAACAATGTCTTGTCGTCAGTGAGAAAGATCCTGATACGCTGATGTCTGGATTAGACAAGAAAATTCTGTAAAACAGAAGGGTGTTTATCCACCATATTCATCCATTATTGTCTTCACTTTTGAACCAAAAGATTCTAAATAATATATACCAACAAAATGATACACAGGTGACATTGCAACTATTTTAAATTATGTGGCATCAAGTGAAATATTAAGCATTTGGTTTTTCTTATAACAAAAATTTACTCAATTTTAGAATTTGACATTATTCTAATTTCATTCTTTATTTCTAATTTCAAGTATGTAAGTTTCTCTTTGATTTTCATCAAATTCACTTATACCTCACCCAAATGACTTCACATGTTGTCGTGTACCAAAAGAATTTGAAGTAAATTTGAAATAAATAAATAAGTACCTTAAGTAATAAGAAATGATTGATTAGTCACCAATTTATAAGGATACTTTTCGTTATAAAGAAATGATGACCTTTTTATTAAACAAGAAGAAATTATTCATTTTGATAGAAACTCACTTTGAATAAAAAGGAGAAGTCATCATCCCAATGAAATTTTGTTTATTATAAAGAAATGTGTAACCTTTTATTATTTTTTGCTGCAATAATTTTCGTATTAATTTGGAATGATCAATTGTTATTTATTAAAAGAAGAATGATCAATTACTTTTTTGTTGAAAAAATAAATTAGTATCAACTATTGTTGAGAAAAAACAACAAAATTTTCATTCTTAAAATGGTGTATAGAGTGTTTAATATTACTTAAAACATTATTCGTTTAAATATAATTTTTTTAAATTGATCATTGAATATCCCTCATTTAGAAATGAATGAATGGATGACACGCTCTATACATTTGTCTCTTAACATACGAAATAGATAATATTATATTATATATTAATTAATTCAAAAGGATCTTATACGTTGAATACATAATTTTGAGAATTTCTTATTCCATAAGCATCACGCTTTTTAAAGTAATAGTGTTTCCAATCTATCAATTATAGTCACAAGCAATGTTTCATTTAGTTCTCTATAGAAGTGTACTTAATCTTTGGATAAAGCTCAAAACCTTTTGTTACGTCTTTTCCAATTTCAAAATTTGCTAAACATGCTTTATAACAAGCATGGTAATAATGTCCTAATCCAACTTGCTCCGCATACTATTTTCCTTATTGCATAAATTAAGTAGAAATGTAGAAAACAGCAGACCAGTCAAGAAACTTAGAGGAAAAGAAAACCCCCCAAAAAAGAAAGAACTTAAAACCATTCAATTTGAGGCCATTAATATGTGTGTTTCAAATCCATTTTCATCATCCTTACCTACAAAAGTTTGTCACCCTTGAATGGTATTTTCAAATGATTTGCCATTTAGAAAAGTGAGCTTGTGGAGCTGCGAAGTGGGACTTTTGTATGACCTAGATGCAAGAGGGAAGCAAAAGGAAGAGACAACCTTTATTTTCTTAGGCCGTTCAACATGCTGCCTTTTGATATCACTTCTTCACTTTAAACCCCCCTCAGGCTGCTTAGGTATTCTTGGATCAGTTATGGGTGTTGGTTTTGAGATTCTTGTTTCGCTGGATTCTATTACTGCAGCATGAAACATACCCCACCATTAGCTATGCAAGTTATACACCCAACTTTACCTTTCGAAGGAAATTGTGAAAGTGGTCAGTCATTTAAATAAAGCATACGTAAATATATACTGATTTTTGTGTGAAGGAGAATTTTTTCATTTATAAATATTAAATTTTCTCAAAATAATGTCATTTTGAATAACATTTAAAGGCTTCTAACTTTTGTAATACTAAGATATACCTTTATACTTCTGTATTTTAATTTTTATTAGTACAATTTAACTTTTTACAAAAATATATTATATATATTTATGTTGTTCTACCTCGTCTAGTCTCATCGCTAAGCTGGTGTTGATATTATACACTTAAATACTGATCTTTTTTTTTTTTTTTTTGGCCTTTGAAAATGGCATGTAATCTCGATAATGTTGTGTCCCATTCAAGAAATTATGAATGTGACTTGAATATTAAAGTGAACACCAAGTGATAAACACAACTAGATATGAAGTCATTTTCTTGTTTTGAAAAAACTGTTGGGGGAATTCAACTAAGTTGTATCAACCACACAGAGATCAAACACAAATATAAGAATACATACATCCAAACACAACAGATATAAGAAGTTCGGAACATCATAATGTCCTACATCCCCTATAGTCTCTTCTCATTTGATTTTCTCTCATATATTCCCTCTTCTCAAATAGGTATTTCATGGATTCTCTCATTAACTAGAATCCATGAGGGGGCTCTCTTTAACAATTAGCCCCCCATGGGGACTTTCTCAACTCATCCACTAAGTTTCTTCATACTTCCCTTTTTTATAGAGAAATCCTAAAGAAATCCTAGTCAAATACTATTAGGAAAATCTACTTCCACATAAGGATAAGAATTCTAACCCGATACTACCAAGAAACCTATTATATCTAGAAGATATTTCCTGATTCTACAATTATATAGAGACCTATGATTGTAATGACAACCATACCCTTTAACCTAATTTTTCCACCAATCCTAACAAAAACAAATTTGCTTTCAATGGTTGCAGCTTACAAGTCCACTGGAAGACATTCACACTGTGACTTACAACAACAGTACATAACAAACCCGATGTGATGAGTCCTCCGCGATGCTTCACTCTTTTTGCCATGTTCTGCCAAAAGTCATGTTCTATGGTCCACTACTTAGTCTTTAGGCTGTTACCCACCCAATGCAAAACAATTTCACGCTAGTAAGTCTAACTATTCACGGGATGACATGCTGATAGCAATATCTTCACGAATGTAGAAGCTTTGCTTGGCCGCAACTTTTGCTTTATGTACTGAAAACATATGTTTATGTCCTGGGATTCCTCTTGAAAAAAGATAGGTTTGAGCGCCAATAATATATAAAAGGTCTTTATTCCACTTTAAAAAAGAAATGTTTGACAGCCTGCGATGTAAGAGCCTTTACTTCATGGAGAAGTAGATTTTTCTATGTTTGTTTGGTCTGAGGAATAGTATACACCATTTATTTTGCAGCTTCTGACATTCCTTCTAGCTGAGAACACCGCTTTGGGAGAGAGTCATGGGCCAAAGTCATGGACGATCTGGTTCCGAGTTGCTGTATGACGTTGCCTGCATTGGAAACGTGGAAGCCATTAAAGCTCTATGGAGAGAAGGTGCTAGCCTTGAGGTAAAGCTCATTCAATTTTTTTGTTTTTCAGCATCTTCAAGCTTCCTGGTTTATGGGTTACTCTCGACTTTTGCTGAATTTAGGAGATTCAAGAATATTGGGTTTCTCATGGTTATTGAGTGGAAGCATTGGGTCTGAATTTGTCAATTCAGGATACTTTGTGAAAGTTGGTGTTTGCTTTGGTTGTCACTTGGGTTCCATTGTAAGCTTAAATCTGATGACTTGGAATGAGGAACTGATGGACCCGTTATGATTGCTATTAACATAAACTCGCTGGCCAATTATGCTGTGATTTTTAGGATGATTATGTTAAGAAGAGTCTCAGATCGAATAAAGAAGAGGATATTCCTTATAATTTAGCTTTTAAGGGAAAAGGAAGTCTAATAATATTACCAATTGGTATTGGAGTTTGGGGAGACTGGGTGAAAAGAGACTAGGGTCTAATGTATGTGGCCTAGTGTGTGAAGGTTGGGTCAAGTTGAACTTGGCCGAAAAAGGGGCCCAATGTGAGAAATTACTAAGAATGGTTCCATATCGAGTAAGGAAGAGGAAAATATTGGATTCATAATTATAAAGATAAATCTTTCTTATAATCTAACTTTTAGAGAATAAATTGAGTAATTTTAATGAGTTACTTAAGAAGGAAGCCATGAATCGTCTACTTTGACATGTAGTAACTGATACAAGCAATTTTCTATGTGTGTCTTTTATGAGGAGGCTGATAATTCCTTTTTTGTTTTTCCCCTTTGGCCTATGTCAGTGGACTGACTGCAAAGGAAGGACCCCACTCATTGTGGCTTGTATGGATCCCGAATTAGTTGGTGTTGCCGAAACTCTGATTGAACTGGGTGCTAATGTCAATGCTTATTGTCCTGGTATGCTTTTGAAACTCGTAGGCTGTCCACCACGTTATTAATATTTATCTCACAAAAGGTGGTGGCTAATTGGCAATGAGTTATATTGTGAATGCGAAACCCCTTATCTTGTGCATAATGCTGCAAATAATAAAAGTAATAAAGAATTGTAATGTTGAGGTACACTCTTATACTATTGTGTATTAATTTTTATTAATGTAAATTTATCTTTTCATATAAAAAAAAGTAATAAACAAAGGAAAAGTTAAAGTTAGCATGAAAATTTAATCAATAATAGTACCCTGAAATTGCAAGCTTGGTTCGATCTTGTTGATAAGTTTTATGATTAGTTAATTCCTGGCAGGTAGGCAAGCAGGTACTCCTTTACATCATGCAGCAAAGAGAGCCTTGAAACCATCTGTTCTGCTGCTTCTTTCCCACGGAGGTTTATCTTATACTATTTATCTAATTGACTTTTTGGGGCTGAAAATAATCCTTGAATCATCTTCTAGTGTAACAACTATTTGGCTATGTCTAAAGACCTAGTTTGAATACTTTTTTAGCAAATGCCCTGGAGAGGAATGAAGATGGTCAAACTCCACTTGATGTGGCAAGAACAGCAGGGCGTGCTAATATCGTTCGTATAATTGAGGTATGCTTGCCTACTGTGGTAGTCATAATTACTCAAAATTTTTCCACCCGTATCTTTATTTAACATGGTCGAAATTGTTCTTTCTTGCTCTTCAGAATCATGTGTGCTACTTCTCTGGCTGGCTGTCGGAATTTTATGGTCCAGGCTTTCTTGAAACATTAATGCCTCAACTGCTCTCAAGAAAGATGTCAGTCTAACGTCCATTTTCACCATTATCAGTGGCTTTTCTTTTATTCCTTTCACATAGAATCAATTCCCTTATAAAAATATATCATGCAATTTATATTCCGACACCTTCAGGACATAAAAACTGCAAGTTTTACCTAAAACTTTACCATCAGAACCCTAGGAAATTTTGAAGTGTCTTATCATTCAAAACAATGCCTACATTTATATGGGCTATTTTGGATTCCTTGCTTGCAGTTGGGCTGTTGTTGTACCTTTTGAATCCAAAGATTCAAAAATACCTCTCAAAATGGAGCTCGTCATATATTCTACTTTGCAGGTATGAAAGAACATAATTGATGAAGCTGGTTATGATATTACATGCTGAATTTCTATGGTTGTTGAATATTCTTGTCCTTTTTGTTGCATGAGCTGTTATGACATTGAATGATGAAAAGAGATCTATGTGTATATATCTTCTCTCCCTCTTGCTCTATTTAACGTATATGTGTGTGTTTGTATATATGCCCTTGTATGTGTAATTAGCTAATAGGACATATAGTTTGTACGTTGAGTCAAAATTGTTTTACACTTTCATATCTTACACATCTATCGGTAAATCCTTTAATCTGTGATTTTGATAATGAACAGAATGCGAGGCCTCGTTTAGTCATTGCTCTTTGGAAGGCCAAAATTGAGGAAACCAAATTTCAAGAAACAAATTCAGCATTTGTTATATTTGACGAAGGTACCAGTAAGTTCTTCCTAAAGAAACTCTTATCCGTTGGTACAAATATCAGTGGCTTTAGGTCTTGCTCAGTTATTTGTGAGGTTGTTTTCCAATTATAGAGTTTTCTCTTCCGGCTGGGCGGGTGAGTTTTTCTTCTTTCCTCTTTTTTTTTTTGTTTTTGGTGTGTGTTGGGTGGGGTGTTGGGGGGGCGGGGGGGGAGGGGAGGAGGAGGAGAGGATTTCGAAATAATAAGATTTAATTGTACCCACATATAGATCAACAACCTACAAACACAACCACACACACTTAAATACATGTAGATTTAAGGTGGTTCAAATTAAACAATGTTTTAAGTTCCCCTTAGAAAAAATAATGTAACATCCCTAAAACATTGAAACAAGAATTGCTTATAGGAAATTTTGTCTCCCAAATATGGGTTCTGTCTCATAAGCATAAGCTCAACTTATATCTATCCATTTCCTTTCTCAACGTATCTACCAAATCTTGAAAAGTGTTTATCTTCCTCAATTTCACAAGTCCATCCTCCATTGTTGATATAATGAAATGATATCATCTCTTGATATGTTTGGTTCTAGGGAGATATGTTGCATTCTTGACAAGGTGAATTGTACTTTGACTATTTATCCACAATGTATCATCTTCCAATTTATAATCTAGCTCTTCCAAGATTCTTTGTAGCTAAATAAATTCCTTTGCTTTCTTTTATTATAGCTATATACTCAAACTTTTGTGGCTAATAATTCTATCACTTATTATGGCTTGGCATCCAATTAATAGCTATTTTGCCAATTGGGAAAATATAACCAATAATACTTCTACCACTCTTATGATATCTAAACAAATTAAGTCCACGTACCTTTGAAGACATGGTCTTAACCCTCCATTGTAATGCAATGCAAGAAAGTCCCACATAGATATCTAGGGCTCCACTTAATTGCATTTCAATGTATCTTTCTAGGATTGCTCATATGTCTTCCAACCATGCCAACTGCATGGGTAACATTTGCCTCATGCTAATTATGGCATATATTAAGTTACCTACTACTAATGCATATGGAACCCTGTGAATATACTTCTGTTTCTTAACAATCTTCAAACATCCATTATTGGATAGCTTAAAATGTCTCGCGAGAGGTTGGATTACGAGTTTTGAACCTCTTGATAAACTTTTCAACATAATTTTATTGAGATAGCTTCAGGACATGGGTCTCTTTATCTTGAGTTGTCGTCAATCCTACAATCTTCTATGCTTACTCTAAGTTCTCTTATGGTAAAAAGTTTTTTGAGTTGCTTCTTCAACCTTTTATGTCCTACTTGTTTGCTCCACAAACCAATGTGTCATTAACATATAAAATAAAGATTAACAAAAATTACAAGAGAAATTTCTTCTAAAGTAGACATAATAATTGTCTATAAATCTATCAAACTTTAGGTATCATTGCCTAAAGCTTGTTTTGTACAATAACATATGCATCTAGATGTGGTGTGTAGTGCCTTGATGGGTGATTTTAGAGAAACTCCAAAGATCTTAAATTTGGATGAGTGCAAAGGTCTCCGATGGGTGGAATTTTGAAGAGTTAAGACTGCGATTATCGTGACTATTATTACATATTGATGATGGCCTCGAGATACATGATCCCCCTCCCCCTACCCCCCACCCCCCTTTTTCTTTTCTGTGCAAGTAGAGAGAGACCCTTTTTAGTGTAAGAGTTATGAGAAAAGTAGTGTGTGAAAATACATGTATAAAAGAAAAGAAAAAAAAAACACTAGGGTCCTGCCTTCATGGGGGGATCTATGGAATATTCTTTGGCCCAAACCACTTAAAATCACTTGCATTTTTGTGAGTGTATTTGTGTTGGTGTGATTGATCTTACTAGGAAGATGGAGAACTATTTAGAGCATCCATGTGACATATTTTATAATATGAATTATTTACAAAAGGCCAACATATTATATAGTTAATAGTTGACAAAGGCTCTAAGCAAAGTAGTGTTGTAGCCCCGTGACCTAGTCTTTTGTGCTTTAGTAGGCCTAACAGCATCCAGATGTGCAACTCTAAAATACTAAATTGGTAGTTTTTGGCTTCTGGAAGTGGTATGTGATCTCTATATTACTAGTAGCAATATTTTAAACCTAGCTCACCTTTGTGTCTAATTGTTGAGTTTGCCACTCTAAGGCTATTTCTCTTTGTAGTGTGTAAAGTGTTAATCAATAATTTCATACAATGTTTGCCAACATTTTGATATTGTTTTTTGGCCTTTGATTTTATGGTCTTCTCTCTTTTAAATTGAAAGAACAAAGTTTTTACTTATTTGAGGTGAACATCCTAGATCATTATTAATTGAGACTGCCAAGAACTACGACTAGTAACAAGACATTTTCTAGTTGTAACATTGTATATTTAATGTATGTTCTCTCGAGCTATTTTTGTTTGGCGATCATAGATCTTTGGCATCAGGAACTTGGTATAAGTTTTCAGCTGGCATCAAGGGTGATAAGGAGCAACTACAACAATTATATACTGCATGCATGGGAATTCCTCAGGTATGCCATCAAAATGTGTTCTAAAATTGTAGTTCCTCTCTACGGTTTATTCTTATTATCTTAGTTCACACATCCTAAATGATAGGAAGCTAAAATAACAAAATATGTTGGGATGGATGATTGGTTGGAGATATGTAAACCATGCACCTTATTACAATGAAATGCTTGCGGTGGATTGCCCTTAACATTGTAGCATTTCCAAGATAATTAACATTGTTGCCTTTCCAAGGTAATTTTTCCTAATTGCTATAAAAATTTTATTTAGGTGTTTGTTTAACCTTGAGAAGCATGTGTGGCATGATCATGTGGATGTTGAAGTAGAAATCATAGGAAGTGGAGCACATCTAAAAATGTTCTTTTGGTGTGCATTAATGAAAAATAATTTGAATACTGGAACTTGTTGTGAGCTAAGATTTTGGGTCACCTTATGTGCTGAGCGTTGCCTTTTCAATATCTAAAGAAAGTTCCGTCTGTGGAATATACTTGCAGATTAACAGTGACATATTTTATGTAAAGTTAATGGACTAGTAATAGATTAGTCTATTAGGCTAGCTAGAGTCTACCTAGGTTGAATTCAAATAACTTCTGAAGTGAGCAACCTGATTACAGTCAATTGTGTATGGAAATGCTTCAAGCCAGGTTCTATATTGTCTATTATTTGTGCAACCAAAATCAAGACACTGAATTATAAAATGATGTTGGAAAAATGTTTTAGATTTTTAAGAAGTAATATATGCCAAAGATTTTACCTTCATATTGTATAGGTAAGTGTTATTATCTGTGATCTTAGGGACCAATTTAATACACATTAGATATCTAAAAGGATACTACACACAGTTGTTTTCCAAACCAACATTGGGGCGTAGGGTTTAGCTTAGCCATAGTTGTTTATACTAAATCCGAACTAGTGGTTTAATTTTCATTTGCACTGTGATTTTCCTCTTGTGAAGAAAAATCTTGAAAGTTAGTTCTTTAATAGTTTATGAAATTTGTCTTTGGCTTACTATTTGTTAAAAAACAATTTTTTTTTTTAAAAAAAATCAGGGTTCTCTTCGATTAGAGTTGTGGAATGGAGGAAACATACATTTCGAATAAGTTATCATGCTATGCATTCTTAATGTAGTTTTGCCAAGAATTGGCTGCGAATACCTATTCCTTTTGGTTTGATTGAGCCTGGAATTGGATATTTAGACAAGGAAAGGCAGTAATGAAAGCTTAAAAGTACTTGGGAAAGGAATCTTAGGCTGTTCAATGGTTTAATTATTTCATCTTGTTCAAGATCCAACTGGAGCCTAAAGATGTTATAACATCACTTCTTAGTGCTTTGTGTATCAGTAGTAAGCTCTTTTTCTTTTCAGGTTATGCCTTCTGACCAAGCTTCAACTACTGTAGCTGCATCCGAAACTGCCGCAGGATTTTTTGAACTGGCCAAGCGTGAGATAACACTGCTTAGTGATCGTGCTTCCTTGAACCTACGACCCAGATCCGAATTGCTGTATGACGTTGTCCACATTGGAAACGTGGAAGTCATTAAAATTCTATGGAGAGAAGGTGCTAGCCTTGAGGTAAAGCTCATTCAATTTTGATTGTTTTTCATCACCTTCAAGCTCCCTGGTTTATAGCTTATTCTTGACTTTTGCTAACTTTAGGAGATTCTAGAATATTGGATTTTGCATGGTTATTGGGTGGAAGCATTGGGTCTGAATTTGTCAATTCAGGATACGTTGTGGAAGTTGGTGTTTGCTACGGTTGTCAATTGGGTTACAGTGTAAACTTGAATCTGATGATTTGGAATGAAAAACTGATGGACCTATCATGATTGCTAATTTATAAACTCACCAGCCAACGATGCTGTGATTCCTAAGATGATTCTTCCTTTATTCATAAGAAAACAAATTGAGTGCTTTTAGTGAGTTATTATCTTTCTTTTTTTTAAAAAAATTACTTTGATATGTAGTAACTGATACATGCAATGTACTTGATCTTATCTGTTTTCAAACTGAACAATATTGTCACTTGATAAGTTGGTGTCCATGAGTCTTTTATGACGAAGCTGGTATTTTTTAATTTTTTTTTGGTTTTGTGCCCTGTTTTAGTGGACTGATGGGCAAGGAAGGACCCCTCTCATGGTGGCCTGTATGGATCCCAAACTCCTTGGTGTTGTCGAGACTCTGATTGAGCTGGGTGCTAACGTCAATGCTTATTGTGGTATGCTTTTGAAAGTCATTTGTTGTCCACTGCGTCATTGATTGTTATCTCACAAAAAGTGGTGGCTAATTGACAATGAGTTATATTGTGAAGGTGAAACCCCTTGTAACAATGCAAATAATACTGAAAGCAGAAAGGTGAAGTTAAAGTTAGCATGAAAGTTTAATCAATAATAGTATCATGAAATAGCAAGCTTGCTTCGATTTTGTTGATAATTTTTATGATTAGTTAATTCCTGGCAGGCAAGCAAGCGGGTACTCCTTTACATCATGCAGCAAAGACAGGCTTGAAACAATCTGTTCTGCTGCTTCTTTCCCACGGAGGTTTATGTTATGCTATTTATCTAATTGACTCTTTGCAGCTGAAAATAATCCTTGAGCCACCTTCTTGTGTACCAACTATTTGGCCATGTCTAAAGACCTAGTTTGAATACTTTTTCAGCTAAAGCCCTGACGAGGAATGAAGATGGTCAAACTCCACTTGATGTGGCAAGAAGAGAAAGGCATGCTCATATTGTTCGTATAATTGAGGTATGCTTGCCTAATGTGGTAGTCATAATTACTCAAAATTTGTCCAACAGTATCTTTATTTAACATGGTCACAGTTTTACTTTTCTTTCTTGCTCTTCAGAATCATCTTTGCTACTTCTCTGGGTGGATGTGGCGGTTAAATGGTTCGGGCTTTCTTGGAGCATTTCTATCCACAAAAGAGTCTGTCTAACGTCCATTTTCACCATTATCAATGGCTTTTCTTTTATTCTTTTCACATAGAATCAATTCCCTTTTCGAAGCATATCATGCAATTTGTATTTCAACATGCAACTTTACCATAAGAACCCAAGGGAATTTTGACGTGTCTTATCATTTGAAACAATGCGTACATATATATATGCGATGATTTGGCTTCATTGCTTGTAGTTGGGCTGTTGTTGTACCTCTTGGTTCCGAAGATTCAAAAATGCCTCTCAAAATGGAGCTCTTCCTGTATTATACTTTGCAGGTATGAAAGAACATAATTGATGAAGCTGGTTATGGTATTACATGCTGAATTTCTATGGTCGTTGAATATATATATATATATTTTGGTTACATGGGCTCTTGTGACCTTGATGAAAAGAGATCTATGTATATATACCTTCAAAGTATAATATATAAGGAGATCTAAAGGTACTGTATATGTGCGTGTGTCTATATATATCGATGTGTGGTAGTACAATTTCTCCTCAACAAATTCATAACTCTGTTAACATTCCCACACAAACTGGAGGATAGATCTTCAGGCTGCCAGGTAGTTTCAGAAGTTTGAGATATGATTCTTGATTTAGACTTGAGCATAAAGATGACCCTAAGGTGAACGGTCTTCTAAGAGCTAATATGATATATAGCTTGTACATGTGAGTTAATATTGTGTTACACTTCCATATCTTACACATCTATTGGTACATCCTTGGGACTATCATTTTGATAATGAACAGTGTGCGCGGCCTCATTCAGTCATTGCTCTTTGGAAGGCCAAAATTGAGGAACCCAAATTTCAAGAAACAGATGCAGCACTTATTATATCTGACGAAGCTGGCAGTAAGTTCTTCCTAACGAAACTCTTATCCAGTGGTACAAATACCAGTGCCTTTAGGTCTTACTCAGTTACTCTGAGGTTCTTTTCTGATCATAAAGTTTTCTCTTTGGGGCGGGTGGGTGGTTGTTTTTTCTCTGCCTTTTTTGTTTTTGGGTGGTTCTTTTGTTCTTTTGGTTTTAGGAGGCCTAACTGCACCAAGATGTGGAACTCTTAAATACTAGATTGGTAGGTTTTAGCTTTTGTAAGTGGCATGTATTCTTTATGGTGCTGGCAACTTGGCTTACCTTTTGTGTCTAGCCGCTGAGTTTGCCACTCTGATGTTCTCTCTTTCTGTAGTGTTTAAAGTGTTAATCGATAACATCATACGATGTCTGTCAATGTTTTAACATTCTCCTCTGGCCTTTGTTTTCATGGTTTCCTTTTGCCTTTTAAATAGGAAGAGCAAAGTTTTTACTTGTTTGAAGTGAACGTTCTGGATTGTCATTAGTAAAGACTGCCAGGTTTAAAGCATGAACAGTGAAGAGACATTTTCTACTTGTAACACTACGTATTTAATGTCTGCTCTCTTACTGTGTTGTTAAGCTGTTATTATTTAGTGATCTTATACCTTTATTATTAGGAACTCGGTACAGGCTTGCAGCTGGCAGCAAGGGTGATAAGGAGCAACTACAAAGGTTATATAACGCATGCATGGGAATCCCTCCGGTATGCCACCAAAAAGTGATCCAATATTATAGTACCACTTAATGGTCTTTTTTTAATACCTCAATTCACACATCATACATGATATGAAGCTAACATAATGAAGTATGTGGGTTTGGATGATTGCTTGGAGAAATAGAAACCAGGGGCCTGCTTACAATGAGGCGTGTGGGGCGTATTGCACTTAATATCGTGGCCTTTTCAGGATAATTTTTCCTATATCGTGTAAAAATTTTATTCAGGTGCTTTTTTAACCTACAGAAGCATGTATGGGATCATGTGCTTTAGAGTTTCTAGAATTAATATCTATCAAATTTTGACCCTTAGATTGTTTAGGTTAGTGTTACTATTTGTGCTATGAGGGACCAATTTAATCTACATTAGATATCTAGAAGGATTCTATACACTGATTTCATGGTTTCCTTTTTACATTATGGGGTGAGCTCGCCCATAGTTGTTTAAACTCAAGTCTGAGAAAGAAGTCTATCTTTCATTTGCACAATGACTATCTTCTTCTATAGAGAAATCTTGGAAGTTAGTTCTTCAATACTATTCTTAGTGTACTTTTTCCACAGAATTGGCAGCAAATACTTCTCTTTTTGGTTTGATTAAGCCTGAAGTCGGATATATAGACAAGTAAAAGAAGTAATGAAAGCTTAAGAGTGCTTGGTGAAGGAACTTTGGGCAGTTTAATGATTTATTTTATTCCATCTTGTCTAAAATACAATGAGAGCCTAAATATGTCATGAAATCACTGCTTAGTGTATCAAGAGTAATCTCCTTTTCTTTTCAGGTTCTGCCTCCTCCGGTCCAAGCCTCAACTCCAGTAGCTGCGTCTGAAACTGCTACAGAAGCAGCTGCAGCGGACAGCCCAGTTCCTTCAAACGCTTCCCAGACATCTAAACAAATTGACACAACAGGTAGGGGTGATTATGGTGGGAATGAAAATCACGATCGATGGGCCCCAACTGTAGGGAGTACACCTATTGATGTTTTCTCTGTTGCTTCCACAACAATGACATTTCTACGTTCTTTTCTTCAGATTTTGTTCCATCTGCTCCACCTATTCCTGAGCAGAGTTTTGATGAAGGGCCAACCTACAATTCGTCCTTTAATTTCAGCCAAGGGGAGTGTTCTAATCCACCTGGAGAGTATGGAGCTTCCGAAGTAAGTGATACAAAAGATGAAGAGAGTTCTTCGTCATGTACAATTTGTTTTGAAGCTCCATTAGAGGTAGCATGCGTTCCTTGTGGTCATCTAGCTGGTTGCTTGACCTGTTTGAAAGAGATTGAAGCCAAGAAGGGTGTTTGCCCTCTTTGTCGAGTCAAGATAGATAAAGTTCTACGAATTTATGGTGTCTGATAAATGAACCATAACAACAGATCTGTTTGGTTTAGGCCTCTTTATTGGATAAGCTAAATAGATATATTCTGAAGCACATTGTTTCCATTACTCTGCTACACATTAGAAAAAAAAATGGCCTTATTGCAGTTTATTCACATTTTAATGAGCATGTTAGTACATTACAAGCAATCAAAATTATGAGTATGATTAAGTAATTTCAATGGAATTTATCTCAGAGGAACAAGAGGAACTGCATGTTTTGTTGGTATTTGTTATGCACGGCTTCTGTCTTTCCCAACAAACGGTGTCCGTTTTCTTTTTATTGCTTCTGTTAAAGTTAATGAAGAAAAGGAGTGGTTAGAAAAGTTACTAATATGTAGCAAGCATGAAGAAATACTTCTGAAGCAAAAATCAAGGAATAATTGGCTGAAAGAGGGAGATTGTAATAGTAAAGTCTTTTTTGGAAGCATGATGAAGAGGAGAGCAAAAACTCACATTGTTAAGTTGGATTTAGATGATGGGAAACTTACTGAAGATCCTGAAATGATAAAGAACAAAATTCTAAATTATTATCAAAACTTGCTAGGGAGGGCAAACCAACCTCAACCATCAGAAACAAGATTAAGAGAGTTATTTCCTATGGAAATTCCAGAAGAGACAAAGAGAAGCCTTATAGCAGACGTTCAAAGAGAAGATATACAAAAGGTCCTTAATACCTTTGGTGATTACAAAGCTCCAGGTCCTGATGGATATAATAGCTTCTTCTTCAAGAAAGCATGGAGTATTATAGGGAGTGACATAGAAGATGCAGTAATAGCTTTCTTTCAAAGGAGACAGCTACTGCGAAGCATAAATTCAACAGTAATCTCTCTTGTCCCTAAGAAAATTAATGCCACCAATATGAAAGATTTTAGACCAATATCTTGTTGTAATGTGTTGTACAAGATCATATCTAAAATTGTGGCAGGAAGACTAAGTTTAGCTTTGCCTCATTTCATACATCCGTGTCAGACAGCTTTTGTGCTAGGAAGGAACATTAAGGAAAATATTTTGTTGTGTCAAGAGTTGATGCACAATTATCACAAAGATATTCATGGGAAAAGGGTGGCAATTAAGGTTGATATTATGAAAGCATATGATTCAATAGACTGGAATGCAATCCTAAATACACTGAAAGTTTTGAAGTTCCCAGACAAATTTAGATTGCTGATTGAAAGCTGCATCACTACTGTGGGATATTCTGTGAACATCAATGGCTCTCATACAGGTTTTTTTAAGGGGGCAAAGGGACTTAGACAAGGAGACCCTCTCTCTCCTTTTCTCTTTGTTATTGTGATGGAGATTCTTAACAGAATTATACAAAATAAAGTATCTTCTGGAAGGTTTAAATTTCACTAGAAATGCGCCAAAGAAAAGATCACTCATTTATGCTTTGCTGATGATCTCTTTTTGTTTGCTCATGGAGATATTGAATCCATATTATGTTTACTAGATGCTATGCAAGAGTTTGAAGATATAACAGGTTTGAAGATGCATCCAGAGAAGTGTCAAATTTTCTTTTCAGGCTTGTCAGAACAGGAAAAGGCTCTAATACTTGATCATATTCCTATCCAAGAAGCCCAACTTCCCATAAAATACTTAGGAGTACCATTGATTACTAAAAGACTCTCCAACCTAGATTGTACTATCCTGACAGAAAAGATATTGAGAAGAATTGAAGGTTGGGAGTCTAAGCATATTAGTTATGGGGGGAGACTGCAGCTAGCCAAAAGTGTTCTATTCTCATTGCAAACATATTGGATGCAAATTTTTCTACTGCCAAAACAGACCCTTTATGAAATTGAAAAAAGGATTAGAACTTTCCTTTGGACAGGTAAATCTAATGGACGATGTGTAGCGAAAGTGGCATGGAAAGAAGTTTGCTGGCCTAAAGTTTCTGGAGGACTAGGTTTGATAGACATTCACACTTGGAATAAAGCAGCAATTGGAAAACTCCTATGGTCTCTTGTGCACCCCAATTCAAACTCCTTATGGGTTAAATGGATGATAACAGAAAATTTGAAGGAAAGGAATGTATTAGAAGTTGAGATGAAAGGATCACTAGCTTGGAGTTTTAGGAATATTTTACAAGTAAGAAATGAACTAACACAACTAGTGACAGACTCAGAATACAATATTGCCAAGAGTTATGTAGCACTAAGAGAGAACAGAGAAGATTCCAAATGGGCAACACTTGTTTGGAAAGAAGGAGTACCGAAGCATAATTTTATATGTTGGATCATTTTAAGAGACAAACTATCCACAGCAGATCGGGTGGCAAAATGGAATAGTTCAGTGGATCTACGATGCAACCTCTGCCAACAAGAAGAAGAATCACATGAACATTTATTTTTTAAGTGCAGGTTCACAAACTACATCTAGAAGGCTTTGTTAGGCATGAATGGATTAACTCGAAGAATTGAACATTGGAGAGCTGAAATATATTGGATGATCAACACTGTTAAGAAGAAGAGCTTTGCAGCTACTTTGCTTAGTATATCTTTCAAGGCCGTATTGTATCACATTTGGAGCGAAAGGAATAGAAGAAGATTCAGCAATACAAGTCTAGAAAACTCAACCATTATTGCCAAAATCAAGAAGGACGTGAGAGGCAAGATTTCATCTACTAGAGGAGTTAAGCTTACAAATTGTAATAAATTTTTACAAGAGCTTTGGAATTTGCCAAGTGCAATATTTGAGCTTAGATGATGATATTTTGTAATCGAACAATCTTGTAAATTTTTTATGAGTGATATATAATTTGACCTTTCACAAAAAAAAAAAAAAAAGTTACTGATTTAAACAAGCTTGACATTATCATGCCAAGCTTGAGGAGGTGTGTTAACATTATCTGACTGGTACATGCACGATGTTGGAAGCGAATAGATGATGAGATTGTAGAAGCATTTCTGACCTTACAGAGGTATGAAGACGCAGGAATTCAGAACCTGAATCCGTTCTTCTCACTTGAAGGAAGCAAGCCGCATCATAATATGCAACATGGAGATTATGGGACCCACATATCAAAACTGAATAAAGAGATAGACGGGTCCCACGAATTCTGAACATAAGATGCTGAAGACGAGTCCATGGGTTCAATGCATCAAGATGAGTACTCGAAGAAGTATGGATTCTACAAATCCTGCCACACGGATTTCCTGACAGCTTCCTTCAGTGGTTTTGCAGAATCAGTTATGTAAAAGACATGCCTTTGTACAAATTGGATGTTTTTGGCACAAGTTGCGCCTGCCACCCAGCCAGTGGCATATTGTTGTTTTGTATTCCAGCGGCCTATATGATGAGATTGTTGTTTCGCTGGATTCAAGTTTCATGCTTTTTTCTGGTTTTTCCGGCGAGAAGTATCTCTCTTTGTTCCGTTGCTGTCTTCATTGCGACGATTCAACACCTACAAAGCGAAGGATACCATCTCTGATTATGGGCCTTATCTATTTCAAATAACCAACTTGAAGAATGCAACCATCAAGCCAGGAAAAGAGGGTGGTTCCTATTACTGCAGCATGAAACATACCCCGCCATTAGCTATGCAAGTTATGCACCCAACTTTACCTTTCGAAGGAAATTGTGAAGTGCATAATCATTAAAAAAAAGTATACATAAATATATACTGATTTTTGTATGAGGAAGAACTTCTTTGTTTAAAAATATTAAATCTTTTCAAAGTAATGTCATTTCGAATAAAATTTAAAGGCTTCTAACTTTTATAATACTAAGATATATCTTTACATTTTTGTATTTTAATTTGTATTAGTAAAATTTAACTTTCTATATATATATATATATATATATATTATTTATGTTATTCTACCTCCTTCTCTACTCTCGTCCTAAGCCGGTGGAGTCCTTTTTTTTTTTTTTTTTGGGCCTTTGAAAATGGCATGTAATCTCGACAATGCTGTGTCACATTCTAGAAATTATGAATGTGACCTGAATATTAAAGTGAAAACCATGTGATAAACACAATTAGATTATGAAGTCATTTTCTTTTTCTGAAAAAAAATAATCGCCTTCAATGGTTGCAGCTTACAGGTCCACTGGAAGACATACAACACAGTACATAACAAACCCGATGTGATGACTCCCCTGTGATGCCTCACTCTTTTTGCCATGTTATGCCAAAAGTCATGGTCTATGGTCCACTACTTAGGCTTTAGGACGTTACCCAACCAATCCAAAAAAGTTGACGCGAATAAGTCTAACTATTCACGGGATGACATTCTGATAGCAATATCTTCACGAATGTAGAATTTGTCTTGGCCGTAACTTTTGCTTTATGTATTGAAAACATATGCTTATGTCCTGGGATTCCCCTTTCAAAAAAGATAGGTTTGAGCGCCAATAATATAAAAGGTATATATTCCACTTTAGAAAAGACAGCCTGCGATGTAAGAGCCTTTACTTCATGGTGAGGTACATTTTTCTATGTTTGTTTGGTCCGAGGAAAAATATATACCATTTATTTTGCAGCTTCTGACATCCCTTCTTGCTGAGAACACCGCTTTGGGAGAGAATCATGGGCCAAAGTCATGGACGATCTAGTTCCGAGTTGCTGTATGACGTTGCCTGCATTGGATACGTGGAAGCCATTAAAGCTCTACGGAGAGAAGGTGCTAGCCTTGAGGTAAAGCTCATTCAAGTTTTTTGTTTTTCAGCACCTTCAAGCTCCCTGGTTTATGGGTTATTCTCGACTTTTGCTGAATTTAGGAGATTCTAGAATATTGGGTTTCTCATGGTTATTGAGTGGAAGCATTGGGTCTGAATTTGTCAATTCAGGATACGTTGTGAAAGATGGTGTTTGCTTTGGTTGTCAATTGGGTTCCATTGTAAGCTTAAATCTGATGACTTGGAATGAAGAACTGATGGACCCATTATGATTGCTATTAGCATAACTCGATGGCCAATTATGCTGTGATATTTAGGATGATTATGTTAAGAAGAGGATATTCCTTATAATTTAGCTTTTAAGAAAAAAGGAAGTCCAATAATATTACCAATTAGTACCGGAACTTGGAGAGATTGGGTGAAAAGAGATTAGGGCCTAATGTATGTGGCCTAGTGTGTGAAGGTTGGGTTGGGTTGGACTTAGCGAAAAAGGGCCCCAATGTGTAACTGAGAAATTACTAAGAATAGTTTCATATTAAGGAAGATGAAAATATTAGATTTATAATTATAAAGATAAATCTTTCTTAGAATCTAATTTTTAGAGAACAAATTGAGTATTTTTAATGAGTTACTTAAAAAAGAAAGTCATGAGTCATCTACTTTGACATTTAGTAGCTGATACAAGCAATTTTCTTGATCTTATCTGTTCTCAATTATCTATGTGTGTCTTTTACGAGGAGGCTGATAATTCCATTTTTTTTTCCCCTTTGGCCTATGTCAGTGGACTGACTGCAAAGGAAGGACCCCTCTCATTGTGGCTTGTATGGATCCCGAACTAGTTGGTGTTGCCGAAACTCTGATTGAACTGGGTGCTAATGTCAATGCTTATTGTCCTGGTATGCTTTTGAAAGTCATTGGCTGTCCACCACGTCATTGATAGTTATCTCACAAAGGTGGTGGCTAATTGGCAATGAGTTATATTGTGAATGCGAAACCCCTTATCTTGTGCATAATACTGCAAATAATAAAAGTAATAACGAATTGTAATGTTGAGGTACACTCTTATACTATTGTGTACTAATTTTTATTAAATTTAAATTTACCTTTTTATAAAATAAAAAAAAAATAAAAGCAATATAGAAAGGAAAAGTTAAAGTTACCGTGAAAATTTAATCAATACTAGTACCATGAAATTTCAAGCTTGGTTCGATCTTGTTGATAAGTTTTATGATTAGTTAATTCCTGGCAGGTAGGCAAGCTGGTACTCCTTTACATCATGCAGCAAAGAGAGCGTTGAAACCATCTGTTCTGCTGCTTCTTTTCCACGGAGGTTTATCTTATACTATTTATCTAATTGACTTTTTGGGGCCGAAAATAATCCTTGAATCATCTTCTAGTGTAACAACTATTTGGCCATGTCTAAAGACCTAGTTTGAATAATTTTTTAGCAAATTCCCTGGAGAGGAATGAAGATGGTCAAACTCCACTTGATGTGGCAAGAACAGAAGGGCATGCTAATATCGTTCGTATAATTGAGGTATCCTTGCCTAATGTGGTAGTCATAATTACTCAAAATTTGTCCACCCGTATCTTTATTTAACATGGTCAAAATTTTTCTTTCGTGCTATTCAGTATCATGTGTGCTACTTCTCTGGCTGGCTGTCGGAATTTTATGGTCCAGGCTTTCTTGAAACATTATTGCCTCAGCTGCTCTCAAGAAAGATGTCTGTATAACGTCCATTTTCACCATTATCAATGGCTTTTCTTTTATTCCTTTCACATAGAATCAATTCTCTTACAAAAATATATCATGCAATTTATATTCCGCCACCTTCAGGACATAAAAAATGCAAGTTTTACCTAAAACTTTACCATCAGAACCCTAGGAAATTTTGAAGTGTCTTATCATTCGAAACAATGCCTACATTTATATGGGCTGATTTGGATTCCTTGCTTGCAGTTGGGCTGTTGTTGTACCTTTTGAATCCAAAGATTCAAAAATACCTCTCAAAATGGAGCTCGTTATATATTCTACTTTGCAGGTATGGAAGAACATAATTGATGAAGCTGGTTGGGATATTATATGTTGAATTTCCATGGTTGTTGAATATTCTTTTCTTTTTTGTTGCATGAGCTGTTATGACATTGGATGATGAAAAGAGATCTATCTGTATATATCTTCTCTCTCTCTCTCACGCTCTATTTACCATATATGTGTGTGTTTGTATATATATCCTTGTATGTGTAATTTACAAAGTGGTATTATAATTCATCCTCAACAAATTCATAACTCCGTTAATATTTGCATGCAAACTAAAGGATAGTTCTTCAGGCTGTAGGTAGTTTCAGAAGTTTGAGATATGATTTTTGATTTAGGCTTGAGCATAAAGTTGGACCCTGGGGTGAATGGTCTTTTGAGAATTGGCTAATATGACATATAGTTTGTACGTTGAGTCAAAATTGTTTTACACTTTCATATTTTATACATCTATCTGTAAATCGTTTAAATTGTGATTTTGATAATGAACAGGATGCAAGGCCTTGTTTAGTCATTGCTCTTTGGAAGGCCAAAATTGAGGAAACCAAATTTCAAGAAACAAATTCAGCATTTGTTATATTTGACGAAGGTACTAGTAAGTTCTTCCTAAAGAAAATCTTATCCATTGGTACAAATATCAGTGGATTTAGGTCTTGCTTAGTTATTCTGTGAGGATGTTTTCCAATTATAAAGTTTTCTCTTCTGGCTGGGCGGGTGAGTTTTTCTTCTTTCCTTTGTTTTTTGTTTTTGTGTGTGTGTATGTGTGTGTTGTTGGGGGGAATAAGGGATTTTGGAATAATAAGATTTAGTTGTACCCACATATATACCAAACACCTACAAACACAACCACACACACTTAAATACATGTACATTTAAGGTGGTTCAAATTAAACAATGTTTTAAGTTCCCATTAAAAAAAATAATGTAACAACCTACACCTTTGAAACATGAATTGCTTATAGGAAATTTTGTCTCCTAACATGAGTTCTGCCTCTTAAGCATAATAGAAGTTGAGCAAATTCTATCCATTTCCTTTCTCAACGTATCTACCTATCTTCCTCAACTTAACAAGTCCATCCTCCGTTGTTGATATAATAAAATGATATCTTCTCTTGATATGTTTGGTTCTAGGGAGATATGTTGCATTCTTGGCAAGGTGAATTGTACTTTGACTATCTATCCACAACGTATCATCTTCTAACTTATAATCTAACTCTTCTAAGATTCTTTGCAGCCAAATAAATTCACTTGTTTTTTTTTTATTATATCTATATACTCAAACTTGTGTGGTTGATAATTCTATCACTTATTATAGCTTGGCATCCAACTGATAGCTATTTTGCCAATTGTGAAAACATAACCAATAATACTCTTACCACTTTTATGAAATCTTAACAAATTTGAGTCCACGTACCTTTGAAGACATGGTCATAACCTTCCATAGTAATGGCAATGCAAAAAAGTCCCACATAGATATCTAGGGCTCCACTTAATTTCATTTCAATGTGTCTTTCTAGGATTGCTCATATGTCTTCTAACCATGCCAATTGCATGGGTAACTTTTGCCTCATGCTAATTATGGCATATATTAAGTTACCTACTACTAATGCATATACTTCTATTTCTTGACAACCTTCAAACATCCATTATGGGATAGCTTAAAATGTCTCGCAAGAGGTTGGATTATGAGCTTTGAACCTCTTGATCAAATTTTCAACATAATTTTATTGAGATGGCTTCAAGACACGACCGTTTGTATCTCAAGTTGTCTTCAATCCTACAATCTTCTATGCTTACTCTAAGTTTTTCTATGGTAAAAAAAGGTTTTTGAGTTGCTTCTTCAACCTTTTATGTCCTACTTGTTTGCTCCACAAACCAATATGTCATTAACATATAAAATAAAGATTAAACAAATTCCAAGAGAAATTTCTTCTAAAATAGACATAATAATCATCCATAAATTTATCAAACTTTAGGTATCATTACCTAAAGCCTATTTTATACAATAATAGATGCATCTAGATGAGGTGTGTAGTGCCCTAATGGGTGAATCTAGAGAAACTCCAAAGATCTTAAATTTGGATGAGTGTGTTATGGTGTTAAGAGTTATTGGGCCTGCTTCCCTAATAAGGAGTTCTTTTTTTGACTAAGTGGTTGGGTCCATAACAATTGGTATTAGAGCCAAATCTCACATCTCGAGTTCAAATCCTGGTAGGTGTAGTATAAAGGAATATGAAGGGAAAGAGCCCCAATAGTCCTAATAGCTGGCATCTATCGAGGATGTTGGATAAAGGAACTGTGGGGGTACGTTACAATGTTAAGAGTTATTAGGCCTGCTTCCCCAACAAGCAATTCTCCTTTTGGCTCAGTGGTTGGGTCTATAATAGAGTGTAAAGGTCTTCAATGGGTGGAATTTGGGAGAGTTAAGATCGTGATTGTTGTGACCATTATTACATATTTATGATGGCCTCGAGATAGATGACCCCCCCCCCCCCCCCCCCCCTCCCTTCCCTTCCCTTCCCCTTTGTTTTTTTTTCTTTTATGAGAGTTGCGAGAGACCCTTTTTAATGTAAGACATATGAGAGAAGTAATGTGTCCAAATACCTGTATAAAAGAAAAGAAAGAAAAAACACAAGGGACAAGGGTGCTACCTTTGATGGGGGATCTAGGGAATATTCTTTGGCCCAAACCACCTAAAATCACTTACGTTTTTGTGAGTGCATTTATGTTGGTGTGATTGATCTTACTAGGAAGCTGGAGAACTATTTAAGGCATCCATGTGACATTTTTTATAATATGAATTATTTACAAAAGGCTAGCATATTATATAGTTGATAGTGGACAAATGGCTCTAAGCAAAGTAGTGTTGTAGCTTGGTGACCTAGTCTTCTGTGCTTTAGTAGGCCTAACAACACCCAAATGTGCAACTCTCAAATACTAAATTGGTAGTATTCGGCTTATGGAAGTGGCATGTGATCTCTGTATTACTAGTAGCACTGTTTTAAACCTAGCTTACCTTTATGTCTAATTGTTAAGTTTGCCACTCTAAGTCTATTTCTAGTTTTAGTGTGTAAAGTGTTAATCAATAATTTCATACAATGTTTGCCAAGATTTTGATATTCTTTTTCAGCCCTTGATTTTATGGTCTTCTATGTTTTAAATTGAAAGAGCAAAGTTTTTTCTTATTTGAGGTGAACATCCTAGGTCATTATTAATTAAGACTGTCAAGAACTATGATTAGTAACGAGACATTTTCTAGTTGTAACATTGTATATTTGATGTATGTTCTCTTGAGCTATTTTTGTCTAGTGATCATAGATCTTTGGCATCAGGAACTCGGTATAAGTTTTCGGCTACAATCGAGGGTGATAAGGAGCAACTACAACAATTATATACTGCATGCATGGGAATTCCTCAGGTATGCCATCAAAATGTGTTCCAAAATTGTAGTTCCTCTTTATAATCTATTCTTATTGTCTTAGTTCACACATCCTAAATGATAGGAAGCTAAAATAAATATGGTGGGATGGATGATTGGTTGGAGATATGTAAACCATGCACCTTATTACAGTCAAATGCTTGCGGTGATTGCCCTTAACATTGTTGCATTTCCAAGATAATTAACTTTGTTGCCTTTTCAAGGTGATTTTTCCTATATGTTATAAAAATTTTGTTTAGGTGTTTGTTTAACCTTGAGAAGAATGTATGGCATGATCATATGGATGTTGAAGTAGAAATCATAGGAAATGGAGCACATTTAAAAATGTTCTTTCGGTGTGCATTAATGAAAAATAATTTGAATACTGGAACTTGTTGTGAGCTAAGATTTTGGGTCACCTTAGGTGTTACGCGCTGCCCTCACAAATATCTAAAGAAAGTTTTGTTTATGGAATTTACTTGCAAATTAACAATGATGTATTTTATAGAAAGTTAATGGACTAGTAATAGATTAGTCTACTAGGCTGGCTAGAGTCTGCCTAGGTTGAACTCAAATAACTTCTGAAGCGAGCAGCCTAATTACAGTCAATTGTGTATGGAAATGCTTTAGGCTAGGTTTTATATTGTCTATTATTAGTACAACCAAAATCAAGATACTGAATTATAAAATGATGTTGGGAAAATGTTTTAGGTTTTTAAGAAGTAATATGTGCCAAATATTTTACCCTCATATTGTATAGGTTAGTGTTATTATCTATGATCTTAGGGACCAATTTAATACACATTAAATATCTAGAACGATACTACACACATATGTCTTCCAAACCAAACAAAGGGTTTAGCTTACCCATAGTTGTTTATACTCAAGTCCAAATCAATGGTCTAATTTTCATTTGCATTGTGATTTTCCTCTTGTGAAGAAAAATCTTGAAAGTTAGTTCTTTAATAGTTTATGAAATTTGTCTTTGGCTTACTATTTGTTAAAAGACAATTTTTTTAAAAAAAAATCAGGGTTCTCTTCGATTAGAGTTGTGGAATGGAGGAAACATACATTTCGAATAAGTATCATTCTATGCATTCTTAATGTAGTTTTGCCAAGAATTGGCTACGAATACCTATTCCTTTTGGTTTGATTGAGCCTGGAATTGGATATTTAGACAAGGGAAGGCAGTAATGAAAGCTTAAAAGTACTTGGGAAAGGAATCTTAGGCTGTTCAATGGTTTACTTATTTCATCTTGTTCAAGATCCAACTGGAGCCTAAAGATGTTATAACATCACTTCTTAGTGCTTTGTGTATCAGTAGTAAGTTCTTTTTCTTTTCAGGTTATGCCTTCTGACCAAGCTTCAACTACTGTAGCTGCATCCGAAACTGCCGCAGGATTTTTTGAACTGGCCAAGCGTCAGATAACACTAGCTAGAGATCGTGCTTCCTTGAACCTACGACCCAGATCCGAATTGCTGCATGACGTTGTCCACATTGGAAACGTGGAAGTCATTAAAATTCTATGGAGAGAAGGTGCTAGCCTTGAGGTAAAGCTCATTCAATTTTGATTGTTTTTCAGCACCTTCAAGCTTCCTGGTTTATAGCTTATTCTTGTCTTTTGCTGACTTTAGGAGATTCTAGAATATTGGATTTTGCATGGTTATTGGGTGGAATCATTGGGTCTAAATTTGTCAATTCAGGATACGTTGTGGAAGTTAGTGTTTGCTACGGTTGTCAATGGGGTTACAAAGTAAACTTGAATTTGATGATTTGGAATGAAAAACGGATGGACCTATCATGATTGCTATTTCATAAACTCACCAGCCAATGATGCTGTGATTCCTAGGATGATTCTTCCTTTATTCATAAGAAAACAAATTGAGTGCTTTTAGTGAGTTATTATCTTTCTTTTTTTGAAAAAATTACTTCGACATGTAGTAACTGATACAAGCAATGTACTTGATCTTAGCTGTTTTCAAACTGAACAATATTGTCACTTGATAAGTTGGTGTCTATGTGTCTTTTATGACGAAGCTGGTATTTTTTAATTTTTTTTTTTTGGTTTTGTGCCCTGTTTCAGTGGACTGACAGGCAAAGAAGGACCCCTCTCATGGTGGCCTGTATGGATCCCAAACTCCTTGGTGTTGTCGAAACTCTGATTGAGCTGGGTGCTAACGTCAATGCTTATTATGGTATGCTTTTGAAAGTCATTTGTTGTCCACTACGTCATTGATTGTTATCTCACAAAAAGTGGTGGCTAATTGGCAATGAGTTGTATTGTGAAGGTGGAACCCCTTATAACACTGCAAATAATACTTAAAGCAGAAAGGTGAAGTTAAAGTTAGCATGAAATTTTAATCAATAATAGTATTATGAAATTGCAAGTTTGCTTCGCTTTTGTTGGTAATTTTTATGATTAGTTAATTCCCGGCAGGCAGGCAAGCAGGTACTCTTTTACATCATGCAGCAAAGATAGGCTTGAAACAATCTGTTCTGCTGCTTCTTTCCCACGGAGGTTTATCTTATGCTATTTATCTAATTGACTCTTTGCAGCTGAAAATAATCCTTAAACCACCTTCTTGTGTACCAACTATTTGGCCATGTCTAAAGACCTAGTTTGAATACATTTTCAGCTAAAGCCCTGACGAGGAATGAAGATGGTCAAACTCCACTTGATGTGGCAAGAAGAGAAAGGCATGCTGATATTGTTCGTATAATTGAGGTATGCTTGCCTAATGTGGTAGTCATAATTACTCAAAATTTGTCCAACCGTATCTTTATTTAACATGATCACAGTTTTACTTTTCTTTCTTGCTCTTCAGAATCATCTTTGCTACTTCTCTGGGTGGGTGTGGCGGTTAAATGGTCCAGGCTTTCTTGGAGCATTACTATCCACAAAAAAGTCTGTATAACGTCCATTTTCAACATTATCAATGGCTTTTCTTTTATTCTTTTCACATAGAATCAATTTCCTTTTCGAAGCATATCATGCAATTCATATTTCAACATTCAACTTTACCATCAGAACCCAAGGGAATTTTGAAGTGTCTTATCATTTGAAACAATGCATACATATATATGCGCTGATTTGGCTTCATTGCTTGTAGTTGGGCTGTTGTTTTACCTCTTGGTTCCGAAGATTCAAAGATACCTCTCAAAATGGAGCTCGTCCTGTATTATACTTTGCAGGTATGAAAGAACTTAATTGATGAAGCTGGTTATGGTATTAGATGCTGAATTTCTATGGTCGTTGAATATATATATATATTTTGGTTACGTGGGCTGTTATGACCTTGATGAAAAGAGATCTATGTATATGTACCTTCAAAGTATAATATATAAGGAGATCTATATGTACTGTATATGTGCATGTGTCTATATATATCGATGTGTGGTAGTACGATTCTCCTCAACAAATTCATAACTCTGTTAACATTCCCACACAAACTGGAGGATAGATCTTCAGGCTGCCAGGTAGTTTCAGAAGTTTGAGATTTGATTCTTGATTTAGACTTGAGCATAAAGATGACCCTTAAGGTGAACGGTCTTCTAAGAGCTAATATGATATATAGCTTGTACATTTGAGTTAATATTGTGCTACACTTCCGTATCTTACACATCTATTGGTACATCCTTGGGACTATCATTTTGATAATGAACAGAGTGCGCGGCCTCATTCAGTCATTGCTCTTTGGAAGGCCAAAATTGAGGAACCCAAATTTCAAGAAACAGATGCAGCACTTATTATATTTGACGAAGCTGCCAGTAAGTGCTTCCTAACGAAACTCTTATCCAGTGGTACAAATACCAGTGCCTTTAGGTCTTACTCAGTTACTCTAAGGTTTTTTTCTGATCATAAAGTTTTCTCTTTTGGGCGGGTGGGTGGTTGTTTTTCTTTGCCTTTTCTGTTTTTGGGTGGTTCTTTTCTTCTGTTGGTTTTAGGAGGCCTAACTGCACCAAGATGTGGAACTCTTAAATACTAGATTGGTAGGTTTTGGCTTTTGTAAGTGGCATGTAATCTTTATGGTGCTGGTAACTTGGCTTACATTTTGTGTCTAGCCGCTGAGTTTGCCACTCTGGTGCTCTCTGTCTCTGTAGTGTTTAAAGTGTTAATCAATAACATCATACTATGCTTGCCAATGTTTTAACATTCTCCTTTGGCCTTTGATTTCATGGTTTCCTTTTGCGTTTCAAATAGGAAGAACAAAGTTTTTACTTGTTTGAAGTGAACGTCCTGGATTGTCATTATCAAGACTTCCAGGATTAAGATACAGTGAAGAGACATTTTCTACTTGTAACACTACATATGTAATGTCTGCTCTCTTGCTGTCTTCTTGAGCTGTTATTGTTTAGTGATCTTATACCCTTGTCATTAGGAATTCGGTACAGGCTTGCAGCTGGCAGCAAGGATGATAAGGAGCAACTACCGAGGTTATATAACGCCTGCATGGGCATCCCTCTAGTATGCCATCAAAAAGTGATCCAATATTATAGTTCCACTTTATGGTCTATTCTTAATGCCTCAATTCACACATCATACATGATATAAAGCTAAAATCATAAATTATGGGGGTTTGGATGATTGCTTGCAGAAACAGTAACTAGGCGTCTGCGTACAATGAAACGTGTGGGGTGTATTGCACTTAACATTGTGGCCTTTTCAGGATAATTTTTCTTATACAGTATAAAACTTTTATTTTGGTGCTTGTTTAACCTAGGAAAGCATGTATGAGATCATATGGATGCTGAAATTAAAATCATAGGTGAAAGAATGGGCCTAAGCCTACCAAAACTCATAAGTAATAATAGGAGGTAGCCCACACCTTATAAGGTACATATGTTAAGTCTCCGTTCCAATGTGAGATTGGCTCTCTCTTAACACTTGCCCGTAGTCTCACATTTTGGGTTTCCTGAGGGGGTGTCCATCACCATTAGTAACAAAGTGACTTGACTCTAATACTATGAAAGAATGGACTCAGGCCTACCAAAACTTATGAGTAGTAGTAGGAGGTAACCTACGCCTTATAAGGTGCATATGCTTGAATCTCCGTTCCAATGTGGAACTGACTTTCTTTTAACAATAGGAAATGGAGCACATCAAATGTTTAAAGTTTAGAGTTTCTAGAATTAATATCTATCAACTTTTAGGTTAGTGTTACTATTTGTGCTATGAGGGACCAATTTAATTAACGTTACATATCTAGAAGGATTCTACACTGATTTCATGGTTTCCTTTTCACATTATGGGGTGAGCTCGCCCATAGTTGTTTAAACTCAAGTTTGAGAAAGAAATTTATCTTTCATTTGCACAGTGACTATCTTCTTGTAAAGAGAAATCTTGGAAGTTAGTTCTCTAATACTATTGTTAGTGTACTTATTTCACGAAATTGGCAGCGAATACTTCTCTTTTTGGTTTGTTAAGCCTGAAGTTGGATATTTAGACAAGTAAAAGAAGTAATGAAAGCTTAAGAGTGCCTGGGGAAGGAACTTTGGGCAATTTAATGATTTATTTTACTCCATCTTGTCTAAAATACAATGAAAGCCTAAATATGTCATGAAATCACTGCTTAGTGTATCAAGAGTAATCTCCTTTTCTTTTCAGGTTCTGCCTCCTCCGGTCCAAGCCTCAACTCCAGTAGCTGCGTCTGAAACTGCTACAGAAGTAGCTGCAGCGGACAACCTAGTTCCTTCAAATGCTTGCCAGACATCCAAACAAATTGACACAACAGGTAGGGGAGATTATGGTGGGAATGAAAATCACGATCGATGGGCCCCAACTGTAGGGAGTACCCCTAGTGATGTTTTCTCTGCTGCTTCCACAACAATGACATTTCTACGTTCTTTTCTTCAGATTTTGTTCCATCTGCTCCCCCTATTCCTGAGCAGAGTTTTGATGAAGGGCCAACCTACAATTCGTCCTTTAATTTCAGCCAAGGGGAATGTTCTAATCCACCTGGAGAGTATGGAGATTCCGAAGTAAGTGATACAGAATATGAAGAGAGTTCTTCCTCATGTACAATTTGTTTTGAAGCTCCATTAGAGGTAGCATGCGTTCCTTGTGGTCATGTAGCTGGTTGCATGACCTGTTTGAAAGAGATTGAAGCCAAGAACGGTGTTTGCCCTCTCTGTCGAGTCAAGATAGAAAAAGTTTTACGAATTTATGGTGTTTGATAAATGAACCATAACAACAGATCTTGGATTGGTTTAAGATTTTTACATACTAATATGTTTTCTGTAGTTATGGTAATAGTGAAAAGGCCTCATTATTGGATAAGTTAAATAGATATATTCTGAGCCATATTGTTTCCTTTACTCTGCTACACATTAGAAAAAAATGGCCTTGTTGCAGTTTATTCACATTTTAATGAGCCCGTTAGTACATTACAAGCAATCAAAATTATGAGTATGATTAAGTAATTTCGTTGGAATATATCTCAGAGGAACAAGAGGAAATGCATGTTTTGTTGGTATTTGTTATGGATGGCTTCTGTCTTTCCCAACAAATGGTGTCGGTTTTCCTTTTATTGCTTCTAACCTTGAACATGTAGAGGATTTGCAAGTTGAAGATTGGTTTTTCTTATGGCATCAGAGGTGCTGACCATTCCAGCGAGGCCCTTGGATGTTAGTGATCTAAAAGCTGAAAACAGGGGAGAAACAGGTTGAGAGTGGTCAGAGCCTGAGCTAGAGTTAAAGCCGGAGCTTGAGCTTGAGCCTCAGCCCGAGGACACTTGCATAGTCCCATGTGTAAAAGGGTACTCAAAGATGAAGAAAAGTAAGGTTGTGCAGCTGTTAAGTGGGACTTTAGTATGACCTTGATGCGAGAGGGAAGGAAAAGGGAGAGACAACTTCTACAGTGTTAGGAGGTTTCAAGAAAAGTGAGCTTGTAAAGCTGCTAAGTGGGAATTTTGTGCGGACTTGATGCAAGAGGCAAACAAAAGGGAGAGAAAACTTCTATGTTCTTAGGCCGTTTCAACAAGCTGCCTTTTGATCTCATTTATTGACTTTAAACTTCCCTCAGGCCTCTTAGGTCTTCTTGGATCAGTCATGGGTGTTGGTTTTGAGATTGTTGTTTCGTTGGGATCAAGTTTCATGTTTATTTATTTATTTATTTATTTTTTTTCTGGGTTTTCAAGTAGCTCTTTTCATTCCATTGCTATCTTCATTGCCACCATTCAACACCTACAAAACAAAGGATACCATCTCTAATTATGGGCCTTATCTATCTTAAATAATCACCTTGAAGAATGCAACCATCAAGCCACGAAAAGATGGTGGTTTCCATTACTGCTGCAAGAAACATACCCCGCCATTAGGGATGCGAGTTACACATCCAACTTTACCTTTACTTCCCAAGGGAATTGTGAAGTGCTTTACCATTAAAACAAAGCATACATAAATATATGCTTGCAGTTGGGACGTTGTTCTACATTGAGTTTATATTGTTTAACACTTCAGCATTTTTTTACATTTGACAAAGGTTCAATAAAGAAACGAACAACCATTTTATTATTTTGTATTGGAATAACTTTGTCATCAATTTTGATTGATCAATTGTTATTTATTAAAAGAAGAATGATCAATGACTTTTTGGTAATAAAAAAGCACCAACTATTTGTTGAGAACAAATAGCAAACTTTCATTCATGTTAAAATGGTGTAATGAGTGTCTTGTGTTAGTTAAAAAATTATCCTTTATGAGAAAACATTAAGTATGGATTTTTATCACTTATTGGTAATTGAATATCCCTTTCGACTTGGACTACTTTTTAGGCCGACCATTGCAATTGAGATTCTACTCGTGAGCGTAATGAGAACAAATAAATAAGTAAATATTGTCTCCTAACATACTAAATAATTAATGAATGATAATTATAAATTAACATGACTTGATTTATTAGTAATTCATCATATTATAGATTAGTTAACTCAAAAGGATATTATACATGGAATACACAATTTCGAGAGATTCTTATACCACAAACATCATGTCCATGATTATGGAATGAAAGATAACTTATTGCTTCTTGAAGTAATAAAAATTGTTACAAGTAACGTTTCATGTAATGTTCCACAGTAGTGTACTTAATCTCTGGATAAAGTTCAAAAGCTTCTCTTGCATCTTCTCCAATCTCGAAATTTTTTAAACATCCCTCATAACAAACATGATAGTAATGTCCTAATCCAACTTTTTTTGCATACTCTTATCCTTTGTTGTATAAATTAAGTAGAAATGAAGAAAACGACACAACATTCATAAAACTTAGAAAAAAAGAAAACCAAAAGAAAAAGAATAACTTAAAACCATTCACATTATTGTAGAATTAACATTAGGGGTAAAGGTAAAAATTTAATTTTATTAATTAAGACCTCTTCTTACTTATTTGTAAAAATAAGGTTTGGAAATATTATTATATATACAATCTCATTTGTTTTTTTTTTTTTTAACCTACACACCCAAAGTTATATATATCCAGATAATAAACCTAGGACCAAGAGATGTCAGGCCTAGCTAATTTACCACTAAGTTGGCAAGTAATCAAGTCATATGATGGATTAGCATAATAATTAAAGAGAATGAGTAATTAAAAAAAGGAAAATTCTTTGAGATCTCGTAGATATATGAAATCAATAAATAGTAATAGGTTATTGTTTTTTATGGATGTAAAGATTTGTTAATCTTGGATCATGTAAAGTCTAAAGTATTTTCTGGTATTTGTTGAATGTCCGTGCTTATTCCCCTAGCTGTTTTTCCAAGAACTTTGAAAACCAACACGAAGAGTTGAAACCATTGGGAAACAGTGCAGGGCCTTCAGCAGCCCAAGCCATTTCAGGTAAGCTTTTAAGAAAGATTGAAGTACTGGAGCCCAGATATGGGCTCAGAGCTTGGGCTTTCTTCTTCGACGCAGAACCGAACAACCTTAGGAAGGACAAGAAGACTAAAAAGCAGCCTAAAAGCAATCACGATCCCTAGTCAACTTGTCAATCTCACCCGTTTAAGGGTTCTTGATCTTCACAAGAACAATCTCAACGGGACGATACCAACCTCGCTGGGCCAACTTTCCGGCCCGAGGTCGTTGGACCTGAGCGGGAACATACTAACCGGCCCGATACCCAGTTTAAACCTCCAGGCTTTGAATATTTTGGTCCTGAGCCAAAATCTTCTGGTGGGCTCGATCCCGTCGACTCTCGGAGCCTGTAAGTCCTTGATCAAGATAGATTTCAGCCATAACCGTTTAACTGGTCCGATCCCCGACTCAATCAACAGCTTAAAAGACCTCACGCTCATGGACTAGCTACAATCTTCTCTCCAGCCCGCTGCCGGCGTCGCTCCGAAGCTTGGTTTCCCTCCAGGAGTTGATTATGAAAGGAAATCCAATGAGGTCCGATGCCATTCCTAGCAATGGGTTTGACGGCATGAAAGGCTTAATGATCCTAGTCTTATCAAGCATGAACCTGCACGGTGCAATCCCGGAGTCGCTAGGGAAATTAACAAGCCTTCGCGTCCTTCACCTTGACGGGAATCGCTTAAACGGTTCGATTCCGGTGAGCTTCCGGGACCTGAAGAATCTGAACGAGTTAAGATTAGAGGATAATCTACTAGCGGGGCCGGTTCCTTTCGGGAAGGAAATGGTGTGGAGGATGAGAAGGAAACTAAGGCTCGACAACAATTCTGGGCTCTGCTATAATCCCAACAGCGGAGTGGAAGATTTGGATCCGCTGTTTCATTCAGGGATTGGTTTATGTGAGATCCCAAAGGCAGCAAGAACAGTGCAGCATCTTTCCACCACCGAAAGATACAAGCCAAGACAGGTTGATGAAGCATCTGCTGCATTCTTCAAATTTTCAGTTAATGTTTGTTTACTTCAACTAGCTGCTTTTGTACTTTGCACTTCGAATTTAATGTAACGTAGGAAATGAAGGAAGGACCCTGTGCTGTACAGTAAATTACTTCCAGTCTTCTCCTCAAATTGGCCAATCAAGTGTCTAGAGAGTTAGAAGGCAATATAATATGTCTTTGTCTGAGCTTGGCTTAATTAAGAACCAACCAAGCTCAGACAAATTGATGTGTGTTGTAGAGTAATGTAAATTTTTTTACCATATTATTCTTAATATGTTTTGTGAAATTCAAACCTAAAGTGATTGGATTAGCGCAATTAATCGTTATCATAAAGGAGATAAATCCCCAATATACAACCTCAAAGAATAAATAAATCCTACTAAGAACTGATATACAATTAAGGAATTAAGGAAGATGACTGGTAACTAAACACAATGGACCAAGCACTAAATTCTTACACCAACATGGAAGCTGCATAAAGAGTGACAAGAGAAAGTAAACTTTGGCTTGCCTTGCATAGCCAAAGCCAGTTCCCATGGTAAAAAAAAAAATTAAAAAAATAAAAAATCCTTCAACATGACAGGTAGGTGGCTACTTGAGTTTAAAAGGTTTAGACAAAACACAAGTTGACTTGGGATTGTGATGGTCTATTCTTAATGCCTCAATTCACACATTATATATGAAGCTAAAATAATGAATTATGGGGGTTTTGATGATTGCTTGCAGAAACAATAACTAAGTGTCTGGTTAATGAAATGTGTGGGGTGTATTGCACTTAACATTGTGGCCCTTTTAGGATAATTTTTCTCATACAGTATAAAACTTTTATTCAGGTGCTTATTTAACCTAGGGAAGCATGTATGGGATCATGTGGATGTTGAAATTAAAATCATAGGTGAAAGAATGAACCTAAGACTACCAAAGCTTATTAGTAGTAGTAGGAGGTAGGAGGTAGTTCACGCCTTATAAGATGTAGATGCTTGAGTCTCCATTCAGATATGAGATTAGCTTTCTCTTAACACTCGCTAGTACTCTTACATTTTTGAGTTTCCTGCAAGAAAGGACCAGTCCAGCACTATTAGTACTGAAGTGACTTAGCTCTAATATCATGAAAGAATGGACCTAGGCTTATCAAACTCATGAGTAGTAATAGGAGATAGCTCACGCCTTATAAGGCACAGATGCTTTAGTCTCTGTTCTAATGTAGGATTGACTCTCTCTTAACAATGGAAAATGGAGCACATCAAATGTTTAAAGTTTAGAGTTTCTAGAATTAATATTTATAAACTTTTAGGTTAGTGTTACTATCTGTGCTATGAGGGATCAATTTAATCAACGTTAGATATCTAAAAGGATTCTACATATTGATTTCATGGTTTCCTTTTCACATTATAGGGTGAGCTCGCTCATAGTTTTTTAAACTCAAGTTTGAGAAAGAAGTTTATCTTTTATTTGCACAATGACTATCTTCTTGTAAAGAGAAATCTTGAAAGTTAATTCTTTAATACTATTGTTAGTGTACTTTTTTCACAGAATTGGCAGTGAATACTTCTCTTTTTGGTTTGATTAAGCCTAAAGTTGGATATTTAGACAAGTAAAAGAAGTAATGAAAGCTTAAGAGTTCTTGGGGAAGGAACTTTGGGCAGTTTAATGATTTATTTTACTTCATATTGTCTAAAATACAATGAGAGCCTAAATATGTCATGAAATCACTGCTTAGTTTATCAAGAGTAATCTCTTTTTCTTTTCAGTTTGTGCCTCCTCCGGTCCAAGCCTTAACTCCAGTAGCTGCGTCTGAAACTGTTACCGAAGCAGCTGCAGTGGACAGCCCAATTCCTTCAAACGCTTGCCAGACATCTAACCAAATTGACACAACAGGAAGGGGAGATTCTGATGGGAATGAAATTCACGATCGATGGGCTTCCACAACAATGACATTTCTACGTTCTTTTCTTCAAATTTTGTTCCATCTGCTCCATCTGCTCCACCTATTCCTGAGTAGAGTTTTGATGAAGGGCCAACCTACAATTCGTCCTTTAATTTCAGCCAAGGGGAATGTTCTAATCCACCTGGAGAGTATGGAGCTTCCGAAGTAAGTGATACAAAAGATGAAGAGAGTTCTTCCTCATGTACAATTTGTTTTGAAGCTCCATTAGAGGTAGCATGTGTTCCTTGTGGTCATCTAGCTAGTTGCATGACCTGTTTGAAAGAGATTGAAGCCAAGAACGGTGTTTGCCCTCTATGTCGAGTCAAGATAGATAAAGTTCTACGAATTTATGGTGTCTGATAAATGAACGATAACAACAGATCTTGGTTTGGTTTAAGATTTTGACATACTATTATGTTTTCTGTACTTATGGTAATAGTGAAAAGGCCTCGTTATTGGATAAGTTAAATAGATATATTCTGAGCCATATTGTTTCCATTACTCTGCTACACATGAGAAAAAAAAAGGGCCTTTCAAAATTATAAGTATGATTAAGTAATTTCATCGGAATTTATCTCAGAGGAACAAGAGGAACTGCATGTTTTGTTGGTATTTGTTATGCACGGCTTCTGTCTTTCCCAACAAACGGTGTCCGTTTTCTTTTTATTGCTTCTGTTAAAGTTACTGATTTAAACAAGCTTGACATTATCATGCCAAGCTTGCGGAGGTGTGTTAACATTATCCGACTGGTACATGCACGATGTTGGAAGCGAATAGATGATGAGATTGCAGAAGCATTTATGACCTTACAGAGTTATGAAGACGCAGGAATTCAGAACCTGAATCCGTTCTTCTCACTTGAAGGAAGCAAGCCGCATCATAATATGCAACATGGAGGTTATGGGACCCGCATATCAAAACTGAATAAAGAGATAGACGGGTCCCAAGAATTCTGAACATAAGATGCTGAAGATGAGTCCATGGGTTCAATGCATCAAGATGAGTACTCGAAGAAGTATGGATTCTACAAATCCTGCCACACGGATTTCCTGACAGCTTCCTTCAGTGGTTTTGCAGAATCAGTTATGTAAAAGACATGCCTTTGTACAAATTGGATGTTTTTGGCACAAGTTGCGCCTGCCACCCAGCAAGTGGCATTTTGTTGTTTTGTATTCCACCGGCCTATATGAAGAGATTGTTGTTTCGTTGGATTCAAGTTTCATGCTTTTTTCTGGTTTTTCCGGCGAGAAGTATCTCTCTTTGTTCCATTGCTGTCTCCATTGCGACGATTCAACACCTACAAAGCGAAGGATACCATCTCTGATTATGGGCCTTATCTATTTCAAATAACCAACTTGAAGAGTGCAACCATCAAGCCAGGAAAAGAGTGTGGTTTCTATTATTGCAGCATGAAACATACCCCGCCATTAGCTATGCAAGTTATACACCCAACTTTATCTTTCGAAGGAAATTGTGAAGTGCATAGTCTACATAAATATATACTGATTTTTGTATGAGGAAGAATTTCTTTGTTTAAAAATATTAAATCTTTCTAAAGTAATGTCATTTTGAATAAAATTTAAAGGCTTCTAACTTTTATAATACTAAGTTATACCTTTACACTTTTGTATTTTGATTTGTATTAGTAAAATTTAACTTTCTACACACACACACACACACACATATATATATATATATATATATATATTATTTATGTTGTTCTACCTCCTTCTCTACTCTCGTCTTAAGCCGGTGGAGTCCTTTTTTTTTTTTTTTTGGGCCTTTGTAAATGGCATGTAATCTCAGCAATGCTGTGTCACATTCAAGAAATTATGAATGTGACCTGAATATTAAAGTGAAAACCAAGTGATAAACACAATTACATTATGAAGTCATTTTCCTTTTCTGAAAAAAAAAAAAAATCGCGTTCAATGGTTGCAGCTTACAAGTCCACTGGAAGACATACAACACAGTACATAACAAACCCGATGTGATGACTCCCCCGTGATGCCTCACTCTTTTTGCCATGTTCTGCCAAAAGTCATGGTCTATGGTCCACTACTTAGGCTTTAGGCCGTTACCCAACCAATGGAAAACAAGTTCACGCTAGTTAGTCTAACTATTTACGGGATGACATGCTGGTAGCAATATCTTCACGAATGTGGAAGCTTTGTCTTGGTCGTAACTTTTGCTTAATGTATTGGAAAGATATGTTTATGTCCTGAGATTCCCCTTCAAAAAAGATAGCTTTGAGCGCCTATAATATCAAAGGCCTTTATTCCACTTTAAAAAAGAAATGTTTGACAGCCTGCGATGTAAGAGCCTTTACTTCATGGTGAAGATACATTTTTCTATGTTTGTTTGGTCTGAGGAATAATATATACCATTTATTTTGCAGCTTCTGATATCCCTTCTTGCTGAGAACACCGCTTTGGGAGAGAATCATGGGCCAAAGTCATGGACGATCTACTTCCCAGTTGCTGTATGAGGTTGCCTGCATTGGAAACGTGGAAGCCATTAAAGCTCTATGGAGAGAAGGTGCAAGCCTTGAGGTAAAGCTCATTCAATTTTTTTTTTTTTTTTGTTTTTCAGCAACTTCAAGCTCCCTGGCTTATGGGTTACTCTCGACTTTTGCTGAATTTAGGAGATTCCAGAATATTGGGTTTCTCATTGTTGTTGAGTGGCAGCATTGGGTCTGAATTTTGTCAATTCAGGATACGTTGTGAAAGTTGGTGTTTGCTTTGGTTGTCAATTGGGTTCCATTGTAAGCTTAAATCTGATGACTTGGAATAAAGAACTGATGGACCCCGTTATGATTGCTATTAACATAAACTCGCTGGCCAATTATGCTGTGATTTTTAGGATGATTATGTTAAGAAGAGTCTCACATCTAATAAAGAAGAGGATATTCCTAATAATTTAGCTTTAAAGGAAAAAGGAAGTCCAATAATATTACCAATTGGTATTGGAGTTTGGGGAGACTGGGTGAAAAGAGATTAGGGTCTAATGTATGTGGCCTAGTGTGTGAAGGTTGGGTCAGGTTGAACTTAGCGAAAAAGGGGCCCAATGTGAGAAATTATTGAAAATAGTTCCATATCAAATAAGAACGAGGAGAATATTAGATTTACAATTGTGAAGATAAATCTTTTTTACAATCTAACTTTTAGAGAACAAATTGAGTATTTTTAATGAGTTACTTAAAAAAGGAAGCCATGAGTCTTCTACTTTGACATGTAGTAACTGATACAAGCAATTTTCTTGGTCCTATCAATTCTCAAACTGAATAATACTGTCACTTTTGTCACTTGATAAGTCGGTGTCTATACGTGTCTTTTATGAGGAGGCTGATAATTCCATTTTTTTTTCCCTTTGGCATATGTCAGTGGACTGACTCCAAAGGAAGGACCCCTCTCATTGTGGCTTGTATGGATCCCGAACTAGTTGGTGTTGCCGAAACTCTGATTGAACTGGGTGCTAATGTCAATGCTTATTGTCCTGGTATGCTTTTGAAAGTCGTTGGCTGTCCACCACGTTATTGATAGTTATCTCACAAAAGGTGGTGGCTAATTGGCAATGAGTTATATTGTGAATGCAAAACCCTTATCTTGTGCATAATACTGCAAATAATAAAAGTAATAAAGAATTGTAATGTTGAGGTATCACTCTTATACTATTGTATACTAGTTTTTATTAATGTAAATTTATTTTTTCATAAAAAAAAAACAAATAAAAAAAATAAAGAAAGGAAAAGTTAAAGTTAGCACGACAATTTAATCAATAATAGTACCATGAAATTGCAAGCTTGGTTCGATCTTGTTGATGAGTTTTATGATTAGTTAATTCCTGGCAGGTTGGCAAGCAGGTACTCCTTTACATCATGCAGCAAAGAGAGCCTTGAAACAATCTGTTCTGCTGCTTCTTTCCCATGGAGGTTTATCTTATACTATTTATCTAATTGACTTTTTGGGGCTGAAAATAATCCTTGAATCATCTTCTAGTGTAACAACTCTTTGGTCATGTCTAAAGACCTAGTTTGAATACGTTTTTAGCAAATGCCCTGGAGAGGAATGAAGATGGCCAAACTCCACTTGATGTGGCAAGAACAGAAGGGCATGCTAATATCGTTCGTATAATTGAGGTATCCTTGCCTAATGTGGTAGTCATAATTACTCAAAATTTGTCCACCCGTATCTTTATTTAACATGGTCAAAATTGTTCTTTCTTGCTCTTCAGAATCACGTATGCTACTTCTCAGGCTGGCTGTCGGAATTTTATGGTCCAGGCTTTCTTGAAACATTATTGCCTCAACTGCTCTCAAGAAAGATGTCTGTATAATGTCCATTTTCGCCATTATCAATGGCTTTTATTTTATTCCTTTCACATAGAATCAATTAACTTATAAAAATATATCATGCAGTTTATATTCCGCCACCTTCAGGACATCAAAAATGCAAGTTTTACCTAAAACTTTACCATCAGAACCCTAGGAAATTTTGAAGTGTCTTATCATTCGAAACAGTGCCTACATTTATATGGGCTGATTTGGAATTCCTTGCTTGCAGTTGGGCTGTTGTTGTACCATTTGAATCCAAAGATTCAAAAATACGACTCAAAATGGAGCTCGTCATATATTCTACTTTGCAGGTATGAAAGAACATAATTGTTGAAGTTGGTTGAGCTATTACATGCTGAGTTTCTATGATTGTTGAATATTCTTTTCTTTTTTGTCTCATGAGCTGATATAACATTGGATGATGAAAAGAGATCTATTTGTATATATCTTCTCTCTCTCTTGCTCTATTTACCATATATGTGTGTGTTTGTATATATATCCTTGTATGTGTAACTTACAAAGTGGTATTATAATTCCTCCTCAACAAATCCATAACTCCGTTAATATTTGCACGCAAACTAGAGGATAGTTCTCCAGGCTGTAGGTAGTTTCAGAAGTTTGAGATATGATTTTTGATTTAGGCATGAGCATAAAGTTGGACCCTGGGGTGAACGGTCTTTTAAGAATTGACTAATATGAAATATAGTTTGCACGTTGAGTCAAATTATTTTACACTTTCATATCTTACACATCTATCTTTAAATCCTTTAATCTGCGATTTTGATAATAAACAGAATGCAAGGCCTCGTTTAGTCATTGCTCTTTGGAAGGCCAAAATTAAGAGAATCAAATTTCAAGAAACAAATCCAGCATTTGTTATATTTGATGAAGGTACCGGTAAGTTCTTCCTAAAAAACTCTTATCCGTGGGTACAAATATCAGTGGCTTTTCGTCTTGCTCAGTTATTCTGTGAGGTTGTTTTCCAATTATAGAGTTTTCTCTTTCGGCTGGGCGGGTGAGTTTTTCTTCTTCTTTTTTTTTTTTACTCCTTTTCTTTTGGGTGGGGAGGGGATTTGGGAATGTCAAGATTTAATTGTACCCACATATAGATCAAAATCCTACAAACACAACCACATACACTCAAATATAAGTAGATTTAAGGTGGTTCAAATTAAACAATGTTTTAGGTTCCCATTAGAGAAAATAATGTAACATTGCTACACCATTGAAACAAGAATTGCTTATAGGAAATTTTGTCTCTTAAAACGAGTTCTGCCTCTTAAGTGTAATAGAAGGTGGGCAGAAGCTCAACTTATATCTGACTATTTCCTTTCTCAATATATCTACCAAATCTTGAAAAGTGTTTATCTTCCTCGACTTCACAAGTCCATCCTTTATTGTTGATATAATGAAATGATATCTTCTTTTGATATGTTTGGTTCTAGGGAGATATGTTGCATTCTTGGTAAGGTGAATTGTACTTTGACTATCTATCCACAACGTATCATCTTCCAACTTATAATAATCTAGCTCTTCTATGATTCTTTGCAACCAAATAAATTCCTTTGCTTTTTTTATTATAGCTATATACTCAAACTTTTGTGGTTGGTAATTCTATCACTTATAATAGCTTGGCATCCAACTAATAGTTATTTTGCCAATTGTGAAAATATAACCAATAATACTCTTACCACTCTTATGATATCTTAACAAATTTGAGTCCACGTACCTTGGAAGACATGGTTGTAACCCTCTATAGTAATGGTAATGCAAAAAAGTCCCACATAGATATCTAGGGCTTCGCTTAATTGCATTTCAATGTGTCTTTCTAGGATTGCCCATATTCTTCTAACCATGCCAACTGCATGAGCAACGTTCGCCTCATACTAATTATGGCATATATTAAGTTACCTACCATTAATGCATATGGAACCTTATGCATATACTTATGTTTCTTAACAATCTTCAAACATCCATTATGGGATAACTTAAAATGTCTTGTGAGAGGTTGGATTAAAAGTTTTGAACATCTTGATCAACTTTTCAACATAATTTTATTAAGATAGGTTTAGGACACAGTTCTCTCTATCTCAAGTTGTCTTCACTCCTACAATCTTCTATGCTTACTCTAAGTTCTCCTATGGTAAAAAGTTTTTTGAGTTGCTTCTTCAACCTTTTATGTCCTATTTGTTTGCTCCACAAACAACATGTCATTAACATATAAAACAAAGATTAAAAAAAATTACAAGAGGAAATTCTTCTAAAGTAGAAATAATAATCGTCCATGAATTTATCAAACTTGAGGTGTCATTGCGTAAAGCCTGTGTTAATCCATATAAGCTCTTGTTTTTGTTTTTCACGGACAGTTTCAGTAACAGATGCATCTAGATGTGGTGTGTAATGTCCTGATGTGTGATTCTAGAGAAACTCCAAAGATCTTAAATTTGGATGAGTGTAAAAGTATTCGATGGGTGGAATTTTAGAGACTTAAGACCGTGATTGTCGTGATAGTTCTATAGCTTTTACTATTATTACATATTTATGATGGCCTCGACATAGATGACCCTTTTTTTTCTTCTTTTCTGTGAGAGTTGCGAGAGACCCTTTTTAGTGTAAGAGTTATGAGAGAAGCAATGTGTGCAAATAACTATATAAAAGAAAAGAAAGAAAAAACACAAGTTTGCTGCCTTTGATGGGGTATCTAGGGAATATTCTTTGGCTCAAACCACCTAAAATCACTTGCGTTTTTATGAGTGCATTTGTGTTGGTGTGATTGATCTTACTAGGAAGCTGGAGAACTACTTAAGGCATCCATGTGACATTTTTTATAATATGAATTATTTACTAAAGGCCAACATATTATATAGTTGATAATGGACAATTGGCTCTAAGTAAAGTAGTGGTGTAGCTTGGTGACTAGTCTGTTGTGCTTTAATAGACCTATCAACATCCAAATGTGCAACTCTAAAATACTAAATTGGTAGTTTTTGGCTTCTGGAAGTGGCATGTGATCCCTATATTACTAATAGATATATTTTAAACCTAGCTTACTTTTGTGTTTAATTGTTGAGTTTGCCATTCTAAGGCCATTTCTCTTTGTAATGTGTAAAGTGTTAATCAATAATTGAATACGATGTTTGCCAACATTTTGATATTCTTTTTTGGCTCTTGATTTTATGGTATTCTATATTTTAAATTGAAAGAAAAAAGTTTTTACTTATTTGAGGTGAACATCCTAGATCATTATTAATTGAGATTGCTAAGATTGAACTACAACTAGTGACAAGACATTTTCTACTTATAACATTATATATTTAATGTATGTTCTCTTAAGCTATTTTGTCTAGTGATCATAGATCTTTGGCATCAGGAACTTGGTATAAGTTTTCGGCTGGCATCAAAGGTGATAAGAAGCAACTACGACAATTATGTACTGCATGCATGCGAATTCCGCAGGTATGCCTTCAAAATGTGTTCCAAAATTGTAATTCCTCCCTATGGTCTATTCTTATTGTCTTAGTTCACACATCCTAAATGATAGAAAGCTAGAATAATGAAATATGTTGGGATGGATGATTGCTTGGAGATATGCAAACCATGCACCTTATTACAATGAAATGCTTGCGGTTGATTACCCTTAACATTGTTATATTTCTGAGATAATTAACATTGTTGCCTTTCCAAGGTAATTTTTCCTATAGGCTATACATATTTTATTTAGGTGTTTTTTTAACCTTGAGAAGCATGTATGGCATGCTCATGTAGATGTTGAAGTTGAAATTGTACGAAATGGAGCACATCTAAAAATTTTCTTTTGGTGTGCATTAATGAAAAATAATTGGAATACCAGAAGTTGTTGTGAGGTAAGATTTTAGGTCACATTAGGTGCTGAGCGCTACCCTCTCAATATCTAAAGAAAGTTCCATTTATGGAATCTACTTGCAGATAAATAGTGACATATTTTATGGAAAGTTAATGGACTAGTAATAGATGAGTCTACTGGGTTGGTTAGTCTACCTAGGTTGAACTCAAATAACTTCTGAAGCGAGTAGCTTGATCACAGTTAATTGTCTATGGAAATGTTTTAAACCAAGTTTTATTTGGTAAGTTATTAGTACAACCAAAACTAAGATATTGAATTAGGAAGTGATGCTAGAAAAATGTTTTAGATTTTAAGAAGGAATATATGTCTAATATTGTACCCTCATATTGCTTAGGTTAGTGTTATTATATATGGTCTTAAGGACTAATTTAATACACATTAGATATTTAGAAGGATACTACATAAATGTCTTCTAGACCAAACAATGGGGTGTAAGGTTTAGCTTACCCACAATTGTTTATACTTAAGTCTGAACTAGTGGTTTAATTTTCATTTGCACTTTGATTTCTTTTTGTGAAGAAAAATCTTGAAAGTTAGTTATTTAATAGTTTAAGAAATTTGTCTTTGGCTTATTATTTGTTAAAAATAAATAAATCAGGATTCTTTTTTATTAGAGTTATGGAATGGAGGAAACATACATTTTGAATAGTTTATCATGCTATGCTGTTAAGTGCTCGCCTTGTGGATCTTTTCACCAAATGTAGTTGAGGTTGGATGTCTTTTAGCCACGGATGGTGGCGGTGCTTTTTACCTATGGTGTTTAGAGTGTGTGTGTGTGTGAGAGAGAGAGAGAGAGAGAGAGAGAAGAGAGAGAGAGCTGGGTGGAAGTTTAGATTGCACATATTCCTTGAAGGGGAAAACAACCTCTTACACAAGTTTTTAACTCCACTCTCACAAACATGCCACTTCTATATATATAGAAGTGTCTAATGAGGTAGTTCAATAGTTTGGACAAACAGCTTATCAACCATATCGGGTTCCTTAGTTTTACACACAAAATACTAACAATCCACTTTGTCCATACTGTCTTAACTAAAGGGATTGCTTCACAGTACCAATTGCCATTTCTCCTTACCTTTTTGTCTTGTCTTCTTAAATGCTGAGGTTTATCTCTTTAGACACTTTTCGACACAAAAGACTTTACCACCCTACTTTTTAATGGCGGAAGATGCTCTAGTCAGACACCTATGCCTCAAGAAGTGACCTTCTTGCCATGTGGGGTGCTGGTCTAGCACCCTAACTCCTTTACCTATAACATACCTCCTTCTTCAAGGGAACCTTGTCCTCAAGGTGAAGGTTGGGAAATTGTTTAAAGAGCATTTCGAGGTTAGCCTAAGTGGCGTTTGTTGCCTCTAACCCCACCCATTGCACCAAGACTTAGGACTGACGATTGTGCCTTTCGGCTTGTAGAATAACTTTCGGCATAACCATACATTTGCTGGTATCTTCATCCAATTGAAGGAAAGAGTCCAGAACCCTGATTGTTGGAGGAAGGAACTTTTTTAACTGAGAAACATGGACTATGGGATGGATTTTACTTCCCTGTGGTAGTTGAAGTTTGTAAGCCACTTTTCCGATCTTTCCCAAAATTTCATATGGCCCACAATAACATAGGGATAATTTCTTACTACGTTAGATTTGTAAACAACTTTAGTGGTATGGTTGCAACCACAAGTAAACCTAGTCGCCGATTTGGAATTCAACCTCCCTTCTATGTTGGTTATAAAAGACCTTTATATGCTCTTATGCTGATTGTAATTATTGCCGAAGGTTTTTTAAGACATCATCATAACTCTAAAGCTCTCGACCTACAACTTCTAAGTGAGCAATTCTCAAAATGAATTATAATATGGTGGGTGGGAGTCTTACATATACCACTTCAAAGGGAGATTTTCTTATTGCCGAGTGTTCTCGAGTATTATAACAAAATTCGGCCCAAGGAATCCATTTACTCCATTCTTATGGCTTATGACTAGTGAAGCAACGTAGATACATCTCGAGAGATTAGTTCACCACCTTTGTGTGGCCATCTGTTTGAAGATGGTAGGTAGAGGAGAAGTTAAAGGAAACCCTTTGCAATCTAAATAACTCTACCCAAAATTTACTGGTAAATGTGACATTGTGATCTCACACTATTGACTTGGGTAAGCCGAATTGATTGAAAATATTTTCAAAGAAGATCTAGGCAATGGAGGAGGTTGGGTAAGGGTGACTTACAAGTAGGAACCTAGCAAACTTGGAGAGCTAATTGATAATGACTAGGATAGAATTCTTCTTCTTAGAAGGTGGTAGACCCTTAATAAAATCCATACTAATATCCTCCCACACTTGATGGGGAATCGACAAAGGGCTTAGCAACCCAGCTAGGAATCTAGCTTATCCTTTGTGTGTTTGACAAGTTTCATAAGAACGAATACATGCCAAAACGTCTGCCCTCATTTTACTCCAATAGAAAATAAATTGTAATATTTATAAGGTTTTATAGGTACCTTTATGGCAACTTCCGTGGATTTCACAGACAATGATCGACACTAATAGGGACTGTCTTTGAAGGAAAATCCTCCCTTTAAAGAATAGAATTTCATCTTTTGTGCTCCAAGGCCCCTCCATTTCTCTTGCCTAGCACTTCTGGACCAACTCTGCTAATTCAGGATTGCTAGGATGTTCCTCATGAATGAGTTGTAACCAACTTGAAACTAGTTGTGTGAATGGGTTGAATTCCATGGACCCACCTTCAAGTCATCCTTTTTTCCTCAAGGGTGCTCCTTCCTCAACAAACTCTACTTTAGTTTTTCTTAACAGGGTGTCAACAACCTTATTTTTACTCCTAAGTTGATATTCAATATTAAACTTAAAATCCATGAGTTTATGAAGCTAAGGTTGCTATGCCAGGGTAGTAATTTTCTACTCCCAAAAGAACTTTAGGCTTTTTTGATCATTATGCACAATGAATTTTTTACCCAAGAGATAATGGCACCAATTTTTGATTGCTAGAACAAAGGCCAACAATTCCTTCTTGTAGGTGAATAAGGAACAATTTTTGCCATGGAATGCCTTATTGAAGAAGGCCAGTGGATGTTTGCTCTAAGTGAGTACCACACCCACCCCAGACTTTGAAGCATCGTGTTCCACAACAAAAGTTTATGAAAAATCAGGCAAAGCTAAAATAGGGGCACGAGTCATTACCTCCTTAAGTAGCTGGAAGACTGCTTCTGCCTCTGCATTCCATTGAAATGCCCCTTTAAAGGAGATTTGTTAATAGAGCTGCAATTCCCCTGTATCTTTGTATGAAGCGCCAGTAGTACCTATTAACCCGAGGAATCTATGTAGAGTAGTGATAGGACCTGGTCTAGGCCATTCCTGCATGGCTGTAATCTTGTCCCAATCAATAGTAAGTACCTCGGTTCCTACTACATGGCCAAGAAATTTGACCATGTTTTGACCAAATTCGCACTTCTCTTTCTAGGCATACAATTGATGTGCCTTTAGAGTGGCCAACACCCTTTGTACATGGTTGGTATGCTCTTCCATAGTCTTTATGAACACCAACATATAGTCAAAGAAGACGATTACAAACTTACGAAGGAAAGGCCTGAAAACATCATTCATCAAGCATTAAAATGTTGTTGGCGCATTGTGGAGTCTAAAAGGCATTACGAAGGACTCGTAGTGCCCAAATGTAGTTTAGAAGGCCATTTTCTCAACATCCTTAGCGTTCATGTGCACATAATGGTACCTAGCCCACAAGTTGAGTTTGGTGAACATGCAAGCCCTCTTGAGCTCATCAGTCAGCTCATTTATAGTGGGAAAAGGGTAACTGCCTCTTACTGTAATGCGATTCAAAGCTTTGTAATTGACACAAAGGTGTCAGCTATTGTTAGACTTCTTTACCAAGATCATCAGTGAGGCATAAGAGCTCTTGCTAGGTCACATAATGCCATTTTGTATCATCTTCGAGACTAGTTGCTTAATTTTCCCTTTTTGGAAGTAAGGGTATTGGTAGGTTGGTGAGCAAATCGACTAACTTTTCTCCTTTAGGTAGATTGCATGATTGCAACTTTGTTAGGGAGGTAAAAACTTGGGTTTTGCGAAGACAACTTCATATTGTTTCAAGTGTGTGCCAAGTCGTCAGAATTTCCTTCCCTTCTTTGGTTGGGTTCTCCAACTTCTAGGTTAAATCTAGTGTGAATAGAAATAAGATGGCCTTGAGAGGATAATTCCTCCTAAATAATGACTAGGCCATATGTGGCCTACTGAGGGGTTGGGTTTTGCCTTTTTACTTCTATTTTGTCCATCATTTGTAGTTAGAGGTTCATGAGTACCCTTTTTCCTTTCTCTTTGTGGCTTTTTTCTTTTTAACCTCCTAGTAAAACTTCTTCAGCATGTGTCATTCTTCACAATTCCACCACTTTTTCTCTAACATTGAACACCATGTGCAGCTTTTTGAAATCCCATTGTATGGGTCCTAGCTCACCTAGCTAGTTAGTTCCTAAAATCGCATTTGATCCTTAAATTGGCAATAAGAAAAAGTTAATTTTCTGGGGAATACCTTGGAGGGTAATGTTGACCCCCGAGCAACACCCTTCACTCATGATGGTTTCGCCATTGGCTACCATCACCTTGAAATGGCCCTTGATATCTGGGACTAGTCCTTTCTTTTGAACTAGTTCTTGGTTGAGGAAGTTGTGAGAACTTCCTAAATCAATAAGCACAGTTACTTCTAAGTTAAAGTCAAGTAATCTATCTTCATGGTTTTCTAAGCCTTGGTGCCATATATTACGTAGTGCGATATTTCTAGTAGTGTGAGGTGATGAGCTTCCTCGTTGAGCTCACAATATTCCACCTTTGGGTCATCCAACTCCTCTTGTGGCCCCATTAGTAAGAAAACCCTCTTGCAGTGCTAGTTTGGTGTGTACTGCTCATCGTAATTAAAACATAGGCCTTTGGCCTTGCGCTTTACTAATTCGGGAGTTAAGAGTTTTTTTATTCGCATTGTTGTCTTTCTTGCTACTTTTCCCTGTCTTCTTAAAGAGCTAGAGTAACTCCTTTTATCGAGAGTTTTGGACTCGTAAAGCCTTGCTAGCCCAACAGCTAAGGTGAGATCTTGCAGTTCCCTTACTTACACATCTACACAGATTGAGTCTTTTAAGCCCGAAATGAAACACCCAACTATTTAATCTACAGAGAGAGTTCCTGCTTTTAAAAGCAAGTGAACAAATTTCGTTTAGAAGTCTTCCACTGTCCTTGTTTGTTTCAATTGAGATAAATCACCAATGAAATGGCGATAATAGGATGGACCATACCTTTGGTGCAATGCCTCCATTAATTGTTTCCAAGTGAGAACTCTTACTGAGTTGTTCTCCCACAAGACTTTACACCATAAGTGGGAAGCTACGGTTTTGACCTTTTCCTCATTTGGGATTTGATAGAAGTCAAAGTATTGTTCAACACCGTCAATCCACCCTGTTGGATCTTCTCCACTAGCATAATGAGGAAAGTCCAATCTAGTTTTTTGGCGGTTGCCATGTGAGCCCCCACGAACGTTTCATCCTTATGGTTTCGATTGCGGCTCCCTTGATTGGATCCTTCACCTTTTTCCATTTTTGTTTTGGTAGTGAGGGCTTCCATGCGTAAACCGAGGTCCACCATTTGTTTCTAGAGTAGTCCTAGCATTTTTGTCACTTGTCTTGTGAAGTCTGCCTTTAGGTCATTAGTAAACTTTGCCTAATTTTGGTCAACCATTTCCAATGCTGGCTCTGGTACCACTTTGTTAACTGCTCTCCCCATGGATATTTTCATCGGATGTAGTTAAGGCTGGATGTCTTCTAGCCACAGATGGTGGTGGTGCTTTTTATCTATGGTGTTGAGAGAGAGAGAGAGAGAGAGAGAGAGAGAGAGAGAGAGAGAGCTGGGCAGAAGTTTAGATTGCACGTTTTCCTTGAGGGGAAAACAACCTCTCACAAACATGCCACTTCTATATATATATATAGAAGTGTCTGACGAGGTAGTTCCACAGTTTGGACAAACAGCTTATTAGCCATATCAGATTCCCTAGTTTTACACACAAAATACTAACGATCCACTTTGTCCATATTGTCTTAACTAAAGGGATTGCTTCACGGTACCAACTGCCATTTCTCCTCACCTTTTGTCTTGTCTTTTTAAATGCTGGGGTTATCTCCTTAGACACTTTTCTACACAAAAGACTTTATTGCCTTACTTCTTAATGGTGGAAGACACTTTAGTCAGACACCTATGCCTCAAGAAGTGACCTTCCTGCCACGTGGGGTGCTGGTCTAGCACCCTATCTCCTTTACCTATAACATATGCATTCTTAATGTAGTTTTAAGAATTGGCAACGAATACCTTTTCCTTTTAGTTTCACTGAGCCTTGAGTTGGATATTTAGACGGGGCAAGGCAGTAATGAAAGCTTAATAAGTACTTGGAAAAGGAATCTTACGTAGTTCAATGATTTATTTATTTCTTCTTGTTCAAGATCCAACTGGAGCCTAAAGATGTTGTTACATCACTGCTTAGTGCTTAGTGTAACAGTAGTAAGCTCTTTTTCTTTTCAGGTTATGCCTTCGCACCAAGCTTCAACTACTGTAGCTGCATCTGAAACTGCTGCAGGATTTTGTGAACTGGCTAAGCGTCAGAGAACACTGCTTAGTGATCGTGCTTCCTTGAACCTACGACCCAGATCCGAGTTGCTGTGTGACGTTCTCCACATTGGAAACGTGGAAGCCATTAAAGCTCTATGGAGAGAAGGTGCTAACCTTGAGGTAAAGCTCATTCAATTTTGTTTGTTTTGCAGCACCTTCAAGCTCCCTCGTTTATAGCCTATTCTCGACTTTTGCTGACTTTAGGAGATTCTAGAGTATTGGATTTTGCATGGTTATGTCGCAGGCCCATTTCACGTAGTCTTTTGTGTAAGGTTATGGATCTTGACAGGTTATTGGGCGGAAGCATTGGGTCTGAATTTGTCAATTCAGGATACTTTGTGGAAGTTGTTGTTTGCTACGGTTGTCAATTGGGTAACAATGTAAACTTGAATCTGATGATTTGGAATGAAGAACTGATGGACGTATCATGATTGCTTTTACATAAACTCACCAGGCTATTATGCTGTGATTTCTGGGATGATTCTTCCTTCGTTCATAAGAAAACAAATTAAGTGCTTTCACAGAGTTATTTAAAAGAAAAAAAAAAGAAAAGAAAAAAAATTAGTTTGACATGTATTAACTGATACAAGCTATGTTCATGATCTTATCTGTTTTCAAACTGAACAATATTGTCACTTGATAAGTTGGTGTCTATGTATCTTTTATGAAGAGGCTTTTTTTTTTCTTTTTTTTTTTTTTGGCCCTGTTTCAGCGGACTGACAGGGAAGGAAGGACCCCTCTCATGGTGGCTTGTATGGATCCCAAACTCGTTGGTGTTGCCGAAACTCTGATTGAGCTGGGTGCTAACGTCAATGCTTATTGTGGTATGCTTTTGAAAATCATTTGTTGTCCACTGCGTCATTGATTGTTATCTCATAAAAGGTGGTGGCTAATTGGCAATGAGTTATATTGTGAAGGTGAAACCCCTTGTCTTGTGCATAATACAGCAAACAATAAAAGCAGAAAGGAAAAGTTAAGGTTAATCATGAAAATTTAATCAATAATAGTACCATGAAATTGCATGCTTGCTCCGATTTTGTTGATAATTTTTATGATTAGTTAATTCCTGGCAGGCAGGCAAGCAGGTACTCCTTTACATCATGCAGTAAAGAGAGGCTTGAAACCGTCTGTTCTGCTGCTTCTTTCCCACGGAGGTTTATCTTATACTATTAATCTAATTGACTCGTTGCAGCTGAAAATAATCCTTGAATCACCTTCTTGTGTAACAACTATTTGGCCATGTCTAAAGACCTAGTTTGAATACGTTTTCAGCTAATGCCCTGAAGAGGAATGAAGCTGGTAAAACTCCACTTAATATGGCAAGAACAGAAGGGTATGCTGATATTGTTCGTATAATTGAGGTATGCATGCCTAATCTGGTAGTCGTAATTACTCAAAATTTGTCCACCCGTATCTTTATTTAACATGGTCAAAGTTTTACTTTTCTTTCTTGCTCTTCAGAATCATCTTTGCTACTTCTCTGGGTGGGTGTGGCGGTTAAATGGTTCAGGCTTTCTTGGAGCATTTCTATCGTCAAAAGAATCTGTATAACGTCCATTTTCACCATTATCAATGGCTTTTGTTTTATTCTTTTCACATAGAATAAATTCCCTTTTTGAAGCATATCATGCAATTTATATTTTGACACCTTACGACATCAGAAATGCAAGTTTTACATGCAACTTTACCATCAGAACCCAAGGGAATTTTGAAGTGTCTTATCATTCGAAACAATGCATACATATATATGAGCTGATTTAGCTTCACTGCTTGTAGCTGGGCTGTTGTTGTACCTCTTGGTTCCAAAGATTCAAAAATGCCTCTCAAAATGGAGCTCGTCATTTATTATACTTCGCAGGTATGAAAGAACATAACTGATGAAGCTGGTTATAGTATTACATGCTGAATTTCTATGGTCGTTGAATATTCTTTTCTTTTTGGTTACATGGGCTGTTATTACCTTGATGAAAAGAGATCTATGTATATATACCTTCAGAGTATAATATATAAGGAGATCTATATGTGTCGATGTGTGGTAGTACAATTTATCCTCAACAAATTCATAACTCTGTTAACATTCCCACACAAACTGGAGGATAGATCTTCAGGCTGCCAGGTAGTTTCAGAAGTTTGAGATATGACTCTTGCTTTAGACTAGAGCATAAAGATCACCCCCAAGGTGAACGGTTTTCTAAAAGCTAATATGATATATAGCTTGTACATTTGAGTTGATATTGTGTTACACTTCCATATCTTACACATCTATTGGTACATCCTTGGGACTATCATTTTGATGATGAACAGTGTGCACGGCCTCATTCAGTCATTGGTCTTTGGAAGGCCAGAATTGAGGAACCCAAATTTCAAGAAACAGATCCAGAACTTATTATATTTGACGAAGATGCCAGTAAGTTCTTCCTAACGAACGCTTAGCCACTGGTACAAATACCAGTGCCTTTTGGTCCTAGTTACTCTGAGGTTCTTTTCTGATCATAAAGTTTTCTCTTTTGGGCGGGTGGGTGGTTGTTTCTTCTTTGCCTTTTTTGTTTTTGGGTGTTTCTTTTCTTTTGTAAGTGGCATGTAATCTTTATGGTGCTGGTAACTTGGCTTACATTTTGTGTCTAGCCGCTGAGTTTGCCACTCTGATGCTCTCTGTCTCTGTAGTGTTTAAAGTGTTAATCAATAACATCATACGATGCTTGCCAATGTTTTAACATTCTCCTTTGGCCTTTGATTTCATGGTTTCCTTTTGCGTTTCAAATAGGAAGAACAAAGTTTTTACTTGTTTGAAGTGAACGTCCTACATTGTCATTGGTCAAGACTGCCAGGATTAAAATATGAACATTGAAGAGACATTTTCTACTTGTAACACTACATATTTAATGTCTGCTCTCTTGCTGTCTTGTTGAGCTGTTATTGTTTAATGATCTTATACCCTTGTTATTAGGAATTCGGTGCAGGCTTGCAGCTGGCAGCAAGGATGATAAGGAGCAACTACCGAGGTTATATAACGCCTGCATGGGCATCCCTCTGGTATGCCATCAAAAAGTGATCCAATATTATAGTTCCGCTTTATGGTCTATTCTTAATGCCTCAGTTCACAGATCACACATGATATGAAGCTAAAATAACGAAGTATGGGGGTTTGGATGATTGCTTGGAGAAACAGTAACTAGACGTCTGCTTACTATGAAACGTGTGGCGCGTATTGCACTTAACATTGTGGCCTTTTCAGGATAATTTTACTTATACAGTATTAAAATTTTATTCAGGTGCTTGTTTAACCTGGGGAAGCATTTATGGAATCATGTGGATGTTGAAATTAAAATCATAGGAAATGGAGCACATCAAATGTTTAGAGTTTAGAGTTTAGAGTTTCTAGAATTAATAGCTATCAAATTTTGACCCTTAGATTGTTTAGGTTAGTGTTACTATCCGTGCTATGAGGGACCAATTTAATCCACATTAGATATCTAGAAGGATTCTACACATTGATTTCATGGTTTCCTTTTCACATTATAGGGTGAGCCCGCCCATATTTGTTTAAACTCAAGTCTGAAAAAGAAGTCTATCTTTCATTTGCACAATGACTGTCTTTTTTTATAGAAAAATCTTGGAAGTTAGTTCTTTAATACTATTCATAGTGTACTTTTTTCGCAGAATTGGCAGCGAATACTTCTCTTTTTGGTTTGATTAAGCCTGAAGTTGGATATTTAGACAAGTAAAAGAAGTAATGAAAGCTTAATAGTGCTTGGGGAAGGAACTTTGGGCAGTTTAATGATTTATTTTACTCCATCTTGTCTAAAGTACAATAAGAGCCTAAGTATGTCATGAAATCACTGCTTAGTGTACCAAGAGTAGTCTCCTTTTCTTTTCAGGTTGTGCCTCCTCCGGTCCAAGCCTCAACTTCAGTAGCTGCGTCTGAAACTGCTACAGAAGCTATTGAACAGGCTATGGCAACAAATGCCTCCAGTTCCTTCAAACGCTTGCCAGACATCTAAACAAATTAACACAAAAGGTAGGGGAGATTATGGTGGGAATGAAAAGCACGATCGATGGGCCCAAACTGTAGGGAGTACATCTATTGATATTTTCTCTGTTGCTTCCACAACAATGACATTTCTACGTTCTTTTCTTCAGATTTTGTTCCATCTGCTCCACCTATTCCTGAGCAGAGTTTTGATGAAGGGCCAACCTACAATTCGTCGTTTAATTTCAGCAAAGGGGAATGTTCTAATCCACCTGGAGAGTATGGAGCTTCCGAAGTAAGTGATACAAAAGATGAAGAGAGTTCTTCGTCATGTACAATTTGTCTTGAAGCTCCATTAGAGATGGCATGCGTTCCTTGTGGTCATCTAGCTGATTGCATGACCTGTTTGAAAGATATTGAAGCCAAGAACGGTGTTTGCCCTCTATGTCGAGTCAAGATAGATAAAGTTCTACGAATTTATGGTGTCTGAAAAATGAACGATATCAACAGATCTTGGTTTGGTTTAAGATTTTGACATACTATTATGTTTTCTGTACTTATGGTAACCGTGAAAAAGCCTCGTTATTGGAAAGTTAAATAGACATATTCTGAGCCATATTGAATAAGGCCTTATTGCTGTTTATTCACATTTTAATGAGCCCGTTAGTACATTACAAGCAATCAAAATTATGAGTATGATTAAGTAATTCATTGGAATAACTCAGAGGAACAAGAGGAACTGCATGTTTTGTTGGTATTTGTTATGCATGGCTTCTGTCTTTCCAAACAAATGGTGTCGGTTTTCTTTTTATTGCTTCTAGCCTTAAACATGTAGAGGATTTGCAAGTTGAAGGTTGTTTTTTCTTATGGCATCAGAGTTGCTGACCATTCCAGCGAGGCCTTGGGATGTAAGTGATCTAAAAGCTGAAAACAGGGGAGAAACAGGTTGAGGGTGGTCAGAGCCTGAGCTAGAGTTAAAGCCGGAGCTTGAGCCTTAGCCCGAGGACACCTGCATAGTCCCATGGGTAAAAGGGTATTCAAAGATGAAGAAAAGTGAGGTCGTGTAGCTGTTAAGTGGGACTTTAGTATGACCTTGATGCGAGAGGGAAGCATCGACTATTTGTTGAGAGTAAATAGTAAACTTTCATTCATTCATGTTAAAATGGTGTGTTGAGTGTCTCATGTTACTTAAAAAATTATCCTTAATGAGGAAACATTAAGTATGATTTTTTAATCACTTATTGGTAATTGAATATCTCTTTCGACTTGGACTACTTTTTAGGCCGACCACTGCAATTGAGATTCTACTCATGAGCGTAATGAGAACAAATAAATAAATAAATAAATAAATATTGTCTCCTAACATACTAAATAATTAATGAATGATAATTATAAATTAACATGACTTGATTTATTAGTAATTCATCATATTATAGATTAGTTAACTCAAAAGGATATTATACATGGAGTACACAATTTTGAGAGATTCTTATACCACAAACATCATGTCCATGATTATGGAATGAAAGATAACTTATTGCTTCTTAAAGTGATAGCAATTGTTACAAGTAACGTTTCATGTAGTCCTCCACAGTAGTGTACTTAATCTCTGGATAAAGCTCAAAAGCTTCTCTTGCATCTTCTTCAATCTCGAAATTTGCTAAACATCCCTCATAACAAACATGATAGTAATGTCCTAATCCAACTTGCTCTGCGTACTCTTGTCCTTTGTTGTACAAATTAAGTAGAAATGAAGAAAATGACACAACAGTTAGGAAACTTAGAAGAAAAGAAAACTAAAAGAAAAAGAATAACTTAAAACCATTCACATTATTGTAGAATTAACATTAGGGGTAAAGTTAAAAATATAATTTTATTAATTAAGACCTCTTCTTACTTAATGTGATTTGAGAAATATTATTATATATACAATCTCATTTGGTGCTTTTTATTTTTTACCTACACACCCAAACTTATATATATCCAGATAACAAACCTAGGACAAGAGATGTCAAGCCAAGCTAATTTACCACTAAGTTGGCAAGTAATCAACTCATATGATGGATTAACATAATAATTAAAGAGAAAGAGTAATTAAAAAAGGAAAATTCTTTGAGATCTCGTAGATATATGAAATTTATAAATAGTAATAGATTATTATTTTTTATGGATGCAAAGATTTTTTAATCTTGGATCATGTAAGGTCTAAAGTATTTTCTGGTATTTGTTGAATATCCGTGCTTATTCCCCTAGCTGTTTTTCCAAGACTTGAAAATAAAACGCAGAGTTGAAACCATTGGGAAACAGTGCAGGGCCTTCTGCAGCCCAAGTCATTTCAGGTAAGCTTTTAAGAAAGATTGAAGTATTGAAGCCCTGATATGGGCTCAGAACTTGGGCTTTCTTCTTCGACACAGAACCGAACAACCTTAAAAAGGACAAGAAGATTAAAAAGCAGCCTAAAAGCAATCACGAGTTCCTTTTGACGCAAACTCGAAGGGAAAGTTAAAAGTGGAGGCAGCTGCAGGCTACGTGGGATCATCTCTGGTGGAACATTACCCGTCATTTAAGCTTTGCAGAAAGAATACGAGTTACCAATTGTAATCCTTGTTGATCTAAAAAATATTAGTTGAAAATAAAGTTTAAAATTAAACCCAAAGTTTTAAGTTATTTCTAGGCCACTTTAACATAAATTCAGTATTGTAAAATTAAAGAAGTAACAATCTCACCTGGTATAGTAGCTAGAAACTCTTCCTCAGATATTGAAGACTTTTGCAACTCTTTGCCAATTAACTTCTCCCAAATCTCAACAACTTCTCTTTGAGATAAGATGTTCTTGGGGGGCCTAATGTACACAGTCCTGTTAAGAGTTCGAGGATCCTCTATGGTTTTGATAGTGTACATGGCTATGTCATCTTCATCAACGTAGATTGCTGTCAAAGTTAGCCAAGGAATAAGATTTTGTTCTTAGAAAATCTTCCCTTATGGGCTCCCATGAGTTCTCTAAAAGACAATAAGTAGGTTATGGAAATACCTTTTTTGTTGCCGTCTCCTAGCAAAACCACAGAATCCCTTGATGGAAGGATGTGTCCGGGTTGACATAGACCACCAAGAAAGTAACCAGCAAAACAGTTTGCGGAAACATATGTAAAAGGTATGTTAGCATCTTCTATGGCTTTCCTTATTACCATTTTGTCTTCAAATGTCGCTCTTCCAGGCTGTAAAGCATGCGCCATTCTCGCAGGGTCGGTGCCAAATTCAGAGGGCAAAAATCTCTGTAAATACAGTAGCTGTCTCATATAACTAGTAAATATAAAAGTTAATTCGTAAATTAAGAGAATAAATTTGTTTAAATATTATTTAAAGAATTTTTCAAGTTTAGAAAATAACAAAACAGGTTAGAAAAGCATAAATTTTCAAATCCAAATGCTGAGATTTCAGTAGATCTAGAGGCTTTATTACATGAAAAGTCCTCTCCCTTTTCTAATAAATTCCCTAAACCCCCACCTCCATCCCCTATAAAAGAATAAAAAAAGTGTTCAGAGATTAATTTTACCTTTCCAACAAAAGAAGAGAACATATCTTGATGTACAAAGAAGATTAGGTTTAAGTCATTTTCCACATTAATAAACCACTCACTTACTTTTAAGAGTAGTATTTGATTGTTATTTGAAGTCCAAATACTCATCACGCTTTTGAAATATCGACTCAACCAAAGCTTTCTTAAAATCACTCAAAATTTTGGTTTACCTATATCAGAGGCTACTAAATAAATAAATATGGGATTGGAGAGCACATGTAATCTGATTGCAGGCTCCCAAGTGCTTCAATATTGCAAATAGTAATTATGACATCCTTTTACCTTCACATTCCCAGCCTCTTTTATCGCATCAACAAGCTTCAGTTGCAGGAGAATTTGGTGGCTCCGGATATGGACCCCAGATATGGCGCTGATGACAACATCAACCAATTTGACTGCATCAACAAGGCTCCGGTGGTCGCTAAAGGATCCCGACACCAGACGAGCTCCTTGTTCCTTGAATGACAAAAGGATTTGAACTTTCTCAATGTCGACGCCGATCTCAGGTCGATGAAGGACGTAGGTCTCATGCCCCTGGGCTAAGCTTGCCTTGACCAGCCTCTTCCCGAGGTACCCAGTTCCCCCTATAATGAGCACCTTGCTCTTTGCCATCTCTCTGTCTCTCTGTTGCAGAGATACATCTTCTCCATGGCTTTATAAAGCAATTTATTTATTTTTATTTTATTCCGGCTTGCTTTGAATTAGCTTCTTGTAAAGTTTTCCTTCCCTTCGCATTTTTGTTATGTTTGCGGAAGTTTTGCTTGCAAGAGGTTCCGTGTGGACCCTCCATCACATCATGTACCAATAACTCATTGCTTTCTCTTTGACGTTAATGAAGGTATCTTTTTTTTTTTTTTTCGTACTTTGATTGATGATCCAACGACCTGCTTGAACAGATAGTTATTACTTGCCATCTACTTTTGGATGCATTTATTAAACAATTCGAAGTTTCATATATCATTATTTAAAAATTTGATCTTTTCAACGTAAGACTACATTTCTCAATATCCCTCCACTTGCTTACCAAGATTACTTAGTTCAATGAGTTTTACAACAAATTGCATGCTAAAGTATAAATTTTAATATAAAAAATTAATTTATGAGTTAGAAGGACATATTTTTAAATGTTATTGAAAGACTTTATCTTTGTGGTAGGGGGTTACATCCTCCAACATGTCTTCATTAAAGCATCATAAATTTGGAAAGAACTTATCTTTGTAGTATGGGGTTACATCCCTCAACATGTCTTCATTAAAGCATCCTAAGCAAAACTATACAATGTGCTTGAAAATAAAACAAAGTTAGAATTAATTGAGTGCATACTCATTTGTATTAAAAAACTCAAAGTTTAATTCAAAAATTAGTTTAAGAATTTTACTTATACTTCCTTTATTTAAGTTTCACATAAGGTATTATACTTTTGGTGTAAGACTTATGTCCTACACACACATCCTTGTACACCGAGTGACATTATATTCAAAATTGTATGAGGTAAAGCATATTCAATCTAACTTATGATATTAGATTAAAAGAGTTAAAACTAATTCAAAAATTAATTTAAGAGTTGGAAGAATAATTCCTTTATTTAAGTTTCATCATAAAAAATTACAGTTATGAAAAGACTTTCATCTTATATAAAATTTAGGCACTTGAAATAGTAGAACTCGATCAATATTTAAGATTCTTAGTTGTTGATCATTAAATGGTCAAGAGGTACCCCCGCTTCCCTTAAAGCGATATCGACATCTATTTTCCAAATATAATATTATGCATTAGTCTAATTTATTTTAGTAGTTAACTCAAACTTGCTATTTGTTATTTATTACTTGTCAATAAAACTTGCTACTCATAGGTGCTAATGTTTATTTTTTAAAGCAGTTTTCTGTGGAAGTCGCTCCATATTTGGCATGTCAAAGGTGGACTAGTATATGAAATAAAAGTATAATCTATCCTAATAATATGAGATTATCAATGCCAAATAAATTTAAAGTTCAAACTAAAAATTAGCATGTAAGTTGAAAGAACAAATTTAAAATTAATTAATATTTAATAATCTTTTGTTTTTCCAATATGTGACTTTCATTCTTAATATCAACTATCATGGAGTAGTGGGATAACAAATTGACAATTTTCGTTCTAAAATGCTAAAATAATTTAGCTGCTACTGCAATTGGGAATTTGGAAATAGAAAGAATATCATTTTGGCTTGAGAAGAATAGATGATTCTTCCCTCACTGAGCAGAGTACTTTCTTTCTACAAAGATCTATTATCATTAGATATGGAAGAAAATAAATAAAAGAATAATTGAGCCACGATCTATGAACACACAAGAACAACCCGTAAATATCTTCATCAAAACACTAAATAAAAAACAAAAAAAGATCTCTTGATCAAGGTTGATGGGTTTAATATTTACAAGACACCAACTTGAAGGAAAGATAGATACCTTCATCGATGATGTTTATATACTACTCAAAGGTTGTATTCACATGAAGCATAAGATAAGTTTTTTAAAATTCTTATATGTAATTGCAGAAACGTTAAAATAAATTTTAGTTAAAATAGTATGTCGTAACTTAAGTTTGATTTTTTTTTTATAGGTAAATTTAATATATATCAAAATCATAACATGATGGAAAGGGGATTTCCCTTCGGTTTAGACCATACCCAACTTTGCATCAGATCAAAACATAGACATTGATAACAACATAAACCTTTATTAAAATTGGATCATAGAACGATCCACTTTATTAAGTTTGAAGTATCGAGCAACAATGCTAATCAGAAAGTTTTTTGGATTTCATACAAATCAAAGTGATCGCGTTGCAAATTTGCTTCAAATTTAAGTTAAAATTAAAAAGTAACAAAAATGGTAGAAGAACACTGTCTGATAACAATTACCATACATTATGACTACACCTTATGGTCATCTCTATATTTAATCATTTTTATTTTACTTAAAGTGTTTATACCTTATTTTAGACAGATATTTTTTAATTTAAAATTGAGATGAACTATTTTTATAACAAAAATGTAAAAAATAGCATTTTTTTTTAAAAAAGTTCTTAAGTCTTTTCATTTTCTTACAATTCCTTGAGATCATTTATATTAATGTTCATATGTATTAAACACTACTACAACTCACTCTCCAAAGACTTAATAATGATATATTCTCTTACATGAATAATCCAAAGATATGCTTAAACCTTTTTTTTTTTTTGTCTTGCTAATGACCATTATTTCTACTTCCATTGTAATTATTATTATTATTACCTGTACGGTTACTACATTTTTTCTTTTTTATTAGTATTATCTTCTTTTTTTCTTTTTATAAAAATATAAGTTTGTATTAATAAAACTAGCCTTCAAAAGTATAAAGATATTATACCACAATATTATAAAAATTATAAAAGTATGAAAAGATGAAAGTTGAAAGTTTTTAAATCTTACTTAAAATGTCATTTTTTTGTGAGAATTTTTTATTTTGAAACAAATAAACTTTTTTTTCACAAAAATTCCTTACTTTAGCCAACAAAATAGAGATATTAATTGTTTTGTTCTAAAATCATTTTCTATTATGTTTAGTTCATATATAATAAATGTAAACTAAAAATAATATCTTAAAAAGTTTTGTAGCCAAATTCATTCCTTTAGTTACTTTGATTATTTATAATAGTTGTTCATTCTATCTTTTAATATGACATTGAATTCTATTATAAGTAAGGATTTGTCTTCCAAATTATCCTTATTTGTGTATAAAGTCTTCTTTTACTATCTTTCCGCGCCCCCCCCCCCCCCCCACATCATTCTTAATGACTCGCGAACTTTAGAGGTAATGATATTAAAAGCTTAAAAATGGAGTGACGTAAACGTCGTGGTAATACTTCAATTACATTTTAAGTGTTTAACACGTAATTTGGTGTGAGGAAATCTGAATAAATTATTTAAAATAGAGGATCTAGAAGTCTTCTCGAGCATGTGATACACAGATCACTCAACCACCAAGTTATGGTCGCAACTGGCGACTTGTGCTGCCAGAGCGGTCAAGATAGGTGGACAACAACAATTGGCAATAAGAGGAAAAGCGATTGTCGGTTGCAGCCATAGAAGACAACTTGTAGGTTAGAAACAGCGATAGTTGTTTGAAGTGAAGAGCATCCAAGTTCTAGAAAATAGTCGGCAGATTGTCGACGTTTTGATTTGTAATACCGACGTCAGTTCTTGAATTACCGTGAACAAAAATATCCTTTTGTTTAGGATTCTATTCGTAGGTAAACTATCATCGGTTTTAAGTTCCTTGAATTGATTTAATAAAATTTTATATTACTTATTTTGTAACTTTTTTAATATTATGATATATATTCTAAATTTTTTGTACACCAAATTTTATTAGTGCAAACTTACTTTTAAAAAAATTCATATCACTTTGATTTTGTCTAAAAATATTTTTAATAAAAAAATCACCTTTGAATCAACTTTTAAATGATATCATATTAGAGTACTCATTTAAATCTTATAAGAAAGAAAATCATCTCCACATACATAATACATAATTAATAATGAACTAATGATGTAAAATACATATTGAATTTTAACATATTTTATTATCCCAAACATAAGAAAAAAATTCACATAAAGACCTAATTCAAGAATAAAGGGATCTATATTTAAATCATGAGCTTTAATATTATGTCAAAAAGTTCAATCTTCTTTTTATAAAATTAACTTGTAAGAGAGAAAATACTTTCACATATAAAGAATATGACATATAAGTATACCCTATTAAGTTATTAAGTGGAACACATACCTTATGAAATTTATGATACTTCTTTTTTCTAGGAAAGGACTTAAATAGAAGAGATATAATCAATAGTGTATATGATATTCACTGTTAGTAAGAAGCACCTTGGCAGAATGTTTGACGGTACACAATGGCATTACATTTATGTGGACTCGTAGACCATTTTGGATTTGTTGAATCATTCTTTTAATTTATTTCAAATGCATGGGATTCTCCTTTAATAATACTATATTAACAAACTTGTGAGTATGCACGAGGAAGCATGATAAATAGAAACTCAATTGGCTCGTAGAGCTTCTCATTCTTTGAAGTATAGAATCAAGATATTTATGTTGAGAGACTAGATATAATTCAAAATGAAAATTCAATCAAACTACTTGGTATTTAGTTTCTAGAAAACGAGGAAGTTAGATTTGCCAGCCCAGGCTGTTTGTGTTTTCAAACTTTTAACAGTTGTTAACCGTATTTTTCACATCAAACTTGTTTAGGTGTTTATTATAATAGTTAAAAGTCCAAAATTTCAACCCAAAGACTATTTTTAAGAGTTAGATGAACACTTTTTTAAAAATTTTACTATAAGGGATTGCATAGTTGATGTGAAATTTTCATCCTAGATAGCTATCTATTTTTTCAAACTTTTAACAACTCTCAACCATATTTTTCACAATAAACTTGTTTAAATGTTCGTCAAAGTAAATAAAAATCTAAAATCTTAACTCAAAAGTTATTTCAAGAGTTGAAACAATATTTTTTTAATTTAAATTTTATCACAAAAAATCACATATTCAATATAAAATTTTTATTTTATATATAATAATGGTGTAAGTTTTTTGTTGGAACATCCTTTTAGGTCAACAATTTGTTCAGCTTATGCAATATATGTCGACGCGTATACTTCGTGTATTCTCGTCATTCAAAAGCTAGTTTGATTTTGAAAGCGAACTAGCGTTAGGTCTTCCTAAACGTCGCAGGTTGTTATCTACCATTCATACGTCATAATGAGTTTTGATGGCGTTGAAAATCATATCTGAATTTTCTTTAAATCATATTTGAAATCTTAATATCTTATCCACACATGTAAAATCTTGATATCTTATCCACACATATAAAATCTTGATATCTTGTCCACGTCAAAGGTTGCCCAAGGATTTTTGCAAGCTCAACTTTACAGGCGTCGAATTATCGAGGACCTAACGTTTCTCATTGCCCGCAAAAGGGGGCGTTTTAAGACAAGCAGTTTCGAGGACAGCATAATTTCTGTACCACCCGTCAAGAAGACACAGGATGGATCGAGCATTCTGGACCTTCTAAGAATGAAAAGCAATACGCAAATTTAGGTAAGCATTGTTTAAAAATTCTTATATATCCTTAGTTAAAAATATTATTTACTAACATTCAAAATAATTATGATTGAATAATCCGAAGACAGAATTATAGTTTATGATATGGGCTTTAGGGGAAACTTTCTGGCTCGAGAGGAATCTCTAACTTTTAGACCAAGAGTTCAAAGTCCAATAAATTAAAATTTGTGGTCTCTCTGTTCACTTCTTTTGATATATTGAAAATAATAACTTATAAAAAAATTCAAATTTTTTTTTATTAAATCAGTTCTTATTTTTAGTATGATGTTTATTGAAGTATCTAAAAACAAAATTATAGTTTATTATATTAGCTTGAGGGGAAACTCCCTTAGCTCAAAAGGAATCTCTAACTTTTGCTTTCAATAGGTCAAGAGTTCAAAGCTCGGTAGGTTAAAATTTATAGTTTCTCTCCATTCCTTTCCTTCCATATATTAAAAATTAATTATTTATAAAAAAACTCAAAAAATGTTTTTTTTAAATTAGTTCTTATTTTTAGTATGATGTTTATTAGATCCACAACAAGTTGAAGTTTGTGGCCTCCCTCTATTTCTTTCCTTAAATACATAAAAAATAATAACCTAAAAAAAAGTCCAAAGAAAACAAGTTTTTGTTAAATCAATTCTTATTTTAGCATGATGTTTATTGGATCCACAAAAAAAAAGTGGCATAGGTTAACAATATTAAAAACTACTGCAATTAGTTTAATAAGTGCAAGAGATTTCATTTCTTAATCAATCAAGACTTGAATTATAAGATATCAAATCTCCCTGAATCTTTGCAAGAGATCTTGTCTAATGTAATTGTTTAAGGCTAAGAACACCCACCATAGCATAAATTTGACTCTAGCAGAGTTTCGTGCTCGTCAATTTATGATAAAAGAGTCAGAAAAATACGAAATCCATTACCTAACACTTACAAGGAAAAAGACAGTAGAAGAAAAAAGAATACATCCACATTCTTCAAATAGGAGCCTGTGGCTTGATCACTCCTGGCAAAAAAAAAAAAAAGTCCCGGAAGAGGCAATGGCGAAGAGCAAGGTTCTCGTTGTTGGGGGTACTGGGTATATAGGGAGGAGGATTGTCAACGCAAGCCTTGCCCAGGGCCATATAGCCTATGTTCTTCAGCGGCCGGAGCTGGGGCTTGACATCGAGAAAGTACAGATGTTGCTGTCATTTAAGAAGCAAGGAGCCCGCCTGATCGAAGGCTCGTTTTCCGATCACTGGAGCCTCGTCAACGCTGTAAAACAGGCCGACGTCGTGATCTGCGCCATGTCTGGGGTGCACTTCCGGTCTCACAACCTTCTGATGCAGCTCAAGCTTGTCGAGGCCATCAAAGAAGCGGGAAACGTCAAGGTATGTCCATATCTTCTTCCAATTTTTTCATATAATTACCAAGTGATTGTTTATCTGAAATTAGTAATTCAAACTACTTTACACACTATTATGGCTCATAACTTACTCATTACTTATTGAAAATATTCATTTTTTTTTGTAGAAAGGTAAATTATATTAATACACATTAAAGTACAAAAGCACAAGGGCATACTCCAGTATTACAAAAGTCACCATATTTATGAAAAGATGGAAGTTAGAAGCCTCCAAATCTCACTCAAAATAACATTGCATTGAGAAGATTTTATATTTCTAAACAAAGCAGCTCTCTCTCTTACTATCTTCTTTATTTTCGCTAAGAGAATAGGGATATCCATTGTTTTCCCTTAAAAATGTCTTCTATTTCATTCAGCCCATATACAATAAATACAAGCTAAGAAAGATATCTTGAGAGGTTTGGTAGCTAAATCCCTTCCTTTTATTGCTTTGATCATTCATTGTAGTTCTTCATTCCATCCTCCAATGTAACGTCGGATTCCATTCTGAGCAAGAACACTTTTCCAAATCATCCTTGTCAATGCACATTCAAAAAAGAGATGACTTCTATTTTCTAAATGAGATTGACAAAAATCACAATATATGTTTACCGAAGGAAGCCATCGTATAATTTCTGTTGCTGTAGAAAGTCTATCCCTACAAACAAGCCATCTAATGAAATTATGTTTGCTAATACTACCTGTCCAAACTAAATTATACCAATCAACCATTTCTCCAACTTGCCGAAGATCATTATAAATCTTTTGGCAACAATATGTAGGACTTGAGAGAACAAAGGTAAGTGTAGGCCTTAACTTGAGGAGACCCCGCCAACTCCAAGCCATGGTACCTTTTATGTCCAACTGCATTACTGGGGTTCTTTTATACTTTGTATTGTGAATCCATTTACTCCATAATGAGCCTTCTGGGAGATTAATGAGATTCCAAAGCATACGTCCTAAAAGGACTTTATTCCAAATTTTGAGGTTTAGTAAACCTAATCCCCCTTCCTTCTTCGGTGAACAAACAATTTGCCAAGCTACTTTGTGAGAACGATGCATATCTATATTATTTGCCCATAAAAATTTCCTTATCTTTTTCTCAATCTCATAAATAGTCTGCTTTGGCAATAGGAAGACTTGCATCCAAAATGTGCAAATAGAAATGAGGACAGATTTTGTCAATTGTAATCTTCCTGCATAGCTTAAATGTTTCATTCCCAACCTTCTATTCTTCCAAATATTTTATCCGTTAGACCTTTACAATCAACTTAAGCTAGTCTTTTTGTGATAAGAGGAACTCCAAGATATCTAATAGGGAGTGAACCCTTCGGGAAAGGAGTATGATCAAGTATAAGAAGTTGTTCTTACTCCGATAACCCATAAAAGAAAATTTGACATTTACTTGGGTTATACTTTAAGCCTGTAAGATCAACAAATTCTTCCAAAGCTTCTATAAAACATAGCACTGAGTTCACATCACCATGAGAGAAGAGAAATAAATCATCAACAAAACATAAATGAATGATTTTTTTCGATTTGCAGCGCCAATGAAATTTAAACACTGCTGTAGAGGTCTTTGAAATAATGATTCTGTTGAGTATCTCCATAACCAATACAAATAAATATGGAGATAAGGGATTACCTTGTCGCAATCCATTAGTACTTTTAAAGTATCCTGCATGTTCTCCATTGAAATTGATTGAAAATCTTGTTGTAGTAATACACTCACTTATAAGATCAACCAAGTACTAGAGAGTGTTAATGGCTTTCAAAACTCCTAATATTGCATCCCATTTGACCATGTCATATGCTTTCATAAGATCAATTTTTATGGCCACACGTTTACCTTTGTCTCCCTTGTGATAGTTATGCAAAAGTTCCTGGCAAAGCATAATGTTCTCTGAAATCTGTCACCCTTTAATGAAAGCTGTTTGATTATGACTAACTACTGAAGGTAAAATGAGCTTATCCTTTCAGCAAGCATCTTAGAAATGATTTTATATATAACATTACAACATACTATTGGTCGATAATCCTTGGTGCAACTTGGATTGGGAACTTTAAGGACTAAAGAGAGCAATGTTGAATTTGTAGCCTTCAGCAAGTTCCTAGAAGAAAAGACCTCTAATACAGCATCTTCTACATCCTTTCCAATGATAGGCCATGCTTTCTTATAAAACAAACTATTATAACCATCAGGCCCAGGAGCTTTAAAATCATGAATGCCCCAAAGTGCTTTAATAACATCAGAACATTCAAAATTTGGCAAATTAAGCAATTCACTAATGTCCTCCAGGAATAGAGAAGCATACCTTTCAAAGTTGATAGAAATACTTCTAGAGTTGCCAAGAATTGACTGATAATAGGAAATAATAGCAAATCTCAATTCCTGCTCGTCTGTAATAACAGAGCCATCCTCTAGTACCAGTTTATTAATCTTGTTTTGAACTCTCCTCCGCATCAATGATGCAAAGAAAATCTTATTGTTATTATCCCCTTCTTTTAACCATATGTTCCTTGATTTTTGTTTGAGAAGAATTTCTTTATGTTTACTCATAGCAAGGAGTTGCTCAAGTTGTGATTTCTCCTCAGAACGTGTATATGGACAATAAGGATTAAGTTCTAACCTGCTTTGAATTTGCTCCAAATTTTCTCTTGCATCCTTCACTTTCCGGTGCAGATCTCCAAAATGGGTGGCATTAAGTTTCTTGAGAGAAGGCTTTAAGGCTTTTAATTTTTGCACAACTTGAAACATTTTTGAGCCATTTATTTCTTGTTGCCATACTGAACTTACTGTATCCAAAAAATCTGAGCAATCAGTCCAAAAATTAAAGAATTTGAATGGAGATTTCTTCCTACTTGTGTCATTTTCAAATTGTACTAAATAGGGAGAGTGATCCGATACACCAGGAAGTAAAAATTCAATTGTGAATCTATCAAAATGAAGCACCCATTCTGCATTAGTAAAGACCCTATCAATTTTGCTAGCTCGAAGATTAGTTCTTGAGCCTTTGTTTATCCATGTGAATAGAGGACCATGGAATGGAGGTTCTATCAATGTTATATTCTCAACCATTTTATTTAAATTTTTCATTCCTTATGTCCATCTAACGTTTGGGCCAATTCGCTCATTGATATTCCGTATTTCATTGAAATCTCTCATAAGTAACCAAGGAATATTGTTTACATTCAGAGTATCAAAGCTTGTAAGGTCAGCCCATAACTCTCTACGTTTAACTTCTAAGTTACTTGCATATATGGTAGACAACAAGTAAAGGTGCATACCTGGCTTTTCAATGAGGCAGTGGATGACTTGAGATGAGGAACCTTTAATTGTAAATTGTAATTCTGAGACTTTCCAAAGAACCCAAATTCTACCAAGACTACTAGAATTGTAGTTATGAATATATTTCCAATATGGAAATCCAAACTTCAAGAGTGCATCTGCATTTTCTTCTTTAACTCTATGTTCAATTAAAATAATAATATGGGGGGAATGGGATAGAACAAATTTTGCTACTTCCCTTATTCTAAGGCTTTTATCTAAGCCTCTTACATTCCATGCAAGTACTTTCATTTATTGGGAGGTTGATTCTCTTCCTCCATTAACCTAGAATCTCCAACATGACCTATAACGGTGGTGTCCTCTGCTAATATTGCGAACTTATTTACACGGATAACCTTTTGCTCTTTTCCTTTTTTCTTTCCAGAAGATTTTGATTTTGAAGTACTTGGGGAAGAGTCAGAGATTCCTACAATTTCTTTTGGTTGAACAACTACACATGTTTCAATATCCTTTGTAATTAGAGTTGGCCTAACTTCTTGAGAATCCATTTGAGTGGTCTAGGTATCTTTTCCAACAACTTTTGTATTGGGTCTTAGATCTTAAGTTTCATTATGATTTAAACTAAAGGATTCATTCTCTTTTTAGGAACCCAAACTTCATTTTTCTTCAAATTACATTCTTTGTGTCCAAAACAACTACAAACTTTACATTTCATAGGAACCCAACAATATTCAACATGTACTTCATATGGTTCCTCTTTACCCATATCTATTTCAAATTTTTTAGAAATTCACTATTAATATCTATCAAAATACACACTTTTGCATACGATAATCGAAGTTTTTGTTCTATTGCTTTATCCATGTATAGTGGTTTCCCTAACACACTGCTCACATAACTCATTCCCGTATTAGTCCAAAGCACATGAGGAACATTATATAACCGCACCCAAATGGGAATAATAGAAATTTTTTCTTTTTCCAATCTAATGAAGGGATGCCATTTTTGAAGGAAAAGTGGACGACCTGCAATATCCCATACCCCTACTTCCATAACCTCCTCCATCTTCTTAATATTTGAAAAACAAAAGAAAAAGAAACCATCTTTAGTCACTAAAACTTCAGATAAGTTTTCTTTTCTCCACAATTTTTCCACAAGTCCTTTCACTAGATAATAAGAAATATTTTCAATCAAGAAATAACCCACTAAACAATTTTCAAAGTGACTTTTGCCTTCATCAATAACCTCTGGTGGAGGCTTTGCAATAAGTTTATTTTCTTTCATGGAAGGAGGATGATAATTTAATTTAGCTGTCTTCACAAGCTTACTCATTGCAATATGTTTCCAAGACACCTCAGCTCCACCACTCAAAGTATTAATATTTTGACTATCTGATGCAACTATAGGGACATTCTCTTGAACTTTGTCAACAAAACTAATCATTTCTGCTTGAGACCTAGTTTCATTTTCACCAATGTTATTCAAAGTATGAGTATCGGAATTTTTACTTGAATCATCAATTCTTGATTTGAAGAGTGAAGTCGCAATTTCCGCTGCCAAATCAACTTTTGTAGCATTTGTGGCTTTTCCCCCGGTGACAAGAACTTTATCACTCCGAGTACGTGTCATCAATTCTGTATTGATAGAATCAATTGTTCTAGAAACTCGTCTTCGACTGATAAAAAGTAACTTTGGATCGATACGCTCTACCAATTTGACCATAGACAGATTTAAAAAGGAGACTAAATTGATGTCTGCAACCACCTTCTCCTACTTTAAATTGCCTTTAGAATTGTAGTGAGCTCCCTTATCATCCCGTCACCTCTTATGTCATTCCTCCAATATTCAGTATCTTTGGAAGACTGGATTTTTCAAGAAAAGTCGTTGCCTCTCGTCCCGCTCACCCTTTGGGAGCTTAGCTTCACTCCAATCAAAGGATCGGAATAGTTAAAAACCCTTTCTTTCTGACCGGCGTTGTTTGGCCTTTCTTGTTCAAGAGAGAGAAACACCGAACGCTTCTCTCCCCCTCCCTTCTTGCCTAACCCACTCGCTGGCACTATCTCGACACCACAGAGGCGCCGATCTAGCACCAAGTTCCAGCACTCGCCTGCACGAACTGCCACGCGCCGGCTTTGCCCTCAGTCGTAGCTTCCATTTGAGAGAGAGAAAACCTGAAGCGCCGCCTTAAGAGACCAAACCTTACTTTATTAATCTCCTCTTATTGAAAATATTCATTATTCATGTCTTTTTAGTATTTTCTCGTTCACCTTAGTTGCAATAACAAAATTTCCCTTAACTAAAAGTGTTTGCATCTTTAATTACCATACAACGAAATGGAAATCTTTAAATTGTTTTAACCTCAAAATTTTTGAACAAGCAACATCATTATCATTAATATTATTATTGTTATTATTATTACTATTTAAGAAATAAGGATAGAATCCTAAAACATTCTATTAATGAAAGTAAAATTAAGCATAAAAAATCATACCTTGTGAGATAAACTTGATTCTTGAAAATTTAACGGCAAAGTTTAAATTACAGCTTCATTGTTTGGACCTAATTATATTAAAATTAGTAAATACAAAAGGTATGAAGGCTTAACCTTAAAAGAATTTATAATTACCTAAACTTAACTTATCATTTAAAAAGCATATACATCGGAGCTTGAAAATGACTCTAGCCTATCAACAAGCAACATTATTATGGTAGAAATCTTGTGCGAATATTGATGATTGGACTTCTTGTCGTGATACAATTGTTAGAGTCCGCCATAGATACAGTAAAAAGAAAAAAAGAAAACAAAGAGTCAAAAGCTGAGACCTTTTACATTTTTTTTCTTCCCCTACCGCTTTAGTGTCTACTCATTGGTAGACTTAGATATTGCCCAACGTGTTGCTCCGTGGTGGGTGATCATTATATAATCCAAAACGCGCTAGCCCTTTCCTAAAAGCGAAAGCATCTCTTTTTTATTCAGTCCATTGTTTATCTTTTTATTTTTATTTTATATACATATTCAAATTTCTATATTCTAATCTTAAATTTAAGATTATAAGATTTTAAATAATATTTACTCCCAATTAAATTAAATACTTGTTGACCTTTATCTTATTTAATAATTTAATTCTCAACAAAAAATTATAATCCCGCTACAGTAGAAGTGTTGTAGTTATTGCTCAATGTATTGGCACGTGAGAGGTTGATTATTATGCAAGACAAAATAACCAACCCGTCGTATCGATATAACCCATTTCTTTAGTCCTTTTTTTTTTTTGAAGTTTATTTTAGTGGTTACTAACTATAACACCCTAGTCTGTTAAATTTTACCTCAAAATTGTGTCCAGCGTACCCCAAAAAGACATTGACATGTGGATGTCTTAAAACCGACTGAGTCCGGCATACAACACATCAATCTTTTGTACCTATGTAAGAGTCGAAATGCAGTTTGCTTTAAATGAGTTTCATTTCCCACCTGAAGGAAAAGAGATTACGGAGGAAAAAGCGAATTAGCTATGCAAATCAGGTGATATAGTCCCATAATTGGTAGATAGAGTATATACGCTTGTGTTTAGCGAGAACGCAGCAATATATTCATTGTTGTCACGAGGCATATACCCATAACAACAGGCTGGTGGAAGATGGTATAACAGATGAGTCCTTAACTCGTACCCCACTATGGGAGAAAAACTTGTAAGTCGCATGTGGCCAGTGAAAGGTTTGGAGACTGTCGTTGTGATTGGTGATTGAAGATTCTTTGTCGGCAAAACCAGTTGCTGAGGAAGTGTAGGATTGGGGATATGGATGAGGTTAAAGAAACAGACTAATGAGGTTCAGGAAGGACCATTAGAGAAGTTGGCTATATGTTTTTTTTAATGTACATGCCCAAACTCATATACTTGATTTTCCAATCATTGGAGAAGTTGGACTTGAGTTTTAAGTTTTGAAATTTCAAGCGATCAATGTTGGGTTATAAGATGCTCTATCTGGAGAAAAAAAAAATTTAACAATGAAAATTGTGTATAGATTCGAATTGTATTTTCTCTATAATTGCATTTATGTATGCATTTATTAGAGAAGTTCATGGCAGCATTTCGTTACCCTTTTTTTGCAGCGTTTTCTGCCATCGGAGTTTGGTATGGACCCGGCACGAATGGGAAATGCCCTTGAACCTGGAAGAATGACGTTTGATGAGAAAATGACAGTGAGAAAATCAATAGAGGATGCTAAAATCCCCTACACTTATGTATCTGCCAACTGCTTTGCGGGTTACTTCGCTGGGAATCTTTCTCAGATGAGAATCCTTGTTCCTCCAAGAGAGAAAGTGAATATCTATGGAGATGGCAATACAAAAGGTAATACTTAAAAAGAGGAAAAAAAGGGAGTAATTTTTTTTCATCAAAATTCAGTACTTAATAGCTATAGTTTTAGTAGATTAGCTTTGCAAACAGTTTCGAATGGAGATTTTAATTACTGAACCCTCTTTTCTTAGATTTTGAAATGGTTAGAAATTTGTGGAAGATGTTTGATGAAAATGAAAAGGAAGGGGTTCAAATCAATAGTTAAAAGTAGTTAAGTAGGTTTTAAGATGATCAAATGTGAAGGAGTTATGTTTTTAATTTTCAAGTGACAAAAACTTAAAAGCTTTATACGTAACATACTGAAGAGACTACTTCTTGACTCAGAAAATGGAATGCCATTGTTTGTTTGAATCCATGTTACAGTAGTTTTTATGGATGAAGATGACGTTGCAACATACACAATCAAGGCAATGGATGATCCTCGAACGCTAAACAAAACACTTTACCTTCGGCCGCAAGAAAACATTCTCTCTCAAAGAGAATTAGTTGAGAAGTGGGAAAACCTTATTGGAAAGAAGTTAGAAAAGATTACTATTTCAGCAGAGGACTTGCCTCCATGAAAGGTACGAGGGAAGAAAACTCTCAAGTTTTGATCAATTCTCATACTTTTAACTTGTCAAATACATACATAATTGGTAACACAGCCTTTTTATTCATTTTGTATTTGATTTAACTACAGAACAGGATTTTGCTCATCAAGTGGGAGTTGGGCATTTTTACCACATCTTCTATGAAGGCTGTCTGACAAACTTTGAGATAGGGGAAGAGGGTAAAGAAGCTTCAAAGCTTTATCCAGATGTGAAATATACACGCATGGATGAATACCTAAAGATGTATCTATAAGTGCATCTACACTAGTTCATAGGACAAAAACTAAATCTCTAAAGTTTATGGTTGAGAACTCTCGAGACTCAGGGAAAGTGTATCAAATCTAGCTTGTTTGTAATCATATTACTTTATAGTTTTGCTTTAGATTGTGTGTTTTAAAAGAAAAAGATTAATTTATCTGTAATATTGATAAACTTTATTAATGTTTTATTAGATTGTTAACTATAAAAAAGTATTCATAGATAATGTGATTACTAGCCCTGAATCAATTTTTTATAATGCATTAGATGAAATAATATGAGCTATGCAAAGAGAATCAAAGTTACTACTGCATTAGTTGTAAGGATTTGATTCAGCAACTAGAGGAGTTGACTATATTTTGGGTCGTTAGATGAAGGCATTTGATCTAAACAGTTAATTAGTGAGAGTAAATATGACGCATTAGGGGGTTTGGTTGAAAACCCTAGCTACATCCCCTTACCCGCGTTCTTCCTCCACTCTCAAGTGAATGGGATTCTAATTTGATTAAGGTGGTTATGTAACCATATCCAAATGCAATATGCTCACTTCTAGCAATTCAAAGATGGTGGTATGATTATTTAATAAACCTTCTTAACAATATCGAACAATAATTCTACACATTTAACACCCTTTGACATATCTTTCACGTCGGACTTGATTAGGTGGCAGTCATCGGAGCTATGGTCGGCTTTCTCGTTGAAATTCTTTTTAGGGTTTCCTGTCCTGCATACAAATTGCGCGCATGCAATTACTGCACATGGAAGATCAGTCGATGGCGTATAGTTCAACCATTCAAATCATTCAAACCGTTGTTGGATTTTGAAAGCTTGCCTTGTGCAGCGACTAAGCGTTAGGCTGTCCTTGACATCGAATTCTGTTGCCTGTCCCTGCCATGACGTTGAAAATGGAATGAGTTCATACTATATAAATCTTGCATTTAAATAATGTATATGTATGATCTAGAGTTTCTTTTAATATTACGTTTATGTATTTCATTCCTTTATCATGTAAAAAAGGAAATTTGTGTTCTTATGGTGTGAAGTTTCACATTGTTAAGGCTGGTTAAAATAAAGATATTCACTAATTCTTAAGTTGGTAATAAGTTTTTTAATATAATATCAAAGTTCAAACTCTTTTCTTACCATCCTTATAGATATAATTAAATCTTAAGTCTATCATAAAGTACTACGGATGGCCTGATATTTATCCATCAAGATGAAAGGACTTTTTATGACATATAGAGTTCTCTTAAATTGTTAAAGTATAAATATGTTTAAGTTGTTTCAATTAAATGAAATTTTACCAATTTTTGAGTCGAGTTTTGCTTGAATACTTAACCTCACTTGTTATTAGGATTAAAATGATATGTTTTATATTATGTAGATATCCGTCATTTGAAAAAAATGAAAAATAGGCTCTTCTCTTGAAACCGATGTGAAAAGTAGAGTTAAAACATATGCCAGTTTTGTAGCTTTCTAGTTTTCTTCCAGGCTCAACTTTCAAGGCCTAGAATTATTCAGGACAGTCCTATCGCTTTCCGTTGTACACAAAAGGTGGCGTTTTAAGAAAAAAGTGTGGAGGTGTAGTCACGAAGACAAACTTTTTTTTGTGGGCTCAGAGGCTCCGACGGGACAGAACAACCAAATAGACAATTGAATTCCTAGCTTTATCGTAAAGGACGATGAATATATTACTCCAAGAACGCATAAGATTTGGTTCAGAGATTGATTCTTTTCGTCCAAACTAGCTAGTGAAGCAGCGATGAGCTGCCGGAGAAGAAACACGATCATTAAAGGTTCGCGCAGCATCAATTAAGCTATTATGCATCTCCAAGAATTGAAGGAAAATAGCCTTTGGTGGTTAAAATCATAACATAAAATAAAAGGCAATGAGTTATTTTATGTAACTAATATCATTAAATTTTTTCATCTTTTAATTTTGAATTATTATGATAGGCCGACCAGCCCCGGCTTGTGATTCTTAAAATGTGCAGAAGTAGCTCAAACTACCCTAATTTTTTTGTGGGTAGGTCCATCAGTATTCCATGCCTTGACTGGACCAAAAAGATCAATCATGGAACAAGCTCTGTAAGGCTTTTTTTTCCTTCACATTTTTGTTATGTTTGTGGGCTTGACCTGCGGAAGTTTTGCTTGCAAGTAGTTTCGTGCGGACCGATGATCATATCATGTACCAATAACTCATTGCTTTCTCTTTAACGTTAATGAAGGTACCTTTTCTTTCATACTTTGATGATCCAACGACCTGGTTGAACGGATAGTTATTACTTTCCATCTACTTTTGGATGCAGTTATTAAACATTTCGAAGTTTCATATATATCATTACTTAAACATTACTTAAATTTTTTATCTTTTCAACATAAGACTATATTTCTCAATATCGCTCCACTTGAGACCAAGATTACTTGGTTAGATGAGGTTTAGAACAGATTTCATACTAAAGTCTAAATTTTAATGTTAAAATTAATCTATGAGTTAAATGTGCTTGAAAATAAAACAAAAATAGAGTTAACTAAGTGTATGCTCATTTGGATTAAAAGGCTCAAAGTTTAATCTAAAAGTTAACTCAAGAATTAGAGGGTACACTTCCTTTTTTTAAGTTTTACCATAAGAATTATATTTTTGGTGTAAGACTTTTATCTTATTCACATATCCTTACACACTGAGCAACATTACATTCAAGGTTGTATGAAGTGTAGAGTACATTTAATCTAAGTTTTGATATTATATTAAAAAGTTTATAGTAAATTCAAAAGTTAATTTAAGAATTAAATAAATGAAGTTTTATATAAAAAATCACACTTACGATTCGAGACTTTCATCTTTTATTCAATTTGGACACTTAAAATAATAGAAATTGGTCAATATTTAATTCTTGGTGGTTGATCATTAGATATTCAAGAAGGTACCCACGCATCCCTAAAAGTGAGATCGATATCTCTTTTATTATTTGACAATAAAATGTTAGGGATCGGATCCGTGCTTACTCAAACGTGCTAATGTCTTTCTTATTTTTATTTTTAATTTTATTTTTAATTTTATTTTTATAGCAGTTTGTTGTTGAAAGTGCTATGTGTTTGGTGCATTAGAGGTGGATTAGTATACAAAATAAAAGTATAATCTATCTCAATAATATGAGATTATCAATGCTAGATATGTTTAAACGTCAAACTAAAATTTTGCGTACAAGTTGAAAGAATGTTATATATCAATATTTATTTAATATTTTTGTTGATATGTCTGTAACTATTTGCTCTTGAGGCCTTGCATCAAATAAAGAATTTTCTCACACTATTACCGTAATGATATTTTTGAAGAAGAATTTAGATGCATGCATTTAAACAATAAAAAAAAAACTATGCTTAAATATGGAGTCCTTATTTATATGGCACCATATATGGGTATATCCATGCCTCAATATTGAAGCAAACTTAGCTAGTCTCCTAACACCTATTTCTTATTTGACTTACGTGGTGGTTAAATAGAGTTTTCTAGGGGTGTGGTGAAATGTTTCATGTATATCACCTGATATGATGCATCATTTGTAGGAGGATGAGTTAATTTATCCTTAATGTGACACGGTGGGTGATGTAACATTAATGCTTTAAACTTGAAGAAAAATAATGCAAGAGATCGTACGATTAAAAAGTAATGGATGATAGAAGTACTTTATAAACATCAATTATTTTGAGAAGTTCTCTTGTAGTTAAACTAAACTCAATTTCATTGGAGTCATTCTATCAGTTATATTTAGCATATTTCAGTCACTACATCAATTTGATGTTAAAGATGTCATTTTTCATAGAGATCTCCATAAAGAGGTTTATATGAGTCTTCTATGAGTTTTGGAGGTTAGTTAAGTTATGGAAAAAGAAACATTTTTATCTAGAAATATTTTGACATCATATAAAATTAAAAGTTGGTTTAGATTATGTTTTGTATATAAAAAGACCGTTACTCATAGACATTGAGACCATACACAACTTCGTAGTAAATCAAAACATAGACATTGATAACCACATAAGCCTTTATTAATGTTGAGTTTATATTTGGGCTGTGGCCCAACATTTTTTTATTTAGGTGTTGGGTTTGGGCCTGTCTAACCTAGCCCAAGGTCACGACCCTCAATTGCGTAATCAACCTATTTGTATAACCAAATAGGTTGATTTTTGTTTTAATCAAGTTTAAGAGAAGCAAGCTTTTTCCCCGATTCCATCTTCGATCTTGGTATTCTTAGAGGTTTTCTGTTTCTTAGATGGTATCAAAGCCTGCCTAAGGAATCCTTTTTCATTTCGGTAGGACTTTCTCTCTTTTTTCATCCTTTTTTGTCCTCTACCTCATTTAAAGCCAAAATAGGATTTTTTTTTTTGTCTTGATTACTTGATTCAAAGCCGATTTACCTTCAAATCGTCTTTTTTTTGGTCTTTTCTGGCCGATTTCATCGATTTTCGTCAATTTTCGTTGATTTTCGTCATTTTTTTGGTCTTTTTTGTCTTCTGTTGCGACCATTGAACGGAATTACGGCTGCAGCTCACAACAGCTCGTTTTGTCTTAGGTTAGGGTTTTCCTACCTAAATGCATTGTTTTGGCCTAGGGTTAGGGCTTATTTAATTCCTTTCCAAACTCACTGTTTTGTCCCTTCCAAACAGCATGTTTTATCTTTGAATTAGGGTTTCTTTGTCCAATTCCTAAACACATTATTTTGATAAATGGTTAACCACCCAGTTTTACTTTAGGGTTAGGGTTTCTTCGCCCTCTCCTTAACGCACTGTTTGTCTACTACTATTTTCGGTTGTTTTTGCTGCAATTTCTTTCTAGCTGCAGCCACCGCCGCCGCCATTATCATTGTTGCTGCCACCACCACCACCGCTGCCGCTACCGCCACCGCCACCAAAATTGTTTTTGCCTTTTTTCACTGTTGTTTGCACCATTGCACATTTCTGCAGCCATGAGCTCTAGATCTAAGCCTTTTAAGCATGGAAATTCAGCCGAAACGTCGATCCACTTCACCTTGCTGCCAGTGATGTTTCTACTACCGTTTTAGTTCCCCAACTTCTCAAAGATCCTCGGATTACTTCCCTTGGAGGCACAAGATGCTCATCACCCTTGGATCTAGGGATAAACTTGTATTCTTAAATGGCAAGTTGCCCAAGCTTGTTGATGATGACCCGCAGGCCAATCTTTAGAATAAATGCAACCTGATCATACTTTCTTGGTTGATGCACTCGTCCTCCCTTGAGATTGGCAATTCAATTTCTATGTGTTGTACTGCTAGTACTGCTTGGAAGATGTTGGAAACTCGTTATTCTAAAATTATGAGGACTTGTCATTATGATCTAGAACAACGGATTGGAGAAGCCAAGCAACAACCAGATGAATCTATTGCCATATATTTTTTTTGACTTAGTGATCTTTGGGCTGAACTAGATAAGTGTCTACCAATTATTAAATGCAAGTGTACCAAATGCACTTGCGATTTCCCAGCATTATTGACAGTTTAGAGAGAATCTAGACGGGTTGTTTGCTTTCTTTTGGGTCTTCAGCCTGTATATACTACTATGCGTAGTAATGTCACTTCATGTACCACTATGCCATCCCTGGATGAGGTTTTTTTGTTTATCACTAATGAAGAACATCAATGTAATTTGCAAGTTGATAATGTCAAACCTGACTTATTTGCCTTCATTGTACAAACTCCTGTATCACTTGGAGGGGGGTTTAGGACTAATCGGTGTGATAATCGTTCTTCTATGGCTGGTAATTCACAATCGTTAGTAGGTGGTTCACCTCTTTAGCCGCTTTGGGCCTATTGAGCCAATGGCAAACTTTATAGGTATTGTTTCTTCCTTACAAACTTCGTTTTATTTTGATTAGCTAATTGACTTAGGGGCAAGTGATCACATTATGTGTGACCTCTCATGCATGGAAAACATTAGGTCCTACACATTCAACCCTATTTGCGTCAAGTTACCTGATAATAGTAGTGTGATAGTCACCCACATTGGGACTGTTCGTATTTCTCCTTTTGTCATACTCTATGATGTTTTATACGTGTCTACCTTTAAATGCAAGGTTTTATCTGTTGCCAAATTTACCTTTGATTGTTTTTGTTAGGTCACTTTTTATCCTTATTTTTGTTTCTTCGAGGATCGTATGATTGAGACGGTACTGGGAGTGGGTAGGGCTAAACGTCGTTTATAGCATCTGATGTCTCCAACAGCTACCACAACGGATATTTTTCTACACTTGTTAAATCTTTTGAATTTAGTGCTCCTAAGAAAGCTAATGTTTGTAGCAATACTATGTTTGAAAACAATATTTTGAGTAACAAACAAACGCTATTACATTATCGATTTGGTCACTCTTTTTGTTATGCCTTTCCTAACGTTTTTTTCCCAATTTGTCCTTTAGCGAAACAGACTCATTTTCCTTTTACTTCTTGCACTTCTACCATAAAGTCTATCTTTGAGTTGGTCCATGTTGACATATAGGGTCCACATCGGCACCCCAACCATGATAGTTCGCGTTATTTCCTAACCATTGTTGATGATTTCTCATGTAGTACTTAGGTGTATCTCATGAGATCTAAGAGTTAAGCTTTGCAATTTTTGCGTTCTTTCTTCTTATGGTCGAAACCCAATTTCACACTCACATTCATAGGTTGCGATCTGATAATGGGTTAGAGTTTTTTAGCCATAAGTGTATTTCTTTCCTACAACTTCGTGGAGTTCACCATGAAAGCTCATGTATCCATAAACCTTAACAAAATAGGATAGTGGAATGTAAACATTGACACATACTCAATGTTGCGCATGCCTTACATTTTTAGGCTAATCTTCCTGATCATTTTTGGGGAGAGTGTGTCTTGACTATCACTTACATCATTAATTATCTTCTTTCCCTTATCATCAATGGAAAAACCCTTTTTTATATTCTCTTTGGTAAAGCACCATGTGTCTCACATTTGAGGGTTTTTAGGTGCTTATGTTATGTTATAGTCATTTCGTGTGGAGACAAATTTACACCTCGCGCTCACCTTTGTATTTTCATGAGCTACCCTTTTTCACAGAAGGGCCATCGAGTTTCTGACCTTACCACACGCACCTTTTCCATTGCTTGTGATGTTGTGTTTCATGAGTTAGTTTTTCCTTTTACTTAGTCTCAATCACCTTTATCTTTCCCTTCACCTCATGTCGACTCTTCTTTTGTCGCTTTGGATCCTAATCCTTATATTGTTTCATGTGCGACCGATTTTCCTTTTTCTTCATCACCTGTTGTTACACCTTTGGATTCACTCGCTATGAATTCTCTTCTTGTGACACCACCCACTGCGGTGCCACCCACTATGGCATCACCTATTGCAGCGTCACCCACTTTGACGTCACCCACTGCGACATCACCCATTATGACGTCACCCATTATGACGTCACCCACTGTGGTGCTACCCATTGAGGCGCCACCCACTATGGCGTCAAATCCTATAGACTCATCTTTCCCAGTGTTGCATGTTGTTCTTATTTCACCTATCCGACATTCTCAACGTGTATCCAAACCACCCATTTGGACCCAAGATTATCATTGTAATGTTGTAGCCTCTCACATTGGTGGATCTCATTCCATGAGTCCTCATGATATTTCATATTCCATTTCACAATTTGTGACTCTTGGTAATTTATCTTCCACACATTGAGCATTTATTGCTTCCATATCTGCCATTTCAGAGCCACTCTACTATCATAAGGCTGTTAGGGATCCCAAATGGGTGGATGTTATGTCTAGTAAACTTCATGCATTACAGGCAAATCATATGTGGAAGTTGGTTGACTTGCCCCAGGTCATAAGCCAATTGGATATAAGTGGGTTTACAAGGTAAAGTATCGTGCGGATGGTTCCATTGAGTGCTATAAAGCTTAGCTTGTAGCCAAGGGCTTCACTTAACGATATGATATTGATTATGAGGAGATTTTCTCTTCTGTGGCCAAGATGGTGACTATTAGATGCATTATGGCTATGGCCTCCATATTTCGTTGGCCACTTCATCAAATGGATGTTTGTAATGCCTTCCTTTATGGTGACTTGCACGAGGAGGTATACATGTCTTTACCCCCCAGGATTCGGCATTCCTCTATAGGTCCGCCGAAAGTTTGTTGTCTTCTTAAGTCCATCTATAGACTTAAGTAGGCATCCCGATAGCGGTATGCCAAATTTACTTATGCTATTCTTGACTCTAGTTTTTAAGCAATCTTGGCATGATTACGCACTGTTTACTCTTTGGCGTGGTTTTACTGTCGTTGTTGTTCTACTCTCTACATTGACGATATGCTTATCACCAGTAGCAGTGAGGAGGCCATCGCTTAGGTCAAGTCTCATCTTAGCTCTTGATTTCACATGAAAGATTTAGGACAAGCTAAATTCTTTCTTGGGATCGAAATTGCTTGTTCTGCACATGGTATTTGCCTTAGTCAACACAAGTACGCATTGGAATTAGTCTCTGAAGCTAGCCTCTCTGGTGCATGCCCATGTAAGATTCCCATGGATCAAAATCTGAAGCTTACCTCTTTGGACTACGATGCTAGTGCTCCAATTTCGATTGATGATCCTCCATTAGCTAACCCTATTTCGTATTAGCGACTTCTTGGGCGGTTGATCTATCTCATACATACTCGACCTGATATTAACTATTCGATTCATATCTCAGCCAGTTCATGCATTCTCCCAAAGTCTCACATGGATATGGCTCTTAAGGTTGTTAAGTACTTGAAGGGCACTCTCGGCTTAAGGTTGTTCATGTCCTCCACTAAGGACTTTCAATTGACTGGTTTTTGTGACTTTAATTGGGCAGTTTGTCCCATGTCTCACCGTTCTCTCACAGGTTTTTGCTTCAAGGTAGGAAGTTCTTTGATCTCTTGGAAAAACAAAAAACAAGCCACAATTTCTCGATCTTCATCTAAGGCTGAATATCGTGCTATGGCGACTATTATTTGCGAGATTGTTTGGTTATTTGGACTTCTTGGCGACTTATGGGTGATTGTTCCTTGGCCTATCTCTTTATATTGTGACAATGAAGCTACTATTCACATTGCCACCAATCCTATCTTTCATGAACGCGCAAAACACATTGAGATTGATTGTCATTTCATTCGCGAGAAGCAATAGAGGAGTTTGATTTAGACACGTAGCATTCATACTCATGAGCAACCGGCATATTTGTTAACTAAAGCTTTATGTAGTCGACATCATAATTATCTTCTTCGCAAGCTTGGTGTATTTGATTTGTACAAATCACCAGCTTGAGGGGGGATGTTGAATTTATATTTGGGCGGTGGCCCAACATTTTTTTATTTAGGTGTCAGGTTTGGGCTTGTCCAACTTAGCCTAAGGTCGCAACCCTCAGTCGTGTAATCAACCTATTTGTATAACCAAATAGGTTGATTTTTGTTTTAATCAAGTTTAATCAAGTTTAATCAAGTTTAAAAGAAAAGAGCTTTTTTCCTGATTCTGTCTTCGATCTCGGTATTCTTAGAGGTTTTCTGTTTCTTAGAATTAAACCCTTTAAGATGGTACTTATCCTAGCTTAATCATTCTTCATTTGGATCATAGAATGATGTACTTTATTAGTTTGAAATATCGAGCAACAAAGATAATTAGAAAGTTTTTTGGATTTTCATACAAACCAAAGTGATCGCATCGCAAATTTGCTTCAAACTTAAGTAAAAATTAAAAAGTAACAAAAATAGTAAAAGAATACTGTTTGATAACAATTATCGTACATTATGACTACAGCTTATGGTCATCTCTATATTTAATCACAATTATTTTACTTAAAGTGTTTATATCTTATTTTAGATATATATTTTGTAATCTAAAATTGAGATGAACTACTTTTATAACAAAAATGTAAAAAATAGCATTTTTTTGTAAAAGAAAAAAATTTAAAGTTATTAAGCCAAGTTCTTAAGTTTTTTCATTTTCTTACAATTCCTTGAAATCATTTATATATAACACTACTATAACTCACTTTCCAAAGACTTGATGATGATATATTATTTGGAATGAATAATCCAAACATACGCTAAAACCCTTTTGTTTGTTTTCTTTTTTTCCTTTTTTGTGTCTTTCTAATGACCATTAGTTCTACTTCCATTGTAATCATCATTATTATTATTATTACCTGTATGGTTACTACATTTTATTTTTTACTAGTATTATCTTTTTTAAAATAAAAATATAAGTTTTTATTAATAAAAATTAGTCTTTAGAAGTATAAGGATATATTATAGAATTATAAACATTACAAAAAAAAATAAAAAGATAAAAGTTAAAAACTTCTAAATCTTATTCAAAATGATATTTTCTTATGAGAATTTTATATTTTGAAATGCAGAAACTTTTCTTTGTATAGTTTTCCTTAGTTATTTTGATTATTTATAGTAGTTCTTCATTCCATTCTTTAATTTAATATTATAATCTATTAAGAGTAAGAAAAGTCTTCCAAATCATCCTTATCTATGGACATAATCTTCTTTTAATATCTTTTTTTCTACACCGTTTTTAGTAACTCACGAACTTTAGTGGTAATGATATTAAAAGCTTAAAATGGGGTGAGGTAAACGTGGAGGCAATACTTCAATTACATTTTAAGTGTTTAACACGTAATTTGGTGTGACGAAATTTGAATAAATTGTTTAAAATAGAGGATCTTGAAGTCTTCTGAAGCATGTGATATACGAATCCCTCAACAACCAAGTTATGGTCGCAACTCGTGAGTTGTGCTGCCAGAGCGATCACGATAGGTGAACAGAAACAATTGGCAATCAAAGGAAAAGCGATTGTCGGCTGCAGCCATTTTAATACAACTTGTTGGGTAGAGACAGCGATAGTTGTTTGAAATGAAGAGCATCCAAGTTCTAGAAAACTGTTGCCAGATTGTTGACGTTTTGATTGGTAAGATACACTTCATTAAGTTTATGATACTTCTTTTTTCAAGGAAAGGACTTAAATAGAAGATATATAATCAATAATGAATGTGATTTTCATCCCTAGGAAGAAGTTCCTTGAAGAATGTTTGATAGTACAGATTGGCATAACATTTATCCGGACTTGTAGACCATTTACATTTGTTGAATCCTTTTTTAACTTATTTCAAATGAATGAGATTCTCATTTAAGAATAGGATATTGAAAAATTTGCAAGCAAGCATGGGGATGAATGGTAATTAGAAACTCAATTGATTTGTAGAGCTTCTCATTCTTATAAGTATAGAATCGAGATATTTATGTTGAGAAACTAGATATAATTCAAAACAAAAATTTAACCAAACTATTTGATATTTACTTTCTAGAACACAAGGAAGTTAGGTGCACCAACTTAGGCTGTTTGTGTTTTCAAATTTTCGGCGGCTATTGACTGTATTTTCCACATAAGACTTGTTTAGGTGTTTATTATAACAATTAAAATGTCCAAAATTTCAACTCAAAAGTTATTTTAAGAGTTGGAGGAGCATTTTTTTCATTTAAATTTTATTATAAGGAATTTCTTACTCAACGTGGGACTTTTATTTTGTACAATCATCTGTTTTTTCAAACTTTCAGCAACTCTCAACCGTATTTTTCACATTGAACTTGTTTTAAGCATTCATCGAAATAATTAAAAAGTTCAAAATCTTAACTCAAAGTTGAAGAAACACTTTTTTTAAAAATTTTATCATAAAAAAATTATATATTCAGTATGAAAATTTTATTTTATACGCAATAATGAGGTAGGTTTATTCGTCGAACATGCTTTTAGGTCAAAACGTTTGTTCAGCAAATGTAATATTCCTCGATGGCGTGTACTTTGTCTATTCTTATCGTTCAAAACTAGTTTGATTTTGAAGGCTTGACTGGAGAAGTGAACGAGCGTTAGGTCTTCCTAAACGTCGCACGTTGTTATCTACCATTCATAGAACATAATGAGTAATGATGGCATTGAAAATCATATCCGAATCTTGCTCAAATCATATTTAAATCTTGATATCATTTATCTATACATATAAACTAGTTTTTTTCCAAGCTAATGAACCCACGTGAAAAGGAAGGGTTGCCCATTCTAGAGGTTTGAAGGATTTTTCCAAGCTCAACTTTACAGGCGTCGAATTTTCTAGGAGTGCCGTACCGTTTCCCATTGGCCGCAAAAGGTGGCGTTTCAAGACAAACGGGTTGAGGTGACCTGACATGAAGTCCCGAAGACGACCTCATTTCTGTGGGCGCAGAGGCCTTAGGCCACCCGTCAAGAAGACACCGGATGGACCGAGCCTTCTAGACCTTCTAAGAATTATAAGCAATACCCAAGTTTAGATCAACATTGTTTAAGAATTCTTATATATTCTTAGTTAAAAATATCATTTTAGCGTAATGATTGGAGTGTCTAAAAATGAAATTAAAATTTATCACATGGAACTCATGGGGAAACTCCCATGGCTCAAAGGAAATCTCTAACCAATACTTTTAGTGGTTGAGAGCTCAAAGGAAAACTCCAACGGCTCAAAGGGAATCTCTTTCCAATACTTTAGTGGTTGAGAGTTCAAAGGAAAACTCCAATAACTAAAAGGGAATTTCTAACCTACACTTTTAGTGGTTGAGAGTTCAAAACCCAATGGGTTAAAATTTGTCGTATCTCTCATTTCCTTTCCTTTGATATATTAAAAAATAATAATGTATAAAAAAATTCAAAAAACCAAGTTTTTTGTTAAATGAGTTCTTATTTTTAGTATATGATGTTTATTGGATCCACACCAGGTTGAAATTTGTGGCTTTTCTCCATTACTTTCTTTGATGTATCAAAAAATAATAACCTATAAAAAAAAGACTCCAAAAAAAGGTTTTTGTTATGATGTTTATAGGATCCACAGAAAAAAGTGGCATAGGTTAACAATATTAAAAACTACTGCAATTAAATCTCCCCGAATCTTTGCAAGAGATCTTGTTTAATGTAATTTTTTTAGGCTAAGAACACCCACCATGACACTTTATAATAAAAAGTCAGAAAATTCAAATCCATGACGTAACACTTACAAGGAAAAAGACAGAACAAGTTAAAAAATACATTCTAATGCTTCAAATAGAAGCACCGCGGTTTGATCACCCCTGGCAAAAACACAGTCCCGGAAGAGGCAATGGCGAAGAGCAAGGTTCTCGTTGTTGGGGGCACTGGGTATATAGGGAGGAGGATTGTCAACGCAAGCCTTGCCCAGGGCCATATAACCTATGTTCTTCAGCGGTTGGAGGTGGGGCTTGACATTGAGAAAGTACAGATGTTGCTGTCATTTAAGAAGCAAGGAGCCCGCCTGATCGAAGGCTCGTTTTCCGATCACCGGAGCCTCGTCAACGCTGTAAAACAGGCCGACGTCGTGATCTGCGCCATGTCTGGGGTGCACTTCCGGTCTCACAACCTTCTGATGCAGCTCAAGCTTGTCGAGGCCATCAAAGAAGCGGGAAACGTTAAGGTGTGTACGATCTCTTTCCTTCTACTTTTTTTTAAAAAGATAATAAATTTTAATAATACTAAATTAAAGTACAAAAACATATAACATAGCTAACACTTAACTAATTTATACATTATTATTCTTTTAAATTATATAAAATGAAATTTTAAAGAGAAAGTGTTAAACCATAAAACCTAAGAGATCCCTAGTCACCCTTGACTGCCAACTGAGGCAAGGGGAGATGACTATTTACCCATTATTATCACTCATGACTTACTCCTTACGTTGATGAAAATATTTATTATTCATGTCTTTTTACTCTTTTCTCCTTCACTTTGGTTGCAATAACTAAAAGTTTTTGCGTCTTTAATTACCATACAACATAATGGAAATCGTTAAATGATTGGAACCTTAAAATTTTCGAACTAGCAATATTATCCAAGCAAATAAAGGATATGTTAGGACCACAGCAAGTGTTCTTCCTTTTCTAGTCTTGTTGTTGTAGCTAGGATTGCTTTTTGTAGTCCGAGAAATTATCTATAAAAAGGGGAAACTCTGGCCAAATTTCCTCAAATGTGTTGTTCTTAGTTGGTGGGGAATCCTGGTCTTAACAGGACAATAATAGAAAATAGGAAATAGGATGATGATTAGCCTCTTGCTTTCTCAACCCAAAAGGGTTTGACTGGTGGTTGAGGAAGTTTTGTCGGTAAAACCAGTTGGTGAGGAAGTCTAGGATTGGGGACGGGGGTGAGGCTGCCTTGGCTACAAAAAGAAGGAAAGACACGAATGAGGTCTGCAGAGGACCATTAGAGGAGATGAGTTTGGGTTTTAAGTTTTTGCATGGATCCGGATTTTATGTTGAATTTATATAATACTACAAAATTTTGCAGCGTTTCCTGCCATCGGAGTTTGGCATGGACCCGGCACGAATGGGAAATGCTCTTGAACCTGGAAGAGTGTCATTTGACGAGAAAATGACAGTGAGAAAAGCAATAGAGGATGCTAAAATCCCCCATACTTACGTTTCTGGTGCCTGCTTTGCCGGTTACTTCGTAGGCAACCTTTGTCAGCTGGGCAGCCTTTTTCCTCCAAAGGAAAAAGTGAGTATATATGGAGATGGCAATGCAAAAGGTAATTAAAAAAAAAAAGAGAAAAAAAAAAAGAGAGAGTATATCTGTGTGCTAAGGGTTTGGGTTACTTAAAGAAGAAAAAAGAAATGAAGAAAAAATTTTAATTTTTTAATCTTGAATTCATTACCTACTAGCTATATTTTTTGTAGATTAGGATAAAAGTTCCCATTCTAGATTAGGATAAAAGTTTCCATTGTAAATTTTATTAACTAAAACCTCATATTATATCTTCTTCTTTTTGTGGCTTAGAATTCCTAACAAATTTTGTTTGATAACTTAAATTGGAAAGTAATAACTTACCTTAAAGCATGTCTAAATTTAGTAAAAACTATAAATAAGAAGATTTAAACCCGAGATACTTGTTTTACAAGATTTTTCATATGAGCCTTCCTTATTATCATTTAAAAATTAGGGAAGAATCAATTTAAAAATGTAAAGGAAGAAGTTTAATCAGTGGTAAAAGAAACTATGTAGATTGGTTTGTTTACACACTTGATGTGGCTAGTGAAACCCATACGATGATAAACTAGATAATATTTACAATACTCTACTGACAAGATATGATATTTATTTATTTATTTATTATTTCTAGAATAAAATGAAAATTTTGATACGAATCCATGTTATAATATTTGCTGCAGCGGTTTTTATGGATGAAGATGACATTGCTACATACACAATCAAGACAATAGATGACCCTCGAACTCTAAACAAAACACTTTACCTTCGGCCATGTGAAAACATTCTCTCTCAAGGAGAATTAGTTGAGAAATGGGAAAACCTTCTTGGAAAGAAGTTAGAAAAGATTACCATTTCAGCAAAGGATTTCCTTGCCTCCATGAAAGGTAAGAAGGAAAGAAAACACTCAAATTTTCTCAATTCTCATGTTTTTAACCTGTCAAACACATGAATAATGCATATGATAATCAGTTTTATTTATTTTGTATTTGATTTAATTGCAGAACTGGATTTTGCTTCCCAAGTAGGAATTGGGCATTTCTATCATGTCTTCTATGAAGGTTGTTTGACAAACTTTAAGATAGAGGGAGAGGGAGAAGAAGCTTCAAAGTTGTATCCAGATGTGAAATACACACGCATGGATGAATACCTAAAGATGTATCTATAAGTGCCTCAACTGTACTCCAGGATGAGAACTAAAACTCTACAGACTCAAGAAAAGTGTACCAAATCTAGCTTGTTTTGTGATCATATATCTTTATGGCTTTGCTTTAAGACTTTGCTCGGCAAATACAAGCAATTATCTTCATGGAACTTCTTATTCATAAACTCATCCAAGCATAGTATCAGTACGAAATTATGCCATCATTGTCATTGATTAAACATATTGAACATTAAACAACACTTAAAGTAGTAAATCTAATATTTCAATTAACTTGTGTTATTAATATAAATGATAATAATACTATCCTTATTTTATTAATAAATATATATGTGTATAAAATAAAATAAAAATAACACTTCAAGCTTTAGAATATGAAATATCCCAAAGAGAAAACTTTCTTTAGAGTGCAAACGAGAGACCCTAACCAGAAGAGTTATACTTATTTCAGAAATCTTTACACAGCGAGGGTCGGCTTTCTCGTTGAAATTCTTTTAGGTTAACAAGTTTCCCGCCCTGCCCACAAATGACAAGCATGCAATTGCTGCACATGGAAGATATGTCAATGACGTCTACTCCAACAATTCACATCATTCAAATCAATGGATTCTGAAAGCTTGTCAATGAGCAACCGTTAGGTTGTACTTGATGTCGAATTCTGTCGCCGGCCCTTTGACAGATCATAGCGTTGAAAATGGGATGAATTGGTACTATGCAAATCTTGTATCATAAATGTGTGTATATATATATATATATATTTATGATTTAGAGTATTTTTATAATTAAAATTAAGTATTTCATTTCCTTGTCTTAAAAAAAGGAAATTCGTGTCCGTATAGTACGTAGAGTTGATTTCGGAAATTTGTTACATTACTAAGGCAAGAATTTAAGGAGTTAATTAAATTAAAAAGGTTCTACTCACTATTAGGTTAACTTTTACATTAAATAATAAATATTTTAACATAATATTAAAGTCTAATTTTAAAAAAAAAATCCTTATAAATCTTAAGTCTACTATAAGATACCACTAATAACCCAATGTTTATTTATTATGTGTGTAAAATTATCTTATATTACTAAAGAATAATATAAATATGAAGTTGTTTAAATTAAAGAAAGTTTCATTTAATTCTTAAGTGATTTGTCAGATTAAACAATAAACATCTTAATCCTTACTATATCTCGGTATTTCTAGAAATATCCGTGATTTAAAGAAAACAAAAAATATATGCCCTCATCTCTTTATTTGTGAAGCTCTGGGAACCCACGTGAAAAGCAGGCTTAAACAGATGCCAGTTTTGTAGCTTTCTTGTCTTTTTCCACGCTCAACTTTCAAGGCCTAGAATTATTCAGGACTGTCTTATCACCAAAGACAAACTTATTTTTGTGGACTCAGAGGCCCTGATGGGACACAACAACCAAACAAGCCGGCGGAGCAGGACACGCCGCCGGAGAAGAAATATGATCATAAATGGTTCACGCAGCATCCATTAAGCTGTTCTGCACCTCGAAGAATTGAAGTAAAATAGCATTTGATGGGCATAAAACAAAAAGTGATGGGTTACCTTATCTAACTAATATTATGATTTAGTATTTATCTAATATCATTAAATCTTTTCATCTTTTAATAATGAATTATTATGATAGGCCAACCAACCCCCAACGTTGTAATGCTTGTGATCTTTGAAAAGTTCAGAAGTAGTTCAAACTACCCTATATCTTCTTGTTGGTAGGTAATCAAATTTCCATGCCTTGACTGACCAAGATCAATCTTTGAACAAGTTCACGGAACCTACAAAAGGAAAGTTTTCGGATGACTTAGAAGTCACGTTAACACCTTTTTAGCTGACTTAGTATACAAAAGTATGACATAAAGCTACAAAATAGTAAAAGTTAAAAATTACCAAATCTCACTTAAAATAATTTTTTTAAGAAAATTTTATATTTCAAAATTTTCTCTCATATAATTTTACTTATTTTTACTAACATGATTGAGATATTAGTTGTATTGTTATGAAAGCATCTTCTATTGTGCTAAATACCTATATAATAAATATAAGCTAAAACAATAATATTTTAAAAAAATTTCACCAAAAAAAAATATTTTAAAAAATTAAACAGTCAAATAACTTCTTTTAATTACTTTGATCATTTATTGTAGTTTTTTATTTCATTCTTTAATATGACATCAAATGTTATTATGAATAAGAATAGTTTTCTAAAACATTATTATCCATATACATAAAAAAAAGATTTTTTTTTATTTTTCATGTGAGATTCAAAAATCAAAATATATATTAACTAAAAAAAAGTTCATTTTTATTTAATATTTTATATATTATAATATAATAACAATTTTAATATAATATTAAATTTTGAATTCAAGAATTGGCACCCTTGTATACGAAACTAATATAAAGTCTATATGCCATATTAGTTGTAAGAAACTTACTAACAATGGTATGGTGAAAATCCTAAATTAATTTTTATATAAAAAGGAAATATTCATCAATTTTTGAGATGATTTTTACATAAAAATGACGTTTAAATGACCTTGAAAGCATTCCAAAAACAGGATTCAGATAGTTACCGAAATTATTGGATCCTCAATCCAAAAATAAGATTGGGCCAAGATGGGTACCCATTTCTAGCACAATACATCTTGGATTCTCAACCATTAACAGCATAGGTTAAGAGTATTAAAAGTTACTGCAGTTATTTTACGAATTGGGAGAGACTTCAGGCCCTTTAAATAATTAAGTTAATATCCATTCTCCCTGAACCCCTACAGGCATTTATAGAATTGCTTAAAGGCTAAGAACACCGACCATGGCGTAGCTTTTACAACAACTTTTTCGGAGAAAAACAAATCCAAACCCAGAACTTCATTATAAAAGCCATCGTTCATGCAATCAATGCAGCCATAGAAGAGGCAATGGCGAAGAGCAAGGTTCTCGTTGTTGGGGGTACTGGGTATATAGGGAGGAGGATTGTCAACGCAAGCCTTGCCCAGGGCCATATAACCTATATTCTCCGGCGGCCGGAGGTTGGGCTTGACATTGAGAAAGTACAGATGTTACTGTCATTTAAGAAGCAAGGAGCCCGCCTGATCGAAGGCTCGTTTTCTGATCACCGGAGCCTCGTTGATGCTGTAAAACAGGTCGACGTCGTGATCTGCGCCATGTCTGGGGTGCACTTCCGGTCTCATAACCTCTTGATGCAGCTTAAGCTTGTTGAGGCCATCAAAGAAGCAGGAAACATTAAGGTATGTACGCTCTCTTCTATTCTGTTTTCTTTCTCTATATCCGTCATTTCGTTTTTATACGATATTAAAATCAGCATATGATGATATCTTACATTAGTAAGATATAAGATTATGGAATGATTTATATGTAAGAAATACCTCATTTCTTTTGAGTTAACTTTTGTAAAAATATTAAATTCTTTAATATGGTACCGAAGCCCCATCCTTTCTTACCATTGCTATAGATATGGGTAAAAAATCTACACATCGAAAATAGTATTGAGGTATGGTCCTACTTAGATAATGGCAATGGAGAACTATGTCAAAAATGGTATGATGTTGTCTCACATTACTAAGATATAGACTTTTTTAAGTGGTTTATATATAAGAAATATTCTCTCCTTTGAACTAACTTTTACAAAAGGATTGAATTTTGTAATAATCACATACAATAAATTAACAAGCTGTAGTAATTGTGAAATTAGAACTTCAAACTATTTTACACATTATTATCACCCATAACTTGACTATTCAAGCCTTTTTACTTTATTCTTCCTCATTTTGGTTGCAATAATAAAATTTTCCTTAACAACAAGTGTTTTCATCTTTAGTTACTATAACATAATGAAAATCGTTAAATTGTTGGAGCCTTGAAGTTTTTGAACGAGCAACAAGAACCATGCAAATACAAGATTACTGTGTAAACATTGATAACCACTTCTTTGTGCATGTTCCGAAGATTCTAAAAATAACAAAAATTCCTTTTTCTTTTTTTTTGTCTTCTGTTGCTTTTTCTAGCTAAGAAAGTAAGAAATCTAAAGTTTAAATAAAAATTTAACATTTGACTTGGAAATAAGTTATGATCTTGTTGTTTTTGTGAACAAGAGTCCTCAACATACTTACACTAAAAAGGTATAGGATGGCGAGACTTGAAATAAAATTTATCTTAAGTTAAAATTTAAAGGAGCAAATTTATATTTAAGCATGGCTTAAGGATGATGTGAGACAATAGGCTTCAGCGACAAAGAAACATAAGTTTAAACAACAATACTTTGTAGTCGTCATCAAAGTTGTCAGCCGCAATTTGAGCAAAACATCTCTTTTCAACCGAACCAAACTTCCACCATTTAACCTGAGCATTAAGCAAGCCAAAGAGTAATCCACATGTTTTCCACGAACTGCTGTTGGAGGTAGTTCCTATAACTTCCTTTTTTTTTTTCGATGGAGACTCTTGAGCTAACGCTATCAAAGCAACATAGTCCTGGTTCCTTATATGCCTCTAAGAGGCGATAATTGAGATAATCATGATTAGTAAGCCATCTTTAAAAGCCACAATTTTGTAATAATTACACTTTTTCTTTAGTAATAAACTTTTTTTCTTTGTAATTCATGGACATGCATCTTTGGGGTGTCAAACTTGGAACCAAAAAATCCCAAACAATGTCTTCTCATTACTAAACCAGGCATTTGCCAACTAATAATAAACTTAAGCATATCTTAATTTTTGTTTTTTGTTTCTTTTAAAGTATGTGGATTTACCGGCAGTTCCATCCCGTTTACACTAGTTATTAGCTGTGACACACTGGTATATTGTGCTTTCAAATCAAAGAAATTTAGCTGGGTTCAGTATCTGCTCATTGTAGACTTAAATATTGCCCATTGTGTTGTATCTTGCTGGGTGTTCATTATTTAATCCAAAAAGCGCGAACCCCTCCCTAAAAGCAAAAAAGATTCTCTCTTTTCTAAGTTTATAATGCATGCCACTATCTTGTTTAGTAATTAATTCAAATATGCTATTTATTTATTCACTACTTTTCAGTAAAAAAATTCAGGTAGCTCAGTGCTTCCTCGGACATGGTAATGCATTTCCTTTTTTGGTAGCAAAAAGTGTTGTAGAAATTGCTTAATGCCTGGCATATGAGAGGTTGATTACTATATAAGACAAAAATGCCAAACCATCCTTACGATGTAACCCATTTCTTTATCCCTATTCTTTTTATTTTAATTTAGCTTTTTTAGTTATTTATTGGCCATAGCACCCTGGTTTGTTACTTTTTCTCCAAAAGACATTAAAATATAGATGTCTTAAAACCGACACTATCCTGGATATGACACATCAATGTTTTCTTTTTTTAAACCTAAGTAAGAGTACAAAAACAATCTGTTTTACTTTATTGATATATTATTGGGTTCGGTGTGATCAATTCTAATCTCCAAATCTCCTCACTGATTCCTAGGGCCTCGTGATAATGCTTCAAATGCAAGAAATCTTCAACGTTGAAATGACATGAGTGAATAGATTTAGAGCTGGATTCGACTTTTACTTATATAGTTGTCAAGACAACATATCAACAAACTCTATGATAATCATATAACATACCAGGTGGTGAGGAAGTGTAGGATTGGGACGTGGTTGAGGTTGCTTTGGCTACCAAAAAAAAAAAATGGTGAAGAATGAGGTTCGCAAAAGACCATTAAAAATGTTGGGTTTCGGTTTTGAATATTGTAACTTCAGGCGATCAGATTTTCGGTTATAAGACTAAATTTGTAACCACAAAATGTGTATAGACTCAGACTGTAGTTTTATTGTAGTTGGATTTATATAAGAATTTATGACAGAAGTTCTAGCCAATATTTTTCCATGCTAGATGATCAATATACTAATATCTATTGTTGTCAATAAGCTTTGACTCAATTGAAATTAAAGCAGCTTGAGATCACAGAGGTCCGAGGTTCAAGGTACCACATCCCCCATCTCCTTTGCATATAGCAAGAAGCATCTAACGTTACAAATTTTTGCAGCGTTTTCTGCCATCGGAGTTTGGTATGGACCCGGCACGAATGGGAAATGCTCTTGAACCTGGAAGAGTGACATTTGATGAGAAAATGACAGTGAGAAAAGCAATAGAGGATGCTAAGATCCCCTACACCTACGTATCTGGTACCTGCTTTGCGGGTTACTTTGTTGGTAACCTTTGTCAGATGGGAACCCTTATTCCCCCGCGAGAGAAAGTGCATATATATGGAGATGGCAATGTTAAAGGTAATAAAGGAAAAGAATATGATATTTACATTTTTTTTATTTGGAAAATGAAATGCAATTTCTGGTATGCAACTGTGTTGTACTATTTGCTGCAGCGGCTTTTATGGATGAAGATGACATTGCAACATACACAATCAAGACAGTGGATGATCCTCGAACTCTAAACAAAACGCTTTACCTTCGGCCACATGAAAACAATCTCTCTCAAAGAGAATTAGTTGAGAAGTGGGAAAATCTTGTTGGAAAGAACTTAGAAAAGATTACCATTTCAGCAAAGGACTTCCTTGCCTCGATGAAAGGTGAAAAGGAATAGAACTTTCAAGTTTACTCAATTCTCATTTTCTTACCCTCTCACAAACATGCATAGTTTTTACGATAGCTGTGATTATTTATTTTGTATTTGATTTAACTGCAGAACTGGATTTTGCTCAACAAGTAGGAGTTGGGCATTTCCATCATGTCTTCTATGAAGGTTGTTTGACAAACTTTGAGATAGGAGAAGAAGGGGAAGAAGCATCAAAGTTATACCCGGATGTGAAATATACACGCATGGATGAATACCTAAAGAAATATCTATAAGTGCACGCATAATTGTCCATTGGATGAATATTAAATCTCTGAAGTTTAGTGCTGAGAATTCTTGAGATTCAAGAAATGTGTATCGAATCTAGCTTGTTTGCAACCATATTACTCTATGGCTTTGCTTTCAATTTGTGTTTGTCAACGAAATAAACTTAACTCATATGTAAAATGTATCAGATTTATGAAAATTTTGTTGATGTTTAGGTAAAAAGGAAAATGTGGTTATTTTTCTCTAAATCAACTATATAAGTATTAGATAAATAAAATTAAGCAGCAAAGAATTATAAATCAGGGGGCAGTTACATGGTCTATGAGGATTTGACTTGGAAACTAGAGGATTCGATGATAATGAGAGAATCAATTAATTCTTTGAGCTTTTCAAAATAGTATAAGTAAAGATAGAATCAATATAACTGTATAATAAAATTGAAACAAATTCTTATATACATATATTCTAGGTTGGGCCACGATGAGATGATAATGAGAGACTTTATCATCTAGTGGTCAGAAAGTTTTTAATCATTAATTTTAGTGGGCCACCATTTTGTTTCAGTTGAACATTATTTGTCTATTTTTCTACGTAGAGATAGAGTTGGAGTCCCTCCTTGTCCCCTCATATATTTTCACTTTATTGGAAAGGTCATAATCAACTTTTAAAGAAAAAAAAAAAAAACAACTCCATTATTAAACACACCAACCGTGGCCGTTTGTTTTTTCAACGTTGCTAACCACAAATCTAATAAGGTATGGAAACGTAATATTTTCATTTATATTTAAATCAAATTATTAATAAACTACTTAATAATGTATTACGGTCCCAACTTTTAATTAGTTAGGTTCTAAGCATTTATTTGCTATTTAGTTAGGATTTAAGTAATTTTGTTAGATGAGGGCATGATATAAGCTGTGATGTCGTCATGACATCAACATGAGGTAAGCCCCCAGTGCCAATTTAATATTCTGTGTACTCATGGAAAAAGGCAATTAAGAAATGAGAATCCATTTATTTGCTTAAACGTCTCGTCTTCTTCCCTATCCCATGGAACCAATCAATTTCGCAGGGTCTATGCCTCCCATGAATGCAAATCAGACTCAAACTGCCCAAATCCAATCCTTGAACCATCCATACTCCGCCCACTAAGGCAAAAACGGCTCACTACACCACCAAATTTAGTTACCCCATACTAATGACTCAACCTACGACTAATAGGACTGTTGGTCAAGATTTGGCTTAGAGAATGTTACTAAGCTAGAGATCCCCCAATGATAACACAATGTTAGATAATAACTTAACAACGTTTAATGTCTCTTTAATTATGAATTTTAACTTTAGATGCAATTGCATAAATACAAATTTTAAATTTATATACAATCCATGAGATGGTAAAAAAGAGTTTGTATTTTGATATCTTGTTATAAATTTACATCTATCTTAAAATTTTAGGATAATAAAAATAATAGATTTTATGTGTAAATATAACTTTTAATAACATCAAGTAATAGTTGACAGATATATGGTTCAGGAGACAAACTATACTACTTGGAACTAAAAAGTTTCAACTTCGGTGCCTAACTCTCCTTCATTCCCGTTTACCTAAAAAAACATCCAACGATAATTTTACACCATTTAAGACACTTGACATGTTTTCACGGCGGACTAGTTTAGGTGGCAGTCATTGGTCGGCTTTCTTGTCCAAGTTCTTTTTACGTTAACAAGTTTCCTATCCTACGTACAAATGGGGGACATGCAACAGCACGTGGAAGACATCTCATGGAGTATACGTCAACTATCCACATAATTCAAGCCGCGTTTGATTTTGAAATCTTGCGTTGAGCAGTGACCTACCGTTAGGTTGTCTGCAACGTCGTATTCTATCACCAACCTTCACAGATGATAACGTTGAAAATAAAATAAGTTCAAATCTTATATATATATATATATATAGATACACACACCATATGTATTTATGTAAAAATCATCTAGAGTTTTATTGCAATTAGGTTTAAGTATTTCATTTCATTGAACGTATAGGTGTCTAGTCCCACATTATCAATATAGAATCATGTTGTGAAGCTTAATTTAATGAATGTCCTTTTCATAAGTTAACTTGTAGGTTGGACAAGAATTTTGTAACATAGTGTTAGAATTCAGACTTCCTTTACACATTTTTGGCATGAGTAAACTTAATACTCACATAATAAGAGTGACACCACGAAATGGTTTGGGATAAACATTAAAAGTATAGTTGTCTAGTTGCATATTTATAAGAAAGGATAATGTGATGAAACTTATATATAATGAATGTTTCCTTTTCACAAGTTAACTTGTAACTTTATAACAATTTCCTTATCCTTGGAAAATATAATTCTTGTCATATCTCCATAATGTTCAGGGTTTAAAGATAATAAAAATGTTACGCTTTATATTACTTAAATATCCTTTATTTGTATAAAAGTATCCTCCTTGTAAAAGAATTTTAAGGAGAAAACAAGCCATCCTCAATCTATTTTTTGCTGAAGCCATTGGAACCCATGTGAAAAGCAGACTTAAGCATATTCCAATTCTGTAGCTTTCGAAGTTTTTTCCAAGCTCAACTTTCCAGCAGTAGAATTATTCAAGGACAAACGTGTTTAGGTATAGTCAAGAAGACAAATTTGTTTTTGTGGGCTCAGCCATTAAACAATCCATTGAATTCCTGGCTTTAAAGTAAGGGATAGTGAATAGATTATTCCAATAACCAATAAAAATAAAAATAAAAATAAAAATAAAAATAAAAAAAGCTTAGTTCAAAGGTTGACTCTTTTGGTCCAAACAAGTTAGTGGAGTTTATGTTTCACACTATGAATTGAATTATTCTCATCTCAAAGAATTAGACAAAAATAAACTTAGATTATAATATCATGTAATGAAATGTATTACTATCACAAAGGCTAACTTGAGAACTAGAAGAACAAATTCATATATACCCAAAAATTTTAACTTATATTTTATTAATATAAGATTAGACATTCACACTCATAATATTTTATAATAAACTTGATTCCTATAATTTCTTTCTCATTATTCTATTTTATTACTTATAGACTCAAAATGAAAAGTTATGTTAGATAATGATTATTTTACATTAGTTATGTCTTTGTCTAACACTCTTGTTATATATAGTGGCCGGCCAACCCCAAAAATTTTAACCCTTATGATTGTCTTATATAGTGCAGAACAGCTCAATCCATTCCCACTTCAACTGCCCTGTTTGGACCAAAAGGATCAATCTCTGAACAATTTTTTTATCTAGTCTTGGGAATTGTTTATTGACTTATCCTTTAAAACGGAGCAAGGAATTCAATGTACTGTGCCCGCCGGTGCCCCTCTGGACCTACAAAGCAAAGTTTTCCGTTGACGTTAACACTATCTTTCTTTGCCCTATGGCCACGTAGAGAGGCGCTAAACCAAAACTAAAAGAAGCTCGATCGGCTCTTGGGGCTGGCTTTATCTCAAAACACCTTCCTAGGGTCGAGTCGATTTTTAAATAAAAATAAATTTCTAATAAGAAATTAGAATCCAAGTTCAGCAACAAAAACAAATATTTTTACAATTAACATAGCGTTAGCTGTAGGAGGAATGTTGAAAATCTATTATCAAGGTTTTATACTTTGTGAAGGAAAATTCATATTGAAAGTTTTCTTTCTAATTAACTTTCAAAATAATAGTGCCTGGAGCATTCTAAATATAGTACGAAGCACAGTTGGCGAAAATCTTTTGAAGCATGGAAGGTCTAGATCCCTATCAGTACATAAATTATTTATTCAATTATTATGGCCCACTGAAAGAGATGAAGCTCTTAAATGCGCAAGAAACAAAGATTCATAAAGTCAAACATAGCGGCTCAGTATGTGATTCGCCTATTTGTAGGTTTACTCTCTCACCAAACTATCATTAAACATACATACAAGGAAGGAAATTTAATAGCAGATAAACTAATCAATTTTGTGTACTTAGGTCGGAATATTGGATGTTGTAAATAGGTTAGGGTTATTATCCCAATCATGTTGGACCACTTACATAAAAGAATAGTTAAGTCTAAATAATTATAGGCCTCTATAAGGTTAAATCATTATGTTGTCTTCTAAATTTTCTTTTTTGCTTTAATTTTTGGATTTACTTTACACGTTATCCTCGTTGTGGTGAGTCTATTTCGTATGATAATGGTTTATACCTTACCCCTTGTATCTCTATCTTATACAATCATTATGTGTAGCCTAGATATTATTTGTTAAATTTGTACCATCCTTATTATTTTAAAAAAGAAAAACATAGCGGCTCGAGACAATAACTTCGTAACTTTTTGCTGTAAATTTTCCTTTAAAATATTTGTTTTTATTTGTGATTGTAATTGGGTGCCCACTTTTGTAGTATGATATTTATTGGACAGTAAACACATAGTGACATAGAATAAGAGTATTTGAAATTACTCCAATAATTGTACGAGTTACGAGGGATCTCAGTTCTAATAATATAATTGGCTGAGGCTAGAAACACCAACCACCGCGTAGCTTTTGCGACGGTTGATCCGAGGTCATCAATCCACGACGAGTCACTATCAAAATAAGCAAATCCGTCCCAAAGCTTCGTTATAAGAGCCCCTGGTTTGGTCACTTCTGGAGCAAACGTAGTCACAGAAAAGGCAATGGCGAAGAGCAACGTTCTCGTCGTTGGGGGTACTGGGTATTTAGGGAGGAGGATTGTCAAGGCAAGCCTTGCCCTTGGCCATATAACCTATGTTCTTCAGCGGCCGGAGATCGGCCTTGACATAGAGAAAGTACAGATGTTACTGTCATTTAAGAAGCAAGGAGCCCGCCTGATCGAAGGCTCGTTTTCCGATCACCGGAGCCTTGTCGACGCCGTAAAACGGGTCGATGTCGTGATCTGCACCATGTCTGGGGTGCACTTCCGATCACACAACCTTTTGATGCAGCTCAAGCTTGTTGAGGCCATCAAAGAAGCAGGAAACGTCAAGGTATGCACAATCTCTTTTATTCTAGTTTCTGTTTCCCTTCTCTGTTCTTTCATTTCCAAGCCATGGTAACTTAGATTATTAGTACTAATTATTTTTATGCAAATTTTTACTATTCATGTCTGTTTAGTCTTTTCTCTTTCACTTTAGTTGCACTAACAAAATTTTCCTTAACTAAAAGTGTTTTCACCTTTAATTAAGATGCAAAATAGCGAAAATTGTTAAATTGAAAATCGTTAAATTGTTGGAGCCTTGAGACTTCTGGGAAGTAGGTCATGATCATATCTCTCTACGCAGTATAATAGTCTTTAAAGTAAATATTTTGAGATCGAATTCTCTCAACTGCATTTTTAACTTAACTTAAATATGTTTTAAAAAAGGTTATTATCTTTTAGTTTAAGCCACAAAACAAAGTTTGGTGAAGATTTTGAATCAAAAAATTATTAATTAATTCTTGAGTTGAAAAAATAAATTCATATTTAAGCATAACTTAAAAAAGTCTGTCACTTTGACGTGAGATAATAGGCTTCAACAACAAAGAAACATACGTTTGAGCGGCAATACTTGTGGGGGCCTTCATCAAAAGCTGTAATTGTGAGAAAAAAATAATTCTTTCCAACCGAACCAAAGCTAGATAGTTCTGGGTTCTGATATGTCTTTGACTAGTTTGTCAGAGATTATTATTGAGATAATCATGATCAGTAAGCCATCTTTAAAACTAACCCTTTTCTCTCTTTCTAATTTTGTAATTATTACACTCTTTCTTTAGTAATTAACTTAAGCATCACCAGTTATTAGCCGTGACGCACTCATAAATTGTGTTTTCAAATAAAAGAAATTTAGTCTAGGTTAAGTGTCTGATCACTTTAGATTTAAATATAGCCAATGTGTTGCTTATTGGTGGGTAATCATTATATAATCCAAAAAGCGCCGACCCCTCCCTAAAAGCAATACCACTATCTTCTCTAGTAATTACCTCAAATATCGCTATTTTTTTTATTCGAACATAATAATACTTTCTTTTTTTTGGTAGCAAAAGTTGTCGAAGAAATTGCTCAATGCGTGGCATGTGAGGGTTTGATTATTATACAAGACAAACATGCCAATCCATCTTAACGATGTAACCCATTTTTTTTCCTAATATGCTTTAACTTTATTTAGCTTATTTACTTATTTATTGGCTATAGCACGCTAGTTTGTTACCTTTTATTCAAACTTTTGTACTCCATCCCGACAAAAAATTTTAAAATATGGATGTCTTAAAACGGACACTATCCTTCATATGACGCATCAATTTTTCTATACCTAATTAAAAGTTCAAAGACAATCTGTTTTACTTTATTGATATGTTATTGGGTTAGGTGTGATCAGTTTTCATCTCACAATGTAGAGTTTTTGGGTTTTAAGTTACTATCTTCAATGATTGGTAAGGCCTCATGATAATGCTTCAAACGCAAGAAATCTTCAACTTTGATATGACACGAGTTAATAGACCTAGACTCGCTTTTTACTGACATTGTCATCATGACAATATATCAACACTGTTGGTAAGGAAATCTAGGATTAGGACGGGGTTGAGGTTGCTTTGACTACAAAATGAGAGAAGGTGAAGAATGAGTTTACAAAAGATCATAAGAAAAGTTTTTTATTTTTTGTTTTTTTAGCTTTTAATAACCGACACCTTCATGCACACACCTGACGTCAAACCTCCCACCTAACATTCTGTATCCCTTGCTAACTTATCATTAACCATTAAGGTTCAGGACGTGCTCATCTGATGTTACAATTTTATGCAGCGTTTTCTACCATCGGAGTTTGGTATGGACCCGGCACGAATGGGAAATGCTCTTGAACCTGGAAGAGTGACATTTGATGAGAAAATGATAGTGAGAAAAGCAATAGAGGATGCTAAAATCCCCTACACTTATGTATCTGGTGCCTGTTTTGCGGGTTACTTTGTTGGCAACCTTTGTCAGATGGGAACCCTTCTTCCTCCACGAGAGAAGGTGCATATATATGGAGATGGCAACGCAAAAGGTAATGAAGGAAAAGAATATGATACTTACATTTTTTGATTTAGAGAATGAAATGCAATTTTGATATGAATTCATGTTGTACTACTTGCTGCAGTGGCTTTTATGGATGAAGATGACATTGCAACATACACAATCAAGGCAGTGGATGACCCTCGTACCTTAAACAAAACAATCTACCTCCGGCCACATGAAAACATTCTCTCCCAAAGAGAATTAGTTGAGAAATGGGAAAGGCTTGTTGGAAAGAAACTAGAAAAGATCACAATTTCAGCAGAGGACTTCCTTACCTCCATGAAAGGTAAAATGAGAAGAATACACTCGAGATTGCTCTCTCATATTATTCACCTATCAAACACATGCATCACTCGTATGATAACTGTGCTTGTTTATTTTGTATTTGATTTAACCGCAGCATTGGATTTTGCTCAACAAGTAGGAGTTGGGCATTTCTATCACATCTTCTATGAAGGCTGTTTGACAAATTTTGAGATTGGGGAAGAGGGAGAAGAAGCTTCAAAGCTATATCCAGATGTGAAATACACACTCATGAATGAATACCTAAAGATATATCTATAAGTGCATCAACAATTTTCCATTGGATGAATACTAAATCTTTGAAGTTTAGTATTGAGAACTCTCAAGGAAAGTGTGTCAAATGCAGCTTGTTTGTAACAATATTACTCTATGGGTTTGCTTTAGATTGTGTTTGTCAAATAAAAAAGCTTAATTCATAGTAAAAACTAGTAATTAAGGTTTTTGTTTTCCCTGGAGTTGCCTTAATTCAAATTTTCTATAAAGAAAATTACTCTAGTTTGTTATTCACATTCACTATTGCCAAAAACTTATTATGATTTAATTTTGGATTTATAAACGTCTGATATCTTCAAGGCATTTCTTGTTCATAAGCATATCCAAGTATAGTTGGTCCAAGATTATGCCGTCATTGTCATTCGTTAAACATATTGAACAGCAAATAACGCTTTAGCTTTAGAATATGAATAGACTCCAGGAGAAAGCTTCCTAAGGAAGGCAAAGTGGATGATATAGACAACATGAACAAGTGGATCAAGAAAGGTACAGTATCTCTTGCACATAAAGATTCACCAATAACCGAAAGCTGAATTATTGATACGGATTTTGGCCGGATTTTGACCAAAACTCTAGGGCAACGCGAACATGACCCTACCAAACTTTTCAAATTTCTTGAAATTGATTCCATTAAGGTGTTTTGAAACGCAATACATCACTTCATGGTGTCTAATATGGTGACATGATTAGATGTTGGTGATTAGAGGGATATTCGGAAAAGGGTATCCATTTCTAAATGTTATGTATTTAGACAACATCTTTTTTGGCCCTTGTTTTCAAATGATGATCCGATTTTTTTTTTTTAATTTTCTATTAGGATGGTGTGAGGGGATTTAAGGGATTTATTGATAACAAGGAAAGCTCAAACCTAGCCTACCATGTGGTAAAGCTCCTAGATGCCACTAAACTGTTAGGGCTCATGAATTAATTTCAAGAAATTTGAATCAATTAACCCAAGTGAAGACCCTAGTACCTTACATTCTTCAATCTACTTACTTTTGGAATCCCTAGCTACACATTTGGATCATTGAAGAATGGGAGGGACTAGGGTCATCGCTTGTGCTAAAGTTTATAGATTTCATCCATTAGTGACTTCAACATGAATCTTTAGTTGATGGATAAGAAAAAAAAAAATCAGGTTGTGAGCATGTATTGTTTGAGGAAATTTAATTGTTGGGTTATGATATACCCTATCTAATTTTTTAATTTCAATTATGAATTATATGTTTTCCAAAAAAAATTTGGATTTAAAAAAATACCTAAATACGATATTTGAAGTTATAGAACGTATGTTAGAAATGAATGATTGTTTGGATACATCTATGTTTCTAGAATTTAAGCTCGACTCATATGGTTTCGGAGGTATTGAGAATCATGAGTTTCTATGTGAATTCAATCGTTGTTACAAGAAGCTAAAAAGATGTTTTTAAAATGTAAATAGTCATTTCGAATTGTTCAAGTAAACATACAATATTATTGAATGAAATAAAGTATACTAAAATAAAGAACACTCCAATTAAGATAATAACCAAATTTCAAACATTAAAATTGTTCATAAATTGGAGATGGTTAAACATAAAAAGAGAATATCAAACTGAGATGCTGGCATTACAAGACAATTATTGTTTTGTAACACTGAGTATAAGTAAAAATCAAGAGATATAACAGAAGAAAACATGTATATCGTATGATTTAGGGAGCAATAAAACGGCCTACTAACTCTATGCATGAATGATGAAAATGTTGAAAGAGTATTCAGTACTCAGGAAGCAATACAACCACGGAAGTTCAAGAGACAAGTAAGAATCTTTCTCATAATTTGAAGTGTTAGCAACTTCAAGACATCCCTAGAGAAAAACAAAACAAAAGAGGTATTCATCAGTGAAGGTGTATTATACATCCAGTGTTCTCGCTTACATTTGTTAAAGCTCAACGCATACATATATAAGCAGGCAGAAAAAGGTGAGTATTTTGTCATCAAATCAAGTGTAAGACATCATATACTTGGTTCTCTATCTCCTAAAAGGAAGCATTTTGGATTCAAACTCAGGTCCATTTGCAGCAACAAAGTCGCAGTTGCCTCTTGTATTCAAGTCGAACTGTATCAAATTCCCCTCGAGCTTCATACCTTTATTGTCTTCCCCACCTCCTCTCTCTGGATAAAGCTGGATGGCTGAACAATTAGCCTTTCTTTGAAGATCATTGGACTCCTGCAGGTTTTGTCTTCTGTCTCCTTCATTAATGTTCTCCATGAGGCTCGATAAAGCCACATTGAAGTCTGTTAATTGGGCTTTTGTTGCTTCTACACTACCAGGGCCGTTCATGTCAAGGGAAAGACTCTTTCGAGCTTTCTCTAATATGGCTTGCAAGTACTTCCCTTGCGCTTCTATTCTCATCTGCAGCTTCCTCTGTACCTGTTGATGGGAATGAGTTCAACAACAACGAATAATGCAATTTTCACAGCAAAATTTGTGACACTTGAGGGCTATGGTATACCTCAAGCTGCTCTTGTAATCTTTTCTGAACTTCAAGCTGACATTGGAGCGCTTCTGCAATTGGGATTTCCCTGTTTCATATGCAGAATTACTTTGTGTGAAGGTGGTGCAAATAAAAGAGCACGAAGCTAAAACGACACTAGTCTAAAATCAAAACTCACTCATTGCTGTCCAAAATCAATCGCTAAGAAACTTCTTCATTTTTTCTTTTTCTTTTTTTTCCCCCTCCTTCACATTCACCAAGTCTAAATTTCAAGAGCTCTTATAGTGTGAGTTGTTTTAATGAATTAAAACGTTCTAGATTTTGTTTTGTGTAAAGTTCTTTCATAAACGATTTGCATAACATACATGATTTATTATGGGTGAAAAAAGAAAAAGAAAAAAGGGAAATCCAAAAGGGAGCTTTGGGGATAAAACCACAAATAAGAAATTTTGCCATTAAGTGAATGACTAGCAAAGACTTCTTTACAATTTATGAAATACTAATCATATTTAGGCTAATACCTTATCATAACTAGTGAACGTTAAAACTGAAGCTTAGCATCTACGCTATACTTTTATTTCTACCCATCCTATAATATGATTAACTTTTAAATTGTCATAATTGATCGTATCTAGACATCTATTTTATCGTTAATATTATATTTTGATGCCCTAGCGTCATACGGTATTGCCCAATATCATCTCAAAAAGACAAGTTAGTGCTATTTAGAAATTCTAGAATGAGTTAGAAAACTATGAGAGTTATGGTGTTTTCTAATTTAAATGTCAATAGTAAAGAAGCTATTGTGGTCTTTGTTTTAGATTGGCACTTTCACTTTCTCTTGTTCTGTTGTCACTTTGATGGCTAACACTAAAATTAGCCAGGATTTTCTAACAGCTTAACATTTACAAAGTGAAAATTAGCATTTTTCAATGTGCTCTTGAAAGATTGGTACATAGTTTTCCCTTTATTGTACACAGAGGCAATCCAAAACATGGGCCTTGGTTCCCATTATGAATTCCACCTAATTTTAGATTATATGTACCAAACAAGTTCCCAGTTATGTCTAATGAAGATAAAATTAGCATTTTGATTAATTAACAAAAGCTAGATTTATGGTTTCACATACCCTTTTTCGTTGTCACCTCTTGAAGAATTGGAGCTGGTCCCCGAGGAATGAGTGCCGAATTGTACATATGTGCTACCTAAAATTTAGAAATGGCAACGTGTAACTATAGAGAATCTTAAAGCACAAATTGAAAAGGGCAAAAAATAAAAAAATAAAAGTACCCAGCATGAGGCTAATTTTATTTAAATATTTTATATGCAGACAAAATTATTGCCTTAACATTTTAAATTAATTAATTTTTTGTAAAAATATTGTGAATTTCAAGGCGCTCACCATTGATCTCTTTGGCTTGTTCTGCCGTACATCTTCGTGATTGCTGTCCAAGCCTGTACTTCTGCAGAATGATTACCATGTCATGTTCCACAAAACAGGATTGTAAATTAGATTTGCAGAAGCAAAGTTCTTTCTCTTCTAGTTATTCTTATAAAGCTTCGATTTACCTGCAAATGACTCTTCAAATGATACAATGTCAACCCCTTCATGCCCATCAGTCTCAACACAGACTTAGGAGTTGCTTCTGAAAAAAAAAGAAGAACTCGTTAAATTAACCAAAAGAAAGTGGAAACCACTCGACTTCAATCTAGTGATTTTCAGTAACAGTCCAGTCAAATAACCAAATGCATTCAATATCATAGTAAACAATTCCATCACAACATCCATTCAAAGAGGTAAAAAGTTTAATGCACAAAAGAAGAAAAGAATATGTTGGGTTATTCTGTCAATTAACTTAAATGGTCAACAAGCATTTAACTTAATTGGAAATAAGCACTGTCTGAAACTTCTTGGTCTCAAGTTTAACATCTAAAAGTGTGAGTTTGAATACATGTCTTAGAAAGGAGATGAGTGATCCAAATAATGCCATACTGATCCTTGATTCTGGATATGGAACCTAAAACGAAGAAAGAAACTAAAAGCAAAGAGTTGACATTGGCCTGTTTGAATCCTTTACTCTCTGTCGAACCAGATTACTTGCAATCCAGAATCAAGAACAAGAGCACGAAATCCAGAAACAGAAGATCAAGCAGAGAACAGAAGGCACCGGAGTTGTTTCAGAAGAAGAACTTACTGTCAGGGCCGCCGAGCTTGGTGACAGCATCGACAAACCGGTCATGGAGATCAGCCGTCCACCGGAGCCGGGGCTTGGGGTCTCTCGTCATCACCACCCGATTATCGTACTGAAAGCTTCCTCCGCTTCCACCGCCACCACCACCACCAACGTAATTTCTCTCCATCATGATCGACCACGCAATCCAAAGCGACCCAAGCAGGCCAAAGCAGTGAACCCAATTCTTTTCTTCCGAAAGCGAATTCGAATTCCAGCTTCTTTTCTCTTTTTCTTTTTCTCTTTGTTGGGTTTTTCTAGCAGATTGGTCCCATTGACTTTAACGAGAAAGGAGAGGTCCCAGAAGCGGAAAGATGACAGAGATGTGTAAGCACGAAGCTATATTATTCTACGTGAGTGATTAGCTTCCTCACCTTCGTTGCACAAACGAGTGCTTCGTTTCAACAGCTATTTATTACCCAAACGCTACCATTTTTATAATCATCACCGAACATGTAGAGGAAAGCTCGGCGACGAATCTCAAGCGACATGACAGCGTTGCATGCGGAGTAGAATATGTTGGAGAACGTTGTCCTCTGCTCCAACCCACTTTGTTACCACCGAATCCAGACCGTCCGATCCAACTCTCTCCCAATAGTTTGACATGAACTTTTGTACATTATACCTTTTACAATGAGTGTTATTGGATTCAAGATTACCCATATAAGACATATCATATGATTATGATTTAAATTCTGACTCAAAAACTAAAACAATTTTTTTAGTTTGACATAAACTTTCAATCTAACACCAAGTGTTATTAGACTCAAAATCACATATATGAGAATATATTCAACTTAAGTTCCAATAATATGAATAGTTTGGTGGTAGCATATATGGTGAGCCGATTCAACATGAGATATGATATTATAAAAAGTGGGTCTATCTCTCCAAAAGGCCTTATAAGGAATAAAAATATCACTACTAATAAAATCATTAATATGACCATAGAAAACCAATATAGAACAATCTCCAACATATACCATGTAATGAAGACCCAAATCCAAATACCACCCAAAGACAAAATATGTCTACTGATCAAACGGTAGGGGATGCCGGTGGGACGCATAGTTGGGTGCAGGGAGATACAAGAAAGGAAGAAGAATCTGGTGCCACGTAGATGCCAGCGTGGAATATTCGCCGGCGAACAAGCGGAATAGAATATTCGGGGAGTGATGTGGCACGTAGCAAAAGGTTATATCCGCATGTGGGGAGGAGGACACGTTTCAGAAATTCCGCAAGCAACGGGGGTTTGGAGGTGACGGCAGAATATTCCCTCCGGCCTCGACGAAAGGCATCAAGTGGGGCTGCTGGCTCTCTCTTTCCCTGTTGCTCGGATTTATCCAATTCTTAGATTTTGTAATGGATTTGTTTATGGATTTTCGAATATGTTAAGCACTAAAGAAGAGTGAGATGTCTATGGGAGCACACAGAAAGCGAATCTTTCAAGGTCACGGAATTTTGCATGAACTTTGTCTTTTTGTTTTTAGTAACTTAGTCTAGACTTTGTTTTTGTTCTCAGGCATAATGGTTATGCCAGGCATCTATGCATTTACTTTTCCATTCAGGAAGGGGAATATGAGTGAGAGTGAAAGGTATAGCTCTTTGGGTCTGAAAATTCACTCCTAGAACTTGCCTATTTTTGATAGCTTAGAGGTCTGTACAAGTTGAGATGTGACCAAACTTTTTTTCTTTCTTTATTAGGTAAAGGAGAGGGAAGAGTAGAAATTCCCTTGTAGCTCCAACTGAGCTATTAAACAGGCGATTAACCAACCTTATTAGCGACTAATTAACATTTCTTGATTTTATCTTATTCCTAACTCTAATCATTTTCATGGTAGTGATTTTAGCTATTGATACAAGGATTGAGATTCCTAAAGTTCTTGGGAGGTTGGTTCTAAAGGAAAATTTTGGAACTTCTAGGTTTTGGAAACCAAGTTTATATTTTATGATGGGGGTAGGCTAAGAAGGAAATCCGTTTGATTGCTAAGATAGTGTGAGAAAAGAAAAGAGAAAGTAAGAAGAAAATGCGGGCAACGTGAAATGGTGGTTGGTGGCAATTAAGGAACTAGGATGAAGTCGATGAGTTGAATGAGAAAACCAAGGATTAGGTAGGATTTTTCAAACATTATTTTTGACTTATACAAAAAATTTAATGATGTGATGTGATTTCAAGCATTCATTTTAATTAAACAATGAGGATTTGATGATTAGTGAGCTTTACACTGCTTAATCCTAGCTGCAATTCCTACCTACCCCTCTAGGACTTAAATCTCTCTCATCTGTCGCATTCATTGTATAATCCTATGTTTCTCCAATAATTTGAATCTAGTCTTTTAACATCAACATTGATGCAAGTTATGGATCTTTAGTTCCCTTCAAAAGTTGCTTTCAGAACTTGATATGCTACCAACCTCTTTTTCTTTCATTTTTTTTTCTTTTACTTATACACCTATTTACGCAACCTTGGGATGTCAAACTTAGACCAAGAAATCTCAACAGCCTTACTTACCACTAAACCAGGTTCTTTTTGACTATACTACGAACTCATTATTGAATATCTCTTGTTGTCTCTAACCCATAAGCTAATATTGCCTAAGTATGCCCATTTTATTGCAATTTTTTACACTTACATTGCTCCTTATTATAATAATTAAATGGTATAGAGCAGGAATGTACTGCATGAATACGTTATAAGGTTCGCATTAAATGCGTACTCGTTGGAATGACTTATAAGGATGATTCACATATATGACTTGCATGTTTCTAGTGAAAAATAATATCATAGATAATCTTGTAACCCATTTGTTGTAAGAACATCAAAGCATAATATGAACTTTAATGAGAATGTTAAAAATTTTAGGCAGAAAGGATTTTAATGCCTAGATGATGTGGATCATAAAGTCATTCTGTGGACAATTCTTGATTTTAAGTTGGATACCAACGAGGTGAAATCAAATTTTATGATTCAATTTCACAAAGGGGATTTTGAGGTATGGAATGTCAAATTCAAGATTTAGGTCCTAAAAGACCAATAGCCAATACTTTTTATGATCAACTGTGAGAACCTAACTAGAATGTTAAGGACTTTAACATACTACCACAATTGTGATTAATATCTTCCCTAGATTGTTATAGGGTCATTTGCGGATATTGGGTAAGACAACTATTGAGACCCAGTTACCATGGCTAGCATTTCCCCAAGTGGCGATAAAGTGTCCACTTTTCTTTTGGGCAAATTAAAAAAAAAAATGACCTTTTGGGTTTGGACGTCTATCAATGAACGAATATCTTACAAAAATTATCTTAGAGATCATCATAACATCAAATCTATTGTTCTATGGAGATGCTGAACACTTTTCTTATGCTCCTTGAAGTTTACAATTCTGTCATCGAATAGAAGATTATAGCTCTACAACAAATAAATTGGTTATCCAAAAACAACCTTAGCGCTCTCGGTGCTATTGATCCACCCACCATTTGACTATTTGACATGTACAACCTCTTGCTAACTTACACGAAAAGGGCTTTAAAAAAATAATAATAATAATTCTTGGTCATACCGGACAACCCTTGAAATCTTTTCCTAAGACACTTCCGTCCAAATCTCCTCTTATGAATACCAATTGAATGTTGCTTCTCCTGCTGTAACTAGCTTTTTTTATTTCATTATGTATATAAAATAAAAATCTTATATCAAAGTGTGATACCTTATGATAAGGCTTAAATAAAAGAAATGTTTTCCAAATTCTTAAACTGACTTTTAAGTTAATCTTTTATACCTTCTTATACATCAGCTTTTTTTTTATTGGTTATCCGTAATTTGCCAGGGCGGCCATCCAATGTCGAATACTTCCCCTGACAGGAAAAAGCACCAGAAGAGGACAGAATAAGGAAAAGGAATGAACACAGTAATTGGATGTGATATGAAAGTGATAATGGATGCAACAATAAGAAGACAAGATGCCCTCGATTCGGTTCAGGTCCTCTCCTTTTTCATCGACCAATCTTTCAATCCAATCATCAACCTGGGTCATCAGCTACCAAGATAAAAGAAAGGAACGAGAAACCTAACATTAAAGAAAAGTAAACCTAAATCTTAAAGCAAATGCTGCTGCAGTACAGATCTCTTTGTGGGGAATCCAGTGTTGGGGTTGATACGATCACAGAGCTTCCAACACTTGTTTATAGGGAACATGATGCGATTCAGTCCAACAACAAAGGTGGAGATTGACAAACACTAGGATGCGATTCAGTTCGTAAGTGAATTTATTTACTGTTGGTCGTTTGAACTTTCAGATGCCAACACTTGCTACCAATAAACAAAGAGTAATTTGGCAGTAACACCAATGGTCATTGACATGGCTAGAAGCCTACTCTAGGCTTTCTTTTGATGGCAAACATAGAATAAAGGCACCTCAAAAGACTCCACAAAGAACTCAAAATTTTTGCTGTTAAAATGTTAAGAAATGTAATCCTATACTATAGAGATAGCATCCTTAATATTATTTAAATATGAATTATTTCCTTAGCTCATTAACTAGTCTTTTGGTTAAACTTTCAACCTTTTCACATAACATCTAAGTCCAAGATGAGACCTACTCTAAACCTCATTCAACTTATGCTATTACAATAAGCAAGAATATTGAAAAATGTAGTTCAATAGGATTCTTTGATAGTATTTAAACTATTGCTCTTAACTTATAAGCTAGCTTCTAGATTAAACTTTGAATATAAAAGAAATCTCAAGTATGGTTGTTTCTCCATAAAGTAGGAATTCGGAGCTACACTTTAATACCCTTGGAAGCTGACATACTAATTGTAACTCAATTCCAAGCTGCCCCATTTGATTTTACCTGTGAAATGATAGAACAGATAAATGATAGAACTTCAACGCGACATGAAATGGGGTGACAAACCAGAGCTCCGATCTCTTCTCCTTTTCTTTTTCCTTTCTTTTTTTTCCTTAACTTTTGTTTTATTTTTTAACCATCTTTATTGTGTATTTATGAACCAAAAGCGTTAAGTTCTATGAATGATGGTACTCTAAGATCACACGTGAACAAACTACAGATGGAGGAAGGCGAGGGTATGCCCCAATGAATATTGAATCCTTGGAGGCCAATTGCTTGCAAGGAGGAATCTCCACATAGGCTTCTTGCATTAAGCTCATTGGAGTGTGTCTTTGTTAAACCAAGTTATATTCTATTATCACCCTATTCTATAGAAAGCATTGATATTTGGAGTGATTCATGTTCCTCATCTGAAGATTTACTGCCTTATAAATTGAGAGAGTAAGAAGAAATAAGGGTAAGAAATGTGGGTGCTTTAGGAAAAGAACAAAAAAGTGTTTGTGTCATCTGCTCGAGACTGTGGTCACTAAGTTGTGTGGATCCCATTGGTTGAATGATGATAGTGTAAAAGCTCTTGAACTGTTAACACACACAAAGCTTTCTGTCAATGTCACGTCAGCAATAATATCTATTTCGTGATTTGTTTTGTTTTTGTACAAATTGATATTAATTAGGCTAGGATTTTTATTCTAATTAGGTTAGACAACCAATGTTTCTGGTCGAGAGAAGACAGTGTTTCTAGTCGAGGTTTTCAGTTCTAGTCTCGGCTCTTGAGCTTTGGATTCTTTGGGTCCATTGAACGTGGCAGGAGGTGGTCTACGGGATCACATCCCACCGAGAATATAACAGGGTCACGCCTGTTATTCAATTCTTTCGGTGCCAGTAAAATATAATCTTAATAATAAGATAATAGCTTCTTGTCTGCAATTTGGGTGACCAAATGTTGCACCACCAGCGTGAACACGAGTCCGCCATGATTGCTTTACACTTCAAGGTGCAGAGTTGACTGAACATGGCCTTCCTTGTCTTCCAGTTCCTTTTATGCAAAGGAAACATATCTTGATTCCCCACCATTATTTCTGGAACGCTTCTTTGGCACTCATTCACTCACCATCAAGAAATGGCAGGAATTCTCTTTGGGCACTCTGACTGCCAAATACATCAAAATGCTGGAAGCTTGAATACGATTTTAATGGCCTTTACTGTGCTTCTGGTGTGGAGGAGCAACGGGTTGTGAATCCTGCAGTTGAAGATTGACTTGCTGTCTTTCCATTGAAGTTATGCGGCAAGAAATGAAGATCCAGGATGAGAAGGAAGAAGAGTTACGCATATTCTCCAAAACAGATTGGTTTTGGTCTTAAAATAGGCGAGAGAAGATTAAGGAGATTAAAGAGAGATTAGATGCCATTGAAGCCGATAGGGAGTTCCCCTTTGAGAAGCGCCCTGACAAGCCACGGATCAGCTATAGAAAGTGGAATAATACTCATTGTTATGTACGTTCAGAAGAAGTTATTGGTCAAAAGGAAGAAAAGAAGGGAATTGTAGGACTTCTAATGGACTTCCACTTGCAAGGCTCATATTCAATGATCCAAAAATTGAAAGACATTTTGACCTAGAGATGTGGGTATGCGTCTTTGATTCATTTGAACTGAAAAAATATATATAAATAAATAAAATTGTTGAAAAAATCTTAGAATCCGGGACAAGGATGAACTAGAAACTTTTGAATGATATGCGGAACAAGAACCACAAACATTGGTCTCAATTGAAAGAATATTGATGGCTGGCGGAAGAGGTAGCTAAATATTGGTGACTACAAGTAGTAATTAAGGTTGTGAAGATGGTGCATCCAAAAGAATCATATTGTTTAAAGAGTTTGGAGGATGACACGCCATGGGATTTATTTGACAATAGCTTTTTCCGGATGGGAAAGGATCAAAGAATTCAAGATCCATAAGGAAAATGGGGAAGAAGATCTTAAAAACTATGCAGGTGACTCATAGCCTTGAAAAGAGGGGGAGTATTGTTATACATTAAAAATCCAGAAAAAAAATGTTAGGATTTTATTGACAATGAACTTTCAAAACTCCCTCAAAGTGAAACTGATATTTACTAAACTTCCTTCATTTTCAAAGTATTACTTTGCATATTATAATTTGTTTCCCAATTATGATAAATTAAAAATAAATAACCTTTGGATAGCACAAAGGTTTGTTTAGTCATCATAGAAAATCAATATTTAAAAGATGTTGGCTAGGTGTATCTTATGAATGTAATTTGGAAATCATTTTTTCATAGTTTAGATGGATAAGTTCAGTAATATAGCTGGACACAAAATGCATGATCTTGTGCATAAACTCATTATATCAATAGTGGACCACTAATCACCTCAATGTACTATAGGGACAAAAGTTTTAAGAGAAGACCTTATCATTTATCAATTTATAATGACATAAATTTTTATTAGATGAGGTATGTAAAATATGAAAATTTCTTTGCATGGCTTTTAAATGTATGATTGACTGTGAATTCATTTTTTCAAACTTTAAGCTCCTACATGCAATGGATTTAAGTAACTATGAGCTTCAATGAGTATCAAATTTTAACAATTAATTGAAGCATCTAAGATTTTTTTATCTTTCTACAAACTCCAAAATCAAGAAGTTGCATATATGCTATAACTTAATTACAAAATTTATAAACTCTAAACTCTATGATTGTCAATCACTTTAAGAATTGTCAAGAGACATTAGAAAGTTAGCCAACCTTACTTTTCTTGAGCTTGAATATTATCAGTTAGGCTATATGCCATATGGATTAGGCAATTGACTAATCTTCAAACATAGACAAGATTTTTCAATCAATTTGGGTTTCTCTCTCTAGGCATAATAGTGGACTAATTGAATGAAGTGGAATAAAAAATCAAAGAGGAAAGCTATGCATTGATAATCTAAGTCATGTTATATGTGTCTCATGATAATATAAGTCTGTCAATTTAAGTTAAAAACCCCATCTTTATTCTTGGGAATTAAATTAAATTTATGAATTTAAATGTTGATGATTCTGATGATGAGATGTCATTAGAAGGTTGACAACCGCATCGAAGTCCAAAACACCTCACCCCATCAGGGATCAAGTCTTCCTTGTTGGCTTTTGTCACTCACAAGTCTTGGAGAATTGATATTGAACACTCATAATAGATATTAATATGCACCTTTATTGTTTCAATTGCCTTTTTTCAAGCAACTTAAGCTTCCATATACGCGAATGCTATGGAATACATATCAAAATATAAATGAGTTCTCCTTCTCTTCACCATCACCAATAGCGTTGTTCCCAACATTGAAGGAATTCAAAACTCAATAAATGCCAAAATCTAAAGGTGTGGTAGAGGAAGAGAGATTCTTCTGTGAAGGTTGATGATGACATTTCAATAGAAATCATGATGGTAACATCTATGTTAAAGCATTGTTTACTCCCTTCACTTTCTTGTCTTTTAGAATTATGCGTCCAATGTGGTTTTCTATTGACTTCAATGCCAATATTTCTACATCTTGAAAAAGAGTTGCACCTAGAATATGTTATCTAGAAGCCATTCCAATAGACAATGGTGGAAAATATGCCAACAACTGTCGCCTCTTCTATAGTTGGCATATTTTAGTTGCCTCTTCTGTGATACATCAAATATAATAAATATGCCAACAATTTTACTCATTATTTTATCTTGACGAATCACAGAAATTAAGTACCAACTTTTCTCACCTTCATTTTCTTCGTTTTTTATCTTCTAGTGTTAATTTCAAATGCAAAAGTGGCTAACGCAATTGAAGTACCAAAGAAACAAGAGAAAAGGATTGACCCAGGATTGACCCAGGATTGATGCACATCCATATATTCAGCCAACCATGCATCTTTACCTATCCTAATTCTTTATAGAAATTTGAAGTGCATAATTCAACCTTACCTTTCTTGTCTTTCCTCTCTGAATATTTCTTGGTCGGTAAATTTCTGGTTTACAAGCAACAGAACCAGTGGAAGTACTCCAAGAAACAGAAGACACATTCAAAACTTATCCCAACAGTTTTTGCAACAAGACAACAACTTAAAGGTGATTACTATATCTTCCTTCGTATTATTCCACAGCCCAACGTGGAATATTCGCCACAGAACATGGGGAATAGCTAAAGGTCGGCTACAAAGCGGGTTTTGGAGGGGACAACAAAAGATTCCCTTGGCCTTATGGAAAGGGATCGATGTGGGACTGCTGGCCTAGAAATGTAACACGGCAAATCTTGATACAGCTTAAGTTTTGTCTTCTTTGCTTTTTGTAAGTTGGCCTAGAGTTCCTTTTTGTTCTTTTCCTTCCCCACAGCCTAATGGTTGTGTACAGGTATCCGTGGATTTCTATAGAATATATGTAATCTTAATATAGCTTTAAGTTGTCTTCTTTGTTTTTAGTTCAGTTGGCCTATTGGTTCTGTCCAAGCATCTATGGATTGCTATAGAATATATGTAATATTAACATAGTGTTTTGTCTTCTTTGTTTTTAGTATGTTAGCCTTTAGTTCTTTTTTGTTCTTTTCCTCCATGGCCTAATGGTTCTTTCCAAAATCTATGGATTTCTGTAGAACAAAAGGGTAATGTTTTGGCCTGATCCGGATGGTGTTAACGATGATCACACAAGAGAAGAACATTAAGAAAATGGGTTTCAAAATATTGGTTAAAACTCAACATACTATTCCCCCATGCCACTGTTTAGCGAAATGTCAGCTTGGAACTTACAATTCTACCCTAAACAAGCTGTTTAAAGAAAAAGGGGAATAAAAAATTAAAAAAAAAAAAAAATGGGAAAAGTGCTCTCAAGTGGCAAACCAAAATGAAGCTAAGATATCCACTGCTACCACCTAAGAAACACAACCAATAGATTTTGGCATGCAAAAGACAGTAAAAAGCACTTGTCAAGCTGAATTCCTTCTGCTGAATGTTTAGTCTATTTACATGACCATTAGCAATTGTCTTTAGAAGCAGTACTGAAATGGTGTTAACCTTCTGCGGCTCTGGAGACTTTCATATGATATGTAAGTCACGAAACAGAAGCCATATCAGATTGGCAACGGCTGACATATAACAAGAGAGGGAGGAAGAGAGGGTGGGAGAGAGGGTACAGTTGTTTGAGGTTTATCAACAGTCCTCTTCAATACCAGAGATGTCTAAATTCTCTATAGTTTGGCATCTGAAAATGCACAAAGTACTATATACATGAGATGGAAGCTCTGTCCGAAAATACCATTTTACTTGCCAGAAAGACAAATGATTGACGCACTTATGGAACTTAGTGCCATTATTCGCCCATCATTTGAATATTTGACACGAACCATCTCTTGCTCACTAACCCTAAAAAGGAGGGAAAAAAATAAGAAAAATAAACTCTTGGTCACACTAGACAACCTTTGAACCCTTTTCTTAGGGCAGCTTCGTCTAAATTTCTCCCTATGAAGACCAGTTTGCTAATTCTCTTCTCATTGGGTTCCCAAGTTTTTCCTGGGCAGCCATCCAATGTGGAATGCACCCCCTGAAAGGAAACAGCATCACAGGAGGACAGAATTAGGAAATGAAACTAACAGTTTAATCAACACATTGACAGACGTGATATCAAAATGATATTTAAAGAAACACTAGGAGGAGGAAATACATGCCTGAAAAACATAACGTTGATCATAACCACTAACAGACAAGATGCCCTTCATTCTGTACAAGTCCTCTCCTTTTTCATCAATCAATCTTTCAAGCCAATCATCAACCTGAGACAGGAGCAACCAATAACAAAAATAAGAAACAAGAACTGTAACATTAAACATGACATGCAACGACAAACTATAGCTGCCATCTCTTGGCTTTTCTTTACTTTTTGTTCTTTTTCCTTTTATTGGTTATAAACGAACCAAAGCCTTGACTTCTATGAATGTTGAATACTCTGAATCACTTGAGCAAACTACACATCAAGGAAGGCAAGATGAGGATGCGCCCAAATGAATATCCTCTAGATATGTTGAATCTTAGGATGCCTATTGCTTGCAGGGAGGGATCTCTAAGATCAAGATACCCTCGCGATGCCTCTCCACACCAGGCTTCTTGCCTTTACTTCAACTATTGACCTGACCTTGCGGCGTCTCTGTTATGTCACACCTCTGTAAATAGGGTAACATAGCACTATGGAGTTTTATCTCACTTCATATGTTTATGTACTAAGATAGCCCTTTCGAGTCCTCTGTAAATAGGTTAACATAGCACTATGGAGTTTTATGTCACTTCATATGTTTATGTACTAAGATAGCCCTTTCAAGTGCATCATATTGCACCAATGGAAATGGAAACACTATTTCAACGAACAATTTGCATATGGGCACAAGAAGGGCTTGAAGAGACAAAGAGCATTAGAAGCCTCCCAAACCAAGCTAGTTACCAAAATTTTCTGTTCATATTACTCCAGACGGCTTGGAGGTTTGATGTTCTAGCCAAATGGATTTTAGGACTTCAGGTTTCCACAGAGGTTGTGTTATGACACATATAATAGAAAACACAACCAAAAGAAATTCGAAGTAAAATGAGAACTTGTATTACCTCATCAAGGTCGAGTGTTCCCTCATGAACAATACTGACACTGGAAACAGCAGAATCGTGTTTATGATCATGATGATGCCCTTCGTGGTGCCCTGCAATATTCAAACAAAATGACATCAGAGTTGAAAATGGCATAAGAAGAGAAACTTGCTCTGGACAACAAAAAAATTCATGGGAAAAGGTGATGGACATATGAAACTGAGAATAAAGTGATATAAAAAAGTGAGCAGAAAGAAATACCACAATGCAACCAATACTATAATTTAAGTCAACCAGAAGATTGTACAGCACACAAACACAGCCAGCTTCTTCTAATTTCCTTTTCACTCGGTTAAGAGCTACAGTGCCCAACCAGTAAAAGTGGAGGCATCCATGAGCTAGTGAGTAAAATCTTTACCTATATTTACTTTTCTTTTTGCAGCTTTTATTTTTATAATGTCTTTATATGGTTTAAATTATTTGATTTATGCCAGGATTAATCTAGATTTCCTAGTTCAGTAAAAAGTTAATCAACCTTAATATTGACACATATCTAAGTATATGAATAATGTCAATAAAATGCTTCCACTTTATCTCTTAAAATAGCCAAATCCGTTTTCAGAGAGGTATCTCTAAAATTGCATAATTCTAAGAACATAAGAGGAAACCTGTTCATGTCTCTTCATTGACTTTAATCGCCCCAGTAACACCAAGTAATCAATAAAAACTAACTCAACTGTTAGAAACTTCTAGAACATAATTATGTTTCTATGATCCAGCCACCCAGATGTACCCCTCAACTTTCTCCATCCACACTTATTCAGTTAAAATCCAACACCCTGATACCAGAAAAAGTTTTTGTAACGACCAAACAACATTCAGATTAGAAATATGAATCAAACACCTCTATAACTAAACAAATGCAAGAAAACAAGTAGCAAAGATATTGCTTTTCATCCTAATTGCAACTCATAAAAGTTCTCTGTACGTAACAAAAGAAGAAACAATCATCCTCACACTCTTTTCCTTAAAACTTAACCATTTACAACTGATAAAACAGGAGGTGATGGGAGAGAAAAAAAGAACCTAAAAAGAATACAAAAGAAATAGATAAGATGTACCATGTCCAGTTTCATGTTGATGGGTGTCAGAACAGGAAGTATCCACATGAACCTGAGAGTCAATTCTGCAAAATCAAGCCATTTGACATATCATCATGGATGCTTTTACATCATGCCACTCGAAATGCAATTACGTATTAGAATGTTCCAGGGCTTGTAGAATAACACACAGAGAATCCAGATATAAGTATTAAAGAAACAGATCATAGATCATACCTTTCAAGATCATATCCTCCAACACCCAAAACAAAATCCAGGTCAACAGATCCAAATTTGGCTTGCTTAATTTGTGCAAGTCCATTGATATGCTGGCAACAATGTACCAAACATGCAGAATTCAGATCGTGGTAACTCAATTTAACAAGCTAAACAGATGCAATCAAATCATAAAGCAAGTGGGGAAGACATATTGCCAAGCTGATACTCAAAATTTATTCAAGATTATGGAATTACTCTACACAGCTTCAAAGGAGCTGCATAACATTTAACTATTCTATGGAGGTCTACATAGACAGCAACAAAAAGCACATCTCTCTCCTGGTGAATATGTACTTCATGAAGCATTCTTTGCCTCAAAACAGTCATTAATACAGGCAGCAAGAAGCTCTCAAAAAAATGTCAGGGTTGGTTTTATATATAAATTGAATAAAATATTTTCCTATATATCATGGTCTTGTAGCCTACTTTCTTCAAATATTATGGTCCCAAAATTGATATCTCATGAGCTTCTTACTGAGACTAAGAGATGAAAGTTATCATCCCACACAGCCGAAGGTAATTACACCTGCATTTATGCATGAAGCCCTTTATCCCAATGTATATGCATGTGTGCATAAGGAAGTAGGCGTCCTTTATTTATCCCCACACGAGTCCACACTGAATTTTTCCTCGTTATTCCCTAGTCCTCTCTATTCATACCCTTTCCCTACTTACCTGAAGCACCCCACATCTTTTGAACTGGATTGCAAAAGAACCGGGTAGTACCAAACTCAACCAGCCATCTCTATACCTTTTCTGTTCTGCATTTGATAATCCTTTGCTCCATCAATTATTAAAGACTCAACATATTGTACATGTTACACAGAAAGACATACCTTGATTTTCTTGGTCAATATCTCCAACTCCGCCTCACTGACCAAATCAATCTGCCAAAAAACAAACCCATTGATTTGGGAAGGTAAAGTAGCCAGAAATAGATCTGATAACTTCACAGCACATCGAAGACAGAGATTAACAAAAAACCCTGACCACAGCCTTCACCTTATTCAAAATAATACGGTCAGCAAAGGCAACTTGTTCTACTGCCTCATTCACTACAAATCTCGGTTTGACTTCATTCAAATGTTGCAATGCATGCTTGGAGTCAACCAAAGTAACTACTCCATCTAGCTTCACATAACGTGAAACCAGTTCATCACTGCAGAAAGTCTCTATAACAGGAGCTGGCTTAGCAAGGCCTGAAAAATACATTTCATGAATAAAACACAGTCAGCTTTCAGTATCTGCCATGCAGTTGTTGAACTGCCATGTTATAGCCCATCTTTCCAACAAGAACAACAGATGGAACAAGGCTCCACCAAAGGAATGCTGAAGCCATATCAAAAATTTTCAAGGACCAAGAAAGAAAAGCAATGATACTTCCTAGCTTATTAAAAATAAAAATAAAAAAGAAGAAAGGAAAAAGGGGTAATGGAGGGGGAAAAGAAAAAGGAACCTCTTTCGTATGCTCATCTATTACAGATTTGTGGCTTCTTTTCTTTGCATTTCTTTGACTTGGACCAATGGTGTTGAAACAGGATCCAAGATGATATTGTTTTCTATAGTGATACCCTAGTTGAGAATTCAAACATAGCAACCAAGACTAAGAGCTTTCATGAAAACCATTAACATACCTGTTGTTTCAATAACAATATGATCAAATTTGTCCCTTTTTTCCTTCGCCAATTTTAAAAGCATCTTAACAAGATCTCCCCGCACAGTACAGCACAGGCAACCATTATTAACCATGACAATGTCTTCTGACACTGAGGAATGACTAGCCACCAATGATCCATCAATATCCACCTCACCAAACTGCATTGACAGATTTTTGATGAATTACAAGACTAGCCTGAGAACTCAATACACAGAAAAACAGAATTAAACAAGCATGACATTTGAGAATGCGGATGATAATTCTTGGGTTCTCTCACATGTACATAGAAATGGAAGGGAGATACAAACTTGGCGAGCATATACGTGGTGAATAATGCCCTAATAGTCAAATTTGAATTGCAAAATTTTTTCAGATTGTATTTACATTTTTGTTGTCCTAGTGATAGTTACAAAGTCAGCTTCTGTCACAGTGGCTAAATATTGAAGAGACACTCTTCTCATATCAGTTTCAAGAACTACTTATGCAAATAGTTTGCAGCTTAATGGTTCATAGTCTTTTCGAGGTTAGTTGTCTAATGCTTATTGTGAATGATTGGAGTAACGCCAAAAAAGTGTATACTGAAATGCTAGTGAGCCTAATAATATTACAGATACTTGGAGTCCGTGATGAAATTCAATCAGATGAACCAAAAGAAATTAGAAAATTAAAATACAAGTGAATAGTTAAACAGGAGAATCACAGATCTACATTTGATTGGTAGGTCGATCCATCTTATAATTATTCTGGTTTTTTAACAGCTATTACAACTCAAGCATTTTCAGCTACAATGATCACTGAAACAAGGTCGTACAAAACAAAGATGAATTCTTGAGAGGTATTTACTTGTTAACATTAAAAGAGAAATTACAGCAGATTTAAGTACAAAAATGATAATAGGTTATTACCTAAACTATTGTTGGGCTCGAAGGAACAAATGAAAAAAAGATGAGAGACAGAGAAGATCAGAGCATAGCACTGAGAAAACATTCAGTACCTCATTTTCTATGACAGCTATCCGCTTGCCGTGTTGAGATGTAAGAATGTGATTCAGGAGAGTTGTCTGCATTAAACAGGATAAGTTGGCATAAGCAAAAAGGCTCAGAAACGGAGCTTGTATATCTTTCTATCATGCCATAAAAAGACCATCTTTTCATTTCAGATTCTCCATTTCTGAAATTGTTTCCCTAAAGCGATTGATCGTTGATTACTGACACAAAATTTCAAACTAAATCCTCAAGGCATTAATGCCCTGTTTCGTCAAAGAAACCCCCCAGGCCAAACCTCGACTAGAAGTGAAACAAAACCGAACCTTTCCGGAACCAAGAAAGCCGGTGAGCACGGTGGCCGGAACGCGGTTATCTGGGCCGAGTGCAAAAGCACTTGCTGCATCGAGACTGTCGTTAGGGGCCGAAACGAAGCCCCTGGAGTTTCTGGGTCGGGCTTCGTGGAAATCACTAGAAACAAACGAGTGAAGTTTCCCAAGGAACTGAGAAACCGGCGGGGAATGTTGGAAGCGAGATTGGAGGAGTTGGTATAGGCTTTTGGGTGATGATCTTGATGTAAGGAATCTCGTAGCCATTTTTGGGAGAGGAGTTGGGAGTTTTTGGAAGTGTCTGGATATATCCTTAAACCCTAGCCAAGGTTTGAAAGTCCCAAGTATTTATACAAGGGATCATCCTTCTCCCTTAAGCCTTTAGCTAAATTTCCCGATTAATAAAATTACTGAATATCGAATATGATATTGTTTTAATTAGTTAAAATTATATGAAGAATTGGCCCCAAAACGACGAATTTTTGTAATGGTCGGAGACCATAGCAAGGATTTAGGCTTATAAGGCCAAAATTTGATTATAGTTCAATTAAAATGGGACTGAGTTAGCTCTCAATTATAAGGCCTTTGGCATCATAACTAATCTCCTCACATTTAATATCAAAGTCAACATCATATTTTAAGTTTGAACCATAAATAGAATGACTTTTCATAAATGGCTATATGGCACATCTACATCACAAGTAATGTTGAAGAGGTGCCTAAATATTATAGGCAAGACTAGAGTGAAGCCATCATGAAATGAGCCATTAGGGCATTGGCCATAAAGTAAGATGTTTTGTCATAACTCCAAACTGTGGCAAGGGTCTAGGTTTATGGGCCCAAATATTGGTTTATGATTTAAGTGAAATGGGATTCAAATAGCCCTCAACTCTAGAGTTCATAACACAAGGCTTAGTTCCTAACACTTTCAAGCAACCAAATGGAGTTGTTGCTCTAAGAGTCATATCTAGCAATTACTAGCTTAAACAATCTTAGAGATGTTGAAAAGATCTTCAATTCAACGTTTGATTAAAAATGAGCCTAATAATTGTTTGCTATTGTTTTAATATCTCACTTGGATAAGACCAAACATTGTTTATATTATTAATAATACTTGTCAATTTATGCAGACCCCTATTACTATTCATTAGCAAGCAGTCAAGCCAATTCTTCATTTCTCATGACAACCATCTGTTATTGTATTCTAGTGACTAGGAGTCCTTTATTTGATCTATATGCCTGCCTTAATGTTAATTGGACCAATGATTGTGATGATAAATACTACATGTTGGATTTTGCATCTTCCTTAGCCTAACTTGATCACTAGGTCCTCTCAAAACAACAAATAGTCACATGCTCTAGTATAAAAGCTAAGTTGAAAAGTGTTGTCGACATTGCAGCCGGACTCATTAGGATCAAGGCCCTCTTATAAGATCTTTGAGCTCCCTCGTGAAGGGCTTCCACTCTCTGCTACAACAGTGTCTTGGCATTTCACTTAATTGCCAACCCTCTTTTTCACTCTTATATCAGACACATAGAGACCAATATTTATTTCATTCAAGAGATTCTTGCTCGTGGACGACTGCACATTTATTTCCTCTCTTTCATAGATCAACTTACAGATATCTTTACCAAGAGGCTTTCTTCTACAAATCAGCTTAAGGGAGTATTAATAAAGAGAGATCCTAAATCCGCTAGCATGTTTTGCCACATAAGTTTCATTTCACCAGCCACGTATGCCCTACTGCCGTGTCAGCATCAGAGTTTTAGGTGGGGTGCCACATCAGCAAGCCACACCACGTCAATGCACGTCAGGCCTATGCACAGCCTTCCTTCTCCGATTGATTCGCGTTCAATTGTAAACAGGACGAAACAATATAAATTTTTTCCAATTCATACATTCCAAACCATTCACAGAAATAGAAAATCCCATTTTTTGCATGTCTACCACCGTTGAGTTTTCCGGCAAAGTCTCGCTTAGGTTTTTCGGTTAGAAGGACAAATTTTAAGGCGTAGCACCACTTTGTCTCATTACCTCTTCCTTTGTCAAAATAGAAGAACTCTACATCATTCTTTGTCTCTATTTTGAAACTTGAAGCATCATTCTTTGCTTTGTTAGACCTCATTTAGTTTAGCTTTTGTTTTTGATGAAAAATTAAAACAACAATATTTGCTTCATTTGGCCTAAGTTGCTTTAGCATTTCTTAAATAAAATTGAAGATTTTTAACTTATTTTAACGTATACAACTTATCCAAAATTCGGTATTCATCATTCAATAAACCTTAGAGATTAATTGTAATGGATATAAAATTAGTTATTCATCATTCATTCACGATATTATGAAGATATCAAGATATCTAGGCTTAGTGGTTGTACTTATTTAGTTGGAAATATATATTGTCTGAGATTAAGAGGTCTTAAGTTTAACATCTTAAGGCATGTGAGTATATGCGAGTAAAAAAATAAAAATAAAAAAGATATTGTGAAGGGTACATATACTCTTATAAATTCTTCTCTTTTATATAAGATTGGATAAATCCTTTCAACTATATTGAGATAAATTTTCACCTTTTTATGTGGTGAATTTCTCTTTTATGTTCACTTCTTATATTTTTTTTTGTTTAAATATATAGATTTAAAGAGAATTTGAAAAAAAATATACTTTCTCTTCACTTGAATCAAATTTATAAAGTAAATACAAAAGTTGCAAAGGAAGAAAAAAGAAGTTGTTTCTATCAAGAGTATACAAAAGTTGAGTCCTCGTAAAACTAATGAATTTCAAAACATTTAAATTTCATGCTTCTATGTATTTTATTGTATCTTAAGCCACTAATATGAATGGACGAGCTAGGAAAAAAGTAACCCATGCCTAAAATAATGAGTTGCATTGAAAAGTTAAGTGCTTCCCTGTTGAGTTAGGAAATCCACACCAAAATGTACCTACATCCAATGGTTTATTGACATTTACCAATAAGTAAGTCATTGCCTTCCAAAGAAAATTTGAGTCATGATTGTGTAAAAGTTCACGAGCTTGAGAGTGTTATAAAGAAATACTGGCAATGTTTTCATGTTTGCTATTTGAGGAGTGAATGATTAGTTTTCATAGTTGTTTCTCCTCTAGGTTTTTTTTTAACATTTTGGCCATAATTTTTCCTTACATTTGCTTATGGAAGTTATTACTATATTTTCTTTATTTTTTTTTTTTTGATCTAATGACATAAAGAAAGGGAGAAAAAATAAAACTATTTCCCAAACCCTTATATGATAAAACTATTTTTTTTTCTATTTCCCAAAATAAAACTAACACAAGGAATTCCAAAATTGCTTTTTTTTTTAGTTGAAAAAAGCGACAAATACTCAATATACACCTATTTATACAAAGGGTATTTCACTAAATTATGAAGTTGATGTTTGACAGTTATGAGAATTATCAACTTGGCTTATCATATTGCAGTGACACAATGGATTGTTGACTATTTAAATACATAAGAATGATTTCATATTATATTCCATAATTCATGAATTAATGACTCAATTTAGAAAAGTTTTGTTTCTCCATATAGCATATTTATTAGTTATTTATAAACTTGAAATCAATAATACATAATTATGTATATACATGATTTGAGTTAAAAAATTTATATAAAAACTTAAAAACACTTCATCATAATACTAATAATTTAAATTATATAATTTTAGAGTTCCTTTCAAAATATAACAAATCACTGCTAGACAAATATGATGATTTCTTTCCCGTCAAAATAAGTAAGAAATTTCGTATTGATAACCCACCCATCACCTTCCAAGGAGTTGCATCAATCCACTCAAGTCAATGCAGCAGATGAGATCACCTAATATTGATTAAGAAAGGTTCTGCCTAATATAAACTCATTTTTGAGTTGAAAATAAGATTCCTTCGTTTGCATATTTGGCTTCCTTGCAGGCTAATTCCAAAGAATCTCTCAACGTCAACTGCTATGGTTATATTGCTATCTTAGGATACTTGCGGCTAGTTTTCTTCTTTCCTTCTCTTTCTGCTGATGGAGTGCCACCAACTGGATCTTTTTTAAGTATTATTTTATTTATGTGTATGAATTGATTGTTTTTAGTTAGAAGGCTTGAATATCTTACTCAAAAGTTAATTCAATAAATACTTTATTTTTGTACACACATTTAGCATCATATAGCCAATTCAACATAAATTTTAGTATCAAATTAAAAGGCATAAGGATTTGACTCGAAACCCAGCTTAGCGAGGAAGAGATATCCCTTTCATTTAATTTTTTTTTTCCATGTTGTATTATATATTCACGTAACGTGGAAGACTTCCTTAGGTTTTACGTCAGGGATGGTGTTCAGAAGCAACGATATGATAGGTCGTCCTAAAAGAAAGGTTAGAAGACTTCTTGAATAGGACAACGCAATACAAGTATAATTAAAGAACGGTCCTCCCTGATTCTCAGGCCAATTGTGTTATGACTATCCATACCTTGCGGGTGAGAAGAGTGTATAACCAGGGCAGGCGACCGTAGTTTAATTAAATAAAATAAAATAAAAAGAAATTAGCTTATAAATTAAAGAGATAATTTTTATTATTATTCAAAGATTATTTAATTTTTTTCAAATGGAATCTTTATTCTTAAATTTTTTATGTGCACTAAATATGTTTCGAACTCAAAGTTAATTTGAAAAAATTTAAAGTTGGATAGAAGTTGAAATGAATTAATCTGATTTCTAATACTATATCAAAAAAGTTTAAATTTAATTTCTAAATTAATTCATAAATTAAAAAAATATCTTTTTAACATTTATGTTGAAGATACTTAGATTCGTCTCACATTCAAATGAAAGAATATAAACTTAGATCTTATAAGTGGTGGCTCTTCCTTTCCTCTTAAAATACTTTTTGAGATAATTATAAAATTACTTAATATTCTTAATAATTTAGATATGTCTTTTTCAATTAAAACTTTGGTTACAGAACCATATCTGAAAAGTTTGCGACTATAATTTGTTCTCTTTCTTTCTTTCTTTCTTTCAAAAGGACAAAAGAGATCATGTGCACTGATCTTGCCAAATCATTTCCACTTTGACATCAAAAATCAAATCACATTCCTAAGGCAACCAGACATTGTCACCTGCGAGATAGGAAGTCGAAATCCTCCTTAAGTCAAACAAACAGATCGCACCTTCCTCGGTCCACCAGTAGCATATCGTCTTATTACTTTATAAACGGTGTCTAAATCAATATTAATGACATTTTAATCTTACCTCACCTCCATAATTCAGTATAAATGAGGCGTTCCGGTCAGAAGTACCCACATTCATACTTTCAGAAACTAGCGCCCCATCATGGAGTCCCAAACCCCTCAAACACCAGATCCCCATCCTGTCCAGAGACCACATGAAACCGCTCATCAGTCCCCCACGGCCGGTTTTGCGGCCAAAGTTGTTGACAAAGTGAAAAGTAACCTGGTTTTCCGGTCGAAATGGGCTGAGCTGAATGGGGCAATGGGAGACTTGGGCACATACATACCGATAGTGTTAGCCTTGACCCTAGTTGATGACCTCAACCTAGGCACAACGCTTATATTCACCGGAGTTTTCAACATTATTACCGGTGCCATATACGGTGTCCCGATGCCTGTCCAGCCCATGAAGTCCATCGCAGCCGCGGCCTTATCGGGGTCTGGCTTCGGCGTCCCGGAAATCATGGCTGCCGGAATATTGACCGGAGGAATTTTACTGATTTTGGGCGTCACAGGGTTGATGCAGCTGGTGTTTAGGCTGATTCCTCTATCTGTTGTTAGGGGAATTCAGCTGGCACAGGGCTTGTCATTTGCGCTCACTGCGGTCAAATACATCAGGAAAGTACAGGATTTTTCGAAGTCAAAGGCTACAGGGAATAGGCACTGGCTTGGGCTGGATGGGTTGGTCTTGGCTATTGTATGTGCTTGTTTTATTGTTATTGTTAACGGTGGAGGTGAAGAACACAGGGAGGAAACGCATGATGATTTGGGCGATGCAGAAAGGGCTGCAAGAAAACGAAGAAATTTCAGAAAAATTATCTTCTCTCTTCCTTCTGCATTTCTTGTATTTGTACTGGGTGTGGTATTGGCCTTTGTAAGAAAGCCTAACGTGGTGCACAACATCAAATTTGGACCCTCTTCTATTGCAGTAGTCAAGATTTCGAAGCATGCATGGAAGGAAGGGTTCATCAAGGGTACAATTCCTCAACTCCCCTTGTCAATATTGAATTCCGTCATCGCCGTGTGCAAGCTGTCCTCCGATCTTTTCCCAGGAAGGGACTTCTCGGCGACATCCCTGTCGGTGACTGTGGGCTTAATGAACGTGATCGGCTGTTGGTTTGGAGCCATGCCCAGTTGCCATGGTGCCGGTGGGCTTGCAGGGCAGTATAAGTTTGGTGGCAGGAGTGGCGGGTGTGTGGCCCTTCTTGGTACGGCCAAATTGGTCTTGGGTCTGATATTGGGAAGTTCTTTGGCCAAGATTTTGAACCAATTTCCAGTTGGGGTCCTCGGCGTTCTGCTTCTGTTCGCTGGAATCGAGCTGGCCATGGCTTCAAGGGACATGAACACCAAGGAGGAATCCTTTGTGATGCTTATTTGCACGGCGGTTTCGCTGGTGGGCTCAAGTGCAGCGCTAGGCTTTGTCTGTGGGATTGTTGTGCATTTGCTTCTAGGGCTGAGAAATTTTAGAAGGGACCAACCACTTTCAAGGATATGGATGCATGAAAGCCCATGATATTTATAGTTGTTTTGGTCATATTTCTTAAGTCTGCCTAAGGTTTCCCATTTGTTCTAGTGGCAAAAGGTTGAAGACACTGTATTTTCCCTTTGGTGTTTTTTTTTTTCTAATTTGGCTTTTGATGAGGACTGCAATCATCATTGCAAAAGACCTTTCAGAACGTTGAATTCCTTATTTCCTTTCCTCCTGCATTGTAGTTTGCCTCCAGTGTATCCCGTAAATATTTGCTTGCTGTGATGATATGAATAAAAGCAGTCAGACACTTCGTAATTGTTGCTTCCCTGTTTTGCTCCACTCGTTTCCTTATGCGTTTCTTATTCTACGATTGTGAATAAGGAACCTACCACTTTCTAACACTGTAATTTGCCTTTGTTTTCTGTGTTTCTCACTGGAAATAACATTGTTTCAGCTAAGAAAGGGATATAGGCATAGCATATAGACAACTGGTAAGAAAGGAAAATGACGAGAACCCAATTCACCTCCCGTATCATATTCTTCTTTGGTAAAAACATCATTATTCATTTGGTCTATTGAATAATGGATCATGAATGATTAATACCTAATTTTGGATAAGCATTTCCAAAAGCTTTGCTAAGTTGTATCTCATAGCATCATTTACCTTAACTTTTACTTTCTATGAAAAAATAAAAACATTCTTTGCTCCGTTGGGCTTGAGTTGCTTTAGCATCACAATGATCTGCAGGCATTTCCGATTAAAACCAAAATTTTTCTCATTTTTGTAATTGTCTAACCAACTGGGTTTGCTGCTTTGGGAGTGGCGTGCAACAGTTTTTTCTACATTCTTCTACAATTATGAGCTTACTTGATTTGAATTAGAAATGGCGAAGAACATCTTCGTCTTGATGTTTGTTCGTCGTTCCTTTTTTGTAACATGGTGCGCCAACTACTCAATGTTGATGAAGACCTTGTACGTGTCCAAGGAAAGCACGGTCTTACTCCATTACATTATGTAGCTCAAACGGAAAATCTTGAACTTTTAGTCGAATTTCTAAGAGACTGCCCAAGATCTATTGAAGATGTAACGAATCGAAATGAGAATGTTCTGCATGTCGCCCTGAAAAATGAAAAATTCGATGCTTTTAAGTTGCTTCTGGGATGGCTTCAGCGGTCCTGGTTTTCAAACGCCTCTTTGTGGGAGAACAAGTTGCTGAATTGCCAAGATCATGAAGGTAACACAGTGTTGCACATTGCAGTATCCAAGAATCAGCACAAGGTAAGTTCTCGCCGTTCATGTTTTCCAATGTAGGGCAAAAGAGTCGGTTAAATGGACACATATCTTGCTATGCAAAGAAGTACTTAAGGATTCAATCTTAGAAACAAAGGATTCGGTCTTGGAATCTTGGTAAATTCACCAACAAATGATTTTTTTTTAATGATCAACTTAAAAGTTAGTTTAATAATTTTTTTTTTTTAAAGCTCCAACTCTTGAATCTTATCTAAGTGAGATTTTTATTTGTACACACTCTCCCGCACATGGAGTAACTTTAGGTTGCAGCAAATAACCCAAGTTCTAATATCATATGAGAAAACTCAAAAGGTTCAACTCAAAAGGTTCAACTCAAATATCAAATCAAAGATTTAAGAATCTTTTTTTTTTTAATAAATATGTAAGTTTATTCATTTAAGAATAAGATAATACAAATGCTTAAGAGCATAATTCAACATTATAACTTGTTAAATAAAAATTAATTTTGAAATCATCCAACTATTACACAATAAAACATTTATTTGAAAAGATTTGTTGTTTTTAAATAAAGATATTCTTCCACATATTCTTCTTCTTATTCTAACCAATAAAATTAGTATTTCAATAGCATTATTTTTAAAAATATTTCTTTTATTTAATCTTTGTCTCAGAAATCTTAGAGAATTTGGTAAGAAATCTTTGGCTTTTCTTATAACCTGATTAAAATTTGTTAAGATTGGTGGAACAATTAGGTTAAAGGGTGTGATTGTCATTACAATCAGGGATCTTTATATAATTATGGAACTAGGAAATATCTTCTAGATGTAATGGATTTCTTAATAGTGTTATATTAGAATTCTTATCCTTATTCCTAGTAGTATTAGATTAGGATTCTTATCATTATGTGGAATAGGTTTTCCTAGTAGTATTCAACTATGATTCCTTTAGAGTTTCTCTATAAATAGGAGAAGTATAGAGAAACCTAGTATGCAAATTGAGAAAACCCTCATAGGGGGCTAATTGTTGAAGAAGGCCCCTCTCATGGATTCAAGTTGATGAGAAAATCCATGAGATACCTATTTGAGGAGAGGAAATGTATAAGAAAATCTAATGAGAAGAGACTACAAGAGACATAGGACATTATGATATTCCAAACCTCTTAAATCTGTTATGTTTAGGTGTGTGCGTTCTTATATTTGTGTATTCGATCACATTGTGGTTGATGCGACTTGGTTGAATTCTCCCAACAAAATTTATATTCGTGCAGATCGTGCAACGTTTGTTATGTGTTAAATGGCCCTTCCGTAAAATTGATACCGAAGCCAAGAATTCAGAGGGTCTTAGTGCATTTGACCTAGCCCAAGGACACACTCCGGAAGTACAGCAAATACGGAAAATGCTGCAACCCAGAGCCAAATTTTGGCGTTTTTGGACTTCTGAATATAAATCTGCTGTAGATTACCTTATGTGTCGTGAATCTCAAAATGCTGTACATTTCTTTTATGTCTCCTAAAAAATCTCATGAGGCTTTACCCGTATTCTTTCTCCGTCAGAGGACGAAGCTCTCAAATGACACCCGCAATTTGTTGTTGGTGGTTTGTGCATTGCTTATAACAGTCATCTTCCAAGCAACAGTCACTCCTCCAGGAGCAGTATGGCAAGAAAACAAACCTGAAGCGCTGGAAATGACCCGCCGCATTAACACGATCGGTTTCAGTAGTGAATCCGTGTCACCGTCACCCCAACCATCGCACCTGGCGGGGACGGCGACCGTGCCAAGCACCATGTTCCGTATTCCTACAGTTTTGAACTCGATATCCTTTTTGTTGGCGATCTTTGCAACGATCATCCTCCTCCCCATGAGACGTGGAATTTTCACCTTCCCACTTTATATCCTCTGTACGTCCTTCGCTGCAGCTATAGACATCACAACTCCCACGACAGTCCCCGGAGGTGGATGGATCGACACACCAGACTATATTTTCCTCGTTTCTTTTCCTCTGCTTCTACTGGCTTTCGAAGGCTTATGGAATCTGGCTATAAAAAAGCAGGTACACTACTTTCATTCCGATGCTAAGGTGATTGACCCAAATTTTTTTTTATGCATATTGAAATATGTTTGAATCATATTTTTAACTTGTACAAGAGATGCCCTTTATATAGTCTATGTGATGGGCTATCTATAGTAACATTGTACTAAAGGTTTTAACTTTTTATTTTTATTTTTATTTTTTTACTTTAAACTATCAGAGTGTGCTATGTTTGCCTGTAAGAATAAAAGGATTTGTGTTCTTAATGATGAATTATGCCTGATGATTGATATAATGGCTGTAACCTCTCTTGAAATGTCATTGGTTTGTTATTTCTTTTCTGACGAAGTTTGGGCTTAATATATAATTGTACAATACTTACGAAAAATGTGATTTAAATCCATCATGATCGCAAGCCTTTCATCCCATGAAATTCCTTGTAATACAACTTGTGAAATTCCTTGCATTTCACAACCCCCATAAAATCAATCGTTGAAAATCAATCGATAAAAATTATGATATTATGTGAAGTTAGGAGTTTTAGAAGCCTACTTAGTGGTTTCAACAAAACTTGACACTTTCTTAAAAATAATATTTGCCGCATTATTTAAATCTAATCTTGTATAATATAAAAAAAGATAAGCTTCCACATGCTAAGCTATTCTTAAGGGCTGGCTTTAAAAAAAAAAAAAAACGACTACGCTTACTCAATCAAACCCACAGATTCTAACATGATATAATCACGGAAAGTCACACCAATAATGATGCAATTAGCATCATGATTAGTTCCATGCATTAGAGGAAAACTGAATCACTTGCTTTCCTGTTGCCTTAGGGTACAAGGCGCGGCAGAAACATGCATTGTCCAAAATTGATAATCAAAGTTAGCATAAATAGACCAATTTTAAGGCAGAGCACCACTTTCTAGGGGTCGACTTTTTCAGCAACCAATTCTCTGCCTTCACTAGCTTCTGTGCTAAGCTCTGCCAATTGCAGATAATTAGAGTAAGAAAAATTGGGGGGAGGAGTCAAGAGTGCTTCATCCCCACTACGCTTTTGAAATGCCAAACCGAGGGCATAGCCCAAGGCTTGTGCAACAGGGATAGCTACTGCATTTCCAATCTGATTCAGGGGAGTTGTCTGCATTAAACAGGATAAGTTAACATAAGCAAAAAGGCTCAGAAAAGGGGCTTGTATATCTTTCTATCATGGCATAAAATGACTATCTTTTCATTTCAGATTCTCCATTTCTGAAATTGTTTCCCGTAAAGCGATTGATCGTTGATTACTATACAAAATTTCAAACTAAATCCTCGAGGCGTTTGTGCCCTGTTTCGTCACAGAAACCCCCCAGCCCAAACCTCGACTAGAAGTGAAACAAAACCAAACCTTTCCGGAACCAAGAAAGCCGGTGAGCACGGTGGCCGGAACGCGGCTATCTAGGCCCTAAGCAAAAGCACCGGCTCCATCTAGACTGTAATTAGGGGCGGAAACGAAGTCCCTGGAGTTTCTGGGTCGGGCTTCGTGGAAATCCCGAGAAACAAACGAGTGAAGTTTCCCAAGAAACTGGGAAACCGGTGGGGAATGTTGGAAGCAAGATTGGAGGAGTTGGTATAGGCTCTGGGCGATGATCTTGATGTAAGGAATCTCGTGGCCATTTATGGGAGAAGAGTTGGGGGTTTTTGGAAGTGTCAGGATAAATCCTTAAACCCTAGCCATGGTTTGAAAGTCCCGAGTATTTATATAAGGGGTCATCCTCCTGTGCAGTTCGGTGTTGTCGAGTTAGTCTAAACTATTTCCTTTCAGTATAAACTAGAGTTGTTAGTTTGCTAAAACAGGGCTTTTTGATCAGAGAACTTAAGAAAAGTGAACTGTATATCCTTTGCTTCAGAAGTTGGATTTGGAATCTACCATACTACAACCTCTGCTCCTGACCTACCAAGCTCTAAGCTTTACCTAAATTAATATGTTTTCAGACATAGCTCTAGATGGTGTTCAATATAATTGATTATGAATCACTTGTTCTTTGACATTTTGTTGACATAGAGCAGTGCAGACCTCCGGGAGGATGCCATCTTGCATGCAGCTTATCTTGTGTGTTCAGCCTACCCCATCACCCTACCATGCCAGACGATTTTGTACCATTCCACCACTGGGCCTCTAGGCCTTCTGCCTTCCCAAGCACTCAGCCATTAGTGTCATAAACCCATTTTACTCTGTATCTACTTACCCATACTTATCTTTTCACTTTCCTTCTCTCTTCTCTTCTTGTCAACAATAGCTCCTTCCCTCATTTCTGTGGTAACATGGACTTTTCCTGCTCGAGTGACATTGTAGGTGCGGCCCGAACCTTCTAATTGTGCCTAGAGCTAAGATTCTTCCCGTATTCCTGCCCCACTGACACTAAGTCACTTAAAGTTAGGGAATACCATCTCAAAACACATGTACAGAGAATGACGGGTCTCAAACATTAACAAGGCACAAAGGCTCAATCTAATGCACCGACGTCGGACTAGCTTCTCAACACACCCCTACAGTCCCACAATGTCGGGTTTCCAGTACAAAGGGGGCAACAGTCCACCATCAGTAATGCAAAGGCCTAACTTAAAGCTGAGGAATACCATCTCAAAACACATGTGCAATGAGTGGTGGGTCTCAGACATTAACAAGGCACAAAGGCTCAGTCTAATGTACCGATATGAGACTGGCTTCTCAACAAAATCTATTGTGGTTTTGTCACTACAAGATCTTCTAACATCTCTATGGGTGGGTAGGCCCATAGAGGTGAGATTATAGAGTAGTCATCATGAAGTAGGCCACTGTGGGCGTTGGCCTGAAAGCATGATGTTTTGTCATGACCCAAACCATGGAAAGGTTCTAGGTTCGTAGGGCCAAGTATTGGTTATGATTTAAGTGAAATGGGACTCAATAGCCTTCAACTCTGCAATTTTTAGCATATGGCAAAGTTCCTAACACTTATCAAACAACCAAATGGGTTTGTGGCTTTTGTTGGGTTGGTCTAGTCTATATTCGAGGACTTATTATTGGGTCCAATTAGGGTAATGTGGCCCTAAGGTTTAAAAGAAAAAATATAGGGTTTTTTCTTTAAGAGAAGAGGTGAGTGGCCGTCAAAAGAGAAAAGAGAGAGAGAAAAGAAAAGAGCAGAATTTCGCAGGAATTAGAGGCCCTGCACAGCAGTTGATCAAACATTTGATCAAGGACGATCCATGGTCCGATTGAGCTGATTTTTTGTCAGCAGGTTCGGGATTGGGTGTTCTTCATTGTGAACGGTTGGATCGTCGTTTGGAGCTCTTGAAGTCAGCAGATTGTGGTCGAAAATCTGGGTGATATTTCTCCAACTTTTCTTGGTTAAGTTGTTGTTTACAACTTGTTCTTCACTATTTATTGGTGATTCTATTGTTGTTGAATCAGTAAATCTTTGTCCTGTTACTATTGTTAAGGACTTGATTGGGTTGTATCCTAACGATTGATATAGTGGAGATTTGGGTGGACTCCGTGATCGGTCCCGTGGTTTTTTACCCTTCACATTGGAGGAGTTTTTCCACGTAGAAATTCTTTTGTGTTGACTGTGATTTGATTATTTTACTTGTGATTCGAATACATCGTTGGTGTTTTAGTATTTCCTCATAGGTTCAATCAAAGTGGGAAACTTTATACGTCGTTTTTTTCCATCAGAGTGGTATCAAAGCTTAGGTTGTGGTTGTTTTATCTTTGGATTTGATTGAACGATGGAACTAAGCACTAACAGGATGATTAGTTTGAATGGACGAAATTATCATGTTTGGAAGGGTAAGATGGAAGATTTGCTTTATGTGAAGCGTTGGTACTTACTGGTGTTTAGTGAAACTAGACCAGATAACATGAGTGAGGCCGATTGGACTCTTGAGCATAAAATTGTATGCGGGTTCATTCGACAATTTGTAGATGAGAATGTTTTGAATCACATTAGTAAAGAAACACATGCTCGGACTCTATGGAACAAACTTGAATCTTTGTATGCTCGAAAGACTGGAAATAATAAGATGTATTTGATAAAGCAACTTATTAGCTTGAAATACAAAGATGGGCAATCCATATCTGATCATTTGAATGAGTTTCAGGGAATGTTAGATCAACTTTCAGGCATGAATATGAAGTTTGAAGATGAAGTACAAGGACTTTGGTTACTTGGTACTTTACCAGAATCTTGGGAAACATTTTGTATGTCAGTGAGTAACTCTGCTCCCGATGGAATTGTCACTATGGATTTTGCCAAGACTAGTATTTTGAATGAAGAGATGAGAAGAAAGAGTCAGGGTTCTTTGTCTCATTCTGAAGCTTTGGTTGTTGAAAATAGGGGGAGAAGTCATAGTAAAGGTCCGAGAGGTTATAACAAAAGTCGAAGTAAGTCTAGATCATGGCATAAAAATGTAGAGTGCCATCATTGTGGCAAGATGGGTCATATTAAGAAAAATTGCTTCCAGCTGAAAAATGAAAAGAAAAATGGTAAAGGTAGAAATGAGAAGAAGAAAGTTAATGAAAGTGAGGAGAAGAAGGACAACAATGATAATGATCGAGTTGCAGCAGCTACTAATGAACTTGTTATTGTGTGCTATGATGATAATGTGAATTTTGTAAGCAATGAGACAAGTTGGGTAATTGATAGTGGTGCTTCTCTTCATATTACTTCCAAGAGGGAGTTCTTTACTTCTTATACTCCTGGAAACTTTGGCACATTGAAGATGGGTAATGATTGCTTGGCTAAAGTTGCAAGTATGGGAGATGTATGCTTGGAGACTCGTAATGGATCTAAGTTGGTTCTCAAGAATGTTAGACATATACCAGAAATTCGCTTGAATTTGATTTCTACCGGACAACTTGATGATGAAGGTTTTTGCAATATCTTCAATAATGGACAATGGAAACTTACTAAGGGTTCATTAGTTATGGCTAGAGGTAAGAAAGAGTCTTCTTTGTATTTGTTTCAGGCCAAGATTTCCAAGAACACTTGTAATGTAGTGGAAGATGGAAATGCAAGTGCTTTATGGCATAAAAGATTAAGTCACATGAGTGAGAAGGGCATGAATGTGTTGGCAAAGAAGAACTTGTTATCTGGGATTAAGAGTGCAAAACTTGAGAAGTGTGCACATTGTTTAGCTGGAAAACAGAAAAGAGTTTCATTCTATAGTCACCCTCCTTCAAGAAAATCAGATTTCTTGGAGTTAGTACACTCAGATGTTTGTGGCCCAGTCAACCCGAGGACGCTTGGTGGAGCATCCTACTTTGTGACCTTTATTGATGACTACTCAAGAAAGGTTTGGGTTTATGTTTTGATGTCAAAAGATCAAGTGCTAGATGTATTTAAGCAGTTTCAAGTTTTAGTAGAGCGACAAACTGGAAAAAAGTTGAAATGCATTCGATCAGACAATGGTGGTGAGTACATTGGACCATTTGATGAGTATTGTAGGCAACATGGTATTCGACATCAGAAGACACCTCCAAAAACACCTCAATTGAATGGTATAGCGGAAAGAATGAACAGGACATTGGTTGAGAGAGTTAGATGCATGATTTCAAATGCTAACCTGCCAAAGACATTTTGGGGTGAGGCATTACTTACAGCAGCTTATGTTATCAATCTATCTCCAACTGTTGCTTTAGATGGTGATGTGCCAGATAGAGTTTGGTTTGGCAAGGATGTTTCCTATAACTATATAAGAGTATTTGGTTGCAAAGCATTTGTTCATATTCCAAAAGATGAGAGATCTAAGTTAGATGTCAAGACACGAGAATGTATATTTCTTGGTTATGGTTCTGATGAATTTGGCTACAGGTGTTATGATCCAGCTGTGAAGAAAATTGTGAGGAGTCGTGATGTTGTATTTTTTGAGAATCAAAATATGACAGATATTGGCCAGAGTGAGAAGAATATGTCACAAGGCTCTAAGATTAGTATTGATATTGATCTAATTCCTTCAAATGATTTACAGCGACAGTTGCCAGAACAAGTTGAAAGTGATATTCAGCATGATGTTCAAGATCAGGTTCAGAATGACCAACAGGGTGTAGATAATAGTGATACTCAGACAGATAATGTTGTTGATGTTCAGCAGAATCCATCTTCAGTTCCACCATTGAGGAGGTCTACTAGAGGTCGCCATCCATCCTCTAGATACTCTACTGAGGAGTATGTATTGTTGACTGATGCAGGTGAGCCTGAGAGCTTTGAAGAAGCAGCAGAGGATGTGGATAAGAAAAAATGGGTTGATGCAATGCAAGATGAGTTGAAATCTTTGCATGATAATCAAACATTTGAGTTGGTGACATTGCCTAAAGGCAAGAAAGCTTTGAAGAATCGTTGGATTTATAGATTGAAGCATGATGAAAATTCTTCACAACCCCGATACAAAGCCAGACTAGTTGTTAAAGGTTTCAGTCAGAAAAAGAGAATTGATTATGATGAGATTTTCTCACCTGTTGTGAAAATGTCCTCAATTCGAGTGGTTTTGGGATTGGCTGTCAGTCTTGATCTTGAAATTGAGCAAATGGATGTAAAGACTGCTTTTCTTCATGGTGACCTAAATGAAGAAATTTATATGGAGCAACCAGAGGGTTTTAAAGAAAAAGGTAAAGAGAACTATGTTTGCAAGCTAAAGAAAAGTTTATATGGCTTAAAACAGGCACCGAGACAATGGTATCGAAAATTTGAGTCTTTTATGGGGGAGCAAGCCTATAAGAAAACAAATTCTGATCATTGTGTATTTGTGCAGAAGTTCTCAGATGATGATTTTATCATTCTACTACTTTATGTAGATGACATGCTTATAGTTGGTAAGAATGCTGCAAGAATTGAAAAGTTGAAGCAGGAGTTAAATAAGTCATTCTCAATGAAAAACTTAGGCTCAGTGAAGCAAATTCTTGATATGAGAGTTAGTCGTGACAGAAAAGCCAAGAAGTTGTGGTTGTCTCAAGAGGAGTACATTAAGAAAGTGCTTCAGAGGTTTTGTATGGATAAAGCTAAAGTGGTGAGCACGCCTCTTGCTACACACTTTAAGCTTAGTAAGAAACAATGTCCTACAGATGAGGAAGACAGAAAAGATATGGAAAGAGTTCCTTATGCTTCGGCTGTTGGTTGTTTAATGTATGCAATGATTTGTACAAGGTCAAATATAGCTCATGCAGTTGGAGTAGTTAGCAGATTTACTTCTAATCTTGGAAGAGAACATTGGAATGCAATGAAGTGGATTCTAAGGTATCTTCGAGGCACTTCTAGTTTGAAACTTTCATTTGGGAGTGATAAGCCTATTCTTGTGGGATATACAGATTTTGACATGGCAGGAGATATTGATAATAGAAAATCTACTCCATGCTACTTGATTAAATTTTCAGGGGGAGCTGTGGCATGGCAATCAAGATTACAAAAATGTATTGCTCTATCTACAACAGAAGCAGAATTTATTGCAGCAACGGAAGCATGTAAAGAGTTGCTTTGGATGAAGGAATTCATAAAAGAACTTGGTTTCGTGCAAGAAAAGTATGTGTTATTTTGTGATAGTCAAAGTGCTATACGTCTTGCTAAGAACTCTACTTTTCATCAAAGGTCAAAGCATATTGATGTAAGGTATCATTGGATACGAGATATAATGGAAACCAAAAAGGTTGCACTTGAAAAGGTACATACTGAGAATAATGGTTCTGATATGATGACAAAGGCTCTATGGCGAGAAAAGTTTGAGTTTTGTCGGCATGAGGCCGGTTTGGATTGTGCTTGAGAAATGGACATATGGAATCTCCCTCATTTGGGCTGGAGGGGGAGAATTGTTGGGTTGGTCCAGTCCATATTCGGGGACTTATTATTGGGTCCAATTAGGGTAATGTGGCCCTAAGGTTTAAAAGAAAAAATATAGGGTTTTTTCTTTAAGAGAAGAGGTGAGTGGCCGTCAAAAGAGAAAAGAGAGAGAGAAAAGAAAAGAGCAGAATTTCGCAGGAATTAGAGGCCCTGCGCAGCAGTTGATCAAACGTTTGATCAAGAACGATCCGTGGTCCGATTGAGCTGATTTTTTGTCAGCAGGTTCGGGATTGGGTGTTCTTCATTGTGAACGGTTGGATCGTCGTTTGGAGCTCTTGAAGTCAGCAGATTATGGTCGAAAATCTGGGTGATATTTCTCCAACTTTTCTTGGTTAAGTTATTGTTTACAACTTGTTCTTCACTATTTATTGGTGATTCTATTGTTGTTGAATCAGTAAATCTTTGTCCTGTTACTATTGTTAAGGACTTGATTGGGTTGTATCCTAACGATTGATATAGTGGAGATTTGGGTGGACTCCGTGATCGGTCCTGTGGTTTTTTACCCTTCACATTGGATGAGTTTTTCCACGTAGAAATTCTTTTGTGTTGACTGTGATTTGATTATTTTACTTGTGATTCGAATACATCGTTGGTGTTTTAGTATTTCCTCATAGGTTCAATCAAAGTGGGAAACTTTATACGTCGTTTTTTCCCATCAGCTTTAAGAGTCATGTTCAGCAATTGCTTTTACATTCATCCGTAATTACAAGTTTGCAATTGCCCATAAACCACATAAGTTTCATTTCACCTACCTCGTATGCCCTACTGCCGTGTCGGCATAAGAGTTTAGGTGAGATACCACATCAGCAAGCCACACCACGTTAATGCACTTCAGGCCCATGCACGGCCTTCCCTCTCAGATTGATTCACGTTCAATGGTAAACAGGTGTAAACAGGATGAAACATTATAAATTTTTTTCCAATTCGTACATTCCAAACCATTCACAGAAATAGAAATCCCATCATTTTCATGTCTACCACCGTTGAGTTTTCCTGCAAAGTCTCGGTTAGGATTTTCGGTTAGATGGACAAATTTTAAGGCGTAGCACCACTTTGTCTCATTGCCTCTACCTTTTATAATCAAAGTCAGAATAGAAGAACTCTAGATCATTCTTTGTCTTTATTTTGTAATTTGAAGCATCATTCTTTGCTTTGTTGGACCCCATTTAGTTTAGCTTTTACTTTTTATGAAAAATTGACATAACATTATTTGCTTCATTTGGCCAAAGCCGCTTTAGCGTTTCATAAAGAAAATTGCAGCATCCTTCTTTGCCTCGTAAGACTCACTTTACCTTAACTTTTACTTTCCATGAAAAATTGAAAACATTCTTTGCTTCACTAGGCTTGAATTGCTTTAGCATCACATTGATGTGAAGCCATTTCCTACAAAAACCAACATTCTTCTCATTCTTGTGATTGTCTAACCAAATGGATTTGCTGCTTTGGAGTCATGTACAACAGTTTCTTCTACATCAATCTACAATTATAAGCTTACTTGATCTGAATTAGAAATGGCGAAGAACATCTTCAATTTGATATTTGTTCGTCGTTCTTTTTCTTTTCTATCTCCTTCGCCAAGTCTTCTCACAAGGGCCATCTTGATTTGCCCCTCAATATAAATTCTCCTCTACTTGTGTTATAAAGTTCAATCCTTCTATAAAAGCTAGCTTAAGGGAAGGAAGGCATTTGCTATATATAAACCATTCCGTAAGCTTATATATTAACAATGTGGGACAACTTTACACTAATTTTTTATATGTCCTCTCACTACAATAGTCTAACCCAAACCATACCAAGGTAGCAATTTTACTGCAAATTTTTTACTTATATGAAAACTTGTAATAACCTTCTTTGCTCTGGTGGGCTTATGTTGCTTTGACATCACATTGAAAAAGAATCAAATCTTTGCTTCATCAAATCTCATTTACTTTAGCTTTTGCTTTTTGTGAAAAGCTGAATGTTCAACAACATTCTTTGCCACATTTGGCTTGAGTTGCTTTAGCATTTCTTACCAAAAATTGATAACATTCTTCTCGTTCTTGTGATAGTCCTCACAACAACTTTCAACTTTTGACTTCTATGAAAAGCTTTAATAGCATTCTTTGCTTCAGTGAGTCTAAGTTGCTTTGACATCACATTGATGCAAAAGAATTTCCTACTAAAACCAACACTCTTCTCAGTGAAGTCTTTTAAGAAGAGATTGACCTAAACATTTCACATATTTCATTAATGCTTCCCTTTCATCCGATTGTCTTTGGCTCTATCTCCTATAAAAAAGAAAAAAAAATCAAAGCTGCTTCATCAAATCTCATTTACTTTAGCTTTTGCTTTTTGTGAAAAGCCGAATGTTCGACAACATTCTTTGCCTCATTTGGCTTGGGTTGCTTTAGCATTTCTTACCAAAAATGGATAACATTCTTCTCGCTCGTTCTTGTGATAGTCCTCACCATCATTAAACCTTTTGAACGTGCTTCATCTTAATATTTTATTGAACTATCACCTCTCTCACAATGGATCAGATTCTGAAGGATGCTGCTCAACACGGAGACATTGATGGCTTGTACTCATCGATAGAAAGGGATGCATATGTTTTGAAGAAGATCGATGATATACCATTTGTGGAAACTCCTTTGCATATCGCTTTAGCTGCAGGCCAAGCCGAGTTCGCCATGGAAATTATGAAGTTACAACCCTCCTTTGCTAAGAAGCTTAATAAAAATGGCGACTCTCCGCTGCATCTTGCTTTGCGGTGGGGACAAACTCCAGTGGTGCTCCGACTACTTAATGTTGATGAAGACATTGTACGTATCCAAGGAAAGCACGGTCTTACTCCATTACATTATGCAGCTCAAACAGGAAATCTTGAACTTTTAGTCGAATTTCTAAAAGCCTGCCCAAGATCAATTGAAGATGTAACGAATCGAAATGAGAATGTTCTGCATGTCGCCCTGAAAAATGAAAAACTTGATGCTTTTCTTTTGCTCCTGGGATGGCTTCAGCGGTCCTGGTTTGCGAACGCCTCTTTGTGGGAGCATAAGTTGCTGAATTGGAAAGATCATGAAGGTAACACAGTGTTGCACATTGCAGTATCCAAGAATCTGCCCCAGGTAAGTTCTCGCCGTTCATGTTTTCCAATAAAGGGGAAAAGGGTAGGTTAAATGGACAGATATCTTGCTGTGCAAAAAAGTACATAAAAAATTTCAGTCTTAGAAACTAAGGATTCGGTCTTATAATAAAATTTTTATCTTACACACTCTCCTGCACATCAATTAACTTTAGGTCATAGGAGTATCTAGGTTGTAATTTTATATGAGAAAACCCAAATGTTAATTTAAGGATTTAAGAATTTACAAATCTAATTTTTTTTTTTTTATGAATGTTTGAGTTTATTCATCTAAAAATATGATAATATAAAAACTTAAAAATATACTTCAATTATAACACAACAAAATATTTACCTAAAAAGGTTTTATGTTCCTAAATAGATATACTCTTCTATAAACTATTCTCTTAATTTTAGTCAATAAGATTGGTATTTCCACAACTTTATTGTTAAGAGTATTTTTTCTAATTTGAATTTCACCTTAAGAATTTATACCGTGCAGATCGGGCGACGTTTGTTGTATTTCAGAGGGCCCTTCTGTATAATTAATACCAATACCAAGAACTCACAGGGTCTGACAGCATCTGAGCTAGCCAAAGGACACACGCTGGAAGGACAGAAAATACAGAAAATACTGCGAACCAGAGCCAAAAGTTCGATTATATGGCCTTTTGAATATAAATCGCCTGTAGATTTCTTTGTCTCCTAAAAAACTTCACGAGGCTTTTAGCGTATTCTTTCTCCGTCAGAGAACGAATCTCTCAAATGACACCCGCAATATGTTGTTGGTGGTTTCTGCATTGCTTATAACACTCTTCTTCCAAGTAACAGTCAGCCCTGCCGGAGCAGTATGGCAAGATAACAACCTTGAAGGATGGAAACTGCCCAGCCGCATCAACACCGTCGGTTTCAGTAGTGAATCCATGTCACCGCCACCGCCACCACCGCCGCCGCCGCCACACCTGGTGGGGACGGCAACTATGGGAAGCAACATGTTCCTTACTATTACGGTTTTGAACTCGGTGTCCTTTTTGTTGATGATCTTTGCAACCATCATTCTCCTCCCCATGAGACGTGGAATTTTCACCTTCCCTCTTTATATCCTCTGTACGTCCTACGCTACAGCTATAGACATCACAGCTCCCATTGGAGTCCCCGGAGGTCCAAAGATCACCAAAGGAGACTATATTTTTCTTGCTTCTTTTCCTCTGCTTCTACTGACTTTTGAAGGCTTATGGAATCTGAGTCTTCTTTATGCATACTGAAATATGTTTGAATCATATTTTTAACTTGTACAAGAGATGCCCTTTATATAGTCTGTGCGATGGGCCATCTATAGTAACATTGTACTAAAGGTTTTAATTCTTTTTTTTTTTTTTACTTTAAACTATCAGAGTGTGCTATGTTTGCCTGTAAGAATAAAAGGATTTGTGTTCTTAATGATGAATTAGGCTTGATGATTGATATAATGGCTGTAACCTCTCTTGAAATGTCGTGGGTTTGCTATTTCTTTTCTTGTACAATACTTGTGAAAAATGCGATTTAAATCCGTCATGATCGCAAGCCTTGCATCCCATGAAATTCCTTGTAATACAACTTGTGAAATCCCTTGCATTTCACAACCCCCATAAAATCAAGCGTTGAAAATCAATCGATAAAATTATGATATTATGTGAAGTTGGGAGTTTTAGAAGCCTACTTAGTGATTTCAACAAAACTTGACACTTTATTATACTTGCCGCATTATTTAAATCTAATCTTGTATATTTATATAAAAAAAAAAAAGATAACCTTCCACATGCTAAGCTATTCTTAAGGGCTGACTTTTAAAAAAAATAAAAATAAAATGACTACGCTTACTCAATCAAACCCACAAATTCTAACATACTATAATCATGGAAAGTCACATCAATAATGATGCAATTAGCATCATGATTAGTTCCATGCATTAGAGGAAAACTGAATCACTTGCTTTCCTGTTGCCTTAGGGTACAAGGCGCGGCAGAAACATGCATTGTCCAAAATTGATAATCAAAGTTAGCATAAATAGACCAATTTTAAGGCAGAACACCCCTTTCTAGGGGTCAACTTTTTCAGCAACCAATTCTCTGCCTTCACTAGCTTCTGTGCTAAGCTCTGCCAATTGCAGATAATTAGAGTGAGAAAAATTGGGGGGAAGAGTCAAGAGTGGTTCATCCCCGCTACGCTTTTGAAATGCCAATCCAAGGGCATATCCCAAGGCTCGTGCAACAGGGATAGCAACTGCATTTCCAATCTGGCAGTACCTGTGCAATGTACAAAGAAACTGTTAATGACACCAGGTTTAGTAAGAGAATGCCTGCATAATTCATGCAGGAGATGATAAGAGATTGGAAACAAGAAGTCTATTGCATTGTTCTGAAAGCCCCAGTAAATTCTGCCAAAGGTGACAAATAATGTCAAGCCAACGCTGAGACCGATACCATACAGAACTCAAGACACCATTCGCCAATTTTCTTAATTTAGCTTCAAGTCATCATTTGCGTGAGTAATATACCTTGCAAGAGCTATCCTAAGTAGGCCCAAGAAATCCCTTTGCTGTTGAGCCCTTTTATTGAAAATAGATTAACAAAGAAGTTTGGTGTGGAGTGCAATTAGAAGTAGGGCTAAATTAATAATTTTGTACATAAGGGTGAAGTGATAATTTTGTCAGTTAAGTATCACAGCCAAGGGATTTTTTTTTTCTTTTTTTGTGGGATAACACACATCTGAGGTAGGAGAAGTTGTCAAACCCCGATTTGTTGGCCTGTAAGCCAAGGGAAAGTTATTATGGGTATGGACTGAGTACCAAAGTGAGCACCAAATAGCAAAAAAAAAGTGTAGATTAGAGTCAATTCTAAATAAAATTTCTTACAAGATAGAAATTAAAAAAAAAAAGAGTTCATAAGACTAAAACCTAAAATTCCTTTTTCAATGAAGGATGTTACCTGGGTTTTAATCATAAAATAATTCCCCCCTTTCTCCCAGCCGTGACTTCCTATTAAATAGCCTTAACTCCTAGGCTAGCATAACTAGGTTTTAGACTCCTAAAATGACTTAATTTTAACGTTTCAAACCCTAAGTATTTAAAAGAAATAATAAAGCAAAACCTAATTATTTAAAAAGCTCAACAATAACATAAAACCTAATAATAACTAATCAAATCCCAAGCCCATATTGTCCCTCTATGGTCTTGACATTAAGACTTTTCTTATTGCTTATAAATATGAAACTTTGGGAAATCCTAGGTGGGTACGATATTTGGTGAACCTTTACAGCGATCAAAGTGAGAAAGCCACCAAAAAGATAAGAAATTCTTAGGCAATTTTTTAGAGTATGAACATATTGATAACTTTTCCCAAACCATATAAATCCTAGATATTTTTTTGTACTTGTTGTATGTCTGTTTATTGCATGACTCCGTTATTATCCCAACAAATTGATTCTAATCAAATTATTATTATCCATAAGTCTCTCGCCTATTGGAAAAACCACATCCTTTTCACAGCAATGGTAGCCACATGCAATTTCATGACAAGAACAAGGGATATTGATGAATGCACTCCCTCAGAAAGGGAAGTGGGTGTCGGGGGAATACATGCATAAGCCTACGTACCTCTCTTTAACTGTACCACAGAATCTATAATAATCTGGAAAGCCTTGCAACCTTGCGTATTCCCGCATGGTGAGGATACGGTCTTGCTCTGGATGTAGTGCTACCTACACAAGTTCGATAGTAAATATAAGTATCCAGAATATATACTTCCGTTATAAAGTGAATCTGGAGAAGGATCGACCTGATTATGACAACTCGGGCAAGTGACGACCGTGGGCACTGTCTCATCCCACCATAACCTTGCAAATGGCCTAGATTTACACCAGCTTATCAAACAACTGAAAATGCAAGAATAGATATTTCTTTTAGGCTATCAAGAGGAAATCTAACCTTCTTGACTTCCCTTGCTCAAAGGTAAAGGCATAATCTGGAACCTAAAAAAATAATAAAACAGGATATCCATCACTATTTGCTGTCTCTGTTCGGTCTTCCAAGAAAAATATAAATGATTTTACTTTTCTTTATAAATTTTTCACCCCATTATGTGATATTGCAACACCATAGTGCATTCAAAAACTAGTAAATAAAATGTTTATTGACTGTAGTATGATAATCACATTAAATTCCGAGATTTGTAATGAAAATTTCATCAAAATGAAAATAATGATGTTTCCAGCCATCAGGTTACAAACACCCACCAATTGTTTTCCAGATGGCAACAGCTTTTGTTCTTTACTATATCAAATATTTAGCGACTCTAGGTTGAAAATCACACCAAATTCCACGGTCTGTTATCATGGGCAAACAAATTTCATTAAAACGAAGATAATCCTGTTTCTAGCAATGAGGTTACAGACACTCACCAATGGTTTTCCAGATGGCAACAGCTTTTGTTCTTTAGCATCTCGCCGAACCACATTGTCAGCTCCTACAACTACACCAGGAAGGTCTCGAAAATTTGCTCCCTATAAGTTCTATTAAGTTAGAAACTGGATAGGGTTGAAGGTCAGATATGAATGTAAATTTTAAATTCATCACTTTTCTTTTTGGAATTTGGCAAACACGTAAGTAATCATCTTCAGTCAATGTCCAAGGCCGATGGTCGAAAAGTGAAGGCTTTGCTTGTAAAGAGCCACCTAATGCGGAGCCTGTCATCTCTGTAGAATCACAATTAACCAAAAAATAACAACAATTTTATTGGTCAATTTGGTTTCACTATCAAAGTGCATAAAATAGATAAGTAATAATAAACAAAATAACTAGTATCTATGCAATCTGAACAAAAGGTATAACTAATAGAAAACTGTAAATCCATCCACAAGCAAATACCAGACAACTGATTTATATGTAACTTGGACATAATATGCTGATGCCTAACATAATCTTCTGAAGTACAATTACTTGTTGAATTTGATGAAATGATCTTCATAATGGTATCGTATAAACTGGGGAAAAAAATGGTGCATAATACGATACTGCATTGTTTTGTACATTATGAGAGATTACAAGAAAACCTCTGCTCTAACAAATCCGTTTTGAGGGTATCCAAGAGCAAAACAACATCGTTCCACTTAGACTTTTACCACATATCTCAATAAAATATTTTAGTCTACAAGTGATGTAGTGGAACATAATTCAATGACTAAAATTCCTCGTTATTAGCAGCTTGAGCATCTAAAATATGCTGTAATTTATCCAAATCCCTTTACTGCTTAAATCAAGCCCACGAGCACATCTAACAGAATAACCTAGTTGCTGTGTATCTCTAAAAGTTAGTATGCATCATCAACATCCAAAAATGCTGCCTAGACATCTAAATGCCAGACCAGATACATTTGCTATCCAACTAGAAATTGAGCCAAACAAAATAAAAATAGGAATGATGAGAACCCCTGTCTAGTTAGAAGAGCAACAAATTAAAGCTTGCATCCAGAACAGACAATTGGTATGTATGAAGTATGGACATAGTTTTGAGCGCCAAAATTTACATTTGTAGGATAATAACATTACCATATTGAGTGGACCGTATATATCTTTGAAATTCAGTTTCTGGAGGCTTTCGGTATGGCATTTTTTCACGACCTTCAATATTTGTAACCTGCAATGATAAATTAGCTAAATACCCTTTTGAATGGATTAACGACAGAAACACAAGCAAATTATATAAGATGTGAGTACAGCTGGAAGATCAGAGATGGCATCTTGAAGAACAACTGCCTTTTTGAGTTCACGAATTTGGCCTTCATCATATGCAACAGTATTGCGCTGCACATGAATATGAAAATTAAATCACAAAAAGCAGAATTCCGGAAGGAAGTTTCAAAGTGCTGATGAACAGAATTATTCAATACCTCAAACTCAGGCGGAGGCCAATATCTAACAACAACATCATGTGTTGGAAGTGGAAATTGTGGAAGTCTCTGCAATCAACGAAAATAGATCAAAAATGAAGTTTTGGATGATTTTGGTTCTAACTTCACATAGCATAAGGAATGACTTATGACACCATAACATCACTTTTTATTTCGTCACTTGAACATAAGATCACTTGGAAATAAATCAGAATCAATCTGTCTAATTATTCATTTTCTACCGTTCAGTGGACTATTACAGTCAAATGAATCCCCACTATCTTCTAATGGACCAAACTAACTTAAGCATTGCTATGAAAAAATTTGGGAAGAATTGTATGAACGGCTGATAGTATAGAGAAATTCTATTCCAAGAAAAAAAAAAATTGTTTTAATACTAGTAATAATTCTTATAACAACATTAACAAAAACAACGATGATATATAACGTATCTTTCTTAAAGATTTATTATCAAAAATCAAAAGAAGCAAAATAAAAGAGAATTCACCTCACTTGGATGAGCACCCCACAAGAAAACACGCAAGCGAAATTGTGGAAGACCATAACAGCCAGCAGCCATTGTTCCAACCCTTGCTTGGTAACTCATATGTACCAATCGACTTAATGCATATCTTCCAAGGGAAGCCTTGTCAAATCTCAAAATATCAACAACGTTTTCCATCAATACGTACTTGGGCTTTAAATATGTTACAATGTCCATAAAGACTATGATTTGATGATTTCTATCATCAGCCAAGGGTGAACCAACGTTTCTATAGCGATTGTAGCCACTTATTCCTTGGCAAGGAGGACCCCCACAAATAACATCAACATCACCCTGGAATATATTTAAATGTCAAGAATCAATAAAAAAGGATACTGAAAGGTAATTCTTCCTGTACTTACCGGAAGTGGCAAGATTTTTGACTTCCACCCACTTTCTACAAAGTCTCGTATCCTTCCTTGGCAATTCCTAAAAGCATACATTTAACTCAAAAGAAAACACAAAGTCAAGGAAAAAAGAAAAAAGTTAGTCACTGTTATTAATACCTCAGCCCTTCAATTGATTCCCATGTATCTCCGCTAGCACGATTGCCCTTCCATTGCACCTATTGAAAGAGCTAAGAGTAGAAAATCATCTTCACCAAAACTACAATATCAAACAAGAATCAATGAACATGAATAAAATTCAAGAAACCATGTAAGGAAAGAAAGAGGGTAAGGCAGGGAGGAAGAATTTGGCCAGGGAGAATTTGTCACCTACAATTTTCAATTTCACTTATTACCAGGGAAAAGAAATTGCGACCTCATTTTTAAAATCACTAACCCTAAAATCTTAAGGTTTTAAGAAATGGGCTCACTATGTATATGAAGCATAGAACTAATTGAATAACACTCGCATATAGTCAAGGAAAATAGTAAATCATAGGGTTAATATATTTTCTGCACACATATCACACCAACATTTAGAACGAATTTTAATAGAATATGCAAAGGCTGAGGTTTAAGGAAGCCCATGACGCCAAATAAATGACTGGTATAAATAAAGAACTTTTATTTATCATAAATCACATTAAAATACATAATTCTCAGGTACTGGCACCATATAGTGTTTTCTCAGAAAAGAGATTGCACACTTTACCTTAAAATGCAGTCCACGCTTGCCTGTATTATTGGGATCACCATAACATATATCAACTAGTCTAGAAATTGAATTTTCTACAGTGAGAATCTGAGCTTCATTCAGATAATTTTTATTGTACTTGTCTGCCCTTAAATTCATTGCTCTTGGTTGTCCTACATCTGTGACCTTGAAACGCTTGCAAAGCTTCTCCCATTCTTTCAACAATTTAAGGAAATCCTCAGCGGGTTCATTCCTGACCTACAAAATGAAGCATATTACTACTCAGCAATTCCTCCAAGAGGTTTTATCACACTATCACTGATCATACTTTAATAACAGAGGAGTTATACATACATGGGTCTCTGGATGATTTAATCTAAAACTTTTGCATGCTGACGAATCATTATCAACAGCCCACCTCTGAAGTAAAGGAAGGAAAGTTGAGATAAATAAAGTTGTCGGCACAAGATGCATGAAAATGAAGAAAACTATTGAAAGTACCGTTGTGAGATTAACTTCAGAAAGTTTGGCGCCAAGACACAAGCCAGTTGACATTCCACCACAACCAGAAAAAAGATCTAATAATGCTAATTTTCCTTTACACGTTTCAAGATTGAATCTGTTCTCCCAAAAATCGGGAGCAGCAATGGGAGGTGATGACAGGCCATGACTGTTAACAGAATTATCTGAAGCAAAATAGAAAATTTGACAATGTTAACATCTTTGATCTTAATTCCAGTGTGAAGTCAGTTTCCCCATAATGCTTAAATTTTCAGATCTTACTAGTCGAGATAAAAGTAGAAATCCATCAAGTAACACGACAGTTTCAAGGAACTGAAATGCAACTCAATGGTTAAGATCAATTAAAGTTAAACATCTCTCGTTCATGTTTTGACTAAAAGAAGTATCACCCCATACTGTACAAAAAAAGCATTGTTTAGCCAGAAATTATAGTACTAATGAACCACACATAATATGATAAGGGAAAGAATTGCAGAAAAAGAACAGGTATGAGTTTTATACATTTCCATGCAATTGAGTGAATCTTTTATTAACGTAGACATATCCCAAAAAAGTTGTTGTTCGTTCACCTAAGAAATAGAATAAATAAGTTGATTTCCAACTGCTTTTCCTCCCAAAACCCCCTATCCAATCAGGACTTTAAAATTCTCAAACCATGTCACTAATCACTGTAATTACTACTTCAAAGGGGGAGCAGTCTCATTCAGACCATTTATAAGAGGTTATCCTGACTATGAGGCTTCTATAGAACAACCAAGAAAAATCTTTTCTCTCCAGATTGAATCAGCAGCAATCTTGACCACATAAAGACACATTTTTCCATCTATTTCCAGGAAACTCAACTATTGATGTCTTTTATGTTTGGAAGTTAAACTTTAAAAACACTCTAACAGCAATAATGTAAGGGATGAAACGGAAAATCAACAGCCAATATTTTTCCATGCACATGCCAAATGAAACTTTTATCCACCCCTTAAAATTTGTGGCAAAAAATGTTCGACTTCTCCGATTAGATGAATAGAGACTAACAACAAGGTATTATTCCATTGAATAATACCTTAATATTAATGTCACCCACCAAGGTAATAAATAGCATTAATTTTCCCCCTCTCTCTAGCATGCTTTCAATAAGCATCTATGCAATTGTGATTTTTCTCCACCTATCTATGTAAACAAATATTTGCAGAAGAAAAAGTCAAGGAACTAGCAATTATTATTCAAGAGTTGAACTTACTGGTCACCAAGGAACGAAATGTTGAATAATCAACACAGTATTCCATATCATAATACAAGTCAGATGGCGGGATAGAGTTCAATCTTAGACCTACCTGCAAATAGTCATAAATCACAAAGAACTTAGTGGTAGAAGAAGCAACCTAAAACTACAAGTTCGTAAATATATACCTAAAGAGCTCAAAGATAGCAAAAGCAGCCAAATAAATGCAAATAAAAATCTTCGATTGAAAAGGGTACAGAAACGTTTCAGCATACCCTAGGTGTTATTTGTTTAACGTTGACTTTTGAAATTATACAATCTATCAGATTATCGTTCATTATTGTAGAATAGAATAAACGCCTTTTGTCATGGAAAGCACCTTCTTCTTTGATAACCTGACAAAAAAATGAAAGAGTTATATTCTGAATATGAGATGCGAGTTGCTGATCTCAAACATTAAGCACAATTTGTATACTCACCGTATCTTCAACTCTGTAAAACCACTGGACTCTGAAATAATTTTCACCATCAGTTGTTCTGAAAAACTCCAAGATCCTGCCCACGTGTTTTTCTCCTCCATCACCCTTAACAATAGCTTCGCAAATAAATCAACATTTCCAGAAGTAAAATTTTTGAAGTGATGCAACTAATAAATCATATCCATTCTCATTCAAGCGTCCTTAGCATGAAATGCCCAATAAGAAATGTACTAAAATGTTCTTCACGGATGCTTTGAAACATAACAAACTGCAATCTGCATTAAAAAGATATACAATTTGCAAAGCACTACTAAAGTAAATTTAGTGATCTAAGAAGTTATGGAGGACCAGCAAATCCTGCACTGGGAACTTTAGATAAATTTGTTATTGCACTAGAATCAATCACTCTGAAAGAACAGAGTGAATGAAGCTTGTGAAACCTTTAATACCTCCATATCTTGCATCAATAACAACAACAGCAAAGGAAAAGCACAGATGCGACATTCTTGTCTAATGGGTACTCCAATGAAATAAAGAACTTCTACCTGTATATAAACACAATCTCCCAAACTGAATGTGCAATTGTCTACCTCAGCTTGAGCATAATGGCACAGCACATTCCAAACAACCTCATCTTGGTCATCTTCGCTGCAAAATGCATACAACATTAACAAGTGGAAAAGAGACAGTATATTGAACCAATCTACACAAAGAGAGGAGGAAAAAAAACACCAAAGGAACAAGCTTGTGATTATTTAGTACCCACATTTTTTTAGAGCATTGACCTCTAGATCTTTCACTCTGCAATTTCCAACAAAATAACAATGAGAATTTTAAAAAGAAAAATGCCATATATTAATATCACGAAACTAAAGATAAAATATGAGTTCAGACAAAAAACAAATGTAAAGGGTTATAGCCCATGAGCAGTTGAAAGATAATGAACCATGCCAAGTTACAAAATTGCACTGTAAAAACACTAGTAAACTAGTCAAATCCTATAAAGGAATGAAAAAGCCGGAAAAGCTTCAGATGAGGTTACCATGAGCATGAGTTGTCCTACAGGAGGTAACCATACTTCAGAATATTGTATTTTATTATATAAATTTATTATAGAAACGAAGCCTCTCTTTTGTAATTATCTGTCCGGTTAGCAAATGAAAATAGGCATCAAGTTGACCTAGTTCATTGATATCACTGACATGAAAATGATACTTGGTAGAGGGGAAAGTGTAGTTTACCCTCGAATAAATAATTAAACACAGCAGGGCAATAAACTAAAAATTCTCATTCAGAGGACCAGAGAGTAAGTTCATTGGTTTTAAATGCCTTCTCCCAAGATTTCACGATGTGGCCGAATTAAGTCCTAATGCCTCTGTTTGCGATCAAAATAATGACACCTGGGTACTACTAGCAACCTCATCCTGATAAAGCAAATGAAAGAAGATGATTTTACTCATCAATGTAATAACATTAAATAATCTCGCAGGAAATGCAAAATTAAGCATGAATCTAGAAATTCAGATGAAACAAGAACCATTGCACTAATCTGGAAATCTAATACAGAAAGATGAAGAATAATTTGAAAACTATCCTCGACAACACAACATTTCACAACTTTATAAGAACAAGATGCCTGATGATTTAAGAACCAAAATTAAACATCTTTTTTTTAAAAACCATGACAGGTAGAGGGAAAGCAGTCAAAGGGGGGCAACACTGACTCAAATATACAACCATCAGTGGAACAAAATCGAAAAACGCTACGCCGTCGCTACATTAACAAAGATTGTGTTATGAACAACTTACCTTCAGTTCGTAACGCCATCGCCACCTTTCTTGAGCTTCATCATCTGGAATTGGGTCTCCAATAAAGAAAGCCGTATTTTTGCACTTTTTCTGTTTATTCTTTAAAGAAGCTGGGATCTTAAACTTCTTAGAAGGCTGTTTCTCATCTGACTCGGAAAATTCGATAAGAGAATTTTCTCTCTTGGCAAACAGAGTCGTTGCTGTTTTTGTAGATTCTTTGGAGCAGATTTCATCGGGATCAGATTTGATGTTATCAGACTGAGCATAATATGAGCATAGTCTTGAAGATCTTCTCAACTGACTTTTATCAACTACATTCAGACGAATTTTGGTCTTAGATTCATCACTGACATCGTTTCCATTTGCTGAAATTAATCTCCATGATCTCTTATCCAAATTTCCCAAGGGCGTAGATAACTTATCGCCATCAGGTTTTGATTCACTTGACGATCCCGATTCCATATTGAAAGCTCCCTGTGAGACTGCTCCAAGCCTGCCATACTCCAAAGATTCCACGACTCTCAACGTTTTCTCTTCCGATGAAGCTTCTACAAAACTGATAATCGTTCCAGAGCACTTCTCTTCAGAGCAACCAAGTCTTAAAACTCCCTTTCCTTCTTCTTCTTCTTCCTCTTCAGCACTTCAATAACACAAACTTAAAATCAGCGAAAAACAGCAGAAAACAGAAAATCTAAGTGAAAGAACAAGGTTGCAGATTTTCACTCACTTCGATGTCAAGCCTTCACCCTTCGATCTCCTCCTCTGTAAAACCAGAAATCCATGGTTAGAAACCAGTAAATAATGTCATCTTCACTAGTGAAAATAAATTGACATTTACAATATAAGTAATATAATTTTAAAAAAAAAACTAAAAATTCCATCACACTGTGACGTACACCTGGTCCTTAGGAAAGGTATCTTAGTATTTGGACGTATGTGCATATTTGATGGTACGGGTTTATGATGTCATTCTATATCCAGGACAAAATGTAGATAAAAAGAATCTTATGTTGTCGAACTTGTTATTTTTACCCATACTATGGGTCAAACTTAAACTTCATAGTTGGAGTTCTTACTAATTCATCGTATAATATAACTCAAAAGACGAAATTTGGATAAGAGAAAATATCACAGTTTAGATTTTTTCCCACTTAGGGAAAAAAAGTAAAGATCTTGATCCTATAAAGGAATTTGGTAAAAATTGGGCTCCTATACCATGGTACGAAGCATAGTTTCTTTTATAAAAGCTAACCATAGAGAAGATAGCATATAACATATATTTTAATAATGTGGGACAACTTTTTCCTAAGTTTATGAAATATGATTTGGTATCTCAAATGGGTGTAGATTACAACATATTCTGATAACACAGTAACGGACAAAATGAAGAATAAAACTTTGTATTTCCTTGCATTTATGTAAAAGGAAATATAAACTTAAACTATCAACTCATTATTATATTAACATAACAAATAAGCTTAATTACTGTTTTTAGATAATCAGGAACTTTTCAACCAGCTCAGACAGAAAGAGAAGTTCTTTAAGGATCATCACTTTTCAGCTGGAAAAAAATGTACCTCAACAAGGATCGTTCCTCGGGTGCCATTCTGGGCCGACGCGAATCTCGGAGATCGTCTGAGCGAGTGTTCGCCGGAGACTCTACGGCCTGACTTCCGCGGCCTGTCGTCTGGCAATGTAGTTGCATTCAGCCTCGGCGACCTTCTCAAGCCGTGACCGGCATTTCCGGATCTTCCCGGAGATGACATCACGGTGAGAGCGAGAGGTTGCGGAAAGGAAGAGAGAGAAAAGGGAGAGGGGGGCGCTTTCGAATGGCGTTCGGGGGAAAAGCATGCGTGCCTCGGTCCTGACACTACACTGTGAGTGGAATGAATGCTTTTGACATAACTTTGTCTCTGCTTTTCACTGCAAAAGTGGTCGCCCGTGGTTATAATATTGGAACAGTGCGAAGTGCGAAGAGTTTCTGGGGTCCGAGTGTATAAGAACCTGCGTACAGTGAACAGCAATCTTTTCACTGATTGGGACGTTGATCGGCGGTGGATTCTGTGTTCATACTTGTGCATTTGAGATTTGAGTTAATTAGGTACTCTTACACCAAGTAATATATTGAAATCCTTACATAGATGTTAAGAATTTATGGGTATTCTAGGTTTGAACATCTAAATGAGTTGGATTAAGGATATTGACTTTTATTAAGAATGAATTTTTTTCATATGATAATAAGTTTTATTAATACTTAAATCAATTTTTAGGTTAAATAATAAGTATCTTGATATAATACTGAATGGGTTCTTATTGATTGAATTTATGCTATAATAATGTAATACAATACCATAGTAGTTTAATAAGGACACTTATTAGGATATGGACAATAAATCTCATATTGAAATTCTTACTTTTATTCTAAGAATTATGGGCATTAAAATTTGTTAGGGTATGATAACGAGCTTCATGTTACTAAAGAATATATTGAGATATATGTTTATATAATAATGAATTTTAGTAATTCTTAATTTTTTTAGGTTAAATCATAAGCATTTTGATATAATACTAAAGGTCATAATTTTCTTTCTTAACCTTTGTATGAGTTATTATTACTTAAGCTCATGCGTTGTCTAAGTAATGTAATATTATGATAATTAGATTATTAAACCATTACAGTAAGAGCATATGTTGCAAGATGGACAAACAACTTCATATTGCCAAAAAATTATGTTAAAATTCTTATTTATATATACTAGGATTATGGAATTCTTAAACACTTTATGATGGTGGGCGATGTTACCCATTCTCCCATGTTGTCTTGAAAAGTTTCAGAAGAAAGACCGTTGTATGATTATACAGAACTTTATTGCTACAGGCGAGCGGGCTTTTATGGCAGCAATTTTTGGTCTGGTTGGTCGTTGGTAATCGTGTGGATGTAAGATTTATAATGAAAATATCAACCCTTCATTTGTTCTTTCTCCAGGTGTCTAGGGGCAACACTAACCGAAGGGATATAAACGTCTATTTGCTACCATATCCATACTTGTCGTTTTAACCCTCATTGTTTTGGTATATTTTCACTACCTTTTTCTGTATTTTTTAATTCTATTATTATTTTTAAATATTATAATTCACACACCTAAACTCATATTCATCTACTAACTTATTATCGAGTTAGTTGATTAAGCAACAAAATTAGATAAAGTAAAGTGCCGTGGTATATGGGAAACGAACCCATTTTTGCAATGATAATTAGTATTAATATTTAAGAGGATAATTAGTATTCATATTTATCAAATAAGAGTTTATTATTATAGATAGGAAATTACATATATATACCAGCATTTAGAGGAGTTCTACGTCTTTTAAGGAAAATTTTCAATCTCCCTTTTTGATAAATTGTTTATGTACATGGTAAAAAATGTGATGGTGGCAGAAAAAATCCTCGGGCCTTCTAGTGTATCCCACAAACAGGTTATTATTTTGAAAATAAGATATTATCAAAATATCGTCATAATGTCTCTAATTATGTATATTAGATATTATCGAGTATACAAGGTTTTTTTTCAATAATTTTTTTCTTAAATAAAAATTTGATATGTTCAACTTACTACTTTTTGTCGTAAATTTAAACATATTTGATTTCTAATGAATTTAATGTTATTGGTATTGTTTTCTTTTTGTACATTTTCAAGATTTTGTAACTTCGTCAAAATTACACGATTTAATTTCTGTGTGATACTCCATAATAATCTGTAAAAAAAAAAATAGGATTCAAAGATCCATTAAATATAGGATTCTTACATTACTCACCCCATCATCTTAATTAGAGTTTGTCATTATAAAGCCAAAAATTTATATTTCAAAAAGAAAAAAAAATTGAACTTGCATTTGGATAGAAGTAATTCAAAGTGCGAAACTTGGTACTCATATGAAATTAGTTAAAACAAATGCTTTTGATTTATTGGTTTTTTAAGACATGTTTTTTAACATATGAATTCTAGGGCTTAAAACTCTAAAATCTCTTACTTTTGGAAGAATAGGCACTACTCTTGCTTTCTACTTTATTATAATTGTTAAATAAGCAATATGAAATTCTTACTTTGATAATTATCTTCTATCAATTTCACTTGTTGATAGGAGTTTTTATGAGAAGTATTTTCAAATGCTCAAAATAAGTCAACATGGATAGTTTATAAAGAGATAATTTTTTTTACTTAATGTTTTAAGATTTTAAGTTTGATATGAATAAGTTCTATAATTTTTAATAGTCATAGCTTTTTACTAGCTTTTTAATATTAATATTATAAAAAGTAATTGAATTTTTTTTAACAAATATATAAGTTTATTTATAATATTTAAAAGTACATAAGGTTATTAACATTCTCCCACAAGGGATCAAAGCACACATACGCACACACGCCAACACAAGAGATTTTAAGGGTTCGAACCAACAATGTCCTACTCCCTCTTCTTCCATTAAAAAGATTCAACTATTACAACTTCAGGAGAAAAGACTAAGAAACTCTCTCAACCTTAGCTTTGTAATACTCAGCAAATAACCCAACACTTGGTTACTAGTATTACCGCTTAGGTTCTTCTATGTGTCCCTAGGGACTACATAGACTCCTTTTTATAGGCCTTCTAACTCCCACAGGTTGGTTCTCTAATCAATGTGGGATACACAATTCTTCTATTCTAATTTCTGTGGGACAAGAACTCTTTCCTTTTCCAATCCATGTAAAACATGGACTCCTAAATCATGCGAAACTCCTTTGAGAGTTCGAGTCCATCCAACATTATCAAAATATGAGTATAAAAAGATTTAACAAAATCAAATGTTGATTGCTTTGTTCTGAAATTGTTTATAATTATGCTTAGTATATATACAATAAACATATGCCACGAAAAATAATTTGTGTGAGTCTAATTGAAAGTTGTGGATTAAGTACTAAGCCACCGACTGTTCAACTTTTACAATATAATTAAGATTCGTTTTCACCTTAAAGCCAAGGTTAATGGTGTGTTCAAACAAAAGGTTTGTGCAGAAAATGAGGAAAAAACAACTTTTGAAAGATACAAAATTCAACGAAAGCGTCCACCACCATCCATAAAAGCACAAAAAAGATCCAACCATAATGTCCTTGGATTCGGTGTGCATAGACTGGGGACCCCTGTTTGTCTGTCGCTTTGGCCACCTGGTCCACCTGGTCCGCAATCTTCTCAGATAATGTGCCTTTAAAGCCAAAGCTCGTCCTTTTATTAATTGCACCTACCGGAAAAGATGGCCATCCTTCCCACCTTGGGTATTTTGAAAGTTCAAACTTGGACCCGTGAGGCTGTAACTTAACAATCAAATTGATGAGGCACCCAATTCTAAAGAATAGAAAAGAAAAGAAAAAGCCCTTTAAGGACAAACGGTGGCTTTTTGGATTTTGGTATTTTTCTTTAATGGTTCATTTTGTTATAATGTTAGAAGGTTTATTTTCTTTTTATAACTAAATTGGTGAGACACCCAATTTAGTTATAAAAGAAAAGAAAAGAAAATATTTTTACATAAATGTGTAATAGCTCTAAATTAAAAAGTATGACCCATGATGTGAAATTTAAATAAAAAAAAGACCCTTCAATTTGTAAACTAGTTTTTAAATTAAGTTTTTAGACATTTTAATTTGGTAGTAGAGCTTAAGTTAAATTTGCTTTAAGCTAGTTTATGATAAGATATGGGCTACTTTGGAACATAATATTAGTAATATTAGTAATATTAGGTCATGATTCTTCTTAGCACCTCCTATAGATATTAGTAAAACCAATGTTTATATAGTAAAAGTAGCACCATTGGATGATCTAAATCTAAGCATTAAAGTTAATGTACACATTGAAGGTATGAATATTTAGTCTCACATTACTAAGAAAAAATATTGTAGTGAAATTTACATGTAATAAGTGTCATTTTCCATGAACTAGCTTTGTGGGTTGAATATAAGATCTATAACAATAATGTGTAACATATATTAAATTTCAACAAATTTAAAATAAATAAAATTTTCTTTTTGTGTTAAAGGTGGCATTCCACAAGCCTGCTTACCAAGTTGACTCATAGAATTAGGATTACAAATAGGTGACCTTTTCATTAAGAGATGACTTCATTGTTTATAAAAATTGTGGTCCAAAAGACACCCTTCTAAGATATTGGTAGCTTATCAACATAATAATTTAAAGGCTTCTTCCATGCCTTCTAATCATAATGGCCACAAACCATCATGGCTAGCTAGGAACTAAACTCTATTTATTAAAAGATAACTTCATTTTTTTCTAAAAATGGTGGTCAAAAGACACGCTTTTAAGATGATGCTACCACATAAACATTATAATATAGAGGGTTCTTCCATGCCTCCCAATCAGCATGGCCATAGACCATCATGAGTAGTTATGAACATAACCGTCCCTTTAAGCAATGTTTCACAACCATGGCGGTCCACCCTTTCTTTCCCTTAAACTTTTCATAAAAATACGTAAAACTATTTTCCTATTATTTTAACAAAAATACTAATACAATTTCTGAATTTAAGTTAAGTTTATCACAATTGAAACTCACTTTTCTAAATAAATTAACATCTAATTACTTGGGTATTATCAACTTCTAATTTAGCTTTTCCGTTTTAATGGGTAAAAGTTAGTTTATTTTTAAGTTCAAATAACTTTTGTATCTTTTTTTTTTCTAACTTGCCCATAATTTTTAAAATTCTTATAAATTCGATATCATCTATATTCATCCTCGTGATTACTTGAAAAAAGAAGCAAAAAATTCCCCTAACGAACCTCGGCCGCCTCCAACTTCCACAGACAAAAGCAAAAGAACAAGAACATCAATTCATTTGTTGATAAGAATTTAAGGATTCCTGCTTTTAAATGGCATCGCGTCGCATATTCAATAGACAGAAAGATGACATCTTAGATTGCCAGTTTGGAACTCATCATGACAACTCTTGCATGACTAACCTTGCTGTCTCAGTCGCCCTTTTATATTTCCGAAGACTTTAGAATGTTGATTTTTCGTGCACAATAGAATTTTTAAAAGTCAAATAAAATGTCACTTCGTAATACTGAAAAGTTATTAAGTACATTTATTCGATACAACTAAGTACAATTAAGTACAATTAATAGATTAGATTACTATGAGAAGTTATGTTAATGTTTAGGGTCTTAATGTCTAGCTTTTCAATCAAACAAAGTATTCATACATGTTGGTAAAGAAATGCCAGTTTAGAAAGTTGGGGAGCAAACTCACATATATTCAAACACTTCTATCTTACGTCTTAGTAACGTATTGATCAATTCATTGGTAGCTTAATAGAACCACTAGAGGCCTTAAGTCTCATTTTAAGGAGATCCAAAGTCTCACACTCATTCCTTACACTACCCTATACCTAATTTTAAAAAATAGGGATATAGGATTGAATATCTGCATTAATTATACATCTCTTGCTTTAATGGTCCAAACCATTATATGGTCCTGCTTTTTCTATAAAGTTTGAAGTTATCTACATAAAAGTGTTAAGGAAAAATTTGGTTGTGATTCAATACAAAAAAAAAATAATTCTTTTACAAGTTCAAAAACTACCCACGTAATAACTAATAACTTTAACTTACATCATAGTAACATGAAAATTGAAGACTCTAGACCCTAAACCAATACAATAAAGTACAATTGATAAATTAGTTTGAAGAGCTTAAATTAAATTTTTGTGGCCTTGAATGGGTAGCTTCTCTATAAAAAGATTACTTACTAATGCTAGTATAGAAGAACATTTCCCTTCTCAAAAGTTAGTTTAGTAAGTGAAAATACAAATCTACATCTAACTAGAACTTCAACCCATACTTTACTCTTAGTCCACTGAGACCAAATTTAAGTTTTTATATTTATCCAAAGTATAATTATTATATTTAATTTTTTTGTTATCAGTAAAATCTATTAAATGTCTGTCTTTATTATTATTATTATTATTATGTTAACTGAGATCTTAACAATATACACATATACATGGACAACAATGACATATTGTTTTAAGTTGTCTATTTTTAATTATATGATTAAGATATGAATCAACAATGTAAGTGTTGTTTATTTACTTAGAGCTGTAACATTTGCCCTTTATGTAACGGAAAATTCAAACGGCTTTTTTTTTTTCTTTAATAGAGTCGTCGTGCATACCGATGAGTTAAATTTATTTAGAATCCATGTTGATTAATAAAGTTCTTGAACTATTCCATGCTCTGAAAAAGATACACAGATAAAGAGGAGGAAGACAACGGGCGTCAAGGGTTATTCCTAGATACCCTCTTGTAGTTCAAACCGAGGGGGTTCACTTCTTTGAGAGCTTCGCAGTCCGGCTGTGTTTTCATCCTCAACCTCTCTTAAATCTCCATCTTGGTCTCTGTTTCTGCAACTCCACCTCACTTTTCTTCGCCGATCTGGGTTTTGTTCAGAAGTTAGAGTGTGATGGACCAGCACACGCCTGATATCGAGACTGTGCAGGAGTCCAGGCCGTCGCCGGGGCCTGGAAATGGCATGGCTGTGGTGGATGTGAGCAAAAGGGAAGGGAAGGGCGCGAGGTCTAAGGAGATTTACATGGCGTACACGAGGGACGAAGACAAGCCTGGTGGTTTGGAGGTGTGGGGGTGGTACTCTTATGGGTTCTGCTCCTACTTCATTCTGTCGGTTCTGGTACCCGTCGTGTTCCCGCTTCTCATCAGCCAAGTCGTGCCGGACCCGCCGGGGGTTGTGAAGGAAGGGTTCGTGAACTCCAAGGGCTTGTTCTGCAGGAGGAAGGAGGTGATCCTGTAAGTTCTTTCTCTACTTTTCTTGGCCATAGAAGCTGGATTTGAGTGTTAAAGCTTTGTTTTGTGGGTTTTGAGCTAAAAAGGAGGAAACTTTGAACATGGTCTGTAAATCTGAGTTACTTGGCCGTCCGGCGAGGTTTCAGGTGTGAATCTTGAGCAATTCTGTGCTGGTGATTGTAGGTACCAGAGACTAACAGACCGTTCATGGGACATCAGCGGTTCAAAAATCTCTGCTTTGGAGTGGACATCGATTTCATGGGCTACAGGGCTACTCTTTGCTGCTCCGGTGCTCGGCCTGGTTTCCTTCCATCTTGACCACCGCCAGCTCCATTCAGCCGTCGCCGCCACGGCCATTGCTTTCGGAGCTGTTTTCTGTCTCCCCGCCGGATTTTTCAGCACCCCGTGGATCTTTTGCCGTATATTGCAGCCGTTGTTGCAGCTCAATCCGTCGCCGGCGCCTGCCATATCCGCCACCTTGGTTTGATGATTCGCGGCTTTACTGGAACGATCTTTGGAGAACGCCAATTCTCTGTTAGAAGAGATGTCTCCGGCTGGCTCTCTGTTTACGGCACTGTAGCCGGCTGCACGGGTTCCGCCATTTTTGCAGCTTTCACTTTCCACATGCTCCGAGAGGCGCCGGATCACGAGTTGACAAACCTTTGGGTCGTCTCGATCTTCAGTGGCCTCATATGGCTCGTCGGTATTTTCCATGTCTTCAGCTGCTCCGACAGAACCTCTGCAATGAGCGTTTCCGCAGAATCAAAATCCCATGCCTTCTCCGTCTTCAAGTACTCTCACGCAGTCGGAAGCCTTGTGGGGGTCTTCCTTTCCTCGTTCACGACGATGTGCATCTTCTCCGGCGCTGTCCTTTTCCTCGTCGGCCAACTCTGTCTTAAGCCGCCGTTTTTGCTTTTCTTTTGGTTGATTTACTTCATGTTTCCCATGTTTTCTCTTCCACTATTGCAACCATTGCAGCATCTCATCAAGGCAGACTCGGTGAAAATGCAGCAACTCGGTTTCATTCTATCAGCGATCACCACAGCGGCCGGATTCTTTTACCGGAACAGCAATTGGCCGAACAAGTACGTGTTGATTCTCGCCGCCGTCAAGGCACTTCCACGGCGCTTCTCCATGCCTACGGACAGATTCTGTTGCTGGACTGCTCCCCGCCCAACAAAGAGGGAGCTTTCTCCGTCTGGTTCTCGTGGATGAAAGCCGTCGGGACGTTCGCAGGCTTCACCGTCGCATCAGTGCACTCCGGAAAGCTTGGCGCTTCTTTCGGCACTGCATTCCTCACCTCCATGCTTGGAGTAGTCTTCCTCATCTTCGCAAACACCAGCGATCTTGGGGGAGCTGTGGCTGCCGGACATGTCAGAGAGTACAGCGAGAGGGGATCGCCGGTCCAGGAAGTGGATACGGAGGCTCAGAGCAAGGACATGGTGGCCGTAGGGAATTACCGTAGGGAAATTTAAGCAGCTTGGCTTAGTAATTGTGTGTTGTATGCTTATTCTTTACTGATAATCAATGCCCAAACTTCGTTTTTACAGGTAATGTATATTGCAGATGGTTTTGGAATTACCATTGTTCTTACTGTTGAGTAGCAATCTGTGCTTTGTTTGTAATAATGTTTGGTTTTGATGTATTCCTGAACTTAGAATGAATCGAATTTGAAGTTTTCCAAACTCCTACAAACACCAAAACCCTAACTTTGTTATCTCAATGAAATTGGGGAATGCCATGTTTGATCCTCTAAATTCATCCCAACAAAATACTATCGGCAAACAATTCAAACTTTACAAAGAACTTATTTTGAAGAATGATGGGACAATTTTCACCCAAAACACTTCTCTTTACAATGAGTATGTCTTGACTTTAATGCTAAATGGGTGAACTAAATGTTTTTTTTACCTGAAACACATCTTACGACTCAAAGTTAAATTAAAGTTGAAAGAGATTAACTTAAAATTTACAATTTTTAACTTAAAAATTAGATTATAAGTTGAAGGACTTTAATGGGTTTAAAGTTGAAGTATAATTTAAAAATTAAAGTTTATGAATTAAATAAATAATTTTATATCTAAATATTATCAAAATTTTTTAGGGATTAATTCAATCATTGATGGTTGGCTCGTTCAAGAAAGCTGATAATCTTTATTATGAAAAGTTTTGAGAAATATGCTGAAAGCAAGAGGGTCATAGGATCAAGTGCCCGAAGTACAAGTTAGGTTATGGGGAAACATTTTGTTCTCATGCTTCTTAGCAAGTGAGATTGTATGTCTTCTTGGTTTTGATGCGAGGTCATGTCAACAACTCCATTTCATTAACTTTTGGTCAAAAAGGCTGCCAACCGTTTAAGTGTAATGACGGGTCGTTAAGACTGTTTTGGAAGCCATAGCTACTTGGAGACTCACGAAGGGATAAGATTTTTATTTTTTTATTTTTTATTTTTATAATTATATATTTTTTAATAAAATCATGGTACTATTTGATTTATTTTAAAATCACTTATGATTATGGTCAGTTCATATGTAATAAATACAAACTAAAAAAGCTAACTCAAAAAATATTATAACTAACTTGATAAGTTCTATCAAATTTTTATAGAAGACATCATTAGTTTTTATAGTTTTTTAACTTCTTAATTAACTTAATAAATCCAAAAGAAACTTCAAGTTGATAATAATAAAGTTTGAGAAAACATCTCTTTATTATGATATCACAATAATAACACTTATTTATAAGAAGTGTAATTTGGTAGAAACAAGATGTAAAATAATTTTATTAGTATTATAATATTAACTATGGCTCCTTTAATTTCAAATTTTTGGTTACTCTTTATTTATTAAATGAATATCTCATTACTTTGATTAAGAAAAGTTTCAAGTTTGCCTTATGCTTGAGTTAACTAAGATATAAAATGAATAAAGAAGATTATTGTCAAATTTTAAGATCTTAAAAATACTAAAAAGAAAAGTTAGAGAACAAGTTATCAAAATCTAAATATTCTTCTTTAGTTTCTACTTAATAACTTTGAAAAAATGAGTTATTTGTCTAGTAGCTCAAGTGAATCTATTAGGGGACTCTGGTCTAAATTTTCAGGGTTTAAAAGCATAAAAGAGACCAAATGGATTAAGCAGCCTGCCAAAAAAAAAAAAAAAGCATTAATGGCCAAGAGGCACTTTCCAGCCGGAATACAACCATAATTTGGAGAAAGTCATGTTATATTCTTACCTGGCCTTTTTGATGGTGCTATGACCATGTGGTGGAGCTGAAGAAGCTCGCCCCAGTTGAACTAGAATATTTTTGTTGCATTTTAGCCCCAAACGTTCAATGTTATGGGGAAATGCACATCCTTGGAAAATCAACTTTGATATAACATTTGTCTCCAAACCAACAGTTCAGTAGTAGTGCTAATGTTTGTTTTGTTCTTAAAATGGGTGTGACCACTTGTCTTTTGCATTATTTGTTAATATCTCTCGAAAGGAGGTTCAATGAAAGGAGTGGGCTTGGATTCATGTTATATATCTCAAAAAGCATAGTAATGAGAAAAAAAAATTATATTTTTTTAATAGCTAAAAGGGAATTTGGAAATATAAAGTGTTAAATTTAATACTTATGTCTTGGAAGACTAGTAATCAACCACTATACTATAGGCCTATTGATTAGCTTATAAAATAAATTCACATTTGCTACCTTATAAATTAATTTTAGGATTTCCTTAGAGTGATTTGTGCATGCTATTTTTTCTTCATTTTTGATTTAGCACAAAGCTAAGGTTTCTACTCTAAAATTTTGAAAGATATGTAATTAGCAAGAAGCATTCTACACATATCAAGCAGGCCAATCCAGGAAATTTGACTTAATGCATCTTAGACAATGAGATTGTCTTGTTCTACTTAAAAAAGTTAAAACAAAAGGGCAAAACAAAGGAATTAATCGGGACCATGTTGATAAATAGTGAAGGGAGTTAATGCTATCCAGCGAAAATAAAAAAAAAGAAAATAGAAAATAGAAAAAAGAAAGAAAAAGAAAATACCAGTCGTCTTGGTCTTTGATCTTAGTAGAATAATTTTAGATCATAGCATCTTATTTTTCATTTTTTTTTCCTTCGGTTCCCAATGGGCTTCAATGTTTATATAATGCAAGAGGACCAGCTTAACTTTCCCAGAATAGGTTGATTGGCTACTATACTGAAGGGTTGTGAATAGTTTCGAAAAAACTATATTTAATTGAATAACAAGTCTTCGACCCAGTATAATGCATGCCCTTTTTGCCTCTCAATGCTGCAAAAAGGTAAGCCCAGTAAATTAGGCTTTGAACTTGTTCAAAGTCTATAAGGATGTGGATTGCTATAAGTCTTATTTTTGCTATAAAACGACATAAAATGGCCCATCGAAATTCCCAAGAGGCAAATATATCCTGGTTTTCGGCTCCTGCTAAGGTAGCAATATTCTCCTTTCACAATCAACTAGTTCTTCAAACATGGCTTCTTGAAACTTTGACAGCCTTTGAGACTAGTCTACCAACCAAATGAACCCAGATGCACAGTTTCAAGGCTACATGTTTTGCTTAAGAAAGTTCTTAAAGACAAAAGTTCTGTAGAAAAAAAAGTAATTTCTTGATAATATTTAAATACAAAAAATGATCCTTTAGTGAGCTAATTTTCAACTAAACTTGGAGGTTTATTTTTAATATAATATCAGAATTTATATTAATTCACTTTAACTCTTTCCCAACTTTAAGCCTATTAGGTGCTTGTTATGTAAGAGAGTTTATTTCACCACATTTAAGCTTGTGCCTGAGGGTAATAGTCTATTCTTTACCCTCCTAATGGAATTTTTTTTTGTTCATCATAGGCTTGAAAAAGAATAAAGACAAACTTTTTGACGTTCACTATATTTGAGGTTGCATTTTTTATTATGGGTTGCCGTGTACAAGTCATTTTTTTGGAATGAAGTGGTTGCATTGTAAATATCGTCCATGTCCTTCATAAGTACAAAAGAAAAGTATAGACAAGGCATTAGAATAGTGAACTTCTTTATCATTTCTCTAATCCTCATTCACCTATAGAAAGCAATCTACTTTTTACCCTTACTTTATTGATCTTATCATCACCACTAAACACAGTTTGATATCAAATTCCTTTTTTAGAACGAAAACCACCTTATCAATTATTTTCTAAATTTGGAGGAACCAATTTTATGTGTTAATTTTGTTAAAAGACTCATTTTCTGTCTTAAATTAACTTGAAAAATAGAATAAGACATTAAGGTTCAACATACTAGTATATCAAAATAGTAAGACATGCAATAGAATTTTAACACACCTCTCGTTTGGGGGAGGGGGGGAAGGAATATTTCCCATTCAAAGTTGAAATATTCTCCAAATTTGTTTATATTAAAAATGATGTGAAATGAAATTACTTACATCTTATTTTAATTTTTCTTTAAAATAGAAGTTATGCTTCTTTCTTGACAAGATAATTTTAAAGAAAAAAATGAATTCTTTTAATATTTCATCAAAGCTTAGGCTCACTTACGATACCTATTTGTTCATGGTTGGATGCAAGGTCATGTCAACCAGTCCATTATTGAAAAGCATAATTATAGACTCTTCAGTGAATATAAGAATTTTGACATAAATAAGGTTGCATGAAGAAAAGAAAAAATGTAGAAGTAAAAGAGAAACAAGACTTTTGACATAAATAAAGTTGCATGAAGAAAAGAAAAAATGTAGAAGTAAAAGAGAAATAAGACGAGAAAAGGAAAGGAAAAAGAAATGCCATTATCATAAGGCCAATTGGCCCTATTATGATATGATATGACATGAGAGTAAAACAAATTCTTCAGCTAAGATTTCATTTTTTGTTATAAAACAAAACCATAATTTACTTTTATACATGATTTTAGGCTAGACAATAAATGTAGTTATGACAGGGACGGTAGTAAAGAATATTGGAGCCATTAATGTGTGGGTTTAGTTAGTGATAGATAATCTTGGTGGTGATCTCTTGTTAGATATGTGCATGTAACTTACCTTACTTCTTTAGTTCTAATATCCATTACATTAACTTTGGCTAAAAAAAGGCTATTAGACATTTAGTATAATGAAGGGTGGTTAAAGTGTAATCGAAGAGCTTGGAAGTGATAAGTTTGCTGTTTTCATAATTATCCAACATTCAAATGATAAGTTTTATCAAATTTCTATGGAAACCATCCTCATTTTAATGGTTTTTCCTTTCCCTAACTAACCTAATGGATCTAGAGGAAACTTCATGAAAAAAGAATAGAAGAAAAGCTTTTGGTGTAGCTTTTTTATTTTCATGAATAATTTTTTATGAAAAAATTCCTAAATCTTCATATTTTTGTATTTACCAACATAAACCTCTTTCAAACAATAATATTTTCTAACTTCGAACTTCTTTGCCAAAAATTAAAAATACACATGTAATCTGAATATTATGGAGTTAATTCCATTGTTTAGTGAGTTAATATCATGCAGTGGACTAATTGTTATTATTGGTGGTATTCTTTTTATAGAAAGTAATAGAATTTGTTAAAAATGCTATGACATAAGTCCCACAATCTAAATCTTGTTTGAGATTATTTACTCTCAAGTTGGTTTTTGATATAAATGAACTCTTTAACATGGTATTAGAACATAATTTCAAGTGCATCACTTATTTCTTCATGGACAAAAATCTAAGTGAAATGAACTTCTCCATGTACAAAATGAGCAAACATAATAAAAATGATGTAATCTAAGTCTCATATCACTTAAATATTATTTAAAATTCCCTTTTATAAGAAAAAACGCATCCTTACTTGGTAAAGGCATTGCCCACAAGCTCACGAAGTCCACTCAGAGCAGGGATCAACAAGCACAGATCGTCCACATCAAAGGGGAAGGGGCAATATACAACAAAGCTGACCCCAGAAGTTAATGAAACATCGGATTCATATACCATTATTAGACAAACTTTGTAGATAATAGGCTGCATTAAAGTAAAAGAACTCTTCAGCATTTACAATGGTTGGGGTCTCCAGCTTCAATCATCAGAACTATGAAGTTATCAGTATAAATATCGACAATTTTCGTTCATATTTTGGAGAATGACCTGAGAAAAAGCATGAATAAGAGTGTTAGATCAGTGAATTACTTTGCCGTCTTGGTGATCTTCATCCTCCTCGTGAACACAGGTGAGTGCTTTATTCCTTTCATGTTATGCATTTTTCTGCGTACATTCTGAGCTTTGTTTTTTGGCTGCCCTTGTTGTTTATATCGTGGTAGTAAGCTCAATAGAGTTGGAGTTCCAGAAGGTTAAAAGTCAAACGTGGTCAGGACCATGCTTCAATATTCGTGGCTGCGACAACCAGTGCATGTCGTGGGAGGATGCAATCTATGGAGATTGTCTATGGTTTGTCTGCTACTGCTACTTTCTCATACTTCCAGAGGAAGAGGTTCAAGTTTAACATGCTGAACACAATTCAAGAGACTCTTATCGAAACGCTGTAAAAATAAGATGTGTGCCAAAAACTAGTAGCCATGATGAGCATTATGGTCCTTGAGTGAATACTATTATTTTCTTTTACAAAGTAAAATGGATTTATTTATCAAATAAGTAATTGTATATGACAAAACTAAATGTTTACCCACGGCGAAGACTGCATACGACGTCAAATTAAATACAAAATTACCTTATTTAACCTTAAAACATATTGAATATTTAAGGTTTCAATTATTTCTCTAACTAAGATGGAGGAAAATTGTAATAGTTATCTCAATTTATGTAATCTTTTAGACATTGTTGACAAATTAGTGCTGATGTAGTGTTTTTATTAACAAAATGTGTTAGGGTTCTGCCCTTATTCTATTTAAAAAAATGTCCTAGGTGGCCAATAATCAACTACTAGACTTACTAGTATGTTGATCAGCTTATACAATCAATTGACATTTACTACCTTATGAATTGATTTTGGGGTTTCCTTAAAATGAATTTGAAAGATATGTGATGAGCAAGAAGCATTACTTACATACTTCGCAGGCCAACAAAACTGATATTGAATTCATCTAAGAAATTTTACTTAATGTATCTTAGACAATGAGATTGTCTTGTTCTACTTAAAAGAGTTACAACAAAAAGGCAAAACAAAGAGAAAAAAGGTGAATTAGTCGCGAACATGTTGATAAATTGCGAAGAGAGTTAATACTATCCAGGAAAAAAGGTAAAAAAAATCAGCAAACAAAAACAGAAAGTACCAGTCGTCTTAATTTTTGTAGAATAATTTGATCATAGCATCCATTTTATGTTTTCCCCAATTGGCTTCAATGTCTATAAAATGCAAGAAGACCAGATTAACTTTCATAGAAGAGCTCGAATAACTAGTCTTCGACCCAATTTGCTGCATGTCATTTTTATCTTTCAATGATGCAAAATGGTAGGGTAAAAGTCAAGAAAATTTAGTTTCGAACTTGTTTAAAATCTATATGGATGTGGACTTGCCATAAAAATAAAACATGCGACAAATATTTTTTTCTTCAATAAAACGACATAAAATGGCCCATCAAAATTTCTAAGAGGCACATACATCTTTGATATCTATTCTTGGCTAAGTTTTCTTGAAGAACCAAGTTTTCGTGTAAGTTTTGTTAAAAGGTTTACTTTCTCTTTTAAAATCGACTTGTAAAATAGGAAAAAATACATTTATATATAAAAGGTTCAACATACTAGTATATTAAAACCATAAGCATACATAGAATTTCAACATCCTTATTGACAATGTGATAGACGTACCAACCAATGGATGATAATATGTATCTACTTCACTGAAGGTTTCTAAGTAAAATAGCAACTTTGCCTTCTATTGTGAATGGAATAAAAATCTAATTTTGGAAAACTTGCAATATTCTCCAAATGTGTTAGTTTATAAATGGTGTGCGTATTAATAAAACGAGGGGCTGTTAAGAATTTAGTGGAAGCAATAGCAATTTGGAGAGTTATGAAGGATAATTATTTTACTTTCTCAATTATTGACGTTCAAATGATTAGTTCTATTAAATTTATGTGGAAAACCAAATAATTTCTTACCTAATGAATTGTTAGGAAACTTTATAAAGAAGAACAAAAGAGAAGCTTTTGGTTTAGCTTTTTAGGTTGTCATGAACAATTTTTTATCAATAAAATTCCTAAATTTTCATAATAAGGTATTTTTCAACATGTTTGATGTAATTAATGGTTGTAATGTCTTATCGTAAGGATATCTCCCTATTAAAATAAACATTTTTCAAACAATAAATATTTTCTAGCTTTGATTTTTTTTATCAAAAAAATTGGAAAACACACACACACACACACACACAACTTAATTCATTGTGTATGGAGTTAATTTGAATGATGGGACTGTTGAGAGTTGCTGGAATTATCACCACTTCGATAAATGCAGGAACGTGATTGTTAGACATAAAGAGTGGCAACCGTTAAAGAAGAATGTGGAAGAGTGGTTAGACGTGAAGAGTGGTAACTGTTAGAGAAGAATGTGGAAGAGTGGTTAGACGTGAAGAGTGGTGATTATATAGAGAAAAACGTGGAAGAGTGGTTAGATGTGAAGAGTGGTGATTGTTGGAGCAAAATGTGGAGGATCGTGTGTAAAAAGAAAATTGTCTTTAGTGGGCAATTATCTGAAGGTAGTGGTGATAGGTTTGTTATATAAGTAAGGTCGTAGGATATTCTAAGTAAGCAACAAATTAGTATATTTTGTGGTTGTTTTCCGTTTAGACAAATTGCTCTGTAAGGTTCTTGTTTTTACCTTGGAGCTGTCGAGTCTGTGAGCCATTGAGCTATTGTGTTTGTGAGCCTTAGAGCTTTTATTTGTGTTGTTTTTTTTGACTATTTATATTGCTATTTCAATTGTTATTTAAATATAATGAAATATCAAATTGTTGGGTTGTGTTTTTTCCTATTGTCGAGAGATACCAGAAAACCAACAGTGGTATCGGAGCCTTCACAGGTTCCTGATAGTCACTGCATGTTGTCTTTGCTTACAACACCTTTCCAAATATGGCATCTACACCAACTAGAGGTTCTTCTTCTGTTGGTTCTACTGTGCAACCAGCTCCACTCATTCCTAATTCTCAGCTTCCGCTGCCCATCTTTGACGGGACCAACTATCAATCCTGGAGTCTTCGAATGACAACTTTTCTGAAATGTCAAGGAATGTGGGAGATAGTGGAGCGTGGCATCTCAAAAGTAGACAATGTTGAGACTCTTACTCCATCAGAGAAGGAGAAGTATCGAAAGAATATTGACAAGGAAATGAAGACTCTTCTTGTGATGCAGATGTCGATAACTGAGCCTATTATTCTTAGGATTTCTTCTGCAGAAACTCCCCAGGAGGTGTGGACCACACTCAAGAATGAGTATCTTGGAACTCCAAAGGTACGAGCTGTGAGGTTTCAATCTCTTAAACGTGATTTTGAATTACTATGCATGCATGAAGATGAAACTGTTGGTGCTTATTATGGTAGAGTTAATGCCATAGTGAGTCAGATTCGTAGCTTAGGAGAAATATGGCTAGACTCACGTGTGGTGGAAAAACTTCTCATTAGCCTTACTGAGAAGTTTGACGCCACTGTCACCACTATAAAAGAGACAAAAGACTTTACTATTATGCCAGTCTCTGAACTTATAGGGACATTAGAAGCATTTGAAAAGAGGTTTGATAGAAGGAGAGGAAAAGAGCCCTTGGAATTGGCATTTAAAAGTAAAGCTTTTGTAGGAACAAAAAAAGGTGATGACGAAACTGTTGGGAATGATGAACGGGGTTCAGGAAAGGGAAGATATCCACCATGTAAGATTTGTAAGAAAACTAACCATTTGGAAAAGTTTTGTTGGCAGAAAGTAAAGGTTCAATGCAGGAACTGTTAGAAATTCGGACATCTAGAAAGAAATTATAGGTCAAAAGCATATCAACAAGTGAATGTAGCAGAACAAGATGAAAAACTTGGGAAGCAACATTGTTCTTTGCTAGTTTGTCCGTTACCTGTGTCGATCCAAACTTATGGTATATAGACAATGGGTGTACCAATCACATGTCTCCTCATGAAGGCATTTTCAGCCGATTGGATAGGAGTTTCAGATCTCATGTTAAATTGGGTGATGATCATTTTGTAGAAATAATTGGAAAGGGTGAAGTTTTGGTGGAAACTGCAAATGGTGTCAAAGCAATACAAGAAGTCTTATGGGTGCCAGCACTTGGATGTAACTTGCTTAGTGTTGGGCAGATGATGGAGAATGGCTATACCTTGCTATTCAAAGGAAAAGTATGTAATATACTTGATGAAAAGGACGTGGAGGTGGCAAATGTCAACATGCGGAGTACAAGAAACTTTCCTCTTAAGTTTCAATATGTTGTGGCAACCGTCCTTACTGCATCAGAAGACAAGAGTTGGTTATGGCATCGAAGGTATGGTCATCTTAACTTTAAATCTCTTGAAGAATTACATAATAGAGATATGGTAATTGGTCTTCCACAAGTTAAGATGCCACAGAATATATGTGAGGGCTGTCAGCTCAGAAAAAGTACACGACAACCGTTTTCAGTAAAGGGAAAAGAAAAACAAACAGCTATACTTGAATTGGTTCATTCTGATCTTTGTGGACCAATGAGAGTTCATACCAAGGGAGGAAACAGGTACTTTGTCTTATTTATTGATGATGCTTCACGTTATTGTTGGGTAAATTTTGTTAAGGAAAAGTTAGATGTCCTTCAAGCATTCATAAAATTCATGCTACAAGCAAAAAAAGAAAGTGGCCAAAATCTTAAAGTGTTGCGTTCTGATAGAGGTGGGGAGTATGTTTCAGGAGAGTTCAACAAATTTTGCACAGGCAATGGTATTAAACACCAACTCACTGCCGGTTATTCCCCTGAGCAAAATGGTGTGGCAGAACAAAAAAATAGGACCATTCTTGGGATGGCTAGAAGCATGCTTGAAGAAAAAAATTTTCCTAAAGATTTTTGGGGAGAAGCTGTGAATACTGCGGTATATATTCTTAACAGGAGCCCAACGAAATACTTAAATGAAGTTACTCCATTTGAAGCATGGAGCAGGAGGAAGCCATCAGTTGAACACTTCAAAGTGTTTGGCTCTTTATGTTTTGTACATGTTCCAGAACAACACAGACACAAGCTTGAGAAACGGGCTGAACCAGGTATCTTACTTGGGTTTAGTTGTTTATCTAAAGCTTATCGTGTGTATGATCTCTCCAGAAAGAAGCTTGTCATAAGTAGAGATGTGATAATAGATGAGAATGCCTCATGGAATTGGAGCAAAAATGAAAGAGAACAAAACAATGCTCTCATGCCATGCATGTCAGGGAAAGGAGGCCACTCACACGTATCCAGTGAAGATGTAGGTGATCAACATGTCCAACATGAAGAAACAAGTGGAGAGTCCTCTGAACCAACAACTCCCATGTCCAGCAATCATGATGTCTTTCCTCTAGAAGATGTTTCACGTTCACATGAAACAAGAACAAAGAGAGAACTTTCTAACATGTCTCCCATAAGAATAAGATGTCTTGAAGAAATTTATGAAAGTTGCAACTTGCAAGCATTAGAGCCAATCTCATTTGAGGAGGCAGTTGGTGAATCCAAGTGGAAAAAGGCGATGGACAAGGAAATAGAGACTATAAAGCATAACAAGACGTGGTCCTTAGTTGATCTCCCTGAAGGAAAGAAGGTAGTTGGGCTTAAATGGGTGTATAAACTCAAAATAAATGCATAAGGAGAAGTCATGAGGCACAAAGCAAGGCTCGTGGCAAAAGGCTGCTCTCAGATTCCTGGAACAGATTTTATTGAAACTTTCTCTCTAGTGGCTCGAATGGAGACAATTCGATTGATTTTTGCTATAGCAGCTCAATTCCAATGGAAAATCATGCAGTTGGATGTGAAAGCAACGTTCCTAAATGGCGAGCTTGATGAAGAAGTGTACGTAAAGCAACCTAAAGGATATGAAGAAAGTGGATCTGAAGAAAAAGTTTTGAAGCTAAGAAAAGCTTTGTATGGGCTTCAGTAGGCACCCCGTGCTTGGTTTGGAAAAATTAGTAAGCATTTTCTCCAACTTGGTTTCATTCAAAGTCTTAGTGAGCCCACGCTTTTTATATCTCGTGAAGAAGATTCTATTATATTGGTCTCCATTTACGTGGATGATTTAATATATACTGGAAATAATGAAGAAAAAATGGAGTTTAAAGCAAAAATGATGAGATCTTTCGAGATGAATGATATGGGTTCAATGCAATATTTTCTTGGCTTGGAAGTGATGCAGAAGAGTAGTGGGATCTTTGTATCTCAGACAAAGTTTGTAAAATCATTGCTGATGAAGCATAACATGGCAGAATGCAAGCTAGTCTCTACACTATTGATGCCAGGAGATAAGATAAATCTAGAAGATGAATTGGAAGAAACAGATGGAATTGTGTATCGAAGTTTGGTTGGAAGTTTGTTGTACTTGACAGCTACACGACCGGATATTCTCTTCCCAGTCTCACTTATGTCATGGGTTATGCAGAAATCAACAAAGTTACACTTCAGTAAACTCAAAAGGATACTTAGGTATTTGAAGGGAACATTGAACGACGGTTTGTTGTATACACGGATAGATGATTTTGGGTTAGTAGGATTTAGTGATAACTACTGAGGTGGGAATGTTAAAGATTTACGAAGTACCACTGGATATGTTTTCAGCTTGGGTTCGGCAGCTTTTTCCTGGTCATCAAAAAAGCAAAATGCAGTGTCTCTATCTACTACCGAAGCGGAGTATGTTGCAGCTTCAACAACAGCATGTCAGTCTGTGTGGTTGAGAAGATTACTAATGGAGATAGGTTTTTGAACAAAAGCAAGAAACTGTGATTTTTAGTGACAGCAAATCAACAATATCTATGACGAAGAACCCAAGTCATCATTTTAAGACAAAGCATGTGGCAATCAAAGTCTATTATGTGAGGGAGCTTGTGGAATCTAAGGAGGTTATATTCAAATTTTGTCCTAGCAATGATCAGGTGGCTGATTTGTTCACAAAGAATTTGCCGCATGCATAACATGAGAAATTGAAGGAACTCATCGGAGTGATGACAAATCCCATCAAGGAAGGGTGTTGAGAGTTGTTGGAATTATCACCACTTCGATAAGTGCAGGAACGTGATTGTTAGACGTAAAGAATGGTAACCGTTAGAGAAGAATGTGGAAGAGTGGTTAGACGTGATGAGTGGTAACTGTTAGAGAAGAATGTGGAAGAGTGGTTAGACGTGAAGAGTGGTGATTATATAGAGAAAAACGTGGAAGAGTGGTTAGATGTGAAGAGTGGTGATTGTTGGAGCAAAATGTGGAGGATTGTGTGCAAAAAGAAAACTGTCTTTAGTGGGCAATTCTCCGAAGGTAGTGGTAATAGGTTTGTTATATAAGTAAGGTTGTAGGATATTCTAAGTAAGCAACAAATTAGTATATTTTGTGGTTGTTTTTCGTTTAGACAAATTGCTCTGTAAGGTTCTTGTTTTTACCTTGGAGCTGTCGAGTCTGTGAGCCTTAGAGCTTTTATTTGTGTTGTTTTTTTGACTATTTATATTGCTATTTCAATTGTTATTTAAATATAACGAAATATCAAATTGTTGGGTTGTGTTTTTTCCTACTGTCGAGAGATACCAGAAAACCAACAGGGACTACTGATGGTATCATCTTAATGAACACACACACACACACACAAAAATTAATTCATTGTGTATGGAGTTAATTTGAATGATGGGACTAATTGTTATTACTGATGGTATCATCTTAATGAAAAATGTAGAATCCATTAGAAGTGTTATGGCATAAGTTCTACAACATAAATCTTGTTTAAAAATTTTCTACTTTTGAGTTGATTTTGGACATGAATGAGCTCTCTAGCATAGTATTAAAATATATGGTTAAATGCAATACCCCTTCCCTTGTGGATAAAATTTTAGTGAAAAATGTTTTTTCATACATAAGACGATAAAATATATTAAAAATGGTGTAACATAAATTTCATATTACTTATATCTTACTTAAAAATCCTCTTTATCAAAAAGAGACTTTTTTTATTTTTATAATTTAAGGATACATTAGCATTACAATGTCTGCTCACAGCTAGCAACAGTTAATATAATAGTACTTAAATGCTAACTGTTGCTAGCTTTGAACTTGTTCAAAGTCTATATGGATGTGGACTTGCAATGATAAGTCTTATTTTTTTGGCTAGAAAACGACATATATGGCCCACCGAAATTGCCAAGAGGCAATACTCTGCATTTACAATCAACTAGTTCTCCAAATATGGCTTTCTTGAATCTTGACAATATTTTAATGTTCTCTTCTCTAGCCTTCTAACGAAAGAAGATCGTCATAGGTTAAAAAATGGAAAAATGGTAAATCTTCTGTTTGTGAAAACAGGACCCATAAAAGAAAATAATATCCATTAAATATTCTATTCTTTAGCCTCCTAATGAAAAAAGATCATCATTGACATTTACAATGTTTTAGGTCGGATACCATCTTATGGGTTGCCACATCCTATTTAGAAATAAAATGGTTTGCACTATAAATAGCGCCAACTTATATCCTGTTTAAGCATAGAGGAAACACAAGGACAAGGCTATTAGAATAGTGAAACCCTTCCCCATTTTTCTGGTCCTCATTCAGGAATATAGTCTTAGGAATCTTATAATAACACATAAAAAGGTACTTTCAAAGATATTAAAAAGACATGCAATTGAAACATGCATCTACAATTAATAAGGAAACCAAATTCAAGGAGGGGGAGATTTTTCTTTAAACCTAAAGACAATTCCAAAAGTTCTTGAAAAGACACATCTATATGTTATTTCAATTATATCTAAAAGGAAAAGGGTCACTAAAGCATATATCATTATTCTTGGACTCTATCTCTTTATGTTATAGTTTAATGGAACTTTTTCTTTTCACTTTTCCTTCTAAATGAGGCAATTTTGAGGATCAAAATAATATTTTTTAATGAACTGCATCCTTTATCAAATACAAACTCATAAAAACAAAAAATATCCACCAAAATTTCGTAATTTACAAAAGAACTTAAAATAATGTATGTAATTATGAAGTACAACCACATTAATTGATTTGTCATTTGTATTTATGTTGCATATATTATTATTTTGGTGTCAAGGACTATGTATGTATGTTGATACATTGATACTGTGATATGTATATATGTATGTATCGATGCATGCATGTAAAGATGTACTTATCTATTTATTGCAGAAATAAACATTTTTTTAATTAAAGAAGATTTAAGAGTATAACAGAATTTAAGTTTTGAATAGTTAATAACCAATTACTATACTAATAGATTTAATAACTAAATATGATGATACTTAATTGACAGCTTATGTCACCATGTATTAAAAGGTCTCAAGTTTAATACCTAATTTTTATACATTATTACTTATCTTAAAAAAAAGAAAACTAAAATGTTCTTGATGAAACCTTCTTTAATGGAACCTTACCCATAGGACGAAGATCCCACCAGTTTCGCTTGTTGGGCCAGGAATGCCGGCTTCTTAATTTTTCCGGTAAATTATTAGGAGCTCCTGTAGCCTACGGCCGGATTAATCTTATTCTGGGCCGGAGCAGTGAACCCATTTGGACGGGCTCATTTCGTCCCACAAAACCCCACGTACTATCCAGGGTTTAGCCGTTTCGAGGTCCTCTTGCTTCCCCCATTTCGCAGAATCGTATTTGTCTCAGGTCAGTGGTCTCTCTCACTTCACAGAACAAACACAATCAGACGAACAAGCGACGGCTGTAGGCTCGCCGCTTTATTTTGAAAAGCAACTTCCAATTTGTGTTGGGTCTTTTTTTCTCCTCTTTTTGGCAATGTTTAATGAGAAAGGTTTGGAACTGGTAACGATCTAATGTATTGGCAGGGGGGAGAAGATAAATTCAGAGATGGCTGCTGGTCTGGCTTCCAAATGGGCTCGCGGTATGTGATTCCTGGGGTTTTTGCATTGTCAAATCACTTAGCTTTGGTTGATCTTTTTTTCCCCTGTTTTGCTCGTGTTAAATTTTTCTTGTTCATAGCTTCTTTACTGTGTGACCCTTTGGTGATTCTTTGTGTTGTTATCCTTGAGAGTTTGTATAAATTTTTCTCTCTGTTCACATATGATGCTTGTAATTAAGCGTTTGTTTGCCAAATGTTAAAATCTTTTGTGCATCATCATAGTCCTTAATTATTAATTTTATTCTTGGGCGGAATAGCTAGTTGTTGTTGTAACTTAGCTCAAAATGGTGTTGTGTGCCAGAAAGTGATTGCAGTTGTAGTGTCAAATGCCACTGCTTGAGATGGCTAACTAAGCACTGGTTTTCGATTTAAGCTGCTAGCCAGTCCACTCTTTGATGCCATCCCTTTTGTTCAATTGGGTCATAATGAAAGTTCATGGAACTTTCTGTTTGTTGGTTTGATATGATGACTGTAATGTAGTAGATGTTTGTTTAAGGGTGTTAACTAATTTTTTCGTATTCTCAGTTCTTATATTGATCTGCTTTTGGGAAGAAGAAATAAGAAGTGGTTATTGAAGTATTATTTTGTGTGGGTTGAAACTTGAGCTGAGATTACTTTTGAATGAGCTTGGGTTTGGGTGACCGGATGTTGAGTCTTGATATTGTCAAACTCACTCTGTCTGGTAGGAACTAAAATATCATCTTTTGAACCTAATGGTGCTTAGTTGGACTTGAAGGACTCAGTAGTTCTTAATCTTCCTTGTTGGCTTTACTTATGTTCTCTAAACTTTTCTGGATGACAATATTGTATATTCTTTTCTTTTTGACACACTGTAATTCTTTCTCTATTTTGGGGAAAATAAACAAACTGGCAATAGGCCGTTCATTGCTGGGGGGTCTTGGCAACAACTTGTCTAATTTACTGAGCACATCACATGAGGCGGCATGCAACAATTCCTTATCTCAGGTTTGTATTTTTCTCCATCAAAACTGTTACTTTTGGACATATGTGAAGATTATAAAAGTCAATTGGATGTGAAAAAATTTAAAGTCATGTCCTCATGATCTTGCAAAAACTTTTGTGCATACAATAGGTCAAGATGGACCAAAGAGTGTGTAGCATATTTTCAGAATTTGCTAGTAGAAGATAAGAACAAATTGAAACCTAGCAACTAAAATTTCCTCTTCCACTGCATCCTCCCTCTCCCCGCCTCTCTTTCCAATAAGGTTGCTCATAAGCGCCATTGAGATGTACCTGGCTGTCTTCCCCTCTCCTTTCCCCTTCTCTCTTCTCTAGAATAGAGGCCAGTTGGTTGGGAAATCTTCTTTTCTTCTATGAAAAGGCTGATAGGAGATCAATTAGCATCATTGAATGACTTAGAAAGGAAGAATCATCTTAATGTTTTCCTTAAAAGGCTGATAGGAGAGAATACTATAGTGGTGTAATTATCTCTACGAGACATTGACTTAATTTTCTCCTATGAAACTTTACAGCAGCTAAGGACTTTCATTCAGATGAGGACGGTTCTCAAAGTTGTGGACAACTCTGGAGCCAAAAAGGTTATGTGCATACAAGCTTTGAAGGGGAGAAAAGGTGCAAGGTTGGGAGACACAATAGTTGCATCAGTGAAGGAAGCCCATCCAAATGGAAAAGTCAAGAAAGGCAAGGTTGTTTATGGTGTGGTTGTCCGAGCAGCCATGCAGCGTGGCCGCTGCGATGGCAGTGAGGTCAAGTTTGACGACAATGCTGTGGTACTTGTGGACAAGCAAGGCCAGCCAATTGGGACAAGAGTTTTTGGGCCCGTCCCTCATGAGTTGAGGAAGAAAAAGCATGTCAAGATTCTTACCTTGGCAGGGCATATTGCATAGAGTATGGGGAGTCTTTGGACTCCAGATGCTGGAAGGCTATCATAGTCATGGTTTGGATAAATCTGGCATATGCTTGGTTAGACCCCTCAATTTTACGAGAATATGTATGCAATTGATAAAGAAAAGATAGAATGTTTTCTTTATCTTTATCTTTGTCTCATCAATCTTCAAGCAATGAGATAATAACCAAGCAACATGTAACTTTTAGCTAATTGAGTCCTTTATTGCTTGTGATTAGTTCAACATACTTTTGTGTAAGATGACAAGTTACTATCTCTTTTGTTTTCCCATTTTGCTACCATTATTAGGTCCCCAGCTCTGAGAAACAGTGGCTGTATTCTGAACTTGAATAAAACAATCAAGGGACTGGCTGGTTTAGCATTGTTTTGTACAGTAGGTTGTATATTCTTTAGTCTTTTTTCTTTGTTTTCCTTTTTTTTTAAGTCTCCAATAGGCAGAATGATTCAACAGTTTTTTTCCTTGTAGTTTCGTCATTTCTAGCGAACAAAATCACAACAAAGGTTTCAACTGAATAGTGCAGCTCTTGGTCATTTTCACTCTTTTTCATAAGTTAGATTTAGGTTGAGCTAAATAAGTGTTTTTGAACTGATTTTTGAAAGCTATTTTTCGTTCATTGTCGATTCAGCTCAAAGCTAGTTATTTGTTCTATAAAATTTTGAAAGGGTTGTCAAAAGTTTTAAGGAAGATAATTAGTCTATTGTAGGGACAAAACATATTTTTTCATCAATTTATTAGTAATTTAGTAGAGGTACTAGTGACCTAAAATCTCTTTTATTTAATAGGTTTTAGATTTGACACTTGTTTCTTGTATTTATTTCTCTTATTTAAAAAATAAAACATTAAAAAGCATATCCTTTCATGATCTTATCTAACTTATGACACTCATTGTTTGTGTATGCAAGAGGAGAATATTAGCTTTTAGAGAAGAGGTTGTTGATTTTGGATTATACCAAAGGGTTGTCAAGAGTTTCAAGGAAGCCATAGCCAATTGGATAATTAGTCTATTGTAGGGACAAAGCATATTCTTTCATCAATTTATTAGTAATTTAGTGGAGTTACTAATATGGCTTGAAGCTTTTTTTTTTTTTTTATTGAAGATGTCTCATATTCGACACCCATTTTTTGTACTAATTTTATTAATAAAAAATAAAAAATAAAAGAACAGATTCATTCATGGGCTTCTCTAACTTATGACCCCAGTTGCTTATTTATTTATTTTTTTTTATTTTTATATATTATTGTTGCCTTTCGGCACTGAGAAACATTAAGTTAATATTGCAGAAAATTAATCTTTCAACTCGTTCAAAGTCTACATGGATTATAAGTCTTCTGCTGTAAAACGACATAGAACGACCCATCAAAACTCCTAGAAAGCAAATACACCCTGCTTTTCGGCTCCTACAAAAATAGCAATTTTCTCCATTCACAATCAACTTTTTCCTTGAAACTTTGATAACCCTTTGAGAGTAGTCGACAATTACTAACCTTTGAACCCTTGAAGGCTGCATTTTCTGTCTAAGAAAGCTTTTCAGAAAGGCAAGGAACTCACTCTTCCATACATATCTTTTGTACGAAAAAAATCCTAACATGTTATCCTATCTATTGGTAAATTCTAACATAACCATCAAGTTTCTTATTCTTTTAACCTTTTCTTTTCAAGAAAATTTAGAATAAAGGAGCCTGCAAATAAGTGCTTCCAGGACTTTAAAATTAGAGAAAAATTCAGACCAAATAAAAAATAAAAATGTTACAATACAACATAAACATGTAATCTTATTGTACACATGTTATCTACTATATCACATGACAACACCTATCTTTTAATACTTTGGTTATTTGTAATTGAATTTCTTTTCGATGATTAATTAAGTAATAATATTATCGTCACTATAATTTTTATAATGGCGAAAACTATATTTGGAAGAGACCTAATTTCTTGAAAAAAGTTAAAATGGTAAATATTATGTTTGTGAAAACAGGACCCAAAAAAGAATAGAAGACCAGCTAATATTCTATTCTCTAGCCTCCTACCGAGAGAAAATTTTCTTCATCATATGCTTGAAAAAAAAAAAAGAACAAAGAAAAACCCTTTGACATCTACAATGTTTGGGATTGCATAGTTTATTATGGTTTGCCCTATCTTTGTCTCATTTGTTTTCAAAATGAAGTGGTTTGCACTATAAATATTGCTCATATCTTGTATTAGCACAGAAGAAAAGCACGGATAAGGCTTTCAGAATGGTGAAACTCTTCGCCATTTTTCTTATCTTCATCCTCCTTGGGATAGGTTAGTCTTCTACCTTTACATTGTCCATTCAATTATTATAGTATAAGTGCTATATCAAATTACTATTTTATGTAAAATATTTACTGTGCACGTGAATGTTATCTCTTGTCAAAGTCTTCAGCCTGACTTGAATTTGAGATATCCGAAAATTAAGACAAGATGATAAAACTCTATAAAGGAAGAACATAAGGATTTATATGGTTCCGCTTAGTTCAAGCTTACATTTAAATCAGAATTATAAGATCTTTATTGGTACAACTTAGAAGTACAATACAGTGTTTCTGTCAAATCCAAATCCCAAATATACCCATACTTGTTTGTTCTTAGTTATTTTTCTTTCCCAACCCTCATGCTTTTGAAATCATGAATCTATCTCTCTTTTTATAGAAGAGATTGCCAACAAAGATACCTCCATTCTTATGAACAGTATGAATGTTTCGGCAACAAATTGTCTTTCAGTAAGGAGCTATGTCGGCAATGACCATGGCGACCAAGCAATTATTAAGGAGCTTCAAACATGGCTCCCTTGTTGGCCATGCTCGCCGACCAAGTCGACAAAGGTGGCTTGGATGGCTGACGTCAAATCCCTTTGTTAGAATGAAACTTACAGTATCCTGGAGGAACCAGTTTAAGGTGTTCGTTTAATGAAAGACTGCACTTTGACCTTTTGTTTTTCGTGATGTTTAATGATACAGAAGCCAGCTCAGGAGGATTCCAAAAGCGTAGAAGCCAAACGTGGTCTGGGCCATGCTTCTCTGATGATAAATGTGACAGAAAATGCAGAGAACGGGAGAATGCAGACCGCGGAGATTGTCGAGGGACTGTCTTTGCTTGCTCTTGCTACTTTGAAATCGACAATGACAAAGGTAGCCAACCATAATTAGAAATTATGAAGGCGGCTTCTAGCAGCAAACAAAGTAACAGAAACATCTATCCCATGACATTCCATGGCCTTACACTTCTACTTTACATTATTTGTTGTATCTTATGATCTATACTTATTAGTTGATTTTCAGTGAAGTTAATTTCCCATGATTAACTGTAAATTCATATCATCTTTTTATTTTTTATTTTTTTAACTCGCAAACTTACTCAACGTCAAACTTGATACTAAGAGATTCCAGATAGTATCTACTCACCACTGAATTAAGTGTTTGCTGACCATCATTGGTATTATTATTAGTATTGTTTGGAAGCATTTGACTTTATCGGCCATCCATGCCATTTGGGGCCAAAAAGTATAAGAAAATGTTGATCATGTGGATATACCCAATTCAGGAGCGATGTTTACTTTCTTCTTTAATAGACTTCTGAGAAGATAAACACCTTAACATATAAAAGGTACCAAATTCCGACAATGTTAGGAAAAGCTGCATTTTGATCTTTGTTTTTCGTAATGTTTGATGATATAGAAGGACCTTCAGAAGGATACACCAAGAGGAGAAGCCAAACATGGTCAGGACCATGCTTCTTTGATGAAAAATGCGACAAACAATGCAGAGAAAAGGAGGATGCGGACTATGGAGATTGTCGAGGGACTATCTACGCTTGCTCTTGCTACTTTCGAAACAAAAATGACATAGCTAGTCATCCATAACTACAATTTGATCATGTATGAAGGCAGCCTATAGCGTGTAAAACAGCAGTAACTCTTATCTAATTACAAAATTCTATGGCCTTCCAGTTTTTCATGTACATTTCTGGGTAGGTTCTTTGTAATGTCTATCAAAAGTATTACAGCTTCAGCGTATGATAATATGTTATCTGCTACGCTGAAGATTTTTATGTAAAATGGCAACTTCGCCTAACATTGTGAATGTCAGAAGACTCTACTCTTGGAAACGAGAAATATTGTTCATAATTATTGTGTTAAAAATAGTGTACGATTGCAATTACTTACATTTTCTTACATTTTATTTTGATATTTAAAAAAAATAGAAGTTATGTTTCTTTTTTGACAGACTAATTTTAAGAAGAAAATATAAATCTTCAAAATGTCATTTGAGCTTATTCCTACCCAAAAATCAGCCTTGTTAGGAGAAATACCAAGCTCCTCATAAATACCAAGATTTTCTCATTCCTATCCAATGTAAGACAAATGTCACAAACCTTCTTCGTTGGGTACAACATTTTACTTGTTTGGTAACATTCTTCACCATCCAAGTCCGCATCCTCTTGACATGACTACCCCCTAACAGCTTTGGGGTCCTTTTGCCTGTAAATTTTGGGAGCTTAGCACTAGCATTGGAGTTGCAGTAAGGTGACACTAGCATTGTTGTCACAAGTTTAAGTTCCAACCCAAAAAATTGGCCTTGTTAGGACGAGTAATGAAGCCTCATATAAACACTAAGATCTTTGCACTTCTATTCAATGTTGAACAAATTCCGCCAACTTTCCTTGGGCTAGGCCTCCTACCAGCTCGTAACAATAGGCTCACCCACAACACTTAAATATGGATTAAGTTTCTAGAAAAGGTGTTTTCCTATATTCAAAATAAGGGTAATGTTGAAAATAATATATCTTATATTATTTTAATATTGATAAAAGAAATCTTTTTTAAAACAAAAGATACATCTCTTTCACTACAAGTCAATTTTACATAATAAATATGAGTTTTCTACCACACTCATCTAACCAACACGTCCAATCTTTTTCGCCTGTGCTTTCTAACTGAGCACATCCAAACATATGATAATTTTTGAAAGATACGAAAACAATGGCAGCTCAATAATTTTATTATGATACCGGTCCTTTGATAACTCCTGCATTAGCATGAACTTTGAAGGATCCTTTTTTGGTTGCCTTTATTCTAAATTTTGAATGTAGTTTCGTTTTCTCTTCATTCCTTGGCACTTACCAATCCCACTGCGTCATTTTAATGCTGCAGGGATCCACTTTCAGAAGAAACCATGTGAGTTGGTTTCTTGGTGTTTTCCATCGTCCAAATTTTAAAATTTGCTAAATGTGTTGTTGGGGTAAAAGACGAGTATGAAGCGTATTTCCTAAGCTTCTATTTGGTTCATAATTCTTGTCAGTGTCTAAAACATTTGACAAGCTGAAAGTCTCTAGGAAAGATGCTATTATGCTGTCCTATAGGATGTAACCAATATGTAAAGAAGGTTAGTGTAAGCAATCTTGTAAAACAAATATACCTTCTGTTGAATCCGTTGATTGCATTTCTAATTAACTTGAATATGCTTTGGGATGTGCCTTTACTCTTAGGTCTAAACAAATAGGCAAAAGGTCTTTGGTTAATTTTTCTTCTAAAGACCAATGTGTGCTTAATTGACTACTGAGAGTAATCAAAGATGCTTATTATTTTGCCTAAGTACAACTCTACTCAAAATATCTCATTAAAAAGACAAGTGGTCTAAGTTTGTAGAACATTATAAGGATTTTACTTTTTAATATGAAATTCTCTATATAATATTCTCTTATAATCTAAGCTTGGTCATTTTACTAATGAAGGATTGGCTTACTTTTCATATTGAGTTGGATCAATAGGAATACAAAAGTAACTCTCATACCATGTTAAAAGTGTAAGTCCACCTTTTCTCAACAAATTTGATTGAAAAGAGAGATTTTCTAAACTTATAAAACACACTATAAGTACTCTTTCTTTTAAAGTAAAACTCTTTATCCAATAACTTCACCACCTTTATTGTTCAAAATTGAAACACTAAAATTTAAAGCCTAGCTTTGCCCCAATACATCCCTTCTTGCCTATATGTTAGATGAAGAACAAATCTCAAAACATAAAGCAAATCCAATAAAAACACTAAATTCTATTACCACTTCGTATAATAACATTTTTCAGAGCTACACCATTATCCATTTTAGTATTGACCCTTGTCTTACAGTAGGGCAAGGTAAAGATTTGTATATACTTAAATATTACAAATCATATATGTAAAGATATCTGGTAAAGTAACTCGTGAAGTATATTGAATTTGGTTTAATCCCACTTTCCGTGGCCACACAACATATGGCATTATACTGACTTACGAACATTGTCCGTTTCCCTATGCTCGTCGTCCTCACCCACCTCCTTTTAGAAGAATCCATCCGCATTACAACAAATCCATAGACCTCCATACAAAACGATCCAAACATCATCCGACGAACAGAAAAGAGTTCACCTTGACATTCAACAAGAAAATCTGAACAAATTTTAATTCCCGGCGGTGCTGGTTTTGGCCAATGAAACTCTTCCGTAATTTGCTTTCTAAACTGCAGTGTTGAACCCAAGAATTCAATAGTAAACAAACCACATTCCACCGTGAGGCAGTAAATGGTTTTTTCAACCACTGTTGCGGCCCCTAATCTCGAGCCATCACCGCTTTCAAATTCATGCTGTTGAAACTCAAGATCACCTGGCTTGCAAACCATAAAGTACTGGTCTCCCAAATTGACGAACAAGATATGACAACTAGGATCGCTTGGAGGGGATGATAGAAGGCAAACATCTAAATGAAGGCTGTCCAGAGGTGGAAGCTGAACCTTTTCTAAAGTGATGGGATTCCAAAGACAACAATCTGTGTTCTCGTCAATCAAAGCCATCCATCCATGAGCACAAGGGTAAATTGCTTTGTTTCTCATCTCAGGAATTGTTTGTGTATAGTAACGATTTTCTGAGACGTTGAACAAAGTTTGCCTTTCTACACCCTTCGGTTCAGAGATTAGAAGCCAAGGATATGGTCGAGGGTCAAGAACACCACAGGTATCTTTAGGTTGTGTCTCGTCTTTAGCTGGTTCCATCATCTATTCCTATCAACCGCTTATTATTATTATTAGTAGAAGACTTCTAATTATTATTATATCAACATATGATGCTTAATAATGAATAGATCATTATGAACATGTGTCACACCTAAACAATTATGGGTGTGTCATGAATATCAAAGTAAGTTTTTGATTGGTAAAAACAACTAGATTATGTAGTTAATTTCAAATAAAATTCCTTCTAAGATAGAAAAATAAACAAAAGTTGAGATTGTTAACAAGGACATGGTTCAATTGAGAGTAGGTGTTACTTGACAAAAACCTAATTTTTCCTTTAACTCTTAGTCTAGTACAATGAAGTTTCAAATTCCTAATACAACTAGATTTTAACCATTTAAATTTTAAATCTCGTCTAAATAAAATAAAAAAGTAAGACCTAATAATCTAAAACTTCGAACAATAACATAGACCCAATAATAACAAATCAAAACTCAAGTTCATATTGTTTCTCCATGGTCTTGGGAACACATTAAACCCATAAACTAGAACGGTGTACTTGGCTATTTGGACGAATATTATTGTCCAGCTCTATGCTAGATTCCCATATTCAGCCATCAAATACACTATGTATGATGAAGATTTCAAACACCAGTGCAAAGAAGTTAAGGATTTCCAAAGCAGTACATATCCACGTAATTTTTTGGGAGGAAAAACTAGAAGATGCATGTGTTGTTCCAAACATCACGTAAAACATAAGAGAGAGAAAAAAACATTAATTTAAAGTCGAAGAAAGATTATGATCTACTGCTTCAAAAATAACAACAATACTAATGATGATTTTCTCTTACTTGTTGGAGCACAAACAAAGAATACCTGAGGTTTATGCTATGCGGCGCCAAGGATCTAAGACGTTGTTGAACTCTTGAAGATGCTTGATAGATGTGAAGCAATTAGGGCCAGAGCTTTATATAGTAATCCGGAAGTAGGGCAAGCCTTGTCCTTCTATGAAGTAAGGCTAATCCTTGTTAGTGTTGGATTAGAATACATTAAAAAATTCCAAATTTATCCTTGTTAGAACTATGGAAAAAAATATAAGTTATGGGTTTTTAAATAGTTAGATTTTATGTTATTATTCATTTTAAATAATATATCTTATATCGTTATCTTTTTTTTTTTTTGGATGAATATGTGAGTTTATTCAGCGAAGAATAAAGAAGTATATAAGCTTAAGGGCATACTCCAGCATTACAATTCATCTAGGAGAAAATAGAATTTAGAATTTTCAACTATGACACACCAAAACATTTGCTTGAGAGAGTTTAATATTCTTAAATAAAGATGCTCTTCCATGGACTACTCTCCTGATTCTAGCTAACAAAATTGGTATATCAACAGTCTTATTTTGAAAATGTCTACGATTTTGTTCAAACCATATACAATAAAGACAAGTTAAGAAAAAAAAGTTTAAGAAGCTTTGCAGCTAAATCCTTTCTCTTAGTTACTTTAATCATCCATTACAATTCAGAACCCCAATCGTTAATGACCTTATGAATGCCTTGTTGTGCTAGAATACTTCTCCAAATCTGGTTAGTTTAAGTATACTAAAAAAACAAGTGTGATCTACTTTTATATTAAGGGCCACAAAAATTACAATACAACTCAATTGAGGGGAGTCATCAAGAAACCACTTCTGTTGTAGAAGTTTGTCTCTACATATAAGCTAACCAATAAAGTTATGTTTGTTGATTCCTCCTGAATCATATCAAATTATATCATTCAATCTCAGTATTTACTTGACGCAATTCCTTATACGTTTCTTTACAACAATAAGAAAGGTTTGGAAAGTGTAGAGGTTAGAGTTTGTCCTAATTTTAGAAGACCTCTCCAACTTCATGCCATCTTTCCTTTAATGTCAAGATACATAATTGAAGTTCTTCTGCATTTAGTACTATGAATCCATTTACTTCATAAGGATGAACTTGGACAATTGATGAGATTCCAGAGAGACCACCCCAACAAAACCTTATTCTATACTTTAAGGTCTAGTAGTCCAAGACCTCCTTCCTTTTTAGGTGAACAAACAACTTGCCAAACAACCTTATGAGTTTTATGATCTTCTGAATTTCCTACCCAAAGAAAGTGCTTAATTTTCTTCTCAATCTCATAAATGATCTATTTTGGGAGAAGGAACATTTGCATCCAAAAAGTACAAAAAGAAGTAAGAACTAATTTTGCCAATTGCAATCGTCCAGCATAGCTTTGATGTTTCATTCCCCATCCATCAATTCTTGTCATGATTTTCTTTGTCAAAACTTTGCAATCAGTGTAAGTAAGCCTTTTTGTAATAAGAGGAACACCAAGATACCTAATAGGGAGTTTTCCTTCGGAGAATGGAGTGTGATCTAGTATCAAAAGCTTTTCTTGTTCAGTGATTCCTGAAAAAAATATCTGACATTTGCTAGGATTAAATGTAAACCTATGAGTATTGCAAATTCCTCTAAAGTATCAGTGAGATATAATACTGAATTAATATCCCCATGTGCAAATAAAAATAAGTCAATTTCACAAAATAAATATAAAAAAATTCTAACGCACTCATATAACCAACACGTCCAATCCCTTTCACTTGTGTTTTCTAACGAAAAACATCCAAGCATACGATGATTTTTGAAAGATACCAAAATGACAGTAGCTCAACAATTTCATTATGATTCCGGTCTGTGGATAACTCCTGTACTAGCATGAGTCTCGAAGGATCCTTTTTTGGTTGCTTTCATTCAAAATTTGAATGTAGTTTCGTTTTCACTTTAGTCCTTGGTACTTTCCGTCGACCAAATTTTAACATTTGCTAAATGTGTTGTCGGGGTCAAAGATTTTTATGGAACATGTTTTCTGAGCTTCTATTTGATTCACAATTCTTTTTAGTGTCTGAAACATTTTGACAAGCTAGAATTGTGTAGAAAAGTTGTTATTATGCTGTCCTATGGAGTATAATCAAGATAGTAAGGAAGATTAGTATAAGAAATCTTATAAAACAGGTTTATTCCCGGTTGAATTCCTCAATTGCATTTCTAATTAGCCCGAGCATGTTTTTAGACATGCTGTTACTCCCTAGGGTCTAAACAAGAAGGCAAAGTTTATTGGAGATTTTGAATTATTAAAAAAATACATAAAAGAGTTTTGTTTTCCAAATAACCTTCCTATAAATCGTCATGGGGTTCTTATAATTGTGCTAAACAGAACTTGCACCGAGATCTATAAAGGGTCTCAGTGCTTTTTTTTTTTTTCTTTCTTTCTTTCTTTTGTTAATTTTTCTTTTGAAAACCAATGTGTGCTTATTGACTATTGAGAATAGTCAAAGATACTTATTATTTTTTCTAGGAGCTCCTTTTTTTAAAATGTTTCATTGAAAAATAAGTTGTCTAAGTTTCTAGGGCATAGTATAAGTATTTTACTCTCAAATGTGAAATTCTTTATTCAATATTCTCTTATAGTCTAAATTTAGTCCTTTTTACTGATGAATGACTCACTTATTTTTTATTTTGAGTTGGATTATAGAAAAGAATGATTCACTCTAATATTATGTTAAAAATTTAGGTCCACTTCTCTTCAAAAAATCGTACTAAGAAGAGAGATTATCAAACTTATGAAATATATTATAAATGTGAAACTCTTTGTTGAATAACTTCATCACCTTTATTGTTTAAAATTTGACATTTCACAATTGAAATGTCAAATTTTAAACAATAAAGGTGATGAAGTTATTCAACAAAGAGTTTCACATCTATAATATATTTCATAAATTTGATAATCTCTCTTCTTAGTACAATTTTTTGAAGACAAGTGGAACTTATGAAATATATTATAGATGTGAAACTCTTTGTTGAATAACTTCATCACCTTTATTGTTTAAAATTTGACATTTCACAATTGAAATGTCAAAATTTAGAGCCTAACTTTGCCCTAATGCATCCCATCTTTCCTATATGTTTGACGAAAAACAAATCTCAAAAGATAAAGCACATACAATAAAAATACTAAATTCATCACCACTTGTTACAGAAACATTTTTTGTAATGTTGCCAAAGCTACATCATTATCCATTGTAGCATTGACTTTCGTCTTACAGTAGGGCAAGGTAAAGATCGGGTTATACTTAAATATTCTAAATCATATATGTAAAGATATCTACTAAAGTGACTCGTGAAGTAAATTGAATTTGGTCTAATCCCACTTTCCGTGGCCACACAATACATGCCATGATTCGGACTTACGAACATTGTCCGCTCCCCTATGCTCGTAATCCTCACCCACCTCCTTTTAGAAGAATCCATCCGCATTACAACAAATCCATAGACCTCCATATTAAACGATCCGAATGTCATCTTACGAACAAAATAGAGTTCACCTTGACATTCAGCAAGAAAATCATTACAAAATGTAAATTCCGGTGGTGCTGGTTCTCGCCCAGGTAATTCTACCGTTATTTGTTTTCTAAACTTGAGACTTGAACCTAAGAATTCAATGGAAAACAAAGTACAGTTCCACGTGAGGCAATAAATGGTTTTTCCAACCACTGTTGTGGCCCCTAATCCCGAGCCATCACCGCTTACAAATTCATGTTGTTGAAACTCATGATCACCGGGCTTGCAAACCAAAAAAGAGTGATCCACGAAATTGACGAACAAGATATGACACGCCGCATCACTTGGAGGTGATGATAGAAGGCAAACTTCTAAATTAAGGCCCTCTAGAGGTGGGAGCTGAACCTTTTCTAAAGAGACGGGGTTCCAAAGATAACACTCTGTGTTCTCGTCAATCAAAGCCATCCATCCATGAGCACAAGGGTAAATTGTTTTGTTTCTCATCTTAGGAATTGTGTGTGTATAGTAATAATTTTCTAAGATGTTGAACAAAGTTTGCCTTTCTTCATGCTTCGAGTCAGATATTAGAAGCCAAGGATGTGGTCGAGGGGCAAGATCACCATGGGTATCTTTGGGTTGTGTCTCGTTTTTAGCTGGTTCCGTCATTATTCCTATCAACAGCCAATTAGTAGAAGACTTCTAATTATTATTGTATCAATATATGATGCTGAATAATGAACAAAACATTATGTAACACCTAAACAATTATGTGTGTCATGAATATCAAAGTAAGTATTGAGTGATAAAAAAATTAGATTATATAGTTAATTTCAAATAAAATTCCTTCTAAGATAAAAAAAAATAGTTTCATAAGACCAAAACATGAAATTGTCGACAAGTACATGACTTAATTGAGAACATGTGTTGCTTGAGAATGTTTTGGTTTTAAGTTCGACACTTCAGTATGTGAGTATAAAAAAAGAGAAAAAGAAAAAAAGAAAACTATAGTTTTTGTAACTCTTAGGCTAGCACAACTAAATCTCAAATTCATTATATAACTAGATTTTGACTATTCAAATTTTTAGTCTCATCTAAAAAAATACAAAAGTAAAATCTAATAATCTAAAAAATTGAACAATAACATAAACCCTAATAATAACAAATCAAAACTTTAGTTCATATTGTTTCTTCATGGTCAAGGTAACACCTTAAACCCATCAAATATCATGGAATACTTGGCTAGTTGGACGAATAATGTTGTCTAGCTCTATGGTAGATTCTCATATTCAGCCATCAAATATACTATATAAGATAAAGATTTCAAACGCCATGGCAAAGACGTTAGATATCCCCAAACCAAAACTTACGTATCAACATAATGTTTTGGAAGGAAAACTAAGGAAAAATACATGCATTGTTCCAAACATCACATAAAACATGAGAGAGTAAACAAAACATTAGTTCAAGGTTGAACAAAGATTATGATCCATTGCTTCAAAAATAACAACAATATTAATGATGATTTTCTCTTACTTGTTGGAGCACAAACAAAGAATACCTGGATTTATACTATGCAAGGCCAAGGATCTAAGAAATCGTCGAAGTCTTGAAGATGCTTGATAGATGTGAAGCAATTAGGGCCAAAGCTTTATATAGTAATCCGGAAGTAGGGCAATGCTTTTCCCTCTAGGAAGTAAGTCTAATCCTTGTTAGTGTTGGATTAGAATACACTAAAAAATTTCAAATTTATCCTTGTCAGAATTATGGGGAAAAAAAAAGTTATGGGTTTTAAATAGTTAGACTTTAGTTTAATATTTCTTTTTTAATAAGGTTTAGGGTTTGAATATAAAACTATTGAATTGGACATTTGTCACTAAAATTATTTAATAAGAAACAAGACGAAGAATATAAACAAACACAGGCTGTGGGACAACCCAAAACCAACCCAAACAGACCTTTACCCGAGTCTGTGGCATCCCAACCCGATTCCGAAACATTGATCCGAGTTTTCCCCAAAACGAGCAAAACGAGAAACCAGAGTTCAGTGAGTGAATAGGCCGGCCATTGCTGACGACCATGATGCAGAGATGGTGCGGCAAGCTTCGGTCTTTGGCCCTTCAGTCAGTCCAGACTCTGCCTTCGCAGTCTTCTTCCATTTCACGCCGCCTCGTCCACACCTTCCCGCAGCTCCACCAACCCCTCCATTTAGCTTCGAGTAGATCGAGCGGCACGGCCCTGTTCAGTGCCCCGTCAGCAGCCCGTTCTTCATTGGCTTTGCAGCCGTTTCTTTCTCCGATTTCTCCGTCTGTAAGTTGGTTTGTGTTTTTTTTTTTTTTTTTCTTTGTGGCTTACCATCGTTGTCTTGGTTGTCCCTATGGTTACTGAGAAAATGCCTGACAGAGGAAGACCCAAATTGATGTTATTTAGAGTATTGGCTTTGTGGGATTGGCTACTTCGTTTCGAGTATTGAATTTTGAAGTTTTTAGTGTCCTTGTGCTTGTAAATGGAGTAACTGTTTTTTGTTGATATGCTTGTAGGTGGCACAAGTGAGACATGTTTCGTCGAGAGAGCGAAAGAAGAGGAGAAAGCCAATGACACCGGTCACGTCTAAGTTAAAGAAAACCAAATTAAAGTTTTATTCGTAGGTGCACGGGTTTATACCTCTTCGTTTGAAACGACTATTGTTCTGTCGGGGAATAAGTGATTTTGATATTTCTTGATCAGGTCTTACAAGTCCAGGTTTAGGCCAATGAATGATGGGAATATCCGGCGGTGGAAGGAGGGAAAGCGGCACAATGCGCATTTGAAGGTTTGCATTCTTTAATGAAAATTGAGCCAGCAATTCCATATCCAATCTATACTGGTTTTTGTTGTCTTGGTTTCTCTCCTGGTTTCCTCTGACCTGCACTATGTACAGTAGTCAAAATTTTTGATATGGAAATGAAATTTGAGTTAAAATCCATAGTATTTGTCTATATCAGGTGAGCTGATTTTAAAAACACTTTTGGATTCATAACCTGCTAGCTTACTTGTGCCCTTGCTTTTGGTCTTTCTATCAATTTCGAAGAAATGTGTTCATTATAGTGCTGGAATAACTAGGAAATGTTACAAATCTGTTTTTGGGTGTTGCTTTTGAGGAGTTTTAGAGGATCTTCATCTCATTTGGTTTGGAACAGTATAGGGCTACTTTTTTCTAGCCCATGTTTTCACATATTAGTAACCTTCCTCCAGTAGTACGGTAGAGATTCTCATTGATGGTTGCTCACTGATCCTGGCTTATTATATGCATTACAAATCTGAACACTGTCTCTGGCGTCGATGCTCAAGGGGTATTTTGGGTGGTTGGGTGAAATGTTTGGCTATTACTTTGAGTGGAATAGTTTTGACAACTTGCTGAGAGTGCTTTTTCTAGGGTTATTGTCTAGACCATGATAGGTGATCATTGGATTTCGGAGACTTAAGTATTCTATGGGGCATCTTATGCTGTTTCTTGCTTATTGTGGGTATATTCTCTCTTAGATGGGTTGCTTTTCCAATTTGAAGATAAAGAATTTGCACGTCTTCACTTTGCTGCATGCTTTGGGCTTATTTTAAGTTTTTACTCCTTTAATTCCTGTAGGTTTCTATTTTGTGTTATTCATAGGTTGTTTTTGGAGCCTTTTGTTTAGATCTAATCATCCTTCCCATCTGTATCTACCCTTATTCTTGTTGTCAGAAATGATGGTAAACTTTTTAATGGGAGATGTTAATGTTACTTGGAAGAATGGAAGACCCGCTGAAGTTGTTTAGATCAAAATAAAATATAAGTAAACAAAGTGCAGAGACACCAAAATGTCACAAATGTTCAAAGTAAAATACAATCATGCAGGCTGAAATCGTTGCAGGGGGGGAATGAATTATTTGCATCTGCGAATTTGGGACACTTCTTGAAATACAGGAATTTTTTCATATATCAGTTTTATTGAACCAAATGCTTCTTTATGCTGATATTTGTTGCAGTAGCTTTAACCTTGTAGTGGTATGTGATTGAAATTTTGGTTCCTCATAGACTTAAGAAGTGCATATGTATTTGATTGTCTATTCAAGTCTGAACTTGTTTTAACCTTGCCCCTATCATAAAGGTTTTCGGTCTCCATTTCTTTTATATTGGACCACTGGAGGCCCTGGAAACATCAAGACCATGTGGTAGAGTACCTGAGGGTTTTATGAAAGAAGCCTTCTTTTATTTATTTATTCTTTCATTTTTCAAAACCGGGAGATAGCTAGATTCCAACTGATTGGTTGGCATGACATTCGTCTGCCGTGGAAAAAGGGGAACAGGGTTTCGTGCTTGGTGTTATGCTTATTAGAATTATCAATGAAGCCCATCCATTTAAACTGATATGGAAGTTTGCAAGTGAATGTTAGCGGATATGGAGGTGATTCACAATGGTGAATACGGTGTCAGTTGGAATAGGTTGGATGCATGTGCCTAGAAAGATATTCTCCTTAATTCTTTAGTGGGAGAGTGATATATCAAATGCCCTTAAATGCGTCCAGAGCACTGTTATCATCTTAAGGTTCGAATGTGACTCTTTATTGGTCTCTGAATGTGCGATTTTGCTTTCCATGTTTGGTTACTCTTATAATTTCCTTATGTATCTTTCTGGTAATGCAAAATAATGAACTGTGAATGTGGCTAAACTGAAGGTGATAGAATTTTCAGTAATCTATGAGATTGGTGAAATTAATGAAATGTGGTATTTCATGCAGTCAAAGAAGTCAAAACGCAGACTCAGACAGCCTGGTATAGTCCCTCCAGCTTATGCCAAAGTAATGAAGAAGCTCAATTTTTGTGCTTAAAGCATCATATCCACTGTAGCTGCAGCCAATTCGTGGGATGAAAATGGGAAAAGCTCTCCTCTGGCCTTCTGCATTTGGGTTTTCTTTTGTCATGTTGCATTCAAAGGTCCCTAGAAGAAGCAAGTTGTAGAGAATTGATAAAACTCAAGTTGAGCTCTGACTTATAAAAATGATGCTCTCAATAAAACATTCTAGATTTTTTGGGCTGCTCCTGAAAATTAATTGCTGTGTGCGAGCATTGCTGTATTCTTAACTGATTTTTGCTATCTTTTGCGGCCCTTTCAATTTAATCACTTGGTAGTTGCCAATATGAACTTTGTGTGCCGTTTACTTTATAACAAGACTCATAGAGGTCTGTGCTTGATATTCACACTATCAAGGACCATTTTGCTCGAAATATATTTAGTTACATACATTAATGGTGTTCTTCTGCAAAGGATTAGCACTACATGTTATATATCATTATTTATGTTCTGCTGAATGCTTCTGCCATTGAAACTGAAGAAGGGCCCTTCTGCTGATTGACATGTTCTTATGAATCTCGTAACTTCAGGTTCTAAGCATGCATGCTCATTAGCATTTCAGTAATTATTAGGGGCTGAACAACCGATGCAAGTTCTTGTAGTTCCTGAATCGACGCACCATGGAGTCAAATTTGAGTTGCTTATGGTTACTTGACTTTCAAAGCTTAGGGGCTGGAGTGATTAATTGTGTTTCCAAGATCTATAGTGGTCAGGGTCCCTCTACATCAGGCTTTATTCATTTGTTGCGACACCTTCAATTGATTTATAGGGACCACATTAGACAAAGTAGGGCTGTACTGACATCTTTATCATCCTTTTCAGTAAAGCCAACATTCAAAGTTCTGAAAGTTTTTAACATTGTGCATCCATCACATATTTTTTATTATCTTTTCATTCTTCAAATCTTTAGGGGGGTTAGGGGTTTAAATTTTTGTTTCCAAAGTCTTGAGGGTCCAGGGCCAGTTTCCCATCCTTGAATCCATCTCCAATTGTATTGCAGGTCAGACTTAGGATTCATTCCCTTTCTAGTTTTACCTATTACCTATTGATTGAAAATGGGTTTGGCTAACTCTTGTTATTTCTGTAATAGCATGTGTTTCACCTTATGTAGTTGAAAGAAGAGTGTTTAAATACTGTGTATTACCTGCAATTTATCAAGGAATCCTCCTGGTCGAAGGAATTGTTCTTCATAACACTTCTACTGTTGCACTGTAATCTCTTTATTCTTTGGTTCTTATTAAAGCTTTATGTTAAAAACAGCTTTAAAATGAGTTCATAAATTACGAAGATAATGTTTATATTTAAATATCACTTAAAAATAGTTTCTTTACCATATGAGAAAGCTTTTTAAAAGGAGGGATGTTTTTACCAAAAAGGAGATGCTTCAGTAGAAAGCGAGAACAGGCTGCTCTGCGCTTACTGCGTGGATTGCAAGGCAAGGCACACGAACCATCTGACGGCTCAAATAACTTGTTAATGATCACGACGTGATTCTTGCTGATTTCACATTTGAACTCTCAATCCGTTGGAGCCAGCTTGGGCATTATCCAAAGGCTGGAAACGTTTGGAGCTGCAGGAAGAGCAGTGTAGACGCACACAGAGAAGTGAATGGCAGTATAATATGTTTTTTGTTGTGGTTGGAATATTTTCTTGAAGGAATGGCTAGAATAGGCTGTTGGAGGATCATTGCTGCAACAAGGATACGGTGTGTTCCATGCATCAAGCTTTTGGAGGGCTTCTCCGTTTGAAGAAGGCAGATATTGATTGCCGATATGGTCTTTTGCTTTGCCTCTTGATGTTCCTAGAATGAGCTGTTTGAGAATCATTTCTCCACCAAGGGATTCCGGGTGGTGTTTCCATTTTTCTTTTTGATAACTAGTTTAAAACAAAATTGGATCATTTTGAACATGATATACATGAATAAGCCAATTCTTACCATAAAAGCTAACTTATAGGAGGGATACATGTTTATACATTTAACTAAACACACCCATTTATACATTAGTAATGTGAAGTTGAACATTTATTCCATGAACATGTTTCTTTACGTCAATGGTTCAACTCAAACTATTTTATGATGCCATTTTCTATATAAACTCTAAGCTTACCCATATCCTTAGAAGTGCTAATGAAAAACCTAAAGTTTGGTACCACCTTAGAAAATTATTTTCACCTCAAAACAAACTTATAAAATGAAGAGACGCATTATATTTGATTAAGTATATACACTTATGCTTTAATAATGTGAAATTAGACATTCACATCGTAACAATATCAAAACTTAGATTCACATATGGCACTTTATCATGAATTTGTCTATGTTTGGAATGAGAAATAATTTCTTTGTAATTATAGATATCCTTTTCTCTTATAACTATTTTAAAAGAGAAAATTAAATCTTTTCTAATATCTTGATCAAAGAAGCCCAAAAAGGTTTTTGAAATCCAGGAGGAAAAAGGCAGCCACTGATTGCTGTTATGGTGTTTCATTGTCCATTTTCATCTTCCAAGAAACAACGAGTTTGAGAATCACTTCTACAACAAAGATTCCATGCGCTCCATGTACCTAACTTTGGAGGTTGTGTGTGTGTGTAAAGAAACCCGACAAAAGTTTTGGAATATGGAAAAAAGGTTGTCATTGATTGCTATGATGGTTTTTCGTCGTGCCTTTTCATGCTTTGAGAGAGACCAGCAGTTTAATGACCTAGAATCACGTCAGCTCTTCTCTGTTCAAAGGAACCCACAAAAGTTTGAAGTACAAGTTAGAAAACTCAGCCATTGATTGCCGATATGGGCTTCCATCATGCCTGTTCATGCCGTGAGAAACACACTTTCTAACAATGGTTCAATGAACTAGAATCACTTCAACTCCACCAACGTGCTGAAGAGTTGTATCATCGAAACTTGAAAAGCTCTTAACCACGCAAGTCTTGCTCAAAAACAATAGGAAAGCTTGTACTGGTTCGTGTTGCAATGTCCGGTGGTGCTTGTTATTGTTATAGCTTTTTTTTTTTTTTTTTAAATACATGTACCTAAACTCACACATTTAAGTGTCAAATTTAGAATTAAGAGATTTTAAACATTATTTTTTCTTAATTGAGCCAATTGCTTGTTCACTGATAAAGAATCTTTTATGCATTTATGAAATTCTTGTCATCTTTTTGCAAGCATTATTTTCTTTGAATTGGACAAAGGGAGTATGGAAAATGAGTGTTGAACCATAGACTTCTTAGACAATGAATCCTTCATTGCTAGTTTTATTAGACTCCTTACAAGTTGATGTCATAATACTCAAACAAGCTGGTTTTTAAACATAATATCAAAATTCATTATTTTAGTAAATAAGATCTTATTGTATTCCAAGATTTAAATGTAGAATCTCTTTTGTACTATTACACATAAAGCTCATAATGTCATTTCACGGTAGTAATAATGAAGATACTAGAATATTCTACATTTAGGTAAAAAGCCCATTCCTATCGAAATATAGACTTCCATTCCAATCTAATATTGACTTAAAAATAAGTATATCTTTCTAATTTATGAAAATGATTTATAAGCAAGATTTAGATTACCTAAAAGTTATGACACTATCTAACATGTTCTTCAAGGATAGGACAAGGATTACAGGGACTTAAATCCGTGATGAGATACCACACTTACAACCTAAACTTTGAATTCTTTTGAACTATTTAAAACAAAATTTAAAAGAAGTACTAGTTTTTCTAAGTGGGTTTTGATAATCAGACAAACTTTTGTAACGAGGTGGTGGGTGACAGAGATGCCTTTCAGCCGAAAGCAACACCACTTTTGTATTGAAAGAAGTCATCAGAATGCCCAAACGCCCCTCCGGATGGGCCTTCTATGTCTCTTTCCGGAGGAGAAACCAGAAGGTGGATGAAGACAAAGGTATGATTGTGTCACGGGAGGAATCTGCCGTCTTATATCACGAGGGCACCGAATTGGTGAGGGGGCAACCAAGAAAACCACCCTCTTGTGTTCATAGTAGGTGGGGTGGTGAAAAAGTGGTAATCAAGCATTATTTACAAGAAATTATTTCTTAATTACAGCACCACATGGGGGCCGCAACTCTATCCCTTTTTGGTGCATGTGCCTTTGCACTTAGTCAACCACTCATTAACTTAAACAATTAATATATCAAAACAATGCTTGTTTATATATTTGTCAATGCTTGTATATATATTTGTCAATGCTTGTTTATATATTTGTTGTTTCTAAAAAAAATAAATATAATTTTTGGCTATTTTTATATAAATAGTTCAAATAATATAATATATTATTATATTTCTCTCTCTCTCTAAAGAGAAGAGTTGGATGCTTTGCACCCATTTCATGGTAATTGAAAAACTAATATTAAATAAATGGGATAGAGTTATTGTCATATATTATTAAGGAATTTATCAAAAAATTAAGTTTATCTTTCACCATTTCACTTGTTGATAAGCCCAAGCAATAGATGTATTTAATGTTTTAAAGTTTTAAGTTAAATATAAATCATTCTTCATTATTTTTAACACATAGTAACATGTTTAATTTAGTATTTATGAAATATTACATAAATTGAACCTTTAAAGGAGCAAATTATCATAAATTTATGTTTGAATTTTATTGTACCAAAAATCAAAATTCAGAAAAATTAAGACAAATTCTTGAACTTCAAATTTTCTTAACTTTTTAGATATAGCATCTATTTCTTTCCTTTGTTGAAGTTGGCTTTCAATGGAAAAAAGATACTAATATTCTTACGTTACTTTTCCTAATTATGAAATAAAATTAAACAGAAATCTAAAAGGAAAATATTCATAACCTTACATATTTGCTATATTAAAAATCATAATTCAGAAAAGAGAATCTGGTGAACTAACTTACACTGTTTCACCAAATCATGAATCTTATACTTTTTCACCAAATCCTGTTGAACTCGAGAATTTTCTACACGTTTTTGACTAATTGGGGGATAGAATCTAATTTTTGACTTACTAGTAATTACCTTTATCTTCAGTTGCTTGCACTAGTTCAACTTTTTTTGCTTATTACAGGTCCAATGATACTAAAAATCTTGGCCTGCAATGTCAGCAGCGGGGTTTCTGCCGTGATGGAGTGAGCTAATAATGCCATCCAGCTCTCTACCGTGTGAAAATGGTGGGGTTGCTGAAAAACGACAGACAGAAAGAAGAGAGAGAAGGGTGATACCTTTTTCTCTCTCTTTAATGGTGGAAATCACAACCCTACACGCAAAAGGAATTCCAGAAACCAAGGACTAAAACCAGCTCTCTTAAGTGTGGAAAGTCTGGTGCTTGCACATGGAGGCCTTCCTAGTGCCGCCATGTCAATCCTCAGAACCCCAAACCAATAGCTAAACAGATTAAAACAAAAGGTGAACATTAAGAATCAGAAACGCTTATGAATTTGATAATGGAAGCCTTAACAGATCAAATCCATGATATGCCCACTTTCCTTTTATTAAAATACTGAAAAAGACATGTCCTTTACCTTCATTGTCTTCTTTCCTTTCCTTCCTTGACCACCCAACTTTGCTTCCTTTCTACACATATCCTAAACGGTTTCTCTCCCTTTCCCTCCCTCGCTTTCTCTGCGTATTCTTCTGAGTTCTTCAATGGCTACTCTTGAGGATATTGGCGTTTCAGCTTTCATTAACATACTCACTGCCTTTGCGTTTCTGCTGGCCTTTGCACTCCTCAGAATACAACCCATCAATGGCAGGGTCTACTTCCCCAAGTGGTACATCAACGGGGAAAGAAGCAGCCCGAGGGGCGCCCGGAACTTTGTGTCAAAATTTGTCAACCTCAATTTGAAGACTTACTTCACTTTCTTGAACTGGATGCCTCAGGCTCTGAGGATGAGTGAGGCTGAGATTATAAACCATGCTGGTCTGGACTCTGCCGTTTTCTTGAGAATTTACATTCTCGGGTACGCCCTCTTCACTTACTTGTTTCGCCGTTCTATGGCATTTATGGGCTGCATATGTTGTTTGTTTCTCGAGAAATTGAAGTTGGTAGACACTATCTTCACTGTTTGGTGTTACATATGCCGGTGAAATTGTTATAAAAGCTTGATGAACACGGAGCGAAAAAATTAGTGTTTCTGACACAGACTCATTTGTCATTTTCTTTCTTCCTTCCTTAATTGTTTGATTTCTTAGGAAAAGTTATAATCTTGGAGCATTTGCAGGGAGTTTGCAATGTTTTTAACTATAATATGCGGTTCATGTTGTTGTTCATATAAGATTCTTGACTTGTCAACCGAGAATATAATTTTTACTCATGTAGTGGGAAGACCTTGACGTCGTTGACCTCTGCTGTCGAGCTTAGACTTCCATTTTCAAGTTGTTTAGCCATTTTTGTCCTGCTTTGTGCCTTTTCTCTTCTTCTACGTGTTTTGTTCTGTTTGTTGCTTTCTTGTAGAGATTCTACAGATTCGAACGTATGAAAATTTTCATGTTTACCTTTGATTATGGGCTTTGTATTTTGGGGTTCTGGAGAGGAAGAAGAGGAAGGGAAACTCCTGATATTCTTCTATTAGGCTTCTAATTTCTAGAGATTTAGATTTGGGAGTTCATGTCTTTTCACTCATTTTCGGTTGCACTGTGGCTACTAGTTGTTTTTGTTTGTTAAAACAAGCAAGCGACCTCTTAGAGTAGCAAAGCCTGCAGGCTTAGTAGTAAGTGAGCAGTGGCCATTAACCATTAGGTTGGGGGTTTGACATCAGGTGCTTGTGTGGGTATGTCAGTTATTTAAAAAAGAAGGGGGGACCTCTTAGAAGGACAAGTTCAAAAATCTTTTGAGCTTTCCTTGTTCATGTACTATCTTTTTCTTTTCTTCAATGATTAGCATTCTTAATTCACTCAACAATGGCTTTGAATATGTAGGTTTATTTCCTATTATTTCTTTGTAAAATAGTGCACGACTACCCTTTGTAGCTGAGAAATAACAGAGGAAAGAATTGAAGACAACAATTCTCTTCTTCCTATGCTATTTACAGATTAAGAGATTTTGCATAAAGTTGTAGATATTCATTAATCGCAAATTGCTGGTTTTCGTAAGAAGTTAATAATTGCCCTTTTTTTTGTATTGGACTTGGATGCTTGAGCTTTTGACTATAAGAAGAGAGGCTTCTTTCAGTTCTTGGGGTTTTGTACTGAAATATAAACATTTGAATTTCCAAGTTCCTCAGACATTTTTCTTCTCCATCCTTGTTTTTTCTATTTTTGTCTTCATAATTCTCTTTTGCCATTTTTATACATACTGGTTATCAAGTTTCCCTTGTTCAAGATTTTCAACAATGAAATATGGTGCTGTGTTGTTGTGTTATATTACTTGACTCTTTAGATGGAAATTTCATCTTTTTGATCAGATGCGGTCCATCTGATTCAGTTTCATCTTCTTTAAAGTTGGAAGCTTTGGATTGTATCATCTGATTGACATTCACTTTGCATGATTGTTATTTGCCACTCCAAAGATTTGAGTTGTAGTGCAAGGAAAAATCAGAATACAAAGGAACCTCAATACAAAAGAACACTGGTTTTCTAAATTGATTCCTAAATTTTCTCTGGAGTTCACAATCTGAAACAAGTAATATTCATCATCTTTTCCATTGATCCACAACCTTGGCCGAGGGTCTGAGATATAAAGTTCTGCATCTCTTGGCATATTTTTAACTGATTTCCTTTTGTTTCTGGTTGACAGGTTAAAAATTTTTGTACCAATGACAGTTCTTGCACTTCTTATCCTCATTCCAGTAAATGTCTCGAGTGCAACATTATCTTTCCTCAAAAATGAACTGGTCGTAAGTGATATTGACAAGCTTTCAATATCGAATGTTCGCGCCGAATCCATAAGGTAATTTTATGTTACTTCCAATCTTTGGTATGTGCACAAATACTGCTAAAATATTTCCATTCTGGTTCCTAGATTCAGTGTTGAGTTTATTTGAGTTTGAAGATCCTACTGACGGCTGTTTGTGGATGACAGAATGGTCATACTAGCATCTGACATAATTTAGGAAGAATAAAATGTATTCTAAAGGCTTAGTTATCTCAAATATTTTGCAAGTAATGGTATGAAAAGTATTAGTTGAGTATGGGTTTCAGCTTTCCGTGATTGTCATACTGTCCTCATCCGCAGCCCTTTGCATTATTCTATTGCTATATTATAGGGAGAGACAAAAAAAAAAAAGGAAAAAAGAAAAGAAAAGGAAAGGATTGTAATGAATGTAATCAAACTAAAATTGCTTGGTAGGGCAATGGCCGCGAATTCTTTAAACGGTGAAGTGTTACCATTGTATGTTTTCCTTCAAGACTCACCTAACCTATGAGTAAAAATTGTGTGCAATAGGAAGAAATCAGTGAAATAGAAATCAAGTTTAAACTTTTTACATTTCATCTCTTTCTTATTTGTCATGCTTCTATCAGAGTAAATACTTCAGTTAGGACTAACTATCTGTACAAACATTGGCAATAGTCTATGCCTAGAATGTGTCCTTCTGGGTAGAAACAGGCAACAACAAGCATATCTTTTGTTGTGGGTCTTTTATCACGATTGCTGTGTGATGTGACAAACCAATTCGTAGAGCTCGGGTCTCTATACCATTCAATCTGTGATAGAATTTTTGAAAAATAAACTTTACAAGGAAAGCAAATTCAAAATGAATCCTACTGAAAGAGACAATCTGTTAATTGTAAATATCTTTTCTAGAATTTCTCTTGAAGTCAATTTTTCCCTAGCAAGAGATGGAATGAAAAAATGTGATGACAAAACATACGTTTTAATTAGGGTATGACACTGAACACTGATGGTCAGTTCTCACAAAATTGTATTGAGATTATGTCTCCCTAGAGGTCTTAGTTTTGCATGACAATGGTAGTCAAAAAACCCTGCTTCCAGATGGGGGTAAAATAGGAAGAACAAATAAGATGGAGGAACTTGATATCACTTAAGATTTGTTGAAGTTTGAAATGATGGAATTTACAGTAGCATCATTACATGTTTCTATCTTTCAATGAATTTCTTCATACATGTTCTTGAACTTTTTTTTTTTTTAAATTAACCCTCTTTTAAAATTGTTCTCATTCTACTTAATTTCCGTTGTCTGAAAAGTTATGTTCTGTAAATTTCAGGTTCTTTTTCCACATAGGATTGCAATACTTGTTCACAATATGGACTTGCTACATGCTATACAAGGAATATGATTATGTTGCATTAATGAGGTTGCGTTTCTTGGCTTCACAACAAAGGCGTGCAGAGCAGTTCACAGTGAGTCCTGACTAATAATTTATCCGTAATACTCTGATGAAAATCTCACCGATTCTTCACAAAAGAAAAGAATCATGTGATTAACTATGAATTCGTTTTGTTGCATTCTTTTAGCTTCATTAACAGTAATAAGTACAACATTTTGTATTTATTCACCCTTTGTTATTCCTCACCATGCTTGTCCACTATCACCTTACTTGATGTCTAATTATACTAAAATTTGCTTGGTCCAACTTAGTTGGAGCATTCTTGTTAATTCCTATTTGAAAATGATACCAGTATCTGGTTTCAAATCAATTCGCTTTTTGGCATAATTATTTTTATATGCATGCACATCTATTGTTTTTGGGTACCTTCCAATACGTCAATGCTTATGAGTAACTTATTGTTTGTGCCTTAGAAGTGCTATTATGATGTTGATTATTTGTCGATCATGAGGCAGTTCTGTGAGGCAAACTTCCCACCTTAAGCGTTGGAAGCACAAATTGAACTTCAGTTTTAAGCCATTATTCCATGTTTAATTGGTATAGCTATTGGCTGTATTTGGCCTGCCGTTGTGCAGTCTTGTGGAACTCCAATAGAGGACATCCATAGGATACATCAGTTATGAGTCTTTCTTAAGTTTTGATTATAAGTGTTCCAGGACATCTGCAGAAGCTTAGTTGTTCTTTACCAGACTTTACACTTTTTACTTTCTTACATTGTACATGGTCTGATGGAAATAGTACTAGTGTCATACATTGATGATGAGCCTTCAAATTGTTCTTGTAAAAGTATTATTACAAAGAGCAATATTTTTAACTTCAACTTATTGTGAAGCACATTCATTAGTCCCTGAAAAATTTTCTGAAAGTCGTGTGTCATGTTTTGCAGGTAGTGGTAACTAATGTGCCACATGTTCGTGGAAAATCTGTATCAGATACTGTAGATCAGTTCTTTCAGACTAATCACCCGGATCATTATCTCTGTCACCAGGTATTTTATCTTCTTAAAACTGATTAATGGATAAGCTTCGATCTTTTATAATTATGGTGATCCAACTCAGATAGTTTAACAAACAAACAGTATATGACAATCTTTGTGTCTTTACCTTCCCAATGTATAATTGGTTGGTTTATGCATTCTCCATGATGGCTAGCTTTGTCCTTATTCAGGCTGTCTACAATGCAAATAAATATGCTAAACTTGTGAGGAGAAGAGAGAGGCTGCAGAATTGGCTGGACTATAACCAACTTAAATTAGAGAGACACCCAGAAAAGAGGCCCACTAGAAAGGTAGTTTGTTCTCATGAACTGAAATCTCTCAATTTCATTTGTTTAAACGGATATCTTTTCAATCATGTCATCTACCAATAGAGTCTGGGGGCTTTGTGATGGCTTACTTTATTTTCATTGTCAGATTGGATTCTTGGGGCTTTGTGGTAAGCGCGTTGATTCCATTGACTACTTCAAACAACAGATTAAGCATCTTGAAAAAATGGTAAATCATGCCCTTTTACTCATGACCTGTCTGTTTCAAATGTTGTTGTACTTTGCTTTTCTACTGGTTAAAATCCTTCTTAGAATGAGTTACGTTTGACTCAGCATAAGCTTTAGTGTTCTGGATTTCCTTTCTTATTTTTTTAATCTAATGGCTGCATCTTTTGTGTGATAGTTGATGTCGGAGCGGCAGAAAGTTATCAAAGACTCAAAATCTATCCTGCCTGTTGCTTTTGTTTCATTTGATTCCCGTTGGGGAGCTGCAGTTTGTGCACAGACACAGCAAAGCAAGAATCCTACGCTTTGGTTGACAGATTGGGCCCCTGAACCTCGCGATGTTTATTGGCGGAACTTGGCCATAACATTTTTTTCAGCATCCGTCCGAAGACTTGTAATAACATTGTCAGTGTTTGCTTTGGTGTTCTTCTACATGATACCTATTGCTTTTGTGCAATCCCTTGCAAATTTGGAAGGTCTTCAAAGAGTTGCTCCTTTCCTCAGGCCTGTGATAGAACTGTAAGTGAGTTAATTGGAATTATATTCTGTGAAATATATGAGTACGCTAAACCTAAGAGTTATGGTAGCTTATATCCTGATGAGTAGATACCTCTTTTGTGAAAGTTCTATACTTCAATTGCTTGAAACTGTTTTGTTCCCTTTTGTTCACTTGGCACAGACAATATACCTTTCACAATGTGACAAGTGTTACTTTCTAGTTAGTGTCCCACTAAGCAAAAGAATACGGTGCTTTTTTCCTTCTCTTGTTCTCGTCATTTTGTAAGTGTGAAGAGCATATGGTGCTTTTCTCTTCTATCTTTGTAGTTACAATGAATGTTTGACTTAGACTACCATCAAAAAGATCTGCTACGATTTAGAAGTTAGAGATTACTAAAAAAGATTTGGATTAGAAGGCATCAAAGTAATGGATCCACCATGCCTTAATATGAAAACAAATGGAAGTTTCTCTTGATGTCAGAATGAGAATTGATACGATTTTCTCATTTCTAATAATACTTGTAAATCGGAAAAATATTTTTGAAGGTAAAACATCATCATAAACCATTAATACAGTTATGTAAAATGATAGTTACTCGGTTGTTCCATGAATATCCAAAAATGGTTGATGAAAGCCACTTCTATCCATTTATTTCCCTTTGTCCGTTGCTAACTGGAAAATTCTTTCTTCAATCTTGCGCAGGAAATTCATTAAGTCCTTCTTACAGGGTTTCCTTCCAGGTCTAGCCCTCAAAATCTTTCTGTATATTCTTCCAACGATTTTGATGATCATGTCAAAGATCGAGGGATATATATCATTCTCAATGCTAGAGAGGAAAGCAGCATCAAAATACTATTATTTTATGCTAGTGAATGTGTTCTTGGGAAGCATTGTTACTGGAACAGCATTTGAGCAACTGCATTCATTCCTTCACCAATCGCCTACCCAGTAATATTCCATTTCTTGTTACTTAACCTTTTAGTTCTCCTGTGTTTAGAAATTTTACTAGAAATGTTATATGGCAGTCTTGAATTTGTAACTTTCCCTCTGTGTTCCATTTAATACTGCCATTTATCTGTAAGTTTTCAAAGCAGACCCCCTGTTATAGAAATTTCAATTGAAACTAACTATAAAATTCTTGATGTTATTTTATATTTGTGCCTTAAGAAGTCGCAGTTCGAGTGGAACAGGATGAAACAATCGTTTAGAATGCTTTTGATATTTTATATTTCTAATTTGCATTCAGAAAAGGCATCTATGTGCAGAGTTGCTTTTAGAAGTATACTTTTGATGTTGATGGATACCCGTTTTGAATCTCTCATGCAATTAATTTCTTGATACATCATAAAGTCATTGCAATCCTTATTGTATCTGATATCCATCATGCAATTGCTCTATCAACATTGGTATCATATCTCAAAGCAGAATGATTTCGTACAATTTTCTGAAGTGTTGATCGAGGCACCTAATGTGATGGACTTCTTTTGCTCTTCACTCTTTGTTACAGGATTCCTAGAACCATAGGGGTCTCCATACCGATGAAAGCTACTTTCTTTATCACATATATAATGGTTGATGGGTGGGCTGGCATTGCCAGTGAGATTCTCCGGTTAAAACCCCTGGTAATATTCCATCTGAAGAACATGTTTCTGGTGAAAACTGAAAGAGACAGAGAAAGGGCAATGAACCCCGGGAGTGTTGATTACCCAGAGACTCTTCCAAGTCTCCAATTATACTTCCTGTTGGGGCTGGTGTATGCTGTGGTTACTCCAATCCTTCTTCCTTTCATTCTAGTCTTCTTTGCCTTTGCCTACTTAGTTTACCGCCATCAGGTCAGTTTACATAGTCTATGCTTGCTTTACTCTTTGCCATCTACATTAAAAGATCTTCTTAATATCTTGAATCAAACCATAATAACTATGCAGTTCAAGAAGATATCCAAAACTAGAAGTCGAGCTTAATATTTGTAACTGAAAAAGTGGACTATCTAGGCTTTGGTAAAGATGAAAATTTAGGAATGAGTAAGCAGGATTCTCAAGGATGATTAAGATGCAGTTAATATTGAGTAGCAGTCAAATGAAAGAATTCAATATTAGGGAAAGTATATAGAAGATAATTAGTTTATAATTAAAAATATCTGCCATGGTCATATTTTGTATCGTACTTTGTGGTCCTTTTATTTGTTTCAATATTTCTTCTTCTAATTTTAGATGCCATTCGATTACACAGATAATCAATGTCTATAATCAACGATATGAGAGTGTTGCTGCATTCTGGCCTCATGTCCACAGCCGCATAATAGCAAGCTTGTTGATATCCCAACTTCTCTTGATGGGACTGCTTAGCACAAAGAAAGCTGCCAGTTCTACTCCTTTGATAGTTGTGTTGCCAATATTGACAATAGCATTCCACAACTATTGCAAGAGACGCTTTGAACCTGCATTTAGGAAATACCCACTTGAGGTAAAGCTCCAATTTATGTGAACAGTTTACTGCTAATGCTTTTACTATTTACCTTTTCCCGGTACATGCAGCTAGTAAAAATATAAGCTAAACTGCTATAAAATGAAATTTGTGAGGTTAATGATTATGATAAGATGAAATGAACAGTGCTCTTACCTAAGGCTTGATGGTAAAATCTACTGACAGTTTTACAAGTCTCCTCAAGACATAGGATTTTTCTCACCCCCTCCCTCCCCTTTTGAGCCCCCCTCTAAATACCTACGGGTTAAAAGATGGGGGAATACTAACAAAGCAACTCTCCCGCTAGTTTTTCAGAGGTTTAAATGAACCTGGCAAACCAATCTTAACACTGGTTAAAATATCTGTTCTTGTGCACAGTACCTCACCATGTTGAAATAGCTTTTCCATCCTTAACATTCTACTAATTTCTAAAGCTGATGCTGTAACCCTTTTCATCTGATAGCCGTTAATGCAAACAATAAATCATTTTCATGATACCTTTCTCAACGAATTAAAAGCTAGAAATTGTGATCTAAATAATGGGTGTTTCATGACATGTTAAAAATTTGCAAGAAGCCACTTCCTGGATGGCATTCTGAGATTCATTAAGGGACTGTGAGATGGCTGCAAATGAATCCATAAAGCATTGTGCTCCATGATATTTCTTTTGTGGTGGCCTTTGATTTTTCTTTATTTGACCTGAAAAGAGGCCTCATTATTTTATTTTAGTGCTGATAAAATTTATCTTCTTTGTTCCTAATTCAGGAAGCCATGGCAAAGGACATTTTGGAGCGGACTACAGAACCCAGCCTAAACTTAAAAGCATACTTAGCTGATGCTTATTTGCACCCAATTTTCCATTCATTCAGGGAAGAAGAGGAGTTAACGGAGGTCAGAGTAGACAAACACCAAACCAGCACGGTCAGCCATGCAGAGAGCGAACTCAGCTCCCCATCTCCACCTCGATACGTCCATCATCCATCCTCCCCACCAAGTTATGTATATCAACCGCCCTCTCCACCTCATTATGTTGAGCGTCCATCCTCCCCACCCCAATATGTTTATGACCCCTCCTTCCCTCCACACTATGCCTATCATTATGAGGCTGAGCCTTGAAGTGACATATAGTTGTTTGCTTACAAGAAATCCTAACTAATTCTTTTAGATATCTAGAGTCTTACAGTCCATTGAGGTTGTGTGCATTGTAAATTAGTGTTTCATCAACGTAGTTGTTGGATCATGTAGTTTTCTGCCAAGTGTAGTTGAGGTTCTACTTTGTTGTACTGTCAAGAAGCCGAGTTTTGGAAGGTTGTAGTCTTAGAATCTCAGTGTAATTCCAATCTCTATGTAAGATTTCGGTGGTTTCCTTTTCTTGTCTTCTCCCAAATCCGTGATAGCTTGCTAAAGCACTTGAAAGAAACAAGCAAGACTATATTAACTACCTTTACTGCCTTAATCAGTGAACTTTTGGCTTAAAAAAAGATATGTGGAGCTGGAATCTAAAAGTTTGAGATGAATGTTGGGAATGGTATTAATTGTTTTATATTGGCTAAAAATTACTTAAGAATCTTTTCTAAAATGAAATATTCATCTATTTTAAATATAAATGAGTTTCTTAACATGACCAATGGCTGCACAAAATCTTGGCCTGAAATGACGGCAACGGGCATTCTGCTGTGATTTAGTGAGGTAATGATGGCATCCGGCTCTCCACCCTATGAAAATAGGAATAGTAGATGAATAACGACAGAGAGACAGAAGAGAAGATCATTTTCTCTCTTTATCGGAGGAAATCACAATCCCACACGGAAAAGGAAAAACAAAACGCAAAAAACGAAAGACGGAACATAGCATAGATATTCAAGTAGCACATCCAACGAGACCATGATCACAAAGAAAAAGTAACAAAACAAGTGATGGGTAGGATCTAAATGTGCTCCTCCTAAAGTTCATATATTTGTTGTGGTCTTTTCTCGAATGTTTTTGGCATGATGAGACTGCAGGTCGTAGAAATGCGTTCTAGCTGATGGAAAAATCACAGAATCATACTTACCTGCAGGCTAATATTATATGACACGTTATGTTAGTTAGGTAAAAGGAGACTTGGGTGTTACAAACTTTCACTATTTATGTGTGGATCTTTCAATAACTTTAATTGAACTACAACATAGATGATATCTCAAAAGTTACGAGAAACAAAACAAGAAAACTTTTCTTTGAGATATTGGAGGATACCAAGAAATATTTCTTAATGTTTTAGGATTTTAAAGTAGATCTTGTTGTCAACCGCTACTTCTAAGTTCTTCTTCAATTTCGAATTGTAAGTTCTTTAATTAAATACGTCCTTGTTTGTTGATTTTCCTTTATTTAACTTGAAAAGTGACCTCATAAATGTTTTTTTGATGTGAAAAGGAAATGGAAGATAATCAAACGATGGCGATGAAGAATATACATAACTTTTCCAAAATCTCAATTGCACTGACGAATTTGAGATTTATATTATGAAAAAATAAGATAAGGTTAGTAGAACCACAAAATAGTGGAGAGAAAGTTTATGGTTATTTGTAAGTGGAATTAAAGTTATGTGAATCCAAAATGGTGGTCAGGAAAAAGCTCCCTACCATTAGTTTCACAATGGAGGATTCATCATCATTTATGATTATGATGATTATGGATGATGATGATTATAATCTCAAGTACTCAAATTTTACAAATATGATGTTTTATTAATTAAAAATTTCATTACAATTATACAGATCTATTGTTTGGTTATATTATAGCTAAAAATTAAAATTAGTATCATATGCATTTAAGAATATTCCTAACTAAAGGTTTTTGAAGAATGGTATATGTTGTGCTATTAATGGAATTTTTCCTGAAGAATAAGACAATCAAAATCCTACTCAAATTTCTTCCTTACATTGTTTCCTTTTCTCCAAGAAAAGAAAGGAAACACTCAAATATGTATTTTGTTTTACTATTATCATGTAGATTGATGCAATTCATTGTCACTTTATGGGAGGCTCTACGTGACTAAGTTGTTTGTTCACGTTTTTGAGACTGCTATGATTAACTAACCAGAATCAACATATTAGCCAAGAACTTATGTTACTAATACATCTGCCTAATGACATTGTGGAAAAAGATTCTCAACAGATAAACAATATATCCATTCTCATTTAGTAAAACTTCTTTCATTCAAACTATTCATGGATATTGAGTTATTGAAAACGTTGCAACAAAAAAATTGGGTCTTGGCCGAAAAGAAAAGCAGTACAGAAGCTGGTTCTCAGGAACAAATAAGATTTTGTGTCATGAGCCAAATGGATAACGAGGAACAAATATGGAATGGTGTTTCCATGCCCACTTTAGCGAAAAGAGGTCCGCGCGAAAGAAAGAAGGGCATCAAAGAATAGTGTTGTCATCTTGAACATTCTAGGGTTTTCTCTGTAGCAAGCCATCGTCTAAGAAGGCCTTCGAAGTTTATGAATCAGTTGTAGCGTGTGGTTGGTGTCTGTTTGCTAAGAATTATGTTGATTGTATCTGGAACTAGTGTTTGTCTAAATGTTATGCTGTTGAAATTTTTATGGAATTTATTATTCTTGCAATTTGAGTTTGTAGATCACTCCAAGGTGGTATTGGAGTGCCAATTTGGCACTGATGAGTTAGAAAATCAGGTGAAAACAAGGAGACATGTCATGGCAGACTTAAAACACAATTTCATATTTGTAGTTTTCTGTCCAGTGTATTTGAGATTATACTTTGTTTGACGGTCAAGAAGTCTAGTTTTAAAATGTTGTAGTCTTAGAACCTCAATATAAATCCAATGTCTGTATAAGGTTTTAATAGTTTCCTTTTCTTTTCCTCTTTCGAATCCGTGATTGTTTGCTAAAGCACGTAAAAGAAACCTGCAATACTGTATATTCAGTACATTTGCTGCCTTGAATTAATGAGCTCTTGGCTTAAAGAAAAGATATTTGGAGCTAGAATCTAAAAGTTTGAGATAAATGTTGAGAACGGTATCAATTGCTTCAAATAGGTTAAATATAACTTAAAATATTCTCTAAAATGAAATATTCATCTATTTTTTATAAGTCAGTTTTAAAAATAAATGAGTTTCTGAACATGATATTAAAGTCAAATTTTAAAAAATAGTGTTTTTTTTTTTTGTAGAATTCATAATTGATAATGCATGCAAAAAGATGTTTTATTCCTTCGTATCAAACCTTTAGGAATAGGTTGCTTTTCAGTAATTTAACGTTTTTGCATATCACAGGACCAGTGGATCTTAAAGTTCTGACTTGCAATCTCCGCAGCCGGTATTCACGACAATCATAATCCCACACGGAAAAGAAAAAACAATGCGAAGAGAACATAGAATAGACATTCCAATAGCAAATCCAAAGAAAAGGGTGACAAACAAGTGATGTGTAGGATCTGAATGTACTCCAAAAGTTCACAGATTTGTTTTGGTCTGTTGTTGAATGCTTTTGGCATGATCAAACCTCAAATTGTAGAAATAAATTCTAACTGATAGGGAAATTACAGAATCACACTTACCTACAAGCAAATATTATCTAATACATAATGTTATTCATGTAAAGGGAGACTTAGGGTGTTACAAACTTTCAAAAGTGTAAATTATTCAATAACTTTAATTGAACTACAAACATATACATCTAAAAAGTTAAAACACAAAGCTAAAAAAAAAATATATATATATATATATATATTTCTTTGAGATATTGGAGGATACCAAGAAAAATGAATGATATTGGAACATGAATTACTCCTATAATTATTGTTAGTCTTCATTGGCCAAATCATGAGTTTTTTACTTCAATATGACATGTTATTTTTTGTTGATTTTCCTTTATTTGACTTGAAAAGAGACTTCATAATTATTCTTTTGACATACAAAGGAAATGAGAAAGTCTAACAGCAAAGAATATGCCTAGCTTCTCCAAGATCTTAGCTATATTAACAAATTTGGGATTTATATTAGTCTATGGCTAGTTGTGAGTAGAACTGAAGGTGCGTGAATCCAAAGTTATGATCCAGGAAAAGCTTCCTACCATTATATTGGTATAATTGGTTTCCTAATTTATGATGATCATAATCTCAAGCACTCAGATTTCACATATATTTTATTAGTTAAAGATTTCATTATAATTATACAGATTTATTTTATTATGTTACAACTAAAACTAAAATTACTATTATACACCTTGAGAATAGTTCCAACTATAGTTATAATAGGAAGGCTTTTGAGGAATAATATGCATCTTGTATTATTAATGGAATTCTTCCTAAGCAATGAAACAACCAAAATCTAACTCAAATTTCTTCTTTTTAACTTTTTCTTGTCTTAAAGCAAAGAAAAGAAACACACAAATATGTATTTCCTTTTGCTATTATTACATAGATTGATGCAATCCATTTGGCTCTACATAAACAACTATAGCTATCAATGTGTTGACAAGCAAGAGATTTCGCGTGGTTAAGTAGTTTGTTCACATTTTCTAGAGACCACTATGATTAACTAACCAATCAGCTTATTAGCAATACATCTATCTAAACAATATTGAAGAATAAAACTCTATCATAGAGATACAATGTATCTATTCTTATTTAGTGGAACTTTCCTCATCAAGGCTCCGTTTAACTTATGGATAAATAAATAAAGTTTCCATCGTTATAACCCTTTTTCAGTAAATCAAAGTTAGAAAATCATCAAATGGTTCCAAAAAGAGGAAGAAAGAAGAAAAAGAAAAAAGAAATGAGCAAAAGGAAAGGGAAGCAGTGCAGAAGCTGGTTCTTGGGAACAAATAGCATTATTGAATCTATCTTACGGGAACCTTTAGAACACAAAGAACATGCATTCATTTCCAGGCAAGCCGCTGGTCTCCCCAGTCCATTATTTCTGCAAAAAATAACGCTCCCTACCAGAATTCCATGTCGTAATTACTATATGTAGTAATAATTGTAAGCTCTGAAGGTGGAGCTTCGTCTCACGCCCTGGTCGAATGGGATGTTCGGGCATATCGAAATGGCCGGACTAGTGGTTGCCGCCGTCACAAGCGGAAGAGGACATATCGCTCGCAGAAGCGATCACCTCCCAAGGGCGACCATGCATCGCCCTACTGCACGACCAAGGGTGGTCGCAACCTTTGAGCTTCGTTTGAAATGGACAACTATGAAGGCTCTTGGAGCATTGGAGCGAGGAGCGGGTTTGGAACATTGGTTCCATAGCTTCCAAGTTATTGTAGGGATCTTTGGGTCACTAGGCCTGTGAAAATATAATATCTTTTCAATTGGTCAAGGAAAGAGGAATATTAAGTCTCATATGAAAAACATAAAAAATTAAAAAATAATTTTAAAAGGGATGATTTCCTTTTTTTGAATGTTTTAAGATTTTAAATATAGTATAAGGGTTTAGGTTTTTCTTAAAATAGAATATAGCATAAGAGTTTAGTTTTTTTTTTTAGTATTTTTATGATATAGATAAGAAAAAAATTTATACAAAAAATAATATTGTGAGATAGTTTAAAATAGGCTATTGCGAGCATGGAGTATGTTAAATTAATAATGTGAAGTTTTTTCGTATTAGTAATGAATATATTAAGAATCTATATTTAATATTTCACCCCTTTATTTGTGGAGAAATATTCTTATGGAAGTGTTGCCTATACTTGGGGTAAGGGGGCATTGTCAAGTCCTGCATAAGAAACCAAGAAGTAATTTCTAAAAATATAAATTATTTCACTTAATGTTTTAAAAATTTTAGATTGTTTATGTGTCTTCTTTATAAAATTTAATAGGAAACATAAAGAACATGAGGGGCCCTGCTCCGATTTGGGCCTTTTTCTTGGTGGCTACTACGTTGTATGAAAATGTCAGGATCAGAATTAGATAGGTAAGATAATGGGTTCTATGCTTGAATTGGTCGATCAGGTTCAAGACCAGTATTAAGGTTTTCCTTGTAGCTGTGACGAACATAACGAGAATAATACTGGTCTTTGCTCTTCCTAGCTATGATGAACACAATGAAAAAGAGTTACAGCATCAATGTGGACATTGGACAGTATATATGTTGAGAACAGTATCAGTTGCTTTGTATTGGCTAAATATAGCTTAAAATTTTTACTAAAATGAAATATTCATTTATTCTCTACAAGCTTGTTTAAATGATATTAAAGTCAAATTTCAGGAACTAGTATTTCTTACAGAGTTGATAATGCATGTGAAAATATATTTTATTCCTTAGCATAGAACCTATGGACCATTTTAGCGGCAAGATGTGTGTTAGCAATACGTCGCTTTTGAGTGGTTCAACGTTTTTGCTGATCGCAATGGATCCTCAAAATCTTGTCCTGCAATCTCAGCAGAGGGTATTCTGCCATGATTTAGAGAGGAAATGATGGCATCCAGCTTTCCGCCCTATGAAAATGGTAGAGTAAATGAAGAACGACAGATAGAGAGAAAGAGGAGGAAAGAAGAGATAAGATATTTTTCTTTCTCTTTAACGGAGGAAACCAAAATCCCACACGGAAAAAGGAAAAAACAAAATGCAAAAAGCGAAAGATGAAACATAGAATAGATATTCAACAAGACCATGATCATCACAAAGAAAAAGTGACAAAGAAGTAATGGGTAGGATCTGAATGTACTCCTAAGGTTCACAGATTTGCTTTGGTCTTTTGTTGAATGCTTTTGGCATGATCAAACAGCAAATAGTAGAAATGCATTCTAAGTGATAGGGAAATCACAGAATCACACTTATTTGCTAGCAAATATTATATGACACATTATATTATATTGCTCATAATACATCTCAAAAATTATTTTTTTTTCTTTGAGTTAAGTAAGAAAATCAGTGTATCAAACTTCTACTATTTATGTGGAGGAAATTTTAACTGAGCTACCATACATATTACATCTCAAAATTTGTTTTCAAAAACAGAGCAAGAAAACATTACTTTGAGATACTGAAGAATACCAAAAACAAATTGATGATATTTGGTCATGAGTTGCTCTTAAGTTTAGTTTTCAAATTGAAAATTCTTTCCTTCATTTCGATATAAGTTCTTTTTTGTTGATTTTTCTTTACTTCACTTGAAAAAAGCTCTAACAACTTTATTAATTAAAACTTTCACTACAATTATACAAATCTATTTACACGATAGCTAAAACTAAAACTACAATAATTCCAACTATCATCATAATAGGAAGTATTTTTGAAAAATAGTAGGGAAGCTCTGCTATTAATTAAATTTATCGTAAGCAACAAGATAAACCAAAATCTAGCTCAAATGTTTTTCTTGCATTGTTTCCTTTTCTTAAAGCATAGAAAAAAAACACCCAAATGTGTATTTCGTTTTACTATCATCACATAGATTGATGCCATTTATTGGCTCCACACAAACGGCTATAGCTATCACTCTACATGGTTCTTCGTGGCTAAATCGTTTGTTCACATTTTTTGGAGACCGCTATGTTTAACTAACCAAAATCAGCTGATAGTCGATAACCTTTTTTTGGTAAATCAATTGTTAGAAAATCATTAAATGGGCACAAAAAGGAAAAAAAAAAAAGGAGGAAAAGGAAAGGGTAGAAGGAAGATGATTCTTGTGAAAAAGAGTCAAAACGATTTGTGGATACTGGGTTATTGAACACGTTGCAACAGAAAAGTTGTGCCTTGGCGTGAAAGAAAAACAAAATGGTTGTGCCTTGGCCCGAAAGAAAAGGAGGAAAAGGAAAGGTACGAAGGAAGATTATTCTCGTGAAAAAAAGTCAAAACGATTCGTGGATACTAGGTTATTAAAAAAGTTGCAACAAAAAAGCTGTGCCTTGGCCCGAGAGAAAATCAGTTCAGAAGCTAGTTCGTAGCTGTTTTCCATAAACCTTTAGAATACAAAGAACTTACTTTCATTTCCAGGCAAGCCGCTGGTCTCCATTGAAGCAAATGTAGTAAAGTCCCATAACACAATTCCTTGTCGTAATTGAAAGTTTTCGAGGTGAGAAAGGGGTTTGAAAATGGAGCACTGGATCCACATCTTCCTGTGATGGTTTAACAGGCTCGTGACGGGATTAAATGGCTGGCTAAAAGAAGAAAAAATTTGGGTTGGTAGGTTGGAAAAATATCCCTTGTAGTTCTCAAGAGCGTTCCAAGAGTGGATTGTGGTGAGGGTTCTTTAGTGTTTTCGTGTCTTGTGGTATTCCTTATAAACTTGGTTGTGGAATATTATCGACTTTTTCCTTTCTTATTTCATTGAATTTGTATGAGTGATTATTTGAGGTTGTAAGCGTTCTAAGTTGACCTAGCGTGAACTCACTAGACAAACCATGAGCTAACATATTAGTTTATGACGTTGGAGATATGCATGTATATTTTACACATATTTATTGATTATTTTTCCAATCATGTGTAAGATACTTGTCATTTTTTCAATCAGAATCACGGCGTTTGGAAGAATTAATTTGTATGTAATAAGAAGATATTTTTATTTATTTTTCCTTATATATTTTTTTCACATTGATTAAGTCCTTACATTATATATAGAAGTTGTACATACCAACAATTTAATAAGTAATATACAATCCACTTTCCCACTTTTTCTTGTTGCTTTCTTACTTTTTGTCACATGGCATACGTGCTAGGCAATTAGTCTCCTAGTTTATCGCCTTAATCCCTCCTGGTTCCCTCTACTATATGCCCAGCATTGAGGTTGAGTCCATTGTAAATGAGTGTTTCATCAATGTAATTGTTGTTGGATCAATGACTTCTCTTCAAGTATAGTTGACGTTCTACTTTGTTTGACGGTCAAGAAATCGAGTTTTGAACCTTAAATTCCTAAAAAATGGTTGGTATACAGGAAACATCTCTTTTAGCTTATTTAATCTTGAGTTTAAGGTATACTTAATATATTCTATAAGCCCTTAGGAGAAAGTGTTAAAGAAAAAAAATTTTACATTTGAAGAATATAATCTTTGGATAATAATTAAATATAAAGAATATCCATTCAACTCATGAACTAATTTTTTAAGTTAAATTTGAGGCATATTTTTAGATCATGAAGTCCACAACTTATAATGCTTGTAAAAGGATTTATATAATGAAACTTATAATTCATATTAGCTATGAGAGTTGTGCTAAAAATAATATTAATCATCTTACCTTATTTAAATTATACTATTTCTTAACAATAAAATAAATACTTATCTTTCTCCATTGACCATCAGCAAAATATAAAAATTGAAGCCGAAGTCATCCTTCCATTCTTTTTCATTTATGAGTGTTACCAAAGCTAACAATAGTCAACTTTCATATCACCTTCCATGCTTTCAAAAGCCACGAGCGATAGCTTGTCAAAAGAATTATAGACACACGAATCAGAATCTAGCTACATGGTTTTCACTCTAAATCTGATTTAGAAAATGTTACACATGTTGTCGAGACTGAGTTCATCTGCAAGTTGGATCTTCGTCTTGGTCAGAGTATATCTCATCAACATATAAAAACAAAGGGGTACAATCCCGTTTGACCATGAGCAAGAATATAAAAATTAAATTCCAATTTTCTTATTCTATAGTTGAGTAAGACAGGAACGTACGTAGCCCAAAAATGTGATTCAAGACCTAACATGGTTTTCACTCTAATTGTTTATCATCACGCTGTAAAGATTTAATATTTCTTGATCATCAAATTTTGTTCAAGAGACTTAGGTGCTAACTCTTATCAAGGGGATTTCTTCAAGTTTATAAAACACATTAAAATTATTCTTCTCTTTAATGTAAAATTTTATTATTTGATATTCTTTTACACTTTAAGCTTACTCTTTTGTACTAATAAAGAACTAACTCATTTTTAAGATTGTGTTAGAATACAAAAAGAAAAAATTAACTCTAATACTATTTAAAAGATTAAATCTATTATTTCTTAAATTTTTTATTAAAAAGACTGTTTGTTTAATTCATAAGATATATTATAAATATTTTTTTAACTTAAAATTCTTTGTCCAATATTTTAAATTTAATAGATTTTCTATCAATTATAATACAAATATATTTAATTAATTTTCCACATAAAAAATAAAAATAAAAAAGCTTTTCATGCTAATAATAAAATAGAAGTGGAAATTAATAATTATTTTGTCTAGTTTTTTCTACCCCTTCCCTGAATTATCAAATACTCTGGTTTGCTCCATTTCACGCCTCAAACGCAGAGATGCATCCCTGCACGTTTGAGTCGGCTCTGCATCTCCAGTGTCATTTTGTACTGTCCTGAAGATCTGCTATAATCACTGCCCACAAGAAATCTACTTCAAATAGCCATTACAAGATGTTTCTGGTTCTTGACCTTTTCTTACGCCTTCTGCAAACTATCAAAGAACTGCAAAACTTTCTTGTTTGAAGTTGTCTGCTCTGTTGGCGTCTTCTCCATTTGTGAATTGTGTCTCTGGACCTCCAGGACTTCTGCAAACTACCAAAGAAGGGATCTTTTTCTGGTTTAGACTTGTCTGCTCTGTCTTCTGCCTCTTCCCAACGTTTTCTGCAAACTATCAAACAATTGAAAATTTGTTTCTGGTTTGCAGTTTTCTGCTCTGTTTGCTCTGTCCCCTCAGTGATTTGTGTCTCTGGTTCCCCATGTCTTCTACATAGTTCCAAAGAACGGATTTTTTTTTTTTTTTCTGGTTTAGACTTGTCTGCTCTGTCTTCCTATTCTCCATTGGTATTTGTGTATGTGTCTCCCCACAAGTTAGTGGCAACAACTACCACAAACCTTTTCAATTGCCATGATATAGAGAACTAAACGAACCGGATACAGGAAACCATGAATGGCCAAAACCCAAACCCCTACCCTCTCTGGTACTCACCAGAGACAGGAATCTATCACAGCAAGCACCCTTCAGTAGAGCTCCCCTCTGACCCATTTCTTGATGTTGTTACCTTCCTCTTCTCCCACCAGCACAATGCTGGCTCGGCTCTCATCGATTCCTCATCTGGGTCTTCAATTTCCTACACAGAACTGTACCCTTTGGTCAAGTCCATGGCCTCTGGGCTCCACAATTTGGGTGTCTCAAAAGGTGATATGGTTCTGATTTTGTTGCCAAACTCCATTTACTATCCTATCATTTTCTTGGGTGTTCTCTATCTGGGTGCAATTGTTACACCCATGAATCCTCTCAGTAGTGTTCTCGAAGTCCAGAAACAGATAACTGGTTTTAATTTGTGCCTGGCTTTTACGATATCTGGAAGAGTTGAGGAGCTGCAGGCATTGGGTATTCCCGCAATTGGGGTGCCAGAAAATGTGAATTTGGATTTGAGACAAACTAGTTTTTCCGATTTCTATAAGCTTATATCTGGTAGTTTTGATTTGGCTCCGAGGAGAGTGATTAAGCAAGAAGACACTGCTGCAATAATGTATTCCTCGGGGACTACCGGCATGAGCAAAGCTGTTGTGCTAACACACAGGAATTTTATAGCCATGCTTGAGCTTTTTGTGCGGTTTGAGGCTTCACAGTACGAGTATTCAAGTTTAGATAATGTCTTTTTGGCTGTTCTGCCAATGTTTCATATATACGGGCTATCACTATTCGTGATGGGATTATTGTATTTGGGTTCTTGCGTTGTTGTGATGCGGAAATTTAATATAAATGCTGTGATAAACGTCATCGATAGATACAAAGTTACACACTTTCCAGTTGTTCCGCCAATATTGACGACATTGACAAGGGAAGCAAACAAATTGGGTGGAAGTAATTTGAAGAGTTTGAAGCAGATTTCCTGTGGGGCAGCTCCTTTGAGCGGGAAAGCCATTGAGGACTTCATTCAGACACTACCTCATGTTGATTTCATTCAGGTACAGAATTTTTTTTTTTTTTATTACAAATCTGTAGAACTGCTCCTATTTGCTTGTTTTTATCAGTCCTTTTTGTCCAAGCTTTTATTATGCGCTTGGAAATAAATCAGAACCTTAGAATTTAAAATTTTTAATATGCACATATTTACCTTAAACAGCTAAAGCAAAATATTGAATTTTCAGATGTTCTCAATAACAAACAAACAGGAAGAGTGGAAGTGTATAAAATTTTCAGATGGAGATACCCACCTGTAAAGTTTGTTTGTTTTCAGGGTTATGGCATGACTGAGACAACTGCTGTGGGAACTCGAGGCTTCAATACTGAAAGGTTTCAAAAATATTCTTCAATAGGATTATTAGCTCCGAATATGCAAGCTAAAGTAGTAGATTGGAAGACTGGCTTCTCTTTGCCTCCTGACAGTAGTGGTGAGCTTTGGCTACGAGGACCTGGAATCATGAAAGGTAATAAGTTTTATCGGTTTCCTGATTTTCTCATGTTGGATGTCATTTCTGTCGACCCTGTCTGTGTTTCAACTTATTTTGCTCAAATTATGCAGACAGCTGAAATTCAGATAAGAGCCAACATCCATGTCATATATATGTTAAAGTTATCTTTCACTCATTTTTATGGATGTTTAAACATAAATTGGCCTACGAGTTTGTTTTCTGTCTGCCAATGTTTCTTGGAGCAAATGGTCTATCCTTCAGATGTAATTGTGGGATGAAAGTTGAGGTCATAGGTTCACCCTTATAAAGGTTTGGGCAATATTACCTATCAACAAACAAATCATTTCTTCTGGTGGAAGTTTTCATTCCTGCTGTTGATTTTTCATGGTGCGCTGCTATTTGAGAGCTCCTTTCTCCATATTAAAACCGTTCTCAGGCATACATGCTTTCTTGATTACAAGCTTCCCTATGCAGTAAAGTTTTGGGAGAGTGACACATGCCTGAAATTCCATCTATTATCGGGCAAATACTTTTCAGCCTGAAAAGTTCAATCTTAAATTGTCCCAGTTTTCATTTCAACCTGTGGCCATCATGGTACAAAATGATAAAAAGAAAATTTCTCTTAACTCTATGACAGAACTGATGGAGCTGTAGCATGAGTAAGATAAATTTACTTTGCCGCTATTTTTACAATCTTGTAGATCCACAAGAGATTAATTTTCCCCTCATATTTTCCAGGTTATTTGAATAATATGGAAGCTACGATGTCAACAATTGATAAAGATGGTTGGCTTCATACTGGAGACATTGCCTTTTTTGACCTAGATGGATACATTCATATATCTGATCGCTTGAAGGAGCTTATCAAATACAAGGGCTTTCAGGTATAAAGTTTAGATTCAAAAAGCCATCAAATGTTCACGGCTTACTCTACATAATAGGAAGTTCCCTTGTTCTTTGTATCATACATCATGTTAAGTTACAAAACAAATGTTGTTTACATGATTTATTGTCCATTGAGGTTTTTCCTTTGTTAAACATTGTTGGTGGAAGGGGTTTTTTGCTTGAAGGAGCAGCTGAACAAGATGCACCGTAATATATAGTTCTTGCTAGTAGTTGGGCACTCAAACCTTTTTTAGAAGTTTATGCATGAATTTCTTTATATACTTGTGTTTTTATGTTCTACAGATTGCTCCTGCTGACTTGGAAGCTGTGTTGATCTCCCATCCCGAGATACTTGATGTTGCGGTTACAGCGTAAGAATGTAACATTTGAGCAGTTGAATGTATTCTACTGAACATTTGAACATGCTGTTTAATGAAAATGAATCATGATGGTAAACATAATGTTTAGAGGAATTATCCCTTAATAGGGCATAATGAGGGTAATGATTTGCAATCCTTCGATAAAAGAGATGAGTCAAGAGTACAGTTTTGAAAGCAAGTATCCTGACTGTGGTGTTCAGAGGCACTTTTAATGTTTCAAATTTTGCTAATAATTGGTATCATTCCATTTTTTTTTTCCAGTGCCTTGGATGAAGAATCTGGGGAGATACCAGTGGCATTTGTCGTGAGAAAGAATGCAAGCAGGCTTTCCCCAGAGGCTGTTATGGACTATGTCTCCGAACAGGTATTTTATTTTTAGCTCAGTCACCTATTCGTTTATGTATATTTTTAATACAGGATTTACTCATCGTGAACCAAGCTAAGCACCAGATTCTGGGTACTTCGTTTGCTGACAGTAAGCAGATCATAACTTCAGAAACATCTCTCCTTTGGGCAGGTTGCACCATACAAAAAAGTTCGAAAGGTGGTCTTTACAAACTCTATACCCAAGTCTCCAGCAGGAAAGATCCTTCGAAGAGAACTCAAGAACTTTATAACCTCAAGACTTTGAGGCTTCTTTCTCATGCCTTTATATTAAATAACACAATTTAGCTTAAGGTAAAGTCACGAAATGCATAGACCTGTATCAGAATAAATCCATGGCTAGTCAGGGCACAACACGGAACATTAATTTCTTTTTCTCTTCTATGCTGGAGTTGTTTTCTTCCCCAAATCATTTAGAATTGCCTAGATAAGTGATATTATGACCTGCCCTCTGTTTCAAGCCCACCACTATGATCATGATTATAAACAACCAATGCTTGGTGACTAACTATATCTGGGCTTCATTTTAGGCTTAAAGCATCTGCAAGTGCTAATAATTAAAAACAACCATGGTCAATGTTGAACCAAATGATGTTGCATGTTTATTCGTTTTTGTTTGACAATTTGACAGCATATTGATGTTCTTATTGAACTTTTTCATGTGTCGTACATTTAACCTGATGGGCTTTGGTGTGATACCATTTGCTTTAATTGAATGAAAGTTGCTGACTTGTGTAGGCAACCGAAAGAAGAAAAAATACTAGTCATACTGAATAAGTGCAGCAGAGCCATGGCTTTCATAGGAGGCATGCAGCAGGGAGAAGGGAGAACTCTGTGCGTTTACATCACCTCTGGTTTCGTCTTCCAATACAAAAGTAACTCCTATGCCGTAACCGACAGCCTTTGATTCAGAACTTTATCTTCTTAGGTCTTTTGTGGCGGTATTTTATGTATTCACACTCCAAAACCATATCTTTACCCCAAGATTATACAACCAAAAAAATTAAAATTCGCTTACTTTTTTTTTTCATTTGTAAGTGAAGAAAGTATGATGATTTCTTATCAGCTATCATTCATTTGTGAATATACTTTGTTATGTGAAATATTTGTATCCATAAGTTATGTTAAAGACTTGTATCCAAAATAATAATATTTCATCATGATGGTTGATACTTGTTTTTGTTGAGCTGTGGAGTAAAATTAGTAGGCACAAACTCATTATTGTCCCTCTCATTATGTTGAAAGATTGCTCCTTGGTATCATGAACACAGGGATAATCCTGAGTCTTGTACATGTGTTTTGACCATTTGATTCTCCTTGGTAAGTTACCCACTTTTGGTGTTTTGTTTGCGATTATGGCTTTGCTGGTATGATTTATCAAATAATGGAGTTGATGTAGTCTCGAGAAAAGAAAAGTGAAAACCCCCTACAGTTCGAATTGCACTTAGTTTTGGCCCTGATGATATAGGTTCAAAAGAAAACTTTCACAAGCTTCATGCAAAACGGATCGTCAACAGGAATTGTTGCTGTAACTAGTTTCCTAAGACATGTTTCCCACAACTCTAATGTTAGTGGGTTCGAGAAAATCAACAAGTCGCCGAAGCAACCTATAGTAGAGTTAACTTCGAGTCAGTTAACTTTCTTCTGCTAAAATCAAGGTTAAGATTCATTAGTCATACAGTTACAGAAGGAAATTTCCAAGATGTCTCCGGAAACTTCTTAAAAAACGAAGCCTGCACGGAAGAATTGGATAGCAGCATACTGAATAGGCCGGCTGGTTACGCCAAACCGAGTGGGAGGAAGTTTCTAGGTTGTTTTCCAGGAAAGCTTACAAAGACCGGGTCAGGTTGGTAGACTTGGAACAGTGAATCATGATTAAGAGTCTTCTAGTAATTACATTGCAAGTGGGTCGGAGAAAATTTGCAACTTTATCGGATTCCAAGAGATTAGCGTGTCGTGAGTATCAGGTTTGGTCTCAACCTTGACTCCCAGTCTACAAGTTTGGGACATGCTCACCGGCCATTTGTATCTTTCTTCTTAAAGGCTCTGAATTGTGAACATGAGTATCAACATTCTGCAGTTACCCTCATCAATCATACACCTAATCATGGCATCCTTGGTTTCCATTTCTATTGTAGTTGTAGCATGGGTTACTGCTATTTTGTTCTTTGGGACGTACTCGGGTATTGGTGTTCGATTTGCAGCAGCATTTAAATCATCGGCTCTGGAATTAGAGGCAAAGGCTTTGCTGGAGACTGGATGGTGGGGCAGAGACGATATCTCAAGTCGTTGCTCCTGGCCTGGTATCACTTGCAATGATGGTGGAAGCATCAGGAAGATCACAATAGATTGGTGGTACCACGATGGTGACTTAAGACTCAACCTCTCTTCCTTCCCTAATTTAGTCCATCTAGATCTGTCCGGCAGTGGATTTCAGGGGAGTATCCAACTTGATACGGGTATTCAATCAAGGCTGACTTATCTTGATCTGTCTTCCAATTCTTTAAATGGTGAGTTTCCACTTTCATTGACAAATCTCACCCAATTAGAGTGGTTAGACATTTCTTCCAATCAAATGAATGGTTCTATTCCTCTAGAAATAGGAAAGATGAAGAATTTGAGTCACTTGAGTTTGTATGAGAATAACTTTAGTGGTCAAATTCCACATACCATAGGTGATTTGACAAATTTAAAATATTTAAGCATCTCTTCAAATCAAATCACAGGTTGCATTCCCTTAGAAGTAGGAAATATAAAGAATTTGCTAGAATTGCATTTGGATAATAACTATTTCAAAGGTGAATTTCCACTTTCACTGACAAATCTCACCAAATTAAAGTTGTTAGACATTTCTTCCAATAAAATAAATAGTTCCATTCCTCATGAGATTGGAAATATGAAGAATTTGAGTCACTTGGATATGTATAAGAATAAGTTTAATGGTCAAATACCATATACCATAGGTGATTTGACAAATTTAAAATATTTGAGTATCTCCACAAATCAAATGATTGGTTCTATTCCTTGGGAAGTAGGAAACATGAAAAAATTGCTTCAGTTGCATCTAGATAGTAACTCTTTTAGGGGTGAGTTTCCACTTTCACTAACGTACCTTGCCCAATTAGAGTTGTTAAACATTTCTTCCAATCAAATAAATGATTCACTTCCTCTTGAGATAGGAAATATGAAGAATTTGAGTTACTTGATTCTTGATGGGAATAACTTTAGAGGTCAAATTCCACGTACTATAGGTAATTTGACAAATTTAAAATATTTAAGTATCTCGTCAAATCAAATCATTGGTTCAATTCCTCTGGAAGTAGGAGACTTGAAGAGTTTGGTTAACTTGACCCTCAATCATAACTTTATTAGTGGAAAAATACCTATTAATCTTGGTTCCATAAACAATTTATCAATTTTGGATCTTAGCTACAATAATCTTAGTGGTGAAATTCCTTGGGCTTTCATCTATGTGAAAATCAACTTGTCATACAATTCTTTAAAGGGTCCAATCCCACAAGATTTTTACTTATACCATTCATGTGATACATTAGTTGGCAATGAGGAATTAAGCAATTTAACTGACTCTTGTCATTGTCCAAATAATGACAAATCAAATGTGCCAAATACAGAAAATTATGGTTTAATCTTCATTTTCATTCCATTCATATTGTTAAGTGTCTTTGTTCCATTGTCTCAATGCAAGGCTAAGAAAACCCAATTGGAGTCAAAAGAGACAAAAAATGGAAATTTGTTCTCTATATGGAACTATAATGGACATATAGCATATGAAGACATTGTTCAAGCAACTGAAGATTTTGACATAAAGTATTGTATTGGAACAGGTGGTTGTGGTAGTGTTTATATGGTAGAGTTACCTAGTGGTAAGGTGGTTGCATTGAAGAAACTTCATCAATGGGAATCTGAGAACCCAATACTTGATATGAGTTTCAAGAATGAGATAAAAGTGCTAACTAAGATTCGCCATCGAAATATTATTAAATTTTATGGGTATTGTTTGCACAAACGATGCATGTTTTTGGTTTATGAGTACATGGAAAGAGGAAGCCTATTTTATGTCCTAAATGACAATGATAAAGCTATAGAATTGGATTGGAGAAAAAGGGTGAACATTGTTAAAGGCATTGCTCATGCCTTATCTTATATGCATCATGAATGCATACCAACAATCGTTCATCGAGATATAACTAGCAATAATATTTTATTGAACTCTAAACTAGAGGGTTTTGTCTCAGACTTTGGCATGGCAAAACTTCTTGATCCATATTCCTCCAATCAAACATTAGTTGTAGGCACTTATGGCTATATTGCTCCAGGTAAATTGTTCCCTTTCCCTTTTTGTTATTATGTTTTATTTTGTTCACTTATGTTTTTAGTCTTGGCTATCTATAAGATATAGAAAAGTAAGAATCAAAAGACGTAATCTCCATCATGTCTAAGTGGTGATAAGAGGCATACAATACCAAATAAAATTAATCTAAAAGTTAGAAAGGCTAATAAGAAGAAATCAAATGGAAAAACCAAAAGGGAAATATTCTTTATATAGTGTTAAGCTTTTGCACCGTATTACAAAAACCAATAAAAAGTAAGTTCCATTGCTTGGTATTTTTTTAAAAATTATTTTGGATTTAATTATTTTTATATTTGTAAAATTACAATTATACAACTAAGAATTTTCTTTGCCTCTCATTTGTAAAAGAGATAGTTAAGAGGTTATGTGGGGGAATAAAGTAATTCTAGGGTAAATAAGTTTTCAAATTTATAATGCTTTGATATAAAAAGAGCAACTTGGTTTAACATTGGTCCTTGATCCATTCCAAAGGCTTTTAACCTAGGTGAGGTTAATATTATAGAGGATCAAATGGTGTCTAACACCAAGGGCACTAGTGCCAATAGGCACTTTATGTGGGGTAGCTATTGATAGAATCAATGGCAAAAGATGAAGACTATAGTTGCTAGAATGGTTATTAAGGTAAGAATGGTGGTGGTGGTAGATAGGATGTAAGAATAAATTGTTGTGGAGAGAATGGTAGTAGTAGTATACTTGAAAGAATTTATATAATTGCATTGAGATGTTAAATCAAGCTAAATACTTAAAGGCATTCAAAATTGTAAACTCTTATAAATTTTGTAAATTTCTAAACAATTTTTTTTAAGTTCAAATACATTTTATCATGATTTCTTTAAAGATTATAAAACAAACTTTATCTTGACAAAAAAATTGATAATTTTTTAAGCAATCATATATTTATTTTGTACTTATCACAATTAACTTTATACAATATTTTTGATATGTTGCACGTTAATATACCTTTATTCATATGTGATCAAACTAGTTTTATATAATTAGGATTGGAGAAAAAAGATTATTAATACATAACAAAAAGAATTTTTGGATTAAATGATAATGAAAAACACTTTTTAACAATTTTATTTGGATTTATTTTTATGCAGAGTTTGCTTACACAATGAAAGTTACTGAAAAGTGTGACGTTTATAGTTTTGGAGTGGTGGCATTAGAAATATTAATGGGAAGACATCCAGCAGAACTCTTAACTTTATTATCATCATCATCTTCTCCAAATATTGGCTTGCTTCAAATATTAGACCAACGTCTACCAACTCCAAATCATTTGGTTGCACCAAGTATTTTTCTTGTTGCTAGCATAGCATTAGCATGCCTACATGTTGAGGCAAAGTCTCGACCTTCAATGAAAAGTGTGTCCCAAATGTTTTTATGGCGTGAAAAACCAATGGTCAAGTCATTGCATGGGGTTTTGCTAGGGCAACTAAGAAACCATGGAATGTGTGTAATTGGACTAGGGAGTGGAAATCAAGTGTGATTTTTTGTTACTAGTTTTAGTTTCATGTAATTGGATTAAGTTAGTTTCATAAAAGCAATGTTATGTATGATCATTATAATAGCATAGATTGTGTAATTCTCTATGTGAATCCATTTATTTGTTATGTTCTTTTATCTAATAGTTTTCTGTCTTTAGTTATTATGAAGGTTCACCAAATGTCACAATATGTATAAGCTAAAAACTTATATTTGTTGGGTTCAAAATTACACCAAATATTTTCTTGTTGATAGTATTTCCCTACATATCTTAACCTTTAATGAAATGTGTGTTACAAACATTTTCATGCCATGACAAACCAATAGCCAAGTCATTGAATGGAGTTTAATGATGACAACTAAGAAACCATGGAATGTGTATAGTTGAATTGGGGAGTGAAACTCAAGTATAGTTGTTAGTTGTTAGTTTTTGTTTCATGTAATTCAAGAACTTATAGTTTTATGAAACAATATTATTTATAAGATTATAAAACTATGGATGGTGTAATTTCATGAATGATGTTCATATACTTATTATGTTACACACAAACACACTTTCTAGCATTGAGTGTACACTACATGATGAATAGAAAAACCAATTCTCTTTCTAGGAAACACATTTGCTATTTGATAAGAGAAAGAAATGATATTAGAAACTACATTGTCTCTATTTAAGTTCGAGTGCCAGGTGCTCTTTTACACCATTTAATAACCAATAGTGGCTTATCAAGACAAAGCACCCATTGATATATTTTATTTGCATTCTTTATTTGCCAACAATGAATCACTTCCACAAAAAAAATTATGATAGATAAATCACTTCCATGGCAGCAATTATGATAGATGGACTCTGTCTTACCAACAGAAATCAGCAAACCTACCAACCACAATAATAATCTTACTAGTTAAATTCACATTAGTTTCAAAAATTCATTGTCATACAATTCATTTGTAGATTATCACTTGAATTTTTTTGTGTTTCAATGGACATCTTCATTCCATTCTTAGTGCCCTACTCTTATCTCAATGCACGGCTAAGCAAACCCAATTGGAGCCAAAAGAGGGAAAAAAAAATGGAAATTTCTTTTATGTATGGAACTACAATGGACATATTGCATTTGAAGATATTGTTCAAGAAATTGAAGATTTTGACATAAAGTATTGCATTAGAATAGGTGGCTAGTATAAGGTAGAGTTGCCTAGTAGAAAGGTGGTTGCATTGAAGGAGCTTCATCAATGACAGCATGAGAACCCAACACTTAATGAGTTTCTAGGAATGAAATAAAGGTGTTAACAAAGATCCATCATCGAAATATTATAAAAATTCATAAGTATTGTTTGCACAAAGGATGTATGTTTTTGATTTATGAGTACATGAAAAAAGGATGTCTCTTTTGTGTCCTAAATGAAAATGATGAAGCTATAGAATTTGGTTAAAGTAAGAGGCTAAACAACATTAAAAGCATTGCTCATGTTTCATTTTCAATGCATCATGAACACATTTTGAAAATAGTTCATTAAGATATAACAAGCAACAATATTTTATTAAACTTAAGTTAGAGGGTTTTGTCTTTGATTATGCCATGGCTAAAATTCTTGATCTTAGCTCTTTCAATCAACCATTAGTTGTAGGAACTTATGGTTACATTACTTCAGGTAAACTATTCTTCATTTTTCCTTTTGTTGTTATATTTCTATCTATTATTTATATTTATTTTTTAGTCTTGGCTATCTTTATGATACATAAAACAAAGAACTAAAAGAAGTTATCTCCATTGTAGAAAAATGGTAATACAATAGAATTTTCTTTGCGTCATTGGTGCATGGGAGAGCACAAAATAGAATTTGTAAACTAGTACTAGAAGATGGATAAATTATCACAAAAGAAGAGGACTTGAGATATGCTATTATCTTATATTATAAGTCTATCCTTGGTAATGCCAAAAGTAGCTTCACCAACTTTGAAAGATACATATCTTTATTTCACAATGATGATTTATCAAAGTAGCTTGGCAAATAGTTTGCTTACCGAACAAGGAAAGGGGATTGGGGTTACTGAATCTTAAACTCTGGAATAAAGTCCTTTTAGGATGTATGCTTTGGACTTTCATAAATCTTCTATATGGTTCGTTATGGAGTAAGTGGATACATAGTATAAAATATAAAAGAACTTCAATAATGTAGCTTAATATCAAAGGTTCCATGATATGGAGTTGGAGAGGCCTACTCAAATTAAGACTCATGCTTACCTCAGTACTTTCTAGGTTTGCCTATTGTTGTAAAGATATTTATTAGGACCTTCAACCAGTAAATGGAAAAGTGAATTGGTATGATCTAATTTGGATTGGTGGCATTTGCAAGTATAACTTCATTGGATGGCTAGTGTGTTTGACTTTTTACAATAAAGAGAATGGTACATTGGCTCCCTATAGTTAACATCTACTATGACTTTTGTCAGTCTCAAGTAGAAAACATGAGTCATCTTTTATTTGAATGTCCATGCACAATGTTGAATTGGAAGTATATCTTGGCTCAAAATGGAATTTGAAGTCACATTAGAGGATGAATGAAGAGTTACAATGGATGATCAAAGCATCTAAAGGTAAAGATTTGACTACAAAACTTCTTAAAATATTTGTTTTAGCGTGTATTTATTGTTTATGGGTAGAACAGAATAGAAGAAGATTTCAAAATAGAATAGCTGACATTCCAATATTGTTGGCTACAATAAAGAAAATTGTACAGGGGAGAGCTCTTCTACTTCAAAATATCAAGCCCTCACAAAGAAATGTCTCTTTGAATGAGATCTAGAGGCTTCCAACTGCTATTTTTTCTTACTCCTAATTTTTGGGAATTTGTTGTAATATTGAGGTATGCCATTATGCTTTTGTATATTACATTTTATTCATGCAACTTACATTAAAACCAAAAAAATAAAAAGGCTAGTGAAAAGAAATCAAATGGAAGAACCATAAGGGAAACATTCTTTATACAATGTTCAAATTTTGAACTATATTACAAAAACTATAAAAAGCAAGTTCCATTGTTAGATTTTTTTCATTTATTTTGATTTTAAGTATTTTGTACTTGTAAAATTACAACTACGCAATGAGTTAAAATGAGATTTTTCTTTTTTGATGGGTTCTAAAGAAATATTGGAAAGAGTAAATGGGGCAACAAAGTAATTCTAGGATAAAAAAAAAAGTATTCAAATTTACAATGCCTTGCCATAAAAGGAGCAAGCTGGCGTAACATTAGTCGTTGATCCATTCCAAAGGCCTTTCATGTGGGTTAGCGTTGATAAAGTCAACAGCAAAAGATGAAGACTATAGCTGCTAGAAAAGATATTAAGGTAAGTATGATGATGGTGGTAGACTGGATGTAAGGACAAATGATGGTGATGTGCATGGTACTAGTAATGACAGCGGAATGAATTTATATAAATGCAGTGACATGTTAAATTAGGCTAAACGCCTAAAGGAATCACAAAATTGTAAACTTCTATAACTTTGCGTAAGGTTTTGAATAATTGTGGAACTTAATCTTGTTTCTTTAAAAATCATTATTTAGGCAAAACAACCAATAATTTTTTAAGCAATCATATACTATGTATTATAATCATAATCACATTTAATTTTGCACAACTTCTTTTTTCATATATATTAGATTAGTGTACCTTTATCCATATTAGATCAAATTAGTTTGATATAATTAAAATTGGAGAAAGAGATTTAGTGATACACAACCAAAATTTTTGAATCAAATAATAATGAAAAGGATTTGTTTTTTTTTTCCCCCTAATATTCATGCTAGTGGGTGCTTCCTTACCTTTTATCATTTTGATTTATTCATGCACAGTCATAGGCAAAGGAGTAATATGCAATAACAAACTTTGATTACATTTCCTTTTATTAAAAATATATCACAAAGGAAAAAAATGGTTTACATTTTAAATATTTTTATTTGAATTCTAATTTATGCAGAGTTGTCCTATACAATAAAAGTTATAAAAATGTGTAATGTTTATAGTTTTGGAGTGGTAGCTTTTGAAATATTAAGGGGAAGACATTCAATAGAAGTTCTAACATTATTATCATCATCATTTTCTTTAAACATTGGCTTATTTCACATATTAGACCAACATATGCTAGCTTTAAATAATTTGGTTGCACCAAGTATTTTCCTTGTTGCTAGCATAGCAATAGCATGTCTTCATGCTAAGCCAAAGTCTTTGACCTTTAATGAAGTGTGTCCCCCAAAGGTTTTTATGTTATGCCAAACCTATACCTAAGCCATTGCATAGAGTTTTGTTAGCACAACTAAGAAACCACGCAACATTTTAAGTTGGATTAGGAAGTGATAATCAAGTATGATTGCTTGTTGTTGGTTCTAGTTTCAATGATTGGTGAAAGTTATATTTTCATAAAGCAATGTTTTGTATGATCTTTATAATACCATGGATGTTGTAATTTTATATGTGTATCCATTTATTTATTATGTTCTTCTCTCTAATAGTTTTTTGCTTTAGTTATTGTAACAGTTTGTAATGTCATTATACATAGAAGCTAAAAACTTATATTTATTAAGTTTATAAAGGAGTGGAACCAAACCATTTCCTTATTTCAAATATTAGGCCAATATCCACTAGCTTTAAGTCATCTAGTTGTACCAAGTATTTTTTTGTTGTTGCTAGTATGACCTAGCCAAGTCATTGAATGAAGTTTTGCCATGGCAACTAAGAAATCATGTAATGCGTGTAGTTGAATTTGGGAGTGAAGCTCAAGTATAATTGCTTGTTGCAAGCCTTTGTTTCATGTAATTCCAAGAACTTATATTTTTATAAACCAAAGTTATGTATGACATTATAATACCATGGATTGTATAATTGCATATGTGATATTGATTTACTTATTACGTTATACACATACACTTTCTAAGTGTATGTTACATGAAAATTGTGAGGATATTATTTGCCAAAGGACAAAAAAACCAATACTCATGAGAACAAGCAAAATTGCTCTTTGATAAGAGAAAGAAAATGATACAAGAAATTACTTTGTCTCCATTTGAATTTAATGCCTCTGGGTACTCTTTTACATTGCGTAATCACCAACAATGGCTTCTTAAGACATTGTTAATGATAAATGAATTCCATGACAACAATTATGAAAGATAAACTCTGTGCTACCTATTGATGTCATTTAGCTTAACGATAGAAATAATTTATCTTTGTTACTATGATCATGCAAAATCTTATACTTTTAGAAGTTTAAATTATCATATTCTAGATTCTTCATTTCTTGTCTTGTAGATGGAGATGAATTTATTTAAGCAATAAACAATCAAGATAATGCAAAGAGATAGTTGTATACACTATTTCTACTTCATAAGTGACAAGCGATATTTGGAAAAATAAAAGGTAGCCAGCCAAGTGTATAAGAAACACATAGAAGACACCAAAAATGAATGATGCAATTAGTCAATAAATTCAAGTTTTCCCTTTGAATCATACTCCACAAGAATTCATACATGTTAAAAATCAAAAGTTTGATTAACCATTCCTTTGGTGGATTTGATGAGAGGTGGGTTTGAAGCTTTTGTAAGCCTGTGGTGGCCATTAGGATTGCATTGTTCATGTGATAATATATTTCTTTAGAAGTATGAAATTAAGTCACGGAAAAAGTAAGAAAACAGACAAATATCTCTCTTATTGAATACTATCTTTAGTAGTTACACCATTAAGGGCAAAACTGAGTGCATGTCTAACTACATGGTAGCTTTGACTTTTCTTTTCTCAAGACTTTATCAAATTTTTATTGTACTTGAAACTCCATTACCAAAAGATTGATAAATCGTACCAGCAAAGCAATAATTTCCAAACAAAACTCAAAAAAAGAGTAACTAATCAAGAAGAATGAAACGATAAAAATACATATGTACAAGATTTAGAATTGTCCCTATATTCATAATACTAAAGAGCAATCTCTCACCATAATGAAAAGGGAAAATAATGAGTTTGTGCCAACTAATTTCCATTCACAATTCAACATAAACATATTACCCACCATGATATTGAGATATTATTAATATAGACACAAATATTTCAAATAACAAAGTATATTCACTAATGCATTATGGTTGATCAGAAATTATCATACTTTCTTCACTCTCTTATAAAATCATCTAAGAATTTTGATTTTTTGCCTGTACAATCCCAAGGTAAAGGAATGGTTTTGGGTGGGAATACATAAAATCCCTTATGTTAAGTTTCGTTAATGAAATAAGCAGTACAAAACTGCCAGAAAAATCGAGAAGATATACTTTCAAATTAAATAGTGTCGTTTATGGCATAAGAGTTACTCTTGTATTGAAAGGCTAAACCAAAGATGACGTAAACATATAAAGGAGTCCTCCATTGTCCTTGCGGCATGCCTTTCTTATGAACTCCACAACTTTGTTGCACCTTCTTTAGCATGATTGGCATTTTTACTATTTGAAGTTATCTATAGAAGTAACTAGCAACTTGTAGTTTGTTAAATAAATTGGTGGAGTAGTCCTCCATTGCTACGTAATGGATGAAAAATTTAGGCTCTAATTTCTAACCTTTTGTCATTAAATAAAGATCCTATTAGGAAGTGTTATTCCACACTTAGGTCACAAGGGGCCATTAAGTATTACATAGGAAGTATAAGAACTTGAAAAGTAACTTATAAAAAATAAGTTCCTCCACTTAAAAGTCTTAGGATTTTAAGTTGAATATAGATTATTCTTTATAAGATTTAACATAGTAATGGAGTGTAGGTTCTCCCTTAACTTTTCTTTGGATATGGATAATATGCAAAATTCATGCAAAAGTGGCACTATGATATGGTTTGAGTTGGACCATTATAGTGTGGGAGCATATTAAATAAACACTATAGAGTTGTCCTATATTGCTTAGGAGTCCATGAGAACTCTAGATTCTTCCCTTGAACACTTCACTCATGGACAAAGATCTCAATGAGAAGTTTTCCCCACAGTTAGGTTAAAAGGGTGTATTAAGTCCCACATGGGAAATGTAAAAACTTAGAAAGTAATTTATAAAAAGATAATTTAGATATATGTTATTTTCTATAAAATTTAACATAGTCAATCAAAGCAAATGGTATAACATTAAAAGCCATCAAGTTTAATGTATGACATTATTGAAAAAGTTTAGTAAAAACATCAATATGGAAGAAAGTTGCAATATTGTATTGAAAAATACTAGAGGATGAAAGCATTACAAGTGGAGTAAAATTAGTAGGCTTAAACTCACTATTTTTCCTATCGTCTAAAAATAGGGATAATCTTGAATCTTGTACATCCATGTCTTTACCATTTTGATTCTTCTTGATTCTTCACTCCTTTTGGTGTTCTGTTTGCAATTATTGCATTGCTGGTATGATTTACCAAACTTTTGGTAATGGAGTTTCAAGTAAAATAAATAATCTATGTAATTGATAAAGTCTTGAAAATAGAAAAGTGGAAACTCCCCATAGTTAGGACATGCAGCTATTTTTGTACTTCAAGGTGCAGTTCCATGTGTGATGAGATTGAGCTAGGATGCTTTTGGTTTCTATTTCTTTTTCCATTTCTCATGACATGGTTAGCCTATGGTCGATCATCACAAATAAAAGTGCTAATCAACGTGGAACTTATGAGCACGCAATAAACACATCATTGTCATGCTTTGAAGGCATGACCAAGAAAAATAAAAAGAATGAACCTACTCTTCCTTTTCTCCTTGGAGCTTTTAGTGGAAGCCATGTCAACAAGTGATAGACTAACCACCTTAGCAAGATGATAGTGACTTAGCACTATCACCATCCATAAATATAATATGAATTCTAAAAAGAAAAAGATGAGAAAAGATTCTATAAAAATAAATGTTAGATAAATCTTCTAGAAAGTCAGAAATATGATAAGTTCTTCAAAAAAAATATAAAAAGAGGTGTAGAAGGGCCTAGAATCCAATCAAATTGTAAAAAGATGGAGATTTGATAAATCTTCTAGAAGGTTAAAGATAAGACAAGTGTTCAAAAGATAGAAGGGGAGTTATAGAAGTCCTAGACTTGTTGCATCAATGTAATTAATCTAACTACTGAGTCAAAAGGCCTAGACTTATTAGAGTAAAAGAGTTAATTACTTTTAAACTATAACATTCCACTATACTTTTAAGCTTATGTCAATGATGACATCTTTACAAATGGCCTACTCTCTAGGTGGAGTGGCATTCAATTATTTAGTATTAGCTTACTTTGTCTCCAACCCCATTAGGGGCCACATATAAAATTGCTTCACACCTAGCAAGATTCATGTTGCATATGCTCATGTCAGGATTCAAACTTGGGAGGTGTTGTTTGGCTTTGATAACAATTGTAATGAATCCAATTAGTGATCTAAAAGGACTATATCTGTTGGCATGGTGGGTTTAATTACTTTGAGATGTAATATTCAATTGGATTATATAGAAGATAGATTATAACAAATCTAATCTTATGCTTATAAAAATGATATGATGTAACCATAGTAGATTGAGTGATTTTAATGTACAAATTTTCCCCTTAAATCTTTAGAATTTCTTTTTAACTTTTTGGTGAACCTCTAGCTTGTGGTTTTTAGTGTGGTATTGAAGTTTAATGGCAATAGCCTTCTGACTCTCATGGCCTCATTAAGTTCTACCAATCCAACCTCAAATTCCACTATCCCTACTTACGTATAGCCAAACCTAACCTAACAATTTAGTCCCAAGCCCTTTCTAACTATCAAGGTCCAATTGGATGGCAAAAACTACCGTATATGGTATATGCAAATCATACCCTACCTCACTGCCAATTGCCTCCTATTGGGCGTTGCTTGGTCATTATTTTGTTTATGGTCATGTTGCCCTAAATAGTTGAAAATGGTGTTTGAAAGTTGAAACCTAAACGCACCATATGAAGATTCGTTTACCTTGGTACCAACCAATTCTTGACAAATTCTCAACACCACCACCTCACTAATGATCAAATAAGATATCTTGATTTACCACCTTGGCCACACTAACTATTAATTATGCAATTACGAGCATTGCTTATGCCACCACACTTTGATTGAAGCACCAAAATCTAAGGAAGGGCATATGGTGTTTGTTTGAATTCCAACACCACTTATAGGCTTGTTGACCAACTTCTGGCCATTGGTGAAACTAGCATAATGGTGATTTCATAACCATTTGTTCATAGGACTAGGACCAAATTCAACTTGATCTCCATTACTATTTGAGTGTACTTTCAAACCCAAGCCATAACTTTTAAAAACCTTTATAGCCTCCTCCTCACCTATGACGCCTAACTCAACCTTGCCTAAGCCTCCTCTCCTCATCTCTAATCATCTTTCTTGCCTATTAGCCTTAAAACTGCTAATTTCACTCACATAATGACCTTAACTAACCCTAAGCAAATGAACTACCTAAAAAAGTCACACTCGTTGGCTCACTTTTGACAGAATGGTGGTCATTAGTTGCCAATATATCAACCCTACCAATAGTTTGGCCACCATGTAATAAATTGCAAAGAGAGATACAATTCCAATTTTGTACTCCCTACCCCCTATCCCTTTCCCTCCTTTCCCTAAGCCCAAAATCAAGCCTACCTTAGTATAGGCCCGAATCCAACCCATTACTAACCCATTCCAAAACAAGCCTATCCCTTAAAACCTAAATTCCCTATACCTTTATCTCATAGCCTCAAGCCCATTATGCTAAAAGTTTTCCACCATCCATTCCTAGGATTTATATTGCTGTTAACGAAGAAAAAGGCTAAGGTTAATAGAATAGCAAAACTACAGAAGGTAAAGCCTTTGCGTAGTTACGAAGGCTAAGCACTTTGCTACTTTTAAGAAGTGTCCCTAGCATTGCTCTTTGTCTCTTTGAATCTTTGATGTATTCAAAACCTTACTATCCTTGCAATTTGCATAGTGCCCCTTAGGACTCTTTGGCACGAGCCTGTAATAGTGTGGTGAGATTTTGGATTTAGGTACGGCTCATCTTTCTTTCAAGCATGAGCCATGATAATACAAAGCTTGAACATGTGTTTTGGGTCTTCTTTGTGGTCCTTTTTGTTTTTATTTTTTATTTTTTAAAAGGTAAATAGGGAATGTGTGGAAGTTGAATGTCAAACCTTGACCTTCTATCCCAATTGGTACGACCTACTAACTGAGCTGCATGCCTACAAATCTATATTCTTAATGGTTAATGGCTAGATTTTGTATTAAATATTTGAAAATTTTATTTTTCTTATCAATTTACTTTATTTGTTTTTTCTTAAACTAAGAAGAGACTACTTATTGTATGATTTTGAACTTGAAAATGAAATCCTTTTTAAACATTGCTAGAGAATTCATACTAGTCCTAATTGTCTATGTAGTTTAAGAGAAAGAAAGTTAATAGTATTTTGAGATAGAATTAAGGATGTTTCTAAAGCAACCTCTTGATTGTTACATACTATAAGAGATAAAAGTAGTTGAGTTTGGGTTTAAGTTTACCAAAAGCTAAAATACTGAGTTTAATGATAATTCAATCATCCTAGAATGACCAAACGACCATCAATTACAAGATGAGATGATTGAGCTACTTTTAATTGATATTTGAGCAAAATTGACCTGTTGCTTTTAATAAAAAATAATAAAAAGAAAAGAGTTGAAAGGAAAGGGAAGAAGGAAGATGATTCTTATAAAAAAAAGTCAAATGGTTCACAGATACTGGGTTATTAAACACGCAGCAAGACAAAAGTTGGGTATTGGTTAAAACAAAAAAAATGCAACATAGAATTTGGGTATTGGGAACAAATAGCATTATGGAAGCTGCTTTCTGGAAGTCTTCATGCCTCGCTAAAAAGTACAACATAAAAGAACATGCATTCATTTTCAAGCAATTTGCTAGTCTCTACAACACAATTCATTTTTAGGCAACCATGCATAGCCCGCCTACACGACCAAATGGTCGCATCAGCCATCAATCGATGGACTTTTTGATCGTTGATTCCCTTTATAACTTAAAAGGCTTGTGATTGGATTAATGGCTAGCAGGTGGAAGAAACAGGTTAGGTTGGTAGTTTGGAAAAATGTAGTTTAGTCTCTATCTCTTGTATTGGTTCACAAGAGGGTTTTGAAAGTGGATTGTAGTGAGTGTTTTTTAGTGTTTCAAAGTTCCACTAAAGGGTTGAAGGTCTTTTTGTATGGTGTCTTATGGTATTCCTTGTAACCTTGGTTGTGGAATACAATCGAGTTCTTCCTTTCTCTTTTTATTGAGTGTGCTTGAGTAATTATCCAAGAAGTTGTGAGCATTCCAAGCTAACCTAGAGTGAACTCAGCTCCCTATCTCCACCACAACACGTCCATCATCCATCTTTGTTACGTGCACAATTCAAGGATTGAGACACTAGTTTGGGATTCAAGATCACGTCCCAAGACCAAGGTTGGTGATGGCTTTTCTTACCTATGGTGGAGAATAAGGATTTGGATTAATAGAGCCTTTTATTTCAAAGAGATGGAATCATCTTCAAGGAAACAAGTTTTCAAGGGTTACAAAAGATACCTACAACTAAGCGTTGCCTTCCCTTATAACCTTGCTAGCTAACATAACCTAGTAAGGTGGATTATGACAAGCGTATATGCAAAATTTGATACAAGCATGGGTTCACACCATGCAGCCTGTATGCCCCATCCCCATACTTCATTAAACAACACGTTTCCCTCCCATTTTTTCAACCAGCTCTGTTTGTCCTCTTTCGTGTCTACGTCATGGTGAGATGTTTGCTGCGACATAACACTGCTCCCTCCTGAGCATTGGCCTTGTCCTCCAGGTCAAAAGTCAAGAAGTGACTCTACATCTTGCGGACCTCTTCCTAGGTAGCTTTAGTGGCTAGAAGCCCTTGCCATTTGATCAACACCTCCGAAACCGTCTCAACGATTCTTCATTGCAACGCTAATTTGGGTGGTGCCAAATATGTGTCTTCTTTTTCTTGTATGACTGGTAGTTCAGCTTCTATTATAGCTGAAGGTTGTACCTATCTTTTGAGCTGAGAAACATGAAAAATAAGGTGAACCTGACTCTCCGTTGGCAACTAAAGCTTATAAGCAATTGGCCCCACCTTCCTTATGATCTCAAATGGACCATAAAATCTTGGTGAAAGCTTCAATTTTTATTGGTGGGAAATGGATGTTTGCTTGTAAGGTTGAAGCCATAGTAAGACTCTTTCTCCTACCTCAAAGTAGGTCTCAGTTCGTTTCTGGTCAGCAGAAACCCTCATCCTATTTTGGGCTTCTTGGAGTTGATACCTTAGCTCTTGCTACAGTTCATCTTGGCTCTTAAGTTGTTTTTCTACCTCATTTTCTTAAGCTTTTCCAAGAATGTAACTTAGCAACGTTGGGGGAAGTCTTCTGAACACTAACTCATAGGGAGTTTTTTTGATGGAAGCATTGATACTTGTGTTGTGGCAATATTCTGCCCATGGAATCCAAAAAGCACATTCTTTTGGTCGGTCTTCTGAAAAACACCGCAAGTATGTTTCTAGTGACCGATTGGCCATTTTTGTTTGGCCATCTGTCTGTGGATGGTAGGCTGATGAAAAATGAAAACTCGTTCCTTGAAGGTGGAATACTTCGGTCTAGAATTTACTTGTAAAGAGTGGGTCTCTATCACAAGTGATGGATTTCAACAACCCAAATAACCTGAAAACTTGGTCAAATAAAAGATTGGCCATTGTCTCGGCAGTGTAGGGGTGTGTCAATTGTAAGAACCTAGCAAATTTTGAGAGTTTGTCAACAACCATATAAAGTGAATTCTTCCCAAATGAAAGGGGAAGACCATCAATGAAATCTATAGAGATTTCCTCCCATATGTTTTCTGGAATTGGTAAAGGCTCTAGAAGTCCAGAAGGGAAGTTGTTTTGCCACTTTTATTGCTGACAAGTCAAGTAACTAGTTACAAACTCCAGCACATCTTGGCAAAGATATTTCCAAAAAAAAATAGATCTAACCCATTGAAGACATTTGTGGAACCCTTCATGACAGGAACCGTGGATTTTTTGGAGTATTTCTTTGATAAGAGGAGACTTCTCCCAAATAAAAATCTTTCCTTTGTAATACAAAATTCTATTGATATACTCCCAAGGGCCTACAGACTCGCCAGCTTGAACTCGTCTAGTGATCTCACATAGAGTTGGATTAGACTGAGTTTCATTACGAATGGCTTCTACCCACAGAGGAGTGGGTGTTGAAACTGCCACTAAGGTTCCGTTTTGAACTTTCATTTGCTCCTGGTGATCATCCATACTTGGTGGTTGTTCCTTTATTTCTCTTGCCTAGATAGGGCATTAGCTACCCTATTTCTTGGTCCTAGTTGATATTCAACTAAGAAGTTAAATCCCATTAGTTTAACAAGCCATCTTTCTTAAATAGGTGTAGAGATTCGTTGAGACCATAGGTAACATAAGCTAAGTTGGTCAGTCTTGACAATGAACCTTCGTCCCAAAAGGTAATGTTGCCATGCCTAAATGGACAAAACTAATGTAAGCAACTTTTTCTCATAAATGGAGAGAAGGAGATTTTTACCATGCAGTGCTTTGTTGAAGAAGGCCCACCAGGTGTTTGTTTTGGGTCAGGACAGCTCCAATTGCAAATGCTGATGCATCATATTCAACAGTGAAGACTTGTTAGAAATCTGGTAGAGACAGAACAGGGGCCCTTGTTATAACCTCCTTCAATCTTTTGAATGCTCATTCAGCTAGATCATTCCATGCAAATACCCCCCCTCTTTTAGCAACTCAGTAAGTGGCCTAGCAATTATCCCATATCAACGGATAAACCGCCTATAGTAGCCAATCAAGCCTAGGAACCCGCGTAAAGCCTTTACTGAGCCTGGCTGTGGCTAGTCTAGAATGGCTGCCACTTTCTTTTTCTCCACAGCTATGCCTTCTGGACTAATAACATGTCCAAGAAATTGCATGCTATTTTGGCCAAACTTGCATTTTTCCTTTTTGGCCACTAAATGATTTTTTCTAAGAATTTCCAGGATTACTTTAACGTGTTCCACATGCTGGGACTCTTCCTTACTGAACATGAGGATGTCGTTGAAGAAAATCAAGACAAATTTTCTCAAGTATTTAGGAAAAAAAGTGTTCATGAGATTTTGAAAAGTAGATGGTGCATTTGTGAGATTGAAGAGCATCACGAGATACTCATAATGGCCAAAAGGTGTTCTGAAGGCCCTTCTTTTCCACATCTTATTCCTTAACTAGAATCTGGAGATAACCAGCTCGTAGATCAAGCTTTGTGAAAACCTTAGCTCCTCAAAGCTCATCCAAGAGCTCATTAACTATTGGAATGGGGAAACGGTCCTTGATAGTGATGGCGTTGAGAGCTTTGTAGTCCACGCAAAGCCTCCATGAGCTGTTGCTTTTCTTAACTAATATTACCGGTGATTAGTATGGACTGACGCTTGGTCACACCATCCCGTTGGCCAACAATTCTTTCACCAATTGCTTTATTTCTGCCATTTGGAAGAATGGGTATTTGTAGGATCGGCCTGAGATTGGAATAGAACCAGGCACAATTGGAATGGCATGGTCAAAAACTCATTGAGGTGGAAGACCACGCGGCTTTACAAAGACATTTGCATATTCATGCAAGAAATGGTCTATACAACTGCCATTCTGTAAAATGATGTCGTTAGCCAAGGTTGCCACGTGACTCATTTCAATATTGTTTAGTAAAACAATATCCTTCGAGACATCAGATAACAAGGGCCCTTCCTCGTCCATAGTCGTCGGTACATATCGAATCTAAAGCATGAATGTACTTAGCCCAAAAATGGACCAATTTGGTCACCATAAGTGTATGATAAATCTTGAATCAAGAAAGTGATTCAAGATTTAACATGGTTGGGTAAATAAATAACTGTTTATGTCACCACGATGTAAAGATTCAATGTTTCTTTTATTATTAATTGAATATCAAATTTTGTTCAAGAAACTCAAGTTTGTCTCTCTTTAAAAGGGTTAATCCAAATGAGTGTTATTCTTTTCAATGTAATACTTTATTGTCAATATTCTTTTATAGTTTAAGCTTATCTTTTTTGCTGGCAAATAATTGACTCTAATATCACGTAAAAGATTAAGATTTATCTCTTCTCCAAAAGCTTCATTAAGAAAAATAGTTGTCCAAACTTATAAAATATATTACTAGTGTTTTTCCTTTTTAATGTAAAATTCTCTATCAAATATCTTGGACCCAATTTGATTTTCAAATATATGCAGTCCACGTACATGTTCCAAAATAATTGGAGAAAGACAAAAATGTAACTCCATTCAAGTCTGATAAATGTAAGCTCTTGTATTACAGGCCATGCTCTCTATTTATAGACTAAAAAGAACATATTATCAGCTAACAAAACAGAAATTTAACTGGATTATAACTGATAATCTAAATACAGTTGCAGTAACGGAAAACGGTTAACAACATTTGGCCGTGCTTCATCACATCCGGTTGTATAATCTTGGTTTTGTATGTCTCCAAGTGCAGCTCACGAATTCTATAAACTACCAAAGAAAGGATGTTTTTCTGGTTTAGACTTGTCTGGTCTGTCTGAAAATAATATAGAGAACCATGAATGGCCAAAACACAAAGCCCCACGCGCCTTGGTACTCACCAGAGACGGGAATCTATCACAGCACGTACCCTTCAGTAGAGCTCCCCTCCGACCCATTTCTTGATGTTGTCTCCTTCCTCTTCTCCCACCAGCACAATGCTGGCACGGCTCTCATCGATTCCTCATCTGGGTCTTCAATCTCCTACTCAGAACTCTACCCTTTGGTCAAGTCCATGTCCTCTGGGCTCCACAACATGGGTGTCTCAAAAGGGGATGTGGCTATGATGTTGTTGCCAAACTCCATTTACTATCCTATCATTTTTTTGGGTGTTCTTTATTTGGGTGCAATTGTTACACCCATGAATCCTCTCAGCAGTGTTCCCGAAGTCAAGAAACAGATTACTTCTTGTAATGTGCGACTGGCTTTTACGATACCTGAAAGAGTTGAGGAGCTGCAGGCATTGGGTATTCAGGCGATTGGGGTGCCAGAAAATGTGAATTTGGAATTGAAGCAAACTAGTTTTTCCGATTTCTATAAGCTTATACCTGGTAGTTTTGATTTGGGTCCGAGGCCAGTGATTAAGCAGGAAGACACTGCTGCAATATTGTATTCCTCGGGGACTACCGGCATGAGCAAAGGTGTTGTGCTAACACATAGGAATTTTATAGCCATGCTTGAGCTTTTTGTGCGGTTTGAGGCTTCACTGTACGATTATTCAAGTTTGAATAATGTACATTTGGCTGTTTTGCCAATGTTTCATATATACGGGCTAGCATTTTTCGTGGTAGGATTATTGTATTTAGGTTCTTGCGTTGTTGTGATGCGGAAATTTGATGTAAATGCTGTGATAAACGCCATCGATAGATATAAAGTTACACACTTTCCAGTTGTTCCGCCAATATTGACGACATTGACAAGGGAAGCAAAGAAATTGAGTGGAAGTAGGTTAAAGAGTTTGAAGCAGGTTTCCTGTGGGGCAGCTCCTGTGAGCGAGAAAGCCATTAAAGACTTCATTCAGACACTACCTCATGTTGATTTCATTCAGGTACAGAATTTTTTTTTCAGTTATTACAATCTGTAGAACTTCTCCTATTTGCTTGTTTTTATCAGTCTTTTTTGTTCAAGCTTTTATTACGTGCTTGGTTTGGTTGCGTAGAAGTTGGAGGAAATAAATCAGAAGTTTAGAATTTAACATTTTTAATATGCACATAAGTACCTCAAACACCTGTACACTTTGATGAAATTCTGTGGGGCATCTTTCATTTGGAGATACCCACTTGTAAAGTTTGTTTGTTTTCAGGGTTATGGCATGACTGAGACAACTGCTGTGGGAACCCGAGGCTTCAATACTGAAAGGTTTCAAAACTATTCTTCAATAGGATTATTAGCTCCAAGTATGCAAGCTAAAGTTGTAGATTGGGAGACTGGCTCCTCTTTGCCTCCTGGTAGTACTGGTGTGCTTTGGCTACGAGGACCTGGAATCATGAAAGGTAATAAGTTTAATCAGTTTCCTGATTTTTGTGGCCTTAAGATTGCACACCACACCTTGGGAGTGCTAACTGCTCATTTTCTGGTTGTTAAATCTGTGTTGCACTCATTTGCACATTTTGTCATGTTAGAAGTCATTTGGATCGACAATGTTTGTGTTTCAACTTATTTTGCTCAAACTATGCAGACACCTAAAATTCAGATTAGACTCAACGACCATGTCATATATATGTTGAAGTTACCTTTGACTGTCCTCTATGGGTGTTTAAACATGAATTTGGCCTATGAGTTTGTTTTGTCTGCTAATGTTTCCTGGAGCAAATGGTATATCCTTCAGATTTAATCTGTTGTAGCGGTAGGACTTGTCCCACTTAAAATCTTATGTCTTGTGTCTTTTATGCTTGATCTGCATGCATGTTGTTGTGTGATGCAATGCTTCCACTATAACATAATTGAAGGATGAAAGTTGCGGTCGTAGGTTCACCTTTATGAGGGGTTGGGCAATATTGCCTATCCATAAACAAATAATTTGTTCTAGAAGAAATTTTGGTTTCTATTGTTGATTTTTCATGGTGAGCTGTTATTTGAAAGCTCCTTTCTCCATATTAAAACCATTATCACGCATACATGCTTTCTTGATTACAAGTCTCTCTATTCAATAAAGTTCTTGGGAGGGTGACACAGGTCTGAAATTCCACCTATTATCATGCAAATACTTTTCAGCCTGAACTTCAGTCTCAATTTGTCCCAGATTTCCTTCAAATTGTGGCCATCATGGTACAATAACGATAAAAACAAAAGTTCTCTAAACTCTATTTACAAAACTGATGGAGGTCTAGAATGAATAAGATAAATTTCCTTTGCCACTATTTTCACTCTTTTGTAGATCTACGAGAGATTAATTTTGCCCTTTATTTTCCAGGTTATTTGAATAATACGGAAGCCACCATGTCAACAATTGATAAAGATGGTTGGCTTAATACTGGAGACATTGGTTGGTTTGACCAAGATGGATACATTTACATAACTGATCGCCTGAAGGAGCTTATCAAATACAAGGGCTTTCAGGTATAAAGTTTAGATTCAAAAAGCCATCAAATTTCACGACCTACGGCTCTACAAAATAGGAAGCTACCTTGTTCTTTGTATCACACACCATGTTAAGTTACAAAACAAATGTTGCTTACATGATTCATTGTCCGTTGAGGTTTCCCTTGTCAAACATTCTTGGTGGAAGTAGTTTCTTGCTTGAAGCAGCACCTCAATAAGCTGCACAGTAATATATAGTTCTTCTCACTAGTTGAGCACTCGAACCTTTTAAGAAGTTTATACATGAATTTCTGTAAACAATTGTGTTCTTATATTCTGCAGATTGCTCCTGCTGACTTAGAGGCTGTGTTGATCTCTCACCCGGAGATACTTGATGTTGGAGTTACAGCGTAAGTATGTAGCATATGAGCACTTGAATGTATTCTACAGAACATTTGAACATACTGTTTAATGAAATCAGAAGCATTTTACGATTTTCTAGAGAAATTGGCCCTTAATAGGATAAGAGTACAGTTTTGAAAGCAAGTATACAGCCTTTGGCGCTGTGAAGCATTTTTAGTGCTTCAAATTTTGGTAATAATTGGTTGTGACCTCCATGTATCATCCCCATTTTTTTATCCAGTGCCCCGGATGAAGAATCTGGGCAGATACCAGTGGCATTGGTGGTGAGAAAGAGTGGAAGCCGGCTTTCCCCAGAAGCTGTTATGGATTATGTCTCCGGACAGGTATTTTAGTCTTGCTATGAATATATTTGTAGCTTTAGTACAGGACTTGTAATCCATGCTAAGCACCAGCTTCTGGGTGCTCCCTTTGTTGACAGTGACCAAATAATAACCTCAGAAACATCTCTTCTTTTGGCAGGTTGCACCATACAGAAAAGTTAGAAAGGTGATCTTTACAAACTCCATACCTAGGTCTTCAGCAGGAAAGATCCTTCGAAGAGAACTCGGGAGCCTTATGTCCCTTAGACTTTGAGGCTTCTCTCAAGCTGTACTATTAAACCACAGTTTATCTTCAAGGTAAAGTCACGGAATTTGAAGGCCCGGATCTTAAATTTTGCTAATTCTAATTGTCAGAACAAATCCATGGCTAGTCAGAGCACAGAATGCATAATCAAAGGCCTTTGATATTATGCCATTTGCTTTGATTGACTCTGTAAGTTGCTGCTGCTTTCTGTAGATAACTGAAAGAAGTAAAACTGCTAATCATGCTGAAGAAGGTGTAGCAGAACCGTGGAGTTTATTCGAGAGGCATGCAGTGAGAAGAGGGAGGACTCCTTTATGTGCTTACATTATCTTGGATTTCTCCTTTCTGTACAGAAGTAACTCCCGTGTAAACGACACCATTTAATTTGGAAGCATATATTCTTTGTTTTTCTGGCAGTTTTCTGTTGTTGTTTCAGTAATAAAACTTGAGATGGGGGATTTTATGTATTCCCACCACAAAAAAAATAAAATTTTAAAAAAATTAAAGAAAATTAAAGTTCGCAAATGTGTTTTTGCTAGGTGAATAAGATTTGACTTCTCATATTTTTTGGTGTTTCTTTTTTTGGCAATTATTGCTTAGTTGGTATGATTTATCAAACTTCTGATAATGGAGTGTTAAGTAAAATAAATAATTATTTGACAAGCACATAGTAAGTGGTGTGTAAGTGTTGTGTGGGACCTATGGGTGAGTTACTAAAAAGCAAAAGAAAGTTTTAAAAAAATGTAAAATAAATAATTATGTACTTGATGAAATCTTGAAAAATGAAGAGTGAGCAATATGACAAATTGTTGTTTGACAATTGTGTATAGTTCCATGGTGAAACAAGTTAGATGAAATTGAGTAAAAAACTAATCATTATTATATGCAAGCTGTATAGAAGAGAAGTCTAAAGGTATAGGACACTGATAACCACACTTAACTTCAAGTCTCTTATGTTAAAGATGAGAAAAAGTTATTGCACAAATGTAATAAGTTTTTTAATGTTGAGGTATTTTATTGTGTTTCTATTATATAATTGTTATTAATATAATTTACCATTCTACCAAAAAAAAAAAAGGATGTATCAGAAATAGGCATATCTTTCTCATGTTTAAAAAAACATTGCAAGTCTCCCCCTGTCCCAAGACTGACTAGATGCAGTTTTTTACTCTCCGTTTTATCTCCTCTTTCCAAGATAACCCCATACTTTATCCATCGCCATAAAATCAAACTCTACAGTGAATTGCACGGATGAGTGCTGAGACTGCAAGAATTTAACAAGATAAGAAAGTACATTTAGAGATTTAGCGAAATGCCATCCACGCAAATGGTCCAAGAAAGCATGAAAAGGTGGTCCACCATCCAGTCTCCAGACTTGTGGGCTGGGAGTCAAGCTTAAGACCAGATTTTATTTCTTAATTTGTGTTGACGTTGAATGAGTTACCAACGTGATTCTTGGAAAACACTAAACTTTCGGTATCCGATAGAGTATGTCATTACTAGAAGACTTTAGATTCATTGTTCCAAGTCTAGCAAGCGGACTATGTCTTTGTCAACTTTCTTGGAAAACATCTTGGAAATTTCCTCCCACTTGGATTGCCGTAACTAATGGTTTTTAACTCAGGATTGACAATTCAAGTCTACCAAGCGGACTTTATTTTTGAAAGCTCTGTTTGGAAACCATCTTGGAAATTTCCTGCCGCTTGTGTTGCCGTAACCAAGTGTATTACTAATGAATCTTAACATTGGTTTAAGCATAAGTAAGTTAACTTATTTGAAGCAACTCCATTATGGATTGCTTCACGTGTTCTTGATTTTCTAGTGTGTTACTCTGTTCTAGAAAATTAACAAGACGCGGAGCAATCCATAGCGAGTTACTTCGAATCAGTTAACTTGCTTCTGATCAAATCAATGTTAAGAGTCATTAGTTATGACAATCTAAGTGCTGGAAAATTTCCAAGATATTTCCTGACAGAGCTTTTATAAATAAAGTCTGCACAGTAGACTTGGATAGTGCACGCTGAGCATGCCTGCTGATTATGAAAATCCAAGTGGGAGGAAATTTCCAATATGTTTTCCAGGAAAGCTTACAATGACAAAGTCAGCTTGCTAGACTTGGAATAATGAATCAACATTCTACTTAAAGGCTTCAAAGCTGTGAACACACGACATTCAACATTCTATTATTGCCCTCATCAATCATACACTTAATCATGGCATCCTTGGTTTCCATTTCTATTATGGTGGTAGCATGGGTTACTGGTATCTTGTTCTTTGGGACATATTCTGGTATCGAAGTTCAATTAGTGGCAGCATCTGAATCATCGGCTCTAGAATTAGAAGGGAGAGCTTTGCTGGAGACTAGATGGTGGAACAGGAACAATATCTCAAGTCGTAGCTCCTGGGTTGGTATCACTTGCAATGATGGTGGACGCATCACGAAGATCAAACTATATGGGGACGTCCCCCACGTCCGTGAGTTAAGACTCAACCTCTCTTTGTTTCTTTACTTAACCCATCTAGATCTGTCCCACAATGGATTTCATGGGAGTATCCAACTTAATATGGGCATTCATTCAAGATTGACTTATCTTGATCTATCTTCCAATTTTTTCACGGCAGAATTTCCATTGTCATTGACAACTCTCACCCAATTAGAGTGGTTGGACATTTCTTCTAACCAAATAAGTGGTTTCATTCCTGTTGAGATAGGAAATATGAAGAATTTGAGTTACTTGATTCTATATAAGAATAACTTTAGTGATCAAATTCCAAATTCTATAGGTAATTTGACAAATTTAAAATATTTGAGTATCTCTACTAATCAAATTACTGGTTCCATTCCTCAAGAAGTAGGAAGTATGAAAAATTTGCTTAAGTTGCATTTAGACAATAACTCTCTCATGGGTGAGTTTCCACTTTTACTAACAAACCTCACCCAATTAGAGAGGCTTGACATTTCTTGGAATCAAATCCATGGTTTCATTCCCCCCTAAATTAGAAATATGAAGAATTTGAGTTACTTGATTCTTGATAAGAACAACATGGGAGGGCATATTCCTCAAGCCATAGGTTCCATGACAAATTTAAAATATTTGAGTGTCTCTTCAAATTAAATCACTGGATCCATTCCTTGGGAACTAGGAAATATGAAAAATTTGCTTGAGTTGCATTTAGACAATAACTTTATCATGGGCGAGCTTCCACTTTCACTAACAAACCTCACCCAATTAGAGAGGCTTGACATTTCTTGCAATCAAATCAATGGTTCCATTCCCTTGGAAGCAAGAAATATGAAGAATTTGCATAAGTTCTCTCTATACAATAATAACCTTAGTGGTTATATTCCCCAAATAGCTGGTAACTTGAGGAGTTTAGTTGTCTTGGACCTTAGTCATAACTTCATTAGTGGGGAAATACCTTTTGATCTTTGTTATATGGACAATCTTTCAACACTGGATCTTAGCTACAATAATCTTACTGGTACAATTCCATGTGCTTTCACATATATAGATATCTTCTTGTCATGCAATTCTTTGAAAGGTCCAATCCCAAATGATTATTGCCAATATCATTTTAGTGATACATTATATGGCAACAAAGAATTAGACAATTACATTGATTTATGTTACCAGTCAAACAAGTGAGAAATCACGTGTGACAAAAATAAAAATTTATGATTTCATCCCTATTTTGATTTTGTTCTTAGTTCTTTGTACTTTTCTTCAATATCAATGCAAGGCTAATCAAAGCCAATTGGAGTCAAAAAAGAAAAAAAATGGGAACTTATTTTCCATATGGAACTATGATGGACATCTTGCATATGAAGACATTGTTCAAGCAACTGAAGATTTTGATATTAAGTATTGCATTGGAATGAGTAGTTATGGGAGTGTTTACAAGGCAAAGTTACCTACTGGAAGGGTGGTTGCATTGAAAAAGCTTCATCAATGGGAGTCTAAGAGCCTAAGACTTGATATGAGTTTCAAAAATGAGATAAGGGTGTTAACTGAGATTCGTCATTGAAATATTATAAAACTTCATGGTTATTGTTTGCACAAACGGTGCATGTTTTTGGTTTATGAATACATAAAAGAGGAAGCCTATTTAGCATCCTAAATGACAATGATGAAGCTGTAGAATTGAGTTGGAGCAAGAGGTTAAATATCATTAAAGGTATTGCCCATGCCTTATCTTATATGCATCATGAATGTAGTCCACCAATAGTTCAATGAGATATAACAAGCAATAATACTTTATTAAACTCTAAACTAGAGGGCTTTGTTTCGGACTTTGGCACAACAAAACTTCTTAATCCAAATTCCTCTAACCAAACATTAGTTGCAGGCACTTATGGTTACATTGCTCCAAGTAAATTGTTCTCTCTATTTCCTATCCTTGTCCTATTATATTTCTCTTTATTTATGTTTTTAGTCTTGGCTATCTAAACAACATAAGTTCCATTGCTAGATTTATTTTTTATTTTTTATTTTTATTTTGGGTTGAAGTATTTTTATACTTGTAAAATTACAATATAACATAAAGTTAAAATGAGAAATTTCATTTCATCTAATTTCCAATAGAGATAGTAGAAAGGTTAAGTGGGACAATTAAGTAATTCTATGACAAAAAAGTATTCAAATTTATTGTGCCTAGCTATAAAAAGAGCAACTTGATTTGAAATTAGTTCTTAATCCTTTCCATATGCCTTTAGCCCAAGTGAGGACAATGTGATAGAGTACCTAGTGGTGTTTAACACCATGGTCACTAGGGCCAACCACCTTATGTAGGGTAGCCATTAATAAAATCACTAGCAAAAGATTAAGACTATAGTTGCTAGAATGGATATAAAGGTTAGAATGATGGTGATGGTTGATAAGATGTAAGAATAAATGATGGTTACTAGGTTGATAGAAGTAGTGATTTTGGAAAAAATTTATATAAAGGCAATGAGATGTTAAATCAAGCTAAATACTTAAAGGCATTACAAAATTATAAAATTTTGGATTTTTTTTGGTAAACTATTGAATAAATTTGGAACATAAAGTAAATTTTATCATTCTTAAAAATTACAAAAAAAACTTTATTTTGACAAAAAAGATCGATAATTTTTAACCAATCATGTTCTTTGTGTTATACTTATAATCACATAATTAATTTTGTGCAGTTTTTTTAGTATGTATCACATTAGTATACCTTTATCCATATGTGATCAAATTAGCTTCATATAATTAGAGTTTGAGAAAGACATTAGTAATGCACAACCAAAAAGCTTTTTGTATTAAATGATAATGAAAAATACTTGTTTTGTTTTTTCCAATATTTGTGCTTGTAGGTGCTTGATTACCTTTTATTCTTTAATTTATTCATAAATTGTGATAGGAAATTGCTTTCAATTTGGAGTACTACACAATAATAGACTTTGATTACATTTATTTGTATTACAAAATACATGACAAAGGAGGAATAGTTTATATTTTTAACATTTTTTTAATTTTGATTTATGTAGAGTTCGCTTATACAATGAAAGTTACTGAAAAGTGCGATGTTTATAGATTTAGAGTGGTGGCATTGGAAATACTAATGGGAAGACATCCAACAGATCTCTTGACTTTATTATCATTACCATCATCTTTTCTAAACATTGACTTACTTCAGATATTAGACCAACGTCTACCAACTCTAGATCCATTAGTTACACCAAGTATTTTTCTTGTTGCTAGCATTGCTTTAGCATGCCTACATGTTGAGCCAAAGTCTCGACCCTTAATGAATTGTGTGTCCCAAAGGTTTTTATGCCATGAAAAATCAATAGTCAAGTCATTGGATGGAGTTCTATTAGGGCAACTAAGAAACCATGGAATGTGTGTCCTTGGATCAAGGAGTGAAAATCACGTATAACTATTTGTTGCCCGTTTTAGTTTAATGTAATTGGAGGAAGCTATAGTTTCATAAGCAATGTTATATATCATTGTTATAATACCATGGATTTTATAATTTTATGTGTATCTATTTAACATTTTGTTCTTCTTTCTAATAATTTTCTTTCTTTAGTTATTGTGATCATTCTCTAAATCTTATAATAAATATAAGCCAAAAGCTTTTATTTGTTGATTTCATTTAAATATTACACCAATATCTACTAGCTCCGAAGTATCTGGATGAATTCGGGAGGTGAGTGTCACAAAGGGTTTTATGCCATGATAAAGTACTAGCCAAGTCAATGATTGAATTCGGGAATGAAGCCCAGGTACAATTGTTTGCTGCTAGTTTTTGTTTCATATAATTCCAAAAATTTGTAGTTTTATAAAGCAATATAATGCATGACACTCTGATGGTGAGGATTGTGTAATTTCATAGCTGATATTCAACAAACAAAGGAAATCCTAAAGGAAAGGTAAGGTGCTCTATACCTGTAAAAGTAAAAGTCGCGGCCTTCTTTAACCACACAAATGTGAGCTTCCAAAACTTCAAAATGTGGCCAGTCCTACATCACTTCTTTTGCTGCACTTAAGTGCACACAAACTATGCATGGGTATCAGTGATTTCATTACTTCAACAGCTTCCCACAACTGTAATGTTAGTGTCTTTGAGAAAATCATCAAGACGCGAAGCAATCCATGGTGGAGTTACATCGAATCAGTTAACGTGCTGCTGCTTACATCATACACTTGGCTACGGCAATCCAAGAGGTAGAAAATTTCCAAGATGTTTCTGGGAAGAGGTCTCATCATAAGCAAAGTCCGTTCGGTAGAGTTGGATACTGATACTGAATAGGCCGCTGATTACGACAATCCAAGTTGGAGGAAATTTCGAAGATAATTTCCGGGAAAGCTCACAAAGCCGATATGTTGAGGCATCTGAATCATCGGCTCTACATTTAGAAGCGAGGGCTTTGCTGGAGACTGGATGGTGGGAGCCCAACGAGAACGATATAGCAAGTCGTTGCAAGTGGGCTGATATCACTTGCAATGCCTATGGAAGCATCACAAGGATCACTCTAGTTTCTGTGCCCTATGTAAGCAAGTTGAGTCTCAATTTTTTCTTCCTTACCTAATTTAACTCATCTTGATCTATCCGGAATTCAACTTAACGGGGGTATGCAACTTAAGATAGATACCCAATTGAGACTTACGTATCTTGATACGGTCAAAAATTCTGTCATGGTTGAGTTTCCACTTTCCTTAACAAACCTCACCCAATTAGAATTCTTGGACATTTCTTCCAATCAAATCTTTGGTTCCATTCCCATAGAAATAAGAAATATGAAGAATCTACTTGAGTTGCATCTAGACAATAACAATTTTAGTGGTCAAATACCTGCAACTATAGGTCATTTGATAAATTTGAAGTATTTAAGTCTTTATGCAAATCATATTAATGGTACTATTCCCCATGAAATTGGGAACTTGACGAGTTTGGAATGTTTTTATCTTCGTGAAAACAATCTCACTGGTCCAATCCCTACTCAAATAGTCTCCCTTCATTTTAAAGGCAGCTTATTATTTTCGGATGTTACAGCAAAAGATGCAAATGGTTTGATCCACGGGATTAGCTTTTTAAGGTACTTGAATTTTGGTAAGAATAACTTTAGAGGTCAAATTCCAAGTTCCATAGGTAATTTGACAAATTTAGCATATTTGAGTATCTCCTCAAATGAAATCATTGATTTCATTCCTTGGGAAGTGGGAAATATGAAAAATTTACAACAACTGCATTTAGTCAACAACTCTTTCACGAATGAGTTTCCCCTTGCACTAATAAATGTCACCCATTTAGAGATACTTGACGTTTCTTTTAATCAAATCTATGGTTTCATTTCCCCCCAAATAGGAAATATGAAGAATTTGAGGTACTTGATTCTCAATAAGAAGAACTTTAGAGGTCAAATTCAAAGTTCCATAGGTGATTTGACAAATTTAGAATATTTAAATATCTCCTCAAATCAAATCACTAGTTTCATTCCTTGGGAAGTAGGAAATAATAAAAATTTACTTGAGCTAGATTTAGGCAACAACTTTCTCACAGGTGAGTTTCCACTTGCACTTACAAACGTCACACAGTTAGAGAAACTTGACATTTCTATCAATCAATTCCATAGTTTCATTCCTTCCCAAATAGGAAATATGAAGAATTTGAGGTACTTAATTCTTAATAGGAATAACTTTAAAGGCCAAATTCTAAGTTCCATAGGTTATTTGAGAAATTTAGAATATTTGAGTATCTCCTCAAATCAAATTAGTGGTTTCATTCCCTTGGAAGTGGAAAGTATGAAAAATTTTCTTAAGTTGTATCTAGAGAAGAACAACTTGAGTGGTTATATACCCTTAAGAATAAGTAGCTTGTGGAATTTAGCTATCTTGGACCTCAATTGTAACTTCATTAGTGGAGAAATACCTATTGATTTTTGTTCTATAGGCAATTTATTAATCTTGGATCTTAGGTACAATAATATTACTAGTAGAATCCCCTGTGCTTTCTTCCGTGTGAAAATCTCATTGTCAAACAATTATTTAGAAGGTCCAATCCCAAATGATTATTGTGTACATCATTCATGTGATACATTAGTTGGTAACAAGTAGTTTGGCAATTGTATTGGTTTTTGTTATTCTGAAACAAGTGAGAAATCACATGTGACAAAAATAAAAATTTATTTTTTCATCCCCATTTTCATTCCATTCTTAGTTCTTAGTGTCATTCTCCAATGTCAATGCAAGGCTAATCCAACAAAATCATTGCCAACAAAGAGAAAGAGTGGGGATTTGTTCTCCATATGGAACTATGATGGACACATTGCATATGAAGACATTGTTCAAGCAACTGAAGATTTTGACATAAAGTATTGCATTGGAATGGGTGGTTATGAGAGTGTCTACAAGGTTGAGTTACCTATTGGAAAGGTTGTTGCATTGAAAAAGCTTCATCGACAAGAGTTTGAGAACCCAACATTTGATATAGGTTTCAAAAATGAGATAGAGGTGTTAACAGAAGTCCGCCATCGAAATATTCTAAAACTTCATGGTTGTTGGTTGTACAAGCAATGCATGTTTTTGGTTTATGAGTACATGGAGAAAGGAAGCTTAATTTGCATATTGAATGATGATGATGAAGTTGTAGAATTCAGTTGGAGCAAGAGGTTAAATATCATTGAAGGCATAGCTCATGCCTTATCTTATATGCATCATGAATGCTCTCCACTAATAGTTCATCGAGATATAACAAGCAACAACATTTTATTAAACTCTAAATTAGAGGGTTTTGTTTCAGACTTCGGCATTACTAAACTTCTTGATCCAAATTCCTCTAATCAAACATTAGTTGTAGGCATTTATGGTTACATTGCTCTAAGTGTATTGTTCTCTCTCTCTTTCTCTCTTTCTCTCTCTCTTTTTCCCTTGTCTTGTTATATTTCTCTTTATTTATGTTTTTAGTCTTGGAAATCTAAAAAGCATAAATTCCATTGCTGGATTATCTTTTTTATTTTAGATTTAACTATTTTTATACTTGTAAAATTACAATTGCACATTGAGTTAAAATGAAAATGTTCTTTTCCTCTAGTTTGCAAGAGAGATAGTGAAGAGGTTAAGTGGGACAATTAAGCAATTCTATGATAAAAAAAAAAAGTACTCAGATTTATGATGCCTAGCTATAAAATGCATAACTTGGTTTGAAATTAGTCCTTAATACTTTAGGAAGCCTTTTAGCCAAGGCAAGCTCGCTGATATAAAGTACCAAATGGTGTCTAACACCAAGGTCGCTAGTGCCGATGGGTACTTTGTGTAGAGTAAACATTGATAGAAATAATGGCAAAAGATGGAGACTATAGTTGCAAGAATGGATATTAAGGTTAGTATGATGGTGATGGGTGACAGGACGCAAGACTAAGTGATGGTGGTGGGGTGGTAGCAATAGTGAAACTGGAAACAATAAATGCAATGAAATGTTAAAACAAGCTACATACACAAAGGCATTACAAAATTATAAGCTTTTATAATGTTTTGTAAAATTCTGAATAATTTTGGAACTAAATTTTACCGTCATTTCTTTAAATATTGTAAAGCAAACTTTATTTTGAGAAGAAAATTATTAATTTTTAAAGCACCCATATGCTTTATGTTATACTTAGAATTATAATTAATTTTGTGCAATTTATTTTTGGTATATATCACATTAATATGCCTTTATACATATGTGATCAAGTTAGTTTTATGATAGATTCAAGCAACATAGTAGAAAAGCACTTTTTAAAAAAAAATTATTGAAAGGTAAATTGTATTAATAAATTTTAAAATACAGATGCATAGAGACATACCCTAGTATTACAAAAATTACCATATCTATGAAAAAATAGAAGTTGGAAGCCTCCAAATTTCACTCAAAATAACATTTCCTTGAAAGGGTTTTATATTTTTAAACAAAGAAGCTCTTTCACGTACTACTTTCTTTACTTTGGCTAAGAGAATAGGGATATCAATTGTTTTTTTATGAAAACGTCTTCTATTTCGTTCAACCCATATACAATAAGTGCAAGCTAAAAAAGATAGCTTAAAAAGTTTAGTAGCTAAATCTTTTCCTTTAACTGTTTTAATCATCTATTGTAGCTCTTCATTCGATTCTCCAATGTCATGTCGGATTTTATTTTAGGTGAGAATACTTTTCCAAATCATCATTGTCCATGCACATTTAAAAAAAAATGACTCTTGTTTTTTAAATGAGACTGACAAAAATCACAATATATATTTACAGAAGAAAGCCATCATACAACTTTTATTGTTGTAGAAAGTCTGTCCCTACAAACAAGCTATCTAATAAAATTATGTTTGTTAATGCCACTAGTTCAAATTAAATCATACTAATCCACAATTGCATTAACTTCCCAAAGATCATTATAAATATTTTGACAACAATATGTACAACTAGGTGAATATCAAGTATTACATATCATCAATTAAAGTATAAAATTATTTAGTTACAACATCAACATCTAAGTACTTTTCTTAGAAAGTTATGCATAGGCAAATTTTGAGAAATTTATTTGCATTAAAAAATAGATCATAAAGGAAAGAAAATTTATATTGTTAATAATTTTATTTGTATTTTTATTTATGCAGAGTTTGCATATATTATGAAAGTTACTGAAAATTGTGATGTTTATAGCTTAGGAGTGGTGGCATTAGAAATATTAATGGGAAGACATCCAACGGAACTTTTGACTTTATTATCATCATCATCTTCTCGAAACATTGGCTTACTTCAAATATTAGATCAACGTTTACCAGCTCTGACTCATCTAGTTGCACCAAGAATTTTTCTTATTGCTAGTATAGCATTTGCATGTGATAACTCTATTTTTATAGAGTTATTTTACCTATTTTTTAGGCAATAAATAATACAATGCTTATGAGAAAATATTTGAACTCCTATTATTTATTTGAATTTGTCTTGTTTTTGTAGCATAAGGAGGCAAGGAGAAAAGGGATGAACATGGAGAACCTGATGCTTATTGTGTGGCAAAATTGTAATATCAAGATCAAGAGAGTCAAGATGGGCTTGGGCTTTGGATAATTGTTATTAGATTTTCTATTGTTATTGGATTTTCTATTTAAATAGAAAACCCAGTCATGTTAGGAATTCAAGTCTCAATTAATTTAGGAGTTCAAAACCCAATTGTTTTAGGTCTCTAAAATCTAATTCTACTAGGATAGGAGGTAGGTCTAAACCTAAACCCTATTTAAGAGAAGAGAAGAGGCAAAAGAAAGAAAAGGAGGAAATTGAGCACAACTCAAGAAAGAAGCTAAGAATTCAAGGTTTTCTTGAAGAGAAGACAAAAAGGGTGACAGACTTCTTGTTCTTGGATTCAAGATGCCTTCTTTATTTCTTATTACCATTCTTTCTCATTATTTCTTTATGTTTTAGTTTATTTTTGTTAGAGCTACGATGTAACCTAATTATGATGGTATGAATCTTATGATTATTATGTTTTGCAAGATATTTTATTTATGTGAAGTTACATATTACGGAGTTTAATGCTTTTAGGTGATTAGCTACCACTTAGATGACTTGATTTGCATGTTAAAGACCAACAAGAAATAGCATGCAGTTGCTTCTTGTAATATGTAACCATAAATTAAATATGGATAAACATATACCATATTGTTTGTGTGGCTTTTGGTGTAAACTGGGAATATTCATAGATCCTAATGCATTTTGTTTGTTTCAATTCACATATAGAGATATAGTGAATTAATGAACTAAATAGGTTTGCTATACCTAGACATAGGATAGTAAATAAATTAGGAAATTCTGCCATCACATAGATATTATCTCTCTTGCAAGCATAAATAGTCAATATTAATACCTAGTAATTATGGTGAAGTCATATGCTCTAACATATTTCTTTTATTAAGTTTTCTTATACTTAGTTAGTTAATCTATCATCCATCAATTTGGTTTACTAGATAAATTCTAGGAGTTATTCACCGTTAGTAATTAGTTGGTCTAGTAATCACCAATCTCTGTGGGACGATATCTTTCTTATCATTATATTACTTGTTCGACATGTTCACTTGCATTTAGATTTCACCGAACAAGTTTTTGGCGCCGTTGCCGGGGATTGGTTGTTTTACTGCTGATTAATATTAATACCGAATAATTTTTAGGTTTAATCTAACTTTTATTTTCCTTTAATTTTTTTTATTCTTGAAAAACAAAAAAATCGTTTCTTTTAATTCTTGAAAAATAAAAAAAAAATCATTTCTTTTAATTCTTGAAAAACAAAAAGAAAAAAATCTTTGTTAAGTTGTTGTTGTTGAAAGATTAAGTAACAAGGATGGAGAGATATGATGATACATATAGACTTTTAAAAGACTATGTTACACCAACATTTTGGAATGGTACATCAAACATTAGGCTTGCAAATAAGGCAAATAACTTTGAGATCAAGCCTGTGCTCATCAAGATGCTTCAAAAATCTGTGCAATATAGTGGGCTACCAAATGAGGATCCAAATGCTCACATTGAAGCATTCCTTGAATTCTGTGACATGATTGGAGATCATGGAGTTACAGAAGATGTTATTAGGTTAAAACTATTTCCATTTTCTCTTAGAGATACAGCTAAAAATTGGTTCTTTTCTCTTTCTGCAGGATTGATTACTACATGGGATGATTTGGCTCATAAATTTCTTAGTAAGTTCTTTCCTTTGGCGAAATCTGTAAAAATGCATAACGATATTACTACTTTTATGCAGATGGACAATGAATCAGTGTATGAAGCTTGGGAAAGATTCAAGGAACTTATGAGGAAATGTCCAGATCATGGACTACCCATTTGGTTACAAGTACAAACTTTTTATGATGGGTGTAGTATAAATCTTCGTTTTGTAATTGATACAGCTGCAGGAGGGGATTTGCACAGCAAAACTGTAGAAGAGGCGTATAACCTTTTGGAGGAAATGTCAGCCAATAGCTATCAATGGTCTACTAAGAGGCTATCAATGCATCAAGCAAGTGGAGTCCATGAATAAGATATCTTCACCATAATGTCTACACAATTGGAAGTGCTCAATGAGAAGATAGACAACCTAAATACTCCAGTTGTGAGACATCAAAGTAGATCATGTGAATTTTGTGGTGAAGAACATGCAAGCACAGAATGTCAAGTAGGTAACCCTTATACTCATTATAATGATTATGCTAATTTTGTTGGGATTCCTAGCAGGTCACAAAATGATTATTACTCCAACATGTACAATTCGGGATGGCACAACCATCAAACTTTTTCATACAGTAACCCAAATGAGATGAGACCGCAACCAACATTTATGCAAACAGAAGAGGTGAAACCTAACTTGGAGGACATGATCAATGAGCTAGCCGTCACCACCCAAAACTTTACAGAGGGGATTAAAGCAAAATTTCATAATCAAGAAGCGAGCTTTCAGAGACAAGAAGCTTTAATCCGAAAATTAGAGGTGCAGATGAGTCAACTCATTAGTATGATCTCAAAGAATCAGGAGGGTCTTTTGCCTAGTGATATAGAAAAAAGTCTTGAAGATACCATAGAGGCAATAACCCCAACATGTGGCAAGCAAGTAGGAGAAGTTGATGTGGACAAGGAGAGTCTCAAAGATAATGATAAAGATGTCAGCATACAACTTGAGGAGGCACTTAGGAGCAAGCTTGTTCCAGAAAATCCTATGTCCTTTATGCCTCCAGCTTCATCTCCCCAAAGATTCCAGCAACGCGTAAAAAATAAGCAGTTTTTAGAATTCCTTGATATATCTTTAAAACTGCACATTAACATTCCTTTTGCAGATGCTCCAGTTCACATATCTAGTTGTGCAAAACTTTTGAAAGAGAAATTGGAGAACAAAAGAAAGCTAGAAGTATATGAGACAGTTGTGCTTATTGAAGAATGCTCAACAATCAAACGACACAAGCTGTCTCCTAAACTATTGGAGTTTCATCCTTCTTGAGCAACATGTGGAGGATAGTTTGGCTGAAAACTATAAAGCAAGCGCTTCTTGGGAGGCAACCCAAGCATTTTTGTTCATCTTTTCATTGAAAGTTTTGTCACCACCATCTCCTCAAAGCTCTATGTGGATCTAACCTACAATCAAGGGAGTTTTCTCATTCCTAATTCTTCTTTATTATTGCTTTCTTTTTTTTTTGCATTGAGGACAATGCTTCATTCAAGTTTGGGGGTAGGGAAAGAACCTTTGTGCTAAATTTGATTGAAATTTTTTTTATGTCATGATTACATCCCATGTTGTGAATTCTTGGTGATTCTTTGGAAGATATAGATTTTATTCAAACCTACAATTGTGGTGTGAATTAAGTGTGATTTTGATTATGTTGATCCACCTATTAAGCACTAAAAGTCCTTCATTTTTGAAATTGTGTGTATCTCTAGAGAACATTCATGTGAAGTATGTGATTTTCTTAGATCTCACCTGAATCTTAGAATTTGTTTGATTTTCTCTTGAGGCGAAATCCTAAGCTGCATCTAATTGAGAAAATGATTTAGGCCATTCTTTGGATCGTTTGAGCCTTTCAAGCCAACCTTATTTATTTATCACCAGTCACCCCGCTGAGCCTTGATTCATATCCATTTTTTTTATTTAACACCCAAATATATATACCCTTGAGCCTTTGACAAATTATCTTTTCATCCTACACCCTTGAACATATTGATTTTTAGGATATAAGTCTATATGAGTGAAGAGAAGTCAAGGGGAAGGATGTTATATGGGAAGAATGTTGATTGCAATGATTATGTAGCATAATATGTTGCTTTTGTGAATGAAAAAAAAAAAGCAACATCTGTCCAAGAATGGAATTCTCTTATTGCTTATTGTCAAATTCAAGCAACTAAAGGTTCAAAAATTGACTTTTGCATAATAGTTGGATGTCATCAACAAGATAAGATTATAATGGTTATATTTCTAGTCCTACTACTTACTTTATGATTGCAAGCATGATTGTGACTTTTGTAAGTGTCAAAATCCAAGTGAAATCAAGTATTTTTGGAAAAAAAAATAAATGAGAGAAGTGGTGATAGAAAGATCATTTGCGAAAAAAAAAGAGAAAGCAAAGAAAGGAAGTGACAAAAGCTCAAATTAGATCTTAGAAAGCAATGTGTTCATGGGTGAATTTAGCCTAAATGACTTTCATCTTACCCCTAGCCCAGCCTTACATTACAAGCTTATAAAAGTCCTATTGATTTTTGATTAGATGATTGGCTTACATTAGTGGAGAGAGGAATGAAAAGCAAACATATAAGGTTTGGTTAAAGATTTTAAAAGATTGTATATTAATGTGAATCTATTTGGAGTGCATATAGTTGAAAAGATAAGGACTCACACACACACATGCGGTCAACATAGTTAAGAATCTATCTTATCTTATGAAACAATTGTGGTGTTTGGATGAAAGCTATATTTTTCTTTGAATTGTTAAGTTGAGCAATTATGGGAGAATATCATGAAAGGGGTTTTATCTAAAACATATATTGTTTATTGCTTTTGCTAGAGGACTAGCAAAATGTTAAGTTTGGGGGTTTTGATAACTCTATTTTTATAGAGTTATTTTACCTATTTTTTAGGCAATAAATAATACAATGCTTATGAGAAAATATTTGAACTCCTATTATTTATTTGAATTTGTCTTGTTTTTGTAGCATAAGGAGGCAAGGAGAAAAGGAATAAACATGGAGAACCTGATGCTTATTGTGTGGCAAAATTATAATATCAAGATCAAGAGAGTCAAGATGGGCTTGGGCTTTGGATAATTGTTATTAGATTTTCTATTGTTATTGGATTTTCTATTTAAATAGAAAACCCAGTCATGTTAGGAATTCAAGTCTCAATTAATTTAGGAGTTCAAAACCCAATTGTTTTAGGTCTCTAAAATCTAATTCTACTAGGATAGGAGGTAGGTCTAAACCTAAACCTTATTTAAGAGAAGAGAAGAGGCAAAAGAAAGAAAAGGAGGAAATTGAGCACAACTCAAGAAAGAAGCTAAGAATTCAAGGTTTTCTTGAAGAGAAGACAAAAAGGGTGACAGACTTCTTGTTCTTGGATTCAAGATGCCTTCTTTATTTCTTATTACCATTCTTCCTCATTATTTCTTTATGTTTTAGTTTATTTTTGTTAGAGCTACGATGTAACCTAATTATGATGGTATGAATCTTATGATTATTATGTTTTGCAAGATATTTTATTTATGTGAAGTTACATATTACGGAGTTTAATGCTTTTAGGTGATTAGCTACCACTTAGATGACTTGATTTGCATGTTAAAGACCGATAGGAAATAGCATGCAGTTGCTTCTTGTAATATGTAACCATAAATTAAATATGGATAAACATATACCATATTGTTTGTGTGGCTTTTGGTGTAAACTGGGAATATTCATAGATCCTAATGCATTTGGTTTGTTTCAATTCACATATAGAGATATAGTGAATTAATGAACTAAATAGGTTTACTATACCTAGACATAGGATAGTAAATAAATTAGGAAATTCTGCCATCACATAGATATTATCTCTCTTGCAAACATAAATAATCAATATTAATACCTAGTAATTATGGTGAAGTCATATGCTCTAACATATTTCTTTTATTAAGTTTTCTTAGACTTAGTTAGTTAATCTATCATCCATCAATTTGGTTTACTAGATAAATTCTAGGAGTTATTCACCGTTAGTAATTAGTTGGTCTAGTAATCACCAATCTCTGTGGGACGATATCTTTCTTATCATTATATTACTTGTTCGACATGTTCACTTGCATTTAGATTTCACCGAACAGCATGCCTAAGTGCTAGGCCAAAATCTCGACCTTCAATGAAGTGTGTGTCTCAAAGGCTTTTATGTCATGACAAACAAATAGCCAAGTCATTGAATGGAGTTTTACTATGGCAACTAAGGAACCATGGAATGTGTATAACTGAAATGGGGAGTTAAGCTCAAATATAATTGTTTCATGTAATTTCAAGAACTTAGGGTTTTATAAAGTAGTATTATGTAGGACATTATAATATATTGGATTGTGTAATTTCATAAGTGTTATATTATATAGCTACGCATTTTCTAACATTGAGTGCACTCTACATTAAAATTGTGAGGATTTTTCTTGCAAAAGACAATCAAACCAATAGTCATGCCAGCAAACACAATTTGTTTTTGATAAGAGAAAGAAAATGATATGAGAAATTATATCATTTCGATTTGAATTTGAATGCCTTTATGGTCTTTTACACCATTTACTCACCAAAAATTGCTTCTCAAACCAATGCACCCATTGATATATTTTCTTTGCCCATCCCTTTTTTGCTATCAATGATTTACTTCCATGACAATAATTATGAAACAAACTTTGTGTTACCAACTAGAGTCACTAAACCTACCAATAGAAATTTTAGATGCAAGTTTATGTATCATTAATTTTGTAGGCATAGACTCTTTATTTTCCCTCTCATTATTGTGAGTGATTGCTCCTTAGTATTATGAACACTGGATGATCCAAAATCTTATACATCTATGTTTTTACCGTTCGATTCTTCTTTCCTAGTTACTCACTTATGGTGTTTTGTTTGGCATTTATTGCTTTGCTGTATGATTCATCAAACTTTTGGTAAGGGATTCCAAGTAAAATAAATTATGTATGTAATTGATGAAGTTTTGTAAAAAGAAAAGTGGCAACCGCCCAGATTGATCAGATTGAGCTAGGGATGTTTTTAGTTTCCATTTCTTGTTGACACGGTTGGCCTGCTGTCAGTCAGTACAAATGGAAGTTCTGATCAACGTGGAACTTTTTATGAGCACGAGATACGCACATCACTCTCATACTTTGAGGCTTGAACAAGAGAACATACTCCGTCTTTTTCCCTTGGAGCATGCGCGAGAAAGCATATCATTGGAAATTAGGAGGGTAGAAAGCGCTTGCAAGGTTGGTGTGCACAATGTTTAACTAAGAAACAAGGGGAATCATCGAGACTCCCTTCAAATTGGTTGTTTGTAGGGAACATTTGTGTTTGTAAAGAAGGAGATATTTGTTGGTGTGGTGGATTCTTAGAGATAAAATTACATGGGATATTTCGCCAATGATATTATATGGGATATTTTACGGTATCATATTATAGAAAAATCGTTCATATGAAATTTATAATAAGTTAAATATTTAATACTTGCCTATGTAACTACCTTGATATGAAGTTATAATACATCTAAATCATAGGCTATCAAAGTACTTTGTTCAATTCAATCATAAATTTTCATGTTCTATTACAAAATTTATTTCCCTTATAGACTTAGGGTACATTTCAATGACTATGTGACAGGCAACTTGTTATGGTTTTAGATTCTAATGGGTTTAGACTTATGGAAGATGAAGTTGATGATGGTATTAAAATGAAATTGATTTCGCCTAATCTTTAGATCTAATCTTTTAACACAGGAACTTAACTACCAGTTGTTAATTTTCCAGCATTAGCACGTGAAATAGGCCTTCAACCAGTAGTATGTACAAATGAGATTTAGCCTGGTGTTTTCTACCAAAGCAAGAAACGCATTTCTAATCACTTTAAGCTCACAGTTCCAGTGGTTTGTTAAGCAGAAAAATCCAAAGCAGCATCCCTGTTACCATTTTCACTTCATTGTCAGTCGTCGCCAATGGAAGGTTGTGGATTAGAAGGCTTCTTCACCTCTGTTGGAATGATTTGATTAGGCTAGACAACAGAGTATTCCTCTTATTCGTAGAGCCATGTGGTTTAGTCTAACAGGAACATTCAATATCTATCAACATTGAAGAGACCGACACAAACTTCAAGACAAATTATACTGTAGATGAAAGCAGAGTTGGAAAAACGCTATGAGAAGTGGCGTGGTCTTCACAAACTCGACCCCACCATGCCAAACCTCCGCGAGAATGTTCTGTTTCCTGCTTACCAAATGCCATTAAAAGGAGAAATCTCGCGAGAATAGGATCCTATTCATCTGTAATAATTTGAAAAAAAAAATCAATAATGATCTTTTTGGCAAATTTTTGTAACAGGTATAAATCAGTAATGTAGCAGGCCATAAGCCAAGAGAACAAGTTATGTCGTTATGTCTTTAATTACTTGCAGCCATTGTGAAGTGCCCCATACTTTTTTACCAAATGCTACCTCCCACGGTTCATTGTGAACCGTTTAATAGGAAAGAGATTATTAAATTCCATCATTTGATTTATATGCCACCAGCCCTGGACTTGCATCTCTTTCTAATCCTTCAAGCAATATCGAGTCTAAAAAGCATACTTAGCTGATGCTTATTTGCACCCAATTTTCCATTCATTCACGGAAGAAGAGGAGTCAACTAAAGTCAGGGTAGACAAACATCAAACTAACACGGTCAGCCACTCTGCAAGTGAACGCAGCTCCCCGTCGCCATCACAATACGTCCATCATCCTTCGTACCAAGTTCATTTACTGTTTCTTGAAATTATTGCTTGATGTTGCTTCGAAATTGAGGATTTCGAGAAAACCATAATTTGTCATTCAATATAGATTAACAATATAGAAAAATATAAAACTAACATGTGAAAAATTAAACTAAAAAGCCTACGTACCAAGTTCTCAGCTTAAGTATACGTGCAGTGAAAAAAAAAACAGGAAATGTAACAAGCTACATATAAGCATATCCATACGAAGGCATATTAGTGATTGCATTACTTGAACACTCAGCATTACTTTTAACAGTTAGCGTGTATGAAAAAATCAACAGGAAGATAAGCAATCCATAGCAGCGTTACTTCAAATCAGTTAACTTGGTTTTGCTCAAATCAATGTTAAGATTCACTAGTCATACACTTGGTTATGGCAATCCAAGTGGGGGAAAATTTCCAAGATCTTTATGGGAAGAGATTTTATAAACAAAGTTTGCTCGGTAGACTTGGATACTCATATTGAATAGGCCCTTGATTACAACAATCCAAGCGGAAAGAAATTTCAAGATATTTTCCAGGAAAGCTCCAAAGTCCGCTTGTTAGACTTGCACAATGACTCGTGACTAAGAGTCTTCTACCAATGACTAGGCAAGTGGGTGGTGTTCGGCGAATTTTAAATGTAAGTGAACATGTCGAACAAGTAATATAATGATAAGAAAAGTATCGTCCCACAGATATTGGTGATTACTATGCCAACTAATTATTAACGGTGAACAACTCCTAGAATTTATCTAACAAATCCAAATTGATAGAGAATAAACTAATCAACTAAATTTAATAAAACTAAATACACAAAATATGTTAGAGTGTCCGATTTCACCATAACTATGAGGTACTAATATAGATTATGTATGCTTGCAAGAGGAATAATATCTATGTGATGACAGAACTTCCTAATTTATTTACTATCCTATGTCTAGGTATAGCAAACCTACTTAGTTCATTAATTCACTATATTTCTATATGTGAATTGAAACAAACCAAATGCATTAGGATCTATGAACATTCTCAATTTACAATAAATCTTTCGATTATCTTATCACCAAAAGTCACAAACAACATGGTATATGTCTATCCACATTTAATTCATGGTTATATATTATAAAAAGTAATTGCATATTATTACCTCTCAGTCTCAAACATGTACATCAAATCATTCAAGTGGTGGCCAATCACTTAAAAGCATTAAGCATAAATATATATAACTCACATAAATAAAATATCTTGTAAAATATAATAATCATAAGATTCATACCATCATAATTAGGTTACAGCATAGCTCTAACAAAAATAAACTAAAGCATAAAGAAATAATGAGGAAGAATAATAATAGGGAATAAAGAAGGCATCTTGAATCCAAGAACAAGAAGTCTGTCACCCTTTTTGCCTTCTCTTTAAGAAAACCTTGAATTCTTAGCCTCTCTCTTGAGTTGTGCTCAATTTCCTCCTCTTCTTTCTTTTGCCTCTTCTCTTCTCTTAAATAGGGTTTAGGTTTAGACCTATTCTTATCCTAGTAGAATTGGGTCTTAGAGATCTAAAACAATTGGGTTTTGAACTCTTAATTTAATTAGGTTTTGAACTCCTAATTTAATTAGGCTTTGAACTCCTAATATGATTAGGTTTTCTAATTATTTAGAAAACCCAATAACAATAAAATCTAATAACAATCATTCAAAGCCCAAGCCCATCTTGACTCTCTTGATCTTCATATTACGATTTTGCCACACAATAAGCATCAGGCTCTTCATGTTCATCCTTTTTCTCCTTGCCTCCTTGTGCTACATAAACAAGATAAATTTAGGTAAATAAAGAGGAGTTCAAATATTTTCTCACAATTATTAAAGTTATTTATTGCCTAAAATAGATAAAATAACTCTATAAAAATAGAGTTATCAGGTGGGAGGAAATTTTGCAGTTTTATCGGATTCCAAAACTTTCGTATTGATTGGATCTTCGGCAGTTAGCCTTGACTCTTAGTGCGAGGCCTCTCAGCAAGTCCGCTGGTTAGAGTTGGGACTATCATGCAGCTAAAGACTAATAGTCATCCAAACAGAAATTTTGCAAGATGACTTAGTCTGCACCTTTTGCGCTAAACATCCAACAAGAAGTCCGCTTGTATGAGCAATTGTTGCACTGACAGGTTTCCAATGCAGACTTGTAAATCTTTGATTCAATGAAGACTTTTCCCGCAACTCTAGTGTTTTTGTGTTTGAGAAAATCAAACAAGGGAAATTCGCGAAACGTTTTCAAAGGAAAGCTTACAAAGACAAAGTCCACTTGCTAGACTTGGAACAATGAATCATGATTGAGAGTTTTTTTTGTTAAAGTAGGGAGATATATCCTAAAATCTATAGGCAAGTAGAGGTATATCACTATTCAATATAAGGACAAATTTGTGTATCTCTATTTCTGATATGAGATAGGCTTCTCAATACACCCCCTTTACACTGTAGAAGAAACATTACAGATCGACCTATATCATTGTTCTACGATCTCATTCATCTACTGTGGCTGAATATCGAGTCATGACACGAAATTGACCATCTACAAGTTCCATGCTTGGGACCTGTATCATTGTTCTATGATAATGAATCTACAATATAGATAGCTGCCAATCCTACAGTCCACAAGAAAACTAAACATATTAAGGTTGATTGCTATTTTATTCATGAAAAGTTTGCACGTGGAATCATCAGAACTTCTTACGTCTCCACTAACCTGCATTCTTGGAAGTGACGTGAAAATCTATGAGCAAGGAAAATCCTCACAGCAGGCAAGCAGAGACTGGTTCGTCTCACGTTGACGTGTGAAAGAGAATATAAAGGGGCCCACGTATCTGCATCAGTCTGCAAGTTTATCTCCACGAATCTGCACAAACACCATTTGGAGGATGAATCCGTCGGCCACGACATGTGAAAAGGAGATGAAGGACCCACGTTCTACATGTTGACCTCCTCAGCTTAGCTTCTGCAAGTTTTATCTTTTCCCAACCGTTATGTGTCTTGTCCAACTTTAATTACGTTGCAAATGGAAGCGAGTTGCATGGCTCCTTTGTGTATAAGTAGAGGGCGTGTAGGATGCCAGTAGTGTGGAAAAGTCATTCAATCCCGTCCAAGCCATGCTGTGTCTTCTGTGAATCATTGCAGGGCCGTTAGGCCCCGCGTTTATGAAAGTTTTCCATGCTCCTCCTTTTACTTGCTTTGAATTCAACGTGTTTCTTTATAATTTTTATCTATGTTTTCTGAATATCATCTGCACTCATTTTTGTCTATAAATTCTATGTTCTTTCTCTCATCTTCTTATTATAGTTTTGATGTTTTGGTTTTATCCCTTTTATTTATAAACTCTTCAAGAACCCTTTAAGCTTTCTTTGTTCTGTCATTTGGTTCATCACTTCATATCTCTCAGGCTTGAAACAGAAGGTTGCAAGTTATCATGTTCAATAAACACACCAAACTCTGATTTTCAATTGCGTGCACTGGCTGAGTCTCAAAACAAGTTGATTTGGTCCTTCCAAAACTATGCATCTGGCTGAGTTCAATCACGTTGATTTGGTCCTTGATCATGTTACTGGCGCAGGCTGCATCCAACCTAGCACTTCGGGTCGTAGTAAGTTGTTATCGAAGCCAGAAATGGCTTTGCCAAGGAAATCAATTTTTTGCCTACCATTAACTTTGAAAGATGATAAGGACACGGTGATTCGCCACCAGTTGGCAATTGTTAACCAAAGAAATGATTGAACGTTCTGGTTCTCCCCTCCCCACACCTAACTTCAATTCTCTTGTTCGTATTAGAGAAGGGGAATAAAGGACATGTCAGAAGTAGGAATATCTTTCTCACGTTCACAAAAACATTGCGACTCTCACCTTAATATCAGATACTAGTCGCACTGTCTTGTACTCTGTTTTTTCTCGTCTTTCCAAGGTAATACTACTCATCCTTTTTAAACTTCTCATGCATGGCCATAAAATCAAACCCTTCAGTGAATTGCACAGATGAATGCTGAGACTGCAAGATATTAACAAGATAAGAAATGAAATTTAGACAGTTAACAAGATGCCATCTATGCAAATGGTCCGAGAAAGCATCAAAAGGTGGCCCACCATCCAGTCTCCAGACTTGTGAACTGGGAGTTAAGGTTGAACGAATTACCTACGTAATTCTCATAAAAAATTAATCTTTTGGAATCTGATGGAGCTGCAAATTTTCTCCCATCAACTTGCGTTGTCGTTACTAGAAGACTTAGATTCAATGTTCCAGTCTAGCAAGCGGACTTTGTATTTATAAGCTTTCTTGGAAAACATCTTGGAAATTTCCTCCCCCCCTGGATTGTCGTAACTAGTGGTCTTTTATTCAGCATTCACTATCCAAGTCTACCGTGCGGACTTTGTTTATGAAACCTATGTCTGGAAACATCTTGGAAATCTTCTGCTATTTTGGATTACCCTAACCAAGTGTATGATTAATGAATCTTAACATTGAAGTGAGCATAAGCAAGTTAACGGATTTGAAGCAAATCCAGTAACGATTCCTTTGCTTGTTCTTGATTTTCTCGAGCACACTAACGCTAGATTTACGGGAAACATGTCTTCATTCGATCAAACATTTACAAGTGTATGTTGGAAACTAGTTACAGCAACAATTCTTCTGACAAGCGGATTCACTGTTGGATGTCCAGAGCAGCAGAGGGTGCAGACAAAAGTCGTCTTGCAAATTTTCTGTTCTGTTTGGATGACTACTAGTATTGGCTGCAGGAGAGAGTCCAACTCTAACCATCGGACTTGCTGCAAACCCTTGCACTAAGAGTCAAGGAGAGATGCTCAAGAATCTAATCGATACCATATTTTTGAAATCCGATGCAAGCGCAAATTTCCTCCCACCCACTTGCGTTGTCGTTACTAGAAGACTCTTAGTCACGAGTCATTGCACCCAGTTGCAGAAAATTTCCAAGATGTTTCCAGACAGAGCTTTCAGAAACAAAGTCCGCTCGGTAGACTTGGATAATGCACGCTGAATAGGCCTGCTGATTATGAAAATCCAAGTGGGAGGAAATTTCCAAGATGTTTTCCAGAAAAGTTACAAAGACAAAGTCAGCTTGATAGACTGGGAATAATGAATCAACAATCTACTTAAAGGCGTCGGGGCTGTGAACACACGACAATCAACATTACCATTTCCCTCATCAATCATACACTTAATCATGGCATCCTTGGTTTCTATTTCGATTGCAATGGTAGCATGGGTTACTCGTATCTTGTTCTTTGGGACATATTCTGGTACTGAAGTTCAATTTGTGGTGGCATCTGAATCATCGGCTCTTGAATTAGAAGCAAGGGCTTTGCTGAAGACTGGATGGTGGAACAGAAGCGATATATCAAGTTGTTATCATTCTTTTTTCTTCTCTTTTGTCTTTTTCTCTCTTGCTTCTCACTTGCACTCTCTTTTTCCTTTCTTTTTGCTCGCAACAATTGCTTCTTTCTTTGTTTCTTTGTTTCTTTGTTTTGTTCCTTTGCTGCTTTTCTTCCATTTTCTTCTATTTTGAGTTTGCTATATAAAACAACAAAATATACATAAATATAAATGAATACAAATATAATTATAAAAATACTAATCATATATTACTTAAAATAAACAAAATAACTCTATGTAAAATAAGTTATCAAATTTTTTAACTAATCATATATTATATTACTATTTACATAATCATAATTAAGTTTGTGTACCCATTTTTGTTATGTATTGCATTAATATTACCTGATCTACATGTGATAAAAATAGTTTTGTATAATTAGAATTTGAGCATGTGGTTAAGCAAGACAACCAAAACAAGCTCTAAAATCAAATAATTATTAAGACCACATGTTCCATCCTATTATTCTAAAAGGTATAAATGTCTTTCTCAATATTTGCACTAGTAGGTGCTACCTTGCCTTGTATTATTGTGCTAGACTCAAGCTAGGTTCTAGATAGGCACTTTTCTTAGAAAATTTGGCATCGGTAAACTTTGGCCAACGTATTTGCATTAAAAAATATATCAAGAAGGAAAGAAAGGTTTATATTTTTAATAATTTTATTTACATTTTTTTAAAGTAGAGTTTGCATATAATATGAAGGTTACTAAAAAGTGCAATTTTTATATCTTTGGAGTGGTGGCATTTGAAATATTAATGGAAAGACATCCAACAGAAATTTTAACTTTATTATCATCATCCTCTTCCCTAAACAGTGGCTTACTTCAAACATTTGCATGCCTATGTACTGAGCCAAAGTCTCAACCTTGAGATCTTGTCCTGGAGATTTTCATGCCATGACAAACCAATAGCCAAGTCAATGTGCGGAGTTTTGCTATGGCAACTAGGAAACCATGAAATGTGTGTAGTTGAATTGGGAAGTGAACCTCAAGAATAATTGTTTATTGCTAGCTTCTTTTTCATGAAATTCCAAGAATCTATAATTTTATGAAGCAATGTTATGTATGAAATTTACCATCGACTGCGTAATTTCATAAGCAATATTCATTTTCTTGTTATGCTACTGATAACTCTATTTTTATAGAGTTATTTTACCTATTTTAGGCAATAAATAACTTTAATAATTGTGAGAAAATATTTGAACTCCTCTTTATTTACCTAAATTTATCTTATTTATGTAGAACAAGAAGCCAAAGAGAAAAGAGATGAACATGGAGAGCCTGATGCTTATTGTATGGTAAAATCATAATATCAAGATCAAGAGAGTCAAGATGAGCTTGGGCTTTGAATGATTGTTATTAGATTTTATTGTTATTGGGTTTTCTAAATAATTAGAAAACCTAATCATATTAGGAGTTCAAAGCCTAATTAAATTAGGAGTTCAAAACCTAATTAAATTAAGAGTTCAAAACCCAATTGTTTTAGATCTTTAGGACCCAATTCTACTATGATAAAAGTATGTCTAAACCTAAACCCTATTTAAGAGAAGAGAAGAGGCAAAAGAAAGGGGAGGAGGAAATTGAGCACAACTCAAGAAAGAGGCCAAGAATTCAAGGTCTTTTTGAAGAGAAGACAAAAAGGGTAACAAACTTCTTGTTCTTGGATTCAAGATGCCTTCTTTATTTCTTATTACCATTCTTCCTCATTATTTCTTTATGTTTTAGTTTATCTTTGTTAGAGCTACGATATAACCTAATTATGATGGTATGAATTTTATGATTATTATTTTTTGCAAGATATTTTATTTATGTAAAGTTACATATTACGGAGTTTAATGCTTTTAGGTGATTAGTTACCACTTAGATGACTTGATTTGCATGTTAGAAACCGACAGGAAATAGCATGCAGTTGCTTCTTGTAATATGCAACCATAGATTAAATATGGATAGACATATACCATATTGTTTGTGTGGCTTTCGGTGCAAACTGAGAATGTTCATAAATCCTAATGCATTTGGTTTGTTTCAATTCACATATAGAGATATAGTGAATTAATAAACTAAGTAGGTTTGCTATACCTAAACATAGGATAGTAAATAAATTAGGAAGTTCTGCCATCACATAGATATTGTCTTTCTTGTAAGCATAAATAATCAATATTAATACCTAGTAATTATGATAAATTGGATGCTCTAACATATTTCTTGCATTTAATTTTCTTAGACTTAATTAGTTAATCTATCATCTATTAATTTGGTTTGCTAGATAAATTTTAGGATTAATTCATCATTAGTACTTAATTAGTTTAATATTCACCAATCTTCGTGGGACGATACTTTTCTTATCATTATATTACTTGTTCGACATGTTCACTTGCATATAAATTTCACCGAACAGCTACACACGTACACTTTCTAGCATTGAGTATATCTACGTTATGATTGTGAGGATTTTAATTGCAAAGGAAAACCAAATTACTACTCAAGCCAGCTACACGGTTGCTCTTTGATAAGACAGCCAATAAAAGGTTGTCGATTAGAAGGTTATACAGCGGATGAAAGCGGAGTTGGAAGAACACTGAGAAGTTTCGTGGTCTTCACAAACTCAATCCCACGACCAAACACCAATAAGAGGAGAAAGCGAGCGAGAATCGCATCCTGTTCATCCGGAAAATCGCCATAAGGCTACAGGGTCAATTTTCGTTGTTCCTTACCACGATGAGGAACAGAATAAATGGAAAGTAGAAAGAACGAGGTAATTTCCTGTGACCAGTTGGGTTCCATTCATGCATCCAATATTGCCATGATGAACAAGAAAAGTTAACCAAGGCCATGGACAAGAAAAGTTGCTTTGGCGGGGCAGCTGCGTGCACTGGCTGAGTCTCGATACAAGTTGATTTGGTCCTTTCAAAACTATGGCTGAGTTCAATCACGTTGATTTGGTCCTTCAGGTCGTAATATGTTGGTATCAAAGCCAGAAATGACTTTGCCAAGGAAATCAGTTTTTTTGCCTACCATTAAACTTTGAAAGACGAGAGTGTAAGAACACGGTGATTCCCCACCAGTTGGCAATTGTTAACCAAAGAAATGATTGAATATTTTGGTTCTTCCCGCTATCAAGACTTCTTTGGAGAACTTACCGAGTTGCAGCAATGTTCCTCTTTCAATGAATATTAGACAAACTTCTCTCGTTTGCTCCTACGTGCTGGAATGCCCTTGACAGGACAACAGGTGGGTATTTCATTTCTAGACTTAAAGGGTAGCGGACAAGCTGATATTCAAGCATGTAAACCAAATTCAATATGCGCAGCCATTGGTCTCCCAAAACTATGCTAGGCTTAGGTTCTGACCGGAAGACCAGGCAATTAAGAATGAATCAAGAGGCCCAGCGGCCGGATTATTACGACTGAGACGACTGCAATGGGAACCCGAGCCTTCAATACTGAAAAGTTCCAAAGTTGTTCTTCAGTACGATTATTACCTCCAAATATCCAAACTAAACTAGTAGATTGGAAGACTTGGGTCCTCTTTGCCTCCTGGCCGTGCTAGTAAGCTATGGCTACGAGGACCTGGAATCATGGAAGGTAATAAGTTTAATCAGTGTCCCGATTTCTGTGGCCCTAAGATTGTACACCACAACTTGGGAGTGCTAATTAATTTGAAACTTTTAAGAGATTCAAAACAGAACAGGTTGATGAAACAGAGGACAGGTCTGCTTTGAGTTTCTGCACAGATCTATGGAGACACAGTTTCTGCACAAAAAGTTCACGAACAGCTCAACAGATTGTTTTGTTCTACAATATATTTAAAATAGAGACTAGTCTTGTTACAACACGTTAACAAGAACATAACTAAATCTGGAAATCACAAAGTGAGGTGCATCAGAACAAAGCATCACGGCAACTTCCCATAACCCTTTGACACTTCAAGTTCCATACTTTGGCAGAGTTGGAATGGTCCACTGGTTAGCTTCTGTCAGACTAAGTTCTGCCCTTAAGGTTTCCACACTTTCGGTGGCTTGTATCAGCAAGTAGAGTGCCCCCTAAAAAGATCTCAGCTAGCTTTGCTTTCTTAATCCATCACACTTTAACACTAATCACTTATTCTCTGGTTGTTGGATCTGTGTTGCACTTATTTGCACACTTTTGTCATGTTGGATGTCATTTGGATCGACAGTGTCCGTATTTCAACTTATTTTGCCCAGACTAAGCAGATATATGAAATTAGATTAGACCAACATCCCTGTCATATAGATGATGAAGTTATCTTTCACTCACCCCTATGGGTATTTTAAATATGAATTTTGGCCTATGAATTTGTTTTCTGCCTACCAGTGTTTACTAAGGGATGGAAGTTGAGGTCATGGGTTCGCCAGCATGAAGGCTAGGGCAATATTTTGCCCATCGCCAATAAATAAATAAATAAAAAGCTTCTGGTAGAATTTTTCTTTTCTGCCAGTGGGATGTTCCTGGTAGGTTGGTACTTGATATCTCCTGCATGCATGCTTTCTTGATTAGAAGTCTCGCTATCCAGTAAACTTCTTGGGAGGATGACATGTCAACAAGTAATAAAGATGGTGGCTTCATGCTGGAGACATTGTTTATTTTGACTTAGGTGCATATATTCATGTATCCATTGCTTGAAGGAACTCATTAAATACAAGGGCTTTCAGGTAAAAAGTTTAGATTCAAAAAGCCATCAAATTTTCAGGACCTACTGCTCTACATAATAGGAAGCTCTCCGATCTTTGTATCACACATCATGTTGAGTTACAAAACGAATTTTTTTTATATGCTTCCTTGCCCGTTGAGGTTTCCCTTGTTAAACATTGTTGGTGGAAGTAGTTTCTTGCTTGAAGCAGCAGCTCAATAAGCTCACAGTAATATATTGTTCTTGCCACTAGTTGAGCACTCGAACCTTTTTAAGAAGTTTATGCATGAGTTTCTGTGAACAATTGTGTTCTTATATTCTGCAGATTACTCCTGCTGACTTAGAAGCTGTATGGATCTCTCATCAGGAGATACTTGATGTTGGAATTACAGCTTAAGAATGTAGCATATGAGCACTTGAATGTATTCTACAGAACATTTGAACATACTGTTTAATGAAAATGAATCAGAAGCATTTTACGATTTTCTAGAGAAATTGACCCTTAATAGGATAAGAGTACAGTTTTGAAAGGAAGTATAATGCCTTTGGCGTTGTGAAGCATTTTTAGTGCTTCAAATTTTGGTAATAATTGGTTGTGACCTCCATTTATCATCCCCTTTTTTTCAATCCAGTGCCCCGGATGAAGAATCTGGGCAGATACCAGTGGCATTGGTGGTGAGAAAGAATGGAAGCAGGCTTTCCCCAGAAGCTATTATGGATTATGTCTCCGGACAGGTACTTTAGTTTTGAGCTTAGTTACACTATGAAATATTTGTAGCTTTAGTACAGGACTTATCGTGACCCATGCCAAGGACCAGCTTCTGGGTACTGCCTTTGTTGACAGTGGCCAGATAATAACTTCAGAAACATCTCCCCTTTTGGCAGGTTGCACCATACAGAAAAGTTAGAAAGGTTATCTTTACAAACTCCATACCTAGGTCTTCAGCAGGAAAAATCCTTCGAAGAGAACTCGGGAGCCTTATGTCCTTTAGACTTTGAGGCCTCTTTCAGGCCATACTATTAAACAACACAGTTTATCTCAAAGGTAAAGTCACGGAATTTGTAGGCCCCAATCTTAAATTTTGCTAATTCTAATTGCCAGAACAAATCCATGGCTAGTCAGAGCACAGAATGCGTAATCAATGGCCTTTGATATTATGCTATTTGCTTTGATTGACTGTAAGTTGCTGGTGCCTTCTGTAGATAACAGAAAGTAGTAATAACTGCTAATCGTTAATCGTGCTGAAGAAGGTGCAGCAGAACCGTGGAGTTTATTAGAGAGGCATGCAATGGGAAGAGGGATTACTGCTTTGTGTGCTTACATTACCTTTGATTTCGCCTTTCTGTACAGAAGTAACTCCCATGTAAACGACACCATTTAATTTGGAAGTATATATTCTTTGTTTTTCTGTCCGTTTTCTTCTTCTTGTTTCAGTAATAAAACTTGAGACGGAGGATTTAATGTACTACCATCACCAAAAAAATTAAAATTTAAGAAAATTAAAGTTCTCTGATGTTTTTTGGTCAGTAAATAAGATTTAACTCCAACCAGCGGGACTTGCTGAGAAGCGTTGCACTGAGTCAAGGCTAATTGCTGAAGAATCTAATCAATACAAGAGTGTTGAAATTCGATGGAACTGCAAATTTTCTCTCAACCACTTGCGTTGTCGTTACCAGAAGGCTCTTAGTCACTAGACATTGTTCCAAGTCTAGCAAGCTGACTTCGTCTTTGTAACTTTCCTGGAAAACATCTTAGAAATTTCTTACTGCTTGGATTGCCGCAATCAAGATATGAATCATAGAAAACAGGTGTGAAGATCATCAATAAGAATTGTTGCTGTAACTAGTTTCCGATACTCACTTGCAAATGTGTGATTCAATAAGACATGTTTCCCAAAACTCTAGTTTGTTACTCTGTTCTAGAAAATTAACAAGACGCGCAGCAATCCATAGCAGAGTTACTTAGAATCAGTTAACTTGCTTCTGATCACATTAATGTTAAGATTCATTAGTTATGGCAATCCAAGTGGCGGAAATTTCCAAGATATTTCCAGACAGGGCTTTCAGAAACAAAGTCCGCTCAGTAGACTTGGATAGGCCTACTGATTATGACAAACCAAGTGGGAGGAAATTTCCAAGATGTTTTCCAGGAAAGCCTACAGAGACAAAGTCAGCTTGCTAGACTTGGAACAATGAATCAACATTCTACTTAAAGCCTTCATAGCTCTGAGCATACGACAATCAACATTCTACCATTGCCCTCATCAATCATACACTTAATCATGGCATCCATGGTTTCCATTTCTATTGCGGTGGTAGCATGGGTTACTAGTATCTTGTTCTTTGGGACTTATTATGGTACCGAAGTTCAATTTGTGGCGGCATCTGAATCATCGGCTCTAGAATTAGAAGGAAGGGCTTTGCTAGAGACTGGATGGTGGAACGAGAACGATATCTCAAGTCGTTGCTCCTGGGATGGCATCACTTGCAATGACGGTGGAAGCATCATGAAGATCAAACTATCTGGGGGCGTCCCAAACGTCCGTGAGTTAGGACTTAACCTCTCTTCGTTTCTTAATTTAACCCATCTAGATCTGTCCAACAATGGATTTCAGGGGAGTATCCAACTTAGTATGGGTATTCAATCAAGACTTACTTATCTTGATTTGTCTTCCAATTCTTTCACGGGAGAGTTTCCATTGTCATTGACAACTCTCACCCAATTAGAGTGGTTGGACATTTCTTCTAATCAAATAAATGGTTCCATTCCTATTGAGATAGGAAATATGAAGAATTTGAGTTACTTGATTCTATATGGGAATAACTTTAGAGGTCAAATTCCACATTTGATAGGTGATTTAATAAATTTAAAATATTTGAGTATTTCCTCAAATCAAATCACTGGTTCCATTCTTTGGGAGGTAGGAAATATGAAAAATTTGTCGGAATTGCATTTAGACAACAACTCCATTAGTGGGAAAATACCTATTCATCTTTGTTCTATAGGTAGTTTATCAATCTTCAATCTCAGCTACAATAATATTATTGGCAAAATTCCTTGTGCTTTTGTCAATGTAAAACTTTCATTGTCACACAATTCTTTAAAGGGTCCAATCCCAAATGATTATTGCCAATATCATCACGTAATACATTAGTTGGCAATAAGGAATTAGAGAATTTAATAGATATTTGTTATTCTAGAAGAAGTGAGAAATCATATGTGACAAAAATAATAATTTGTGTTGCAATCACCATTTCCGGTCCATTGTTAGTTCTTGGTACCTTTCTCCTATCTCAATGCATGACTAGGCAAACCCAATTGGAGCCAAAAGAGACAAAAAATGGGAATTTGTTCTCCATATGGAACTATGATGGACATATTGCATATGAAGACATTGTTCATGCAACTGAAGATTTTGACATAAAGTATTGCATTGGAACGTGTGGTTATGGGAGTGTTTACAAGGCTGAGTTACCTACTGGAAAGGTTGTTGCATTGAAAAAGCTTCATCGACAGGAGTTTGAGAACCCAACATTTTATATGAGTTTCAAGAATGAGATAAAGGTGTTAACAGAGATTTGCCATCGAAATATTATAAAACTTCATGGTTATTGTTTGCATAAGAAATGCATGTTTTTGGTTTACGAGTACATGGAAAGAGGAAGCTTATTTTGTGTACTAAATGATAATAATGAAGCTGTAGAGTTAAGTTGGGGCAAGAGGCTGAATATCGTAAAAGGTGTTGCTCATGCCTTATCTTATATGCATCATGAATGCTTTCCACCAATAGTTCACTGAGATATATCAAGCAATAATATTTTATTGAACTCTAAACTAGAGGGTTTTGTTTCAGACTTTGGCATGGCTAAACTTCTTGATCCCGATTCTTTTAATCAAACATTAGTTACAAGCACTTATGGTTACATTGCTTCAGGTAAACTATTCTCTCTTACCCTTAACTTTCAAAAAAGTCCTATTATATTTTTCTTTATTTATGTTTTTAGTCTTGGCTATCTAAAAGGCAAAAGCTCCATTGCTAGATTTTCTTTTATTTATTTATTTTGGATTTAAGTATTTTTATACTTGTAAAATTACAATTGCACATAAAGTTAAAATGATAATTTTCTTTTCCTTTCGTTTGTAAGATAGTTATTAGGGAGATTAAGTAGAACAATTAAGCAATTCTATAATAAAAAAGTATTTAGATTTATGATGCCTAGCTATAAAATGCGCAACTTGGTTTAACGTTAGTCCTTGATCCTTTACAAAGGCTTTTAGCCTAGGTGAGCTCAATGTTATAGAGTACCAAATGGTGTCTAACACCAACGTCACTAATGCTAGTAGGCACCTTGTGTAAAGTAAACATGGATATTAAGGTTAGTATGATTGTAATGGGTGATAGAATGTAAGAATAAATGATGGTGGTGGGGAGGGTAGCAATCATGAAATTGGAAAGAATGTATATAATTGCAATGAGATGTTAAATCAAGCTACATCCATAAAGGCATTACAAAATTATAAGCTTTTATAATGTTTTGTAAATTTCTGAAAATTTTCAGAATTTAAAATAAATTTTGTCTTCATTTTTGTAAAAATTGTGAAAAGAACTTTATTTTGAGAAAAAATCCCTTTAATTTTTCAGCCACTTATATACTTTGTGTTATAATTAGAATCACAATTAATTTTGTGCAATTTATTTTTGGTATATATCACATTAATATCCCCTTTATCCATATGTGATCAAATTAGTTTTATATAATTTATATTGGAGAGATACATTAGTAATACATAACCAAAAAGCTTTTTATATTAAATGATAATGCAAAACACTCTTGTTTTTTTTTCCCCCTAATATTCATGCTTGTGGGTGCTTCCTTACCTTTTATCATATTGATTTATTCATAAATGGTGGTAGGCAAATAACTTTCAATTTGGAGTACTATGTTAGGACAAACTTTGATTATATTTCTATGTATTAGAAAAGATTGGTTTATATTTTTAACTATTTTATTTGAATTCTAATTTATGTAGAGCTTGCCTATACAATGAAAGTTACTGGAAAATGCGATGTTTATAGCTTTGGAGTGGTGACATTGGAATTACTAATGGGAAAGCATCCAACAGAACTATTGACTTTATTATCATCATCATCTTTTTCAAATGTTAGCTTACTTCAAATATTAGACCAACGTCTACCAACTCCGGATTATTCAAATGCACCAAGTATTTTTCTTGTTGCCAGCATAGCATTAGCATGCCTACATGTTGTGCCAAAGTCTCGACCCTTGATGAATTGTGTGTCCCAAAGGTTCCTAAGTAGTGATAAACCAACAGTCAAGTCGCTGCACGAAGTTTTGTTAAGGCAACTAAGAAACTATGGGATGTGCATAGTTGGACCCAAAATTGAAAATCAAGTATGATTTTTTGTTTTTCGTTTTAGTTTCATGTAATTGGAGGAAGTGATACTTTCATAAACCAATATTATGTATGATCAATATAATATATTGTGAATTTTATAATTTTATATACTTATCTATTAAATCATTATGTTCTTCTTTCTAATAATTTTGTTTCTTTAGTTAATGTGATTATTCACTAAATCTCACAATCAATATAAGCCAAAAACTTATTTTTGTTGAGTTCATAGAGAAGTGGGGCCAAAACATTTCCTTCAAATATTACACCAATTTCTACTAGCTCTAAAGCACTTGCTTGCACCTTTTGTTTTTTTTGTTTTTTTGTTTTTTGTGGGTTGCTAGCACAACATTTGTGTGCCTATCTTGACCTTCAATGAGGTGCATGTCACAAAGGTTCTTATGTCAGGTCAAAGCAACAACCAAGTCATGAATGGAGTTTCACTATCACAACTAAGAAAGCATGCAATGTGTGTGGTTTTTGTTTCATGTAATTACAAGGACTTATAGCTTTATAAAGTAATATAATGTATGACATTATATTACTAAGGATTGTGTAATTTCATAAGTGGTATTCAATTACTTATTATGTTATACACATATACACTTTTTAACATTGAATGTATATTACTTAAAGACTATAAGGATGTTATCTGCAAAGGATAATCAAATCAACACTCATTCTAGCATACATAATTGTTCTTTGGTAAGAGAAAGAAAATGATATAAGAACTACATTGCTTCTAGTTGAATTTGAATGTCTCTATTGCTCTTTTACACCATTTAATCACTAAAAATGAATTCTAAAGACAAGGTACCGATTGATATATTTTCTTTGCCCATCTTTTCTTTGCCAATAATGAATCTCGTCACAACAGTTATGAAAGACATACTTTGTGCTACCAATTAAAGTTAGTAAACCTATCAATGGAATTTTAATATGCAAGTTTATGTTTCAATACTCTTGTGCAATAAAAAATACTACTTAATTTGGAAGTATATCTTCTGGGGTTTTTTTGGTAGTTTTCTACTACTCATTTTAATAATGAAATTTAAGATGGGAGATTTTATGTATTCAAACACCAAAACCATATCCTGACCTAGAGACCATGCCAAAAAAAAAAAAAAATTCTGATGTTTTTTATATGTAAGTGAAGATTGCCTCCTTAGTATTATGAACATAAGGGTAACCCTGAATCTTGTCCATTTGTGGTTTTTTTTTTTTTTATTCAATTCTTCTTAGCTAGTTACTCTCTTTTGGCATTTTGTTTGGCAAGTTTTACTCTACTAATATGATTTTTCAAACTTTTGGATAATGGAGTTTCAAGTAAAATAAGTTGATGAAAGCTTAACAAAAGAAAAGAGAACATGTTATAAACCTCCAAGTTAGAACATGAAGACAAAAGTTGAATCCTCTTGAATATTTTTTAGTAATATCTATTATATTACTTAACTCTATTAGTACCATTCCCAAGAAGATGAGGACAAAGTTAAATCCTCTTGAATTGCTTTCAGTAATATCAGTTAAATTACTCAACTTTATTAGTACCATTCCCAAGAAATTGCTGCAAATGATATCCAATGATATACTAACAAGTTCAACTTTGCTAGTAATGATAATCATTGTGCTTTTTTAGCTACTTTGATCTTTGTTTTTCCATTCTCATCTCCAAATATTTCTTTAATTAATAGAAATCAGGTTTGCTCTTTAATTGAGAGTTCGTCCAGCTTCTTATTACTTGTGAAAAGAAAACTCTTGGTTGGAAACAAGCACTTGTCACTTGCCCAACTTGACTAGGATGCGTACCTATATAATTGTTTTGATCCACGGGATCAGCTTATTAATGATTGTGCTTGCTTTCCATGTTTTTGTTTCTGTTACATTTTTTCCTAGCTCAATTAAATCCTAACAAAGAGTAAACTACAACACTCAATCATAAAGTGCTTCAGAAAACAACAGGACCAAGGCTTTGAGCATCAGTTACAATAATACCGTAAGGGTGCTATTTATGGAGGACTGCAGACACCAAATCTCAAGCCAGCAAAGGCACTTGTTCTATGATCAGAGGAAGAAGATGACATAAGCAACGACATTACTTCCATTTGAGTTTGGTGCGTTTGGGTGATCCTATAAACGACTTAATCATCAACAATGGCTCCCCGAGATAAAAGGGTTGCTTCTAGACAAGGCCCAGATGAAGAGTGCGAAGACCTTCCATTTACTCTGTTCATACAACGAAAAAAACAGCTTAGAAACACAACTTATTCCAAACCACATTGATTAACTGCCCCTTCGAAATCACTACGGAACTTACCTTTTCTTTTCAAAGTAAGACAAAATCACCATTTGCTATTCTAACTAGTTGCGTTTTTCTCACATAAAGTGGGCTATATTTTTTGTCCATGAAAGGCGAAGTTATTTTGGTAGAGCATTCTTGCAAAGGGAGATTGACTTTAGCGTGTATTAGGTGTCACATTATTCTTGTACACCTTTATTCTACTCAAATGCTCAGCACAGCCTTTCTTTCTTTTTTCCTTTTTTCGGTTCTCCTCCTCTTCGTTGATCCTTGTCCTAATTCAGGCTCTCCCCATAGAGTATATTAGCCAAAATGCAGTAACTGCAGAGGAAAAGAATGCTCCTCGTGCCTCTTGAAATTCTTGAACATGACTGAAATTGTTGTTTCTACTCTAAATAAGGATTGAAAATCTTTCCGGTTTCTGGTAGTACTAATCTTTTATCTACATTGTTATTTCGTTCTCATCTGATGGAGTTGAAGCTTGACCCCAGTTTCCTCTGGGAATGGCCTGCCAAATGCAGCAGTTCCTGTGGCATCACGCAAGTTAAAGACAGTGAGACCAATGCACCCTCGGATTGCACGGTTCACGCAACTGTATACCCCCCAAGAAGTTTGAAATTTAGTCATGGCGATTATGATCACAGAAACCTGAATAAAAACTAAAAAACTCTCGTATTGAATGGGTTGTTCAACAACTAGCCTTAACTCTTAGTGCAAGGGTTTGCATCAAGTCCGCTGGGTAGAGTTTGACGCTGTCATGCAGCCAAGACTAATAGTCGTGCAACAGAAAATTTGCAAGATAACTTTCGTCTGCGCCGTCTGCTCTAAACATCCAACTGCAGGTCCGCTTGTATGAGGAATTGTTGCTGTAACCAGTCACCGATATACACTTGTAAGTGTTCGATTCAATGAAGACGTGTTTCTGTTGGTTTTGGAAACAAATGGAAGCACCGATACCACTGTTGGTTTCCAAAAACAAAAGAAACAAATAAAGGACTATCCCAAAAAACAACAAGAAATGCAAACGGAAAGTCCTAAAACAGAATACTTAAAACTTTGATAATAAAGTTCCAAAGAAGTAATACAAAAGAACCCAAATACAACAAGATTTCGCTCAAACAATACAACCCAAAACAGGTTACAAAAACGAATCACAAAGATCCCTCAGAACTCTTTCTCACACAAGACCTTTCACACTAGACAAACTCAAAACAGGGCAGAGTAAGGATAATACCATAAAGCACAGCATGTACTCCCTGCAAAACCACTGAAATAGACGGTATACAAAGAGGTTCGAATGACGCACAAATCCATACCTTGAATCCCCTCACTTAGCCTATTTATAACATAGAAAATACCAAGACGTTTCTTGTCTCTGCATTTGGCCTTCAACTTCCGGCACTTTTTCTTCTCCCCCGTCACGAAGCTCTCGATCTCCAGAAGACAGATGCAGCGGCAGACTCAACAAACAAAACAAATCCTAAAGCAAAAGTAAAGCTGCTTTACATCTATAAAAGTAAAGGACGTGGTCTTTGGCTTCTTTACATAGGTTTTAGCTTTTGCTTTTGGGATAGACACTGGTTTTCTTTTTTGACCTGTGTTTACTGGAGAAAAAGGACTTGTCTCCGTCTCGTGAATTGAAAAACTCTTCAAACCCTAGTAACAAATCTCGGCCTAGAATAAGCTGTATTTCTAGGCTGCTTTCTTGTTGGGCGAACAGATTAAAGGGAGGAGGATATGCGTAATCCAATCTGACATCATGTAAGAATTTCAAATAGAAGCTTATAGGCCATATTACATGTATTCGCTTCCCCAAAATGATAGTCTATTGTCTACAATTTTCTGCATTTTGAAAAACTGATTTTGACGTCCTTTTTTCTAACTGTGTCATTGATTGCACTGCCCTATACTATTCATTTATGCTTTGCCAAAAGCAACCCTTCCATTTTCTCTCCCTCATCACAGGGCAACTGCGTTTGCTGGCTTGAATAGTGATTGTTGCTGCCCTCTGTAGACAACATCCTTACATTCCTAATACAGTTGATGCTCAAAGTCTTGCTGCTGTTGTTTTCTGAAGCAAATTATGATTAACCGTCGTAGCTTTTATTTTGTTAGAATTTTGTTAAGGGAAAACTGTAGAAGAAACTGTAAAAACAGGGTCTTAGCAAGGAAATTCCTTGTGGATTCTATTGGAAGCCAAGCTATAAAAGAAAAATAATGAAGCACAATTATCAATAATCAATCCCGTGGATTGAAACAATCCCACCTTTTGCTAAAATAAAAAAGTTTGGTTGATTACAAGATATTTGAACGGAATCTCTATAACTAAGATGGCTCATATCAGTTTTAATGATTAAATCTTGCTTTTAGGTAATTCAAATTTTATTTTGACGGTGATAAGAGGAAAACATGAAAATCATTTAAAAACATGTCTTTCAATTAGCGAAGAAAACTCTTTGTTTAATTATTTGGTCTTACTATTTGAGAATTTGAAGTTATATTAATATGTAATACTTGCAAAATTAAAGTTTAATCTTACTAAGGATTGTTCACATATAATTGATATTTGCGCCTAGATAAAGTGGATGTTTAAAGGTTACATTACACGATATGTTGCAACCCAAATTCTACCATATCAATGATTACTTGATGCCTGTTGTGTAACTTAAATATGCTTACGCGGCTTAATATTTCATTACAAAAATATACTGCAAGACTATCTTGATTTTGAAGTCAGTCTAAGGTGTTTCAGGGTCATATGGCTAGACACATTGTTTGCACAGTTTGACAAGGTGACATAATTGACAAAGGACTTAGCAATGTTGAAAAGACCAAACAACTCACCCAAGTTTGCAGGCCAGAGACGATTCTTAGATCTCACCAGTAATCTCACATCAACGACACGATCTCCAAATTAACCTCTATGTTGCTTGTAGAACTAACTCATATAGGAATATCATTATATTGAATTTGCAAATTGGAAACAAGAAGTAAAAGCGTTGTTTATAACAAGGGCATTTTCACTAGATATTCACATGACACCTCAAGGTTTCATTAGATAAGATGATATCTCATGAAAAATGGGTAAGCACTTTGTAATGACACCAAATTCGGACGGAAGGAACGTAAAAAAGAACCAAAACTCTGACATGCAATGAAATACAGCCGTTTCAAAGGTGTAATTGAAGCAAGCTCTATAAAATTTCTTAAAAATGGTCATGATTTCACTTCCATTAAGCATTTTGATACCATATGTTAATGTCTTCTTAAAACAGCAACTGTGCATGGCACGTTACCCTGGAAAGTCTAATGGCAATTGCTCTGCTCAAAAGAAAGAAAACAAAAGATCTATCAAGAGAGAGAGAGAGAGAGGGAGAATAAAAGATACAATTATCAACTTGAAAGATAAGTGACCGTGTTCACATAAGATTTGAACAATGCTCAATTAGTTTTTTGTTTTTGTTTTCTTTTTTCTATTGACGGATGTAGAAGCACTGGAATGTGTGAGATTAATGAGGACAACGAAAGAGAACAAAAAAACTTTAAAAGAACAACAAACTACAATTCCACAACTTTCCCAAGCCCTGACTAGTCGCATAGTCTTCTACTCCGTCTATTTTATCTCCCCTTTCCAAGATAACTTCTCATTCACGGCCATAAAATCAAACTCTTCGGTGAATTGCAAAGACAAGTGTTAAGACTGCAAAAGCTTAACAAGATAAGAAATTACATTTAGACAGTTCACAAAATGTCATCCATGCAAATGGTCCAAAAAAGCATCAAAAGGTGGTCCACCATCCTGTCTCCAGACTTGTGGAATGGGAGTCAAGGTTGAGACAAGATCTCATTTCTTATTTGTGTTGACGTTGAACGAATTACCAACGTGATTCTCACAAAAACTTAATATTTCGGAATCAGATAGAGTTGCAAACTTTCTCCCACCCACTTGCCTTGTCATTGCTAGAAGACTTGGATTCATTTTTCCAATTCTAGCAAACGGACTTCGTCTTTTTAAGCTTTCTTGGAAAACATCTTGGAAATTTCCACTCACTTGGATTGCCGTAACTGATGGTCTTTAATTTAGGATTCACTATCCAAGTCTAACAAGCGGACTTGAAAGCTCTGTCTGGAAACCATCTTGGAAATTTCCTGCTGCTTGTATTGCCGTAACCTAGTGTATTACTAATGAATCTTAACATTTGCTTGAGCATAAGCAAGTTAGCTTCTTTGAAGCAACTCCATTAAGGATTGCTTCGGTTCTTCCTGATTTTCTTGAACACGCTAACACTAGAGTTGTGGGAAACATGATTTCATTGCATCAAACATTTACAAGTGTATATTGGAAACTACTTACTGCAACAAATCTTCATACAAGCAGACTTGCTGTTGGATGTTTATAGCAGATGGTGCAGACTAGAGCCATCTCCCAAATTTTCTGTTTGGATGACAGACAGTCCAACTCCAACCAGCGGGACTTCTTCAAAGCGTTGCACTAAGAATCAAGGCGAGTTGCTGAAGAATCTAATCAACACAAGAGTTTAGAAATGCGATGCAACTGCAAATTTCCTCCCACCCACTTGCGTTGTCATTACTAGAAGCCTCTTAGTCACTAGTCATTGTTCCAAGTCTAGCAGCTGACTTGTCTTTGTAAGCTTTCCCGTAAAACATCTTAGAAATTTCCACCCACTTGGATTGTCGTAATCAGTAGACAATTCAGAATCAGAGTCTAAGTCTGCCGAGCGGACTTTGTTTCTGAAAGCTTTTTCTGGAAACATCTTGGAAATTTCCTACCGCTTGGATTGCCGTAATCAAGTATATGAATCTTGGAAAACAGGTGAGAGGATCATCAATAAGAGCTGTTGCTGTAACTAGTTTCCAATAAAAACTTGTAAATATTTGATTGAATGAAGACATGTTTCCCACAACGCTAGTGTTGGTGTTTTGAGAAAATCAAGAACACGCGAAGCAATCCAAAGTGGAGTTACTTCAAAGGAGTTAACTTGCTTATGCTCAAATCAATGTTAAGATTCGTTAGTGACACACTTGGTTACGGCAATCCAAGTGGCAGGAAATTTTCAAGTTGTTCCCAGACAAGCTTTCATAGTTAAAGTCCGCATGGTAGACTTAGATACTAATTCGGAATAGGCCTGCTGATTATGACAATCCAAGTGGGAGGAAATTTTCAAGATGTTTTCCAGGAAAGTTACAAAGACAAAGTTTAGCTTGCTAGACTTGGAATAATGAATCAAGATTCTATTTGAAGGCTTCTAGTTATGCCAATTTTTTCCTTTCTTCTTTTTGGTTGCTAGCATAGCATTTGCATGCCTATGTTGTGCGTGTCACAAAGGTTTTTATGTCATGCCAAAGTAATAGCCAAGTCATGGAATGAAGTTTCACTATTGTAACTAAGAAAACATGCAAATGTGTAGTTGAATTGTGTGTAATTTTTGTTTCATATAATTCAAGAACTTATAGTTTTTTAAAGTAATATAATGTATGACATTATATTGTTAAAGATTGTGTAATTTCATAAGTGGTACTCAATTACTATTATGTATATATTACTTGAGGATTGCAGGATGTTATTTGCAAAGACAACCAAACCAACACTCATGCCAGCAAACATAGTATCTCTTTGGTATGAGAAAGAAAATGATATAAGAAACTACATTAATTCCATTTGAATTTGAATAACTTTGTGTGCTCTTTTACACCATTTAATCACTAATTATGGATTCTTGTGGTGTGAGATTGCTTCTTAATATTATGAACACATGGATAATCCTAAATCTTTTACATTTATATTTTTTTCATTTGGTACTCCTTGATTAATTACTCTCTATTGATGTTTTGTTTGGCAACTTTTGGTAATGGAGTTTCAAGTAAAATAAGTTAATGAAAGCTTAGCAAAAGAAAAAAGAACATGTTATAAACCCCAAAGTTAGAACATAATGACAAAAGTTAAATCTTGTTGAACCATTATTTTTTTCATTGTCATTTCCAAATATGTGTTTCTCCAATTAATAGAAGTCAAGTTTGCTCTTTCATGGAGAGGTCGTCCAGTTTCTCATTACTTGTGAAATGAAAACTCTTGGATGGAAACAAGCATTTATCTCTAGTCCAACTTGAAAAGGCTGCATGCCTATGTAATTCTTGATTTTTTATTTTAAAATATTAAACTTTTACATGTAAATGTTTTATTGTAATATAACTAGAAAATTTCAAATTTAATTTTTTCTTAAATGAGCGACAATGTTCATTCCAATCTTTTATCCACATTGTTATTTAACTCCCATCTAATGGAGTTGAAGCTTGATCCTAATTCCTCTTGGAATGGCCTGCCAAATGCAGCAGTTTCTACGGCATCACGCAAAGTTGAATATGTTAAAAACAATAAGACTAATGCACCCTGGGATTGCACGGTTTACCTGTACACTTCACAGAAATGGGAATAAAAACTAAAAAATCTCTAACTGAACAGATTCTTCAGCAACTAGCCTTGACTCCTAGTGCAAGGCTTGCCGCAGGGCTGCTGGTTAGGTTTTGTCATGCAGCCAAGACTTAAGAGTCAACCAACACAAAATTTGTCAGGTTACTTTTATCTGCGCCTGATTGTAAGAGGAATTGTTGCTGCAACTAGTCTCCGATACACACTTGTAAATGTTTGTTTCAATGAAGACATGCTTCTGTTGGTTTTGAAAACAAATGAAAAGCTCTGATACCACTCTGGATTTCTTGAAAACAAAAGAAACAAAAACAGAATGCTTAAACTTCGATAGAAAAGCTCCAGAAAACTGTTACAAAAGAAGCCAAATACAACAAGGTTTCGCTTAAACAATACTCCCAAGAGCTGGTTACAAATCGACCAACAAAGATCCCTCAAAACTCTTACACAAGACCCTTCACACTAGATAAACTCAAAACAGGGCATAGTAAGTATAATAACATAAACACAGCATGTACTCCCTGCAAAACACCTGAAATAGACGGTATACAAAGAGGATCAAATGACCCACAAAACCATATCATGAACTACCTCACTTAGACTATTTATAATATGAAAAAGTAACGATAATAATGACTATGACAAATACGAAGAGCCTATCTTACTTCCGCAATTCAGCCTTCAACTTCCAGGACCTTTTCTTCTCCTTCGTCAGGGAGCTCAGAGCTTCAGGGCACATATGCAAAGGCAGACTCAACAAACAAAAGAAATCCTAAAGGAAAGGTAAAACTGCTTTACACCTGTAAAAGTAAAAGACGTGGTCTTCTTTAGTCACACAAATGTGACGTTCTAAAACTTCAAAACGTGGCCACTCCTACATCACCTTTTTGTGCACGTGTATCAGTGATTGCATTACTTCAGAAGTTTCCCAGAACTTTAATGTTAATGTATTTGAGAAATCAACAAGATAAGCAATCCATACCGGAGTTACTTCAAATCAGTTAACTTCCTTCTGATCAAAGAAATGTTAAGATTCATTAGTCATACACTTGGTTACGGCAATCAAGTGGCAGGAAGTGTCCAAAACGTTTCCGGGAAGAGCTTTCATAAACAAAGTTCGCTCGGTAGACTTGGATTGTGACACTGAATAGGCAGCTAATTATGACAATCAAAGTGGGAGGAAATTTCTATGATGTTTTCCAGGAAAGCTTACAAAGGCAAAGTGAGCTTGCTAGACTTGGAACAATGACTCGCGACTAAGAGGTCTTCTAATAACAACAACTCAAGTCGTTAAGAGGAAATTTGCAGTTCCATCGGATTCCGAAACTCTCGTATTGAATAGATTGTTCAGCAACTAGCCTTGACTCTTAATGCAAGGCTTCGCAGCAAGACTTTTGGTTAGAGATGGACTCTGCATGCAGAAAATTGGCAAGATATCTCAAGTCTGCACCTACTGCTTTAAACGTCCAACAGCAAGTCGTCTTCTATGAACAATTGTTGCCGTAGCTAGTTTACAATACACACTTGTAAATGTTTGATTCAAGAAGACATGTTTCCCACAACTCTAGTGTGCTAGTGTGTTCGAGAAAATCAACAAGAAGGGAAGCAACCCAAAGTGGAGTCACATGGAATCGCTAGTAGCCCTTTGCCATTGGCTATGGCAATCCAAGTGGCAGGAAATTTCAAAGATGTTTCCGGGAAGAGCTTTCAAAAACAAAGTCCGCTTGCTTGCAGAGTGAATCCTGAATCAAAGGCCACTACCTAAGATGTTTTCCGGGAAAGCTTACAAAGACAAAGTCCGCTTGGTAGACTTGGAACAACGAATCATGACTAAGAGTCTTCTAGTAACAACATCACAAGTGGGTGGGAGGAAACTTCTAGCTCCATCAAATTCCAAGGGATTAGTGTTTCGTGAGGATCACGTCGGTCTTCGTTCGACGTCAACACAAATGAAGAAATAAATCTGGCTCCTCAACTTTGACTCCCGGTCCACAAGTCGGAGGCGTGATTCCGGCCATTTGTATCTTTGTTTTTAAAGGCTCCCAAGTTGTGAAAATTATGATCAACCTTATACCATTGCCATCGTCAATCACACACTTAGCCATGACATCCTTTGTTTCCATTTCTCCTATAGTCATAGCATGGGCTACCTATATCTTGATTACGAGTCTTAAAACATCGCCTCAACGGATTTGAAGCAACTCCATTGTGGATTGCTTAGCGTGTTCTTGATTTTCTCGAACACACCAACACTAGAATTGTGGGAAACACGTCCTCATCGAATCAAACATTTACAAGTGAATATTGGAAACTAGTTACAGCAACAATGTCGAAGATGTTTCCAGAAAGAGCTTTCAAAAGCAAAGTCCGCTCGGTAGGCTTGGATAGTGCATACTAGATAGGCCTGGTGATTATGACAATCCAAGTGGGAGGAAGTTTCCAAGATGTTTTCCAGGAAAGCTTACAAAGAGAAAGTCAACTTGCTAGACTAGGAAAAATAAATCTAGTAGTCTTTGAGTTCCGACAACATTAATGGGTGGGAGAAAATTTGCAGCTACCTTGGATTCCAAAAGACTAGTGTTTCATGAGAATCACGTTGGTATTCGTTCAATGTCGTCAAAAAGTAAAAAATAGAAGATGGTCCCAACGTTGACTCCCAGTCCACAAGTCGGGGGTATGCTCACTGATTATTTGTATCTTTCTACTTAAAGGCTCCAGAGCTGTGAACACACGACAATCAACATTTTGTCATTGCCCTCAACAATCATACACTTAATCATGACATCCTTCGTTTCCATTTCTATTGCGGTGGTAGCATGGGTTACTGGTATCTTGTTCTTTGCGACATATTCTGGTACCGAAGTTCAATTTGTGGCGGCATCTGAATCATCGGCTCTAGAATTAGAAGCAAGGGCTTTGCTGGAGACTGGATGGTGGATCGGAGACGACATCTCAAGTCGTTGCTCATGGGAGGGTATCACTTGCAATGACGGTGGAAGCATCACGGGGATCAAACTATATGGAGGCGGCCCCCACGTACATGAGTTAAGACTCAACCTCTCTTCGCTTCTTAATTTAATCCAGCTAGATCTGTCCAGCAATGGATTTCAGGGAAGTATCCAACTCAGTACGGGAGTTCAATCAAGACTTACTTAACTTGATCTATCTTTCAATTCTTTCATGGGAGAGTTTCCACTTTCATTGACAACTCTCAGCCAATTAGAGTTGTTGAACATTTCTTTCAATCAAATCCATGGTTTCATTCCATCCCAAATAGGAAGTATGACGAAGTTAAGGTACTTGATTCTTAGTAAGAACAACTTTAGAGGTCAAATTCCAAGTTCCATAGGTTGTTTGAAAAATTTAAAATATTTGGGTATCTCCTCAAATCAAATCAGTAGGGAAATACCTACTTATCTTGGTTATATGGGCAATTTAGTAGGGTTGGACCTTAGCCACAATTACCTAACTGGCAAAATTCCATGTGCTTTCATCAATATGGATATCTCATTGTCATACAATTCTTTGAAGGGCCCAATCTTATATGATTATTGTCAACATCATTTACGTGATACATTAGTTGGCAACAAGGAATTAGACACTTTCATTGATTTTTGTTATCGTCAAACAAGTGAGGAATCAAGTGTGACAAAAATAAAAATTTCTGTTTTCATCCTCATTTTCATTATGTTCTCAGTTCTTAGTGCCATTATCCGATCTCAATCCATGGCTAATCCAACAAAATTGATGCCAATAGAGAGAAAGAATGGAAATTTGTTCTCCATATGGAACTATGATGGAAATATTGCATATGAAGACATTGTTCAAGCAACTGAAGATTTTGACATCAAGTATTGCATTGGAACGGGTGGTTATGGGAGTGTTTACAAGGCCAAGTTACCTACTGGAAAAGTGGTTGCATTGAAGAAGCTTCATCGGCGTGAGTTTGAGAACCCAATATTTGATATGAGTTTCAAGAATGAGATAAGGATATTAACAGAGATTCGCCATCGAAATATTATAAAACTTCATGGTTATTGTTTGCACAACCAATGCATGTTTTTAGTTTATGAGTACATGGAAAGAGGAAGCTTATTTTGCATACTAAATGACAATGATGAAGCTGTGGAGTTGAGTTGGGGCAAGAGGCTGAATATCATAAAAGGCATTGCTAATGCCTTATCTTATATGCATCATGAATGCTTTCCACCAATAGTTCATCGAGATATATCAAGCAATAATATTTTATTGAACTCTAAACTAGAAGGTTTTGTTTCAGACTTTGGCACAGCTAAACTTCTTGATCCAGATTCCTCTAATCAAACAATAGTTGTAGGCACTTATGGTTACATTGCTCCAGGTAAATTGTTTTCTATTTTTTTTTCTTTTTTGCCTCATCCTATTTTCTTTCTCTTTATTTATTTATTTATTTGTCTTGGCTATCTAAAAAGCATAAGTTCCAATGCTAGATTTTTATTTTATTTTTGAATTTAAGAATTTTTTATACTTGAAAATTTACAATTACATAGAGTTAAACAAGAATTTTCTTTTCCTTTGAGTTACAAGAGAGATAGTGGAGAGGTTAAGTGGGATAGTTATGTAATTCTATGATAAAAAAGTACTTAGATTTTTTATGCCTAGATATAAAAGTAGCAACTTGGTTTGACAATAGTCTTTGATCCCTTCCAAAGGCTTTTAGCCTATTTGAGGTCAGTGTTATAGAGTACCAACTGGTGTCTAACACCAAGGACACTATTGCCAATAAGCACTTTATGTAGGGTAGCCATTGATAGAAACAATGCCAAAAGAAGGAGACTATAATTTGCGAGAATGAATATGGAGGTTAGCCATTGATGAATGATACAATTTAAGTGAATGATGGTGGTGGGGTGGGTAGTAGTAGTGATACTAGAAAGAATTTATATAAGTGCAATAGGATGTTAAGTTAGCTTAAACACTAAAAGGCAATAAAAATTACAAAAGTTTATAATTTTGCGTAATATTGCAGCTTAAAGCATATTTTATCATCGGTCCTTTTAAAATTGAGCAAAAAACCTTGTTTTGACAAAACAATTGAAACTTTTTAAGCAATCATATACTTTGCATTATGGTCATAATCACAATTAATTTTATGCACATTTTTTGGGTATGAGATCAAATTAGTCTTATATAAGTAGAGTTGGAGAAAGTCATTTACTGATAGAACCAAAATTTTTTTAAGTCAAAGTGATTATGAAAAACACTTGTTTTGTCTTTCCTAATATTTGTGCTAGTTTGTGCTTCTTTACCTTTTATCATTTTGATTTATTAATAAATGGTTGTAGGAAATTACTTTCATTACAAAGTAATATGCAATAACAAAATTTGATTACATTACATTGTATTAACAAATATAACACAAAGGAAAAAATTATTCATATTTTTAATAGATTTATTTGAATCCTAATTTATGCAGAATTTGCCTATACAATGAAAGTTACTGAAAAATGCGACGTTTATAGCTTTGGAGTGGTGACATTAGAAATATTAATGGGAAGACATCCAACAGAACTCTTGACATTATTATCATCACCATATTCTCTAAATGTTGGCTTACTTCAAATATTAGACCAACGTCTACCAACTCCAGACAATCTAATTGCACCAAGTATTTTTCTTGTTGCTAGCATAGGATTAGCATGCCTACATGGTGAGCCAAAGTCTCGACCCTTAATGAATTGTGTGTCACAAAGGCTTTTAAGCAATGAAAAACCAATAGTTTGGTCATTGCATGGAGTTTTGCTAGGACAATTAAGAAACTGTGGAATGTGTGTAGTTGGTTCAAGGAGTGAAAAACAAGTATGATTGTTTGTTGCTAGTTTTAGTTTTGTGTAATTGCAAGGAGTTATAGTTTCATAAAGCAATGTTATGTATGATTATTATGATATCATGGATTTCGTAATTTTGTATGCATATCTATTTAGTCATTATGTTCTTCTTTCTAACAGTTTTCTTTCTTTAGTTATTGTGATAATTCATTAAATCTCACAATACATATAAGCCAAAAACTTATATTTGCTGAGTTCATAGAGAAGTGGAGCTGAAACATTTCCTTCAAATATTACACCAATGTCTACTAGCTCCGAAGCATCTGTTTGCACCAAGTTCTTGTTTTTGTTTTTGTTTTTTTTTTTTTGTTTTTTTTGTTTTTTGGTTGGTTGTATAGCATTTGCATGCCTATCTTGACCTTCAACGAGTTGCATGACGAAAAAAGTTTTTATGCCACGACAAAGCAATAACTAAGTCCTTCTTTAAAACTCTTACACAAGACACTTCATACTAGATAGACTCAAAACAGGGCAGAATAAGGATAAAAACATAAAAACAGCATGTACCCGCTACATAACACATTAAATAGACGGCAATCCATGGTGGAGTCACTTCGAATCACTTAACTTGCTGCTGCTCTAATCATGCACTTGGTTACGGCAATCCAAGAGATAGGAAATTTCTAAGATATTTCCACGAAGAGGTTTCATAAACAAATTCTGTTCTGTAGACTCGTATAGTGAAGTGAATAGGCCGCTGAGTATGACAATCCAAGGGGTAAGAAATTTCGAAGATATTTTTCGGGGGAAGCTTACAAAGGTAAAGCCACTTGCTAGACTTGGAACAATGAATCTAAATGTCTTCTTGAAACGACAACGCTACTGGGTGGGAAAATCGCGTTGAACCAAAAGATTACTGTATCATGAGAACCACGTTAGTATTCGTTCAACGTCAAACCCAAATGTAGAAATAAAAGCTGGCCCTCAACCTTGACTCCGAGTCAAGGCGCCTAGGCACCGAACATGATAATCAACATTCTACCGTTGCTCACATCAATCACATACTTACCCACGATGTCCTTTGTTTCGATTTCTACTATACTCATAGTATGGGCTACCTTTGTCTTGTTCTTCGGGACATATTCAAATATTGAAGTTCAACATGTGAGGCATCTGAATCATCGGCACTAGATTTAGAAGCAAGGGCTTTGCTGGAGAGTGGATGGTGGAACCTGTTGAGGAAATAATGTTACTTAGCTATATATTATCATTACCCATTAGGCCAAGGCTTTGTACATATATGGCCATGGCCTAATACCTTAACCTTCTTGTATTAGGTTTTACTCTCTTTATCTTTTTATTCCTATGTATCTTCAATCCTCATAAGAAAACATTGTTTTTTTCTTTTTTGGTTCCTGAGTATAGTGGTTTTACTCGAGGATTCACAATGACTCTTGTTATTTAAAATGGTATTAGAGCCTAGGTTTCTCTCTAGACTATTATTCATCCTAGGTTGCTCCCTTGGCACCAAAGAATGTACATCTTTTTTGGCATCCTAAGATACTATCCATGAGAGTTTATATGCCTATACCCCACAATGAAATAGAGTGGTGGAGAAGGAAATACCATCATATTCTGAATTAGCACATGCATTACAATTTCAAGCACAAGTTCCTCTTTACTTTTGATTAATAGGATACTTACTTCCATCCTCAAAGGAAAAACTCCTTTGAGATTCTCCATGGGAATACACATTCTCCTAATCATTTGTGAGTAATTGGATGCTTATGCTATGCCATTGATCTTACACACCACAATAAGTTTGGGCATATGGCTATCATGTGCATACACATTGGACATTCTATCACCCAAAAAGGGTAACGCCTATATGATGTTAAGGGGGAACATTTCTTGGTTAGTAGCATGTTTGTTTTTCATAAGGAATTGTTCCCATTTGCATAGTTCTCAAGACCTCCCCTCACCCTCAAAGACCAAACATTATGTCTAATGCACCTATGGGTCATGAAGCTTCTTCTTCATCACACAATCCTCTAGATGCCACCCCGAGTCCTCTACCTCTAGTTACTGTCATGATCACAAAACATGAGTCTTTTGTTGTTAAACCTATACCTAATTTGGTCGGCCTTCCTCCAAATCTATCTCCTTTTGTAACAACCAGACCACAGCAGTTCCTGTGGCATCACGCAAGTTAAAGACAATGAGACTAATGCACCCTGGGATTGCACGGTTCACACGACTGTATACCCCCAAGAAGTTTGAAATTTAGGCATGATCATTATGATCACAGAAACAGGAATACAATCTAAAAAGTCTCGTATAGAGTAGATTCTACCACAACTAGCCTTGACTCTTAGTGCAAGGGTTTGCAATAAGTCCGCTGGTTAAAGTTTGACGCTGTCATGCAGCCAAGACTAATAATCATCCAACAGAAAATTTTCAACAATGGCTTTAGCTAGCACCGTATGCTCTAAACATCCAACAGCGAGTCCTCTTGTATGAGGAATTGTTGCTGTAACTAGTCTCTGATACACACTTGTAATTGTTTGATTCAAGGAAGACGTGTTTCTGTTGGTTTTGAAAACAAATGGAAGCTCCGATACCACTGTTGGTTTCCAAAAACAAAAGAACCCAAATACAACAAGATTTTGCTCATACAATACAACCCAAAATATGTTACAAAAACGAATTAAAAAGATCCCTCAGAACTCTTACTCACACAAGACCCTTCAAACTAGACAAACTCAAAACAGGGCAGAGTGAGGATATTACCATAAAACGCAGCATGTACTCACTGCAAAACCACTGAAATAGACGGTACACAAACAGGTTTAAATGGCCCACAAGTACATATCTTTGACCCCCTCACTTAGCCTGTTAATAACATAGAAAGTACCAAGACGTTATCTTAACCCTGCATTTGGCCTTCAACTTCCGGCACTTTTTCTCTTCTGCCGTCATGAAGCTCTCGATCTCCAGAAGACAGATTCAGCGGCAGACTCAATAAACAAAACAAATCCTAAAGGAAAAGTAAAACTGCTTTACATCTCTAAAAGCAAAAGACGTGGCCTTCGGCTTCTGTAAATAGGTTTTAGCTTTTGCTTTTTGGGTGGACAAACCCATGTAACAAATCTCAGTCTAGAATAAGGTGTATTTCTAAGCTGGTTTCTTGTTGGGTAAACACATTAAAGGGAAGAGGACATTCACAATCCAGTCTGACATCATTTAAGAATTTCAAATAGGAGCTTATAAGCCATATTACAGTTATTCTCTTCTCCAATATGAAAGTCTACTGTCTAAAATTTTCTGCATTTTGAAAAAACTGTTTTTGATATCCTTTTTTCCAACTGTGACATAGGCTGCATTGTTCTACACTCTTCTTTTATGCCTTACCAAAAGCTTCCCTTTCATTTTCTCTCATAGCCTTGATGCTGTTGTTTTCTGAAACAAATTATGATTATGTGAGAGAGAAGATTTCATCTATCAGAGGAGTCAAGTCTACAAATTGTAATAAATTTTTACAAGAGTTTTGAAATTTGTCAAGTGCAATATTTGAGCTTAGAAGATGATATTTTATAATCGAACAATCTTGTAAATTTTTTACGGGTGATATATAATTTAACCTTTCACCAGAAAAAAAAAATTATGATTAATTGTCATAGTTTTTACTTTGTTAGGGGAAACTGTAGAAGAAATTGTAAAAACAAGGTCATAGCAAGGAAGTTCCTCGTGGTTTTCTATTGGAAGCCAAGCTATAACAGAAGAATAATGAAGTACAATCAGCAATAAGTCAATCCCGTGGATCAAAACAATCCTACCTTTTGCTAAGATGGAAACTTTTTGTTGATTATAAGATACTTTGACCCAATCTCTATAGCTAAGATGGCTCATATTAATTTAAATGATCAAATCTTGCACTTCAGTAATTTAGATTTTATTTTGATGATGATAAAAAGAAAGAGCATGAAAATCTCTTCAAAACATGTCTTTCTAATGAGGCAAGAAAAACTCCTTGTTTAATTATTTGGTCTTACCATTTGAGAATTTGAAGTTATCTCAATATGTAATACATGCAAATTTGAAGTTCAATCTTCCTAAAACTTGTCCACATATAATTAATATTTGTGTCTAGATAAAGTGGAAGTTTGTAGGTTACATTGCATAATAGCTTACAACTCAAATTATACAATATCAGTGATTGCTTGATGCCCAAAACATATGATATTGACTTAATATGCTTACATTGCTTAATATTTCATGATAAAAATATACTGTATGACTATCTTGATTTTGAGGTCAATAAAAGGTGTTTCTGGGTCATATGGCTAGACAAACTGTTTGCACAGTTTGACAAGGTGGCACAATAAACAAGGGACTAAGCAATATTGAAAAGACCAAACTACTCAGCCAAGTTTGAAGGTTATAGATGATTCCTAGACCTCAACAGGGTAATCTCACACCAGCAACACCGATCTGCAGCCCACTTATACCGACAATTAACTTCTATGTTGCTTGTAGAACTAAATCATATAGAAATATCATTATATTGAATCTGCAAATGCGACAAAAGAAGTAAAAGCATTGCTTATAACAAGAGCATTTTCACTAGATATTTACGGGACACCTTAATGTTTCACTAGATATAAGCAATGCTTAAATATCATTTTTTTTATTCACAAATGTAGAAGCAAAGAATGTGTGAGATTAATGAGAATTATTAAGAAGACCATTATCCAACTCAAATGTTAACTCAAAAGGTGGTGATACCCTTATCTTATAAATAAGATGTATAATAGCTTCCTTAACAAGGACAACAATTTTTAAAAAGAAAGAGTAAAAAACAAAGAAAGACAACAAACAAATTTTAGAAAAAACAACAAACTATACCAATTCTGGAGTATGGTTTCCTTTCATTACCAATTTTTCTATTGATGACATTGTCCTAAAAAACTGAAACTTAAAGGGCCGGTCCATGCGAGAAAAAATAACATAAACATGCCATAATTAGTAATTCTGACTTACCCTGCATCTCAACAAAAATTCAGGACAAGATGCCAACATCATTTACCTTGAGATTCATTGCTCATAAATATCAAGGTCAAAGAGAAGTTAAGTTTGTCGTTCAATTAGAAAAAGACAAAATAGAACATTAATAGACAAAAAAAAACCCATGGTTGGTTCAGTAATACTAAGGTTCAAATAGCATTAGAAAGGCATGTTCCCACGTTGCCCTCTCCAGCATAGCTATGTCCCCTTCCGCAGTTATAAGATTCTCGGTAATTACCTACACAAGTTTTCCTCCGGAAATTTTCAAATGTCTGCAAGTTACATGAAAGTCAGCTTATTATATGCAGGCTGCATAGAAAAGAAACAGAACTCTTGAAGGACTAACAAATCTAAAGACATAAGACAATGATAACAAATCTAAGGACTAACAATTTGCATTGGAAATTATTCTAGGAGAAGTTCGAATCCGTTCCGTTCGGATATTGATCGGTCATGGTTTGACATGGTTTACGCATTACTGGTTCCCGGAAGAGTTAATATTTCCATCAGCTAAACCCTATCTTACCCTGCCTTTGGACTCGTTGTTTGTGTCAAAGAAGGGAAAACCAAAAGACTTATCAAAAAAAAGATTACAAAAACATAGCAAGTCTGCCTCTCTCCTAAGCCCTACTACTTGTAAGGTCATTTACTTTGTTTTATCACTTCTCTTTCTAAGATAACCTCATACTTTATTTTTTTTAAACTTCTCATTCATGGCCATAAAATCAAACTCTTCAGTGAATTGCACAGATGAGTGCTGAGACTCCAAAATTTAACAAAATAGGAAATCACATTTAGACAGTTAACAAAATGCCATCCATGCGAATGGGCCAAGAAAGCATCAAAATGTGGTCCACCATCCAGTCTTCAGAATTGTGGACTGGGAGTCATTGTTGGGACCATCTTTTATTTCTTAAGCATCAATGTTGGGCCATCTTTTATTTCTTACTTTGACGATGTTGAACGAATACCAACGTGATTCTCAGGAAACACTAATCTTTTGGAATCGATGTAGCTGCAAATTTTCTCCCACCCACTAATGTTCTCGGTACTAGAAGACTTCTAGATTCATTGTCCCAAGTCTAGCAAGCGGACTTTGTCTTTGTAAGCTTTCTTGGAAAACATCTTGGAAATTTCCACTCGCTTGGATTGCCGTAACTAGTGGTCTTTAATTCAGGATTCACCATCGAAGTCTACCAAGGGGACTTTGTTTCTAAAAGCTGTGTCTGTAAATATCTTGGAAATTTACTGCCACTTGGATTGAATCTTAACATTGATTTGAGCATAATCAAATCAACGGATTTGAAGCAACTCCACTAAGGATTGCTTCGGGTCTCCTTGATTTTCTCAAAACACTAACACTAAGAGCTGTGGGAAACGTGTCTTCATTAAATCAAATATTTACAAGTGAATATGGGAAACTAGTTACAGCAACAATTTCCAAGATTTTCCAGACAGAGCTTTCAAAACAAAGCCCGCTTGGTAGACTTGGATAGTGCACACTGAATATGTCTACTGATGATGACAATCCAAGTGGGAGGAAATTTCCAAAATGTCTTCCAGGAAAGCTTACAAAGAAATCCTCTTGCTAGGCTAGCAATGATGGTCTCAGCCTTGACTCTCAGTCCACAAGTCGGGGATGTGCTCACTGACCATTTGTACCTTTCTTCTTACAGGCTCCAGTGCGTTGGACACACGACAATCAACATTCTACCATTGCCCTCATCAATCTTGCACTTAAGCATGGCATCCTTCGTTTCCATTTCTATTGCGGTACCTTGTTCTTTGGGACCTGGGTAGGAAGCCTTTCAGCTTGCAACGAGCAATCTTCAGTGACTCAATGAAGACGTGCTTCTGTTGGTTTTGAAAACAAATGGAAGCTCCGATACCACTGTTGGTTTCCGAAAACAAAAGAACCCAAATACAACAAGCTTTCGCACAAACAATACAACCCAAAACAGGTTACAAAAACGGATTACAAAGATCCCTCAAAACTCTTACTCACACAAGACCTTCACACAAGACAAACTCAAAACAGGGCAGAGTAAGGATAATACCATTAAACACAGCATGTACACGCTGCAAAACCACTGAGAAAGATGGCACGCAAAGAGGTTCAAATAACGCACAAATCCATAGCTTGACCCCCCTCACTTAGCCTATTTATAATATAGATAATACAAAAACGTTATCTTATCTCTGCATTTGACCTTCAACTTCCAGCACATTTTCTTCTCCAGAGGACAGATGCAGCAGGAGACTCAATAACCAAAACAAATCCTAAAAGAAAAGTAAAACTGCTTTACATCTCTAAAAGTAAAAGACGTGGTCTTCGGCTTGTGTACGTAGGTTTTAGCTTTTGCCTTTTGAGTGGACACTGGTTTTCTTTTTTGACCTGAGTTTGCTTAAAAAAAAGGGACTTGTCTCAGGGTCGTGAATTGAAAAACTCTTCAAACCCATGTAACAAATCTCGGTGTAGAATAAGGTGTATTTCTAAACTGATTTCTTGTTGGATGAACACATTAAAGGGAAGAGGACATTCGTAATCCAATCTGACTGCATTGCTCTATACTCTTCATTTATGCCGTACCAAAAGCAACCCTTTCATTTTCTCTCCCTCATCACAGAGCAACTGTATTTGCTGGCCTAAATAATGATCGTTGCTGACCTCTGTAGAGAACATCCTTACAGTCTTAATGCAATTGATGCTCAAAGCCTTGGTGCTGTTGTTTTCTGAAGCAAATTATGATTAATCGTCATAACTTTTACTTTGTTAGGAATTGGTTAGGGGAAAACCGTAGAAGAAACTGTAAAAACAAGGTCTTAGCAAGCAAGTTCCTCGTGGTTTCCATTGTAAGCCAAGCTATAAAAGAAGAATAATGAAGTACAATCAGCAATAAGTCGATCCCGTGGATCAAAACAATCCCACTTTTTGCTAAATTGGAAACTTTTTGTTGATTACAAGATATTTGAACCCAATCTATATAATTAAGATGGCTCATCAATTTTAATGATTAAATCTTGCACTTTAGTAATTCAGATTTTATTTGGATGATGATAAAAGAAAGAACATGAAAATCACTTGAAAACATGTCTTTCTAATCAGGCAAGAAAACTCCTTGTTTAGTTATTTGGTCTTACCATTTGAGAATTTGAAGTTATGTCATTATGTAATATATGCAAATTTGAAGTTTAATCTTACTAAGAATTGTCCACATATAACTTATATTTATGCCTAGAAAAAGTGGGTGTTTGAAGGTTACATTGCATGATATGTTGCAAGTCAAATTATACAATATCATTGATTACTTGATGCCCAAAACATATGACATTACTTAAATATGCTTACACTGCTTAATATTTCATGATAAAAATATACTGAAAGACTATTTTGATTTTGAGGTCAATATAAGGTGTTTTAGGGTTATGTGGCTAGACAAACTTTTGGCACAGTTTGACAAGGTGACAATTCACAAAGGGGTAATCAATGTTAAAAGAACCAAGCTACTTACCTAAGTTTGAAAGGTATATATGATTCCTAGACTTCAACAAGGTAATCTTACACCAGCGACACCAATCTGCGGCCACCCACTGAGGCAAACAATTAACTTCTATTTTGCTTGTAGAACTAACTCATATAGAAATATCATTATCTTGAATCAGCAAATGCGACACAAGAAGTAAAAGCATTGTTTATAACAGGGGCATTTTCAATAGATATTCACAGGACATCTTAACGTTTCAATAGAAAAGATGGCATCCTAAGATGGCATCCCATGAAAAAGGTTAGAACTTCACAAGGACAGCAAATTGGGACAGAAGCGACGTAAAAAAGAACCAAAACTCTGATATGCAACGAAATACATCCTTTTCAAAGGTCTACTCTAGGCAAACTTGAGAGAAATTGTTTAAAAAAGCACGTGACTTTAATTCCATTAAGCATTTTGACACCTTCTTAAAGCGGAAACAAAGTTACCCTGCAAATCTAATACAATTGATTCGTTCAAAGGAAAGAAAAAGAAAACAGGAGAGCGAGAGAGAGAGTGAAACATACGATTATCTACTTGAAAGATAAATGACCGTGTTCACATAAGATTGAGCAATGCTTAAATAGCCCTTTTTTTTTTTTTCTCCTGTTGACAAATGTAGAAGCAAAGAATGTGTGAGATCAATGAAAACTATCAAGAGGGCTATTATCCAACCCAAAAGTCAACTCAAGAGGTGGTGATATCCATTATCTTATAAATAATATGTTTAATAACTTCCTTAATAAGGACAATGATTTTTAAAAAGAAAGAATCAAGAACAAAGAAGGACAACAAACAAATTTTAAAAGAACAACAAACTATACTAATTCTAAAATATGGTTTCCTTTCATTACCATTTTGTCTATTGATGACATTTCTTTAAAAAACTCAAACTTAAAGGGCTAGTCCATGCAAGAAAAAATAATGTGAACATGACACAATTAGTAATTCTGATTTACCCTGCATCTCAAGACTAAAATCTAGGACAAGATGCCAACATCATTTACCTTGAGATTCATTGATCATAAAATATCAAGGTCAAAGAGAAGTTAAGTTTGTGGTTCAATTACAAAAAGGCAAAATAGAAAATTAATGGACAAAAGAAACCATGGTTGGTTTAGTAATAGTAAGGTTCAAAAGCATTAAAGGCATGTTCCCACATTGCCCTCTTCTAGCATTGCCATGTCCCCTTCCCCAGTTATATGATTCTCGGTAATTACCTACACAAGTTTTCCTCCGCAAATTCCCAAGTTTCTTTGAGTCACGTTACATGAAATTGAGTTAAAAAACTCATCCTTATTTTATGTAGGGTGTATAGAAAAGAAACAGAGCTCTTGAAGCCTTAACATGTGACAATGATAACCAAACCCAACTTCAAGTCTATTATTTGTGTCAAAGAACGGGAAAACAAATGATGTATCACAAATATGATTATCTTTCTCACCTTTACAAAAACATTGGAAGTCTCTCTCTCTCCCAAGTCCTGACTAGTTGCACACTCTTTTTACGATGTTACATCACTTGTCTTTCCAAGATAATCCCATACTTTCTTCCCTTTAAACTTCTCATTCATGGCCATAAAATCAAACTCTACACTGAATTGCAAAGACAAGTGCTGAGACTGCAAGAATTTAACAAGACAAGAAATCACATTTAGAGGGTTAGCAAAATGCCATCCATGCAAATGGTCCAAGAAAGCATCGAAAGGCGGTCCACCATCCAGTCTCCAGACTTGTGGAGTGGGAGTCAAGCTTAAGACCAGATTTCATTTCTTAATTTGTGTTGACGTTAACGAATTACTCACGTGATTCTCGGAAAACATTAAACTTTCGGAATCCGATAGAGTTTGTCATTACTAGAAGACTTTAGACTCATTGTTCCAAGTCTAGCAAGCGGACTTTATCTTCGTCAGCTTTCTTGGAAAACAACTTGGAAATTTCCTCCCACTTGGATTGCCGTAACTAGTGGTCTTTAATTCAGGATTGACTATCCAAGTCTACCAAGCGGACTTTGTTTCTGAAAGCTCTGTCTGGAAACATCTTGCAAATTTACTGCCACTTGGATTGCCGTAACCAAGTGTATTACTGATGAATCGTAACAAAAAAGCGCGGGATAACTTTGATTTATTACATAGGCCACGTTCAACGAACCAAAAGGAACCAATTGCTCAAGAGAAGACGACAAGGAGACTAATTAAATCGCAGAGCTTGGTTAGACTCTTGGAATCCACGCTGATTCATTACCAAACTTGACAATGCCACGTTTTGATGCTTTCAGAGTCGGTCTTCTACTTTTTCTTTTGCTTTTCGCATTTCCAGCTTTGCTTTGTTGGTAGTTCATCCTTATCAAACAGCTAAGAAGATAAGAAGATAAGAAGATAAGAGTTTGAAGTAAAAAACGGATGCAAAAGCAGCAGGAGGCGGCAGCCAAGTTTGAACCTGCAGAATTTGACAACAAATGGTGTACTGTCTTGTAATCATCTTATCTACATGGAAACAGTTGTAAAACAGCCTAAAAATCTCTTGACGATAAAGTATTATCTCTAGTGTTTAATTTTTTTCTATAAATTAGAGGTTTGTGTTAGAAAATATAACAGAGAAGTCCCCAGAGAGAATTCAGTTTCTGCAGAAACTAAAAGCAGAACAGTTTTTTGTGTCAACTTTGAAAGCTTGTAACTTTCTCCCTACTTAATGAAATTTCGTGTTTCTTGCTCAGATCTCTTCCTTGTCTTGTCTAGTCTAGTTGTGTTAGAATCAAGTTTTGTCTTATTCCACTCCGTATTGAGTTAAAAATCGATCCTACATGCTTTTGCTTTTGCGGAAACTTTCATGTTCTTCTTCTTTTTCCTAACCGGCTAGTAGAATCCAAAGATTAAAGCTATTAATTAATTACTACAAGCTGGAGCGGACAGGGGCGACTTTTGATATCTTAAAACATCGCCTCGACGGATTTGAAGCAACAATTTATGGATTGCTTCGCGTGTTCTTGATTTTCTCGAACACACCAACACTGAATTGTGGGAAATACGTCTTCATCGAATCAAACATTTACAAATGAATATTGGAAACTACTTACGGCAACAATTTCAAAGATGGTTCCAGAAAGAGCTTTCAAAAACAAAGTCCGCTCAGTAGGCTTGGATAGTGCATACCGAATAGGCCTGGTGATTATGACAATCCAAGTGGGAGGAAATTTCCAAAATGTTTTCCAGGAAAGCTTACAAAGACAGTCAATTTGCTAGACTAGGAAAAATAAATCTAGGAGTCTTTAAGTTCCGACAACATTAGTGGGTGGGAGAAAATTTGCACCTACATCGGATTCCAAGAGATTAGTTTTTCATAAGAATCACGTTGGTATTCGTTCAATGTCGTCAAAAAGTAAGAAATAGAAGATGGTCCCAACCTGGACTCCCAGTCCACACGTCGGGGATATGCTCACTGACCATTTGTATCTTTCTACTTAAAGGCTCCAGAGCTGTGAACACACGACAACCAACATTCTGCCATTGCCCTCATCAATCATACACTTAACCATGGCATCCTTGGTTTCCAATTCTATTGCGGTGGTCGCATGGGTTGCTGGTATAGTGTTCTTTGGGACATATTCTGGTACCGAAGTTCAATTTGTGGCGGCATCTGAATCATCGGCTCTAGAATTAGAAGCAAGGGCTTTGCTGAAGATTGTATGGTGGAACGGGAAAAATATATCAAGTCGTTGCTCCTGGCGTGGTATCACTTGCAATGACGGTGGAAGCATCACGGAGATCAAACTAAATGGAGACGTCCCCCATGTACGTGAGTTAAGACTCAACCTCTCTTCGTTTCGTAATTTAGCCCATCTAGATCTGTCCAGCAATGGATTTCAGGGGAGTATGCAACTTAGTAGGGGTATTCAATCAAGACTGTTGTATCCTGATCTGTGTTCCAATTCTTTCACGGGAAAGTTTCCACTTTCACTGACAACTCTCACCCAATTAGAGTGGTTGGACATTTCTTTGAATCAAGTAAATGATTCCATTCCTCTTGAGATAGGAAATACGAAGAATCTAAGGCACTTGATTCTCAATAAGAATAACTTTAGAGGTCAAATTCCAAGTTCCATAGGTAATTTAACAAATTTAAAATACTTAAGTATCTCCTTAAATCAAATCACTGGTTTCATTCCCTGGGAAGTGGGAAATATAAAAAGCTTGCTTAAGCTACATTTATCCAACAACTCTTTCACTGATGAGTTTCCACTTGCACTAACAAACAACACCCAATTAGAGAAGCTTGACATTTCTATCAATCAAATCCATGGTTTCATCCCATCTCAAATAGGAAATATGAAAAATTCGAGGCACTTGATTCTTAGTAAGAATAACTTTACAGGTCAAATTCCAAGTTCTATAAGTGGTTTGACAAACTTAAAATATTTGAGTATCTCCTTAAATCAAATCGCTGGTTCCATTCCTAGGGAAGTTGGAAATATGGAAAATTTGCTACAGTTGGAATTAGACAACAACTCTTTCACAGGTGAGTTTCCACTTGCAATAACAAATGTCACTCGATTAAAGATGTTTGACATTTCTATCAATCAAATCCATAGTTTCACTCCCTCCTAAATAGGAAATATGAAGAATTTGAGGTACTTGATTCTCAATAAGAATAATTTTAATGGTCAAATTCCAAGTTCTATAGATAGTTTGACAAACTTAAAATATGAGTATCTCCTCGAATCAAATCATTGGTTCCATTCCTAAGGAAGTTGGAAATATGGAAAATTTACAACAATTGCAATTAGATAACAATTCTTTCATAGATGAGTTTCCACTTGTAGTAACAAACATCACTCGATTAGAGATGCTTGACATTTCTATTAATCAAATTCATGGTTTCATTCCCTCCCAAATAGGAAATATGAAGAATTTGTGGTACTTGATTCTCAATAAGAATACTTTTAATGGTCAAATTCCAAGTTCCATAGGTAATTTGACAAAATTAAAATATTTGAGTATCTCCTCAAAACAAATCACTGGTTCCATTCCCAAGGAAGTTGGAAATATGAAAAATTTGCTATAGTTATAGTTAGACAACAACTTTTTCATAGATAAGTTTCCACTTAGACTAATAAACCTCAGCCAATTAAAGATGCTTGACATTTCTTTCAATCAAATTCATGATTTCATTTCCCCCCCCCCAAATAAGAAATATGAAGAATTTGATGTGCTTGATTCTCAATAAGAATAATTTTAGAGGTCAAATTCCAAGTTTCATAGGTGATTTAGCAAATTTAGAATATTTAAGTGTCTCCTCAAATCAAATCACGGGTTCCATTCCCTCAGAAGTAGGAAATATGAACAATTTGCTTGAATTATATCTAGACAATAACAACTTGAAAGGTTATATAACCTCAGAAATAAGAACCTTGGGAAGTTTAGTTATCTTGAACCTCATTCATAACTTCATTAATGGGGAAATACCTGTTGATCTTTGTACTTTGGAGAATTTATTACTGGCGGAATTCCGTGTGCTTTCATCAATGTGGAAATCTCATTGTCATACAATCCTTTAAAGGGTCCAATTCAAAATGATTATTATGGATATCATTCACGTGATACATTAGTTGGCAACAAGTAGTTAGCCAATTGCACTGGTTTTTGTTATTCTTAAACAAGTGAGAAATCATATGTGACAAAAGTAAAAATTTTTGTCTTCTCTTCAAGAAAACCTTGAATTCTTGGCCTCTGTCTTGAGTTATACTCTATTTCTTCCTCTTTTCTTTTGCCTATTCTCTTTTCTTAAATAGGGTTTAGGTTTAGACCTATCTTCTATTCTAGTATAAATGGGTTTTGAAGAGCCAAGACAATTAGATTTTAAACTCCTATATTAATTAGACTTTGTACTCCTAATAGACTAGGTTTTCTAATTACTTAGAAAATCCAATAACAAAAAAAAATCTAATAACAACTATCTAAAGCCCAAGCTCATCTTGATTTTCTTGATCTTGATATTTTAACCATATTTTGCCACATAATAAGCATCAAGTTCTTTATGCTTGTTATTTTTCTTCATGCCTTCTTATGATACATAAACAAGACAAATTTAAGTAAATAAAGAGAAATTCAAATATTTTCTCATAAGCATTAGATTATTTATTGCTTAAATTAGGTAAAATAACTCTATAAAAATAGATTTATCAGTCTAAAAAAGTTTATTAATAGCAAATGTTATGTCTGATTAAGCCAATGTGAGATATTGAAGGGCCCTTATGATGCTTCGATAGGTGGAAGGCTGAGAGGACAAATTTGTACCATTTTGTACCTAGGGTATTTTGGTAGCAATTGATATGGAAATTTGTTTACAGTTTGTCATTCCTACCCTTCCAAGTAAATCAAGAGCATATGTCTTTCTCATTCATTTCCATATCTTACCTCGATACCAAGAAAATAATGAAAATATCCAAGTGTCTTTATTGGAAATTCCTTTTGCAAAGAGGTAATGAATTGATCGAGATGCATTCAAATGTTTTCAATAATAATCAAATCATCAACATATAATAGCAACAAAATACATATGTGTCCTGCAATATAGATAAAAAAATATAGGTCATGAGTTGAATAGATAAAGGCAAATTCAAAGAGAAAGCCGTTAAATCTATCAAACCATGCACAAGAAGCTAACTTAAGGCCATATAAGACTCTTTTAAGCTTGCATACATAGTTAGGTTTATTTGCATCAACGAATCTTGGAGGTTGTTCCATATATACAACTTCTTTCAATAGGTCATGCAAAAATGCATTGTTTATATTAAACTACAATAATGGCTAATTAAGAGTGAGAGCTAATGAAATCACAAGTTTAAAAGTAGTATGATGAATTATCATACTAAATGTCTTGAGAAAGTCTACTCCAAAAGTTTGATAAAAACCTTAACTATCAATCATACCTTTAATTTATCAAAACCACTAATTGGTGTTAATTTTGATTTGAAAACCTAGCAACAACCAACAACATTCATGGATTTTGATCTTGATACCAAGGTCTAGGTGTTATTTTTGTATAAGGTAACAATTTCTTCATCCATTGCAGCTTTTTAGCCAAGATGTTGTAAGGCAACCTTTATGGAAGTAGGAGTAAGGAAGATTAAGAACTCAGCTTGCAAGGCATATTTTGAGTTTGGTTTAATTATCCCAGATTGACTTTGGGTTTTCATTGAATGAACACAAGTGAAAGGGATTGTTTCCTCTAGTGCTAAAGTGCAAGAAGCAAACTGATTAACAAGAAACATATTTTCCAAAGGAATTTTAGTTAAGGGGTTTTGGTTAGACATGGCTATTGGGGCAAGGTCATGAGATTCTTTTTGCAAAGGATCTTGAAATTGCTTTAGGATCATAGCTGTGAGGTAGGAATGGGGTAACGTGTAATGGTTAGTCATTGAGAGCATTAATGGCATGCATCTCATTTATTGATTGAAGTGATGGGTCATTAAGATTAGTGCAAGAATCAAGGCATGGCTGAACAAAGGGTTATTCAGGGTTGGCATTTCATTTATTAAAGGGGATCACATGTTGGCTCGAGAACCAAGGCATGGGTGGTCATTAATAGGAGGCATCTCATTTCTTGCCATGTCACATGATGTTGGTTGAAGAAAGAGAATGGAATTGGTAGATGGGAGGATAGATTTACACATCTTTTTCAAACTTGCAGCTAATTCTAGGAAATAAGCCTCATTGAGTGTTAATATATGTGGTTGAGCATTTGGAGCCACAAATTGTTCTTGAGATTTCATAAATGGAAAAGAATTTTCATCAAAGATGACATTACGAGATATGAAAATCTTGTATGTATCAAGGTTAAGGCATATTTATCCCTTTTTTTTTAATGGAAAGGTAAATTGTATTAATATATATTTAAAATACAAAAGTACAGGGGCATACCCCACTATTACAAAAGTCACCATACCTATGAAAAGATGAAAGTTGAAAGCCTCCAAATCTCACTCAAAATAACATTGCATTGAGAAGATTTTATATTTCTAAACAAAAAAGCTCTCTCTCGTACTATCTTCTTCATTTTTGCTAAAAGAATAGGATGTCCATTGTTTTCTCCTAAAAATGTCTTCTATTTTGTTCAGCCCATATACAATAAATACAAATTAAGAAAGATATTTTGAAAAGTTTGGCAGCTAAATCCCTTCCTTTTATTACTTTGATCATCCATTGTAGTTCTTCATTCCATCCTCCAATGTCACATCAGATTCCATTTTGAGTAAGAATACTTTTCCAAATCATCCTTGTCCATGCACATTCAAAAAAAAGATGACTTCTATTTTCTGAATGAGATTGACAAAAATCACAATATATGTTTACCAAAGGAAGCCATCGTGCAATTTCTGTTACTGTAGAAAGTTTATCCCTACAAACAAGCCATCCAATGAAATTATGTTTGCTAATAGCAGCTATCCAAATTAAATCATAGCAATTCACTATTTCTTGAACTTGCTTAAGATCATTATAAATCTTTTGGCAACAATATATAGGACTCGAGAGAACAAAGATAAGTGTGGGCCTTAACTTAAGGAGACCCCGCCAACTCCAAGCCATAGTACCTTTTACATTCAACTACATTATTGAGGTTCTTTTACACTTTGTATTATGAATCCATTTACTCCATAATAAGGCTTCTGGGAGATTAATAAGATTCCAAAGCATACGTCATAAAAAGACTTTATTCCAAATTTTGAGATTCAGTAAACCTAATCCCCTTTCCTTTTCCGGTAAACAAACAATTTGCCAAGCTACTTTGTGAAGACGATGCATATCTATATTACCTACCCATAAGAATTTCCTTATCTTTTTCTCAATCTCATAAATAAATTACTTTGGCAATAGGAAGACTTGCATCCAAAATGTGCAAATAGAAATGAGGACAAATTTCACCAATTGTAATCTTCCTACATAGCTTAGATGTTTCATTCGCCAACCTTCTATTCTTTTAAATATTTTATCTGTTAAACCTTTACAATCAACTTGAGTTAGTCTTTTCATGATAAGGGGAACTCCAAGATATCTAATAGGGAGTGAATCCTTCGGGAAAGGAGTATGATTAAGTATAAGAAGTTGTTCTTGCTCTGATAACCCCGAAAAGAAAATTTGATATTTACTTGGGTTATACTTTAAGCCTGTAAGATCAGCAAATTCCTTCAAAGCTTCTATAAAACATAGGACTGAGTTCACATCACCATAATAAACGAAAAATAAATCATTAGCAAAAACATAAATGTGTGATTTTTTCTAATTTGTAGCATCAATGAAATTTAAACACCACTGTAGAAGTCTTTAAAATAATGATTCTGTTGAGTATCTCCATAACCAATACAAATAAGTATGGGGATAAGGGATCACCTTGTCGCAATCCATTAGTACTTCTAAAGTATCTGCATGTTCTCCATTAAAATTGATTAAAATCTTGTTGTAGTAATACACTTACTTATAAGTTCAACCAAGTACTAGGGAGTGTTAATGGCTTTCAAAACTCCTAATACTGCATCCCATTTTACCATGTCATATGCTTTCATAAGATCAATTTTTATGGCCACACATTTACCTTTGTTTCCCGTGTGATAGTTATGCAAAAGTTCTTGGCAAAGCATAATATTCCCTTAAATCTGTCACCCTTTAATCACTGAAGATAAAATAAGGCTTATCCTTTCAGCAAGCATCTTAAAAATGATTTTATATATAACATTACAACATGCTATTAGTCGGTAATCCTTGGTGCAACTTGGATTGGGAACTTTAGGGACTAAAGAAAGTAATGTTGAATTTGTAGCTTTCAACAAGTTCCTAGAAAAGAAGACCTCTAGTACAGCATCTTCTACATCCCTTCCAATGATAGGCCATGCTTTCTTATAAAACAAACTATTATAACTATTAGGCTTAGGAGCTTTAAAATCATGAATGCTTCAAAGTACTTTAATAACATCAAAATATTCAAAATTTGGCAAATTAAGCAATACACTAATGTCCTCTTGGAATAGAGAAGCATACCTTTCCAAGTTAATAGGAATACTTCTAAAGTTTCCAAGAATTGATTGATAAGAAGAAATAATAGCAAATCTCAATTCCTTTTCATCTGTAATAACAAAGCCATCCTCTAGTTCCAATTTATTGATCTTGTTTTGAGCTCTCCGCATCAATGTTATCCCCTTCTTTTAACCATATGTTCCTTGATTTTTGTTTAAGAATGATTTCTTCATGTTTACTTATAGCAAGGAGTTGCTCAAGTTGTGATTTCTTCTCAGACCATGTATATGGACAATAAGGATAAATCTTTAACCTGCTCTGAATTTGCTTTAAATTTTCTCTTGCATCCTTCAACTTTCGGTGCAAATCTCCAAAATGGGTGGCATTGAGTTTCTTGAGAGAAGTCTTTAAAGCTTTCAATTTTTGCACAATTTGAAACATTTTTAAACCATTTATTCCTTGTTGTCATACTGAACTTATTGTATCAAAAAAATTTAAACAATTAGTCTAAAAATTAAAGAATCTGAACTGAGATTTCTTCCTGCTTATGTCATTTCCAAATTGTACTAAACATGAAGAGTGATCCAATACACCAAGAAGTAAAAATTCAATTGTGAATCTATCAAAATGAACCACCCATTCTATAGTAGTAAGGACCCTATCAATTTTTCTATCTCGAAGATTAGTTCCTGAGCCTTTGATCCATGTGAATAAAAGACCATAGAATAGAGGTTCAATCAATGTTATATTCTCAACCATTTCATTTAAATTCTCCATTCCTTATGTCCATCTAACATTTAAGCTAACTTGCTCATTAATATTCCGTATTTCATTGAAATCTCCCATGAGTAACCAAGGATTATTATTTACATTCAGAGTATCAAAACTTGTAAGGTCAAGCCATAACTCTCTACATTTAACTTTAAGTTACTTACATATATGGCAAACAGCAAGTAAAGGTGCATACCTGGCTTTTCAATGAGGCAGTGGATGACTTGAGATGAAGAACCTTTAACTGTAAATTGTAATTTTGAGGCTTTCCAAAAAACCTAAATTCTACCAAGACTACTAAAATTATAATTATGAATATATTTCCAATATGAAAATCCAAACTTCAAGAGTGCATCTGCATTTTCTTCTTTAACTCTATGTTCAATCAAAATAATAATGTGAGGGGAATGAGATAGAACAAATTTTACTACTTCCCTTATTCTAGGACTTTTATTTAAACCCCTTTCATTCATTGGGAGGTTAATTCTCATCCCCCATTAACTCAAAATCTCCAATAGGACCTATGGTGGTGGAAGGTGTTTCCTCCATTAGTATCGCAAACTTATTTTAAAGTTGACTTTTCACTCCTTTCTTTTTTTCTTTCTAGAATATTTTGACTTTGTAATACCTGGGGAAGAGTCAAAAATACCTACTATTTCTTTTGGTTAAACAACAAAACATGTTTCAGTATCCTCTACAGTAGTAGTTGACCTTACTTCTTGAAAGTCATTTTGAATGGTTTGGGTATTCTTTCCAAGAACCTTTGTATTAGGCCTTACATCTTGAGTTTCATTTTGGGTAGCTTGACCTAATGGATTCACATTCCTTTTAGGAACCCAAACTTCTTTTCTTTTTGGATTACATTCTTTGTGTCCAAAGCAATTGCATACTTTACATTTCATAGGAACCCAACAATAATCAACTTGTACTTCATATGGTTCCTCTTTACCCATGTCTATTTCAAAATTTACAGGGAAATCACTATTAATGTCCATCAAGATACATACTTTTGCAATTGATAATCGAAGCTTTTGTTCTGTTGCTTTATCTATGTATAATGGTTTTCCCAACACACTACTTACATAACTCATTCCAGTATTGATCTATAGCACATAAGGGACATTATATAATTGAACCCAAATGGGAGCTACAAAAAATTTTTCTTTTTCCAATCTAATGGAAGGATGCCACTTTTGAAGGAAAAGTGGTTGACTTGTAATATCCCATACTCCTACTTGAATAACCTCTTCCATTTTCTTAGTATTTAAGAAGCGAAAGAAAAAAAAACCATCTTCATTCACTAAAATGTCAAATATGTTTTCTTTTCCTCACAATTTTTCCATAAGTCCTTTCACTAAATAATAGGAGATATTGTCCGTTAAGAAATATCCCACAAGACAATTTTCAAAGTAACTTTTACCTTCATCAATAGCCTCTGGTGAAGGCTTTACAACAAGTTTATTTCCTTTCATGGAAGGAGGATGATAATCTAATTTAGCTGTTTTCATAAGATTACCCATTGCAATATGTTTCCAAGACACCCCATCTCCACCAATAAGTGCATTAGTTTTTTGATTATTTGTTGCAACTATAGAGATATTTTCTTGAACTTTGTCAACAACACTAACAATTTATGCTTAAGATAATCCTTTATTACTTTCAAGTTTACCAATGTTGTCTAAAGTATGAGTATTAGTACTTTTACCTGAATCATCAATGCTTGATTTGAAAAGTGAAGCCGCAATTTTTGCTACCAACTCAAATTTTGTTGCATTTGAGAAACTTCCCCCATTCATAGAAACTTTATCACTTCAGTACGTGCCATCAATTTTGCGTTTATAGAATCAATTGTTTAGGAAACTCGTTTTCTATTCATAGAGAGTAACTCGGGATCGATACAGTCTACCAATCTAACCATAGACAGATTTAAAAAGAAGACTAAATTGATGTCTACAACCACCTTCTCCTACTTTTTTTGTCTTTTGAATCTTTGTGGGCTCTTTTATCTTTCCATCACCCTTTTTGTCATCCCTTCACCATTCAAATCAATAAACTTAGACAACATCGAAACCAAAAAAGTCTTTCCTCTTTTGATTCTCCCAAAACCAAACACACCAATCTATGCAAAAGGGGGAGGAAATCTCAACCCCATGCTACCAAAATTTCAGCACTAGTTTTTTTTCCTCTAATGAGAGAGAAGTCGCCCCTTAAATTTCTCTCCCAATGTCATGCAAAACTCCTTCCAAAACTACTCATTTAACCCATTGCCACCATAGGTTCACTAGCCACTCACCACCGCTTACTGTTCACATGGTTTTCCTAGATCCACCCCACAAAGATGTCAATTGTGTGGTGAAATTTATATGCAAGTGAACATTTTGAACAAGTAATATAATGATGAGAAAGATATCATCCCATGAAGATTGGTGAATACTAAACTAATTAAGTACTAACGGTTAACAGCTCATTTAATTTATCTAGCAAACTAAATTGATAGATGATAAATTAATTAACTAAATCTAAGAAAACTAAATACAAGAAATATGTTATAGCATATGATTTTACCATAATTACCAGGTATTAATATTAATTATTTATGCTTGCAAGAGGGATAATATCTATGTGATGGCAGAACTTCCTAATTTATTTATTATCCTATGTCTAGGCATAGCAAACCTACTTAGTTCATTAATTCACTATATCTCTATATGTGAATTGAAACAAACCAAATGCATTAAGATCTATGAACATTCCCAGTTTACACTGAAAGCCACAGAAACAATATTGTATATGTCTATCCATATTTAATTTATGGTTACATATTACAAGAAGCAACAACATATCATCTCCTGTCGGTTTCAAATATGCAAATCAGAGCATTCAAATGGTAGCTAATCACTTAAAAGCATTAAACACAGTAATATGCAACTTTACATAAACAAAATATCTTGCAAAACATGACAATCATAAGATTGATACTATCATAATTAGGTTACATCGTAGCTCTAACAAAAGTAAACTAAAACATAAAGAAATAATGAGAAAGAATAGTAATAAAAAATAAAGAAGACATCTTGAATCCAATAACAAGAAGTCTGTCACCCCTTTTATCTTCTCTTCAAGAAAACCTTGAATTCCTGGCCTTTCTCTTGAATTGTGCTCAATTTTATCTTCCTTCTCTTTTTCCTTTTCTCTTCTCTTAAATAGGATTTAGGTTTAGACTTATCTCTTATTCTAGTAGAAGTGGGTTTTGGAGACCAAAGACAATTAGGTCTTGAACTTTTATAATAATTAGGCTTTGAACTCTTAATATGATTAGGTTTTCTAATTATTTAGAAAACCTAATAACAATAGAAAATCTAAAGTCCAGGCCCATCTTGATTTTCTTGATCTTGATATTTTGACCATATTTTTCCATTTAATAAATATTAGGTTCTCCATGCTTATTCCTTTCCTACATGCCTTCTCATGCTACAAAAACAAGACAAATTCAAGTAAATAAAGAGAAATTCAAATATTTTCTCATAAGCATTGTATTATTTATTACCTAAAAATAGTTAAAATAACTCTATAAAAATAGAGTTATCACCAATCCACCCCACAGAGATGCTAATTTGCCTCTAATGGAGCAACCAGCATAGTCACCTGCTTGTACATGCTGCCAATCACCAACTTGGGCTCCCCACACTTTCACAATTTTCTTTGTTTCGTTCTCCCATATGTATCCTTTATGTTACGCATTGTATCCCAAAAGATACATCTCATGGCATTGTATCCCAAAAAGACACATCTCATGGCACATGGAGATAATTTATTTGCAAAGATTTTAAAGTTACATGGAGATAATTTATCTATAACAATTTTAAAGTTACAAAATTATGCAAAACCAAAAATCCTAAAAAATATTTAATTTAGAGGTCTTTTGTAGAGAATTTTATAAGGAGATTTATTGCTCAAAAAAGATGATGATAAGCTATTAATAAGAAAGACAACTATTGTAAAAACCTCTAACCAATATTTCTTTGGCATGCTTGATTGAATCATCATAGTTGGATGTTTTCTTTTTGTCACTCCATTTTGTTTTAATATATAAAGACATGAAAGTTTATGTAAGATTCTATTATTCTTCAAATATTCCGCAAGATTATTACTAGTATATTCACCACCTTTATTAGTCTGCAAAATTTTTAATGACTTACCAAATTGTTTTTCCACCATGGTGCAAAAGGTAATAAAAATATGCATCAAATTAGACTTCAAGCGTCAAGGAAAGGGCCAACTTAATCTTGTAAAGTCATCTACAAAAACAACATAATATTAAGAACTTTGATAAAACAAAAGTGAAGTAACCCCAAAGATCACTGTAAACCTTTTCCAAGGGTTCAAATGCTCAATGTTGATTTTGAACAAAAGGTGGTCGAGCTGATTTCCCTATAACACAATGTTGACAAAAGATTGTAGGCTTGCCATTAATCGCTATTTGATTTTGAGACTTTAAAATATGGACTACATCTAAATGTGAATGCCCAAATAACTGTGCTAGATGCCCCAATTTGCAATTTGCTGTCGATTGGAATAGAAAGCTTTAGGAGCATTGTCCAGCAACACATAAAGATCGCCTTGCTTATACCCTTTCGCCAGGATTTTTCCTGTTCTCAAATCCTTAACACCACGGCGTTTTCCATTAAATTCAATAGAGCAAGGAAAATCACTAGTCAACTTAGAGATGGATATGAGATTCTTTTTCATTTGTGGAACAACTAAAACAGATTTAGGAGGAATACATCCGTTATTAAGAGTTGCATATCCTACATGCGTTATGGGGAGCACAGAGCCTTTTCCAACCATGATACCATCAGAAACAAGGTAAGGTTTTACATTTTGAAGCTTACCTGGTGAGTTAGCAATGTGATTAGTTGCTTCTGAATCTGTTACCCAGCCTTCATCACGAATGTCAGCCATGTTCAAGGCTGCAAGAGCCTGTGGAATATCCTCTATTTGATAGGAATGATCAAATTTTTTAAAGCATCGTAATGCTGAATGACCTCTCCTAAAGCATATCTCACACATGATAGTGAGCCGAGGACGGGAACCTTCCAGTTGAGAGGGATGCAGTTAACTTTCAACGCCATTTTCAATGCCATGATTGTTCTGAACAGAGGGAGTAAAACCTCGACCATGGGAACTAAAATTCCTTCCCCCTCTTCCATTGTTTCTGCCTCCACGCCTACATCCCTTCCTCTGAGAAAAGAAAACAGATGCTTCATTTGCAGAGGCCAAAGAGTGCAGAGTGAGTCTCACTTCGTAAGCTTGAAGCTGAGAAATCACATCATTGTGGCTGGGAACCGTAGTCTGAACATAAATGGCAGTTCGAAAAGGTTCATACTGTGGGCCAAATGCTTCAAGAAGACGGAAAGTTTTTGCTGTGTCTGTAAGTGGCTTTCCGATGGATCTGAGTTGATTAAGTAACGCCTTAAATTCATTGAGGAACTGCGTTAGGGGTTTGCTGCCTTTTTGAAGATGATGGAGTTGTGACAGCAACTCAAGTTCACAGGCCTCCCGATTTTTAAGGACACTGTGCGGAGAGTCTTGCCCAAATCTCTGCAGATGTTTCGAGCTCACATACTAAGCCAAGAATTTCTTCTGACAGCGTGCTGAGAATCCAGCTTTTGACCAGTCCATCGGTTGTATCCACGACTCATATTCTAGGTTTTCTATTTCTTCTCCTCACTGCTTAATGGTACCTTCTGGCTGGTTTATTTCTCCAGTAAGGAATCCATATAGGCGTTGGGTTTGAGCAAGATTTTTGATTTGTGTGAACGATGGGAGGTAGGTAGTATCAGTGAGTGTAATGGTTACAAATTTGAGACGTTAACGTGAGTTGGGCAGGGATAAGTTGGTTTCTTGGCCATTTGAGAAAAGCAGAGAGTGTGCAGGTATAAAGACAGAGTGGTGAGCGGAGAATCCTAGGTAGCTAGGTAGGAGAAAACACAGGACACAATTGTTAGTGGTTGGATACCATAAAGAAAAGAACAGAAGGAGACAACCGTAAAGATTTTGCATTTCAGACAAGCATTTACAGGGCTCCACTGCTTTATTTTTACAGGGGTCTATCGGTGCTTGAGCGGGAAGGAGAACAAAAATGTCAGGCATCTAGAGAGTTCCTAAGCGGGAAAGGGAAAAATATCTCAAATATCTTTGACAGAATATCTGCCTTAACCGACTTATGGGCTTGGTTCCGGTTAAGATAAGGCTGTAAAATTATTGCTTCAAGCTCCGGTTACTTTTAGCCTGCGTTTTGCTCTTTTTCCGGTGAGACACATCTAGTAACAATGCCTTGGATTTCCTTTGTGTGTGTGTCAGGCGGCAACTTTGACTTTTCCGTCATCTCTACAAAGTATCCTTCAATTCTAGATTCTTTACGAGACACAGTAGGCACGTGAGCCACGTGGAGATGGAGGACAACGAGTGGTAGCGTACCCAGGTGGATTAAAGGCAGATCATCTAATTGTAGGTTGTTGTAAAATTGCAACTGGGAGGAGAAAGGCAGGGAACGGAGTTGGGCGGAGTTAAACGGCATTGCAGATTCTCTCTCCAATCGGTGGGACGGTGGGAAGGAAAACCGGTGGGAAGGGATATCACCCTTTGCAGTTTCTCCCTCTCTAATCTTGTCGGTGCGAAAGGCATGGAGGGAAGGGCGGGGTTGAGATCTCCTCCCCTTTCTGTTCTCCTCGATTTAGGTATTCTTTTTGCCGTAGAGAACACCCACTGCAGATGAGGTAATAGAGAAATTTCGGGGGCGGGCTTATGGTGAAGTTGGAGAAATGGATTATTCTTGACTTACTTTTTGTTAACTGGAAGTGAGTCTCCCGAACTATAAGTTTAATAAACTCCGAATTGATGGCATGTACTCGAAGTGGTAAAGTTTATCTTACCGGAACAAACTCTACAAACTTTAAGATTGCCACTGAAATTGCATCCTCGCTTTTTAAAACAAGTATGGATAATTTAGGTAAGACTTTGATGCTCATATGTTGGACAAAGATGCTGAAATTGCAACTAGTAACATCGTATCTCACGAAGAAAATATGGTCAACAAGGATCAAGAGAATACTAATGCATCAATTGGTAGTATTGGGTTATTCTTGAAACATATTACAATGGGTAATCTTATAAAGACAGCTAAATTAGATTATCATCCTCCTTTTAAGAGAGGAAATAGAATACTTCAATACCTCCACCATAAGTTATTGAAGAAGGTAAAAGTCACTTTGCAAATTGTCTTGTAAGTTATTTTTTGATTGAGAATACTTCTTATTATTTAGTGAAGAGTATTGTGAAAAAATTGTGAAAAAAATAAAACTTATCAAAAGTCTTAGTTACTTAAGAAGGTTTTTTTTTGTTTTTTTCCCTTTGCTTTTCGAATATGAAGAAAGTAGAGGAGGTGATGGAAGTGAGAGTATAGGATATTGCAAGTAGAGCACCTTTCATTCAGAAATGGCATCCATTTATTAGATTAGAGAAAACAAAAATTTCTGCAGTTCCTATTTGGGTACATTTATATAATGGCCCGCATGTACTTTGAACAAATATAGGCATGAGTTACATAAGTAGTGTGCTAGGCAAATCTTTATATATGGATAAAGCCACTAAACAAAAGCTTAGATTATCATATGCTAAGGTGTGTATTCTACTATATATTAGTAAGGAATTTCCTAATAAGTTTGAAATTGATATGAGAGAGAAAATACCATATGATGTATAAGTTAAATATTGTTGGATCCCTAAAAAATATAAGGTATGTAATTGTTTTGGGTACAAAGAATCTAGTGCAACAAAAAAAGAAGTTTCAGTACCCAAAAAGAATGTGACTTTTTTAGTTCAAACTCTTAACTTGAAACCCAAAGTACTCAAGATATGAGACAAGCTCCAAGTCATAATGTTCATACAAAGGAACCCTTTGTCCTAACCATTCAAAGTGAAATGCAAACTACTCAAGAAACGAGGTCAAATATAAAGCTAATAGATGAAGTTTTTATTGCACAAACTAAGGATATAGTAGTAAGTTTTGCTCCTTCCCTAGGCACCAAAAAGAATTGATCTTCTGATGGGAAAAATGAAAAGGAGCAAAATATTGTATCTAAAAATAAGTTTGCATTATTAGTAGAAGATATATCTATTGATCTTGTTATAGAGATTAGGATAACAAGAGAAGAAAATAAACCTCCTAATAAATGAAAGTACTCTTATGAAATACTAGGAACTAAAATAAAAGCCCTAGATTAAAGGAGGTAGCTAATTTTGTTTTGACTCATGCCCTCTAAATTATTATTTTGATTGAACATAAAGTGAAAGAAGAAAATGTTAATGTCTTTGTAAAGAATGGATTTGCATATTGGAATTAAGTCCATAATTACAGGTGTAGCAATCTTCATAAAATATGGGTCCTTTGGAACTTTTTTTTATCTTTAACTCACAATTAAAAAATCTTTATCTCAAGTCATCTATTACTTAATTGAAAAGTCAGGTATGCACTTATATTTTCTATATGTTGTCTATGTAAGTAACTTGGAGATTAAATGTAAAGAATTGTAAGCTAGCCTTTCAAGTTTCTCTAATCATAATGTAAATAATATTCCTTGGTTAATATGGGTGATTTCAATGAAGTACAAAATACAAATGAGTGTATTGGCCCCATAGGAATGGAAGACTTAATGAAATGATTGGGATTATGGCATTGATTGAACCTTCTTATTCAGGTCCATTGTTAACATGACAAATAAAGGTTCATGTATTGATATTTAAGCTAGTAAAATTGACAAAGCTTTAACCAATGGGGAATGAATCCTCAATTTGAAAATTTTGTTATTGAATTTTTGTTCCCTAATGTATTAGATCATTCTCCATGTTTAGTAAAGTTTGGTAATACTACACTAGAGTTAATACTTGTAATGAGTAAAGATGAAAAAATTCTTCTTAAGTAGGAATCTAAGAACCTATGGTTGAAGTAAGGGAATAATAAAAGTAAGATTTTATTTGCGTCGTTGCTGCGAAGGAGAGCATAAAACAAGATTAGTTAACTAGTAGTAGAAGATAGCTCAGGTATCACAGAAGAAGAGGACTTGAGAATAGCTATTATTTCATATTATAAGTTTATCCTTGGTAATGCTAGAAGAAGCTTCACCAATTTTGAGAGATACATGTCTTTGTTCCATAATGACGTAAATGCACTTCTTACTCTAATAAGATTTGAGTGTTCAAATGTTATTAAAGCTCTTTAGGGAATACATGATTTTAAAGCACCTTGGCCAAATGATTATAATAGCTTATTTTATAAAAAAACTTAAACTATCATTGGAAGAGATATAAAGGATGCAGTGTTAGAATTTTTCTCCTTTACGAAATTGTTAAAGGTTATAAACTCTACATTGCTTTCCCTTATCCCTAAGATTCTCAATTCTAGTTGCAATAAAGATTACAGACTAATCGCATGTTGCAATGTTCTCTACAAAATTATATTCAAGATCTTAGTTGAGTATTATTTTCCTTTTAGTGGCAAGTCAAAACCAAACTACTTTCATTAAGGGACGTCAAATTTCTAAAAATATTATCTTTTACTAGGAACTCATTCACAATTATCACAAAGTCAGTAAAGATAAACATGTGGCTATAAAAATTGCTCTCATAAAAGCATATGATATGGTGAAGTGGGAATTAGTATTAGAAGTCTTAGAAGCTATTAATACTCCTAGTATTTAGTTGATCTTATAGGTAATTGTATTTCTATAACAAGATTTTTAGTAAATTTCAATGAAGAGCATGTAGGTTATTTTGAAAGTACCAATAGACTAAGATGAATGGACCCATTATTTCCATATTTCTTTGCATTAGTTTTGAAGATACTTAATAGAATTATTATTGCAAAGACCTCTACATTGGCTTTTCAATTCCATTAACGATGCAAACCAAAAAAAATCACTCATTTGTGCTTTACCGATAATTTGTTTCTTTTCTCTCATAGAGATTTAAATTTACTGTTCTGTTTTATAGGAGCTATGGAGGAATTTGTTGAACTTGCTAGTCTATATTACAACCTAAGTAAATGCCAAATATTCTTGTCAGGGTTATTAGAATAAGACCAACTTCTTATTCTAAATCACTCGCCTTTCCCTATGGGTACATGAAAAGACCTACTCATACTAATTGCAAAGGTCTGATAGATAGAATATTTGAAAAAATAGAAGGTTAAGGAATGAAACATTTTAGCTATATAAGAAGGTTACAATTGGCAAAATCGATCATAATTTCTACATTGTCATTTTGCTGCCATTAGAACTACAACTAAGGTTTTACAGTTTGGATTTTATTGGCCCACACTTTTTAGAGATGCATATTCATATGTAGTTGCATGTGATTAATGTCAAAGAACTGGAAATATTTCTAGGAAACATGAGATGCCTCTAAACAATGTAGTTGTGTGTGAATTATTTGATGTTTAGGGTATTGATTTCATGGGACCCTTTCCACCCTTTTATGGAAATAAATATATTTTGGTGGCTGTTAAGTATGTGTCTAAGTGGGTAGAAGCAGTAGCATTGCCAAAAAATGATGCTAAGGTTGTGGTTAAATTCTTAAAGAAAAATATTTTTACCCATTTTGGCACTCGTAAGGCAATCATAAGTGATAGAGGGACCCATTTTTGTAACAAACAATTTAAGCACTTTTGGGTAAGTATGGGGTTACCCATAAGCTTGCTACCCCTTATCACCCTCAGACTAGTGGTCAAGTTGAGATATCAAATAGGAAAATTAAGAGAATTTTGGAAAAAATTGTGAATGCCTTAAGGAAAGATTGCTCAATAAAACTTGATGATGCACTTTAGGCCTATAAGACAGCATTCAAAACACTAATTGGAATGTCTCCTTTTAGGCTAGTGTTTAGGAAGGCTTGTCATCTACCAGTCGAATTAGAGCATAAAGCATATTGGGCATTAAAATTTTTAAACTTTGACATGCAGTCTACAGGTAAAACCAGATTATTGCAGCTGAATGAATTGGAGGAATTACGAGATAAGGCATATGAAAATGCCAAAATATATAAGGAGTGGACAAAAATATGGCATGACAAACACATATTAAGAAGAGATTTTGCGGTTGGCCATAAAGTATTACTTTATAACTCTCGTCTTAAATTGTTTCTAGGTAAATTGTGATCTCAATGGTCTAGCTCTTTCATAGTTACTAAGGTATTCCCATATGGAGCAATAGAAGTTGCAAATGACACCCAAGGCACGTTTAAGGTGAATGGTTAGCATTTAAAGCCCTACTTTGAGGGAGTTAATATGCAGAAGACTACCATTGATCTTCTTCCTCCTTTAGTAGCAAGATTGAAGATAGTTTGGCTGAAAACTATAAAGCAAGCGCTTCTTGGGAGGCAACCCAAGCATTTTGTTGGTTCTTTTGTTGGAAGTTTTGTCATCACCATCTTCTCAAAGCTCTATGTGGATATGACCTACAATCATGGGAGTATTCTTATCCCTTTACCTTTATTTTTGCTTTCTTTTCTTTTTGCATTGAGGATAATGCTTCATATAAGTTTAAGGGTAGGGAAAGAACCTTTGTGCTAAATCTGATTTAAAAAAAAGAAATTCTTATGTTATGATTACATCCCTTATTGTGAATTTTTGGCGATTCTTTAGAAGATATAGATTTTGTTCAAACCTACAATTATGATGTGAGTTAAGTGTGATTCTGATTATGTTGATCCATTTATTGAGCACTAAAAGTCCTTCATTTTTAAAATTGTGTGTATCTCTAGAGAACATTCATGTAAAGTACGTGATTTTCTTAGATCTCATCCAGATCTTAGAATTTGTTTGATTTTCTCTTGAGGCGAAATCCTAGGAGCCTTTCAAGCAAACCTTATTTGTTTATCCCCAGTCACCTTGCTGAGCCTTCATTCTTATCCAATTTTTTTTAATGACACCCACATATATATACCCTTGAGCCATTGAAAAAAAAAGTTATCCTATTGTCCCAGACCTATGAACATGTTAATTGTTAAAGTGCAAGTTTATTTGAGCTAAACAAAAGTTGAGAGGAAGATGGAGCATAAGAAGAAATTGATTGTAATGATTGTGTGAGGCATAGTTTTTTTTCTTTCTTTTGCAAAAAAAAAAGAGAAAGAAAGAAAGAAAGAAGAAGAAAGTACATCATTTGCTTCAGAATGGGATGATATTATCATTCTTTATCGGATTCAAGCCACCCAATCTTTTGAAATAGGCCATTAAGCATAGCGATTGAATACTATTAGCAAGAAAAGATTATTATGGTTGTATTTCTAGTACTTTTACTTGCTTTATTAATGCAAGCATAATTATGGTTTTTGTGAGTATCTGAATCCAATTGAAATCAAGCATTTTTGGATGGAAAAGAATGAAAGAAGTGGTGGTAGAAAGATTGTTTGTAAGGAGAAAGAAGAAATAAAGTGCCAAAAGCTCAAATTAGATCCTAGAAAGTAATGTGTTTATGGGTGAATTAAGCCTAAATGACTTTCATCTTACTCTTAACCCAGCCTTACATTACAAGCTTATAAAAGTCCTATTGATTCTTGGTTAGACAATTAGCCTACATTAGTGGAGAGAGGAATGAAAAGCAAACTTATGAGGTGTGGTTAAAGATTTTGAGAAATTGCATAGTAATGTGGATGTATTTGGAGTGCATATAGTTGAAGAGATAATGACTCACACATACACACGTGGTTAACATAATTAAGAGTTTATCTTATCTTATAAAAAAATTGTGGTGTTTGGATGAAAGCTATATTTTTCTTTGAATTGTTAAGTTAAGCAATTATGGGAGAATTTCTTGAAGGGGTTTTGTCTAAAGCATATGTTGATTATTACTTTTGTTTGAGGACTAGCAAAATATTAAGTTTGAGGGTTTTGATAGCTCTATTTTTATAGAGTTATTTTACCTAATTTAAATAATAAATTATCTAATACTTGTGAGAAAATATTTGAATTCCTCTTTATTTACTTAAATTTGTCTTGTTTATGTAGCATAAGAAGGCATGAAGAAAAAGAACAAGCATGGAAAACTTGATACTTATTATATGATAGAAAATGGTCAAAATATCAAGGTCAAGGAAATCAAGATGGGCTTGGGCTTGGGCTTTGGATGATTGTTATTAGATTTTTATTGTTATTGGGTTTTCTAAATAATTAGAAAACCTAGTCCTATTAGGAGTCTAAAGCCTAATTAATATAGGAGTCCAAAATCCAATTGTCTTGGGAATCCAAAATCTACTTCTATTAGGATAAAGAGATAGTTCTAGATCCCAGACCCTATATAAGGGAGGAGCCCTGCATAGGAAGAGGGGAGAAGAGAGAGAGAAAAGAAGGTTCTGCAGAAACCAAGGAAGAAAGAAGAAAATCAAGGAGAATTCTTGAAGAGAAGACAGTGTGGTGACAACTTTCCTGTTTTTCTTTATTTAAGATGTTTCCCTCAATTTCTATCATTGTTTTGGTTTATTATTTCATTATGTTCTAAATTCCTTTTGTTAGAGTGATGATGTAGCCTAACTATGATGATGTGAATCCTATAAGTCTTTATGTTTTGCAAGATATTTTATTTATGTGAGTTATATATTATTATGCTTAATGCTCTTAAGTGATTGGCCACCACTTGAATGATTTGATATGCATGTTTGAAACCTACAGGAGATAATATGCAGTTGCTTCTTGTAATATATAACCATGAATTAAATATGGATAGACATATACCATGTTGTTTGTGTGACTTTTGGTGATTAGATGATCGAAAGATTTATTGTAAACCAGGAATGTTCACAAATCCTAATGCATTTGGTTTGTTTCAATTTATATATAGAAATATAGTGAATTAATGAACTAATTAGGTTTGCTATACCTAGACATAGGATAGTAAATAAATTAGAAAATTTTGCCATTACATAAGTATTATCATTCTTGTAAGCATAAACTATGGAAATTTATATCTAGTAGTTATGGTGAAATCGAATGCTCTAACATGTTTCTCATATTGATTTTTCTTACTTGGATTAAATTTCAATTAGTCTTGAGTCTTGTTTTGGAAATTTTATATTTTATTTCGTTATCAAGTTTCTTTTGATTAGCTAGATAAATTTTAAGATTAGTTCATTGTTGGTACTTAATTAGTTTAGTATTCACTAATCTCTATAGGATGATACACTTTCTTATCATTATATTACTTGTTCGACATGTTTACTTGCATTTTGAATTTCACCGAACAATACCAAGTTGTCATAACCTAAAATAGCTCTTCCAGGATTTAGCCTTCTAAACTATAGTGGGTGCTCTGCACCCCATTCTGGCTTCCCTCTCTTATTCTTTCTAGTTGTTTTTACGTATAAAATAACTAATGCAACTACTACAAACATTCACTTCACCCACACACACAATCTACCTCAGAGTGGACACAACACACCTGCATCTCAAGGGAAACAACACTTAATTTCATAAGAAACTTTCCACAAATTAGTTTTAGGGATTGTATGATGGCTTTCCCCCAATTAAACAAGGTTATACTACATGTACCCATTTTGCCCTTCTCATAACTACCAAAATACGGCCTTTTAACGAAAGTCTAGGAACCATAACCCACACGAGAACCTTTACTTTACAATTATCTACCAAGTCCACTGTATAAAAGCTAACACAAAATAGACCTACAATAGATACTTGTCTATGAATTCGTTCCTAACAAAAACCTTGACAATTTTCTATTTGGTATATTCTTCCTATTTTATGTCATATAATCTTATTGGTCATGCAAAATTTGTGGTTTAAAATTATTCCCATTTTCTTCTTAAGTATTTTTTTTTCTCCCCAAGGACCAAATTCCTTAAAAACTGGTTCATTATTTTTAACATATCAATCATTGGAGAATTTGTAAATTTGCAAAAAAGATGTAACATCTTTCTATTGTACCACTCCAAATGAATGCATTTAGATAAATATCATTTTACTTTAATTCCTCTATTCTAATTTTAATATTGAATTTATGTGCAAATTCAAATAGGCAAAAGGAATTGGATTGGTCAAGATGATGTTATATCATTCTAGGAATTGCACAAGAAATCCTTTATTTTCATCAATATTAAATGATAATATGAATCCAAAAATTTCATAATTTGGTACAACAAGGATTTTTGGAATTGGCCAAACTCAAGATAAGACAAATCAAGTTGTTGAGACATAGTAAGTTTTCATTATTTGAAAAAGAAAAGTTCTCAGTTATTATGAATTTTATAATTTATTCTTCCAAATGGATTTTTGAAAAAAAGGCAAAGAAAAATTCATTCTAATATAAGAGACATAAATTTAATGCATGACAAATGCAAGTGAAATTATTTACTTTAACCTTCCTTTTAATTGAGTTTAAAATATGCTCATTTCTTTACAATTTTTTTTAGCAACCAAATGATTTTAAATGTACCTAATAATATGAGTACAAGTATAAGATAATTTGTTGTAGTTTGATATTCTATCCAATAATATTATGAATTGATGATATTGATTTGCAGTGATTATATGTCCCAGAAATATGTAATTCATGTACAAATTTCTCCCAAATTGGACATGTATAGTTTCAATATCTTAATACTTGAGATTATAAGTGGCAAGAAGAATACTTCTTCCTATTCACCAAGTGTTGTTAACAATGTCATAACCTATGTAAGTATGAAGAAAGATGGCAAGTATTTTGCCACCTCTTTTTTAATGCCTTCTGGTCTGAAGAACACTTGAGCATTGACACAGGCTTGAACACATTAGAGGCATGGAACATCCTTGAAGCTATTAGATTTGACCTTGGGAGATTCTTATTTAAGAAATGAAGTTGATAGATGTATCTAAATTGGCTTATTATGTGTTTAGGATAATCTAGCCGAAAGACCCACAATGGCATTAATATGGCTCATGCTAAATAGTTTTGTTACCCTACGATCTCCTTAACGGCCGAGGGTTTTCCTTCATAGTGGGACAGTGCTATATGAGCCAACTAATGCCTTGGACTCAAATCAATCTACAAGCGAATCAATAATATCATCTGAAGAACATTGGCCAACCGTTTAATCTGCATGGTGGGAAGAAATGCTTGTATTATTTGGATTTTCATTTAGATTCATGGACTCAATCTCAAAAAGCTTAAACATGATTTACATCATGGAGCCTGAAGGAATAGAAAGATAAAGATAGCCCACACATCTTTGAAGGAAAAGCTAAGTATTTTCATTTCATAACCCATTAAATACAAAAGATATCTCTTAAATAGACTACCATTTTCGTTACAATTCTGTTACACCCAATGATTTGTTACAGCTACACACCTAGTAGCTAATTCCCAGCACATCCGGTACCAGTGATGTGGGGCAAAGTAGATAGCATTGAATGTATTTTGTGATCAAACCTTTAAAGAAAACTTATTTGAGAAACTATATTACTTTTTATATATGGAGTGCTAGTGCGATTGTCAGCCCTTCGAATGTTCTTATATCTTTATACTTTTGCAATAAAAAATATTTTCATAGCAAAAAAGATAACTTTGTGTCTACAATGATTTGTTGAATTATTTTATTGTACTAACAGATTCACCATGGTTCAGAGCCCAACGGCTATGCTCGACATGCGACATCGGTATTTTTTTTTTTAAATGCAAAAATTATGAAAAAAAAAGTTTGTTTGTAATAAACTAACAGACATTCAACTTTTAAAAAATCCCACTAAATAAACACTTCAAGGGGCCAGCGTTTGAGCTCATAGTTGTGTCCTAAGCTAAGCTGATGGTATGGGTGGTTTGCAAGTCAAAGGAGCTTTAAAAATCTTCCTAGTTTTGGTGGACTTCTATGGAATACTTGAGTGAGCTTGAAGGTTGTTAACTAAACAATAAAATAAAAAAAATAAATCGTAAATCTTCACATTTTACTTTTCTTTCGAGGTAGATTGGGCATCAATGTTTTTTCACTTTTTTTTCTGTTTAAATTTATTAACCAACCACACTTATTACCCATGTTTACCCATACTCCTTATTCATTAGTTGTTTAATATTATTTAATTAAATGCTACAAAGTATGGGGTACAGAAATTTGACCGTTGGTCTTTTCCTCATATTTTTATATATTCATGAGAGCTATTAATAGAAAGAAGATAATTTTTTAAAAAGTAAAGAAAAAATACTAAAACAGTTTTTTACAAACTATATTATGTAATAAAAAAATTTAAAACCATATTAAAGCTTATAACAGTTTTTTTTTTGTCATGTTCTTAAAACTCTTTGATTTCAATCTCAGCAAATAGAAGATGAACAAATTATTGTTTGCTCAACGAATCTTTTGTAAGTCACTTTCCAAGCCAATCATAGAGATAGCTGTTAATCTAGCCGTTGTCAAAAGAAATGTCCTATTTCTTAATCTACTCATCAATCTTCCGTGACTCATATTTTATTTTTCAAAATTTTTAATTCAGGTTACCATTGTATAAATTGATGTTAAAATGGTGGGAACAACAAGTGTTGTTTGCTCATAACAGGTGCATTTTTTCATGATTATGCTAGTGTTTGCTTGATGGCACGTGATGATGTTTGGTACCGAGAGAATCTTGTTTGTTCGGCTTTCAGAAATTTCAACTTTTTCAAATTTTCTTATTCCAAGTCTCCCAGATAAAATTAGTCGTTGCATAAATGCTCATCTCATTCACTAATCAATTTATTAAGCTCATCAGGACTTAGAACTTAGTATCCTAAGATTCTTTATTCAAATAGCCGTTGGTAATATTATTGTTAAAATGTTGGAAGAAGCAAGAGTTGTCTGCTTGTGGAAAAGTAACATTAGGTTCATGTTTTCAAGTTTCTTTTGTTTACTCCACACGTGATGGCATGTGATGGGTCAGTATTGAGTTTTGCCTTCTTTCTTCGACTTATGTGATCGGGTCAGGCATCGAATTTGAACTAAGCAATCATATTTCCATCTATACGCGTGGAAACCATAAGAATTGTGAGTTCAAGGCCGAGAACAGCCAAGATACCCTTAGTGGCTGCTTATTCATTCTCATATGTTTTTAAAATTTTCCTCCCATATGCTTCTGTGGCTTTTACGGGCATTTGAGTAAGCCCCAAACAGATGTCCATCTTCATGTGCAGAACAGCCCTAAACCAATATGGCCTGATTGACTGCAGACTCTAAGAATTCTTCATCATACGGCTTTGCCAATTATTTTTCTTGTGAGGCCAGAACGGATACCCACATTTCTTTCCTCTTTTTCTAAATCAACAACACCTATTTAACTTCTAATTTTTTTCGACATTCACGTCATTTAAAATGCTTTTCTTTAAATGCAATTGAACTTTTTCAGACTTTCCTGACACTTCTTCGGCTTATCTGCCCCCTTGTGTTGGCCACTCTTGGCCTCTTCTAGGCCTTTTGATGTGATCTGCATCCCCTTGCTTTTAAGCTCTATTGAAATATTTGTATCTGTTTTCGGGGCGTGTTAAAGATACTATAAGGTTAGTATTTTTTATTACCTACAAAAACACTGAGTGTTAGAAAATACCATTATCGTCGTCCAATGTGCTTGCTGTATTCTCATATATTCTTTTATAAATATTAATTTAGTTGTCCATCTTCAATACCTTATAAATTATTCCATTAAATCTTTTAATTTTCATATAACAAGTTTTATAAACACTTGTATTTGAATCAAGATTCAATTCAATTCAATTCTCACTCCAATTCAAAATTTTCTCTTTAAGAATCATCTCATGAATTTGTTGGCTTTAATTGAGCCAAATTTAGTTTGAAACTATGGATAAGTACTAAAAGTCTTATAAAATACTACGAATTTATGAACTGATTTATATATGTGTAGACTTTTATTTTAACCTATCATGATGGTGCTTTTACTTTCTTGTTTATTTATAAATTTTAGCTCCTTCTCTGATGAGTAAGTATTGAAGTTGTGTAACAACCTGCAAATCATTTGTCCTTTGGTTGAAAAAAAAAAAGGAAAAAAAAAAAGAGGGTAATCTACCCTTGCCAAAAAAGAGAAAAACAAGAGTTTGGTATATGTTTTCTTGATGTCTAATTATTTCATATAAACGTGCAATCAAAATGAGAAATAAAGAAATAATATTATAGTTACACGAGATATATGATATGATATGTTTGTCTTGTTTTGTTTCTTTCCGTTTCGTTTTTGTAGGTAACATGATAGAGTGAGAAGAATTGGTAAGCACCACCCGTCCATCTAAAGGGAATACTTTAACTGTGAGGGTCTTCGTCTTTAGATGCAGAGAAAGTCGTCTTGTTACATGGTGTTATTATTTATTTATTTATTTATTTATTTATTTATTTATTTTCCTTTGATCGTCTTTTCGGATTTGTAACTTTTTCGTTTGACCAGAACAGATACCAACACTTCAGTCGTCTTTTCTTCCGAGCCCCACCCTCTCTTGGCACCCACGCTTATCCATATCGCTTACATTCACTAGTCCCATGCATGCATGAGTGAGCCGTTGGCTTGACCTTGTAAAAAAGTAGGAAGTGGTAAGATAAAAAGATAAAATCTCATGCATGATAATGATGTTTGGATTCGGTGCCGTCTTCTCTCCTCGGCAAGCTTTCTAAATTGTCTTGCTTTCTAAGCTTTGAGATAACCCTTGCTATTTGCTCTTTTCTTGTTCTTTCACATTCGTTTTTCTTCTGAGGGCAGAACGGACGCCAAAGCTTTCTCGTTTTTTCATAAACCGCCCCGCTTATCCACGTTTTACTCCTACTTTTTAATACTTAGTTAGTTGAGGATATTTAATCTAATAGAAAACTCATTCCAAAATCTTAATGCCTTAAAGAGAGCATTTTCATTATTTTTAATATTCATTCTCATATATATACTGATATAAGTATTGTATGTGAAAAGAAGCTTAACTTTGAGATATTAAGGTTTATAAAATAGAGGTTCATCCCTACTCTAAAATTATATTATAATTAAATCTTAAAACATTAGGTAAAAATTTTTATCACTTATAAAACTATAAGCTTATCTGTTTTTTTTCAAGCACAGGACAATTCTCAATTTTAACGGATACCACTGAAACTTCTGTTGTCGTTTTTTCCGAAGCCGACCATCAGTTGTCAGCACGCTTATCCATATCACTCTGAGTCACCCGGCATTTCATATAATCATTTCATTTAATAAGAAATGACCTTCTGCAGATGTTCATTACTACCAGCTTAGGCGTATCGGAGCTGGATTAGGCAGCCGAGAGCCAGGTTCCCGCGCCACTACGTTGGTCTTCATCTTCGCCTTCCTTAAATTCTAAGCGAGATTTTTAAATTATCTTGGTTACAGATTTTTTTAGACTAACTAAATATTAATGGCTCCAGCAAGGAGCCTGAAAGGCTGTTACCGTTTCATCCACCTCCATGCTTCTCTAAGAGGTTGAATTGACCGTTGCAAAAAAAATAGAAATTAGTCCGAATCATCTGACTGTTATCACATGGATAAAATCACCGTCGCGTGGTTTGGCACTGGTCTTTGGATTTGATTGCCAGCCTTGGGTTTCCTCGTATCAAGACGGCATTATGTTTGCCGAAACTCAGAGCAAGCAGTTCAATTCTGACAAGCCTTTTAAATTATCTTCTTCTTTAATCCATGAAAAAGATTACGTTAATTAGTTATTATAGACTCGAGCAATCGGAATTTTTTTTTTTCTTTTGGGCCTTGTCACATTTCATCTTTCTTTTGATGCCAGACCACCCAGCGCCATTTAAATCTTATTTTAAGAATTGGTGCAAATGTTAATGATGCCTGAAACACTAATAACCACATGAGTTAGTTGTTTGTCACTGGTTTAAAATTTTAATCAAAAAGACTAATCTAATAAGTAAAATTATCAAGCCTTATATAAACTCAAGACCCTCTACTCTCCCTTTGTAGAAGGTTTTATCCTAGAACATGGCATGTTGATTGCACAGCAGAGCAGAACATCAAGACACCGTTGCCTAACTATGTTAGTCTTCACCTTTGCCTTCTTTCCCTAACACACACCGATATTTTTAAAATCTCGGCTACCGATCTTTTAGATCTACTCACGTTCACTCGACCAACGAATTTATGCTAGTTAAAATACTAGGGACTCCGGCGGAAAGCCTGGAGAATCGACCGTTGGCTTGACCGTTGTGAAAAAAATAGAAAATAGTGAGAATCATCTACTGTTACTAAAAAGATAAAATAATATCGGTTGCTTGTTTTCATGTTTCTTTCCTGTATTTACTGTAAGGCATGTGACGATGGTCTTTGAATTTGGCCTCGTCCTTTTTTCTAGGCCTTGTCGGAGTTCCAGCTTGGGTTAATGAATTACTATAGACTCGAGCAACGAACCCGTTTTATGACCGTTGGTATTCGAGTTCCTTGTCTTTTCTTTAAGGCCCTAACTTACACTTCACATGCCGAGTCTCGTAGATAACCGTTGGTTTAGTCATTGCCAAAAGGTTCATCTCATTAATTTATGGCCTCGCTAATCCTACGAGATTCAAACTTCGTTTCCCAAAGTTCTTAATTTAGGTAATTGTTAGATTAACCATTGTTAAAATATTAAAAATGCAAATGATCATATGACTGTTGTGGGCGCAGCTTTACATGTGATGGCATGTGATGGTGTTTGGTAGTGGAAAGCTTTCTTTGTTTGACTTCTCGGATTTTAAAATTTTAAAATATGTTGGTTTAAGAGCTTTTACATATGATCCCTAGAAGTCAGTTGAGGGAATCCAGAAAGGAAACAAGGAATTTGTTATTATTTTCCTAAACCACCCACTCATACTTGCCGCTATCTTTCATTTACTTGGCATTCTCGTTTTTTGAAAGAACTATCATAAGAATTAGTATACTTTTTGTTGTAAAACTTGCCTTTGGTCCATTTACATAGCCCAAGTTTACATAAAAAAAGTAAGTGACCCTTCTTTTTGTTTGGGTCTATAGACGGCCCTAAACAAGTTCGCATAATGCCTTTTTGTTTGATGTTAAAATTTTCTAGGCGATAGATTCTGTCTGTTAGGTTTGCTTTGTAAGATATTCATACCTTGACACTCTCTAAAAGGCAATTTATTGGGAAAACCTTTGAAACGCCACTAATTTTCTAAGTATGATTCTGATATTCCTAATTGCCATTGACTTCCAATATTTTCATGTTGTTCTACCAATTCGATCAAAGAATGTTGTGTCCTTCCGATGGGTTTTTGTCACTGATGGACTTTATTCCTTCCTATGTGAGTTTCACCCAGCTTCGATGGGCTTCATCCGCCCTTATGCTCTGGAATAGGCATCCATTGCGGTGGTGAAATTTGAGGTGAGCCTACAATGTTTGCTGTGTTAAGTTGTGAATTTGTAATTAGTTCTTCTACAAATATAGACCATATAACAAGTTAAGATTTGAACTTTAATATATGAAATTGAAGTTCCTTTTTTCTTAATAAGATTCTACTAAGACTTATAACACCAAAAAGAGTAGGAACCACCAAATTTCAGTGCTTGTTCTTCTAATTTTTAACATTCTCTCACTTTTTGATATTGTTCTCAAAAAGAGCAGTTCATGGAATGTCTTTGTAACATAAAAACAGCAAGGCAATCTTGCAGGACAATTACAAGCAACAAGACCAAAAAAAATCTTCAAGAAAGAAACGTAGTGGAACACCAGGTGCCAGAGATGTTTACAAGCTCCGAATTTGACCAGAATATGGAACAATTGGTAGCTGCAGAGAAATAGTCTAGGAACTTCAAATATTAGATATTCTCTTATGGGACCGGGGAATGCATTGGTCCCGGGTCCGTTCCAGTCTCGTTCAGTTCAGCCCATCAGCTTGTTCGCTTCTTCCCTTGACGCAAGAAGTGACAGTTTCTTTGAAGCAGTTTATGAACAAACACACTAGGTCTTCTGGGCTTCTACTTCCTTTCAACTTCCGCACGATAGATTGATCATGGAACAATTATTTAACCTACAGTTATTAGAAATTAGTTAGAACTTGTATAAATAAGTAGCCGTGTTAATTTTTCTTTTGTAAGACAAGCATCATCATTAATTTACTTCATCATTTTTCTGACTCTTCTTCCTTTCTCATTGTTAATGCAAATGTTCAGTCTTCAGGATCTTCTAACATCCGCGGCATAGATTGATCATGGAGTAGCTATTTAGCCTACATTCATTAAGAGTTAATTAGAACTTGTAAAAATAAGGAAGCCGTGTTAGGTTCTTTCATAAGACAAGCACCATTAATTTACTTACCTTTGTTTGAGTTTATTCTTCCTCCTTTTTTGCCACTTCCAATCCAGAGTCTTTCAACATTAAGTTGCTGAATTTTGATATCAAAACGAAATGGGTTGGCCTCCGAACTCATTGTTGTGGTGCTGCCCATTTAGGCTGCCATACTTCTGGCATCTTCCAAGCTTTAACCTACTAAGCAGAAAGGTGGGGACTGTAAATAGGGTGTTACTCCAATGTACTTCCTCCCCCTTTTAAGTATAAGGAAGGAAGGAGGATTACTCTATCACTCAAATTTATCTGAAACGAAAAAGAATGTACTTCGTTGCACATCTAATTGCTGTTATGAATCAATGTAAAAAATCACACTTTTTTTTTCAATTTTAAGTGAGTTAGACAACATCAGAAAATTGAAACAAGTAAATAATTGCTTAGGAAAGAAGGGGACAAATATATAATTACAGCTAAGTTACTGATTTCAAGCAGAAATCCTTGAAAAAGCTCCCGAGACTCAGCTCCTACTACGTCAGTCCATTTCTGCAGTTCTACCGCACAAAAATTGGGAACTTCACAGCCAAGAAACAGAAGCAAATAAAGACATTGAAAAAATAGATACATACTTCAATTTTGTTACCAGAATTTAAGGAACAATAGATATCTGTTAAGAAATAGTCTTGGGCTAAGTTACAATGGATATTCTATGACAGGACTGGTCCATGCATTCCATTCAAGTCGAATCAGTTTAGCTCATCTGGTAGTCGGTTTCTTCCTTTGACGCATGTAGTGGACAATTTCTTTGGAGCAGGTTGATGGATGCACAAGCTCGGTCTTCAGATCTTCCAACTTCTGCAAGATCAACCTACTGTGTATATTAGGAGTTAATTAGAACTCGCATAAATAGAATTAGCCTACAGTTTTTGTATGACAAGCATTATTAATTTATCTATCATTTTTCAGGCTCATTCCTTCCTCCGTTTATGGATGGATATGCACACGTTTGGTCTTCAGTTCTTCTAACTCCTTTCAACGTCCACATCATAGATCATGGAACAAGTATTTAGCTTCCAGTTATTTTTCTAAGACAAGCATTATTAATTTACTTACCTTTTTTTTAGCTCATTCCTTCTCTCTTTGCTGCCACTTCAAACCCAACGTCCTTCAGTATCAAGTTACTGAATTTCCTATTGGCCTGCAGAGAGATATGCCAAACGCACTGGGTTGGAGTCTGATCTCGTTGTTGTGGCGCTGACCATGTAGGCCGCCGTACTTCTGCAGTCTTCCTTTCTCCACCCACCTATTAAGCAGAAAGGGTCAGTAAATAGAATTTGGGCCGTTAGTCCAGTGCAGTTGTCCACCTCTCTCTCACAACCCACGCTTATTCCCATTCGAGAACAACCATTATATCAAATGCGTCTTAAAATAGAGATAAGGGGGTTAAGTTCAAAGGATAGGAAGGCGAAAAAGTTATCAAATCTGTCTGAACATAGTGGATAATGCTTACTTGAAACAAATAAACAACTGGGCAGAGTATATAAAACAGAATTATTCACCTAGCTTTCAAAAGAAATTATAAGGCCCCAAATCTTTGAATAAGCTCCAAAACTCAGTCCCTGCTTTTCCACTCTTCAGATGATGCATTTCTACCCGTGGGAATCTGAAAATTTACAACCAAAATATGAGCAAATAAAGACATGGAAATAGTCTGTACTTCAATTTTTATGAAGTCTGCACATATACGAATGATTTTTAACATCAAAGCAGTAAGGCATTTTTACAAGACAACTATAAGAAAAAAGACCCAAAAAATAAGAAAGAAACCTGGTTGAACACCCGGAACCCAGGATATCTATCGAGAAATAATCTTAGGCCTTAGAATAGTGGATGTTCTCTCGTAGGACTTGGGGGCATTGGTCCCAGGTCCATTCTAATCGAGTCCAGTTCAACCCATCTTTCGTTGGTTTCTTCCTTTTGACGGATAGTTTCTTTTTTCCTCCTCAGACGCTTGCAGTGACGGTTTCTTTGAAGCAGTTTATGGACACATACATCAGGTTCTCGGGTCTTCGAACTCCGTTCAACTTCCACATGATATATTTGATTTAGAAGCAACTATTTAACCTACTGTTACTAGGAATTAATTAGAATTAGGAACTTTGTACAAAGTTTATTTTGTAAGACAAAGATATCATTAATTTACTTCAATTTTTTTTCAGGATCTTCCTTTCTCAGCTTATGGATGCACACATTTGGTCATTAAAAAACAGTTATTTGGCCTACAGTTATCACGAAATCATTAGAGCTTGTATAAATAGAGTAATAACGTTACACTTTTTGTAAGATAAGTACTATTAGTTTACTTATCTTTTTTCGGGCTCATTCTTTTCTCAATCTGTGTATATGGATGCACACATTCAATCTTCAGGGTGCTCCAAGTTCTTTCAACGTCCTCATCATAGATTCATAGAGCAGTTATTTACCCTACTCTCATTAGGAGTTAATTAAAACTTGTAAAAGTAAAAAAACCGTGTTAAGTTCTTTTGTAAAACAAGTACCATTCATTTACTTATCTTTTTGCGGGCTCAATCCTCTCTCTCCTCTGCCACTTCCAATCCAGAGTCTTTCAACATCGAGTTGCTGAATTTTGATATCAAAACGCGATGGGGGTTGGAGTCCGAACTCGTTGCTGTGGCGCTGACCATGTAGACTGCCTTGCTTTTGCAGTCCTCCACCCACCTATTCAGAAAGGGCCAGCAAAAAAAAAAGGGCTGTTAGTCCAGTATACTTGTCTCCCTCTCTCTCACAACCCACACCCATTCCCAACTACCTAAGAACAAGCATTAATCATTTAATCACACTTTTTATTGAATGCCAAGGTAGTTACAGAATATTAGAAACTTGAAACAAATAAACAACTGGACAAGCTATATGAAACAGAATAATTTACCTAGTGTTCAAAAGAAATTGTAAGGTCCCAAATCTTTGAATAAGATCCAAAACCTAGTCCCTGCTTTTCCATTCTTCAGAAGATGCATTTCTACTGCGTGAATAGCTGAAAATTAAAAACCAAGATATTTGAGGAAATAAAGACTTTAATTTTTATTAAGTATTAGAGCCTTTTAAATTATATTCTTCTTTGATCCAGGAAAAAGATTACGTTAATTAGTTATTATAGACCATTATGTGCCCGCTGGTATTTGGATTTTTTTTTTTGACCTAGTCACATTTCATCTTTCTTTTGAGGCCAGACCATCCATCGCCATTTAAATCTTATTTTAAGAGTCTGTATATGTTAATGATACCTGAAATACTAATAGCCCCATGAGTTAGCTGTTTGTTACTGGTTTGAAATTTTAACATGAAAGCTTAAGAAAGAGGTAAGAACCCTAATTCTATATGTGTAAAATTGTTCAATTTCTCCCGATGATTTTCATTATAGAATCGATTACAATATATATCTTTACATGATTTACACTTTGAATGCTATACAAATCAAATCAAAACATATTAGGAAGGAAATCGGCAGGCAGCACTGGCGACAGATTCGGACAAACTTGACGAAGGTGAGAACGGGTCGAGATCAAGCGCAAAGTAGGTCGTGTTGTCCGTGTGGGTCGCCCGTCTCTCGTTAGAGTTAGGGTTTGCGTGGCATTAGTGACTGACGTGGCTAACGTGGCTGAGTGATGTGGCATTGACATGTCCTTTAACATCCCCCCGCAAGCTGAAGGGGCAAATTGCATTGTCAGCTTGGAGCAAAGAAGACAAAACTGAGCAGAGGAGAGTCCTTTGGTAAAAATGTCAGCAGGTTGATCCACGAAAGAGATGAACTAGAGATAAAGTTGACCACAAGCTAAACGTTCCCGAAAAAATTGAAAATTAATCTCAATATGCTTGGTTTTAGCATGAAAGACTAGATTCGCTGTCAGGTACAAGGCCGAGAGGTTGTCACACCACAAAGTCAGAGGATAGGGAGGCAGAGCATGAAGATCACGGAGAAGATACTCAAGCGACATAAGCTCAGTAGTGGTGTCGGCCAGGGACTTGTACTCGGCCTCCGTGCTGGAACGAGCAACAGTGCGTTGCTTACGGGAACTCCAGGAGATAAGATTCCTTCCCAAGAAGATACAGAAGCCACCGACGGAGCGGCGATCATCATGGTCACCCGTCCACCCGACATCCGAAAAGGCATGGAAGGATTGCGAGTGAGGTGAAGGCCAAGGCGAGGAGTATCAGCTAAGTAATGGAGAATGCGCTTGACCGCTTACCAATGGTCTGTGGTAAGGTGATGCAGGAACTGATAGGCAGTGTTGACAGCATAGGCGATGTCAGGGCATGTGAGTGTAAGATACTGAAAGGCACCAACGATACTGCGATAGAGAGCAGGATCAGCCAAAGGTTCACTATGCCAAAGAGAGAGTGGCTCGTCCGTGGTACATAGGGTGGAGACAACTTTGGCATTAGTCATCTTGGCACGAGCAAGGATGTCATTAGTGAACTTCGCTTGATGAAGGAGAAGGCCATTAGCAGTGGGTTACACCTCAACACCCAGAAAGTAGTGAATGAGTCCAAGATCCTTGAGGGCAAACTCTTGGTGAAGAATCTGTAATAAAGCAGCAATGAGGGCCTGGGAAGACCCGGTGAAAATAATATCATCAACATAAACAAGGAGAATGATGTTATACCTAGGAGTGTGGCGAGTGAAGAGAGAAGTGTCTGCAGCAGAGATGGTGAAGCCAATGGAGATGAGAAAAGAGCTCAGTTGCTGATACCAGGCGCGAGGAGCCTGCTTAAGACCATAGAGAGAGTGATGGAGCCGACAGACATGATCGAGGCAAGTTGGATCAACAAACCCCTTGGGTTGGTCCATGTAGACTTCTTCAGTAAGATGACCATGAAGGAAGGCATTGGAGACGTCCAGCTGGCGAATGATCCACCCACAGGAGTAAGCAAAGGAGAGAATGGTGTGAATAGTGACGGGTTTGGCAACTAGGCTAAAGGTTTCTATGAAGTTGATGCCTTCTTGCTTATGAAAGTTTTTGGTGACGAGACGCGCCTTATAACGCTCGAATGAGCCATCAGAGCGCAACTTGACCTTGTAGATCCACTTGCAGCCAATAGGACGAACGTCGAAAGGAGGAGGAACAAGAACCTAGGTGCCATTGTAGATGAGAGTAGTGTACTTAGCAGCCATGGCCTCGCGCCAACAAGGAGCATGAACAGCTTGGGTGAAGCATGTGGGTTCAGGATAGGGATGGGCAGAGGCAGTGAGGGCATATGTCTACTGGCGAGTGATGGTGCGACGTGCAATGGTGCCATCTTGAAGACGGGTGACGGGGCAAGAGGGTGGGGCTAGGGGTGCTAGGGTGGAGGGGAAGGAGAGTTGGCGCTGGAAGTCTAGGGTGTATCAGAGGAGGGGACAAGAGGTGAAGGGTCAAGAGAGGGGACAGGAACAGGGACAGGGACAAGGACTGGGGGTGGCAGGTCGGGGGAAGGTGTAGTAGGGGGAGGGTGGTGATAAGGGAAGATATCCTCATGAAATAAAACATCGGCAACAATGAAAATGTGCCGAGTCTGAAGATTGTAGTAGCAGTAACCTCGATAACTAGGGGGATAACTAAGGAAGATGCAGGCTTGGGACCGAGGAGCAAGCTTGTGGGGAGTATGAGGTGGATAAATAGGGCAGACTAGTTGTTTCAATTCAATAACAGGAGAGAAAGAGATAAAGTTTACAATGATGCATGACATTTAGAAGATGAAGCCTAAATGTGTATAGAATGGTTGTAGAAAAGAGTAAGGAATCGACTAGTAACTTGGCCTCTCCTCATTGATGCCTTGAATTGCCATTATAGACCATCTGCTTATAGAAACAACTTAATGGATCTTATTAAGCTATAACAAGTGGGCACTATGGAGGAGCACAAGGTAAATTTCATGCAACATCTCTTATAGGTAGACTATTTGAATGAAGATTAAGAAGTTATTTTCTTCTTAGCTAGATTAAAAGATGTTGGGTTTATTTTGATGTTGACAAATTATTTGAAAAACTATTAAACTTTTTCTTTATCTATGTTCTTATGTCAAAAACAAAAAGTGGAACACATGTAGGGCAAAAAATGAAAACCAAGGGTCATTTTGATTTACATAGTTCCAACATACCAACATGTAGTTTAAGTAAATATTTTGTAACAAAATTCAAGTTTGAAAAATATAGAAATTAAAATAAATGCATCCTACATTGTTTTAAGAAGAAACACACCATTTTATGTTTTGAAACCAACAGCACCATACTATTCTACATGCATCATTTTGTGGCCAGTTATTGGTTTAATAGAGTCAATGAAGAAAGAGACCCCACAAGTCATGTTATAATGTTATATGCATATAATGATGTTTGCATTAACATCGAGAAGCACATTCATAGTACTAAGATCAAACTACTCACATAGCACCATGTGATTGGTCAAAAGAACTTATTTTCTTGCTAATTAAAATCTCAAGAACTAGTATACCAAAATTGTATACATCTGGCTTTATAGATAATTCTCCACGCATAACATATTCTGAAGACATATAACCATTGCAAACCAACATTAGTGGGCAACAACATTAGTTATAAGAATTAGTAAAAACATAAAATCCAAAATCTCATATACCTTGCAATGAAACTTGGATTGTCCATTTATCTATCAATTGTCCAAAATCAATGTCTAGTATATTAGGATGATCATTTTTTTCCCTAAATGTTACTTCTTTTTTTCCTTAAGCATAGTTACATTGTTTGCATAGTAAATAAACTATTTTGCACCATATCATAGCTCTCAAACTACCTTATTTTACAAAGACAAGCAAATATTAAAAACTTACTATGTGCCAACAATTCTACCAATATTTCCTTGAGTTTGATCAACTCCTAAAATCTTAGCCATACCAAAATCTAAAATTTTGGATTTAAGTTATGATCCAACAACACATTACTTGGTTTAAAATCACAATGTATAATTCTAAGGCAAGAGTCTTCATAAAGATAAAGCATTCCTCATGCAAGGCCTCCAATAATTTTATAATGTGTTGCCTAATTTAATTGTCCTTTTCTTATATAATCTGCACATTCATCAACATTTGCTATTAATTATAAATAATCAATTATAGATAGGATGACATAGTTTACATATTCAATAACAATAAAGTAAATGTTAAAATCAAAATACAATATAATACATTATCTTTTCATGAGATTAAAAACCCATTACATATCCATTAATAGTTAGTGAAATACATTCTATTTGCTCCTTAAAGAAATAAATTAAATAAATTGTGAACCAAACCCTTCTTTATCCTTGAAATCAAAATTTAATTAGATTCATGTATGGAGAAAGAAAATTAGATATATACATAGAAGAGACAAACCATATAAAAAGTTGTCCAAACTTTTGTTTGGCATAAACTCGTAGATGAGAATTTTTTCATTTCCTTCGAAGCAAAATCCCAATAGTCTTATGAGATTTCTATGTTGAAGCTTAGCAACTAATATAACTTCATTTGTGAATTCTTTTACTCCTTGTTGAGATGTTGTTGATAGTCTTTTTATTACTATTTCTTGCCTATTAGGTAACACACCCTAAAAATATACCATAATCAATTATTAGAACAATTCCTCACTAACAATTCATATAATATTAACACAATCAAAATTTTCATCATTCTCAAATTTTGCATGAGCTAATTTACAAATACCAAAATAAGTTAGTCTCTATAGAAAAGAAAACAAACAATGAGAATAATTTCTTACCTTGTAAACCACACCAAATCCACCTATACCTAGCTTGTTATCATCTAAAAATGTGTTGTGGCAACTTCAATAGTGGCAAGATCAAATTGCAAGGACTCTACAGTCGTAATATCATTTGTATTTGTAGTTATATTATTTGCAATTGCACAAAGAAACATATAAATGCATCTCTTATAAGCAAGTTCATTCTAATCGAAAACTCCATTTAAAAGTGAATGATTTTTTTTCCTAAAAAAAAAAAGATTCTCAATTAAGAATTAGGTCGTATGCCCCTATTTAATACTCAAGCTCTAGGTATGGGCTCATCCACAAATTATGAGATTGAGTGATGGGACAAAGGACTGATATAGTCTTGATAAGATGTCAAACTTGAAACTTAGGTTATAATATAATGTAATAAACATATTTTTATTCAAAAGTCATATGAGTTTTTTTATTTTTTATCAAGCAAGATTTATAAAATGAGGGGCTTCTACAAGTATTTAACATCTGTAACATTTGGAATTATACCAATGCAAACATCAAACTACTATTTATTTACCATTTGCTTTTGGCACAACATTATACTTCTTTTTGGCTCTCCTTTTAAGGAAGCAGTACCCGACGAAGACTAAAATTGATATGGAAACTGGAACAACGATGGCAATAATTGTTTGTGCTGAGACCTGTTCTTTTCCTGCATAAACAATAGTCACTGGCAATTCTAAGCTAAAGTGAAAAATGATTTATAATTAGAGTGATTTCTAAATATTGTAAAATCGTTGTATAGAATATTGTGTAGTCAGTCTTGAATAATTCGTTGTGACAATCTTAAGCTAATAGGTAGAAAAGTAGCCTACACTTTCAAAAGTTGTGTTAAAAAGTCAATTTCTTTTTTAAAATCTGAGTTGTAAGGAACATGCATGACTAATTTTCCCACTGTTCTAAAATGTGAACGGTTCGGATAAAGTTGTACACCCTAACCACCCCACCCAAATCACTTTTTCTAGTAATAACATCACAAGTGGGTGGGAGGAAATTTGCAGCGCCATCAGATTCCAAAGGATTAGTGCTACGTGAGAATCACATTGGTCTTTGTTCAACGTCAACACAAATGAAGAAATAAATCTGGCCCCTCAACTTTGACTCTTAGTCCACAAGTCAGGGACGTTATTTCCGGCCATTTGTATCTTCGTTTTTAAAGGATCCCGTGTTGTGAACATGATGATCAACGTTATACCATTTCCCTCGTCAATCACACACTTAGCCATGTCATTCTTTGTTTCCATTTCTACTATAGTCATAGCATAAGCCACCTTCATCTTGTTCTTGAGGGCATATTTAGATATTGATATACAATTTGTGGAGGCGTGTGAATCAAAGGCACTAGATTTAGAAGCAAGGGCTTTGTTAGAGACTGGATGGTGGAACTCCTACAGCAACGATACCTCAAGGCGTTGCGAGTGGCATGGTATCTCACTTGCAATGCCGATGGAAGCGTCTCAAGCATCGACCAACTTGAAGTTCCCTATGGAAGCAAGTTAAGTCTAAACCTTTCTTCCTTCCCTAATTTAGTTCGTCTTGATATGTCCGGGATTCAACTTAATGGGAGTATCCAACTTAAGATAGGTACTCAATCGAGACTTACTTATCGTAGTATGGCAAAAAATTCTCTCTCGGGTGAGTTTCCACTTTCCTTGACAAATCTCACCCACTTAGAGTTGTTAGACATTTCTTCCAATCAAATATTTGGTTCCATTCCCTTGGAGATAGGAAAAATGAGGAATGTGCATGAGTTGCGTCTAGACAATAACAATTTCAATGATCAAATACCGGGAACTATAGGTCATTTGTCAAATACTTGTAACTTATCACTTGTAATTTTTTTAATTGCCTTTTTTACTTTGTTCTTAGCTCTTAGTGCCATTCTCTTATCTCAATGCATGCCTAAGCAAGCCCAATTGAAGCAAAAAAAAGACAAAAAATGTGAATTTGTTCTCCTTGTGTGTAGGTAAGCAAAACCAATTGGAACCAAAAGAGACAAAAAAATGGAAATTTGTTCTCCACGTGGAACTATGATGGGCACATTGCATATGAAGACATTGTTAAAGCAACTGAAGATTTTGACATAAAGTATTGCATTGGGGTGGGTGATTATGGTAGTGTTTACAAGGTAGAGTTACCTACTAGAAATGTGGTTGCATTAAAAAAGCTCCATCAATGGGAGTCCAAGAACCCAACATTTGATATGAGTTTCAAGAATGAAATAACAGAGTTAACAGAAGTCCGTCATCGAAATATTATAAAACTTTGTTGGTATTGTTTGAACAAACGATGCATGTTTTTTATTTATAAGTACATGGAAAAAGGAAGTCTATTTTGTATCCTAAATAATGATGATGAAGCCATAGAATTGGATTGGAGTAAAAGGGTGAACATCATTAAAGCCATTGCTCATGCCTTATTTTATATGCATCATGAATGCATACCAACAATAGTTCATTGAGATATAACAAGCAACAATATTTTATTGAACTCTAAACTAGAAGGTTTTGTCTAAAACTTTGGCACAACTAAAATTCTTGATCCACATACCTCCAATCAAACATTAGTTGCAAGCATTTATGGTTACATTGATCCAAGTAAACTATTCTTCTTCTTTCCCTTTTGCTATTATATTTCTCTTAATTTATTTATTTTTATATTGGCTATTTATATGATATATGGAAGTAAGAACCAAAAGATGTAGTATCCATCATCGCTAAATGGTGTTAAGTGGCATAGAACGCCAAATAAAATTGTAAAAAATAAATGACTAGTGAAAAGAAATGAAACGGAAATACCAAAAGGGAAACTTTCGTTATACAGTGTTCCATGCCACATAAACCTTATTGCAAAAACCAATAAAAACATAAGTTCTATTCTTAGATTTCTCTCTTTCAATTTGGATATAAGTATTTCATGCTTGTGAAATTTCAATTACACAAAGGATTAAATTGAAAATGTTCTTTTCTTATGGTCTATAAGAGACAGAAGTGCACGGTTAAATGGGGCAAGAAAGTAATTCTAGGAAAAAATGAAGTACTCAAATTTATAATACCTAGGTAAAGGAGCAACTTCTTAGTCCTTCATCCATCATCCATTCCAAAGACTTTTAGCCTTCATGAGAGCAACGTTATAGAGTACCAAATGGCGTTTAATACAAAATTAACTAGTGCCAATAGGTCCGTTATGTAGGGTAGCCATTGATAAATCAACGACAAAAGACAAAGACTGTAGTAGCCAAAATGGATATTAAGGCAAGTATAATGGTGGTGGTTGACAAGAAGTATGGTGGTGGGGATGGTAATAGTAGTGATAATGGAAGGATTTTATATAAATGCAATAAGATGTTAAACGAGACTAAACACTAAAAGGCATTAAAAAAATCTATAAAATTTTTTAATTTTGTGTGAATTTCTAAGTAAATGTGTAACTTAAAATACATCTTATCACAATTTCTTTAAAAATTGAAAACAAACTTTATTTTGGCAAAAAGATCAATAATTTCTTAAGCAATCATATACTATGTATTATACTTAAGATCACAATTATTTTTGCTCAAGTTTTTTTGTCCATATACGATCAAATTAGTTTTATATAATTAGAATTGGAAAAGAGATTTATCGATACACAACCAAAAATGTTTTTGAATCAAATGATAATGACAAACTCTCGTTTTGCTTAACCTAATATTGGTATAAGGGGGTGCTTCCTTACCTTTTATAGTTTTGATTTAGTCATGCATGGATATAGGCAATTACTTTCCATATGGATTACTATGCAATAACAAACTTTGATTACATTTCTATGTATTAAAAAATTTATCACAAGGGAAAAGAATAGCTTATATTTAAATATTGTTATTTGAATTCTAATTTATGCAGAGTTCGCTTATACAATAAAAGTTACTAAACAGTCTAATGTTTATAGCTTTGGAGTGGTGGCTTTAGAAATATTAATGGGAAGACGTCCAACAAAATTTTTGACTTCATTATCATCATTCTCTTCTCTAAATGTTGGCCTACTTCAAATATTAGACCAATGTCTACAAGCTACAAATACTTTAGTTGCATCAAGTATTTTTCTTATTGCTAGCATATCATTAACATGCCTACATGTTAAGCCAAAGTCTTGACCTTCAATGAAGTGTGTGTCCAAAAGGTTTTCACGTCATGACAAACCAATAGTCAAGTCATTTCATGGGGTTTTGCTAGAGCAACTAAGAAACTAAGGAACTTGTATAGTTGGATTGGGCAATGAAAATCAAGTATGACTGTTTGTTGCTAGTTTTAGTTTCATGTAATTAGAGGAAGTTATAGTTTCACAAAACAACATTACATATTATCAATATAATACCATGTACAAAGTAATTTTATGTGTATCAATTTACTTAATGTGCTCTTCTTTTGAACTTTATATCAATAGCCAAGTCATTAAATGGAGTTTTGAATTAAGGAGTGAAACCCAAGTATAATTGTTCATTGCTAGTTTTTGTTTTATGTAATTCTAAGAAGTTATGGTTTAATGACATTAAAATACCATGGATTGTATAATTTCACAAGCAATATTCATTTACTTATTATGTTATACACATACACACTTTTGAAGATGTTATTTACAATGGACAACCAAACTAATAGTCATGCCAGCAAACATAGTTGCTTTTTGGTAAAAGAAAAGAAATGAGATGAGAAATTACATTGTTTCCATTTGAATTTGAATGCCTCTAGGTGCTATTTTACACTAAATGCCTTCTCAAGATAAAGCACCCATTGATATATTTTCTTTACCCATCCTTTCTTCGCCAATGATGAATCACTGCCATGACAACAATTATTAAAGACAAACTCTATGCTACAACCAAAGCTAATAAATCTATCAATAGAAATTTAAGATGCAAGTATATGTATCAATAACTTAGGCTTTTTACTATGATTATGCAAAATCCTATAATTCTAGAAGTTCTTTATTATCATATGCTAGATTCTTCCTGTCCTATCTTGTAGATGGAGATGAATTTATTTTTTTAACAATCACAAGTTTGATAAATCATACTTTTAGTGGATTCAGGAAGAGGTACATTTGGGCCTTTTGTAGGCCTTTGTGGCCATTATGATTGCACCTTTCACAAATTTGAAATTAAGTCATGGCATAAACAACAAAACAAATAAAAATCTCTCTTATTAAATAACTTCTTTAGCAATTAAACCATCAAGGGTAAAACTAAGTCCATGTTTGAATACAAGGATTCACTTTGTTTTTTCAAGACTTCATCAACTACATCGATCATTTATTTTACTTGAAACTCCATCACCAAAAGTTTGACAAATCATACCAACAAAGCAATAATCGCCAAAAAAACCAAAAGAAAGTAGAATTAAATGGTAAAAATACATATGTACAAGATTCAGAATTGTCCTTGTGTTCATAATACTAGGGACCAAACTCTTACCATAAATGAAAGAGATAATAGTAAGTTTGTGCCAACCAACTTTACCCCACAACTCAATAGAAATAGATTACACACCATCATGTTGAGATATTATTGGTATGGATTCAAATATTTAAAATAACAAAAAGTATTCACTAATAAACGATGGTTGATTAGAAATCATCATATTTTTTCCACTAGCATATAAATAAAATCTGAGAATTTTGATTTTTGTGGTTTACAGTCCTGAGGTAAAGAATGGTTTAGGGATGGATACATAAAATCACCCAATCTCAAATTTCATTAATAAAACAAGCAAGAAAAAGTTGCCAAAAAAAAAACAAAGAAGATACTTCCAATTTAAACAATGGCATAGGAGTTACTCCAATATTGAAGTGAGAAGCCAGAGATTATGTAAAAACACAAAGGAGTCCTCCGTTGTCCCTGCAGCATGCCTCTCTTATGAACTCCATGGCTTTGCTGCAACCTCTTTAGCGTGATTGGTATTTTTACCACTTGTAGCTATCTTTAGAAGTCAACTACAACTTAGAGTTCCTTTAATAAATGTGTGAAACTGTGCTATATTGCTAAGCAGTCCTTGAGGAATTCAAGTTCTACATTCCAACCTTTTGCTGTTGGACAAAGACCCTTCTTGGAAATATTGTCCCATGCTTGAGTTGAAAAGTGAATGTAAAAACCTGGAAAGTAATTTATGAAAAAGAAAATGAGTTCACCTACTTAAAAGTTAAGATTTTAAAATAGATATGGATCAAATCTATAAAATTTAGTATAGTATTGGAGTTTAGGTTCTCTCTTAATACTCTTATAGAAATGAGTAAAGCCCAAAATCTACACAAAAGGTGACACAATGAGATGAATTGCATTGGAACATTGTAACAAGAGAATATTAGATAAATAGTGTGAAGTTTTCATACATTGTTAAGGAATTCATAAAAAAAATCTAGGTTCTTAAGTTAAGGAGGCATATTAAGTCCTATATAAGAAAATTTTCAATATTCAAATGTATGACAATATTGAAAAAGTTCAACAAAAACAAAAGTATGGAAGAGAGTTGTAACATTGTGTTGAAAAATACTGGAGGATGAAAGCATTACAAGTAGATTGAAATGAGTTGTTGAGTAAAATTAGTAGGCACAAGCTCATTATTTTTCCTCTCATTATGGTGAGAGATTGCTCTTAACTATTATGAAAACATCGACAATCCTAAATCTTGTACATTTTTTACCATTTGATTCTTCTTGGCTAGTTATTCTCTTTTAATGTTTTGTGCGACGGTTATTGCTTTACTGGTACGATTTATCAAACTTTGGGTAATGGAGTTTCAAGTAAAATAAGTTATCTATGTAGATGATGAAGTATTGAAGAAAGGAAAGTGAAACCGCCTTATAGTTAGGACCTGCACTCATTTTTGTCCTTCATGGTATAGGTTCCATGAGGTGAATTAGTTTCTATTTCTTTTTCCTTTTATTTTTCTTGTGACATGGTTGGCCTGCCGTGAACCTGTACAAATAGTAAGTTCTGATCAACGTGGAACTTCTTATGAGCACACGCGATAAACACATCACTGTCATGCTTCGAAGGCGTGAACAAGGAAATAAAAAGAATGACCCTACTCCGTCTTTTTTCTTTAGAGCATGCACGAGAAAGCATGTCATTGCAAATGGGAAGGCAGAAAGTGCTTGTCAGGTTGGTGTGCACTATGTTAACCAAGAAACTAGGTGAACCATCGAGCCTCCCTTCAAATTGGGTTGTTTGTCTGGAACAATTGCGTTTCTAAAGGAGATATCTATCGATGTAGTGGATGGATTCTTAGAGACAAAATTGTGAATTTCGTCACTGATATTACATGGGATATTTTATGATATCATATTATAGAAAAATCATTCATATGGGATTTATAATAAGTTATAAATAACATAAAATATTTTAATACTTTCCCATGTAACTACCAAGTTATAGTTCCAAAGGTTTTTGTTCAATTCAATCATAAATTTTCATGTTGTGTTATAAAAATTATTTCCCTTGTAAACCCAAAGTACATCTCAATGAACAAATGATAGGTGACTTGTTCTGGTTTTAGATTGTAATAGATCTGGGTTTATAAGAGCTCAAGCAGATGAGAATATTCAAATAAAATGTATTTTGACTAATTTTCAACTCTAAGTTTTTTGGCTGAATAGTTGAAACATGTGACTTAACCCCCAGTTAATTTTCTAGCATTAGCACGCAAAATAGGCCTTCACCTTGTCGTATCTACAAATGAACTAGAGGCAGGCGTTTCCTGGCACAGCAGCAAACACCTTTATTATCACTTTAAGCTCACAGTTCCAGTGGTCTATCAAGCAGCAAAATCGAAAGCACTACCTTCGTTACCGTTTTCACTTCATTGTCAGTTGTTATCAATGAAAGGTTGTCCGATAGAAGGTTTTTTTTTACCCAAATGGAATGATTTGATTAGGCTAGACAACATAGTATTCCTCTCATCCGTAGTCCCACGTGGTTTTAATCTTAAAAAAGAAAGCTAACAGGAACATTCGTACCAGTCAACAGTGAAGAGATTGACACAAACTTCAAGACATAAATTATACTGCAGACGAAAGCAGAGTTGGAAGAACACTATGAGAAGTGGCGTGGTCTTCACAAACTCGACCCCACCATGCTAAACTCCGCGAGAAAGTTCTGTTTCCCGGTAAACAAACGCTAAGCAGAGGAGAAAGCAAGTGTGAATTAGAGCCCGCCCATCCTAAATTTCGCTATAAGGCTACAGGGTGAACCTTCATAAATGGAAACTACAAAGAAAGAGGTGATTTCCAGTGACCTGTTGGGCCCCATTCATGCATTTGCCATGACGAAAAGAAAAAGTTCCCCATGGCCATGAAGTGAATTTGGGTCGACTACATTTTCAATTGCAAAGCTGTTGAGAAGTTATTAGAAAGTTTATTTTCATTTGTATTGACGAGAAAAGTTCACCGTGGCAACGAAGTGAATTTGGATGGACCATTTGTTATATTAAGGAGTTCTTTAAAGGTTTTTTTTTTCCCTCATCGTGAAAGTTGATAAGAAGAATTAACCATAAGAATAAAGCGAATTTGAGTCCACTACCTATTTAACATCAGAGTTATTAAGAAATTTATTCGCACCTCAAAAGTTGACCGAAAGAGTTATTCATGACAATAACAATGAAGTAATTAACAAGTCCTTAAGGCACTTATTCTCGCCTTAAAAATTAATAGAAAAATTAACTGTGACAATAAAGTGAATTTGTTATAGTGACAATTAACTATAAGAAGAAGTCATTAATAAGTTTATTTTTATCTTAAAAGTCAACTTGTAAAGTGAAAAGACATACTCATATTTAATTAAGTATACTTACTCATACCTTAATAATATAGTGCTAGATATTTACAACATCAACATGTCCTTGTACTATAATAATCTAATTTAGACTATTTCACAATGTTGCTTTTTATAGACTTTAAACTTACTTATATTTATAGAAATATTAAAAAAGAATGTAAACCTAATATCATCTTAACAAACTTATTTTCATCTTAAAATTTCAATTCATAAAGTGGGGGGAAAAGATTCAAATTTAAGTACATACACTCGCAGCTTATTAAGTTTAGAGGTCCACTCAAAATCCATAGATAATAGAAGATATACTCTTATCTTATATAAGATTAGATTATGTACCTCCCTTTTCGATATGAAATAAGTATTCTCAACATGTGGTGATGGTTAATCACAACATATCACAAAGAGGGTCATAATTCTAATACCATTATTAAAGCAAAAAAACTCATCCTAAAACCCATAACAATGAAAAGCATACCTCTACCATTAATAAAGCTAAGTTTACTATCTCCATTTCCTGTATGGGGGGTAAACATCTTCAACATTATTCATGTGAAATGTGAAATTAGACATCTGGTAACAAGCTATACTTTCCAAACGAAACCCCTAAAGAACTATACTTTCCAAATGACAGCAAGAAATACCAAACAGCCCGTCATGAGAGGATATAAGGACAACCTCATCAGCTCTGCTCTCAAGAGCCATTTCACGTCCATACAAAGTTCTCTGATACCCCACCTCTATCAAAATGCGGTCTCTCCCTGAAGCCTCATTCGTTTTTCACTCTTTTTCCCCATGGCGACCACAACCTCGGCCATGCTGCACAGCTTCCCTTTTCATCTAGCCAATCACCAACATACAAAACTTTCCTTATTAGCTTGTACGAATTCGCTTGCGTGTATGCGTCAAGTTTCCCCCTTGACTTTCGGTGCGGGCCGTGCTTCATGCAGACAACCCCGTACTCACAAATTGGTCGCACCCAATACAGTCTTTGGACTCGGTTCCCGGTTCTTGCAAATGGATCCTCAGGAAACTTCCAGTAAGAGAGAAATTTTAATGAAATCGGCCGGCGCTGAAAGTGGTAGTCCTACCACGATCACTCAACGTGTATGTTGTTGTCTGAGTATGATTTATTTGAAGCACAATGCAAGAAAAATCTAGGATGGAAACAAGCACTTGCCACTTGCCCAACTTGACAAGGATGCATACCTATATAACTGTTTTGATCCACGGGATCAGCTTATTGATGACTGTACTTGCCTTCCATGTTTTTGTTTCTGTTACATTTTTTTGCTCGCTCAATTAAATCCTAACAAAGAGTGAAACTACAACACTCAATCATAAAGTGCTTCAGAAAACAACAGGATTAAGGATTTGAGCATCAATTACAATAAGATCGTAAGGATGCTATTTATGGAGGACTGCAGACACCAACTCCCAAGCCGGCAAACGCACTTGTTCTATGATCAGAGGGAGAAATGACATGAGCAACGACGTTGCTTCCCTTTGAATTAGGTGCGTTTGGGTGATCCTATAAACCATTTAATCACCAACAATGGCTTCTCGAGATAAAAGGGTTGCTTCTAGACAAGGCCCAGATGAAGAGTGCGCAGACCTTCCATTTAATCTGTTCATACAAAAAAAAAAAAAAAAAAAGCTTAGAAACACAGCTTGTTCCAAACCACATTGATCAATTGCCCTTCGAAATCACTACAAAACTTGCCTTTTCTTTTCAAAGTAAGACAAAATCACCATTAGCTATTCTAACCAGTTGAGTTTTTCTCACATAAAGTGTGCTATATTATATCTCCATCAAAGATGAAGATATTTTGGTAGAGCATTCTTGCAAAGGAAAACTGACTTCAGCGTGTATTGGTGTCATATTATTCTTATACACCTTTTCCTACTCAGATGCTCAGCGAAGCCGTTCTTTCTTACTTTCTTTCTTTCTTTTTTCAGTTCACATCCTCTTCGTTGATGCCTTGTCTTAATTCAGGCTCTCCCCATAGGCTATATTAGCCAAAATGCAACAACTGCAGAGGAAAAGAATGCCTCTCATACGCCTCTTGAAATTCGTGAAAATGTCTAAAGTCGTTCTTTGTACACTAAATTAGGACTAAAAAGGTTTCTGGTTTCTGGTGGTTCCAATCTTTTATCTACATTATTATTTTGCTCCCATCTGATGGAATTGAAGCTTGACCCATGATTACTCTGGGAATGGCCTGCCAAATGCAACAGTTCCAGTGGTATCATGCAAGTTAAAGACAATGAGACTAATGCACCCTGGTATTGCACGGTCCACGCGACTGTATACCCCGCAAGAAGTTTGAAATTCAGTCTCTGATTCACACTTGTAAGTGTTTAATTCAAGGAAGACGTGTTTCTGTTGGTTTTGAAAACAAATGGAAGCTCCGATACCACTGTTGGTTTCCGAAAACAAAAGAAGCGAATTCGAGAGAACCCAAATAACACAAAATTTCGCTCAAACAATACAACCCAAAACAGGTTACAAAAACGGATTACAAAGATCCCTCGGAACTCTCACTCACACAAGAACGAACATTCACACTAGACAAACTCAAAGCAGGGCAGAGTGAGGATAATATCATAAAACACAGCATGTACTCGCTGCAAAACTACTGAAATAGACGCCACGCAAAGAGGTTCAAATGACCTACAAATCCATATCTTGAACCCCTAACTTAGCCTGTTAATAATATAGAAAATATCATGACGTTATCATCTCTGCATTTGGCCTTCTACTTCCGGCACTTTTTCTTCTCCTCCGTCTGGAAGCTCTCGATCTCCAGGGGACATATGCAGCGGCAGACTCAAGAAACAAAACAAATCGTAAAAGCAAAAGTAAAACTGCTTTACATCTCTAAAAGTAAAAGACGTGGTCTTCGGCTTCTGTACATAGGTTTTAGCTTTTGCTTTTTGGCTAGACACTGGTTTTCTGTTTTGACCGAGTTCGCCAGACACTGGTCGTGAATTGAAAAGCTCTTCAAACCCACGTAACAAATCTCGGTGTAGAATAAGGTTTATTTCTAAGCTGATTTCTTGTTGGGTGAACACATTAAAGGGAAGAGGACATTCGTAATCCAATCTGACATCATGTAAGAATTTCAAATAGGGGCCTATAAGCCATATTACTGTTATTCTCTTCTCCAATACGAGACTTCTGTCTAAAATTTTCTGCATTTTGAAAAACTGTTTTTGATGTCCTTTTTTCTTACTGACATGGGCTGCATCGCTCTATACTCTCCATTTATGCCTTACCAAAAGCAACCCTTTCATTTTCTCTCGCTGATCACAGAACAACATTTGCTGGCCTGAATAATGATTGCTGCTGCCCTCTGTAGACAACATCCTTACAGTCTTAATCCAATTGATGCTCAAAGCCTTGATGCTGTTGTTTTCTGAAGCAAAGTATGATTAACCGTCATAGTTTTTAATTTGTTAGGATTTTGTTAAGGGAAAACTGTAGAAGAAACTGTAAAAACAGGGTCTTAGCGGAGAAATTCCCGGTGGTTCCCGTTGGAAGCCAAGCTGTGAAAGAAGAATAATGAAGCACAATTATCAATAATCGATCCCGTGGATCAAAACAATCCCACCTTTCGCTAAAATAAAAAATTTTGGTTGATTACAAGATATTTGAACAAAATCTCTATAACTATAATGGCTCATATCAATTTTAATGATCAAAACTTGCACCTAGGTAATTCATATTTTATTTTGATGATGATAAGAGAAAAGCATGATAATCACTTGAAAACGTCTTTCAATTAAGGTAAGAAAACTACTTGTTTAATTATTTGGTCTTACCATTTGAGAATTTGAAGTTATATCAACATGCAATACATGCAAATTTGAAATTTAATTTTCTAAGAATTTTCCACACATAATTGATATTTGTGCTTGGATAAAGTGGATGTTTGAAGTTTACATTACACAATATGTTGCAGCCCAAATTCTACCATATCAATGATTACTTGATGCCCAAAACATATGATATTGTGTAACTTAAATATACTTACATAGCTTAATATTTCATTACAAAAGTATATTACAAGACTATGTTGATTTTGAGGTTAATAGAAGGTGTTTAAGGGTCATATGGCTTGACAAACTGTTTGCAGTATGACTAGGTGACACAATTGACAAAGAACTAAGCAATGTTAAAGAGACCAAACAACTCACCCAAGTTTGAAGGGCATAGACAATTCCTAAACCTCACCAATAATCTTACACTTGCGACACCGATTGGTAGCCCATTGATATACAAACAATTAACCTCTATGTCACTTCTAGAACAAACTCATATATAAATACGATTATATTGAATCTGCAAATGCGACACAAGAAGTAAAAGTATTGTTTATAGCGAGGGCATTTTCACTAGATATTCATAGGTTACCATAAGGTTTCACTAGATAAGATGGTATCCCATGAAAAATGGGTAAGTACTTTGCAATGGCACCAAATTGGGATAAAAGCAACATAAAAAAGGACCAAAACTCTGATATGCAACCAAATACACCCTTTCCAAAGGTGTATTGAGGCAAACTTGATACAAATTGCATAAAAATGCTCATGACTTCAATTCCATTAAACATTTTGACATTGTATGTTCATCCTAGTAAAACAGAAATTGTGTTTGGTAAGTTACCTTGCAGAATGTAATGAAAACTCTTTGTTCAAAGGAAAGAAAACGAGAGAGAGAACAAAGATAAGTGACGGTGTCAACATTAGTTTGAACAATGTAGAAGCACTAGAATGTGTGAGATCAATGAGGACAATGATTTTTAAAAAGAAACAGTGAAGAACAAAGAAATTTTAAAAGAGGAACAAACTATACCATTCCATAATATGATTTCCTTTCATTACCTATTTGTCTGTTGATGACATTGCACTAAAACACTCAAATTCAAATGGCAGTTGTTGTAAAAAAACTAACACGAACATGCCATAATTGGTAATTCTTATTGTTCTTACCCTGCATCTCAAGACAAAAATTCAAGACAAGATGCTAATATCATTTACCTTGAGATTCATTGCTCATAAAAGATCAAGGTCAAAGAGAAAGTCAGCTTGCCTTTGAAATAGAAAAAGACAAAGTAGAACAATGGACAGAAGAAACCATGGTTCAGTAATACTGAGCTTTAGATCGCATTAGAAAGGCATGTTCCCACCTTGGCCTCTTCCAACCTAGCCATATCCCTCTCGCGGTTTTATGATACTCCCTCATTACCACGTCCTGCAGCATATCCGCCATAAGCCACATAAGTTTTCCTCTGGAAATTGCCAAATATCTCCAAGTTACATGAAATTGAGTTAAAGAACTCATCCTTATTTGTTCGGAAATGGGCTTAGGTGGCAGCCACACCTACGTGGCTGTCATGTTGGAGATGTCATCGGGTTCGCAAGGAGGAAACCAACTCTGCTGCACGCCACTGCAACACACACAACAGAGGTCTCTTCCTCACTGAGAAAGCTCACTGCACACGTTAACTGGAACAGCTCCTGCAAGCAAGGCCCGTGCAGTCCTCTCACCAACTTGTTCATTTGTTTAAATCTTGTGCATAAATACATCCATCTTGTATAAGTTTGTTTTTATCATGGGATTTTACTTCTCCCATTTGCTGTAAGGTTTGATCTCGTTCATCAATAAACAAGATTTTTATCTTATTTTGACATATTTTGACATTATTAAATGCAGACTACATAGAAAAGAGAGAGAACTGTTGAAGTACTAACAAGTCTAAAGGTATAAGACAATGATAACCACACCCAACTTCAATTCTCTTGTTTTTGTTAGAGAAGGGGAATAAAGGACATGTCAGAAGTAGGAATATCTTTTTCACGTTTACAAAAACATTGCGACTCTCACCTTAACATCAGATACTAGTCGCACTGTCTTGTACTCTGTTTTATCTCGTCTTTCCAAGATAACACTACTCACCCTTTTTAAACTTCTCATGGATGGCCATAAAATCAAACCCTTCCGTGAATTGCACAGATGAATGCTGAGACTGCAAGATATTAACAAGATAAGAAATGACATTTAGACAGTTAACAAAATGCTATCCATGCAAATGGTCCAAGAAAGCATCAAAAGGTGGCCCACCATCCAGTCTCCAGACTTAGGAACTGGGAGTCAAGGTTGAACGAATTACCTACGTAATTCTCATAAAACATTAATCTTTTGGAATCTGATGGAGCTGCAAATTTTCTCCACCAACTTGCGTTGTCGTTACTAGAAGACTTAGATTCAATGTTCCAGTCTAGCAAGCGGACTTTGCATTTGTAAGCTTTCTTGGAAAACATCTTGGAAATTATCTCCCCCTTGGATTGCAGTAACTAGTGGTCTTTTTATTCAGCATTCACTATCCAAGTCTACCGTGCGGACTGTGTTTGTGAAACCTCTGCCTGGAAACATCTTCGAAAACTTCTGCTATTTTGGATTACCATAACCAAGTGTATGATTAATGAATCTTAACATTAATATGAGCATAAACAAGTTAACGGATTTGAAGCAAATCAATTACAGATTGCTTCGGGTCTTCCTAATTTTCTCAAACACACTAACACTAGAGTTGTTGGAAACATGTCTTCATTCAATCAAACATTTACAAGTTTATATTGGAAACTAATTACAGCAACAATTCTTCATACAGGCAGGCTTGCTGTTGGATGTTTATAGCAGACGGTGCAGACTGAGTCATCTCGCAAATTTTCTGTTTGGATGACCATTAGTCTTGGCTGCATGACACGGTCCAACTCCAACCAGTGGGACTTGCTTCGAAGGGTTGCACTAAGAGTCAAGGCTAGTTGCTGAAGAATCTAATCAATACCAGAGTATTGAAATTCGACGGAACTGCAAATTTTCTCTCACCCACGTGCGTTCTCGATACCAGAAGACTCTTAGTCACTAGTCATTGTCCCAAGTCTAGCAAGCTGACCTCGTCTTTGTAACTTTCCTGGAAAACATCTTAGAAATTTCCTATCTTTTGGATTGCCATAATCAATATATCAATCATGGAAAACAGGTGGGAAGATCATCAATAAGAATTCTTGCTTGATAGTGATAGTTTTTTAAAAATTATTTTCTTTTTTTTTTCAATATACTTATGCACACGGAGAAGGGGGAAGAGGAATCAAAACCCTGACCAATGAGTCCACCTGGTCAAGGGACCTAGCCTAGTGATAGTGATAGTTACAATGATTGTTATAAGGTTAAAGTAAACACTTAAGGTAACTAAATTAATTAGAAACTAAAAAATTATAAACAATTAATTTACCATGGACTGTAATTTCATAGGTAATATACACATATACACTTTCTAGCATTGAGTATATCGATGTTAAGATTGTGAGGATTTTATTTGCAAAGGACAACCAAACTAGTACTCAAGCCAGCCACACAGTTGCTCTTTGATAAGACAATTAATGAAAGGTTGTCGATTAGGGATATCTTCACCTCAAATGCTATTCCTCTTATTAAAATTAAGAATCTGATAATAGAGTATTCTTCACCTCAAAATTAAAAAAACTAAGAACATAGTATTCCTCTTATCTGTAGGTCCATGTGGTTTTAATCTAAAATAAAAAATGCTAACTGGAATATTCCTATCTGTCAACATCAAAGAGTTTGACACAAACTTCAAGACAAATTGTAATGAAAGCGGAGTTGGAAGAACACTATGAGAAGTGGCGTGGTCTTCACAAACTCAGTCCCACCATACCAAACCTCCCCAAGAAAGTTCTGTTTCCTGCTAACCAAACACCAATAAGAGGAAAAAGCGGGCAAGAATCGCATCCTCTTCATCCGGAAAATCGCCATAAGGCTACAGGATCAACTTTCGTTGTTTCTTATCGTGATGAGGAACAGAATAAACGGAATATAGAAAGAATGAGGTAATTCCTGTGAGTGGAAATTATGGAACCCAACTTTCCATTCATGCATCCGATATTGCCATAATGAACAGGAGAAGTTAGTCATGGCCAAGAACAAGAAAAGTTGCTATTGCGGGGCGGCTGCGTGCACTGGCTGAGTCTCGATACAAGTTTATTTGGTCCTTCCAAGACTATGTATCTGGCTGAATTCAATCACGTTGATTTGGTCCTTAATCATGTTACTGGCGCAGGCTGCATCCAATCTAGCACTTCATGTCGTAATATGTTGTTATCGAAGCCAGAAATGGCTTTGCCAAGGAAATCAATTTTTTGCCTACCATTAAACTTTGAAAGATGATAAGAACACGGTGATTCTGCACCAGTTGGCAATTGTTAACCAAAGAAATCATTGAATGTTTTGGTTCTTCCCGCTATCAAGACTTCTTTGGAGAACTTACCAAGTTGCAGCAATGTTCCTCTATCAATGAATATTAGACAAACTTCTCTCGTTTGCTCCTACGTGCAGGAATGCCCTTGACAGGACAACAGGCGGGTATTTCACTAGGGAAGCAGACAAGCTGATGTTCAAGCATGTAAACCAAATTCAATATGCCCAGCCATTGGTCTCCCAAAATTATACTAGGCTTAGGTTCTGACCGGAAGAGCAAGCAATTAAGAAGGAATCAAGAGGCCAGCAACAGGATTATTACGACTGAGACTACTGCAGTGGGAACTCGCGCCTTGAATACTGAAAGGTCTCAAAGTTATTCTTCAATAAGATTATTAGCTCCAAATATCCAAACTGAAGTAGCAGATAGGAAAACTTGGGTCCCCTTTGCCTCCTGGCAGTACTTTTGAGCCTTGGCTACGAGGAACTGGAATCATGGAAAGTAGTAGGTTTAATCAGTTTCCTGATTTTTTTGGCCGTTAGTTGTACGCCAGAACTGGGAGTGCTAATTAATTTGAAACCTTTAAGAGATTCAAAACAGAACAGGTTGATGAAACGGAGGACAGGTCTGCTATGAGTTTGTGCACAGAAGAACATCAATGGAGACATGTTGGAATATTTGTAAAATTAGTAACCACGTGTATGATGCCTTAGAACTCACGTGTATTAGTGACTAGGTGTTGCTGTCTTGAGGTGTCAAGTGCACCGACGGGAGTGTAAAAAGGCCAGCACTTTAGCTTAGTGGATAGAGTTAGAAAGAGTGAACCCGACAAAGAAAGAGGGTGCAGTACATGTTGGGAGAATTCAACAAAGTCGCATCATCCACATAGAGATTGAACACACAAATATAAGAATGCACACACCCAAACACAACAGATTTAAGAGGTTTAGAATATCATAATGTCCTACATCCCCTGTAGTCTCTTCTCATTAGATTTTCTCATACATTCCCTCTCCTCAAATAGGTATCTCATGGATTCTCTCATCAATTAGAATCCATGAGAGGGGCCTTCTTCAAAAATTAGCCCCCCATGGGGACTCTCTCAATTTGCCCACTAAGTTTCTCTATACTTCTCCTATTTATAGAGAAACCCTGAAGGAATCCTAGTTGAATACTATTAGGAAAACCTACTTCCACATAAGGATAAGAATCTTAATCCAACACTACTAGGAAATCCACTACATCTAAAAGATATTTCCTAGTTCTACAATTATATAAAGGCCCCTGATTGTAATGACAACCATACCCTTTAACTTAATTGTTCTACCAATCCTAACAATCTCCCCCTTGGAACAATTTAGTGCAACATCCCTGCACCATAGCAAAGTATAGAAAATCTCTTCAAATTATCAACTACACAACCACAATCTTTGGAAAGAGAAAGATTAGAGAAACTCTCTTCAACTTCCACAGCTATAGTCTTTGGACAGAGAAAGACTAAGGAAACTCTCTTCAACCACAATCTTTTGAAAGAGAAGATTGCAAAAAACTCTCTTCAACTTCTACAACCACAATCTTTTTGATAGAGAAAGATTAAACAAAACTCTCTTCAAAACAAGCCCACATCAACTGTGCCATCTTGCCTTTTCTTTAAACCATGCCTTTCTTAGGTTATACCTCCTTAGGCACTTCCACTACAGCCTCTTCTAGGTTGCACCTCTCCTAGGCCATGTTTCTTTCCAGGCATCCGCACATCATCATAGGCTTCTTCCATCTAAGTGTGTCCTCCACCATGAGGCCCTCAATAAAAGTAAAAATCATAGGACTTCCACAACAATTGAGATCACTCTTCAAAATCCCCAACGAAGAGTCCACCTCCTATCCAGAATTGTTGGTGCTTCCCCGAATCAACCGTCGGAGTCTCAATACACCTCATTTGAATATCGACAAATTTGAAAAATCTCAAATTTTTACTTCATCAATCACATTAACATAGGAGCATCACGTCAACATAGGAACATAACATGCTCCCCCTCAATCAACAATTCATCAACAACTTCAACAAAGTGTTCCCCCTCAAACATCAATATCTCCATCATTCTCTGTCATTTAACGCCACAACTTGAGCCAAATGCTCAGATAGAGACAGAGAGACATAGATCTGCACTTTGCAAACCTCAATCCACAACTCCAACAATGTATTCCAGTTGATCTACATCAATATCATCCAAAAATCAAATTGGATTTAGGGAAAGAGAAAATCTCACCTTAAAATACATCAATCTGCTTCTCCAATTACGTTAACCCGAGGACGCTTGGTGGAGCATCCTACTTTGTAACCTTTATTGATGACTACTCAAGAAAGGTTTGGGTTTATGTTTTGATGTCAAAAGATCAAGTGCTAGATGTGTTTAAGCAATTTCAAATTTCAGTAGAGCGGTAAACTGGAAAGAAGTTGAAATGCATTCGATCAAATAATGGTGGTGAGTACATTGGACCATTTGATGAGTATTGTAGGCAACATGGTATTGACATCAGAAGACACCTCCAAAAACACCTCAGTTGAATGGTATAACGGAACGAATGAATAGGACATTGGTTGAGAGAGTTAGACGCATGATTTCAAATGCTAACTTGCCAAAGACATTTTGGGGTGAGGCATTACTTACAGCAGCTTATGTTATCAATCTATCTCCAACTGTTGCTTTAGATGGTGATGTGCTAGATAGAGTTTGGTTTGGCAAGAATGTTTCCTATAACCATCTAAGAGTATTTGGTTACAAAGCATTTGTTCATATTCCAAAGGATAAGAGGTCTAAGTTAGATGTCAAGACACGAGAATGTATATTTCTTGGTTATGGTTCTGATGAATTTGGCTACAGGTATTATGATCTAACTGTGAAGAAAATTGTGAGGAGTCATGATGTTGTATTTTTTTAGAATCAAAATATGACAGATTTTGGCCAGAGTGAGAAGAATATGTCACAAGGCTCTAAGATTGGTATTGATATTGATCTAATTCTTTCAAATGATTTACAGCAGACAGTTGCCAGAACAAGTTGAGAGTGATATTCAGCATGATGTTTAGGATCAGGTTCAGAATGACCAACAGGTTGCAGATAATAGTGACACTCAGACAGATAATGTTGTTGATGTTCAGCAGAATCCATCTTCAGTTCCACCATTGAGGAGGTATACTAGAGGTCGCCATCCATCCTCTAGATACTCCACTAAGGAGTATGTATTATTGACTGATGCAGGTGAGCCTGAGAGCTTTGAAGAAGCAGCAAAGGATGTGGATAAGAAAAAATAGGTTAATGCAATGCAAGATGCGTTGAAATCTTTGCATAATAATCAAACATTTGAGTTAGTGACATTGCCTAAGGGCAAGAAAGCTTTGAAGAATCATTGGATTTATAAATTGAAGCATGATGAAAATTCTTCACAACCCCGATACAAAGCCAGACTAGTTGTTAAAGGTTTCAATCAGAAAAAGGAATTGATTATGATGAGATTTTCTCACCTATTGTGAAAATGTCCTCAATTCGAGTGGTTTTGGGATTGGTTGCCAGTCTTGATCTTGAAATTGAGCAAATGGATGTAAAGACTACTTTTCTTCATAGTGACCTAAATGAAGAAATTTATATGGAGCAACCAGAGGATTTTAAAGAAAAAGGTAAAGAGAACTATGTTTGCAAGCTAAAGAAAGTTTATATGGCTTAAAACAGGCACCGAGACAATGGTATCAAAAATTTGAGTCTTTTATGGGGAAGCAAGCCTATAAGAAGACAAATTCTGATAATTGTGTGTTTGTGCAGAAGTTCTCATATGATGACTTTATCATTCTACTGCTTTATGTAAATAACATGCTTATAGTTGATAAGAACACTGCAAGAATTGAAAAGTTGAAGCAGGAGTTAAGTAAGTCATTCTCAATGAAAGACTTAGGCTCAGTGAAGCAAATTATTGGTATGAGAGTCAGTCGTGATAGAAAAGCTATGAAGTTATGGTTGTCTCAAGAGGAGTACATCAAGAAAGTGCTTCAAAGGTTTTGTATGGATAAAGCTAAAGTGGTGAGCACGCCTCTTGCTACACACTTTAAGCTTAGTAAGAAACAATGTCCTGCAGATGAGAAAGACAGAAAAGATATGGAAAGAGTTCCTTATGCTTCGGCTGTTGGTTGTTTAATGTATGCAATGATTTGTACAAGGCCAGATATAGCTCATGCAGTTGGAGTAGTTAGTAAATTTACTTCTAATCCTGGAAGAAAACATTGGAATGCAGTGATGTGGATTCTAAGGTATCTTCAAGGCACTTCTAGTTTGAAACTTTCATTTGGGAGTGATAAGCCTATTCTTGTGGGATATACAGATTCTGACATGGCAGGAGATATTGATAATAGAAGATCTACTTCAGGCTACTTGATTAAGTTTTCAAGGGGAGCTGTGGCATGGCAATCAAGATTACAAAAATGTATTGCTCTATCTACAACAGAAGCAAAATTTATTACAGCAACGGAAGCATGTAAAGAGTTGCTTTGGATGAAGGAATTCATAAAAGAACTTGGTTTCGTGCAAGAAAGGTATGTGCTATTTTGTGATAGTCAAAGTGCTATACGTCTTACTAAGAACTCTACTTTTCATCAAAGGTCAAAGCATATTGATGTAAGATATCATTGGATATGAGATATCATGGAAACCAAAGAGGTTGCACTTGAAAAGGTACATACTGAGGATAATGGTTCTGATATGATGACAAAGGCTCTATGTCGAGAAAAGTTTGAGTTTTGTCGGCATGAGGCCAATTTGGATTGTGCTTGAAAAATGGACATATGGAATCTCCCTTATTTGGGTTGGAAGGGGAGAATTGTTAGGTTAGTCCAGCCCATATTCGGGGACTTATTATTGGATCTAATTAGGGTAATGTGGCCTTAAGGTTTAAAAGAAAAAATATAGGGTTTTTTCTTTAAGAGAATAGGTGAGTGACCGTCAAAAAGAAAAGAGAGAGAGAAAAGAAAAGAGCAGAATTTCGCAGGAATTAGAGGCCCTACGCAGCAGTTGATTAAACATCTAATCAAAGTTGATCCGTGGTCCGATTGAGCTGATTTTTTGTCAATAGGTTCGGGATTGGGTGTTCTTCATTGTGAACGGTTGGATCGTCATTTGGAGCTCTTGAAGTCAGCAGATTATGGTAAAAAATCTGGGTGATATTTCTCTAACTTTTCTTGATTAAGTTGTTGTTTACAACTTGTTCTTCACTATTTATTGGTGATTTTATTGTTGTTCAATCAGTAAATCTTTGTCCTATTGCTATTGTTAAGGACTTGATTGGGTTGTATCCTAACGATTGATATAGTGGAGATTTGGGTGGACTTCGTGATCGGTCCCGTGGTTTTTTATCCTTCACATTGGAAGAGTTTTTCCACGTAGAAATTCTTTTGTGTTGATTGTGATTTACTTATTTTACTTGTGATTCAAATACATCGTTGGTGTTTTAGTATTTCCTCATAGGTTCAATTAAAGTGGAAAACTTGATACGTCGTTTTTCCCATCAGTATAGAGTGCAGAGAGCTCCCCTGTCGGTTTCACTGTAGCTCCGGTGACTTAGGCAGCCATGTATCTTGATTCTCAGTTTAATGAAAGGAGAAGGGGTCGGAATAACCTCCAGTGATAGTGGACGTAGGCAATTTGCCGAACCACTCTAAACAAATGTCTCATTCTTACCTTTGTTCTTGTTCTTAGCTCGTTATTCAGTCCTTATATCTGTGATGCTTAGCTTATTGTTCCAACAAGACACAGTTTCTGCACAAAAGGTTCACAGCTCAACATATTGTTTCGTTCTACAAGATATTTAAAACAGAGACCAGTCTTGTTACAACACGTTCATTAGAACAGAACTAAAACAGGACATCACAAAGTAAGGTGCATATAGAACAAAGAACATGGCAATTTCCCATAACCCTCTGACACTTCAAATTCCATACTTTGGTAGAGTTGGAATGGTCCGCAAGTTAGCTTCTGTCAGACTAAGTTCTGCGCTTAAGGCTTCCAATTGTTCGGTGGCTTGTATCAGTAAGTAGAGTCTCCCCTCAAAATATCTCAGCATGCTTTGATTTCTTAATCCATCACACTTTAACACTAATCACTCATTCTCTGATTGTTAAATATATGTTTCACACATTTGCACAATTTTGTCGTGTTAGACACCATCTGGATCAGCAGGTGTCTATATTTCAACTTATTTTGCTCAAACTATGCAGATAGTAGAAATTAGATTAGACCCAACATCCCTGTCATATAGATGGTGAAGTTATCTTTCACTCTTCTCTATGGATATTTAAATATGAATTTTAGGCCTATAAGTTTGTTTTTCAGCCTGAATAAACAGATTCTATATCCTTCAAAGATAATTAAGGGATGGAAAGTTAAGGTCATCGATTCGCCAATATGAAGGCTAAGGCACTATTTTACACCCCCCACCAAAAAACAAATTCTGGTAGAAGTTTTATTTTATGCCATTGAGATGTTCATGGTAGGCGGGTTTCTTGATTAGAAGTCTCGCTATCCAGTAAACTTCTTGGGAGGATGATAGATCCCCGAAATTCCACCTATTAAGGCAAATGCTATGTAGTCTAAAAAGTTCATTCTTAGATTGCCCTAGATTTCAATGCAACCTCTGGCCATCATGTCACAATTATTTTAAAAAGGAAAACTTTCTAAACTCTATAACAAAACAGATGGAGCTGTAGCATGAGTGAGATAAATTTTCTTTGCTACTTTTTTTACAATCTTGTACATGTACAACAGACAAATTTTCCCCCTATATTTACCAGGTTATTTGAACTGTGTGGAAGCTAACATGTCAACAATTGATAAAGATGGTTGGCTTCATGCTGGAGACATCGTTTATTTTGACTTGGATGCATACATTCATATATCTGATCCCTTGAAGGAGTTAATTGAATATAAGGGCTTTCAGGTATAAAGTTTAGATTCAAAAGGCCATCAAATTTTTAGGACCTATTGCCCTACATAATAGGAACCTCCCGTGATCTTTGTATCATACATCATGTTGAGTTACAAAACAAATGTTGCTTATATGATTCCTTGTCTATTCAGGAATCCTTTGTCAAACATTGTTGCTTGAAGGAACAACTTAGTAAGCTGCACAATAATCAATAGCTCTTGCCACTAGGTGGGCTTTCGATCCTTTTTAGGAAGTTTAAGCATGAATTTCTGTGAATAATTGTGTTCCCATACTCTATAGATTGCTACTGCTAACTTAGAAGTTGTGTTAATATCCCATCCAGAGATACACGGTGTTGCGGTTCCAGTGTAAGCATGTAGCATATGAGCACTTGAATGTATTCCACAGAACATTTGAATACACAGTTCACTGAAAATGAATCATAGGCATTTTACGATTTTCTAGAGGAATTGGCCCTTAATAGGACATGATGAGGGTAATGATTTGCAATCCTTCGATAAAAGGATGAGTCCAGGGTACAGTTTTGAAAGCAGGTATACTGCCTTTGGGGTTCTGAGGCATTTTTAATGCTTCAAATTTTGCTAATAATTGGTTGTGACCTTCGTGTATCATTCCCTTTTTTTTTCTAGTGCCCTAGATGAAGAATATGGGGAGATACTAGTGTCATTTGTGGTAAGAAAGAATGGAAGCTGACTTTCCCCAGAAGCTGTTATGGACTATGTCTCCAGACAGGTACTTTATTTTGAGATTTGTGTAACGAACTTGGAGAAACATGTTCGGCATTCAGGTCTCATCAATTAACTGAGTTTATGCTATGAATATATTTGTAGCTTTAGGATAGGACTTATCATGACCCATGATAAGCACCAGTTTCTGGGTGCTTCCTTTGCTCACATTGACCACATAATAACATCATAAACATCTTTCCTTTTGGCAGGTTGCACCATACAAAAGAGTTAGAAAGGCAATCTTTACAAACTTCATACCTAGTTCTTCAGTTGGAAGGGTCCTTTAAAGAGAACTCGGGAGCCTTATGTCCTATAGACTTTGAGACCCCTCTCAGGCCATACTATTCAACAACTCACTGTTTATCTTAAAGGTAAAGTCACGGAATTCATAGGCTCCAATCTTAAATTTTTATAATTCTAATTGTCAGAACAAATCCATGTCTAGTTAAAGCACAGGATGCAATATCAATTTTTTTTTCTCTTTTTACTACTTCTAAGTTTTTTTTTACATTGAAACAGGAAGAATTGCCCTGTTATGTTGGAGGTGCTTCTGTTTCAAGCCCAATTTCTTGATACTAAACAACTGACATCAGTGAATCAATTATATCTAGGCTTGATTTTAGGCTTACAATTAATGTTGAACCAAATGTTAGGGAAATCAACGACCCTCCATCCACTAAGAAGGCTTAAAACAAAATCACACAGAAATCAATTACCCCTCCATGCACTATTAAGGCTTAACACAACGTCATATGGAGATCAAAGATCCCTCCATGCACTAATAAGGCTTAAAACAAAGTCATATGAAAGTCAATGACCCTTCAATGCACTAAGAAGGCTTAACACAAAGTCATATGGAAACCAATGACCCATCCATGCACTAAGAGGACTTAACACAAAGTCATATGAAATCTAACACTTAAAACCAAGTAATATGGAAATTGATGCACCTTCAGGCACAAATCAACAACCCCTCCATTTTCTGGGAAGCCTTAAAACAAAGTCATACAGAAATTAACGACCCCTCCATGCACTGAGAAGGATTAACACAAAGTTATACAGAAATCAACCACTCCTCCTTGCATAGGAAGGCATAACACAAAGTCATACAAAAATCAATTACTCCTCCATGTACAGAGAAGGCTTACCACAAGGGCATATGGAAACTCAAGCCTTAACACAAAGTATATGGATATCAATGGCACCTCCATGCAATGGGAAGGCTTAAAACAAAGTCATACCAAAATCAACGACACTCCATGCACTGGGATGGCTTAAACACAAAGTCATATGAAAATCAACAAACCCTCCAGTTTCTTGCTGCTTGTTTCGGTAATGAAATTTTAGTTGGCGAATTTTATGGATTCCCACCCCAAAACCGTACCTTACCTTGAGGTTATACAACCAAAAAAATCAACTATCATTCATTAATGAATATTAATTCATGGAGCGTGCTGCAAAAAAGATTTATATACAAATTACAGTGGAAGATCTTATATATCTCTATGGTTTTACACTAAGAGCTACTCTCTCTAGAGGGCTACTTGGCTCCTCTTCACAATGGAGGCTGTATCTCTAGACTTTTTTTCTTTTTGCAACTTTTCTTGCTTTCTTATCTTCTTTCTGCTTACATAAGCGAAAGGTTCTTCTTTAAAGAAGGCTATAAACACTAAGACTTTTCTAGCACTCAACCTTGATTTAATCTTATCCATTGCTTACATGCTGATGTGGCTACATCAAAATGGTTTATCGTTAACAATATTAATTCCCAACATCGAGAAAATCAACAAGAATACGAAGTAACCCATAGCTTTTGCTCAAATCAATTTTGAGATTCATTAGCCATACGCTTGTTACGGCAATCCAAGCGGCAGTAAATTTCCAAGATGTTTCTGGAAAGATCTTTCAAAAACAAAGTCCACTTGTTAACTTGAATAGTCCACACTTCTTTAGGACGTATTCGGGTATTGAAGTTCAATTTGTGGTGGCATCAAAATCATCTTCCCTAGATGCAGCAAGTAGCTCAGTAACACGTGGACTGCCAACTCAGAATGACTCTAGTCATGTCATTTTGAGCTTATATGTTGCGTTTAAGTTTGTAATAAGCACGGAGTTATTTAGTGTTGTATAAATAAAGAGGGCTGCGACCCTAGAACATATCACATATCTGTTTTACAGTTGTAACTGAATTTGAAAGGTTCGGGTTCCCTCTATTGAATCCATTTGAATTGTTCACAGTTCTTGGAAAGTTATTGTGCGATTTACTTCTTAGTCAAGATTGGGCGTAAATCCAAACAGTTTAGGGCACTGAATTAGATTTCTCTGTTCAGTATTCTCATCCAGTGACTCGCTTAGCTCTAAAGAATCAATATGTCCCGCAAGATCGTTGCAAATTGGTATCGATTCCAAACATGGGCGCCAATGAGCCTAAACGAGATTCCGACCTTGATTAGAAATTGGAGGCCATGAAAACCACCATGCAACAGCTCTTCTCTGCGCTGGATGCTAAATTCGATGCTAAGATCGATAGTGTGGTAGCTCGGATGGAGAAGCAAAAAGAAATAGGCAAAAGCTCCACAAGCCGACCTCAGAGTCATTGCAACGATGGTGAAGGCCAGAATCCTTCTAGTCAAATCCAAACCCGCACAGTCCACTTGGAATTTCCTAAGTACAATGGCGTAGGAGATCTGACACAATGGATTGATCGGGCTCTTCAATTCTTTGATTTTAATGACACATCAGATGAAGATCGGGTGCAAATTGCATCTTGGCATTTGGATGGCGAAGCACAGATGGTGTATCAACTGCTTAAGAAGGAGAAGTTTAGCCAATTGATTTCATGGAATGAATTAACTGATGAACTACTGAAGCAATTCAAGCCTACAATTTTCAATGACCATTTTGGTGAGCTCACTAAACTGAAACAAACTAGCTCTATGCATGATTATCAATTTCAATTTAGTAAGTTGCTTCTTTGCTCTGGCAATTTAGATTTTGATCATCAGATTAGTTGTTTTTTGAGTGGTTTACAAGAACATGTTAAGCTTGATGTTACTGCACATCATCCTCCTACCTTATCTGTTGTGATTGGTTTAGCTCGATTATTTAAGGCTAGAAATATAGCTATTAAGAGGACTTTCCCTACTCCTGTGCGCAAGCAGCATGGGTCTGAAGATGGTGATGACAGATTGGGAGCCAGTGGGGAAAATTCTAAAGGAGAGCCTATAAGAACTCAGTTGCTAGTAAGGAGATTAACTCAGCCAAAAATCATGGATAGAAGGGCCCGGGGACTGTGTTTCAATTGTGATGAACGCTATTTCCCTAGCCACCATTGTAAGAAAATTTTTGTGTTGGAAGGCATTTCCTTAGTGGAACATGAGGCACTAGGCTTTTTGGAAGATGATGTAGTACAAGGGCAACTCCGAGTCCTTTCCCTAGCTACCATGTTTGGAGTTAAAAGTTCATGATCTATACGTGTGAATGCTGTCATAGGGAATACAAAAATGAAGGTTTCTATTTTACTTAACTCTGGCAGTACTCATAATTTTATGAGTGACAAACTACCTATGAAGATGCATCTTATTCCTATAAGACAGAAAGTGTTTTCGGTAGAGGTTGCTAATGGGGACATAGTGAAAGGAAAAGGTTTATGTAGAGATGTTGATATGCTTATTCAGGGAGCTAAACTAAAGGCTGATTTCTTTGTTTTACAAATTCCAGAATTATGAGTGGGGCTAGGGTACAATGGCTTGAGACTTTGGGCTTAATCACTTGGGGTTTTTCAAATCTACACATGTCTTTTATGTAAAATGGAAAGGTGGTGGAATTACAAGGGGATAAACACCCAGAGAATCAGTTAGTAGAGGAAGGGAAATTTCTCAAAATATTACAGAAACAAAAGACAGGGATACTCTTACAGTTAAGACCTCTTATTCAAAAGGGGGCACAGCCTTTCTCTGAACCACAACCTGCACTGTTTACTGATTTGATTAACTCATATGGAGAGTTATTCCAGAAACCACATGGACTTCCATCATCCCGATCCTATGATCATTAGATTATATTGAGAGATGAAACCAAGGTTATTGCTAATAAGCCTTATAGATACCCATACTTGCAAAAGAAAGAAATTGAGAAAATAGTGCAGGAACTATTAGAAGAAGGGGTAATCAGGAGCAATAACAGTCCTTTTTCTTCCCCTGTGTTACTGGTAAGGAAGAAGGATGGATCTTGGAGAATGTGCATGGACTATAGATCCCTTAATAAGGAAACAATTAAGGACGGTTTCCTTATCTCTACTGTCGATAAGCTCTTAGATGAGCTATATGGAGCTAAGCTGTTCACCAAATTGGATTTAAGGTCCAGTTACCACTAAATCCAGATGCAACCATAAGATATAGGTAAAACAACCTTCCAAACTCCTTTAGGCCACTATGAATTTTTAGTGATGCCTTTCGGGTTATGTAATGCCCCTTCAAACTTTCAAAGTTTGATGAATGATGTGTTTAAGGAATATTTGGAAAGGTTTGTTTTGGTACTTTTCGATGATATACTAGTCTATAGTAGGAATTGGACAGAACATTGGGAGCATGTGCAGATGGTCTTTGAGAAATTAAAAGTCAATCAGTTGTTTGTTAAGAAGGAAAAATGCTCTTTTGGAATGTCTGAAGTGGGGTATTTGGGACATATCATTACTGGAGATGGAGTTAAGGTAGGGGCTGAAAAGACATCAACTATCAAGGAGTGGCCAACACCCTCCACAGTGAAAGCCTTAATGGGTTTTTTGGGGCTCACTGGCTATTAACGTAAGTTTATTCAACATTATTGTATAATTGCTTCACCCATGACCAAGCTACTCAGGAAGAATAGTTTTCTGTGGACTAGTGAGACAAATCAATCCTTTACTGAGTTGAAGAAGGCTTTAACTGAGGCCCCAGTTTTAAGGCTACCAGATTTCTCTGTTCCCTTCATAGTAGAGTGTGATGCTAGTGGATTAGGAATTGGAACTGTGTTGACTCAAGAACAACAACCATTAGCTTATTTTAGTCAAGCACTAAAAGGAAAAAATTTGCTGCTTTCTACCTATGAAAAGAAATTATTAGCATTGATCCTTGCAGTGAAGAAATGGAGACAATACTTGCTGGGAAAGAAATTCATAGTCAAGACTGATCAAAAAAGTCTTCAACACTTATGGAATCAGAAAATTACAACCCCTGCTCAGCAACGTTGGCTTATCAAGCTGATTGGTTATGACTTTGAGATACAATACAGACCTGGAAGAGAGAATTTAGCCGCTGATGCCTTATCCAGAAAGGAGGAAGTACCACAGCCAACTAACAAGACAAGCTCTCCAACAACACCAATTCCCTCTGATAAAGGAAAAAGGGTTGAGGAAAGTGAACAACAGTCAGTTAGTAAGTATTTCAGTAAGGAGGTTGGACAAACCAGTGGTGTTAAAGAAGAGTTACCCGTGGAGATAACCCAACCTTCTCTAAGAATTGCAACTGCAACTCAAGGGGATGTTTGGGAAGCAATACATCAGTTGAAGGCCATTTCTACTCCTATTCCAGAATGGTTAAAGACCATTTGAGAAGAGGTAAAAAGCAGTTCAGAAATACAAGAACTCCTAAATAAATTGAGCATTGGAGAATTAGGAGGAAGCTGGAAGTACCAAGAAGGAGTATTATTCTTTAAGAATAGAATTTTTCTGAATAAGAATTTTGCATTGATTCCAATCATATTACAGGAACTACACGGAGCTTCCCATAAGGGATATTTTAAAACATTACAATGGGTCAAGGCAATATTCTTTTGGAGCAACCTCAAGCTTTCAGTTATGAAATTTGTGAAAGAATGTGGAATTTGTCAGATGGTGAAATGGCAAAACACTAAACCGAATGGGTTGTTGTCTCCACTGCCTATACCGAAACAAATCTGGGAAGATATAGCAATGGACTTCATTGACGGTTTGCCATCATCACGGGGTAAGCAAGTAATAATGGTTGTGGTTGATAGACTTTCCAAACTTGCTCATTTTATAGCCCTAGCACACACTTATACTGCTATCACAGTGGCACAGAATTTCTTTGAGAATATCTTTAAACTATATGGAATGCCAAAAAGCATTGTATGTGATCATGATGTGATTTTCATTAGTACTTTCTGAAGGCATATCTTTGAGTTGCAAGGGACCAAATTTAATTTTTCTTCAGCCTATCATCCACAAATAGATGGGTAATCTGAGGTGGTTAATAAAACACTAAAGGTGTATATACGGTGTTTCACTTATGATCAACCGAAGGAGTGGGTTAAATGGCTCCTATGGGCTGAGTACTGCTACAACACCAACATTCATGGAGCCATTCAAAAGTCACCATATGAGGTAGTCTATGGCAAATACCCTTTTATTCTCCTTTCCTACATGCCAAGCTCTTTTGTAGTAGAAATGGTGGATGGAGAATTGCAGTCCAGAGACTTGATTTTGAAAACTCTCAAAGAAAGGTTACTGGTTGCACAGAACCGAATGAGGAAGTACTATAATGCGGGTAAAAAGGAAGAACATTTTATGGTTGGAGATCGAGTATATCTCAAGCTACAACCATATAGAGGCAATCGGTGGTTATACGAAGAAACTATAAGCTTTCTCCTAGATACTTTGGACCATTTGAAGTTCTACAAAAAATTGGGGAAGTGGCATATCGTTTGAAGCTGCCAGTAGGGTCACGAATCCATGATGTGTTCCACGTTTCGATGTTAAAGAGGGCTATTGGAAGTAATGTTGAGGTGCAAAGTGATTTGCCTTCTTATTTAGATACTGAAGATGCTATAAGCCCTCAACCCCAAACTATTTTGGAAGGCAGAGTTAAAAAGAAAAGAGATCAATATCGGGTGCATTGGCAAGGACTTCCAGTGCCAGAGGCTACTTGGTATGATGCAGAGAAGTTTGAAGAAAGATTTCCTTCTTTCAACCTTGCGGACAAGTTTGTAGTCAAGTGGGGAGGTGTTCAGTGATTTTTAAATGCAAGTGAACATGTCGAACAAGTAATATAATGATAAGGAAAGTATCATCCCACAGAGATTGGTGATTACTATGCCAACTAATTACTAACGGTGAACAACTCCTAGAAGCAATTGCATATTATTACCTTTCAGTCTCAAACATGCACATCAAATCATTCAAGTGGTGGCCAATCACTTAAAAGCATTAAGCATAATAATATATAACTCACATAAATAAAATATCTTGCAAAACATAATAATCATAAGATTCATACCATCATAATTAGGTTACATCATAGCTCTAACAAAAATAAACTAAAGCATAAAGAAATAATGAGGAAGAATAATAATAAGGAATAAAGAAGGCATCTTGAATCTAAGAACAAGAAGTCTGTCACCCTTTTTGTCTTCTCTTCAAGAAAATCTTGAATTCTTGGCCTCTTTCTTGAGTTGTGCTCAATTTCTTCCTCCCTCTTTCTTTTGCCTCTTCTCTTCTCTTAAATAGGGTTTAGGTTTAGACCTACTCTTATCCTAGTAGAATTGGGTCTTAGAGATCTACAACAATTGGGTTTTGAACTCCTAATTTAATTAGGCTTTGAACTCCTAATATGATTAGGTTTTCTAATTATTTAAAAAACCCAATAATAATAAAATCTAATAACAATCATTCAAAGCCCAAGCCCATCTTGACTCTCTTGATCTTGATATTACAATTTTGCCACACAATAAGCATCAGGCTCTCCATGTTCATCTCTTTTCTCCTTGCCTTCTTGTGCTACATAAACAAGATAAATTTAAGTAAATAAAGAGGAGTTCAAATGTTTTCTCACAATTATTAAAGTTATTTATTGCCTAAAATAGGTAAAATAACTCTATAAAAATAGAGTTATCAAGAGGGATGCAGCAAGCAGCTCAGTAACACATGGACTGCCAGCTCAGAATGACTCTAGTCATGTCGTTTTAAGCTTATATGTTGCATTTAAGTTTGTAATAAGCACGGAATTATTCAGTAATGTATAAATAAAGAGGGTTGCGACCCTGGAACATATCACATATCTGTTTTACAATTGTAACTGAATTTGGGAGGTTCGGGTTCCCTCTATTGAATCCATTTGAATTGTTCATAGTTCTTGGAAAGTTTGGTTAGCTTGGACCTTAGTCATAACTTCATCATTGGAGAAATACCTATTGATCTTGGTTCTATAGGCAATCTATTAGTCTTGGATCTCAGCTACAATAATCTTACTGGTCAAATTCCCCAGGCTGGCATCAATGTAAGAATCTCATTGTCATACAATTCTTTGAAGGGTTTAATCCCAAATGATTATTGTTTATACCATTCATATGATACATTAGTTGCCAATAAGGAATTAGACAATTCCATGGATTTTTGTGATTCTCAAACTAGTGAGAAATCACATAAGACAAAAACAAAAATTTATGGTTTCATCTCTATTTTCATTTCCTTCTTAATTCTTATTGTCTTTCTTCGATTGTTTCATTGCATGCATAAGGAAACCCAATTAGAGTCAAAAAAGACAAAAAAATGGAAATTTGTTCTCTATTTGGAACTATGATGGACATATTGCATATGAAGACATTGTTCAAGCAACTAAAGATTTTGACATGAAATACTGTATTGGAACAGGTGGTTATGGTAGCATTTATAAAGTAAAGTTACCTAGTGGTAATGTGGTTGCATTAAAGAACTTCATCAATGGGAGTTTGAGAATTCAATTTTTGATATGAGTTTCAAAAATGAGATAAAGGTCTTAATAAAGGTCCGTCATCGAAATATTATAAAACTTCATGGGTATTGTTTGCACAACCAATGAATGTTTTTGGTTTATGAATACATGGAAAGAGGGAGTCTATTTTGTTTATTAAATGACAATGATGAAGCTATAGAATTGGACTGGAGGAAGAGGGTGAACATCATTAAAGACATTACTCATGCCTTATCTTATATGCATTATGAATGCATTCCAACAATAGTAAATCAAGATATAACAAGTAACAATATTTTATTGAACTCTAAATTGAAGGATTTTGTCTCTGATTTTGGCATAACTAAACTTCTTGATCTAGATTCCTCTAATCAAACATTTGTTGCAGGAACTTATGGTTATATTACTCCAGGTAAGTTTTTCTTGTTTTTTTTCTTTTTCTCCTTTTGCTATTATATTTCTCTTAATTCATTTATATTTCTAGTCTCGGCTATCTATATGATATATAAAAGTAAGAAACAAAGGATCTAATCTCCATAGCGAAAAAATGGTGATAAGTGGAACGTAATGCCAATTCAAATTAATCTAAAAAGTAAAAAAGGCTAGTGAAAAGAAATCAAATGGAAAAATCAAAAGGCAAAAATGAATAGTGTTCAACTTTTGCACCATATTACAAAAATGAATAGAAAACATAAGTAGCATTGCTAGATTTTATCTCTTTTTTTTTTATGAATATGTGAGTTTATTCATCGAAGAATAAAGAAGTACATAAGCTTAGAGGCGTACCCCAATGTTATAATTCATCTAGAAGAAAATAGAATTTGGAATTTTCCAACTATGACTAACCAAAACATTAGCTTGAGAGAGTTTAATGTTTCTAAATAAAAAAAACTCTTCCACGGACTACTCTCCTAAGTTTAGCTAACAACATTGGTATATTAATAGACTTATTCTAAAAATGTTTTATCTCTTTTATTTCCCAGAACTATAGTGTCACTGTATTTGAGAAATCAACAAGAAGCGAAGCAATCCACAACTGAGTTACGTCAAATCAGTTAACTTGCTTCTGCTCGAAGCAATGTTAAGATTCGTTAGTCATACACTTGGTTACGGCAATCAAGTGGCAGGAAGCTTCCAAAATGTTTCCGGGAAGAGCTTTCATAAACAAAGTCCGCTCGGTAGGCTTGGATTGTGACACTGAATAGGCAGCTGATTATGAAAATCCAAGTGCGAGGAAATTTCAATGATGTTTTCCAGGAAAGCTTACAAAGACAAAGTGAGCTTGCTAGACTTGGAACAATGACCCGTGACTAAGAGTCTTCCAATAACAATAACACAAGTCGTTAAGAGGAAATTTGCAGGTCAATCGGATTCCGAAACTCTCGTATTGAATAGATTCTTTAGCAACTAGCCCCGACTCTTAATGCATGGCTTCGCAGCAAGACTGGTGGTTAGAGTTGTACTCTGTCCTGCAGAAAACTGGCAAGATGTCTCAAGTCAGCACTTTCTGCTCTAAACATCCAACAGCAAGTCCGCTTCTGTGAACAATTGTTGCTGTAACTAGTTTCCGATACACAAGTGTAAATGCTTGATTCAAAATGACATGTTCCCAAACTGAGTGTTTTAGAGAAAATCAACAAGATGGGAAGTGACCGATTATGGAGTTACTTTTAATCGCTAGTAGCCCTTTCCCATTGGCTATGGCAATCCAAGTGGCAGGAAATTTCCAAGATGTTTCCGGGAAGAGCTTTCAAAAACAAAGTCCGCTTACTTGCAAAGTGAATCCTGAATCAAAGGTCACTACTTAGGATGTTTTCCAGGAAAGCGTACAAAGACAAAGTCCACTTGGTAGACTTGAAACAACGAATCATGACTAAGAGTCTTCTAGCAACAACATCACGAGTGGGTGAGGAAATTTGTAGCTCCATTAGATTCCGAAGGATTGGTGTTTCGTGAGAATCACGTTGGTCTTCGTTCAACGTCAACACAAATGAAGAAATAAATGAGGCCCGTGGACTTCGACTCCCGGTCCACAAGTCGGGGACCTGATTTCCGGCCATTTGTATCTTTCTTTTTAAAGGCTTCCGAGTTGTGAACATGATGATCAGCGTTACACCATTGCCCTCAACAATCAACACTTAGCCATGACATCCTTTCTTTCCATTTCTCCTATAGTCATAGCATGGGCTACCTTTATTTTGTCCTTCAAGGCATATCCAAGTATTGAAGTTCAATTTGTGGAGGCATCTGAATCAACGGCACTAGATTTAGAAGCAAGGGCTTTGTTGGAGACGAGATGGTGGAACTCCTACAGCAACGATACCTCAAGGCGTTGCGAGTGGCGTGGTATCACTTGCAATACTAATGGAAGTGTAACAGGGATCACGCTACATAATAGGTCTCATGGAAGTAAGCTAAGTCTCAACCTTTCTTCCTTACCTAATTTACTCCATCTTGATGTGTCCGGAAATCAACTTAACGGGAGTATCCAACTTAAGATAGGTACTCGATCAAGACTTACATATCTTAATATGTCTAGAAATTCTCTCATGGGTGAGTTTCCACTTTCCTTAACAAACCTCACTGAATTAGAAAGGTTAGACATTTCTTCCAATCAAATCTTTGGTCCCATTCCCTTGGAAATAGGAAATATGAGGAATCTACTTGAGTTGTGTCTAGACCACAACAACTTCAGTGGTCAAATACCTATAACTATAGGTCATTTGATAAATTTGAAGCACTTGAGTCTTTATGCAAATCATATCAATGGTACTATTCCCGCACAAATTAGGAACCTAATGAGTTTGGTTAGCTTGGATCTTAGTGGTAACAATCTCACTGGCTCAATCCCTACTCAAATAGCCAGCTTTGATTCTTTGGAATATGCTAACCGTAGCCTTAACTCCATTAGTAGGAATGATGTACCTTTTGATCAAGATTATAATCTTCCTAGAAAAAATCAAAAAGACTCTTTGTCATACAAATCATCTAGTATATTATCTCTCCTAACAAAAATAAAAATTTGTGTTTCAATCACCATTTTTAGTCCATTCTTAGTTCTTAGTGCCTTTTTCCTATCTCAATGCATGACTAGGCAAACCCAGGTGGAGCCAAAAGAGACAAAAAATGGGAATTTGTTCTCCATATGGAACTATGACGGACATATTGCATATGAAGACATTGTTCAAGCAACTGAAGATTTTGACATAAAGTATTGCATTGGAACGGGGGGTTATGGGAGTGTTTACAAGGCTAAGTTACCTATTGGAAAGGTGGTTGCATTGAAAAAGCTTCATCAATGGGAATCTGAGAACCCAACATTTGATATGAGTTTCAAGAATGAGGTAAGGGTGTTAACAGAGGTCCGCCATCGAAATATTATAAAACTTCATGGTTATTGTTTGCACAAGCGATGTATGTTTTTGGTTTATGAGTACATGGAAAGAGGAAGCTTATGTTGCATACTAAATGATGATGATGAAGCTGTAGAGTTGAGTTGGGGCAAAAGGCTAAATATAATAAAAGGCATTGCTCATGCCTTATCGTATATGCATCATGAATGCTTTCCACCAATAGTTCATCGAGATATATCAAGCAATAATATTTTATTGAACTCTAAACTAGAGGGATTTGTTTCGGATTTTGGCACAGCTAAACTTCTTAATTCGAATTCCTCCAATCAATCACTAGTTGCAGGAACTTATGGTTACATTGCTCCAGGTAAATTGTTTCTCTCTCTTCTTCTATTTTTCATTGTCCTATTATATTTCTCTTTATTTATGTTTTTAGTCTTGGCTTTCTACAACGCATAAGTTCTATTCATAGATTTATTTATTTATTTATTTATTTATGTTGGATCTAAGTATTTTTATACTTGTGAAATTACAATTACACATAGAGTTAAAATGAGAATTTTCTTTTCCTTTGGTTTGTGAGAGAGATAGTGGAGAAGTCAAGTGGAACAATTAAGTAATTCTATGATTAAAAAAAAGTATTCAATCTTAATTGAATACTCATATCAAGTTGGATACTTTATATTAAGGTAAAAGATGGAGACTATATTAAGGTTAGTATGATGGCGATAGGTGATAGGATGTAAGAATAAATGATGGTGGTGGGGTGGGTAGTAGTAGGGATATTGGAAAACATTTATATAAATGCAATAAGATGTTAAATTGGGCTACATACATAAAGGCATTACAAAATTATAAATTCTAAATAATATTGGAACTTATAATAAACTTTATTATTGTTTCTTGAAAAATTATGAAAAGAACTTTATTTTGAGAAAAAATATTAATTTTTAAAGCAATCATGTACTTTCTGTTATTCTCAAAATCACAATTAATTTTGTGTAATTTTTCTTGGTGCATTAATATGCCTTTATCCATATAGGATCAAATTAGTTTTATATAACTAGTATTGGAGAAAGACATTAGTAATACATGATCAAAAAGCTTTTTGTATTAAATGATATTGAAAAAAAAAACTCGTTTTGTTTTTCCTAATATTCATGCTAGTGGCTGCTTCCTTACCTTGTATCATTATGATTTATTCATAAATGGTGATTGGAAATAACTTTCAATTTGGAGTTCTATGCAATGACAAGCTTTGATTACATTTCTATGTATTAAAAAATATATCACAAAAGGAAAAGTACAGTTTATATTTTTAATAGTTTTATTTGAATTGTGATTTATGTAGAGTTCGCCTATACAATGAAAGTTACTAAAAAGTGCGATGTTTATAGCTTTGGAGTGGTGGTAATGGAAATATTGATAGGAAAACATCCAACAGAACTCTTGGCTTTATTATCATCATCATCATCATCATCTTTTTCGAATGTTGACTTACTACAAATATTGGACCAACGTCTACCAACTCCAAATCATTTAGTTGCCCCAAGTATTTTTCTTGTTGCTAGCATAGCATTAGCGTGCCTGCATGTTGAGCCAAAGGCTCGACCCTTGATGAATTGTGTGTCCCAAAGGTTTTTATGTAGTGACAAACCAATAGTCAAGTCTTTGCATGGAGTTTTGCTAGGGCAACTAAGAAACCATGGAATGTGTGTAGTTGGATCAAGGAGTGAAAATCAAGTATGACTTTTTGTTGTGAGTTTTAGTTTCATGTAATTGGAGGAAGTTATAGTTTCACAAAGCAATGTTATGTATGATCATTATAATATACCATGAATTTTGTAATTTTTTATGCATATCTAATAAATCATTATACTATTCTTTCTAACAATTTTATCTCTTTAGTTACTATGATTATTCACTAAATCTCACAATAAATATAAGCCAAATGCCTATCTTTGTTGAGTTCATAAGGAAGTGAGGCTGAAACATTTCCTTTAAATATTACACCAATCTCTACTAGTTCCAAAACATTTGCTTGCGAAAATTTTTTTATTTTTTTATTTTTTATTTTTTTTGTTTGTTGCTAGCATAACATTTGCGTGCCTATCCTGACCTTCAATGAGGTTCTTACGACAAAGGTTTTTTATGCCATGCCAAAGTAATAGCCAAGTCATGAGATCAAGTTTTACTATCATAGCTAAGAAAGCATGCAACGTGTGTAGTTGAATTGTGTGTAGTTTTTGTTTCATATAGTTCCAAGAAATTATAGTTTTTTAAAGTAATATAATGAAAGACATTATATTGCTAAAGATTTTGTAATTTCATAAGTGGTACTCAATTACTATTATGTATATATTACTTGAAGATTGTAAGGATGTTATTTGCAAAGGACAACCAAACCAACTCTCGTGCTAGCAAACATAGTTGCTCATTGGTAAGAGAAAGAAAATTATATAAGAAATTGCATTGTTTTTAGTTGAATTTGAGTGCTTATGTGTCCTCTTTTACACCATTTAATCACCAATTATGGATTCTCAAAAGAAGGTATCCATTGATATATTTTCTTTTCCCATCCCTATTTTGCCAATGATGAATCACTTCCATGACAACAATTATGAAAGACATACTCTATGCTAGCAACCGAAGTTCTATCAATGGAAGTTTAGTGTGCAAGTTTATGTATCAATGTTGAAATAACTCCTATGCAATAAACAACACTTCTTAATTTGGAAGTATATCTTCTTGATTTTTTTTTGGCAGTTTCCTGCTACTTGTTTTATTAATGAAATTTAAGATGGGGGATTTTATGTATTCACACCCATACCCTTGCCTCGAGATTGTACAACCAAAAAACTTAAATTTGGAGATAAGAATGGTTGCTTCCAGACAAGACGAAAAAAGCAGCTTGAAAACACACCTTTTTCCAAACCACATTCATTAAATTGTCTTCAGCTTCCGTTGGATATCATATTATTCTTATAAACCTTTACGCTGCTCAAATGCTCAGGAGAGGCTTTTTGTCTTCTTTGTTCAACTCCTCTTCGTTCATGCCTTGTCTTAATTCAGACTCTCCCCATTGAGTATATTAGCCAAAATGCAACAACTTAAGAGGAAAAGAATGCTTCTCATACGCCTCTTAAAATTTGTAAACATCTCTAAAGTTGTTGTTTCTACACTAATTTAGGATTAAAAAGGTTTCTAGTCTCTGGTAGTATCAATCTTTTATGAATGATGGGCTACATACATAATGGCATTACAAAATTATAAAATTTTATAATTTTTTGTAAATTTCTGAATAATATTGGAACTTATTATAGATTTTATCATCGTTTCTTTAAAAATTGTTAAACAAACTTTATTTTGAGAAAAAAAAATTAATTTCTAAGGCAATCATATATTTTGTGTTATACTCAAAATCACAATTAATTTTGAGCAATTTGTTTTGGTACATATCACATTAATATGCCTTTATCCGTATGCAATCAAACTAGTTTTATATAACTAGTATTGGAGAGAGACATTAGCAATACACAACCAAAAATCTTTTCGTATTAAATGGAAATGAAAAACACTTGTTTTCTTTTTCCTAATATTTGTGCTAGTGGGTGCTTCCTTACCTTTTATCATTTTGATTTATTCATAAATAATGGTTAGCTTTAACTTTCAATTTGGAGTACTATGGAACAAATAACCTTGATTATAGTTCTTCATATTAAAAAAATATATCACAAAGGAAAAGAATGGTGTATATTTTTAATAGTTTTATTTGAATTTTGATTTATGTAGAATTTGCCTAGACAATAAAAGTTATTGAAGAGTATGATGTTTATAGCTTTGGAGTAGTGGCATTGGAAATATTAATGGGAAGACATCCAATAGAACTCTTGACTTTATTATCATCATCATCTTTTTTGAATATTGGCTTACTACAAATATTAGACCAACATCTACCAACTTCAAATCATTTAGTTGCACCTAATATTTTTCTTGTTGCTAGCATAGCATTAGCATGCCTACATGTTAAGCCAAAGTCTCAACCCTTAATGAATTGTGTGTCCCAAAAAATTTTACGCGGAGACAAACCAATAATCAAGTCATTGCATGGAGTTTTTCTAGCGCAACTAAGAAACCATGGAATGTGTAGTTGGATCAAGAAGTGAAAATAAAGTATGATTATTTGTTGCCCATTTTAGTTTCATGTAATTGGAGAAAGTTACAATTTCATAAAGCAGTATTATGTATGGTCATTATACGACTATGGATTTTGTAATTTTATATGTCTATATATTTAATCATTATGTTCTTCTTTCTAACAATTTTCTTTCTTTAGTTATTGTGATCATTTACCAAATATTACAATACATGTAAGCCAAAAATTTATGTTTGTTGAGTTTATACAGAAGTAAAGCCGAAACATTTCCTTCAAATATCACACCAATGTTTAACTAGGTCTAAAACATCTAGTTACGCCAATTTTTTCCTTTCTTCTTTTTTGGTTGGTTGCTAGCATAGCATTTGCATGCCTATGCAGTGCGTGTCACAAAGGTTTTTATGCCATGCCAAAGTAATAGCCAAGTCATGGAATAGAGTTTCACTATTGCAACTAAGAAAGCATGCAAATGTGTAGTTGAATTGAGTGGAGTTTTTGTTTCATATAATTCCAAGAACTTATAGTTTTTTAAAGTAATATAATGTATGACATTATATTGCTAAGGATTGTGTAATTTCATTAATGGTATTCAATTACTTGTTATGTTATACACATATACACCTTTTAATATTGAATGTGTATTACATGAAGATTGTAAGGATGTTATTTGCAAAGAACAACCAAACCAACAATCATGCCAGCAAACATAGTATCTCTTTGGTAAGCGAAAGAAAATGATATAAGAAACTACATTGTTTACAGTTGAATTTGAGTACCTTTGTGTGCTCTTTGACACCATTCAGTCACTAATTATGGATTCTTGTGGTGCGAGATTGCTCCTTTATATTACTAACACATGGATAATCCTAAATCTTTTACATTTGTGTTTTTTTCATTTAGTACTCCTTGATTAATTACTCTCTATTGATGTTTTGTTTGGCAATTTTTGGTAATGGAGTTTCAAGTAAAATAAGTTGATGAAAGCTTAGCAAAAGAAAAAAGAACATGTTATAAACCCCAAAGTTAGAACATGATAACAAAAGTTAAATCTTGTTGAACCTCTATTTTTTCTTTTTCATTTCCAAATATGTGTTCCTCCAATTAATAGAAATCAGGTTTGCTCTTTCATTGAGAGGTCGTCCAGTTTCTCATTACTTGTGAAAAGAAAACTCTTGGATGGAAACAAGCATTTATCTCTTGTCGAACTTGAAAAGGCTTCATACCTATGTAATTCTTGATTTTTTATTTGAGAATATTAAACTTTTACAAATAAATGTTTTATTGTAGTATAACTAGAGAATTTCAAATTTAATTTTTTCTTAAATGAGTCACAATGCTCATTCCAATCTTTTATCCACATTTTTATTTCACTCCCATCTAATGGAGTTGAAGCTTGATCCTAATTCCTCTTGGAATGGCCTGCCAAATGCAGCAGTTTCTGCGGCATCACGCAAAGTTGAATATGTTAAAAACAATGAGACTAATGCACCCTGGGATTGCCCGGTTTACGCAACTGTACACTTCCCAAGAAGCTTGAAATTAAGTCATGGCCATTATGTTCACAGAAATGGGAATAAAAACTAAAAAATCTCGAACTGAACAGATTCTTCAGCAACTAGCCTTGACTCCTGGTCCAAGGCTTGCCGCAGGGCTGCTGGTTAGGTTTTGTCATGCAGCCAAGACTTAATAGTCAACCAACACAAAATTTGTCAGATTACTTTTATCCGCACCTGATTGTAAGAGGAATTGTTGCTGCAACTAGTCTCCGATACACATTTGTAAATGTTTGTTTCAATGAAGACATGCTTCTGTTGGTTTTGAAAACAAATGAAAAGCTCTGATACCACTGTGGATTTCTTGAAAACAAAAGAAACAAAAACAGAATGCGTAAAGTTTGATATAAAAGCTCCAGAAAACTATTACAAAAGAAGCCAAATACAACAAGGTTTCGCTTAAACAATACTCCCAAAAGCAGTTACAAATCGAATTACAAAGATCCCTCAAAACTCTTACACAAGACCCTTCACACTAGATAAACTCAAAACAGGGCATGGTAAGTATAATAACATAAACACAGCATGTACTCCCTGCAAAACACCTGAAATAGACGGTATAGAAAGAGGATCAAATGACCCACAAGACCATATCATGACTTACCTCACTTAGAGTATTCATAGTATGAAAAAGTAACGATAATAATGACTATGACAAATACGAAGAGCCTATCTTACTTCCGCATTTCGGCCTTCAACTTCCAGGACCTTTTTTTCTCCTTCGTCAGGGAGCTCAGAGCTTCAGGGCACATATGCAAAGGCAGACTCAACAAACAAAAGAAATTCTAAAGGAAAGGTAAAACTGCTTTACACCTGTAAAAGTAAAAGACGTGGTCTTCTTTAGTCACACAAATGTGACCTTCTAAAACTTCAAAACGTGGCCACTCCTACATCACCTTTTTTGTGCACGTGTATCAGTGATTGCATTACTTCAAAAGTTTCCCAGAACTATAGTGTTAATGTATTTGAGAAATCAACAAGATAAGCAATCCATAGCGGAGTTACTTCAAATCAGTTAACTTGCTTCTGATCAAAGAAATGTTAAGATTCATTAGTCATACACTTGGTTACGGCAATCAAGTGGCAGGAAGTTTCCAAAACGTTTCCGGGAAGAGCTTTCATAAACAAAGTCCGCTCGGTAGACTTGGATTGTGACACTGAATAGGCAGCTGATTATGACAATCAAAGTGGGAGGAAATTTCTATGATGTTTTCCAGGAAAGCTTACAATGACAAAGTGAGCCTGCTAGACTTGGAACAATGATTTGTGACTAAGAGTCTTCTAATAACAACAACGCGAGTCGCTGGGAGAAAATTTGCAGTTCCATCGGATTCCAAAACTATCGTATTGAATAGACTGTTCAGCAACTAGCCTTGACTCTTAATGTAAGGCTTCGCAGCAAGACTTTTGGTTAGAGATGGACTCTGTCATGCAGTCAAGACCAACAGTCATCCAACAGAAAATTTGCAAGATGACATAACTCTGCACCTTCTGCTCTAAACGTCCAACAGCAAGTCCTCTTCTATGAACAATTGTTGCCGTAGCTAGTTCCCAATACTCACTTGTAAATGTTTGGTTCAAGAAGACATGTTTCCCAAAACTGTAGTGTATTAGTGTGTTCGAGAAAATCAACAAGCAGGGAAGCAACCATAGTGGAGTCACATGGAATCTCTAGTAGCTCTTTGCCATTGGCTATGGCAATCCAAGTGGCAGGAAATTTCCAAGATGTTTCCGGGAAGAGCTTTCAAAAACAAAGTCCGCTTACTTGCAGAGTGAATCCTGAATCAAAGGCCACTACCTAAGATGTTTTTCGGGAATGCTTACAAAGACAAGTCCGCTTGGTAGACTTGAAACAACGAATCATGACTAAGAGTCTTCTAGTAACAACATCACAAGTGGGTGGGAGGAAACTTCTAGCTCCATCAAATTCCAAGGGATTAGTGTTTCGTGAGGATCACGTTAGTCTTCGTTCAACGTCAACACAAATGAAGAAATAAATCTGGCCCCTCAACTTTGTCTCCCGGTCCACAAGTCGGGGACGTGATTTCCGGCCATTTGTATCTTTGTTTTTAAAGGCTCCCGTGTTGTGAACATGATGATCAACGTTGTACCATTTCCCTCGTCAATCACACACTTAGCCATGTCATTCTTTGTTTCCATTTCTACTATAGTCATAGCATGGGCCACCTTCATCTTGTTCTTGGGGGCATATTCAGATATTGAAGTACAATTTGTGGAGGCATATGAATCAAAGGCACTAGATTTAGAAGCAAGGGCTTTGTTGGAGACTGGATGGTGGAACTCCTATGGCAACGATACCTCAAGTCATTGCGAGTGGCGTGGTATCACTTGCAATGAAGATGGAAGCGTCTCAAGCATCGTCCAACTTGGAGTGCCCTATGGAAGCAAGTTAAGTCTCAACCTTTCTTCCTTACCTAATTTAGCTCGTCTTGATCTGTCCGGAATTCAACTTAACGGGAGTATCCAACTTAAGATAGGTACTCAATCGAGACTTACTTATCTTAATATGACAGGAAATTCTCTCTCGGGTGAGTTTCCACTTTCCTTGACAAATCTCACCCAATTAGAGTTGTTGGACATTTCTTCCAATCAAATATTTGGTTCCATTCCCTTGGAAATAGGAAATATGAGGAATCTGCATGAGTTGCATCTAGACAATAACAATTTCAGTGGTCAAATACCTCTAACTATAGGTCATTTGACAAATTTGAAGTATTTGAGTCTTTATGCAAATCATATTAATGGTACTATCCCCCCTGAAATTGGGAACTTGGTGAGTTTGGAACGTTTGTATCTTGGTGAAAACAATCTCACTGGTCCAATCCCTACTCAAATTTTCTCCCTTCGTTCTGAAGGCAGCTTATTATATTTTGATCTTAGCGAAGATAGCCTTACTAGCAAAATTCCCGTCGATGAAAAAAAATCCTCGTCGGACAATTTATCTAGTAACTTATCACTTGTAATTTTATTAATTGTGATTTTTACTCCGTTCTTCGCTCTTAGTGCCATTCTTCTATCTCAATGCATGCCTAAGCAAACCCAATTGGAGCCAAAAGAGACAAAAAATGGGAACTTGTTCTCCATATGGAACTATGATGGGCACATTGCATTTGAAGACATTGTTCAAGCAACTGAAGATTTTGATATAAAGTATTGCATTGGAGTGGGTGGTTATGGTAGTGTTTACAAGGTAGAGTTACCTACTGGAAAGGTGGTTGCATTGAAAAAGCTCCATCAATGGGAGTCTAAGAATCCAACATTTGATATGAGTTTCAAGAATGAAATAATAGTGTTAACAGAGATCCGTCATCGAAATATTATAAAACTTTATGGGTATTGTTTGCACAAACAATGCATGTTTTTGGTTTATGAGTACATGGAAAGAGGAAGTCTATTTTGTGTCCTAAATGATAATGATGAAGCCAAAGAATTGGATTGGAGTAAAAGGGTGAACATCATTAAAGCCATTGCCCATGCCTTATCTTATATGCATCATGAATGCATACCAACAATAGTTCACCGAGATATAACGAGCAACAATATTTTATTGAACTCTAAACTAGAAGGTTTTGTCTCAGACTTTGGAACAGCTAGACTTCTTGATCCTCATACCTCCAATCAAACAATAGTTGCAGGCACTTATGGTTATATCGCTCCAGGTAAACTATTCTTCTTCTATCCTTTTTGCTATTATATTTCTCTTAATTCATTTATTTTTATATTGGCTATCTATATGATATTTGAAAGTAAGAACCAAAAGGTGTAGTATCCATCATCGCTAAACAGTGATAAGTGGCATAGAACGCCAAATAAAATTAATGTAAAAAATAAAATGACTAGTGAAAAGAAATGAAACGGAAAAACCTAAAGGGAAACTTTCGTTATATGGTGTTCAACTTTTGAACCATATTACAAAAACCAATAGAAACGTAAGTTTTGTTCTTAGATTTCTCTCTTTTAGTTTGGATATAAGTATTTCATACTTGTGAAATTTCAATTACACAAAGAATTAAAAAGATATTTTTCTTTTCTTGTGGTCTATAAGACACATAAGTGCAAGGTTAAATGGGGCAACAAATTAATTCTAGGAAAAAATGAAGCACTCAAATTTATAATTCCTATGTATAGGAGTACCTTATTAGCCCTCGATCCATTCCAAAGACTTTTAGCCTTCGTGAGAACAATGTCACAGAGTACCAAATGTCGTTTAACACAAAAGTAACTAGTGCCACTAGGTCCTTTATGTAGTGTAGCCATTGATGAATCAACGGCAGAAGACAAAGACTGTAGTTGCTGGAATGGATATTAAGGCAAGTATAATGGTGGTGGTTGACAGGATGTATGGTGGTAGGGATGGTAGTAGTAATGATAATGGAAGGATTTTATATAAATGCAATGAGATGTCAAATGAAACTAAACACTAAAAGGCATTAAAAAAATCTATAAACTTTTTTTAAATTTTTTGTGAATTTCTAAATAAATATGGAACTTAAAATACATCTTATCGCAGTTTCTTTAAAAATTTAAAAACAAACATTATTTTGGCAAGCAGATCGATGATTTCTTAAGCAATCATATATTATATATTATACTTTCAATCACAATTATTTTTACTCAAGTGTTTTTCGTATGTATCACATAAATATACATTTATCCATATGTGATCAAATTAGTTTTGTATAATTAAAATTGGAAAAGAGATTTAGTGATACGCAACCAAAAATGTTTTTGAAGCAAATGAGAATGACAAACACTCATTTTGCTTAACCTAATATTCGTGCAAGCGGGTGTTTCCTTACCTTTTATGGTTTTGATTTATTCATGCATGGTTGTAGGTAATTACTTTCAATATGGATTACTATGCAATAACAAACTTTGATTACATTTCTTTGTATTAAAAAATATATCACAAGGGAAATGAATATTTTATGTTTTTAATATTTTTATTTGAATTCTAATTTATGTAGAGTTCGCCTATACAATGAAAGTTACATCAAAGTCTGATGTTTATAGCTTTGGAGTAGTGGCTTTAGAAATATTAATGGGAAGACATCCAGCAGAATTTTTGACTTCATTATCATCATTCTCTTCTCTAAATGTTGGCCTACTTCAAATATTAGACCAACGTCTACGAGCTCCATGTACTCTAGTTGCATCAAGTATTTTTCTTGTTGCTAGCATAGCATTAGCATGCTTGCATGCTGAGCCAAAGTCTCGACCTCCAATGAAGTGTGTGTCCAAAAGGTTTTCATGCCATGAAAAACCAATAATCAAGTCATTGCATGGAGTTTTGCTAGAGCAACTAAGAAACTATGGAATTTGTACAATTGGATTAGGCAGTGAAAATCAAGTATGATTGTTTGTTGTTAGTTTTACTTTCACATACTCAGAGGAAGTCATTGTTTCATAAAACAACATTATATATTATATGTATAATACCATTTACAATGTAATTTTATGTGTATCAATTTACTTAATACGTTCTTCTTTTTTAACTTTATATCAATAGCCAAGTCATTGAATGGAATTTTGAATTAGGGAGTGAAACTTAAGTATAATTTTTAATCGCTAGTTTTTGTTTTATGTTATTCTAAGAAGTTATGGTTTTATAAAGCCAAGTTATGACAACATTACAATACCATGGATTGTATAATTTCATAAGCGATATTCATTTAGTTATTATGCTATACACATACACACTTTCAAAGATGTTATTTACAATGGACAACCAAACTAATGGTCATGCTAGCAAACATAGTTGCTCTTTGGTAAAAGAAAGGAAATGAGATAAGAAATTACATTGTTTCCATTTGAATTTGAATTCCTCCAGGTGCTCTTTTACACCAAATGGCTTCTCGAGACAAAGCACCCATTGATATATTTTATTTGCCTATCCCTTCTTTACCAATGATGAATCACTTCCATGACAACAATTATTAAAGACATACTCTATGCTGAAAACCTAAGCTAGTAAGTCTATCAATAGAAATCTAAGATGCAAGTTTATGTATCAATAACTTAGGCTTGTTATTGTGATTATACAAAATATTATAATTCTAGAAGTTCTTTATTATCATATGCTGGAATCTTCATGTCCTACCTTGTAGATGGAGATGAATTTATTTATTTAACAATCAAAAGTTTGATAAATCATACTTTTGGTTGATTCGAGAAAAGGTACATTTAGGCCTTTTGTAGGCCTTTATGCCCATTATGATTACACATTTCACACAATGTTACATTTTTTTACAAATTTGGAATTAAGTCATGGCATAAACAACAAAACAAACAAAAATCTCTCTTACTAAATAACTTCTTTAGCAGTTAAACCATCGAGGGTAAAACTAAGTCCATGTTTGAGTACAAGGTTTCACTTTTCTTTTCTCAAGACTTCATTAACTACATAGATAATTTATTTTAATTGAAACTTTATCACCAAAAGTTTGAAAAATCATACCAACAAAGCAATAATCACCAAAAAAATACCAAAAGAAAGTAATTAATCAAAAGGGATCAAATGGCAAAAGTACATATGTACAAGATTTAGAATTGTCCTTGTGTTCATAATACTAAGGACCAATCTCTTACCATAAATGAAAGGGATAATAGTGAGTTTGTTCCAACCAACTTTACCCCACAACTTAATAGAAATAGATTACCCACCATCATGTTGAGATATTATTGGTATGGTTTTAAATATTTAAAATAACAAAGAGTATTCACTAATAATGATGGTTAATTAGAAATCATCATATTTTTTCGACTTGCATATAAATAAAATTTGAGATTGGGTTTACCAAATCTTAAATTTTGAAATAAAGTCATTTTGGGACATATGCTTTAGAATCTCATCAATCTTTTAGATGTTTTACTATGGAATAAGTGGATCCATAGTACAAAATGTAAAAAAACTTCAATAATGTTGTTTAGTATTAAAGGTTCAATGGCATGAAGGTAGAAAGGTCTTCTTAAACTAAGGCCCACACTTACCTTAGTTCTTTGTAAGTTTGCCTATTACTACAAAGAAATTATTAGGATCTTTAACCAATTAATGAAAAAGTAAATTGGTATGATCTAATTTGGATTGGTGGCATTTGCAAATATAATTTCATTGGTTGGCTAATTTGTCAAGATCAACTTTCTATAATAGGAAGCATGGTACAATGACTTCCTTCAGTTAACTTATATTGTAAATTTTGTCAGTCCCAAGTTGAAAATAGGATTCATCTTTTTTTTTTTAATGTCCATAGACAATAATGATTTAGAAGACTATCTTTGCTCAAAATGAAATTCAACGCCATATTGGAGGATGGAATGAAAAATTGCAATGGATAATTAAAGTAATTAAAGGAAAAGATTTGACTGCAAAGCTTCTTAAGATATCTCTTTTAACTTATATTTATTATATATGAGCGGAACAAAATAGAAGAAAGTTTCATAATAGAACAATTGACATTCTAATCTTGTTGTCTAAATTAAGAAAAATTGTTGACAGAGAGCTTTGTTTCAAAATATAGAATTCTCACAAGAAAATGTCATTTCGAGTGAGATTTGAAGGCTTCTAACCTTTATTTTTTCATAGTTTTTGTAATTCTTATAATGCTAAGGTACATCCATATGCTTTTACACACTACTTTTATTAATGCAAACTTACATTTCTACCAAAAATCAAAAACTAAGAACTTTGATTTTTTTTTAGTTTATAGTCTCGAAATAAAGAATGGTTTAGTGATGGATACATAAATTCCGCAATCTCAAATTTCATTAATAAAACAAGCAATGAAAATTTTCCAAAAAAATAAAAAAACCAAAGAAGAGAATTCCAAATTAAACAATGGCATAGGAGTTATTCCAATATTGAAATGGGAAGCCAAAGATGATGTAAAAACATAGAGGAGTCCTCTGTCGTACCTGCAGCATGCCTCTCTTATGAACTCCATGGCTTTGTTGCAACCTCTTTAATGTGATTGGTATTTTACCACTTGTAGTTATCTATAGAAGTCAACTACAACTTAGAGTTTGTTTAATAAATTTGTGAAACTATCTATATTGCTAAGTAGTCCTTAAAGAATTCAAGTGCTACATTCCAACCTTTTGTTGTTAGACAAAGACCCATGCTTGAGTTGAGAAGTGCAAGGAAAAACTTGAAAAGTAATTTATTAAAAAAGAAAATGAGTTCAACTATTTAAAAGTTTTAAGATTTTGAGATAGGTATGGATTAGTCTCGATATAATTTAGTGTAATATTAGACCCTAGGTTCCCTTTTAACACTTTTATAGATATGAGTAAAGCACAAAATATACACAAAAGGTGGCACCATGAGATGGATTGCATTGGAACATCACAATGAGAGAATATTAGATAAATAGTGTGGAGTTATCATACATTGTTAAAGAATTCATAAAAAATCTAGGTTCTACCTTCTAACCTTTTGTTTATGGACAAAGATTCTCGTGGAAAGCATTTTTCTATGCCTAAGTTGAGGGGGCATATTAAGTTCTACAAAAGAAAAAGTTCAGTATTCAAATGTATGACAATATTGAAAGAAGTTCAACAAAAACAACAATATGAAAGAAAGTTGTGATATTGTATTGAAAAATACTGGAGGATGAAAGCATTACAAGCAAACTAAAATGAGTTGTTAAGTAAAATTAGTAAACACAAGCTCATTATTTTTCCCCTCATTATGGTGAGAGATTGCTCTTAACTATTATGAAAACAAGGACAATCCTAAATCTTGTACATCTATGTTTCTACCATTTAATTCTTCTTGGCTAGTTATTCTCTTTTAATGTCTTGTTCGACGGTTATTGCTTTACTAGTACAATTTATCAAACTTTCATTTTGCATTTACAATCCCTAAATTGAAGGAGTAAATGAAATCTTCATCAATTGAAGGCAATTCAGATATACATTAAATTTATTGACCATCTTTCCTATTATATAAATTACTAATTAAAAAGAAAATCTAATTCTACTTCTAATCACGTAACATAGAACATCTCAAAAATTGCACTGTTTTGGACCTCCTCGGTTCACCCCCTTGTTCAAAACCTCATCCAAGGCCCTGATAAGAAAGATAATTTACCCTTTAGGGCCTCCTAAGGCATTCTTGGGAAGGGAAGGATTCCCCATGTAACTACCAAGTTATAGTTCCAAAGGTTTTTGTTCAATTCAATCATAAATTTTCATGTTGTGTTATAAAAATTATTTCCCCTGGAAACCCAAAGTACATCTCAATGAACATATCATAGGTGACTTGTTTTGTTTTAGATTATAATAGATTTGGGTTTATGAGAGCTTAAGATGATGAGGATATTTAAATAAAATTTATTTTGACTAATTTTCAACTCAAGTTTTTTGGCTGAATAGTTGAAACACGTGACTTAACCCGCAGTTAATTTTCCAGCATTAGCACGCAAAATAGGCCTTCACCTTGTCGTATGCACAAATGAGCTTGAGGCAGGCGTTTTCTAGCACAGCAAGAAACACCTTTATTATCACTTTAAGCTCACAGTTCCAGTGGTCTATCCAGCAGAAAAATCCAAAGCACTACCTTCTTACCGTTTTCACTTCATTGTCAGTTGTTATCAATGAAAGGTTGTCGAGTGGAAGGTTTTTTTTTACCCAGATGGAATGATTTGATTAGGCTAGACAACATAGTATTCCTCTCATCCGTAGTCCCACGTGATTTTAATCTTAAAAAAGAAAGTAACAGGAACATTCGTATCAGTCAACAGTGAAGAGATTGACACAAACTTCAAGACATAAATTATACTGCAGACGAAAGCAGAGTTGGAAGAACACTCTGAGAAGTGGCGTGGTCTTCGCAAACTCGACCCCACCATGCTAAACTCCGCGAGAAAGTTCTGTTTCCCGGTAAACAAACGCTAAGCAGAGGAGAAAGCAAGTGTGAATTAGAGCCCGCCCATCCTAAATTTCGCTATAAGGCTACAGGGTGAACTTTCGATAAATGGAAACTAAAAAGAAAGAGGTGATTTCCAGTGACCTGTTGGGCCCCATTCATGCATTTGCCATGACGAAAAGAAAAGGTTCCCCATGGCCATGAAGTGAATTTGGGTCGACTACATTTTCAATAGCAAAGCTGTTGAGAAGTTATTAGAAAGTTTATTTTCATTTGTATTGACAAGAAAAGTTCACCGTGGCAACGAAGTGAATTTGGATGGACCATTTGTCATATTAAGGAGTTCTTTAAAGGTTTTTTTTTCCCCTCATCGTGAAAGTTGATAAGAAGAATTAACCATAAGAATAAAGCGAATTTGAGTCCACTACCCATTTAACATCAGAGTTATTAAGAAATTTATTCTCACCTAAAAAAGTTGACCGAAAGAGTTATTCATGACAATAACAATGAAATAATTAACAAGTCCTTAAGGCACTTATTCTTGCCTTAAAAATTAATAAAGAAATTAATTGTGACAATAGAGTGAATTTGTTATAGTGACAATTAACTATAAGAATAAGCCATTAATAAGTTTATTTTTATCTTAAAAGTCAACTTTTAAAGTGAAAAAACATACTCATATTTAATTAAGTATACTTACTCATACCTTAATAATATAGTGCTAGATATTTACAACATCAACACGTCCATGTACTATAATAGTCTAATTTAGACTATCTTACAATGTTATTTTTTATAGACTTTAAACTTACTTATATTTATAGAAATACTAAAAAAGAATGTAAACCTAATATCATCTTAACAAATTTATTTTCATCTTAAAATTTCAATTCATAAAGTGGGGGAAAAAGACTCAAATTTAAGTACATACACTCACAACTTATTAAGTTTGGAGGTCCATTCAAAATCCATAGATAATAGAAGATATACTCGTGTTTGATATAAGATTAGATTATGTACCTCCCTTTTCGATATGAAATAAGTATTCTCAACATGTGGTGATGGTTAATCACAACATATCACAAAGAGGGTCATAGTTCTAATACCATATTAAAGTAAAAAAAAAAAAAAAACTCATCATAAAACCCATAAACAATGAAAAGCATACCCCTACCATTAATAAAGCTAAGTTTACTATCTCCATTTCTAGTATGGATAAACATCCTCAACATTATCCATGTGAAATGTGAAATTAGACATCTTGCAACGAACTACACTTTCCAAATGAAACCCCTAAAGAACTATACTTTTCCATATGACATCAAGAAATACCAGCCCGTGCGTCATGAGAGGAGGATATAAGGAGAACCTCATCACCTCTGCTCTCAGCGTCATTTCACGTCCATACAAAGTTTTCTGATACCCCACCTCTATCAAAATGCGGTCTCTCCCTGAAGCCTCATTCGTTTTTCACTCTTTTCCCCATGGCGACCACAACCTCGGCCATGCTGCACAGCTTCCCTTTTCATCTAGCCAATCACCAACACACAAAATTTTCCTTACTAGCTTGTACGAATTCGCTTGCGTGTATGCGTCAAGTTTCCACCTTGACTTTCGATGGGGGCCGTGCTTCATGCAGACAACCCCGTACTCACAAATTGGTCGCACCCAATAGAGTCTTTGGACTGGGTTCCCGGTTCTTGCAAATGGATCCTCAGGAAACTTCCAGTAAGAGAGAAATTTTAATGAAATCGGCCGGCGCTGAAAGTGGTAGTCCTACCACGATCACTCAACGTGTATGTTGTTGTCTGAGTATAATTTATTTGAAGCACAATGCTAGGAGACTGTTGATTGTCTTGAAGATATACGACGGTGTTGATGGGCTTTATTTTGTATGTGTGGTAGGTGTTTGGAGTGGCACATTTGATTGTTTCGCTTGGGATTATATTGGCGATGGATAAGCTTTTGAAGGCGGCGTTTGTGACTGCTGCAATTAAGTTCCCGAGTGCGTTGTTTGGAATGTTCTGTATATTCTCGGTTCTTATCCTTCTTGATTCTACTATCCCGGCCGCAGCCACTGGTTTGATGAACTTTTTTGAGCCTGCTCTCCTGTTCATTCAGAGATGGCTACCGTTGTTTTATGTTCCATCTTTGGTTATTTTGCCGCTTTCTGTGAGGGATATTCCGGCCGCTTCCGGTATCAAGATCTGTTTCATTATAGGTAAATTAATTTTGCTGGACTTTTTATGCAATTATTACTGTTGATTGATCTCTTTGGTTTTATGTGAGTGATTCAGTAATTACTTTGGGTTCTAATGTTTTCTTCTGCAAATGTTTATAAGAGGTATAAATGAGTAATTTAGCTGGTCATAAGCCAAAAGAACAAATTATGTCTTATGTCTTTAATTATTTGCAGCCATTGTGAAGTTCCTATACGTTTTTTACCAAATGTTACCTCCCACTGATCATTGAGAACCATGTAAAAAGAAAGAGATTATTAAACGCATCATCCCTGGACTTGCATCTCTTTCTGATCATTCACACAATATGGTGTCTTACTCTGCTGCCTACAGTTTTGAAATTATCCTGAAAAGCACATGCCTAGTATTATGCTATTTTCATCAACTTGCTCCAATAGTTTCTAAAAGGTTCTTGTTGAAACTACTAAAAGGTTCCCTTATCCAGCTGGCTATCTTGTTCAACTTGCCGCTTAAATCTGTCTTTCTTGACATAGTCTACTGGTTATTCTGTTTATCCTTATTATTTGATGCATGGGGGTGAACAAACTTATATCATGAAAACAAGAAAAAACGATGTGATTTCATTTATGCTCATATTCTCTGCGTTATAAAATCTCTGCTTTGATAATTGTAAAAGGGAAGCATAAAAAGGGTATACCAAACCAACTTAATCTAGATGCACTTTTCAAATGATCGAGATAGGAAAATAACTTTTATTTTCTGAGGGTCTGGAAAGTTAAAAGTACTCAAGGAAAGTGATATTGTTTGTGGTTTTCTCACATTCACTAATACCAGTTCGGAAAGCAAACAGGAATTTACATATAACAGAACTGGAGTTCATTGCCATTGTGGAACGATTCAGGTAAGCCACAAACAGTTTCTTTAGTTGACCCTTCTCAGTGAAACTATTCAACAAACTTTTTCTTCTTTTTTCTTTTCTTTTTTCAGTCTAGGTGAACTTGAAGTTGAATCCATTGGAACTAGAGGCAGATACGATTAGCAGATTAACACCGAGACAATAGGGACATTCTGAAATGAATTTCAATTACAGATATTAATTAAAAAGTATTATAAGGTTGATGCGGAAATTTCCTGTGCCAGTAAATTCTGTATCCCTGTGGGTCATGTGTGGATGTTTCTGTGTAAGATCATGCCTGCATTTAATGGTATGTTTAATCGTATGTTTGCAGTTGGAGGCTGGCTGGCTACACTTTCTGTTGCGGGCTACACTGCTATAGCAATAAGAAATATGGTGAAGACAGAATTGGTAGATGCAGAGCCAATGAACAAACCATCTCCTTTTTCACCAATTGAAGTATTATCCTGGACTGGGATTTTCCTTATATCATTTGGTGCTGCATTACTGGACCCATCAATATTGGGGACAAGTGCACGAACATGCCTCCCTTTTCTACTTGCATCGACAGTGTTAGGCTACATGGTCGGTTCTGGGTAAAGTTTTGTATCCTCACTTTAGGATGTCATGGTGACAGAAACTTTCTTACCGGGGAAGAAGATAATTAATAATATATTTTCGTTTAAAGGTTTATTTAGTTAATTCTTGATTTCTTGTGTAGACATTTCACCTTTTTGCTTTCTGGATATGGATTTCAGGTTGCCATCAGCTGTGAAGAAAGTTTTTCATCCAATTATTTGCTGTGCAGCATCTGCAGATCTTGCTGCATTTGCTTTTGGGTACTTTTCCAAGTCTGGGTTTGATCCTATTTTAGGTATACTCAAAAGCTTAGATGTGCTCAGAAAAGTAGACTTAAAGAGAGGTTTTCAAAGAAATGCGAGAGGATTAACATCTTTATAGACACATAAGGGGCCATAATTTACAGCTCGTTATGATGGGACAATTCCCACCGTTTCCATTAAGAATGGTTAGTGGTAAAACACTTTGGAATTTCATGCTATCGGTGAAATAAGTAAATGAAAGAGCAAATTTCAACATAAATAAGTAGAGCCACATACTCCACATTACCTACTGAAGCTGACTTTGAACTTGCTGAGATAGCTTGAATTAGATGCTGGATTGGATGATTGAAAGAGAAGAAATCTTGTAAAAACATACATAGATGGATAGAGAGAATTGGAAAAAGGGAGGAAGAAAGTAGGCAGAGCTTTTCAATTTCTATTCGTCACTCAGGAGCAACGCTCTTTTCAAAAGGACTCAGTTATAGGGTTTAGTGTTACAAAAGAAACCCTACACAAGACTTAGATATGAATTATATAACAATTGAAATTCCATACCCTTTTTGTGGGTATGCTTCAACCTAAGTGTGGAAGGCTTATTGGCATGGTGGACACCTCTCAAGATGATACCATTTCAGGAGGCCAAGACTGCTATGTTACTAGGATAAAAACATGATTTCTCTGGGGGTCACTTGGTTCCAGTTGAGGGCAGGACAAGTGGAAGGCAGAGAGAACAGTGACTGAAGTTGTAGGAGAACACTAATAGAGCTTAACGAAAAATGAGGATATAATTAGCTAAACCCAAATAATGGGGATAAATTTTTTTGGAGTCATCTTGCCTTCCCTACTTCCAAGGTGGAAGCATCTAATCTAAAACTGGCTTAGGAGTAAATCACATAAAGAAGTGGTTCAAATGAGGAGAAAAAAGATAGTCCTATATCTCTCTCTCTGTGCACAATCGGTGGACCACACATTGTTCCTATCTGCTATCCCCGATCTTTTCCATATTCTCCCATTTTAGTGTTTCTATCTGGTATATCTGTTCATTTGTTGGTGATTCTTCCTTCTAATTACACAGGATATTACCTTACAAAGGCATCTTCGAATCCTGGGGCCGGTGACATCTTAATGGGATTTTTGGGATCTGTTATACTCTCTTTTGCTTTCTCTATGTTCAAGCAGAGGAAGGTAACACCTATCATTCACATCTAGTGACTAAAGAGTTTTCCCAAATTTTAACCAAATGCTGTTAATTTAGTTTGATTCTTTCCAAGTTTAAGAATCAGTCTTGTACAACAGGCTAGCTAGATTGATTTCTGTTGATTATCAATAGACAACCAGGGTTCTGTACCAAAGCATGCTAGTGGATGCACAAACAAGATGACTAATACCTTTTTGTATATCATTTCTTGTTCTTATGTAAAATCTAAATTTATGAGAACTTTCCTGGACAGTTTGATTTTGGTATCAACGGTATGGTTATCAGGACCATAGTGTTCTATCTTTTATATATACACACCATATTATCCAACATTAAATTGATACAAAGTCAACCCGTATGACTACCTTACTGCGCCACCATGTCACACCTAACTTTTTTCTCATTGATATCACTTTAGTGTGTAAGAATCCTATATGCTGTCAGATGATTCTGTACATTAATGAAGTTCTTATGTTGTTTTGCACGTTGTCAGCTTGTTAAGAGGCATGCAGCAGAGATTTTCACATCAGTCATTGTTTCAACAGTCTTCTCTCTGTATTCGACTGCTCTAGTTGGACGCCTTGCTGGGCTAGAACCATCTTTGACCATATCAATTCTACCCAGATGTATAACCGTGGCATTAGCCCTCAGCATCGTGTCTTTGTTTGAAGGTACAATTTTACAAAAATCCTTGGGATTTTGAGTCTAGCAATCATGCACCATTATAATTATGAGCTATTTTTTCATCTAACTTGATGAAATATTGGACGTATTAAATAATGATAAATCCATACTAAAGACAAATTCAGTTTTAATTAATTTTTGTGATCCCTTTTCCTGACTTAACTTCCCAATCCATGTATAATGTTAAGATCACATACTGTTGCATGAAATACTGGCCTGAAACATGTTCTCTTGGAACATAATGTTCTCCATCTTTTGGAATAGGTACCAATTCATCCCTCACAGCTGCTGTAGTTGTGGTAACTGGCCTAGTTGGAGCAAATTTTGTGCAAGCAACACTTGATAAGCTACATTTTCGTGATCCCATTGCTCGAGGGATAGCAACTGCATCAAGGTATGTGCTTCTGCAGTATAACCCATCTCATTTCCAATGGTGTCTTAGCATCTGGATGCTAGTGGCTGCAAGATAGATGGCCTCATTGTTAATTATGGAGTCCAAATAAGGGGCAAGGGCATTGGTCATTTTTGCTTATAGGGTAAAATACCTATGAATACAATGTTTAGAAGACGTAGGCTTTTGTTACTTGAGAGAGATCGCTAGCGGTCAGAGAACTTGACATTAAGAGTCTCAAAGGAAAAAGCTATGCACCCATGAATTTCTATTTCATAAAGATAGAGAAAGATTATCTTAAATCACGTAAATGCTTGACATCTTGTGTTTGTTGGTTTGTGTTCTGATTGCTGTTGATCGTTTAATCTCCCAACACTTGGGATCTAAGCGAACAGATTCAACACATTGCATGAATTTCATGAAGTATAATCTGATTATCTATGGACAACTGAATAGTATTGCTATTTCCATTTTTATCCATTTATCCCTGATTTGCTTTTACTTGGTTGATCTAGTGCTCATGGATTGGGAACAGCAGCATTGTCAGCCAAGGAGCCTGAGGCACTCCCATTTTGTGCCATTGCTTATGCCTTAAATGGTATATTTGGGTCTCTTCTTTGCTCGCTTCCAGTCGTCAGGCAGAGCCTGATTGCTGTAGTTGGCTAAGGCATCAGAAGATCAACAACATCTCTTCAATGAAACTTCTGTGTTTTTTTTCCCCGAGATTACTCTTTTCACCTGTAAAGAGAAGAAAAAGTCCATCATATCGGCACCACCTTATGGCTACACAGAGTACAGAAGGTGATTGTCAAGAACTTGTACCAACCGAGGCCTAATGTAGTCCCGGAATGTACCTTTAGAAATCACTTTAAGGTAACATGTCCCCATGATATATAACAATATCAAGTTATGGATTCCATTCATTATTCAGAAGTCCAATACCCATCTCTTTGCAGTTGACCTCTATGGGCCTTTTTCTGACCAGTAAAACCAGCACTAACGCTAACATGGCTAGGAAGCTACTAACACTAACCTATCCAATGGTTTTTGTTGAAAATGATATATAGTATAAGTTTTATGCTAATAAAATTTGTTTCAAAATACTCTTTATAAACAACAATCTATTTTGTTAGCTCATTGTCGTAGGCCTAGTGGAATTAGTGGGCCCGATCCAATAACCATAAGTAGGGTAGTGTCATTTGTCACATATTAAACAAGGATGATGAGATCTTAAAGCCCGTAAGAGGTTTGGTTACTTCACTTAATAGGCTAATTTTTAAGGTTAGAATCCAAACTAGTGACAGAATGATATTAAAGGGGAATCCCCTTAGCTTAGTGGTAAGCCAATCTTTGACCACTGAGTCCAATCAATTAGGGATTCAATTCTCCCCTTCCCTTCATCTCTCCATATTTATGAGTATGAAAAATAAAAATAAATAAAGATAAAAAGAGGTCTTCTAACCTTGTTGACGACAAAATGATATCAAAGCAATTTTACACTGAAACTAGTAGTGTAAGGAAACATCCCTAAGCCTAGCTAGGTAAAGGAGGTTCCAACTACCAAGGTGGGGTAGCCTACATAAGGGAAATATAGTTATGTTGAGAACAATGTGAATTTGGATAAAAAGAATGTCACTAGTCTACATTAGTAGGCCCAACCAAATAACAATGAAAAGGGTGGTATGATTTGTTACATTCAATAAGAATGATAAGATCTTAAAGCCTATAAGAGGTTTGGTTACTCTACTTAATAGGCTAATTTTTTTGGTTGGAATCCAAACTAGTAACAAAATGATATCAAAGCAATTGTACTCTAAATCTAGAGTGCAAGTAAAGAGTTCTAAGCCTCGCAAGATAGGGCATTAAGGAAAATATAACTACTTTAAGTATAATGTGAATTTAGGTAAAAAAAAAAATTCATTAACTTAGCAAAATTAGAGGCCTAATTTATTTACCTAAAGAGGATGGTAACATTTGTAAGAGATCTGACTTACAAAGAGTTTGGGTTCTTTACTTAATAAGTTAGTCTTCTATGACCACTTATTTCAGAATAAAATACGTGATTTTTTCTATTTGTAAAAATGAAGTTGAGAATAAAAGTAATTATTAAAAATTCATTACAAAATAAAATTTAGAGTTTTTGACTCATGAAGGTCACATTCCTTGTCTACTCTTCCAATTCATAGACTAGATCTATCTCATTCTTTTATCCAACGGCTGAAAAGACTAGTGCTGACTTCTACCTGACAAGGCAAGAGTCACATTTGAAGAGTCCTCCAAGCGTCACGCTTCTCCCCTCACTTTTAACCTTTTCACTGTCAAGCGTCTCTATCCATTGGAATGTATCTCACAAGCGCTGTTCAGAGAGCGTGGGCTGACAAGTAACAGGCCTCGTTTTAACTTTTTCCCTTGTTTTGGCTTTGTTATAAGACTAGGGAAGGATTCAGATTGAGATACTGACTGAAGGAGTTCTTGGCTGTTGGGATTTGAGCAGCCTTGACTGAGACGAATATTTCATGCACTGCTGCACTGAGTCACTGGAGGAAGAGCTCTTTGGTTGGGTGCTGTGGTGAAGGGAAACACGAGAAAGTGCTTTTCCAGGTGAAAATGTGGTGTTCTTTTTCGCTTGATAAAATCAGGTTTTAAAGTTTTCAAGAAGGAAAAAAATCTGGTCTTGAAGTTCTTTCTAGCTGCAGAAGTCCTTCCTCATAGTAGCCTTGATGTACCGTTTCGGGTTTTCGTTGTCTTTACCATCTGGTGTCTGAATCTTTCTCTCGCTTTGGGGAAGATCGAGTTTGGGTCTGAATGTTGAATGTGGGGGTGAAGTTTTGCTGTAAATGAGGTTCTTTGCCTTTAATTTTTTGGTTTTGGGGAGTGTTTGTGATGTGGGATTTGCTTCTTGTTCTCAAGTTCTGTGCTTTCTTTACTTGTAATCATGATGTGAATTATTGGGTTCCTTTCTGTTTGCTTAAGCATGCAAAGCCGCTGCATTTTGTCATTTTCTTGTAATTTTTAGCCTTCTGGTTAGCCTTGGACTGCTTTTCTGCCACGAGTTCCTTGTGGCCCTGAAAGTTTTGTGCTTTTCTCTGCAATATGAAGATATGATGTTTCGGCCGTAATGGGTTTCTGTGTATTTGGTTGTTTTTCTTCCAAAATGTATGTTCTTGATGCTATAGTAGTAGAGTTCCATGATTATTTGTTTGGATGGATTTCCCAGAGATTTCAAGATTTCTTCTTTTCCTTTCCTTTATCTTTTCTTCGAGAGCTAATTTTTTTTGTTCTTTGTAGACACGATGTACACTATAAGTTAAGATTTCAAATTTCTTCTTTTACCTTTTTTGTGCGTTCACAGGCATGCGGAAGCTCTTATGTGTTCACAGGTGGCGTATAATTCATTGGCCTTATTTTTGCTTTTTGCTTATCTGTTTCTTAGCTTCATTAGTTTATAACATTATGTCTTAGTCTCACGATATTTTCTGTATTGTGAAGGACTTCTTGGAAATGTGCTTATTTTAGGAAATTTTTTCTTTAGGCTGTGAAGAATGAGTCTTTAATTATTTCCTAGTGACTTTCCTAAATGAGAAAGTTCTGTAAGCATAGCACATTTGCTGGTTTAGTTATGCCTATAACTGAGCCAAGTTTTAAACTTTCCTGTTCTAATTGAACATATCGATAATCGTGCAGAACAAAAATCATCAGTTTAAGTGGTGTTATAATCAAAATTCAACTGTTTCTTAAGGGGAATACACATGTTGAGCTTACACAAGTCCTTGGCCTTTTGGTTCAATCTAGATGCTGATCAATTAGATTCTTTTTTAATCTTCAAGTCAATGTTGATTCAATTAGCGGGTACTGTTTCATGGGAGTGTTTGTTAGTGGAGAATCTTCGAACCAGATTGTATGACCATTCCCAGTTGCCATAACCTTATGAAATTGGGTGCTTCGTTCTCAAATACCTTCCAGGCCATTGAGTTGGGATAGGGAGAGGAAAGCACCAACTCCAGAGTAAATTATGCACTCTTTCAACACTTGCACCCATACTATTTAGCTTATCTAAACAATCCCCAAACTCGCTGAATTAGTAGTTAGTTATAGGTGGCAGATCCCATGACTTGTAATACTGACAATAATAACTGGTTATAAAATGTTCTTCTTTTTAAACGTACTAACTTGTATTTGTTTGAGATATTGTCCCAACCAGTTATCTTGAGCCCCATGAAAGGACTCCCTAAAAATCCAACAAAATTGTGTTTTGCTAACTGTTATTGAGAACTGGGCAGAATGACTTGGAAATATAAATTATAGTTCCAGTTCCTTGTTATAGTAATGAATAACTCGGTGCTTGTATTCACTAGGCTTGGTTCAGATTCATTTTGAAAGAATACATTTGAGACATTTATGTCATGCATGGCAATCTTAAGTCCAGAAGTTGGGCAAAAATATGTTCTTTTGGGTTCTTATTTGGGTTCGGGTATGATGATGTTTGGCTTGCCTTCAGTTGGTAATAAAGTTTCTTGAAGTGTTTGATGCTGCCCTGTTCTGAGATCTAGCATGAAGTATTCATTCTGATGTATTTTCAGTCTGTTTCTGTCAAAGGTTGTGGAGTTCATTGTCATGTTCATTTATGTGGACACAGATGATGGATTAGATATGCTAGCCAATTTCTCCAAACATTAGTTGGGCGTAGGGTGCAGTGCTGAGGCATCGAGTGGTTGCAAAGATGGGGACATACTCCAATCGAAATCCTATGAGACCTGAAGCTACAGCAGGTGTGTCTGTTCCTCATTTTACCTGGTTTTATCCCGGAAATTTTCTCTCTGCATCAAGGACCAATTCAAATCCTGTGCAAGGAACTCAACCAAATCCGGAACCTACTCTTCCTTTTGGTCCCATCCGAACTGTTCCTGCCACTATTGAACCAGCAAAGAATATCATCGACTCGCCAGCTAAACCCGCTAAACCTGCCAAGGTTAGGAAACAAAAGAATTCTGTGAAGGATCCTAATCAAACTCCATCCAAGCTTTTCACACCAAAGCAAGCCAAAAGGAAAAGGGGACAAAGTATGCCTGATGGAAAACGAGAAAAGAAGATTCTGATTAATCTTGATTTGGACAAAGCAGGCTTTGACTTCTCTGGGGTGCCTTCTCCATACTGTTCTTGTACAGGTATTGCTAGATCATGCTACAAATGGGGTGCCGGAGGCTGGCAATCCTCGTGTTGCACCATTAACATATCACAGTATCCGCTGCCCATGAGTTCTACAAGGCGTAGTGCCCGCATGGCCGGAAGGAAAATGAGCAATGGAGCTTATGGGAAACTTCTCCTAAGACTTGCAGCTGAAGGCCATGATCTTACTCATCCAGTTGACTTGAAGAACCACTGGGCAAGACATGGTACTAACAAGTTTGTCATAATCAAGTAGAAATGTACTATTCCTATACCTTCTTGTATCTGGAACTTGTTTCCGTGTCTTGGAGATGATCAAATTCTCTGTAATTCCTGTGGATGTAGTTGCTTTGAAGCTTCCTAGTGACTGGAACTCTTTTGTAACTCTGTTGTAACTTTCAATCCATGTAACTCTGTTGTAACATGACTTTTGCTTTCCTTCCTGTAGTTTGTTGGTTTATTGCAGGAGAAAAGTATGGTATTCTAGTTGTACTTCATGGGTCAATTGTAACTCTGTTGTAATATGTTTGTTTTAGCCCAAGAATGTCATTTTTTGACAGTTCAGGAGTTGCAAGAACAAGTAGTTACTTCCATGCCAAGTTAAGATATGAAGATTGGATTCAACTCAAGACTCACCTCCAGTATTCTATGCATACACCCGCTTGAGTTAACTCATTTGCCAGTCAGCTATTGAATAAGCTTGAATAAAGTAAAGATCTTATAACCCTGAAGTTGATTTATTTGATGTGATATTAGATTTTAAGATGACTTTGCTTTGTCTTATATAACTTTGAATTCAATTACGCTCGGCATGTGAAGAAATTTATGTTACACAAAGCTTAAATATAAGAAGATATTTTATCCCTGGAGTTTATTTTTGAATCGATTCTTTAGTTAATCCAATAACATATACTTGGTAAAAATCCTTGCTTTTCTGTTCCTACTGATAGTAATCCTGAAACCTTCTTCATCGTAACTGCAAAGGGAGAAAAAACTTGGAGAGCTATAATAAGGTTCTGTCATCATCTCATTACATGTTCCAATATTGTAACTGCCCTGCTTTTCTGTGCCATCTCAAGTCTCCCAGATCGTCCTAGAAACTTCACGAAACTAATCGTTTGTTGGGTTATGCTATCTTGGTGCGGGAAAAAGAAAGTGAGGACAATCCCTGTGAGGTCATTTCTGTGTCTAAGACGAAACGGATAAGCATTGCAGAGAACAGAAAGAGAAGAAGAGTGACGCAACAGAGTGTTCTGTTTCCTATCAACAACAACAACATTGCTAACACTCTTAACTGAAACATGGTTAAAAGGGAGTTGAAAAATGAAGAAACCGAAAGCAATGGTGCCTGGCCCTGCTTTATTGTTTTGTGATGATAAGATAATAGAGAAGATAGTAGCGAATGTAATATCTGATTAATAAATAGAGTATATTGAGATTGATTATTACTATATTAAATATAAGTTATAACAAATAATTATTACAATTCATTATATTTTAATCAAGAAATAGCCAGTAAGTTGTTGACTTCAAATGTTATATACATGAAGATAGACATCTACTTAGGGCTTACTCAAATGTCCATGAAAGCCTGTATAAACATCTAACAAGAAAATTTTGAAAGCATCTTCAAAACCACCCCTTCGCTAGTATCCATTTTTAAGACATTTTTTCTTTAAAAAGGTGCAAATTTAATGCTTCAATATCTATAGTGTTGATATACAAAATGAGCAATAAATTTTGGTGTCCATTTTGGGCATAAGCAAAAACAAATAGAAATGTGAAAATACTCATTTTAGATGGACTAATAAATCTTACAAATCCTTCTACTTCTATCCTATTAATTAACAAAAAAAAATGAAAAAGAAAGAAGGCATGTTATTGCATGAATCTCATACAATTATAATATTGATTTTTCATTTGAATTATACATCCACATAAAAAGAACCATGAAAAACATCTCTTAAAAAATAATCAAATCATGTGAAAAGACCATACAAAGTTAGATTTATAAATATTGAAAACTAGGCTCATGATCATTGAGAAATGTGATGGCTGAATCACATCACAACTTTTTTCAATGGACAACATTGACACATCTTATCTAAATTCAAAATATTTAATTTGTTTAAATCTTTAGTTTGGAGGATAATATTAACTAAAAGATACCAATTATGATTTGTTGTCTAGATTAGATAATGGTTTATGTACCTCTTGGGTTTCGTCTAATTCAGTTAGAGTATTTTATCATTTTACTCCTTATTACCACATTGATTAGCTTATGCTTAAGCTTGTATACATAATGATAACTTTATATATAGTCTTACTCAGCAAAGCAAGAATCAATAATATTGAATTCATTACTTTCTCTTTTTTCTTTCCTATGATCACATCTCGTGACATCTTTTTCATGAACTTAACACGATCTCATTTTTGCTTTCACTTCCCTATATCACACGGCGCCATAGAATTACAACAAGTACATACAGAGTGTTCTGTTTCCTATCAACAATAGGCTACCACTCATCTGAAACATGGTTCAATCGGAGCTGAAAAATGAAGAAACCGAAAGCAACGGAGCCTCGTCCGACGCCGGCGGGAGGAGCAGGTTCTAGGCCTTTGTTGCTTCCGCCGGAGTCTTGGCCTTGCTAGCCACTAGCTGCTCGAAGAGGTCTCTGATCTTTAAACCGACGATGGTTTGGAAGAGACCGGTGCCGTTGTTGCTGCCGGGGAAGTCCGAGTGCTTCAACATTTGTTGAGTGACTTCTCCGTAGAACTTGGTGGAGATGTTGCTTAGATGGCTTTCCACGTAAATGAGCTCGTCTAATCTGTCAAATTGGCCATCCATTTCCAACACAGACACCTAGAACAAACAAGCAGAAACCTTAGTGCTTTCCATGTATTTCTAGTGTATGTTTAACATGTACAAAAACCTTATGAAAGACTTGTTAAGGTGATTGTGTTAGTCTTTTATGTTTTATTTTATTTCAAGATATATATTGTACCTATTTATCGATTTTATGTTTTGACGGGTTAGGTCTTACATCCTACTCTATGTATCAGTTAATAAGTATGGCTTTCAAACTACCTTGTATTATTAATATAAATGGTCAAAGTTACATCTATTCAATAAAAATACAAATGAAAGACCTATTAAGAATTTCAAATGCTATCATTTACAACTTCTTGATCATTTGGCATATACACACATAACTTGTTGGTAACAAGAGTCAAACTTGTAACATGTTTTCATGTAACTCGCTTTTGGTTTAGTGATAATGCCTAGTCCTAATAATACTAAAAATAGAAATACTTGAATTTTCCTATAGTAAGGAAATTTCTTAATATCTAAACATGCATAAGAACAAAATGGTGAATCCTTGACAAATATCATTTTTTTTCTTAAAAGCTCATGAGGATCATGTTAAGAGAATGTATGTAGGAGCAAGATGGGTACCTCGTGGCCAAAGTAAGCATCAGGGCCGTAGAAGAATTTGATGCCAGGGTATGAGCAGGTAAGCTTTCTACCACATGGAATCCAAGAGATGGTAGAGCCTTCATCAAAGAGATAAACAGGGCTGAAAAATTGCACCCCTTCTTTCATAATCAACTTGACTCTCAAAATCTTCCCCTCGTTATCATCTGGAATGAGTTGGGTTGGCAACACTTCAATCACTGCATCCGCATATTGCTTTTGTGGGTCTGTACCAAGCACAAAAACATAAATAAGTATTAAGGAGAAAATGAGTTTCTTAACACTAATAATCTCACATTACTTAAATTTTGTTATAATATGGCAAGCTTCTATTGAAAAAGATTACCAATATATGCATCGAAATCAGGCTTGCGAGCTTCAATACTAGCTTTGATGCTTTCAAGACTATGTCCTCTCTCAGCCATGTCCCTCTGCAATTTTTGTAAGATGGTCAGGTCAGCTAGATGAATCAACAAGAAGATGAAAAATTAGTATTATAAATCTTGAGATATACCTGGATTTTCCAAGCGAACTTGACCTCATTGCTGATGTCCAAGTAGATACTGAAGTCCAAGAGGTCCCTTACTCGTGAATCAAACCTGCAGTTTCCAAATTTCAAACATGGTAAGCAAGAAAACAACGTGGGCGGATGTTTCTGAATGCATTATGTGCAAGTATGTTGGTGTTTAGAAGTTACATATATTTATAAAGTGAACCTTTAATATGGTGAAAGACCCACCAGGAAGATGATAACGACATCCACAATTCGATAGCCATAAAATAACTATAGATATTAATTTCTCGTAGAAAACACCATGAAAAGGACAAGGTTCTGACAGGATATCCCCCACTCTGAAAGGTGCTTTTTTTGTACATTGGATACATGATAAGGTTCTTTTATGGAACCGCTGGCTACGAATTACACGTTACAACCACATAAAAATAATTGAGATATACAAGAATATAAAGATATTTTTTAATTAAAGTCCGGATAAAGAAACTAATTAAAAGTTGAAAGATCATTCTTTCATTTAAATTTAATTTTTAAAATTTTATTTTTAATGTATGATTCTCATTCTACATATATTTTTTTATGCTAAATGTTATTAAGTTCTAGTATCACATAAATTGAAAAAAAGTTAACATAAATTCTAATATTATATTATAAAAAAAATTTAAGAAAAAAACACAACATGTTAACAATTTCAACAAAATAAAACCATAGTGTTCTACGTCAAAAAGAATCTAAAAAATAGTTTCATGGAATCCTGTTTTATGAACAGATGAGAGGAGAGAGAGAGAGTGTGTGTATGTTTGAGGTTTACTTACATTGGATGCAAACCTTCAATAACCAGGATCTTGGGAGGCTTGATGAGCTCCGGCGGGTCCAGAAGACCAGTAACGTGGTTGTAAATCGGCTTCTCGACAGCAACTCCATCCTTAAGAGCTTTAACCTGTTCATACATGAGATCAAAGTTATTGGCTCTCGGGTCCAGCGCGGTGACTCCCTTCTCCTTCCTTCCGGTCCTGTCCAGAGAGTGATAATCATCCAAGCATATCACGGTGGTGGTGTCGCTGATTAGCGTGTTCGAGTCGGGGTTGCCACCCTTCGGCGGCTCCGCAGCTCCTCCGAACACACTGGTCAGCCTTCTCATGAAGGTGCTCTTCCCGCAGCCCGAGTCCGCCGCCAGACCGATCACTACAGTCTGCGAGTCCCCTGCAGCGCATGTTATCACGTACGGCCGGACGGCCACGCCGCCCCTCTTGCTGGTTCTCCTGGCAGCGGTGTAGAAAAACACCTGTCTCTGATGGAATCCCATGTGGGTCTTTGGTGGTGTGGAGATTGAGCATGTGGAATTCAGGGACTGGGTTGTGTAGACTGTGCAGACCGCCATTTTTGCTCCCCAGTAAGCAATTCACAATGCTATGAGAAAAGAAAGTAGATGATTCAATCGCCTTTTTGTATTCCTCCTAGTTATATATCAAGAAAACTGAAGATGGTGATGAAAGCAGGAGCTGGTTTTGATGTGTTTTTTGTGTTGCAGGTTTATGCTACTACCCCTGGTTTTGGACAAATTTGGAGGTAATTTTAAGGTGGGATGAAGGGGACATGGTTGGCCAGAACCAATGGGAAGTGGGTAAAAGTGTCAAATGAGCTTCATTTTCCATCATAACCAAAGTCCTAGAAAAAAAAAAACAGGAATTAAGAAGCTTGGTGGTGATTAATTGCATTTTGGATATTTGAAATGCCACGTGGCAGCAGTATGGTGGCTGGTTGAAGATGAGGGGTGGAGGGTGTGGAACGGAGGAGATATATGGAGCCCATATCTTCTAATTGAATCTTGGACTGTTCTTGAATGTGTCTTGCATAATCTCAAGGACCACAAAAAGGTCTAGGAAATAGAACACTTTAACATTCTTAACCAAGGGAAATGTATGGTTTTGGAGCAGTGTTGCAGCTGCTGCAGCTTCTGTAACGCAGTTTCTAGAACAAACCTCCATGCAGTTGTATTGTTGTCTCCCATGCTGTCTTCCAATTGATGGATTTGGAACACTATTACAGCAGCTGTAGTTGTACTACAGACTTCGTGCAGCTGTATTCATGTTTCATCAGCCGTTTGCAATACAAGAGTTCAATTTCAATTAGGAGTGAAATTCTTGAACATTCAAGGATAATATCGAACAAAAAAAATTATTTAAACCAGAATACCAATGTTTCCCTCACTTCAAATATACTGGTATAAATGAAATCATGAGGATTGAAATCTTAGTATATGAGTTATAGAATGACAAGGTAAAAATATAAGAACTTGGGTTAGTAGGAAATGTCAGATTTAGCCTTTTTTTCTTAAATTTGTTACGATATTTAAGCACCACTATTAGCTCAAAAGTTATAATTGACAACCTACATGTATTTCATATTTTTTTAACAATAATCTAGCAGTGCTCACGAACTTGCTGGCCACCTGTTGGTCCACTTGCCACATAAGATACATCAACAAAAATTGATTATAATTTTATATCATTGTCACACTTTTGAACTTTTGGATAAATTATGATGACTTAATTTATGACCAATAGAGTGATAAAATGAAATCATTTACCTAATTCACAGGTGATGAAACATTTGCAATTGAACATGAACTCTAATATCATATTAAAACAAGTTAATTTTTTTTCTTCCTTAAAATGGATTATGGTTTTAAAGCACAATTGTGTTGCAATAGTTTTTTGACAATTATGTTTTAGTAATCATTTACCCCTTAAAACTTACTTGTGAAATAAGACAATTCTTTAATGCAGAAGATTTTATGATAGGTTTACAAGTAATATAAGACAATTCAACAAAGGCTTTTTAAGAGATAACGATTATTTTTTATTTTTTAAATCTCTAAAAGAGTTAAAAACTTGTATGTTCGGTATGCTTGGAGACTTAAAAAGATTTTTTTTTTACTTGATATGATACTATATAGTATGATCGTAAGTGAATGCCCCTAACGATCTTGTAATAATGTATTGATATATATTAAAATTTACTTGCCTAAAAAAAAATTGTTACAAGAACCTATGCATATTCAGGTCCAACATCATATTCCATCCGCATCTTGCAATACCTGCTTTTGAAGCAAAGTGACACGAACTTTAATTTCTTGAAAGTTGGATTTTAGTACAGATCTCTATGCAGTTGAATTCATATTTGATCCACAAACCGGTTTGCAGTATCTGGTTTTGTTGCAGTATAACCAGTAGCTGTGGGTGACCCGGGTTTCCTCCACCTGGTAATGTTTATGAGGTCGCCAAAAGTAGATGCGTGAGACACTTTGACTTCATAGTCATGGCTGGCCCATTGTGTGGGATCATTCTTGCTAAATATTTTAATGGATCACACCTTGTGATAAAGAAAGTGAATGGATATTGAATGTTCTCCAAGAAAATTCAAATCTACTTACTGTTTATGTTCTTTTACTTGTTTTACTTTTGTTTGCATGAAATTAATCAGGAAAAACGTTATAATTAAATTTAATTTTAGTTATAATTAATCTTTTATGGGTGTTAGATATATCTGATTAACACATTGTAAATCATGATAAATAATATATGAATGAATTTAATAGTGTCATGATCAATAGTAAGTACTTAAGATATTAAGATGGTAAAGTATCAAATAACTAATAAAAACTTTAAATATATTTGTGCTCTTTAAATATCTTACTAATTCGGCTAATTTGTTATTTGGATGTGACATATTTTAAAGTTGAATTTGGGTTTTTGATTGAAAGAAAATTAACGATGTAAATTTTTACAAAATTATTTACAGAAGATCTCTACATCAAGATAGTTTCTCGAACCCAATCAATTACTTTTCTTAGTTCTCTTAGTCCTCTTAGTCAAATAGATTTTCTTCTATATGCTTCAGAATCTTCGGGTAGAGCAGCTTTGACCATACATGCAAGTCTTCGTATACCATATATAATTGAAAAGGCAAGTTACATAATAGCAAAGTCTATTTTGTATACTTGTATTTTACTTTGCGGTCCAATCCAACATATAAATAAATTGTAAACAGGGTAAGAAGCACATTGTTTCAGCAGCAATAAGTAGTTGGGTTTAAACAAAGTTGGATGTACATGAGCCATTTGAGGAAATAAAGAAGCAAAGTTCATGTCTTTTGTCCTCATCTAATATAAAATTTAGCCGACATCTTCCAACTTGCTTCACGTCCACCCCATTCCCAACCTTTCAGGCCTACCATTAGTTACTCATCCATCATAGCCTTAAATTATTCCTTTTAAGTACAAATATCCGGTAAACCATTTGGACTTTTAGGACTTTTAGGAGTTTTTATTGTCCCTGTTAGAAAACTTGAAGGTCAAATTTAAAACTAACTTAAGAATTGAAGGATCATGTTTTCATTTAAATTTGATGTAACTAATCTTATTTTTCAATGTAAGACTTTTGTCATATACACGCCTTAAACATTATTAGGTTTAACGTTGTATGGATTAGAACATATTTAACTTAGACTTTAATATTATATTGAAAACTTAAAAATTCAATTCAAAAGCTAATTCAACAATACTTGCAAGTTATATTGGTCACTTGGTATCGTCTATCAACCTAACATGAACGACCATATAATAACAATAAAATTACCATTGTTGTCCATTTAATTTGGTCTCTTTGTTGGTGATATGTAGCGGAAAAACAATTATGCTAGAATATAATACAAAATGGCGGTAACCTCTTCATTCATTGATGTTAAGAGTTCAAATCTTCATAAGAAAACATTGCTATCAAGTATAATAATTGTTACTATATGTGATAAAATGAAAGCAACCTACTTTGAAAACCTTTTGATTGAAAATGGTGGGAATAATTAATAATTACATATTTTTACTTGGAGAAAATTAGTAGTTCAAATTTTCTTGAGAAACTGTTATTGTCAATTAAAACGGCCTTAACTTCACCTAAAAATACCGTTGGCAAATAATTGAGATCTTGGATGTTAAAATATGTTTAAAGTATGTACTTGTTTCTTTAAAAAGCGTTGAAAAGGAGAAGATCGTTTTCCATCGTTTTCCATTGTTGTTCACCTAAATGTAAAGTAATTCTCCTTGCAACCTTTCAAGCATACGATAAGTACATAACCCATGCATCTGTTTAACAAATAGAACAATTAATTGTAGAAGTTATAGCTAAGAGAAGCTAGATCAACTTGAGTTGATTTATTGTTTAAAAACTCAGCCTGATGTTTAAATTTTTTAATGAAGTAATTTTTTTTATGTCAGAATTCACTAGTTATTAATTACTTAAGATTACGTGTTCAATTTCTTTATTTAAAAAGATTATTTCTATCATAAACTATATTCACTAAACTTTATTTGTAATAATAATCCCTAATTTCTAAAAATAGAGGAATTATTTCTATTCTCGACCTTCTTATATGCTTAAAAGTTCAAACTTAATTGAAATATTTTAAATAAATTCAACTCACTTGAGAAATTTGTTATTCCCTCATTCAACGTAAATGTGACCATAGTAAATAATTTTCTTTATAAGTTCTTACTTGTTACTATTAAGATTGTAGTAAACAAGCTAAAAATTATTCATAACGTTAATAATCTTTGTCTATAACAAGTCACATATAGTTCATCAAAAATTTATGGTGTGTATACAACTTCAAAATTTATGTTCTTAATTATTCAAGTACACTTATTAGCTCTAAAGTAATGGAGGTCATTTATCTTTTTAATTTGTTAGAGGCCATGAGTCTCATGCTAAAGAGGAAGAAACTTATAGTTAAGTTTAAATTAAGAAATTTTGTTCCAACTTTTAGCGGGTTTTTAGTTTAAGCTTTAGGCCTTTTATCTTGATATTAGAGTTTAAGTTAGATCTTACTTCAAATCTATTATTTATATGGCATTGTTGTTATTAAGATGACCTTTTAGTATACAAAGGGGTGTTAGAGGTCATGAGTTCCACGGTGAAGTAGAGAAACTTATGACCAAGTTTAGATAAAAAAAAAATAAAAAATTCTTCCCACCTTTAAAGTAACTTTTGGGTTGACAATACATTTTTGTTAGAAAGATGGTGAGGGTGCCCATAAATGGGCCGGCCTAGGCCGAGGTTGACACATTCTATAGACCCAAATGTAGCTTCAACCTAAATTTATGCCGAATAGAGAGCCCACAGCCATTTCACAATCGGTCCGAGGCTGAAATGCGAGACACACAGCAGCACTACATGGAGTTGAGATGACAAACTTGATTCCTCCAAACCTCCCCATACCTTTTCACCCCAAATCTTCTTTTGCTTATTAGACAAAGACTTTCATTTAAGAGAAAAAAAAAGTACGTATAATATGTCTTATAACTAAACAATTCATTATTTAATGAAACTTTTTAAAGAGAAGTAGATCTAAACCTTTTATATAGTATTAAAGTTAGTCCTTATGCATAACTAGTTATTTATCAGTTAAAAAAAATATAAATTAGATTGTGGGAGAATATTCCATAAAAGAATCCTACATTAAAGATTAAAGTACATGTAATATGAATTATAGGCTTAAACGACTCTTTTCTTCATTAAATTGTTTTCAAAAAAAGTAAATTTGGGCCTTTCACATTCTTCATGAACTAAAACTCAACTAACTCACCTCTACTTAATCAAGCTTGAAGCTACCAAACCAATCCTATTGATTTGAGTGAGTGCATGTGTTAACTACATAGGCAAAATGAATAAAGGTAATAATATATTGACTTTGCATGTAAGGTAAAAATATAATTTTACCAATTAAGATTTCTTGCAAGTTATTGAGAAATCTTATATATCTATCTCATGGGATGAGTTATTATAGTAATAAAAAAAATTGTTAGAAGAAATTTCATATTATATAAAAACTTAATAAGTAAAGTAAATTATTGCTTTACAACATATGAATTAGCTTCTCTTTAATTATGTAAAATCTCTGATATTGTTAATGTTCGTTAGGTGTATGTCTTCTGCTTTCTGTTATAGGATTGTGACATATATGTCTTATAGAATAAGAGGGTATAAACTATATGAAGATTATTTATATTGAACTACCCCCGTGATACACAAATATTATATTGGCTTTTGATCTTTAGAATATATAATATTAGTTTGAATACATGCCGTGGGTGTTCTCATCCAGACCCATCATCTTTTCCCATGCTTCACGCTGCCACCCTTTGTTTTTTGCGGTTGAACATAGGATCAGCTTGGGGTTTTGTTTGTCTCAGCACCTCTGCCAAGTTGACTTCTCTGTTGTTTTTTTGTCTGTATCAACTAATGGTTGTATTTACTAGAAGAAAGAAAGATAGTTATATGCATAAAGTGTTGCATCATTTGTTAATATATTATATTATTGTGCTTATGCTTTTATGTATGAAAGTATTGTTCTCTCTTAAGCTGGTTTTAAGAGAGAAAATGAGTGTTTTAACATAATATTAGAGTTTGAATTTTAAGCGAAACATTTCCATCTTTGTAAATTTTGGTAAGTTATCTGAAGAGTGTTTTTTCATACTTAATAAGGAGATGTATTAAAGCTCAATATAAAGCTATTGGCATATTATATTTCTCATATATGAAATGTTTTTCTTATTTTAAAAATTAATTTAAAAAGAAGAAGTGAAACTTTTAACATTGCTCTTTACTATTCATGAAGTTTTGGAAGCTCATCAACCTGTTTATAATACACTTTTGCTAGCTTTTGCTAATTAAACACTCTCTTTTAATCCCTTTACTACTTTCTTTGAAACTCCCTTTGTAGTATAAAGAGGACTATGTAATATTATTTAAAATTCTTTCTTGAAATTCGATATGTTACATATTTAAATATATTAGCTATTCATACTATTTACATATGAAAGTATTATCATCATTTACAAATTTATTTTAAGAAGAAAAGTAAATTTCTACATAGTTTACTTATCAAAAACATAGATAGATTTGGACACGTGAAAAAAAAAATAAAAAAATGAAAGGAAGATAGAGAAAGATAAACCCTCATCACCCGCCAAACAATAAACAATGATGATAAGGTCCTTTCCTTAACACGATTCAACTATTTGCAATGGAGACACGAAAGTATTCTTCTTGCACTCAAAATCTTGAATCCTCCTCTAGATCTTCATCTTTGTGCTTTATCTTATCGCCTTTGAGCCTAACTTCACCTATCTTCTTCACCTTTTTGTCATACTCCTCCATACTACCTTTTCCCCCATCTATTAATTCCAGTCATTAAAGACTTCAAGCTCACTTCCTATTAGGAGTTTATTGACAATTTCTCTTATTTAATGTGGTCATGCATTCTTATAGAATTGTAATTGTTCTAACATAGAAGTTTTAGAAAGGGTCAAATTCTCATTTAAAAATCAATTGTAAGGAGATGAAAGCACCTAAATATTAGATTAAAACATTAATAACATGAGAAAACTACTATTTTAAACAAGTCTACCAACTTAAGCTTGAGAGGTCACGAGGATATAATTTACCAATAATAATTTTAAACTATATTTTAGCTTAAATTCTAATATCATATTCAATATATATATCATTATATTTAAAGTAGATATCATGTCAACCTATTGATAATATATGACAATAATTATTTTATAACAAATCTCTCACCTTGAGTGTGGAAAAATAATGAAAACAAAATCAACAAATGATGGCTATGAGTCACTTTTTAGCTTAAAAATTTAATAGTAAGTTGAAAATGTACCATCTCTTTCTTAGTAACAAGTGTTAAGAGTAAAAAAAAATCATAAATATACAATAAAGATATCACTTATTTTAATAAAGAAAAAGACTTTATGATGATTTGTTGTTCCACAACTCATATTTGATTCAAAAGCTACTTCAAAATAATTAAGCATTTAATACAGATAAGTTTTACCATATGAATTAAATAATGTGACACTGGACATTCATACTAACAATATAAAAATTTATAAGAATATTCAAATAAAATTATAGATGATTTGATCCATTAAACTTAAACAAAGGAAACAATGTTCAACCAAATCTAGCGATCTTAAATGCTAGCCGACACTTTCCCTAACCCTTAAACACTTGCGTTTTGAATTGTCCCAAAGGTTGGTTGAGGGGCTAATTTCCCATCCAACAGAAGATCATCGAGCTCTTCCGTAACCACAAAGTAGGACCCACCCACCGTTCGAAGCGTCGGATTTCGGCAATGCCAGCTCATCACTGGTACACAATTGTCTCCATCCCATCCTACGCTGAATCCCCCATCTCCATCCGCCACGTCATAAAACTCGCGTGCTCTCTGACGTGGCAGTCGTATGTGGCGTGCACATTAAAAAGGTGCTTACACCGGAACACCGCTCGAGACGGTTGTTCAAGGACAGTAGCGTAAATAGCTGGCATTCGGGAGGCAAATTGTGTACAGTGGCAAAAATTCTGAAACTTATCCCGCGCGTAGCGACTAAGCGGAGAGAAAAGTAAAGCCAGTCGCTTACTGTCTCTCAATCTGCGTGCGTATTCGACAGTCTAGTCGGAGCTTTTCTCTGCAGGAATTTAGGGGTTTGGGAAGGGAGGAGAGAGACGATGAGTCGGTACAATGATCCCAATCCATTCGATGAGGAAGAAGTCAATCCATTTTCGGTGAATCTCTCACTTTTTTTTTTTTTTGTTTTTTTGTTTTTCAGATTTTATGCTATAAGATCTACGCTCATTTTCAGCTCTTGATTTGTTTTTCTTCTCTCCGTAGTGCTTGAATTGTTGTTAGCGTTTGTATTGTGTGATTAGCGGAGTGGTGTTTTTTGATTTGTTTGGGGTAGTTTGGGTATTTGGATGGCTCTGATCTGGATCTGAATGCTCTCCGCTCTTTGCTCGGTTTGGTTGCCGAGAAAATTTAGGGAAAGGAAGGAAAGAGAAGGGAAATGGAAGGAGGATTTTGGCGTTTTAGTCTAATTCGAGTGTTTAGTGCCGTTTAGTTCATCAAAATTTGGTGACATTTACAGAGTAGTACGATAAGAAATTTGAAATTTGAATTTTGAAAGAAGCTGTCTGTTGATTCATTTCTGAAGAGTTTACTACCTGACACTTGATTCTGTATCCAGTTTAAGAACATTGCAGAAATATATTCTATTAAGGTGAGAATAAGAATAATTTCCTTTTTTTTTTTTTTTTGGAAAATAAGATGGAGCTTGTGTGTTATCAAGCTACGCTTCCTTTTGTGAAATGCAGATCTTTCGGCCTCTGCAACTTTTTTTTTTTAGTGTGCATACCCGGTATTGTAGGCGGAAATTAATCCTTTTTTGTAAAAGAAAAGGGTCCTATATTCCCTTGAATGTTGGATCATATGGTTCTGCTAATATTAAATCTGGACTGCCTTCCCAGTCCTATTTTATTCACCCAGGTACGAAGTGGGATTCACATATCTAGAAATTCTACAAGCACGAATTTACAATCCTCTCCCCTCTTTAAAGAGAGAGAGCAAAAAAAAAGTCTAAAATCTTTTGCCTTGAATTTTAAGTTTCTTCAAATAGTAAGTCTCCTGGGTATCAGCTCTGAGCTCAAGGTTAGGGCAAGGTTGTGGTAGCTCTTGTTAATAAGTGAAGTCTTTTTTGAACCCCAATTTCCCTGTGTCCATACAAAATAAAAACTTTGTGAGAACCCAGAGGTTTTCACTTGTTATAATAGTGTCGAATTTCTAACACTTTATAATTGGAACTCTAAAGTTAAATCTTCTATAACTTCTCTTTTGATAGGTTAGATTATAATTTGGTGCTTGTGACATCACATAAATTGATTGTTAGTCTAGACTTTGTACACTACTTCCTTTAGTGGGGAAGATAGCAAATGGAATGAATCTAATTGTATTGCCAGAGTATTTCTTATGAAGTTCTGGACCAAACTGGTTCTTTACTTTATGCATTTTAAAATCAAAGACCTTCAACTTATAGAAACATGTGTATCTGCAATGGGAAGTTCTTGCCGCAGATGAAAATAGACACTCTCATTTACTGTACTTCATCTACTAAATTAAAGTGACACCCAGTTTTTACGACTTCATGAACATGGTGTGCCTGTTGGACTGCTGCAAACTTCAATAATCATGCAGATTCTTGAGTTTTGGAAATTCCTCTTTTTATCATTGATTCACTGAATCATCAATTGGGAACATTTTCAGAACGGAACTGCTCCTGGATCAAAGCCACGTATTCCACCACTGGGATCTGGAACCCTGGGCTTTGGGCAGAAACATGATGCAACAACAGATATACCATTGGACAATATGAACGTAAAGTTTATGTTCCCTTTGCTATTCTGTTCTTTTCTTTGATGCCTTTGGGAGAGCTAAGTTATGTTCTTGAGTGTATGCTTTATGCAGGATTCCAAGAGCAGAGAGAAAGAGCTTGCTGTTTGGGAAGCTGATCTTAAGAGGAGGGAAAAGGTTAGTGCTGCAACTTGATGATTGAGTTCTTGTCTGAAAGCGTTTTTATAATTCACCACCACCGCGCCCCCTGCCCCCCCCCAACACCCACCCACACAGACACAACACACCAAACACCCAACAAACGCTGATCAATTCTCCATTTATTTAGAGAAATGGGGATTGTCTTCCCCCAAAATGACAATGCATTACTTACAGCATTAAATGTAATATGTCCTTTTCCTTGGATTCTAATATTTCAATGTGCTTTTTAACTTGTTGTCTACAGGATATAAAACGGAGAGAAGAAGCTGTTGCCAATGGTAAACTGTGACACTACTACCTACAACGTCTACTGGTGAAAATTATGCACTTTCTTTCTACCTTGCTGTTCTCAGAATTTGTAATTGTGCTTTCAATTTTTTGTCAGCTGGTTCCCCTGATGATAATAGAAATTGGCCTCCCTTTTTCCCAATCATTCATCACGATATAGCAAATGAAATACCAGTTCATGCCCAAAGGATGCAGTATTTGGCTTTTGCAAGTTGGTTAGGTAAAGAAGGCCATTTATTTCAGTCTATTTTGCATTCTTTTTTCTGGATTAAGTTCTTGGAAATTTTCTCATCCCCCTAATATTACAAGACATAGCTCTTCATGGACTAGTGGCTCTATAATCTTGTCGTTTGTTATTTTGCTTCCCTAGCAACTTGGTTTGATATGTTCTGCACACGAGAAATTTCCATGTTAGGATGCGGTTGTGTTCTCTGAGTAATAATTTTGGTTCAAAACCATTCTTTCTAGCCTGTGGCTATATCTGATGCCTTTGAAGTACTGTTTGTGCAGGTATAGTTCTTTGTCTTGGTTTCAATGTGGTTGCTGTGACTGTCTGCTGGATTAGAGGCGGGGGTGAGCTTCTGTTTTCTCATCGTACTTGTGTTTTTAAGATGCGTTTAGGATCTGTATGCGATTTATATCTTCTGTTGATGTTCCCCATTTGCAGGTGTCAAAATTTTTTTCCTTGCTGTAATCTATGCCCTACTTGGGTGCCCACTTTCATATGTGCTGTGGTACAGGCCTCTCTATCATGCTATGAAGTAAGTACCCAATAATGTAGGGAGACTTTTTACTTAATTCATGTAATGGATATTAACAATTTTATATTTTTCAAAATAGGCAAATGAACAATTCCCTTGCGACTGACTTTCAAAGTTGTGATCTACTTCCCATTAGTTGATCACTGTAACATTACTTAATCTAAACAACTTTTCTTTTTTAACTAGGATGGACCATGTGTTGACTTCGATGGGTGTGGTAGAATCGTGGATAGTATACTGCTTTAGGGGAGGTTAAAACCAGTTTGCCTCATAATGTATGCAAAGGAAATAAGACTAAGGTATTCAAACGAATCTGTAAAGAAAGGGAGACGTGATGAAGCTTCAGTCTTTCCCATTAGTCTTACTTGTCAGAAAGGGAAAACTTGGAAACTGCTAAAGAAATATGTATTATAAGAGTTGATTGCCTCTTGAACTTTACTTTCTAGTGTCAAGTCAATCAGAGCTGTGTAACTCAATGGTGACACTATATGCTCTGTTAAGCTCTTCTTTTGGTGTTTGAGTTGTCAGGGCCTTAACATTGTTGTTTCATCCTGTAATGCATCAATATATCTTATTTGTTGCTGGAAGTTATCTTATAATAACATTGTGGAAGACAATGTCCCCTCTTATTTTTTGGACTAGAATTTGATTATTTAGAATTTTGCAGATCTTTTATTTGTTAAACCTTTTTCAAATAAAGGAGTTTTCTGCTGTTAGTTTTTAGAAATTCAATTTGGTAAGTTTTTTTTTTCTTTTTTTTTTTCTCAGCTCACATTGATAAAATCTGTGAACTTAGCCTTGGCGTATTTATTTCTTGTGTGGAGGGGGTTGACTTTTGGTCTAGAATAGTTTGCATCCAGTCTAAAGTGCACCATTTTCAATGTTTCCCATATCTCTTTCTCCTCTGGATGTGATATGTGCGCTTATGTCGCCACATATCATATATTTGTGGCTTTCATGGTTTTTGTGGCAATGATGTAACATTTGTCATTCAGCTGGTGAGAGAAACACTTGTTTCTGATGTAACCAATATGAATCCTATCTAGTTGTACATATTGAATAATTTTGTGTCAAATGATGTCTCTGGTCATAGTGTACAAGTATGGCATTTGTCGTGCTGATGGTTGTTGTGAACGGATTTTTTTGAATGCAGGTCGGATAGCGCCCTGAGGTTTGGTTGGTTCTTCCTGTTCTACTTGGTAGGTGCTATTTTGTTATGCCATGCTCTCTAAGCAGTACTTCCGAAATAGGTGGTCTACTTATGTTTCTACTAATCAAATTGGCATGATGCAGATCCACATTGGGTTTTGTATTTTTGCTGCTATTGCGCCTCCAGTTGTCTTTCATGGAAGTTCATTGACGTAAGTTGTCTTTGGAGTTGTATGAACTTAATTTTCAAGCAGGATTATTTATCATATTAATATGTCACAGAATATGTCTGTAATGAAGTATATTGGACAAAAAAGTGTAGTTTCTTACATTTTTAGTGACATGTATGCATGTGAGAAATTGTAGTCAAACACCATAATGTTGTCTGCAATAAACTTGTCCTTGCTATTTCTAAGGTGTATGAACTTAAGTTTCAAATTGGTTTGATTACCATGTTGATGTAACAAAAAAATATGTTTGCAATTATGTGTGGAAGAATCTTTGATGAAAATAATGCTCAAGCACTTTCGTTTCTCACATGTTTAGTGACAGGTATACATTTGAAAAATTATAGTTGGCTACAATGAGTTAATAAAATTTGCAATAAACTCGCCCATGCTGGGAATAATATTGTTGAGAATGAATGTAAGATAAGGTGTATAGTAAAAAAGCTGAATTGTCATAGGGAATTTTAGAGGCCTCTTGTCATTTTATTTTTGTACTCTATAGCTGCCTCTGCTGCCTCTGCGCCCAAAAACCCTATTCCTAGAAAACCTTTCTGTAGATAGTAAATGAATTAGATTTTTATTATGGAATTTTCTATTATTGGACTATGTAATTGTATAAAGTAAAGTTGAGACACATAGCATTCTAATAGCTTTTCCATTGTATAAACTGATTCAGGCTTGTTAACTAGTGCTGGACTTGCAAGAATTGTCACAATTTCTTTTTCTTTTCATATTCCTACGGTAATTCATGTAACTTTTTATTGTTTTCTAATTCAGGGGAATCCTTTCAGCAATTGATCTCTTCAATGGCCATGTATTGGTTGGGGTAAGTTTTTTCATGAATTGATATGCGGTTATTATGAATTTTGGCTCCTACTATTTGTTGATGTGAGAACAGCAGAGTCCTAGGATGTTCTGCGCGGTTGGTAGGAGAGTTGTCTATAAATTGTAGGTTGATTTTCCCTGCCACTTATTGTCTTCGTATTATGGAGCTGTGTAATGGGATCTATATAATGCTAAAAATGTGCTGCAAAACGAAAAAAGCTTTGTCGCCCTTTGGTTGGGGGGTTGGAGTTGTGAGGATTGTCCCGTCAAGCTGGAATCCATATGCATCTGGGATATGTAGGTTTTATCCACTTCACCTAGATTACATTTGGGTCTCATCAATATACTAATTTAATGTCACAAAATAGATTCATGAACCTAAAAGATGTAATTACAGACATTCGTAGAGTTATTTCTTTCTAACGCTTATCACTTTCAAAAGCAAATTTACCCTGTTTGTCCTTGAACAGTGAAGGGTAAAATGCATGGTCTGGGGGAATAACCTCTGCTTGTGGACATGCAACATATTAACATTAGATGTCGTGCAAGTTATTTGATTTGTTGGTGGGGTTTAGCTTATGTGTTGATTGATTTCACTGCAGATATTCTACCTAGTTGGCTTCGCCTTGTTTTGCTTGGAGGCGCTCGTAAGCTTCTGGGTACTTCAGGTTAGAATCATAATACAATCATTGTCCTTCTCCAAGTAATCAAAATTATTGTGTAGTCTTTCATTTATTTGATTAAGAATTGATCTAGGTAGACAACAAATTAGAATAACATGCTGAAAATCATTGAATGTTCCTAGTAAATAAGAGTGATGAACATATATTTATTTCTTGAGGAATAGACACGATGGGTAATTATTATGCACATTGCTCTTATATAACATTTTCCTTTTGTATATGGCTCAATTTATAACCGTCTCTCTTTGGTTTTGCAGAAAGTTTACGTGTATTTCAGGGGGAACAAGTGATGCTATTCGGATGTGATCTAATTAGAGTTATGTACAATGTTGCTGCTGCTTGTTAGGATGGCTTAGTATATCGTTCATTTAGTCCATCGTGATGATTGTATGAGTTGATTCAAATGTTACTAATTTGAAATATCTCGTCTCTTTATTTGCCCTCTTTTCATCATTAATTTTGTTAATTCTATGATATTTTTTATTATTTTAATGCGCATTGATCTTCATGAGTCACAAAATTAGTTTTCCATACCAGTGGATTGATCCTTAAACGTGATTAGCAAATAGTTAGTGAAAGGCCTTGATTTCACGACTATGGCTCTTTACTATGATAAATCTATTCGCAATTTTTTAATTACTAATAAGTAATAGGAGATTGAAATCTATGTTCCTCATTGACATTGTCTAAATGGACATACAAAAGAAAATGGAGCCATAAAGTTGCATATTAATAAGTTAATGATTAAAAATGAAAAATTCAATTTTTTTTTTTGAGAAGACAGATTCAAAACTAAAAATTATTGGTATTGTAGAATATTTCTTGTGCGACAAGAGCATGGTCATTTCATGGACTTAATTATGTTTTCGCTGACTCTAGATTGTATGAAGGTACAAAATGTTGTATTCTTGTGTAATTAAATCTCAGAATGCCACACAGAAATAAGGATGCAACAAATGAGACCGAGACCTATTCCCATATTCAAGTTAGACAAATTCATCCACTAATGACCACTTGAGTGTTGGATTTCATAACAAAAGGAAAGGTTAACTTTTTAGATTGATTGGTATGGAAAGGTATATGGCTTAATTTACAACCAGCTCTCTTTGGTTTGTCCAAAAAGTTTGTGTATTTCAAGGGGAACAAGTAATGCGATTCATATGTGTTTTGATTAGAGTTATGATTGTATGAGTTGATTCACATGTTACTAATTCTAAATATCTCGTATGTTTATTTAATTGCTTTTCATGAGTCACAATTTGTACTTCATACCAATAGATTGATATGACAAATTACTCATTTCTGATGTGTGGCCATAGAGTAATTTTTTAAGCTCTTGCTTGTCTTTTTTTAAGTTAGGTAAAGAGTTCATGATATGTGGTGTCGAACCAAAACTTAAGTCTTGGGTGTCTAGTAATTGACAATAAATTCATAAAACTTAAGTCTTAGACAGCTAATAGTTAATATTAGACAACTAGTTTGTTAACAAGCTCTGTTCTTGTCCTTAAAAACTCCATTAAAGACAATTACAAAAATGAAGGTGGGTATGATGATAGATACATCAACCATGTGATTTTAATCAATTACCATTGCTAGAATCCTGTTTTCTTTATTCGATATCGAAATCTTTTACAGGAAGCTTTTTGACAGATCATGTTTTAATGAACATGAGGCAAATACATCGTCTCAGAATACGATGTTCACATCTTCCTTGGAAAACCCCAAACGCCGCGTAATACTTTCTACATCTTCTCATGCAAGTTGAATCCGTCCAGCATGGATACCAAGGAGGCATTTCAAGCTTGATATGTTGGCCTTCAAGTTTTTTTAGCAGCCAAACATACGGCATTGCCTTGCGTTTACCTCTATGTCTCCCATCAAGACCTTCCATAGATTTTGCTGCATGGGAGGATTAGTTGGTCAATAAATAAGTTATGTCATCACTTTTTTTCTTTTTTTCTTTTTTGGGTTAGGTAAAGGAGGGAGGTGGGGGATTTGGGTTTTGAATTTGGAACCTATTTGATCGTGGGCTTCAGTTAAGTCAAATGTATGTGTTTTTTTTTTTCTTTGGTTAGGTAAATAGGGATCAGGGGAATTGGATGTCAAATGTCAGACATTTTAGTCTTAAGTAGCATGAGTTGCTAATTAATTTACATAATTTTCAACTCATTAATTTTTTTTTCTTGAATTTAAGTTGTATTTTTACTATAATAAAGATTGATTTTTTGGCTCCTAACACCAATGCAGCAAAAAATTTCGTGTAGAAAATAAGAAGTCCAGCAAAGAAACATACACTGGAAAGAGTTTTCGGTCATAAGTGTCTGTATATATGATGTATAAAAAAAACCTATTGAATGTTTTCAAGTATATAACCACAATATCTAAAATGAAGGGATTCTAAAAAAATTCAGTTATCAAAGTCTCAAGAATAAAGTCATCATTGCCAAGTTCAAGAAGGATATGAAAAGTAACATCTCATATAGTGGGTAAACAAGAATTATAAAAAATATTTACCAGAGCTATAGAATTTATCAAAGGTCATTTTTGAGCCTAAGTGATGGATATTTATTTTGAATTATTTATAATATAAATTTGTGACATTTATAAATACATGACAATTTACTAAAAAAAAAAAGAAGTAGAAACTCAAACTCAGTTGAGGTTGCAAAGAACATGGAGACAGAGAAAATGGCAAGAAAAGCAGTGTCAAGTATTTACACTACACGTTTATTGCTTTTATTCTTCTAAAAACTCATTTGAATGTTTACAAGTATTTTTCAGCAGCTTATACATTAAAAATTCATGCGGAAACAGAAGATTATGTATCTTCAGTCACTGCAGTATATTCAATGAGCTAGAAATGGAAGTTTTTATTACTCACCAGAGGTTGCAGCGAAGATGAAGCCAAAGACTATGAACAAGATAACCACAAGAAAGCAATTAGACTTAGGAGAATTCGCCATGTTCTTCTCCCTTATGCTAAAAAGGAGTGTGAAGAAGGCATTTATATTTGAGACTCGCTACTGCTTCTGCTGTAGAATATTGCCAGCGTTATGAACAGGTTTCACACCTCGACGATTGGAGAGGAGCAAATGCTTCACGGACTTGTTAAGGAATAGGTTTTGTTTAGCACAACTTGGTATTCTCTTCTTGAAGAGTTGTTTTCATTGCCTTTAGATTGTATGAAAGAACAAAATGTCGTATTCTTGTATAATTAAATCTTAGAATGCCACATGGAAATAGGGATCCAATAAAGGGGATGGAGACCAATCATGTTATTCAAGTTTAACCAATTCAACCACTAATGACCACTTAAGTGTTGGATTTCATAGCAAGAAGAATGATTAACTGTTTAGATCCCTTTGTTTAGAAAAAAATATGAATATGATAAAGTGAGATTTATTGGTATGGGATTGTTAAAGATTTTAGCTCAAGAAACCCCGTTTTACCATTAAACTTTTACATAGCAACTACTGGTTAAACTCCAATTGGTAATTTTTAAAAAATGTGTAGTTATAAATAACAACTAAATATTGAAAGTAGTTTTCTACAAAGTCCTCTAAAGCTATAAAGTAGGTACTATAAAATTTCTTAGAACAAAAGATCCTTGAACTTTCATGCAAAGATACTTTAGGATTTTTGTTTTGGGTCCTTCAAATGTATATAGCACATGCCAGCCATTTTAATAAATAAAAGAGATGTTGATCCAATTAGCTTCCTTAAATTATTCTTTTCAGTTATCATTTTTCCAGATCTTATATGTGCTAGCTTGCAACAAGTTGAAAGCTGATGAACATGACGTGAGGGATGGCTTGGGTGAATATGAAGCAAAGCGAGGTATGGTTCAGAAGGTGCATATACGAGTGTGACCTTTAAGAAACAGAAGTTGTAGATAGTATGGAAGTTTTTTATTTGTTGCTAGTGTGTATCAAACATCGTTAATATACTGATATGTTGTTTTATTTATATTTAGAAATGTTTATTTCTCTTATAAGCTAGTTTTTAAGTATGGAAGTGAATTTTTCAATACTATCTATATACTAAACATGTAAATGTACAAAGTGAGCTTTAGTTTTTATCATTTACTTGTAAATTCAATCCCATAACACAAATCAAGATTCAGCCAACTTCCTTCATTCACATGCATCAAAACTCAAAATCCAATAATCTGTAGGAACCAATTGTATCTTGGACCCATCAAGTAAAGCTGTATGTAAAATTTGGAGTATTTTTGTAAGTTGGAATGATAGAAACCAATGCCTCTTGTGCACGAAATCCACAATCTATTTCGTAGGGAGATGTCTTTGGCATGTTGCTAGAGAATGTGTCAATAGGTTCTCCCGTATTGCCTAAGTTGTACTTGGAAATCCCCTACACATTAAGGAATAACTTCTATTGTTTTTTAAAAAACATTTTCTATTAAAATAACAAGTCCAATTTTATAGCCTTTCAAAAGGTAGAACGAATAATTGGAAGTAAAGGTTGATATTCTTGCTTATTCCGCTTCAAGAAATTAAACCATCCCATTGATGCCTTCTCTCACAAGAAGTTATTCTAGTTGTGCATTCAAAGCTTAAAGCCGGGTTCTTAGAATCACCATATTAATTTATAAAGTTGTTCTTATCTTGACTTTATTATTTGATCCTTACGTAATGAGAAATTCAACCGATAGACATACACTAGGGCAAGTCTTAGATTATAAGGTGTTTGCATATATGTTGTATATCAATAACTATTAGAAGGCTCAAAAGTGTAATCCAAATGTGAGCATAAAAGTTAGATAAACATATCCTTCATTTAAAATTCTTTACAAGGTATCATACATTTGATATGGGACTTTTCTTCTGCACATATGCCTTGCATGCTAAATGACATTAGACTTAAGATTGTATAGGGTAGAGTAAATTCAACTTGGTTTTTGATACCATGTTAAAGTATCAAAGTCTTAATTTAAAAATTAGTTTAAAAATTAGAAGAGTATTTCTTTTATTTAAACTTTTTCGTAAAAGATCACATACTTGATGTAAAATTTTCATCCTACACATAATAACCACATTTCATTCTTTGATGGGTATAACTTGGGTGATTATGTAGAGGTTGAGTACTCGTCGAATAGATGCTTATGGCTCACTTTATTGCTTCTACTCTTGCAAAACTCATGTGAATGGCTTAAAAGTACTTTCCAACAACTTATATTGTTTGTGCATCAATTGCAATTTTATGAACAAAGCATTCAAATATAATAGTAGAGCAATATTATTTATCTTTAGAAATAATATATATATTTTTATAAATATGTGAATTTGTTTATTTAAAACAAAAGTAGAAAAATTTAGAGATATGTTTTAACATTATAATTCATCTAAGAAAAAATTGAGTTAGAAATCCTCTAGTTATGATGCTTTAGCTATAACATTTAAAGATTTGAGCATAAACACATAGTTGCAACTTGATTTGGAAGGTTTCTTCGAACGTATGCAACTTGATTGGTCTTTTACAGACAAGGATTACTTTTCAGCTTCAGATTCTTCATACAATACGTTCTCATAGCATGCCACTTTGACGACGACAATTAAACCTTAAGAAGATTGCTTGTTATTGTTCTACATGTGGCCAAGATTCTCTACCTGCGGTGGACATATTTATTTCGTACAAAGGAAGCACGTACATCGAGGAAGAATGCGTGATTTGCATTCTGCCAAAAAAACCGTATGTTCTCTGAAACGAGTTTCGCACATGCGAAGGCAAGATGAATCTCCGAGACATGGGTGCCAAGGAGGCAGTTCAACAAATAGCAACGGGCCTTCGTGGAATACCAACCGACCATAAGGTTTAATAGATTTAGCTTTCTGACGAAACCCTCTAAGAAGTCCCATAGACTCTACTGCAAGAAAGGAATAGTTGAAAAGTGAATAAATTAGTAATTAATAAATGAAACATGCTGGGACAAGAAAATGAAAGGGTTTAATTTTTTCTGGGATGAAGGCCAATGGACGTGGATCAAACCCTCACCCAATTGACTTTTTAGGCTGCAAATTGAAATGTACAAGTAATGCTGGATGGAGAAAGATCAACTCTCTCCTCTCTCTCTCTCTCTCGCTCTCTCTCTTAAAGTTCTTAGTAATTGTCCTCCCTATTTCGACTACTGAATGATTGAAAGATAACCATCCTCGATCTTCTCTTTACATATTAATTTTGATGATTTAATGACTTAATGATTTATAATACACCTGTAATCGACTATGAAGTTTGTATTTTTATTTTATATGAGGACATGGTTTTGAAGTAGGTTTTAAAGTTGGAGGAGGTAATTGTTGTCTATCTTTATAAGAACTTGACTTTGATTTCCTTTTTGCTTAATTGGTTGGGCTCCTACTTTTCAGGTTTGGAGCAGACTCTCTAAGTTTATTTATTTATTTTTTAAACCTTTTATTTTCCTCCATTTCCCTTATATGGAGCTCTTGTTCAGAAGATTGATAATTTAATGGGGAAGCAAAGTGGAAAGAATAAGGAGTAGACATAAAAAAAAATCATCCGATAAGAAAACCTTGATTAACAAAGAACAAATTTTGTTAAGAGACTTATTAACTAACTCAAAAGCTAAAGTAAGATTAGGTGGAATCCATTACCATATAAACATGAATTGTAATATACTTTTTAGCAATGTAAGACTCAATACTCACATCCTAACAGTTTCCACCTCTATGTTTTCAAGAATTGAAGGTGAAGAAAGCTGTTCTAGAAGGAGGAATGGGAGGGATCCATGTTGAAACATGAAAAAACCATTAAATTGCTGTACAGGGATTATATAGATATGTGTGGCTCATCGCAACATGCAGATTTCTGCTCCATCACAGATTGGTAGCTACAAATCGTCTACTCTACATAAGAGTAAGCATATTAAACATTATCTGTCACTAGAAAATCAAGGAACCACGGTATATTTTATAAGCAGGAAAGTAAAGAGTTTTTCATACTTACCCGAGGTTGCAGCAAAGATGAAGATAAATACTAAGAGGTAGACAACCGAGAGAAAACAATTTGACTTAGGAAAATTGGCCATGTTCCTCTTTCCTGTGACTTAATGAAGTGTGAAATAAGCATTTATAGTAGAGATTTTCTACTACTTCTGCTTTAGAATATTGCCAGCATCAAGTATAGGTGTGAAACCTTGCCAACTGGGGAGGAGCGAATACTTCATGATCTTTTTAAGGCATTGACTTTGTTTAGTACGACTTGGTCTTCTCTTGTGGAGGAGTCATGTTGAATACCTTTACACTTGCGATGGGAGCCGTTATGCGCATAATTTAGACTTATATTTTTGCCAATTTGGCTAACAATAACACTTCAAACGGACTTAGACAATCCCTCATATTTTTTTTCTTCTTAAGGGTTCAATTATTTTTTGTTTTTTGTTTTCACGATTATGGATCCTTAGTATGATGGATCTCTATGGAAATTCTTTCTTTTTTCTTTCTGATAAGTAATAGGAGATTCTAAATCTTTGTTCCCCATAATATTTTTTAAAGGACACAGAAAAGAAAATGGGTACTTGAAGATGCTTATTAACAACTTAATGACTAAGAAAAAGTTCAAATTTTTTCGTGAAGAAAAAATTCAAAGGTAAAATTTACTAGTATTGTAAAACGTTTTTGTATGGGAATGCATGATCATTTTCATGGACTTAATTAGGTTTTTATGACTATTAATTGTCTGAAAGTACAAATGTTGTATTCTTGTTTCATTAAATCTTTGGGTCCACATGGAAATAAGGATGCAACAAATGGGATGGAGACCAATCGTATAGCTCAAGTTGAACCAAATCATCCTGTAATGTTCACTCAAGTGTTGGATTTCATAGCAAAAGAACATTTTAATTTCTTAGAACCATCTATTTTATGAAAAAAGATGAATATGATAAAATGCTATTCATTGGCGTGGGAATGTAAGTTTGATATTTCTTTATCCATGCATCTTGCAATATGTGTTGCAACACTTTTTTTTTACATGGCAAGAGTCATTTTCATTACCTTTAAACTTGTAGTAGGAGTCATTTATGTGCATGATTTAGACTTATACTTCTTTCATTTGGTTGAAAATTACCATTCAAAAGCACTTAGACAATCTCTCATTTTTTCCCCTTCTTTATGAATCTAATTTTTTTGTTTTCATTTCGACGACTATGAATCCTTAGTGCGATGGATCTCTAAGGAAAGTTTTAAATCTTTGGTCCTCATTGAAAACTGTTTAAATGGACATGGAAAAGAAAATGGAGCCTTGAAGATATTAATAACTTAATGAACAAAAAAAAATCATATTTTTTCAAGACAAAATCAAAACCAAAATTTTCATGGACTTTATCATGTTTAGTGTGACAACAGCATGGTCAGACTTTATTATGTTTTTGTAGACTCTAGAGGGAATGAAAGTACAAAATGTTGTATTCTTGTTAATAGCTTTTATGATGTGACATGGAAATAAGGATGCAACAAATGGGATCAAGATTAATCACATAATTCAAGTTAATCCTATTCATCCACTAATGACCACTTAAGTGTTGGATTTCATAACAAAAAGAAAGTTTAACTTATTAAATCCATTTCTTTAGAAAAAATATGAATATTATAAAATGAGATTGATTGTTGTGTGAAGGTAACTTCGACCCTTTTTTACCCATGGATCTTGGAACATGAATTGCAGCACTATTCAATATTTAGCATAAATGATTAATTGCAGGAATGTGATTTGGTCTATCAAGTTATGTTTGTATTGCTTTCGTCACCTTTTTATATTTTTATTTTTTAAAATACAATTAAAATATGTAGTTTTAAATAACTACTAAATATTGTCAATAATTTACTAAAAATCTTCTGAAGTTATGAGGTAGGTAGTATAAACGTTTAAGAAGAAAAGTATATTGCACTTGCCTCTCACTTTAATGATAAAAAGTGATACAGATTCAATTAGTTTCCACAATTATTCTTCAAGCTATCCATCTGCAGTAACAAATTTTGTAGAAATGAAATTCTCAAAGTCCATCTTACAGGTAATGGGAACGATAAACAAATTTAGGCGTTTAAGGAACCCAAGCTGTGGGAGAAAACAAAAAAGTAAAAAAAAAAAAAGTTTCAGATACTTTGGTTGTCACTCCACCGGCAACCAACCCTACTTTGTCAGCCAATGAGGTTGTATCATGGAATCTTCATCCACATAGAAAACATTCTGATTGTGTCCCCATAACATAATCAGAATGTTTTCTATGTGGATGAAGATGGACATAGTGATTTTTGATGAATTCCTTTGAATGTTTTAGTATGAAGAAATAGAAGATAAATAAAGAAGTGGAGCCTCTTGTAATAGGAGTCATTTATGTGCATGATTTATACTTATACCTCTGTTCATTTGGTTGACAATTACCGTTCAAAATCACTTAGAAAAGAAAATGAAGCCTCAAAGATATTAATAACTTAATGAACAAAAAATAGAAGTTCAAACTTTTTCAAGAAGAAAAAAATCAAAATTAAAATGTTCATGGACTTAATCATGTTTTGTGTGACAAGAGCATGGCCATTTTTATGGACTTAATTATTATTATTATTTTTGGCTCTTGAGAGAATGAAAGTACTAAATGTTGTATTCTTGTTTAACTAACTCTTATGATGCGACATGGAGATAAGGATGCAACAAATGGGACCAAGACCAATCATATAATTCAAGTTAAACCAATTCATCCACAAACATCTAGCTTTCAAAAGTCAAACATGCTTTTGTTGGTAAAGAATTGGCTACTAGTGTATTACCCGCACAAGGGATTGATGATTCATCATCAACATCCAATGATAGTATATTTGATTTTGATCTAGATTATTCTCTAGAGGCCTTTCAAGGATGGAAAAGTTAATAGCAGTTTTGAATGTTCTATAATTTTTTCTAAGAACTATGTGGAGTTGGTTATGCCTATTGTAAAATAGGCTTGTCATTTTCCTTTCCCCTCTTGAAGGGCATGTGCTGTTTGGGTTATGCTATCCCCTTTCCAACTTTTATTGTTTTCAATTGAACAAATTTGGTGAAAGGAAAAAAAAAAAAGAGAACTCACTTGACATTGCACTGAAGATGGTGACGAAGACAATGACAAGAAAAGCAGTGTCAAAAAAATGTTTATAGTACACTTAATGCTTCTGCTTTTCTGAAACTCATTTAAGATGCTTACAAGTATTGGCCATCAACTTATATTGTTCATGCATCTATTGCAATCTTTATGAAACAAGGTATTCAACAAGAACAGAAAGGAAATATTACTTATCTTCAACCATAACATCTAAAGATTTGAGTGCAGACACAGTTGCAACTTGATTCAAAGGATTCTTCTAAAGTATGCCACTTTATTTCCTTTTTACATGGATTTGCTTAGGCTTCCATACAGGCAAGTATCACTTTTCAGCTTCAGATTCTCCGTTACAATCCGTTCTCCTAACATGTCACTTGGATGACAACAATTAAATCTGAAGAAGGTTGCGTGTTATTGTTCTACTTGTGGCCACGATTCTCTATCTGCGTAGGGCATATTATATCTTATGGAGGCAGCACTTACGTCGAGGAAGAATGTGATATGTGCATACAGCGGAGGTAACCCTATGTTCCGTGAAACGACTTTTTCACATCCGAAGGCAAGTTGAATCTCCGAGACATGGGTACCAAGGAGGCAGTTCAACAGAGAGGAACTGGCCTCTGTGGGTTACCAACCGAGCATAAGGTTTGATAGGTTTAGCTGTCTGACGAATTCCCCCACGGAATTGTTGAAAAGACAATAAATGAAACATGTCAGTAAAAGGAAGTGAAAGGTCTTAATTGTCTCTTTGAAGTTTTTTACGATGAAGGCCAATGGATGTGGGGTCGAAGCCAATTGATAATTTGCATGGAGAAGCAACAGGAGAGAAAAAGGCATGAGAAAAATCATTTCATGGGAAAATCATGATCATTAATTGACGGTTCATTTTAAAAAAAAAAAAACTTCTTCTGATGCCACATGGAAATAACTATGCAATAAATGGGATGGAGACTAATCATACAGTTCAAGTTGAACCAAATCATCCTGTAATGATCACTTAAGTCTTGGATTTCATAACAAAAAGAAAATTTAATTTCTTAGATCCCTTTCTTTTATGAAAAAAAGATTAATATGACAAAATGCTATTCATTGGTGCGGAAAGGTAAATTTGATCCATGCATCTTGCAATATGTGTTGCAACACTTTTCTTTACACCGCAAGAGTCATTTTCATTACCTTTACACTTATAGTAGGAGTCATTTATGTGCATGATTTAGACTTATACTTCTTTCATTTGGTTGACAATTACCATTCAAAAGCACTTAGACAATCTCTCATTTTTTTCCCTTCCTCTATGAATCTAATTTTTTGGTTTTCATTTCGACGACTATGGATCCTTAGTGCGATGGATCTCTAAGGAAAGTTTTAAATTTTTGGTCCTCATTGAAAACTATTTAAATGGACATGGAAAAGAAAATGGAGCCTTGAAGATCTTAATAACTTAATGAAAAAAAATAAAAATTCATATTTTTTCAAGACAAAATCAAAACAAAATTTTCATGGACTTTATCATGTTTAGTGTGACAACAGCATGGTCAGACTTCATTATGTTTTTGTTGATTCTAGAGAGAATGAAAGTACAAAATGTTGTATTCTTGTTTAATAGCTCTTATGATGCGACATGGAAATAAGGATGCAACAAATGGGATCAAGATCAATCACATAATTCAAGTTAATCCTATTCATCCACTAATGACCACTTAAGTGTTGGATTTCATAACAAAAAGAAAGTAAAACTTATTAAATCCATTTCTTTGGAAAAATATGAATTATAAAATGAGATTGATTGTTGTGTGAAGGTAACTTTGACCCTTTTTATCCATGGATCTTGGAACATGAATTGCAGCACTATTCAATATTTAGCATAAATGATTAATTGCAGGAATGTGATTGGTCTATCAAGTTATGTTTGTATTGCTTTCGTCACTTTTTTATATTTTTATTTTTAAAAATATAATTAAAATATGTAGTTTTAAATAACTACTAAATATTGTAAATAGTTTACTAAAGATCTTCTGAAGTTATGAGGCAGGTAGTATAAACGTTCAAGAAGAAAAGTATATTGCACTTGCCTCTCATTTTAATGATAAAAAGTGATACGGATTCAATTAGTTTCCACAATTATTCTTTAGTATCAAATTTTGTAGAAATGAAAATGTCAAAGTCCGTCTTACAGGTAATGGGAACGATAAATAAATTTAGGTGTCTAAGGAACCCAAGCTGTGGTAGAAAAAAAAAAAAAAGTTTCAGATACTTTGGTTGTCACTCCACCGGCAACCAACCCTACTTTTTCAGCCAACGAGGTTGTATCACGGAATATTATGTCGCCATGACACAATCAGAATGTTTTCTATGTGGATGAAGATGGAGATAGTGAATTTTGATGAATCCCTTTGAATGTTTTAGGATGAAGAAAGAAATCAAGAAAATGGGCCCTCCAAGGAAAGTACGACAAAAAATGCTTTGATGAAGACCTTCACAAGCAGGATGTTAAAGTCTCCATAGATAAGGATAGGCCTGATCCACAAGTAGTAGACAATGAAGTACTCAGACAGATACAACCCGACTACAACCTTGAGGAAAAGAATCAATCTCAAGACCAAGGATCACAGTTGCAACTTGATTTGAATGGATTCTTCTAAAGTATGCCACTCGATTGGCTTTTTACATGGAATTGCGTACACGTCCACACAGGAAAGGATCACTTTTCAGCTTCAGATTCTCCGTTACAGTCCGTTCACATAACATGTCACTTGGATGACGACAATTAAATCTGAAGAAGATTGCGTGTTATTGCTCTACTTGTGGCCACGATTGTCTATCTTCGTGGGACATGTCTTATCTTACAAAGGTAGCACGTACATCGAGGAAGAATGCGTGATGTCCATTCTACTTAAAAATCCCTATCTTCCCTGAATCGTGTTTTGCACATCCGAAGGCAAGTTAAATCTCTGAGACATGGATCCCTAGGAGACAGTTCAACAAATAGCAACTGGCCTTGGTGGTATACCAACCAAGCATAAGGTTTAAGAGGTTTAGCTCTCTGGCGAATACCCCTAGGGAGAGCCGTAGATTCTACCGCATGGAAGGAATTGTTGAAAAGTAAATAAACTGGTAATCACTAAATGAAACATGCTAGAAAAAGAAAATGAAAGGATTTAATTATCTGTTTAAATTTTTGTAGGATGAAGGCCAATGAATGTGGGATCGAACCCTCACCCAATTGATTTTCAAGGTATAAATTGCAGTGTACAAGTAACGCTGGATGGAGAAAGAATCAACTCTCTCTCTCTCTCTCATCTTGCAAATTTGAACGGTGATATTTAGATTGACCAATGTTTAAGGGAAAAGAAAATCAGTTCTATAATTTATGTGCTAAAGTTCTTGTGATTCTCTTCTCGATTTTGACTACTAAATGATTGTAAGGCAACCTCCCTTTATGTTCTCACTACATCTTGTTTTGATGATTTAATGATTCATAATCCACTTGTGCTGAAGTTCTTAATGGTTTATAACCAAATATTTGATAGATTTGTGAACTTCAAATATTAAAAAAATATTTTCATAATACTTTTTAGTGTAAAATAATTTTGGATTGTGGAAACTATATATCTGGAAAATAATCATTTGTTCTACATATGTTCTACAATTTTTGTTGGCAAAAGATAGATGAATAATATATATACACATAGTTTTTCAAATATAGTCAACATCAAAATATATTGAAGCACTTAGTTGTACTAAATACATGGATGGAACATAGCTACATTTGTTCATAGATTATCTTATCTCTTTAGTTATTTAACATTTGTTAGCATTTCATGTAAAGATAAATAAGTTGGTAGTAATTCATAAGAAAAAGGTTAAGACCGAATTCAGCCCCCTTTGTCGGGTCATCTGGAAGCCATTAAATCTTGCACTTCGTTTATACCCATCAAAACTCAAAATTCAATGACACATAGAAACCAACTGTGTCTTGGTGCCATCAAGTAAAGCTAATTTGTATGCAAAACTCCAAGTATTTTTGTAAGTTGGAGCCATAGTAACCAACACCCCTCGGGCATGAAATCCAGAGTCTATTGCAGTTTGCAAAAGGATATATTATCTTTGGCATAGAACTTACAATTCACGTTGGTAGCTAGATAATGAGTTAAATATGGTAAAGATTACTTTCTTATTGCTTAATTCAGACTTGAAAAGTATCTATGTATGGATGAATAATTTCTTACTCTTGATTAGATTTTTGAGTAAGAATTGATTTTTTTAGATCATTTTGTTTTAAATCAAAAACTGCAATTAAATAACCATTCAAATGTTAGAACGCATATGGAAAGTAAAAGTTGATATCCCATTATGCCCTCTCACGCAAAAAGTTGTTATAGTTACGCACTCAGAGCTAAAAGCTTAAAATCTCCATATTATGTCACAAAATTTATTCTGATATTGACGTTTTTATTTAATCCTTGTACAATGAATATTAACAGGTCCACGAACGTTTCATATAGTTTTTTACCTTGAAAAACAAAGCAACTTCTAACACTAGGATGATCGGTAGGAAATCAATTTCAGAACATATTTCTACTTATAGAAAAGACTAATATTTTCGGACTCTTAAAGGATATGCAGTATAAAATTTCATGGAGAAGATGAGAAATTCAATAGAAAGACATACACTAGCAAGAGTCTCAGATCATAGGGTGTTCATTTATGCTGTATATCATAGCCACATTTCACTCTTGGATGGATATAGTTTGGGTGATTCTGGAAAGTTCGAGAACTCACTTGAAGTTGTAGTGCAGATGGAAAGGAAGACAATGGCAAGAAAAGCAGCGTCAAATCAATGTTTTAGTGCACGCTTATTGTTTCTATTCTTCTGAAACTCATATGAGTTGGTTGCAATTATTTTCCAGTCACCCATATTGTTCATACATCTATTGCAATTCTTATGAAAAAAGGCATTCAAACAGAACAGTAGAACAATATTACTTATCCAAAGATTTGAGTACAAACAAATAGTTGCAACTTGGTTTGAACGGATTCTTCTAAAGTATGCCACTAGATGGATTTGCATAGGCTTCATGATTGCCACTTTCATGATGATGATTAAATTTAAAGAATGAAATAGAAGATGATTTCAAAATAGAACAATTAACTTTCTAATCTTGTTAGCTGAAGTAAAAAGAAATTATATGAGAAAGAATTTTTTAATTTTAAAATATAAAATTATTATCGAAAAATGTCATTATAAGTGATATTTAAAGGCTTTCAACTTTTGTTTTTTTTTTTTTCGTAATTTTTGTAATTCTAATAATATTGGGAGTATATCCTTATACTTTTGTAGATTATATTTTTTTAGTATAAACTTATATTTTTACTAAAATAAATAAATAAATCTAAACTCTCAAACAAATATTTTATTGTATTATAATTGGAAGATTTCACACTCAATTTATTTTTTTAGATAAATTGTAATGCTAAGATATGACTTTAAACTTTTGTACTTTCTTATTCTTCCATAAATAAATTTACATATTCATCAAAAAAAAAAAAATCTGAAGAAGATTGCATGTTATTTTTCTACTTGTGGCCACGATTCTCTATCAAGATGGGGGCATATTAAATCTTATGAAGGTAGCACGTGCATCGATGAAGAATGCGTGATGTGCATTTTGCGACCTGAACAAAATATTCCCCGAAATGACTTTTGCATATCCGAAGGCAAGTTGAATCCTTGAGACATGGGTACCAAGGAGGCAATTCAAAAACGAGAAACGGGCCTCTGTGGTATACCAACCGAGCATAAGGTTTAATAAATTTAGCTCTCTGTCGAGCCCCCCTGAGAAGTCCCATAGATTCTGCTGCATGAAAGGAATAGTTGACGAATAAATAAAATAGTAGTTAATAAATGAAACATGCTAGGAAAAGAAAATGAAAGGATTTAATAGTCTCTTTCAATTTTGTCAGCATGAAGGCCAGTGGATGTGGGATTGAACCCTCACCCAATTGATTTTCAGGCTGTAAATTGCAATATAAAAGTAATGCTGGATGGTGGAAAGAATCAACTTCCTCTCTCTCTCTCTCTCTCTCTCTCTCTCTCTCTCTCAAATTGAGAGATTTTTTCTCTCCCAATGTTTAGAGAAAAGAAAATATGTTTTATAATATATGTGATAAAGTTCTTAGTGATTTTCCTCTCAATTTTGATTACTAAATTATTGTAAGGTAACCATCATTCATCTTCCCATCACATCTTGATTTTTGATAATTTAATGATTCATAATCCACTTGTAACCTAAACTAATATATATATGTATATATTTTGATGTAGATTTTAAAGTTCCTATTACTCCTATTTATCAAGTTCGGGGTAAACTCTCATAGTTAAACCTTTTATTTTTCTCCCCTTCCCTTATATGGAGCTTTTGTCCATAAGATTGATAGTTGCATGGGGAAGTAAAGCGGAGGAAAAAAAAAAAAAGGAACAAACATTAGAAAAATCATTTGATGAGAAAACCATGATCAACATATAATAGTTTCTGTAAGATGTTTATTATCTAATGCAAGATTCAACTTAAAATTAGTGGAATCTATTAACATATGAATAAGAATCCTAATATATTTTTTATTAATATAGAACTTCTTATCACATTTTAACATGCCTCCTCTCGGTGCCATATTATATTCCAATGCATAGACACAAATCAATGAGAACCTTTTAGGGTGTAAAGGAGTATTTGGCTCTAATACCATGTTAAGTAGTTTATTATCTAACTTAAAAAATAACTTAAGAGTTGGTGGAACTCATTATTATATTGCCCAAGATCTTAATATATTCCTTAGTAATTTTTGAGTCATTACTCACAGAAATCATATGGAGATTTCTACACCACTACGGATCGGTAACGACAAATCTTCTACTCTACTTACACGTAAGCATATACAATATTGTCTATCACTAGAAAATCAAGGAACTATGGTATATTCCATTAGCGGGAAACGAAAGTGTGTTTCCTACTCACCTGGGGTTGCAGGGAAGATGAAGATCAAGACTAAGAGGAAAACAACCAAGATAAAACAATTTGACTTAGAAGAATTGGCCATGTTCCTCTTTCTTGTGATTTAAAGGAGGGTGAAATAAGCATTTATAGTAGAAATTTTGCGACTACTTCTGCTTTAGAATATTGCCAGCATTAAGTATAGGTGTGGAACCTCGACGATCGGAGAGGAGCAAACGCTTCATGAACTTTTTAAGGCATAAGTTTTGTTTAGTACAACTTGGTCTTCTCTTCTAGAAGAGTCAATTTCAATACCTTTACACTAGCAATACGAGCCATTTATGTGCATAATTTAAACTTATATTTTTACTCATTTTGGCTAACAATAACCCCTTCAAATGGAGTTAGACAATCTCTCATTTTCTATTCCCTTCTTCAAGGATCCAATTTTTTTGTCCTTGTTTTCACGACAATAGATCCTTAGTATGATGGATCTCTAAGGAAAATTCTTTCTTTTTTTCATTCCAGTAAGCAATAGGAGATTTTAAATCTTTATTCCTTGTAAAATATTGTTCAAATGGATATAGAAAAGAAAATAGAGCCTTGGAAATGCATATTAACAACTTAGTGAAAATAACAAAAATTCAAATTTTTTTGTAAAGACAAATTTAGAGGTAATTTTTTTTTAGTAAAATTGTAAGTTTGCTTTAATAAAAGGTAGTGTACAAAAATATAGGGACATATCTCAACATTACAAGAATTACTAAAACTACGAAAAAATAGAAGTTGGAAGCTTACAAATCTCACTTAAAATGATATTTTATTGCAAGAATTTTATATTTTGAAATAAAGAAGTTTTCTTTTGTAAATTTTTCTTTACTTTAGTTAAAAGATTGAAATGTCAATTGTTATATTTTGAAATCATATTCTATTATGTTATCCCCATATACAATAAATGCAGGATAAAAAAGATATCTTAGAAGTATTACAACCAAATCATTTTCTTTAGTTGTTCTAATAATCTATTGTAATTCTTCATTTCATCTTTCAATATAATGTCGAAGTTTATTTTGAGTAAGGATAGGCTTCCAAATCATCATTGTCCATAAACATTAAAAAAAAAAAAGACTCTTGCTCTTTACTTGGAATTGACAAAATTCACAATATAGGTTTTTGTATGATAAGAGCATGGTAAAATTTACTAGTATTGTGAAAATGTTTTTGTGTGACAAGAGCTTGGTAGTTTTCATGGACTTAGTTTATGTCTTTGTGACTCTTGATTGTATGAAAGTACAAATGTTGTGTTCTTGTTTAATTTACTCTTCCGATGTTAGATGAAAATAAGGATGCAGCAAGTGGCATGGTAACCTATCATATAATTCAAGTTAAACTAAATCATCCAGTAATGATCACTTAACTATTGGATTCCAAAACAAAAAGAAAGTTTTATTTCGTAGATCCTTTTCTTTATAGAAAATTAGGAATATGATAAAATGCTACTGATTGGTTTGCGAAGGTAACTTTGACATTTCTTTATCCATGGATTTTGCAATATGTACTGCAACATTTTTCTTTACATGGCAAGAGTCATTTTGTTACCTTCACACTTGTGGTAGGAGTCATTTATGTGCATAATTTAGAATTGTACTTCTGTTCATTTGGTTGACAATTACACTTCAAAAGCACATAGACGGCGCTGCATTTCTTCCCTTCTTTATGAATCCAATAGTTTTGTTTTCACTTAGACGACCATGGATCGTAAGTGCTATGGATCTCTAAGGAAATATCTTCTTTGTTTTTTCAACAAGTAATAAGAAATTTTAAATATTTGGTCCTCATTAGTATTTGTTTAAATGGAGCCTTGAAGATATTAATAACTTAATGAGCAAAAAATTAAAATTAAAATTTTTTTCCTAAAGACAAAATCAAAAACCAAAATTTTCATGGACTTAATCATGTTGTGTGACAAAAACAAGGTCATTTCATGGACTTAACTATGTTTTTGTTGACTCTAGACAGAATGAAACTATAAAATGTTATATTCTTGTACAGCTAACTCTTACAATGCCATAGAAATAAGGACGCAATATATGGGATCGGGACCAATCATATAATTCAAGTCAAACCAATTCAACCACTAATGACCACGTAAGTGTCGCATTGCATAAGAAAAAGAAAGTTTAAATTATTAGATCCATTCCTTTAGAAAAGAAAATGAATATTATAAAATGCGATTGATTGGTATGTGAAGAACTTTGACCATTTCTTTATCCATGGGTCTTGCAATATGTATCGTAGAACTATTCAAAATTTAGCATAAGTAATTAACTGCACGAATGTGATTCTTTGCTTCAATTGGCTGTAGATTTTAGAAAGCAAGTGGGCACTTAGTTAAAAAGAAAAAGTCCAAAATTCTTGATATCTATTGATTCAATGGTGATAATAGTTATTGAAAAGCCACAAATGTAATTCAGCATGTAAATCTAAACAAATAAGTTTTACTAGCAATTTTTTTTTTGATGAATATGTGAGTAAGTTTTACTAGCATTTGTCAATGGATAAAGCTCCTGAAGTAAGCAGACTCTCTTGTCTTTGCCATGCGTTCCTTCTCTTGTATCAATGTACGAACAACAACGATGACAACTACTTTTAGGGTGAGTCAAAAAACCAACAACCCTTGCGCACAAAATAAACAATCTATTATAGTTTGTAAGGGTATGTGTTATCCTTGACATGGAACTTATGAGTCATGTTAGTTGCCGGAGAACATTTTAAAAATGATTTAGGTTGTCCCATATTGCCTAGGTCGTACTAGAAATCCTCTATACATTAAAGAATAATTTCTTATTCTTAGGTTGAATTTGGATAAGAACTGAGTTTTAATTTTTAATTTTTATATTAAAAAAGTCCTATTTTATAGCCTTTCAACTGGTAGAATGAGTCATTGAAAGTAAAGGTTGAATCTCTTGCTTGCTTCGCTTCGAGAAATTAAACCATCCCATTGATGCTTTCTCTCACAGGAAGTTATTCTAGCTATGCATTCAAAGCTTAAAGCTTAATTCTTACAATTACCGTGTTGTTTTATAAAAGTCGTTCTTCCCTTGATATTATTACTTTATGCCTATGTATTGAAAATTAACGTACCCATGAAGATTTCATGCAGGCTTTTTTTTTTTTTTTTTTAAATAAAAAAAAGACAATTTCTAACACTAGGATAATCGTTAGGATATCAAATTCAACCCATATTTCTTCTCATAATAAAGATTGATTTTTTATTTATTTTTTTGGCTCCCGAGAGAAATGGAGTATAAAATTTCATGTAGAAGATGAGAAATTGAACAGTAAACGTGCACCAGGAAGCGTCTCAGATCATAAGTTGTTCCTATATATGCTGTATATCATAACCACATTTCATTCCTTGATGGATACAGCCTGGGTGGTTCTGCAGAGTTCGAGTACTCGCCTGAGGTTGGAGTGAAGATGGTGACGAAGATTATGGCAAGAAAAGCAGGTCGACTAAATGTTTATAGTACGGGTTGTTTGCTTCTACTCGTCTAAACTCGTATGAGTGGTTTACAAGTATTTTCCAGCAACTTCTATTGTTCGTCCAACAATGGCCTTTTTTATTAAAAAGGCATCCAAACATTGCAGTAGAGCAATATTATTGCCTTCAGCCATAATATTTACAGATTTGAGTACAAACACATAGTTGCAACTTGATTGACCTTTTAGATGGATTTTCATAGGCTTTTATAGAGGAAAGGACCATTTTTCACCTTCAGATTCTCAAGTACGATCCGTTCTCTAAATCTGAAGAAGATTGTGTGTCATTGTTCTACATGGGGCATATTAAATCTTCTGATGGAGAGTCATTTATTGTTCATATTATAAAGACGCACGTACATCGGCCAACATGGAGAATGCCTCTTGTGCATTCTGCCTTGACAAGGCTACGTGTTCCGAAACGATCTTTGCACCACCTACGGCAAGTTGAATCCCTTCGGCATGGGTACCAAGGCGGCAATTCAACACATAGCAATCGGCCTCTTCGATATACCAAACGAACAAAAAGTTTTATAGGTTTAGCTTTTAGACGACCCATAGATTCTACTGCATAAAACGAATAGTTGAAAGGTAAATAAATTAGTAGTTAATAAATGAAACATGCTAGGAAAATAATATGAAAAGGTTTCCTTCTCAATTGATGTTCAGGCAGTAATTACAATGTACGAGGGATGTTGGATGAAGAAATGTTAGATTTTGAACATGAAAAGAAGCCAAAAATGAAAAACAAAAGGAAATAAAAAAATACAGAAAAGTTTCTTTATTTGATTGCTTGAAAAACCCATACAATTCATGCCCTTCCTAGGCATTTTCCCCTCCGTTCCTAAATGTTTTTCGGTTATGTCCATCAACATACGCGTTACTTGTGCTGCACAAATACACAAAATACTCATTTTCCAATAGGTTTAACTATTTACCTGAGGTTGCAGCAAAGATGAAGATGAAGATTAAGACAAAGACAACCGCAAGAAAACATTTAGATTTAGGAGTCTTGGCCATGTTCTTCAGCTTATGCTGAAAAGGAGTTTCCACCAAGCATTTATAGCGGAGATTTACCTCCCTGCTCGCTGGTATTAAGAAGCAAAACGCTTGGTCTTCTTAAAAATTGGAAGGGAGCAAAACGCTTCATTAACTTGTGAGGTCATGGCTTTGTTTAGTACAACTTTGTCTTCTCTTCTTGAAGGGTCATTTTCACTACCTTTAGAGTTGCGATACAGACCATAAATGTGCATGATTTAGACTTATATTTTTGCATTGGTATTGTAAAAGTTATTTTATATGACAAGAGCATGGTCGTTTTTACAGATTTATTTATTTATTCAACTCTAGATCGTATGCAAGTATGTGGTTGATTCTTTTTTTAGCTAACTCGTTGGGTGCCAGTGGAAATGAGGGTGCAACAAATGGGATGGAGAACAATCATAGAATTCAAGTGAAAACAATTGATCCACTAATGATAGCTTTAGATCCCTTTCTTTAGAATCAAGATATGAATATAATATAATTAGATCGAATTCTTACTGTTAAAAATCACCAATTTTTATTGGCAAAAGAACTAATTTGCATTTGTTTAATTAGTTGCACCATCACCTCAAATCTATCACATCTAGGATTGAAAATAGAACATGTGGTTTGGGTAGGTGATTCTTTATACTTTTGTGGATATAGTTGTTTCATCCTTTTTTTTTGTTATTTATTTATATGCAAGCTCCTAAATTCAAATATTTGAATGTTGAACTTGAGACTAAGAGATTTTACATAATAATTGCTTTCAATTAAGTTAAATACTTGTTGACTTATTTCAACATAATATTTCTTAGTATAAAACTACTGCTTTGGTTTTTTATTACTAAAAGAAAAGCGTGATTCGAAATTATAATGACATTGCATTTTTCGATCGATGTATATGATGAATAACCATAATCTTGAACGCCTAAATTATCATTAAAGGTTTTTCATATTATTTTACTGCATGAAGTGATATTGATACCTATCTTCCTTTAAATGTCTTCATAATCCGCTACTCGAAATATTCTTTTAGTCATATCCCTATTAGCATTATTTCCCCAAGTTATAATTCTCATCTCTAAGAAAGAAAATCTATTGCTTTGGCCATCTTTTTAATTTTTTTTTGGTTCCTTTTTATATTTTTATTTTCACAATGTTCAGGATTGTAAATGAGATTTCAGGTAATTTAGTTGATGTCTAAGTTTTAAAATGATAATCTTAACAAGAGAGAAAACAGGGGCCAGATCGTGTAATCAGCTTAAAAGGTGAAACGAGGAAGAAGAAAAGATGACAAAAGCATTAAAAATATAACTTTGTAGACCAGATCATAGCTTGTTCATTAGAGTTGCAGTAACATGTGAACCCACGATTCTAACTTGCTCCTCAAGTTGCATTCTCTCATGTCTTGCATTACATGCCGTAGTTATATTTAGAGAAAGCATGGCCCTGATCAAGTTTGGCTCTTCAACTTGATGTAACACTTTTCATCTGTTGTTGGCACACTCATATAATGAGAAAAACCGAAAATATCATACAACAGCAAAGTACAGAAGAAACTCAAGGAGAGGAACTTGCAAAACTAGAAATGCAATCTAGCATAAAAATCTAAACAAACAAGTTATATTAGCATTGCTTATTCACTTGAAATCTGAATCTATTTTGTTTCCGTAATGCTGTTCTGCTTTCCTATTAATACCTGCTACAAACGTTCTAAACTAACATTTTATTTATTGGACAACAAAGTTTCACATGAAAGAGAAAATTTTGGATAACCTTTTTCTTTAATGAGATTTTTTGAGGAGAGGTGGACCTGGGCCTGCTATCAGAGCCAGCCTTTTCTCCTTGCGTTCCAGCTCAATCCAAATGGGCCAGTCCTTCGTTGACAAGAACCTTTGACCTCGAATTTTCTGGAATTCTTATGAGAGAATTCATCAAGTGGGTTGCTGAAGTTTAAAGAGAAGAAAATGGGGGTGGAAACTTAAGTGCAGAGGAAAAAGGAAGGATTACAATGAAGGTTTTCTACAGCTTCTTTGAATTCCTTTTAACTTTGTAAGTGATGATTTCCTCTTCTTTGTCTTTTCTTTTTGTTTTTCCTCAGCTTTTAGAGAGTAGACTTCTTGTATTTAACATAGATGGACAAAAAAGAAATACCCAATTTTTGAGTGTCAGAGCTCTGGAATTGCAGGAAGAGATATTAAATCAAATACAAGAGACCGAGCTGTTCAGGCACATCTCAAGTTGGTTAAAGTCGGAAAGTCCATTCTGTGAAGAGTTGTGTGATAAACATAGGTGCAGAATTCTTGACTGGGAAACCAAATAGAACATGCTGTACGCAAACAGATATAAACCTTTTGAAGGCTTGTGGTGGAAAGCCCGCGGCAGTGGTATTCTGTCACTGTGATTGGCGATGGCAATAAACAAGGAGTTGATGCGTTCGTCCCTTTATGTCAAACTGATATCAGAACATTTTGTGTTCTTTCTCAAGGTCGTTGCAGTGTAATGCTTCCATCCACAGGTCATGTTTTTGACCGTACTTCTGTTTGGCTGCTGCTACAGGCATGGACTGGCATCAAAGAAGCAAAGCTAGCAGCGGAAATTAACATTCTTGTGTCAACCGATAATCTCCCTCCTTTGCTTAAGGATAAGGTACTATCTACGACCTTTTTGCATTTCTCTTTTGAGGTATATCTTAATTGACCTTTTTTTTTTCATTCAGTTATTTGTTCAATTGCTCACCTTCTCAGAAGTTGGTTTTAAGGATGAAATGAGCTTTCTTATATAGTATTAGAGCTCAAGTTTAAATGCAACGTTCTTTCATTTGTAGACTAAACATTTTTGTTCTATCTCCACACTTGGTGTGAAAGTACATATTGAAAGCCATGCATTTCTCATATAGTTTAAATCTTGTCCTACTATCCTTCATAGACGGACAAGTTGGTCCTTTCTTAGAAGTCGATTGTAGGAGGAAATGCATAGCACTTTGCTCTTTCTTAGAATCATTACAGGTTCTGTATTTGTAACGGCAGCTCCATTTCCTTGTAACAGACCTCGGTACCTGTAATGTGTCTACGCGTTACAAGATATTTGCATGCCCAGATGATTTCAAGTCAATAGGAGGTGAGGAGTATTTCAGTTAGCCAAAGAGGTTGCCGCTTCAAACTCAGCTGAGTTTGGACTCCCTCTGCAAAAGAGATAGGCCTCTTTAGCTTACCATTGAGCTAGGGGAAGTTGACAGAAAAGAAACTTTCCATTATTAACAACCGTTTCGGATATATAGTGTAGGAAAAGAGAGTAATGAAAACAGATGGTAATCCTTGATAAGGTTCGGCGTCTCCCTTCTCCCAGAGTCGCTCTCCAAAAAGTTTTATGCTTGTTCATTGGGTTTATGTATAAAAGATTAAGTATTATGATCTGCCTTATGTATTTTTCTAACAGGTTTGACACTTAGTCTACCTATGTTATCGATATAAATGATAAGGGTATTATCCGTATTCTAAAAAAAAAAAAAGTATTATTTCCTGTGAGGTTGGCTTCTCCCTCCCTCTGAGTTGCCTTCTTTAATCGTTTCAGTATTCTATTTGGTAGTCTATGTGCCTTGCCATCAGGTTGGTTTTTCCCATTCCAGATTGCATCAATTTGTTCACTGTACTCTGTTCATAGATCTATTATAAGTGCCCGTGGTATTATAGCTACTGAATCCCACCACGTTACACTACCCCTGCCCACTTGAGCGCACTAGTTCTGCCCAACCCATTTTGGGTGCCAAATGTTGATGATGGCTCGGGTGGGTACCACTAGGTCTAGGTTATTTGGAGCTTTTGGACAAATCCCTACTAGATTTAACTTCCCATCTCCACTGCCACCAACAGCCACCCTGAATTGGGCGATCTGCTCTGCCTCATGGTGGCTTATGGTCATGAACTTTGACTCGTTGCCTCTTAGCTCATGGTCAAGCAGGAGAGTTTCCTTGATGATGCCGTAGGATGCCACGTGGGCTCATGATCTCCACCTTACCCTTTTCACGAAGGACAAGGAGGGCTCCCTTGATGGTGCCGTGCCATTCCCCTCCATTGTTCTAAAAAGTTAATTTCCAAAATACGAAAGCAAGGTGTTTCTACAACTCAATTTTGTTGCGGTTAATCCCCTATTGCATGGCTAGGAAATAGGAAATCTTTCTCTTGTTACACGAGTCCAAAGTTCTTATCCCGTCTATTGAGTTTTTCCGTTCACTTCCTTTGACCTAATCAGCCGGTGTCATCCAAGTTTAGCTGGCTTCCCTCCGTCGGCATCCTCCAACTCCCTCTATGTCCACCAAGCATCACAGAAATGCCATCACCACCTTCCTTTCCCTCATGAAACTATACACGTTTGTTATAATCTTCATGGCCTTGCAATTCTTTCTATCCCTAGGCCTCTTTGTCTCCCTCACCTATGCTCAACCTCCCATTGCCAATGATATCTCGAACGCATGCAGGGTAACACTCTTCCCCACCGTATGCAAGACCTCTTTGACAGAATCGTACGTGTTGTCCTCTTACCCCAGGTATCTCCAGATAGTTGATTCCGCCATCAATGCTACTTTTGAAAACCTCCACCTTACCCAGTCCATGGTCGCGTCTATCCTCAACATGACCGGGGACGCTTACCGTACTCTGGCCGCCCAAAACTGCGACAACTTCCTCCAATACTCCGAGTACTGGACCACCATGGCCAGGAAAAGGGCCCTGCCAAGCTTTTGGATAAAGGACGCCAGGGCCTGGATGAGCGCAGCGTTGCAGTATCAGTACGACTGCTGGGCAGCACTCAAGCCCGTCAACACCGACGCGGTGTTCGGGGCGATGTCTCGCCTAGACTACCAAACGGAGTTAAGCAGCAACGCGCTCACTATCCTTCTCTGCTACGATGTATATGGGAAGGACTTTGCATCATGGGAACCGCCCAAGACGGAGCGCGACGGCTTCTGGGAGGCAGCCGGGGAGGGTATCAGCTCTGCGGCGGGTCTTAGTGCCGGGATTCCGTCGAATTTGATGGTGAACGTGACGGTTTGTAAATACGGTGGTAGTGGCTGTCTAAAGACGGTGCAGGAAGCCGTTGACCTGGCGCCGTTGGACGTTGAGGACCGCAGGTTTGTGATATACATAAAGGAGGGGGTTTACGAGGAAACGGTTCGAGTGCCATTGAGGAGGAAGAACGTGGTATTCTTGGGGGACGGCATGGGGAGAACGATCATTACAGGGTCATTGCAAGAGCTTGGGCCTCCCACCTACAACACCGCCACGGTGGGTAAGTTTCTACCTGTGCCACCATTCATAAAATTAAGAAAGATCATAATAAAAATTATGCGACACAGTGAGCTTTCTTGTACGTAGACAGCCAAATTCACAACTTACATACTTGTTAATTGTGTTTTATTCTTAGTAGTACCCTTTTGTTAACTCCATTTAAGTTTCAACTCTAGATCATATACTTTTCCGAATTCAAATATAACTTATAACAAATATTTACAGGAGTTCCAGAATTTTTCAAATGTTATTTTTGAAGTTGTAATAGTTGTGGGCACTTGAGAAGCTTGAATTTGCGTCCTAGATCAGCGAGTATTTTGTCAGTGTATACCATGCTTGCCAATGTTTTGATGATTATGGAGCAGGAGTTGAAGGCCAGGGATTCATGGCCAAGGGTATCACAATCCAGAACACCGCTGGTCCCGACCCCAACCAAGCGGTAGCCTTCAGATCGGACAGTGATTTATCCATCATTGAGGACTGCGAATTTTTAGGCAACCGAGAAACTATCTACGCTCACACCCTCCGCCAGTTTTACAAGTCCTGCCGAATCGAAGGCAACGTGGATTTCATTTTTGGAAGCGCTGCGGCAGTATTCCAAGACTGCCAAATCTTGATCCGGCCCCAGCTACCACTCAGCCCACGGAACGAGACCAATGCCATCAATGACCATGGCACGATCGACCTTGCGATTGCTGCGCATGGCAGGACCGACCTTGTCTTAACATCTGGATTTGTTTTCCAAAATTGCTCGATCAATGGCACGAGTCAGTTCATGCGAATGTATTACAGCAACCCCGAAGCATACAACTGTTTCTTAGGGAGGCCATGGAAGAAGTATGCCAGAACGGTTTTCATAAATTGTGGCATAGGAGATCTTATTTCCCCAGCGGGATGGATGCCACGGGATGATAGTAACTTTGCACTGAAGACGCTTTACTTTGGGGAATATGGAAACACTGGACCAGGTTCTAATTTGTCCGAGAGAGTACGTTGGAGCAGTGTGATTCCCACAGAGCACGTTCCCACATATTTTGTCGACAATTTCCTTAAGGGAAACGGGTCTAGCTCCGTTAAATAAAGACATTACCTTGCGAGTATTAGGACCCTTTTGCGTTAAAAAAATTAGTTTGGGCATTATATCTACAACTCAAACAATATTAGGAGATCACAAATTCTTTGGCCAGGGCGTTTGTTGATCGCGGCTCTACTCGGTGGCATTTATGGCTTGAACACGGTGAGGGTTTCTCTAAATCTATGTACCACTTTCACTACACCTCAACTTCGTTTGGGAAATTCCAGCTAAAAAATCATGTAATTACTAAAGAAGTTCATTTTCACTTCGACAGCTAACATATGATGTGGATCAATATGTTCATATTTAATTATCAATATACACTTTATTGCACTGTGAATATCTAGTCTCATATTCCTAAGGTGTGAGTGTGTGTATTTTCTGTTAGCATAATTTTTAAGTTTTCCATAAGGTGGGCTTATATTAATGTTGGTCTAATAAACTGAGACTTAAGAATCCATTTAATGAATATGGACTAGCTGGTGTGGACCATGGCTAGCTAAATAGGGCCATGATGAGTGGGCTTATTTGGTGGCACATAAGGTTAGGGCTAAGTCCTATCCTCTAGCTCATATTATTTAAGCACATTATTTAGGCATTAGGGTTACAAGAGGCTTCATTCTTCAAGCCGCAACCTTTTAGCTTCTCTCATCAAGCTAGTGTCTACAGAATGAAAATAGAGAATATGAACTTAACCTGAAGATTGATTTTGCATTTGTGAATCTTCCTAAGAGATTGAAATACGGTATTTTTTTCTTATTTCTTATTCATTTTGGTGTTTTAGATGTGACTACGCAGATCCTGGCTTTTCGATCTCATTAGAGGTTGATTAAATTTTAACATGTGGTATCAGAGCCATCGTAGATACGGTCTAAAATCTGGTTTTGATTTTTATTTGGTTTACAAATTTATTTTTTTTGTTTTTGTTTGATTCAAAATGTGATTTGCTGAACATTTGGGTGTTTTTTGTGATTTGATGAAATTTTTTTTTGGATTATTTGGGTTATAAACGTGATTTTTGAAAATTTCAAATTGCAAAATCCCAAATCTCTGAATCAGGAAAAATTTGATGAAATTTTGATCCGATTGAGATTTTTCTCCCTACAATCGACTTCTGTGCATGTAGATCTATAGATCTACAGATCTACATGAACTTTCTGCACAAAAATCACTTTTTCAAGGTGGTTTTGTTTTTTGTCCGAAAACCTAAATTTTGGGTTCAAATTTTGGTGTTTTAAGTGGTCTAATCGGCCAAAAGGCATGGTTTCTTTTACTGATTTCTGGCAAATCTATGCCGGAATTATTGATTGTTTTGTGCCAAATTCGCATGAACAATAGAATCGTGAACGAAATCGTTCATGGTTCATTCAAGTCGATTTCGACCCGAATAAGCTAGGTTCGACTTGCTTCATGGGTCACCCAGATCCAGACCCAACTGGGTTGGACTAGGATCAGGATGGTTCGACCCATTTGGGTCGGGCCGGCTTGGCCCATCTAGATTAGCTCGATCCAGCCCATAAGGGTCGGCCCAATCTAGCCCACACAAGTCAACCTGACCCAGCCAATAGGTCAACTCAACCCAGTCAACGGGTCAACCCGACCTGGTCAATGGGTCAATCCGATCCGATCAACGGTCAAACAAGTCAACAGGTCAACGGGTCAAAAGTCAACATTTTGTCCAGAAACTTTGGAGGGTGCATGAAAGGTTAAAATTCAATGTGGTTTGAGCTAAAATGTAAGTTTTTAAATTTAACACATTTTGATATATGATGTGATATGTTTTAAGCATAAGATAAGTTATTTTTTACTAGTTAAAGTTTATGGTGCATGTTTATTTAAATATTAATTTGATTTTAAACATGCCTTGTGATATGTTATTCAATAAGATTGGACTATAAAATAATAAAGTGAATATGCATTATTGATTTAGCATATTTAATACATTAAGTTGTATGCTAAATATGGTATATTCATATATAGCATACTTTAAGTTAATTCTTTAATATTAAAGTTATAAAGAATGTGCATGATCGTTTTAGCATATTCTTAATATTGGATAAGCATGCTTTATGTTGTAAGACAATTATATAATTATAACATGTATTTAGTTGACACTCATCAAAGTTGTTTTTTGATATGTAATTTGGAAATAAAAGTACTCCTAGTCAAATAAGTACAAATTACATACTAAGGATTGTGGGTTATATTAAATATATTTCGCAGTATGAGATTGATCCAATTAGGTTGTGACTACTAAAGTAACACATCTTTATTGTGTTCAAAAGGTTTGTCTCATGTAGTTGAAGGATGTTTCTTGTTTTATGTGTAGTCATACTCCCAAAAGAGGTGATTATACATTAAAATTTAGAGGGATGCATAATTGGAAATGTGTGAGTCTGGACTAATTGGATTTATCTATACATCCAAAGGTGGTAGATGATGAAGATTAGAAAATTCTCATGGCCACTACTGTAGGGATTTTATAGTCTTGTATTTTGCCCAAAGGTGTTTACATGATAGAGTTTGTGAATCTCTCAGTATTCATGAAATTAAGATTGGACATGATTCACATTGTTAACCTTATGTTGGTTTTGTTTTAATCACCTTGTTTGTCAACAAGTTAATTAAGGTTTATATACAGTCTTCACTTTTGAAGTGGAAGGAAGACATGAAGTTTTTAATATATATTTTGTCTATATGGATAAATTAATAGATCATATTGATTATTACTTTAGTATTGATAAATGTTTGTATATGCTACATAAAAAATAATTAAAGTTATTTTGTATACTGTCCATGAAGGGGTTAATTTAAAATGACCATAGGGTGAGTAATTGTACTATTTAAAGAATTTATGCATTAAGTGGCATTAAGGTATTTTGCCTTATTAAATACTCCCATTAAAGTGTTTGTTTTAAAGCTTGATGGTAATAGAAGTACTAGAAACTATGTTAAAGGGGTTGATAGATTATCAAATCAAATTCTAGTACCAGTAAAGGTAAGGATCAAGGTTTAATACTCATAAAGTTATTCACAATACCATTAAGGATTTTGAATTGTTTAACATAGTGATAAAGGGTTAAGCGAAAAATCTTTTTAGGAAGATGGTGATCATTGCTTCTTATGTAAAAAGAAGGGTCATATGAGGATAGATAAACTACAATTATATAAGGCTTGGTCAATAAAGTGTAAAGCTAAGAAGGGTCATATGATAATAAACTGCAATATTTGACATTGGTTTATGAATCTAATTTATCTAAAGCCCCATTTAGTTTCTAGTAGCTAAATACTAGTACAACTAATCAAATTACTTTCACCATTTAAGGATTCATAAACATAAGGAAGCCAAGTAAAGATGAACTAATATTTATAAAACGTTTTTGAAAGAATTGGTTTTACTAACTTTAGTTTTAGACAAGTGTGGTAACCATTTTAAAATAAAGATTTCTATACTTGGTTGTCAATTTAAATAAAGTTGGTTACTACATTTAGTCTCATGACTTATTATTATAGTGTTTATCTCTCTAATATATCTTTCTTTTAGATATTAAAATAAGATATTTGTAAAAGGCCTTTGTTGACAAAGCTAGTTTACACTTTGTGACATAAAAGTTTTAGTCACATATCTTGTAAAGAGTAGAAAGATTGATACAATATAACATTCGATCTACTCTTGAAAGTCTTCTTGAGATTTGTGTAGACTATGATAAAGGCATATTGAACAATATAAAGAATTAATTTGCAGTCCATTCTTTTGGCCTATTGGAGGTCATAGGTATTAGTATTATAGACCCCTATATAGTAACACTATATAGAAATTTTTATATCTACAAGTTCAAAAGTGAGTTTTTTCCCACAATGGTAATGTATTCATTAAAGGAGTTTGAATCTCTTAAAGAAATTCAAAGTCCTTGGATCGGTGGTTGGGAAACAATTGTGAAAGAGTATTAAAATGCTTAAATCTAGTTGAGAGATTAGAATTATGGTAGATATGAGATGCTAATTCGTTTAAAAACTTGTTTACTGAAAGGATTCTAAGAGCATTAGCCAATTTGGATACTTGTGAATCCAAAACAAAATGGTGTAGTCAAAAAGGTGTAATTATATTCTTATAAGTATAACAAGGACTATGGTTTGTAAGATTGATTTACATAGTTTCTTGTGGGAAATGTTTTAAAAATACTACTTTATATCTTTAGATATAAGCTTGCTAAAGTTATTTTATGAATTCCTTTTAAGTTATGCACAAGGAGTGTACTAATTCTTAAACATCATAAGTGTAAGATGTTTTACAAAATAAAAGTTTTCAACTTAACGCTTTATAAGTAGGAATAAAGGACTAAAGTTATTATAGAATAAAGTACTTGGATCATTTGAAGGGATATTAATTTCTTTGATAAAAGGCTTTAAAAGTATAAAGTTATAAAGTTTCTAAAGCTCAATATGGCAAAGTAAGATATATGTTGAGCTTAAAGGATTAAAGTGGAGAACTATTAAAGTAATTGAACTAGTTATTGAGAAAGTTCTAAATGAGGTCTCACAGGTATATAATCTAATTATAGTATTTATCTTGGTGGTTCTATATGTAAAGAAGACTAATTGTTCATTTATATTATTGGGTCTTTTAGATGACTATGACATTGATATTATGATGGATCATATTGCTCATGAGGATGCCTTAATTGAAATTATGATTAAATATAGTAAGCAATGACATGTAGTTGATGAGTCATAATGATATTTTGTGGTTTTGTTGAGTTGTCTAAAGGTGGTGAGTTTGTTAAATTATCTATTCGTAGTAAATGTATACAAAAGTTTAAAAAGCTTCTGTAAAAGGTTAAGAGCTTTAAAATCACACTAGTGGATAGGAAATTGCACCATACGGACATGAAGATCATTTTTGAATAAAGAGCTTTATGTGTGATTCAATCTTAGAGTATATAATATAGATGAATTTATGTTATTTATAGACTCAAGCATGTTTTTCCAATAATAGTACTTAAAGTTTGAAAGTTTATATTTTTATATGGTACTACATTAAATAGAATAGACTATACATGAATATATACTTAGTTCAGTGGGAGTATACCAATACGGATGTTATCTTGCTTGTGAGCAATGATCAAAAGTTACTTTATGATATAATACAGTTATTTAATAGTTCATAAGTATTATTATTAATGATTATTGAGTCTTTCTTAAAAGACATAAGTTAATAGTGCTTCATAAAGGTTCCATATGGATCTTATTCTTAAAGGTAATTAACTAAAACTATAGCAATGCTTAAAAAGTAAAAAAAAAAAAGAAGAAGTAAGTATCATATTCTAGTGCATTAAGAAGCACCATGTATGTTTAAGTTTGCACTAGGCTTTACATTATTTTCAACAAGTTTTGGATAGAAGTCAATTAGACTTTGATTAAGTTTATTTGATTGTTACAAGAAGTTTCTCAAGTACTTAAAAATAAATAAATAAATAAATAAATAAAGTTTTATTTGTTGACATATAAATATGTAGATAACTTGTAGCTAGTGGGATGTACAAATTTAAACCCTATAAGCTGCAATAATGTTTTGTAATCTACATCAGGATGTCATTATAGTGATTTGGACAGTATCATGAAAAGTGCAAAACATAAACATTTGACTTCTTAAATTATATAGGCAAAATTTTGTAGCTTGCTATAGGGCAGCTATTCAGGTAATTTGTCTAAAGTACTCATTGATGAGTTGACAGTGTTTAATTTCTTTGTTAGACCTATCATGCTATTTTGTGATAATAAAGTTTTTTTATTATAAAACTATAAAGGTATCACATGGTCTAAACACAAAGAAATCAAACATTAAGTTATAAAAGACAAACTTAAGAAAGGTGACATTATAGTTTACAATATCATTATAAATGCTATGTTTTCACACCCACATACTAAAGACTTGTGCTTTTAAAGATATGTCATCATTATGAACATAAGAGCATAGAATGCTATTGCTTAGTGGGAGCACTGTAATATAAAGTTTACTACTAAATTGATTTACCATTGGGTAAATTGTTGAAATATGTATAACTTGTCATTAGTTTTGCTAGCTGTATTTAGCATGTGGGTGCTTTATATGTTGACAGGTTAAATTTGCTTATATATATAATATATATAGAGAGGAAAGTCTTAAGAGAGGTGTAAACCTTAAGTAATGGCTAAGGTAGCCATAAAGCATGTCTTGTGACACATAAAGTTAAACTCGAGTTATTAAGTACAAGACATATAAGTTCATTGGAACAATAAAGTATATTCTTTGATGATATTTTGTCATCAAAAGAGAGATAATTGGACTAACAACATAAATAACTCATGAAGTAAAACGTGTTATGTGGTTGCCACACTACCATATTCATCCTTAACATGAGGTTGAAGCTTTTCTAACCATGATAAGTATTATATCAATTAAGCGGTATAACTACTGTCATGATTCAAAAGTTGAAATCTTATATCATGAGAATATTATTGAAAAACAATCTCTAGATCAACATAAAGGCATGCACAAATAATTATTTTGAAATACTAATTATTATTATTACTATTTTGTTCATATTAATATAGTCCAAGTGAGAGAATGTTAGCATAATTTTTAAGTTTTCCATAAGGTGGGCTTATATTAATGTTGGTCTAATAAACTGAGACTTAAAAATTCATTTAATGAATATGGACTGGCTGGTGTGGGCCGTGGCGAACTAAATAGGGTCGTGATGAGTGGGCTTATTTGGTGGCACATAAGGTTAGGGCTAAGTCCTATCCTCTAGCTCATACTATTTAAGCACATTATTTAGGCATTAGGGTTACAAGAGGCTTCATTCTTCAAGCCGCAACCCTTTAGCTTCTCTCATCAAGCTAGTGCTTACGGAATGAGAATAGAAAATATAAACTTAACCTAAAGATTGATTTTGCATTTGTGAATATTACTAAGAGATTAAAATATGGTATGTTTTTCTTATTTCTTATTCATTTTGGTGTTTTAGATGTGACTACGTAGATCCTGGCTTTTCGATCTCATTAGAGGTTAATTAAATTTTAACATTTTCTATATGCCTTTTTTTTTCTAGGTTTTTTAATGGGAGTAGCATTGTAACATTCTCATATCAACTTTTTATTTATTTAAAAGCAGTTCCTGAATTTTTAAATTTCTTGTCAACATAGGTAATAGAATTTTGGAGTTAAAAATATTATACTTAAAACACAAAAAGAAAATGACATGTATGGTAGTTTTTAGCCAAATTGGAAGAGGAAAGTAACTCCAACAGTTCCATGATTATTCTTATTTGGATTGTTTTGGTGAATATATCTCAATGAGAAATCCTATTGAGAAAAAGAACATGGGGAATTAAACTTAAAAAAGGATGAAGTGTTAACTATTTGATCATCTCATGGAAAAAAAAAAATTATCACAAAGAAAAGATTCTCAGAACTCAGGTCCTCTTTCATCTCAATTGTCTATAGGTTTGGCTATTTTTATAAAAGAATTTGCAAGAACCTTCAACCAATTAATGAAGAAAGGGATTGATATGATGTAATTTGGGTTAGTGGCATCAACAAACATAATTTCATTAGTTGGCTAGTTTGTTAAGATAGATTTTCTACAATAAAAGGAATTGCAAAGTTGTTCTCTTGAGTTAACTTATATTATTATTTTTGTCAATATTGAGTAAAAAAAATAAAAAACTCATTTCTTTTAATATACGTGGATAAGAATAATTTGAACTATTATCCCTATTCAAAATGAAATCTAATGTCATATTGAAAATAGAATAAAGAAGTACAATAGATGATCAAAATAACTAAAGAAAAGTATTTGACCACAAAAATTTTTAAGATATATATTTTTTTTAAGGTTTACATTTACTATATATAAGTTGAATGCAATAAGAGGAGATTTTAGAGTAAAAAAGTTGACATTCTTATTTTATTTATTTTATTAGCCAAAGTAAAGAAAATTATACAAAAAAGCTATTCTTTGTTTCAAAATATAAAATCATCTTTGAGTAATGTCATTTTGAGTGAGATTTGAAGGCTTTTAACCTATTTTTTTTGTAACTTTTTCATAATTTTTGTAATGCTGAAATATGTCCCTATACTTTTGTACACTAATTTTTATTAATATAAAATTATATTTTTTCACCCAAAAAAAAAAAGAAAGAAAGGATTCTTAACATGTTACATACTATGATTTTACATGGTATTTTAGAAACTATATAATAGTTTTTTTTTTTTGAAAACCAACTTGTTAGGAAAGAAAATATTTCATAAAGAATATTATAAATTAATATATTTATAATGTGGACACAACTGTATGACGACAGTGTTAACAAGTAATCTAGAACCAAAGAGGTTCCATTTGCAGACACCAAAACCTCCAGCTCCCTTTTGCTAACACAGAAAAAAATCTCTATGATGACAGTGCATGGAGATGCTTTTGCCATATGTGAGGCTTACAACTCTCCCAGCCATGGCAGCCATGCTAATGTCCCGGACTTCTAAATTTTGTTTGCAATTCCCCCAGCGAATCCAAAAATGTTAATAGAAAAATCGAAGCTACTTTTGCCTCTTCAACATAAATGCCTGTATGAAGTGTGTGTTTCAATAAAAAATAAAAATAGAAAGGTAATATTTTTTAGAAAAACCATTTCATACCTCCCATAAAATTGCTAGTTACAAACGGCAGTAGTGACTTGTCATGACATTAAGGGCATTGAATTTTAGTGCCAGCAATTGTTGAAAATATGCTGCAGCGATTGTGACCATGGCTTCAGTTCAACTCAGACGGGATTAATGGCTGCCATATGGGAGGCTCTTATTCCTTCCTTGCCTTGCGACAGGATCAGCAGGGAAAAGTAGAACTTAGTTGACCAGTCCCTTCATTCTTTCTGCAGATCTTCTGGGTCCCAGCTTCCATTACCTGACGAGGTAAGTTGTCCAGATTTTGTTTTTTTGTTTTTTTGTTTTTTTGTTTTTTTGTTTTTTAAATAACAATTAATTAATTAATTAATTAAATTAATTAACTTTAGTATTTGATCCTTTGTGTTTAGAAAAGCTTTTATTTCCATGAACAATGGAATGAAGTGATAAAATAATGATGGTCAGAATCAACCCACCTCGACTCAATTAAAGCCCAAGGGGCCTGGGATTGACGAACTCGTAGTTTCGACATACTAAAATCTCTTAGCCCTTTTGCGTGTTAAAGAAAAGAAATGAAGATCATTTGAACCTGATTTATTTAGTGTCGTACTTAAATTTGGGTTTTAATGGCATTTTCTCCACCTCTTTTAAAAATGATTGTTAAAAAAGAAACACCTGCACAAAACAAAATACCAAAATAAGATATTGACCATATAAGCTAACAATTCTTTACCACTCTACAAGTCATAGAAAAAAGAAACTAATGAGAAAATTTTAAAAAATAACTTTGGTATTTTTTGTGTAATCAATACGTATAACATGTTTCTCTTTGACAGAAAAGCAAGTATTTATTCCACTTCAAGAAATTAAACCATTTCGTTGACGCTTTTCTCTCACAACTAGTTATTATAGTTACACATTAAAAGCTAAAAACATAATTTTCACACTCACCATATTGTTTATAAAGAATTATTTGATTTCCTTTTTGTTTAATTGATCTTACTTTTTTTTTTTAACTTTTTTGTAAAGGCTACATCCATAGAAATTTCATAAATTCTTTAAGACAGCACAAGCAGCAAAACCTTGATATGGGACTTATATGGTACAACATTTAATATAATCTTTTTAAATATAAACGTAAAAAATGGGTACAAAACATTATAAACAAATTGATTGAGGACTAGCTCGAGGCATAGTTCAATACAAATAAATAAATAACCAAAATATAAAAGAAAATAATGCCTTTTTTTTTAATTGATTGGACTTCAATTGTTCATTTTGGGAGCAAAATCTCATAGTAAAACGTTTTATTTATTTTTATCCTTTTACCCGAATAGAAACTTTTGCTTACGTTGATTATTTGCATGATGAAGCAATGTGGATAGAAAAAGGAATAGACACGAGAAAAATCATATGATACGAAGCCCATGAAAAAGAAAGTTGATCCACGCCCAAACATAAAGAACTTCAAACTGCTTCAGAAAGATCATATAAATGTATATGGTTCCTTGGAATATGCAGATTTCTAGTTCATTAGAGGTGGGTAACTAAAAATCTCCTACTCTACGTAAGAGTTAAAGTGTATACAGTGTTGTCTATCACTGAAAATTTGAGGAATTGTAGCATATTCAATTGGCAGGAATGAAGGAGATTTTACTATTCACCTGAGGTTGTGGGGAAAATGAACATGAAGACAAAGACGATGATGAGGAGAACTGCAAGAAAACAATTAGATTGAAGATTCTTGTCCATGTTCTTCTTCTTGTGCTAAAAAGGAGTAAGCATTTATAGTAGAGATTTACTTCATGCTTCTACTTTGGAATATTGCCGCCATTAAGAGCAGGAGTGAAACCTCGAAAATTGGAATGCAGTAAAATGCTTCATGAGCTTGTTAAGGCATCAGCTTTGTTTAGTACAACTTGCTCTTCTCTTCTTGAAGAGTCATTTTCATTCCTTTGTAGTTGCAATACGAGCCACTATTGTGCATAATTTAGACTCATACCTTTGTTCATTTGGCTTATGTAATCAAATTTCCCTATCAAAAAAGCGGTAACTTGTGAACCAACTATTTTGACATTCCCTCCACGTTGCATTTTCCATTATCTTGCATTGCGTGTCCCAGTTGTATGGAGAGAAGCATGGCCCCGACCATGCTTGGCTCTTGACCTTGTGATAACAATATTCTCTGTCGTTTGTATAATCATACAATGAGAAAACCATAAAAATGTCACATACAGAAAAATCCATAAGAAACTTGAGGAGAAGAACTTGCAAAACAAGAATGCAATTCAGTATGCAAATCTAAACAAACAAGTTATTCTAGCTGCTGCCAGAGGGCAAAGCTACTCATCAGCTGTTAGGTCTTTTTTCCAATCATGGCCACAAAATCTTAGAAAGCTAAAAAGCACATGAAGATAGAATGCCTTTTGATGGAGATGGACCACACAATAGCTATTGATGGTGACAAAACGGGCAACTTGTCAGTGACTAACAACTATAAAAATAATGAACACATCATTCTTTGCTAATTGGCCTTTTTTTTTTTTTTTTAATAGCAATAGATTTGGGAACCTTACAGAATTTCTATGTATTCAAATTGATGGCTTATCTCTCTCAAAATTAACGTGAAATCTTTTCACATTAGCTTACAGGCATCGAGCAAGCATGATAACGGTAGGAATCGGTAACATTTAGTGGCCAAAGGTGTCATTTTGCCTCATAAGACATATTCAAAATTAGTGTAAGTAGAAACGAGGGTAAAAATGAAAAATAAGTATCATACTAATGTTGTGAGTAGTTAGTAGGTATATCATATATTAAATATATCCTAGGCATATCTCATTTATACCTTCAAAGTTATTCTATTCAATATTAGCTTAGAAAGGGAAAAACATGGGAAACCCTAGAAAAGGGTTGCACCGCATTGTGAGGATGACAACTCATGTGCTGCATTATGGGGATGGCAGTTGAAGGGTGTTGTTTTGTGTTGTAGCCGCCAGTCAAGAGAGATACCAATATGCATGTACTATATACGCATTCGGAGGTGGGACTTGCTATAGGTGCTAAGAATAGCCATGGATGGGATAAGTGTGAGTCTTGTAAATAGAATATTTTTATTCTCTTAGGGAAATTTTCATTAGAGGAGAAAAGATAGGTAGATGCATCGAAAACAGTGGATATAGTACTAAATTATCCAAGCTACCTTAGATCTTATATCTCTTGCATGTTTATAGCTCAATCTATGCATTTGGATGTTCATATGATAAGCTGATTCAACAAGAAGTAAAGAGAGTTACATTTTTTCATTAGTTGCATTGCCAGAGAGTTTATGTAATCTTGAAGGATTCAGCATAACAACTCACATGGAATTTTTGTCCCATGCAGCAAACGCTACTAGGAAAGTTAAGAAAATGAAATCTGTATATGGAGAATTATGTGACTTTCCTTTGCTTCCTAAGGCTCGGTGCCTTCATTGTCAGTTTTAATTTTGATAGAAATACAAAAATCCGAATATGGGAGATTCTTTTGTTGGTTCTTGTGTGGTAATCGTGTTTTTCATCTTGTGAAAGTACAGTTTTAGTTAAAAGTAATTCCATATCCAAGTGCCACAAGGATAGATCATTTTATCTAAAAGCAACACGTCATTTTCATGTAACTTCTCTTTAATGGAAATCAACCAGATTTTTTTTAATTTCTTAAGTCCGTTTTCTCTTTAAATTTGAGCTTTTCTTGAACTCCCTTGAAAAGGATGGCAATCTGGGAAAGGATATTCCTAATCGACTGGTACTTCAACTCACTGATGCAGTTATGTTAGAGATAAATTTTATTGAATATGTTTTGATGAGAAAATAGAATGGCTAGATGGGTGTTTACAGCTAAGGAGCTTAAAATCTTCAGGACTCATATACATGCATATCCATGCATGTTCATCCTTGTCCTCAGGAGAAGAAGGAAACCACAGCTTGAAGTCGGACAAGTTGCATCAGCTGGTGAAAATCCTAGCCAATGAATTGAAATCTCTTGCTTCCTTTTAAATTCCTTTGATTCGGAACCACTTGAGAGGCATAGAGGGAAGCTTCATTCCTCCAGACTAATTCTAGGAAGCACGTCTAGAATGGGAAAATTTCCCCAGTTTCTTTTCAAGAGGAGATTTTGACAAACAAATTGAAGGCAGATGAACATGACGTGAGGGATTGTAGAATGGGGAACGATTGATTAGGCGCATATATATATATATATATGTATGTGATCGTTAAGTATAAGAAGTTGTAGATAATATAGTTTTTTTTTTCTTTTTTTAACTTGTAAAAATCTGGTGTGTATTACACATTGTTAATTTGTTGATGCACTATATTATTTATGTTTAAAGATGTTTATATCTTTTATAAGCAAGATTTATATACTAAACACATCAATGTATAAAGTGAGCTACAATTTTTTTTTCTTTTATTTGTAAATTGAATTCCATAATACAAAATCAAAGTTGAGCCAACTTCCTTCATTTTTGCCTATCAAAACTCAAAATACATGGAAACCAACTTTAGCTTGGACCCATCAAGGATAGCTGTATACAAAATTTTGAGTATTTTTGTGAGTTGGAATGATAGAAAGTAACGCCCCTCTATATATCAAGGAATAAGTTTTTATTCTTAAGTTGAATTTTGGATAACGATCGAGTGTATGTGTATTTTTTTTTTTTGGAACATTTCCAATTAAAACAAGAAGACAAATTTAATAGCCCCACAAATCTAGAACGAATCAGTGGAAGTGATGGTGGATGCTTTTGTTTATTCCACTTGGAGAAGACCATCCCTTTGATGCCGTCTCTCATAAGTAGTTGTTATGCATTCCAAGATAAAAACTTATTTCTTACGATCACCACATTATTTCATAAAAGTTGCTCTTTTCTCCATGTTATTATTTTATCCTCGTGTAATAAAAGGAAAAGAATTTCATTTCCAATCAAATACCTACAAATATTTGGGTGTGATTTTAAACTACAAACCAAACAACAGCGGAAAATTACTGGTATTTTCCAAATATATTTAAATCAATTTTTTCTTTGATATAAATACATTTGAAGTATTTTACCCCTTAAGATTCTTCACTACTGAAAATCTGCAGCTTTTAGAAAGTAAATTGACTGATGTTAAACAATTTATGGAAAAAAAAATTGAAATATGGCCTTCAATGGCCTGTATGTATAAACAATTGGTAAAAATTCTTTTACTTCTTACAAAATGTTAAGGGCCAAAGGTAATACCACAGAGATGTCAGTAACTGTAACATGTAAGCATTTGGGATTAAAACCAAAATGTTGTCTTTCTTTTGTAAAGTTACCAATTATGCTCAACTGCTGAAATTTTTCCTTATAGAACATATCTAAAACTGATTTGGTAACTTTTCAGAGTAAGAGATTTTTCTTGCTGAGGTTCGTATTTCTGCATATTATGCGATTGTGATGTTGACAATAAAATCTTATCTATCCTAGAACCGCTAGAGCTATGTTAGTTTACGTAGACAGATTTGATACATTAGTGGTCCTGTCAGAATCCCATTTACAGATGTATGCGGTGGTTCAGGACGGGAAATGTCGATAAACATCAATTTTTGTATATTATCATCTGGGTTCCTCTAGCTTAATGTTCCAGATCACAATGAAAATATCTGGATAAGTTGCCAACGTTAAGGGAAGGGAAGCTGAACCTGTCTTGGGTAATCCACAGAATTTCTGACTGGTAAAAAGCATCTCAAATGCTCACGAGGAAGTCACAAACTAGTGAAGTCCCCACCACTCAGCGCTAAAGTCCGTTTCCGTCTTTCAGAGAAATGTGTCACAAAGCAATAACCAAAGAAGACATGGAGCTTGGAAATTTTCTATATTGCTTGCTTAAGAAAATTGTGTACAAGACTAGTCCTTTATATAACTTAAGGATGGACCAATAAAGAAAAATAAACAAATAATAAAGGAAATATTCCTACACTATACACGTAAATAGATTCCTAAATTAGATAACACATATGGAGAGAATATCAAATCATATTGGCAAAGATACACACGTATCTCTAACAAAATGCACTGTTTTTCCTACACTTCCCTTGGTTTTTTCTTTCAAACCAATGCCAACTTTTTCCGATCTTAATCCTGGTCGCAGAAAATTTTCATTGTGTTTGTGATTTCTTGAGAATTTAGAATTCCAATTTACTGGGGAAAAGAAGTTCAGGCAATGTCAAAACTTCCTTTCTGTGATGATCATCAACATCACTAAAATTCTGGAGGCCCAACTCCTTTACTCCAGCCATGGACCTGGTTTTACTTTGAGAGAAAATGAAGATCGGTCAGAAGAACAAAATATGGAAGTTAGGTCAGATGTGCATAGGTAAGACTGCTATATATGGTATTAAATTATTAGCATCATTGAGAAGTTCGGGGGCAACTCATCCTCTTATTTCTTTAAAATGAAGTGTTCTTGGATATTTTTGGTACAGAAGACACAGACATGTCTGTACTCTTATGAATTCGTTATCAACATCGTTGTTGGCCCTTGCATCCTCTGTGTTGGCAATGGCATGGCTCTATACAACAAACTAACAATACTACAATGGCAAGAGAAATAAAAAGAAATAACAAACAAGAATATATAGAAGACAACAATTGATAGAAGTAGCTTTCCCGATTTTAGTACTTGCATAGTTGAAAAAGCAATAAAGTAAATGAATAAAATTGTTACCGTTCAAAAATGATATTAGACCTGTCATGTTAAAAGGCTTAAGCTTATTGATACTAAAACTTAGTAGAAAAATGCAAATCAGTGGTCAAGATTGCCAAAGGACAAGGTACAAAAATCCATCACCTAGCCTTTATACTGATTCACGTAGATAAAATAAGAAGCTCGGTGGGTGGGCCCTCACTACAAAACAAGATGGAATTCCAAAAAAACCGCCGAGCCCTGAACACTTTCACCAAAACGGGATGACTACACCAGGGCATTTCAGTCTATCCGAGCATGAGCCGCCGTTCTCGGACAAAAGATACGCCGATTTCCCTGTCGGTAATGCACCTACGTTCCACGGCTAGCTACTACCCCGTAAGCGGACGGTTTTATCATCTTCACCCGGAGATGACGGACGAGGAGATCCTGCAGCTGGTGGACGGCCCCATGAGGGACGCCATGCATCACCAGCATGAGATTGTAAGGTCGATCCTCGAGCTCCAAGGCTGCGTACACTATCTTAGGCCCCACCTTCAAGGCTTCAGCGCCGGTAGATGCCGAGACCTTCCGTCACGCGCTGCCGTTGTCTTCCTACGATTACTACGTTCATCACATCAATTCAATGGCCAGAGGTCTGGTCGACCATGATCAACCTCTCGCTTGTTTATTAATATTGGAGTAAATGCAGAAAACACGTACGCACACACTAAAATCAACCAAGTAAATCATAAACATAGAAATTTACGTGGTTAGGGCAAATATCCCTACATCCACGGCCTAAGGAGTCACTTCTTTTACCAATGAGAAAGGTTATAAGGGGTTACAAATTCTCACAAAATCTGAAATTCTTTCACCGATGAAGGAGATGCATGCTCCAAATTTCTCACTTTCATACTCTCACTAGAGTTCACATGCTACTCTTTTTTTGTTTTTCTTTTTCACATGAAGGAAAAAATGATCATTTTTCCCTTCACTAATTTTCTCCAAACACAACAATTTCCTCCTTTTAGAGGAATATTAGTTCAACATCTCTGCACCATTAAAAAAAAAAAAATTGCTCCTAAACATTGACTATACTTGGAGTCCATACAACAATCCACTACAAATCTCGAACTTATCTCTTGTCAATGGTTTCATCAACATATCGACACCATTAGAGATGAAAAGCAAGAAGAAATAGAGATGAACTTAGAAGCAACGAAGTAGCTCCACATACCAAGAGCTATAAAATTGTCAACAACAAAAGGAAACGTTCTCAAAAGTTTCCCGACCGTGTCTAAGTTTCCATTCCTCTATGTCTTTTCATAATCTAATGCCTACAACATAACCTACAGATCCGTCACATGCACCTTGGACACCACCTTCCCAAAATTTTCAATTTTCGAAGGAAAGGGGCCTAACATGTAACACTGATCATTTTCCTTTTTAATTCAATGCCAAGCCCTACTATCTGATAACACAACCCCAAAAAGGCCATGGCATAAGTTACTATTGTTGATATACTGTTGACCTTAACCAATGTGTAACTACAATGAATTGATTTACATGCCTCTATATCCAGAAAGAATATTTAAAAAAAAAAAGATGCTACGGAACATTTTTCAAGCAATTCTTAAACTGTTAATCAGGCACCACTTTTCGAGTGTCCTTAAATATCGAAGAAGTAACTGTGAGAACTGATAAGAACTAGTTTAATCAAGAAGGCACTGTCAAAACGTCCTCCTGGTATTGCCTCTCCTGGACTGACGTGGCTTCTAGTGATTAAGCCAAACAATATAACACCTAGTGTAGGAATTGCAGATAAGAACCAAGAAACTTAAACAGCTATTAAAATATAAAAGACGTCATGCAGCTCTTATTGCGATAAGCCATCTTGCCATAAGTAGGTTTCTTCATAAAAGGTATGTGAAAGTGTTCTTCTAACTGCATTATATGAGACGCATGAAATTTGGTTGGTATTTAATTTGATAAGTTCCAAAGACGGTCATATAATATTTCATCATATGATTGTACAGGGAGGGGCATCGGTTATCGAAAAGAAAGTAAAGGAATTATTGATCAGACCGGGAATGAAAATTTGAATTCAGTATGAATAAAAGATCTTCCTGTGTTATACTATTTAATTCTCGACGATGAATCAATTTGATAGCTCAGATATTGTTATTCATGATATTTCTCCAATTCAATATCGTCGAGATGCAATTCATCCCATTGAATATTGAATTTGCATTACGAATATTTTGCTGGCAAAGTTAAGTAAATTGGGAGTATGGCGGTGACATAAGCGGCAGTGATAAGGGGGGGCAAGGCGAGCGGGGGCGAGGAATTGACTCTGTCTGTCGCAAATTCTCTCTCTCACAAAGGCCTGCCGGTGCTCTTCAAACTTTTTGGAGGTTCACAGTTTATGCCTCCAGATTTGTCCTATTTTGTTTTCATATGGCAGACAACGACGTTTAAGCCGTACTTCCGCAGGGTACCATTGTCGCCCCATTCCAGGCCACATCTCTGCAGCAACATGCGAGGCTATCTGAACCCTCAGCTGGCAGGAACCCTTTTTTAGGACGAATCTGTCTCCAGAGGCAGATTCCTTGCGGTTTCTACAGCTGCATGCGAGGCTAACTGAACCCTTAGCTGGTAGGAAACGTTTTGTACGACCAATCTGTCGCCAGGGGCAGATTCCACGTGTAAGTATTAGCTGAAATTTAAATACAAATGATTACGTCAAACAAGTAATATAATAATAAAAAAGATATCCTCTTACAAAAATTAGGATAAGCCATTCTTAAACTGTTAATCAGGCACCACTTTTCGAGTTTCCTTAAATATCGAAGAGGTAACTGTGAAAACTGATAAGAACTAGTTTAATCAAGAAGGCACTGTCAAAACGTCCTCCTGGTATTGCCTCTCCTGGACTGACGTGGCTTCTAGTGATTAAGCCAAACAATATAACACCTAGTGTAGGAATTGCAGATAAGAACCAAGAAACTTAAACAACTATATATTTTGGGAACTGCTAGTGTACACAAATGCAACACACCGAAGCAATTAAACAAACTTTACAAGCTAAATATCAAGAGACCTATTTGATCAGTGGATTGCAGACGTATCAAAGAAGAATTACTTCAAAACAAACCACCAGGATGGTACACTAGAAATAAATCTCATTTGTTGATACTTTTTAGTTAAGAGGCAACTTATTTCAGAAAAATAAAAGATAACTTCTCAATACTGCTTGATTACCCAAATCTACCCAACAATGATCAAGCAAGACATCAGCATCTTTTTTTTTGCAAGTTAACAAGCTTCGAGACCAAAATAAAGGCTTAAATAAGTAACAAAAAACAGCGGGCAAAGCAAAGTTGCAAGGGCGCTGTGATTCCACAAAACTATAGAAGAATCAAAACGTATACATATGTATTGTGTTTACAATGGGTGCTGTGATTCCAATTCAGGAACCACGAACATGAACCAAGAAATCAAATCGGGGGGACAAAGCAACAGTGTAATTTCCACTGGAGTAAGTCCAACTAATCATCTCATCTCATCATTAGAAGTCTATTCTGAAGTCCTACACCGGCGGTCGCTCTCAAATGTATAGAGTCTGATAGCCAGTTTCGCTAAAGAGCTGACCTGAGCCGCTACTGCTCGCAGATCTCTTAGATATCATCAATTTCAGTGACAGGAGGCAATGGTCGTTCTGGGATTGAGGGAACCACAGTATCTGTTTCCAACATTATCACAACTTGTTCCATAGTAGGCCTAGCATATAACTCCGGATGAGAACACAGCACAGCGACCAAAACATACTTCTCCACAACTTTCGGCACACCTAACTCAGGTATTCCATCTTCAATAACATCCAAGGCTCTCCCCTTCCTCACCAATGACCAAGCCCAATCGGTCACAAGAAAGGGTTGGCTCTCAGTACCCGCCACAAGTGCCTTCTTTCCACTCAAAAGCTCAAGAAGTACAACCCCAAAACTATACACATCACTTCTCTCCGTCAATTGACCATACAAGGCATACTCAGGAGCCACATATCCCATAGTCCCTTCCGCCCTTGTACTCATATGCGTCATTCCCTCCGGCGTAAACTTTGCAAGCCCGAAATCGGCCACCTTGGCCTCGAACATCTCATCTAAAAGTATGTTACTAGTTTTGATGTCCCTATGTATAATTCTCGGTTGAGCACCGTAGTGCAAATAAGCTAATCCCCTCGCTGTCCCCAACGCTATCTTCTGCCTTATCGGCCAACTCAACTTCTGCTCCGAGGACCCAAACAAATGGTCGTACAGACTCCCATTCTTCATCAAATCACACACGATTATCCTCTGGTGGCCCTCGAATTGTGTCGTGGCGGTACAGTACCCTCTGAGAGCGACAAGGTTGACATGTCTCACGCTCGCAATAACCTCCGCCTCGTTTTTGAAACTCGCATCCCCGGAGGCAGAGCAATTCTTGAACCTCTTCAATGCAACCTCGGACCCATCTGGCAAAACCCCTTTGTACACATTTCCATACCCTCCTCTCCCAATTATATAATCCCTACAGAAATTCCTTGTCGCTTTCTTAATATCATCGAACGTGAAATTCACCAGGGTTATACTGTTGCCCATTGAGCCCAACCCTGAAGCCAATCCCACCTCCATTTTCCCTAAATCTCTTCCCTGTCCCCTCTTTCTCTTCTTCTTCTTTATCTTGAGCCACAAAAACCAAACGCCACCAATTACTAGCAAACACCCAACGCCGCCTCCAATCACGACCGCCAAGATCACCACCTTCTGCCGATTACTCATCGAGCCCGAGGACGTATAGTCGTGCTCGAAGAAGTCGAGCGAGAAGAGACATATCGCAGTGCCTTCGTCGGTGGGTCCGTACATGTTGGCGAAAGCCCCCGCGTAAATAGTCACATAGGCGGCACAGTCGGAAAGGTTTCCAAGGGAGGTTCCATTCAGGTAGTAGGCCTGCAGGCTGGAGAGGCTAGAGGTGCAGGAGCGACATGACGAGGCGTTCTCGAGCGAATTTTTACAGTTGGAGATCACGTTGCTTAGTGTCTGGTTGGGAACTCTGGCTTCAAATTCCGCTCTGGTGGTAATGTTCAGGCACTCTTCGTACATCCACTGGGTCTGGAAGCCGCAGGAGGACCGGATGTTGAAGCCTTGTACGGATCGGTCGATGACTTTCTGGTAGGCGGACCAGCAAGACTCGGAAGAGTTGAGTGGGGGGGCAAAGAAGCCCGTGGTCCGTAGGTAGTGGGCTTTGACAAGCCTCAGGAATTGGCGAATGTATCGGCATGTGGAATCCTTGTTGAATTTGGGATGGTGGGAGCTCTGAAGCAGCCGTGGGAGAAAGTTGAAGTCGAGGGGGCAAGAAGCTGTATCATTTTGAGAAAGGGTTTTGGAGGGTAGGATTGCCAAGGCCAAACACAGAGCAAGAACTGGAAGGAAGGAGTGATGGGAGGGGGACATCGGGGGAAGAAGGTAACCGCTGTTGAGGATGGTCTGAGAGTTTGGGTTTCAGTTAAAGGATTTAAATCATTTGGTCAAGCCAGCCAGTTTGACTACTCTGGTAGATGGCTGAAAGGCAGATGAGGACAAGCAGACACGGTAGGTTCGAGGAAAAGTAGAACCAATAAAGCAACAGCTCTTCAGTCCTCCGTAGTTAACAAGCAGGCCAATTAAGAAACTGGGATGTCAGAGGAAGCTTCTTGAGTTGAAAAAACAGGGGAGAGAGAGAGAGAGAGAGAGAGAGAGCACCGACCAGAGGGTGTTGAAAAGTCCACGACCTCTACAACGTAATTGCACGAATGGCCGCCAAACACAAGAGATAATGTCAGCTGATTTCAACCCTTAATTACCATTAACTTTACACCAAAAAGGAACAGCCGTCGTGTTTAAAACGTGACAATTGAAACCCAATCACTTGCTTGAATAATACTCCTCATCATGATTACAGGACCATGAACGACAGCGACACAGCAGCAAAACTATAAATAAAGCGTTCACGCATGTTGTTTTATATGCTGTTATGGAAAGATTGAAAAAACCTATAATTATATTTGTTAATTAAAAATAAAATAGTTATATGATTTATCCAACACCACTGCCTTTTTAATCTTTTTCACAAAAAAAGCCTCGAATTTCATATTTAATACAAGTATTTCTCAAATACAAGGAATTCTTCTTGGTAGATCTTAAAAATCGTTTAATAAGAGCTTTCGTAATCTGCTTACGTAAGGTTTTCTCTCCTGTAGCCAACAAGTTTGACCGTAGGTCACGAAAGGAAGGTAAGGTCTAACATTTCTATGAATTTTGTCGATGTTAGCTCCGTCCAAAGGGAAAAATTCTTATTGTTACCTCCTACACTAAAAACCTCGGTTGCCGCTACACGCACCTGGCCAGAAATTTGGCCTCAGAAAAATTTCCCTTTGAGTGCAAAATCCTCGCGTTTCCTCCGAGCAATCTCAAGATGTCAAGAAACCTAAACCACCAACTAGATCATCGAAGGATGTGGTGAAGATTTCAAACTCTTTCCATGTTCTCTTCAATTAGAAATATTCCTTCATCAATTGTAATTTGTTTTGATTCTATTAGAATCTTTGTTTCCTTTCTTGTATAGTTTGAATTCACCTATAATTTAGGCACCGATTGGACAGTTTAATCATTGAATCGAAAACCTTCTTCGTATTCTTGTTTTGGGTTGGGGTTCCTCTTGCTCGACAAACCTTCAAGAAATTCTTCAATTTCTTGAGGCATTTGTTTTCAACTCTACGAAAAGAAATGAAATGATTTAACCCTTCTCAATTGATGTTCAGGTGCAATTACAATTCCCGAGTAATGTTGGATGGAGAGATGTTAGATTTTGAACATGACAAAAAGCCAAAAGAAATGTTAGAGCAAAAAGAAACAAAAAGTAAAGAAAAGTTTCTTTATTTGCTTGTTGCGAAGATCTATACAAGTTATGCCTTACAAAGGTATTTTCCCTTTCATTCCTATATGTGTTTCGCTTATTTCCATCAACATACATATTCTACTTGTACTGCACGAATACTCAAAATACTCGCTCCCCAGTAGGTTCAACAATATTTTAAAGAATAGGAAAAATATCCTATAATTTATTTGCTAAAATTTTTAATGATTTTTTTTTCCTGATCTACGGCAAAGACAACCGCAAGAAAACAATTAGATTTATGAGTCTTGGCGATGTTCTTCCTATGCTAAAAGGGAGTATCAAGTAAGCATTTATAGCGGAGATCTACATCCACCGGCATTAAGAAGCGAAACGTTTCGTCTTCTCGAAAATTAGAAAGAAGCAAAATGGCTTCATGAACTTGTTAAGGCTAATGATCACTTAAGTGCTGGATTTCATAACAAAAAGAAAGTTCAGTTCTATAGATCCCTTTTCGAGGGGCGTTAGTTTCTATCCTATAACCACATTTCATTCTTTGACGGATATAACTTGGGTGATTCTGTAGTGTTCGAGTAGTCGCATAAGGTTGCAGTGAAGATGGAGACAAAGACAATGGCAAGAAAAAAAGCAGGGTTAAAAATATATATTTATGGTATCCATTTAATTCTTCTACTCTACCAATACTCGTGAGTAGTTTACAAGTATTTTCCAGTAGCTTATATTTTTCATGCATCAATCGCAATTGTAGTGAAAAAGACATTCAAACTTAACAGTAGAGCATATTGTTTATCTTCAGCAGTAATATCCGAAGACTTGAGTAGAAACACATAGTTGCAACTTGATTTAGAAGGATTCTTCTGACGCATGCCACTTGATTGGCATTTTAGATGGATTTGCATAGGCTTCCATGCAGGCAAGGATAACTTTTCAGCTTCAGATTCTTAATTACAATCAGTTCTCATGGCATGCCACTTTGAAGATAACCATTAAATCTAAAGAAGATTGTGTTTTACTTTTCTACATGCGGCCACGACTCACTATCTACATGGGCATAGTAAATCTTCTAACTCACAGTTGTTTATATTTCATCTTCTAAGGAAGCACGTACATCGAGGAAGAAAGCGTATTATGCATTTTGCGTCGATGACCCCAAGTACTCCAAAATGATATTTACACGGCCAAGGCAAGTTAAATCTTTGCCACACGTGTACCAAGCAGGCAATTCAACAACAAGAGCCTCGTGCCCGTGGTTCATCAACCGAACAGAACGTTTAAGAGGTTTACCTCTATGAGAACCCTTCATAAAAGCTCCCCTAGGAAGTCTCATAGATTCGACTGCACAAAAGGAATAGTCGAAAAGTAAATACATTAGTAGTTGATAAATGAAATGGAGCTCTTACTACTCCGTTACAGATTGGTGAATACAGATCTTCTACTCTACATAGTCCAAGTATATTGGGCGTTGTCTATGACTGAAAAATGAAGGAACTGCAGCACATCAAATCAGCTGGAAACGAAAAAGTTCATATTACTCACCTGATGTTGCAGCGAAGATGAAGATGATGACTAAGAGGAAGACAACCACAAGGAAACAATTAGATTTAGGAGTGTTGGTCATATTCTTATTCTTGTGCTAAAAAGGAGTATCAAGTAAGCATTTATAGTACAGATTTCCTTTCGCTTATGGTCTAGAATGTTGCCAGCATTAAGAACTATTGCGTAACCTTAACGATTGGACAAGAGCAAGCGCTTCATGAACTTGTTAAGAAAACTCGCTTTTCTTTTCCTTAAGTGTTATCTTTATTTAATAATATCCATTTTGTATATAATTTAAAGTTATATTTTTGTTTATTTGGCTAACAATGACCCCTCAAAATGGACCTAGACAATCTCATTTTTCCCGTTTTAAGAATCCAATCTTCTTTTTTTAACTTTCCAATTTGTTCCTCATTAAAGGACATGGGAATAAAATGCGTTGATGTAGATGAGCCATAAAATAGCAATTGATGGTAACAAAAATGGACAAGTTGTGAGTGTAAAATTTTAAAATAGGAAACTTATCATTCTTTGGTCTTTGGGCACTGTTCTTTTAAAATTTTAAAAGCCATAATAATGGCTTTTGCAACCTCAATTTCTCAATTATAGCTTCCTTATCTAAGAAGCAACCAGAGAAATTTTTACATTAGCTTAAAGTTATCGAGGCAACCATGGTAATGAAAGTCACATTATTTCATTAGTTCCATAGCAACAGATTCTATGTATTCTTGAACGAATGAGCATTACAAATCGCGTAGGCTTCATCAAGGAAGTGAAAATTGCTAAAAGAAAATAAGAAAATCAAGTGCGTACTTGGATAGCATTATGTGACTTTCTTTTGCTTAAGTAAGAAATAATTGATGAATTATCTGTACTATAAACTTTTATTGTCATTGTTAATGTTGATCAAAAGAAAAGCACCAAAAAAAGCAGAAAATGCGAGAGTTTTATACTGACGCTTGCGTGCTAATCTATTTTTTTTTCATCCTGTTAAGGTCCAATTTTTCCATATCGAAGTGTCACAAGGATAGGCGATATTGTTGAAAAATGTCACACATCATTATGGATAGGTGTCTAATGGGGACTCCTACATCCATGTAAATTAAGTCAACACACAATGTAGTGACCATTTGGCTTAATGGAAAAGTAAAATGAGTTTGTTTTGGTAAAAAGCAAATAAGACAACAAAAAGAATTTGGACAAGAAATTGTTTGTCCTTGTGCAAAATATGTTTTCAAAGACAATGCCTAAGGCATCTACACCAAATTTTATAAATAATGTTATCAACAAAGATGAGTTACAGACTAAAGTCAATTTAGGAATACAAAACATATGACACATATAAAATAAATAACTAGAAAAAATAGAATGAAAATTTGCTAGAATAGGCAAAAAAAGAGACCAAAGCCCTTAGTTAACTTGCCAAACTTGGTCAAAGCTCCAATCATATTATCTTGAAAGATATAAAATTGTTGAAAAATGTCAACATAATTATTGTCACAAGTTGGTTTTTGAATGAATAATAAATTATGTCTAAAATGTAAGGCATATAAAATGTTAATGAGACTCAAAGCGGGGAAAGCATTAGAATGTCCTATATGAATGACAAGGCTATGAGATTTTTTAGGCAAACAATATAAATGGGAGATGCCCATGGATAATCATAATAAAAAATAATTAAATCATAAGTGATATAATCACTTGTCCTTGAATCTATGATTCGTAAAGATGTAGTCTCGAATGGTAAAGATGTGCCTATAAAATTAATAGTAGGATGGGAAGTGCTCATTTGGTTCATGAGGTTGACAAGCTTTTACAATTGTTTCATGGCCAAGTTATGCCAAATGGATCCTCCATAAATGTTGCTAGGAGTGGGCAGTAGGTAGCCCAAAATACTTGCACTAGGATAAAGGGGTGAGGAGAATTACCATAAAAGAGAACCCACCATAAGGATCAAAAGTTAAAGGATGCTATAGACCATATCCAAGGGCATTTAAGGGCCTAAAAGCAAAAGTGGGAGGCTAGCCCTCTACAACATTATAGGCATTGGGCGTGGTTTTCTTTTTTGTTACACCTTTTTGCTTAGGCTTCCAACCCAATGGATAGCCTAGCAAAAGAAAACAAGCTTCCTTTATATGACTTAGCTTTTTATAATGGCTACAAAAGGTTCTTTGCCTATATTAGCCATGGGCAATAGGTTGGAAAGTGAGCACACCTTCCTTAGCATGTTGGTTGAGCCCACTTGCACCTTTTTGATCCATTAGACTAAAATCCTAGCTAATGGACTAAAATCTCTTGCTACCTTTTTTATCCAAAACCACCGGAGGCATCAATGGAAGTTTCATTCGTCCACATCAATTCAAGAAAGCATGTTTAGTATGAAAAAAATTCACCTAGTTTGTTTTTAGGTAGAAATATTAACAAACAAATTGATAGTTGATGAACGCAACACATATAATAAAAAGTAAAGAGACTGTAGTGTACTTGGACTAGTTTGATTTGGAGAAGTATTCTAGCACAATATCATAAGGACATCGACGATTAGAATTCTAAATTGCAATGGATGATTAAAGCAATTAAGGGAAAAGATTTGATTGCAAAACTTCTTAAACTTTCTTTCTTTCTTAGTATGTCTTTATTATATATGGTTTGAATATAATCATAAACGTTTTCAAAATGAAACTATTGATATACCAATTTTGTTGGCTAAAATCAAGAGACTAGTTCTTGGAAGAGCATTTCTATTTAGGAACATTAAACTCTCTCAAACAAATATTTTATTGTGTCATAATTGAAGAATTTCAAAATTTATTTTCTCTTAGATGAGTTGTAATGTTGGGATATACTCCTAAACTTTTGTATTTTCTTATTCTTTGATCAATAAACTTACATATTCATAAAATAAAATAAAAAGGAATTCTTATTCTTAAGTTGAACTCTAGATAAGAATTGTTTTTTAATATAATTTTCCTATTAAAACAGCAAGGCCAATTTAACAGCCATTCAGGTGTTAGAATGAATTATTCTTCTTTTTAGACACACACACATTCACGCATGCCCCAATGTTGAACCTGTAAACAAAAGGATCCAAGTTCGAATACTCACTAAAGATTGCAATGAAGATGAAGACAATGAGAATGGCAAGAAAAACAGCATCAAGTAAATGTTTATGGTACATGTTTATTGCTTCTCCTCTTCCAAAACTCATGTAAGTAATTACGAAGTATTTTCCAGCAACTTTTATTGTTCGTGCATTATGCGCAATATTTATGGAAAAGGCATTCAAACAAAAAAGTAGAGTAATATTATTTATCTTCGGCCACAATCTTTAAAGATCTGAGTAGAAACACATAGTTGCAACTTGATTTAGAAGGATTCTTCTAACACATCCCACTTTATTGACCTTTTATATGGATTTACGTGGGCTTCCATACAGGCAAGGATCACTTTCAAGCTTCTGATTCTGAACAACCACTAAATCTAAAGAAAATTGCGTTTTATTTTTTCTGCACGGGGCCATGACTCTCTATCTCCATGGGCATAGTAAATCTTCTAATCGAGATTCGTTTACTGTTCATCTTCTAAGGAAGCACGTACATCGAGGAAGAAAGCCTGCTGTGCACTCTGCGGCGACGAGCCCTGTCTTGACATGATCTGCACACCGCCTGAGGCAAGTTTTATGCCTGCGACATGGGAACCAACGAGACAATTCAACAACATCAAACACGCCTCCGTGCTTCATCGCCCAAACAGAAGGTTTAATAGGTTTAGCTCTATGAGGACCCTTCCTAGAAAACTCCTTAGAAAGTCTCCCAGATTCGACTGCATAGAAGGAATCGTTGAAAAGTAAATACATTAGTAGTTAATAAATGAAATGAAGCTTTTACTACTCTACATTAAAGTAGAGAGGTCATACTAAAATTCATAGTCAATATTTGGTAAATTCCTATCATTAATAAGACAAAGGTGACTAGGATTCACTTTCAAAATATGATGTACGATGACTCAACAAACCTCCAACAACATAGATGATAATTCAGGTGCCAAGGTCCACATAAGAAAGATTCATAGTTTTGATATACAATGCCTTAACAATGACTACAAATCTTCTACTCTATAGAGTCTAAGTGTATTCAACCCTGTCTACAACTAAAAGATGAAGGAACTATAGTAATATTGAATCAGTAGGAAATGAAAGAGTTTCTACAATTCACCTGAGGTTGCAGCAAAGATGAAGACAAAGACCAAGAGAAAGAAAACCACAAGAAAACAATAAGATTTAAGAGTCTTGGCCATGTTCTTCTTCTTATGCTAAAAGGAGTATCAAGTGACCATTTATAGTAGATATTTCCTATTGCCTCTGCTTTAGAATATTGCCACCATTAAGAACTAGTGTGTAACCTCACCGATTGGAGAAGGGCAAGCGCTTCTTAAACTGTTGATGAAACTTGCTTTTCTTTTCTTGTAGCGTTGTTTTCATTTAATAATAGCCATTTGTGTATAACTAAAATGGCCCTAGACAATCTCTCATTTTTTTCCTTTTTTAAAAATCCAATTTTTTTTTTAATTTTACAAGTATAGATCTTTTGTTTCTTTAGCTCACACACATGCCTAAGAAGGGGGAGATGTCCAACTCATCACTTGTTGGTCTGACAAGTTAGTGGCCCCTTTAGCTTACCACCTAGCCAAAAGGAAAATCAACAATTATAGATTGATAGTATAATAGGTCTCTTTTTTTTTTTTTTAACCTTCCAATAAGTAAATCTTTAGTCCTCATTAAAGGGCACGAAGATACAATGCGTTTTGACGGAGATAACCCATAAGGCAGCCATTGAGAGGACCAAAATATCTAGGAGATAGTTTTGTTGACCTTCTTCGACGAACCTTCAAGAAATTCTTCAATTTCTTGAGGCATTTTTTTTCAACTCTACGAAAAGAAATGAAATGATTTAACCCTTCTCAATTGATGTTCAGGCTACAATTACAATTCCCGAGTAATGTTGGATGGAGAGATGTTAGATTTTGAACATGACAATGAGCCAAAAGAAATGTTAGAGCAAAAAGAAACAAAAAGTAAAGAAAAGTTTCTTTATTTGCTTGTTGCGAAGACCTATACAAGTTGTGCCTTTCAAAGTTATTTTCCCTTTCATACCTATATGTGTTTCGCTTATTTCCATCAATATACATATTCTACTTGTACTGCACGAACACTCAAAATACTCGCTCCCCAGTAGGTTCAACAAAATTTTAAGGAATAGAAAAAATATCCTATAATTTATTTGCTAAACTTTTTAATGATTTTTTTTTTCTGATCTCGACACCTAACTGAGCTCAGGGTCAAGTGCCAATAGCTTTGCCACTAAACTACCAGCTTAAATGCCTGTCCATTTTCACTTTTTCGTAAACCTGTAGGAGGTTCTGTGTAGAACCTGGGAGTAGGATTTGAATTTGGTGTCTATATCTTACGGCTAGACCTTTTTTTTTTTCTTCGTTCTTTCCCTAGGTTGGAGCGTTTGTTCGTAAGACTGCTGGTAAAAAGGGACAGGTAGGAGAAACCTCATCTGATGCAAAACCCATGATCAGCATAAGAGTTTCCTTCTCTATGTCTTCAAGAATGAGGGTGAAAATGGTGAAAAAGGCTTCAGATTGCTTCAGGGAAATCATATAGACGTGCATGGCACTTCATTACATGCAGATTTCTACTCCATTACATATTGGTAACTACAAATCTTCTGTTTTTTTTTTTTGGTTGAAATATAAGTTTGCATTAATATAAAGTAGTGTACAAAAGCAAATGGGCATACCTCAGCATTACAATTTTCAACAACTATGAAAAGATGGAAGCTGGAAGCCTCCAAATCTCACTCAAAATTACATTTCCCTTTGAGGATTTTACATTTTGAAACAAAGAAACTCTCCCTTGTATAGTTTTTCTTACTTTAGCCAAGAGGATAGGAATGTAGACTATTCTATGTTGAAATCATCTTCCATTTCGTTCTATCCATATACAATAAATATAAGCTAAAAATGATATTTTAAGAAGCTTTGCAGCCAAATCTTTTCCTTTAGTTGTTTTAATCATCCATTGCAGCTCTTCATTCCATCCTCCAATATGAGGTCGAATTCCATTCTGAGTAAGGATAGTCTTCCAAACCATCATTGTCCATGGACATTCAAAAAAGAGATGACTCCTATTTTCAACATGGGACTAACAAAGGTCACAGTATAAGTTAATTAAAGGAAGCCATTGTACTATTCTTTCTGCTATAGAGAGTCTATCTTAACAAACTAGCCATCCAATAAAATTATGTTTGCAAATGCCCCATGTCCAAATTAAATCATATCAATATACTTTTTCAGTGATTGGTTAAAGGTCTTGATAAATTTGTTTACAACAATAAGTAGACGTATAAATAATCTGAGTAAGTGTAGACCTTAGTTTAAGAAGGCCTCTCCAATTTCATGTCATGGTGCCTTTGATATTAAGCTGCATTACTGAAGTTCTTTTACATTTTGTACTATGGATCCATTTACTCCATAATAAAGCATCTGAAAGATGAATAAGTTTCCAAAGCATACGTCCCAAAAGGACTTTATTCCAAAGTTTCAGATTTGGTAATCCTAATCCCCCTTCCTTCTTTGGTGAGCAAACTATTTGCCAAACAACTTTGTGGGAGTGTTGAGTATCTGTAGTACCTACCCATAGAAAGTTCCTAAGAGCTAAAGTCTATATAGCATTGTCTATCACTGAAAAATGAAAGAACTGTAGTATATTAAATCAGTAGGAAATGAAAGAGATTTTACTACTCACCTGAGGTTGCAGCGAAGGTGAAGACAAAGACTACGGCAAAGACAACCGCAAGAAAACAAATAGATTGGATCTTGGCCATGTTCTTCTTCTTCTAAAAGGGAGTATCGAGTAAGCATTTAAAGTGGAGATTTATACCCACCTGCATTAAGAAGCAAAACGCTTCGTCTTCTCGAAAATTAGAAACAAGCAAAACGGCTTCATGAATCGGTTTTGTCTAGTACAACATGGTCTTCTCTTCTTGAAGTGTCATTTTCATTACCTTTACAGTTGCGATACCGACCATTAAGCATAATTTAGACTTATATTTTTGTATTGGTTTGTAAAAGTTATTTTAAGTAATAAGAGCATGGTCATTTTCACGTATTATTTGTTTCACTCTAGATCATATGTAGGCACAAAATGTTGATTCTTTTTTGGTTAACTCTTGGGATGCCGTGTAGAAATTAGGATGCAACAAATGGGATGGAGACCAATTATATAATTCAAGTTAAATCAGTTGATCCACTAATGATCACTCAAGTGCTGGATTTCATAACAAAAAGAAAGTTCAGTTCTATAGATCCCTTTTCGAGGGGCGCTAGTTTCTATCTTATAACCACATTTCATTCTTTGACGGATATAGCTTGGGTGATTCTGTAGTGTTCGAGTACTCGCCTAAGGCTGCAGTGAAGATGGAGACAAAGACAATGGCAAGAAAAGCAGCGTAAAAAATATATTTTTATGGTATCCGTTTACAAGCATTTTCCAGGAGCTTATATTTTTCATGCATCAATCACAATTGTAGTGAAAAAGACATTCAAACATAAGAGTAGAGCATATTATTTATCTTCAGCGGTAATGTCCGAAGACTTGAGTAGAAACACGTAGTTGCGACTTGATTTAGAAGGATTCTTCTGACGCATGCCACTTGATTGGCATTTTAGATGGATTTACATAGGTTCCATCCAGGCGAGGATCACTTTCAGCTTCAGATTCTGTATTATAATCGGTTCTCTACAATATGTCGCTTTGAAGACAGTCATTAAATCTACAGAAGGTTGCCGATTTTATTTTTCGACATGAGGCCACGAATCTCTATCTACATGGCCATAGTAAATCTTCTAACCGTTTATTGTTCATCTTCTAAGGAAGCACGTACATCGATGAAGAAAGTGTGCTGTGCATCTTGCGTCGACAACCCCAAGTACTCCAAAATGATATGCACACCGCCTAAGGCAAGTTGAATCCCTGCGACATGGGTACCGAGGCAATTCAACAACGAGAACCTCGCGTCCGTGGTTCACCAACCTAACGGAAGTTTTAATAGGTTTAGCTGCATGAGAACCGTTCCTAAAAAATCCCTTAGGAAGTCTGATAGATTCAACTGCACATGTGGAATAGTTGAAAAGTAAATACATTAATAGTTAACAAATGAAGTGGAGCTTTTACTACTCCATTACAGATTGGTGATTAAAAATCTTCTACTCTCCATAGTCTAAGCATATTCAGCATTGTCTATAAATTAAAAAATGAAGGAACTACAGCATATCGAATCAGCAGGAAATGAAAGAGTTTCTACTACTCACCTGAGGTTGCATCAAAGATGAAGACAAAGACTAGAAGGAAGACAACCACAAGAAACAAATTAGATTTAAGACTCTTGGTCATGTTCTTCTTATGTTAAAAGGGAGTATCAAATAAGCATTTATAGTGGAGATTCCCTGTTGCTTATGCTTTAGAATATTATTAGCATTAGGAATTAGTGTGGAACCCCAACAGTTGGAGAAGAGCGAGCACTCATGAACTTGTTAAGAAAACTTGCTTTTCTTTTCTTGAAGTGCTATTTTCATTTAATAATAGCCATTTTGTGTTACAGCTGTAATTTGTTTATTTGACTAACAATAACCCCTCAAAAGGAACCTAAACAATTTCTCATTTTTAACTCACACACTCAAGGGAAAGGGTGGGTGTAAGCCCCCACCTATTGGTCTTGGCCCCTTTGGCTTAGGGGTAAGCCAAAGGGCAGTCAACAACTATGAATCATGAGTATAATAGATATATAAATTCATTTTGATGGAGATTTAAGTAAATCCCTGTACCTCATTAAAGGACATGGTGATGCAATTCGTTTTGATGGAGATGAACCATAAAATAGCAATTGATGCTGACAAAATGGACAAGTTGTCAGGGACTAAAAATTATGAAATATCAAACTTATCATTCTTTGCAATTGGCCATTGTATTTTATCCTATGAATGGCTTTTGCCTCCTTTACTTCTCTATTATAGCTTCCTTCTCTAGCCAACCAGGGTAATGAAAAACACATTATTTCATTAGTTCCATAGCAAAGGATCTTATGTATTCTTTAAGGAATGAGCATTACGACTCACGGAGGTTTCATTGGGGAAGTGAAGAAGTCTAAAAGAAGAACAAAGAAATCAAGGGTTTTCTTGGAGAGCATTATGTGACTTTCTTTTGCTTAAAAAATTATAATGAGTGTTTTGAAAAATTCTAAAAATTTTAAATATTATTTTTTAGCTGAAGTAGCTAATAATTGATTGAATCATTTTGTACCATAATTTTTTGCCTTCATTGTTAACTTTGATCAAAATACAAGAACTAGAAAGAGCTGGAAATGGGAGAGTTTGTATTGACCCTTGGGTGCTACTCTAGCTTTTCATCTTGTGAAAGTGCACTTTCTACTAAAAGTAATTGCATATCCAAGTGTCACAAGGATAGACTCCATTTCATTTTATTTTATTTTATTTTCTATGAATTCTTCAACTTAAAAGGCTGGCAATCTTGAAAAGGATATTCATAATCGACTAGTACTCCTAATTCAGTAATGCAATTATGTTAAAGGTAACTTTGATTGAGGAAATACAATGACTAGATAAGACTGTTTTTTTTTTCTTTTTAGATAAAGAATGTTTTGGGAATATGGGATATCAAATCCAAAAGCTAGGTTTTAAGAAGTTATTAGGTAACTATTAAATTACAAACACATGATAGCTAACTACTAAATCATAGACATGTTGATAGCATGATAAAAATCTATCAACTAAGAAGCTTAATCTTCTTCTGACTCTACATGCACACCCATTCATGTCCATCCTTGTCCACAACAGAAGAAGGAAACCATACCGCTCAAAATCCTATCAAACGGACTAAAATCTCTTGCTACTTGTTTGACCCATAACCACTTCAAGCATAGATGGAAGTTTCATTCGTCCACATCAATTCAAGGAAGTACGTTTAGAATGGAAAATTGTCCCCGATTTCGTCGTTAGGTAGAGATATGGATAAAAAAAATAAAAAATTCACATTTGATGAACACAGCATAAAATAAAAAGTAATAGATAGTATGATTATTTTTTATTTGTTGAAATCTGTGTATTGTATATTATTAGTATATATGAATCATTATAAGAGATGTTTCTTTCTCCTTAAAGTCAATTTAAAAAAAAAAAAAGAAAAAGAAAAAGAAAGAGGTGCTTCTAAATACTGTTCATGTATACTACATCTGTAAATATACATACTGAGCCTCAATTTTTTTTTCTCTGTTTGTACATTGAATTCCACAAGGAAGAATCAAAATTATGCCAACCTTCATTTCTACCCATCAAAACTCAAAATCCAATGAACATGGAAACCAGCCATATCTTTGACACATCAAGTAAAGCTAACTTGCATACAAAATTTCCAGTATTTTTGTAAGTTGGGGTCATAGAAACCAATATTCTTCATGCATGAATCAACAATTTAGAGTAGTTTATAAAGAGATAATAGTATTATCATTGCCACAAAACTTATAGTTCATGTTGATCGCAAGAGAAGTTGATATCCGTATGGTTGTCCTAGTGTCAGAAGTTGGGCTCATAATTCTAGTCATAATAAAGATTGACTTTTCTGGCTCCTTGGGGAAATGCAGCATAAAACTTCATGTAACAGATAACAGATAAACATACACTAGGACAAGTCTCAGGTCATAAGGTGTTTGTATATATGTTGTATATCATAATCACATTCATTCTTTGACGGATATAACTTGGGAGACTCTGCAGACTTCGAGTACTCGTCTAAGGTTGCAGTGAAGATGGAGACAAAGATAATGGCAAGAAAAGCAGCGTAAAAAATATATGTTTATGATACCCATTTGTTGCTTCTACTCTTCCAGAACTCGTGAGTGACTACCAGGTATTTTCCAGGAGCTTATATTGTTCATGCATCAATCGCAATACTTGTGCAAAAGGCATTCAAACAGAACAGTAGAGCAATATTACTCATCGTCAGCCATAATTTTCAAATACTCAGTAGAAACGCATAAATTGGAGGGATTCTTCTAACGTACATCACTTGATTGGCCTTTTAGATGGATGTACATAGGCTTCCATTACAGATTCTGAATTGCAAACCGTTTTTAGAATATGTAACTTGGAAGACAACCATTAAATCTAAAGAGGATTGGGTTTTATTTTTCTACACGAGACCACGACTTTCTATCTACAAGGCCATAGTAAATCTTCAAATCGAGACTCGTTTCTTGTTCATCTTCTAAGCAAGCACGCACATCGACGAAGAAAGCGTGCTACGCATTCTGCGTCGACAACACCACCACGTCTCCTAAATTGATATGCACACCGACGAAGGCAAGTTGAAGGCCTAAGACATGGGTACCAAGGAGGCAATTCAACAGCGACAAACTCGCGTCCGTGCTCCACCGACCAAACAAAAGGTTTAGCACGATGAGCACCCGTCCTAAAAATCCCCTTTGGAAGTCTCATAGATTCGACTGCACAACAGGAATAGTTGAAAAGTAAACACATTAGTAGTTAATAAATGAAACGTGCATGGAAAAGAATCTTCCAATATTTTCTGGGGATGAAGGTCAATGGATTTCGGGTTAAGCCCTCACCCAATTGATATTCACTGTAAATTGCAATGTTCAAGTAATGCTGGACTTGACAAGGACTAAGAAGTGTTTCAGAAACAGAGAATATGTACTATAATTTATGTGCTAAAGTTCTTAGTGATTTTCTTGCCTAATTCGACCACCAAATGATTGTAAGATAACCATACTTCATCAATGTTCTGGTTTGGAGCAAACACTTAAACCTTTTTATTTACTTTCCTCCTTTTACTTGAATTGATTATTTGCATGGTGAAGCAATGTGGATAGAAACAGGACTAGACACCAGAAAAATCATCTGAAACGAAAACCGTAAACAAGAAGGTTGATCCGGAAGGGGAACGTCGCACAGCCATGTTGAAGAGACAATCGCCTCCTCACAACATGCAGAGTTCTACTCCGTTGCAGATGGGTAACTACAAATATTCTAGTCTACATAACAGTTGTCCATCACTGAAAATGCTGGAACCACAGTATATTCAATCAGCAGAAGACGAAGGAGACTTTACTACTCACCTGTGGTTGCAGAAAAAATGAAGATGAAGACAAAGACAGCCCCAAGAGAACACTTAGGTTTAGGAGTCCTGGCCATGTTCTTCTTCTTTTGCTAAAAAGGAGTATTAAGTAAGCATTTATAGTAGAGATTTATCTCCTGCCTTAGAATATTGCCGGCATTAAGAACAGGTGTGAAACCTTGAAAATTGGAAAGGAGCAAAACACTTCTTGAACTTGTTAAGCCATTAGCTTTATTTAGTGCAACTTGCCTTCTCTTTCTTGAGAGTCATTTTCACTACCTTTATAGTTGCAATACGAGCTACCAATGTGCATAGTTTAGACTTATATTTTTTTTCATTTGGCTTACTATAACCTTTTCAAGTCGACCTAGACAATCTCTCATTGTTTCCCTTTTTAAAGATCCAAATTTTTTGTTCTTTATTTTCACAACTACGGATCATTGGTGGGATTGATTTCTGAGAAACATTCTTTCTTTTTGGTTTGCAATAAGTAGTAGGAGATTTTTAATTCTTTTTAATTTCTTAGAAATTGTCTAAATGGTCAATAGAAAAGAAAATGGAACCACGAAGTTGCATATTGATAACATAAAAATAAAAATAAAAAAATTCAATTTTTTCCCAGAAGATCAGTTCAAAAATAAAAATTTACTGGTATTATGAAATACTTTTTGTGTGACACAATAACATAAAAAATTAATTTCCATGGACTTAATTATATTTTTGTTGATCCTAGATGTACGAAAGTACAAAAGGTTATATTCTTGTTTAATTAACTCTTAGGATGCCACATTTGACATAAGGATGTAATAAATGAGATGGAAACCAATCATACAATTCAAGTTAAACCAATTCATCCACTAATAATCGCTTAGGTGGTCATTTAATAACAAAATGAAAGTGTTAAATTTTTTAAACCCCTTTCATTAAAAAAAAATGATAAAATGTGATTGATTGGTGTGGGATAAAACCAATCATACAATTCAACTTCTGTATCCGTGGATCTTGCAATATGTATTGAAGCGCTTTCTAATATGTAATATAATTGATTAACTGCACAAATGTGATTCTTGCTTGAATTGGTTACAAATTTTAGAGAGCAAGTGCCCCCCTAATTAAAAAACAAAATCCAAAATTTATTAGTGATTGAATGGTGATACAAAAGCCTTACAAATAGAGCTTGATATACCAAATCATGTAAACAATTTCTCAATCAAAGAAGCAGTAACATTTGAACCAACGATTTGACATTGTTCCCAAGTTGCATTGTTTCATTATCTTGCATTGCATGTCCACCTTGTATTGAGAGAAGCATGACCCCGACCATGTTTGGCTCTTAACCTTGTGATAACAATATTCATCTGTTGTTGGTATAACCATTCAATGAGAAAACCAGAAAAATATCACGAATAGCAAAATACATAACGAATTCGACGAAAAGAACTTGCGAAACAAGAAACGCAATTCAGTGTGCAAATCTAATCAAACAAATTATACCAGCAGTTAAAGACAAAGCCGCTTACCAGCAGTTGTCTTTTTCTCAATCGAGACTCCGAAATCTTAGAGAACCGAAAAGGACATGAAGAGACAATGCATTTTGATGGAGATGACCCACAGAATAACAATTGATGGTGATAAAATGCACAACTTGTCGGCGACCACCCTTTTTGCCCATATTTACATAAAAATACAATAGATGAATAGTCATTCGATAAAAAAATCCGTTGAATCTTTCATTTACTATCGGAATATGCATATAAATCCAATTACTAGGATTATATTAACAAAAAACAAGTAGGTTTTGAAAAAAAAAAATGATTCTATCCTATTAAGTAATACTCTTGTTTCTCAAGGCATTTCTTTGGACAAAGACTCTGTTTTTTCCTCTTCTCGAATGGTAAATATTTCTCAGAACATGAAGTATGAATCAAACCCATGTTTGAATTGAAATTGAAATTGAAATAGAAATTGAAATATTGCTGCAAGTTCTTCCCTTTGAATCAGATAGATTCATATTTGAAAGACCTTATAAAACTAGTAAACACATCGTTCTTTGCTAATTGGCCATTGGTTTTAAAATCAATAGATTTTGAGACCTTATAGCTTTTCTTTATATTCAAATTCATGGCTTTCCTTTCTGAAAATTAACGGGAAAACTTTTCATATTAGCTTAAAGCTATAAAGCAAGCGTGTTAATCTTAGGAATTTGTAATGTTTAGTGGGCAAAGATGTCATTTTGCCTCATAAGACAGATGTAAAATTAGTGTAAAGTGGAAACGAGGGTGAAAAGGAAAGCTAACCACTATATACATATTGTGGTAGTTAGAAGGTATATCCTATCTTATATATATACATCTTAAAACTTATCCCATTTATATCTTAATATTTTTTCAATATTAGTTTAGAAAGGAAAAAACCATTGGAAACCTGGAGGAGGTTGCGCCGCATTGATCACAGCTCATATGCCACACTATGAGGGCAGCAGTCAAAGGTTGCAGTGAAGAAGGAGACAAAGATAATGGCAAGAAAAGCAGCGTTAAATACATGTTTATGGTATCCGTTTATTGCTTCTACTCTTCCAACTCGTGAGTGGTTTACAAGTATTTTCCAGGAGCTTATATTGTTCATGCATCAATTCGCTATATTTATGCAAAATGCATTCAAACAGAACAGTAGAGCAATATTACTTATCTTCAGCCATAATCTTCAAAGATTTGAGTAGAAACACAGAATTTGGAAGGATTCTTCTAACGCACATCAGTTGATTGGCCTTTCAGATGGATACATAGGCTTCCATTTCAGATTCGAATTACTATCCGTTCTCGTAACATGTAACTTTGAAGACAACCATTAAATCTAATGAAGATCGCGTTTTATTTTTCTATATGAGGCCATGAATCTCTATCTACATGGGCATAGTAATTCTTCTAATTGAGAGTTCTCTATTGTTCATCCTCCAAAGAAGCATGCACATCGAGGAAGAAATCGTACTGTGCATTCTGCGGCAAAAAGTCCATCACGTGCCCTGAAATGAATTTCACACCGCCTAAAGCAAGTTGAATGTCTGCGACATGAGTGCCAAGGAGGCAATTCAACAACGAAAAACTCGCGTCCAGGGTTCATCGACCAAACAGAAGGTTTAATAGGTATAGCTCTACGAGGACTATTCCTAAAAAACCACTTAGGGAGTCTCATAGATTCGACTGCATAGAAGGAATAGTTGAAAAGTAAACACATTAGTAGTTAATAAATGAAACGTGCAAGGAAAAGTATGTTAAAGGACTTGTCTCTTCATATGTTTTTGGGGATAATGGCCAATGGATGTGGGTTTAAACCCTCACCCAATTGATTTGCATGCTGTAGTTGATGAGCGCGTGGCTTAATTGAAAGTATGTGCTACCTAAATTTCCTTGGTCCCAATTCCAATACTCAGGTATATGTGTTTAGGTACAAATATATATATACTTTCATGTTGTAAATTGCACTGTACAAGTAATGCTGCGTGGAGAATGAATGGACTCTCTCCTCACTCCTCGCTTTATTTGAAAAACTTCTTCTCTCCCATCTTCCAAGACCATGATTAGCGAATAACAGCTGACCATGAAAAAAGCTGTTCCGAAAGCGTGAACGCAAAGGAGCCATGTCGAAAAATGAAGAACCCTTCAAATTGCTTCACACGAATCATATAGAAGTGCATGGCTTCTAACTACCTACAGGATTCTACTGCATTACAGATTGGTTACGAAGAATCTTATACGCTACATAGCCTAAGCATATTCAGCCTTATCTATAACTAAAATAAAATAATGAAGGAACTACAGTATATCGAATCAGCTGGAAACATAAGAGTTTTTACTACTCGCCTAAGGTTGCAGCAAAGATGAAGACAAAGGTCAAGAGGAAGACAACCACAAGAAAATGATTAGATTTAGGAGACTTGGCCATTCTACTTATGCTAAAATGGAGTATTAAGAAGCATTTATGGTAGAGATTTCTTGTTGCTTATGCTCTAGAGTATTGCTAGCATGAAGCATTGGTGTGGAACCTCAACGATTGGAGAAAAGCAAGAGCTTTATGAACTTATTTAGTAAGAGCCATTTTGAATATAATTTACAGTTATATTTTTGTTTATTTGGATAACAATAACCCTTCAAAATGGATCTAGACAATCTCTCATTTTTCCCTTCTTAAAAGTCCTTTCTTTTTTGTCTTTCCACTTTCCAATTGTTCCATATTAGGGGAAATGAGAATAAAATGCGTTGATGGAGATGAGAATGATAAAATAGCAATTGATTGTCACAAAATGGAAAATTTCTCAATGACTAAAAATTATAAAAATAGGAAACTTATCATTCCTTAGTATTTGCCCAGCCATGGCCAAGACATTCTTTTCATTCTCCCTTGTCCTTCTCATCACTCTGACAATGGCTGGCTTGCATGTTTCCGATCCTGTGTCCCCAGCTCTTTTCATATTTGGAGACTCAACCCTTGATATTGGGACAAACAATTTCATACCTGAGAGTACTTGTCTGTGTAGTGCATGAGTTCTCCTTTTTCCATTTTTGATCGTAAATTTTCTATTTTTCCAAAATGAAATTCTGCTATTACTACTTTTTTTTTCCTTTTTTAATCAGGGATGGGATGGAAAATTTTGGAGATTTATTAAGAGAGGAGAGGCTTGAATCCTAGCCCTTGAATGCTACTAAATGTTAAGACTCAGATACAACTACTGCTTTGGCTAACAGTAAATGGCTTGACTAGAAACTGTGAAAACAACAGCTGGTGGGTAATTTTAAAGTTAATATAGCTGGTGGCTCTCGAGAATCTCTTCCCACATTACTGAGTTCATATTTGGAAGAGTATGCAAGTCACAATCAGATAACAATATGTTTGTTTCTAGATTCCAACAGGCTTTGTAAGGAGATGGAAATTTCTAAGAGATTGTTTGAGATAGATTTGAGGATTTTCCTCCATCCAATATGAATCCTGTTATTTTAATATCTGAGAGTTTCTATGTTATTAAGATCAACATAAATTACTTTAAGCACTTTTAATCCAAGTTTATTACCATGTAACCTCTTGCACAACTAAAAAGCCCATATTTTTTTCTCAAAACTGATTTTTAAAAAGGAAAAATACCCTTACATACGATAAGAATACAAAATCAAAACATTAAAAAACTATTAGTTTTAACACATATAATCATCATATTTTAAAATACAATGTAAATTTCATAGTATAACTTGTTCATTATGTAAATTGTTTTCATTATTCTATTATTGCAACTGCAAATTTCTGACGAACTCCCTTTTCCAATCAAGTTATGCCTGCAAAATGACTTTCTGTACTTGTTACTTGTTGCACAATAGAAAAAGGTGGTTCCGCTGGGGGAGCAGGTCCAACAATTCGCAACTGTTCGAAGCAATCTCTCACAAGTATTGGGTGCAGATGCCGACACTAAGATTCACAAGTCTTTTTTCCTCTTCAGCGTCGGAAGCAGCGACATGTTTGACTCCGTTCAAGGCTGCAGTCAAGACTTCATGACTTTAATGGGAAATTATAGTACCCATTTGAGGGTATGTGGCTGTTCTTTGTCTTCTTCTTCTTAAGCGATCAATTTTTTTTTTCAATGAAAGGTCAAATATTATATATCACTAATAAAAAAAATAATTATTCAGTTATAATATTATCATTTTTCTTCATTTTTAAATTTCAAATGTTAGAGCTTTAGAGATATGGGGTATGGAACTTACGACTTAAGATTTAGACAATCAATAGCTAACTATTGAATTACTAACTTGATGACATACTTTTGTCTTTTTAATGAACTGTAGAGCATAGGTTTTCTTAACTTTACACCCCATATGGGAAATCTCAAAATCTTCCTCTTCTTCCTCTTCTTTTTTATCTCATATTTTATGTCTTTTTGCAAAGAACAACATCTTTTGGACCTTGGAGCAGCAAAACTTGGCATAATTAGTGTGCCATCACTTGGGTGATGCCCGTACCAACGTACTTTGAATGAGAGTGGGGGACGCATGGAGGCATTGAATGTCTTTGCTCAAGTTTTCTACAATGAACTGGATAGTCTCCTGCAAAACTTAAGCTTAAAGTGCCCAGCAATGAATTACTCACTTGCAAATGCATTTGACCAGACGAATGCTGTAATTAACGGCACCTTGCCTTCTCGTAAGTCTTCACTCTCAAACCAATCTGAAATTTATCAAATGATGGGTTCTATATGTTCATCTTATATCTATTATCTTAGTTTAGTACATAGTTTATATATTAAGATGCCTCCCTTTTTTAGTAACCAATATTAGGAGTGAAAAATGAATCTCTTTTTACATAATATTATAACTTAAGTTTAAATACAGTATCTCATCACAAATTAGGATATCTGTAATTTAAGCTCATTTATTATAGAATGATCCATGCTTGAAGCAAAGGAGTCATATTAAGAATAACAGTTTTTTGTTTTAACATATCCCCTATATCCTAACCTCATATAATCTTTATGGCTTCCTTTTCTTAATGACCAAAGTCAACAATTTATAATAGTTGAAAACTTTATAACCGAGCATTCCACATTGTGAATATTTTATCTTAATATCCTTTTTATACATGAACTGCCAGCTTATTTTTAACAAACCATTATAAGGGAAAAGTAATTTTCTAGTAACATATGTGCTCAAATTTGTAGACAATTACAAGTAGGAATAGGAAAGGGAAGAGCGTCAACATCTGATAGTTTTTCCATTGATGCAAATTTTGCAGCAGCCACGGAACGTCAACAAGCTTGCTGCGGAAAAGGAAAGTTCAATGCTACAACCCGATGCGAGCCGTCTGCCAATCTATGTACAAACCGCGAGGGCTACTTGTTCTGGGATCAGTTCCATCCCACAGCATCAGCTTCATATCCTGCATCATCTTTTCTACTTACTGGTTTCGCACCATTGTTGAAACCTATGAATTTCGGCGCTTTATATATGCTTGATAACTGAATGTAAATTCCACCAGCAGTTTCATAGTTTCTCTGTCAATGTATAAGCACTTCTAGATATCTAGCAAAAGAGGAAGAGAATAAACTGCTTAGTGCAGATCAGTGAAATGCCATAAGCATTTTTGGCTCCATGCCAAGTATTGTCACGTTTAAGCTGAGTCTGATATGTAATCTCAGCGGTTAATTTAATACTTGATGCTTTGTATCTTCATAAGGTATAACTTTTCAATCTCGCTTTATTTTTATTAATAAAATGTGCAGATTTTCCCCTATTTTTTTTTTAGAGAGAAGAAAATTAATTGCTAATTTTGTCAAAGTCTCTAGAACCATATAAATATTGAATAAATTCTTGAAGGATTTTTCTTTTTCCGTCCTTAGTTGAACCCAAAGCCATGTTGGAACCCAAGAATTGTACAAGTCACTTTAAGCTTACCTCATGTTTGACAATCAAAGATAAGATTCGACAATAACTTTGGTTGGTATGCAAATATTGCATAAAATAATGACTCATCTTTAGAGAAAGCCCAACCTCTTAATCTTGCATGATTCAGTTATAGTGCATGAACTGAATTTAATTCTTTTCTAAAGAAAATATGCTAAGAAAACTTATTTCTATCTTATTAATTTCCTTGTAAGTATAGTTACGGGCATTTTATTTTAGAAATAATTTTTAAAGAAGGTTTTAACAAGTGAAATACTTTTTCATTTTGTTTTTATATGCTTATTCGAAGCCAACATAGGTTGCATGCTTTGTTACAAGAGTAATATTGCTCTTTTTGTTTGTAGGGAGTGTTAAAAAAATTCATTTTTACTTCACAAATCAACTTGTTAAAGGGGAGCATGTATTTCACCTTAAAAACAATTTTCAAACAAGATTTGGGAAATATGAAAGATTTTCTATATCATTGGTAACAAAATTAAGCAATAAAACGAGCAGTAGAAAAGAGAGTGAGACACCTTTTTCACTAGGCATGGAAGTTTCAATACATTGGAAGTTGACCGTGAGAAGAATAGAAGTAAATGAGTAGTGAAGAATAGAGAAATTTCAATACTAAGCCATATTAAATATGGAAATATGAAAATAAGTATCATCGTAATCACGGGGAGTCTGTAATTTTTTGTGGTTCTAGATGATCATAAGCTCATAATCTAGAAATTCCCTAGATGAAAATATGCAAAGTAAATAGTTGAAAAGAAATGACAGAACTAAGTCCTTCTGATTTCATCATTTATTTTTTATTTTTTTATACATATACCTAAATTCACATACCCAGATGTTAAACTTGAAATTAAGAAATTTCATATTGTACTTACTCCCAGCTAGACATTTTTCAACTCGTGATTTCACCATTTGGATAGAAAATGTAGCCGCTCATAATATACTCTTATGACAGAAACGTAGACGTTCATAATATATTATCATAACTGTAGTATCTCTAGCTTTGGTTAGTCAGCCTAGTAAATCAAAATTTTCGATTCTTATATGCCTCGTACAGGCTAGAATTTTGTAGCTAATAGTGACCCCTTGGACAATATCTAGGTTTTGCTACCTGTATTTTCTTTGCTTATGTCCCTTTGTACTTATAAATACAAAAGCATGTTAGCAGCAAATCAAGCCCAAACACTACGAGTAAGCTTAACAAAGCTGATCATTCCCACCGGAATGGCCAAGAGATTCTTTTCATCCTTCCTTCTCCTTCTAATCACTCCGACGATGGCTGGCTTGCATGTGTCTGACCCGGTGTCCCCAGCTGTTTTCATATTTGGAGACTCGACTCTTGACATTGGGACAAACAATTTCATACCTGAGAGTACAGCCAAGGCTAATATGCCTCATCATGGTGTCGATTATCGAGGTCCCTTCCCCACTGGAAGGTTTAGCAATGGTTATAACACTGCCGATTTTATCGGTAAGAGACTCTAAGCACCCACAATCGTCATGGCTAGTTTGGTTACTACTTATACTCTGTGATACAGAAACGTAGGTACCTTATTGTTAAGAAAACCGAACAAGAATAAGCCGCACAAATGCCAAGAATCAAACACCAAAGAAACACAGAAGATTTAAGATGGTTTTGACAGAAAACATTACCGGCAGCGACACCAATAAGCAACTTCTTCGCCTTTCACACCCACATCAACAGAATTTTTCTATACCTGTTTTGTTCTCTATATCTTACTATTGTTACTTAATTATGAATCAGTCAAGGAATGAACTTGAGGGAGAGCCCACCATCTTTCCTCCACATTATTTTCAACAATATGCATTATCTCAAGAGCGTCGAAAATTTCAAGGGCATTAACTTCGCTTCGGGAGGTGCTGGAATTCTTGACAATACTGGAAAAGCTCGATTTGTAAGCTCCCTCTTTCTTCATTTTTAGAGATTAAAAAAAAAAGAAACCTATTACCTACACTAGGCTTCTATTAATGGTATACATGTTCAGTCTCAAATTGTTAAGGTATTAAAGTTTACACATGGTTAAATGTGAGAATATTTCTTTACTTTATGAATTGGCTTTTAAGGATACTTCTTAAACCAAAATGAATCTTTTTTTTTTTTAATCTTGTAGAGTTTCTTTGTAACTAAGATCAAAGTAAATTACTTTAAGCACTTCTAACCCAAGTATATGAAAAACACGAACTTCTACAAAGTTAGAGAAGGTCATATTCTTTTTTAATAATGTATGACAATTATTATTTTAACATATACAATAATCATAGGTTGAAATAAAACCCAAATATATTAATATAACTTGTTCGAATTTAAATTTCTTACGAACTCTCTTTTCCCAATCAAGTTCTGCCTGCAAAATAAACTTCTATACCTGTTACGTGTTGCACTATAGAACAAGGTAGTTCCCTTGGGTGAACAAGTCCAACAATTCGCCACCGTTAAAAGCAATCTCTTAGAGGTATTAGGTGGAGATGCCGACACCAAGGTTTACAAGTCGTTTTTTCTCATCAGCATCGGAAGCAACGACATTTTCGACTACTTCCTCACGAACAATACTCAAAGCTGTGACGAAGACTTTGTGACTTCTTTAGTAGGTAACTTCAGCACCCATTTGAAGGTATGTGGTTGTTCTCTGTCTTCTTCCTCCTAAGTGATTTTTTTTTTTGTCTGATCACTTGTTTTACCTGTCTTTTTGCCAAGAACAGAATCTTTTGGACCTTGGAGCAGCAAAATTAGGCATAGTTAGTGTACCACCACTTGGGTGCTGCCCGTTCCAACGTTCCTTGAATCATAGTGGTGGATGCATGGAGGCGTTGAATGTCTGTGCTCAAGTGTTCTACACGGAAATGGCGGGCCTCCTGCACAATTTAAGCTTAGAGTATCCTGCAATGAAGTACTCACTTGCAAATGCATTTGAAATGTTAGATGGTTTTATCAACCTCACGCAGCATTCTTGCAAGTTTTCACTTCCAAGCCAAACTAAAAATCCTCCTATGAAGGCTTTTATGTGCTAATCTTTAAAATAGTACTGGTTTCTATAAGATATATCTTGACTTATATATTCAAGTATTTCTCTTTTTTTTTTTAACAACCTGTTTTAGGGAAGGGAGTTGAGTTTGTCTTCTATAGTATCATGGCTTAATTTTAAGGATTGCATCTTATCACATTATGATTTTGGCCATTGTATATGGATTAATCCATCCTTGAAGTAAGGAGGCAAGCTAAAAATAGCAATTGTTTTAAATTGTCAGGTATGTTGCCCTAGTATAATTATTATATGTTAAAGTATCTCTTTTTCGCCAATTAATTTTAGAAGAAATTGGACACTTTATAACAATTTAAAACTGTAGAATGAGTGTACCACGTTATGAATATCTTGATCTAATATTCTTTTTATACATGGTGTGTCTATGTTTTTTAAAACAATTATTATAAGGAAAATTGAGATTTTCTAATGACATATACACTCAAGTTCATTAACAATTTACTAGTATGAACAAGAATATGAATAACATCATAATCTGTTCATTTGGTGATATATAATACTTCAGATTTCACAAAAACCAAATCTAATCGTTTTCCATTTACATGTTCAGTTGGAGCCATAGAGCTTCACCAAGCGTGCTGCGGAAAAGGAAGGTTCAATGGTGTAACCCAGTGTGAGCCATCAGCCAATCTATGTCCAAACCCCGACCTCTACTTGTTCTGGGATCAGTTCCATCCCACAGAATTCGCTTCTAAGGTCATATCTGCTGTTTTGCTCTTCGAGCCACCGCCATTGTTGGCACCAATGAATTTCTATCAACTATATATGCTTGACAACTGAAAGTAAATTCCACCACTTGCTTCATCCTTTCTCAGTCAATGTGTAAGCGGTTCAGGGTTTTGGGCTCCATGCCATTTTGTACTTCTTAATAATCTTCATGGTCGTATCAACAATAAAGAAAATCTTGACCCCAAAGTCTTCTTGGATCCTTAGCATCGTTCATGTCACTTCCACATCTCCACATTACACATAACTCTCGTTGGCACAAAATATTGCATAAACTATTCAGTTATGTTTGGCAAACTACAAACCTTTTAATCTTGTATGATTCAATCACAACACATAAAACTAGATTTAAATCTTTTTCAAGGAATATACGTTGAAAAAACTGATCTTCACCTTGCAAATCAGATTGTAGGGAGGGTGTGTATAATTCATTTCAAAGATGATTGTAAAATAAGATTTTATGTAATGTTGAACATTCTTTATACTATCTTTAATATACTGTTTTGCAAGTAAAATGAGCTATTATGTTTCTTATGTTTCTTATCATATATAGGGATTGTCACCTCTTGAGTTTAAGCTTTGATTTCATATTAAAAAGCCTCATTTTCACCTTACAAACCATATAAAAAATGAAAATATAAAACTATTTCTGAATTGATTAGGCCATAGTAATCATGATAGGCCTCGCGTTTACTATGGCTCTAAATGATCATAAGTTCATAATCAAGTAATTCCCCTTAGAGAGAGAGGGAGAGAGAGAGAGAGAGAGAGAGCAATCAAAAAAAGTAAAGAAAAACGAAGATTACTTTGAGTTTTCTCCTCCCCAAAACAAATCTTTTGAAGAAAATTGTTGTAGGGACACAACTAATATGTTGACAAAATCTTCAGTCTATACATATAATTCCATGAGTTTCTACATCGATGGTCTTGAACTTTGCAAAATGGATGCTAGTTCAGACAACTAAGTCAGACAAAAAACCCTCAACAAAATGATCGACCCAGTTTGAAACGCCGAGATCTTTAACATAATCGATGTGACAAACATTGTTCTTTCAACCATTGGGGATAACGAAATTACAGGTTCTTAAAAAGACGACTGTTAATGGCTCCATCGTTCTTACCTAAGAACCAAAAGACTAGGCGTTAATCGATGCTAGGACGTTTACATTGCGTGTAGGGCCTCTATTTACAAATTCATTATTTTTACTTCTTGTTGAGACCTTGAAAGTGTATTAAACTATAACTTTTATATGTTTTTACTTAAATTTCTAATATATCAAAGAATTAATCACTTTCTTATTATATATCTTTAGATGATAAGTATCTCTTTACTATACAAAGATACATAATAATAAAGTGAATAGAAACCCAAATTATTATATAAAAAATCTGATAACAAAATCATTCAAACACTTAACACGATGAAAACAAAATTAGATTTAGAAAAAGAATACTTTTCTACTGAACATTTTTTTTCCTTATAATTTTATATAATATAAGCTGTCAATTGAGCTGTAGCCTACTGACATGCATACACAATACTATTCCCTAAAGATGTGTGCATAAAATATGATATTAAGTAGAACCTATAAAACTTGATGAGTCCAAATTCAAGAAGTCTAAGACTTCTTAAAAAAGAGAGTTCTTTTTGATAGTTTTCAACTTCTAAGCCTTTGACACGTTTATTAGAAAGGTTAAAATCTAATTAATGATTAGTTTAGAGTAAAAAATAATTTTTATATTTAAACATTATCTAATCACTATATCTTGTTTAACGTGGGGCTATTATCCTTGACATCTTCAAGTTTTGTAAACTCTACTAAAGTCTTGATTTTGCTATTAACGATGCTAACTATAATTGAAGAAAAATTAATGTTAATCAATTGAGTGAGTACTTGGAGAGAGGCCAATTTAATTAGCGGAAAGCTATATGTTTTGTGGTATTTTGCATTGTTTTCTGTATTAACTAGCGAGGTTGTTGGGGTTTAAGAGGAGTCCCCCACCCTTTCTTCTCCTTCAGAGCCGTCAGTTCAGTTTTAAACGGAACGTACTGCATGGTGCAAACTTCGCATTAGAAGGTGCTGGAATTCTTGACGAGACCGGACTAAAAAAATGGGTAAGTGTTCTGATCGTATTCTTGTCCCTTTTTTTTACGCCTTTTAATAGCATGAATTGGAGAGGGATGTTTCAGACCCTCACCATTCAGGTAATAATCCCTCCAAATAACACTGAGCTGCGGAAACTCGGACTATTAAATGTCATATGTTTCCATTTATATTGTACTCTTACTAAAGAATACACATACACTAATATCTTCTTCTGAGTTGCATTATAAATGTCTGGTTGTATGCAAATCATGCAGAAAGTGGTGGTATAAATGCGAGAGCAGATCGAACAATTTAGATTAGTTCGTGAAAATACAACTGAGCTGATGGGTACACAATACACCGCTGATTTGCTTTCCAAGTCCTTGTTCCTCGTCAGTGTTGGAAGTAACGAGTTCTTCGATTATCAAGACGGGAACCGCAGTTTGCCTGGGCAAGAGTTCATGGCCACTCTCACTGGCACTTACTCCCACCATTTAAAGGTCTGTATGGAACTCCTTGCCCTTTCCTTTACCGAGAACTGGCAACTTAACTCTAGTGTATTGAAGAGAGAAAAGCAAAACCTTTTTGCAAGATATAGTCTTTTTTTTTTTTGTATTATTAGGTAACAAAGGTTTAGAAGTATAGGATGTTGAATTCAGGACCTAGCTTCTAAATGATCAATAGCCAACTACTAGATTTCCAACATATTAACAGTGGCAAGATAAAATTGTTAATATTATAATGACAAAAGTTTTAAATTGTTCAAGTCTTATTTAGAAATCTTTTATATATATATATTTTTACTTTTGAATCAACTTTTGAGTAAGATTAAACTTTTTAGTAGAGTATTAGAATTCAAGTTTAGGTATTAGGTTCATCCAATAGTAGAACATCTTTTAGAATATTGAAAAGCTTTTCTGCATTTAAAGTTGGAGACTTTATACAGCCTTGGGGCTCGTAAATTTGGCATTGTGAGTGTTCCACCGATAGGATGCTGCCCATTTCAGCGTGCTAATGCCGGCGGGCATTGCAAGGTGGAAATGAATGCTACCCATTTGAGCAAGTTGTCGCATGCCTAAAAAGTCCTGGTCTTTTAGTAGTAAAATTATATAATGAACTATTAGATCTTTGGCTCTTACATGGGCTCATGTTGGTACTTTTATTTATTAGACCCTTGTTAGCTTGTACTTAGAGGGGTAAAGCTTGTAATTGTGACTGACTGTAAATTGGGGATGAAGGCTTACAGAATCCCTGACTGTTGATGTGAAAACCTTGAAGTCCTTTGGCTAGAGAGAAACTCAATGTTGTGTCCCTTGATGATGCAGAAGTGCTGTGTCGCTTATGATACAGTTGTGCAGTGTCTAATATGATGCTGATGTGCCATTTCCATTATGATGTGGGTGTGTCATGTCCACTCAATGCAGATTGTGTGTCGTGTGTGTTGTATGTTAATTTGGTGTGTGTAATTGTGTTTATCTATGGAGTTTGGCAACCTTGAGAAAGCTATGGATCCTCCGTTTGAGCCAATATACCCAATGTTTGGGAGCTTCAATTCCGACAGTGACAAGCAAGTCAGAGAGGTGAAGATGCTTTTCATTTTATTTTTTTTTAACTCATATATCCAGGGCAGGAGGAGATGTCGAATTCCACCTGTTGAATTCAAAGCCGATTGAGAGGAATCACCCTCGTTTCCCTATCTTAAGTATTATTATAAATGTTTAATATACTATTTTGATTATTACTAGCTAAATAACTGCCTATGGTGATATTTCCCTTATTCTCCTACCATAGATGTTTAAGATTAAAAAAAAAGAAGAAGGAAAGATTAAAATGTAAAACTTAAAACCATAAATTTGAGACTATCGTAGAAGTGACCAGTTAGAATAAGCATTTTTTGACAATACAGAGAAAAGAAAATATCAAAGAGAGAGAAAAACCAAGAAACAAAATATCATGACTAGTGAAAAAAAAAAAAGAAGAAAAAAAATGAAAACGTTCTTCTTCCGTTTTTGCCTTAGGCGCAAGAGAACCTTTCCTAAAATACCCTTTTTTCTTGCTATTTTTGCTTTCTTTTATGGAAAATCGAGAGAAAGGGAAGTCCTATGCTTTATTAAAAACACTATTTCAGCCTTTTACTGATATGCACTTGCTCCTATCCCATGTGGGACAAATTCCACTTACCCTTTTCTTTAGGCAAGACCTCCCACTAGAAATGACACCTAGGCGGCAACCTAAGCTCCCTATCATTTGCAGCTGTCCTAGAAAGGATTTTTAGGTGTTTAGTTCAACATCTTACAAGATTGTTTTTAATTTTATTACGGAGAAACCAAACAAGTATCAATCTGGTCAAAATTTGAGTTGAGAGACAGGAAACTCCATCAAAGATGTAAGCAGCCTTCCTCGGAATACCACTACTTATTTAGTTATTCAGTCAAACCAACCAACAAGCATGTTTTGTGTTTTCAATGGAATTACATCTTTCATTAATGTAAATGTTTTGACGTAATAAGTAATAGCTCTAGTAGTTTGTTGTTTAAGAATTCTTGTTAAGATAATTCATATTATCTATACATTTTTATTTTGTTTTATGCACACACTCAAGCTTATTACTTGGATGCTAAAGTTGAAACCGAAAATTGTCAAACCTCCCAAATGAACTACTCACTTCTTGACTCATATCATCATACATAATGTTTTGATCTAATACTTCAATTCTTTGGGTTTCCCACAAAGTTAAGGTCCAAAATATGACAGAAAGTTGTTTCTACAACTCTATCACACAATCAATTCTGTTGCATTTTATCCCCTATTTCATGGCTAGGGAATATGAAACCCTTCTCTTGTTACATGAATCCAAAGTTCTTCATTCATTTCCTTTGAGCAAATCAGCTGGTACCATCCATGTTTAGCTGCCCTCCCTCCGTCGGCATCCTCCAACTCCCTCCATGTATTCTGTATGAGCACCAAGCATCATAGAAAAGCCATCACCGCCTTCCTTTCCCTCATGAGACCATAACATTTGTTATAGTCTTCATGGCCTTCCAATTCTTTCTATCCCTCGGCCTCTTTGTCTCCCTCACCTACGCTCAACACCCCCGCCCCCCCCGCCGTTGATATCTCAAACGCATGCGAGGTAACACGCTTCCCCATCACAAGGAAGACCTCTTTAACAAATTCCTTCGTGTCGTCTTCTTACCCCAACTATCTCGAGACGTTCGACTCCGCCATTAATGCTACCTTTGACAACACACGCAGTCCGTGGTCACGTATATCCTCAACACCACCGGGTCACCGGGAACGCTAATCGCACCCTTGCCGCCCAAAACTGCGACGACTTACTCCAACACTTCTACTACTGGACCACCATGGCTAGAAGCAAGGCCCTGCCAAATTATCGGATAAAAGACGCTGGGGCCCGGATGAGCGCAGCGTTGCAGTATCAGTACGATTGCGTGGCCGCACTCAAGTTCGTTAACGAGTTGGAGAACCAGAACGATGTCGTACGTAGACTACCAAATGGAGCTACGCAGCAACGCGCTCACTATCCTCTTCTCCTCCGACGTTTTGAGAAGAACCGTTGCGTTATGGGCACTGCCCAAGGCAAAGCGCGACGACTTCTGGGAGGCGGCCACCGAGGATATCAGTTCTCCGGCGGGTCTTAATGCCAGGATTCTGTCGAATTTAAAGGTGGACGTGACGGTTTGTAAAGACGGTGGTAGTGGGTGTCAAAAGACGGTACAGGAAGCTGTTAACCTCGCGGTATTCGACGTTGAGGACTGCAGGTTTGTGATATACATAAAGAAGGGGGTTTATGAGGAAACGGTTCGAGTTCCATTGAGGATGAAGAACGCCGTATTTTTGGGGGACGGCATGGGGAGAACGGTCATTACAGGGTCATTGAGAGAGTTTGGGCTTCCCACATAGAACACCGCCACGGTGGGTGAGTTTCTTCTACCTTTCGCCAGAATACATAAAATTAAGAAAGAGCTTTCACTATATTAATTGTTAAAAGGTGAACCACAGGCAGTACACTAACACACGCTCCTCATCCAACTCACAACCTTTGTTTGTTCCATTTAATTTTTGTCTTTTGAATTTGATTTTATGTAAATCAAATTCTTTGAGTTTGATTTTTGTTAAACCAATTTTATTTGATTTTTGAATTCATTAACAAGAATATGTAAATAGGGAGGTAGTGTAAAAATTCATTCAAGAAGAAATTCCATTCAACAAAATCCACATTTGTCTATTCTTTGTCCTCTTTCTCTCTTTCCTTATTTCCTTGTTCTAACGAGCTTTTCATATAATTTCAGTTAGATCCTAAATTTAACTATTTTTATTATGCGACATATTTTTTTGGAATGCATATATCCAAAGTCACAAATATGGATATCAAATCTGAGAGGAAGAGGTTCCAAGCTAAGTAACATTTGTTTCCAATTTAACTAGATGCTTGCTAATCGTGTTTTACTCTCAGTGGTCCCCCTTTTGTTAACTCCTCTAAGTTTTAACCCTAGATGTCAACCCGTTCAAATTTTCTTGATCCACTGCAAGTGTGGACACTGGAGAAGCTTGAATGTGCGTCCTAGATCAGCAAGTAACCTTGATTTTGTCAGTGTATACTATGTTTGCCAATTTTGTGATGATTATGCAGCAGGAGTTGATGGCCAGGGACTCATGGCGAAGAGTCTCACAATCCAGAACACGGCTGGTCCCGACGCCCACCAAGGGGCATCCTTTAGATCGGACTGTGATTTATCCATCATTGAGGACTGCGAATTTGTAGGCAACGAAGAAACTCTCTACGCTCACACCCTACGCCAGTTTTACAAGTCCTACCGCATCGAAGGCAATGTGGATCTCCTTTTTGGAAGCGCTATGGCAGTCTTCCAAGACTGCCAAATCTTGGTCCGGCCTCAGCTACCACTCAGCCCGCGGGATAGTGAGACCAATGCACGAGTGACCTTGCGATTGCTGCGCATGGCAGGGTCGATCTTGCCCTAACGTCTGGATTTGTTTTATAAAATTGCTCGATCAATGGCACTGCAGAGTACATGCGAAAGTATTATAGCAACCCCGAAGCAAACAACTGTTTCCTGGGGAGGCCGATGAAGAAGTATGCAAGAACGGTTTTCATAAATTGTAGCATAGAAGATCTTGTTTCCCCAAAGTGCTGGATGCCATGGGATGATGGTTCTCTCTAAGAATAAGAAGTTGTACATAAAATAGTTTTTTTGTTTTTAACGTGTAAAAATCTGGTTTGTATCACACATTGTTAATTTACTAACATGTTATATTATTTATATTTAAAGATGTTTATATCTTTTATAAGATGGATTTAAGAAAAGAAGTAAGCTTTTTAATACTATTTTTATATACTAAACACGTAAATGTACAAAGTGAGCTTCAGTTTTTTTTTCTTTTATTTGTAAATTGGATTCCATAATATAAAATCAAAATTCCGCGAACTTCCTTCATTTATGCTCATTAAAAAAAGCCATGAAATCCACAATAAGATAGTATTGTGGATTTCATGCTCGAGGTGCGTTAGTTTCTATCTTATAACAACGTTTCATTCTTGGACGGATATAAGTTGGGTGATCCTGCAGAGTTCGAGTACTCGCCTAAGGTTGCATTGAAGATGGAGACAAAGTTAATGACAAGAAAAGCAGCGTAAAAAATATATCTTTATGGTATCCGTTTATTGCTTCTACTCTACCAAAACTCGTGAGTGGTTTACAAGCATTTTCCAGTAGCTTCTATTGTTCATGCATCAATCGCAATTGTAGTGAAAAAGACATTCAAACATAACAGTAGAGCTAATACCCGAAGATTTGAGTAGAAACACATAGTTGCAACTTGATTTAGAAGGATTCTTCTGACGCATGCCACTTGATTGGCCTTTTAGATGGATTTACAGAGGCTTCCATATAGGCAAGGATCACTTTTCAGCTTAAGATTCTGAATTACAATCCGTTCTCTACAATATATCGCTTTAAAGACAACCATTAAATCTACAGATTTTATTTTTCCACATGAGGCCACGAACCTCTATCTACATGGGCCTGGTAAATCTTCTAACCGAGAGTTACTTATTGTTCATCTTCTAAGGAAGCACGTACATCGAGGAAGAAAGTGTGCTGTGCATCTTGCGTCGACAACCCCAAGTACTCCAAAATGATATGCACACAGCCCAAGGCAAGTTGAATCCCTGCGACATGGGTACCAAGGAACCAATTCAACAGCGAGAACCTCGCGTCCGTGGTTCACCAACCTAACAGAAGGTTTAATAGGTCTAGCTCTATGAGAGCCCTTCCTAAAAAGTCCCTTAGGAAGTGTGATAGATTCAATTGCACATATGGAATAGTTAAAAAGTAAATACATTTGTAGTTAATAAATGAATTGGAGCTTTTACCACTCCATTACAAATTGGTGACTAAAAATCTTCTACTCTACATAGTCTAAGCACATTCAGCATTGTCTAGAAATTAAAAATGAAGGAACTACGCCTTATTGAATCAGCAGGAAACGAAAGATTTTCTACTACTCAGCTGAGATTGCAGCGAAGATGAAAACGAAGACTAAAGGAAGACAACCACAAGAAAACAATTAGAGTAAGGACTCTTGGTCATGTTCTTCCTCTTATGCTAAAAAGGAGTATCAAGCAAGCATTTATAGTAGAGATTTCCCGTTGTTTATGCTTTAGAATATTGCTAGGATTACGAATTGGTGTGGAACCTCAACGGTTGGAGAAGAACAAGCACTTCATGAACTTGTTAAGGAAAATTGCTTTCTTTTGAAGTGCTATTTTCATTTAATAATAGCCATTTTGTGTGTAATTTACAGTTGCATTTTTGTTTATTTTGCTAACAATAACCCCTCGAAATGAACCTAGACAATCCCTCATTTTTAATTCACAAACTCAAGGGAAAGGGTAGGTGTAAGCCCCGACATATTGGTCTAGACCCTTTGGCTTACCCCTGAGCTAACGGAAGTCAACAACTATGAATTGTGAGTATGATAGATCTCTAAATTCATTTTTGTTTCTTTCCAATAAGTAAATCCTTGTACCTCGTTAAAGAACATGGAGATACAATGCGTTTTGATGGAGATGAACCATAAAATAGCAATTGATGCTGAAAAAATATTGAACTTATCATTCTTTGCTTTTGGCCATTGAATTTTATCCTAATAATGGCTTTTGCGTCCTCAACTTCTATATTATAGCTTCCCTCTCTAAGACGTAACTGGAGAAATTTTTTACATTAGCTTAAGTTTTCGAGCCAACCAGGGTAATAAGAATCATTATTTCGTTAGCTTTATAGCGAAGGATCTTATGTATTTGTTTTTAGCAATTTTCACTTCCCCGATGAAACCTCTGTGAGACGTAATGCTCCTTCCTTCAAGCCATTGTTTTTTGATAACTGGTAATTGGCCAATTTTTTTTTATCCTAGTAATGGCTTTTGCAACATCAACTTTGCCATTATATCTTAATTCTCCAAGAGGCAACTAGGGAACTTTTCACATTAGCTTAGCGTTATGGAGCCAACCATGGCAATGAGAGTTACATTATTCACTAGTTGCATAGCGGCATAACAGATGATTTCATGTGTCCTTAAAAGAATGAGCATTACAACTCACATGAAGTTTTCATCAGGTGAGGTGAAAATTGCTAAAAGGAATAAGAGAATTACATAATTTTTTTGATAAAAAAATAAGTTTGCATTAATAAAATTTAATATATAGAAACATAGGAGTATATTTTAGCATTACAAAATTACAATAGCTATAAAAAGAGAAAGGATTTGAAACCTTCAAATTTTACTCAAAATAACAAAAAAAAATCCCCCTCTTATAATTATTTTTAATTTTGCCAACAAGATTCGAATATCGGTTGTTTTACTCTAAAAGTATCCTTTATTACGTTTAACTTATGTAGAATAAATAAAAGCTAAAAAAAAAAAAGACATTTTGAGAAATTTAATAGCCAAATTGTTTCCTTCAGTAGCTCTAATCATTCATTATAATTCCTTATTTTATCTTTCAATATAACATTGAATTTTATTTTGTGCAAGTATAGTATTCCAAATCTTCTTTATCTATGGACAGTTAAAAAAAGGAGTACTTGACTTTCTTTTACTTATAAATTATATTTAACATTTTAGAAACCCTCAAATTTGCTAAATATCATTTTTAACCTAAATAATTAATAATTGATTGAATTATTTTGTGCTATAAGTTTTGCCTTCATTGTTAGTTTTGATCAAAATACAAGCACTTGCTTGCTAATGCTTGAGTTTGGTATCGACATTTTTTGGATATTCTAGTTTTTCATCTTGTGAAAGTGCAATTTGTGCTAAAAGTAAGGGAAAGCACCTGGATTTTTATTTTATATTTTTTTTCCCTATGGTGGTTTCCTGTTTGAAAGAAAGAGTATTTTATTTTATTTTATTTTATTTTTTCTTAAAATTCATCATCCTAATGTAGTTATGTTTAAGATAACATTCATAGAATATATTATGATGAGGAAAGAGAATTACTAGATAACAGTCTTTTTTGGCTTCTTTTTTACGTAAATGAGGTTTTGGAGGTATAGGACACCAAATCCAAGACCTAAATCTTGGGCAGGTTGTAACTAACCACATGATTACTAACACGTTGACAGCTGGTTCAAATTTTATCAACCAAGGAGCTTAATTTACTCGTGGCTCTCCATGAACACCCATGCATGTTCATTCTTCTCCTCAAGAGAAGAAGGAAACCATTGCTTAAAATTGGTAAGTGGCATCAACAATTGAAAATCCCGACCAATTGACTGAATTCTCTCGCGACATTTTTTATCCGGAACCACTTGAGGTATAGATGGAAGTTTCAGTCCACATCAATTCAAGGAAGCACGTTTAGAATGGAAAATTTTCTCCTCGTTTCTTATTAGCTAGAGATATTGACAAAGAAATTGTTGTGATCTTAATATTACTATTTAATCTTTGTGAAATGAAAATTAACATCTTTAGGAAGACTTTATAAATATTCTTCTTTAAAAAAAAAATCAACTTCTAATACTAGAATAACCATTAGAAAATCTTCATACAACTTATCTTCTCAAGGAAGAGGGATGATATCCTTTTATTGCTCTTTTCCTTTTCAGTTAGGTGAAGAGATGTTTAGAGATATAAATTGTTGAATTTTGGAATAAGATTTGAGTAGTCAATAAGTTACTACTGAGCTATTAGTCCATTTACCTTACAACTTAACCTTCCCAAGGAAAGGGAATGATATCCTTTTATTGCTTGAGTTGCTTTCACTTTATGGGTATTTTATGAAGTCTTCTACAGATAACTTTAATTAGGGGTTAATATATATGGGCAAGAATTATTAATACCTTAAATATCAACTCTGAAGTCTAAGTGTTGTAAGATATTTTGTCCCTTCTATCTAATTGCATCAGCTTGTTTTATATGTCAACTACAGAAGTCACATTATTAATTTATTTCATTCTTGTGTGACAAAAATTAAAGTGTCCATGAAGATTAATAAGTGTTTTTTTATTTTTGAAAAGAAAATCAACTTCTAACACTCGGATAACCATTAGGAAATCAACTTCAGCACAAATTTCTACTCATAATAAACATTGATTTTTTCTGGCTCCTATGAGAAATGCAGCATTAAACTTCAAGTAAAAGATAACGGGTAAACCATAACCACATTTCACTACTCGCCTGAGGTTACAGTGAAGATGGAGACAAAGAAAGTTGCAAGAAAATTGGAGTGAGATATATGTTTATGGTAACCCGTTTATTGCTTCTACTCTTCCAAAACTTATGAGTAGTTTGCAAGTATCTTCCAAGAGCTTACATTGTTCAAGCATCAGTCGCAATTGTTATGAAAAAGACATTTAAACAGAAGAGTAGGGCAATATTATTAATCTTCAGCCACAATATTCTAACATTTGCGTAGAAACCCGCAATTGGCAAGGACCCCAAACACACATCACTTGATTGGCCTTTTAGATGGACTTACGTAGACTTTCATTTCAGATTCTAAATTACAATCCGTCTTCATAATTGTAACTTTGAAGACAACCATTAAATCTAAAGGAGATTGCGTTTTATTTTTCTTCGTGGGACCACGACTCTATCTACATGGGCATAGTAAATCTTTTAATCGGGAGGCGTTTCATGTTTATCTTCTAATGTAGCACATACATCGAGGAAGAAAGCCTCTGATGCATTCTGCAGCATAAAGCCCAAGTGCCCTGAAATGACTTTCACATCGCCTAGAGCAAGTTGAATGGCTGCGACATGGGTACCAAGGAGGCAATTCAACGTAAAGAAACTGGCGTCCGCTGTACATCGACCAGACAAATGGCTTAACAGGTTTAGCTCCACGAGAACCCTTCCTAAAAAACGCCTTAGGAAGTCTCATAGATTCGACTGAATAAAAGGAATAGTTGAAAAGTAAACATATTAGTAGTTAATAAATGAAACGTGCAAGGAAAAGTATATTAAAGGACTTGTATCTTCACATCTTTTTGGGATAAAGGCCATTGCATGTGGGGTTAAACCCTCACCCAATTGATTTTCAGGCTATAAATTGCAATGTACAAGTAATGCTAGATGGAGAAAAGATCGACTCTCTCCGTTCTTCTTCTCCCTTTATTTGAAAGGTTTCTCCTCTACCATCTTGTACATTTGAACACAGAGATATTCATATTCTAGGTTAGCTAGGTCTGAGCAATGTTTCAGAAATAGAGAATATGTACTATAATTTATGTGCTAAAGTTCTAAGCGGTTTTCTTCCCTAATTCAACTACTAAATGATTGTAAGATAACTATCATTTATTGCTGTTCTGGTTTGGAGAAAAATTCCATAGTTAAAGCTTTTATTTTTTAGTATAAAAGTAAATTTACATTAATAAAAATTAGTGTACAAAAATATAAAAACACACTCCAATATTACAATTGCTACAAAAGCGACAAAGAGTTCAATATTTTATTTATTTTTCTTCTTTTACCTGAATTAGAGCTTTTGTTTGCTAGATTGATTATTTGCTGGATACAAAAAGAAGTAGACAAAATTAAAATCATCTGATACCAAAACCATAAACAAGAAGGTTGTTCCCGAGAGGGGAACATGGCAGAGCCATGTTGAAGAGACAATCACCTCTACACAGCATGCAGATTTGACTTCATTACATATCGGTAACTACAAATATTCTAGTCTACAAAAGAATCGTCTATCACTGAAAATGGTGGAACCACAGTATATTCAATCAGCAGGAGACGAAGGGGATTTCATCACTCACCTGAGGTTGCAGCGAAAATGAAGATAAAGACTAGGACGAAGAGAACCACAAGAAAACAATTAGAGTTAGGAGCCTTGGCCATGCTCTTCTTCTTATGCTAAAAAGGTGAATTAGTAGGCATTTATAGTAGAGATTTACCTCGTGCCTTCTGCTTTAGAATATTGCTGCCATTAAGAACCGGTGTGACACCTTGAAAATTAGAAAGTAGCAAAACGTTTCATGAACTTGTTAAGCCATTAGCTTTACTTAGTACAATTTGTCTTCTCTTCCCTAAAAGCCATTTTCCTTATCTTTACAGTTGCAATACGGGCCACTAATGTGCATAAGTTAGACTTAATTTGACCTTTTCAGGTGGACATAGACAATCTCTCATTGTTTCCCTCTTTAGAGAATCCAATTATTTTGTTTTTTATTTTCACAACTAGGAATCCTCGGTGGGATTGATTTCTAAGGAAAATTCTTTTTTTTTTTTTTCGTTTCCAATAAGTCCTAGGAGATTTTTAAATTTTTTTACTCGTTAAAAATTGTCTAAATGAGCATAGAAAAGAAAATGGAACCAGGAAGTTGCATATTAATAACATAATAAAAAATAAAAAATTCAATTTTTTCCAGATGATAAATTCAACAATAAAAATTTACTGGTATTACGAAATACTTTTGTTGATTCTAGATGTACGAAAGTACAAAATTTATATTTTTTTTTTCTTTTTTTTTGGGGGGGGGAAACAAAATGTTATATTCTTGTTGAATTAACTCTTAGGATGCCACATAGACAAAAGGATGTAATAAATGAGATGGAAAGCAGTCATACAACTCAAATTAAACCAATTCATCCACTAATAATTACTTACGTGGTGTATTTAATAACAAAAACAAAGTGTTAAATTTTTTAGACCCCTTTCATTAGAAAAAAATGAATATGATAAAATGCGATTGATTGGTGTGGGAAGGAAACTTTGAGCACTTCTTTATCTGTGGATCTTGCAATATGTATTGAAGCACTTTCTAGTATTTAATATAATTGATTAACCCCACAAATGTTATTCTTGCTTGAATTGGTTACAAATTTTAGAGAGCAAGTGGCCCTCTAATTAAAACAAACAAAAAAAAGCAAAAATCCAAAATTTATTAGACGTAGTGATTAAATGTTGATACAAAATCATTACAAATACAGCTTGATATACCAAATCGTGTAAACAATTTATCAATCAAAGCAGCAGTAACATGTGAACCAACTTATTGTTCTAAGTTGCATTCTTCCATTATCTTGCATTGCATGTGCCAATTGTATTGACTGAAGCTTGACCCCGACCATCTTTTGCTCTTAAGCTTGTGATAACAATATTCATCTGTTGTTGGTATAATCATTCAATGAGAAAACTATAAAAATATCACGAACAGAAAAATACATAACAAACTCGACGAGAAGAACTTGCGAAACAAGAAATGCTATTCGGTGCGCAAATTTAATCCAACAAGTTATACTAGTAGTTGCCAAAGACAAAGCTACATACCAGCAGTTGAGTCTTTTTCTCAATCGAGACTTCAAAATCTTAGAGAACCCAAAAGGGCATGAAGAGACAATGCATTTTGATGGAGATGAACCATAGTATAACAATTGACGGTGACAAAATGCACAACTTGTCAGCGACTAACACTTATAAAACAAGTAAACAAATTGTTCTTTGCCAATTGGCCATTGTTTTTGACATCAATAGATTTCGCGACCTTACAGCTTTTCTTTATACCCAAGTTGATGGCTTTCCTCTTTGAAAATTAACGGGAAAACTTTTCACATTAGCTTAAAGCTATAGAGCAAGCATGGTAATATTAGGAATTTGTGACGTTTAGTGGGCAAAGATGTCATTTTGGCTCATAGGATGGATTTGAAATTAGTGTATGTGGAAATGAGGGCCAAAAGGAAAACTAACTACTATATACATAGGTATATCTTATCTTATATGTATCTTAAACGCATCCTATTTATATCTTAATATTCTATCAACATTAGTTTAGAAAGGAAAAGAATGTTGGAAACCCTGGAGGAAGTTGTGAGGATCGCAGCTTATATGCCTCATTATGAGGGCAGCAATCACAGGTTGCAGTGACGATGGAGACAAAGATAATGGCAAGAAAAGCAGCGTGAAATATACGTTTACGGTACCCGTTTATTGCTTACACTCCCCCAACACTCGTGAGTGGTTTACAAGAATTTTCCAGGACAGGTATTCAAACAGAACAGTAGAGCAATATTGCTTTTCTTCGAAGATCTGACTAGAAACACATAATTTGGAAGGATTCTTCGAACGCTCATCACTTGATTGGCCTTTTAGATGGATACGCAGGCTTCCATTTCGGATTCCGAATTACAATCGATTCTCATAACATGTAACTTTGAAGACAACCATTAAATCAAATGAAGATCGCGTTTTATTTTTCTACATGAGGCCAAGACTCTCTATCTACATGGGCTTAGTAAATCTTCTAATCGAGAGTTCTTTATTGTTCATCTTCTAAAGAAGCACGCACATCGAGGAAGAAGGCGTGCTGTGCATTCTGCGGCAAAAAGCCCATCACGTGTCCTGAAGTGATTTTCACACCGCCTAAAGCAAGTTGAATGTCTGCGACATGGGTGCCAAGGAGGCAATTCAACAACGAAAAACTCGCGTCTAAGGTTCTTCGACCAAACAGAAGGTTTAATGGGTATAGCTCTATGAGAACCCTTCCTAAAAAACCACTTAGGAAGTTTCGTAGATTCGACTGCATAAGAGGAATAGTTGAAAAGTAAATACATTACTAGATAATAAATGAAACGTGCAAGAAAATATATTGAACGACTTGTCTCTTCAAATGTTTTTGGGGATGAAGACCAATGGAATTGGGGTTAAACACTCACCCAATTGATTTTCATGTTGTAGTTGATAAGCGCATCACTTAATTGAGAGTATGTGCTGCCTAAATTCCCTTGATCTCAAGTCTGATACTTAGTATATGAGTTTGAGTACCAGATATATATTATCATGTTGTAAATTGCAATGTACGAGTAATGCTGGGTGTAGAAAGAATCGACTCTCTCACTCCTCTCTTTATTTGAAAATTTTATTCTCTCCCATCTTCCAAAAACCATGATCAGCGAATAACAGCTGACCGTGAAAAAAAATTGTTCCGGAGGGATGGACGCAAAGGAGCCATGTTGAAAAATGAAGAAGCCTTCAAATTGCTTCACAAAAATCATATAGAAGTGCATGGCTTCTACCTACAGGATTCTACTGCATTACAGATTGGTGACTAAAAATCTTCTGCTCTACATAGTCTAAGCATATTCAGTCTTATCTATAACCCCCCCCCCAACCCCCACCAAAAAAAAAAAAAAGAATGAAGGAATTACAGTATATCAAATCAGCTGGAAACATAAGAGTTTTTACCACTTGCCTAAGGTTGCAGCAAAGATGAAGACAAAGATCAAAAGGAAGACAACCACAAGAAAGCAGTTAGATTTAGGAGTCTTGGCCATTCTTCTTTTGCTAAAATGGAGTATTAAGTAAGCATTTATAGTATTGCTAGCGTTTCTTTTGTTCATAAAATGGAGATTTCTTGTTGCTTATGCTTTAGAGTATTGCTGGCATGAAGAATTGATGTGGATCCTCGACGATTGGAGAAAAGCAAGTGATTTATGAACTTTTTACGGAAACTAGCATTTCTTTTGTTCGAGTGTTATCTTTATTTAGTAATAGCCATTTTGTGTATAATTTACAATTATATTTTTTTTATTTGGCTAACAATAACCCTTCAAAATGGACCTAGACAATCCCTCATTTTTCCCTTCTTAAAAGTCCTTTTTTTTGTCACTTTCCAATTCTTCCTTATTAAGGGAAATGAGAATAATATATCAGTTGATGGTCACAAAATGGAAAATATGTCAATGACTAAAAATTATAAAAATAGGAAACTTATCATTCCTTAGTATTTGGCCACTATTCCCCCCACCCCCTCCCTTCCTCTCCTCCAATAATGGCTTTTGTAACCTTAATTTCTCTATTATAATTTCGTTCTCAAAGAAGCAACCAGAGAACTTTTAACATTAGCTTAAAGTTATTAAGCCAACCATGGTAATGAAAGTCACATTATTTCATTTGCTCCATAGCAAAAGATTTATATTTTCTTGTAAAAATACCAAATAATGGGAAGAAGCTTGCGAGTGGGCAAATGAATTCTATATTTTTCTATGCTGAAACCATACAACATTGTGTCTATACTTCTAGATTAGGTTTTTACAAGGAATGAAAAGAAATCGCTAGTTAATGTCCTTATAATTACATGAACATATTTAGCATACTAAACATGGTAATGCATTATATATTTAATACTCTCCCTCGAGTCAAAAATTTGAACAAGTCAAATACTCCAAACTTAGATAAAAGATGGCAATGTTGTTTACTACACAAGGCTTTTGTTAACAAACCAACTAGTTATTCTTTTATAGAGATATTGCATATCGCAATAATTCCTTATTGAAGCTTCATGCACTTGTGAAAAATCGAACTAGCTACAATCTTCTCTACAACTTCATTATTACAAAATAACAACTCTAGATGTCTTATGTGGAAATCAAAATTCTTAAGTAATCAAATAATCCATATTATTTTGTTGGTCATGAATTGCATGGCTTGATATTTTGCTTTAGTTGATGATAATGAGACTATCTATTTCTTGGATTGTTAAGATATCAATGAATTAACCAACATGATATAAAAATCAGTAATGGATCTTCTTGTCATACAATATATGTTGTAATCCAAGTTACATTAGGCCCAAAGCTCCAACTTAGATGAAAAAGGAAAAATGAGACCAAGGCCTATGTAGCTCTTCAAGTACCTAATTACCTTTAATGCTACCTCAATGTGAGACTACTTCAAATTATGGATAAACTAATTAAGTAGCTAAACTAGAAAAGTGATGTTAAGTCTAGTAAGAGTCAAGTAGTTTAGTCTTCCAATAAGTCTTTGATAAGTGAGGGGATGCTCAAGAAGTGGAACATTCACTTTTTCTTTTGAGTTAGCATCATATTCTATACTTATGAATTCCTTCTTTTATTCCATAGGAATGATCAATTGTTCGAGACCAACTAGCCCCACTTTAAAAAGAAAGTGACATTGAGATATTACTTAAGTTTGAAAATAGTTTCTTGACTATTGTCTATAATTAGAATGTCATCAATGTAAATAAGCAATACTATTTTAGGTTTTAGTGAATTTCTTATTCCACATCATAAAAGCTTGCTTCAAATTATATAGGGACTTTCATAATTAATATATCATGTACCCCTTAGAATGCAAAGTCTTGAAAACTATCCTTGAGGACAAAAATTGGGAGGAAACTCCATACAAAACCTTTTTTGATCAGTTATCATAGAGAAAAGTATTCTAAACATTCATTAGATAGAGGGGTTAATCATGGATAACAAAATAGTAATAATAAGGCAAATAATAACATGTTTTGTCATAAAAGAAAATGTGTCTTAATAATCAATTCCTTCATGTTGATTGTAACTTTTTGCCACCAATTAGAATTATAGTGATCTAGAGCACCATTAATATAATACTTTATCTTATAAACACACTTACACCAAATGGAACAATGATCACAGGGTAAAGGTACTACATTCCACATGTGATTAGCCTTAATAATAGTGATTTCATTATCCATAGGAGTCACCCACATTAGTAGCTTCCTAGAAATTAATAGGCTTAAGTATAACAACTACAGAAGTAGTGAAGTAGCAGTGATGAGGGTGACATCAGTAAAGGGAAACATAGTAGAATGTAAGATAAAAGAAGAACAAGAAGTGTATGGTAAGGTAGGGCATAGGAAGTCAAAGCTCCATATAGAAGGTTAGGTGGTATGACTAGATCAACATAAAGATAGATCAAGGTTGATACCAAGTGGTGAGTCAAAGGGTGTAAAACTTTCTAGAAAAGGGAAAGAAAGTGAAACCACTAATGGTTCTATGTTAAGAAAGTAAAAAAAAATTGACTGGTAAGGAAGATGAAGTGTATGTGTCACCAAACTATAGATTTGCGGCTGACACTGTGGCATGGCTATCCAAGGAAGGTGAAATGGACTATGAAGAACAAGAAAAAATATTATGTTGAAAAATGATGTCCTAACTGACAAAGTTTTCCAAAAGTGGAGTCATAAAGTTAATACCTTTTTTTAGAGGAGGATAACTTATAAAAATGCGCAAAATTTCCCTAGGACTAAATGTGTTATAGGCACTTTAGTGGTGGCATAACAATAATATCCAAAGACACACAAATGATCAATGATGAAAGATTTTTCAAATATCTTTTCAAAAGGATTAACTCCATTGAGAGTGGAAGAAGGCAATTGATTAATAAGATATGTGTGAATAAGAAATATCCCCCCAAAAACAAAAAAGGGATGTGGACTTAAATCATCATAACTCATGTCATATCAAACAAATGTTGATACTTGCATTCAAAAATTTCATTTTCTTAAAGAGTGTAAATGCAAGGGGTCTCATGAATTATCTCATTTAAGGGATTAAAAAAAGTATTCCATTGTCAAAGTGAATGCACTTCTCAACATAATAAAATCTAATAGCGACATGGAAAGATATTATTGAATTTTGAAAAAAAAAATTACTTTTAAAATGGAGAAGAAAGGTCCAAGTTGCTCCTAAGAGATCAATAATTGTTGAAAAATGCCACACACCTTTATAGATGGGTGTATGATGAGGATCCTTTACATCCATATAAACTAAGTTAAAACACAAGGTAGTGATTGTTTGGCTTAATAAAAGAGTAGCACGAGTTTGTTTTGCTAAAAGACATAGAAGACAACAAAAAGAATTTGGACAAGAAAGTGTGTCTATATGTAAAATATGTTTTTAAAGATGAAAACCTAAGGCATCTATGCCAAATTTTGTAACTAATCTTATTAATAGAAAAATGAATTACAAACGAAAGTCTATTTTGGAATACAAAACATATGACCCATAGAAAAATAAATAATTAGAAAAAAGAAAATGAAAATTTAATGGAATAGACCAAAGAAGAGAATAGAGTCCCTAGTCAACCTTGCCTAAGTTGGTTAATGCCCTAATTATACTATCTTGAAAGACATAAAATTGTCAAAAATACAGCTAAATAATTATTGCCACAAGTTATTTTTTGAATGGTCAATAAATTGTATCTAAAATGTGGGTCATATAAAATGTTGGTGAGGCTCAAAGTGAGGTGAGAATTATAATGGCCTATATAAGTGACAAGACTAAGATTTAGTAGGCAAAGCAATCTAAAGTGGCTAAATTGCAAGTGATATGATCACTTGCCCTTGAGTCTATGATTCATAAAAATGAAATGGTCTTAAGAGGTAAAGATGTACCTATAAAATTAGCAATAGAATGATAAGTGCTCATGTGGTTGATAAGGCTAACAAGCTTTAACTATTGTTCCATGGTCAAGTTGAGCCTAGTGGTTCTTCCATAAACACTGCTAGGAGTAGGGGACAAGTAACCCAAAATACCTATACTAGGATAAGGGAGAAAGGAGGATTACCATAAAAAGTGATCCCACCATAAGGATCCATAGTTGGAGGATGTTATGGACCATATCCAAAAGGCATTTGGGGGCCTAAAAGCAAAAGTGGGAGGCTAGCCTACTACAATGTTATGGGCATTAGGCCTAGTTTTCTTTTTTGTTCCACCTTTTTGCTTAGGCTTCCAACCTAACGGATAGCCTAGCAAAAGAAAACAAGCTTCCTTTATGTCATTTATCCTTCTATAATGACCATAAAAGGTTCTCTACCCAGATCGGCCGTGAGCAGTAGGCTAGAGACCGAGCACACCTTCGCTAGCATGCCAGTTAAGCCCGCTTGTACCTTTTGATCCAATAGATTAAAATCCTAGCCAATGGACTAAAATCTCTTGCTACCTTTTTGATCCAAAACCATTGGAGGCATCCATGGAAGTTTCATTTGTCCACAATGTTTAGTATGAAAATTTTCGCCTAGCTTCCTTTTAGGTAGAGATATTGGCAAACAAATTAATTGTTAATTAATACAACACATAGAATAAAAAGTAAATAGACTGCATGTTTAGTTTTTATTTGATGAAATCTGTATATTACATATTAGTATATTGATGTGTTATGATATTTATATTAAGAGGTGTTTATTTCTCTTTAAAGTTAATTTTTTTTTAAAAAAAAGAGCTTTTTAACATTATTTATGTATACTAAACTTGTAAATATACAAAGTGAGCTTTAATTTTTTTTCTCTATTTTTAAACATAATTTTCTAGTGTAAATTCAAAATTCAGCCAACCTTCCTTCATTTCCACCCATCAAAACTCAAAAATCCAATGATACATAGAAACGAACCATATCTTTGACCCATCAAGTAAGGCTAATTTGTACACAAAATCCTCAATAGTTTTGTAAGTTGGGAGTTATAGAAACCAACACCCTAATGCATGAAACCACAATCTAGAGTAGTTTTTAATGTGACAATAGTATAAATCTTTGACACAAAAACCATAGTTTATGTTGATTGCCAAAAAATGTCTCAAAAATGGCATAAGGTGTCCCATACTACCTAAGTCATACTTGAAATCTTTCATATATAGAGAAATAATTTTTAATTCTTAAGTTGACTTTTTGAGTGAGAATTAATTTTTTTTAATACTTTCATTGAAACAAGTCTTAAAAATCCTCTAGAAGAAATCATTCAAAGTAAAAGTCTATGCTTCTACTTATTCCACTTCAAGAAATTTATCCAACACATTGATGACTCCATTCTCTCATTCTAGCTAGGCATTCAAATCTAAAAACCTTTTCCTTCAATCTCAATTTTATTTTATATTACTTATTGTGATCTTAATGTTACTATTTAATCTTTGTAAAATAAAATTAATATCTTTAGGAAGATTTTATAAATGTGCTTCTTTTTTAAAAATAAAAATAACTTTTGAAACTAGGATAACCGTTAGAAAATTATCTTATGCCTATCCTCTCAAGGAAGAGGGATGATATCCTCCTTCTTTTTTTTCCCCTTGTTAGGTAAAGAGATGTTTGGGAATATATGGTGTTGAACTTAGAAATAAGCTTTCAGTTAGCATTTGGATTGCTTTCACTTTATAGGTTCTCTAATATCTATTCCACCAAGGAAAATATTCTTACGAAGTCTTCTTTAAATAACTTCAATTAGGGTATGAAATATATATAGAAGATAAATATTGAGACCTTAAAAATTAGCTTTAAAGTCCGGTATTGCAAGACATTTTGTCCCTTCTTTCTAGTTGCACAAGCTTGTATTTTGTCTTCTTTCAAATTGAATTCCTTTTGCATAGATTTATTTATTGGAAAGATTATATATTTGCTAAATTTTCTTAACTATTTGATCATTTATGTCTTTTATTTACTCTTAGGGCATTGTCACTGGGACACCTGGTCGTTTAAAGGATCCGATGGAAATGGGTGTGTGCTCTGTGAAGGTGGTATCTTTTGTGGAAAGTGCTTTTTCTGTTTCGAAACAACTGGCTTTTAAATATATTCTCTTTTGTGTTTGACTATCAAATACTAGCCACTACTTTGTTTGATCAGTTAATTTGTGCCTCTATTTCCAATGGTAGTAAAAGAGTTACAGTTGGACGGAATCTATCTATCATTTTCAATGCATTTCGGTTTCTTGGGAGAATTCAATTTCTCGAAAAAAATACTGTCCATGGTAGTAATTTTCCAATGACCTTTATCCCAATGATGACGTTGGTCGTAATGGGAAATGTTGATTAGGAATATCTCTGTTGCAAGAGCCAGCCCTTGACAATAGAATAAACCCAAGTATATGGGGCTGTCTAAAGGAGATTTCATTGCTTTCTTCCCCAACTCGTTGTGGAACATTTTTTTCTATAAAAAAAAAATTTAATATTACAATGCACAAGTCTGCAAGCTAGACATGATGTCAGGAGAAATTGATTTGTAAGTGTACAAGGTGAGCCTAACCTTTTTTCTTTTATTTGTAACTTGAATTCCATGATACAAAATCAAAACTCAACCATCTTCCATTATTTATTTCCATAAAAACTGAAAATACAATGATCCATGAAAATCAACCATACCTTGGATTCATCAAGAAAAGCTTTATAAAAAAATTTGAGTGTCTTTGTAAGTTGGAGTGATAGAAACCAATATCTTGAAGCATGAAATCCACGATCTATTGTAGTTTGTGAAGGGATATAATGTCTTTGATTTGGAACTTATTGTTCATGTTGATTGTTAGAAAATATATTGAAAACTGTATAAGTTGTCCCATATTATCTAAACTGTACTTAAAAATCCTCTATATATCAAGGAATAATTTCTTATTCTTAAGTTCAATTCTAGATAGGAATTTCTTTTTAATATAGTTTTCCTATTAAAACAGCATGGCCAATTTAACAGTTCAACGGGTAGAATGAATTATTCTTCTTTTAAGACAGACACACATTCACACATACACCTGATGTTGAACCTATAAACAAAAAGATCCAAGTTCAACTACTCACTAAAGATTGCAATGAAGATGAAGACAAAGAGAATGTCAAGAAAAACAGCATCAAATGAATGTTTATAGTACATATTTATTGCTTCTCCTCTTCCAAAACTCATGTAAGTAAATACGAAGTATTTTCCAGCAACTTTTATTGTTCGTGCATCATGCGCAATATTTATGAAAAAGGCATTCAAACAAAAAAGTAGAGTAATATTATTTATCTTCGGCCACAATCTTTAAAGATCTGAGTAGAAACACATAGTTGCAACTTGATTTAGAAGGATTCTTCTAACACATCCCACTTTATTGACCTTTTAGAGGGATTTACGTGGGCTTCCATACAGGCAAGGATCACACTCAAGCTTCTGATTCTGAAAAACCACTAAATCTAAAGAAAATTGCGTTTTATTTTTCTGCACGGGGCCACGACTCTCTATCTCCATGGGCGTAGTAAATCTTCTAATCGAGAGTCGTTTATTGTTCATCTTCTAAGGAAGCACATACATCGAGAAAGAAAGCCCGTTTTGCACAGTGCGGTGACTAGCCCTGTCTTGACATGATTTGCACATCGCATGAAGCAAGTTCTATGCCTGCGACATGGGAACCAACGAGTTAATTCAACAACAACAAACGCATCTCCGTGCTTCATCGCCCAAACAGAAGGTTAATAGGTTTAGCTCTATGAGGACCCTTCCTAGAAAACTCCTTAGAAAGTCTCCCAGATTCGACTGCATAGAAGGAATAGTTGAAAAGTAAATACATTAGTAGTTAATAAATCAAATGAAGCTTTTACTACACTATATTAAAATAGAGAGGCCATCCTAAAATTCATAGTCAATAATTAGTAAATTCCTATCGTTAATAAGACAAAGGTAGCTAAGATTCACTTTCGATATATGATATATGATGCCTCAACACACTTCCAATAGCATAGATGCCAAGGTCCACATAAGAAAGATTTATAGCTTTGATATTATATTAAAGTAAGAAGATTCATTTTAAAATTTACATGCAATATGTAGTAAATTCATGTCATGAATAAGGCCAAGTTGCTTAGGATTTACTTTCAACGTGGAATATACAATGCCTTAGCAATGACTACAAATCTTCTACCCTATGTAGTCTAAGTGTATTCAACCTAGTCTACAACTAAAAAATGAAGGAACTATAGTATATTGAATCAGCAGGAAATGAAAGAGTTTCTACAATTCACCTGAGATTGCAGCAAAGATGAAGACGAAGACTAAGAGAAAGAAAAGCACAAGAAAACAATAAGATTTAAAAGTCTTGGCCATGTTCTTCTTCTTATGCTAAAAAGGAGTGTCAAGTAAGCATTTATAGTAGAGATTTCCTATTGCTTCCGCTTTAAAATATTGCCAGCACTAAGAACTAGTGTGGAACCTCATCGATTGGAGAAGGGCAAGCGCTTCTTGAACTTGTTGACAAAACTTGCTTTTCCTTTCTGGAAGCGTTGTTTTCATTTAATAATAGTCATTTTGTGTATAATTAAAATTGCCCTATACAATCTCCCATTTTTTTCCTTTTTAAGAATCCAATTTTTTTTTGTTTTTAATTTTACAACTATAGAGTTTTTGTTTCTTTAACTCACGCATGGAGAGGGGTAGATGTCCAACTCGCCGCTTGTTGGTTTGGCAAGTTAGTGGCCCTTTTAGCTTACCACCTAGCCAAAAAGAAAATGAACAACTATGGATTGATAGTATAATAAATCTATATTTTAACTTTCCGATAAGTAAATCTTTAGTCCTCATTAAAGGACATGGAGATACAATGCTTTTTGATAGAGATAAACCATAAGGCAGCAATCGATGGTGACAAAAAGGACTAGTTGTCGGTGACTAAAAATTATAAAAGTAGGGAACTTATCATTCTTTGGTAATTGGCCATTGGTTTTTTTTTTTTTCTAATAATGGCTTTTGGGACCTTAACTTCTCTATTATAGCTTATTTCTCTAAGAAGCAACTGAAGAACTTTTCACATTAGCTTAAAGTTATCAAGCCAACCGTGATAATGAGAATTACATTATTTCATTAGTCGCATAGCAGAGGATTTCATGTATTCTTGAAAGAATGAGCATTGCAACTTACATGGAGGTTCCTTTAGGTGAAGTAAAAATTTCTAAAAAGGTTAGAAATTTAATTGTATACTTGGAGAGAATTTTGTGGCTTTCTTTTCTTTATAAATTTTAATAAGTATTTTCCCAAAATTTTGGGATTTTTTAATATCACTTTTGAGCCTAATTAATTAATAATTGATTGAGTTATTTTTTACTTAAAAATGTTTTCCTTCATTATTAGTTTTGATCAAAATAAAGGCACCAAAAAGGCTGAAAATGCGAGTCTTGAATTGACCATTGCATGCTAATCTAGTTTTTCACCCCATGAAAGTGTTATTTTTGTTAAAAGTAATTGCATATCCTAGTGTCACAAAAATAAATCCCTTTTATGCCAAAACAAATGCCATTTTGGTGTGACATCTAGCTAAGTCAAAGCAGCTGCTTTTTATTTTTATTTTTCTTTTCCGATGGAGGTTTCCCGTTTGAAAGAAAGAATTGTTATTTTAGACAAACAAGGTTTTGGGGTATGAGATATCAATTTCAGGACTTAAGTTTTGAATAGTTAATAGCCAACCACTAAATTACTAATATATTAATTGTTAGATAAAATTTTATAAACTAAAAAGCTTATTTTCTATATGACTCTCCATGCACATCCATGCATGTTCATCCTTGTTCTTAAGAGAAAAAGAAACAGTAGCTTGGAACTAGCAAGTTGCTTCAACTAGTGAAAATCTTGGGCAATGGACTGAAATCTCTTACTACAATTTTTATCTAGAACCACCTAGCAATTAAGAAATGTTTATTTCCTTTTTAAAGTCAATTAAAAAAAATGAAATGAGCTTTTTAATACTATTTATATATATTAGACGTGTAAATATACAAAAGAGAGTTTTAATTTCTTTTCTTCTATTTATAAATTAAGTTTTACTATGCAAAATCAAAACTCTTCCGACTTTCTTTATTTCTGTCCATCAAAACTTAAAATCCAATGATACGTTGAAAACAACCATATCTTGAACCCTCTAAGTGAAGCTAATTTGTATACAAAAATTCAAGTGTTTTTGTAAGTTAACAATCATAAAAACCAATGCACCTAATACATGAATCCACAATTTAGAATAATTTGTCAAGAGATGTATTATCTTGACATAAAACTTATAGTTGATGTTGATTACAATAGAGTGTGTTAAAAATAGTATAGATTATCTTATATTATCTAAGCTATACTTGAAATCTTTTGTATATAAAAGAATATCTGTTATTTTTAAAATAACTTTTGATTAAGAATTGAAATCTTTTAACTTGTTGGGAGATAAGGGATATTGCCTTCACCTTATATGGATTCTTTAAGAGAGTTTTGTCAAGACATAATTTATATCACATTTTTAGTAAAATAATATTCATGAGTTATATAATTATTTCTAAATACACAATAAATAAAATAAAATAAAGAGTTAAAAATAAATAATTTTGTTTTTATTTAACTTCTGAATATTCCCTATTTTGTTACAAAACCCTAACCCTAAAGCCTGTAAGTTCAGCAGAGCATCTAAGTTCGCATTCTACTCCTAACGATGGGTCGGAAACTCAAAAGCTCGCCGGCCGCCGAACTTGAACAGGTCCGAGAATACTCGCCGGATCCAGAAATCAAGGGTGAGAAGAAGAGGAAGAAGAAGAAGCAGAAAGTGATGGACGAAGCCTGTCTCAAGCGGAAGCTTGAAGAAATCGAGCCGCCGGGAACTCAAGAGCAGGAGAAGGAGGAGAAGAAGAAGAGGAAGGAGAAGAAGCATAGGAAACCGAAAGGGGACGAGACAGAGACGGAAGCTTGTGAAGGAAAAGGGGGAGAGAATGGCGTTGGTAATGATGATCAGACGGTGAAAGATGGGAGTGTGGTGGTGACGGGGAAGGATGTGAAATTAGAGAAGTATACGCCTTTAAAGTCGTTTGCGGAGGCGGAGCTGCCTGGTGAGGTTCTGGAGTGCTGCAAGAATTTCCAGAGTCCGTCTCTGATTCAGTCTCAGGCGTGGCCGTTCTTATTGGACGGTCGTGATTTTATCGGGATTGCGGCGACGGGGTCCGGTAGGCTCTTTTGATTTTTGGTGTTTGCGTGAGGTGGTGACCGAGTCGGTATTGCTTATGATTGTACTTTTTGGGAATTTGGTTGCTTTTGTAGGTAAGACATTGGCATTCGGTGTGCCGGCGATTATGCACGTATTGAGCAAGCGGAAGGGGAAGATGGCGACTGGTAGGAGGCCACTCTGCCTTGTGCTATCACCAACAAGGGAGCTAGCACAACAGGTATGTTGCTGTTGACCCGTATTGGATTCCTGGGCCTAGTGTTGTATCTGTTTTTTGTTTGTGCTGTGTGAATCACACATTTGCATTCCTGTGTTACTTGGTAGTAGATTTCAGATGTTCTTTGTGATGCCGGCAAACCTTGCGGTGTGCAATCGGTTTGTCTGTATGGAGGAACCTCTAAAGGACCTCAAATATCAACTTTGAAGTCTGGTGTTGTAAGATATTCTGTTCCTTCTATCTAATTGCATCAGCCTGTATTTATATGTCAACTACAGAAGTCAAATTCTTGATTTATTCTAAAAGGCCAAATTGAATTCCTGGTGCATAGATTTATTTATTTGGAAGATTAGGTATTTGCCAGACGTTCTTAACAATTTGGTTATGTATGTCTTTTATTTACTCCTAGGACATTGTCATTGGGACACCTGGTCGTTTAAAGGATCTGATGGAAATGGGTGTGTGCTCTCTGAAGGAGGTATCTTTTGTGGTAAGTGCTTTTTCTTTTTTGGAATACCTAGCATTTAATTTTTCTATTCTATTATGTTTAACAATCAAATACTGGCCACTTACTTTGGTTGATCGGTTTATGTGAGCCTCTATATCTAATGGTAGTAAAAGAGTTACATTTGGGCGAAATTGATTTATCTTTTCAATTGCACATGTTTCTGTGGTAATACCTAGTAATACTTGCACTTTTCTGGGTGTGAGTTAAGAAAAACTCAAGTTTTGATGTTTAGTTCTTTGCATGGAATTTATTAGTTTCATCTTGTGCTTATACCAAAAAATGAATGGTGATGTTACGTAGGTTCTTGATGAAGCTGACCGGATGCTTGACATGGGATTTGAGCAAGAAGTTCGCTCCATATTGGGTCAGACTGGTTCTGGTATGTACAATATCAACAAATGTTTATTCTTTTCCTCTATGTTTCTTAGCAATATGTTTTTGGTGAGTTGTTTGTTTACTTCTAAATTTTTTCTATTTCCGAACTCTAATGTTCTCTTTGGTTTGTTCATTATTGTAAATGAAGATCCTTGATTAATAAGATTCGGAACTTTGGATGAGTTTTTGCCTCTTATGGACCAGATGTACTAATGAATGTTCTACTGAGTGTTTGATGCCTCATAATGGTTTATTCTAAGATTGATTTGCCAATGCACTTAATATTCTGTTAATTTATTTCTTTCTGATGCTTTACTTAACTCAAAGTCAAATGGTCAAACCCTGTGTAAGGCCTGTCTTATTCAGTAATTGACAAAAATGAAGTCACTCGTGGACAGAAATGAGTCTATACAAGAGTCTGTAAGGTAAATTTGTGTGTATCTTACATATGCTTTTATACCTACTGTATCTTGCATCTCCTCAAGGCTCCTTAATTTGGACGCTCTGAAGTGTTTAAGCATTTCTGTAATATTGACAGATTAATTTGCCACATTTGGAAACTTCTTTCAACATTCTTATGTTTGGATGTAGTTTTCTGCGGAGGAAATATGTTTAGAATGATTGCTTCTGTGATATCATGTCCTTAAGCTTTCATTTCAGACATGTGAATGGAGAACATTGCTTCACGATGGAACTTTCTTGAGAGACTTGGAGAGTGTTGAATATGCTCTGTATTGTGGGTTAGATGTTTTCCAGATCCAATATGAAAAGCTATTTAAGGATGCTTTTGCAATTTATATATTTGTTGAGACCTGAAATGGCTGCAATGTATGGACAAAGTAAATATGTGTTTACACCGTATGCCTAGACTTTTAAAAGTTAGTCCATCATGCTCAAATCATATCAGATCCGTGTTCCTTATGGTAGTCATATTTGTTCAGTCCAAAGAGCAGAGTTTCTTTTGGGACAAAACTATAAATGTAATATGTTTAACTCTGTGCAGCTCGCCAAATGGTAATGTTCAGTGCAACCTGGCCCCCCTTAGTTCATCAATTAGCTCAAGAATTCATGGATCCTAATCCGGTTAAGGTATTTATCTTTGTTAATGGTGACCTTTGAGCAGTTTCATGTGTATTTTCGAAATAAAAGTGATGTTTCTTCAGGTGGTTGTGGGTTCAGAGGATTTATCTGCCAATCATGATGTAATGCAGATAGTGGAGGTATAAGTTCTCAATTACATTTGAGTGACCTTTGTGACCATCAGATGTTATATATATGCATACATGTGTACACATATAAAGATCTATTGAACAGACTTTCTCTAACTTATGTAGGTTTTGGATGATCGTGCACGTGATCAGCGTTTGGTTGCTCTGCTGGAAAAATACCACAAATCCCAAAGGTATTTGTTTCTATTTAGTTAGTTTTGTTTTTTTCCCCTTCATTTTGATATATCTGATAAAATTGCAAATTCATTCCTAAGCCATTTAACTGATTCACAATGAAAAACCTTGAATTCTATTGATTTCTTTATAATATTCTTTTAATTGCTTGTGGTGCTGTTCCTCCTAACACATTTGTGTGTTGTCAGGAATAGAGTTTTGGTTTTTGCCTTGTACAAATGGGAAACAAAACGTGTTGAAAATATGCTGCAAGAAGCGTAAGTTCCCGTGAGCCTGACAAATATTATGATGCTTCGCAAGCGAAGTTTGTAATCTGGCCATGGCTCAGAGCTGTTGAGATAAAATCGGAAAGTAATGATGATTTCCAACCTGATTTTTGCAGGGGTTGGAAAGTTGTTTCAATACATGGTGACAAATCACAACATGATCGTACGAAAGCACTATCGTTATTTAAGCAGGGGAGCTGTCCTTTAATGGTATGATGTATTTTAGTATTTAACTTTTTGACTGTTATCCAAACACACACTCAGGCACACACACAATATGCTAAGTCTGGACTCTGGACATCTCACAGTAAGCAGCACCTGCAAACCTTGATTTGACAGTACTTGTCCATTTTAATGTTTCTGTGGCAATTGTAGTTTTAGTTTACTGGATCTGAAAGGTCATGCATTACGTCCCTTGGACTTTTGGAGTTCCATTAATTTTAGAAAACAAGAAATTTAAAGGTTAGGGGAAAAAGTGTTAGCATAGGTGGTGCATAATGGACTCAATTAGTCTATCTAGTTGGAGCCATGACAGTTCTGCCTGTGCCAGAGCAAAGGTACTATGGATTCATTTCTTAGTGGCTTGCCTTGGTCAGACTTATGGGGGAGGAAGCTAACTCTGAACGGAGAAAATGTATAATGCTAGAGTTGGCAGCTCCTTCGGTAATTGATAAATCAGATACTCTATGTGTGCAGATAGCTACTGATGTGGCTGCTCGGGGATTGGATATTCCAGATGTTGAAGTAGTCATCAACTATAGTTTTCCTCTTACCACAGAGGATTATGTCCATAGGATTGGGCGGACTGGAAGGGCTGGTAAGAAGGGTGTTGCTCATACATTCTTTATGGTGCAGAACAAGGTAGGTTTCCATCTATAGCTATTCATTGGGAGTTCAATGATTCCTTATTGCAAGTACTAATGGCAGTACTTCAGGGACTTGCTGGGGAGCTGGTAAACGTTCTCAGAGAAGCTGGGCAAATTGTGCCTGATTCCCTTTTGAAATTTGGCACCCATGTAAAGAAGAAGGTATACATTTTTTACCATTTTTTTCTTAAAATTTCTTTTTAATATTACAACACACACACCCAACTCACCCATAGGAGGTATCAAACTCCAGACCTCACCATTTTTTACCATTGAATGGTTCATCTCCCACTTCACTAGGCATTTGGGCCCATGGGATCCTTGTTCACATTCATGTCTAGATGGTTGGAGTTTTTCTTCCCATTCCTAATTGTTTTAATACATCTGTTGAATTACAGGAGTCCAAACTTTATGGGGCTCACTTCAAGGAAATTCCTATAGGTGCTCCTAAGTCTAAAAAGATCACATTTGACAACTCTGAAGATGATGATTGAAGCATGTGGTGTTCCAAACTCGATTCTTCCATGGGCAGGGATGAAAGAATGTTGAGTTGATTATTTATTAAGCCACTTTTTCTCTTTCCCCGCCCACAACCCTGCAAGGACAGGGCTGTAAGTCTTCTCGACGGTGCCAGAATCTTCCGAGCTGTAAGTCATTGTTTTTCTCCTCTTTGTGGAGAATACGTTTGTTGGTACTGACTGATTGTTAAATTATATACACATTTATTGCTAGATGAATGAAAGTGAATCAGTAGTCTGACAAAATGCTTATTTTTTGTACACCATAGTTCTTCGTGAATTCAACATAGTTTAGCACTAGTCTCTGCCAACTAAATGTAGTTACTGCAATTCTTTTTTTCTCTCTCTTTTTCATTTTTCTCAATGAGTATTCTTTGTGAACGGCTTTGATTTTGTGGGTCAAAAGGGATTACAAAGCAGTTGCCTTACTCCGAGAAAAAGAAATGCTTGCAGGACATTGGTATTGCAATTTTTTTTTTTTTAATACACACACATGGGAAGGGAGAGAGGGAGGGGGGAATCGAACCCAGACCAGTTGGACTCGCCGATCAGGAGACTGGTTTATCACTAAGCCAGGGAGATTCCCCCCAGGAGATTGGTATTGCAAATGAAGCGGCAGTAAACATGGCGGCTGCTGAGTATGCTGTTGATACTTTCTAATTTTCTGCTTTTGATAATTCTGGTAAAAAATCCATATTTCCAGAGCAATGAGAAATAAACTTTCTACTTTCTGTGTTATGGCCCTAAAGGAGATGGAACCACTGATTTGTTGCAAGGATTCACAGCTTCTACTAGGGATTATGAAAGGTGTTCACTCAGCCCTAGCAAAGAGAGTAATTTGTGAATTCTGCTTGCCAATTCTACTGCCTTTATGAAACACCCAAATGAGTTGCTTAATTTCCTTTAACCATCTCTTGTTCCACCTAGATTTGTGGTTCAGGGTGTTTCACTTGAAAGAGCACAGAGGATCTTCCAAACAAAATTTCCAGAACTTTTCTTGCTAAGTGGTGAACGTATGAAAAGTTGAATTCTAAAAGACAGATATTGTATCTTAAAAAATGTGTCATCAAGTAGGAGAGCTCGAACTAAAAGTTTGCAATTTAAATGCTATTTTTTCCCTTTTGGTAAAAGAATGGCGAAATTTGAATATTATATGTCTTGGGTACGGGCTCAATTAACTATCCTGGTCTAAGCCCATTTGAGCAAGAAAAAGCTCACTTTGTTAGGCCCCAACTAGAGGAATCGAGAGGTTTACTAGTTAATTTTCTACTAAACTAATAAGTAATCTCTAAAAAATTATATGGTTTGGTGGTGAATATTGTGTTATTATATAACATTTAATCTCCTCACCAACATGGGAAATAAGGAATCTCTGTATATGGTGATCATGGAGCTTAGCGTAGCAGTTGAGAAAAGGTATTCTTAAAGAGTTTCATGAGCTTGTGTTAATGGGCAGCTAAGCAAATCCCTCGTCAAACCAGAGAAAGGAATCGAAAAGGATGGACTTTCCAGCATCTTTCCTCGAACAACACTGACTTGACAGTTCAAACATTAATCTAATCCATGATCATTCTGGTCTAACAATTGAAAATTGTGAACGGTGTCGAGATTTGGGTTCCATGTTTGAGTGTCTTACGAACGAGAAACACATCGTTTTCAAGTAGTTTCCTGGTCCTTTCACAAGCCGTGTTCTTTTTTTTGTTCTCTAAGTTTAATGCAATAAAGGCAGAAAGAAGGAACATGTTTGAAGTTTTCAACTTTGTCACCGGGTAATTCCAGAACGGACTCAACTTTCCAAGTCTTGACTTGTTAGCCACAAGTTTTGATGCTCAAAATAATTATTTTTTAATGTTTTTTTAATACGTTTATTTGTTTATCTCTCTTAACAATCGATTCTAAAAAATCATTTTAATACATAACCGTGGATTTGGGTTTAGATGTGGTTGGTATGATTTACCATCTCATTTTGTTACTTATAAACAGAGTTTTTCGTAATTTCTCTATATTTGGTTGATGGTGTGTTAAAAATATCAATTATTCTGCATTTTTGATAGTTTAGTCTAATGTTCTCGTGTAAGTTATTCTTAATATAATATCAAAGTCTAAGTTTAAGAATAAGACCCAATTATAGGGTAGTTGGTATCCCAAGAGTGTAAGTTTTTTTTTTTTTTTTTAATTATTATAGGCTGGATTTGGAATTGTTCTCTATGGTTTTACCTTATCATTCAGTACTTATAAATTGGGTTTTTATAATTTCTTTACATTTGCCTAAGGAATGTCTCACAACCTTTTCTTTTTTTCTTTTTTTTTTTTTTGTCTAATGTTCATCAATATCTAGTAACTTATCTATATGTTTAAAGTGTCATTCAGTCCTAATAATTAATTTCAAAAGAAAGAAGTTAGGCCTTTCTAGCCAAACCAAACGAGGCAATATTGTGCAAAAAATATCAAAGCGAAGCCCCCATGAAAGTTCAGCTCTAATGACATTTCTGTGTACAGAAAGTAAGTCTTCGTCTTCACGCGGCTACGGGTCGTTGCAAAGTGAGGAAGACCTTCTTTCAGGCTGATGCGGACTGAATTCCTACTCCGTTTCTGCAGGTAGCCCCTGTATTTGATGTAATTACTACGAGTACTGGTCGGGTTTTACATTCAATGAAACCAAGTCCGCCTAACTTCAAGATTCGAGAACAAAACCCAGAAGAGAAATGGCAAGTTTGACTAGTTCGCCATTGCTAGGAAAGACGTGTGCATGACTGCTTACCAAGGAAACGAAATGAAGGTAGGTACGACAAATCTTTAAGCAACATGAACATGGATGGATTTCTTTGACCAGTTCAAGGGGTTGAATGTTTCCTCTTGCTTCATATGTATCTGTACATAATAAGATGCAGAATCCAGCCCCTAAAAGTTAAGATCAAAAACTTCAGACAGAAACTTCATCTCCAATTACTCTTCTTTCTCCACCAGAGAAAAGAAAAAAGAGAAATACAGGTGTTTAGCCTTGATTCTTTACAATCTCTGAAAAACATACAACAAGGAAGAAAGGCCGGTTGCTGGGGAAGCTAAGCAACCATGGCTGAAATCGCAGTAGAATGTGTACTTGACAAGCTCATATCCTTCATCGAAGAAGAGGTGCAACTACTGAGGGGGGTCGAGGAAGATATTATGCTGATCAAAAGTGAACTGGAGCACATGAGGGCCTTCCTCAGAGTTGTTGATGAAAAGGAAGAGAGGAGTCTTGAACTCGACGTGTGGGTTAAGCAAGTGAGAGATGTGGCTCATGATGTTGAAGATGTTCTTGATGAATACAAGCATCCCCTTACACGCCCTCCTGGGCAGAATATTGTTTCCTCCATCAAGAATCTGTTGGCTCGTCATCAGATTGCTTCTAAGCTACAAAACATCAGATCCAGATTTGTAAGTATCTCAGAGGGACACAGGAGATTCCTTGACGAATCTACAGCAGCTAACACCAATATTGCAGCAGCGGCATTTCAAGACCGGCGACAGGATGCCCTTCTACTTGAAGAAGCTGAACTCGTGGGCATTGAAAAACCCAAAAAGCAGATAATCAGCTGGCTTATCCAGAATGATGGTGGACGCGAAGTGGTTTCCGTGGTTGGCATGGGAGGGTTGGGGAAGACCACCCTAGTAAAGAAAGTCTATGATGATGAACAGGTAAAGCTACACTTCCAATACCGTGCTTGGGTAACTTTTAATCGATCTTTCAAGCTGGAGGATCTCCTAAAGTTCATGCTTCAGCAACTCTACAAGGTGAAAAGGAAGCCAGTTCCCCAAGAGGTGAACAGCATGAGCAACGATCAGCTCAGAACAAAAATAAAAAAGTTCTTGCAGCAAAAGAGGTACCTTGTTGTCTTAGATGATGTGTGGCATATCGATGATTGGGATGTAGTCAAATACACATTGCCAGACAACCATAGCAGTCGAGTAATGCTCACAACGCGCAACTCAGAAGTAGCCTCTGCATCATGCATGGAGTTCAATGGTAACATCTATCCTTTGAACCCTTTGTCTCCAGAAGAATCCTGGACTTTATTTTGCAGGAAGACTTTTAGGGAGAGCCCCTGCCCTCCAGAGTTAAAGAGTCCTGCAGAAAGTATCCTCGCAAGATGTGAAGGACTGCCACTTGCAATTGTGGCGATAAGTGGTGTTTTGGCGATCAAGCGCAGGATAGAGGAATGGGATATGATTCAACGGAGTCTCGCTGATCAACTCAAAGAAAACGCTAGACTAGATAGTATGAAAAAGATATTGTTACTCAGCTACAATGATCTTCCATACTATCTAAAGTCCTGTTTTCTGTATCTCAGTGTGTTTCCCGAGAGTCACTTAATTGACAAGATGAGACTGATTCGATTATGGATGGCAGAAGGGTTTGTGAAAGAAACAGAGGGGATGGTGTTGGAAGAAGTTGCAGAGGCCTACCTGGATGAGCTGTTGAATAGAAGCCTGATCCAAGTGGCCGGGATTACCAGTGAAGGGAGGATCAAAACATGCCGCATTCATGATCTAGTTCGTGAGATAATCGTTCGGAAGTCAAGTGATCAGAATTTTGTAACTATTGCCCGAGGACAAAGCTCTGGCTTGCCAGAAAACGTTCGTCGCCTATCAGTACATAGAACCAGCCAGGATGCAGAAGAAATCAAGAGCATCAACCGGCTTCGTTCTTTGCTCATGTTTCGAAGGGTAGAATCAATGTCTGAGTCTTCTAAATCCATTTCAATCCCTTTTGATTTTAACCTACTTAAAGTGTTAGATCTACAGGGTGCAGAATTAGACATATTTCCCAATGAGATCGTCAAGCTGTTCCATCTCAAATACCTAAGCCTGAGGGAGACAAAAGTAAGAACTGTTCCAAGCTCAATTGGGAATCTTCTGAATCTGCAGACTCTAGATCTTAAGCACACATGGGTTACTGTATTGCCTGCTGAGATCTCAAAGCTTCAGAAACTTCGCCACCTGTTGGTTTACCGGTATGAGATTGAATCTTATGCCCACTTCAATGCCAAATATGGTTTTAAGTCCATAGAACAAATAGGATGTCTTGAATCCTTACGGAAGCTCTGTGCCATAGACGCTGACTATGGCGGCATTGATATGATGGAAGAGCTTGGAAAGCTAAATCAACTGCGGCGGCTAGCTATTTTGAAGCTGAAAAGAGAGTACGGGACTGCTCTTTGCTTTTCCATTCAAAAGATGAAAAAGCTTCGCACTTTGTCTATAACATCATTAGGGGAGGATGAGATCATTGACCTCGGAAGCATATCTTCCCCTCCTCCATTCCTTCTCCGGCTATACTTGACAGGACGTTTAGAAAAGTTGCCACATTGGATATCTGCTCTCCCTAGCTTGGCCAAGGTATCTCTGAAGTGGAGTCAATTGGGGGCTGATCCACTTGAGTCACTCCAATGTCTGCCAAATCTGGTACATCTTGAATTTCTGCAGGTTTATGAGGGAGAGATACTGCAATTTAAGGCAGGAGGGTTTCAGAAGCTGAAGCTTCTGGGGCTTGACAAATTGGATGCCCTGAAGACAGTTATAGTGGAAATGGGAGCAATGCCTTTACTCGAGAAGCTAATCCTCCAGCGCTGCAAATCATTGCACAGGCTGCCATCAGGTGTTGAGCATCTTAGCAAATTGAAGTTGCTGGAATTTTTTGACATGCCTGATGAGTTAATCATGACCATACGTCCAGACATAGAAGATGGGGATTATTGGAAGGTTGCACATGTACCGGAAATCAACTCTACCTACTGGAGGGATGGTGCTTGGGATGTATTCTCTCTGGATAGTTCAAGTGAGGGAGAGAGTTCAGCTCCCACGAGGAGTAATGAACTTCCTCCCTACTGGAAATAGTGTTCTCTGCATCCAAACTCTTGCCAGATCATCTAAGGAAACTTTGCTGAGGACTCTGCAAATCCACAACAATAAACCTCGACCTCAACCTCAATACGTGCTGCTTTGTTTGACCTGTATGCAAAATAATAGTTGCAACAATTTTTCATTTCCATCAAATCTTCATGTTGATTTTTTGAACAATGTACTTGTTCGCATTGTTCAAAAAATATATGATATGCAATATGTTAATTTTCAAAGCCTTCAAATTCAATGAATAAAGTACCCGAACGTGCTTGATGCTTCAATCGTTGCTACAATATGTTTAATATGTGCAACCTGAAACCAAATTCTCAAAATTTTGGACTCTTGAACATGGAAAGGATTTCATTCACAGAAGAAATGATACAAATAATTGATGAAGTCATCTGCATTCAGATACACAACAATTTGGTGCAGGATAGTTCAATTGATGAAAGTTCAACTACCAGTGCCTACTTAGGATTAAAATGTCATATAATGTACAGAGTCTATTATTATCTATGCAAGAGATTTGACAATGGGTGAGACAATGATCATGAACAATATGAACAAAAAGAAGTAGTAACTTGAAAGATGAGAGACCTGTGAGTTTCCAATGAATATAAGTGAGAAAATTGATTAAATGTGTATTTCCTATATTTTCACATTTCAAAAAAATACAAATATATATGATGTTCATGGAAACAATGTGTGAGTGTATAGTTCTTGGGTAGCTTCCCTTCTAATGTTGTAGAAGCACAATTCTCTCTCACCAAAAATGTGGGCTGATTGTTGATCTTAAATTAAAAGACTGGAGGTTCCACCATATCCTTTCAATTCCTAGCCATTCTTGACTTTGGATATTCTTGTGCCACATCTTAGGTTACAGAAGATTCATTACATTTAAATCCATATCTAGTAACATAAGTCCATCCTAAATGCCTCAATATTGGGCATGAGCTTTGCCTTTTTTGCTCTGTCACTTGAAATGAATTGATGAATATAGACTTTAAGATTTCTAAGTTAAAGTCTTGCCACTTTGTAACAAAAATTTCAGGTTTGATTAAGAAAAAAAGGATAATGGAGGAACTTCTCTGGTAAATATGGAGAGGCTAAGAAGAGTGCTTTAAGCATCTTTATGATGGAACTTGTAAATCTGTGTTTATGGAAGTAGAGGGCAAGTAATGGTTTGTACATCAGTGTCCAGCTGATTAGTGCGGAAGCAAAATGTTTTAGGAAAAGGACTCAAAATGCTGTGACTGCCAGTTGGTTTTCTGACACTGGTGTGGAGATGTCTTGGAGTAGTTTATGGGACATTGCTGCTTGCAGAGCAGCAGAATGGGTGCTGGAATTGTGAGGTTTATGGAGTTAGTTTTGTTAAGTTATTTGTTTACTTCTAATTTTTTTCTATTTCTGAACTCTAATTCACTCTTTGGTTTGTTCCTTCTATTGAACTTTGGAGGGGTTTCTGCCCTTATAGACCAACTGTATTGATGATGTTCTACTTAGAATTTGATACCACATACTGGTTTATTCCAAAATTCATTTGCAAAGGCACTTCATGTTCTGTTAATGTGCTTCTTTCTAATGATTGTCAAACGGTGTGTGGCCTGCCTTGCTTAGTAAGTGAATGTAGTGAGTTCAGTCATTGACAGGAATGAGTCCATGTAAGAGTTTATCAGGTAAAAACTAGTGTGTCTTATGTGTGCTTTTGTACCTACTGTAACTTGAAATGGCTTAAGGCTCCTTAATTTGGCTGCTCCGGAGTTTTTAAGCATTTCTGTAATATTGACAGATCAATTTCCCACACTTGGAATTTTCTTTTGACGTTCTTCATTTTGGATGTAGTTTACTGTGGAAAACATACATTTAGAATGGCTGCGTATGTTATGTCCTTAAGTTTTCATTTCAGACGTATTAGCGGAGCACATTGACCCTCACACAGTCTCTCTCTCTCTCTCTCTCTCTCTCTCTCACGTTGCTGGGTTGAATGTATAGGTGGATGAGCCAGCTGCCTTTGGTAGTGGGTGGTAAGAGTGGCAGTGGCAAGGCAGCTAACGTGGGTTGGTGGCACAGGCTTTCTTTAATGGTGGATGGATTTGGATGGTGGGAAGTTCACGATCAGAGTCAAATTGCTATATTTAATCTTTGTTGAGATGCTTCACGGGGGAACTTTCTTCTTAAGAGACTTGAAGAGTGTAAAATTTCAATCCAACCTTTTTGAAACCCTTTGCCAAAACTATCTTTCCAACAAGTGAAAACTCTGCATATTTGTGTTGATGCCACTTTATAGCTTTATAAACATCATTGCATGCTTGTATTACCTGATCAATCTTGAACCTTTTTAGTTTAACCCTTTTCGGTTCTACCCAAAACCTTGCCTCAATTGCTTTTTGGAAGTGATGTTGAACCAATAAGAAAGGCCTAAAATTTCTTTGAAATGGATCAAATTTATCCACAAGGAATTCAGTTCCATTGTCCAGATTCTTGATTGTAAACATTGAATTATCTTCTACCGGTAACAATTCCAGTGGTTTAGCTAACATGGAAGATATGGTAGACTTGCTTAATGAAGTCCCTTTATTATAAGGATCAAATTTAATGTCAGGAAAATTACCTTTGCTAGGCTTAGTGGCCCATGGGAATTCCATAAAACACAAGAGTCCTACAATTCTCTTTGATTCTTCCGTTACTATCCTCTTTTTGCCCTTCAGTTCTCCCTTCAGATTTGATTCCTGGCGATGCTATAGTGGTCACCCTTGGTGAAAGGGAAACCCGCTAGTCACGAGCCCATTTGACTGATCCGGTGGTTGCCCTCCATGGTGGCTGGTGCATGGGCTCCTGTTATGCACCCACCTACCTAGATCTGAATCCCACAACCTAGGATAAACCCATTTCAAAGGAAAAAGGCTGGCCTAATTTCTCCTTCTGCCTCATGCGGAAACCCATTCTGAACCCAGTTGTTGGAATTACACGCGAGCCATGAGCCGTGCTCATCCACACATTTTCGCTTTCGGACGTCGCCCGATACGACCTTTAGGTGCCGAATCTAGCCGCCTTGCGCGCATTCGGCCAGGCCATGTCCCCGTCGTTTCCATGTAGTGTTGGATCTAGGTCGACCTTTGCCTCCGGCGAACTATCGTTGCGAAGGGGACAAAGAAACTTCGGCTTTTCTATTACCATCATGTTGGCTGCTTGGATCCTAGCTGGAACACACTTAGAAATGGAGTTTTCCACGTCTTTTTCTGACTCGATCCTAGCCTTTGTTTCAGCTTGGGTTCAAGGTGCCGCCTCTCCACGAAGTCTCTAGCATGAGGACTTCAAGTTTGCGTGACGCTCGATTATTGCAGCTTTAGCTCTTCAATAAGCTCTCTCAGTGAGCGAGAGTCGCCTGATGGAGATGAAGCCAAACCACCTCGGCATCTATTGCACAAGTGAATGTTTAGTATATTTCTAAAGCCAAAGTGGTGAGAATTTAAGACAGAATTATATCATTGCATACTTCCAAAACTAATAAAGAGGAAAATTTAGGTCATGTTGATCCATAGAAGGGTTAACTTTATTGTATTTGTTCTTTCCCATCAAAGCCATCTCCATATCATGGCTCCAATTGGCAAAGTTCTCTACTTCAAGCAGTTTCTCAAAGACAATGATGACTCTGGTATGCTCACTTGGGTAAAAGGAAAAATGATGGCTAGGTTGAACTGCAGAAGAGTCATTTAGGTTACTTGAACATCCATGAGAGTGCTTGTGGCTATAAGAACAACACCAATGTTGACATTCATGATGATAACAATCAGGGCTATAGCTTGCTTCCATAGATGAAGCTGTGGATAAGAACGAACACCAAGTGTTTGATGAAATGTCCAAATGGTGGACAAAACAAAAAACAAGTGAAAATTTAAAGAAAAAAAATGTGGAAACTTGAGGAAACACAGGAATGTGAGAATTCCTTACTCTCGATGCCATGTTAAAAAATGGTCTTAAGCTGAAAATCATAAGCAACTTTTACAGACAATCATTCAAATCATGTACATGTGTCTCCAAAGAAGAACAATAAAAAAGAGCCAAGGAATGGCGACTCATGTAGTAAAAATGGGAAAAAAATTTAGGGTTACAAATTGGGCCTATTAGGCTTATATAGGTATAGGCAACATCAGTTTCAACATTTCCATAGAAATAAAAAATCAGCTTCTACTTTTTCATGTGTTATAGCCTTTAAGAATTGGAACACTGATTTGTTGTAGAAGATTTAGAGAAATCTAGTATAGATTATGAAAGATATAAACTCAACCGTAGCAAGTTAACAAGAAGAGAGTAATTTGGAAAGTCTGTTTGCCCATGCTATTTTGCCTATACACAAAAATGAGCTGCTTGATTTCCTTTAACCATCTCTTCTCCCACGCATATTTGTGGTTGAAGGTGTTTCATTTGAAGATCAAAAAAGATTTCTAGCCAAAATTTCCTAAAGTTTTCCTGCTAAGTGGTTAACTGTAGGAGCAAAAGTTGAATTCTTAAAAGACATGGATTCTGTATGTTAGAATGCATCACCAAGTTGCTCTATGAGATTCCATACGCCTATTCTACCAAGCTGGAGAGCTCGAACTATGGGTTGTGCTTTTTCCTGTCCAATTCAGGATTCAACATAGCATAAGTTTTCAATGCTATATATGCCTTCCGGTAAACTAAAAAAGACCTAGAACAGCGAAACTTATATGTTATATAATGTTTAATCTTGACTTCGATTGTGTTGATGCGTAACTAGCAAATACTTAGTCAAACAAGGGAAAGGAAGTAGAAAAGGATGGAATTTCCACCATCTTTCCTATTACAACAGGCTGCTTGCGTTGTTCCCGTCAACACTGACCTGACAGATCAAACGTTAACCTAATCCATGATCACTCTGGTCAACAATTGAAAATTCTTAAGATGTCGAGATTTAGGTACCATGTTTGAGTGGATTAGAAACGTGACATAGTTTCCTAGTTTCCTGCGGCTTTCAGACGCCGAGTTCTTTTCTTATTTGTGTGGCTAATTTGAATACAATAAAGTTAGAATGACGTGAACATGTTGAAGTTTTCAACTTGGCATTATGGAATTCTAAAATGGGTTGCCTTGACTGGTTAAGCATAAGTTTGATGCTAAAAGTAATGTTGTTTAATATTTTCGTATAATATCTTCTTCACGTGTTTATTTATTTCTCACTCTTAACAACTCATCTTAAAAAAGAATGTTAAATCTTTTTTATATATGATATCAAAATTTGAATTTAGGTTCAAAGATACCATCTAATCATGAATTGGGTATGTAGTTGGTTTGCATGATTTCATTTTTATCATTTCCATTTCTTACAAACTAAGTTTTTGTAGTTTCTTTATGCTTGGCTTAAGGATGTGTCAGAAGGAGTGATTTTTCCATACCATCAACATATTAGACCTAATATCATTCTTCTATATTTAAGTATTATCCTTTCTCAATAATTGGACTTAAGTATGTGAAAGACTATAGAAAAATAAAATTTTTAAGATAGAATTTAAAAAAAAGAAAGATTTCTTAATTTTTAAATTAACTTTTATATTAAACTTTTGAGCTTATTGATATATTAGAATTGAAATTGACTTTGCTTCACTTTGTGAAATCCTAAACTCAATGGCACTTAGGGTGTGAAAAAACATTGGTACGACAAAATTTTTAGACTAAAAGAAAAAATTTTGAAGGTAAAATTTAAAAGAAAAAAGAAAGATTCTTTTAATTCTTAAATTATTTTTTAGATTAAGTCTTTAAATATTCTATTGATAAAATAAAAAAGAGGAAGTTAAACCCTTTTTACCAAACTAAACACCATTGCAGTAAGAACTCAAAAGGAATCCACTGTCGAATTTCATTTCTTTAAAGTTGGACTAAAATTCAAGTCAAATACCGATCCTGGTAATGGGATTTCTGTTTACGGTGAGTAAGTCCTGGTCTTCAGGCGGCTACGGGTTGTTGCAAAGTGAGGAAGACCCACTTTTCAGATTGATGCCGGCGGGATTCCTGCCCTGTTTCTCAGAAACGACAATTTTGACTAGTCATGCGCATGGCTGTTTACAAAGGAAACGAAATGAAGGAAGGTTCGACAAAAACTAAAAGATATTCTTTCCCGGGAAAATCTTGAAGCAGCGTGAAGAACATCCATGGATTTCTTTGACCAGTTCAGCGGGTTGAAAATTGGATATACGTAGTTGATTTGGCGGCCTGAATATTTCCTTTTGCTCTCATATATCTCTATAAATAATAAGATGCAGAATCCACCCCATAACAGTTTCAAAAGAAGATTAAAAACTTCAGATAGAAATTTCATCTACAATTACCTTCTTTCTGCGCCAAAGAAAAAGGGGAAAATACAGGTGTTTTCAAGAAAAAAAGGCTGGTTTCTAGGGAAACTAAGCAGTCATGGCAGAAATTGCAGTAGAATGCGTACTCGACAAGCTTGTGGACTTCGTTGATGAGGAGGTGCAACTACTGAAGGGCGTGAAGGAAGAAGTTGTGCAGATCACAGATGAACTGGAGCACATGAAGGCCTTCCTCAGAGTTGCTGACGAAATGGAAGAGAGGAATCCTGAACTCGACGTGTGGGTTAAGCAAGTGAGAGATGTGGCTTTTGATATTGAAGATATTCTTGATGAATACAGGAATCTACTCACACGCCCTTCTGGGCATCGTTTTCGTACTTATCTCATTAATATTGTTTCCTCCATCAAGAATCTGAAAGCTCGTCATCACGTTGCTTCTGAAATACAAAGCATCAAATCCAGATTTGTAAGTATCTCGGAGGGACATCAGAGATTCTTTGATGAATCTACAGCAGCTAACACCAATATTGCAGCAACGACATGTCATGACCGCCGACAGGATGCCCTTCTGCTTGAAGAAGCTGAACTGGTGGGCATTGAAAATCCCAAAAAGCAGATAATCAGCTGGCTTATCCAGAATGATGGTGGACGCGAAGTGGTTTCCGTGGTTGGCATGGGAGGGTTGGGGAAGACCACCCTGGTGAAGAAAGCCTATGACGATGAACAGGTGAAGCTACACTTCAAGTACCGTGCTTGGGTAACTGTTTCTCAATATTTCAAGCTGGAGGATCTCCTAAAGGTCATGCTTCAGCAACTCTACAAGGTGAAGAGGAAACCAGTTCCTCCTGAGGTGAACAGCATGACCAACGATCAGCTAAGAACAAAAATAAAACATTTTCTGCAGCAAAAGAGGTACCTTGTTGTGTTAGATGATGTGTGGCATATCGATGATTGGGATGTAGTCAAATACACATTGCCAGACAACCGTAGCAGTCGAGTAATGCTCACAACGCGCAACTCAGAAGTAGCCTCTGCATCATGCATGGAGTTCAATGGTAATATCTATCCTCTGAACCCTTTGTCTCCAGAAGAATCCTGGACTTTATTTTGCAGGAAGACTTTTGGGGAGAGCCCCTGCCCTCCAGATTTAAAGAGTCAGGCAGAAAGTATCCTAGCAAGATGTGAAGGACTGCCACTTGCAATTGTAGCAATAAGTGGTGTTTTGGCGATGAAGCGCGGGATAGAAGAATGGGATATGATTCAACGGAGTCTTGCTGATCAACTCAAAGAAAACGCAAGACTAGATAGTATGGAAAAGATATTGTTACTCAGCTACAATGATCTTCCATACTATCTAAAGTCCTGTTTTCTGTATCTCAGTGTGTTTCCCAAGAGTCACTTAATTGACAAGATGAGACTGATTCGATTGTGGATGGCAGAAGGATTTGTGAAAGAAACAGAGGGGATGGCGTTGGAAGAAGTTGCAGAGGCCTACCTGGATGAGCTGTTGAATAGAAGCCTGATCCAAGTGGCCGAGATTACCAGTGAAGGGAGGATCAAAACATGCCGCATTCATGATCTTGTTCGTGAGATAATCGTTCGGAAGTCAAGTGATCAGAATTTTGTAACCATTGCTCGAGGACAAAGCTCTGGCTTGCCAGAAAAAGTTCGTCGCCTGTCAGTGCATAGAACCAGCCAAGATGTAGAAGCAAGCAAGAACATCAGCCGGCTTCGTTCTTTGCTCATGTTCCGAAGGGTAGAATCATTGTCTGAGTCTTCTAAATCCATTTCAATCCCTTTCGATTTTAAGCTACTTAAAGTGTTAGATCTACAAGGTGCAGAATTAGACATATTTCCCAATGAGATCGTCAAACTGTTCCATCTCAAATACCTAAGCCTGAGGGGGACAAAAGTAAGAACTGTTCCAAGCTCAATTGGGAATCTTCTGAATCTGCAGACTCTGGATCTTAAGCACACATGGGTTACTGTATTGCCTGCTGAGATCTCAAAGCTTCAGAAACTTCGCCACCTATTGGTTTACCGGTATGAGATTGAATCTTATGCCCACTTCAATGCCAAATATGGTTTTAAGGCCATGGCACAAATAGGATGTCTTGAATTCTTACAAAAGCTTTGCGCCATAGAGGCTGACTGTGGCGGCATTGATATGATGGAAGAGCTTGGAAAGCTGAATCAGCTGCGGAGGCTAGCTATTTTGAAGCTGAAAAGAGAGTACGGGACTGCTCTTTGCTTTTCCATTCAAAAGATGAAAAAGCTTCGCACTTTGTCTATAACATCATCAGGGGAGGATGAGATCATTGACCTCGAAAGCATATCTTCCCCTCCTCCATTCCTTCTCCGGCTATACTTGACAGGACGTTTAGAGAAGTTGCCACACTGGATATCTGCTCTCCCTAGCTTGGCCAAGGTATCTCTGAAATGGACTCAATTGAGGGCTGATCCACTTGAGTCACTTCAAGGTTTGCCCAATCTGGTACATCTTGAATTTCTGCAGGTTTATGAGGGAGAGATACTGCAATTTAAGGCGGGAGGGTTTCAGAAGCTGAAGCTTCTGGGGCTTGACAAATTGGATGCCCTGAAGACAGTTATTGTGGAAATGGGAGCGATGCCTTCACTTGAGAAGCTAATCCTCCAGCGCTGCAAATCATTGCACAGGCTGCCATCAGGTGTTGAGCACCTTAGCAAACTGAAGTTGCTGGAATTTTTTGACATGCCTGATGAGTTGATCATGACCATACGTCCAGACGCAGAAGATGGGGATTATTGGAAGGTTGCACATGTACCGGAAATCAACTCTACCTACTGGAGGGATGGTGCTTGGGATGTATTCTCTCTGGATAGTTCGAGTGAGGGAGAGAGTTCAGCTCCCACGAGGAGTAATGAACTTCCTCCCTACTGGAAATAGTGTTCTCTGCAAATCCACAACAACAGACCTCAACCTCAACCTCAATACGTGCTGCTTTGTATGGCTTGTATGCAGATGCGAAATAATAGTTGCTAAAAGTTTTCATTTCCATCAAAGTTTTATTCTGATTGTTTGAACACTGCACTTGATCTTGAAAATATATGATATGCAATATGTTAATTTTCAAAGTCTTCAGCTTCAATGAGTGAAGTGACAGAATATGTTTGATGCTACAATTGTTACTACAATATGTTTGATGCGTGCAAGATGAAACCAAATTCTGAAAATTTTGGACTCTTAAACTATAAAGCACAACCTTTATTGCTGTTGGGGGGCAGTAGCAAGTTGTTTCACTAGTTTCCAGTTTTTTCATCCATTAAAATTCAATTTGTTCGAGCCCTAATTCAGCCTATAAACCCCTAAACATTTCTTCCAAAATTCTGGATCTTAGATCCACCTATTTTCTTAATCTTAAGCCCATCTTGAATACAGTAGTTAGGTTATCCGTAATATCCCTACATTAATTTTGAGTTCATAGTTCATGAGTGGTTAGAAAAGATAGGATTTGAAGGCCAATAGAGGTTTCTTGAAAAACACAGATTGCAGGAATGAGAAATGTTGCGGCTAGTGAGACATGACCCTTGAGTAATTTCAGGATTTGGACAACTTCAGTTGGGCAATTGTTTAACTGGCTAGAATTTTCATGTGGACGAGGACTTGGATCTTATGCAGCTCAAGCCTGGCACCTGTCCTGAACCACTAGACGTAAGTGTAAGAATGAAAATCGCCTATTCTGCATTTTCTATATTTCCATATTCCAGAAAAATATCAATATGTATGATATATTTGGAAGAAATATTTTATTTCTTGGATAGTTGCCCTTCTAATGTTGCGGAAAGACCTGTTGATATTGACAGTATTCTCTCCACCATAAAACATAAGTCCATCCTAAATGCTTCATACAGGGCACAAGCTTTCTTTTCTTGCTCATAATGAATTTGACTATAGATTAAAGATTTCTGAATTGTATTTCCCCTCTAGTAGATATGGTGAGGCTTAAGAAGAGTATTCTAAGCATCTTTTTTACGATGGAACTTGTAAATTTGCGTTTATGAAAGTAGAGAGCAAGGAATGGCTTCTAAATCAGTCTTGCTGATTAGTGTAGAGACAGATCTTTCGGAGGAAGGACTAAAAATGATCTAATATCCTGCTGGTTTTCGGATACTGGTTTGGAGAATTTCCTGGAGTAGGTTGTGGGACAACGCTGCTCAAAAAGCAGCTGAATGTGTGCTAGAATTGTGAGATTTATGGAGCAAAGGCTGCCAAGAAGGTGCAGAATTTGTGATTTCTGGGTTATAGAATCATGAACAAAACCAGGATAAAGCTGCAGATTGTGTGCTTGACTTCGGTGTGCAAATGAAATAAGTAAAGTAGCTGAATGTGCTTTGTATTATCACTAGAACAGTGCTTACATAATGAACAGAACAGACTTCAAAACAGAACAAATGACAACCAGAACCTATCTGAACCCTTACATTTACATTTTGAATTTGGGGATAAATACTCCAAAACCGAGTTGCTTGATGTGTAACTCCATCTTCCCTAAATGAAGTGCAGGAAATTGCAGAAGAAAAGCTGTCCAGTTGCTGTGTTCTTTCACCTAGCATGTATATACAGAAGTTTGCTCTCGTTATCCCCTCAAGGTCTGAATGCCACATCTGCGGCCATGTGACACCACCTGTAGCCTGCATGTCATCATCAAGCGGCATCCACCTATCACAACAATTTGGGGAGAGTCCTAACTTCACTTCTGAGATGAAAACTCTGTTAAGAAATTCTTGAAGTAGCATGGAGAACATAGATAGAAACCATTGATCAGTTCACGGACTTGAATGGATAAACGTAGTTAAATTGGGTGGCTTGAACATGTTCCTTGCTACAATCTGAAGCAATTGAATCACTCTGTTGTAGATCTCCACAACATAAGATGTAAAAACCATTCCAGAGTAGTTAGAGAAGAAGATCAACCGAAACTCAGACAGAAAACTCATCTCCCATTACCCTTCTTTCTCCAGGAAAAATTCCATCATCTGAAAATAGTGATTCACACCAAAAAACTCTTCCATAAATTCATGGCCGACATGTTCTATCATCTCACTGAAAAGCAGTACGACAGGTCATGGTTGTGGGTATTGTCCCTGCCAAATTGAAGATTTAGCGGCAAAAGAACTCACCAGGAGATAATTCTGTCACATTTGTCAGATCAGGCAATTGGCAGTAGTCACAAAGAACAGGCCTAATGCAGTCCCGAGAGAAGAGTTGATCAAGACCAAGTTTGAAATGACTTCAAGTTGTATTTGCTGTAATTGGCTACGAAATATGCAAGCTCCTTCTGTGAAGGGAATAAAGTCGTGAAGTCTACATAACTAATTATGAGTTTAATCTGTTAAATTTGAGAGAATTATATGTTCCCCAAAATTACATGTTCTGCATGTTTTTTGTTTCACATATGCTGTGTTCCAATATATCCCACATGTACTGAACGCCAACGAAACATAAATCTACCTGAGGATCAGCATTCTGCAAATTTCAGTTGTGCTTCAGACAGAGTAAAGCCAGTGTATTTGCATCCAGTTTGACTGAAGACTTCAATAGCAAGGCTTCCCCAACCGCCACCTATATCAAGAACTTCATGCTTCTTGTCAATTCTCTCCTGGCAAAGTGAAGGTGAAAGAAAGTCGAAGTGCAGAGCTTCGCCAACCACAACCAATTTCAAGAACTCCATGGTTCTTGTCAACTCTTTCCTAGTAAGGTGAAGGTGAAACAAAGTCGAATGGTCAAGAGCAAAGCAATCTTTTCAAATTTGATATGATCCAACGGAAAGACCTCATCTTTTCAATCAAAAACAAACATCTTTCTCGGCTGTGTAGCCTTCAAGTTTTTATCTTCCCTCTAACAGGTCTTTTAAAATAGTTAGTTATTGCATCTTTTAAAAGGAATCACAGCAAACAGATACCAGCATCTCACAAGCGAGTGTCATGATTTGAAACAAATCGTTATTAAGAAAAGGTATAACTCACTTTAGGACATCAACAAAGGGTAGGATGAAATTCCATGTAAGACCAAGCTAGCAATGGTGGAAGGAGGGGCCCCTATGGCCATGTACTCCTTAGAATTACTTCAAAAACTTCCTAAACATCAGAGCAACCAAGCATATAATACAAAAAAGTTAAAAGTAAAAACTTAAGGGCTCTTTAGCTATGGCCTCCAGACTAACTTTAGGATAGGAGTCATAGAGTCATAGAACATAAGTAAAATAAAGCAGGTTACGTCCTCTCACTCAGTTCATTTTCATATTTTAAAATAAAATATAAACTATAGAGACAAGTCCTAGCATAGATCCCAAAAACAATCTATGCCATACAAAAAGGGGTGAATCAAAAAACCTAATAACAATCTATATCCTAAAAGATTAATCAAATAAATAAAAAACTTATCCTATTTCTGAAATTGTACCATTGAAACATGAAAGTTCCTTGTCAATCTAATCAATATTACCACATAGATCAACGCTTGCAAAGTCAGATCTTATAACGGTTTCCTCCAAAGCAGATGCTAATAACAATCATTTCCATGCATGACATGAGAAAATTAGAAAAATATTCAATAGCACGCTGACCTGAATAGCATTTCCACGGTTACACATAATTTGCCAAGTCACGAAGAACCTTAATGAATTTTTGAGATCTTGCATCATCGTTACAGCAAAAAAACCTTGCACCCCATCTCAAACAAAGCGTAAATTCATCATTGCGTGGTATTTAAGTGTAGAAAAATGAAGAAATACAAAGGTTTAAAAAGTCAAAATTACAGTTTGCATGGTAGATTTTGTGAAACATCGAGTAACATAAATAAATCAATAAAACTTACGTGGGTAACTTTGGGAATGAGCATCTTGCCTAATACCCACTTGACTCTTCTTTGAAGCTTTGTAATGTTACAGGTAGTCCGTAAGCTATAACATCTCCAAAGATGTGAGCCTATGCAGTTCTTCGGGAACAGACATCAAATTGGAGCACTCAACAATTTTAAGTACTTCAAGTGATTTGTAATGACAGATCCATGTTGGTATTGTGGTCAAGTTTTCACAATATGCAATATGAAGCTTCTGTAGAGTGTGTGCATGTTGAAGCCACCATGGAAGAGACACCAATCTTGGAAGTCCTTCAAACCAAATGTCATGGAGATTTTCAAGGCCTTGCCATTTCACCCCATCCTCATCATTGGTTAGCTTAAGCTCTATGCAAAAACAAAGAGTTAGGAATTTAAGTGTTGTAAGTGTTACAATCCTAGATAGAGAGACTTAAATTTATTCTAATAACCTATCTCCAAAACCTCTTGAAAGATGAGTTATTGCAAACTAGGTCCCCCATTCTTGGGTACTTCAACTATATTGGTCATTCTCTACATGTAAAATTGAACAATAAGAAAATATTGAGAGAGAAAAAAGAAGAGAAACAGAGTTATAAAAAGTGGAGACCACAATATGTATGGTTATTAATTGAAAATTTGAGTAACATATTTGAGTCAGTGAGAGCTTATATGAAATTGAACTTTTTGAATGAACAATCTTGCTTTATACTCACCTGTCTTTCCTTCATAACTTAGGAATGTTATAGGGCAGTACCGAATCTCTAGCTTCTCCAAAGACGTAAGCCTAACCACTCCTTCAAGAATGGATGTCAAATTGATGCACTCAACAATTTCAAGCACTTTAAGTGATCTATAACTACACATCCATTTTGGTGTGGTGGTTAAGCTTTCACAATTTTCAATATAAAGCTCTTGTAGAGTGGTAGCATGTTGAAGCCACAATGGAAGAGACACTAGTTTTGTAAGTTGTTTAAAGTAAACAGAAAGGAGACAATTAAGGCCTTGCCATTGCCCCTCCTCCTCATCATTCACAAACACCAACTCTGGGCAATTAGAAATACATATCTTTCTAAGTGCTGTGAAAGGTTGCAATTTTCTTAGACAAAGAGACTGTAACTTATCCAAATACCATAACTCCAAAATCTCGAGAGAGGTGAGGTACTGCAACCCATTCATTGACAGAATTTCCATATCAGTAACTAGAAACAAATTTAGTTTCCTTAATTTTGAAAGAGGAGTGATTAAGGAAGTAGCAAGTGAATAGGAGGTGATCCCTGCTGATGTACTCAACATCATTGTCTCTTGCAATGGCTTCAAGCTGACACCATTCAAAGACAAATCAACAATAGTATTCGGAAATGTTGGCATGGAAGTCAACATAGGACACCTTCTAATTGATAATTCAGAGAGACAAGAAAACTTAGGAACCAAACTATGCTCCATGACTGAATCGTCACCACCATTATTGGACTTTGCCTTTACAGGGAATTGCTCCACAACCAACCCTTGAGATTAGGACATTCAACTATCTCAAGAGACATCAGAGATGGAAAACATGTTTTAGACACCATTGAAGAAGACAATGGATCTTTCTCACCATAGCCTAATATGTATTCCAAATCATATAGTCCACGAAGAAGAACTTTCTCAAGTGAAGGCAATTGACACAACGGGGGCAGACTTTTGCATCTCTGGATAGAGTTAACTGTTAACTCCACAAGACTAGTTAGTGTCGAAAGATAACTTAAAGGCCTTGAGCTAAGGAGATTTATATTTATGCGCTGCTTGATGACCGTCCAGAAGTGTTGTATCATATTCGAATCCTCAGGATAGTTATCCAAAGGAAATGTCATCAATAAGGCCCTTTAGTTCTAAAACATTGAAAACAGATTTTACCTCTGGATCCATAACCATTCTACTTTCACACGCTGTACCTCTTATCCCATTTCTCCAATCATAGAGTTTTAACTTTCCCCTTAAATTTTTGAATCCACTTAATTCTTCAAACCCAACATCATGCTTGGAGGGAGAATCCGAAGTAACCAAAAATGATTTCAACGTTTGAAGATTAGTCAAACAACTAATTCCATGTGGTATACGACATCTCATGCAATTAGAGTTGTCTAAATGCCTCAGGTTAACTAATTTTGAAATGTCTTTTGGCAGTTCTTGAAGGTATTCACATCTAGAGAGTACTAATGTTTCTAGATTTATCAACCTTGTTATGGAATTGGGCAACTTAGAAATCCAATAGCCTGAGAGATCAAGATATCTCAAATGTTTCAACTTACCAATATAATTCATGTTGACACAATCATTTCCCAAAATCAATACACGCAACAACTTGAAACTTGAAATGACTTTTTTAAGATCCATCAATTCGTTACCTTCCTCACCTCTGAAGTAAATAAATGTATGTGTCCTACTTACTTTAAGAAGAGAAGAAATATTATTGAGACCACAAAATGATATATGCCTTGCTTTTTGAATAACATCTTCCCCTTTGTTTTCGAGTTTAGTGATGATCAATGACCCAGCCATTGATATAGCAAGATCATGCATGAGATCATGCATTTTGAAGACATTGTTGTCCTCCTCAAAGGAATAAGGACTTACGACTTCCTTTTGGAAAAACAAACTTGAAACCAACTCCATGAAATAACTATGGCCAATATCTTCCAAGCATCGATTTTGTTGTGACTTCACAAACCCTTGTGCTATCCAAAGTTTAATTAACATTGATTTGTTAAATATGTAGTCTTTCGGAAATAAACTACAATAAACAAAACAATGTTTTAAATGAGAGGGAAGCATATCATAGCTTAACTTTAGAGTGGATAAGATTGCAGTATTAGAAATTTTTGAAATTTGGTTGTCTCTAAATGCCACCTACTCCTCAACTGAATCTTTGCCAAATAACATATGTCCCATTGCTTCCAAAGCTAAAGGAACACCTCCACACTTTCTCACAATCTCCTTTCCAATCTTCATAATATTTAAATTTTCTGGTTCTTTCCCGTTAAAAGCCATCTTCTTAAATAAATCCAAGATTCTTCTTCTTCTAAACCCTTTAAAATATATGGTTGGATTGTGTGGGCAATCCTTGCTACCTCATTACTTCGTGTAGTTACTAATATTTTACTGTCAATAACATCATTTGTTAGTAGCCTTTTCAACTCAAACCATTTTTCACGATCTAAATTCCATAGATCATCTAACACAAGAAAGAAATCCTTTTTAACAATTTCCTTCCGAAGGCAATCTACTAATGTATTCATTTCAGCTCTTTTAGGTTTCTTCTTTGATGCAGCTTCTATGATTTTTTCAACAATAATTTTCACATTGAAGTTATTAGAAACATTCACCCACATTTTAACATCAAAATTCCTTTGGATCCTCTCATCATTAAATACAAGCTGAGCTAGTGTAGTCTTTCCGAACCCACCCATACCAACAACTGGAAGGATTGAAACATCCCCTTCAACAATGGTGTCCAACAGACTTCTAATAACTTCCTGTTTATCATTCTTCCGTCCAATAACATGTTGCTCAAGGACAAAAGAATAAGTACTGTCCCTCCCTATAGCCCTAATAGGTGTCTCAACATGGCGCTCCACAAATTGGAATCTTTTCATGTCGGCTTCAATGGCATCTAACTCCTCCCTAATTACCTTAATCTTACGGCCCATTTTACGATGAAAGGCAAGCTGGTTGGATTTGGAAAAGAATATGCGCACCTTTTTTGCCTTCTTTCCTCTGGTCATTATTTCTCGTCGTCGACCTTCGGTGGAAGCAGCATCCAGCAAGTCATCCGCATCATACAGAACGTCGTTCAGCCTTTCGAGCCAATGATCAACTGCAGTATTCGTAGCTCGAAGCTCCTCCGCATGCAGAAGGACTGCTTGGATTGCTGAAGCCGTATTTCCAAGCTTTTCAATCTCTCGTTTGACACCATGGACCATTCTGAACTCTTCAGCAACCAGTGGGCTGGCCAAACTGCCGAGGATTTTCCCGGCAAAGTTAAAGAGAACTGTGTCTGCCATTTCTTGATGACGAGTGAAAGATTGCCAGAAAAGCGTTGATGATGAGTGAAAAGAGTGCTAGAAAAGTGCTTGCTTTGCGGATAAAGCCGTCGGCGTGTTCAATATTAACAAGATCAAAAACATAACTTTTAAATTTAGACGAACCACAAAGAAAGAAGGAAGATATTTATTCAACCTTGTTCTTCTCGTATTTTCGGTAATTAAAAATTGCTTCAGAACTTATTTGCCATAAACACTAAGCTACTGAAGCGGATTTATGACTCTTCCGCCACAAACAACCGAAAGAGGTATGTGACTCACTCAGACTCTCCTCAAAAGCATATGGTATGGTTGGTTTATGATATGTTATCAAATTGTTGGACAATCCAATCGATAAATGGGATTCATATTTTTTAGGAACAAAACAGTCATCACTCATTGGTTACACGACATGATGGTAATTCAATTTTAATAAGCGGTTTATTGTCTTAATCTTAGGTTATATTATATCAGAAAAAAAAAACCAATTATCTCATGTTGCTACTGGACATTATTAAATTCCATAGTTGAAATTTCAGACTTCTGTTTGTTTTCTTTCTACGAGATGATAGCAACCTCGGCAACAACTTTCAGTCTCCAGCGTACACCATGGGTCCACCATCAATCCAAACGAAAACATTTAAACAAATATAGTACTTATCCATAAGGTACATTGAATGAATCAAAAGGGATCCAAAGTTCAAGTCAGTTTTCCTTTACATGGTAAGGCTAAGAGTCACAACAGCGTTCCCAATCTCGTGTAATAGAACAGTCCAAAATTGGATAGGAAAGTCTATGTTGGGTCGCTTTGCATGTTTGAAAGATTGTGACCTAATCTGTGTTAGGTATTGGTACGCATCATGAAAGCGATGCCCGCCATGTAAAGTCTCGACTTTTTATCTTATTCTTTGACTTTTTTTTTTACGTCCAACGACTTTTAGTTCCCTCACCATCCATCGTTTCTAAATTGTTTAGGCTCTGGACTTTGCTACCAGGAGACGAAGAATCCCAAGATTCAGGAGAAGCAAGGAGACAAGAGAAAGTAGTCGGCTTTGATGTTGATGGGTTTTGTCTTTTATTAACAGTACCAGGAAAAGCTGAAATGATGATGAAAAGATTTCCGACAAGATTATCAATTAGAATGACAAGCTGAGAGGTGATAGGACAAAATTACCAACCTGAACGTGATATTGGAGTCTAGCCCAGATTCATGTCTATTGCCTAAGCAAAAAGAAATTATTATTTAATAAAAGCCAGGAAATACGAGGAAAAGATTCATCCAAGCCTATCTTAGTCATCGTTGTAATTGAACAGCAAACAATGGTGCATTTCCTAATACTCGTTACATTAGCATTGTGTCATGTCCTTAGTTTCTTCCCCTCTTAGTTGGGCCTCATGAACCGACCAACTTGTTTCAATAGCCTCTAGATAGACTAAAATCGCTAAAATTATATGATCCATAATTGTTGTTAGACTTTGAATTTTGCTTTAGAGAAAAGTGTTGAAATAAGATTTTAGAGACATAATTTTTGCATCGAACATTATATTTTTTGATTGAGATTTCTATTTTTTAAAATATTATTTGTAAATTTACTATAACCATTATCGGTTCAATATTAAATAGTCATACGCCACATATACACACCACATAATATTAGTTAAATATTAAATAGTCAATCACCAATTTTACTTTCTTGCTAAAATAAGTTATTTCTTTAGGAAGACAAGGTTTGGTGGTTTCTCATGTCAAATCATATTGTATGTAACAAATCCATACACACATACCACAAATAGATTTGTTATCGAATAACGAAAATATTTGAATAAAGCAAGAGAATTGCTAGAAACACTCTATCCCAACCTACTTGGATTATTTGCTTTCTTTACCTTATTCTCTAATATTCATTTTTCACAAAAGTAGTATGTAAAGAAACACTAAATATGTATTTTACTTTTTAAAAAAAAAATAAACAAATTTTAATCTTAATTCTAAAGCATGCATCACCAACTTTCAATTGTGTCTGACTTGTGTTTACGTCAGTAGAAAAGCCCATGGTTTCTATTAGGAAAGGCCCGTTTCACGGCCCACATACAGGCCCATAAGAAGTCCACGTCATCCTTACAATCTGCCCATCCTGATGAGCCTGAGAGACATAATGCCCACCGCACGTAGTCACTGTCCGCCGGCCTCTGTCACAGCGCCGCCGAGTCCTACCGAAGTTAGCTAGTATTGGATTATCATTACACATGTGAATCTTGTTAGTATATGAATGGATGTGTAATTATACAGGCTTGAGACACTAAGCAATATACAAAAATATTTTCTTTTACTGTTTGTCTTCTGTCCTCTTCTCTCCGGCCGGGCATTGGAAATCGGAAAAACAAAGAATAATTAGATGGTTATATTAACCAATATTTATAATTTCATTATAGGAAAAATAATTGAAGAAAATAAGTAGTACGTCAGCTAATATCATTTGTAATGGACCAAAAGCACCTAATGCCTTCTACCGCCACATTTGTTGTATTCAGCAATAAAAACGTTATGGCATATTTGTATATGATATGCAGAATGTTGAACGAAGGAACCGCTCTGCTAGGTATGGAGACGCTAAGAAGAGTATTCTAAGCATTTTTTATGATGGAACTTGTAAATATGCGTTTATGAAAGCAGATAGCAAGTAATGGTTTGAACATCTGGGAAAGTACTAAAAAGTGCTCTGACACACTGTTGGTTTCCAAACACAGGTATGGAGAATTTCTTGGAGTAGCTTATGGGACATCACTACTAGCAAAGCAGCAAAATCGGTGCTGCAATTGTGAGGTTTATGGAGTTATTTTTGTTGAGTTATTTGTCTGCTTCTAAAATTTTTCCGAACTCTAAATTGGTTTGTTCATTTATTGTAAATGAAGATCCTTGATTATTAATATTTTGAAAAACAGACCAAGTCTATGGGTTTCTAGTTCTTAAAGACCAAGTGTATTAATGACGTTCCATTGTTTGATAACTCTTTCCGGTTTATCCTAAGATTTATTTCCAAAGGCACTTCGCGATTTGTTAATGTATTTCTTTTTAATGCATTACTTAACTCATAGTCAAAGAGTCAAACCCAGTGCAAGGCCTATCTTGTTCAGTAAGTGAATATAATGAAGTCAATCATGCAAAGGAATGAGTCAATGTAAAAGTCTATTGAATAAATTTAAGGATGTCATATGTAACTTTATATGAATGCTGGATCTTAGATCTACATATTCTAGGTTATTGTACTTACCAAGAGAGTTTGAGTGAAGTGAATCAGGGTTTAAATGTAGATTAATCTAACTTTGTATCTCTAAGTTCTAGATTATCGCACTTACCAAGAGAGTTTCTTGTCATTTGCTTTCTTAGACAATAAGTAAAAAAAATTCCTGTAAATTTGGTTAAAATCTGCTTTTCCCCTAGATGTAATTGAAAATTTTCTTTTTGCCTCTTCTTGTGAAAGTATCTGAGCTATTCTACTTAGCTATTTTTTCCTGGATTGATTATACAACTTGTTATGCTGATCTATCTCTCTCTCTGCTTTGTTGCATTTGGTATGCTTGAGAAGAGTTCATATATGCTATTCATGGTTACTAAACAGCCAAAGACTACAAAGCACCATGAATTAGAACCCTTCTCCTATAATCTTTAACACCTAATTACCATCAATTTGTTTTTAACTTTTTAAACTACAAAGCACAACCTTTCTTGCTGTTGGGGGCTTTAGCAAGTTGTTTTGCTAGTTTCCAGATTATTTCATCCATTAAAATTCAATCTGTTCAAGCCTTAATTTAGTTTGTAAACCCATAACACTTTCCTCTAAAATCCTGGATCCTAGATCTACATATTCTTTTAATCCTAACCCCATCATGGACATAGTAGTTAGGTTGTCTATAATGTCCCTTAACGTCAATTTGGAGTTCATAGTTCATGAATGGTTAGAAAGATAGGATTTGAAGGCCAACAGAGAATTCTTGAAAAAGACAAATTGCATGAGTGAGAAAATGTTGCAGCCGGCGAGGCATGACCCTCATGTAATTGCAGGATTTGGACAACTTCAGTTGAGCCATTGTTGAACCGCCCAGAATTATCATGTGGGTGGGGACTTGGATCTTATGCTGCTCAAGCCTGACACGTCATGAACAACTAGACATATGTGTAAGAATGAAAATCGACTGTTCTGCATTATCTATATTTGCACAATCCAGAACAATATCAATATGTACGATATACTTGGAAAAAAAACTTAGTTCTGGGATAGTTGCCCTTCTAATGTTGCTGAAAGACCTGTTGATATTGACAGTATTCTCTCCTTCATAAAACATAAATCCATCCTAAATGCTTCTGTACGGGGCACAAGCTTTACTTTTCTTGCTCATAATGAATTTGACTATAGATTTAAGATTTCTGAATTGTATTTCCCCTCTGGTAGATATGGAGAAGCTTAAGAAGAATATTCTAAGCATCTTTTTTACGATGGAAAGCTGCAGATTGTGTGCTTGAATTCGGTGTGCAAGTGAAACAAATAAAGTTGCTGAATGTGCTTTGTATTGTCACTGGAACTGTGCTTACAAAATGAACAAAATAGACTTCAAAACAGAGCCAGAACTATCTGAACCCTAACATTTGCAGTTTGAATTGCAGAATAAATACACCAAAAAAATAATGCATGATGCCTATACAATCACAAAACAGAGTTGCTTGATTTAACACTCCACTCCATCGTCGGTAAATGAATTACAGGAAATTGCAGAGGAAAAGCTGTCAGTTGCTGTGTTCTTTCACCAAGCATGCATATGTACAAGCATGCTCTCGTTACCCCCTCATTGGCTGAATGACACATTTGCAGCCATGTCGCACTATCTGTAGCCTACTTCAATGCTGAAGAGAGTTCCAACTTCACTTCAGAAATGAAAACTTGGTTAAGAAAATCTTGAAGCAGCGTGCAGAACAAAGATAGAATCCATTGATCAGTTCATGGAGTGGAACAATGGATAAAAGTCGTTAACTGGGCGGCTCAAACATGTTTCCTGGTAAAATCTGAAGCAGTCATAGTACTTCCTCGTTGATCACCACGTGTAGAATCCAGTCCAGAACACCCATCCATCTCTACCAAAGAAGAACAAGAAAATACATGTGTTTGGCCTTGTTTCTTTACAAACTCAAAACACATACTACAACAACAAAGGCCATTTTTAAGAAAAACTAAGCAACAATGGCTGAGATTGTGGTACCTATGTTCTTGACAAGCTCTTCACCTTGATGAACGAAGAGATGCAACTACATAAGGTAGTCAAGCAAGAAACTGTGTGAATTGCAGATGAACTGGCGTACATCAAGGCCTTCAATAGAGCTGCTGGTGAAATTGAAAAAGAGGGGTCCTAAGCTCGACATGTGGCTGAAACGAGAGATGTGGTGTATGATAATGAAGATGCTGTTTATGAACACAGGCCTCTCCTCAAACATCTTCCTGGGCATGAATTACGTGCTTCTTTTAGTAAAATGATTTCCATCATGTGGAATCTGAAATACAACAACCAAATCCAGGCTTTGAGTATCTAGAATGGACATAAGAGATTTCTAGGTGAATCTACAATGGTTGACACCAAGATAGCAACTACAACAGTGATGATAGGATGCCTTCCAATCAAAGAAGCTAAATTGCAGGGCATTGAAAAGCCCAAAAACTAGCTGATTAGCCGACTTACACAGGATGATAGTGGATGCAGAGTGGTTACTATGATTGGCAAGGAAGCTAGGGAGAATATCTTGGTAAAGAAAGTTGATGACGATGAAAAATTGAAGCTACAGTTCAATACTTCATCTGAAAGTCATGCCTCACCAACTCTACAAGGTAAGAAGGAAATAAGTTCCTTGAGGGGTTGACAGCATGAGCAACGACCAGCTAAGAGCAAAAGTCAAAAACGTTCTGCAGCAGAAAAGGTACCTCACTGAGTTAGATGATGTCTAGCAATTGTTTACCTCTGGAAAACATTAGACTAAATAGTATGGAAAAGATGTTATCACGAAGTTGTAATGATTTACCAATCTAAAGGTTTAGTTTGGACTGTGATCGATCCATGCATGACAGAATTCAACAAGTACTTCACAGCTAAAACTTAACATCCAAAGGCTTCTTTGGATAGCTCACCATAATTGTCCACCACATACTTGTCCCTTTGTGATCCTTGCATTATCTATACTGCATCCAAATGTTCCTCCTTTCAATCTAAATGGCAGTATCACTTTTTGCATCATTTATGATATTTTCTATTCAATTAAACATCAAACAGGAAATCACCACTCAAATATCGATACGCATATACATAAAGACAACTCAATCTTAAGACTAGTCCATATAATTCAATATAATTAGTTGTTTCTCCCAATAAATAAAGGTTGAATTTCATTTCAAAAGAATAGCATTCAACATGGAAAAACATGTACAGTGAGTTCGACATGTACACACCATAAATCAAGACAAAGATAACTCTTCACAAACAACATACCATCAATCAAGTTAAACCTGCAAAATTGCAGTCTTGTGAATATTTCCTAGGCAGACCCCAGTTCTTCATTCATGCATCAGTGCTAAAGCTGGACAATCCATCAAATGGACAGACGTTGTTGGTGGCTGTAGCATTTTCGTCAAAGGAATCCATCAACTTCAACAAGGTGAATAAGAATTGTGAGGCATTGGAAGGTTAAGTTTGGCCGTGGGCCCACCCCTGCTAGAGTAGGAGCTAATCATCACAGAGAAATTCCTGGGTCCTGCCATTCAGCACTGTTGTCAAGAATTAAGAGGTTCTCATGAATCTGTTTGAGAATTACTCAATCTAAGTCCCCAGAGAGTTGCGTGGTGAAGTTTTTATTGATAGGAAAAGAGACAAGAAAAGAATAGTCACCTCTAATTTTTCTTGAATGTGCTTCAAGTCTTGCCTTGTCTCTTGACTCTTTGCTGCTTCTGCATTTGAAAATGACAGCTAAATATTAAGAGAATAAGGATCAAGGTGAGCAGTTAAATTTCCCTACAGACTTAGGGTTTTAAATAAAGAATTCCATACAAATGAGTGGAAGATACAAGGTTTTTTACCTTTGCTTTGTTAAGGTAGCTTCAAACATTACCATAACTCTAGGGTTATGAGTAGTCTTAGGTCAAACCATGTCTCCAGTACTTCAACTACATCAACCATTTCTATGTCTTAAATTTAAAAACTAAGAGAACAGAAGAAAAAGATGAAGGTGTAAAAAGTGGATATTTCAATTTCTAAGGTAGATTTAGATAAAATTGGGACTCAAAAGGATTTCAAAGCCAAATTTTCAAGAGAAGGCTTAGAAAACCAGCATAATAATAGCATTTATATGTAGTGTCAACTCTAAATATACAAATGTTTACATTTGTAAGCACATGAAAATCTTGAAGGAATTCCTGCTAAGATATTATGCAACTCAAATTATTTGCACACATCTTTTCAAAATACAATCACTGTATTAAGTATTTCAAAAGAAATCACAGGAAATCAGACATCTCACAATCCAATGTCTTGATTTGAAATAGATGGGATGTTAAAAAAGTACAACACACTTTGAGACATCCAAAAAAGGAAAGATTGGGCTTAGAATGAGCTAGCAATGGTGGAAGGAGGGGGCCAAATGGCCATGTCCTCCCTTAGAATTAGTTTAAAAACTTTCTGAACATTGGAAAAACAGAGCACATAATGCAAAAAAGCTAATAATAAAAATTTAAGGGCTTTTAGCTCCCGCCTCCAGAAAATGGTATGCGAAGGCCACCAAACCAAGTCTAGGATAGAAGGCCTAAAATAAAAGGAAAACAAAGTGAGGTACAACCCTCTCATTAGTTCATGTTCATAGTTTTCCTAATTAAAAAATAAATCAAATATAAACTACAATATAGAGATAGAGAACAAATCTAGTACAGATCACAGAATCGATCTATGCCATACAAAAAGGGGTAAATAGAGATCCTAATAACAATCTATACCCTAATCAAATAAACCAACACTGCCCCATTTCTAAAAGTTTACCATTCAAACATGAAGGTTTCCTATCAATCTAATCAATGTTACCATAGAGATTGATGTGTAGAGTAAGATCTTATTTCCTCCAAGGAAAATGCTAGTGACAAACATTCCCATGCATGACGTGAATTAGAAAAAGATTTGATAGCATTCCAACATGAATACCATTTTCACAGCATGACACAGTCAGCCAAGCCATGAAGAGCCTTAATGAATTTCTGAGGTGTAGCGTCGCTGTCATCACAAACAGAGCAAAAGCAAAGTCGTAGGATAGGTTCCAAAATAGAAACAGAGAACCAAACAAGCAGAGATGACAAAATTGTAGCTATTTGACCTTAACTCCCATTAGATACAATGCATACAGGCGTTGACCAACAAAAATAATGCTTAATCCCTAGTTTGACCTAGCAAAAAAGTTCGCAATGACATCAATTCCAAGTACCCGGATAGAATATGAGCACAATCAATGTGAACATAGAAAATTTTAAAAGATTTAAGAATATGCCAAAATTGATCTAAAAGTGGTCTAAGTTTCAAAATTTGAAGGTACAAATGATAATGGTAGACTAAATATATTAAGAAAAATGAGTTATCATAATAATTTTAAGACATTCATAAGAAAGGCCTAAGCAGGAAGTTCAGATTATGTTTTTTTCTTTAATGAAAAGCAAAATATGTGAACTTACGGAATGGAGAAGATGCACTGCATGCCTTTCTAAGTAAAAGTTGAAGACTTTAAAATATCATGGTCTGACCAAACATGCCTTAGCAAAGTCACATAGAAGTCACTTCTTTTAGTAGAAAAATTTTAAAAAACACTAAAAAAGGCGTACCTTTCCTTCTCCAAATAAGCATTAGACTTAATAAGAATGATCAGATTCAAGACTAAGATTGCTTCAATTTTCACACTTTCTTTAGTATCCCTCATCACACTTGGGTGCATAACTTCAACTGGAGAAATCCAAATTACACGAGAAACTGATGACAATGATCACAATTCTGGGCATCCTTCTTGCAAGTAATTTCTGCATCAGGTAATCTATCCCTCGTGGAGTACACCGGAGATTCCTTGATGAAAATACAGCAGTTAACACCTTAAAAATAAGTCTATGACCATGAACAAGGGAATCTACCTTCAGTTAACACCTTCAAGTACCGTGCTTGGGTAGCTGTCCGTCAATCTTTTCAGCTTGAAGATTTCCTGAAAATCGTGGTCCAGCAATTCTACATGATAAGAAGGAACGATGGACTGAAAGAGTGGACAGCACGAACAATGATAAGCTACGAACAAAAATCCAAAACTTTATGGTAATTTACATACCATCTTAGGTCCTGTATTCTGTGATCAACATATCCATGACTGAAACCCATCAAATACTACTCTGCCCAAACTTTGCATCCCATGGCTTCTTGGATAGAGCAGCAAAGTTGTCCAGCACTGTACTCCACTTACCTCTGTACCATCCAATTCAATCTGCTATCCCTGCATCAACATATTCCTCCATTTAGTTATATTTCTTTCTTTATTCAAGAATCACTTGGATCACTCTACAATTTTGTTTGAAACCCAATTTTGATCCCTCACCAATGCTACTTTAAAAAAATTGTTTATTGAGAATCTAAATAACAAGATTTTTTACCATTTTTTTTTATTTAATGAAACATCAAACAAAAAAATCCCTATACAAAATTAATATGAAATATTCATTAAGGCAGTTAAATCTCAAGATTAGTCCTTATACTACAATATAATTGGTTTTTTTTTCAGAAAAGAAAAAAATAAAGGGTAGAAGAAATTCATTTCAAAATAAAAGCATTCAGTAAAACAAACATGCCTGTAAATTTAGCACACGCACGTCATCGTTCAAGTCCAGCAAATACTTCCTCCGCTGGCCTCGGTTTTTCACTGACGCTTCTTTGCTAAACCTTGGGACCTACCAACTGGGCAAACATTGTTGGTATTGCTGTTGGAGGTTGGTAGCATTGTTGCTGAAGGAAATCCAACGTCTTCAACAAGTTGAAGGGGAATCAGGAGGCATTGGAAAGTTGAGTGTTGATTTTAGGCCCACTGCCGTCGTATCATCATGGAGGGAATAGTTGGTGGTGGTGGGCATGGGATCTGAGTTGAGGCCCGCCATCTTGTCCAGAAGCTATAATCGGGAAGCAGGAGGTTTCCGTAAATTCATTTGAGAATCACTCAAATAGACTATCTAAACTTATATCGGGGGAACTTTCCCTGGTGTCCTGAGATTCAAGAAAGGAAGAATACAAAGTTCAAGGAGAGTACGTAAATTTCTACTAAGAATTCGAATATATGACCAAAAAATGTAACTTTGCTAATAAGAAATCTACGGCCAAATACTCACCCTGATGAATTGCGGATCCCAGGACAGTCCAAAATGTGTATTCCATCCAAGGATGGAAGCGTCTCCACTCCTTCCGGAAGATATTTGAAACTGGAGCATTTAACAATTCTAAGCTCCTTAAGAGATTTAAACTTGCAGATCCATTCTGGTAGACTGGTTAAACTTTGACAATATTCAATACGTAAATCTACTAGAGCGGTAGCATTTTGAAGACACCGAGGAAGAAACATTAAGTTTGGAAGTCTTTTAAAGTAAACAGTATGGAGATTTTCAAGGCCTTGCCAATGTGCCGCATCCTCATCATTGATAAATTCAAGCTCTAGGCAATTTAAAAGCCTAAGGCTTTTAAGTGCGGTGAGATGCAACGATTCTAGACAGAGATACTTCAGGCTTGTATAAAATTCTATCGTCAAATTCTCAAGGGAGGTGAAGTACTGCAGCCTTTCCATTTGTAGGGTTTCTATCTCCTTAACCCTAATTAATTCTAACTTCTTTAGTTTTGACAGATGAGTGGATAAGGAAGCACCAAGTGGATAGGAGGTGATCGTTGGTGATGCAGAGGACACCATTGGCATTAGATATGGCTTCCACTGGACATTGCTCAAGGAAAAATCTTCAAGAGTATCCGGAAATAGTGGCATGGAAGCCAACAATAAACTCTCTGAGATTGAGAATTTTGAAAGACAAGAAAACATAGGAGGTAAATGATGTTCCACAACTGAATTGTCATCAGAATTATCAACCTTCAAATCTGTAGGGGAATCAATCCACAACCAGCCTCTGAGTTTAGGACATCTATCTATCTTGAGAAACTTCAATGATGGAAAAAAGGTTTTAGATGGCGTTAAAGAAGACAGCTGATTCTTATCACTATAGCCTAATATGTATTCCAAATTATGCACCTCAGAAAGATGAACTTCCTCCAGTGAAGGCAACTGACACAACGGCGACAAATGTTTGCATCCTCTAACACCTTTAATGGTCAATACAACAAGGCTAGTCAACGTTGGAAGAAAACTTAGAGACCATCGACTAAATTGGCCTTGACTTGTTTGCTCCTCCGTGCGGGTGCGTGCTATCCCAGGGAGAAAATCCCTGTCCTCCAATTTCAAAACATTAAAAATAGATTTCACCTTTGGATCCACAACCGTTCCACTGTAGCATGCTGTACCGTAGACTTTACTCCCCTCATCGTATAAGTTTATCTTCCCTCTCAAACCTTTTAATCCAATTATTTCTTCAAACCCAAAATCATGCTCAGAGGAAGATTCGTAATTACAAAATAATCCCAATGTTTGAAGATTAGTCAACTGAAGAATTTCACGAGACAAATGACATCTAAAGCACTTATAATTGTCTAGATGCCTCAAGTTTACTAATTTTGATATGCCTTTTGGCAACGCTCGAAGAAAGACACATCTAGAGAGTATTAATGTCTCTAGATTTATCAGCCTTGTTATGGAATTGGGCAACATAGAAATCCAAAGGCCTGAGAGATCAAGATATCTTAAATGTATCAAACTACCAATATTATTTAGACCACGACGAATCTCTTTCAAAATCAATACACGTAGCAACTTGAAACTTGAAACAACCTTTTCAACATCTAGCTTATTAAAATATTCCCTATCTTCAAAGTAAATAAGTGTTCGTGTCCTACTTTTTTCATAAAGAGAAGAGACATGGTTGACACCGTGAAATGATATATGATGTGCCTTTTGTATTATGTTTTCCTTGTTATCAACAAGTTTAGTGACAATCAATGACCCAGCCATTAATATAGCAAGATCATGCATTTTGAAAACATAGATATCCTCCTCAAAGTTATCCTCTTCAAGGGAAAAATGACTCATAACAACTTTATGGAGAAATAATCTTGAAACTAACTCCATAAGATAGTCATGACCAATATCTTCCAAGAATCGATTTTCTTCCAACTTTACAAATCCTTGTGCTATCCAAAGTCTTATTAACATTGTTTTGTTAAATTTATAATCCTTTGGAAATAAACTACAATAAGCAAAACAATGTTTCAAATGAGATGAAAGTATATCATAACTTAACTTTAGAGTAGATAAGATTGTTTTTTCAGAAATTTTTAAAAGCTGGTAGTCTCTAAATGCCTCCCATGCATCAATTGAATTTTGGCCAGATAACATACGTCCCATTGCTCCCAAAGCTAAAGGAAGACCTCCACACTTCCTCGTAATCTCTTCTCCAATCTCTCTAATACTTGAATTTTCTGGTTCTTTCCCGTCAAAAGCCATCTTCTTAAATAAATCCCAAGACTCTTCTTCTCTTAACCCCTTTAACATATATGGTTCAATCGTATAAGTAATTCTTGCTACCTCATTACTTCGTGTGGTTATCAATATTTTACTACCTACAACATCATTTGTCAACAAATTTTTCAACTCAAACCATTTTTCACGATTTTCGTTCCATACATCATCTAACACAAGAAAAAAGTTCTTTGAAACAATTTTCTTTCGAAGGCAATCTACTAATTGTTCCATTTCATCTCCTTCAGGTTCTTCCTTTGCAGATTTTAAGATTTTTTCAACAATATTTCTCACATTGAAGTCATCCGAAACACACACCCACATTTTAGGATCAAAATTTTCCATCCTTTCGTCATTAAAGACAAGCTGAGCCAGTGTAGTCTTCCCCAACCCACCAATGCCAACTATTGGAAGGATTGAAAGGCTCTTTTCAGTGTTGCTATCCAACAGACTTCTAATGACTTTCTCGGTATCATCCTCCCGTCCAATAACATGCTGCTTTAGGACAAAAGAATAAGTATCATCCCTCCCCGTTACCATGACTGGTGTTTCTTCAATTCGCTCTTCTAAGTGAAAATCCCTATCAGCTTTAATGGCAGATAATCTCTCTCTAATGGCCTTAATCTTATGGCCCATTTTACGGCGAAAGGCTAGTTTATTGGATTTGGAAAAGAATATGCGTACCTCCTTCGCTTTCTTATCTTGGGTCACTATTTCTCGTCGCCGAACTTCAGTGGAAACGGCATCCAGCAAGTCATCCGCTTCATAAAGGACATCACTTAGCCTTTCAAGCCAAAGGCTAACTGCATGACTCTGAAACTGTCTCTCCTCTGCATCCAGAAGTACTGCTCTGATTTTTGACACCGTATCCTTTAACTTTTCAAGCTCACCATCGGCACCCAAGAGAAGTCTGATCTCTTCGGCAACCAGTGGGCCGGCCAAACTGCCAAGGATTCCCCCGGCAACATCGAAGAGAACTTTTTCTGCCATTTCTTGATAAATAAGCGCAAAAGTGCTAGAAAAGCCTTGGTAATGAGTAAAAGAGCGCTAGAAAAGTGTTCTGAAAGTAACTGAGCAGTAGACACAAGATATGTTTGCTTTGCGTTTGCGTAAGATATGCAAGCGCTCCTGGGACTGTATTTATAAGACCAAAAAGCTGGAGATGGAAGGCCACTTAGCTCCTTGTAGCGTAAAATAGCTTTTCCTGACGTCAACTTCTTGTAGTTTGATTACTTAGACCACGCGTGTTCACATTCCATTGATCATCGTGATCCACGTTCAAAGTCGCCAGTCACGTGATACTGGCGTTCGGTCCTGTCACACAGACGTCGAGCAGAAAGCCAGGAAGGCTACAACAACTTTTGACTGAAATCTTCGCATTATCCGGCACTTACCGGAATGAACAGAGAAGTAAATATAAACCATTTTCAAGTGAATAAGAAAAGTTCAATAAAAAAAAGAGCAATCAAATTGTTTTACATATAATATATTGTACTTCTTCTAACCCATTGAGATCATAGATTTCACTAGACTACTAAACTATTAAATAAGCCACGGGAAGGGACCAAAACGAATCAAAAGTTTAAAGTGCGACGACCGGAGAACGTCCTTAGTGTTCAGCTTTTCTGGATTTCTTACTTTTTTGGGGCTAGTCGTCCTCAATTATGAAGAAAGATTAATCAAAGTAGACAGCCTGAAAGTGTAAAAAGTTTCACATTCCCAATGTACTTAATTATAATTATCATAACTAACACTAATCACAACATGGTAAAAAAGCAAGTGCCTTGCGTACTTCTGGTTGAAGAATATGGTAGTCATTAATTGTCTTTTTTTTTTTTAAAGCCCTAGTCTATATTTTAACATAAACAAAACAATCATAACCAACTTGTATCACGGGCAAGCGATGTCATTGGTTACAATTATTAGATGATCATCTTAAGCTTAGTTCATTTTATATTAGGATCAAAACAATTACCACTAGATGACAGTACAATATGAGTATTCAAGCAGGCTGCGAAGCCAGAGGCTCAAAGTTGACTAATTAATTACCAGACTCGAGTGGAAGGCTGGGGCAGCGATGGTTCTTTAAATCATTGGCGTGAACAGAACAGGATCTCACCACAGCAAGCAACCCATTTGCTGATTTTCCTGTTGTGCTTCTCAATAAATAAAAAAGGGGAAATTTCTGTCTGCTGGGAATTTTAAATCTTGATAGTTAGGAGTTGTTCCTTTTTGGAGATTTTCTTTCAAAGGTATGTTGCAGTGTTAGGTTGTTGAGGAAATTGTAAAAAGATCTCATGGCATTTTTTTTTATCAAGCTATATATTTAAATTAATACATCATTTTAACTGAATATTAGCGTATTTATTCAGTTAAGTTTTAGGTAAGATATAGGCCTACACACTCACCAGCTGGTCTCGGTTTGATGCCTCTCTTCTTTACGTTCCATGGAACCGAAGATATTGTTCTTTACAAGATAAGGGCCAGTAACCACAACATCGAAAGCACAACTCATTTCGTCATGCATAGGAGTTTAGCCAACATAGAAACTCGGTGTCTTCTCTGAGTTCTAGGTTGTCTAGGTTCTAGACTTTGCCATCCGAATCCCATCATTCACGGTGAGCAAAGAGACAAGAGGACTCAGTGAGCTTGGATGTTGGTGGGCTTTGTCTTTTATCAACAGTAACAGGAAAAGCTGAAAGATGATGAAAAGATCTCCGATAAAATTACTAACCTCAACGTGATATTGGATCCCAGTCCCGCGGATTCATTTTCCACGGACACTTTGTACAGGATACATGTCTATTAATTTGGACATATGTAATTGTGTCCGCATTGGTTGTGTCACGTTATCTTACCTAATTAAAATAATTAGTAAGTACTATTAGTCTTAATTTATATCTTATTAAAGAGAAAAGGAATTAATTAATCTCTATGACAATCTTTGTCCAAGTCTTGATCTTCTTTTTTTAACTTTTAGAACTCTTGGTTTAGTTTAAGAGAGCTTTAAACCAAAGTTCAACAATTAATTTTCATCACCTCGAGAGAGCTAAGAACGTGGTATGTCTTTTGGCTTTTACCATTTCTAACTTATTTTCACTTATATTTCCTTTTATGGGGCTAAAAAGACATCATTATTCAATAAAAGCGAGGAAATATGAGAAAAAGATTAATCATGATCTACCAACCTGTATGTGCAAATAAAATAATCACGATCAGCTTATGTTCATAGTAGAAGTGCAATGTGGTGTTGCCTTATTACAATAACTAGTTGATTGTTTTAATATTATTTTACATGTTAATGAGACAGAATAATTACATACCACTTGACATCTCTTTTAACTAACAACCATTATCTAAAGTAAAAAATGAGAAAAATTAGTGTCACTTGTGATTTACCTAATTATAGAGCTAGGAAAGGGGTACTTCTTTTTGCTTTTCACATGTTTTACTTGCTTTTGCATGTCTTTCTTTCCTGTGTAAGGTCATTTGTTCTCCATTATAAGTATCATAATTAACATTAATCAGGACTCGTAAAAAGCTAGCACCAACACAATCATGCCTCCCACTATTTTATTTTTATTTTTTTATTACAACATACACACACATGGGAGAAAATAGAAGAGGATTCAAACTCTTGACTAAGTAGACTCATTACTAAGGGGTTGGGGGATTCTCCCCTCCCACTACTTTATGCTTAGTAGAGTTTGTAGTATTAAATTTTGGATGAGATAACGATTGATTAACATTTTCTTCTTCATCATAGTAATTGAAAAACATCAAACACAGTTCATTTTATCATTTGAGTTAAGTTTAAGTAACCTCCAAAGGGACTAGTTTTAGATTTTACTTAGGTACTAGTTTTTAAATTTCTTTCTAAAAGGTCCTTGACTCCGTGGTCCATTTGGATCATAAAGTACGTCTTCGCGAAGACGTAAAGCTAAAATCTAGTTGGGTGATTGAGAAACCTAACATTGCATTTTCTTCTTTGGATAGAACGTGTAGACGTGGAAGACGTTTTTTTCTAACCCCATGGGTCCATCATTGACTCAAGTTAATGGGAAACTTCAAGCAAAAAGTCATTTCAGTGTGGCTCAACTTTCAATCAAGACCTTAAAATTCATGTCCGACTTGTAGCTGTGTAGACTGCACGTTGTCCGTTTTAATCGTCAAAGTTCAGGAGCTAGTTTCCACAGCCTCGCGCCGTGAGCCACCTAACTCGATATTCATTGGACCAAACAAGATAAAAGCCTCCCATAACAACGAGAAGATAATAAACCAAAGACCCAGGACAGAGTCGCCTGCTGTGTTAGTCTTTGGTCATTGTTTTCTTTCTTTAGCCATTTTGAACTTGTAAACCATTTCACATTGCTCTGGTTCAAGAGCCGACTGCACGTTGTCCGCTTTAATCGTCAAAGTTTGGTAGCTAATTTCTACAGCCTTGCCCAGTAAGCCACTTCTTTCTTGCTGGGCCAGAAAGAACGCCAACAGTTCTGTGTTCTTTTCTGAACGTAGTTCATTAACACCACCGGCAAAGATAACATTTGGTCAATACGATTTTTCTCATGGACCGCAGCCCAATGCCTTAGTGATGATTCTTAATCCCAAAACTTATTTTCTGTAGCGAATCCAAAGCAAGAACCAGTGACACATTTGTTATAATAAGCAACGAAGGGTAAAGTAGAGAAGGTTCCAAAATAGAAATAGGGAAGCCAACAAATGGCGATGACAACATTGTAGCTATTTTAGCTCAACTCTCATGAGATACAGTGTCTGCAGGCGTGAACCAACAACAATAATGCTTGGTCCCTAGTTTGACCATGCAACAAATGTCACACTGACATGAATTCTGAGTACCTAGTTCAACCTACTTCCGAAAGGGTCTCATGCTACGATACGAGTAGAATACATAGGGGTATAGTCCGGGTAAACCAAATCAGATTTTGATGTATACCTTTTATTGGAAACCTACAAAGTAGCAATCCTGACTGCGGGAGCAGACCTTTTTGAGATTCATTCTTGCATTCTAGTCTAACTCTCCTTTCTGTCTGTCACTGGATTTCCACTACTTGACTTGCGACTTGAGCTAGAAGACTGAGCTTTAGATCTTGATCAAGACCTCTTCTACAACTGCTATACGTTCAGATTTCATGGTGGAAGTTGTCCAAGCTTTGAGGTTGAAAGCGGTCTCCTCTGTTCATCGAATTGTGTTCACCTTTGCTCCCGTCGGAGATTTACAATAACGAATCTTTTCTTCTTTGATATGGACGGCTGGAATGGATCTTTCTATTGATGGATCACATCCAAAAAGGAGTGTAGGAGACGCTTAAACCTTCAGGTAAGAGGTGGCCGTCCCCTCGATTCGATTGTTCTCTAAGCAAGAATGTTGAGCCGGGTATGTAAGCTATGTATCTGGGAGGAACTTAAAAGAAGGGCTTTCGATTTTTTGCACCCTGTTTTGGTCTTGCAGCTATTACTATTCTTAATATTATAAATAAAGATATTCTTAAGTTCCCTCCCTCCAGGTCGGGGGTACTGCCCTCCAGGGCAGGGTATGTCCGTCGTCACAGGATTATAACAGATGTGAAAGTAGAAAATATAAAAATATTTAGGAATATCTTATACTGATCAAAAGTGACCTAGTTTTCAAAATTTTGAAGCTACAATAAGCACGGTAGTTAGAAATATTTAAAAAAAGTAACTTATCGTAATTGTTTCAAGATATTAATAAGGTGGAACTAGCAAGTTCCTATCAAGTATTTTCCTCCTAGACAAAAAGTAGAATAGTTGAACACATGATTTAACAACAGATGCAAAAGATGCATTGCATGCTTTTAAAGTAACTGTGGAAGACTTTAAAACAACATGGTTTGCCCAAACCTTTCTTAGCAAAATTACATTCACAATTAGAGAGAAGTCACATCTTTGATTACAAAAATTTTTAATAGAACATTCAAAAACCATACCTTTCACTCTCCAGATAAGAATTAGACTTTATAAGAATCACATTCATGGTAAGATGGCTTCAAGTTTCACACTTTCTTTAGTATTTCAAACGACACTTAGGCACAACTTCAACTACGGAAACCCACTCTACATGAGAACTAATAGCAACGATCACCATTCCAGGTATCCTCCTTCTAGGTAATTTTGGCACCGGGTGATCTAATCCCAAGTGGAGTATAGCCAGTATAAAAGCATTTCATTTATGCTCGCACCAACAAAGCCACTATCAAATCCATGAGAGTCTCCATTTTGTTCCAGGACCAAAGTCCACCAACAATGACATTGGCGTTGCGTAAAGTCCACTAACAAGATGAAATCAAAGCTCATAAGCACATAGACAAAAACATAAAAGAAAAAAGAAAACAGAAAAATTTCATTTTTTAAAGCAAAAATCTATAAAGAACTGGAGATATCTCAAATGTAGCCAAAAGCTAGAAACACTTGAAATAAATTTTTTAATATGTCACTAGAAACACTTGAGCCACAACGTAGTGCATCATTGTAGCCAAAATCTAGTGATATCACCTGCACCACGAACTACAATCTGCCATCATGGGAGAAGAGTATGATACTCCTCTCTATTTTTTAGCTTCTATGACTAAAATTGTACAATTAGCTAGATATGAAATCAAGTAAGTGGAGCGATTTTCTCCCAGAACACCATTTTCAAAAGGTCCTTAACTTGTTATGCTTATTTCTATCATGATTGTGTCTCAGCATAATATTCACCAAAAGTACTAAATGGGTTTTCCAGATTGGACATTAATTTGCAGGAGGTTTTGCAATTATAATACATATTTGACAGGCACTTTTGCCCATTTTCAGACATCTTGCTATCAAAACATACAACATTTCTAAATGAAAATTTTGATATTCAATTAACATGAAATTGTTTGATCTTGAAGTCGTACATGTACATTAGATGTTTACTTTGGATTCAGCCAAGATTAAAATCAATAATGTAAAAATAAAAGTTTTCGAACTTGAAACACCCTTAGCAGCGGCAAAAGTGAAGAGGCTATCCAGTTGCTCGAACACCGAACCTACTACATGATAAATCTATACCCAACTCAAATCTAACTCTTTGAATTCACTGACTCAAACAAGACCTCAACTTGGAATCAAGTGAAAGATCTGCCCATCATGTAAATATTACTTTCCCCATCATGTACAAGCTTTTTCATTTAATTCAACATCAAACGGGAAATCTCCTCGCACAACCATTGAAAAGTAATTAGGCAATTCAATCTCAAGATTAGTCCGTACACTTCAAAATAAGTGGTCCTTTTTCCCAAAAAGGAAAAGGCTAAAATGAGCTTCATTTCAAAAGAAGTTCATTCAACAAAACAAAATATGCACTTCAAATTCAACATACACACCGTTGTCCAAGTCAAACCGGCACAATAGCAGAGTTCAGCAAATCCTTCCTCATCAAGAACCTGTTCTTCTCTGAAGCATTTGTACTAAATCTGGGTGATCTATAATATGGGCACACATTCTTGGTGTTGCCGCTGCTGTTAGTGGCATTGTTGTTGAAGTAAATCCAGCATCTTCAACAAGTTGAAGGGGAATCGCGAGGCATCGGAAGGTTGAGTGTTCCTAGACCGACCATCCTGTTTAGGAGCTGTAGACAATAAGTAGGAGGTTCTCGAAAACCCATTGAGATTACCTTTTCTTGAAATCCTTTTTCCAAAGAATTGTGTGATAAATTTTTTACGGGTAGGAAAAGAGATAATAAAAAGTCATAATCACCATTAATTTGTTAATCCCAATAGATCCTTGGAAGAATACTTTTATTTCTCCTCGAAACATTTCTCCCCAGTGGCCTAGGAAACTAAATAAATAAAAGAATAAATAAATAAAGGTCAAGAAAGATATTTAAACTTTTATGAGGAATTAGGATAAATGGAGAGTAATACAAATAAAATCAGCAGAAGATATATGTTTCTTGACTTTTCTCCAAGTAGCTAATTGTTTCTATGACTATGGGCTCAGGAATAATGGGCATACCAAGTCTCTATTCTTAGGTTCTTCAAGATATAGAAAGAGAAAAATAAAGAAAAAGACACATGTAAAAAGTGGAGGCTACAATGTATATGGTAGATTAAGAGAAACATTGAGTAAGATATCTAAATTAATAAGAACTTACAAGAATTGTAATTTTGGTAATAGGCAATTTTGGCCAAATACTTACCTTTGTATGCGTTTTAACATATGGCAGCCATCGGTAGTTATTCTCTCCAAGGATGGAAGGCTCTCCACTCCTTCAGGAAGTGATGTCAAGCTAGAGCAATTAACAATCTCAAGCACTTCAAGTGATTTGTACTCGCAAATCCACTCGGGAATAGTGGTCAAGCTGTTACACGAGTCAATATAAACATTTTGCAGAGTGGTGGCATGCTGAAGCCACAGTGGAAAAGACACCATGTCGTGGAGTCTCTCAAAGTGAATAGAAAGGAGATTCTTAGGGCCTCGCCATTGCCTCCCATCTTCATCACTGGTTATCTCAAGTTCTAGGCAATAAGGACTTTATTAGTCAAGTGCTATAACTTTTTGTAATCCTAGATAATGAAATTTAAAATTTATACAAATAACCTATCTCCAAAACCCTAAGAGAATTGGGGCATTGCAAACCAGATATTTTGTTATTAGATGCTACAATTACATTAGCCATTTCTAGATCTAGAATTTCATAATCAAAAGACATTGAAAGAGAAAAATATAGAAATACATAGGTGTAAAGAGTAGAGACTACAATTTATAGATCAAGTTTAAAAATGAGTAAGATACATGAATCAATAAAAACTTACAAGTGTAACTTTGGAAATGAGTAATTGGCCTAATACCCACCTGTTGCTTCTCCGAAACATTGTAATTTAATGGGGCAGTCCACTATTGTTAGAATCTTCAAAGTTGTAAGCCTATCCATTCCTTTAGGAAGTGATCTGAAGTTGGAGCATCCAATAATTTTAATCTCTTCAAGTGATTTGAAACTATAAATCCACTCTGGTAGAGCAATTAAGCTTTTACAATTTTTAATATCAAGCTTTTGGAGGGTGGTATAATGTTGAAACTCCAATGGAAGACACCAATTTTGAAAGTTTCACTAAGGAAATACAAAAGATATTTTCAAGGCCTTGCGATTGCACCCCATCCTTATCATTGGTTAGCTCAAGCCCTAGATAGTAACAAAGAGTTAGGTATTTAACTGTTGTAACATGCTACAATCTTGGATAAAGAGAGTTAAATTTATCCAAATAACCTATCTCCAAAATATTCAACTATATCAATCATTTTTATATCTAAAATTATTAGTCAAAAGGAATCAATGAGAGAAATTAAGAAAAACAAAGGCACACAAATTTGAGACTACAATTTATATGGTAGATTTAATGAAGAATTGAGGACATATGTGAATCACTAAGAACTTACAAGAAGTATAATTTTGGGAAATGTGCAATCTTGCTTACCAGTCTTTCCTTCGCATCTTCGCAATGTGATGGGGCAATCTTCGATCTGAAGCTTCTTCAAAGACAAAAGCCTACCCATTCCTTCGGGAAGTGATGTCAAACTAGAGCAGCCAACAATTTCAAGTTCTTCTAGTGATTTGTAATTGCATATCCAACTTGGTAAAGTGGTTAGGCTTTTACAATCTTTAAGATAAATCTTTTGTATGGTGTTTAAGTTTTGAAACACCAATGGAAGAGCCATCAATTTTGGAAGTTTTATAATATGAATAGAAAGGAGTCTCTTAAGGCCTTGCAATTGCACCATATCCTCATCATTGACAAACTCAAGCTCTGGGCAATTATAAAGATATAGCTTTTTAAGTGCTATGAAATGTTGTAACTCTCTTAAACAAAGAGACTTCAATTTATCCAAATTGCTTATCTCCAAAATCTCGAGAGAGGTGAGGTATTGCAACCCTTCCATTGACAAAGTTTCTAAATCTAGAACTGAAGCCAATTCCAGACACTTTAAATTTGAAAGAGCATTGAATGAGGAAGCAACATGTGTAGAGGAGCTTGTCATTGCTGAAGTATTAAACATTACTGTGAGTTGCAACGGCTTCCAGCTAGTATATTTCAAACACAGAAGATCACTGATGTTGGGAAATATTGGCATGGAAGTCAACACAGGACACTCTGAGATGATTAATTCTGAAAGACCAAAAAAAATTGGGGGTAAATGGTGCTCTGCCTCTATAGGAGAATCCCCCCATAACCAACCCTTGAGATTAGGACAATAAAGGATCTTAAGAGACTTCAGCGATGAAAAACATACTATAGGCTTCGTTGACGAAGAACACCGATTCTTATCATCATAACCTAAGATATATTCCAAATCACCAAGCATTTCAAGACTAACTTTCTCAAGTAAAGGCAATTGACCTAATGGTGGTAGATATTTGCATACAATTGCGAAAATTATCAACTCCACAAGACTAGTGAATGTCGAAAGATAACTAAAAGGCCTTGAACCATGATGGTCATAAGAGTTTTGTGACAAAATACCATGGTAAAGAAATCCCTTTAGTTCCAAAATATTGAAAGCAGATTTGAGACCCACAACCTTGTTACTTTCCGATGCCTTACCTTCAACCCTATTATTCCAATCTCTAAGTTTTAAGTTCCCTCTCAAATTCTTCAACCCACTTAATACTTCAAACCCAACTTTATGCTTGGAGGGAGAATGCGGGTTAACCACAAATAATTTTAGAGTTTGAAGACCGGTCAATTGACTAAGTTCATGTGACATACACAACAAATCACATCCATCATTGTGAAGATGCTTTAAGTTAACCAACTTGTTAATGTCCCTTGGAAACTTTTTAAGACTTTCACATCTAGAAAGTATTAATGTCTGTAAATTGACCAGCCTAGTTATGGAACTAGGCAACTCCTCAATCTTCCTATTATGAGAAAGATCAAGATATCTCAAATGCTTCAAATTACTGATATTACTTGGTACAAACTCAATATTCATATCCATTAATACCAATACATGTAAAAACTTGAAGCTTGAAATGATCTTTTCAAAAGCCATCTCACCTTGAAAGCAAATAAGAGTTCGTATCTTATTTGATTTGTACAAAGATGAAAAATTATTACCATCACAAACTAATATGTGACGTGTTTTTTTAACATCTTCCCCCATATTACCAAATGTAGTGGTGATCAATGATCTGCCCATTGATATAGCTAGATCATGCATGAGATCATGCATTTTGAAAACAATTTCATCCTCCTTGTCCCAAAAATACTTTACCAATTTTTGGAAAAATAATCTTGAAACAAGCTCCATAAAATAATCATGGCCAATATCTTCCAAGCATCGATTTTGTTGAGACTTCACAAACCTTGTGCCATCCAAAGTTTAATTAACATTGATTCATCAAACTCATAGTTCTTTGGAAATAAACTACAATAAACAAAGCAATGCTTCAAATGAGAAGGAAGTATATCATAGCTTAACTTTAAAGTAGTTAAGATTGTGGTTTCATCACTTTGAGAAATTCTTAAAAGTTGGAGGTCTCTGTATGACGACCATTCCTCAATTGAATCTTTCCTAGACAACATCCTTCCCATTGTTCTCACTGCCAAGGGAACACCTACACACTTTTTGACAATCCCCTTCCCAATCTCTATAATACTTAAATTCTCTGGCTCTTGGCCATTCTTAAAAGCCATGTTTTAAAATAAGACCCAAGATGTTTCTTCTCCTAAACCCCTTAAAATATGTGGTTTCATTGTATGGGTAATTATTGCCACCTTATCACTTCGTGTAGTTACCAATATTCTCGTACCTTTAATGCCATCCATAAATAGGTTTTTCAACTCAAACCATTTTTCAGAATCTTCATTCCATATGTCATCTAACACAAGAAAAAATTTTTGTACAACAATTTCCTTTTGAAGGCAATGTACTAATGTATCCATTTCAAGTCTTTCTGGTCTCTTTCTTGTTGCAGATTCTAAGATTTTCTCAACAATAATTTTCACATTAAAGTTGTTAGAAACACATACCCACATTTTAAGATCAAAATTCATTTGGATCCTTTCATCATTAAATACAAGCTGAGCTAGCGTAGTCTTTCCTAATCCACCGATTCCAACAATTGGAAGAATTGAAACATTCTCCTCAACGTTGGTATTCAACAGACTGTCAATAATTGCCTCCTTATCATTCTCCGGTCCGATAACCTGTTGCTCAGGCAGGAAGGAATAAGTATTATTCCAACCTATAACCCCGACTGGTGTCTCTACGAGACGCTCCCCAAATTGAAAGTTCCTTATATCGGCTGCAACGCTATCTAATCTCTCTCTAATTACCTTAATCTTACGGCCCATTTTATGGCGAAAAGCAAGCTGTTTGGATTTGGAAAGTAGTTTGCTCACCTTATCTGCCTTTGTATCTTGGGTCATTAGTACTTGTTGTCGAGCCTCTGTGGAAGCAGCGTCTAACAAGTCGTCCGCATCATGAAGAACATCGCATAGCTTTTCTAGCCAAAGGTTAACTGCACGGCTCTTAGACTGTCGCTCTTCTGCATCCACAAGCACCGCTCTGATCGTTGAAACTGTGTCCTCTAGCTTTTCGAGCTCATCTTTGGCACCTAGGAGCAGTCTGATCTCTCCTGTAGCCAGTGGCGCGGCCAAACTGCTAAGGATTCCCATGGCAATGTTAGAGAGAACCCGTTCTGCCATTTCTTGATTATGGGTGAGAAAAAATACCAGACAAGCGTCGAAGATAAGTGAGATGCGTGAAGGAGTGCTACGAAAGTCTTCCCGTAGTAGTGGAGGGTCAAAGTAAGATATGATTGCCTGGCGCAGAAAGCAGTGAACTTGAATCCGAATTTATAAACGGGGGAATGTCACCTAACACCCCTCTAATGCCAGCTAGAGCCACATTCAATGAAGTAAAGGAGTTCAAAGTCACCATTTAATAGCTAAGGGCTAATACATAGCCGGTTATGCTAAAGGATAAAAAATGATTTATGAGGGAAAGTTTTTATTTCAAGATATAAAATTCTTTTTAAAAAAAACTTTCTCAAATGAGATTTGAAGACTTTCATTTTTCATCATTTTATTATTTTAGTAATTTCTTTAATGTTAAGATATATTCCTTTAATGTTAAATATACTAAATTTTTTTAATGTACACTTATCATTCCAAAAGAAAATTTAAATAAAAATATGTCATGCCACTTACTTAAGATTCTATTAATTAAATATTAGCATGCATCTCTTTTTTATAAGTCTTTATACCTTCTTTATATTTCCTAAGCTTGATATGATATTGTAGGAAGACTACTACAATCACTACGAGGCAAGTATTACAATCCCGAGAACGAGTTCTTATACCAGAGTTGAAAGGAGATCTTTAAGGTGTTATGGATGATTTGAGCCTATTTCAAAAAAAATACTTAGGTTGTGATCAATGTAAAGACAACAAAAAATTTGGGCCATTTGTAAGACTTGCTTCTGATAGTGTTTGATCTTAATAATAAACTGAAACCATTTGTTTTCATAATTGCTTTATGGAACGTACCCATTAAGCTGCTTTCTTTATTAAAAGTGAAAGAAGATTAAGTGTAATCAGTTAGGCTTTGAAGTAAAGTCAAATTAATCAATCTACAATGATCTTCTCCTACTCTCGGTAATTAAAAATTGCTTCCGAACTTATTTGCTATATTAAACACCTGCACAGGCTAATGACGAGGAATAGTCAATCATGCCGGCTACGTCAAAGACGGAATAGCAGCCGGCATGCTTTAGTCTAGTCCAAGACCCTAAGGGTTGCAAAGGGATGTTGAAGAAACAAGTGAATTATTAAAAAAATTCTTTCTATGGGCTGAGTTTAGGTAGGCTGAGTAGTCTGCGTGTTACGATTGGCTGTCAAATTGTCGGAATCGATGAATGGTATTTATATATTGGGAACGAAACAATCCACACCCATTGGTTGTGCAATTGGCCAAAACAAACAACTCAGTTATAATACTTTATTTATTATCTTAATTTTAGGTTACATTATATTAGAAGTAAAAATGATCTGCTTATGCAATTGGAACGCATGTGGGCTGTTTTTGTTAGATTGTTAATGGGCTTAATTGGTTTGCATCCCATGTTTATTTTATTATTATGTAACTTGTTGACTTGTAAAAAAGGATTTCGTAAGGATCTTTGGAGTCTCAATTTTTGTAGGGTTTCTTTGGTGAGAACAAGCAGCATCTGGAACTTGGGAGAAAAGTGGGATTATCCCACTGGCTGGGAGCATCATCCCCGTGAGGTACAAGTCTTCCCCAAAAGAGACCAGTTCTCTTTTAGATTCCTTTGTTTTGTGTGCTGTCTTGTAGTGGAAAGAGATTGTTGTGATCTAGTTGGGTTGATTTGGATTCTTTGTTGTTGTTGGACTCACGGGTCCCTAGTGGGTGAAAGCAAAATCAAGTCTCCGGTGGGAATAGTGCTTAAAGTTGTAGATGCTTTTGTGGCCGACTGTAATGATTTTGTAGTTGTCTTTTTGGACTCATGTTGTTCACTTTTTTCCGTGGAATGTTAGAAGTCTTAGTTTTAATTTACTCTTTAGTGGCTGATTTTATTTAGCTATCATTGTTACATTGTGTGGGAAGAACCTCAATGGTTACAGGGTGTTTGTTGAAAATTTTGAAAGAAAAGCCAGATAAATTAAAAGAAAGTTTTTTGCTGATTTGGGGGTTTTTGAAGCTTATTATTAAAAAATAAAAATAAGAAGTAATAGAAAGTAAAGAAATAATAATCTTTGGCTTGGACTAGACTAGGCTTTGCAAGTCAATAGGCCTTCTATTAAATCTCAGGCCTATTTCTGTACCAACAATTGATATTTTTAAATTACAATAATTAATTAATTTTTTTTTGAATATGTGAGTTTAGTCATTGAAGAATAAGAAAATACAAAAGCTTAAGGGTACCAGCATTACAATTCATCTAAGAGAAAATAGAATTTGGAATTCTCCAGCTATGACACAATAAAACATTTACTTGAAAAAGTTTAATGTTTCTAAATAAAGATGCTTTTCTACAAACTAATCTCCTAATTTTAGTTAACAAAATTGGTATATCAACAGTCTTATTTTGAAAACATCTACGATTATGTTCAAACCATGCATAATAAGACATGCTAAAAAAAAAGTTTAAAAAGTTTTGTAGCTAGATCCTTTTCCTTAGTTGCTTTAATCATTCATTGTAATTCAGAATTCCAATTGTTGATATCTTTACAAAGGCCTTGTTGTGCTAGAATATTTCTCTAAATCTGGCTAGTTCAAGTACATTGAAAAAACAAGTGTGATCTTAATTTATATACAGCAGTATTGCGCCACCTAACGCGGCAAAAGCTCCCCCATACGACGAAATGAGACAAAATGACAACTACGAAAGCATTGCCGGCTGTCTTGCTCTTGAATTTTTCACGTTTCTCTTCTCTTTAGTTCTTTCGTGCAATAGGGAACGCTATGCGAAGTTGGCAACAAAAATATTGCCGGCTATATGGGTCCTGAGTCTGTCCTTTTTCTTTAGGTATCTTGGACAAAGCTCAGCATACGACAACTACATTCAAAATGAGAAAAAAAATGAAAGCTTTGTCAATTATGATGGATTTAAGTTTGTTTTCTTTCTTTGGCTCTTCGAATCTCCCAACTTCTTTTTATTTATTCTTATGGCGTACAATCATCAAACTTTTTAAATTATTCTGGACACATTGAGTCACCCTAGATTATTATGCCAAACATGTGAATTTGGTACTCGGTCAGATTGTTTAAAAAAAGCGTGACGAAAAGTTTTATATTTCCTAAATTTTATTTATAAATTTCTCTTTATAAAGAAAAAAATATATCATACATTCAAGTTTGTATAGGATTAGATTTTCTAGTATCTTATTATAGTTTATGTTTTAGAGGTAGCATTCCATGCACAAAGTCCAAGTTTTAAGGTAGCACTCTTGTCCTCAAAGCTTGCAACCCAAAGTGACGTAGAAGGGAGTGTTCTACCCATGATATGAAATTTTTTAGGTCACATTACTTGTAAGGGGACATTAAAATGACATGGAGATTATTGCATATTGCTTAAATACTACTTAAAAATTAGTTTAGAATGAAAATTGCATGCCTTTCTTACAAGCTGATTATAAGGAGAATGAACATTATTATTATGGTAGCATAGCTTTATTGAAGTACAGTGTTCCCCTACTTAGTGATAAACAATCTTAATGGAACTATTTTTTCATACTTAACATGAGAAGACATATTGAAAAGAGTACCACAAATAGTTTATATTATCTAAATTTTGCTTGAAAAATCTTTTTTTATAATGAAAAAAAAAATTGTACTTTTAAGTCTCCAACACTCATGTTTTCTTTCTTTTACCATTTTAGATTTCATATTTTCCTAGTTTGGCAAGAATGGACAGCATCATACCTTTTCTCTCTTCTCTTTTCTTTTCTTTTTTCTTTCTTCCCTGAAGACCATCCGCTTATTCATTCTATTTATTCGTTCGGTATTCCATGTCATTTCATGTGATCACAACCTACTAGCATTATCACCTTTTTTTTTGGCTGTGGAGGAGAATTGGACGCTAAGAAATGGCACGAAGCCCAGATTGGGCAGTGCATGATAAACTTGTATTATACTTCTTCACTTGATTGTTCTCCTAGAATTTTCGATCTCGCATTTCGATTCTCAGTTCTTTTGCAAGGAAGACACAAATAATCCTATAGATGATGTATCGTCGTCTGACATAATCCAAAGAAAGGCTTTTTACCACTGAATTCTTTGAGCCTGCCCCTTAATTTTTATTTTTTTATGTATAGATTTTCTTTAAATACCCATCTTTCATTTGGCCTTTGTTTTTTAAGCGAGTATCTTACTCGGTTGCAAGTACTTGTATTAGGCAGTAGTATTAAAAAAGCGCAAGAGAAATCTTGAACCCCTCTGATAAAATCCTACTTGCTTGTACATATTTCCCATGTGCTTCTGAAAGTTTCACAGGATATGGCACTTCATTCTAGGTTCATCTCCTCGCACAATGATGTTTTCAGATTGCTTTCACTTCGGAGATGAAAAGATGAAAGGGGAATCTTAAGCTGTTGATAATCCAACGAAAATATGTTTAAAAACTCACTGGGTGCAGTGAAGTTAATTGAAAAAAAAAGAACACACGGTCTCTTTACACGTAGAGACCCACTACTTAATAATCGTTGATATAGTCAAAGAACCAAGCAGCTAAATAGCCCAAGAAGTATCAACAAACACCAACATTCAACACAAGCCCTCTAGCAAAACCTTGGAAACAGATTCCAAGCTTTATCAGATCTCCAGCTACCCCAACATTCCATACTAAGACTTGGTTGAAATAAGGATTCCCACTTATGGGGAATCGAATTCTTTCTTACTTGAAGCATGGAACACTGCAGCATAGTTCTTAAAACGTTTCGCTATAGTCTTCGACGGAAATATGTTGGCATCCAACAAAATCTTGTTCATGATTAACATATCTACACTTTTAGTTTCTTCGCCGTGATGATATGTGTGTGTGAGTAAAAGTTTGACATTACCATTGTTGAAAATGGTTTGTGTCTCACGTTATTTATTTTTTGATATCCTCCTTAAATAAAAAAATAACACTAATTTTTATAAGTCTATTTAAAAAAGAGAATGAGCTATGTTATGTGATATCAGGCATAGGTTTGAGTGTAGGCTTATATTTTGCTTTCTCAGACAAATGATGTGTAACAAACAAGCAGGGATATGAACCTGTGGTATCGTATTGGCACACTCCGGCCTTGTATTCGGCAATTTTATGGGGTATATCGAAATGCTCATTCGGAGTGTTGCACGAACGCCATTGTCACTTGCTAGATTGTAGTTTGGAGGAAAATGGTTAGATGCCGTAACAAAGAGATATGACTTAGTGCTGCAGTATCAAGGCCGCAACCTCCCTCTGTGCTCAGAAAGTGGAAAACAAGTTAAATGACGTTGGCGTTGCATGGCTCCATTCGGGACCAAAGGTATAGTTTGTTTCTAGGAATTGGTAGAAGATCACAATGTCCCTGATCTTAGCAATTGTAGCCTACTTACGACGACTAGTTCATGATTTATCTAACTATTTTCGAGGTAAGGAGAAACGCCAATGTTGTATAAGAGGAAGTAAAATTAAAGAAAAGAAGGAACATTTTATTTAAATAATTTTATAATATATTTTATAAAATATAGGACTTGGTGTTGTAAGTCTAATTCTTCCTTAAAACTGAATTGTAAGGATACGAACTTGTCAACATTACCCTACACTATGAATGTAAAGACAGCATGATTTTTTTTATCTATTCAAAACCAGTTGTAAAGATTGAACGGTTTTATCACAAATAGAGAATATTTAAACAAGATTTAAATAATGTCAAACATTTACCATCTCAACTAATATCACTCAGGGAAAAGTGATACAAACAAACAGGCGACACATGACTCAACCTAAAGTAAAAAAGAAATAGAAATGGAAACGAAAACTTGAGGGAGAGGAAGCGTTTGGTTGCTGAAGCAATATCGAGTGTAAGGTTAGAACTCCAAAGCAACATCGCCCTAAGGATGATTTTCCAATTGGTGTGACATCAGGTAGGCAGAGATATGAACGTAGAAGAGGTCTGCGACAGTATCACAGATGCACCGGAGGCAAGAAAAGGGGGTAAATAAAGCTGTTTGGTAAAAACTTTGTTTTCTCGAATATAACATTTGTAGTCTCAACGTAATCTTCACAATCAGTAAACAACCTGACCAGAACCCGAAAATAATCTGCTTAATAGCTGTAGATAAGTTTCCTGTATGCTTCCTTATGCTTTGAGTAGTAATCAATTTCTGCCTGCAAACAAGAGATAACGCACGGCATTGTAATTTCCATCTTTTAGTAAGAAATATTCATTAAAAATGAATCTACAGCAGCATCTTTATGACACTTTCTACATTTGTCAGCTTTCAGCTTTTTGTTTCAGGAGAAATAACTTCTTGAATTTTTACATGTTTGATGTGGTATTACATAAAGTCGATATTCCTTACAGTCAAATGGGTATGTAAAGTACAAGCCATTTCTACTGCTCCCTTCTGTGGCTTTGAATTTTTTAGACCCTGATGTCTTGCAATCAAGTGGTCTGGCTATTTTCTAAGCAACCAAAGGAAAAAGTAGGCCAACGCATGAGCTCTGGCTTCATGTTCCAGTGACATTCAATGCATAGATCAACTACCAAGAGTCTTATGTTAAGCCATGATGTAAGATTTAATCAATCTTTAATGCGATCACAAACCCAAGATTTGCGTAGTTAGATCTAAAATATCAAATAAATATTACAAAAACAAAATTAAATGAGAAATCAAAAATCGTACCGTACTGTTATCTCTTATGAAGATCCACAAATGTAGAATTTGATTTTTAGGTAAAGTGCATATCTTTTATTTTCATTTCAAAAGTACTGGTTCAATAAAAAAGCTAAAAGGATTGCGACTTTGCAAGAATGAAACCTCTCTTAATCCTAATTTGAATAGTATACTTAAATACTATGAACTAGATGATAAGACTTAGTCTTAACCTTATGTGCTACTCCTATAGGCTCACTCATTACGGCCCTATTTGGTTAGTCACCGCTTACACTAATTAGTTCATATTCCAGAATCAAGTTCATATGTCTCACTTATTAGACCGACATTAATATAAGAACATCTTATAGTAAGCTTAAAAAAAATAAGCTAACACATGAAACATGGAGAGCAGGGGATTATTAGATTGTTGGTGCTGATCTATAGTAGACAAGGGCACAAGCCTACTACTTATAGTTAGGTCTTTGGGTTTGTGTTTAGTTTATTCTTTCCTGTACAAAGAACTATTTTTTGTGTTCATCATGGGGCTTTCCACAGGTTGCCTCTTCTCTTTCTCATATTGGTTGTTTGCTGTCTTCAGCTTGCCGGAATACTTGATTTATTTTCTGTTCTGTTTCGTATCAGTTACCCAGTTGTCACTGGCCGTATTAGTTCATACCAGATGAAAAAAACTAAGTGACTGTTTTGATCGACACACAAGTTTCGAATTAAATGACCTGGAAAATTTTTGAAAAGGAATTCTTTGTCGGTTCACAAATATATTGACGCAACACAATAAGCAAATACATGATAAAAAGTCTCAAGAACAGAGGCACCTCACGAATTCCCTTGAACCCTTCACCGTCAAGCACTACTTCGTACAAACATTCAAACTTTCTTCCGAACAGTTCCAAAGTTTCTGTAAACGTATTTATAGCCGGTGACGGCCAATTCTGTAGACTTTGCTAACAACTTGTATGTTGGCAGAGGAGTCGTCAAGGAGAGCAGTGAAAGAGATTGGGGTAAGGACCGGTGAGAGAATGAGAGAGGAGTGAGATGGGAGGAAGGGAGGGATTAGCAATTAGATGCGGCAAGAGTTGCCTGATCGATAAAAAGAAGGGAGAAAAGTGGCAAGAGGAGAGAGAAGGAAAGGATCGGAGAACTGTGGCTGGGATGCTGGTGCTACACGTAAAATGAATTGGCGGCTGATCTGTTGAATAATCTATACTTCCAAGCTTGTAAGATTGGCAATAGAAAATGATAGGAGAAAAGGATAAAAACCATAATAACAAGCCCCACGAACACTGGATAAAGAATTTTTGAGGATAAACCTTCAACACTGGGAAATGTGACGAATACTGCTAATATAAAACACGCAATGACACCACAAAGGGGTACGATGCAACTAGTGCTAAAAAGGTCTTTAGGGAGGAGGGAGAGTACTAGGTCAAATAAAAAGAAAAAGGATATAACATCAAGCACTATGAGCGCAATAAAAGGGCCGGCACCCATGACTGCTGTTCCAACACGGTGTGACGGTTTATCTGCACAACTAGATGTATCGTTTGCAGGACAACGATAGTCGTCTTGCCAAGTTCCACCAGGTGGGGTGAGTATTGTTTGGAAGACGAGTGTTATAAGCAGCGCAACAACCACCAATAAAGCGCTGCGAGTTTCCTCCTTGAGTTGGCCAGTAGGAAGTCTACGTAAAGAGATTCGACGATTCACCGCACCTTTGATCTGGTGGTTCATTTTCTGCTTTTCCCATTGCGAGAAATCAGTAACGACAAGTCAGGTAGTATCATGGTATGTGGTGTATATATGATCCAGTAGTGCATATTATATGTCTAGAAATATATGGTACACATTTATAGACTCTATAAAATTCGTGTTTGTACCAAAGACTTTTAACATGGAAATACGTACCTATAAACAAAAATATGTATAATTTTATAATTGAATATATTTAAGCTAATATATGTCTGTGCATGTCACAAATTCTTAAGCTTAGCACAATAATTATATATCACACCATTAATTTTATATGTCCTCACTTGTTGATATTGTTTAAGCAGAATTATTCTTACTTTAAATTCTTACTGCTAATTAATTGAATCCTTGATCAAATCTCGATCTTTTTAGGAGAAGTTTGGAATTTTTTTTCTTGTGATTAGCCTTACTTTTTAAGGACTGAAAAGTTTTAGGGAAGTCATTTATGCCTCTATGACTATATAAATTTTCAGCAAAAAATCAATTTAATTGATATCCTATTAATCTATGTAAAGAAAATTATACAAAAGAGAATTTTGTTTAAAAATATAAAAGTCTTATAAAAAATGTTATTTTGAATAAAATTTGAAAGTTTCTAACATCATTCTTTTTGTGTTGATAATAACTTTTGTAATACTAAAATATGTTTCTTTGCCTCTCTATACTCTAATTTTTATTAATACAATTTGTCATTTCACTCAAGGAAAAAAAAAAAGTGAAGAGGACTTACTCGGAACATAAGTTGAATGAATGGACGTTTCTGCTCTATAATATCTGAGATGGTTTTGTCCTCGTCATCCTTCAACTCTATAAATTTCAATCCCCACAAAAAGGCCTGGGTTCGCGAAGTCTCAATAATCCAATTCACCAGCTTGTTATAAACAGCGAAATGATCATTCTTTAGGGCAATATGTAGAACCGTTTCTTGCCGACTTGTCACATCTAAAATAGATTCGGGGCAGACTTTTAAAAATTCAACCAGAAGCTCAAGATTTCCTACTTGAGTTACGTAATGCAAAGGAGTCAGACCATGCTTTCCTTTGACACGAATAAGTTCTTTATCGAACTCAACGAAACGGAGCACCAAGTTGCGTAGTCTTCGATAAGCAACCTTCGCGGGGCATGGTACTCGTGGCGAAGCAAGGTTCGCGCTGGCTAGTTCTTCTTCTTGCAGTGCAAGGGCCAGTCTGCTTGTTTCTTGGAGAGCAAGGTGTAGAGGAGTGAAGCCCTTTTTGTTTAGCTTCCGAACAAACGAAGGCTTCATTGTCATAATCTCCATGGCAAACAATGCATGTCCTGCAGAGGCAGCAACGTGCAAAGGAGTGTCCGCAAATGTAATCTTGTCGATCTCATCCAAAACATGCGGATGTCTCTCCATCATTGAGTAAAAGGCATTGATATTTCCTTCCCGAGCAATATTCAAACAATCATCAATGTTTTCTTGCTGACCAGCAGCAGTGCCTCCTTGCGGGTCTGCAGCAGCAGCAGCGCTGCCTCCTTGAGGGGCTGGAGCAGCAGCAGCAGTGCCTCCTTGCGGGGCTGGAGCAACAGCAGCAGTGCCTCCTTGCGGGTCTGCAGCAGCCGCAGCGGTGCCTCCTTGAACGGCTTGAGTAGCAGCAGCAGCCGCAGCAGCATGGCTTTCTTGCGGAGCCGAAGCAGCACCAGAACACGGATACATTCGCTGAAGAATGATGGTAAATTAGAGAGTTACAACAAAATGGCTTTAAAGCTGTACAATAGTCGAGACAATGGGGTACTACCGCAAATAGAAGTTGGAAGAAAGGAAGAGAAAAGAGAGAGAGAACCGCTGTGCAGGCTTTGCTCTGTATTTGGTAAGTAATGAGGAAGTGGTAGACAAGCAACAGCGCCTTCAGTTCCACGATCCTCCCTCTCGCGTCAAGCAAAGGTGCTTGGACAGCAACCAATAAAAATAAACCAGCAAGTGGTTAGCGGTGCATCAAGGGTTGCTGGAAGAAAATGTTAAATGTACGACGCACCTTAGATGCATGTACCACCTGATGTCAGTTGTGAGGAGAAGAGATGGATGTCCCACATTTTGTCCTCTTTGGCTAAACCATATAACATCAAAATTTAGTGACATGAGACCTACCCGAGCTAAACCAAGTGAGTGCCTCTTATTTTCTTCTAAAGAATTGCAGAAGGCAAGAAGGCCCAACGACCTTCACAAAGCGTTCTAATTTGTTTATTTTCTTGGTGGGGATTTAAGACTCTAGGTTGCAATCTTCGAACTGTGTGTAATCCAAGATTGCATTTTCATTTCTATTATCCTCCACGAGGGCTTGTAAGACATAGGTTAGGTGAATACACTGCCCAAGTTTTGTAAGGTTTGGTGGCAGTACCAAACTCGGCTTTATTTCAAAAAAATAAGGGACCTATTCCCTGTTATTTAATAATTTGTGACATTCAACATAACTATAAAAGCAATGCTTTTATGTTATTGAAGCACATCCATTGCAAATATAATTATTAATTATTAGATCTTTTCTTTCTTACATCTCTATTGAAGTAACAATCAATGGAGTAGGATTAACATCATTAGTAAAACCTAGAGTCTTCCACTTGAGTTCACATTGGTGGTCATCCTGATGTTAACTAATTGCAACAGTTAGCTAATATACTAATAATAATTTGTACTTTACTAGAATAAAACAATCATGACCCACTTGTATTTTCTTCCATAATATTGACATTGTCAATTGCAACTATCCTTTTTTTATTTTATTGAAAAGTAAGTTTGCATTAATAAAAATCTTAATACATATTACTGATTATATATGTTATATTAGGAATTAAAGAATCTCAACTTACTGATTATATAACGTGACGTAACTCAATTCTAATAATTATTATTAATTACAATGTCAAATCTTAACTCATATTATCTAAGGAATAAAACAATCATCACCCATTGATTATACAACGTGATGCAAACCAATTCTTATAATTAACCTATATTCTCAATCTCAGGTCATATTATTTCGAAAATTAAATAGTTGTCATGGATTGGTAGTAGAACGACTTGGCATTACTGAATTACAAAATTAACATGTATATTTATCTGGTTCATGTATCTTTATCATGTTGCATCAATGATCATTGATGCAACATGATGTTACAATATATCAATTAGCTTGTTATTTTAATGTGAGATCATATTTTTTTGGAGACAAAACAATCAAATAACAACAGTCAAATTGGTACGCTCCCTAATAGTACCTTACGCTTACCCGAACTGCCTATTCAGCCGCCAGTTGAAGCCATTTGATATAATCACTACGGAAATCAGGGTACAACCACTTTTGGCTGAAATCTTTGCATTGTACGGTACTTACCGGAATTTTCAACCAAGTGACTATAAACTATTTTCAAATTAATAAGAAAAGTACAAAAAAAAAAAAGGAAAACGGAAAACGTCAGGAATATTACTATACAGAGTCGAAAATTATTTGACAGATAATATAGCGTACTTCACTCATTAAGATCACAGATTGTACTAGACTATTAAGCCATTAAATAAGCCACGGGAAGGGGACCAAAACGAATCAAAAGTTCAAAGTGCGACGACTAGAGACCGTCCTCAGTCTTCAGCTTTTTTGGATTTCTTACTTTTTTTGTGCTAGTCGTACTCAATTACGAGAAAAGATCAATCAAAGTAGAGAGCCAGGAAACGTAAAAAGTTTCACATTCCCAACGTACTTAATTATAATTATCATAGTTGACACTAATCACAACACGGGAATAAAGCGAGTGCCTCAAGCCCTTCTTGTCGAAGAATGGAGGTAATGGGCCAAAATATATTATCTGTGGCACGGGATTCATTGATGTAATCAGATTGGTTTTAACATCTGTTTCCATATTCGTCAAAGTAACACACAGATGGCAAAAATAAATAGACAAACAGAAAGACATACTTTAATGAATTTAATGAAGCACTTCAAAAAGTTATTTTCTTCACAAACTACACGGCAGTATTGTGTATAGCAGTTTTAATATATATCGATGCGTTGTTTTGTCTTATTTCCTTTAATTCCTAACAAATATAAATAGAGCAGAATTTACAGTAAAAAATAATCTTAAGATCACTTGTGTTCACATTGTGCAGCCCAAGTTTTGTAAACTTTGACGAGTGAACTTTTTTCACATTAGTGATGCAGCCTGATCTTATCTAATTATAATAATTACTAATTTTAATTCTAATTTATTATAAGTCAGTATTTTCCTCTGAATTATTAGACATCACAACTTATTAAAATACTTCCTCTTAATAAACACAACTTTTAAGACATATATGAATAATGAATATTCATGCATGCAATTCAAAAAGTAAATGCACAATAGAGAACACTAGAAATTAATCTTCATATATTACTTATGGATTCTTTCAAGCATCGACATTATTATGCTTGAAAGATGGATAAAAATGAAAAATTAGAATCCAAGATAATAGTATTTTACCATGGCTAAAATATGAAATTTGATTTGCTTATCAATTTTCATAAAAGCATATAAGATAAAAATTCACGATCTGTCATCTTGCTCATGTGAATGGAACAACCATGTCGCATTTGGGTTCACATTGGTGATATAGCGTGCATGCTATCCAATTTTAGTAATTAATTGCTTTTTTTTTTCAGTCCTAGTCTATATTTTACTATAAACAAAATAATCATAACCAATTTGTATCATGGGTAAGTGATGTTATTGGTTGCAACTATTAGTTGATTATCTTAAGCTTAGTTCATTTTATAGTAGGATCAAAACAATTTATCACTAGTTGACAGTACAATATGATTTTACTAAATTACAACAATTAGTTCATTATCTTAATCTTATGTCATATTATATTAAAAATAAATCAACATCACCGGTTGGTGGTTCAACTTGACATTACTCAATTGGAGTAATTAATTAGTTATCGTACTTACAAGTAATATTATATTTCAAATGAAATTATCATCATTGATTTTTGGGCAATGTGGCGTTACTTAATTACAATGATTAGCTTGTTACGTTAATCTTAGGTCATATGATATAGAAATAAAACATCCATTATTGATTGTAGCTGCAACTTAATGTTACTTTGATTATGATAGTTAGCTTGTTATCTTAATCTTAGTTCATTTTTTAATAGAAAGAAAAAATAACCATTATTAAGTGATGATGTATCATGGTTTTACTCAAATATCATTTAGCTAGCTAGTTTAGTAATGAATTAATATAAATTTTAATCATATGATCTGGAGTTTAACACCTTATATGTGTAAATTAGATGTGTATACATTATAATAATAAAAAAATTAAAAAATTGTTTTACTCAAATCAAGTATATTATCTTAATCTTAGCTTCTATCTTCTGGGCGACAAAAGAAATTGAATATTATCATTGACATTAATATGCTACCTAATGTCATGTGCAACCGAATAAAGGAATCAAAGCTACCACATAACGAGCAAATACAAGGTGAATGACAGCCACGAAAGCATTGCTACCTATATTTGTCCTAAGTCTTTGGTCCAAAAGCACTGTAGGACAACCAAGTTAGGCAAATTGGTCCTCGGTCTACCTAGATCTAAGAGCTTTCCTTCTTCTCTCTTTCTTTTTTCTTTTCTTATTTATGTGGAAAAGGTAAGGTGTAGCGGATATATATCATATATACTAAATCTGTCTGCTATATTAGTTTAGGACCGGTGAGCAGTAACTGCTGTAAAAAAAAAATACACAAAACCAAAACCGTTCATCTTTTCTCGCAAGAAAATGGCGACGAATGATAAGTGTTAGTCTATCATTAATATGAAATTTTTTTGCTTCAAGTTGATATAGACTAAAATAATAAACTCTGGAAGCTCAATGATAGCACATGGAGCACGCATATAAAAAGTATATTTCTTTAATAATAAGCAAGTTCATATAGACTAAAATAAATCAGGAGCTCACCTTACGATGACCTTAGACTAGATTCGAGAATACCGAAGGCCTTTGTTGGCTATGTTACTCTTAGTCTTCGTATTCTTTATTTAGTTTTTTGGGACTTCGACTTCTTTTGGTTTATTTTAACGGTGCAAAAACATTGAAGCTTTTCAATTGTCTTGGTTCCAGTGCATTTACAGTTGGTCACATGGAATTGTTACTAACACTACCTAATTTCAACGAAATCCACATTCGATGAACTAAGGAATTGAAAAGTCATAATACAATAACGAAAAACTAATTCCGAGTTGTATATTAACTGGGAATTATTAAAACAACAACGTCAGGCTCTTAAGAATAAACTGAGACACTATTTGTTTTTCATCATTGCTTTATGGAACTTCCCCTTTAAGCGACCATGTGCTGTCTTAGACAAAACGATAATAGAAAACTCTGAAATAAATACTAAAATTTATTCAACCTTGTTCTTCTCATATTTTCGGTATTTGCCACAAATACCTACGTAAGCTATTGAAGAGGATTTGTGACTCTTCCTCCACGAACAACCGAAAGAGGTATGTGACTCACTCAGACTCCTCAAAAGCATATGGTATGGTTGGCATATGGCATCTTATAAAATTGCTGGACAATCAAATCTATAAATGGGATTCATATTTTATTAGGAGTAAAGCAGTCATCATTCATTGGTTACACAACATGATGTAACTCAATTTTAATAAGCGGTTTATTGTCTTAACCTTAGGTTGTATTATATTAGGAGCAAAACAATTATCTCATGTTGCTACTTGACATTATTAAAATCCATAGTTGGAATTTCTTTTCACGAGATGATAGCAACCTTGGCAACAACTTGGAAACTCTGGCGTGCTTCATTTAGTTGGCAGACCCATAAGCGTTCGGTCGCCAGAGAAACAACCGACGTGCCTAAAAAATCAGTTTGCTTATAAGCGTTAAAATTAGGTTACTGATCTCTGTTATTGTTTATCACATTTTCGTCAAAATGTCTCCTATCCTAGATGAATAGCTTATTTTTTCGTCAGTATCAAAAAGACGATTTGTTGTATTTCTTTATCCTATTCTATAGTTCATTGCGATTGACTTCAAACTTATCAAATTGAATTAAACTGCTTTGGTTCAATTGCTTTTAGACAAGGCATGGTCATGTTCAATCGGGAATCCAACTTGAAAGTTCAATATTTAATTTTCACAGCCTTTGAATAGAGAGCAATGGGCTGGTATTTGGTTATGAAACAATACAAAACACCACTCAATCCCTTCCTGTGAATAGAATTGGCAAGTCCATGGTTTGTCGACTTCCAAACCCCGATGCATCTTTTTCCAAAGGTTAAGGGAATAACTGACATGCTACCTACAATTGTCTGCAAAGCAAAAGCCTTGATTGGAAGCTTAAGACAAGAACCAATATGGTCGGAAAGAATTAATATCATGTTCAATCAAGTACAATTAAGCAGTATATGACAGACACATATATATAAGTTTAATAGAGTTTAAAAAAAAAAAAAATCCGAAGCTCACGGGATGACGACCAGAGACTAGATCCAAGAATCCGAGAATCCCGAAAGCGTTATGAGCTACATTGCCTAAGTCTTCGTCTTCTTTCTTTAGTTTTTCCGGACTTCAAGTTGTCTTGGTTTAATTTGGTTATATAAAATCATCAATCCTTTCCAATCAAATGATTGGACCGAAGGTATATTATAGTTTTAAGGTGCTAAAGCGTTGTTAGCCACGTTAGTCTTCGTCTTCTTTCTTTAGGTTTTCCGGACTTCAACAACTTCTTTTGTTTTATTTTGACAGTGGTTGATCATTAAGGCTTTCAAATTGTCTTGGTTCCAGAGCATTTACAGTTGGTCACATGGAATTGTCATATAACACCCTCTAATGTCAACGAAATCCACATTCAATGAACTAAGGAATTCGAAAGTCATAATACAAGAACCAAAAACTAATTCCCAGTTGTAATTAAGTGTTTATCCTAATCTCTTTTTGTACATTATTAAACCAACTATGTCATGCTCTTAAGAAAAAAACTGAGACACAGTTTGTTTTTCATCATTTCTTTATGGAACTTCCCCCTTAAGCTGCACTTTGCTGTTTTAGACTAAGCCATAATAGCAAATTCTGAAACTAATACTAAAATTTATTCAATGTTGTTCTTCTCATATTTTCGGTAATTAAAAATTGCTTCAGAACTTATTTGCCATGAACACCTGCATAAGCTACTGACGAGGATTTGTGACTCTTCTTCCACAAACAACCGAAAGCGGTATGGGACTCACTCAGTCTATCTTCAAAAGCATATGGTATGGTCGCTATATGGTATGTTATCAAATTGTTTGACAATCAAATCGATAAATGGGATTCATATTCTATTAGGAACAAAATAGTCATCACTCATTGGTTGCACAACATCATGTAACTCAATTTTAATAGGCGGTTTATTGTCTTAATCTTATATTAAATTATATTATATTAGAAACAAAACAATTATCTCATGTTGCTACTTGACATTATTAATTTCCATAATTTAAATTTCGGGCTTGTGTCTATTTTCTTTCTACCAGATGATAGCAACCTCGGCAACAACTTGGAAACTCCGGCATGCGTGTTTCAGTCGGTAGACCAATAACCGTTCGGTCGCCAGAGAAACAACCGTCAAGCCCTAACAATCCGTTTGCCTGAGATAAAAAACAAAAACATATAAAAGAGCAGAACAGAAAAAATTAGACTATTTCAAGTTACATGCATATTCTAATAAAAGAGTTAAAATTAGGTTACTGAGGTTTTTTTTTTCTCTCTTATTGTTTATCACATTTTCATCAAAATAGCTTTTATTCTAGATGAATTGATTTTTTATTTTTGGTCAGCATTAAACAAGACGATTTGTTGTAATTCTTTATCCTATTCTATAGTTCATTGTGATTGAGTTCAATATTATCAAATTGAATTCACCTTGTACTATTCAAAAAATTTATGAGTGTCAAAATTAAATTACTTTGGTTCAACTGCTTTTAGACAATGCATGGTGACGTTCAATCGGGAATCCAACTTGAACGTTCAATAATTAGTTTTCACAGCCTTCGAACAGAGATAAATTATCTTGCATTTGGTTATGAAACAATACAAAACACCAGACAGTCCCTCCCTGTAAATAGAGTAGGCTAGTCTATGGTCAGTAGACTTCTACTTGTCGATGAACAATTATGATCGTCTTGTGTTCACATGGGTGGTATTATATTTCATAATCGCTTTAATTAATAGGTTATCTTAACCTGAATCTACATCTTATTATATAGACAATGAACAACCATATAATGAAAGCATTGTCACATAATTGATGTTTGAGTCTGGGTTTTCTTTCTTTAGGTCTTTTGGACTTCCTTCCAATTTTGGTCTTTTTCTATGGTGTTCACTTATCAAGCCTTTTAAATTGCTCTGGTACTTTTAGACCACGTATGGTGGCATTCAACCGAGAATCCAAACTTGAAAGTTCAGTATTTAATTTCCACTGCTTTGACCGGAGAGCAATGAGATGGTATATGGTTATGAAACAAAACAAAATGCCAGACAAGCCTTTTCTGCAAATACAACAGGTAAGTCTATAGTCCATCAACTTTCACCAGTGAATGAACAATTATGATGGTCTTGTGTTCACATGAGTGGTGCAACATTATGTGCCTAGTCCCATTAATTCATTGGCTATCTTAATCCGAATCTACGTCTTATTATACAAACCAATTGGACAACTATACAATGAAAGTATTGTTAGCTAAGTTGATGTTTGAGTCTAGGTATTTTTTCTTTAACTTGCTGCAACTTCCAACCAGTGTTGGTCTTCTTTTACGGTGTCCACTTGTTAAGCTTCTTAAATTGCTATTAGACCCCACATTGTTTCGTTCAATCGAGAATGCAAACTTGCTTCTACGGTATTTCATTTCCACAGCTTTGAACTGAGAGCGATGAGCTTGTATATGATTGTTAAACTAAACAAAACGCCAGACAACCCTTTCTTGCGAATAGAATAGGTAAGTCTATGGCCCATCGACTTCCACAAGTGAATGAACAATTATGATGGTTTTATGTTCACATGAGTGGTGCAACATTATGTCACCTAATCCCATTAATTAATTAGTTATCTTAATCTGAATCTACATCTTACTATACAAACCTGTTGGACAACCATACAATGAAAGTATCATCAGCTAAGTTGATGTTTGAGTTTTGGTCCTTTCTCTTTAACTTTCTCCAACCTCCAATTAGTTTTAATTAATTAGTTATCTTAATCCGAATCTACGTACTATCATACAAACCAATTGGACAACCATACAATGAAAGTATTGTCAGCTAAGTTGATGTTTGAGTTTTGGTCCTTTTTCTTTAACTTTCTCCAACCTCCAATTAGTTTTAATTAATTAGTTATCTTAATCCGAATCTACGTACTATCATACAAACCAATTGGACAACCATACAATGAAAGTATTGTCAGCTAAGTTGATGTTTGACTTTTGGTCTTTTTTCTTTAACTTTTTCCAACTTCCAACTAGTTTTAATTAATTAGTTATCTTAATCCAAATCTACATCTTATTATACAAACCAATTGGACAACCATACAATGAAAGTAGTGTTTGTTAAGTTGATGTTTGAGTTTTGGTCCTTTTTCTTTAACTTTCTCCAACCTCCAATTAGTTTTAATTAATTAGTTATCTTAATCTAAATCTACGTCTTATCATATAAACCAATTGGACAACCATACAATGAAAGTATTGTCAGCTAAGTTGATGTTTGAGTTTTGGTCTTTTTTCTTTAACTTTCTCCAACTTCCAACTAGTTTTAATTAATTAGTTATCTTAATCCAAATCTATGTCTTATTGTACAAACCAATTGGACAACCATACAATGAAAGTAGTGTTTGTTAAGTTGATGTTTGAGTTTTGGTCCTTTTTCTTTAACTTTCTCCAACTCAACTAGTTTTAATTAATTAGTTATCTTAATCTGAATCTACGTCTTATTATACAAACCACTTGGACAACCATACAATGAAAGTATTGTCAGCTAAGTTGATGTTTGACTTTTGGTCTTTTATTACGGTGTTCACTTATCAAGCCTTTTAAATTGTATTGGATCAATTGCTTTTTAGACCATGCATGGCAACATTGAATCAACAATCCAAACTTTGAAAGTTCATTATTTAATTCCCACAGCCTTGAAAGGAGCAATAAGCTGGTATTTGGTTATAAAACAATAAAAATCGCCAAGGAGTCCCTTCTTCCAAATAGAATAGGCAAGTCTACGGTCAGTCGACTTCCATATGTGGATGAACGATTACAATCATCTTGTATTCATTCACATGGGTGGTGCAACATTATGTTGCCTAATTGCATTAATTAATTGGTTATGTTAATCCAAATCTGCATCTCATAACACAGACCAATTAAACAACCATATAATGAAAGTTTTATCGGGTAAGTTAATGTTTGAGTCATGGTCTTCTTTCTTAGTTTTATTTTGGTCTTTTTTTACGGTGTCCACTTATCAAGTTTTTGAAATTGCTTCGGTTCAATTTCAATCGACCAATGGGGCCTACATAGAACTCGAGTCGAGATCCATGAAGACTATTCCTGGACTTGTAACTTTTTAAATTATACTGGTTCAACAGCTTTTAGTTCAGATCACATGCAATCGACCAACGGTATTCTCTCCCTTCTTTTTGTTTTTAACATTTCCTAACTTGCTTTTGTTTATTTTTGCTGTTTCGCCTGAACGGCCAGCTGCACATTTTTTCTTTTCAAAACCACCCAAGCTTCTTACCCACGCTTCCCCATACTAACTAGTCATTAATCTTCGGTTGATTATTGAGTCTTAGTCTTCGTCTTCTTTCTTTAATTTTTCTGGACTTCCAGCTTTTCCTCATCAAGCGTTCTAGGTGGCTTTGGTTCAATAGCTGTTCGAATTGTTTGGGATGAAGCCTTTTAGACCACATGTGGTCACGTTCAAAGTAGAACTCAAAGTTCAGAAGTTAATTTCCACAACCCAGTACACGGCCTCATCTTTTGCATTCTCTTGATGAGGATAAACAAAGATTTTCACACGGGCGGAAGCTGAACGCTTTTACAGCCGTATTTTTTTTTTTTTTATGCCAATGCAAGTTTATAGCAGGTATTTTTTGGTTCTTCCCTAGTAAAAGCCATCTTCCTTGATAAATCCTGAGACTCGTCTTTTCTTAAACCCATTAACATATATGGTTCCATTATATGGGTAATCCTTGCAACTTCAGTACTCTATGTAGTTACCAATATTTTGTTGCCTCCAACATCATTCATCAACAACTTTTTTAACTCATACCATCTTTCAAAATCTTCAGTCCGTACGTCTTCTAACACAAGAAAGAAGGTTTTTATAAAAATTTCATTTTGAAGGTCATCTACTAATTATTCCACTTGAACTCCTTTCAGGTTCACCTTTTCAGATTCTAAGATTTTTTCAACAATAATTTTCATATTGAGACTAGTGGAAACACAAACCCGTATTTTAAGGTCAATATTTGTTTGTATCATTTCGTCATTAAAAACAAGTTGAGCTAGTGTAGTCTTTCCTACCCTGCCAATACCGACTATTGGAAGGATTGAAAGAGTCTCTTCAATGTTGCTGCTCGACAGACGTCCAATGATCGTTTCCATATCAGTCTCTCTTCTAATGACAGGTTGCTTCAGGACAAAATAATACTATCAATCCCTCTTTGTAACCCTGACTAGTGTCTCCAGAAGACGTGGCACAAAATTGAAATACCTTTCGACCCAGTGATCAACTAGACGTCTCGTTGCTCGTAGCTCCTCTGCATGCAGAAGGACTGCTTGGATTATTGAAATAGTATCTTGGAGCCTTTCAAACTCACCTTTGGCACCCAAAAGCAGTGTGATTTCCTCGGCAACTAGTGGAGTGGCCAAACTGCTGAGGATTCCCCCGACAATGCTGAAGAGAACTTTGTTTACCATTTCTTGATTATTAGTGGAAGATTGTTAGGAAAGAGTTGAAAGATGTGAGAGTTTCCTATATCCTGTATTTGTAAGACTAAAAAATATAGAAGTCCACGTTCGTTTAACTTAGCAGCGCCGCAGAACAAGTATGACTAACTTCTGTTCCCAAATTGCAGACCTATGACGAGGGGATACAAGATCAATTGATATGGAACAATCATATCTTTAACACATAAAAAGATCAGATACGAGATGACAAACCCACAAAAGCGAATCGGGAAGTAAAAGTTAAGAAAGAAGCTTCCGGAATGCTTTGGTACGAACTGTCCGACCAGCACAACGATTTCCCGCAAATCTCGCTCACCGTTGTAACCGCTCGTGGAGGATTCCGCCTTGGCTAACGGATTGTTAACGGCATAGTGTAGGCTAGCTATACAGAAAGATTGTATCGTTATGTTTTTCCTGTACTCTGCATTGGAGTTATCCTCTTCAGGAGAGTACATGGCTATCAAAGGCTCCTCATTGGAATCGGCAACAAGAACTGCCGAAGCCCCAGCTTTTTGGGCATTCCACACCTTCAAAGAAAAGAAGCAATCTGGAAAATAACAAGAGCACAAATACTTTAAAAAGAGTATTTTAGAGACAAACCAATGCAAAATAGTAGATTGAAATAAAGATTTCGGACATCAACAAATAAGATATCAACAACAAGCAAACAATCAAATTTATAAGGAGGCTAAATTCTTAATTATCAAGAGGTCCTGACTTCCAAATTAACTAATGGAAACCGAAGACTTATAATAACAAGCGAAGCAACCATGGTTATGAGAATTGCACCCAGTACCAGCTCAAAACAATGTTCGATTTTCTGCAGGTATGTGATTCAATTGGAGTTTATATTGCCTAAGCGCAAAAGGGTCTTAGGTTCAATACCTAATTTTCCCACACCTCCTTTAACTAATAAAAACAAAAAAAAAAAAAAAAAAGGAAATTCCCTTGAAACCGATTTACCATAGATGTACATACGCACTTCACCAAACAAAGATGTTCCTCTGAAAAATTAAATCCAGGGGATTGTGAAACTTTGTCCTTGTTCGTGCTTCCAACTTTGTTATCTCCGCCTCACTAAATTTGTTTATTTGCTTTACTTGGCTTTCATTGATATCATAAACGGAACAGCAGAAGACTGACTTATATTCCTAATTGATTCCAATTTCGTATTCACTTTAATTTTGTATCCACATCGCCATATTTAACATCAAGCTCCTTTTTGGCTGTTTCTATTATTCCGTAATATGGTATCAAAGCAACCTCATTGATCCTAAATTCTACACAAACCCTTAGCCATAATTGGTCTTCTTAGCTTGCCCTCGTGCTCTCCATTAACTTGCAAGAGTTTATTAACACTATGACGCAAAAACCACAAACAAAACCAATTAAACCTTCACAATTAAAAAAATAAAAAATTTAAAAAGACATTTAACTTTTAGCCTTCTCTCATAGCATAAATTAGAAAGCCAATGCTCATATAATTACAATTGTTCCCATATCCCTCTAAGACTCTCTTTAGTAAGGTTTCTCCTCCTTTTCCCCCGGTACTGGACTTTGAGAGTCATTCTCTTTAACCTTAGTGTCCATGAGAAATCTTCTCTTGATTTCAATTACTCATTTTATTTTTTTTCTGTTAAACTTTTTTTTTTTTTTTTGCGTTTATTAATCTACAAGGAATTTTTTCTTTTTTCTTTTCTTTTTTTCTTTTTAAAAAAACTTAGCTTTCTAGTGTGAATGATTAAGACCAAATTAACAACAAACAGCCAAAACCATAAACCTTCAAACCTTCAAACACAAAGATAATAAACCCAAAGAATGGATGACAAATACTACGTATTTTCCTAATAGCAATGCATACACATTTTCATGAAAGCTCCGTATCATAGTCAACATTCACCATTATTGAGTAAGCTTAGATTTTTTAACAAATATAAATTGTCAGCTTAAAGGGAAGCATTGATTTTGGCAACGGAAATATGGAATTGTAACCAATTAGGATATTTGAGATTAATTAAAAATACCAAATAAATTATGTATCATTAATCATCTTTCCATAAATATTTCTATATTCCTCTCTATTTACATTTTTCAGTTTACATTTTAATGTTAACTTGCACCATGAAGCGTAAAGAATTATCAACACCTTGTGTTCTCCACAAAGTACCAGGAAAGCTTAAGCTGCTTGTGTTTGTATTACTTGTTTGATTACAAACGGTGGCCAGTTCTTATTACTGTTCTCGTTTGTTTGGCTGGCATCTGATGCTACCAACAAAGTCAAAATAGGACTAAAGAGAACAGTATTGAAGTTAAAATGAAATAGAAAACTAAAAAGAATAACTGGTTCAGCAATTTACTAATAGGTTTCTTTAGTTTTGGTCTTGGTCCGAATATTGCAGGAGATTAGTTACAATCAGGATGATGCATTTATTTCTACTCCTTACCTTAGCAATAGCAAATGAGTTTGTTGATTTGCTTGCCTTGCTTCGCAGAAAAGAAATTAAAGATATTTTGCTTTGTACGTTGAGAAGAGAGCCACAAAAGTGTTGCCCACCATGTTGATCTTGAGTCTTCATCATTTTCGTTCTTCTTTGATTCATTCGTGAAGCTTTTTTTAAATTTTCTTAAGCAATCTGTTTTGAGCTAGTCCTTACAAACTCTCTTGTTTTAACTTTGTGGTCGCTTTGCGCCTTCTTTAGTTTATGCATGAACATAACAGGCAGCAGACATTAATACCGAAACTATAGTACAGATTTAAAATTGTAGAAAGAAATTAGAAACCCAATTCGAATCCCCTCCCTCTCCTCTCTCTTTCTTGGGTTTCCACATAGTGTAACACTTTTTATAAGAGTGGATTGGAAATGCGCTTCCAGATCCTGTAAAAGTCTGCGTACACCCACGCCATCGAGCTCTTCTTTGTAAACTACAACGTGCATTTGATTGGACTACCATTTCTTTTCTGTACTTCTTGCTGTTTCTTGCTTTGTGGCAGTTGTCATTGGACATGGTGCCAGAAAACATTAATGTTATTACAAAGAATTAAAAAAAAAATCCTTGATTATACTGTGGAGAGGACGGAAAAATTAACTACGAAACATGGAAATCCAAAATAGGTCTATTTCTAATTTTGTGACGTCGACCTTTTGGATGCATTTTAATTCAGATGTATAAAACATTGATTATTAACTGATGGTTCAGGTACAATGGAAGGGGAAAAAAACGTAGAATGAACTTTCATATGAACGTTGAGTTTTTTTTTTTTTTTTTTTTCCTTCTCTCAATAAGAGAGAGAGAAGGATATTTTAGGTTTTCTTTTTCTTTTGTTTCATGTGCCTACGCCTTAAAAGAAGGAAGCTGAAATTTAAGCAACGGTGGATCCCAGCAATAAAACTCTTTAACTTCCAAGTTATAAGATCCCAATGTACAAAAAAGAAAAGAAAAGAAAAGATAAGATAAGAAAACAATTAAAGATTTGTATAATTGGGAGTTCATCTTTTATAAGTAAAAAACAAGTTTAGTTTGCATTAAAAAAGACCAAAAGTTACATTGGTGGGCTCAAAAACCAAAACCAAAGTCCGCTTAGTGGGAATGGAACAATCCTTAATATTTGTTGACATATGAAATTCGTTTTGAAGAAACCATTTTTGTTTTGTGATTTTGGAATTGAACAAAAGATAGTAGTTAAATGGGTGGCTTGTGCATTTTCCAAGCTACAATGTGAAACAATTGCAGTACTGACAGACAAAAACGTCATCTCTAATTGCCCTTCATTCTCCGACAAAGAAGAAGAAGAAAATATAGTGTTTAGCCTTGTTTCTTTGCAACCTCAAAATACGTAATACAAGAAAGAGAGGATAGTTTCAAACAAAACTAAGCAACAATGGCTGAAATTATGTAACCTATTTACTTGACAAGCTCTACACTTTTATGGACAAAGAGGTTCAACAACTAAAGGGACCACCGAAGGAACTGTGCAGATTGGAGATGAACTAGCACATATCAAGGCCTTCCTTAGAGCAGCCGATGAAATGGAAGAGAAAAGTATTGAGCTTAATGTATGAGTTAGGGAAGTGAAAGCTTCAGCAACTGTACAGGGTAAGAAGGAGATCGTCTTGACTGTAGAATCCAGCATCATGATGATGGCTTTTTATCTTCTCTTTACGTAAAGATTTTGAGATTAGAAGTCCTGTCACGCACCCACGGACCTATTCTTGGTCCGATGCCTCTCCTCTTCGTTCCACGGAACCGAAGGTATTATCTTTTGCAGCCAAAGAGCCAGTAACTATGACAAAAACATTAACCTTAGCTCGTCTTCCCCATTGCAAAACAACATCAAGAACATAACCCATCTCGTTACACACACGACTTTAAGTCAAACAGATAAGGCCAAAACTGGATAGAGAAGTTTATGAGGTGTCGATATGCATGTGTATCGAGTGGGATTATGACCGAATTGGGTCGGGATCAGTGGTCCATAATGAAAGCGTTGCCCTCTATGTTTTATCTCGACTTTTTATCTTTTTTTTTTCTCAACTTTTCGTACGTTCAGCTTCTTCTGTTTACTCGCCATCCTTTCTAAGTTCTTGGTTATAGACTTTTAGACCACACACGCCATGACTGAAAGGAACCAAAACCTATCATTCATGGTGAGTAAAGAGCCAAGAGAACCTGTCAGCTTTGTCAGCTTTGATGGTTTCAAGTCTTTGCCTTCGTTCTTTTGCTTTTCCATTCCTTACCTTCTTTCGTTGATTCCTGCTTGTAGAGAGAGTGAGAGATGACGAAAAGACCCGCTGCCAGATTATTAGCCACAACGTGACCTTGCGTTCGAGCCCTACGGATTTATGCCAAGTTTCTAAGCAAAAGATTTGCCACTTCAATTATTCTGTACATGAGCTATTGTAATTATTTTTTTCTTCTTTGATTTAATGATTTTTACGCACAAATAATTGTGTATTCACATTTTCCATGGATACTTTATCTAAGCCGGTCAATTTGGACCACTGTTCACAATAATAGAGCAACGTGATGTTACCTAATAGTGATAACTAATATGTACTACTAAACACAATTTTGGTTTGATCTTTGCCTTCTTTCTTACGGCTTTTGACGTTTCTAAATTATTCTTACTTATATTTCCCTTTTTTTAGGGGTTGGTTAGAAAGACATCATTACTTAGTGAAAGCCAGCATATAGGGGGAAAAGATTTAACAATGCCTACCTTCATCATTGTATTAGTATTCAATTGCTTTTAGACAACGCATGGTCACGTTCAATCCGGAATCCAACTTGATCAATCGGGAACCTTTCTAGAAATATGTTCTAGGGTTTTGTTCTTCTTTCTCCTAATCGGAACTGTTTCCGGTCGATCCTCTCTAAATCGTTTTCTTTCACGTCTTCTGTCTTCAACATTTCCCAACGTCCATCCTTTTTTTTTTTTTTTTTTTTTAAGTCTTCGTATACCCCTCATCTTCTTCGGATAATATGTTGAAATTTTGATGTGTTTATGTTGATAATACTATTTTGTTATGTTGTTAGATATATATCCTTCTCTTATAAATTAATTTTAAGTAAAAAAGCAGATGCAAACAAATCGGTTCTTATCCTAGATTTCGGACCTGTATACCACATCACATCCGCCACGTTCAATGAAAGCATTGCATGGTGAGCAGAGAGCGACAAAAATATTGTGGGTTATGATAGTCTTGAGTCTTCGCATTTTTTGTTGAGATTTAGATGTGTTTATATTGATAATATAATTCTTTGTTATGTTCCCTGCTATATATTTCTCTATTATAAATTGATTTTTAGGAAAGAGAAAAAGGAGATCTTTTGCAAATACAAAAAAATCTGCAAAAGTCTTGATAGATAGATTCAGCAGCTCATCTAGTGAAACTTAAGGTACGAGACAATATGCCCAACGTGAGACCCGTCAGCGTTTGGCCGCCATGGCTTGATTTCTTCATGACAACATGGCCGGTTTGTCCTCTCCGCTGCGAATTCATCTGCTTCAAAGGCAGTGTGGGTTCAAGACAACCAAAAGGATGCGGATGGCAAAGGCAACGCCACGCTGGTCTTTTTAGAGGCACTTTCCCTGGCTGATTCTCTCATGGTTGAGTACTTTCCTTGTCATAGAGTCAAGTGACCAATGTCTCTCGGTTGAGAAAAATTCCTTAAGTTTTGTTTAGAGAAGAAGACTAAATCATAGAGAAAGCATTCTCAATTGAATACATTATTGAAAAAGAAAAATTGAAATTGAACTTAAATGGACAGCAAAACTTGACGAAACATTTGATATTTTAGTCAAGAAGTCAAATGATTACAAGAATCTTCAGAAAAAATTGTTCCAATTTTTGCTCTATCGTTCAAACCTTACTTTTAAAAATGAACTACAAATCAAAGAAACCCTAATCACTAGGCTTGATTCCTCCTTAGTGACAGCACTAGTTCCTACTCTATGCTAAATTGAAATGGTAAGGAATCATCTCAATCCAAAGAACGAATTGAGATTTTCCTTTGAACTGGTTGTTGTCAAACAGGGAACAGCAATGATCGCATATAATGGGTTTGTTGACCGTCCTCAATCTGGTAGCATTATATATATTGCAAAGTCAGTCTTTGTGAGGAGATTTACTCGTTGATTTTCAATCAGAATATAGTGTGTGACAATGAACCCAATTTAGTCTTCTTACTTATGAGATAAAAATGTTTTTAATGTGTTGGTGCGTACATAAACTATAAGTGTAAATACATAACACAATATAACCTTGTTTATTATAAATTCTGAATTTTTATCATTAGATTTGTTCAATTTTGGGCATTCCTTTAAATCCCCTTATTTGTTTAATTAACCAAATTTATTAAAGTATCTTTGTAAGTTAGTTCTTAATTAAAGGTCTGCCATCTCATAAAGTTGTTAAAGAATATATACAAAAATCTGCAATGGTATTTTCCTAACTGGGGAGGAGGATTGGATACTATAAAGTGGGACAAAGCCTAGACTAGGGACTCCAAAAAAAAATCAGTGGAAAATCTTACTCTTCTTGTTTTCGCCAGATTTTGAGTTTCCATTAGACAACGACATATAAGTACCATTCATCGGTTTGCAGACGTGAATATAATAATCATGGTCGATTTGTGTCACATTGGTATTGGTGGTTGCAGCTCTACCTAATTATAATAAATAACATACATGGTATGTCACATTCACGGGACGAACGATACCAAGCTATGTTGCTTTGTATGGTGAGCAAGGAGCCACGAAAGTATTGCCTGCTACGTTGGTCTCGAATCTTTACATTTTCGTATTTCTAACTTCATTTGTTCATTTGGAAGATTTTTCAAATTTCTTGGTTTCAGACCTTAATACCACGTCATATCTACAACATTCAATGCCATTCAATGAAAGCATTTCGTGAGTCTTATCGTGGTCTTGATTCTTAACTCTGTAACCACCGTCTTCTTTGATATTTTGTTGAAACTTCCATGCATGTTCATATTGATAATATATTACTTTGTTATATTTTTAGATATATTTTCTTTTCTTGTAAGTTAATTTTAAGAAAAATATATAAATATATCGTACAAATGAAAATGCAAAAGTCCTGATGGATATACTCAAAGACTAAAGTGTGGCGGAACTTTTGTCGATAGGGGCAATCAATAGTTGAGTCATGTATAGTTGATTTTTCTTCTCTCTTAAATTGAAAGGATGGGATGGGGCAAACCATAGTTGAAATTTCGGGCTCGTGTTTGTTTTCTTTCCAAGAGATGATAGCAACCTCGGCAACAGCTTGGAAACTCCGGCGCGCTTGATTCAGTTGGCAGATTAATCAGCGTTCGGCCTCCGAAGAAACAACCAACATGCCCAAGAAATCAGTTTGTATGAGATTAAAAACAAAAACAAATAAAAAAGAGAGAGAAAAGAAAGACCATTTCATGTATCATGCGTATCCTAATATAAGTTAAAACTAGGTTACTAAATTGTTTTTCTCTGTTATTAATTATCACATTTTCAACAAATGGTTCCTGTTTGGAACAGGAACTATTTTACTTGAAACAAACTGATGTTTGTTGCGTGGCTCGCACCCCAAACATATAAAACATGAACCAGGAGAGACCACGTACGACAGACCGAACGGAATCCAGAGCTCCAAGTGAGACTACTAGAGACCTGTCTTCTCCTTCAGCATTTCCGAACGTCCATCCAGTTTCTTTCTTTCTTTCTTTCCTTTTTCTTTTTTTTTCTTTTTTTCTTTTTAAGTCTTCGTATACCCCTCATCTTCTCTGGATAATATGTTGAAATTTAGATGTGTTTATATTGATAATACTATTTTGTAACGTTGTTCAGATATATGTTTTTCTCTTATAAATTAATTTTAAGTAAAAAGAATAGATGCAAACGAAACGCTTTCAGATTCCTCACAGAGTATGCTTGAGGAGAAGCTTGTATTCCTCATGGAGGAGTTTTTATGAAATCCTCCGGATCAAAAGATTGAAAAACAGTTCAACCAAACATGGTATTTGAAATGTAGCTTTGCTTGTTCATTGTTGTAGACTTTTTTACGAAGCTTGTCTTCCTTAGTCCTCCCATTCCAACCACGGATACTTACAATACTAGATTTGAATTTTTGTATTTCAGAAGCTATTTGGTGGCGAGCCTTCAGATTTCTCGTTGATAAAATGACTTTATGAAAGGAAGGGCGTAAATCATTCCCAAGTATTCCTCAAGCATACTCCTGAAACTTTAATAGTTGACACCTTTAAAACAAGTATGACAATGGGCAGGCAAAGCTACGCTTCAACTACCATGCCTGGATAACAGTTTCTCAATTTTTTAAGATAGAAGATTTCCAGAAAGTCATGGGCACAAAGCTGTACATGTTAAGAAAAAAACGAGTTACTCAGGAAGTGGACAGCACGAGCAGCGACCACACAAAAATAAAATCAAAAACTTTCTGCAGGTAAAACACATATCTTGATGTGTTAGATGATATGCAATTATGATTTACCTTAAAGTAAACATTAGACTAAATAGCATGGAAAATATATGCGCTTAGTTATAATGATTTTCCTTAGTATCTCAACTCCTATTTTCTGACACTAATTGGCATATGCACGACTAAACCTATCAGATCCTTCTCTACTCCAACTTCGCATCCCAAGGCTTCATAGAGCAGCACAATATTCCAGCACTGCAATCCAGCACAATATTCCAGCATTGTTACGTGCAGGTTTCACCAAACCTGCAAAACACCTTACTGGGGCGTGATAAAAGCTAGGCTAGGACCTAGTAGCCTCAAACGTGCTGGATAAGGCACGTTACTCCCTGTTGTCTGCAAAATGGCTATTTAAAGGCCACTGAATGAAATGAATAGGAGAGAAGAAAGTAACCCAAAGACTCGTTCAAATGTCTCTGTTCTTACCCTTGCGGTAAAGATGGAGTTCAAGGCTCCTACACATCCAAAAGCCAACCCAAATAATCCAAATTCCCGTGATAATGGCTTCCATTTGGCCTCAGTTACGTGTGCCCAGATTTGCGCACGTAACACTTTCCCTCTCTTTCAATCAGCTGTATCCGCATCCATGTACTCCTCCATACAATCTTGGAGGATTTGTTCTATGTCTATCTCTGCATTTGCCCTTGAAACCAGATTCTGATCTTATTCCTCGCTACTTTAGAAAAATTTTTAGAATCTAAATGATGATATTACTTTTTTCATCACTTACAATCTTTTCTATTTAATTAAATATCAAAGAAAAAATTACTGCACTCAATTATAATTTGATTTTATTTTGAGATTATTCTTTACATTTTACTATAATTGATTCTTTTTCTTCAAAAAAAAAAAGGTTAAATGAGCTTCATTTCAGAATAAAAACACTCGGGAATCTGAATTTTGCACAGCAGAATTAAAACACGCACCATGGTTCCAGTCAAACACACAAAATAACTGGGTCCAAAATACTTTCCTCTACTGGCCCCTGTTCTTCGCTTTTGCATCGATGCCAAACTTGGGCCATCTATATCCAATCGGCAGACATCATTGGCATTGCTATTGGTAGTGCTGGCATTGTTGTTGAAGGAAATCCAACATCTTCAACAAGCGAAAGAGGATTCGAACGGCATTAGAAAGTAGGCAAACCGCCGCTGGAGTTGGGGCTGGTCATCGTGGAGGAATTGTTTGTGGTGGTGGGATCAGCTATGAGGTGAAGCCTGCCATCCATTTTAGGAGTTGTAGTCAATATGCAGGAGGTTCCCATAAATCCATTTTAGAATCTGAATCCTTGCCTTCATTTTGCTTCTGAAATACAAGTCATCAAATTCTTATTTTTAATTATCTCGATGAATGGAAGATTTCCCGGTGAAACAACAGTTGATACCTTAAAAATAAGCATATCACAATGAACAAGGGAAACAACAGTTCAAAACCCATGCTTCGGTAGCGGCCTCTCTATCTTTGAGGTAGGAAGATCGTCTTAAAGTCGTGGTCCAACTATTCTACAAGGTAAGAAGGAAACGTGACCCTTAAGTGGACAGCATGAGCAACGTTAAGAGAGAACAAAAATCAAAAACTTTTTACAAGAAAACCTATAGCATTGTGTTAGATGATATGCGGCAATTATTTTACTTATGAAAAAGTTAGACAAAGTAATATGAAAATTATAATGAATTAACTTTTCCGTGATCGACGTATCCATTGAACCCATCAAATCCTTCTCCACTTAAACTTTATAATCCCAAGGCTTCTTGGATAGGGCACCAAAATTGTCCAGCAATGTACTCCACTTACTTCTCTACAATGCCTTCAATCAATTGTACCTGCACCAACGTACTTCTCCATTTAATGTTTGGATATCTTTCTTTGTCTATTCCAAGAATCATTGGATTCACTATGCAATTTATCCTTTGAAACCTGATTTAGATCTCCTCACCCGTAATACTTTAAAAAAGTTGTTTATCAAGAGTCTAAATGACAAGATTATGTATGATCTTTTTATTTAATGGACATCAAACAAAAAATCTCTATATGCAATAAATGACAAAATATCCATTAGTTCTCTAAAATCCATTTGAAAATTACTCTTTTCCCTTCCCCTTGAAATTCCTTGTCCCTAAAAGAATCATGTGTAATGAGTAGGAAAAGAGACAAGAAAAAGAAATAATCACCACTAATTTGTTGTCTTCCCTTCGGCAATGGTTTATGTTTCCTTCCAAGATTCCCTGGTGGCTTGATAGACATAAAAGAAGAATATAAAGTTCAAGGTGGGAACTTAAATTTTTATGAGGAATTTGGATAAACGGAGACAATAATACACATAAATGAGTGAAAGTAACATTTTTGACTTTTCTCTCCATCCAGGTATTGTTAAATGTTACCATTACTAGGGGCTTAGGAGTAATCTTGGATAAACCAACTTAGGATCCTTAAGATATGAAAGAGAAAAATGAAGATATAAAATGTGGGTATCACAATAATGTAGACAAACAAAAACCCTAAGCAACATATGTGAATTAATAAAAATTTACAAAAAGTGTAATTTTGGTATTAGACAAGATTCACCAAATACTTACCTTACTATACTACGTACATCAGGACAACTCCAAATAAATATTCGATCTAAGGATGGAAGCCTCTCCACGCCTTTAGGAAGATATGTCAACTATAAGCAATGAACAATTTCAAGCTCTTTAAGAGACTTATAATTACAAATCCACTTTGGTATACTTGTTAAGTCTTGGCAATCTTGTTGAAGGCACCATGGAAGAGACACTAATTTTGGAAGTCTTTCAAATTGAACAATAAGTAGATTTTCAAGACCTTTCCATTGTACATGATACTCATCATTAGCAAATTCAAGCTCTTCACAATCACAAAGAGTAAGGGTTTTAAGTGCGGTGAGATGTAACAATGCTAGATGGAGAGACTTTAGGTCACGTAAAAAATCTATCTTCAAAGTCTCAAGACAAGTGAGGTATTGTAATCCTTCCATTGGTAGAGTTTCTATACCATAAACATTAATCAATTGAAGTTTCTTTAGTTTTGAAAGAGGAGTGAATAAGGAAGCAACAAATGGATTGGAGGTGACTGCCATTGATGTATACATCCATGTTGGCCCTAGACATGGTTTCCAGTTGACTTTGTGTAGGGATAAATCTTCAAAGGCATTCGGAAGTAGTGGCATTGAAGTCAACCTAGGACGCCCTTTGATTGATAATTTTTGAAGACAAGAAAACATATGAGGTGAATGATGCTCCACCACTAACTTGTCACTGATAACTCTATTTTTATAGAGTTATTTTATCTATTTTTTAGGCAATAAATAATACAATGTTTATGAGAAAATATTTGAACTCATCTTATTTATTTGAATTTGTCTTGTTTTTGTAGCACAAGGAGAAAAAGGATGAACATGGAGAACCTGATGCTTATTGTGTGGCAAAATTGTAATATCAAGATCAAGAAAGTCAAGATGGGCTTAGGCTTTGGATAATTGTTATTAGATTTTCTATTGTTATTGGATTTTCTATTTAAATAGAAAACCCAGTCATGTTAGGAATTCAAGTCTCAATTAATTTAGGAGTTCAAAACCCAATTGTTTTAGGTCTCTAAAACTCAATTGTTTTAGGTCTCTAAAACCTAATTCTACTAGGATAGGAGATAGGTCTAAACCTAAACCCTATTTAAGAGAAGAGAAGAGGCAAAAGAAAGAGGGGGGAAATTGAGCACAACTCAAGAAAGAAGCCAAGAATTCAAGGTTTTCTTGAAGAGAAGACAAAAAGGGTGACAGACTTCTTGTTCTTGGATTCAAGATGCCCTCTTTATTTCTTATTACCATTCTTCCTCATTATTTCTTTATGTTTTAGTTTATTTTTGTTAGAGCTACGATGTAACCTAATTATGATGGTATGAATCTTATGATTATTATGTTTTGCAAGATATTTTATTTATGTGAAGTTACATATTACAGAGTTTAATGCTTTTAGGTGATTAGCTACCACTTAGATGACTTGATTTGCATGTTAAAGACCGACAGGAAATAGCATGCAGTTACTTCTTGTAATATGTAACCATAAATTAAATATGGATAGACATATACCATATTGTTTGTGTGGCTTTTGGTGTAAACTGGGAATATTCATAGATCCTAATGCATTTGGTTTGTTTCAATTCACATATAGAGATATAGTGAATTAATGAACTAAGTAGGTTTGCTATACCTAGACATAGGATAGTAAATAAATTAGAAAATTCCGCCATCACATAGATATTATTTCTCTTGCAAGCATAAATAATCAATATTAGTACCTAGTAATTATGGTGAAGTCATATGCTCTAACATATTTCTTTTATTAAGTTTTCTTAGACTTAGTTAGTTAATCTATCATCCATCAATTTGGTTTGCTAGATAAATTCTAGGAGTTATTCACCGTTAGTAATTAGTTGGTCTAGTAATCACCAATCTCTGTGGGACGATATCTTTCTTATCATTATATTACTTGTTCGACATGTTCGCTTGCATTTAGATTTCACCGAACAAGTTTTTGGCGCCGTTGCCGGGGAATTTTATCTTATGAACAATTGTTGTGTTTGCATGAAAGCTATATTTTTTCTTTGAATTGTTAAGTTGAGCAATTTTGAGTGAATTTCAAGAAAGGGTTTTGTCTGAAACTATTATCTCTTACTTTTGCTCGAGGACTAGCAAAATGTCAAGTTTGGGGGTTTTGATAACTCTATTTTTATAGAGTTATTTTGACTATTTTAGGATATAAATAATATAAGTTTTATAAGATAATATTTAAGCTTTGATATATTTATGTAAACTGGTGTTATTTATGCAGCAAACCCCAAAAGAGCAAAAGAAATAAAAGAAGAGAAAGTTACAAAAAGGCACGTGAAGAAGACAAGGAAAGAAAAAGAAGTCAAAAGAAGAAAAGAGGAGGCAACGTGTAAAGCAGCAAAAGAGGAGGAAAAGGACAAAAAAGGACAAGAAAGGAAATAAAGGAAAAGGGGCAAAAAAGTGAATTATTAAGGGAGAATCTTAGGGCATGCATCCCAAGATAGAATAAAAAGGCAAAGGAACGTGAATTAAAAGGAGAGGAGAAGGCGCCGCACAAGAGTAGAGGAGAATAGGAGAGAGAAGAGAGAGAAGAGAGAGAAAAGAAGAAGAAGCCGTGTGTTGCTGCCAAAATCAACCAAGGAAGAGAGAAAAAGTGAGAGAAGAAAGAGAAAACCAAGAAAGAAAAAGAGAAATAGAGGCGCGAAAGCTTCCCTCTACTTCTTATCATTCTTGAATTGTAGAATTCTGTGAGGAATTCTTAAAGAGAAGACAGTGTGGTGACAACTTTCCTGTTTTTCTATTTAAGATGTTTTGCTTAATTTCTACTATTGCTTTGGTTTGTTATTTCATTATGTTCTAAATTTCTTTTGTTAGAGCGAAGATGTAGCCTAACTATGATGATGTGAATTTCATAAGTTTTTATGTTTTGCAAGATATTTTATTTATGTGAGTTATATATTATTTATTCTTAATGCTTTTAAGTGATTGGCCACCACTTAAATGATATGATGTGCATGTTAGAGACTGAAAGGTAATAATATGCAATTGCTTCTTATAATATATAACCATGAATTAAATGTGTTTAGACATATACCATGTTATTTGTGTGGCTTTTGGTGATAAGATGATCGAAAGATTTATTGTAAACCAGGAATATTCACAAATCCTAATGCATTTGGTTTGTTTCAATTCACATATAGAGATATAGTGAATTAATGAACTAAATAGGTTTGCTATACCTAGATATAGGATAGTAAATAAATTAGGAAATTCCGCCATCACATGGGTAATATCATTCTTGTAGGCATAAACTATAAAAATTCATATCTAGTAGTTATGGTGAAATCGGAAGCTCTAACATGTTTCTCATCTTGATTTTTCTTACTTGGATTCAATTTTAATTAGTCTTGAGTTTTCGTTTTGAAAGTTTTAAATTTTAATTCATCATCAACAATATTTTGATTTGCTAGATAAATTTTAGGATTTATTCATCATTAGTATTTAATTAGTTTAGTATTCACCAATCTTCGTGGGACGATACTTTTCTTATCATTATATTACTTGTTCGACATGTTCACTTGTATTTAAAATTCACCGAACAGTCACCACCATTATTGGCCTTCACCTCTAAAGGGGAAGTGCTCCACATCCAACCCTTAAGATTTGGACATTTATCTATCTCAAGAAACTTTAGTGATGGAAAAAATGTTTTAGTCACCATTGAAGAAGATGACTGATTCTTATCACTACAACCGAATATATATTCCAAACCAGGGAGGTCACAAAGATAAACTTTCTCAAGTGAAGGCAATTGGCACAATGATGGGAGATGTTTGCAGCTCCAAAGATCTCTAACCGTCAATTCAACAAGGCAAGTAAACTTCAAAATAAAACTTAGAGGCTTTGAACCAAGATGACGTAGACTTATGCGCTCCATGATGTCCATGTTAAAGTCATAGTCCTTTAGTTTCAAAACATTAAAAATTGATTTCACCTTTGGATCTATGACCGTTTTGCTATAGCTTGCTGTACCCTTCACATGGCACCTCTTATCATAAAATTGTACCTTCCCTTTCAAATTTTTTAATCCAATTATTTCTTCAAACCCTAACATCATGCTTGGAAGAAGAATCCTAAGTAACCACAAATGATCCCAGTGTTTGAAGATTAGTCAATTGAACAATTTCATGTGGCAAGCAACATTTTTCACAATTAGAATTGTCTAGATGCCTTAGGTTAACTAATTTTGAAATCCTTTTTGGCAATTTTTGAAGACCTTTACATCCATAGAGTATTAATGACTCTAAATTTATTAGCCTTGTTATAGAATTTGGCAACTTAGAAATACAAAGGCAGGAGAGATTAAGATATCTTAGATGTTTCAACTTATCACTATTATTCAAACTAAAATATTTCTTTCCCAAGACCAATACATGTAGCAACTTGAAATTTGAAATGACCTTTTCCACATCTATGTGATCATCATCTTCCAAATCTTTAAAGCTAATAAGTGTTCGTGTCTTATTTACTTTATAAGAAAAAGAAATATCATTGAGATCATGAACTGATATATGATGTGCTTTTTGTATGTCGTCTTCACCTATATTACCACATTCAGTGATGATTAATGACCTGGCCATCGACATAGCAAGATCATACATGAGATCATGTATCTTGAAAGCATTGCTATCCTCCTCAAAGTTATCCTTTTGGAAAAATAATCTTGAAACTAAATCCATAAAATAATCATGGCCAATATCCTCTAAACATTTATTTTGTTGTGACTTCACAAACCCTTGTGCTATCCAAAGTCTAATTAACATTGATTTGTCAAACTCATAGTCTCTTAGAAATAAACTACAGTAAACAAAACAATGTTTTAAATGAGAAGGAAGTATATCATAACTTAATTTTAGAGTAGATAAGATTGTAGCTTCATAAATTTTTGAAAGATGGTTATCTCTAAATGCCAACCATTCCCCAATTGAATCTTTACCAGATAACATACGTCCCATTGCTCCCAAAGCTAAAGGAACACCTCCACACTTCTTCACAATCTCCTTCCCAATTTCAATAATACTTGAATTTTCTGGCTCTTCCCCATTAAATGCCATCTTCATAAATAAATCCCAAGATTCTTCTTTTCCTAAACCCTTTAACATATATGGTTCAACCGTATGGGTGATCCTTGCTACCTCATTACTTCGTGTAGTTACCAATATTTTACTGCCTAAAACATCATTTGTCAACAACCTTTTCAACTCAAACCATTTTTCACAATCTTCATTCCATATATCATCTAACACAAGGAAAAACGTTTTTATAACAATTTCCTTTTGAAGGCAATCTACTAATTTTTCCATTTGAACTGCTCTAGGTTTCACCTTTGCAAATTCTAATATCTTTTCAACAATAAGTTTTACATTGAAGTTATTAGAAACACACACCCACATTTTAATGTCAAAATTTCGCAACCTTTCATCATTATATACAAGTTGAGCTAGTGTAGTCTTTCCCAACCCGCCAATACCAACTATTGGAAGAATTGAAAGGCTCTCTTCAATGTTGGGGTCCAACAGACTTTCAATGACTGCCTCCTTATCATTCTTCCGTCCAATAACGTGTTGCTCAAGGACAAAAGAATAAGTATCAACCCTTCCTGTAGCCCTGACTGGTGTCTCCACAAGACGCGGCACAAAATTGAAAATAAACTATTTTGAAGTGAACAAGAAAAGTACAAAAAAAAAGAAGAGGAATCAAATTGTTTTACAGATAATATAACCTTCTTCTTCTACACCCCTTGAGATCATAGATTTTACTAGACTTCTGAGCCATTAAATAAGCCACGGGAAGGGGACCAAAAGGAATCAAAAGTTCAAAATGCGACGATCAGTAACCGTCCTCAGTCCTCAGTCGTACTCAATTATGAGAGCCACGAAGCATAAAAAATTTCACATTCCCAACCTACTCAATTATAATTATCATAATTAACACTAATCACAACATGAGAAAACAGCAAGTCCCACTTCTGGTTGAACACTATGCCAAGATATATTGTATGTGGCAAGGGACTAGGAGACAGATGATAAAAAGACACCCGACAAAATTATCAGCTAGAACATGACCTTGGCTCACAGCACATGAAACAAGCATAGTGAGCCAGAGCGCGTTGTCAGTATTGATTGTGTTGAGTCTCCATCTTCCTTGCTAGGAAAGGGACAATAGACATGGACTTTTTTTGTACATCTTGGTTGTTGAAAGTAGGTTACCTTAGAAAAAAGGACCTTTATTTTTTATTCATATTTGAACTCTTTTTTTTAAGATGAGAATTGTAATCTTTTACTATTTTGTTAAACAGAATCTTTCATTTATTGATTGGTGGCCCTTGTATCATCACAACCTAAAGTTGTTGTTTACTATAACTTTGAAGAACTCGTTCTTAACATATAAACTACTTAACCATGACATGAAATTCTCTAGGACGTGTTATTTACTACAGAATTCATACAGTACGGAATTAAAGCTCACCGTCGAACTGACCCTTGCCAGCTTTTTTTCATTTTTGTATTTTCAATTAATACGTGATGCTTTTAAAGCTGTCCCAGCTTTTAGACCCTCGATGTACCTAGAGAAATCCAAAGCAGGATATGATCAAAGCACGGTGCTGTGTTTTTGACCGACTTGAGTTTGGTATCCACTGTTTATCTATTGCGCACGTTCAGCTCCTTTTGTTCACTCACTGTCCTTTCTAACTTGCCTTGGTCCCAGACTTTTAGGCCGCTAACGCCACGACTGAAGGGACTCCAAAGCCTTCCCGTTCGTGGCGAGCAAAGAAGCAAGGGAACGTGGTCAACCTTGAGCGATGAGTCTTCGTCTTCGTTCTTTTGCTTTTCGTTCAATTATTGAAGAGAGAGTAGCTAAGAGATGATGAAGAGACCTCCGACAAGATTATCAGCCAGAACGTAGTCTTCCGTCTTAACTAGGAGATGATGAAAAGTTTTGGTTTGGTTTAACGTGGCTCTAGACCAAAGTTGAACAATGAATTATGGGGTTGAAATGTAAGCTTGTATTAATAAAAATTTATATACAAAAATATAAGAGCATATTTTAGTATTACAAAATTATAAAAATTACGAAAAAATAAAAATTAAAAATTTTTGAATTTCATTCAAAATAATATTTTCTTATAAAAATTTCATATTTTGAAATAAAGAAACTCTTTTTTATATAATTTTTTTTACTTTAACCAATAGAATGTAAATGTTAAACAATTAATTTCCAATGCCCTAAGATAGCCAGGCTACCATATTTAATCTTTGCTTATATTTTTTTTTTTTGTGGGGTTAAAAAGACATCATTACTATATACGAGAAAAAGATTTATCAATTCCTACCTTCATCATTGTATTGGTAATTCTTTAGTTTCTAGTTTTTTTAGTACTTTTAGAAATATGAGTACATTGAAAAGTAAGGCTTTCATATGGTCCAAATTAAATTCTTATATTAAGAGAGTGTGTTGATATTATAAATTTCAGTCTCATTTTGTTAATGATAAATCTTATTATAAAGTTTATATGTAATGAATATCCCTTTCTAAAGTTAATTTTTAGTAAGATATAGGCTTGCACACTCACCTGATGGTCTCGGTTTGATGCCTCTCTTCTTTACGTTCCATGGAACCGAAGATATTGTTCTTTACAAGATGAGGGCCAGTAACCACAACATCGAAAGCACAACTCATTTCGTCATGCATAGGAGTTCAGCCAGCATAGAAACTCGGTGTCTTCTCTAAGTTCTAGGTTGTCTAGGTTCTAGACTTTGTCATCCGAATCCCATCATTCACGGTGAGCAAAGAGACAAGAGGACTCAGTGAGCTTGGATGTTGGTGGGTTTTGTCTATTATCAACAGTAACAGGAAAAGCTGAAAGATGATGAAAAGATCTCCGATAAAATTACTAACCTCAACGTGATATTGGGTCCCAGTCCCGCGGATTCACTTTCCACGGACACTTTGTACAGGATACATGTCTATTAATTTGAACATATGTAATTATGTTCGCATTGGTTGTGTCACATTATCTTACCTAATTAAAATAATTAGTAAGTACTATTAATCTTAATTTATATCTTATTAAAGAGAAAAGGAATTAATTAATTTCTACGACAATCTTTGTCCAAGTCTTGATCTTCTTTTTTTACCTTTTAGAACCTTGGTTTAGTTTAAGAGAGCTTTAAACCAAAGTTCAACAATTAATTTTCATCATCTCGAAAGAGCCAAGAATGTGGTATGTCTTTTGGCTTTTACCATTTCCAACTTTTTTTCACTTATATTTCCTTTTATGGAGCTAAAAAGACATCATTATTTAATAAAAGCCAGGAAATATGAGAAAAAGATTGATCATGATCTACCAACTTGTATGTGCAAATAAAATAATCATGATCAGCTTATGTTCATAGTAGAAGTGCAATGTGGTGTTGCCTTATTAGTTGATTATTTTAATATTATTTTAGATGTTAATGAGACAAAGTAATTGCATACCACTTGACACCTCATTTAACTAAAGTAAAAATGAGAAAAGTTAGTGTCACTCATGATTTACCTAATTATAGACCCAAGAAAGGGGTGCTTCTTTTTGCTTTTAATGTGTTTTACCTACTTTTGCTTGTCTTTCTTTCTTGTAAGGTCATCTATATTCCATTATAAGTATCATAATTAACACTAATCACAAGCGTAAAAAAGCCAGCACCACTGCAATCATGCCTTGCATTACTTTATGCTCGGTGGAATCTATACTATTAAATTTTGTAGTGAAAGCCAGTTTGGATGAGAAAAAGATTGATTAACTCTTCTTCATCATAGCAATTGAAAAACATCAAACACAGTTTATTTTATCATTTGAGTTAAGTTTAAGTAGCCTCCAAGGGATTAGTTTTAGATTTTACTTAGGTACTAGTTTTTAAATTTCTTTCTGAAAGCTCCTTGACTCCGTGGTCCATTTGGTTCATAAAGTAAGTCTTCGCGAAGACGTAGAGCTAAAATCGAGTTGGGTGATTGAGGAACCTAACATTCCATTTTCTTCTTCGGATAGAACGTGGAGACGTGGAAGACATTTTTTTCTAACCCCATGGGTCGATCATTGACTCAAGTCAATGGGAAACTTCAAGCAAAAAGTCATTTCAGTGTGGCTCAACTTTCAATCAAGACCTTAAAATTCATGTCCGACTTGTAGCTGTGTAGACTGCACGTTGTCCGCTTTGATCGTTTTCAGGAGCTAGTTTCTACAGCCTCCCACCGTGAGCCACGTAACTTGATATTCATTGGACCAAATGAAATAAAAGCCTCCCATAACAACGACAAGATAATAAAGCAAAGACCCAGGACAGAGTCGCCTGCTGTATTAGTCTTAGGTCATCGTTTTCTTTCTTTAGCCATTTTGGACTCGTGAACCGTTTCACATTGCTTTGGTTCAACAGCCGACTGCCCGTTGTCCACGTTAATCGTCAAAGTTTGGGAGCTAATTTCTACAGCCTTGCGCAGTAAGCCATTTCTTTCTTGCTGGGCCAGAGAGAACGCCAACAATTCTGTGTTCTTTTCTGAACGCAGTTCATTAACCCCACCGGCAAAGATAACAATTGGTCAATAGGATTTTTCTCTTGGACCGCAGCCCAATGCCTTAGTGGTGGTTCTTAATCCCAAAACCTATTTTCTGTAGCTGATCCAAAGCAAGAACCAGTGACACATTTGTTATAATAAGCAAACGAAGGGTAAAGTGGAGAAGGTTCCAAAATAGAAATACGGAAGCCAACCAGTAGTGATGACAACATTGTAGCTATTTGAGCTCAACTCTCATGAGATAGAGTGTCTACAGGCGTGAACCAACAACAATAATGCTTGGTCCCTAGTTTGACCAAGCAACAAATGTCACAATGACATGAATTATGAGTACCTAGTTAGAACAGGAGTATAATAGATGAAAAAGTAGAAAATATAAAAAGATTTAGGAATATCCTATACTAATCAAAAGTGACCTACTTTTCAAAATTTTGAAGCTACAATAAGCACGGTATTTAGAAATATTTAAAAAAAGTAACTTATCATAATTATTTCAAGACATTATTAAGTAAGGTGAAACTAGCAAGTTCCTATCAAGTATTTACCTCCTAAACAAAAAGTAGAATATTTGAACATATGATTTAACAACAGATGCAAAAGATGCATTGCATGCTTTTAAAGTAACTGTGGAAGACTTTAAAACAACATGGTTTGCCCAAACCTTTCTTAGCAAAATTACATTCACAATTAGAGAGAAGTCACATCTTTGATTACAAAAATTTTTAATAGAACATTCAAAAACATACCTTTCACCCTCCAGATAAGAATTAGACTTTATAAGAATCACATTCATGCTAAGATTGCTTCCAGTTTCACACTTTCTTTAGTATTTCAAACGACACTTAGGCGCAACTTCAACCAGAGAAACCCACTCTACATGAGAACTAATAGCAATGGTCACTATTCCAGGTATCCTCCTTGTAGGTAATTTTGGCATCGGGTGGACTAATCGCAAGTGGAGTATAGCCAGTATAAAAGCATTTCATTTATGCTCGCACCAACAAAGCCACTATCAAATCCATGAGTCTCCATTTTGCTCCAATACCAAAGTCTACCAACAATGACATTGGCTTTACGTAAAGTCCACTAACAAGATGAAACCAAAGCTCATAAGCACATAGACAAAAACATAAAAAAAATTAAAAAAATTAAAAAAATAAAAAAATAAAAAAACAAAAAAATAAAAAAATTAAAAATAAAAAACGGAAAAACTGTATTTTTTTAAAGCAAAAATCTATAAAGAACTGGAGATATCTCAAATGCAGCCAAAAGCTAGAAACACTTGAAATAAACTTTTTAATATGTCACTAGAAACACTTGAGCCACAACGTAGTGCATCATTGTAGCCAAAATCTAGTGATATCACTTCCACCACCAACTACAATCTGCCGTCATCGGAGAAGAGTATGATACTTCTCTCTATTTTTTAGCTTCTATGACTAAAAATTTACAATTAGCTACATATGAAATTAGTAAGTGGAGCGATTTTCTCCCAGAACACCATTATTCAAAAGGTCCATAACTTCTTATGCTAATTTTTATCATGATTGTATCTCAGTATGATATTCACCAAAAGTACTAAATGGGTTTCCAGATTGGACATTAATTTGTAGGAAGTTTTGCAATTATGATACATACTTGACAGGCAATTTTGCCCATTTTCAGACATCTTGCTATTAAAACATTTAACATTTCTAAATGAAAATTTTGATATGCAGTTAACATGAAATTGTTTGATCTTAAAGTGTTACATGTACATTAGATGTTTACTTTTGTTTCAGCCAAGATTAAAATCAATAATGTAAAAATAAAATTTTTCAAATTTGAAACACCCTTCCCAGCGGCAGAAGTGAAGAGGCCATCCAGTTGATCGAACACCGAACCTACCACATGATAAATCTATACCCAACTCAAATCTAACTCTTTGAATTCAATGACTCAAACAAGACCTCAACTTGGAATAGAGTGAAAGATCTGCCCATCATGTAAATATTACTTTCCCCATCATGTACAAGCTTTTCAATTTAATTCAACGTCAAACAGGAAATCTCCACACACAACTATTGACAAAGTATTTAGGCAATTCAATCTCAAGATTAGTCCTTACAATTCAAAATAATTGGTCTTTTTCCCCAAAAAGCAAAGGCTAAAATGAGCTTCATTTCAAAAGAAAGGCATTCCAGAAAACAAAACATTCACTTCAAATTCAACATACACACCGTTGACCATCAAACTGGCACAATAACAGAGTTCAGCAAATCCTTCCTCATCAAGAACCTGTTCTTCGCTGATGCATTTGTACTAAATCTGGATGATCTATAATATAGGCATACATTGTTGGTGTCGCCGCTGCTGGTAGTGGCACTGTTGTAGAAGGAAATCCAACATCTTCAACAAGTTGAAGGGGAATCGGGAGGCATCGGAAGGTTGCGTGTTCCTAGACCGACCATTCTGTTTAGGAGCTGTAGACAATAAGTAGGAGGTTCTCGAAAACACATTGAGATTACTTTACCTTTTCCTGAAATCCTTATCCCAAAGAATTGTGTGATAAAATTTTACGGGTAGGAAAAGAGATAATAAAAAGACATAATCACCATTAATATGTTAATCCCAATAGATCCTTGGAAGAATACTTTTATTTCTCCTCGAAATATTTCTCCCCAGTGGCCTAGGCGACAAAATAAATAAATGAATAATAAATAAAGGTCAAGAAATATATTTAAACTTTTATGAAGAATTAGGATAAATAGAGTAATACAAATAAAATCAGCAGAAGATATGTGTTTCTTGACTCTTTTCCAAGTAGCTAATTGTTACTATGACTATGGGCTCAGGAATGATCTTGGGCATACCAAGTCTCTATTCTTAGGTTCTTCAAGATATAGAAAAATAAAAATAAAGAAAAAGACACCTGTAAAAAGTGGAGACTACAATGTATATTAAGAGAAACATTAAGATACCTAAATTAATAAGAACTTACAAGAATTGTAATTTTGATAATAGGCAATTTTGGCCAAATACTTACCTTTGCATGCGTTTTAACTTATGGCAGCCATCGGTACTTATTCTCTCCAAGGATGGAAGGCTCTCCACTCCTTCAGGAAGTGAAGTCAAGCTAGAACAATCAACAATCTCAAGTACTTCAAGTGATTTGTACTCGCAAATCCACTCGGGAATAGTGGTCAAGCTGTTACACGAGTCAATATAAAGATTTTGCAGAGTGGTGGCATGCTGAAGCCACAATGGAAAAGACACCATTTCCTGGAGTCTCTCAAAGTGAATAGAAAGGAGATTCTTTGGGCCTTGCCATTGCCTCCCATCTTCATCCTTGGTTAGCTCAAGCTCTGGGCAATAAAGACTTCGTTAGTCAGGTGCTATAACTTTTTGTAATCCTAGATAATGAAACTTAAAATTTATACAAATAACCTATCTCCAAAACTCTAAGAGAATTGGGGCATTGCAAACCTGATATTTTCTTCTTAGATGCTACAATTACATCAGCCATTTCTAAATCTAGAATTTCGTAATCAAAAGACATTGAAAGAGAAAAATGTAGAAATACATAGGTGTAAAGAGTAGACTACAATTTACAGATCAAGTTTAAAAATGAGTAACATACATGAATCAATAAAAACTTACAAGAAGTGTAACTTCGGAAATGAGTAATTGGCCTAATACCCACCTGTCGCTTCTCTAAAACTTTGTAATTTGACGGGGCAGTCCACTATTGTTAGAATCTTCAAAGATGTAAGCCTACCCATTCCTTTAGGAAGTGATCTGAAGTTGGAGCATCCAATAATTTTAAGCTCTTCAAGTGATTTAAAACTATAAATCCACTCTGGTAGAGCAATTAAGCTTTCACAATTTGTAATATCAAGCTTTTGTAGGGTGGTATAATGTTGAAACTCCAATGGAAGAGACACCAATTTTGAAAGTTTCACTAAGGAAATACAAAAGATATTTTCAAGGCCTTGCGATTGCACCCCACCCTTATCATTGGTTAGCTCAAGCCCTGGATAGTAACAAAGAGTTAGGTATTTAACTGTTGTAACATGCTACAATCTTGGATAAAGAGAGTTAAATTTATCATAACCTATCTCCAAAATATTCAACTATATCAATCATTTTTATATCTAAAATTATTAGTTAAAAGGAATCAATGAGAGAAATTAAGAAAAACAAAGGCACACAAAGTCGAGACTACAATTTATATGGTAGATTTAATGAAGAATTGAGGACATATGTGAATCACTAAGAACTTACAAGAAGTATAGCTTTGGGAAATGTGCAATCTTGCTTACCTGTCTTTCCTTCGCATCCTTGCAATGTGATGGGGCAATCTTCGATCTGAAGCTTCTTCAAAGAAAAAAGCCTACCCATTCCTTCGGGAAGTGATGTCAAACTAGAGCAGCCAACAATTTCAAGTTCTTCTAGTGATTTGTAATTGCATATCCAACTTGGTAAAGTGGTTAGGCTTTCACAATCTTTAAGACAAATCTTTTGTATGGTGTTTAATTTTTGAAACACCAATGGAAGAGCCATCAATTTTGGAAGTTTTATAAAATGAATAGAAAGGAGTCTCTTAAGGCCTTGCAATTGCACCATGTCCTCATCGTTGACAAACTCAAGCTCTGGGCAGTTATAAAGATATAGCTTTTTAAGTGCTATGAAATGTTGTAACTCTCTTAAACAAAGAGACTTCAGTTTATCCAAGTTTCTTATCTCCAAAATCTCGAGAGAGGTGAGGTATTGCAATCCTTCCATTGACAAAGTTTCTAAATCTAGAACTGAAGCCAATTCTAGACACTTTAATTTTGAAAGAGGACTGAACGAGGAAGCAACATGTGCAGAGGAGCTTGTCACTGCTGAAGTATTCAACATTACTGTGAGTTGCAACGGCTTCCAGCTAGCATATTTCAAGCACAGAAGATCACTGATGTTGGGAAATATTGGCATGGAAGTCAACGCAGGACACTCTGAGATGATTAATTCTAAAAGACCAGAAAAAATTGGGGGTAAATGGTGCTCTGCCTCCATAGGAGAATCCCCCCACAACCAACCCTTGAGATTAGGACAATAAAGGATCTTGAGAGACTTCAGCGATGGAAAACATATTACAGGCTTCGTTGAAGAAGAACGCCGATTGTTGTCATCATAGCCTAAGATATATTCCAGATCACCTAGCATTTCAAGACTAACTTTCTCGAGTAAAGGCAATTGACCTAATGGTGGTAGATATTTGCATACAACTGCGAAAATTCTCAACTCAACAAGACTAGTGAATGTCGAAAGATAACTAAAAGGCCTAGAACCTTGATGGTCAAAATAGTTTTGCAACAAAATACCACGGTAAAGGAAGCCCTTTAGTTCCAAAATATTGAAAGCAGATTTGAGATCCATAGCCTTGTTACTTTCCGATGCCTTACCTTCAATCCTGTTATTCCAATCTCTAAGTTTCAAGTTCCCTCTCAAATTCTTCAACCCACTTAATAATTCAAACCCAACTTTATGCTCAGGGGGAGAATGCGGATTAACCACAAATAATTTTAAAGTTTGAAGACCGGTCAATTGACTAAGTTCATGCGACATACACAACAAATCACAACCATCATTGTGAAGATGCTTCAAGTTAACCAACTTGTTAATGTCCTTTGGCAACTTTTTAAGGCTTTCACACCTAGAAAGTATTAATGTTTGTAAATTGACCAGGCTAGTTATGGAATTAGGCAACTCCTCAATCTTCCTATTATAGGAAAGATCAAGATATCTCAAATGCTTCAAATTACTGATATTAATTGGTACAAACTCAATATTTCTATCCATCAAAACCAATACACGTAAAAACTTGAAGCTTGAAATGATCTTTTCAAAAGTCATATGACCTTGAAAGTGAATAAGAGTTCGTATCTTACTCAATTTATACAAAGATGAAAAATTATTACCATCACAAACTGATAAATGACGTGTTTTTTTAACATCTTCTCCCTTATTACCAAATGTAGTGGTGATCAATGATCCACCCATTAATATAGCAAGATCATGCATGAGATCATGCATTTTGAAAACAATTTCATCCTCCTTGTCCCAAAAATAATTTACAAATTTTTGGAAAAATAATCTTGAAACAAGCTCCATAAAATAATCATGGCCAATATCTTCCAAGCATCGATCTTGTTGGGACTTCACAAATCCTTGTGCTATCCAAAGTTTAATTAACATTGATTCATCAAACTCATAGTTCTTTGGAAATAAACTACAATAAACAAAGCAATGTTTCAAATGAGAAGGAAGTCTATCATAACTTAGCTTTAAAGTAGATAAGATTGTGGTTTCATTACTTTGAGAAATTCTTGAAACTTGGATGTCTCTAAATGCCAACCATTCCTCAACCGAATCTTTTCCAAACAACATCCTTCCTATTGTTCTCACAACCAAAGGAACACCCACACACTTTTTGACAATCTCCATCCCAATCTCTATAATACTTAAATTCTCCGACTCTTGCCCATTCTTAAAAGCCATATTCTTAAACAACATCCAGGATGATTCCTCTCCCAAACCTCTTAAAATATGTGGCTTGATTGTATGGGTAATTCTTGCCACCTCATCACTTCGCGTAGTTATCAATATTTTTGTACCTTTAACACCATCAGTAAATAGACTTTTTAACTTGAGCCATTTTTCAAAATCTTCATTCCACACATCATCTAAGACAAGGAGAAACTTTTTTATAACAATTTCTTTTCGAAGGCAATGTACTAATGTATCCATTTCAAGTTTTTCTGGCCTCTTTCTTGATGCAGATTCTAAGATTTTCTCAACAATAATTTTTACATCAAAGTTGCCAGAAACACATACCCACATTTTAAGATCAAAATTCATTTGGATCCTTTCATCATTAAATACAAGCTGAGCTAGTGTAGTCTTTCCCAACCCACCGATACCAACAATTGGAAGAACTGAAACATTCTCTTTGATGTTAGCATTCAAGAGGCTTTCAATAACTGCCTCCTTATCATTCTCTCGTCCAACAACATGTTGCTCAGGCACAAAGGAGTAAGTATTTTCCCTACCTATAACCCCAATTGGTGTCTCTACGAGATGCTCCCCAAATTGGAAGTTTTTTATATCAGCTGCAATAGCATCTAATCTCTCTCTAATTCTCTTAATCTTATGGCCCATTTTAAGACGGAAAGCAAGCTGCTTGGATTTGGAAAAGATTACGCGCACCTTACCTGCTTTTGTATCCTGGGTCATTATTTCTTGTTGTCGAGCCTCTGTGGAAGCAGCGTCCAACAAGTCGTCCGCATCATGAAGAACAACGCTTAGCTTTTCTAGCCAAAGGTTAACCGCTTGGCTCTTAGACTGTCGCTCCTCTGCATCCACAAGCACCGCTCTGATCGTTGAAACTGTGTCCTCTAGCTTTTCGAGCTCATCTTTTGCACCTAGGAGCAGTCTGATCTCTCCTGTAGCCAGTGGCGCGGCCAAACTGCTAAGGATTCCCGCGGCAATGGTAGAGAGAACCCGTTCTGCCATTTCTTGATTATGAGTGAAAAAAGTGCTCAGAAATTGTTCCCGTAGTAATGGATGGATGAAAGTAAGATATGATTGCCTGGCGTAGAAAGCAGTAGAACCTGAACCTGAATTTATAGATTACATGTGAACGGTGAAGAAGTCATTTTGCTGGCAAGAGGCAGGTTTCTTTCTTGGAACCTTCGTTTATACGCGTTATGCCACGTAGAGTCAATTTTAACGGAATAAAAGCAATCCAAAACCCATCTTTATTGGATATAATTAAATAATTATCTTAATTATTAAGATACCACGGGGGCCTACGTGAGGAATCTCCGGGGCCAGCTGTGGATGTTGTGATTGTAATATTTTATTCTTTAAGTTGTTGACTTGCAGCGTCCCTCGACGATGTGTCCATGTGCATGTTAGGCTGGATGTATACTCCAAATTTAGTATTAATCTTATTTTGTATTTTATTAGAAATAAAATAATTCAATAATATACATGGAACTATAATCTAATGTCACCTAACAACCCTCTAATGCCAGCTAGAGCCACATTCAACGAAGTAAAGGAATTCAAAGGTCACCATACAATAGCTAAGGGCTAATACTTAGCCGGTTATGCTAATTTTATTATGTAGCTTGTTATCTTAATGTGTATTTATATTCTATCATAAATAAAAACAATCAAGAAGAGAAGTCAAATTGGTACGCTACCTAATTTTACCTAACGCCATATTTAATGAATTAAAAACATTGAAAAGTCCCCATGCAACGACATTCTCCACTTGCATTAACTTCACCACTTGCAACCTCCTACGAAATAATATTTGATAATGAGGATAAGTAAAGATTCTGGTCATCGTTGTTGCCAAAACATATTGTCTATATGGCATAATCTAATGCACGAAAAATTGTCAAAGCTTTCCTTTTTTATCATTGAAATTGAACATCTAACTTAAAAAAAAAAAAGATTTATCAAAGTTATAGTTTTTCATTATCGAAAATGAAAGTATGTCGAAAGTGTCATAAACATGAAAATGTGGTAACAAAAGTCATATCTTCTAAATCTTATTCTAGAAAAGTCTTTACAAGAAAAAACAAAGTAACGAACATCAGGTAGTCAAAAACAAATCGCTTCTCATGTTAGACTCGATCCCAATGAAGTGACAGGAGTCTATTATATATTGTCCATTGTGTTTGATTTTTCTTCTACCTTGAATTGAAAGGATGCGAATGTGCAATCCAGAGTAGAAATTTTGGGCTTGTGTTTGTTTTCTTTCCACAACATGATAGCAACCTTGGTGACAGCTCAGAGAACAGGCCCCAATCCACCAACAAAGTAAACACTAGCGTGCCTGATTCTGTCAGAAGACCAATTAGCGTTCGCCCTGCCAAAGAAATAATCTAAGCTACGAGACAACACGCGCAAAAAATCAGTCTTTTTCATTTTTTCATTACAACCTAAGCGACGAGACAATATGCCCAAAGTGAGACCCGTCAGCGTTTGGCCGCCATGGCTTGATTTCTTCATGACAACGTGGCCGGTTTGTCCTCTCCGCTGCGAATTCATCTGCTTCAAAGGCAGGTTGGGTTCGAGACGGCCAAAAGGATTCGGATGGCAAAGGCAACGCCACGCTAATCTTTTTAGAGGCACTTTCCCTGGCTGATTCTCTCATGGTTGAGTACTTTCCTTGCCATAGAGTCAAGTGACCAATGCCTCTAGGTTGAGGAAAATTCCTTAAGTTTTGTTTAGAGAAGAAGACTAAATCGTCGAGAAAGCATTCTCAATTGAATACATTATTGAAAAAGAAAAACTGAAATTGAACTTAAATTGACCGCAAAACTTGATGAAACATTCGATATTTTAGTCAAAGAGTCAAATGATTACAAGAATCTTCACAAAAAATTGTTTCAATTTTTGCGCTATCGTTCAAACCTTACTTTTAAAAGCAAACTACAAATCAAAGAAACCCTAATCACTAGGCTTGACTCCTCCTTGGTGAGTACTAGTTCCTACTCTATGCTAAATTGAAATGGTAAGGAATCATCTCAATCCAAAGAACGAATTGAGATTTTCCTTTGAACTGGTTGTTGTCAAACGGGGAACAACAATGATCGAATTTAATGGGTTTGTTGTTGAACACCCTCCTCAATCTGGTAGCATTATATATATTAAGGACACCAAGTAATGAAGAAAATCATGTTATTGCAAAGTCAGTCTTTGTGAGGAGATTTACTCATTGATTTTTAATTAGAATATAGTGTGTGACAATGAACCCGATTTAGTCTTCCTACTTATGAGGTAAAAATGCTTTCAATGTGTTAGTGCGTTCATAAATTATAACTGAAAATAAATAAAACAAAATAACCTTGTTTATTATAAATTCTGAATTTTTATCATTAGATTTGTTCAATTTCGACATTCCTTTAAATCTCCTTTGTTTGTTTACTTAACCAAATTTACTAAAAGATCTTTGTAAGTTAGTTCTTACTTGAAGGTCTGCCATTGCATAAAGTTGTTAAAGAATATATACAAAACTCTGCAATGGTATTTTCCTAACTAGGGAGGAGGATTGGATGCTATAAAGTGGGACAAAGCCTGGCCTAGGGACTCCAAAAAAATCAGTATCGAAAATCTTACTCTTCTTGTTTTCGCCAGATTTTGAGTTTCCATTAGACAACGACACATAAGTACCATCCATCGGTTTGCAAACGTGAATACAATAATCATGGTCGACTTGTGTCATATTGGTATTGGTGGTTGCAGTTCTACCTATTTATAATAAATAACATAAATGGTATGTCACATTCACGGGACTGAAAGATACCAAGCTATGTTGCTTTGTATGGTGAGCAAGGAGCCACAAAAGTATTGCCTCTACTACGTTGGTCTCGAATAGTTACATTTTCATATTTCTAACTTCATTTGTTCATTTGAGAAGCTTTTTCAAATTTCTTGGTTTCAGACCTTATACCACGTCATATCTACAACATTCAATGCCATTCGATGAAAGCATTTCGTGAGTCTTAAAGAGCTAGCTGTTTCTTAACGCTGTAACCACTGTCCTCTTTGATATTTTGTCAAAACTTCCATGCATGATCATATTGATAATATATTACTTCGTTATATTTTTAGATATATTTTCTTCTCTTGTAAGTTAATTTTAAGAAAAATATATAAATATATTGTACAAACGAATATGCAAAATCCTGATGGATATACCCAAAGACTAAAGTGTGGCGGAACTTTTATCGAATAGGGGCGATCCATAGTTGAGTCATGTATAGTTGATTTTTCTTCTCTCTTAAATTGAAAGGATGGGATGGAGCAATCCATAGTTAAAATTTCGGGCTTGTGTTTGTTTTCTTTCCAAGAGATGATAGCAACCTCGGCAACAGCTTGGAAACTCCGGCGTGCTTGATTCAGTTGGCAGATCAATCAGCATTCGGCCTCCGGAGAAACAACCAACATGCCCAAGAAATCGCTTCTTATCCTAGATTTGGGACCCGTATACCACATCAAATCCGCCACGTTCAATGAAAGCATTGGATGGTGAGAAGAGGGCGACAAAAATATTGTGGATTATGATGGTCTTCAGTCTTCGCGTACTTTCTTGAAATTTAGATGTGTTTACATTGATAATATACTTCTTTGTTATGTTCTCTGCTATATATTTCTCTCTGATAAATTGGTTTTTAGGAAAGAAAAAAGGAGTCTTTTGCGAATACAAACAAATCTGCAAAAGTCTTGATAGATAGGATTTAGCAGTTTATGTAGTAGAACTTTCGTCGAACAGTAGCAAACACGGTACTAGACTTTGTCAAAGTTATTGATCCTGTAAGAATTGTCGTGGAAGATGGATTATGCCCAATCAACACTCTAAAAGAAGATCAATTTCAAAAGAAGAATTTGGTACAATCAAAGGAAACTAAGAGAAAGTTTCAAGGAAGCTTCAAGGAAGAAAAATGAAGAACCAAGTACAAACCAAACGTGAAGACAGCATGAAGGTTGTAGGAAACTAAGTAGCATTGGCGTAAAGGCGAAGCTATTTGATAGAAAATGACTTCTCTCCTTTTGTTATAAATATGTAAGAGAAGCTCTTGTATGAGATGTCAAGTGAAAAAGCAATTGAAAGAAAAGAAAACTTCAATTGCCTCTTTTAGTGTTTTGGTTTTTGTCCTTCCTTTTTCAATACTACTATTCTTTCAATCTTTATCTTGGTATAATGTTCTGCTAATGCTTTAGGAGGGTTGATGGCCCTGAAAATATGGTGTTTAAACCGTATTTATTATAGTCAACTCTCTAGCTTTATACAATTGTTATATCCATTTCAATATTCTCATCTTTTGTCTTTTACTTATAATTAGTTTCTTCTTATACCTACATAACTTACCGACCTTCAGTTTATTTTCTCTTCATGACTACATTTTCATGTTTTTACTCATTCAATCAAATTGAACCATAGAACTCACCAAACTTTGATTTTCTTCTGACTTGACCCTAGTGCAATGATCCTAAGTCTATTGTTTTTGGTCCTTATAACATTGATTTTTCTTCTCTTTTAACGTGGAAGGACGAGATTGTGCAATCCATAGTTGAAATCTCGGGCTTGTGTTTGTTTTCTTCGGCGACGATAGCTACCTCGACAACAGCTCGCAAAACAAACCCCATTTTCTTTTTCTTATTTGCATGTAATATATAGGAAATATTCAATCTGTCCTCTTGTATGAATCGTGAGCAAAATAAATATAGTACTCCATCATACCCGCGATGATTGAACGAAAAGGAATCAAAAAGACAGCTCACATACAATGATTTCCTTTGTATGGTGCACAAATAGCCACAAAGTTTTGATAGCAACGTTGGTCCTTGCCTTGTTTCTTTAGATTTTTTCATACTTCCAACTGTCATGTATTAATTTAATTGAATAGTATAACACACAAGACAGTCGAGAAGCCAAAACCAGGATAGAGAAGTCTATGGTGTGTCGATTTGCGTGTGTAACAGAAGACTAGTATTCACATTGTATCGGTGGTACATCACGAAAGGTTGCCTTTTTTGTTTGGTCTAGACTTTTTATCTTCTTCCTTTCAAATTTTGGCACGTCCAATCCCTGTTCACTAACCATGCTTTCTAAACTGTTTTGGGCCAAGACATTCAGACCACATACGCCACGACCGAAAGCAATCCAACGCCCACCATTCCTGATAAGTCTTCGCAAATTTGTTTAAAAATGCAAACGAATTTGCAAAAGTCTTGATAGATATTATCCAGCAAATAAATATGTGGAGGAACTTTCAGTGAACAGTGGTGGATATCGGGTAGTAAGAAACAAATAACTTCGCGTGTTAGACTTTACCCCGGTACAAGGACATGAGTTTATTATAGTTTGGCCATGTATGGTTGATTATTGTTCTCTCTTAAATTGAAAGAATGCGAATATGCATCCATAGAATTTGCCTTGTACAATTTAAAATAGTTTTAGTATTGAATAATATTTATACTATTTGGAACATAGGAATATCAAAGTCACTTAATTAAGTTGAAAATTCTGATAGGTCAACTTTCAAATAGTTTAGTTAAGGGTGACTAAAAAGCTCATTAATCTCTCTTGGTAATTTGTAGATACAACTACTTGAATGCATGTGATATATATATATGCCAACACAATACAAATAGAACAGATTTTACACTTCTACGGAATCAAAATAAATAACCTTGAAAATGACATAAGCAAAAAAATTTGAAAGAATTTATATTTTCAATTTAATGATTAAGAAAAATTCTTGAGTTCATTTACTATTTTTACTTTTGATTCCTTTTGATAATGTTGCTTAGAACTCAAGTCTTCAAAACTGAAGGCATTCCCGAACTAGCTTGAATTAATTTTAGAGTCCAAAATGTTGAGTATTTTTTGGTACAACCCTTTTCTAATTAAAAAGGAAAAGTAAAAATAAAAAATAATTTCATAGACATAAAAAAATAGAAATTTTTATAGATCATCCCACATGATAGGAAATCCTACACATGATAAGGAAATCCCAATATAAGATATCATGGGGTAGCTCTAGTGGTAGCTTCGTAGCCCATATTAGTCTGTTGGTCCTTACCATTAAACAAATGAAAACTTGGGCTTCTTCAACATGAGCTGCAAATTTCGGTTTCTAGGCTAGATAATGCAAGAGAAACCAATGAGTTGTCTTAGATATTAGGCATAATAGGATGGATGAGGATGATCATCGGGCCAAATGCCATCACCCTAATGCTCTTTTGTTGGTAACGATGTACACCAATAGTAGCTCATCGAGGACTAAAAAGATTTATGTTTGAAATCCAACTCTCTCACACTCTTGTTTACTTGATCGGAAAAAAAATGTATATAGAAGAAAGGGTTATAAAGACTTTGCTCCGCCACAACAATAGCAAAGGAAGAAGAATCAAAATTAGATTTGGTTGGACTTAAGCGTTGACTAGATTTGACTTGGCTTTAGCTAATGACATATGACAATATGTGGATGGTTTGGATCTAGCCACGATTAATTTGTTTATGAACCTAAGAATTAGGAGAAGAAGATTAGAGTTTTTCAACTATCATCAATGTGGTTTGGATCTGAAATGAACGCCTATCACACATCAATCTTATATTATCTTAAATATTATAAGATTTATGCCATAAGTGAGTGGAAAATTTGATAAATCAGTCATGCAATAACTTAGTTAAGGCTTTCGATCTTTGATAAATCAGTCATAAATTTCGATATATCCAACATCAATTTTGAGTTCTCAAATTTATAATGCTATCCGAGTATAATCTTTCATCTATATTCAATGCCAACATTTCATCTTCCACATTTAATTTTCAAGGCCAGTAATAAGACGATCATAGGAGTACGAAAGCAAAGGCGCAATGAAATTCAGTAATTGAAGTTGGCCAAAACATTCGAATGAATGGTCTACCCTGGTAATAGGGTTTCCACGCCCAGATAGAAGTTTTCCTCTTCAAGTGGCTACATTCATGGCTTAACGAGGCAAGTCCATTTGTGGCTGACACTTGTTGGTTTTCAGTTACTAGTGTGGAGGATTTCTAGGAGTAGCTTATGGAGCAAAAGTAGCCAAGAAGATGCAGAATGAGTGCAAGTTTCTGCTCTGTAGAAAACAGAACAGAAAACAAAGCAAGCAAAACCTATCTCAGCCTCTTACATTCACAGTTTGAATTCCCCGATAAATACAGCAAACAAATAATGCATGCTGCCTATACCATCATGAAACTGGGTTGTTTGATTCCACATTTCATCTTTAGTAAACAAGTCCCAGGAAATTTCAGTAACAAAAGTTTGTCCAGTTGCTGTATTCTTTTCAGTGTGCATACATGTAAAGAAGCCTGCCTCCTCAAACAGTCAATGCCACATCTGCATCCATGTGAAGCCACATTTCACCACGTGTCACCAAGCAGCATCCATGTATCACAACAATATCGAGGGGAGTCCTAACTCCAGAAAATTCAAACAGAAGCCTCGTCTAAAATTCTCCTTCACCAGCTAAGAAACCGATTACTTGACAAGCTCTTCACCTAAGGGATGAAGAGGGACAACTATTAAAGGTGGTGGAGGAACAAATTGAGTGGATTGCTGCTGAATTGGAGCAAATCAAGGCTTTCTTCAGAGCTGCTGATAAAATGGAAGAGGAAAAACTTGAGATCAATGCATGGATCCAGCAAGTCAGAGATATATTGAAGAAGATCTTTGTTTGTACTCAAAAATTCTCTTGGGAATGATTTATACTCAATGCATGGATCAAGCAAGTCAGAGATATACCTTCACCAACACTTTGAAAATTTTTCGTGCATTTGATAAATCTAACATAAGTTTTTGCTGTGGCGTGTTTGGCTTGGATGTTATTTGAATTATTGGTTATTTAGTCAAGACTATTGCTTTGGATTGGTAAGAGGAGACTATACCTACCAAAAGCCATGTTTCTATGAAGTCTTTATAAGTTAAATTAAAGGGTTTCAAGTATGATTTTAAGTAGATTGTTGGTGGAAGAAGGCAGAATCTATCAGGTATGTATACTGAGTAGATAATGAGCATTTGGTGAATGTTACCAAAATCCTGCCCATCAAATTAGTTAATTACTAAGTTGGTAACCTGCTGATGCTCCAGTTGTTCTAGAGAATAAACCTAAATAGGGAAGAGTTTGAGACAAGAGACAAAAGGAAAACGAGGAATCTTGAAGATTGTTGGAAATCTCTTATTCGTCCAGATAATTAAAAATGGCTGTCATTTGGCATTGTCGTCTGCATCGACATACTCCCATTCAGGATATCTTCTTTTGTCTACCATAAGAATCACTTGAATCACTCTGCAATTTATCCTTTGAAACCCAACTTGATCTCGTCACCCATGCTACTTCAAAAGAGTTGTTTATCAAGAATTTATTGTCTGCAATCTTTTCTATTTAGTGGAACATAAACTAGGAAATCTCTTCACACAATTAATAACAAAATATCCATTCAGACAATTCAATCTCATGACTAGTTCTTATACTACAGTATAATTAGTTCTTTTTTCCAAAAAAATAATGGGTAAATGAGATTCATTTCAAAACAAAAGCATTCAGTGAAAAAAAGAAAAACATGCAGTATAAATTTACACACCATTGTTGAAGTCAAACATGCAAAATAGCAGAGTTTAGCAAGTACTTAATCAGCTGGCCCCTGTTCTTCATTGATGCAGCTTAGCTAAACTTGGGCAATCTACCAAATACGAAAATATTGTTGGTATTGTTGTTGGTGGTGGTAGCATTGCTGCTTAAGGAAATCTAACTTCTTCAGCAAGTTAAAGGAGAATTGAGGGGCATTGGAAGGTTGAGTGTTGATTGCAGGCCCACCACGCACGATCATCAAGGAGGAATAATTGGTGGTGGAGGCATGGGACCTTAGTTGAGGCTCGCCATCCTGTTGGGGAGATGTAATAAGAAAGCAGGAGGTTCTCTTAATTGCATTTGACAATTACTCCCTTCCCTGCCCCTTTGAAAATTTTTCTCCTCGAAGAATCGTGGGTGGTGAAATTTTATGAGCACGGGCAAAGACAAGGAAAAGAAATAATCACCATCAATTTGTTGGTGTTAAGGTCCCTCCTCAATACGACTACCATACCCGAATGGAGAACTCTCCTATAACCTGAGAGACAAAAAGAAGAATACAAAGGTCAAGATGGGTGGTTAAATTTTAATGAGGAATTAATATAAATGGAGAGTAAACAAATGAATGAGCGGAAGATACATGACTTTGAATTTTCTCACTATTCAGATAGCGTTAAACATTACCATGACTAGAGGGTTAGGAATAATGTTGGGCAAAATACTCCATATTTTTCAATCCCTCGAGATAACGAGTGAGAAAAATAGGGAAAAAAAAAAGAAAAGAAGAAAAGGGAAGATGTAAAAGGTGGATACTATAATTTATAAGATAATTAAGAGAAACATAGAACAAAATATGTGAAGTAATAAGAACTTACAACAATTGTAACTTTGATAATAAGGAATTTTGTCCAAATACTCACCTAACAATAACCCGTATCCCAGGACAACTCTAAGGATGGAAGCCTTTCTACCTCCTCAGGAACATATGTCAAACATAAGCAATTGACAATTTTGATCTCTATAAGAGATTTATAATTGCAAATCCACTCTGGAATAATGGTTAAGTTTTCACAATCCTTAATAATGAAACTTGCTAGAGTAGTAGCACTTTGAAGGCACCATGGAAGAGACACCAGTTTTGGAAGTCTTTCAAATTGAACAATAAACAAATTTCGAAGGCCTTGCAATTGCACCCCATTCTCATCATTTGCAGACTTAAGCTTAGAGCAATTACAAAGAATAAGGCTTTTAAGGTCGGTAAGATGCAACAATCCTAGATCGATAGACTTAAGATTGTGTAAAGAATCTATCTTCAAATTCTCAAGAGAGGTGAGGTATTGCAACCTTTCCGTTGGTAGAGTTTCTATATCCCTAACTTCAATCAATTCTAGTTTCTTTAGTTTTGAAACAATATTACTCCCCAACATTGGCCTTAGCTTTAGCTTCCAGTTGATAGACTCTAAGGACAAATCTTTAAGGGTATCTAAAAATAGTGGCATGGAAGTCAAAGCAAAACTGCTTATGATTGATAATTTTGAAAGACAAGAAAACATAGGAGGTGAACAATGCTCCACCACTAAATTGTCACCACTATTATTGGCCTTTGTCTTTACAAGCGAATTTCTCCATAACCAACCCTTTAGATTATCACAGTTATTTATCTTGAGAAACTTCAGTGAAGGAAACAATTTTTTAGACATCATCAAAGAAGACAACCGATTCTTGTCACAATAGCCCAATATATATTCTAAATCAAGCATGTGGCAAAAATGAACTTCCTCAAGTGAAGGTAATTGGCACAACGGTGGTAGATGTTTGCATCTTGGAATTACGCTAACTGTTAATGAAACAAGAGTTGTCAATGTTGAAAGAAAACAAGAGGCCTTGAACTTAGTTGCCTTGGACTTACATGCTCCTTGATGAACGTCTGGAAGTGGCATGTCATAGGCTCTGGAAAACTGGGGAACTTAAGACCCTTTAGTTTCAAAATATTAAAAATAGATTCACTTCTAGATCCACAATTGTTTTACTTTCACATGCCATGCATGTTATCCCATTCTTCCAATCAACCTTTCAAATATTTTAATCCAATTATTTCTTCAAATCTAGCATCATGCTTGGAGGAAGAATCTTGAGTAACTGCGAATGTTAAAAATAATTGAAGATTAGTCAATCGATCAATTCCACGTGGCAAACGACATTTGTTACAATGAGAATTGTCTATATGCCTCAAGTTAACTAATTCTAAAATGCCTTTTGGGAATTTTTTGAGATCTTTACATCCAGAGAGTATTAATGTCTCTAGATTTATCAACCTTGTTATGGAATTGGGTAACTTAGAAATTTGAAGGCTTAAGAGATTAAGATATCTTAGATATTCCAATTTACTAATATTATCTAGACCAAAACAAATATTTCTCCAAACCAACACACGCAATAACTTCAAACTTGAAATAACCTTTTCAAGATCTAGCCCTTCATAAATTCCCCAATGAATAATCCTATCCATAATGAGCGTCCGTGTGCTACTTAATTTATAAAGAGAAGAAATATTATTAGGATCATGAAATGATATATGATGTGCTTTCTGTATAGCATTTTCCCTAATGCTATTAAATTTAATGATGATTGATGAGCCAGACATTGATGTAGCAACATCATGCATGAGATCATGCATTTTGAAAACATTTCTATCATCTTGAAGGAAACAAGAACTTACAACCTCCTTGTGGAAGAATAATCTTGAAACTAACTCCATAAAATAATCATGACCAATATCTTCCAAGCATCGATTTTGTTGTGACTTCACAAACCCTTGTGCTATCCAAAGTTTAATTAACATTGATTTATTAAACTCATGGTCCTTTGGAAATAAACTACAATAAACAAAACAATGTTTCAAATGGGAAAGAAGTATATCATAGCTTAGTTTCAAGGTGGATAAGATTGTAGTTTTATTTAACAATTCAATATACCATACCAATTGTCTCATTACCAAGGAAATGAGTGGATTGAACATGAACATCCTACAAGCAATTGTTACCTTCGGAACCAGCAAGCCATTTTTATGGATAAGGTATTTAAATTTAAATCAACAATCCAATATGATTTATTCACTTTCAAAGCCCTCATTATCCCCAAATGTAAGAACAGAAGCATCAACCGCCATTGCCTTGAATTCACTTTTTATATTTGGCACTGTAGTGGCTGATACAACTCCACTAACAATATCACTTTATGCTTGTTATCAACACAGATATGCTTTTGACTTAGTGTTTGCCTAAAGATATATGTACAGATTCAAGAGTTACGCTAGCAATCTGATCTGCATTTGTCTCTGTCTCAGAATTGGACGAGGTATCAATGACAGTTCCTCCTGCTGCAGCACACTTCAAAGATTAATCCAACAGGAAAGTCCAACGCTAATCTAGCAAGTATCGAACAAAATTTTAATTAATAGCACAATTTGGGTTACGGCTACCTTATGATCAGGATTGTTTGAAGTGCGGTCAAATTGGGCTCTTGTTGTCACATTGGCAGACAAACGCAGTGGCTCCCCTGTTAAAACAGGGGAATGTTTGTTAGGATACACGAAAATGTTTGTACAATTTGGACCTATGGGCAGCGCCGACATGTTAATTATAACCTTTGTGCACATGATTCGTCCCATGTAACACAATCTACACGTTTTTTTTCCTTCTATTTATTCTGGTAAAGCATTCGGAATCTTCCAAATTTATTAAATTTAACCTTTAATTTCTCAGTTTTTACCAATTTACAAGCACCTGCTAGGAGCAAACATCAATAAAAAGAAGTCTCCACAAGGAAAAGGAGACTTTTGGATGCAGAAGAGACAGTCTAAAAGCCATGCAGTTAGACTTTGGCTTGAAAGGCTAAGTGATGTCCTTTACGAAGCGGACGACTTGATAGATGTTGTTTCCACTGAAGTTCAACGACGAGAAATAATGACTCAAGATAAAAAGGCGAAGAAGGTACGAATTGAAAGAAAGTTATAATAATATAGGTTAATTGAAAGAAGCCACCAAGATAACACCTGCTTTAAGAATTATATTTTTATAAATACGTGATCCAATAAAGTTATATTTGTTGATTCTACTTAAAGCCAAAATTGAATTTTCTATCACCATAAGAGTAGGTTGTTGTGAAATTACAAGCACCAAATGCTTTACTAATCATAACACGTAAGAAAGTCAACACCACCACAACCATGCCTTTCTCATGTTTGTAGGTACTAAGAAGAGATGATGTCAAGCTAACATATTAAGTGTTTGGAGTGAAAATTAGTAAGGGCAAATATATAAACTAATTCTTATTAATGCACACTTAAATTTCACCAAAAAAATAAACTAATTGTTATATTCACGTTATGATTAGTAGGTTTTTCTATTATTATTTAATTAAATTATTTTTGATGGTACTGTAAAAGGAAGGACTATGAAGAAACCTAGATGTACAAAGTGAAACACAGAGTACAAAGTGTGACATAAAAGAAAATAATTAAAAAAGTCATTTGGATATGCTATTATTGTCCTCGTTCATGGTAAAAATATTGCTCTCTAGCACCCTAAATTCTATGTTTGATCTGAAAAGTTGGTAAATGATTCATTGATCAAGAAAACTTTAATGTGTAATAAAGGGTTGTTATGTTTTCTTCCATACAACTATTTTTCAGTCATTGCTCAAAAGTTACCTTGAATAGACCCATTGTCGATTTAGTTTATAAGTTTTAAGAAATAGAAAACTAAGAAAGTTGCCTCTGTGATTGAAGGAATGGGCGTCCCCTTTTCTTTTCTTTTTTCTTTTTTTTGATGAAAGATTAAGAATTATATATCACTGTAAAAAATTACAAGATTGTTCAGTTACAATATCATCATTTAGGCTCAAACATTGCATTTGATAAATTTTAAAGTTCTTACAAGAATTTATTATAATTTATAAGGTTTACCCCTCTGGTAGATGAAATTTTTCCTTTCACGTCCTTCATAATTTTAGCAATAATGGTCGAACTATTTAGACTTTTATCACTGAATCTTCTTCTATTTCTTTTCCTCGAAATGTGATACAATACAACCTTGAAAAATATATTAAGCACGGTTATTGCAAAAATCTTACTATTTACAATATGAATCATCCAACATATTTTAACTCTCTAGTGTTCAATTCTTTGAATTAATTCATTTATATCTAATAGAGTCTTCCATATGTAATTTGTGAACCTACATTCAAAAAATAAATGTTCTTGTGACTCTTCTCCTTGTTGGCAAAAGTTGCATTGTAGGTCCACTAAGCTATTCCAAATAGCCACATGATTTGCTGTGGAAGAACAATCTTTTTCTAGCTCCATAGCTCTAATATTGACGCAAGTGAAAACATTAAATCTGTCCTCATTTCTGTATCGTAAGCAGAAACTTAAAAACAAATATGGTTTCTCATCAAACCCCACATTGAATGTACAAAAAGGAAACCAAAACCCAGCTTACACGCAATGCTTTTCTATGGATGGTGCACAAAGAGCCACGACAGTTTTGTGAGCAGTGTTGGTCATTGTCTTCTTTCGACTTCTTTCGATAGATTTTTCTCTTGTATTCGTTCAATAATTGGTGTATTTGATGTTACAAAAGATCTTAAAAAGTTGATGCACCATAATAAATACTACAAAACTGTGATGAGTCTTTGTCTTACTTCTTCAGCTTTTTCGTTCTTTATCTTCTTTCTTTAGCTTTTTCTGTTCACTTATCGCAGAGAGAGTAACAAGAGACAAGTCGGAAGACGATAAAATTTAGATGTAACAAGGATCTTGAATCTTTGCATATTCACCATCTTCTTTGGAAATTTTTGTTAAAAGTTATGCGTGCTTTTTTTGATAATATATTACTTTGTTATGTTTTCAGATATATTCTTCTCTTATAAATTAATTTTAAGAAAAAGTAGATCTTTTAATAATACAAACAAACTTGCAAAAGTCTTGATAGATGCGACCTAGCTGCTGAATATGTTCAGGAACATTAGTCGAAAAACGTCAAGTATCTTGTGTAGACTTGACCCTGCTGCAATGACATTAGTCTATTACATTTGGGCCACATATGTCTGATTTTTCTTCTCTCTTTAATTGGAAGGACGAGTTGGTGCAATTTGAAGTTGATGTTGTGATTTGTCATAATTAGGGGGCCAATGTGCAATCCATACCGTTTCTTTTCCATATTTCTTGCAGTTTCTTGCTTTGTGGAAGTCGTCATTGGACATGGTGACAGCAAACCTTAAAATAATAGCAAAGAATTAAATAAAATCCTTGATTACACAGTGGAGAGGATGGAAAAATTAACTATGGAATAAGGAAATCGGAAATAGATACATTTCATGGTCTATTTCTAATTTTGTGACTTCGACCTTCTGGATACATCTTAATTCAGATATGTAAAATGTTTATTATAAAACTGATGGTTCAGGTACAATGGAAAGGGGGGGGGGGGGGGGGCAAATGTTGGATGAACTTTTTTATGGACGTTGAGATATTTTGTTTTTCCCTTCTTTGAATAAGGGAGAGAAAAGGATATTTTAGGATTTATCTTTCTTCCGTTTTTTGTGCCTAGGCCTCAAATGAAGGAAGCTAAAATTAAGCAACGGCGGATCTCAGTCCAAAAACAGAACTCTTTAATTTCTAAGTTATAAGAACTTGATGAACTGGAATGGAACAGTGCTTAAAATCTGTTAACGTATGAAATTCGTTTTGAAGAAATTATTTTTGTTTTGTGATTTTGGGGTTGAACAAAGGATAGAAGTAGTTAAATGGGTGGCTGGATCATTTTCGAAGCCACAATATGAAACAGTTGCACCACTAGTGCCTCTTAGATCAGCACAGAATAAGATGTGAAACTCAGTCCAGAAGAGTTGTAAGAGAAGAGCAATCAAAAGTTCAAACAGAAACCTCATCTCCAACAAAGAGGAAGAAGAAGAAGAAGAAGAAAATACAGTGTTTGGGCTTGTTCCTTTACAATCTCAAATTACATACTACAAGAAATAGATGATGGTATCAAGAAAAACTAAGCAACAATGGCTGAAATTGTGGTAACCTATTTACTTGACAAGGTCTTCACCTTTGTGGACAAAGAGGTGCAAGAACTAAGGGTTTCAAGGAAGGCACCGTGCGGATTGGTGCACACCAACACCTTCCTCAAAGCAGCTCATGAAAAGGAAGAGAAACTATTGAGCTTGATGTATGGGTTAAGCAAGTGAAAGATGCGGCTTCTGCAACTTAAACAGTCCATTTTAGGCTCCTTTAATAGTATCCCATATTCACCTTCTGGGCTGTGGACGTTGTAACCCCGACTGAGATCTTCTTAACTGTAGAAATCAAGACCATGACACCAGGTTTTACCAATACTGTAATTCCAGAAGGACGTTCAAATACAAAAACAGATGTTTGCACTCTGACATTAGTAACAACTCCGGAGACAGTGACGGAGTTGATTTCTGAGTCTTGGTCCAAATCTACATCTCATTACACTGACCAATTAAAGCGTATAATGAAAGCGTTATCAGCTAAGTTGATGTCTGAGTCTTGGTCTTCTTTGTGTAGCTTTATTTTCGTCTTTTTTTTTTTTTTTTATGGTGTCCCTTATCAAGCTTTTGAAATTGCTTTAGTTCAATTTCAATTGACCAATGAAGAGAGCCTCGTAGACCATGCCCATTATGTGGCGTTGGTATTCGGTATTCTCTCCTTTCTTTTAGTTTTTAACATTTCCCAACTCGCTTTTGTTTATTTTTCCAGTTTGGCCTGAACGGCCAGCTGCACGTTTTTCTTTTCAAAACCACCCAAGCTTCTTATCCATGCTTCCCCATACTAGCTAGTCATTAACCTTACGTTGATTATTGAGTCTTAGTCTTCGTCGACATCTTCAGTATTTCTGGACTTCCAGTGTCCCCTCATCAATCTTTTTTAAATTGCTGAAGTCTTTTAGGCCACACGTGTTCACGTTCGAAGGAGAACCGAATGTTCAATGTTCAGTAATTAATTTCCACAGCCCAGTACACGGCCTCATCTTTTGCATTCTATTGCCAAAACGACAATGGGTCATTAGGATAAACAAAGATTTTCGCATGGGCGGAAGCTCAACGCTTTTCCAGTCGTTTTTGATGCTAAAGCATACTCTATGGCAGTTATAATGCAAGAACCAGGGACAAATTTGTTATAATGCAACAAAAATTTGTGTAAAACCCCCAGAGAAGTGCTTCACCCACCATATGCCTATTTCTCCTGTGCTCTCGAATGTTTCATTGAACCCGAGATTTTGTTCCAGATTCGTCCTTGGCTTAAGGATGTTTTCAGATCGTTTTTAACATCTTTTTCCGTATTGGTGAAAGTAAACGTACAGAAAATCAATATAAGTACTAAAAAACCAGCAACTTGATATGAAATATTCTTTGTAACACAATCTTTCAATCTCATCCAGAGTTTCACGCCTATTTCGAAGCTAAGGGAGCCACTCAAAACTTTGTTAGATCAAAGTGGAATGTCACCATGTGTTTGCAGCCTCTTCTGATACCTACTGTTTGGTGGAATGTTTGAGGTGAATTCCTATGTCAAAATGGATATTTTTGACAAAATTAGCATGCAAAAATGTATACTTTTGCTAATCATAACCAACCGATGATCCTCTAGTTAAAGATGTTGGACCTAGTTGTTAGTAAATTTTGTTTGGTGAAGTTTAAATGCAGTAAGTTTAAATTGGTGCAGATCTCCAAATGGTAATGTTCAGTGCAACCTGGCCCCCCCTTAGTTCATTTCTTCGCTCAAGAATTCAAGGATGCTAATCCAGTTAAGGTATTTATCTTCGTTAATGGTAACCTTTGAGCAGTTTCACATATCTATCTTAGGAACAAAAATGAATGTTTTTTTGAGTGGTTGTGGAGGTTTTCTCAGGTGGCATCTGCCGGCCTGAAATTATAACCACTACATTCTCCAATGGTTTACAGGCAACTCTCTCCACTAATTTAGGCTTTGGACAATCGTGCACGCGATCAGTGTTTGGTTGCTTTGCGAGAAAATACCACAAACCCCAAAGGTATTTGCTTCTATTGAGTTAGCTTTATTTTCACTTCATTTTGATGTATCTAATAAAATTTCACACTCATGCTTGAGCCATTTAACTATGTCGTACAGGAAACCGTGAATACTGTTAATTTCTTTATAGTTTTTATTTTTAACTGCTCAGGGTGCTATTCTACTAACACATTTGTGTCTTGTCAGGAATTTGTCTTGTATAAATGGGAAATGAAAAAAAAATTGACATTATATTAATAGATGGAATAAAGAGTTGCAATAGATAATCAAAACAACTAAATATTATACCATATGTATACAAACTATATAATATGACCTAAGCATAGTAATTATATACCACACCATTAATTTCATATATGTCCTCACCTCGCAAAATTTTTTAAGCATAATTATTCTTACTTGTCTTTTAACATAATTGTAGATTTTATATATTCATATAATGAGTAGAGTAATTTTAGTTGGTCAATCGAATCAATTTTTGGGCAATAAAAAAATATGATAGTCTTAATCATGATCTCTATGCATTTGATGCATTTCTTATCAAATTATTTTAAATACGTGATATGCGAAAGAGAAAGTTAGGTATATTATACACGCATATACTGTACAAAATTAAATAGGGGAAAAGAACGTTTTGACATCACTGATTTTACAATTTACTAAGTATTCTTAATATTCTTTTTTCTAAATGTTTTTAACACTATATGTCCTTATTTCAATATATGTTTATGTACTTAATCCTTGATGAAGCAGATCTGTTTGATATTGAATTATTCATTATACATTTCTTTAGAATTTAAATTTTTAGTTATTATTCATTATACATTTCTTTAGAACTTAAATTTTTAGTTATTACTCATTAGACATTTCTTCTACCTATTTTGACAAAGTGAAGAGAAGATGAAAAAGATATGCAAGTAGAGATAACACTAATGCGGAATACAAATCTATCGTCCCTTTCCACCCTTCCTACACTTGTATTCAGCTTTGCGTACACACACATGACAGTCTACATATGATTTATTTAGGTTTAAAGAGCTATAGTTGTAAGATAATAACCATTAAGTAACCAGAGCCTCCATAGCCATTGATCTTACTCCTTAATTGTCTTGGAAGTTACTGGATTAATGGCTGTAGCGGTGCACACAGTACTTGCTTATTTATAACTGGTGACCTGCGCGAGGATGGACGTAATACAATAGTAGCGGTTGCATGCTTTCATCGGCGTCTTGTTTCTTGGGCTTTTACGGACTTCCCACCATTTGACGTTTGATCTACGGTGTTTTACTCGCGGAAGCTTTTAAAGTTTGTCATTGGCTCGACGGCGTTTAGACCACTCGAGGTCATCAATCGATAAATATGAATTACTTATAAGACTCTTGGGGATTGCAAGCCAGGAAGGTTACAACAGTCACATGCATTGGTATTCGGCCTTGTCTACTTTCTTTTGGCTTTCCTCGTTTTCAACTGGTTTCGCATTTTTTCCTTTTTCTTTTTTTTTTTTTTGGTTGGCCAATAACGGGTACCAACACGTGTTTCTTCGACAATGGCTTTAAGCTTTTAAATTGTTTTGGAGGTGTTTGGTCTTGTCTTTCACTTTCAACCTTTTAATATGTATTTGTTTAAGAGCCTTTAGATGCGGCCTTGGTATTTGGTCGACCAATGGAAGCCAAAGAGATTAATAAGCGGACTCAAGCAGAAAGCAGAGAGGATGTCTTTTTTTCTTTATGTTTCTGAACTTCCAGTGTTCCCTCGTCAAGCTTTTTTCACATTGCTCTGGCTCAATAGCTTTTCGAATTGTTTGGGCTGGCCTTATGGACCACCGGTGTCATGTTCAAAGGAGAACCCAAACTCCAAATGTTCAGTCATCAATTTCCGAAGCCCAGTACGCGGCCTCGTCTTCACTGACTGCATTTTCTTGCCAAAACAGCCTTCGATCATTATAACAAAGATTTTAACGTAAAGCCCTTACGGTCGTTTGTTACCAAAGTATGGTCTATGGCAGGTATGATGCAAGACCAAGGTACATGTTTTGTTATAATGCAACAAAAATTTGTGTAAAACCGCCAGAGAAGTCTTTGAGCCACTGTATGATAAAACGTTCTTGCCCCTGTGCTTCCGAATGTTTCACTTGACACTGGAGTTTGCTACAGATTCATGCCCGGTCTCAAGGATGTTTTCAGGTAGTTTTTAACATCTATTTCCGTATTAGTGGAAGCAAGTACTAAAAAACTGGGAACGCTATTGGATGAGAACAAATCGTCCAACCCAAGGCCCACGAAATCTCAGCCTACATTATCAAATTCAAGAGCTGCAAAAACATCAAAGCCCCACCACCCAACCACAACCCCCCCAGGAAGATGCCACTGCACAGACATCTTCCTTGAAGACAAAGACCTACAGGCAGTCTAAGCAATAAAGGCACTTGTTAAATAAGCTCTAGATTTTTTTCCTCTCTGGATTCTTCCACTTGGATGTATATTCGGACGTATGAAAAGCAAAAATGATGAGTTTTCAAAATAAACAAAATCAATTTAATTTCTCCCTTCTCCAAATCCTCTCTTCCCACTGTCGAAAGCATTTCTCCTTCAGCCCAGCCTCATCTTCTACCTCCAGCACCCACATTAGGCATCAGAATTCAAGGCCCCAGTTATGCCGTATAGAAAACACACTTTCTTTTCTTTGAGCCAGCCTTCTTTTACCCATTGTAGATGGAAACCTTCCTCCCCAACATGTATATGGAAATTTTGTTGAGATTTAATGCTTTTACCTTTCTAGGTAACTTAGCAAAGATATTAATGTCATAAATGATGTTTATTTCAAAATATACCTAATCAAACTCGCATGATGGCAGATCACGAGCGGTCCGCCATCAACGGCAGGCGTGAATTAAGGAGAGGAATGGGCTGGAGGGCTGTTGATGTTGCACTCCAGAACCCAATATACTCACAGCTCTTTGGTTCTCTGTATGAAATTTAGCAGCGAAGACAATAGAAAACAGCATAGAGTGATTCAAACGATTGAACAATAGTTCAACTTCATAGAGTGCAACTAGTATAATAACTAAAACAGCAAACCTAAGACGAATAGATTGTTTCCTTTCAATACAATAAACCGAAAGTAAAGTACTTATAGAACATAATAGTAAGCTCCCAATACAAGTAACCAACAGGAAATCATCAACAAAAGCAATGGGACTAGCAGCACCCATGACTGCTCAGCTTCATCATCAATCGCAGTGTGAAAGAGCAAAACCCTAGCTTGTCTGAGTCGAGAGGTTTTCTCGGAACCAAATAGGAGAGAGCAGCATTTCAAACAGTTGAAGAAGCCACAGCCTTTGGATACGAACGCTGAATCTTTTAATCTCAGCCCTTCGTTATTAAACGCAATGTAGCATCATTACACTGTTAGACAGACTTTGACTAAGAGAAAGGAAGGGAGGGGAAAGGACGTGGATGGATTTCTGGAAAGAAGAGACAAACTGACGAACTGTGTGATAAAGAGGGGAGGCAAGAGGTGGTGGATATGATACAAAAAAAGAGAAATAGAAATAGAGGATTGGAGAAAGGTGGATGGCCGGTAAAGAGGGATTGTTTCGATGACTACGTGCGAAATAATCTGCGGAACTCAAACCTGTGGAAGTCTAATTGATTCTCTCAATATCTTCCAAGTGGTTGGTATGAGTGGCGATAAAAAAGGATAAAAGAAAAAGATACAAACCACAGTAACAAGCCCCAGGAGCAATGGGTAAAAAACTTTTGGGGATAAAGCCTCAGCCCTTGGAAATTCGACGAGTACTGATAATATAAAACAGCCAATAATGCCACAAAGGGGTAAGATGCAATTCAAGCTGAGAATGTCTTTAGGAAGAAGGGAGCGGACTAGGCGAAATAAGAAGTAGAAAGACAAAACATTAAACACTATAAGCACAATGAAAGGGCCACGGCCCATGACTGCCGTCCCAGCACGGTGAGAATTGTCTGGCCAAGTTCCTCCGGGGGGAGTGAGTACTGTCTGGAAGTTGAGTGTAATAAGCAGTGCAACAACCACCAGCAAATTGTTACGAGTTTCTTCCTTGAGTGGCTCAGTAGGAAGTTTATTTTGAATACTTTGACGATGTAGAAACTGTACAATCTTGCGGATAATCTCCTGCCAATTACAAATCAATCTTGCTAAATCATGATTGTTGCCAATAGTTTGTAAGTATATAGTATATTGTGTAATATATGTATAATATGACATACGTATTAGATATATGTATACATATATATATACACATATATGTGTGTGTCTGTATAATACACATGCATACACAATTACAAATAATATATATGGTATAAACATTTAATTATATATCACATGCATAATTGATATATATGTTCTTTTACAAGTTGATATTATTTATTTCTAGGAGAACTATTGTTACTTGTCTTTTAGCAAAATTGCATGTTGTACATATTGATATTATGATTAAAGCTAGTTGCAAATTGGTTAATCTAATCAAGTTATAGATAGTAAAAAAAGAATGATAACCTGAATGACGATATGTATGTATTTGGTGTATTCATAATCAGTAAGTTTTATACATGTGATATGCTAAAGAGAATATTTAGGTATACTACACACACATATATACTATACAAATTAAATTAGGAAAAAAAATTTTAAATGTTGCTTTGAATTTTTGTTATAGTTCTCTTCAAAAGTTAAATTCTTACTTGTAGTTCACATGAATCGACTAATTTTCATGAGATATAAGGAAAACTTTTAATTTTCTTTTATGGTTAACGTAATTTTAAATTATAGTAAAGTCAGAGTAAAGTCATCTATCCCTATATCACTAATATTTTTTCAGCAAGAACTCAATTGTTGTCCATAATTTTGTTTGGTTTTATATATATTAGCGCAAACATATGCTGCTTCTCGATAGTTTGTTGATTTTTAGTGACTGTTTATTTATCTCTATTCATTCTGATGTTTAGTTATCAAAAAGTCATGAAGGTTGTTGGAAAGAAAAAGGGGATGAATTTCACGCAAAACATACTATGGAGCAAATATAATCCCAATGAAGAAAAACAAAATTAGCATATGAAAGGGAAGATTTGAGTATCAGCTCGAGTAGTTCATATATAATTTCATGCTTATGAAGACAATTTTCGGATAGAATTTAAGCAAAGATTTTTTGCGATATCGGATAAGTTCATTTGCTTTAAGAGCTAAAGGCCAATATTTTGTAGTGGTGAGACCTTATAACAACCTATTTCACAAGTAGACAGGCCTCCATCAAGTAAATTCTATTTAGGTAGTTCTTTTTTTTTTCATTGGAAAAAATAAGTTAAGAGAACTTGCCTGGAATCCATCTTCCCGTTCTGCAACTTCTACGATAGTGCAACGATTTTCATCGTGGAACTTTAGAATTTGTGTTTCTGAAGACTCAATAATCCTATCCAACAACACGCGAAAAGCGACAGAATTTCTTCTTTTAAAGGCAACATGTAAAACAGTTTCATCTTCACTTGTTGTATCAAAAATAGACTCTAGATTTACTTCTAAAAGGTCATTCAAAAGCTCATTATCTTCCAGACAAATTGCATGATGCAAAGGAGTCAAACCCTTCCTTGCTTTAACACGAACAAGAGCCTTATCAAACTTAGCTAAATGGAGCACTACCTTGTGTAGTCTACCTCGCAAAGAAGAGCTATCGTTGCTTGTTGATTCCTGCAAAGAACTTTTAAAATTGCGTCTGCCCTCTAAAACAAGATGTAGAGGGGTCAAACCTTTTCGATTCCGCTTCCAAGCAAGTGTTGGCTTTAACATTAAGATCTCTAAGACAAATGATGCGTGACCAGCAAATGCAGCAGTATGTAGTGGTGTTTCCGCAAATGGAGCACTTTCGAACTCCTCCAAAATATGCGGATACCCATCTATCAAATGATACAACTTGTCAACATTTCCACCCCTACCAGCTTCCAAACACTCATCAAATATGTCATGTGGAATAGTCGGTCCTTGCATCATAAAGTTAAGAGGTAATGCCTTCAAAGTTATTTTCGGTGAGGCTGCGAAGAAGTTTGGAAGTGAGGCTACGGAGTAGTATGCGCAATTCAAGCTATTGGGCATAGTCCTTTTATAAAGGTTGATCGTACGTGAAGGGACGTGGGGTGTAAAAGTATGCGCGCGTCATGTACCTTTTTTTACAAACAATGAGGCCTGAAAACGTTTGGTGCTTTTGAGGTGCTGTCGTCTTAGGTGGGATTTGACCCCGAAGATATCTGGTGCATAAACTTGTTTCCTTGCTTGGCGTGATAATCTTTCGCAAATTTGTTCAATTATTGAACAGACAGCCACGTTGAGGGAAACTCGGTCTTGTCTTTTTATTTTTTTCTTTTTCAGGGTTTTAACGTGCCAGAACGGATACCAACGCTGTTTGGTCTTTTTCTAGATTGTTCACCCTTCTTACGAACTATGGCAAGAGACTAACCACAATCGCAACGAGACATGTATGTGCAATCCTCTATATTATTTTAATTTTGTTTAAATATAAAAACTTATATTTTTGTCTTTAGTTGACTTTTAAGTAGAAATGAGTTTTACAATATGATATTAAAATCAAAATTAAGGAAACGACACATCACGACCGTTGGGACATCGGGAAAATATTGCCCTCGATGTTTGGTCTCCACTTTTTATCTTCCTTCTTTGACTTTTTCATAGGTTTAACATATTATCTTAAATATTAAAAGACTAATGCATCATAATTGAGTGAAAGATTTTGATAAATAAGTCATCAAGTAAATTAGTTGAGAATAATAAGTAATTTATTTACTGTCTTTTTATTTTGTAAAAATTACTTAAAATTAGTCGGTTAAGTGCTTGTGCGGATTTGGCTGTTTAAACCAAAATATTAAAAAAAAAAAAGAAAGCTGAAATGAATTAAAGCTCCATTAACCGTTGCCAATTGTATCGTTGTCGTGTTTTAGCAAGTTTTGCCCATGTAATTTTTTTGGTTCATACTGTAAAGGTGACTTGGATCTGTCGCTTAATTAATGAGTTAAGTGATGAGTTTATAGGAATTCCAATCATAAAGCATGATTGACCCCACTTGTGTAAATTAAGTGCATATGTTGTAATATATATAAAATCCACCCTACTCTAGAGCCAATGTCGTAGAAGAATGCAAGGCCTAACACATGATAAAAGTATAGTTAGTCAGAGTGTGTTGTCATTATTGATTGTGTGGAGTCTCCATTTTCCACATCCGAAGCTTTTACATCAGAGCCAATGAGGCAGAAGAATTCAAAGATCAGCATATGCTAAAAGCATGGTGAGCCCAGAGCGCATTGTCAGTATTGGTTGTATTGAGTATCCATTTTCCTTGTCAAAGCTTTTACATCAGAGCCAATGGTGCAGAAAAATTCAAAGCTCAACACATGCTAAAAGCATGGTAAGCCTAGAGCGCGCGTTTTCAGTATTGATTGCGTTGAATCTCCATCTTTCTTGTTGGATTTTTTCACCATTTGGGTACAAAATCTTGGTCGAATAGTGTAGATATACAGTTATCTACAGTGTTACGCTATTAAGAAAAATTTATCATGAAATCAGTGTGTCGGCACAGAAGTCTTCTACAAAAAACAAGGTTCTTTGAATAAAATTTAAATATAAAAAAGATTTTTTAATCTTAAAACTAATTTTTTGGTCGGACCTAATCCAATTTGAATGTACTTACTTCATGCACCTTTAAGCTCAATTTGTTTAATGTGTGGAAAAGTGTGTAAAAATGTGTGCAAGATAAAAATTTCATATAAAACAATCTTAAAATAAAACTTAAATGAAAAAAGACCCTATAATCTTAAAATTAATTTTTAAGTTAAAATTTAAACTTTTTAAAAAACTTTATACATAATAAATATTTTTTGATTATTTTTTTAAATTTAAATATAAACTTTGTAATATAATGTTAGAGTTTAATCTTTTTAAGTACTCTTACTTGTACGAGTAAGTTGAAATTTTATGGAGCAAAACTAACTTTTAAAGTTTGTCTGAATTGAAATTATTGAATTAAGAGAGTGCCAAATGATCGAAACGAATTAAAGCTCACCATTTATTGACCATTGACACTTGTATTGTTGTCGTGTTTTTGTCAGTTTCGTACTTGTAACTTTTTTGGTTCACACGGCAAAGCCATCCTCCTACCCCAGCTTTTTCCCGAGAGTCAAGTCAATGGCACAAAGAATCTAAAAGCCCAGCACATGATAAGAGCATTGTGAGCACAGAGTGCATTGTCAGTAATTAATTTTCACCACCACCAAAGAGCCAAGAATGCATGGTGAGCAGAGCACCTGTCAGTAATGATTGTACAATGCACGCTAGAATCCTTGTGCCGAGACCTACTATGGCAAATACACGGCTTTGACTCCCATAGCTTGGACAATAGACAAGGACTTCTTTTATAAACCTTATTGTTAAAAATAGGTTACTTTAGGAAAAAGAACCTCCTTTACTTTTTATTTGTATTTTGACTTTTTTAAAGATGAAAATTGTAATTTTGTACTATTTTGAAGAAAAGAATCATTCACTTATTGATTAGTGGCATTTTATATCATCACAACTTAAAGTTGATGTTTATTGTAATTTTGAAGAACTCGTTCTTAACATATAAACTACTTAGTCATGGCGAGGAATTCTCTAAGTTGTGTTATTTACTAGAGAATTCCTACTAATTGAAAGTTTATCCAATTGCTCCAATCTTAGACCTCCTATTGCTAAATTTGGAGCCAACTCCAAACCTTTCTCTTTGAAGTCACGTCTCAAACAAGACTTGAACCAGGATAAAAGCAATAAATCTGTCCCCGGAAAAGGCATGCCATGTATAATGCAAAAAACGCACCTTCCCTGTAAGCTTCAAGCACCATCAATAGCCAAAACATCGTCTTTTTTGAGAGGCCCCAGACACTAACGCAGAAAGCAGGGACAGAGTTGGTGGCTTTATTGGTCCTGGGTCATTGTTTTCTTTCTTTGGCGATTTGGGACTCATGAGCCGTTTCCCATTGCTTTCGTTCAAGTGCTGTGCAGACTATACGTTCTGCTTTAACATACATTCAATAGGCAGAACTTATAGCATGGGTGATACTTGATGGGAAATTAATAAAAAAAAAAAGGGTAGCCGCAATGGCTAAAATGTGTCATACGAATTAAATGTTATGACAAAATATGACCATCACTATAAGGACTTCTTAAGGGATACTAATAGAGAGCCATAATGCGGGAACTTGGTCTTGTCATTTTATTTTTTCTTTTCATATAATTGATTTAAAATAATATGAAAAGTATTTTATTTTATATAAATCTTGTTTAAGAATTATTTTAATAAAAAACATCTTACCATTGAATTGAATTTAGGTATGATTGAGTTTTCTAGCATAATTCTAGAATTCACGTTTAAGTGCCATGTCTTTTTATTTATGAGTAAATATTATTATATTAATTTTAAAAAAATAAAGTATGTAAAAATAGTGTGATAAAAATACTATATAATTGAGATAAGAACTACTATATTCAATATGATATAATATGACAATTAAGTGATGGAGAACAACAAAAAAAAAAAAAAACAAGAAGACAGTTCTTTAATAAAACATCATTTTTAGGAGGGACATGAGTTAAGCACACATTAAGTTATAACTTTGAATTGTAAGAATAAGATTTAGAAGATATGACTTTTTTTACCACATGTTCGGACCCACGAATGCGACCACATCACATCCGCCACGTTCAATGAAAGGATTGGATGGTGAGTGGAGAGCGACAAAAATATTGTGGGTTATGATAGTCTTGAGTCTTCGCATTTTTTGTTGAGATTTAGATGTGTTTATTTTCATAATATTCTTATTTGTTATGTTCCCTGCTATATATTTCTATATAATAAATTGATTTTTAGGAAAGAAAAAAGGAGATCTTTTATAAATACAAACAAATCTGCAAAAGTCTTGATAGATAACTCACGTAGTGAAACTTTCGTCGAACAGTAGCAAACACGGTGCTGGACTTGTATCTTTTAAAGTGGAAGGACGAGATGTTGCAATCCATAGTTGAAATTTCGGGCTTGTTTTTGTTTTCTTCCGCGACGATAGCTGCGGTAACAGCTCGCAGAACAAACCCCATTCTCTTTTTCTTATTTGCATGTAATATATAGGCATAAAAGATCAATCTTATTTCTAACTCCATAGGTACGCCTTTGACCCAAATGGAAACATTCAATCTGTCCTCTTGTATGAATCTTGAGCTGGTACTGGAAAATAAATATGGCACTCCATCATACCCTGCGACGATTGAACAAAAAGGAATCCAAAAGACAGCTCACATACAATGCTTTCCTTTGTTCGGTGCACAAAAAGCCACAAATTTTTGACAGCAATATTGGTCTGGTCCTTGCATTCTTTCTTTAGATTTTTCAGACTTCCAACTGTCATATATTGGTTTAATTGAATAGTATCACACAAGACAGTAGAGAAGCCAAAACCAGGATAGAGAATCTAAGGTGCGTCGATTTCCATGTGTAACGGAAGACTAGTATTCACATTGTATCGGTGGTACATCACGAAAGTGTTTCCTTTTTTGGTCTAGTCTAGACTTTTTATCTTCTTCCTTCAAATTTTTGGTACGTCCAATTCCTATTCACTATCCATACTTTCTAAACTGTCTTGGTTCAAGACTTTTAGACCAGACAGGCCACGAGGAAAGGAATCCAACACCAACCATTCGTGATAAGTCTTTGCCAATTTGTTTAAAAATACAAAGAAATTTGAAAAGGTCTGATAGATATGATCTAGCAACTAAATATGTGGCGGAACTTTCAATGAACAGAGGTGAATATTGGATCGTAAGAAACAAATAACTTCGCGTGTTAGACTTGACCCTGGCACAAGGACGCAAGAGTATTATAGTTTGGTCATGCATGCTTGATTTTTGTTCTTGTGTGCATCCATAGAATTTTCCTTGTGCAATTTAAATTTTTTTTAGTGGTGAATAATATTTATACTATTTAAAGCATAGGAATATCAAAGTCACTTAATTGAGTTGAAGGTTTTGATAGCTCAACTTTCAAATAGTTTAGTTAAGGGTGACCAAAAAAACTCATTAATTTCTATTGTCAATTTGTAGATATAACTACATGAATGTACGTGAAATATATATGCCAACACAATACAAATAGAGTGGGTTTTTACACTTCTATTGAAACAAAATAAATAACCTTGAAAATGATGTAAGCGACAAAAGTTCCAAGGAATTTCTTTTTTCAATTTAATGATTAGGAAAAATTCTTGAGTTTATTTACTGTTTTTATATTTAATTCCTTTTAATAATGTTGCTTAGAACTCAAGTCTTCAAAACTAAAGACATTGTTGAACTAGCTTAAATTAATTTTAGAGTCCACAATGTTGAGTGATTTCTAGTAAAATCCTTGTCTAATTAAAAGATAAAATAAAAAATAAAAAATAATTTAATAGATATAAAAAAATAGAAATTCTTATAGATCATACCACATGATAAGAAATCCTATACATGAAAAAGAAATCCCAATATAAGATATAATGGGCTGGCTCTGGTGGTAGCTTTTTGGCCCATATTAGACTGTTGGTCCTTACCATTTAACAAATGAAAACATTGGCTTCTTCAATATGAGCTGCAAATTCCGGTTTCTAGGCTAGATAATGCAAGAGAAGCCAATGAGTTGTCTTAGGCACTATGCACAATAGGATGGAAGAGGATGATCATCGGGCCAAATGCCATCACCCTAATGCCGTTTTGTCAGTAAGCATGTACGCCAATTAGCACCTCATCGAAAAAGGATTTACGTTTGACATCCAGCTCTCATACACCCTTGTTCACTTAATCGGGGGAAAAAAAAAAGTATATAGAAGAAAGGGTTATAAAGACTATGCTCTGCCACAACAATAGCAAAGGAAGAAAAATTGAAATTAGGTTTGGTTGGACTTAAGCATTGACTAGATCTGACTTGACTTTGGCTAAAGACATATGAGAACCATTGGATGGTTTGGATCTAGCCATGATTAACTTGTTTATGAACGTAAGAATTAGGACAAGAAGATTAGAGTTTTTCAACTATCATCCATGTGGTTTGGATGTGAAGTGAACGCCCATCCCATGTCAATCTTATATTATCTTAAATATTATAAGATCAATGCCAGAATTGAAATTGAACATCTAATTAAAAAAAAACAAAAGATTTATCAAAGTTGTAGTTTTTCATTATCGAAAACGAAAGTATGTCGAAAGTGTCATAAACAACTGCATTTTTTCTTTGGATATAATGAAAATGTGGTAACAAAAGTCATATCTTCTAAATCTTATTCTAGAAAAATCTTTACAAGAAAAAACACACTGACGAACATCAAGTAGTCAAAAATAAATCGCTTCTCATGTTAGACTCGATCCCAATGAAGTGACAGGAGTCTATTATATATTGTCCATTGTGTTTGATTTTTCTCCTACCTTAAATTGAAAGGATGGGAATGTGCAATCCAGAGTAGAAATTTTGGGCTCGTGTTTGTTTTCTTTCCACAGCATGATAGCAACCTTGGTGACAGCTTAGAGAACAGGCCCCAATCCACCAACAAAGTAAACACTGTGAGAAAATTAGCGTTCGGCCTGCCAAAGAAATAATCTAAGCTACGAGATAACATGCCCAAAAAATCAGTCTTTTTCATTTCTTCATTACAACCTAAGCTTTGTTGAGTTTTGTTTAGAGAGAAGACTAAATCATAGAGAAAGCATTCTCAATTGAATACATTATTGAAAAAGAAAAACTGAAATTGAACTTAAATGGACAGCAAAAATTGACGAAACATTCGATATTTTAGTCAAGAAGTCAAATGATTACAAGAATCTTCATAAAAAATTGTTCCAATTTTCGCTCTATCGCTCAAACCTTACTTTTAAAAACAAACTACAAGTCAAAGAAACCCTAATCACTAGGCTTGATTCCTCCTTAGTGACAGCACTAGTTCCTACTCTATGCTAAATTGAAATGGTAAGGAATCATCTGAATACAAAGAACGAATTGAGATTTTCCTTTGAACTGGTTGTTGTCAAACAGGGAACAGAAATGATCGCATTTAATGGGTTTGTTGTTGAACACCCTCCTCAATCTGGTAGCATTATGTATATTAAGGACAGCAAGTTATGAAGATAATCCTGTTATTGCAAAGTCAGTCTTTGTGAGGAGATTTACTCATTGATTTTCAATCAGAATATAGTGTGCGACAATGAACCCAATTTAGTCTTCTTACTTATGAGGTAAAAATGTTTTCAATGTGTTGGTGCGTTCATAAACTATAACTGTAAATATATAACACACTATAACCTTGTTTATTATAAATTCTGAATTTTTATCATTAGATTTGTTCAATTTTGGACATTCCCTTAAATCTCCTTTATTTGTTTACTTAACCAAATTTATTAAAAGATCTTTGTAAGTTAGTTCTTACTTGAAGGTCTGCCATCACATAAAGTTGTTAAAGAATATATACAAAAATCTGCAATGGTATTTTCCTAACTGGAGAGGAGGATTGGATGCTATAAAGTGGGACAAAGCCTGGCCTAGGGACTCCAAAAAAATCAGTAGCGAAAATCTTACTCTTCTTGTTTTCGCCAGATTTTGAGTTTCCATTAGACAACGACATATAAATACCATCCATCGGTTTGCAGACGTGAATATAATAATCATGGTCGACTTGTGTCACATTGGTATTGGTGGTTGCAGGTCTACCTAATTATAATAAATAACATACATGGTATGTCACATTCACGGGACCGAAAGAAACCAAGCTATGTTGCTTTGTTGCTTTGTATGGTGAAATACGAAAATGTAAAGATTCGAGACCAACGTATTTCTAACTTCATTTGTTCATTTGGGAAGCTTTTTCAAATTTCTTGGTTTCAGACCCTAATACCACGTCATATCTACAACATTCAATGCCATTCAATGAAAGCATTTTCGTGAGTCTTAAAGAGCTAGCTGTATTATAGGTTTTATGTTTGCTTGCCCGTTGGGTTGAAGATCCAAATGGAGAGGCATACAAATTGCATCTATCCAGGATTCCAGACTATTATTGGGTTGCTGAAGATGGCTTAAAAATACAGGTTATACTAGCACACCTTGCCTCTTCTAGTTACTAGTCTTTTATGGAACAAAAGCAAACCGAAATTACCATATTTAGAAATATATATGCATATTAGTGCAATGACGTATATTATGAGCATTTCCTTTGGAAGTCCTTGATGAGAAGTCACTATTCATTTATAATGAACTCTTTATTTTTTAAATGTGTTAAGTGATGCTTGATCTGCTTTGTGTAGGGTGTCGGAAGTCAAATGTGGGATGCGAGTTTTGCTGTTCAAACGATTCTCTCTTGCAATCTAGACAAAGAGTATGGGCCAACACTTAGAAAAGCACATGAATTTGTTAAGGCTTCACAGGTCAGAAGATCCATTAATATTAGTTACATTTATTCTGTCAAAGACAATTCCTTAATTTAATGATGTTATATTCTAGGTTCGAGAAAATCCTTCGGGGAACTTCAAATCTATGCATCGTCACATAAACAAAGGAGCATGGACATTCTCGATACAAGATCATGGTTGGCAAGTCTCTGACTGCACTGCTGAAGGGTTAAAAGTAATCCCTTAACACTATCAAAATGTGACGAAGATAACCTATTTCAAGTTTCTTTTTTTTTCTTGAAGGTGAATCTGAAAATTTGGCATAAACCTTGTCTTTTGTAGGCTTCGATATTGCTGTCACAAATGTCTCCAAGCCTCGTTGGGGAGAAAATGGAGACAGAACGGCTTTATGATACTGTGAATGTCATTCTTTCTCTTCAAGTAAGAATTCATCATCATAAAGTCTATTTTTTGACTTAGTTAGTAAAGGGAAAGCTATTTTCTAGCTAAGTATCTTGACCTTATTCAGAAGTCCAATAACTTTTCTTCTCAACCTTACTTTTGTATATTTTGATGTTTAAGTTCTGCATTTTACTTAATGTTCTTTCGATTACCACGACAGAGTAGTAATGGTGGTTTCCCAACTTGGGAGCCTCAAAGAGCTTATCGTTGGTTGGAGGTAACTTCTCCAACAAACTAATTAATTTCTCCCCGTATCTTGAAGCTTCATAAGCTTGTTCATATGCATGAAAAAATCATCATTTTTTACCACCATCTATTAACATTATTATTACCTACCTGTACAGAAATTCAACCCCACAGAGTGCTCTGAAGACGTTTTTATCGAGAGAGAGTAAGATAGCCTCATTAAAACAAGTATAATGGGTATTCATCATATTCACTTCCTAACAAGGGCTTTGTCACCTTACAGGCACGTGGAATGCACTTCATCAGCAATTGAAGCTCTGGCACTCTTTAGGAAGTTCCATCCCACACACCGCAGGAAGGAGATTGACAATAGAATTTCCAAGGGAATTCAATACATTGAAGACGTGCAAGAAACTGATGGATCATGGTAACTTGTCTTTCTCAAGAAAACTCCTCAACAAGAAGCTGCATAATTTTATCATAAAAATATCTTTGACATACAAATCAATGATAGCTTTATATGGATATAATTACAATCAAAATTTGCTTTTTTTTTTTTTTTTGTTTTACTTCGCTTTTCTTCTGGTTGATATTTAGGTATGGCTACTGGGGGGTTTGCTACACGTATGGTACTCGGTTTGCTGTGGCAGCACTGACGGCCTGTGGAAGAAACTACACTAATTGTCCTGCATTACACAAAGCTTGTCAATTTTTGCTGTCAAAACAACTACCTAATGGTGGGTGGGGAGAAAGTTACCTATCATACCAAAACAAGGTATGGACATTTCATTTCAATTTGAATGTGTACTACCAAACCACACGGACAAAGGGAGGAGGGCTAGCCGAAGGAAAGAGCTCATATAAGTTTCTTCGTAGGACAGGTGTGGACGAATATAGAAGGCAACCGTGCGAATGTGGTCCAAACCGCATGGGCCGTGTTATCTCTCATTGATGCTGGGCAGGTTAATCCGTCATTTTCCTTTTTGCATTAAAAGTATTTACACTGCATTAGAACACAACTTCGCCTGTTAATAAGGAAGAAATATTACTGAGCAAACTCGGTACATATATGACATGAAAAATGAAGATTTAAACAACCAAAGTCAAGTTCATAAATTATTTCAGAAGTAAAAGTACATCCATATACTGATTCAGAATGTTTCTACTACTTTAGGCTATAATAGATCCCACACCAATTCATAAGGGCATAAAAGTGTTGATCAATTCACAAATGGAAGACGGTGACTTCCCCCAACAGGTAATTCATATTTCTTCAAAATCCAATTAGTCAATTTAAGTTTATTCAAGGTATATTTTAATCAAAGTTTGACACTTTGTAACTATTGAACAGGAAATTCTTGGAGTATTTTTTCGTAACTGCACCTTAAACTATTCAGCGTATAAGAGCATTTTTCCTGTATGGGCTCTTGGAAAATATCAAACTCAAGTTCTATCTCCATAGTTCTTGAATTCATGAGCAAAAGGCTGCATATTGAACTCCAAAAGTGCAAGTTAACTCAAAAGAAATTGGGGGTTTGTAATATATAAAACAAAGTAAACTTTTCATACAAATAAAAAATGTTAAGAATGCTTAATAAATGTGGAAAGTTATTTGCCTTAAGAAAGATGTAAATTATGTGATGTGTAATTTAATTTTAGATGTTTCCCTTTAGTATGTACAAGTATCTCTAAAAAAAATTTCTAAATTCAAACATGTAAAATAAAAGAGTATTTGTATGTATGAAATGTGTAATATCAAACACAATTCTCCTTGTGGTTATTCCAAGTTTTACCCTTTTCAGAATTTTGTGTTGGAATATGTTATCTTTACAATCAACATGAAATAAATAGGCTACATCATTATCATTTAGAATATCAAATGACTAAATCTCCAACATTATTACTCAAAATATCCCATTATAAAATCTTCAAATGTTTGCCAATTAGGGTTTCACAAGTTCAATCACTCGAACACAATGTTTTGCTATAATGTTTAGATTTAAGCATATATTATCAACAAAACCCCAACCTTATGAGATGTTAAAGAAGATTAAAATATGAGAACAATATCTCACGTATATTAGCAACTTGAAGACCTAGACAAAGTAATTCTTAATACCAACAAGCAATCAAAATGTTTATCAAATAAATTCATAGCAAGTGAAACACATACATGGTTATGCAAAAATGCAGGTAATATTAGTCGATTAAATACTAGGTGAATTCTATATTAAAGGAAAAAATTTCGATATCAGTGCCACGTCAGTATTAGTACCCACGTGGCAGACAGCTTTTAGCGTAGGGCCACGTCAGCCCCAATGAAGACGCGTGTTCTAACTCCCTTTCACTCAGCCTGCTTGAATCATCATCCCACAATCCGTTTTTGGAAGAATCTAATCACAAACCTGCCCTGCCGTTCCATCAAAGATTAGCAAACCTCGTCATTTCCGATCGACAAACTGTCTCTTATCCAGAGCTACAAATTGCCTCATGTTCATAACAAGCCACATACCAAAAGTTGCCCTTCCCACCCGAACACTTGGCCATCGTAAAGTCTTAAATCGCGGTATCAAGGGAAACCGATGGGGTCATCAAACGCTAGCATATACCGGTAGGATTTTAGTGGGGAAAGAAAAAAGAAGAACAAAGAAAGAAGCTCAGATGGCCACTGTGCCGGTGCCGGCTAAAACAGAGCGTGCTCTGCATGGTCTGTTTCCGGAGAACCCACCCTGCCTCTGCTCGCTAAAGAAGCTACCCCGAGCAACACGGAGACAAGAAACTGCCTCAGCATTGATCTCAATTACCCGGGAAAAGATATAAGCAGAGTAGGCCGTTGTTCCTCCTCAACCTTATCTCTGCTTCTACTTTCATTTTTCTTCTTTCAGAACTATCAGGTTATTTAGTTGTTACGTAGAGGATGTGGAGGCTAAAGATAGCAGAGGGAGGGCCAGGGCTTGTCAGCCTTAACAATTTCATCGGGCGCCAACACTGGGAATTCCACCCTGATGCGGGCACTACCGAAGAGCGTGCTGAAGTTGAAAAGGCCCGCGAGGAGTTCAAGAAAAATAGGTTCCGGATGAAACAAAGCGCTGATCTTTGGACGAGGATGCAGGTATTGGCTCTCTCCTATTCTTTTACACATCCAGAGCGATTGAGAACTCTTTAGTCCCATGGAGCAACACTAGCTACCAACTGAGTTGGCTGCTTACCGATAATGAGAACCTTGTTTTTATTGCTTTGTCTGGAAATATTGAAATTGCCAACTGGGAAGACCTGACTGACTTTTCACGTGGACGTGTCTTTATCTGATATGAATAATTCACAGCTTAGGGAGGAGAACCAATGTCCGCTGATTCCACTAGCGGTTAAAGTGAAGGACACAGAAGAGATAACGGAGGAAGCAGTGACAACGACACTGAGATGAGCACTAAGATATTTTGCCTCTATTCAGGCCCACGATGGCCACTGGTCAGCTGACAATGCTGGGCCCTTGTTCTTCGTTCAACCCTTTGTATGCATTTCTCTCACCATTCTACAAAAAAGCATTATCATTCCCTACTTTAGTTATCTTCACCAATGTATAATGATGTATCCACAAAAAACTGCACTTCTTGACTAAGATTTTTACAAATTTAATAAGGAACATCACTCATTTATTAATTCCTTCTATAAGGGCTAACATATTTGCACACAAATGGGTAATGGCATTATACCTCGCTAGAAGTTTCAATGCTATTTTTTCCACACACGAAAAGAGAATTATTTGATACTTATATAATCATCAGTTATCCTTCTTTTTCTTTCATTTTATTTTTACTATCTTCTAATTTTTTGACATGTATTTGCACCTCTAAAGGCCTAGCAAACGATGTTTGCATAAAAATATTATATTTTTTCATAGAGATATTTATACATTCAATATGGACCATTACCAAGGTTACAAATTTTTTAAATTACCTCTAAAACAAGATTAATATTACATGCCAACAAAAATCCAAAAGAAGAAGGAAAATGTCGTCAATGTTTTTTCTTCTTTTTAAGCCATTCGCTGATCTGTTTTGGAATTGGCTTTTTTATTTTTCAAATAAATAACCTCTAATTCCATAAGTTTACCAGCGTATTCAAATTGAGTCCCAAAAATATAATAAAATAAATAATAATAATAATAATAATAATAATAATAATAATAATTGTAACAATAACAATGATAATAGTCATAAACAAGTCCTTTTTATTTTTTTTTTATAGTAGGAGAATTTTTCTTTATAAAAAGGATTCTTAAGTAACATCAAAATAATACAAGATTTATGCTACTAGTTAACATGCTTCTTTACTCCACTCATGATCTTAATTATCAGATACAAAGATAGAATGAAGGATGTGGAAATCCATTTTTAGATAAGATGTGACACTTAAAATCTAAATTTTAGTATCACATTAAGAAATTATTATTACTTAAAAACTAACTAAAAGAGTATATAAGTCTTTTTTATTAAAAAAATATTATTATTGATGTAGTTTTCTAGTGGGAAAGCTAGCTTTGCATGACTTTAATATAACTACTAAGACGGACTGGAAGCCAATGAACCATCCAATGCCAAAGCTAAAGTGCCTATAAATAGACATTGCCACCAGCCAGCTTAAAGCACCTGAAACCTCAAAACTCCAAAACAATCGACATGGAGGACTTTTACCTTTCCCTGCTCCTCCTCTTCGTCTCCTTCGTCATCCCCTCTCTCTTCGTCCTCTTCTACAAACATAGGTCACAGTTCAATGCCCCAAACCTTCCACCGGGCGAAACGGGCTACCCCATAATCGGTGAGAGCCTCGAGTTCTTGTCTGCTGGATGGAAAGGCCAGCCAGAGAAGTTTATCTTCGACCGTATGACCAAATTTTCGTCCGACGTCTTCAAAACCTCGCTTCTTGGGCACCCGACTGCAGTCTTCTGTGGCGCAGCATGTAACAAGTTCTTGTTTTCCAACGAGAACAAGCTTGTCATTTCTTGGTGGCCTGACTCAGTCAACAAAATCTTCCCTAGTTCCAACCAGACCAGCTCCAAAGAAGAAGCCAGGAGGATGAGAAACTTGCTCCCCAATTTCCTTAAGCCCGAGGCTTTGCGGAGATACATCGGCACCATGGATACAATCGCACAAAGACACTTCGCTTCTGGCTGGGAAGGCTTCAAGGAAGTTACAGTGTTCCCACTTGCAAAAAGGTGATGTTGAAATAGCTTTCTCTATAATAAGAAAATACTAATTAACCTGTTTGGATATGCTTCCTTCTTTTGTTAGAGTCAAGTAAGTTAATTGTCAGATAACCTCGTAACTCACTTCTCGTAATTTGTGTCGACAGCTATACCTTTTGGTTGGCTGCCCGCTTGTTTTTGAGCCTTGAGGATCCACACCACATACAACAATTAGCCGGACCATTCCAATCTATTGCCTCTGGGGTCATGTCGATCCCTATTGACTTGCCGGGGACACCATTCCGCCGGGGAATCAAGGCCTCAAGCTTCGTTAGGAAGGAGCTCCTGGCGATCATTAAGCAGAGAAAGATTGATCTGGGTAAGGAAAAGGAAAGTCCCACGCAAGACATATTGTCTCACATGCTTTTGACTTGCGACGAGGACGGAAAGTACATGAATGAATTAGACATTGCAGATAAAATTCTTGGATTGCTGATCGGTGGCCATGACACTGCAAGTGCTACTTGCACTTTCATTGTTAAGTATCTTTCCGAGCTTCCTCATATTTATGAGAGCGTCTACAAAGGTGAATACGTTGATATCTTGTTCTGTTCTTTTCATAACATGATTTCGTTGCCGATATTTTTTACTTTTCTAGTTTTGCAGATGAAACTTGTTCAAGGTCTTATTTGCTTAATTTTTAAAATGAAATTTAAAACTTTGCTTGTCTTAACCTGAGACTGGATGGATAAGAGCAGATTTATACGGGAAAAGAAACAGCCAGCAGGATAGACCAATAAAAAAATTGAATCTAATTTTGTTTAGAAAAATATCATAATTTTTAAAATGAACCATGTCAGGACCAATCTTACTCCGAGGTCAATTTTTTTTTTTTTTAATCTCTGTCCTTTTGAGAAAATCTTTAAATATTTGTGCCTGCTTCCAACAAGAATAATCATGACACTGACTGAAATTTAAACATACTCAATGGCCCCAATTGTGTGACCTCGTAAATTTCAACTCCCACGAAACATGCTTGTCCACATTCGTGGTGCTTTGATCTGTCCTGCAACATGTCTTTTCTGAAGTTTAGCCTGTTTAGTGGAGGTCGTTTTTCTACCATACGCATATTTGACTAAGGACAATCAGAAATGTTTGCCTAAAATACTATTGCCATTAGCCGGCGAAGAGTCTGTAGTTTGTCCTTATTCCAGGCTAGTTTGATCTATCTTTTTGTATTTGTTTAGAGCAAATGGAGATAGCCAATTCCAAAGCACCGGGGGAATTGTTGAGTTGGGATGACATTCAAAAGATGAAATATTCATGGAACGTAGTCTGTGAAGTCATGAGGCTTGCTCCACCGCTCCAAGGAGCTTTCAGGGAAGCCATTAATGACTTCATCTTCAATGGCTTCTCCATTCCAAAGGGCTGGAAGGTAACAAAGTCTTCATACATTTAATCTAACCTTTCCACTACACTGTATACGCATTAACCTTTCTTGACATCTTTTTTTATTGTTGTTCATGCAGCTGTACTGGAACTCGAACTCGACAAACAAAAACCCGGATTACTTCCCTAAACCTGAGAAATTCGATCCGACCAGATTTGAAGGAACGGGACCTGCTCCTTATACATTTGTTCCATTTGGCGGAGGACCAAGGATGTGCCCAGGAAAAGAATATGCCCGATTGGAAATACTTGTTTTCATGCACAACTTGGTGAAAAGGTTCAGGTGGGAGAAGATAATCCCTGATGAGAAAATCATAGTTGATCCCCTGCCCATGCCTGCGAACGACCTGCCAGTTCGCCTTTACCCTCACAAAGCTTAAGTGCTGAGAAGTCAGACTCTTAGTTCACCTTCCTTTAACACCACACCCAGACTTCTTCTTTCTCCTTTTGTTCCCTTTACTTGATCCGTGTTGTGTTTGAGGAATTCCCTTCACCAATAGTGCGATTGTATGTTCCCTATTTATTTTCAAGACATAAAGAAAAGTTTGAAATGGATAATGAATAAATATATTTTAGAACCAATAGACACATTCCTCAATAATTTTCTAACTTTTCCAGAATTCACGGATAATCAAATTAATAGAAAAAATTAAATCTGAACAATGTGATGGAGCAAAAGAATTCTTATCCACTCCCTTTAGAAAATTACTCCAACAAATGAGCATAAGAACGTATTTCTAATTTATATGCTCCATTTCAAAATGGCTATGCCCAAATATATATATATATATATATATATTATCAAGATTAGACTTTCAGTGCTCCATCACACCGATGTGCACCTCCACTTTTGGATTTTGTTTTTGAACCTACAATTCATATTAGTAATATATTGCCAACAACAATGTTAAATAATTTATCTTTGATCTTTATGTCAAAAATTATTTAACATGGCACCCAACATCTCCCACCTGCATGCTTTTGGGTGTCTAGTTTACCCATATTTGCAACCTTACACACCACATAAACTTGCCCTGAGGTTACACTCGTATTTTCCTTGATTATCCAGTGGGTTACAAAGGATACTGGTGCTTCAACATAGCAACCAATAAAACTTACATCTTTGCTAATGCATACTTTAATGAACACATTAATCCCTATCAAACAAAACCCCAAGCAAAAACTCAAAAGAATCTGCCTCCTTAAATCAAAATCATACTTCCCACTCCCATCACCAAAGAACACCATTATACGTACAAACACAAATAGACCTGATGATATGTTTTGGTATTCTTATGTTCCAAAGCAATTGATATTCACGTTTCGCATGTGAAACGTCCTGCATTAGTTGAACATCGGGTTCTAGCCCAGAACCGACCACTCCATGGAGCTTGGACATCAATTGAACTGAATGCTCGGGATGTCAACTCAAATCCAGTTTTTGATAGCTGATTTTTCTTATCTCCAGCTAGTGTCCCTGGCCCGACAGTTGTTCCACAGTTGTTTTTGAAAGTTATTCTAGCGGCATGAGCACCTAGGTGACAAAAATTGTTAGAACAATAGTCATATGATGAAATCCGTCTCTTTTCAATTAGCATAAGTTTCTACGATAGATCTTAACTTTCATGGAAGAATACACTCCTAGGACAACTAGGAGAGGAAGAAGAGAATGTTCAATACATAAAAGCTTTCAACCTTGGTGGGGTTCCTGACTTTGTCGCATGTGTAAGGGTAGAAGAGGCAACATTAACTACCTGTGTGTTTTCAGCATTTGTAAAGTTTAAGTATGGGATAATTTCCACATTATTAATATAACGGTTTGTTACATATGTGAGTACTTTTTTTTTTTTCCCTTGCAGGCCGACTTTAAAGGAGAAGCAAATATTTTAGCAACATATAGAAAAAGAAGTGGTGAGATTTACCTACATAAGTAATATGCTAACATTCTATGACTCGAGTACTGACATACCAGAAATGAAGCAGAAGGCCAAGGCAAGCAAGAAGAGTGCTAGGGTTTTCGCCATTGTGGTTGCTTTGGCTGTACGACTTACACTTGATGAATTGCTGTACTATTGTGGTGTTAATGTTACGAACTTGAAGCATATATATAGAGACAAGTGCGGCTTTCAAGGTCAAGCATGTGCAAACTTTGGGTTTGAAAGTTCTGTGAAGGACTTTGACTGGTTGGCCTCTTCTATTCGTGATGGTTCGTGACCTTGACCTCGGTGGCAGACCTCCGAGCAACGGAGAAAATATCGAAGATTGGGTTTATACACGTGTCTGTTCTTTGGAAAAGGAAACTCTATTAGGGAGTGCTGCTTACCACTTCAGAGATGTTCGAACTCTATTAGCCATGTGGAAGGTTGAGGACCAGGCGAGGGGTCTGCAATTACCACGACCACGGGCTGTGTCCGTTGAATTTTCACTGTGGAAATGACTTATCCGAAGGATGCAACACTTAGTTGCCTAATTTCTTGATGGGATCGTGCACATGAGTTGAAGTTGAAGCTCTTGTTAATAGCTGGCCAGGGTTTCACAAATAGAATTTTGAGTAACCTAATCCATAGGGCATCCACTAGGTGTACTTTGTAGGTTATTTTTCTCTCTTTTACACATAGATCTGCTTTATTCAAAGAGAAAAGTTGATGATAAAGGAAGAATACGAAATGGAAGGCTGAATATCTGTATTTTGAACCTTTTTTTGCACTAAGTAAATTTTAATATATAGTATTTATTAACACAAGATAGTCAGGGGTATTGCCCTAATGATAGAATCATATACAAGCGTCGAAGATTAGGGAGGTGAGTGAAAGAGTGCTACGAAACTGTTCCCGTGAAATAGTGCCCCAAAACTCATTTTTATAGGGTAAAAAATATTATGGGATATAATTAAATAATTATCTTAATTATTAAGATGTAGGGAAGCCCACCTAAGAAGTGTGTTAACACTGCATATGTCATTCTTACATTGATTTATATATAGTAAATGCTTCTTTTCTTAAGTTGATTTTTAAACACATTCAACTATTGGTCAACTGTGCTACGACTGAAAGGTATTGAAGCCCATCATTCATGGCCAGCAAAAGGAAAAGATAACATGCCAGCTCTAATGGTAATAAGTCTCTGTCGTTGTAGTTTGAATTATTCATTCACTTATTTAGAGAAAGTAGCAAGGGACCCGTTCAGAGATAATGAAGAGACCTCTGACAAAACTATCGGTAAGGCGAGTTGTGGGCTCCAGAATCTTGACTTGAATCTCTGACAATCTCAATTTGAATCTTGGTTTGGTTTAAGAGGGTGGTAAACCAAAGTTCAAGCAATTAATCTATATAAGATGATTAAGAGTGTGTTTTTACAATATTACATAAATTCAAATTATTAAATCCTTTTAAGTAAATATTTTACTTAACTGAAGTTTTTCAATCTCAATTTTTTTTTCACATGTACTGATGAATTTTATAATGTTGTGAAATATTATAAGCTTATATACTTTTAACCTTATGAATAAATTTATATATTTGTGAAGGAAAAAATTAAAAAAAGACTTGGGGCTTGTTGTACATGCACCGGACTAAGAGCTGTGCATCAAGTACAATGCATGCTAGATTACTTATATTTTAACTCTTTTTCTTTTTTAGATGAGAATTGTAATCTTTCACTATTTTGTTAAAAAGAATTTTTCACTTTTTGATTGATGGCTTTGTACACCGTCACAATGTTATGTTGATGTCCATTGTGATTTTAAAGAACTCATTCAAAAAAAAAAAGCAGTTCTTTAATAAAACAGACATGAGTTAAGAACACACTAAGTTATAACTTCCGTTTTGAACAAAAAAAACAAAAAAAAAAAAAGGCCATAGCTGGCATTGCCAACAATAATTGTCATTAGTTTGATGGTACATCCATGACGGTAAGGAATTAAAAGCTCACAGTCGAACTGACCGTTTACAGCTATACCGGGGTCGAGTTTTTTGTCCTTTTCGTATTTTCCAACTTTTTGATTAACTGTCATGCTTTTAAAAGCTGTCCTAGCTTTTTAGACGTCTGATGTACCTAGAGGAATCGAAAGCAGTGGATGATCAAAGCATGGTCTCCTGTCTTTGACCGACTTGAGTTCGGTTTTGGTAGTTCATCTTCAAAGCTGGTTCTTTTCCTGCCCACTCCGCAGTAGAGTTTAAGACAATAAAGGTAAAGATAAAACAATAAAGGTAAAACACCTTCCTTCCTTTTTTTTTTTTTGTTTTTCTAATTTAATGATTTCTATTCACAAATATTTGTGTATGCACATTTTCCACAGACCTCTGAACCTATGTTCACATTGATTGTGGAACATGATGTTAACCCAAATCTTATTTAGAATTTTTGATTTGGTTTAACATGGTTTTAGACCAAATTTCAACAAGCAATTTCCAATGCCTCAAGAGAGTCAAAACTGCCGAATATGATCTTTGCCTTCTTTCCTCTAATTAATTTCCAAACAATTAAAAATCAAACCCACTATCCACTATAAATCTTACAAATAATATTATGATTATAAATTTTGTCAGTTCGTACATCTTACCTTTTTCAGTCTCCATACGAAGCTTCCTCACCAATCTTGGTCAATGTCACAGAAGAATTCACAGCACAGATAAAAAGCTCTTACACCAGAGTCAATGTCGCAGCAGAACGCAAAGCCCAGCACATGATAAAAGATGGTGAGCACAGAGCGCGTTGTCAGTATTAATTTTATTGAGTCTTCTTCTTTCTCGATGGATTCTCTCACCATTGTTTACAAGATCTTGGTCGTATATTATAGACATACAGCATTACATTATTAAAAAAGTTATTATAGAATTAGTGTGTTAAGACACAAGTCTTATATATATAAAAAAAATTATAAAATAAAGCTTAAATAAAATAAATTCTTCAATCTTAACATTAGTTTTTTAAGTTAAGCTTTAAAATTTTTAATATTCTATCAAAGTATAAGTTAAATATATTTTTATCTTTATGTAACTTTGAATTCAATGGCGTTCAACATATAGGAGAGTATATGTATGATAAAAATTTTACATTAAGAAAAAAAATCTTAAAATGACACTTAAATAAAAGAAAAAAATTTAATTTTAGAATTAACTTTTAAATTTGATATTTAAACCATCTAACATAATTTATATGTAATAAATATTTTTAAATTTAAATATAAATATAAATTTTAGTATCATAGTAGAGTTTAGTCTTTTCAAGTAATCTTATAACATATATGAGTAAGTTTAAAATTTACACATTTGTTATAATTAGTTAGAATCGAATTATTGAATTAAGGGAGTACCGATGGTCGAAACGAATTAAAGCTCGCCATGCATTGAACATTGCCAGTTCCATTGTTGTCGTGTTTTTGTTGGTTCCGTACGATAAACTTTTTTGGTTCGCACGCCAAAGCCGTATTCCGTCGTCACCAGAGTCAAGTCAGTGTCGTGGGAGAATCCAAAGCCCAACACATGATAAAAGCATGAGCACAAGAGAACATTGTCAGTAATTAATTTTCAAAGCCACCAAAAAGCCAAGAATGCATGGTGAACATATAATCAAATTATTAGAACTTTTTATATAAATATTTTGTTGAATAATAATAAGTGAATTATATATATATATATATATTTGTGAAAAAAAAAAATTAATGCTTATTGTATATGGGTTGGGCTGGGAGTTGCCCACCAAGTATAATGCATGCTAGAATCTTTGTGCTTGGGCCTTCAAATACCAAGACCTATTGGTCCAAATACATGGCTTTGACTCCCATACGCTTGGACAATAGGTAGAGACTTCTTTTATACACCTCAGTATTCAAGTATAGGTTATTTTAGAAAAAAGAATCTTTATTTTTTATTTATATTTTGTCTCTTTTTTAATAAGACAATTGTAATCTTTTATTATTTTTTTAAGAAAAAATCTTTCACTTCAACTTGATGTTGATGCCTACTATGATTTTGAAGAACTTGTTTTTGACATATAATTATTATTTGAGTCAATTTAAACTACTTAGCCATTACAAGGAATTCTCTATAATGTGTTATTTATTAGAGAATTCTTACTAATTGAACATTTATCTTGTTGCTCCAATCCTAGACTTACTAATTGCTAAATCTAGAGCTAACTCTAAAACCTTCTCTTTGAATTCACATTTCAAACAAGACTAAAACCAAGAGTAAATTGATGAATCTATCCCCACAAAAGGCATACCATGTATAATACAAAGAATGTACCTTCCTTGTTAGCCCAACCATTGTCAATAGCCAAAACATCATCTTTTTTGAGAGGGCCTAGACATTAAAACAAAAAGCTAGGACAAAGTTACCGACTATGTTGGTCTTGGGTTATTGTTTTCTTTCCTTGGCGATTTTGGACTCATGAGCCATTTCGCATTGCTTTGGTTCAAGTGATATGTAGACTACACGTTCTACTTTAATTGTGAATCTAATGTCAAATTTTGGTACCTAATTTTGGTAGAAATATAAATCTGTATTAATAAAAGATAATGTACAAAAGTATAAAGGTACACTCCAAATATTTCTTTGTTCTTTTTTCAATAATCTCAATGGTATAAATAACATTAATCATTACCATTTTTTTGATGAACCAAAGCCCAAAATCTGTTGTTTGTAGCAGATCCAATGCAAGGACCAGAAATACATATGTTATATCAAACAACGAAAATGTTATAACATATTCATATATAATATGCAGAATGTTGAATTTTTTAAAGTCTTCCATCACCAATGAATGTTAGGCTGATTGTTGGTTTTAAGAGAAAAAAACTAGAAGCTCCACCACATGCTTTTAATTCTTGCACTTTTTCGACTTTAGATATTTTTTCGCCATAGCTTAAGTTACATAACAAACATCACAGAAAATCCTAAATATTTCAATATTGGGCACAAGCTTTGCTTTTTTGGCTCGTTGTCACTTATAATAAATTTGATTGATTATAGACTTGAGGATTTCTGTATTGTATGACCACTTTTGTAACTAATAATGAGAGGTTTATTAAACAAAACAAGTGTAATGAAGGAACCTCTTTGGCAGATATGGAGAGGCTTAAGAAAACTACTCTAAACAATTTCTATAGTGGAACTTGTAAATCTGTTTTATGGAAGCAGAAAGCGAAGAACGGTTTGTAAATCAGTGTCGTGTCAATTAGTGCAAAAACAGAAGTTCCAAGGAAAGGACGCAAAATGCTCTGATACCTTATTGGTTTCCAAACATTGGTGCAGAGGATTGCTTGGAGTAGCTTATGGGACATTGCTGCTGGAAGAGCAGAATGTGTGTTGGAATTGTGAAGTTTACAGAGCAAAATCTGCAAAGAAGTTACTGAATTTGTGTACTGGTTTAGAGAATGATGAACAAATGCAGGATAAAGTTGCGAATGGTGTGCTTTAATTTGATGTGCAAATGAAACAATTTGAGTTTCTGGTGTGCATTGTATTATAATTGAAACTACGTCTACAAAATGAACAAAACATGCTTCAAAATTAGCAACCAAAAAATATTAGAATCCCTTACATTTATAATTTGAATTTGAAAATAAATATAGGAGACAAATAGAGCAAGCTGCAACCACAAAACCAAGCTGCTTGATTTCATACTCCATCTTCTGTAAATGAATTGTAGGAAATTGCAAAAGAAAAGCTATCTAGTTGTTGAATTCTTTCACTGAGCATGCATATACAAAAGCTTTCTTTGGCTACACCCTCAAGGATTGAATGCCACATCTGCAGCCATGTGGCACCACCTATGGCCTACGTGTCATCAAGCAACATCCACCAATCACAACAATGTTGAGGAAAGTTCTGACTTCACTTCGGAAATGAAAACTTGGCTAAGAAAATTTTGAAGCAGAGTGGAGAACAAGTATAGAATCCATTGATCAGTTTATGAAGTAGAACAATGGATAAAAGTAGTTAATTGGGTGGCTCAAAGATGTTTCCTGTTACAGTCTGAAGCAGTTGTAATACTCCCTCATAGATCTCTGCCACATAAGTTGCAGAATCCACTCCAGAATAGTTGCAGAAGAAGAGCAAGTGAAAATTCAGAGAGAAACCTCATCTCTAATTACCCTTCCTTCTCTAGCAAAGAACAGAAAAATACAGGTGTTTAGCCTTGTTTCCTTACAATCTCAAAACACATACTAAAAGAACAAAGGCCATCTTTAGGAGAAACTAGGCAACAATGGCTGAAATTGTACCTATGTTCTTGACAAGTTCTTCCCCTTTATTTATAAACAATGATATGCAGCTATTGAAGGGAGTCAAGGAAGAAGGTGTGTGAATTGCGGTTGAACTGGCGCAAATCAAGGCCTTCATCAGAGCTGTAGATAAAATAGAAGAAAGGAGTCCTGAATTCGATTTGACGTTTAGGCAAGTGAGAGATGTGAAATCGTATCCACCGTGAGGAATCTGAAATACAACACATCAAACCAGACCTTAAGCATCTTGGATGGACGTCAAAGACTTCTTGGTGAAACTACAATGATTGACACTAGGATAGTAACTACAACACCTGATCACCATTGACAAGATGCCTTCCAGTCAAAGAAGCTGAACCAGCGAGCATTGAAAAGCCTAAAAACCAGTTGATCAATTGGCTTATCCAGGACAATAATGCATGCAAAATGATTTACGTGGTTGGCATGGGAGGCTTAAGGAAGAGCACCTTTGTAAAGAAAGTCTATGATCATGAAGAAGTGAAGGTACAATTCCATACTACATCCGAAAGTCATGCTTCACGAACAATACAAGGTACGAAGGAAATAAGTTCCTCGAGGATTTGACAAGATGAGCAACGACCAGTTGAAGTCAAAAACTTTCTGCAGCATAAGTGGTACCTCATTGAGTTAGATGATGTGTGCCAATGATTTACCTCAGAGAAATATTAGACTAAATAGTATCAAAAAGATATTATAACTAAGTTTTAATGATTTACCTTACCACCTGAAGGGTTGCTTTCAAATTGTGATCGATCTATGCATCACTAAACTCATCAAGTCTTCACAGCTCAAACTTCACATCCCAAGGCTTCTTTGGATGGCTCATCATGATTGTCCACCAATCAATCAACTTGCCCCTCTATCATCCTTTCAATTAGCTGTACTGCATCCATGTGTTCTTCTGTTCAATCTAAATGGCAATATTACTTTTCCCATCAAGTATGATCTTTTGTAATTAATTAAACATTAAATAGAAAATTGCCCCACAATTATTGGCAAAGCATCCATAAAGACAAATCAATCTCAGGACTAGTCCTTACATTTCAATATAATTGGTTCTTTTCCCCAAAGGTTGAATAAACTTCACTTCAAGAGTATCATTTGACAAGGTAAAACATATGCAGTAAATCCTACACATACACATTGTCAATTAAGAAGTGAATAACTCTTCACAATCAACATACCATAGATGAAGTCAAACATGAAAAAAGCTATCCTGGGAAATACTTCCTTGGCTGGCCCCTGTTCTTTGCCCATGTATGAGTGTTGAAGCTAGATGATCTACAAAATGGATAGACGTTGCCGGTGGTTGTAGCATTTTTGTTGAAGGAATCCATCAGTTTTGACAAGGTAAATAACGATTGGAAGACTGAGTGTTGCTTGTAGACCCAGCATTGCTAGAGTCGGAGCTAAAATCATCGAGAAATTCTTAGGCCTGCCATCCTACTCAGAACTGTAGTCAGGAATCTGGAGGTTCTCGTAACTCCATTGGAGAATTACTTAAACCATGTTACCTACGAATTGTGCGGCGAAGCTCTTATGAACAGGCGAAGAGAGAATAAAAGCGATAATCATCACTAATTTGTCTCAATACATAATTTGAATAAGGTCGAGTTGTTTAACTCTTTATTGCTTCGATTGACATCACTGCTTCTGCGTCTGAAAATAACAACTAATTAGTGAGTAACAAAAAAGAAGAAATAAAGATCAAGGTTAACACCTAAATTTCTTTGAGCACTAAGGATAGATGGGAAGTGATACACACAAATAAGTAGAAGATACAAGGTTTTTGACCTTTGCTTTCGTTGATGTAGCTTCAAACATTACCACATAACTCTGGGATTATGAGTACTCATAGGTTAAATCATGTTCCTAGTCTCTAAGGCACTTCAACTACATAACTGGTTTCTACGTCTTACATTTACAACTTTTGGGAAGGTAGCATTTGAACATGAAAATTCCTTGCAACATTATCAATGGTACCGTAGGGATTAACGTGCAAAGTTACATCTTACAATAGTTTCCTCCAATGCAAATGCTAATAACAACCATTTCCATGCATGACATGAAAATAGAAAAAATATTTGATAGCGTGCCTACCTGAATACCATTTCCATAGCCATACACAATTTGTCAAGCCATGAAGAACCTTAATGAATTCGTAAGGTATTACATCATCATCAACAGCAACAGAACCCTTCTCCTCATTGCAGGGAAGCAAACAAGTAGAGATGACAAAATTGTTGCTATCTAAGCCCAACTCTCATGAAATATAATGTTTATAGGCATGGACCGTCAATAATAATGCTTAGTCCCTAGTTTGACATAGCAACAAAGGTCACAATGACATTAATTTTGAGTACCGGATTATAATAGGGTATAATAGACGTGAAAGTAGACAATTTAAAAGATTTAAGAATATGCCTATATTGATCAAAAAGTCACTTATGTTTCAAAATTTTGAAGCTGCAATGAAAATGGTATACTAGAAATATTTAAGAAAAGTGACATATCAAAATAATTTTAGGACATATTAATAAGAAAAGTAGAAGCAGCACGCTGATATTAATTTTTTTTTTCTTTTAACAAAAAGTAGAATATGTAAACATATGGTTTTGCAATAGTTGCGGAAGATGCACTGCATGCTTTTCTAACAGTGAAAGACTTTTAAGCATCAGGGTTTGGCCAAATCTATGTCAACAATGTCACATGCACGATACAAGAGAAGTCATATCTTCTACTAGAAAAATTTAACATAATACTCAAAAAATATACTTTTACCTCTGTAGACAAGCGTTAGACTTAATTAGAATCACATTCACCACTTCTTTAGTATTCCTCATGACACCAGGGTGCATAATATCAAGTAGAGGAAACCCAATCTGCTTAAGAAACCAATGATAATAAACACAATTGCCGATGACTTTTTGGCACGTAATTATTGTATCAGGTAATCTAATCCCAAGGGGAGTATAGGCAGCAATGATATACCTAAACAAAATGTTCGGCAAAGTAATTTCAAATAGATATTCACTTATGATAATTTACCTTACCATGTTAAGTTCTATTTTTTGTGATCGGCATATCCATACTGAAGCAATCACATCCTTCTCTGCTCAAACTCCGCGTCCAAAGGCTTCTTGGATAGAGCGCCTCAATTGTCCAGCAATTCACTTGCTCTCTACCTCATATTTAATCAGCTGTACTTGCATCAAACGTACTCCTTCATTGCCTATTCAGTGGGTCAAGATTCCTCTGCTGGCTCCTGTTCTTCGTTGATGCTAAACCTGGACGATCTATATCCAATGGGTAGACATTATTGGCGTTGCAGTTAATAGTGGTGGCATTGTTGTTGAAGGAAATCCAACATCTTCCACGAGTTGAAAAGGCTTTGAGAGGCACTGGAAGGTTGAGTGGTGATTGTAGGCTCCACACCGCTAGTGTAGGGGGTGGTCATCATGAAGGAATTGTTGGTGGTAGCGGATGAGCTATGAGGTGGACCCCGCCATCCTATTCAGGAGTTGTAATCAACATGTAGGAAGTTCCCATAAATCCATTTGAGAATCTGAATCCAGACTTGATTGTGCTTTTGGATACAATAGTTGATACCTTAAAAATAAGCCTACGAGAATAAATAAAGAATCCATCTTCAAATACCGTGTTTGGGTAAATATTCCTCGATCTTTTGAGCTGGAAGATCTCCCTGAAATCATGGTCCAGTAATTTAACAGGGTAAGAAGGAATGAAGGAACGAAGGAACGAAGGAACGAAGGAATAAAAGAGCAGACAGCATGAGGAACGATAAGCTATGAACGAAAATCCAAAACTTTATGTAACCAACGACCGTACATTAGTTGTTGTGTTAGATAATAGGTGGCAATGATTTACCCCAACAAAACGTTCATCAAAATAACTTCATAAAGACATTCACTTATGATATTTTACCTTACCATCCTAATCCCTGTTTTCTATGATCTACTTATTCAAGCTTCGCATCCCGGCTCTTCCTGGATAGAGCATCACTTGCCTCTCTGCCATCCATTCAATCAGTTGTACCTGCATTGACATAGTCGTCCATTCAGGATATTTTTCTTTATGCATTCCAAAAATCCCTTGAATAACTCTGCAATTTTTCCTCTTGAACCCAATTTCGATATGGTCACCCATGCCACTTTAAAAAAAAATGCTTTTTTGTCAAGAATCTAAATGGCAAGATTATTTACAATCTGTTATGTTTGATAAAATCTCCTTGCACAGTTAAGGAAAAAATATTTGTAAAGGAAATTTAATTTTAAGATGACTCCTCGCAGCATAATTGGTTCTTTTCCCCCAAAAAAAATAATGAGATTCATTTCAAAATAAAAGCATCCAATAAAAAGAAATGCACTCTAAGTTTAACACATACATCATTGTTCAGGTTAAGAATGCAAAATAGCAGAGTCCAGCAAGTACTTGCTCGGCTGGCCCCCGTTCTTGGCTGATGTTGGACGATCTATCAAGTGGGCAAACATTCTTGGTGTTACTGTTGGTGATGGTGGCTTTCTTGTTAAAGAAAATCCAACGGCTTTCAACAAGTTGAGGAGGAATGAAAAGGCATTGGAAGCTGAAGTCTTGATTGGAGGCCCACCGCGCTGGTGTTGGGGGCTGATCATTGTAGAGAAATTCTTGCTAGTGGTGGGCATGGATTGTGAGGCGGGTCCTGCTTTCCTATTCAGGAGGTTATTGTCAATCCATTTGAAAATTACTCTTTTCTTTTTCCTTTAAATCCTTGTTCTGAAAGAATAGTGTGGTGTAATTTTTACAAATAGGAAAAGAGAAAATAAAAGAATTAATCACCACCTAATGAGCTTTGAATTTGTCCTTTCTCCCTTGATATTTGCTACTTCGATTGGGCGTATGGCGTTGAAGGGGGAATATAATATCTAAATACCAAGGGACAAAAGAAAAGATAGAAAGGTCAAGTAGGATACTTAGATTTCCATAAGGAATTAGGATAAATGAAGAGTAATACACCGTGTTAAGAAATGATAAGAGGAACTCATAAGAACAAACTCATAGGATTGGAAAGAATGAATCTTGTATATGGAATATGTGTTCTATGGTTACAAGCTCAAACAAAACCATTATAGAGAACTAAATATACAGTTGCCTAGAGTTTACATTCTATTGTCCGATGGTTAATAGCATTACACGGACAAAGGTATTACATAATGTACATTGTGCTGCATCAATTTTCTCAACAAGCCCCCTCAAGCTGGTGCACAGTATAAATCATACATGCCCAACTTGCCAAGTAGAAAATGATGCTGTGAGATTCCTAAGGCCTTGGTTAGAATATCTACAGGCTGATCTCGTGATCCAATGTGTCTTATACATATGATTCCTACAACTACTTTTTCACGAATAAAATGGCAATCCACTTCTATATGTTTGGTTTTCTCATGGAAAATTGGATTAGCAGCAACCTTGATGGCAGATTCATTATCACAATGAAGTGTAACAGGTGCTGAAGTGGTTACCTGCAAATCTTTCAAGAGGCCCAGAAGCCAAATAATCTTGCATGCTATTGTAGCCATAGCACGGTACTCAGATTCAGTAGAGGATCTAGAAACAAAGGGTTGTTTCTTATGCTTCCAAGAAATCAAGGAAGTCCCTAACTTGACACAAAAACCTGTAGTTGATCTCCTTCCCATGCAACATGATGCATAGTCAGAATCATAATAAGCTTGTAATACAAGCTCACTATCTAATCTAATCAATAAATCGAGACCTGGCAAACTTTTAACATATCAAATAACTTAAAGAACTGCCTGATAATGTAAGACTCTCGGACCATGCATGAATTGACTAAGAATTTGCACGATATAACTGATATTTGGTCTCGTTATGGTGAGATATATCAATCTTCCTATAAGACGCTGATAACTAAAGATGTCTCGAAATAGAGGGTCAACGGTTAACTAAAGTGGCTCAGCAAAATCAATGCTAACAAATTTATGATTTTGCTCTAAAGGTGTCATGGCATGCTTACTTCTAGCCAATCCACACTCTAAAATAAGTTCAAGGGCGTACTTCCATTGATTGAGTACAAAGCCGGACTTGTTTCGTGCTATCTCAATCCCAAGGAAATATCTAACTGGACCAAGGTCTTTAATGTGAAATTTTGAGTTCAAGTAATCCTTGAATGTTTAAATAGCAGACTCATTTCCTCTTGTTATCAGAATATCATCAACATAAATAAAGACAATCAGAAGGCCTTTACTTGCCTACTTGATGTACAAGGAATGCTCATGATGTGACTGGCGAAAACCATCCGCAATCAAGGCATGTGTGAACTTGAAGTACTAACTCCAGAATCCCTACTTAAGTCCATATAATGACTTCTGCAAACGACAAACTAAGGGCCCCCCTCAATGCTAAATGCCCTCAGGAATGGTCATATAGACTTCAGCGTCTAAGTTGCCTTGAAAGAAGGCATTGTGCACATCCATTTGATGGATTTTCTAATTCTTAATGGCAGCAAGAGTGACCAAGATGCAAATGGTGATCATTTTCCCAACAGGAGATAACGTCTCCTTATAATCAATACCCTCACGTTGGTTATACCCTTTAGCAACAAGCCGGGCCTTATGCTTCTTAATGCTTCCATTAACCTTATGATTGATCTTGTAAACCCATTTACAACCAATGGGTTTACAGCCTATAGAAAGGGGCACTAGGTCCTATGTACCGTTAGATTCTAATGCATGAATCTCATCAGCCATGGCAGCACGCCATCTAAGTCAAGAACAACTTCTGTATAAGAGATAGGTTCAGTGGTGGCAGAAATAGAAGCAATGAAATGGCGATGGTGCAAGCTCAAGCAATGATAGGAAAGTATATGAGAAATGAGATGTGAAGTAGAAGGCATGGAGGGGTAGAAGACACTGGAAAAATATAGCCAATGGACCAAATAGGGGGTCGATAGGACCGGTCAGACTGACGGGGAGGAAGAGAAATGGTAGATGCAGGTAAAAAGGCTAATGGCAAATCGGGAGGTGATGGGGAAGGAAGGGGTGTATCTTTAGTGGCCACAGTGGTTGGAGCATCATGAGGGACTACAGTGGAAGATAAAGGACTGGATACCTCACTATCGAACATAACACGGGTGCTCTCTAAAAGGTCGTCCAAAGATGTGGAAGGAAAGGGAAAGGGTGTGGTATGTGTGAAAGGGAAGCGATCTTCATGGAAGACCACATCCCGACTAACAAAGAACCTTTTCCCCTGAATGTCATAAAGGCGATACCCCTTTTAGGTATAGGGATAGCCCATGAAGATACAAGGAAGTGCACATGCCCCAAACTTGTCACATTGAGTGAGATCAATGGCATAACATAAGCATCCAAAAACTCTAAGGTGATCAAGAGAAGGAGATTTTCCAAAAAGCACCTCAAAAGGAGTTTTACCTCGTAGAGTGGGGATAGGCGTCCTATTAATCAAATAAGTCACAGTAAGTACACACTCACCCTAAAAACAAATAATAATGTTTGCTTGAAATTTTAAGGCATGGGCAACATTAAAGATATGAGGATGTTTTCTTTCCACAACGTCATTCTGTTATGGGGTGTATGCGCAAAAGCTTTCATGAAGTACACCATGAGAAGCAAAGAATGTGGTGCAAGAGGAAGCAAAAAAATCTTGGGCATTGTCAGTCCTAACACGCCGTATGGATGTGGAAAATTAGGTTGAAATGAGTATAAAAAATTTTTGGATGTGAGGTAGAGTCTCTGTTTTGGCTTGCATTAAAAAAATCCAAGTGGCACGCAAGAAGTCATCAACTATTGTAAGACAATAACGGGCACCGGAGTGCGAAGGGACCTTGTAAGGTCCTCAAATATCCATGTGGACTAAATCAAAGATGTGCTCAGTCGAGGTGCTACTAGCCCGAAAAGATGCTCATGTTTGTTTTGCTAAAAGACAAATAGAGCAAGTTTTAATAGAATCAAAAGATGATGAAGTTGCTAAACATGGAATAAGTTGCATCACTTTCATAGAAGAAAGCCCCAAAATTTGGTGTAAAATATTACAATTCATAATGGAAGAAGGTTTACTAGAAGAATTGTAAAGAACAAAAGGTACACCATGGGCACCATTAGCAAAATTATGATGCTGGCCATGTTTAGACACTAAGTAGTAAAGTCTCTTATACATCCTACCCAGTCCCATCACTATCCTAGTCCATATGTCTTGAAAAATACAAAAATCAGGGTAAAAAATGACTTGGCAATGTTTGTCTCGGCAATATTTGGCAATGGATATCAAATTTGCATTAAACACTGATGAGTATAGGACAGTTTTAAGGATATGACCATTAGGTAGGTGTACGAAGCTGGTATGAGTCACATGGATTGTATGGTCATTGGGTAAATTAACAATTCTAGATGCATGGTTATATGGTTGAGGAGATGACAAGCAATCAAAATTTCCAGTAACATGATCACTAGCACCTGAATCTATAATCCAATGTAATAAGGAGGTGAGCTCTAGAGTAATACCTAGCCCTGATGAGGAAGAGAGTCCATTAAGGAGGGTCACAACCTTGTTGTAGTCATTAGCATTAAGTTCCAAAGTCTGCTTATATGTGGGAGCTGTAGAAGTGACTTGATTAGTGGATGCTTGCCTATCCATTTTCCCTTTCCCTTTCTTCTTATTAGAATTGCCAAAGAGCTGATAACACCTTTCTTTGTTGTGACCAATGGTTCCACAATGTGTATAAGGTACCAAGAAATAACATTCAGTAACTTTGTGACTATTATGGCTACAATGGGTGCAGGTTAGGCCATTTTCAGGGGAGGAATTGGCATTTTTCTATTTGAAATTGGAGTGGGGCAGGCGCTGAACGGCATGTAGTTCACTACTGTTGCTAAACGACAGGTCGTTTAATTGATGGTGCTGAATGGAATGTAGCTTAGGCCTGTTGCTAAACGACATGTCGTTTAGCTGGTGAGGCAACAGCCCACCTGAGAAGGCGCAGCCCAGCGTGCTTGGCCTGCCCGCATAAGGTGCAGCGTGCGACTCACTCGTAAAATGACCCAGAAAGCTGGGCTTGCCCACGTGAGGCTGGCTTGCGGGTTGGTCCAGGATCCGTGACCTGTTCGCAAGGGAACCCGACTTCCCCAACAAATGTTGATGAGTCGAGAAGGCCATGGAGTGGCCATGAACGTCGTCGACAAGGATTATGGTCGATTCTTCATCCTGAATCTGGGTAATGGCATCCTCAAGGCTCGGTAAAGGTCGGTTATTCTAGATTTGAGAGCTAATTTGGGCATAACTCTCATTTAAACTGAGAAGAAACTCCACAAGCTGCCCTTCGTCTTAATAATCTTTAAATTCGTTGAAACTAGATATGATTGGTTGACGAATTGCAAGATAGGCACGGAGTTGATCCCAAAGATGCTCCAAACGCATCGCATAGGCATCCACATAATCTGTCCCTTGAACGCAAAGAGTGATGGCCTATTTTACAGAGATGATTTCTTTACTACCGACCTTGGAGAATTTTTTTTGCAATCGAGACCATACATCCTTGGCACTAGTTGCGTAGATGAAGCGCTTGTAGAGTTCTGGAGAGAGAGACGTGAGGAGCCATGAGAGGACAACTCTATTGCATCTCTCCCATTATGAACGAAGAGGAGATGTAGGGGCCAAATCTAGAAAAGAGCCATTGAGAAGCCTAAACTTGTTCTTCCCTAGCAAAGCAATCTTCATATCATGGCTCCAGGTGGTGAAATTCAGAGCTCCAGAGACCTTTTCAGACATGATCAAGACCCTAGTTGTATCATTAGGGTGAAGGAAAAGAGGGTCGCCTTGTTGGGGTCTCGGGAAGCCAGAGGAGGGGATCTAGAGACCCGAGGTGGAGAGCAGCGACCCCGGCCTTGTGGTGGCTAACGCCAATGGGCATGAGTGGAATGGTCCTTTGATTGTTCATTGTCGCTGTTGATAGCCATCTGTAAGGTGTTCAACAAATTGCCTATAAGAGAAAGAACGAGGCAAAGAGGTAAAGGGGGAATGGAGAAGGGTGTCTACAGCATGTTTGATGAAATGCTTGAATGGGATTCCAGAACATAGAAAGGGGGAACAAAGGCTAAACAAGGTTGTGCTTGATTCAAAAACGAATTCAAACACTAGTAATGGAAGATATTGGTGCAGAAGTGAAGAGATGGGGAAAAAAAGGTTGTATTATAGTTCAAGAATCAAAGGAAAGAAACCTGCTCTGCGATACCATGTTAAGAAATGATAAGAGGAACACACAAGAACAAACTCATAGGATTGGAAAGAATGAATCTTGTATATGGAATATGTGTTCTATGGTTACAAGCTCAAACAAAACCATTACAAAGAACTAAATATATAGTTGCCTAGAGTTTACATTCTGTTGTCTAATGGTTAATAGCATTACACAAACAAAGGTAATACATGATGTACATTGTGCTGCATCAATTTTCTCAACACACTGGAATAAGAGAAACATTTAGTAATATGAATCTCTAAAAACTTACTAGTAGTGTAAATTTTGTAACAAGCAATCTGGTCAAATACTCACCTCTCCTATTGTAGCTTTGTACTATGATGGGGCAGTCCTTAATATATAATAGCTTCATAGATGTAAGCTTATTCACTCTTTCGGGAAGCAATGTCAAGCTAATTCACTGAACAATTGAAAGCGCTTCAAGTGATTTATAGTTGTAAATCCATTCTGATATAGTGGTTAAGCCTTCACAATCTTCAATATAAAGTTTTCTTAAAGAGGTTACATGTTGAAGCCCCCATGGAAGGGACACCAGTTTTGGAAGTCTTCTAAAATAAAATGACGGAGCCTCTTGAGGCCTTTCCATTTCATGTCATTTGCGTCATTGACAAACTCAAGCTCTAGGCATTCAGAAAGATCAAGAGCTTCAAGTGCTGTGAGATGCTGCAATTCTAAAGGAAGAGACATAAGTCCATCAAAATCAACTATATCCAAACACTTGAGAGACAGAAGATGTTGCATCCATTCCGTTGATGTAGTTCTCGAATCTCTAATTCCAATCAACCTTAGACTTTCCAACTTTGAAATAGGTGTAAATGATAAAAGCAGGAACACACAGCGCGTTGTCGGTAATCAATTTTCACTGCCACCAAAAGCCAAGAATGCATGGTGAGCATAGAATCAAATTGTTAAATCTTTTTATATAAATATTTTGTTAAATAATAATAAGTGAATTTTATAATGTTGCGAAATATTATAAGCTTATATACTTTGTGAAATAAAAAAAGATTTGATGTTTGTTGTATATGGATTAGGCTGGGAGCTGCCCACCAAGTACAATGCATGCTAGAATCCTTGTGCCTGGGCCTACAAATCCGAGGCCTACTGGTCTAAATACATGGCTTTGACTCCCATAAGCTTTGGACAATAGATAGAGACTTCTTTTATACGCCTTATAGTTAAAAATGTTTATTTTTTATTTATATTTTGATTGTTTTTTAAGATAAAGATTGTAATCTTTTATTATTTTGTTAATAATTGTAATCTCTCTCAAGTTGCTTTTGCTCTTAGATATCCTGATCACGGCCCTCCTTACACGTTCATCAATTCAGAACTATAACACTTTGCAATAAATCAAAATAACAAAAGTTGCATCTACTATGAATTTTGAATTTTTATCATTACAAAGTGTTCATTTTTGCATAGTTTTTAAAATCTTCTTCATTTCTTCACTTGACCTAATTTATCAAAAGACCATTGGTGGTATATGTGTAATCGATTGGCAAATCGAAGGAATGTCATGGCATCAAGATGTTAAAGAAATTATATGAAAATGTAAGTGTTGGACGCTAACAAGTGGGACGAAGTTAAATTGCACTCTCCATGAGAATTAGACTAGAAGTTCTTCTGTTGATTGTTTTCCCTAGAGTTGGAGTTTCTATGCAAGACTGAAAATGGGACACAAAAGCATGATCCATCAACTTGCATCCACGTTGATACTGGTGGTTGCGATGTTACCTAATTGCAATAACTAACATATATGATATGTCACATTTACCGGACTGAAAGAAATCGAAGATACGTTGCTTTGTATGTTGAGCAAAGAGTCACAAAAGCGTTGCCCTCTATGTTGATCTGGAGTCTTTATCATTGGTTCGTTCGTCAAGCTTTTTAAATTGTCTTGAGCTATCTGTGTTTTGCAAATCTCTATTACTCTCTTGTTTTAACTGTTGTGATTGTGTTGCACCTACTTTAGTTTAGGCTATGTTGTTGGGTTTTGGGTTGTGTGTGTTGGGGGGAGGGGGTGTTGTTGAGATTAAATAAAAAAGAAGATTCTCAAGGTCAAGGTGATTAACCTTTTTGCCCAAAATGGAATTCAATATGACATCTTAAAATATCTTTCTTAATTTACATTTAATATATATAGATTGAATAAAATAGAAGATACTTTTAGCAAAAAATAACTAATATTCATATTCTTAAAAGAAAGTTAAGCTGCGACAAGGTAAATAAGAATTGCGAGGCATTGGAAGTTCAAGTGTTGATTGTATGCCCACCTCTATTCATGTTAGAGCTAATCATTATGGAGAATTTCTTGGGGCCTACTATCCTATTTAGTAGTATAATCAAGAATCAGGAAGTTCAAATGAATCCATTTGAGAATTAATCAATTTGTCTATAAAGAGTTATGTGGTGAATTTTTATGAATAGAAGAGTCATGAAAAGAAATAATGACCACTAATTTGTACTAGAATGTGCTCCAAATCTTTGCTTCATCCTTGATTCTTTGTTGCTTTAGTTGATTTTACTACTTTTGTATCTAAAAATAACAACTAAATATAAAGAGATGAAAAAAAGTAAGAAATATTGATCAAGGTGGGCACTGAGATTTCTTGGAGAGCAATATGCACAAATAAGTGAAAGAAACAAGGTTTTGGACCTTTGCCTTTCTTGAGATAGCTTCAAACGTTATCATAATTCTAGGATTACAAGTAGTTTTGGGTCAAACAATGTCCCTAGTTTTCTAGGTATTTTAACTACATCAAACATCTTTACATCTTAAATTTAACAACCATAAGATATTGAAGAGAAAAACAAAGAAAAATAAAGGAATAAAATATGGATACTTCACTTTCTAAGGTAAAAAAAGATAAAACATAGAGTAACATAGATATATCAATAAAGATAGGGACTCAAAAGAATTTAAAAGTCAAGTTTTCAAGAGGCTAAGACAGTTAGTACAATAATGGCATTTATATGTAGTGTCAACCTTAAAATATAGAAGCATTTGCGTTTGTAAACATATGATATTTTGCAACTTAAATTATTTGCTCATACCTTTTCAACACAATCAATGTATTAAGTATTTTAAAAGAAAATATAGAAAATTAAACACAAGCATCTCACAATTGATGTCCGGAGTAGAAACAAATATGATATTAACAAAAGTGAAACGTGAAACTCACTTTTGGGACATCCAACAAAGAAAGTGATGAAATTCCATGTAAGACCAAGCTAGTTGTCCTAGCAATTGTAATACATGTTTGACAAGCATTTTTGCCCCCTTTTAAACATATTGCTATAGAAACATCTTATATTAACCAAAACGTTTGATATTCATTTAATTTCAATAACCTAGGTGCCAATCAAAAGCTCTAAAAAAACATTTGAGAGCTAAAATAACATGAAATTTTTTGATCTTGCACTCTTGCAACAAAATAAGATTTTAAGATCGACATCAGAGATTCTTTAATTAAAGTATAATAGTTGAGAGAAATAAGTCTATGATGATGAACAAGGGAATCTAGAAATAAGTCTATGATGATGAACAAGGGAATCTACTTTCAAATACTATGCTTGGGTAGCTGCCCCCTCACTCTGTTGAGCTAGAAGATTTCCTAAAATCATGGTCGAATAATTTTATAGTATTAGAAGGAACGAAGGAATGAAAAAGTGGACAGCACGAGCAACCATAAGCTATAAACAAAAATCCAAGACTTTAGTGGTAAAAAACCAAATATGATCAAGTTAGATGATACGCAGCAATGACTTACATTAGGAAAATGTTCAACAAAGTAATTTCAAAAAGATATTCACTTATCCATCATTGAACCCATAAAAAACTACTCTGCTCAAACTTTGCATCCCGAGACTTCTGGGATAGAGCACCACAATTGCCCAACATTGTACACCACTTACCTATGTGTCATCCATTCACTTAGCTATCCCTGCATTGATAAATTTCTCCATTTAGAGGATTCTTTTAGTGGAGAAAAACTAATATTCATATTTTTTGAATGAAAGGAATGAAAGTAGTATAGGGGAGAGTTTCCTTATTTAGAAATATAACTTTTTTTTTTAAGGATGTCATTTTAAATGTGATTTGAAGGCTTTTAACTTTAATCTTTTTATACACATAATAATTTCTGTAATATTAGAATATGCTCCTATGCTTCTATATTTTAATATTTATTAATATAATTTACTTTTCAACCCAAAAAAAAAGAAGTAAAGTTGAGTACTTAAATTTCTACAATAAATTGGGATATATGAATTAATAAAAACTTACAAAAAATGTAATTTTGTTAATAAGCAATCTTGGCCAAATACTTACCTTTCTAGGCCATGCAACTTAGTACAACCCCAAATACATACTCGTTCCAAGGATGGAAGTGTCTCCACTCCTTAAGGAAGATATGTCAAGCTGTTGCAATTACAAATATGAAGCTCCTTAAGAGATTTATAATTGCAGATCCATTTTGGTAGATTAATTAAGTTTTCACATATTTTAATATGCAAATCCACTAGAGCAGTAGCATGTCGAAGACATCGTGGAAGAGACACCAATTTAGGAAGTTTTTCAAAGTGAATAGTAAGGAGATTTTCAAAGCCTTGCCATTATGCCCCAGCCTCATCATTAATGAATTCAAGCTCTTTGCAATCACAAAAAATAAGGCTTTTAAGTGTAGTAAGATGCAATGATTCTAGATAGAGAGACTTAAGGTAGTTGTAAGAATTTATCTTTAAATTCTCAAAGAAGGTGAAGGACTAGAGCCATTCCATTGGTAGGGTTTCTATATCACTAACTTCAATCAATTCTAGCTTCTTTAGTTTTGAAAAAGGAATGACTAAGGAAGCAGAAAGTGGATAGGAGGTGATCGTTGTTGATGCAGACGACATTGTTGGCCCTAGATGTGGCTTCCAATTGACATGGGACAGGGACAAATCTTCAAAATTATTTGGCTATAAAGGCATGGAAGCCAAACAAGGACTAAATTCGATCAATAATTTTGAAAGACAAGAAAACATGGGAAATGAATCATATTCCACAATTAAATTGTCACCAAAATTATCAACCTTTGTCTTTGTAGGGGAATCGCTCCATAACTAGCCTTTGAGATAATGACACTATTTTATCTCAACAAACTTCAATGATGGAAAAAATGTTTTAGATGGCCTTGAAGAAGACAAATGATTCTTATCACTACAGCCTAATATGTATTCCAAATCATGTAGTTTGCAAAGATGAACTTCCTCCAGCGAAAGCAATTGGCATAATGGTGGTAGATGTTGGCGTCTTGGAACACCTTCAATTGTCAATGCAACAAGGCCAGTCAGCATTGAAAGAAAACTCAAAGGCCTTGAACCAAGTTGAATGTAAATCTAGAAGCGGTGCATCATAGACCTTTCATTAGACATGCCATCTAGTCCCCAAACGCCTTTCAGTTTTTGAACATTAAAAATAGATCTCACCTTTGGATCCACTACCATTCTACTGTAGCATGTTGTACCCGGCACGCGGCTTCTCTCATCATAAAGTTGTATCTTCTCTTTCAAATTTTTTAATTGAATTATTTCTTCACACCCAACGTCATTCTTGGAGGAAGAATCCTAAGTAACCACAAATAATCCCAACATTTAAAGATTAGTCAGTCGAACAATTTCACGTGGCAAATGACATCTATAGCAATTAGAATTGTCTAGATGCCTCAAGTTAACTAATTTTGAAATGCTTTTTGGCAACTTTTGAAGATTTTTGCACCTAGAGAGTATTAATGTTTCTAGATTTATCAACCTTGTTATAGAGTTAGGCAATTTAGAAATTAGAAGGCCTGAGAGATCAAGATATCTCAAATGTATCAAACTACCAATATTATTTAGACCAAAACAAGTCTCTCCCAAAACTAATACATGCAATAGCTGGAAACTTGAAACAACCATTTTGACATTTATTAGATTATAAAATCTTATATGTCTAAAGTAAATAAGTGTCCTTGTTTGACTTACTTTATAAAGAGAAGAAACATTATTGAGTTCATGAAATGATATATGATGTGCTTTTTGTATTATGTTTTCCTTGTTATCAAGAAGTTTAGTGACAATCAATGACTTGGTCATTGATATAGCAAGATCATGTATAAGATCATGCATTTTGAAAATATTGCTATCCTACTTGAGGGAATTAAGATCTCTATGAGATCATGCATTTTGGGAAAAACATCCTCCTTAAAGGAATAGAGACTTTTAACTTCCTTTTGGAAAAATAATCTTGAAATTAACTCCATAAGTTAGCCATGGCCAATATCTTCCAAGCATCGATTTTGTTGTGACTTTACAAATCCTCGTGCTATCCAAACCTTAATTAACATTGATTTGTTAAGCTTATAGTCCTTTGGAAATATATTGCAATAAACAAAACAATATTTTATATGAGAAGGAAGTATATCATAACTTAGCTTTAGAGTATAAATGATTGTAGTTTTAAAAGATTTTAAAAGGTGGTCATCTCTAAATGCCATCCATTTATCAATTGAATCTTTGCCAAACAACATATGTCCAATTACTCCCAAGGGTAAAGGAAGACCTCCACGCTTTCTTACAATCTCCTTCCCAATTTTTGTAATATTTGAATTTTTTGGTTCTTCCCCATTAAAAGCCATCTTTGTAAATAAATCCCAAGACTTTTCTTCTACTAAACCCCTTGCGGATCTTCATTTCAAACATCATCTAATACAAGAAAATACTTTTTTATGACAATTTATTTCAAAGGCAATCTACTAATTGTTCCATTTGAAAACCTTTAGGTTTCACCTTTGCAGATTCTAAGATCTTTTTTACAAGAATTTGCACATTAAAGTCATTGGAAACACATACCCACGTTTTAAGATCAAACTTTTTGATCCTTTCATGATTAAATACAAGCTGAGCTAGTATAGTCTTTCCCAACCCACCGATACCAACTATTGGAAGGATTGAAAGGTTTTCTTCAACGTTAGTGTCCAACAGACTTCTAATGACTGCCACAATATCATTCTCTCCTCCAGTGACATGTTGCCTAAGGACAAAAGAATAAGTATCAACCCTCCCTGTAATCCTGACTGATGTATCTTCCACTCGCTCTTCTAAGTGAAAATGCCTATCAGCTTTAATGGCATCTAATCTATCTCTAATAGCCTTAATCTTAGGGCCCATTTTATGGGGAAAGGCAAGTTGGTTGGGTTTGGAAAAGAATACGCATACCTCCTTCTCTTTCTTATCTTGGCTCATTATTTCTTGTCCCCAAACTTCAGTGGAAATGGCATCCAACAAGTCGTCCGCTTCATAAAGGACATCACTTAGCCTTTCAAGCCAAAGGCTAACCGCTCGACTCTAAGACTGTCGTTCCTCTGCATTCAGAAGCACAGTTTTAATTGTTGACAGCGTATCCGTCAGCTTTTCAATCTCAACATCTGCACCCAAGAGAAGTCTGATCTCTTCGGCAACCAGTGGGCCGGTCAAACTGCTGAGAATACCGCCGGCAATGTTGAAAAGAATTTTTTCAGCCATTTTTTGATGATAAGCCAAAAAGATGCTAAAAAAAAGCCTTGATGGAAGAGAGAGAGTACTAGAGAAATGTTCTGAAAGTAATTTGGCAGTAGGGAGAAGAACTTTTTGCTTTGCCCAAGACATGTGAGCGTTTCCCGTGTCTTGCATTTATAGGACCAAAAGATGGAAATGAAGGCCACGTTCCTCCCAATTAGCACCGTGACGCGTAAAACAGCTTTCCCGTACGTCAGCATGTTTACAGACTTTTAGACCACAGGCGCTAATAGGAGTCAAAGCCCATTATTAATGGTGAGCAAAGAGCCGAGAGAACGTTGATAGATTTCGTCAGAGTATTCAACAAGTTATCTTAGATATTATAAGATTAAAGCGTCTTAATTGAGTAGAAAAATTTGATAAATCAATTGTCAAGTAAATTAGTCAGGGTTAATAAGTAATTTATTAAATGTCTCGTTACTTTGTAAAAATTACTTAAAATTTGTGCCAATATAGATCCGTAAGTTAAAAAAAAAAAAAGCCGAAATGCTCAATTGACCAGTTGTATTGTTGTCGTGTTTGTAGATAGGAAAGTCTACGTTGAATCGATTCACATGTGTGAACAAATCGTGGCTGGCTTTGTGTTTGGTATCGGGACACATCATTAAAGTAATGCCCATCATTTTATACCCTGCCATCCGAAGGCAATTGTTCGTGAAAAACAATTATGGTGCATTGAATGGGAACCCAAAGCCGAACTTAGCATGCAATGCTTGTCTTGTATGGTAAAGCAATAGTCATAAACATGTTTTTTTCCTTTTTTTTTTTGGGGGGAAGTCCAAATGAATCATAAATAGTGTTGTCAAGATCCATTTGCTTATCATTTTCCATTTAACATTGTAAGACACGTGAAGTCTACTCCTCTAATAGAACAGCCAAAAAGTGGATAGCAAAGTCTACATTACGTCGATTTTGTGTGTTTGAATAGTTCATGACCGACTTATGTGTGGTACTGGTAAACATTTTAGAATTTGCTATTCGAAGCCCATCATTCACGGGGAAAAAAAATTGTGGTACATTGAATGGGAATCCAAATCTTAGCTTTGCATGAAATGTTTTTCTTGTATCGTAAAGCAATAGTCATAATAGTGGGCTTTTTTTTTTTTTTTGGTTGGGAGGGATGACGGGGTTGTTTAAATGAAGCACAACAATGTAAATGAAAAATCTACGTTGCATTGATTTGAGTCTGTAAATGGATCGTGACCGACTTTGTATTTGGTATCAGTATGCATCATGAAAGCGATGCCCATCATTCACGATGAGCAAAGAGACCAGAGGACGTAGCTAGCTTTGACGTTGATAAGTTTTGTCTTTTACTGACGGTAATAGGACAAACTGAGAGATGATGGAAAGATCTTCGACAAGATTTCCAACCAGAACGTTATATTGGGTTCCAGCCGTCTAGATTAATTTTCCATAGACATTTTGTCCAACGTAGACGTCTGTCAATTTGGGACCTATGGAATTGTGTTCACATTGGTCGTGCAACGTTATCGTACTTAGTTATAATAATTAGTAAAATTATATTAAAAATAACAAAATTAGATAACATCTATTACAATCTTAATGCAAGTCTCGATCTTCTTTTCCTTTTTCTTTTTTCTTTTTTCTTTTTAACTTTTATAACTCTTAATTTGGTTTAAGAGTTTTAAACAAAAGTTCTACAATTAATTTTCACCACGTCAAGAAAGCCAAGAACGTCTTTTGTTGATATTTGCCATCTTTCTTTTGGCTTTTACCATTTCTAGCTTACTTCCACTGGTATTTGTTTTTATAGGGCCAAAAGGGCATCATTATCTAATAAAAGCCTGTGTCATTTTTTTCTCCTTCTACCCTATTCTACACGTCGGTCACTGTCCCGCCAAGACTTGAACTCTCAGATGATAAGGCCAATCGTATCGGACTTTACCGTCCGGATTCCACCATTAATTTCATCAGGTCTTCAACTTTTTGCTGAACGCTTCTCTCTTGTCTATACTTCCAATCAATGGAGCTGTCCCTTTTATGAGTCTTCTTGATACCCCTATTCGCAATTATCAAAAGCCTCTGGTTCTTTGTGATGTTTGGCCAACGCTTGGACAGCCACTAGTCCTTGTTTCTTCAATTACAAACGATCTTAAATTCAATCCTCTTATGTCCAAAGATATTGTTAACTGGAATGGAAGGCTATGGAAAGTTATTAAAAAGTTTAAAGTTTAATCCAAAAGTTATTTCTAGAGTTGAAAAGACAATTATTTTATTTAAATTTCATCACTGGAAATTATACTTTTATCGGGAGAGCTACACACAAGTGTAAATAGATGGATGAATCCACTTTATATGGACTCAAGTCAATCAGTCTCTTCTGCGTTCACTATTGAGAAACTAAGTTCAGAAGACTCTCCTAGTCATCAGACATCAAATTCAACAGCTAGTTGCAACCCTGTGTGCACAAATCTTTTCCTGAGAGACCTGACAGCAAGATGCATAAAGACTTCATCTACCTGAATGCTTGTGAGTTGTGGTATCGTGACCAATGCTCTAATCGAATAATTTCAGAGATCACTAGTGTGTTACGGTCTCATGAACGAAAACTTGCTCTGCTAAGACAATTTCAGAAATCACATTTTCAAAGAAAACTTAGAGAAAATACTTTGATGGAATAAAAACAGCAAAAATAGTTCTTGTAGGAAAAACTCATGAAATCTCGACTCTTGAAATAAGAAACTACATATTAAAAAAAAAAAACTGAGTTCTCGTGGGTTTGATCAGAAATCTTGCTCTAGGACGTGAAGGTTAGGTTCGGATGTCTGAAGTTGGTATGCCGTACCTAGGCAATTGAATTTGAAGTACGTCGTATTGCCATGGCGGAGAGTTACCGACTGCTCAAACACCAACCCATTCTTCTCACTATTCTTCGATATCTGATACAGAAAATAGGGATGAAGAATAAGCAGATGATACAAACGGCAATGGCAATATACGAGGAATGATCCACCATGACCGCATATGTGCCCGTCACAAATGCCAGCACCATTGTCCCCAAGGCCAGCAAAATGGAATAGAAGGCCAACGAATGGAGGCTCTTTCTGACTGGAAACTGATTAGGTTTATTTAGCCAGGGTAATGAAAAGCATGTGGGTGAAGACAGCCAAACTGGATAGTGCCATGGACACGGCATCTGTGAAGATGAATGCTCTGAAGGCAGTGTTCTTCCCCAAAATCGCAGAACCTGGGTGTGAGTCATTTTCACCCATGAAACCCCCAGGCATTGTAACTCCTGCCGCAAAAGTCACGGTTGTAATCAGTGCAGCCACTACCAAATGGGGTTCGGTCCCTTTCTCCAAACATGAATATAGGGAACTTCCCACTACCAAATGGGCTTCGGTCCCTTTCTCCAAACGTGAATATATGGAACTTCCGGCCTTCTTCTGCTCCTCCTTGTGCATTGTTTGCGGGGTATAATCTAGTTCGACCACTTTTCGAGAAGCTGTTCGATGACCAAGTTTGATCCATAGCATACACTAAAAACGCCTCCACTATGACATTGATTGCAATGATTAGTGAGCTTTTGGGATTCTGGATAACTTGTGTTAGGATTAGTGGAATAATTAGGTTAAAGGGTATGGTTGTCATTACAATCAAGGGTCTCTATGTAATTTTAAAACTAGGAAATATCTTCTAGATGTAGTGGATTTCCTAGTAGTATTGGATTAGTATTTTTATCCTTATGTGGAAATAGGTTTTCCTAGTAATATTTGACTAGAATTCCTTTAGGGTTTCTCTATAAATAGGGGAAGTATAGAGAAACCCAGTAAGCAAATTGAGAGAGTCCCCATGGGAGGGTTAATTATTGAAAAGAGTCCCTCTTGTGGATTCTAGTTGATGAGAGAATTCATGAGATACCTATTTGAAAAGAGGGAATGTATGAGAGAAAATTTAATGAGAAGAGACTACAGGGGACGTAGGATATTGTGATGTTTCGAACCTCTTAAATCTGTTGTGTTTAGGTATGTGCGTTCTTATATTTGTGTGTATTCGATCTCATTGTGGATGATGCCACTTGGTTGAATTCTTCCAACAAGTGGTATCAGAGCCAGGTTTGGATCCTAACAAGTGGTATGGGAGACAAGCTTGGATTCCTAACAAGTGGTGCGGTAAGTGTGAACTGTGGAAGATTGAGACCATAGAGGACGAATCAAACGTGGTGAACGCAATTGATGTGTTTTGAGGTGAGATTTTCTCTTTCCCTAAATCCGGTTTGATTTTGGATGATATTGATGTAGATCAACCGGAATATGTTGTTGGAGTTGTGGATTGAGGTTTGCAAAGTACAGATCTATGTCTCTTTGTTTATATCAGAGCATTTATAAGCCAAAATTGAAGATTTTTGTTGAAAAACATGACATTTTGGAGATGATTAGTATTTTTGAAGTTGTTGGATTGAAGATCAGCCTAATCATATTGTTTGTAGTAGTTGTTGTGTTTCTTTGGCTCAAGTTGTGGCGTTAGATGATAGAGAATGGTGGAGATATTGATGTTTGAAGGAGAGCACTTTGTTGATGTTGTTGATGAATTTTTGATTGAAGGCGAGCTTGTTGTGCTCCTATGTTGACATTATGTTCCTATGTTGATGTGATTGATGAAGTAAAAGTTTAGAATTTTCAAGTTTGTCGATATTTAGATAAGAAGTATTGAGATTCTGATGGTTGATTCTAGGGAAGCACCAACAATTTTGGATAGGAGATGGACTCTTTGATGATAGATTCTAAAGAGAGATCTCAATTGTTGTGGAAGTCCTATAATTTTTACTTTTATTGAGGGCCTCATGGTGAAGGACACATTTAGATGGAAAAAGCCCATGATGATGTGCAGATGCCTAAAGAGAAACACAGCCTAGGAGAGGTGTAACCTAAAAGAGGCTACAATGGAAGTACTTAAGGAGGTATGACCTAAGAAAGGCATGGTTTAAAGAAAAGGCTAGATGGCACAATTAATAAGGGCTTGTTTTCGAGTTTTGTCCAATCTTTTTCTATCAAAAAGATTGTGGTTGTAGAAATTGAAAAGAGTTTTTTACAATCTTCTCTTTCAAAAGATTGTGATTGAAGAGAGTTTCTTTAGTCTTTCTTCTTCCAAAGACTATAGCTGTGGAAGTTGAAGAGAGTTTCTCCAATCTTTCTCTTTGCAAAGATTGTAGTTGTATAGTTGATAATTTGAAGAGATTTTTTATACTTTCCTATGATGTAGGGATATTGCACTAAATTGTTCCCAGGGGGAGATTGTTAGGATTGGTGGAACAATTAGGTTAAAGAGTATGGTTGTCATTACAATCAGGGGTCTCTATGTAATTGTGAAACTAGGAAATATCTTCTAGATGTAGTGCATTTCCTAGTAGTATTGGATTAGGATTCTTATCCTTATGTGGAAATAGGTTTTCCTAGTAGTATTCGACTAAAATTCCTTTAGGATTTCTCTATAAATAGGGGAAGTATAGAGAAACCCAATAGGCGAATTGAGAGAGTCCCTATGGGAGGGCTAATTATTGAAAAGGGCCCCTCTTGTAGATTCTAGTTAATGAGAGAATCCATGAGATACCTATTTGAAAAGAAGGAATGTATGAGAGAAAATCTAATGAGAAGAGACTACAGGAGACGTAGGACATTGTGATGTTTCAAACCTCTTAAATCTGTTGTGTTTGGGTATATACATTCTTATATTTGTGTGTTCAATCTCATTGTAGATGATGTGACTTGGTTGAATTCTTCAACAACTTGTGAAACAGAAAAAAAGGAAAAATATTTTGGGAAATGATAAATATCGAGTTACCTTTGTTATTGATGCTTCTTCATTTGTCAAAGCAATGTCCATAAAATTGAAATTGCGCTTGTCGAAAGCCTTTGTATCGATTCTAGGGTGAACAACGAAACTCCGTATTGAACGAAATGTTGAATTGGAATGCAGAAGGAGCGGTGTATTCTTATCATCATCTCTCTCATTCAAAAGATTGCTGAGAAATAATGGATTTACGATGATTCTCACCGTCGCCGGTGACCTTTTGCCTTCCGCAGCAGCATGAGGTATATTCTGGCCTTTATCGTCAACCGGCTCGCGTCAATCTGAACAGTTCGATATAATCTCTTCCACTATCTTATAATGACCCATGTGAGCTGCGATATGAAGTGCTGTCCTACCCTCTGCATCCTTTATGTATGCTACTGCTCTATCATGCTCCAGCAATCGCTTCACAACCTTTAATTTGTTGAGGTGTACAGTCCAGTGAAGCGGAGTCCAGTGTTTATCGGCATCTTGTACTGCTACACAATTAATTTTTGCTAGCAATGCTTTGATCATTTCTGAAATGATTGTAAATATGTTAAGTATAATAGTTTTCTAAATAGCACTAAGAAGACTTGTTAATTCTGATGGTGTTAAACTAAGTTAATTTTAACTTCAATATGAACTAGTAATTGGGAGATACAAAAACTGCTTCATGAAGGTATTCAAATCCTTTGTTCTTGTATCGTTCTTTTACCTGTATTAAGTTCCTTCCATATTGCCGTTTTTACCATTTGAATTGGAGAAGGCAAAGTAACGATAAGGAAGAGATCAAATCTCCACATGATAATTAAGGACATGATTTGAAAAGGAGAAATTTAAAGTTGAATGCAGCGCTAAAATTATTTGAAAACTATATTAATTTCTAGCAAAGTATTGCTATTGGATTTTGAAAACGAAGGAGCGAAAATTGTCAATTATTATTTTATAAAAGGTTTCAAATATCCTTATACTCTTTAGGAATTTGACAAGATGTTTTATGTATAGTAATGCCATATAATTTATGATTAAGTTGTGCGATTCTTTTATCAAATATCCTTTTTTCACAAAACTAATCAGTGAGTCTACAAGTTCGAGTCAAAAACTAAAAAATAAAAAAGGAACGGACAAACGGGCATTACCTTGATTGTCCCAATGTACTGCAGCATGCAAAGCTGTTCTACCAAGAGGTCCAGTATAATCTTGTGAATTGCAGGTGCCTAAAATTTGAAATGCCACCTCTGGAAAGTTTCTCTCCACAGCCATGTAAAGTATAGTCTCACCAGCTGTATTAGCAGCATATCTAAAATCTGGATCTGCCTCGATTAAACGGGTAACCACCTTAAGGTGATTATAACGGACAGCCTTGTGCATGGCCGTGTCGTCCTCAAGGGTTTTCCTCCCGAGCATCTCTTTAACCAGACTATCTTGGCTTTCGAGGTCTGTAAAGGAAATTTTTGCACGTTCAATTAGGATTTTCACTATGTCAAGATGTCCGTACCTTGCCGCGATGTGTAATGGAGTTTCATGTTCTTTGTTCGGTTGCTGTAGCAGCTCCGGACATCTCTTGAGAACTTCTGTCACAAATTCGGTTTTTGATTCTGGTTTTCTATTGTCAATAGCTGTGATATAAATATGGAGGATCGTGTTTTTCTTTGGGGTTAGTAGGAGGTTAAGAGAAGAAGGTTGAACCTCATAGAATTTCTTGAATTCGCCTTTTACTGCAGCATTGTGGGACTTAAGATCCATGAAAGTAATGGGCTCTGTTTGTCTAGGCTGATTAGCATTGCCTGATGCTTGTGCTGCTCCTCCCGAACGGGAGGGAACCATTTTATATATGGCGACGCCTAAATACTTCTAATAACAGAATCTGGTCCTCGAACTGATAGTTTCCGTGCCTCTCTTTGTAGTCTTCGTTCTACACTGCATATTTAAACAAACATCTTGAGTTGACACAAACAACTAGTGAATTATAAGACGAAAAAAGTGAATATTCTCCTTCACTAAACAAAGAATAAACTGAACGTACGAAGGAATCTTTCTTAAAGAATGTATGTTTGGCTCATGTTATTCGGTAGCCCAGATGTTCAATGTACAAATTTCAAAAGAACTTGGGAGTCGTGTATGATTTTCTATTTTTCTTTCCAGGGTTGGGAGTGGAGGGATTTTAGAGAATTTATTTGAACAGGGGATGTCTCAAATCCTCACTGCTTATGTGGTAATCCTTCTAAGTGTCACTAAGCCATTGGCGCTTGAACTAGTCTTCAATGATCTGTTGATACAATCATTATGATCCAAAGCTTGTTAATTACCAAGTCTTGATATACTTTGGAGAAAAATAAAATATCATGCAGGACTACCAGAAGTTGGGATTTCTTTTCAACCTTTTTTGATCTATAAATGAGTTTGGAATTTATTCAATGAATGGCATCTAATTTTTATAATTTCGGCATAACTCAAACACCTGAGTGAATAAGTTACGCCCTCCCGGTGACAAAGAGGAAACGAAGGGAAAGAAAGCTCAAAGCTAGAATCCCATCAGAAAGTGGCATCAAAATCCTTGAGTACGGGTACACAGAAGACGCATTCGAAACCCCCACAATAATCCTACACCTCCTCCTAAGAACTATGACGAATTGTTTGCTACAAATATCCACAACAAACACCAAATCCAACAACAGCATGGGAAAAGCTTAACAACCAGAAGTGAAAAAAAAATCCCGGCTCTAGGATTTTTTTTTTAATTAAAATATAAGTTTACATTAATAAAAAATAATGTATAAAAATAAACAAGCATACCTCAGTATTATAAATGAACCTACTATAGGATTTTTGTTTGCCTACGGTGACAGTGATGGCAATGACAGTGAGTGGCAGCGAATTGCTTTACACAACTCACCGGCTTTAGCTGTGTTACAGGCAGACAAGCGTAGAAGGAGCGGCTTGTGAAAGAGAAAAGTGCGGTGGGCGATGAGGAAGAAGAAAAGCGAGATATGCTGATGATGAAGATTGAGGAAGCCGTCCCTAAACTACACGCATACACAATATATATATAATTTCACAAATTACATATTGTGTCTAGGACAAAGTCTTCATATTAAATTTTTTAACATAATATCATAACTCAAGTTATGTATCATCTTAAATTTAATAATGTTCAATATATAAAAGAAGTAAACAAAATATGAGTTTCAAGAAAAAAGATAAAAATTTTAAAATAAAATTTAAATGAAAAAAATCTCCAATTGTTAAGTAATTCATAAATTGAACCTTAAAAGTTTTTAATGTATCTTGAATTACTTATAAATCAGTCTTAAATACCACATACAAAACATTTTTTTATTAAACAATGTTAGAAATCCAATTTAACCCCTTTTTTAACAATAGCCACATTTTTTTTTCAACTTCTTCATCTAAAACACCCTAAAGAAAGGTAGTGTCCATCTAATAAAGTTTCCAATGCTTGACTGCAGCCATAGTAATGGGGCCTGTCTCCATTTCCATCTTTATTAATGGAAAGAAAATTTCAAGTTAGTCAATTATCTCTTATTTGTAGTGGTTTTTTGTCATTGGCCCAGCTTTAAATCTTTTAACTGACCCATAAACCTTATAATTTACCTTGCATATTCATGTGCGGGAATGATTGATATGATACCTTCAAAGCAGAGACAAAGGCTGTTACTGCAGAATTCTTTGAGCCTGACTAGTGTTTCGCCTTTTTTAATTTTGCCTTTTCCACGACAATGTTGCCAGCAACGTTGGTCATTGTATTTTTTCGTTAGATTTTTCGAACTTCCAACTCTGTTGAGTTCATTCAATTACTGGTACATTTATGGATCCTTTTGAATAACTGGAAGGCAATTACTGGAGAAAGGAGGTCAATTTGCGACTGTTCACGACCGACTTGAGGTGGGGATCAGTGGTCCATAATGAAAGAGTTGCCGTCTCTGTTTGCTCTTGACTTTTCATCTTCTTTCTCCAACTTTTCGTACGTTCAGCTGCTACGTTGTCTTGGTTACAGGCTTTTAGACCACATGCGACCCGACAGAAAGGAATCAAATCCCGAGCAAGGAGCCAAGAGAGCAAGTCAACTTTGATGGGTGCGAGTCTCTGTCTTCTTACACTCGTTTTCTTCTTTCGTTCACGAGGAGGGAGTTGACGAAAAGACCTGCGACTAGACATTGCTCGGCTCGTGACTTTGTGTCCCAGTCCTACTCGTTTTCAATTGAAATTATTTTTTAAGTATTTTAAAGATGTATAAATAAAAAATTTAAAGACCTGAAATATTTTTTCAAGTTTTTTAAAGTACTCGTACGAAATACTGGAGTAAGGGGGTAGTGATGGTCGAAACGAATAAAAGCCCGCCATACGTTGAACATTGCCAGTTCGAGTGTTGTCGTGCTTTGTCGGTTCCGTACGAGAAACTTTTTTGGTTCGCACGCCAAAGCCGTACTCTATCCTCACCAGAGTCAACTCAGCGTTGCAGGAGAATCCAAAGCCCAGCACATGATAAAAGCATGAACACAGAGCACGTTGTCGGTAATTAATTTTCACTGCCACCAAAAAGCCAAGAATCAAATTATTAAATTCTTTTATATAAATATTTTGTTGAATAATAAGTAAATTTTATAATGTTGGAAAATTTTATATATATATATATATATAAGGCCTACTGGTCCAAATACATGGCTTTGACTCCCATAAGCTTGGACAAAAAATAGAGACTTCTTTCTTACACATCATAGTTAACAATAGGCTATTTTTTATTTATATTTTGACTGTTTTTTAAGATGAAATTGTAATCTTTAATTGTTTAGTTAAGAAAAAAAATCTTTCACTTGATGTTTGATGGCCTTATATATCATCACATCCTTAGGTTGATGCCTATTGTGATTTTGAAGAACTTGTTCTTAGCATATAATTGCTATTTGAGTCAATTTAAACTACTTAGCCATTGCAAGGAATTTTATAGGATGTGTTATTTATTAAAGAATTCCTACTAATTGAAAGTTTATCTTGTTGGTCCAATCCCATGCCTACTAATTGCTAAATTTAGAGCTAACTCTAAAACTTTTTCTTTGAATTCACACATCAGACAAGACTTAAACCAGGAGTAAAGTGATGAATCTATCCCCAAAAAAGGCATACCATGTATAATACAAAGAACATAACTTCCCTGTCAGCCCCAAGCATTATCAATAGCCAAAACATCATCTTTTTTGAGAGGCCCCATACATTAAAACAAAAAGGCAAGACAAAGTTACCAACTATATTGGTCTTGGGTTATTGTTTCTTTCTATGGTGATTTCGGACTCATGAGCCCTTTCCCATTGCTTTGGTTCAAGTGTTGTGTAGACTACAAGTTCTACTTTAATTGTGAATCCAATGTCAAATTTCGGTACCTAATTTCTACAGCCTCTCATGTGAGCCATTTCTTTCTTGTTGGGCTAGGAAGAATACAAATATTTTTTTGGGTAAAAATATAAATTTATATTAATAAAATATAATATATAAAAGCATAAGGATATATTTCAAATGCTTCTTTGTTCTTTTTTCAATAATCTCTATAGCTTAAATAACATTGGTCATTACCATTTTTTTGATGGACTAGAGCCCAAAAACTGTTGTCTATAGCATATCCAATGCACCAGAAAAAATATTTGTTATATCAAGCAAATATTTTTTTGGGTAAAAATATAATGTATAAAAGTATAAGGATATATTTCAAATGCTTCTTTGTTCTTTTTTCAATAATCTCTATAGCTTAAATAACATTGGTCATTACCCATTTTTTTATGGACTAGAGCCCAAAAGCTGTTGTCTATAGCATATCCAATGCACCAGAAAAACTTTTGTTATATCAAGCAACGAAAATGTTATAACATATTTGTATATAATGTGCAGAATGTTGAATTTTTCAAAGTCTTCGATCTCCAGTGAATGATAAGCTGATTGTTGGTTTTACGAGAAAAGACTAGAAGCTCCACCACATGCTTTTAATTCTTGGGCTGTTTCGACTTTAGATATTCTTTGCCCGCAGCTTAAGTTACATATCAATTATCAGAGAAAATCCTAAATCTTTCAATATTGGGCACAGACATTGCTTTGTTGGCTCTCTATCACTAATAATGAATTGACTGATTATAGCCTTAAGATCTCTCAATTGTATTACCACTTTTATAACTAATAAAGGTAGGTTTAATAAACAAAACAAGTGTAATGAAGGAACCTCTCTGGTAGATATGGAGAGGCTTAAGAAAACTACTCTAAACAATTTCTATAGTGGAACTTGTAAAAATCTGTTTTATGAAAGCAGAAAGCGTGGAACGGTTTGTAAATCAGTGTCTTGTCGATTAGTGCAGAAACAGAAGTTTCAAGGAAAGGACGCAAAATGCTCTGCTACCCGATTGGTTTCCAAACATTGGTGCGGGGGATTGCTTGGAGTAGCTTATGGGACATCGCTGCTGGAAGAGCAGAATGTGTGCTGGAAATGTGAAGTTTATAGAGCAAAAGTTGCCAAGAAGTTGCTGAATTTGTGTACTGGTTTAGAGAATCATGAAAAAATGCAGGATAAAGTTGCAAATCGTACGATTAATTTGATGTGCAAATGAAACAATTTGAGTTGCTGATGTGCTTTGTATTATAATTGAAACTATGTCTGCAAAATGAACAAAGCATATTTCAAAATTATACAACCCAAAACCTACCAGAATCCCTTACATTTATAGTTTAAATTTCAAAATAAATACAGGAGACAAATAGTGCAAGCTGCAACCAGAAAACCAAGTTGCTTGATTTCATACTCCATCTTCTGTAAATGAATTGTCGCAAATTGCAAAAGAAAAGCTGTCTAGTTGTTGAATTCTTTCACTGAGCATGCATGTACAAAAGCTTACTCTGGCTACCCACTCAAGGATTGAATGCCACATCTGCAGCCATGTCGCACCATCTGTATCCTACGTGTCATCAGGCAACATCCACCATTTACAACAATGATGAGGAAAGTTCGGACTTCACTTCGGAAATGAAAACTTGGCTAAGAAAATTTTGAAGCAAAGTGTAAACAAGTACAGAATCTATTGATCAGTTCATGAAGTAGAACAATGGATGAACATAGTTAATTGGGTGACTCAAAGATGTTTCCTGCTACAATCTGAAGCAGTTGTAGTACCCCCTCGTAGATCTCTACAACATAAGGTGTAGAATCCAGTCCAGAATAGTTACAGAAGAAGAGCAAGTGCAAATTCATCTGTAAACACATCATATGTTGCAACTCAAATTATTTGTACATTTCTTTTCAACACAATTATCCTATTAACTATATTAAAAGAAATCACAGAAGAAAACTTACTTTGAGGCATCCAAAAAAACTTAATTATTTCAAATCAGACACAAGCATCTCACTTTCTAGTGTCTTGATTTGAAACAGATAGAATGTCAAAAATAAAACTTACTTTGAGACATCCAAAAAAAAAGGAAAAATGAAATTCCATGTAAGACCGAGCTAGCAAGGGTGGAAGGGGGCCTATAGTCAATGCTATACATTTAGTTATACCTAGGCGGAGTTCCTTGGCTTAGTGGTAAGCTAGGCCCCTAACCTGTGAGTCCAATAGGTAAGGGGTTCAATTCTTCTCCCTTGCCCCTATGTGCATGAATGTTTATTGAAAAAAAAAAGTCACACCTACCATGGTCATGTCCTCCCTTAGAATTACTTTAAAAACTTTCCTAAACATTGGAGAAATGGAGGACATAATACAAAAAATCTAAGAATGAAAATTTAAGTGCTCATTAGCCATTGCCTCCGAAAAAGACATGGCAATCACTTGGAGGCATTAGACCAACTCCAAGATAAGAGTTTTAGAATAAAATAAAAATAAAGGATAAACCCAACTCATTAGCTTATTTTCACAACTTTCTTGATCAATAAATTATAAATTAAAACTAAGACATAGAACAAATTTGGCATAGATCCCAAAAGCATAGATCCCAAATCAAACACAAATTAAACACGAGCTCCTAGTCACTATCTATATCCTAAAAAATTAATCAAATAAACCAAAACTATCCTACTTTTAAAAGTGTACCATTCAAACATCAAAATTATTTGTCGATATAATCAATATTTTCAAAGAAATTCATTTGCAGAGTCAAATCTTATAATAGTTTCCTTCAATCAGATGCTAATAACAGACATTTCCGCACATGACATGTGAAAATTAGAAAAAGATTCAATAGCATGCCGACTAGAATACCATTTCCACAACATGATGCATAATCTTCCAACCCAAGAAGGACCTTAATGAATTTTCGAGTACTTACATAATCGCCAACAGCAAGAGCATCCTTTCCCATCACCAATTTTGACCTTTAAAGGAAAATAAAATAAAACAAAACAAGTAACCAAAGCTGTGGGGGTAAAGTAGAACAGATTTCAAAAGAGAAACATGAAGCAAACAACTAAGATAACAAAATCGTAGCTATTTGATCTCAACTTTCAATAGATACAATGTGTACAGGCATGGACCGACAACAATAATGCTCAGATCCCTAGATCGACCCAGCAACAAAAATCACAATGACATAAGTTCCCAGTACCTGTTAGTATAGGAACACAATCGATGTGAAAGTAGAAATTTTAAAAGGATTTATGAGTATGCCTATATTGATAAAAATGTAATCCATGATCCAAAATTTTGAAGGTACAATGAGAATGACAAACTAGAATCTTAAGAAGAGTGATCTATCATAATCATTTCAAGACATCAATAAAAAGGCTAAAAGCAGTAAGTTCATATTTTTTATTTTTTTCTGCGTTAATGAAAAGCCGAATATGTGAACATGTGATTTAACAATAGATGCAGAAGATGCACTGCATGCTTGTCAAAGTAACTATAGAATACTTTTAAACATCATGGTTTGGCTAAACTTATCTCACCAAAATTACATTCAAGATATGAAGGAGTCACATCTTTTGGTAGAAAAATTTAACAAAACGCCCAAATAGCATAAGAATCACATTCATGACTAAGACTGTTTCAAGTTTCACTATTTTTTAAGTAACCATGAGACTAGGGTGCGTAACTTCAGCTAGAGAAACCCAATCAAAATAAGAACCAGATAGCCATTATCACGATTCCAGGTAGCCTTCTCACAAGGAATTTCAGCATTATGTAGTCCCGAGTATAGCCTGTATAAAGTGGTTTCATTTATGCTCCAATGAAAGAGGCCACTATCGAATTCATGAGAGCCCAATATATTATTCTCAGAGCAAGGTCCAACGACGATATTGTCCTTGAGTAGAGTTCACTGAACTGAATCAAATCAAAGCTCAAAAGCACACAAACAAAGAGAAACAAGAAAATATAATGTTTTTTTAACAAAAAGCTATAACGAACTGGAGTTATCTCAAATCGCCCACTCACGCAAGGAATTTTTTTAATATGCCATAGAAACACTTAACCCACAACGTAGTGCATAATTGCAGCCAAAATCTCGTGACGTCACCTGCACACCAATTACAATCTGCCATCGTTAGAGCAGGGTGATGCATTCCTATTAATTTTTTAGCTTCTATGACTTAAAGAGAACAACGAGACTAATCTGAAATTAGGAGGTGGAGCAATTTTCTCCAAAAGCACCAGATTTCAAAAGTTCCTTGACTTCTTATGCTAATTTCTACATGATTGTGTCTCAGCATGATATTCACCAAAAGTAATCAATGGGTTTTCCAGATTGAATACTAATTTGCAGGAAGTTTTGGATTAATACCCTTGCAATTACAATAGATATTTAATAGGCGCTTTTGCCCATTTTCAAACATATTAAACATACTAGATTTCTGATAAATGTTTTTGATATTCAATGAATTTCAATGATCTAGATACCAATAAAGAACTCTTGGAAAATGTTTTGCTAAATTGACATGAAATTGTTCGATGTTGAACTCTTACAACAAATCTAGATTTTCAATTATCTCAAATGGACAACGGAGATTCCTTGATGAAAATACAATAATTGACACTTTAAAAATAAGTCTGAGTATGAACAAGGAAATCTACCTTCAAATACTGTGCTTAGATAGTTGTTTCTCAATATTTTGAGCTCGAAGATGTCCTGAAAATCATGGTCCAACAATTCTATAGGGTAAGAAGGGATGAAGGGATGAAGTAATGAAAAAGTCAACAGAATGAACAACAATAAGAGACGAACAAAAATCCAAAACTTTATGCGGCAAAAGACGATAGGCGGCTATGATTTACTCCAATAAAAGATTTACGTCAACAAAGTAATTTCAAAAATATTTTCACTTATGATAATTTAACTTACCATATCCTGTTTTCTGTGATCGACATGACTAAACCCATTAAATCCTTCTCTTCTCAAACTTCGCATGCCAAGGATTCTTGGAGAGAGCATCACAGTTATCACCATACTCTTCTTACCTATATGCACCCATCCAATCAGATGTACCTACATCGACATAATCGTACATTCAATGTTCCGAAGACTTTCTTTGTCTAACCAAAATCACTCGAATCACACTGCAATTTGTCCTTTGAAACCTAATTTTGATGTTCTCACCCACGCTACTTTAAAAAAATTGTTTATTGAGAATCCAAATAAGAAGATTATTTACAATCTTTTCTATTTAATGGAACATCAAATAGAAAATCTCTGTACATAATTAATGACAAGATATCAATTAAGGCAATACAATCCCAAGATTAGTCTTTATGCTAAAATAGAATTAGCTTTTTACCAAAAGAGTAAAGGAAGAATGAGATTCATTTCAAAATACAAGCAATCAATAAAACAATATACGCACTGTAAATTCAACACATACACGCCATTGTTCAAGTCCAGCAAATACTTCCTCGACTGGCCCCTGTTCTTCACTGATGCATCTTTGCTAAACCTGGGGACCTACCAACTGGGTAGACATTGTTGGTATTGTCGTCGGAGGCGGTAGCGTTGTTGCTGAAGGAAATCCAGCGTCTTCAAAAAGTTGAAAGGGCTATATTGCGGATCCCAGGACAGCTCCAAACGTATATTTGATCCAAGGATGGAAGCGTCTCCACTCCTTCCGCAAGATATGTCAAACGAGAGCAGTTAACAATTTTAAGCTCCTTAAGAGAATCATGATTGCAGATCCATTCTGGTAAACTGGTCAAGTTTTCACAATCTTCAATATACAAATCTGCTAGGGGTGGTAGCACTTTGAAGACACCGAGGAAGAGACACCAATTTTGGAAGTGCTTCAAAGTGAACAGTAAGGAGATTTTCAAGGCCTTGCCACTGCACCCCATCCTCCCCATTGATAAATTCAAGCTCTCCGCAACCATAAAGAATAAGGCTTTTAAGTGAGGTAAGATGCAATGAGTCTAGACAGAGAGACTTGAGGTATCTACAAAAATATATCTTCAAATTCTCAAGGGAGGTAAGGTGCTGCAGCCCTTCCATTGGTAGGGTTTCTATACCAGGAAATTCATACAATTCAAGCGTCTTTAGTTTTGAAAGAGGAGTGAATAAAGAAGCCGCAAGTGGATAGGAGGTGATTCTTTGTGGTGCAGGGGGTAGTAGTGACCCTAGATATGGCTTCCAATTGTGATCATTCCAAGACAAATCTTCAAGATTATCCGGGAGTAATGGCATGGAAGTCAAATGAGGATTGGCTTTGATTGATAATTTTGAAAGACAAGAAAACATAGGAGGTGAATGATGTTCCACAACTGAATTGTCACTAGAATTATCAACCTTCAATTCTGTAGGGGAATCATTCCACAACCAGCCCCTAAGATTATGACATCCAATTATTTCAAGAAACTTCAATGATGGAAAAAATGTTTTAGATGGCGTTGAAGAAGACAGCTGATTCTTATCACTATAGCCTAATATGTATTCCAAATCAAATGCTTCGCAAAGATGAACTTCCTCCAATAAAGGCAACCGACACAATGGCGGCAAATGTTTGCATCTTCGGACACCTTCAATCGTCAATGCAACAAGGCTAGTCAACGTTGAAAGAAAACTTAGGGGCCTTGAACTAAGTTGACTTCGACTCATGTGCTCCTTGATGTACATCTGTAAGAGGGGCATCATCGGTCTTTTATCAGACATGTCATCTAGTTCCGAAGCGTACTTTAATTTCAAAACATTAAAAATAGATTTCACCTTTGAATCCACAATTGTTCTGCTATAGCATGTTGTACCTTTCACATGGCTCCTCTCATCATAAAATTTTATCTTCCCTTTCAAATTTTTTGATCGACTTATTTCTTCAAACTCAGCATCATGCCTAGAGGAAGAATCCCAAGTAACCGCAAATGATCCTAACGTTTGAAGGTTTGTCAATTGGACAATTTCACATGGTAAACGACATATAAAGCAATTAGAATTGTCTAGATGCCTCAAGTTAACTAATTTTGAAATGCCTTTTGACAATTTTCTAAGCTTTTCACATCTAGAGATTATTAATGTCTATAGATTTATAAGCCTTGTTATGGAATTAGGCAACTTAGAAATCCAAAGGCTTGAGAGATCAAGATATCTCAAATGCATCAACTTATCAATATTATTCAAACCAAAAAATCTCTCCCAAAACCAATACATGCAGCAACTTGAAACTGAAACAACCTTTTCAACATCTAGTTGATCATAAACTTTACTATCTTTAAAGTATATAAGTGTCCATGTCTTACTTTCTTTATAGAGAGAAGAGACATTGTTGAGACCATGAAATGATATATGGTGTGCCTTTTTTATTTTGTTTTCCTCGTTCTCATCAAGTTTAGTGACAATCAATGGCCCAGCTATTGATATAGCAAGATCATGCATTTTGAAAACATCGTTGTCCTCCTTTAGGGGATAAGGACTTTCAACTTCCTTTCGAAAAAATAATCTTGAAACTAACTCCATAAAATAATCATGCCCAATATCTTCCAATAATAGATTTTCTTCCAACTTCACAAATCCTTGTGCTATCCAAAGTCTAATTAGCATTGTTTGGTAAAACTTGTAATCCTTTGGAAATAAACTACAATAAGTAAAACAATATTTTAAATGAGATGGAAGTATATCAAAGCTTAGCTTTAAAGTGAAAAAGATTGTTTGTTTAGAAATTTTTGAAGATTGGTTATCTCTAAAGGCCTCCCATTCTTTAATTGAATTTTGGATTTTGGCCAAATAACATATGTCCCATTGCTCCCAAAGCTAAAGGAACACCTCCATACTTTTTCACAATCTCCTTTCCAACCTTTATAATAGTTAAAATTTCTGGTTCTTCCCCATTAAAAGCCATCTTCTTAAATAAATCCTAAGATTCTTCTTCTTTTAATCCCTTTAACATATATGGCTTCACTGTATAGGTAATCCTTGCAACCTCATTACTTCATATAGTTACTAATATTTTATTGCCTACAACATCATTTATTAACAACTTTTTCAACTCAAACCATTTTTCACAATCTTCATTCCATACATCATCTAAGACAAGAAATTTTTTTTTTCTAACAATTATTTTCCGAAGGCAATCTACTAATTGTTCCATTTGAACTCCTTCAGGTTTCACCTTTGTAGATTCTAAGATCTTTTCAACAATAAGTTTTACATTAAAGTTATTGGAAACACATACCCACATTTTAATGTCAAAATTTTGCAACCTTCCATCATTATATATAAGTTGAGCTAGTGTAGTCTTTCCCAACCCGCCAATACCAACTATTGGAAGGATTGAAACGCTCTTTTCAAAGTTGATATCCAATAGACTTCTAATGACTGCCTCCGTATCATCTTCCCGTCCAATAACATGTTGCTTAAGGACAAAAGAATAAGTATCATCCCTTCTTGTAACCGTGACTAGTGTCTCTACAAGACGCGGTACAAAATTGAAATCTTTTAGATCGGCTGCGATGGCACCTAATTTCTCCCTAATCCCCTTAATCTTATGGCCCATTTTGACTCGAAAGGCAAGTTGGTTCGATTCAGAAAAGAATATGCGTACTCTTCCTGCCTTCTTCTCTTTCCGTCGGAGAACTTCAGTGGAAACAGCATCGAATAAGTCATCCGCATCATAGATGACATCGTTTTGCCTTCCGAGCCAATGATCAACTAGAGGATTCGCAGTCCGTAGCTCCTCCGCATGCAGAAGGACTGCTTGGATTGCAGAAACCGTATTCTGGAGCTTTTCAATCTCGCGTTTGAAACTGCGGACCATTCTGAACTCTTCGGCAACCAGTGGACCGGCCAAACTGCTGAGGATTCCCCCGGCAACGTTGAAGAGAACTTTTTCTGCCATTTGTTGATAATAAGCGCAGAAGTGCTAGTAAAAGAGCGCTAGAAAAGTATTCGGAAGGTAATTGAGCAGTAGAAAGAAGATATGTTTGCTTTGCGTTTGCATAAGGGACATGAGCGTCCTGCGTCTGTATTTATAAGACCAAAAAGTTGGAGATGGAAGGCCAATTAGCTCCCTGAAGAGTAAAACAGCTCTTCCGGACGTCAAATTCTTCTAGTTTGATCACTTAGACCCCGCGTGTTCACATTTGATTGATCATCGTGATCAAAGTTCAAAGTCGCCTGTCGCGTGATATTGGCGCTCGGTCTTGTCGAGCGGAAAGCCAGGAAGGCGATCCGACGTTGGGATTCATTTTTGTCGTCTTTGTTTTAGCTTCGTCTTAACTAGCTTGGTTTTGCTTATTTTTTCTGTTCCGCACACACGCTTGAGATTTTACCCATACTACCTAGTCATTCGCCATTTGAAGCCATTTATTTTAATCAACGCGGACAACAGAGTACAACAACTTTTTGGCTGAAATCTTTGCATTATCTCTCGTAAAACTAAACTTGAATTCTTTGCTTTCCTTACCTCATTCTCTCACTTCTAATGAATGCATCTACTACGTACTGTTAAGAAGTGTTTCTTTTCTTCTTAAATTATTTTAGAAGACAAATTTATATATCTTCTTTAAAGAAATTTGTTTAATAAAATTTAATCTTGTAAATCACTTTTCACACAATCTGTAGCTGGAAAACCTTTTATTCCTTTTAATTACTACAGTAATAAGGATCATAATTCACACTACAACTCATGTTAAGTGAAGAATGAAAAAGGGAAACCTCTTTAGTGGAACCCAAGATATCACTATTTATATTGGGAGCCAGTAACTTTAAAAAAAGAAAGTTTTATCAAAGTTTTCCTTTTTCATCATTGAATTTGAACATCTAACTTTAAAGAAAAAAGATTTATCAAAGTTTTAGTTTTTCATTATCGAAAATGAAAGTATGTCGAAAGTCATAAACAACTGTATTTTTTCTTTGGATATAATCAAAAGGTGGTAACAAAAGTCATTTCTTCTAAATCTTATTCTAGAAAGCTCTTTACAAGAAAAAAATAGTGGCGAACATTAGGTAGTCAAAAACAAATCGATTCTCATGTTAGACTCAATCCCGATGAAGTGACATGAGTCTATTATATACTATTCATTGTGTTTGATTTTTCTTATGTCTTAAATTGAAAGGATGGGAATGTGCAATCCAGAGTTGAAATTTCGGGCTTGTGTTTGTTTTCTTTCCACAAGGTGATAGCAACCTTGGTGACAGCTTAGAGAACAAGCGCCAAACCACCAACAAAGTAAACTAAGACCAATCAGCGTTCAACCTGCCAAAGAAATAACCCAAGCTACTAGAAACACGCCCAAAAAATCACAGTTTCTTGTATTTTCTCATTACATTCTAAGCTACGACAACATGCGTAAAAAGTAGGACTAATCGGCGTTCGGCTGCGATGGCTTGATTTCTTCGTTTGGTTTGTCCTCTCTCACTGCGGATTTGTGTGAGGATCGCAAAGGAAGCGCCACGATAATCGTTTTCAGAGGCACTTTCCTCCGCTGATTCTCAAATGGCTGAGCACTTTCCTTGTCATAGAGATGTAACCAAAGCCTCTGGGTTGAGCAAAATTTCTTAGTTTTGCTTAGGAGAGAAGACTAATTTATAGAAAAAGCATTCTCAATTGAATACATTATGAAAAAAAAAACGAAATTGAACTCAAATTGACTGCAAAACCTGACTAAACATTTGATATTTTTATCAAGTAATCAAATGATTACAAGGATCTTCACGAAAAATTGTTCTAATTTTTGCTCCATCTTTCCAACCCTACTTCTGAAAACAAACTTTCAAATCAAAGAAGCCTAATCACTAAGCTTGATTCCTCGTTAGTGGCAGCATCAGTTCCTACTCTATGCTAAATTGAAACGGTAAGGAATCATCCAAAGAACGAATTGAGAATTTCCTTTCAACTAGTGGTTGTCAAATAGGAAATAGTAGCTATCGCATTTAATGGTTTTGTAGTAGTGAAGATAATCATGTTATTGCAAAGTTAGTCTTCGTGAGGAGATTTACTTGTTGATCCTTAATGGGAATATAGTGTGTGACAATGAACTTGAATTTAATCTTCTTACATATGAAGTGAAAAATGTTTTCAATATTTTGGCAAGTTCATAAAATACACCATAAGTACAAAATACAATACGATTTATTTTAAATTTTAAATTTTTATCATTAGAGTTGTTCATTTCTGGACATCTTTTTAGATTGCCACTATTCTTCCCCCTTAACTAAATTTATTTAAAGATCTTTTTTGTTACTCTATTGAAGATATGTCATCCTACAATTTTTTTTTTCCTTTTTAGGTAGGCAAAAGGGAAGGGTAGTGTGTATTGAACCCAAGATCTCAAGTTTCAGATAGTATCAACTTTCAATTAAACTAAGCACTTGCCAATCATAACATAAAGTTGTTTAAATATATATATATATATATAACAAAATCTTTAGTGCAAATCTAAAGACAAAAATGGTAGTTGAAGATTGGATACTATAAAGTGGGAGAAAACCTAGATTGGGGCATCCAAAAGAGTCGAAAATCTTGACTTTTTGTTTATCCTAGAGATTGAGTTTCCATTAGACACACAACATATGAGCCTTGACTTGGTGGACACGCAAGTCAAGAGTTCCTTGACCTTTTGGCATTAAGCCAAGGGGGTCACCCCTAAAAAAAGAAAAAAACTTATATATTGAGGGGCCTTACATTTCAAGCTACTACTCAAGATCTCAAAAGTCAAACATGAAATACATTAGGCAAACTTATGTCACATTGTTCACAAACTACATCTAGAAGGCTCTGTTAGGCATGAATGGATTAACTCGATAGATTAACTCAAAGAATTGAATACTAGAGAGTTAAAATATGTTGGATAATCAAGGTTGTCAAGAGGAAGAGTTTTCCAACAACTTTACTTAATATACCTTTCAAGACTGTATTATATCACATTTGAAGAGAAAGAAATAAAAAAAGATTCAACAATACAAATCTAGATAACACAACCATTATTACTAAAATTAAGAAGGATGTGAGAGGGAATATTTCATCTACCAGAAGAGTTAAGACTACAAATTGTAATAAATTCTTACAAGAGCTTTGGAATTTGCCAAGTGTTTGAACTTAAATGATGATATTTTGTAATCAAACAATCTTGTAAATTTTTACCGTGATATATAATTTAACCTTTCACCAAAAAAAAAAAAAACGTGTCACATTGTTATTGGTGCTTCCAATTCTACCTTATCACAATAAACAACAAACATTCAATGGACTGAAAGTTACCAACCTATGTTGCTTTGCATGGCGAGAAAAAGAGCCACGAAACGATTGCCTACGATGTTGGTCTTGAGTCTTTATCATTTTCGTACTTCTAACGTCTTTCGTGTATTCATTAAGCTTTTCTAAATTTCTTGGCTTCAGACCTGTATATCACATTATATCACCCACATTCAATGCCATCCAATCAAAGCATTTCTTGAGTGTTATCATGGTCTTGAGTCTAAACGATGTAACCGTCATCCTCTTTGATATTTTCTTCAAAGCTTCATGCATGTTCACATTGATAATATATAACTTTGTTATATTTTTACATATATTTTCTTCTCTTCTAAATTAATCTTAAGAAAAAATATAAATATATTGTACAAACGAATATGTAAAAATCTTGATAGATACACCCAGAGACCAAATATGTGGCAGAACTTTCGTGGAGTTGGGGCAACCCATAGTTGAGCCATGTATGTTTGATTTTTCTTCTCTCTTAAATTGAAAGGATGGGATGGAACAATCCATTGTTGAAATTTCGGGTTGTGTTTATTTTCTTTCCAAGAGATGATAGTAACCTGGGCAAAAACTTGGAAACTCCGATGTGCTTGATTCAGCCGGCAGACCAATCAAGGTTCAGCCGACAGAGAAACAACCAACTTGCCCAAAAAATAATTTTGTTTTAAGATTAAAAACAAACACGTATGAAAGATAAAAACAGACCATTTTATGTAACATGCGTATCCTAATATAAGAGTTAAAATTAGGTTACCGAGTTGTTTTTCTCTGTTACTGTTTATCACATTTTCATCAAAATAGTTCCTACTCTAGATGAATGGAATATAAATTTTTTTTTACAACTCCTTGAGCACAATAAAAATAGATTGAATTTTAATAATACTGTTTGAAGAAAAACTAACCTAGAAAATAGCGTAAGCAATGAAAATTTCAAAGTAAATATATATTTGTAAAAATTCTGAACTTCATTTACTACTTTTATTTCTAATTCCTTCCAATAGTGTCACTTAGAAGCCAAATTTTCAAAATTGAAGGCATTGGTTAAGTAGGCTATATCAATTGTAGAGTCCAAAATATTGAGTGACTTTTGGTAAAACCCTTTCCAGATAAAAAAAAAAGGGAAGTTAAAAAGAAAAATAAATAAATAAATAAATAAATAAACATTAAAACAAAAATCTTACATATCATACCACATGATAGGCAAATCCTAATATAAGAAATTATTGTGTGGCACTGTAGTTCCTTTTTGGCCCATATTAGCCTAGATGTTATTAGAAGCTCTTGATCCCGACATTTAACAAATGGAGAATTGGGCTTGTTCAATATGAGCTGCAAATTGCTGTTTCTAGGCTAGATAATGCAAGAGAAGTCGACTACCTGTCTTGAGTTGGTCTAAACGTTTGGCATAAGAAGATGAATGAGGATGACGAGCGGCATGAAGACCATGCTCTGCCACAATAGCAACAAAGGAGGAGAAATGAAATTATATTTGGTTGGACTTATTCTATGACTAGATTTGGCTTGGCGTTAGGTAAAGACATTTGAGTAAATTTTCATGGGGGCACTAAGCCATGGTTAACTTGTTTATAAATGTAACAATTAGGACGAGAAGATCGGATTTGTTCAACTTTCATTCACATGGTTTGAATGTGCAACAAAAGCGCATCATACAACAATATATGTAGAAAATGATATGCAATAGGTATGTGATGAATGAGCATCACCCAACAAGTCATGTGGTTTTTTGCAACTTAGAAAGAGTAGCATTATTTTGCATGATGATAACCACTACAATATCAATCGGTGCATCATTTAAGGTAGGCATTTTTTTTTCCTAATTTCTTGTTTTTGGATACATCTTTGTCTATGGTTTTGTCTTTCCAATTTAAGCTATCACTATCATTGAAGCTTAAACATAATTAAAAAATTGCTACCACCAATATTCTGTTTTTTTTTATATATTTTTTACAATTGCTTGATTAGTAGCTTTCTCCAAACTAGCACAAATGACCTCCAAAGCTTTCTTGCATTAAAATATGTACGCATTTCAGAAACAAAATTTATGGAGATGAAACAAATACTTGTGCATATTACTCTTCTTTTAGAATAGGATTTTTAGAATCAGCATTTGGATCCCCCATGTACTTCTCAATATTTTCCATATCAAGGCTTGTGAAGAATTACATAACAAATTCTAATCATTATTAATAATTAAGTACCAGTGATATTTAGATATATTTAATCATTTTCTAGCTCCATGGGTTCGCCATTGACTCAAATAGAAACATCTAATCTATCATCTTGTTTGAATCTGAACTAAAAAACAAATATGGTACGCGACCATACACCACATTGATTGCACCAGAAGACATCCGCTGTGTCAACACAACTCACATACTGTGCTTTCCTTTGTAGGGAGCACAAAAAGCCACTTCAGCGTTGTCAGCATTCTTGCTCATTGAGTTTCATCGGTAATATCGTAAATTTGTCTCACCGTCTGTGCACCTGACCAGGTGCTGGCCTGTGTCAACAATATGTACAAGAGGTCATGAAGTGCCATGCAATACGTTTATGTGGTGGACAGGATGTGTTGGAAGGGCGATGAAGTTTTGATCCAAGTATAGTCTTTAGTTATTTATACCGTTCATTGGCGAGCCAACCTTTTAACATTAATAATGATGTTCTTGGGTAAATCTTATACTGTTCATTGGCGTTTTCTTATTATGGTAAAATTTGAAATTATTATATTTAAATAATCTTAAGATTCACCGTCTCTAGAGGAACCTTTTTTTTAATTACTTTAGTGATCTAATAAAACATGGAAGAAAGCAAGAGTAAAGTCTATGGTTCATTAATTGTTTACTTGATTGCTTAAATATAGAAGACCTTGTAACAGAAGCACACATTGATAAGTTGAGTTAATAATTATTGGTCCAGATCCTTGGATGCCATGGTCCTTGTGGCCTTATGGGGCATATGGTTAATGACCAGTTGTCTGCAAACTGTACCTCTCAAGAGAGAGTCCAGGTTAACATTGATGCACTTGACCAATTTCATGTTTCATATTATTTTCCTAGTATCGAATAGAGATGGAACACATAGTTCCTCTGTGTGAATTAAGGGTTTCAAGCACATCATAAGAGTATTTTAGAGGTTATTCCTTTTTGTATTTTTAGTAGTTTTCATTGGGATTTTCTTTAGTGTTAGTCGAAGAGGAGCCTCCATGTACCGAAAGGAGAGTTGTCATTGTTGTTGTGAGGGCAATCGTAAGGGGGTGTATTGGTATTATAGCCACCAACCAAAAGAGGGACCAGTACATAGGCGTTGTAGATGTAACATGATGAGGGAGTCACTTGAGTGTTGAGAATAACCATTTCAGAGCTACTTGTGACCTTGTAAACATCCTTATATTCCATTAAAGAAATTTAATAAGAGGAGAGACCACAAAAAATGTAAAAAACACTGCTGCAATTTAGAAGTTCTCTCATTGTTTTTACCACGGTCATGATTGCAAAACTTGCCCAATAAAGTGAAAAGATGGTTTAAGATTAAATGGGTGTGGGTACCTAAAAATCCCCTAAACACTAGCATAGATGGAGCCGATAAATTCTGCGGGCAAAGATCTACAAACAACATGTTTTTTTTTTTTTTTTGTCCTTGGAAATACACAAGGAAATGTTTGTGTTTTGAACATTAAATATACTAATGAAAACATGCCTTGTTTTCTACTCTAAAGTGAAGAATCAATATGCTTAAGGCCCCATAAGTTGCGATATGTTGGAATTAATTTGATTCGCAAGTTGACAAAAAATGAACTTGACGTTGGAGTACAAAAATTTACTGAAACTCCAAAAAAGTTGTGTCATGGTTATGGACGTGCAAAAGACCCTAGATCTAGCTTTGAACCTAAATCTGATGTTACTTCATCTACTCTCTTGCTACAATAACATTTTGCTTGTTTACACCAATGAGAACTCTTCCGCTTGGGAGGAAAATATTATGTCTTTCTACTTTGAATGATTATTGTAGATATACATTTACTTTCTTTATGAAAACATAAAGATAAGACTTTTGAAGTTTTTGCTGATTTTTACAAATGAACAAAAAATGGATGAAATTTGAAAACAAATTATTTAAAGACTTTTGCTCCAAAAAGGGCATTAATCATAACTATTCAACATCTAGAACCCACAATGAAGTAGTGTCATTGAAAGTAAAAATAGAACTCTTCAAGAAATAGTTAAAACAATGCTTTGTGAAAAATATCTACCTTAACTTTTTTTGAGAGAAGTTGTAAATACAACTTATTATGTAGCAAATTGTGTATATATAAGGCCTATTTATAAGAATTTACTAGAGTACCATTGGACTGAACTGCACTATGAGCAAGTAGTGGCTTAATAGTAGATTGAGCAGCAACATTCTTAGTAACCTTTTGTGCAAGGGATTGATCATTCTGAGGAACAGTATTCTAAGTAACCTAAGCAAAGGACACCTAGGTAGGGGCCTCTCAAAATTTTTGTATTGGCATATAATCTCCTTTTTAACTTACGTATTATATGATAAAATTATTTATGAAATTGAATAGGATGATTTCAGACGTTGCCCGCATAGAATAAGATTCACTCTCCTGCCATTGTGTGAAGAATCAAAGAACTCTTTGTACACACATGGAGCAAACACAATACCATTCACTAGTGGTGTTCAATTAAGACTCTGTAAATAACATATTTCATAATTTCTTCTCATTTTTGTTCAATTTTTATAAGTATTGCTCATGTAATTTCTTCTCTTGATTGAATGAAACATTGATTCCCCACTTCGTATAAAAGAGTTTAAATAATGTTTGATTAACTGGCAAAATATACCTTGATAGTTAAGAAGATCCCATAGCAGAAGAAAAAAGGAAATGGCCTATAAAATTAAGACACAATCTTTAATGAGAAATCTACTAACTTCAAAGCTAGAGTCGAAGGGTGAAACATCATAAATATATTATAATAGCTAAAGCAATTGATTTTCCATTTATCATTCAAGTATCTGTTACAATCATGGAAATATGAATGTGCCTTAGTCCATGACACTTACTATTCTCTTATTATTATAGGTAAAAGGAACACATAAATTCCTCTTTGTAAATTCAAGGGCAGAAAGTGATAACGTAGTTAGGTGCGTTGGAGCAGGTGAATGTGCTATTCTTATCATCATAAGCATAGCTATAAGCTTGGGGACATTGGTTCTCGAAAATCAGAGAATAGTTTGTTGGTGGACATGTCTCTGGTTTATCGTAAGCACCGGTGCAACAATATTGTGGCTGATTGAATGCTGTGCATGCACTTTTGCAAGCGATGACGCTCCCATCAGACGCCTTCACTTGCAGCTCAGCTGGGCAAGCGGCGTTCACGTCTGCTGGGCAGCTCGAGGACTGGCAGTCACCTGTCCCGCCTTCTGTGGCAAGCGAAACAGGGAGGTTGAAGCCGTCAACAAGGCTGACGTCGTAGAAATCTTGTCCATTGTTCGCTGCTATGTTGATTTCCACCAAAGATGCTGGCGGGACTGCACCGTTGCCGTTGCATGCGACTTGGCCAGAGCCACAATCAGCAGTTTCACATTTAAAACTTCCTGTACTAGTCGAGCATCGGGTTCTAGCCCAGAAGCGGCCTATCCATGGAGCTTGGACATCAATTGAACTGGATGCCCCGGCTGCCAACTCAAATCCCGTGGTTGATAGCTGAGGTTTCTGATCTGCAGTTAGAGTTCCTGGCCAGATGGTTGTTGGGCAGTTGTTTTTGAAAGTTATTCGAGCGGCATGAGCACCTGGGTGACATAAAGTGTTAGAAGAATTGTCATGCGATGAAATCCATCTATTTTCTATTAGCAAAAGTTTTTAGGACAAATTTTAACTTTCATGGAAGAAAATAAGTAGGAGATAGAAAATTATAATGCGCAGACACACTTCTAGGACCTCTAGGAGAGAAAAAGGAGAATGTTCAAAGCATAAAAGCTACAATAAGTAACTATAACAAATGACTAAACAATCTACTAATGAAAGCTTTCAGCCGAGGTGGGATTCATGACTTTATTGCATGTGTAAGGATGTAACAACCAGCATAAACTCTTTATACGTTTTTAGCATTTGCAATTAAATATGGTAGAAGTTTCACACTATTAATATAACATTTTATATAATATACATATATGAGATTTTTTTTTCTTCTTGCAAGCCTAAATTAAAGGCAAAAGGAATTTTTCTAACAATATGTGGAAAAAGAAGTGGTGATATTTACCAACAGATGTAATATGCTAACATTTTATAACTCGATACTGACATACCAGAAAGGAGGCAGAAGGCCAAGGCAAGGCAGAAGAGTGCTGGGGTTTTGGCCATCGTAGCTGGTCTGGCAGTTCGACTTACTCTTGATGAATTGTCGTCCTACTGTGGTGCAAATGTTATGAACGTGAAGCGTATATATAGAGTTTTAAGCGGGGCTTTCTAGGCTGAAAATGCGCAAATTCGGAATTGAAAGTTCTGTCAAGGACATGGACCACGCGTGTTCACATTCGATTGATCATCGTGATCCAAGTTCAAGGTCTTGTCACACAATGTACCGTGCAGAGCACGATCAACGAATTCATAATGTACCATGTAGAATATCCAGCGGGGGAGCTACGGAGTCTTTAATTTCTGAGTACTTCTTGCCTTCGAGTCTATCCTATATCTAGAAACTTACTTCTCAAGGCAAAGGAAAATTAAACATGGTTGGTCACCTTAGGCCTCAACTGAGAAAATTTAACCCATGTCATTTTAGAAATGAAAGTCTTTTTTGGTTTAAGGTATTTCTGGGGAGGGGGTTTCGAAATAAAGAAGTGCTATACATCGCACGTTTTAAAATCAAGGGGTGACTAGTCAAGCATGAGCTCGTTGAAATTCCACAAAGCCCACAATTCACGCTAAAACTATGCTTGAGGAGGGCCACGATCATCGAAGCAGCTCGCCACATTGCAATTCTGTTTGGAATTTGGCAATGTGAATAAACTTTCACCCAGAAACATGAAAAGACATTATATGTGTTACATCACGAAGAAAAGATGTACAACATACGGTGTGAGCTTACTAATAGTTGGCTCTGTATTCTCATGTAAAATACCTTGATGTACTGCCAAGTATTTTCTTTCTTTTTTGTTTGATAACGTAAAATAATGCATTGGAATATTAACGATACAATGCCTTTTTATATGGGCACGAAATATAGGAGGTAGAACCAAACTTTAAGGAAGCAAGGAGAACAGAAACAGCTGCTGATGAAGTTTTACAGATTCTACTCGAAGTTCTTGCCTCAGAAAGTCCGACTGAACTGCCAATTCATGGGTAAGACGTGCCATGAAGTTGAGTACTTACTATAACCTGTTCTAACCCTGAAGGTGAGTGACTTCCCTACCATCATGGCGTTGGTTTCCCACTTCTGACCCCAGCAAGCAGGGATGTGAACCTACGGTATCGGAATGGCACACTCCGGCGTTGTATTGGGCAATTTTGTGAATGCAGGCTGGGCTGTATCGAAATGCTCTTTCGGAGAGTTGCACCACCCGCCATTGTCACTTGCTAGATTGTAGTTTAGGGAAACTTTCTTGATAGACTTGGAGAATGTTGAATAGGCTATGTGTGGGTTAGATGTTTTCCACAATCAATATGAAAAACTATTTAAGAATGCTTTTGCATTTTATTTATTCACTGAGACCAGAAATGGCAGTGATGAATGGACATGTTATATAGGTGTTTACATCGTATATGGCCTAGAATTTCAACAATTACTTCATCATGTTCACATCATATCCGATCCCTGTTCCTTAAGGTATTCATACTTATTCAGTCCAGTGAGTAGGGTTTAAATGTTGACCAATCTAACATTGTGTCTCAATGTCCCAGTTTATCGTACTCACCAAAAGAGTTTCTTGTCATTTGTTTGTTTAGGCAATAAGTTAAACTTTTCCTCTAAATTGATTTTTTTTTCTTGGGTGGAAATACCATATCTATGAAAAGATGGAGATTGAATACTTTTAAATTTCATTCAAAATAATATTTCTCTGGATGTAATTGAAAATTTTCTTTTTGCCTTCTCTTGTGAAAGTAGCTGAGGTATCCTATTTAGCTCTTTTTTCTTAGATTGAATATACAAGTTGTTGTGTTGATCTATCTATGTAAATAAGGTACTTAAGGAAATTTAGATTTTTATTGGTCGTTTCAACCTCTAAAAATTCATTTGTTATTATCTTTGGAACTACAAGTTGATGGAAAGTTATAAAGGGCTGTTGAGATAATTCGGCTAGTAGGAACCTATTGAGTTGGCTTTCATAGAAGTTTCTGATGACAGCAAAACCTGAGAAATTGGCAGCTATGATTCATTGACTTTGTGGTCTACAAACTTGTGGTTTTAGAGCCTGCAACCATGATCGATCGATTTGCTGTTATTTCTTTGCCTTTTTTTTTTCCTTTTAATTTTGAAGATTTAGGTTATTAGAGGAATGTGTGAGCACAGTTCTATGTATATATACATCTCTCTATGCTTTATAAATATTGTGAAGAGAGTGACAGGGGATGTTAGAGAGCTGATGTACAGAGCCACCCCTTTTAGATTAACAACGGAAAGGAATATTTGTTCGCAGCCTTCGGAATCTATGTTTTTGCACTGTGACTAGGTAGGAGGAGAGAGATGGATGGCAAAGGGTAAGCGCCGGGATAACAGAAAGCATTGGAGAGAAATGGAATTTTGGGAACATTTGTTGAACAGTGGCGAACACTGGGTAGTCAACTCGACCCCGGCACAGTGACATGAGTCTATTATATTTTGGCCATTATGTTTGATTTTCTACTCTCGTGAACTGAAAGGATGGGAATGTGCAATCCTAAGTTGAAATTTCGGGCCTGTGTTTGTTTTCTTTCCACAAGATAATAGCAACCTTGGTGACAACATGGGGAATAGACCTCCAACCACCAACAAAGTAAACCCTAGCATGCTTGAATCAATCAGAAAACCAATCAGCATTCGGCCTGCCAAAGAAATAATCTAAGTTGAAAAACAACACGCCCAAAAAATCACAGTTTCTTTCGTTTCTTCATTACAACGTAAGCTACAAGAACATGCCCAAAGTCAGACCAATCAGCGTTCGACCTGCCAAAGAAATAATCTAAGTTGAAAAACAACACGCCCAAAAAATCACAGTTTCTTTCGTTTCTTCATTACAACGTAAGCTACAAGAACATGCTCAAAGTCAGACCAATCAGCGTTCGGTCACCATGGCTTGATTTCTTGGTGCGGATTCACATGTTTCAAAGGGAGAAGGGGTTGGAGACAACCAAAAGGGTGTGGATGGCAAAGGCAAGCGCCACGATAATCCTTTTTAGAGGCACTTTCCTCGTCATAGAGTTGAGTGACCATAGGCTTCAGGTTGAGCTAAATTCCTTCAGTTTTGCTTAGGAGAGACAACTAAATTATAGAGAAAGCATTCTCAATTGAATACATTATAAAAAATAAAAAATAAATTGAACTCAAATTGACAGCAAAACTTGACTAAACATTTCACACTTTAGACAAGTAATCAAATGATTACAAGAATCTTCACAAAAAGAAAAAATAAATTGTTCTAATTTTGCTCTTCCATTCAAACCCCACTTTAAAAAAGAAATTTACACATCAGAGAAATCCTAACTGCTAGGCTTGATTCCTCCTTGGTGATCACCTTAATCCAAAGAATGAATCAAGATGTCCCATTCGATTGGTAGTTGTCAAACAAGGAATTGTTTGATCACAAACAGTGGGTTTGTTCTTGAACACCCTCCTTAATATATTAAGGATACCAAGTTTTGCAAAGAAGAAATCATGTTATTCCAAAGTTAAAGCCTTGGTGAAGAAATTTATAGGTTGATCTTCAATGGAAATATAGTATGTCATAATAAACCCCAACTTAATCATTTTTTTTTTGTGGAAAGGTAAATTTGCATTAATAGAATTTCATGCATAATAGTACAAAATCATATCTCAACATTACGATAGTTATTAAAGTTACAAAAAGATAAAAATTAAATATTTTCAAATCTCATTCAAAATGATATTTCCTTTAAATGATTTTATATTTTAAAATTAAAAAAAAAACTCTACTTCGTACAATTTTCCTTACTTTTGTAAACATTATTATGATAACAATTGTTTTGCTTTAAAATGAGGTAAAACATTTCTCAAAGTGTTAATACATTCATAAAATACAACTATAAGTACAAAACACATTATAACCTTTTTTATTATAAATTTTGAATTTTTATTATTAGAGTTCATTCTTTGAAATTCCTTTAAATCACCTTTTTCTCACTTAACCAAATTTAGTAAAATATCTTTGTAATTTAATGCCTAATTGAAGATATGTCATGCCATAAAGTTGTTAAAGAGAATATACAAAAATCTTTAGCGCAAAACTAAAGACAGCAATGGTAGTTTCCTAACAGCGGAGGAGGATTGGATGCTATAAAGTGGGACAAAGTGTAGACTAGGGCTCCAAAAAAATCAGTGTCGAAAATCTTCTTTTCTTGTTTTCCTAGGGCTTTGTTGCTTTGTATGGTGAGCAAAGAGCCACAAGAACATTGCTTACTATGTTTGTCTCGAGTCTTTGTCATTTTCCTATTTCTAACTTCTTCCGTTCAAATTTCTTGGTTTCAGACCTGAACAACACATCATATCTGCCACATTCAATGCCATTTGGTGAAAGCATTTCGTCAGTCTTATCATATTCTTGAGTCTTAACGGTGTAACCACCATTTTCTTTGATATTTTGTTGGAACTTCCATGCATGTTCACATTGACAATATATATTACTTCATTATATTTTTAGATATATTTCCTTCTCTTGTAAATTATTTTTGAGAAAAAATATAAATATATCGTACAAACGAATATGCAAAAGTCTTGATAGATGCACCCAGAGACTAAATATGTGACGGAGCTTTCGTCGGGTAGGGGCAATCCATAGTTGGGTCATGTATGTTTGATTTTTCTTCTCTCTTAAATTCAATGGATGAGATGGGACAATCCATAGTTGAAATTTCGGGCTTGAGTTTGTTTTCTTTGCACGAGACGAGAGCAACCTTGGCAACAACTTGGAAACTCCGACGTGCTTGATACAGTCGGCAGACCAATCAGAGTTCGGTCGCCAGAGAAACAGAAAACACGCCTAAAAAAATCAGTTTGTTTGAGATTAAAAACAGAAACACATAAAAGAGAAAGATAGAAAAAGTAGACCATTTCATGTAACCCGCGTATCCTAATATAAGAGTTAAAATTAGGTTACCAGGTTGTTCGTCTCTATTATTGTTCATCACATTTTCATCAAAATAGTTCCTATTCTAGATGAATAGTTTATTACTTATTCTTTTATTTTCAGCATTAAACAAGATGATTTGTTGTAATTCTTTATCCTATTCTACAGTTCATTGCGATTGAGTGTACTCTCCCAAATTTTTGAGTGTCAAAATTATATTCAAACAATTTAAAGCATCCGAATATAAAAGCCGTTCACTTGAGTTGAAACTTTTCATAACCCAATTTTCAAATAGTTTGGTTAAGGGTGATAAACAACTCATCAATTCCCCTTGTTATATTATACAATACAACTCTGTGAGCCAGTGTTATGTGTAGCATAATACAAATAGAATGAATTTTAATAATACTATTTGATGAAAAAATAACCTAAAAAATGGCATAAGCAGTGAAAATTTCAAAGCAAAATATATACATACATTCATACATACATACATATATATATATAAACATTTTTAACTTCATTTATTTTTTTTATTTTTAATTCCCTTTAATAGTGCTAGTTAGAAGCCAAGTCGTAAAAAATGAAGGCATTTTTTAAGTAGCGTGTACCAATTTCAGAGTCCAGAATATTGACTGACTTTTTGTAAAACCCTTTTCAGACTAAAAAAGAGAAGTGGAAAAACTAAAAGAAATTAATAAACATAAAAAAAAATCTCACATATCATACCACATGATAGGCAAATCCTAATATAAGAAATAATTGTATGACGCTGGTGGTGCCTTTTTTAGACCAAAAGCTATCAAAAGCTGTTATAAGTAAGTGGTGGCTGAATAATAAATTAACTATATTGGAATAAAATAATTGTATTTTTTAAAATTTAGTTTTAATACTACAAGGTATGCATCTAATTTACACATAGGATATAAAAAAATTATCATGTTGGGATAATTAAAATGTTCTATATTTGGAAAATTAGATCAATTTGTATAAGAAAATATTTTTCATTATGTTGTAATGAAAAAATATTTTCTTTACAATCAAGTTTTTGTGTTATAGTGTTTTCACAATTAACTGCTATCAAAGTGAATCACGTCCGTCATTTTGAAAAGCGGCTATATGGAATGGCTTGGTGGACTTACAATGCAACCTTTGCCAACAAAGAAAAAAATTACAAGAATATTTATTTTTTGAATGCAAGTTCACAAATTACCCATGGAAGATTCTCTTAGGTATGAATGGATTAACTCGAACAATTAAACATTGGAAAGCTGAAATATGTTGGATGATCAAAGCTGTCAAGAGTAAGAGTTTTGCAGCAACTATGCTTAATATATCTTTCAAGAACGTATTGTATCACATTTAGAGGGAAAGAAATAGAAAAATATTCAATGATAAAAGTCTACATAGTTTAACCATTATTGCTAAAATCAAGAAGGAAGTGAGAGGGAAGATTTCATCTACTAAAGGAGTAAAGTCTATAAATTGTAATAAGTTTTTACAAGAGTTTTGAAATTTGTCAAATTTAGTGTTTGAACTTAAATGATGATGATGTAATTGAACAATCTTGTAATGTTTTACAGTGATATATAATTATTGACCTTTCACCCAAAAAAAAAAAAAGTGAATCGCATCGGAGGACCTGCAAGTAAGTGGCATATGTCAAAGGCCTTTAGTATCAAGAGTGAACGGGAGACGAGTCCTATCTGACGTGTCAAAATCAGAAGGGGCTGGTATGGAATCCAATCCGTTAAATCGGTTAGAGGCCTTGTTTCGCTCTCTTATCCTCACTTGACTACTCAACCTCCACCACTTCCGAGTCCGCAGTTGTTCCAACCAACTCTGAACCATGTTAAACATTAAATAACAACCAACTCCGCAGTTGTGGATTCATCTTGTTAGTAGCCCTGTATCCAAGCAATTGATCATTCTAAACAACAGTATTCTAAGTAAACTAAGCTGGAGAAGCCTGGTTAATGGGCTCTCAAAATTTTAGTATTCAAATATTTTCAAATGTCTCTTAGAATATATAATTACAATTGAAAACAACTTAGATGATACATTTCACATAATCTCCCTCATAACTTATTTATTATATGATAAAACTATTTGTTGAATTGAGTAGGATGATCTTAGAAGTTGCCCGGGTATAAGTAAATTGATTATTCCCCCATTATATCAACAATTAAAGAAATCTTTATGTAGAAGTGAAGGAAACACAATACCATTTAGAAGGGGTTTTTCATTAAGATAGTCTGAGCCATATCTTTCATAATTTCTTCCCATTTCATTCAATTTTTATAGGTATAATTTCTTCTCTTGATTGAATCAAACATCTACTTGATTTCACTTCCTAGAAAAATTGAAAGCAGAAAATTTGAAAGGAAGAAATATATTAGAAGTTAAGATGAAATTATCACTAGCTTAGAGTTGAAGGAATATTTTCTAAATAAAAAGTGAATTCATACAACCAGTAATGGGCTTAGAATATACTATTGCCAAAATTTATGAAATACTGAGAGAGAATAGAGAAAGTATTAAATGGGCAAGACTAGTATGGAAAGGAGTACCAAAGCATAATTTTACTTGTTGGATCATTTTGAAAGACAAACTATTCATAGTAGATCATGTGGCTATATGGAATAGTTTTGTAAACCAACAATGCAACCTTTGCCAATAAGGAGAAGAGTCACAAGAACATTTACTTTTTAAATATAGATTCACAAATTACATATGGAAGGTTTTTGTTAGGTATCAATGGCTTAACTCGAAAAATTAAATATTAGAAAGTTGAAATATATTGAATGATCATAGTTGTCAAAAATGAGAGTTTTTCAGTTACTCTACTCAATATATGTTTCAAGGCTATATTGTTTCACATTTGTAGGGAAAGAACTCGAAGAAGATTTAGTGATAAAAGTTTATATAGTTTGATCATTTTTGCTAAAATCAAGAAGGACATGAGAGAAAAGATTTTATTTACCAAGAGAATAAAGCATATAAATTGTAATAAATTCTTTCAAAAACTTTAAAATTTGCCAAATGTAGTATTTGAGCCTAAATAATGACGTTGTAATTGAACAATTTGTAATTTTTTTATGATGATATATAATTCTTAACCTTTTACCAAAAAAAAAATTCAAAAACCTGCAATTAATAGACCAATAGTTCGGAAGATACCTCAAAAGAAAAAGAGATTGCTCAACATAAAAGCTACATTGTCCTTTATGTAAAACGACTAAGCAATCTAATAATGAAAGCTTTCAACCTTGGAGGGATTCATGAGTTTATTGCAAATGTAAGGGTGTAAAAGGCAACATCAACTATCTATGAAGAGTCAATATTAACGATCTATGTGTTTTCAGCATTTACAAATTTTAAATATGGTTTCTTATATTTTTCTTAATATATGAGAGATTTTTTTCTTTTCAAATCGACATTAAAGGAAAGCAATTGTTTTGACTATATGTAGAGAAAAAGTGGTGAGGTTTACCAACGGAAGTAATCTGCTAACAGTCTATAACGTGTAATTGAAATACAAAAAGGAAGCAGAAGGCCAAGGCAAGGCAGAAGAGTGGTGCTATTGTGGTGCTAATGAATTGTGTACTATTGAGGTGCTAATGTTATGTACTTGAATCGTATATATAGAGGCTTAAGCGTGGCTTTCAAGGCCAAACACGCACAAATTGGGGTTTTAAAGTTCTATTAAGGACTTCAACTAGTTGGCGTCTTGTGTACGTGATGGTTCGCGAACTTGACCTCAGTGGTAGACCTTCGGAATATTAAAGGCTCAGGTTTACCTTTATCCAAAAAGCCTCATGAGTGAGAGGGATATGCAAGACTTATAAGACATTTTGCATGTGCCTTTCTTTCTAATATGGAATTGAGTATTTAATACTCTCCTATACTTCAAGCTTGGTCTCATTTTGCCAATGAAAAACTGGACAATTATAAGATTTGGGGTAACACATATGAAAGAAGATCTAGCTTTGATACTAGCTTAACACTCAAGTCCATTTCTTCCTAAAGACCTCACTAGAGAGAGGGATATTCAAAGCTTATATGGTACTTTACAAGTTTTCTTCTTTCCATAGTGGAATTGAGTGTTTAATACTCTCTCATAATTGAAACTTAGCCCTATTTTGCTAATGAAGGAAGAAAGGATTGGCCTAACTAAGGGATTTGAGTTAGTACACATGGAAGAAGGCCAGCTTTGATATCATTTTAAAGTCCTAAGTCTACATCTCTCCAAAAAACTTTGTTAATAATATGGGTAGTCAAGGCTTATAAAACACTAACCAAGTGTTTAATAAAATGTCAAAAATTTCAAAAATTGTGTGTATACCCGTGTCTTCCTTGAACCGATCCTCCCAATTTCAATGTCTAAATTGGGAAACTATAGTTTGCCATGTGTGCAGAGAGAGCAGAGTTTTCATAAGCCATTGTTAGCTGCTCCCCATGGACTTACAATGCCACCTCCGAAGTTGAATAGAGAGCCAGATTCAAGGAGATCCTTCAGCAAACATTGGTAAACCTAATGAACCATTGTGCGATGCTGCATTTAAGATTTACGGAGGTTGACTTGGATCAGTGGATTGTAAGTATCATCTTTCAAATTTTTTTGAACCAATTACACAAGCTTTTTAATGAAATATAGGGGCATAAGAGTACCAGTCCTGATAAGCGTGGATTTAATACTATAGGGGATCAGTCATGTTGTAATGCTTTGATAAATGCCACAATGACTAAGACATGCGGAGTTGCCAACAGAAGTTCCTGAATGCACGGCAAATTTGTTAATGCCAGGTGTTGTCACATCTGGTTGTTCCACACATAAATGAAAAACTAGTCTCAAAAGAATCTAAGAAGAAACCCAAAGTCTTTGGAGATGCTGCTTAGGCTATGTTTCACCAGGAATAGAAAGCTATGAGGAAAACTATTTGTTAGTTAAAGTGGCTTCTAAATGCATCCTAAACACTATACTTCTCCAATCTTGTTTTTAACCTGGTAAGTAAACTCATTGCTGATTCCAAAAAGGTTTGTTGAAAAAGCTTCAGGGATTTCTAATATTATTTCAGGCCCATCCACATCTTCTACATGTTGAACCATACCTGAATAGTGCCTTTGCAAAGTTAAAGTAATTAAGCCACAATGTATAACAAAACAAACCTTTTAAATTGCTGATGCAATAGAGTTTGACCTCTTTGAAGAGAAATAAGCAACCTCCGGTAATAAAGGTTTTCCCACACGTGCTTTGGAAGGGCTAAACTTTACTAGAGGAGACCTTTGTACACAAGTTGAATAACATCTATAATAGAATACGAAAAGTCTGGTTATAATGATCATGAAGTCTAGGAGGATCAAATTTGTTTTAATTACCAGGTAGATCATGGCTTTTTGATATCTTACTGCAATTGTCCACCACTCCATTCTACTTGCCCCTTCACCATCCTTTCAATTAAAGAATCCAAATACCCACTAAATCTTCAGTTTCATACCTATCCCAACAATCACTTTGCTAATTGAAAAGGTATTTTTAGCACGAATTTAAATGACAGTATCACTTTCTCATCAAGTTTAATCTTTCTACTTAATTAAACCTCAAACAGAAATTGCCCACACAATTATTAACAAGGTATCATGAGGACATCTCAATTTCAAGATTAATACTTATGCTTCAAAATTATTGGTTCTTATTGGAAAAAAAAATCAATAAATAAACAAAGGTTGAATGAGTTCAAATTACTCTCCATAATCAACACACCACCGATCAAGCCAACCACACAACGTAGCGGTCGGGCGAATACTTCCTTAGCTGGCCCGTATTCTTCCTTGACCCATCACTGCTGAGGCTAGACATTCTATCAAATGGACAAACACAAGATGATCGGAGTCTTGAGATTGATGCATGGGTCAAGCAGGTGAGAGATGTAGCTAATGATATTGAAGATGCTCTTTCTGTATCCTCAAAAATTATCCTGGGCATGATTTAGGTTCTTTTCTATGTAAGAATTGTTTCCTCCGTCAAGAACCTGAAAGCTCACCATCACAATGCTTATGAAATACAAAAGATGAAACACGCTTTATAAGTATCTGTGATTGGTATGGTAGGGCGAGGGAAGACCACTTTGGTAAAGAAAGTTTATGACAATGAACAAGGAAAATTACTCGTCAAATACCATGCTTGGTTAACTGTTTCTCAATCTTTTGAAGTGGAAGATTTCCTGCAACCTTCTTCATCAGGAATAAAGGCTTCTCCTCAAACATCATTCATGAGGAATTTAAAAGCTCACCATCATATTGCTTCTAAAATACAACATATCAAATCAAGAATTTAGGTATCTTATAGGAACACTAGAGATTCCTTGGTAAAAATACAATAGCAGACACCTTTAAAGAAAGTCTATGACAATGAACAGGCAAAGTTATGCTTCTACTACCTTGCCTAGATAACTATTTTTCAATCTTTTAAGTTGGAAGATCCCCAGAAAGTCGTGGGTTCAACAACTCTACATGTTAAAAAGGAAACGAGTATCACAAGGAGTGGAGAACACGAGCAATGAACAGGTAAGAACAAAATTAAAAACTTTCTATAGCCAGAAGACTTACCCTTTTCAATCCACTTGCCTTTTACCCATCCTTTCAATCAGCTATATCTGCATAGATGTACTCCTAAATTCAATCTTTAAGGATTCCTTCTATGTCTTTACAAGGAACCAGTCTATTATCCACCCTTGAAACCAGATTTTGATCTCCTTCTTCACTATGTTAAAAGAGAAAAAATTTAATCTAAATGACAACATTACTTTTCCCATCAAGTATAATTTTTTTCTGTTTAATTGAATATCTGTTCGGTGAAATTTAAATGCAAGTGAACATGTCGAACAAGTAATATAATGATAAGAAAGATATCGTCCCACGAAGATTGGTGAATACTAAACTAATTAAGTACTAATGATGAATTAATCCTAAAATTTATCTAGCAAATCAAAATATTGTTGAAGATGAATTAAAATTTAAAATTTCTAAAACCAAAACTCAAAACTAATTAAAATTGAATCCAAGTAGGAAAAATCAAGATGAGACACATGTTAGAGCTTCCGATTTCACCATAACTACTAGATATGAATTTCCATAGTTTATGCCTGCAAGAATGATATTATCTATGTGATGGCGGAATTTCCTAATTTATTTACTATCCTATGTCTAGGTATAGTAAACCTATTTAGTTCATTAATTCACTATATCTCTATATGTGAATTGAAACAAACCAAATGCATTAGGATCTGTGAATATTCCTGGTTTACAATAAATCTTTCGATCATCTTATCACCAAAAGCCACACAAATGACATGGTATATGTCTATCCATATTTAATTCATGGTTATATATTATAAGAAGCAATTGCATATTATTACCTTTCAGTCTCTAACATACACATCAAATCATTCAAGTGGTGGCCAATCACTTAAAAGCATTAAGCATAATAATATATAACTCACATAAATAAACTATCTTGCAAAACATAAAACTTATAGGATTCACATCATCATAGTTAGGCTACATCTTCGCTCTAACAAAAGAAGTTTAGAACATAATGAAATAATGAGGAAGAACAATAATAAGAAACAAAGAAGGCATCTTGAATCCAAGAACAAGAAGTCTGTCACCCTTTTTGTCTTCTCTTCAAGAAATCTTGAATTCTTGGCCTCTCTCTTGAGTTGAATCTTGAATTCTTGGCCTCTTTCTTGAGTTGTGCTTAATTTCCTCCTTGGTTTCAACGACAACTTCTTTTCTCTCTTGCTTCCCCCTCTCTTCTATGCAGGGCTCCTCTTTTATATAGGGTATGGGATTTAGAACTTTCTCCTTATCCTAATAGCATTGGGTTTTGGATTTCCAATACAATTGGGTTTTAAACTTCTATATTAATTAGGCTTTGGACTCCTAATAGGACTAGGTTTTCTAATTATTTAAAAAAATAATAACAATAAAAATCTAATAACAATTATCCAAAGTCCAAGCCCAAGCCCATCTTAATTTCCTTCACCTTGATAATTTGACCATCTTCTGCCATATAATAAGTACCAGGTTCTCCATGCTTGTTCTTTTTCTTCATGCCTCCTTATGCTACATAAACAAGACAAATTTAAGTAAATAAAGAGGAATTCAAATATTTTCTCACAAACATTAGAGAATTTATTATTTAAATTAGGTAAAATAACTCTATAAAAATAGAGTTATCAATATCAAACAGGAAATCATTGATTATTGACAAAGTATCCATCTTGAGATTATTCCTTAAATTTCCCTATAATTGACTCTGTTTCTAAAAAGCAATAAAGTTTGAATGAACTTCATTTCAAAATAAAAATGTTCAAGAAACAAAAATGTACAATGAAGTCAAAACCAACAAAATATCACTTTTTACAACTCGAAATTTCAAAATCTTTGGAATAAAGAAAAAAAAACTAAAAAAATGGGATAAGCAACAAAAGTTTCATAGCCAAAAAACAAAATACAAATTCTCTAATTCTTTTACTATTTTTGCTTTGATTCCTTTTACAATGTTACTTAGAAGACGAATCTGTGAAAGCAAGGGCATTGTTTAAGTAGCTTAGGCCAACTTTAGAGCCCAAAGCGCTGTGTGGTTTGTTTTGGAACCCTTTTCAGATTGAAAAGAAACGTAAAAAAAAAATTAAATATAAAAATAATATATATACTTTTAGAAATCATGTCACGAAGAAATCTTTTAGAAATCTTGATAAAAGAAATGAAGTTGGATTAGTAAGTCCTCGACGGTTCAAAGTTGATCCCATGTCTCCTTTGTTTGCCTATATCAAGAATCATTTGTACCATTTTTCCTTTGGAACGAGTTTTTTTATTTTTCTACACGGCTCAAGGCTGACATTTTATAATTTCCTTCGTGCTCTTTCTCATTTGGTCCTTCACCCCCTCACTGTTTTGAAAAATCCTTTTCTCCATATGGTAGTATTAGGAGATACTGTTTTAGCTTATTAATTTAAATTCAATTTTAAATATATTTTCAATAGGCAAAGCTGATTGCCAGGGGCTCGTTATGTTAAAAAAAGCGTAGATTACAATGATGACCCGCCATATTTTAAAGTAGCGTGGCACTGTTCTGAGTCCTATGTCACCTTTCCTTGACCTAACGGACGCAGAAGAGAGCTCATCAGAAAACCCATTTTGTTTCGAGCCAGAAATGGTCTGGATTTGATCTGACCAAAGGCTTCAGTTTTCTTCTCTAACGAGCTTCCTCGACACCAAACTTTCGGGGTACGAATCGGCAGCCGTGAAATGATATGAATCATAGAAGGGCACGACAATAGGATTTGCTAAAGTGCCCTCAATGTGTGGCTGAGGGAAGGCCGTGTTTGACTGAGAGGAAGTGGAATCAGCCATGGCGGTGTCATAGAGGATTGAGATTCCCAAAAGTGGGGCTAAGGTTTTGATGGCATTTTGGTAAGTTGGGAATGGGTGGCTAGGGTTTCAAGGGTAATTTTGGTATTTCGAAAAGGGTAATGCATTAAAATAAAAATAAAAAAGCATAGTACAAAACGAGAAAATTCGCACTTCAAAGTTGCTTGTGATGGCCAAAAAAATTGCAGAACCGATTTTGGTCTTTGGTCTTAAAGAAAGCCTGTTCTCAATACCATATAAGAAAAGGAAATAATATAGAAAAGAGAAACTAGCGAGGGACCAATTACTCTATAGATTCTATTGTAATGACCTTTACAATATAACGCCTATGTATACAAGCTTAAAACCTAGCGTTATTGGACACTTACCAATACAAAAAAATAATTCTAAATATCAATACAATTAACAAACCGAATACAATCACCAAATCTTTTACATACTAATAATTGGCATTTATTTACCAACATTAACGTTATGTTGGTCCTTGAGTTTTAGTCCTCTTCTTTCTTTAATTTTTTCTAGACCTCGAGTGTCCCCTCGTCAAGTTTTTCAAAGCGTTTAGGCTAAAGTCTCTTGGACCACACGTGGTCACATTAAAAGAAGAATCGAAAAGGGGATAGGAACCCACAAACACTGCTTATCCAATGAGAAATTGGATACTCTTGAGCACAAATTTCTCTTTTTTCGTTTGTTTGTTAACCCTTTTTTCTCTTGTTGAGATTTTATCTTTGATTTCTAATAATTGCAAGATAAGAAAAATACTTACCTTATAAGATTGATAATCTGATAATCAAAATATAATATTGCAGAAATCAAATTGACAGCCAAATTTGATAAGAGTCAACCTAACCGTAAACATTGTAGGGGTAGGAATTGCATTGATTATTTTCCGGGTCTTTTTCCTTCTTTCGAAGTCGTTTCCCGTTGACCCTAGGTCTTTCCCAATACAGGCTGTCTTTTCTCAACAACTCCGGTAAAAAATATCACCGGAGATCAATCCAACTACTTCATGAATATCGAGATTAGTCAATAGACTTCCATTTTCCCTACCTACTCAACATCCTATTGGCCTAATGCATCACCCAAAACGCTCCTGCATGCATGCGACGATATCACTTCTCCGAAAGCAGTGAGTAGTATAAGTACCCGTAACTCAATTTCATGCTTAGAAACTTCTCCAAGTCTTTGACAATAGATTCCTGCAAATCAGTTTCAAGGTCATGTTCTGGAACACCAAGAGGTACAGGTTGGCAATAGGGGAAAATGTCAGAGTCGAATACATAGATTATCATGAAGTCAAGAAAAGCCTGACTAGGGGAAAATGTCATATGTAGCCATTTCCTTGCCAATCAGAAATGAAGTCAAGAAAAGCTTATTCTTGCAAGATTAAATAAATCATGCTTAAAGAGTCATTCGATATGGAGAGAATAAATGAGTTCCTCATTATTGAAGATGTTTTCGAAAAAGATCTGTAATTAGAAACACTTCAAGGGTTAGCCTTTTTGAAAAACCAAAAGGATTACTCCTATGTAGAATACAAAGAAAAATTCAACAAAAATTGAATTATTCAAATTTAATCAAATTCTAGAAAGAAGCCATTATAACATTAATCATAAAGAATGATCCTTATCAAATATTAAATGAAGAATCACTAACCAAGTAAGTTTCTAAGGCATTACAACTAATATATTAAAAAAATATCTCACAATGATAAAAACCATGATGTATGTTGTGGTTAAGAAAATTTGATGCGGGAAATACTTCACCTTTTGGATAACTAATTCATTGGGATAGAGAGTTCAAAAAAATTCTTTCATCTATATTAGATTTGCGAGCTTAAAGGCACTTAAGAGGAAGAATTTGAATTTTCTGGTTTTACACACTCTTTAGACAATGCACCAAAAGGTGGAAAATTTTGATTATTGGGCAAAGCATTTACTTATCCTGAAGCCACTAAGATTCAAAATCAAGAGGAAATATCCTTTATGGTCTTAGATGGAAGAAGGTTATTTGTCACTTCCTTAAAATTTAGTTACTCCCTAACTCCAAACAACTCTTAGAGGATAGAAGCACTCCTTGAGGCGATGACAACAAGAGAAAATCTTGATTTGCCAATAGACATGACACGTTTAGTTGAAGACGCTGTTGCCATTAAATAGCTAAATGACAACCATAATTCTAATATCCCTACCAAGGAAGAAAAAAGATGTCAATGACTGGACTAGTAAATGAAGATTGACTGGACCATTAAAATACAATTATCATAAGACATGATAGGTCATCATGAGATATTGTACATAATACAAATGTGAAAAGACTATATAGGGATAAGATGGACAACAAAAGTGAATGCTTCTAGATGCATGCTTTGTGGGTGTCTCTATACTTGTGCTTATGAAGTGTCCACTTTAAATAGTATGTGTAGTATGTGTCCTTTTCGCTTTATGAGGTGTCCATATTAAATAGTATATTACATTGTATAAATGGAAGACTTCTTTGAACTTACAAAGCATCAATCCACAGCACTTTAAAACTTTTAATCTTTTTCAAAAACTAACTGAAGAATAAATTGATTACTTTTTTGTTAAAAAGATTTCTAAGCAAAGCTTAAATAATTTGTGTCCCAATTTTCAACATATATAAGCAAATTATCTTCTTGAAACTAACTTTAGCTTAGGTAAAAAAAATTCTCTTGGTGTAAGAGCTTTTCCATCATATCACATACGAAATCCAGATCTTTTACCCCTTAGTAGTCACAAAGAGAGGTTAAAATGTCTGTATTGTTTGCTCTCTTACGTTAGAAATACAGGAATTGAAAAGCAAATACAGCTGCAGGTACTAACAAACTCCACACGCGGTAACAGATATAATCCAGCCTATTGTCGGTTCCAGTTGTCCTTCCTGTTGTTTCTGAACGCACAGCAGCCAACACTGTACACAACAATAAGCGAGACAAGGAAGGTGACATTGAGAATGGCTACCTTCTTCCAGTCCCTCGTTATGTTGCCCAGCAATCCAGCCTTGCAGGACGCACAGTTGAAGCACAAAACAGCCGGGTTATTCCCCCATGCACTGCAATCTGGGTCAGAGAAGTTTCCCCCAGTCGTCGTCCAGTTTGTGGGGGAGAAGTCCCCCCCAACCGTCGTCCAGTTTGTTGGGGACAAGCCCCCCCCAGTCGTCTTCGTCCAGTTTGTCGGGGAGGCGTATGTAAAATTACACTCATTCGATGGCTTACAGCAACCAGACTGCAGATCAACCAAACACATCGGAAGGCATATTTGATTTGTGAAAATGGGTACAAAATCTAACTAAAGTAGTGCTTTTGCAGGGTGTTATCTATTAGTTCCTTAAAGTTAAACTGGGCAATGCCAGAACCACCCAAATTAATATTGCAATCGTAGCTCCAGGCGTAAGCCTCTCATCTTGGTAAATGCATTTAAACATCCATTTTAATCAGGTTCCCGAATTTCTTACTGTATGAAGCTGATCTTCTACAAGGCATGATGCAGTTTTATGGAATGACACCAAAAATCAAAAAACAAAATGCAAAGAATAAAATAAAATAACATAAAGAAATCTCAAGTGCAATTAGGCAACAGAAGGAAGGGGAAAAGAGGCCTAAATTGAGAACTATTCCAAATAAATCCTATGCATCCTTAACTGCATACAAATTTCAAATCTTCCAATAGACCAACTAACCAACAAATATTAAGCAAATGAACCAACCGATGAAGACGAAGCAATGACTGTCAAACCCAAGATAGGATGGTATGCCATCTAAAAGATCACCCATGAATATGTAAGTCGTCTGTGTACAATAATATTTCCAGTTTCAAAAAGATCAAAGAACCAATTTCGACTGGTAGAACAAATAATACTTCAATTATAATTGAGGTGACGAACGTTCAAAAGAAATCCAGGTGGATGCGTGTACTGGGAGCCCGAACAGTTAGCACTTCGGAAAGTCTTTAACACCGGAACAGTACTTGGGAAAGAGATAAAGAAGGAAACCACAGTACAAAGTCCTCTTACCTAAAGTGTTACCTAAAGTCAAGACTTTGCTCAAAAGGCTTCAAGCTTTCTAAAAATGCTTTTTCTTTAGATCTAAAAGCAACATCTAAAACTCCACACATCCATAAATTTGATCCAAAAGAAGTCAAATTTGTAAGCGCTCAATACAGAGCATGGAAAAAGAAATTCAAAAAGAGTCAAATAAGTTTCCTAAGCTTTGTCTTTTGGAGCAGAAAGCAGAGAAAGGTAATGGGAAGGCAAAATCCAAACCCACGAAGCGTCTCAAACCCAGCTGAACTAGGAATTCAGAGTTCAAACGAAAATGGAGGATTTAAAAGAAGAGAATCGCAAAATCCCAAGAAAACATACAAGAATTTGCTTACAAAGTAAAATCCAAAACATGCGCATGCAAAGCCAGAAAAATGCAACACAAACTTTTCTTTCAACCAATAGAAAACAGACCTCAACGAACAAATTCAACACCAAAAACAAATCAAAACCCAAATCCAAGACCGAAGTCCGACACCCACTGTCCCAAAACATAAAGAATACCGAAAACCAGAAGTCAAATATACCTGAAGCGTGGAGATATTCCCAGGGTAGAACTGCGTGACGTTGTCGTTGAAGTACTTGTTGTCGAAGTTGGAGCAGACCTTGCTGTCATACAAGCAGCTCGCGATCTTCTTCCAGTTATTGGCGTCGTTGACCCTCTTCTGGAGCCAGTTGGAGTAGACTCCGACGCGGTATTCCTTGTAGCCATGGTTGGAGAGCACCGCCCCGGCGCCCACGTTGGTGACGACAAAGGCGAAGATGGTTAAGGCGGTGAGGAGGAGGATGAGGAGTAGCATGACGAACAGATAAACCCAGAGGAGCCAGGAGACTCCACAGCAGGCGCCCACCAGGCCCGCCAGGGACACCACCATGAGTAAGACGCCCAGCGCGGTGACAGACATGTCCAGCCACCGCTCGCACTCACTGCTAGCCTGGTGGCTCAGCCATATGCCCCCGGCGAGGATGGGGATCGAAAGGAGGAACGTGACCAGGTTAAGAATCCCCATCAAGTTGTTGCTCAGCCGGAACATGGTGGCTCTGATGGTCGAGAACTGCAGAGAGAAATGGAAGAAGAAGAAGAAGAATAGGGTGGGTTTATTTATACTTCTTTCTACGGGATTGTATAGATTCTGGAGACCATCTTTGAAAAAGAGGATATCTTTTTCAATCCTTGTATACGAGGTTCTTCTTAACCTTTGGGATGACCAAGTCATCTACAGATTTATTAGAATCTTTTATAATATGTTCATCACTGCTGGTGACTAAGACCGAGCGTGACCAAATGAGAATTGGCGGAGGCCTAGTGGATGGCTGCATGACCCATGACCGTTAACCCTGAATGTTGTTGAGCTAATGCAGGGAGTACGGAGGAAGACAACCCAAGCGTTGACATGGCAGGCGCTAGGAAGGTGCAACCCAGGCGAGGAAGTGTTCACACATAAACGCTATCCTGACAATGCCCGCGAGCATGGGGGAACAGGCTCGAACACCCACTAGCGCGCGCTTTGGCGCGAGTGATGGCATCATGCACTGCAGCCCCACAACGGGCAGCCATCTTGCCTCTTCTACAATCCAGTCGCATTAATAGCTGAGACGACAGGAATGATGGCAGGAGGTGATGGATTCGAATTTTCAATGTCCATCACATCAGAGAGGACAAGTGGCGGTTGTAACCGCGGGGAGGATATTTTGAATTAGGGCCATGCAACGGCTAATTACCCGAGTACGGGAAGGAATTAATAAAAGCAGAAGGGAGGTTGTATTCGCGATTGCTCAGGATCTTCGGAAGGCTATCTCCTTCTGTACCTCCAGTTCAGGAAGGGAAGTGCCAGAGTATGGCATTAGTAGTGCTTTTGTACTAAATGGGAGACTCAGTGTCACTCGGCAAATAGGATGACTTTTGCACTCAGTATCACTGGCCAAAATAGTCGATCGTATCCTCATTGAGTGTGCACCATCCTCACTTGTAGTCAATAAAGATTTATAGAAGGCCACGTAGATAAGGGAGTATAGGAAAAGGAGAAAAGCAACCCTTCTCTTTATGTATTCTTCCATGACAAATGCGCCATAGGTCTTCGTATGTTCCTAAGATAACAGTCTTAATTAAAGAGTTTACCTTAAAAGAAGATCTTTTGAAAATGGATTTTCTTTCGGAAGAAAATAAACTTGAAATAGACTAGTTTTCTAAAACCTTCCTTAGTTCAAATAACTAGAAGTGGACTAACAAAGAATAGTGATATGCTGAGCGTGAAAACTATGGGCAAAATGTCCTATTTTTTGAGTGGTTTGATGACTATACTAGCCAAAATAACACTAGTTACGTATGGTCAATGATGCAAACCATTGATATGACCCACAAAATTACCTAATGGATTATTAACAAAGGTGTAGTGGTGGAGTTTGAAAGACTTCCCCATAAGAACCCTTTTGGAAGGCAAATGGTAAGGCGGATGCAAGGGCATACCATAAGTCTTTCCACAATAGGCTGATAGAAACTAGAAAATTCAAAGATTTAACTTGATATGATAACATAAAAATACTGCAAATTCCAACACCACATTAACATGTTTAATGTTAATGATACGATTAAAGATCAGCTACAGTAGCTCCTGAATGAAGACTCTAGTAAGGAGATATCTAGGAGAGATCAACTCCAAGATGCAATAGACAATGACTTATTAGAATCATCTGACGATCCTAGTGTCTGTGTCTTAACTACGGGTTAGGAGTTCCTAATCTCTATCACCTAAAAGGTAGAGGATCTTCAGGCTTGAAACAAAGGAAATAACTAAGCCCCCATCTAAGCGACTTTATAATTTGATAGACATACTAGGTATGTTTGAATAGGGAAAAGGAGGCATAGATAGGCTTGTTACCATCCATGATCTCCATAAAGATATTAAAACTCTTAAAAAGGAGATTTAGACTCTTAAAACCCAACGTGTTAAGGATAGAAAGACCATTGATGTCCTTTTAGATAGAGCAATGGCATATGAATTTTCCTTTTTCTTTTGATTCAAATGAAAAGAGGGAATGAGCCTTAAATACGCATCAAGAAAACTCGCCACTGCAATATCGATACTCACTGATACTCTTTTAGCCACCAGCACCTCTCTAGTCAGAAATTTCTACCCTAAAATCCCACTGGTTTTTGGCCCCGCAAACTCGTTGCTACCAGAGCCTTTATTGCAGTCAATCGATGGAGGCTTGGGGTGCAAACTCTTGCTCCACAATCGCAGATTTCTGTCGCCACCAAACCTGCTCCCGGCCCTCGCTTCTTTCTCTCTGCCCTCCACCTCTTCCCCACCCCCACCCTATCGTTACGCAAGATAGCACCAATCCCTTCCTTTACCCCTTTTTCTCCCCGATGTCCTCTTCCCCTTCTGTTCCACATTTCTTTTCCCTAGCCCTCCCAACCCCACACTCTTCCTTTCCTTTCCCTTCTGTCTTCCCTTTTCTCGATTTCTTTTTCCAAGCCTTCCTGTGTCCCACCCTTCACACTCTAGTGTCATTTTCTCTCATGTACAAGCATACTTTAACTAATCCTACTAGTGGCTTGATATGTTGAAGACAGTGAATGAATGGCCTGTTGCTCTTAACTTTAACAATCAATTAGACTATTTAAAGATCCTAGCATATGGTACAAGTTGTTAGCAAAATTTTTCAAGAACCTATATCTACACCAAGATGAGCTCTTAGCTCCCTTCACCTAGGTTTAATGCTGAGTATTAGGATCCGAAAATCACAAATTGCATCTTCCAAATCGAAGATGCAAGTTGGAATGGCTATGACCTAATTGTGCATACATGGTAGCGGCCAAAAAAAATGATACAGTATTAAGTCAAAATTGTCGTGATCTTATTTGTGAATCTTTTTTATAAGAGAAAAAAATTTCCAACTCTTAAACTAACTTTTGGATATAATTTAGCTTTCTAATATGATATTGTAACTAATGTTTGAATGCAACACATTTTCATTTGTTGACAAGATTTACAAAAGAAAAAAAAATGTATTTTTCTCATGCTCAATTGTGAAGAAAATGGCATAAGTCTTAAGTTACATAAATTTCACTCAAGAATCTTTTTTTTTTAATTTTTGATTGAAGAATAAGAAAATACAAAAGCTTAACAATATACCTCAATATTACAATTTATTTAGAATTCAGAATTTTCTAACTATAATACAACAAAAGATTTGTCTAAGAATATTTAATATTCCTAAATAGAGATACTTTTTCATGTATTACTTTTATGATTCTACCTAATAAAATTGGTATTTCAAAAACCTTGTTTTAAAAAATTCTATGATTACATTTAGATCATATACAATAGATACATGCTAAAAACGAAAGTTTAAGAAGTTTTATATTTTTTATTATGAAAAATACTTTATATCTTTCGGTCAACTTTGGGGTAAAATTATGTTTCCTAATAGTTAGTATCTTGTGTTTGTATACTTCTTATTCATATTTAGATTTAACCATAGTTTACCCTTGCATTTTGTGACTTTCCACAGAGACAAATTGCAATAAACTATTCTTTAACGCACATGGAATCCTGTTATATGCAAGAATCACAATATACTTCTTATTTTGTTGGCTCCCTACTAGCCTTAGGTCCTTCGGTTAAGAATGCTGTAATAGGGCATGGCAGGAAAGGGCATGTTGCATCTATAATGGCGTAAGAAGGCAACCATACTTGCTAAGGTGTGCTACATAGATGGTAAAGATATGAAGCTCTTATAAGAGTTATCAATACAAAAGTAGAAAGCAACTTCTCTAATTCAAAAACTAAGGTATTATGTCACTTTGATGATGCAAAAAGTCATTATGTCCCTTTGATGATGCAAAATATTCCATTAATCCCCCATAAATTGTTAAAAATGAATGTGAATAAACCCTATGAAAAGCTTGCTATGTGTTCTCTAAATATGTACAAAACAAATGGAATTGCGGCCATGATCTTGCACCTAAATGGGATGAAATTGAAAGAAATTTGGTTGTAGTATTAGAAAAATTGGAAACTTTGTGCGAGTCATGCAGAGAAAACTGCTGATTTGCGCAAGGTACTCAAAGGAAAGTGATTAAGAAAAGGAAAGGAAGGTAAAGGTGTTGTGGTCTTAACATAAACGTAGGTTAAATCTTGTGTTCTTGAAAGGAAGGGGCACCATGTAAAAATGGAAAAATGGTGACGATCAAATGTTTTATTTCTACGAGGGAGAAATTGTTGCTAGAAGAAGAAATGACTGATCCTCTTGTTGGCTTTCGACCAATGAGGTAGCAAGTAAATTCGGTGAATCAGGCTTTCCACTAGTTCGACCGTGGGCAATTGTTACATACATTAGGCGCATTTTGGCTGAGAAACTAAGGTTCTCCATTTTGGCAGACCTTTAAAAAGGTGTTGGCCAACGCCTAGGGCTCAACTTGGTGAACATAGATTCACCTAGCCTATGCAAGCCGTGAATAGGTTGCAACTGTTAATGCGAAAATTGATGGTTCACTGGGAAATTGTTCAAATGGAGGAACAGTATCAAAACCACAAAAATGGCTAAAATAAAATGCAAATTTATTGACAATTTTCCCACATTGGAATTGTCGATAAAATCAGCCCATATACCTTGCAACAAATTAATCAAGAAAGCAAAATCTAATTTCATAAAATCTGAAAATAATCAGCATCAAATTTGGAAGGAAATCTAATGGTGGTAATGGTGAAATTCCTAAGTGCAGGAGTTACGATTGTTCGTAAGTCACTTCTAATGTGACACTAGGGCTGTAGTGTCAGCTAATGTGGTAGAATCAATGGAATCACATGTTAACGTTGTACTTTGCATGGATTGCAAATCTTCTAACATTCCCCTTGCAAATTGAAGGAATAGGTTGAACAATTAACCTAGAACACATTCAAAGATATACTTTTTGGTGACAATGTTAATGGGTTGATCCACAGAGAAGATAAAGTGAAGATGTAGCTAACCAAGGATAAGGTTATTGTTGCACCTAAGCATTAATGGATGAAATGGAGGAGCTCGAAGGTCACGTAGGAGATACTTAATCCGTATAAGAAATTTGTACTTTACCTCAATGCTTCAAAATGACATTGTATATTGTTTGCATGAACCCCAAGAGGTCAAATTTTAGTGAAGAAAGATGCAAAATCCACCATCACAATTGCTTGCCTAGCTTATATACAAGAAAGCATGGGGTGTGGTGAAAGGGCTCCTAATTAAATATATATATATATATAAATAGGATGTGTTAACTAGGTAGTAGAGGATGCACTTACAACTTGCTATAAGCTATAGTGGGCTTGTTCAAAAGTTACCAAGTGGTGTTGATTAAGTGATATTGGGATATGAAAGTGTGAGATACTACAGGGCACTCATAATGCTCTAATAAAGGATAGCATTTACAAAAGGTTTGTCACTTTAGGTGGAAAGGGATTCATCCATAGTGCATGGTGTAGAGATGGCTTTGGTGCTAGTCATCTTGGTACAAGAGATGGTCTTATGGGTTATTTTGCTTGATGAAGTACAAGACCATTAATGGTGGACAAAACTTTAACCCCAAGAAAATAATGAATTGGGCCTATATCCTTTATGGCAAACTTTTCTAAAAGCACCTTCAAAAGGTTAGAGAATGGTGCCAAAGAAAAGCTAGAGAGGATAATATCATCCATATATACAAGTATAACAACATTGCGTCAATTAGTGTAAATAGTAAATAGAGATGTGTTTGTAATAAAGATAATAAAGCCAATGATAGTTAGGAACAAGCTCAAACATTAATACAAGGCATAATGAGATTACTTAAGATCACATAAAGAGTGATATAGGTGACAAGTATGATTAAGCCAAGTAAAATCAATAAAGACTTGTGGTTGTTCCATGTAGACTACTTTAGAGAGATGCTAATGAAGAAAGGCATTAAGGACATTAAGTTGGAAAATCTACTAGCCACAAAAATGTACAAGAGTACGGACTATGTAGGTGGTGACTAGCTTGACAACTAGGTTAAAGGTCTTCATGAAGTCAATCCTTCTCCTATTAGTGACAATCCTTAGCCAAATAAGGGCCTTATAGCACTTTAAAGATCCATCTAATTAGAGTTTGACTTTATAGATTGTCTTGCAACTAATAGTATAGGTGTTGACCAATGGTGAATTAATCCCTCAATTCCATTTTAAGCAATATACTCAATCACCATGGCATCATGATAATGAGGATCCTTAACTATTTGGGTGAAAGTATAGGGATGAGTGATCAATGAGAGCAAATATGCACTAGCAAGTAATGATATAACAAGCAATTGTGCCATGTTGAAGATATGTCACTAGATAGGTGAAGGTGTCAAATTTTGTTTAATAAAGGAATAGAACCTTATTTATTCAACTAAAAGCTACAAATTAAGAACACCACCAACATTTACAAAAGTTGGGTAGGGTACAACCTAACCCAACATTACTTGTCCTTTAATAGGGGGAATGAAAATGATAGGCCTATATAACACTAGGACTAACTGACCCCGCATAATCCCCAAAAGATCAACATTTTTAGACACGAAATATAAAAGTGAAAAAGTAGTGTCCAAATAACAAGTTTTACAATGGGCAAGACAATTATTTAGTTATGAAACAATACAAACGCTAGATAGTCCCCTCTTGCAAATAGAACAGGCAAGTCTACTGTCCGTCAACTTCAAAACTCCAAATGTGATCGTCTTTGGTTCACATCGGTGGTGCAACATTATGTTGCCTAATTGCATTAATTAATTAGCTATCTTAATCCAAATCTACATCTTATTATACAAACCAATGGATCAACCACACAAGAAAGCATCGTTATCTAAGTTGATGTTTGGGTCTTGGTCTTCCTTCTTTAGTTTCCTCATACTTCTAACCAGTTTTGGTTCTTTTTTTTTTTTTTTTGTTTAAACGGTGTTCATTTTAAATTGCTTTTGGTTCCGTTGCTTCTAGACCACGCATGGTTACGTTCAACGGAGAATCCAAACTTGAAAGTTCAGCATTTAATTTCCATAGCCTTGAATGAAGAGCAAGAGTTGGTATTTGGTTATGAAACAACACAAAACGCCAGAAAGTCCCTTCCTATGAATGGGGCAGGCAAGTCTACAGTCCGTCGACTTCCACATGGGAATGAAAAATTATGATCGTCTTGTGTTCAGATGGGTGGTGCAACATTATGTTGCCTAATTGCATTAATTAATTGGTTATCTTATTCAAATCTACATCTTATTATGCAGACCAATTGAACAACCATATAATGAAAGCGTTACCTACTATGTTGAAGTTTGAGTCTTGGTCGTCTTTCTTTAGCTTTATTTCGGTCTTTTTCTACGGTGTTCACCTATCCAGATTTTTAAATTGATTTGGTTTAACTGCAATCGACCAGTGGAGCCTCCATTGAACTGATTAGTGATCCATGAAGACTATTCTTGGATTTTTAACTTTTTAAATTGTGTTGGTTGAGAAGCTTTTAGATCAATCACGTGCTATCTACCAACGGAGAGAGCCAGGAAGACCATACCCATTATGTCCTGTTGGTATCCCGTCTTCTGTCCTTTCTCTTAATTTTTAACATTTCCCAACTTGGTTTTGTTTATTTTTCTTGTTTGGCCGAAACGGGCAGCAGCACATTTTCTTTTCAAAACCACCCAAGCTTCGTACCTACGCTTCCCTATACTGACCAGTCATTAACCTTACGCCGATTATTGAGTCTTCGTCTTTGTCTTCTTTCTTTAGTTTTTATGGACTTCTAGTGTTCCCTCATCAAGCTTTTCTAAATTGCTTTGGTTCAATAGCTGCTTGAATTGTTTGGGCTATAAGTCTTTTAGACCACACTTGGTCACGTTCGAAGGAGAACCGAATGTTCAATGTTCAGTAATTAATTTCCACGGCCCGGTACACGGCCTCATCTTTTGCATTCTATTGCCAAAACGACGTTGGGTCATTACGATAAACAAAGATTTTCGCATGGGTGGAAGCCCAACGGTTTTACAGTCATTTTTTATGCCAAAGCATAGTGTATGGCAGGTATGATGCAAGATCCAGGAACGCATTTGTCATAATGCAACAAAAATGTGTGTAAAACCACCAGAGAAGTGCTTGAGCCACTATATGACACAAATGTCATTGCATATTTCCAGTGCTTTCGAATGTTTCGCTAGATACGGGACTTTGTTCCAGATTCGTCCCCTGGCTCAAGGATTGTCTTCTGATTGATTTTAATATCTATTTCCATATTGGTAAAAGTAAACGCACAGAACCAAAATAAGTACTCAAAAACTGGGAACTTTATAGGAAATTCTTCGGAACATAATCTTTCAATCTCTTCCAAAATTTGTGGTCTATTTGGAAGCTAAGGAGGCACTCAAAACGTTGTGTGTGTGTGAGAGAGAGAAATGGAGGGCCTTAAGCGAAAGGGCATCGTAGCATGCATCCCTGACTTTCAGATCAATAAAGACCCCATCCTGCAACAGTCTTAGCCAATACTGTAGTACAACAGACATTGCTTCTTTGACTGAAATCCAGCACTAATAACATAGTATTATTAGTACAAAAAAGAAGCAAGTCCCAATGACAACACATGTTGGCAAAACTAACTAGGAGTCATCGTCCATAATTTGACAGTAATATACCTGTAAAGGCTCTCCAGTGTTCCTGGAGAAATTCTCGTTAAAATTTCTAAACATAAAAACTATCTATCATGTATGAAAAGACATTAATATACCAAGACATGTTTTCAATTTGACATCCTTGGGCAACTCTTTTTTCCTCTCCCATGATTTCTTCAAACCTGGCAGCGTGTATAACTCAAAACACCTCTGGGCTGTCAGGCGGAACTTAGATTTCAAGCATTTTTCTTTATTTCAGTTTTTGATATGACCATGTCTTTTTCATAACGGGAATGAAGTATCATGAAAATTTCAAGATTCAGATTTAATGAGACATTGTATTGACGGTTAAATCGCATTTAGGCAACTGAAAGTATGACGGGTATTACAACTAAAGGCTTGAAGGCTTCATATTCGCCTATAAGCTAGCAGAAGGCAATTGGTCCTAACCATTTAATTCATGCAAACTTGGGTTTGCTCATTATGAGCTGCGCCTTCCGGTTTCTAGGCTAGATAATGCAGGAGAAGCTGATAAATTGGTCTAGCCACTAGGCATAAGAGGATGGATAGGGATGACTAGCAGATCAAAGGTCATCACCGAAGTGCATTTTTGTTATTATGTAACTTAGTCGGCAACTCGCTTGGGCCTAAAAAATTTCAGGTTTAGCATCCAACTCTTTCGCACTTCACTTATTTAACAAAGAAAAAGGTCTATAAAAGAAAGAGGCATAAAGACTATGCTATGCCACAAAAACAAAAAATGAAGAAAAATGAAATTAGATTTGGTTGGACCTAATTGTTGACTAGATCTGACTTAGCTTAAGCCATGATTAACTTGTTTATGAATGTAATAATAGAAGAAGATTTGATTTCATTCAACTATCTTCCAGATGGTTTGGATGTTCCATAAATGTCCATCATAGATCAATATATGTAGCAAATTATTTGCAATATGTACGTGACAAATAGAGCACCATCCCACAAATCATCTGCTTTTCTGCAACTTCAAAGCAGTCCAGCATTATTTTACAAGATAATGACCACATCAGTACTAATTAGTGGTTCAATTAAGATATATATTTCTTTTCAGGTTTTTTGTGTTTCCAGTTCAGCTACCAGCATCACTGAAGCTTAATTATAATTATACACGAGATTCACATTGACCATTTCCCCAACACTGATCACTTTCTTTAATGCTTCTCCAAGACCATTTTGAATAAATGCAGATGGTATTGTTATCTTTTCCATATATTTTGTCATGTACCCATTATGAAAGTCCATGGTAAACAATGGTTCCTCAATAGAGTCAGCAACAAGAACTACAGAAGCCCCGACTTTTTAGGCATTCCAAACCTTCTTTGATAAGGAGCGAACTGGAAAGCAATAAAAAAGAGTACAAATACATTTAAAAAGAGTATTTTCAAGGCCAACCAAATGCAAAAGAGTAGATAGAATTGAAAGCAAATGTTTTTTGAAATCTCTTAGTTCCAAATTCAACACCTGCGTTTAGGTGTATGTATCTAAAAAATAAATAATAATAAATAATAAAAAAATAAAAAAAGAAAAAAATTAATGGCTTTTAAAAATAATTTACCATAGATTCGGAACTCATAAAAACAATCCTGATGAATAAAATTAACCCTTTTGACAACCAAAAAGGTTCCAACAAGCAAATTGATCCAAGCTACCACACGGTTACTAACTCAACAATACCACATCAAAGCACTTGAACCTACCTAACACGCAAATAACTCAAAAGTTGCCTCTGCAATCAAGCAAAAAGAGCCTAGAAAAACGAATTGATAGAAGCTACCAAAAGGGGTACCTCCCCATGTAACTAACGCTGACCTGATGATTTATTTAATCTTATAGAGACCACCATGTTAACTAACTCTATCAAAAGGGTCTCTCTGCAACAAACCAAAAAGGGCTTAAGCAATTAATAAAAATCACCAACAGAATCACCCATCTCAACTAAACTACTCAGAACCACAGAAGAGTTACCTCCATGATCGACCAGAACGAACGTCGGGAGGGCTACGGGCTACGGTTAGAACGAAATCCCATAGTCATCGAAGTCATTAAAACCTTTCCTGCTATCCTTGGGATACAACACAATCGCAGCAATGCTGCCCCCATATTGTGGTATCCCAAAGTCGGCAGTGGCAATGTCATACGTACCTTTAATGCTATCCAGTGACGTTACCCTCAAGCTGTTCTTTTGCACTTCAAATCTCCCTATTGACGAAGGTATCAAAGAGACTACCAGAAGCACTAGCATGAGTGTCGCCACTGATTGCTGGAGGTCCATTTTCAAGGTCTATGAAGTGAAATGAAAATCGGGTTTTGCTTTTAATCAGTTGGTTTAAAACACAGGAGAAAAATGTTCCTTTGAAGAATAAATCCAGGGTGTTGTGAAATTTTGTCCTTTTTCATGCTTCCAGCTTTGTTATCTGCACTTCACAACATTTGTTTATTTGACCGAATTGATTCCAATTTCATATTCACTTGGTTTTGTATTTGCAGGGCCATATTTAACATCAACTTCCTTTTTGGAAGTTTCTATTATTCTATAACATAGTATTAGAGCAACCTCTTTGATCCTAACTTTTATACAAACGCCTTTTAGCCATAACTAGTCTTTCCACCTCATCATAGATCAATATTACGTATATTCAAAGTGGCAACGCACAGACATTATCATGAAAGCTTTCTATTATAGTTAACATTTACAATTATTAAGTAAGCTTAGCTTTTTTAACAAATATAAATTGTCAGCTTAAAAGGAAGCATTGAATATGGCAATGCAAATATGGAATTGGATTTAATTAGGGATATTTGAGATTAATTGAAAGTACCAAAAACCGTAGAAACAAGGCTGTGTTCTGTTAACTTGCACCATGGCCACCTTGTGTTCTCCGCACAGTTCCGGAAAGCTAAAGCTACTTTTGTTTGCTATTCTTGTTTGATTAGAACGGACAGCCAACGCTTTCTACCTTTCTCCTTTGTTCGGCTGGCCTTTGATGCTACCAACAAAAACAAAATGGGATTAAATGTTTCTATGTAAATATTAAAAAAATAGAAAAAGGAAGTAAAAAAAGAAAAAGAGAAAGAGTGACCAGTTCAGCGATTTATTAATAGGTTGTTTTGGGATTGCTCTTGGTCCAGATATTGTAGCAATGATGAGACAAGTATTTCTAATCCTTAGCAATAGTAAATGAGTTTGTTGATTTGCATGCTATGCTTCGTTATAAATAAAAATAAGAAATCTTGTGTCTATTATAAATTTTTTATTTCTATCATCAGGAATTGTTCATTTTTGTACATTTCTTTAAATCTTCTTTATTCTTGTCACTTGACCAAATTTATGAAAAGATCTTTGTCACCGTAGTATTTAATTGATTGGAAAATTGCAATTATGTCATCTCATTAAGATGTTAAAGTAGTGAAACCCCAAATTATTTCTGACCTGTCGGCTCCAAACATGGAAGGTCTTCTCAAATTATTTTGGACGTGTTTGCTCCATACATCGTAGTTCTTCTCATTTACGAGCTCCATAAACCCCAATTTATTATTTGATCTTCAAATTACATTGGACCTGGCTCCATGTATCATAGTTCTTCTCATCCAGCAGCTTAAATGTGGCCAGAGCAGTTCCCGGGATATCGTCAGATGACAAAAATAGTGGGTCTCTGATAACATTGATTGATTGCTTGGTTTTAGTTGCCATTTCGGTCTCGGTCTGAGCTTTGTCGAAGGGAGAAGACGAAGATCGGCCTGCAGAAGGGCTTCGATGAATCTCAGGGGTACATTCGTAAACTTAACTTTCAAATCCAAATTCGAACAAGAGGATGAAACAAAGTACCTGAGAAAGCTAGTAAGTAGGAGTTTGAGAAAGTCACCTTACGGCTCTGATATCATGATTAACTTTAAGTGGGAGTTCTGCATTCGGCTTAGTGCAACTGAATCATGGAATAACCACAATACTGAAAGCAGTAAGAGCGAAAACTAAAGCTTGTAGGGTATTACGGGTATTTACTGTTGATGATCTTGCCCCGTCTCGGACCAACCCGCCTCACTTCGGAGCACATATTGTTGAAGCTCAAGTGGGCCCGAGAATCACACACAAAATGGAGGACAAAATACAAGAATTTTATTTATACAAAAAACGAACTTTTCACAAGGCCAACGACAAGGCACTTACCTCACTTTTTCTTTACACTTTACAAGCACTTTTCTTTAGACACTTTTTGGACACACTTTCGGACACTGTTTTTGGACACCTCACTTACACGCACTTCACTCTCACTTATTTGCTTGCCTTGGTTGCACACACTCACCGTGGGTGCCTTCCCCTTTTTATAGAATGTGTAACCGACTTTACAAGTCGGTTCTTAGCTTTCTAGACAGTTCTCCACTTCTCCTTTTACAACTTTTTACAGCCGCACTTTTGGATAATTTTGCTCCTTTCTTTCGATGGGAGATTTTTCTTCTACCATTCTCTAGCTGATACTAGAGAGTTCTTCACGTGGGCCGCAGCACAACGTTGATTTTCTTCATTTCTCCCCCTCAACACTGACTTTCTTCAAGAGCTTTCTACTCAACATTCCCAAACTCTTCCTATGTCTGCCGAAATTAACTGGTTCTAATCCCTTAGTGAGAATGTCTGCTACTTGCTCTTTTGTCTTAACTGGTTGGAGAGAGATTTCTCCATGTAGAACTTTTTTTTCTAATGAAGTGATAATGTACTTCTATGTGCTTAGTTCTTGCATGAAATACGGGATTTTCGGCTAACTTTATCGCTGAAAGATTGTCACAAAATATTTGTGTTGGCTTATCCGTTGGCTACTCCAAGTCTTCCAGCAATTGTACTAACCAGGTACTTTCTTGTGCCGCTGTTGTTACTGCCCTGTATTCTGCTTCCGTTGTAGATAGGAAAACTGTAGGTTGTCGCTTGCTACACCAAGATATTACTCCAAATCCAAGACTGAAAGAGTATCCTATAGTTGATCTCCTTGTTGTCTTGTCTCCAGCATAGTCAGTATCACAGAAGCCAACTAAGTTGTTCTTCCTTTTTGTGTACAAGATCCCATAGTCTACAGTTCCCTTTACGTATTGCAATATCCTTCTAATTGCATTTAGGTGTGGTTGCCTCGGACTTTGCATAAATCGACTTACTAGACCAATTACAAATGAAATATCTGGTCGGGTCATAGTAAGATAAATTAAACATCTTACCAATTATCGATACATGGTAGGATCTTCTAACTCTTCTCCTTCTCCTGCACATAGACTGACCTTGGCTTCGACTGGAGTGGATGCAGGCTTGCATTCCGTCATTCCATACTTCTGTAACAATTCCTTAGTATATTTTTGTTGACATAAAAATAACCCACTCTCTACTTTATCAAGCTTGAGTCCAAGGAAATGCTTTAGCTCTTCAAGTTCTTTCATTTGAAATCTAACAGACAAGTTTTCCTTTGTCTGTTGATTTCCCTCATCATCATCTTCAGTTATGATAAGATCATCTACATAGACAAGAATGATAGAGATCTTACCATTATGCTTCTTTATGAAGAGGTTTGTGTCTGCAGGTGTCACTGAATATCCACTCTCGATAAGGAATTCTCTTATTTTTCCATTCCATGCACGTGGTGCCTACTTTAAGCCATATAGTGCCTTCTTTAGTTTGCAAACGTATTGTGGTTGGCCTTCAAATCCTTTTGGCTGCTCCATGTATATTTCTCGATTTATTTATCCATGTAAGAATGCATTTTTGACATCCATCTACCATAGTTTCCAATCCTTTCTAGTTGCTAGAGCTATCAAGGTTGGTACTGTAGTGATCTTCGTAACTGGATTGAATGTTTCTTCATAGTCCATCCCGTACTGTTGTGAGAATCCACGAGCCACTAATTGAACCTTGTATCTTTCTACTGTTCCATCTGCACGTTTCTTAATCTTATAAACCCATTTGCAAGAAATAGGTTTTACCTTGTTCAGTTTCGGAACGAGCTCCCATGTCTGGTTTTGTTTTAGAGCGTCAATCTCTTCCTCTATTGCCTTTCGCCATCTTTCATCTTTGCAGGCTTCTTCATAAGAGATTGGCTTAGAATCTTCCTCTACTGCTAGATTAGCATCAAGGTACTTTGGATTAGGATGCCTCACCCTAGAGGACCTTTGTGGTTCTTTTCTTGGTTCTTCTTCAGGTTCCTCCATTTGACTTGGGCGATCTTCTTCTTGCACTTTTGTTTGACGGACACCTGTTTTCCACGGACTTGATGATCTCTTGGAGGATGGGCTAGAATGAGACTCTTCATCTTCATTGTGCTCAGATGTTCCATCTTCATCTTGTTGGGATTCTTCATGATCCTCATCGTTCATCCTTTCCTTCATCATCTTTTCAAGGTTGTTGGAGTCTGGCAGCGTTATTCTTTTAGATGACCGCCAAGAAGATGCTTCATCAAACACCACATTTCGTGATGTGTAACACTGATTGGTATTTGGGTCACAGCACCTCCATCCTTTTCTTTCATCATTATAGCCCATGAATATGCAGCGAATCGCCTTTTTATCAAACTTGCTGCGCAAATGGTTAGGCACAAATACATAACAAACACAACCAAAAACACGGAAGTAACTTACAGTCGGTCGACTATTCCTCAACTTTTCATATGGTGATATGAACCCAAGCCTTGGTTATGGTAGACAATCAATGACGTGAGCTGCCGTTTTCATACCTTCGGCTCAAAATCTTCCTGGTACATTCTTGGCATGTATCATACTCCTGCATGTTTCGGCAAGATGTCAATTTTTCCTTTCTGCCACCCCATTTTGTTGTGGAGTGTTTGCACACGTCAGTTGTCGACGAATTCCATGCTTCCTTAAATATTGATAAAATTCCTCTGACGTGTATTCTCCTCCATTGTCAGCGCGTAAGCACTTGATCTTGTAGCCTAGCTCTTTTTCTATCTTCTTCTTAAATTCAATAAATTTGAAGAGTACTTCAGATTTTTCTTTCATAAAGTACACCCATACGTACCTTGAGAAGTTGTCAATAAAAGTCACCATATATTGCATGCCTTTAACCGATGCTTGCTTGATTTTTCCAAATACATTGGAGTGGACAAGCTCCAATAGTTGTTTGGCTTAATACTTGGACAGGGTATATGGTAGTTGTTGTGCTTTGCCGAACTGACATCCAGAAAAAACTGTGTCTGCTCGTACTTCTGACTGAGGAAGACCATTCAACATCGACTTCTCCATCATTATCTTCAACCTGTTATATCTGACATGTGCTAGTCGAGCATGCCATAAATCTGCAGTTTCACTTTTCTTGTCATTTCTACGTAAGCTGTTTCTACAGTCATTACGTAAATAGAGTCTAACCTTTTCCCTTTCATAATTGGCTCGTCCAGAATTTTTATTTGTTGACATACTACAACATCTTCTGGGCCGAATACTACATAACTTCCAGACTTGGCAATCTGGGATACGGATAGTAAATTTTTCTTCATACCTAGGACAAGGTAGACATTTTCAAGCTGGGCTTGTTTTGAGCTGAAGCGTGGTATACATGTTCCTTTTCCCATATGCGTAATGGGAAGCTTTGTGTTGTTCGCTGTCACCACCACCTTCTTGCCTTTGTACTCCTCCAAGCTTTGGAGCTTTTCTCTGCAACTTGTCATATGGTTTGCACATCCCGAATCCATGATCCAATCTCAATCATAGTCTACAGTAGCGAAGTTTGATGTGTAAGCATTTACTGGTTCAATTGTTGAGCACGATGCTCCAACACTCCATCCTTCCTCCTCGTCGCCTCCTTCGTTTGTGGCTGACGTTGCTGAATTACTTTGAGTTGGCTTGTTCTTCCTGAACCAGTAGTCTCGTGCAAAGTGTCCCTTTTTGCCACAGTTGTAGCATTCTCCTATTCGTCAATTGCTATCACGCTGCTGAGGAGAATTATTCTGAGCTAGGCCTCGTGAAGCTCCCCTTTGCTGAGTACTTCTCCTTTATTGGTGACTGTTGGGAGAATTTTGCTTCTGTATCCTTCCACTTGGTCTTCCCTTCTGAGTGAGAAGTGCCTCTTCTGTCTCCTTTGGTGAAGCACTCGGCTCTGGCTTGCTTAGAGCTTCCTGATTTGCCAACAAATTTTCCAATTCTACGAGTGATGGTTTAGTAGACCATCCTCTTATGGCTATCATAAGCCCTTGATATTCGTGTTTCAAACCCCTTATAATAATTTGTCTTAATCGTGCTTCACTTATTGCTGATTCTTTATCAAGTTGGGATATTTCGTCACAAATACTTTTAACTTTTGTAAAATATTGACTAATTGTCATGGATCCTTGGCTAATTGATGCAAACTTATTTTGGAAAATAGCTTTGCCAAGGTATCCCATGCTTCTTTTGGAGTCTCAGCATTTTTAATACGCTCCAAAAGCTCTTTGCCAATAGAAATCTTTAAAGCATAAAAAGCCTTACCAGCCTTGACATCCCATTTCTTCTTTTCTTTTTCTTCCTCTGGTGGAGAAGCTTAACTCCCATTTGTGATGTCCCATAAATTTTGGCCTTGTAGATATGACTTCATGCACGTGCTCCAATAATCATAGTTGTAGTTATTGCTTCTCCAGTCCTCCAGTTGTACTTGCAAAGTCCGCCATTATGATTGGTGTTGTGCTTCCTTGCTCCTTCGCACCAAGAAGCTTAGTCCCGGACTAATCGGCTTCACAGCAACTAGCTGTTCACAATGGATAATTTTGACTTTGCTCCAGCAGAGTAACGGCTTATTCCTGTTACTCAATATTTCTACAAAAACTTCAACCCCTTCTCAACCTGGGGCTCTGATATCACTTGTTGAAACTCAAGTGGGCTTGAGAATCACACACAAAATGGAGGAAAAAATAAAAGAATTTTATTTATACAAAAAATGAACTTTTCACAAGGCCAACGACAAGGCACTTCTTATTCCTGTTACTCAATATTTTTGCAAAACTTCAACCCCTTCTCAACTTGGGGCTCTGATACCACTTGTTGAAGCTCAAGTGGGCTTGAGAATCACACACAAAATGGAGGACAAAATACAAGAATTTTATTTATACAAAAAATGAACTTTACACGAGGCCAACGACAAGGCACTTTTTTTTTTTTTGGTAAAAATGTAAGTGTGCATTAATAAGAAGTTGTGTACAAAAACATAGGGGCATACTCCAGAATTACAAGAATTACAAAAATATAAAAATTAGAAGCCTCCAAATCTCACTCAAAATGACATTTCTTGTGAGGATTTAATATTTTTGTACATCGATGAGCCCGGATGGATATCATCTCCTCCTCCTCCGGAGATTGATTTCCTTGGAAATCGTTACGACAGTGCTGGTCCAAGTTGGACGCAGTATGAAGCTCCTTATGATGATGATACTCGAGTTGGACAACAATATCGGAGACGCCGATATTGAGTCACGTGATGATAAACCCGATGCTCATGATGCCTATTCTAGAAAAGAGTGATGAGCCGATAAAGAGATAAAAGATGGCTTCCATGATGTTCTTTTGTTTTTCACTATATCGAGCAGTGTGACTATCATTTGGTTTGTAATATTTTATAATAGAACTTGATCTACAAATAGAGGCCGAGGCCTCCATGCAAAGCGTCGAGTGCTTTGCATGAGTTCAGTCTTGTAAACTTAAGAAGCTTTGTTTTGTGCTTGCTTTCACGTTTTCAATATAACCCTAGTACTTGTGTGCCTATTTTGGGTTGAGTTACGTGACTCTCTCAGCTTCTTTACATCAAAGTTACCCTACTTTCTTCTTTTATAATTTACCAATGAATGAAACTACAACGTCTTATATGGGCATCTCCCACATGAAATACAAGAAAATAAAATAAAACTAAAAACATTTATATAAGTCTAATGGGTCTGCAGACTCTTACGTTGGACTCTTACATAGAATCAAGAACGAATACAATATAATCTGCAGATTCTTTGCCTGAATTCGGTGTGGAACTGGAACAGACGAACTTGATGAATGTGCTTTGTATTACTATCCATCCTGTGGTCAAAGAATGAAAAGAAGAGAACCGAAAACACAGCAAGCAAAACTTATCTCAACCTCTTACATTCACAGTTTGATTTTCCCTATAAATACAGCAAACAAATAATGCGTACTGCCTATACTATCACGACAATGGGTTGCTTGATTTGACACTTCCTGTTCAGTAAACAAGTCGCAGGAAATTGCAGAAGAAAAGCTGTCCAGTTGTTGTATTCTTTTCACCGTACATGCATGTAAAGAAGCTTGCTCATGTTACCTCCCCAACCGATCAACGCCACACGTACATCCAAGTGGAGCTTCATTTCACCATGTATCGTCACGCAGCATCCACGTATCACAACAATGGGGAGGGGTATTAGGATTTCATCCCACACCAAAAGCGGAGTTTCATTCTTGAGACCTTATATCAAATGTTGTCTCTTCACTCATAAGTACTTTTAGGGAGAATACCATTGAGCCGACTTAATAAAGGAAGTCCTAAGTTCACAATTCAGATGGAAGCCTTGACTCCAATTATCCTTCTTCCACCACCTAAGAAAAATAAAAAAATACAGGTTTTTAGCCCTTGTTTTCCTTAACAATCTCAAAACACATGCTACAAGAAAAAATGGCTGAAATGTGGAAACCTATGTACTTGACAAGCTATTCACCTTAATGGATGAAAGGTGCAACTACAGAAGGTGGTGAAAGAAAAAATTGCGTTGATCACTGATGAACTATAGCAAATAAAGTCCTTCAGAGCTGCTGATCAAGTGGAAGAGGAGAGAGACATGAGATCAACGCATGGATCAAGCGAGTGACAGATGTGGCTTATGATATTGAAGATTCTCCTTGTTCATACTCAAAAATTCTTACTGGGCATGATTTATGTGCTTCGTTTGGTAAAATAGTTTCCTCCATTAGGAATCTGAAAGCTTGCCTCCAGATTGCTTCTAGAGTAGACAAATTCAAATCCAGTGCTGTAAGTATGCATGATTGGGATGGGACGACTAAAGAAGACTAGCTTGGCAAAGATAGTCTATGACAATGAACAAGCAAAGCTACACTTCAAATATCATGTTTGGTTTAACGGCTTTTCAATCTTCTAATCGGAAGATCTCCAAAAAACTTCTCCATGAAGAATACAGGATTCTCCTTAAACGTATGCCACGAGGAATCTGAAAGTTCACCATCATATTGCTTCTGCAATACAACATGTGAAATCAAGATTTTTAGGTATCTCGTAGGAACACCACATATTTCTTGGTGAAACTACAATAGTTGACACCTTTAAAACAATTATGACAATGAACAACTGCAGCTACGCTTCAACTACTGTGTTTGGATAACAGTTCCTCAATCTTTTACGCTGGAAGATCTCCAGAAAGTCATGGGTTTAGCAACTGTACATGTTAAGAAGAATATCAAACTTTAAACAGTTTCTAGTTCTAATTATCTCAATGGGAAGATGGATCAAAAGGGACATGTACAAGGTTATTTGCCACTACCTATATAATTAACGGCTTGCATCTACTGAAGATCAAAAGAAGATCAACACTTACAATCTAGTTGATTCAAAAAAAAGAAATGTTGAATTAGATCAGAAACCAAAAAACAATAAAAATTGAAGAGTGACATTAGTCTGTTTTTAAGAACGAAAATATCGAATGGATTACATATTAGTAGTATAAAACAGTAACATGTACGAAAGCAAAACAATTAGATGAACTTTTGATCTTTTTATGGTCGTACATCTTGCTCTTCAAAAAGAGTAAAGAATTCTTACTTGCATTTAAGAAACATCTGGACTTCAAAGAAAAAAAATACTCACACATCTAGGGGAGGTGAAAAACCCCAACCTATTGATCTTGCAAGTTGGAAGCTCCCTTGGCTTACAAACTAGATTTTTGATTCATAAGTCTACATAAATTATCTTACTATTCTACTCAAAGGGTAAGGCATACTTGTCGTTAGGGTGAACAAGGGATGTCAAGTGACTAGTGAACTTGTAAGCATTGCTTCAGAGCTTACCAATACTGTTGCACGAGTAAAAAAGAATAAAATGCGTGCCTTTTAAAAATAATTATTTCTGCAACGATGATACTTGAGGTCCTAAGAGTTGCCTTTGGAGGCACCTTTGATTCAAATTAAAAAAAAATAATAATCAAGGGTAAATATGTACTAAAGACTCTTGAGAAGAAAGAGACTACCTTGTGCTAAGGTTTGTTTGACCTACTAGTTGATATTAGATCTGCAGATGTTATATATCTACCTATATAAGGTTGGTATGCTATTACCTTAACAAGCCTATCATTATTTTACTTTCTCTTTTTTTTTTTGAGTTAACTAGCAAATAATATAATTTTCTCTAAGATGAACTATAATGTTAGGTATGTCCCTAAAAATGTTATATTCGATTATTCTTAGATAAATAAACTCACATAGTTATATATATATATGCATGTACGTGTTTTGACAATCCCACAAAACATAATTAGTTCATCAATCTCTTTTTAGTCTGTAGTCATTTCATGTTACCTTTTGATGAATTTAGTTTCCAATTTTTATTTTAGTTCTGTGCAGGGCTGACGTCAAAATGTCAGACTGATGACGGCAGGTTTCAGGGGCAAGTCAAAAGCAGTGAGTGGAACAATTCAAGAATCACGTCCACATGTCTTCCCAAGCCGTTGTTGTCAAGATGTTTGACCTAGGGTAGGCTTATTAGAAGTGCATGCATGTGAATTCCCATACACGTTTTGGCAGGTTTCAGGCGCAAGTCAACAAGGCTTGAGTCTCCGAAGTCCTTTTCGTTTGCTTAAATTTTTCACATACGTAAAAAGTACCAAGTCCGAACGAAACCGACATCTTCCAGGCTAGTGTGTTTTATTTAGAATCCTGAAAAACGGTGCTCGTTGAGACACGAAATCCATCAAAAATTTCGTTGTTGAAGTTATATGATGGGATGCCATTACCAACCAAAAATTCCGAAGTTTTTGTCCCTTTAATCTCAGTTAGTACTTCTTTTTTTCCCTTCATTTACAGGGTTAATAGTTCAGAGGGACGAAAGCAAAAGGAATTGGTTAATACTATTTATCTTTTACATTCATACATACTACTCTCCAAAGACTTAGGCATGCTTAATTGCTCTTAATTAAAATTGTTTGTTGTTATGATATTATCTGAAAAAGAATTTTAAAAATCAACTTATAAAGAAGATGAAAATTGTTATACATGAAGACAATATAAAAACAATTTCTAAGTAAAGTAATATATGTCAGTAAGCACTTGATTCAATGATGAACAAGTGTTGCATAAGATCTTTTGATTCTAAATTTGTTACCTTGAGTTTGTATAAGTGAGTATATGACATAAATACATATACATATACATATACATATACACATATATATGTATTCACCCAAGAGGTATAGGTACCCGGTCAGTCAAAGGTCACTTTTCTTTTAGCAAACTACCCATAATATCTGTTAAGCATTCAAGGGATGCATGCCACTTGCTTCTTCCTCTTGCTTTCAGTTTAGACCTCCCTACCATGGTTTCCAAGTATTTTTGTTGTCGTTACAAGTAGTCCGTGCATTAAATTCCTTTATTATGATGCTAGGCGAGAGTCCTCCGTCGATTTGTATTCGTGGACCATGGGGTTTATATATTAGCTTGCATTGAAAGCAAACGGACCGTTCCCTTTACAGGTTCTCATGAGGCAGGAGAGAGCCTGTCAACTTTAATGGTTCAACTTCTCAATCAAGGTGGCTCGGCCTTGCACACCAAGAAGTTCTCCTTCCACTTTGATGTCTTCTATTTCGGGCCTGTGTTTGTTTTCTTTCGAGAAGATGATAGCAATCTTGGTGACAGCTCCGAGGACGTCCCCAAACCACCAACAAAATAAACTCTGGCATGCTTGATTCAGCTAGAAGACCAATCAGCGTTTGGCCTGCCAAAGAAATAATCTGAGCTACGAGACAAGACGCCCAAAAAATCACAGTTTCTTTCATTTCTTTATTACAGCCTAAGATATGAGAACATGCCCAAAGTCAGTCCAATCAGCGTTCGGTCAAGATGGCTTGATTTCTTGGTGCAGATTTGCATGTTTGAAAGGAAGGAGGGGTTGATGACAACCAAAAGGATAAGGATGGCAAAGGCAAGCGCCACGATAATCTCTTTAGAGACACCTTCCTCTTCATAGTGTTGAGCGAAATTCCTTAACTTTTGCTTAGGAGAGACGACTAAATTATATTGAAATCATTCTCAATTGAATACATTATAAAGAAAGAAAAAACTGAATTGAACTCAAATTGACAGCAACACTTGACTAAACATTTGACGCTTTAGAAAAGTAATCAAATGATTACAACAATCTTCACAAAAAAATTCTTCTAGTTTTTGCTCTTCCGTTCAAACCCTACTTTTCAAAATGAATCGAAAGGTTTACTTTTTAAACCAACTGAAAAGTCTCCATGAAGGTTTTGCAATCTGTTACAGAAAAGCAGATATTAGTGATCTACAAACCAGAACAATTACTTCAAAAATAAAGTTGGCAGGTAGAAAATCAAAATATTTTAAATAAAAGAAGAGAGAGAAAAGGCAAGACACACAATAGTTTAACATCCAAGATCAAAATGAATCAAAAGGTTTACTTTTTAAACCAACAGAAAAGTAATACCTCCTGCACTACAATCTAATAAAATTGAAAATGCTGCAGAACGTAATTATGAAATACAAAGTTAAAGGCAATGCACTAGTAGATCAATGCTACACTTTCCTGACAATTGGAAAAACTAAAAGTGAATAATATGTTACATATAAATTCATTATCAAAGCATATTTATTGACACTTAATATGTGTTTCTAGATCCAAAGGTATCATTTTTATGTAACAAATATAATAATAGAGATGCTCATGCACACTTAAAGACGTTCCTATTTAAATCTTCACCCAGAATTTGCAAAGATTTTCTAAAAGTATAATGGCCAGCCCCATACGTTGCACTCGTTCCTGTCCACTAGCTTTGCAACAAGGTGAACTTTAAAGGTTTAAAAGATCTGCGAAGAAAAAAAAACCCCAAGGTAGAGTACAATCCACATAAATACGAAATAAAAGCATACAGATCGAGAATGGGATCTTCGTTCTCCCCGCCGGTGAACACGGGAACCTCGTCCAGCTTGACGATCGGAGCGACTTGAGCACCGATATCCTTGTCCTCGTTGGTTGCAGCCTCCTCATCTTCTCTATGCTCGTGCTCGGGTTCAGCGCTGGCCATCTTCTTCTTCTACAAGCAAAGAAAGGGAGACGGGGAGATTGGGAATTCGGCCGCTTAGAAGAGAGAAGGGGTTTTTATGGCCTAATGAGAGAGAGCGCTAGTATCCGAACTGGAGGGCAACTTCTGTGGAGAAATAAACCTCGCGCCTTTTATAACGCCTTTCAAGTCGGCTTAGTCTTTAAATTGTTTTTATTGTCGTAACTGTTAGGAATACTACTTATATTAGGATCAGGAATTCTTAGTCATACTACTTATGTCAATTAGTAGGAAATATCTTGGAAGTTGAAAATCTTGAAGTAAATCCCAGTCTTAAGCATCTTGTAAATGCTTTTGATTTGTAACGTCCTATGTAATGCTAAAGGGTCTAGTGTCCCATTTGTTATGTTGATCTTATTTTATTTCAATGTTTGTTTCAATCAATCTAGTCTATGATCTTAACTTGTAACACTAATTGTTCCTTCCCCCCTTGTTTGCTTACCTTCCAATGGGAGATTAACAAATCAATTCAAGATTAGTGAAGTTTCAATGGGAGATCCAATTTTGAGCTAGTGTGAAAGTGCATTTGCAAAGACTTTGGAGGATTTTGGGGGAGAATCCAACATACTAATCAACATTTTTCCTTTTTTACATGATATTGTTTTATGATTAGGAGTTAGAGAACAACAAAGGCATTGTAAAGGTGTGAAAGTGTAAGCAAGTTGGGGGATTAACTAGGATTCACTGGGCTAGTAGGAATTATGTTATGTTAGTTCTATTTGGTTTCTTGCACCTTTGTTTAGTTATTGTTAGGTTTATGTATTGGGCTTTGTTGGGTTGGGTCAAGTGGAAATTTCATTATAAAGCCCATTATGTATCTTGTTAGTTAAACATGTGTTTTGTAAGTTTTCGTAAGACATTTGGGGAGTCAAAATCTCTATTGTTTTGTGGAGAATCAATTAGAAACCTTCTTTACATTGCATAACAACATCTCCAATGGAACATGATTTTCCAACAAGAAGCCTTCCTTCATTTTTTTTTCTTTTTTACCATTGAGAAGAAACAAAGATGCCTCAAATCACTCCTAACAGAGGATATTTCCAAGTATGTGTTAATGGAACCTAAAGGGTTGTCATCAAAGTAAAGCCATGATCATTGCATAGTACTTAAGGGTGAAGGAGAGCCTCTATTAGTGAGACCTTACTAATACCCTCACATGTAGTAAGGCAAGATAAAAAAACTTATGGCTAAGTTACTTATGGATGGGATGATTAGGTTGAGTTTAAGTTCCTTCTCATCACCAATATTGTTGGTTAAAAAGACAAATGGATCTTTGCAATTATGTGTAGACTATATGGAGCTGAGTAAATAAACAAGGAATGATAAGTTTATCATCTCCACCATTGATGAGTTGTTATTAAAGTTGCATGGCTCCCAATTTTTGTTGGAGATAGATATGTGCTTAAGATATTGTCAAGTTTGGATGAGTGACTACGATATTGAGAAGGCTACAATCCAAACCCATCATGGTCATTTTGAATTTCTAGTTATGTTGTTTGGAGTAACACAATGGACTAGTAACAGATCAATACTTGATGAATGTAGTCTCTCAAGATTTGATCAGGAAGATGATATTAGCATGTTTGGATGACATCTTGGTGTACAAGAAAACTTGGCAGGAACATCTAAGGCATGTGTACCAAGTGTTAGAAATTTTATGTCAACATTAGCTTTTGGGAAAAATCTAAATGTGAATTTGGATGTCACGAGGTTAAGTATCTTGATCATGTAGTAGATGAAAAAGGAATGGTAGTTTATTCGGATAAAATTGGGTAGTAAGAAACAAATCACTTCCCGTGTTAGACTTGACCCCAATACGAGTTTATCATAGTTTAGCCATTTATGCTTGATTTTTGTTCTCTTTTAAATTGAAAGGATATGAGTGTGCATCTATAGAATTTTCCTTGTACAATTTTTTTTTTTGGTGTTGAATAATATTAATACTACTTAGAGCATAGGAATATCAAAGTCGCTTAATTGAGTTAAAAGTTTTGATAGCTCAATTTTAAAATAGTTTAGTTAAGGGTGATTAAAAAACTCATTATTAATTTGTAGAATACAGTTACTTGAATGCGTGTGATATATATGCTAGCACAACACAAATAGAGTGGCTTTTTACACTTCTATTGGATCAAATAAATAACCTCAAAAATGACATAAGCAATAAAAATTTCAAAGAATTTATTTTTTCAATTTAATGATTATGAAATTTTTTTGAGTTCATTTACTGTTTTTACTTTTGATAGTATAACTTAGAACTCAAGTCTTCAAAACTGAAGGCATTGTTTAACTATTTTAAACTAGTTTTAGAGTTTAAAATGTTGAGTGATTCTGGTAAAACCCTTTTCAAATTAAAAGAATAAAAGTAAAAATAAAAATAATTTGATGGGCATAAAATAAATAGAAATTATTATAGATCATACCGCATGATAGAAAATCCTAGAATGAGATATAATGGGGAGGGTCTGGTGGTAGCTTTTGGGTCCATATTAGCGTAGAAGGTATCACAAAGGTAGCTTTTTGGCCCATATTAGTCTGTTGGTCCTTACCATTTAACAAATGAGAACTTGAGCTTCTTCAATGTGAGCTGCGAATTCCGGTAGAGAAAGCGGTAGGGTACTGGCTGAGAGAGTACTAATTCTTTTCTACTTGTACTTTACTTTTTTTTTTTCAATGTTCTCTGAATAGAGTATTAAGAAACAGCATAAAAACAGCTGGGGTGATTGAGGGGCCAGGCATTATTCGAGGCCTTTGGATGGGATGTACAGATGCGGAGGACCAATTATTTTACAGTCCCATAGTTCCATCATTGGCCCAAATGAGAGTACTTGATGCATTGTCTGGTATATATCATGAGCTTGAATTGCGAGGACTAGGCAAACCTTAATAGGCCTCCTTTGCGTGGGCAGCAGGGTTTGAACTTACGCCGGCGTTAGAAGCGAAGGCGCGAGGGTTCTAATCAGAGACCCCCTAGCGAGAAGATCAGATTTCTCTACCAAATTGCAATAGCTAATCTTTTATGTAGCCGAGATTGTGACCATGAATTGAAATGATGAAGTGTGTTTTGGAGCGTGAGTGAGATAGAAGTTTTGAATATGACAATGCAAATATAGAATCAAAGTAAATATAAAATTAGAATCAATTAGAGATAGTTGACGTTACTTAAGAGTATTAAGTATATTGTGTACCATTAAACATTATTATGTTAATATTTCTTTATTTTTTTCTTTTATTGCCAGGTTTCCACGTATTTATAAATATTCATACTATACAAACTTTCTTAAAGTGATGCAATTATTTTATCCATTGAATTTTAGATAGTTTGTAGTATTAACGGAAAAAAAGGGATAATCACTTAATTTCTCTCCGAATGTGTTTTTCTTTGAAGTGTAACCATTCTAGGCAACTAATTACTGAGAACCATTTTCCGTAGTTGGGGTGACGGGGCCCATGATTGACCAGCACATCATTTTCCGTCTTGCATCAAATATGTCTGCTAATGATAGTAGTTTGATTCAATTATTCACCATAGTAGCATTTTGAAAATTAAAAGAAACAAATATATATGTACTTTAAGCTAGAAATTAAACCAAACTGCTCTCATAAGATCCAATTCAAGATTAAATGATTTCTTCTTCAGACCCACAAACGAACCTTATACTTATTTTTGTCCAATCAGTTCTGTTAAAGAATGTTTCATTATAGAATTCTTTTAGAAATTTATATAATAGTAAGAAAATAAAGACATAAGCAAAAAAATGTATCATGATTTAATTTAAAGTGTGAGGTCAATAGATGCTAGTAATAAATTAAGGAAAAATTTCTTCTAGTGGAGATTCGCATCAGCATATCTTCATGAAGCTTGGTTTATCACACATGCCAAGTATTCAATAGACTACAAGCAAATTTGGTTGTTTTTCAGGTAGGGATATGGAACCTCTTATTTGTTACAACTTCTTACTAGTTTTTCGATAGAATGTAAGAAGATTGATTCAAAAACTATGCTTTTGTAGATAATGTTTGGGTTGCTTCCAACAACTTTGCACATAATGTGAACTTTGCAGATAAACTGAAATCACATGAATTACACCCTTCCCTATAAGGCAAATTCACGGCTTTGGCACCCCAAAAGATGCCAATGGTAACCATATTACTTAACCATGGCATACATTGGGAACGGTTCTCTGTTAACCATACTATTCTATTTCGATCCAGCTCCCTCCTCTTGGCTTTGTTGTGTCGTTTTCTTTCTCCTTCTACCCCATTTTACACGTAAGTCTCTGTCCTGCTAAGACTTGGACTATAGGGCGATAAAGGTGAAGTTTATTGGACTTTACCCTCTTGATTCCACCATTAGTTTCATCACGTCTTCAATTATTTACTGTTCACCTGTCTCTTACCTGTGCTTCCAACCAATGGAAATGTCCCTTTTATGATTTTTGTGATGTTCGGCCAAAGTTTGGATAGCCTCCAGTCCTTGTTGCTCCAATTAAAAACGATATGTCCAAAACATTGGTGGGAAGATGTAAACAGACCGATGAATCCATTTTATATGGATTCAAGTCAATCAGTCTCTTTCATCTTCATTATTGAGACACGAAGTTGAGAAGACTCTTCCATTTGTCAGACATATAAGTTAACAGTTAGTTACAGTGTAAACACTCCGATGAGTGCTTGTGAGTAATGGTATCGTGACCATTGCTCAAATCGAATAATATCAAAGATCAATAGTGACCTACAGTCTCATGAATGAAAGCTTGCTCTGATTGAATAATTTCAGAGACCACATTTGTAAAGAAAAAACTTACGGAACATACTTTGATAGAACAAAATCATCAAACATCGTTCTAGTGGCAAAAACTCATGAAATCTCTACCTCTTCGAAGAAGAAACTAAATATTAAGGAAAAAGAAAAACCGAGTTCTTGTGGGATGTGATCTCAAACCTTGCTCTAATAAAGATATTAGAACTATGGTCTTGAAAAGAAATACGTGTCCAAGTTCGCTTATTGTTTTGCTACTCGCCTCTTTCGTTCTTTTTAAGTCCTACCATGTGATGTTTAGGCCGTTACATCCCTTTTTACTTTGAATATCTGTACCTGGTATGGCATACCCAGGGGATTGAGTTTGAAGTACGTCGTATTACCTGACGGAGAGTTACCGACTGTCTAAACACCAACCCATTCTTCTCACGATTCGTGGATATCTGATACAGAAAAAAGGGATGAAGCACAAGCCGATGATACAAACGGCAACGGCAATATCCAGGGAATGATTCGCCAGGACAGCATATGTGCCCGTCACAAATGCCAGCACCATTGCTCCCAAGGCCAGCAAAATGGAGTAGAAGGCCAACACATGAAGGGTCTTTTTGATTGGAAACTGATTGGCTTTATTTAGCCAGGGTAATGGCAAGAGCATGTGGGTAAAGACAGCCAAACTGGATAGCGCCATGGACATGGCATCTGTGATGATGAATGCTCTGAAGGCAGTATTTTTCCCCAGAATCGCAGAACCTGGGTCTTGGTCACCTTCGCCCCTGAAACCCCCGGGCATTGTAATTCCTGCCGCAAAAGTCACCGTTGTAATGAGTGCAGCCACTACCAAATGGGCTTCGGTCGCTTTCTCCAAAGGAGAAAATTTCGAACTTCCGCCCTCTTTCTTCTTCTCGTCCATTTGTGGCACCGTATAATGTGGTTCGATTACTGTTCGAGATGCTGGTTTACGATCAGGTTTCCTCCGTATCATACGCCGGAAACTTCTCCACTAAACATTGATTGCGGTGATTCGTGAGCTCTTATTCCGGATAGTGCAAGACAGAAGGGGGGTTGGGGGGAAGGGAATACTACAACTTATAGAGGAAATAACCACTAAGAGAATCTACGGTAGGAGGATAGCTGATCCTGAGACCAGGTGTCCCCAAAAATTTTTATGTTCTCTACTATTAGAAATTGAAGGGCCCAACTAAAACATAGAATTGTGCAATAGTGGGTTGCTAGCGGAAGCTTATAAGGTCAGACTCTCCTGTCACCTTACCCAATGTGGGACTGGATATTTTAATTCTCCAACACTCCCCCACAGTCTCATGTTGAGTGCAGTGAGAGGTGGGACCAGTCTAGAGGGACCACACCAAGGTAGGCAGGACACAGGGCTGGCTCCGATACCATAGTAGAAATTGAAGGGCCCAACTAAAACACAGAACTGTGCAATAGTGGGTTGCTAGCGGAAGCTTATAAGGTCACGCTCTCCTGTCGCCTTACCCAATGTGGGACTGGATATTTTAATTCTCCAACATCCACCTTGCATGTGGCCCCACCAAAACTTTGATTTAGAAGTTTACATTTTTTTTAAACATTTTTTTATGACTTTTAAAGCTTTAACGAGTAAATTAAAAACCATCTGACGTGTTACGAGGTAACACGAGGTAGTCATTTATCTTATCCTTATATATATTAAGAAAGTTTAGATAGAATTTAAATAATATAATTTTTATTATATCTTTTCGTAATTAATAATACATTTCCTCACAAATTACTATTAGCAGCAGGAATGACACTAATTCTTCATAGATCTAGCGGACGATGACACTTGTAGGTTACTGCTTCGTCTTTCAACCAACAATTTGAACGTCAAATTGAACCTAACACTTGCCGTTTTGCATTAAACCCTCCAAGTAGAGCTCTTACCGGGAGTTACATGAAGATTTGTTCAGATTTAAAAGGTCAACAAAAAAGGAATAATCATAAGCAATGTACAAAGTGAAGGGTAAAATGTTCTAGTCAAAAGGATATGGAAATACTAACAAAAGGAGAGGTAACTGAACTCCGGAAGTTTAAATTAGAACATTAAAAAAATCGAAAAAAGCATTTAAAAAAAGGTCTGCATTCTAGCGAAGAATGACAAATATTTCTTTTTCTATCATAGTTACACAAAAAGTATGATATAATTACTTTGGTTGTCTTTCTTGAAGACCCTAAAATTGCACTAGCAACTAATTTTTAAACCCTTTTTGGATGCCGAAAAAACAAAAAAGGTTTTTTTGCATGTGATGTTGAAAAGTGTAATTATTTAACACGACATTGTACATCATTTTTAATTTTTGTTGCTTTACATTTTTAATTACTTTGTTATGATAATTTGCCCATCTATCCGTTCTTTTTTCAGTTATCCAGTTCTAGGGAGAAATCTATATTACGGGTTTGAAAGTTAGGCCAGGCTCCACTGCCTCATCGTTTCATAAAGAGAAAATAAATAAACAAAAATAAATATTTTTGGCGTAAGATAAAATATCGAGTTACCTTTGATCTTTCTCCATTTCTGAAAGCAATCTCCAGAAAATTGAGATTTCGCATGTCGAAAACTTTTGTGTCGATTCTAGGGTGAACAACGAAACCCCGCTGTGCCCCAAATATTGAATTGCAACGCCGAAGGAGCGGTGTATTCCCATCATTATCTTTCTCATTCAAAAGATTGCTGAGAAATAATCGATTTACGATGACTCTCACTGTCTTTGGTGACCTTTTGCCTTCCGCAGCAGCATGAAGTATATTCTGGCCTTTATTCTCAACCAGCTCGCAACAATCTGGACAGTTCGATATAATCTCTTCCACTATCTTATAATGACCAATGTGAGCTGCGATATGAAGAGCTGTCCTACCCTCGGCATCCTTTATGTATGCTACTGCCCTATCATGCTCCAGCAATTACTTTACTACCATAAATTGGTCTAGGTGTACAGCCCAGTGAAGCGGAGTCCAGCGTTTACCTTCATCTTGTTTTCCTAGACAATTAATCTTTGCTAGCAATGCTTTGATCATTTCTGAAGTGATTGTAAATATGGTAAGTGTAATAGTTTTCTAAATAGCACTTGAAACTTCTGGAGAAGGAAAACTATATGATATTAAACTAATTTGATTTTAACTTTAATATGAATTAGTAATTGGGAGATAGAAAAACTGCTTCATGATGATATTCAAATCTTTTGTTCTTGTGTTATTTTTTTATCTGTATCAAGTTTCTTCCATATCGCCGTTTTAACGATTAGAATTGCAAGAGGCAAAATAACTATAAGGAAGAGCTCAAATCTCCACATGATAATTAAGGACATGATTTGAAAAGGAGAAATTTAAAATTGAAAGCAGCAGTAAAAGTATTTGAAAATTATATTCATTTCTAAAGAAGAATTGCTATTGGAATTTGAAAACAAAGGAGTGAAAATTACCAATCATTTTATTTATAAAAATTTCCTCTTTGTCATAACAAAATTACATTTTTATCTATAACAGAGAACACGTAGCTCGTTTATATATGAACACGTAGCTCTTCTCAGGTTGTAAAATTGCCATATAAGAAATATTAACATATCCTTATACTCTTATGCATTTGACAAATATTTTCTATATAATTTATGATTAAGTAATCGCGTGGTTCTTTTACTAATTATTTCTTACAAAGCAAAATAGGGAAACTATAAATTTAAGTAAAAATAATAAAAAAGGAAAGGATAAATGGGCATTCCCTAAATCGCCCCGGTAAACAGCGGCATGCAAAGTTGTCCTACCAATAGGTCCGGTATAAGCTTCTGAATTGGGGTGTCCAAAAATTTTTTTTTCACCTCGTGAAACCCTCTCTATACCGCTGTAAAAAGTAAAGTCTCACCAGCCTTATTAGCAGAATATAAAAAGTTTGAATCTTCTTCGACCAAAAGTTTAACCACCTGAAGGTGATTATAGCTGACGGCCTCATGTAAGGCTGTGTCCTCCTCAATGGTTTTCATCCTGAGCATCTCTTTAACCAGGTCAACCTGGCTTTCGAGCTCTGCAAAGGAACCTTTTGCACGTTCAATTAGGAGTTTCACTATGGTAACATGTTCGTACCTTGCTGCGATGTGTAATGGAGTTTCAAGTTTGGCGTTGGATTGCTGTAGCAGCTCCGGACATTCGTTGAGAACTGCTATTACAAATTCGGTTTTTGGTCCTGGTTTTCTATCGTCAATGGCAGTGATATAAACATGGAGGATCGTGTTTTTATTTGGGGTAAGCAGGCTATCAAGAGAACATTGAGCACCATTGAAAACCTCGAATATGCCTTCTACTGCAGCATTGTGGAGAGCAGGATCCATGAAAGTGTTCTCTGTTTGTCCAGGCTGATTAGCATTGACAGATTCTTGAGCTGCTTTTCTCGGACTGGGGGGACCCAGTTTTTATATTCTAACTCCGATGTACCTCTAATAACACAATCTGGTCCGCGAACTGATAGTTTCCGCGCCTCACTTTATAATCTTCCTTCTGCACTGCAAGTTAAAATAAACATCTTGAGTTGACACAAACAACAAGTAGATTAGAAGACGAGAAAAGTGAATTTGTCCCTCACTGAAAAAGGAAAAAACAGATCGAACGAAGAAATCTCTCTTTTCCAGCCAGAAGAATGTATGTTTGGTTCATGTTATTCAGTAGTTCCCTTTGTTCGGTTATTTTCAAACTGTATCAATCCAGATTTCAGTGGGTATTGTGGGTGGTGGGGTTGGTGTTGGGGTGGTTGAAGCTAACAAGGGAAAAGAAAGCCCGAAGCTAGAATCCTATCAGAATGTGGCATCAAAATCCTTGAGTCAGAAGACGCATTCAAAAACCCAGAATAATGCTACACTTCCTCCTGAGAACTGTAAGGAGTTAGTTTGCTACAAATATCCACAACTAAACACCAAATCACACAACTACATGTGAAAAGATTAGAACCAGAAGTAAAAGAGAATGGAATAAACACAACAGTAGGCTTACCTATTGGCTACGTTGACAATGATGGTGATGACAGAATGAGTGGCGGCGAATTACGTCAAATAAGTCACCGGTCTTAGCTGTGTTTCAGGTAGACAAGTGTAGGGGGAGTGGCTTGTGAAAGAGAAGAGTGCAGGGGGCAGAGGAGGAAGAGAAAGCAAGATATGATGATGACTGAAGACTGAGGTAGTCGTTCCCTTAAACACACACATACACCATATATATAATCCTTAATCAATATGAAGGACTGATGCTTGATAGATTTAAGTAGTTTTATAAAATACACATTTTTTACAAGATGAATGTCTCATATTAAAAATAAGATTCATAAAATAAAGTTTAAATAAATAAATAAAAGTCTTTAATCCTTGAATAACATGGATCATATGTCGCTTTCCATGGACCCAAAGCGGTCAAAAGCTCCCCAATCAACGACCATATGCTACAGCAGTGAACCACTACAGTGTTCTTCCTTTAGCTTTGTTGGAATTCCAATCAAACCTTTTGATGTGTCTTGACTGTGTACCCGCACTAATTTTTTAAGTCATTTAGGCTGAAGAGCACTTAGACCACGCAAATCACGGTCAATCGACAAGAAGATTCAAAGGTTCAAAGCTCACTAACTCATTGCCTCGTACCGGAGCAGAAAGCCAGGAAAACAGTGACCATAATGTAATGTTTCTAACTTTTTTCTGCTTATTTGCTTTTTGGCCTCATTTAATAAAGCACCAGCACACATTTTCTTCTTTTTTCTAAAGCGCCGGAATACCTCTGGTTATTTTTATAGAGAACCGGCACTTTGTCATTTCATGTTATCTAATTCGACGACTAGGGTGTCCAACAGTTTGATAGAAAATATTTGTACTGTCAGACCCTTAGTCGAGCTATCAAGAGAATAAACCTCTTCCCAGGATTTAAGAGAAAATTATTCAAAAATTTTATAAAAAAGAGAGAGAAAAGATTCCAAAAACAAGCATAAATTTCCACAAAACATATTATTTAATAAGCAAGTAAAAATGTAATACTTAAAATCAGGTTACAAGGTTATTTTCCTTTGAGTTTTTGTTTATCATAAATTTAGAAAATAAAATTTTATCAAATTAATAAAGTAATATAAAATCCAATCAACATTCTAATCATATAGGCTAAAGTAAAAAAGCTTATACGAAAAAAAATTGTTTTAAAATATAAAATTATCATAAAAAAATGTTATTTTAAGTAAAATTTAGAAACTTTTAACCTTTATTTTTTCATAGTTTTTGTAATTCTTATAATATTGGAATATGCATGTATATTTTTGTATGCTATCTTTTATTAATGCAAACTTACATTTCTACCAAAAAAATTAATAAACTAATATGTCTTTGTTCAATTCATCAAAGATGACAATGCTATTATGACTCATTGTTCTAGCCTATAATTCATACTATTTAATTTCAAAATTTTCAAGTTAAATTTTTTAATACTTATAATTTTTTTTGAATGTCCGAGAAATATTTATTCTACTTAAACAGTATAAAATCAATCCTATATAGTTGAGTGGACAAATTTAATAACTTAATTATCAAGTAACTTAGTTAAGGGGATAAGCTATTTATTAACTCTCATGTCAACTTGTATAAATTACTCCAAAACTAACTAATTTAGTATTGGTGGTACCCAATGACTATGAAAAAGGATTAAGCAAAGCCAGCATTTGAATAATATTAAACACAGTTGAACTTAGCCTTCCAGGTCGAGTAGAATTATTCAAGTTCTATAACCCCATAATCAGTTTCAGATGTTGGATTTTGGTTCGTAATTGTATTTGATTTGCTTCTCAAAGCTCCCTGCATGAAGTTAATTGTCCATTTAGTTCGTAAAGCAAGTCTTGGGAAACAGAAAGTCCAAAATTACTTGCGTTGCTGTGGGACAGGACATTCCATTTTGTTCTTTGGATGGGACGTCTTGGTCTGCTTCTTTAGGTTTTTTGAACTTCCAGCAATTTTCGCTTTCCAGACAAAAGTTAAGCAATTAGTTTCCATCAAGAGCCAGGAACACAGTATTTGGTTTAGCCTTCTTTGGGCTTTTGACAATTCTATTTTCACTTTTGCTTTTTATGCTCTCTTTTTTCCTTTTTTGGACTTTTGACAACAATTTGTAGTGTCTCGGTTCGAAAGCAATTATTAGCTTCACCGACAACACATTCTTGCCAAAATACACATTGTCTATGGCACGGCTAATCTACCATTCAGGAACACTTTTTTTATTGTGTTAAATCCTCAAAATTAGAAGTCTGCCACATCATAAATCTGTCCCTCACTGCCGCGTGAGCTTCACTAACCCACGTGACTGCATGGACAACTCACCGACATAAGCCCTAAAGATCGCATCCCGTGCACTCGTCGTCCCTGATTACACAGGCACCCATCTAATCAGAATCACTTCACCAATGGCAAGTATCCGGTCAAATATGGAAACAAAAATCAACCACTCTTCACGCTCGTTATCAGTCAGTCCAAGATAGAAAACTTTTAGAATCATTATCAATGCTAATTTGGGATCATATGCAAGCTTATAAAAGAACACATTTGATTTCAAAATTGACGAGTATCAATGGCGATTTGGCCTTGATTCCAAGTGCCTTTTTTTCCTTCTTTGAATTCTTTCTTATTTGCTTATAAATTGTAGAACCCTTTATTCATTCAATTTTAAAGTCCCTTTTTTGGTGTTTATACGTGTTCTTCGCATTCTAGGGTTTATAATTTGCTTTGCTAAATTGAGTCAAGAAATCAAACGATTTCTTGAAAGGGTTAGCTTTTTGTTGGTATCGTTTGGTATCGAAAATTTGTCAATCCTTGCTGTTGGTGTATTATTTCAATGTAGCAATTTCTGCTTTGGAAGGCAAGGACTGTCCCTTACATCCGAACTAGTGAATTGCTACCTATTCTCGATGGCTCGATCCCATGTCTGACCGAGTATGTCATGGATACAAACGAGAACGGCTCTTTCATGTTTCAATCTTCATTTTCTAGTTTATTATATTTAGAACTCATGATTTTAAATATGCCTATCATTTCAATAAACACATCATATAATTCTTTACGTCAGAATTCATCAAAATAAGATTTTACCTCATGTGTCTCTAAACGTTTGTAGCCATTAGACACAAGTTTGTTGTCTCATTAGGTTCATCTTCATCCGATGAGTTTTCTACATCCCAAGCAGCCAATATTGTAATTTTTTTTTTAATATAAATTCAGATTTCTATTGCTTCTTCAAAAACAAACTGTTTGCCTTAATGTGTTTGTAAGGTCCCTAAGTAACCTAAGAGGGACTAAATTAGGTTTCTGTTGAATCTATAAGTTTTCTATTTTTTTAAAACTAATTATGTGCTATCCTAATTAAAATATCTAGTGGCCAGCAAACATGCAAATGACAAACTGATTGCAAATGTAAACTGCACCATACAAGCACGGTCAGAGATATCAAAGATTTAACTCACTTGTTCCAAGTATGCATTTAACATAAAATGACAGCTTTAAACATGAATTTAGGAATTGTGTCAAGTTTAAATGGACGCTGGCTTAGAAAACAAAGTTAACTAGACAAATCAAAGTAATAGCAAATTTCATAGTGGCAAAATAATAGATAATATTTAAGTGATTGACGATTGTCCAATCCACCTCCTTTAATAACCTATCAAAAGATTCCACTATTTTTTTAAGTGATTGAACAATAAGTTCAACCCATCTCCTTTGACAGTTTGTCAAAGGTGCCAACCACAGTATTATAGTATACAATATAATTCTCACGTAAAGACAATGAATTCAACCACGGTGAGGACCAATCTCAGAGCACCCCCAAATAATAACACTTGAGTGATCTAGGGTTTTAAGTTTAGATCAAAGTAAAAGAATAGAAAGAAAAAAAAACTGACAATCTAAACTCTAGTAAATCACTATTGACCAATCACAGTAGAAATCAGAAATCATGATGAGCGCTAACACTAGCTTGAGTGAACGATCAATCTTGATTTTCTTTTCTTACTCTTTTGCTCCTTTCTTCTTGCCCTTTCGGAGAGTATTCAACGTCACCCATCAAGCTCTCCAACGTCTCCCTAGTCTAGGCTCATCCTTTCCCATCTTTCTTTTGTCAGAATCTTTGGACTTGCAATGAGGATGGCGCTAGGTCTTCGTTCTGCCGATTTTTCGCACAAAGAGCATCGTGGTTGAGGTCTTTAAGCCTTGGAGAAGCTTCTATATACTTAATCTGCACGAAATCATTTTTGCTTTTCTCACTAATACCAGGTGGGCTGGACTTTCTTTATTCATGGGCTTGAGCATGGGATGATTTTAGAGACGCCTTAGGTTAATTAGCTTTTTTAATGTCACTTGCCAATTTTTCAAGGTTTTTGCTTTCATTGAGTATCAGTATCTACAAACTTACGAAGCGAGTCATGTAAGTAGGCAGTTTCTTAGTATTTCTCTTATCAAAGAGATCAAGGCATATTAGATGCTTCAACTCACTCAACAATTCTTGAAAGCTTTTTGCATCCATCGAGTGTTAATGTCTCTAGATTTACCAGTCTAGTTATGATATCATGTAACTTTTAAATATATTTATTAAAAGTGATTTCAAGATATCTCAAATACCTCAATTGATATAACTTGGTAGTTGACAACATTGATTTACAATATCACAAGCGCATACACGGTGAAAGCTTTCACAAACAGAACACTTACATCAGACATCTCATGAACTCACTCCTTTTATTTTCTTGCACGCGATATAAAGACTTGAAAAGACAACGCTTGACCACTTCGATATTCTTATAAATATATTATTTAAAGAAGACTCACAGTCTTTGTAGTTCTACTTAAACCAGTGACAAATAGTTCAGCAGACTTTCCCCAAAAGAGAAGTAGCAAAGGATACACAAAGAGGATGGCGAGAAAATGGGAGAGTTTGAAAAAGTTGTGAGGAAGGAAGGCTAAAACTACACCCACTGCGTTGATGCGACTAGCAAAACGGTTGCAACCTATGCAAGTTTGGGTGAACCTCTTTCACCCCAGGCAGGAAGGTCTTGCCAAGCTTTCCACGCCCGCAAAGCACAACTCCTTCCAAAGCCAGAAACAACAGAGGGAGGACACATGTGGATTTGTTAACTGAAGAACTGTCCACTGTGATGCTGCTTCCACCACCTTTGCAGTACCATAACTTGTCAAAGATAATATCTGGAAGTTTCAAAATGGTAGTGACATACGATGTGTTGCTATTGGCGGCACTGAGGGAGATTGCGTCAACCCTACTGAACCAATTGATAAGGTCATAGCTGCTGCCCTTGCGGGATGGGTGGGGGAGAAAATGAAATCCGATGGCTCTCGGCGTCTGAAACGGTCCAAAGGCCACGATTCCCAAGTATCTGCACAAGTTTTACAGGATACAATAGGATTACAGCAAGTCATTGGCCCTGCAACCAGAATGAAGGTGGGCTCGGAAAAGATGATACCAAAGGGATCTTGGGGAGTGATGCTGGTATATATAATAAGTTATAGAAAATGAATTGATAAAGTCAAGGGAAAAGGCTTCTGCAGCAATAAACAAAATTGGTCTTGTAAAAAGCCGTCCGCAAGGCTGCAGGAGGTTTAGCGAGGCCATGGGAGGGATTCCATACAGATTTTGAAGCAGGAAGGGAAGCGGGAGGATTTCTGGCGGCAAAAGTGCTTAAGATTCTTGGTGCAGTAACTACTGGTAGTCAGCTCTGTTGAAATTAATGGGATTTCTGTCAATCAACCATCGTGTCTGGCTGGTAGTGAGGACAGTTCAATCAAGTGTTAGACACGGCACTAGACAGTGAGGTAAGTGTTCAACTCTTATCTGCGGCAGTTCCATTGAGAAGTTGCTGACCAACTGAAGAGTGTCCTTTTAGCCAATCTGTTGTGGGCGTGTTGCTGTCCATACTTCTTTCCAGTAAAGAAAAGAAGGTGGCGTGTAGTTCCTATCTTATTTTCCTACGTATTCTGTTTTCTGTATATAAGCTAGAAGCAGTCTTGGTTACTCTTTTGAATGTTGAGAACCACTTCCTTATGTAGGCTTTATGATGCTACAACTTTCTATGAAATACAGAACCATTTGGTTCAATCGTTCCATCTGTTTTAGTTTTGTGTGTGTGCAAAACAGAGTTAAAGTGATTACAAGTTCTTGGAGCCAGATGGTTTGTTTCCAACTCATATTCTGCACTCGGAGGCTGTTGATGCAATTGGCCGTGAGTTCAATCGGAATTGCTTGATTGCCTCGATGTTTACCACTGATCTCGAAGGGCATCTTGAGACAACTCCTGTCACAGACAGTGTTATGTCAGATGGTCAGATCGCATTGATTGGAAAGAAAATTCGAAGGAAGCACCACGGATTCAAACGGGATTACCAGAAGTCATTGGGTTTAACTCTGTTGGTGAGAAGTCGCATCTGGGTATTGAAACCAGTGGTCTTGGTGTTCTAAAGGGGAATCATAGGCTTGATGATGACGTTTACCTTATTGTCAAAATGTTGAATAAGCTTGCTTCAGCCAGAGGGTCAAGGAAGGTGGTTCATATTTTTCGGGTTCAAAGTGCTACCAACAGAACAGGCAGTTAAAGCAGCAACCAATATCAACAGAACTCTTGTGCTTCTTACGGGTACTACTTGCTCTCCATTCAAGCAGGAAAGCTCGCATGTAATAAATTTGGGAGGTGAATTCTTTGAAGGGCCCTGCTCCAGAAGAATCAGAGAAGTGGGAATGAGCTCCATTAAATGTAACCTTTTACGTGTTTATTAAGTTTTGGAATAGAACCTTGAGGACAAGGTTTTTTAAAAGGGGATGGAATGTTGCGAGCCTAAATTTAGGCTCGTTTACTGTCCTTAGCAAGTTACTTTACTGGGCTTGTTATTGCTTTGCATGCACGAAACCAGATGGAAATGGAAGCTTGTGGAAGGTTAAAATCTGTTGCAAGAGAGTCCAAGCCATTGAGGTACAGCCACTTGTAGGAGTTGAACTTCCAACTCTTACGTTGGCCGGCCTTCTGTCGAGCTGCCGTTTTGCTACGTTTTACTTTCTTTCTCTGTACTCACTTTGTAAGGGGCAGTCAGAAATAATTGAATTGTTTTCCTTTGTCTTTACTTCCCTGCTCTCTCTTTAGAGCAAGAATATTTGGCTGTTGACAGTACCAATCAGCTGCTGGCTCCTGGAACCAAGTTACGGACAACGAGGTCCGTAACATGTAAGTTATGAGTGCATCTTACAGCTGAGATAGAAGTTTTGAAAGCATCCACAACCTTCTCGTTTGTATCTACGTTGCTGGATACGGTGAATGCAGTTCAGACTAGTTTGATGCAAGTTTCTAAGGTGCTAGTGTCCCTCTTGTTGCCTGAGATGTCAGCTCCCTTAGATGCTGAATCGTTTCCTTTAATCCTCCCCATTATGCGAAATTGTAAGAAGAAGCAAGCCTCAGAAGTTCAACCGAATCGGCCTTTACAACCAGAACACACAGTCGTTTACCAACTCTACAGCGTACAAAGGAAAATAGTTCGTCAGGGAACCAAACAGCATGACAATGATCATGTAAGAACGAAAATAAAAATTAGTAGTCTGCAAAAGGACCTTGTCGAGTTAGATGATTGGAATGCAGTCAACATATATTGCCATACCAGCAAAGCAGGGGTATTGTACACAACACGTAATTCAAAAGCAGCCTCTGCATCACTCAAGGAGTTCAATGATGAAATCTATCCTCTGAACCCTTTGTCTCTATGAGAATCCTCTACTGGGAGAACTTTTGCCCTCTTGATTTTAAGAGTGTTTCAGAAAGTATCCTTGCAAGACATGAAGGCCTACCCGCTTACAACCGTGGTAATCAGTGGTGTTTTGGGCACCAGGTGTAGGATAGACGAATGGGACATTACTCCTTGGCTGGTCCCTGTTATTCGCTAAGGCATCAGTGTTGAACCTGGATGATCCATCAAATAGGCGACATTGTTGGTATTATTGTTTGGTCGCAGTGGCTTTATTGTTTACGGAATCTAACGGCCTCGACAAATGTAAAAGGAATGGGGAGTCACCGGAAGTTTGAGTGTTGATTGTAAGCCTTTGCCGCTGGAGTTGGGGGCTCATCATGATGAAGGAATTGTCCCTACTCGAGGTGTAGTCAAGAAGCAAAAGGTTCTCATAAATCCATTTGAGAATCTCTCTTTTTCCTCCCTTTGAAAATCCTTGTTCCCTGAGAATTGAGTGAATAGAAATATTTACGAGTGGAAAAAGGGACAAGAAAAGAATAATTAACACTAATTTGTTAATCCCAAAATGAGATTTGGACTTAGCTTTCTTTCCCTGACTCTTCACTGCTTCGGTATATTTTACTCTTTTTGCATCCGAAAATTCACAACCAAATACTGAGAGATAGAAATGAAGAAATAACAATCAAGGTGGGCACTTAAATTTTTAGAGGAATGAGGGAAAATTGAGAGTAAAAAACCAAAATGAGTGGCGGATACATGATTTTTGACGTGAAGTCAAGCTGGAGCAGCTAACAGTTTCAAGCAATTTAAGGGGTTAGATTCACCAATCTAGTTATGAGATGATGTACCTTCTTAATATATTTGTTAAAAGCAATATCAAGATATCTCAAATACCTCAATTTATATAACTTGGTAGTTGACAACATTGATTTTTAGTTGCCTAAATGTTGAACTCGAGGACTTCAAAAATTTCCAAAAGAAATATTTATTGGAGCACAACATAATAATATAATGTCACAAGAGCATACATGGTGAAAGCTTTCACAAACAAAACACTCACATACATGTCACTCGTGAACTCACTCCTTTTATATTGTTGCACAGGATATAAAGACTCAAAAGGACAACACTTAGAACACCTCGATATTCTTATAGATACATTATTTGAAGAAGACCCACAGTCTCTGCAGTTCTACTTAAACCAGTGACAGATAATTCAGCAGACTTTCCCCAAAAGAGGATGGCGAGAAAATGGGAGAGTTCGAGAGAGTTGTGAGGAAGGAAAGCTAAACTCTATGCCCAACTGTGTTGATGCGATTAGCAAAATGATTCCAACCTATGCAAGTTTGGGTCAACCTCTTTCACTTCAGGAAGGAAGGTCTTAACAAGCTTTCTGCGCCTGCAAAGCGCAACTCCTTCCAAAGCCAGAAACAACAGAGGAGAGAGGACACAGAAAATTATATACTGATTTTTTGGCATTTGAACTCCAAACACGTTGGTGGGAGCTGTGATGAATAAAGCCGCCATAAAACATAGAGAGAGGATGTAAAGGGGTAAGCCAAACATTCCACTTAAATCACTGGGAAGGAGGATGAGTAACGAAAAGACAGACACAAAAAAAGATACGCTATTTAGAACTGAGAGAAGAATGAAAATGTTTCTTTCCATGGTTACTGTCCCCACCGCGTGCGGGGCGGGTGCATTGAATTCACTATTAAAGCCCGCCATGATTCTGTAGTGGGCCTGATGGTTTGCAGAAGGGGAGTTGTTTGACCAAACTCCTCCAGGAGGACTAACCGTTGCTTGGAAGGTGATTGTCACAAGTAGCACAGCAACCACCAACAACGCATTGCGCGTGTCATCTGAGATATTCGTTGTTTGGCGAAGAAAGAAAACATATATTTTGTCTTCCCATGTCGCAAAAGACTGGAAGTATTCTGCAGCAGGTGGAATACTCGGACCTTGGAAAACACATTTTCGCCTAGCAAGACGTAGCCTTTTGTTAATCTCTTTGCTGTCCTCATCTAGTGTTGCCCCTTTCAATATGTCCATCACTGTAAGACCCCGTGCATTCTTAATATTCATATCAATCATTTGGCGAAAGTATGAATTGAATTGCAGCAGCAACTTCACAATCTGCGTGATATAAAGATGCACAATCACAAACCCATCAAGGTAAAGTAGCCTAAACAAAGTTCCAAAAGAGACCAACCAAAAGCTAGAGTAAAATCATTAACTAGAAAACAGGAGTGAAGAAAACTTGCCACGGTTAGCTTCTTAGCTACTGCAATGTGCAACACAGTGTTTCCTTCATCGTCCTGCGAATTCAGCAACTTCTTCTCCCACGAATAGGCTTGTTTAAACCAGGCCCGCCGAAGCCATCCCAGTAAGAACCGAAATGCTTCAAAGCTCTCATTCTTGAGGGCAACATGCAAAACGGTCTCGCTTCCATTTGTTACATCTTCAATGGACCTCGGACAGGCTTTAAGAAACTTAGCCAAAAGATCAAGATTTTCTGTCTGAGCTACATAATGCAAAGGAGTCAGACCATCCCTTCCTGGGACACGAGCAAGATCTTCATCAAAATCAAGGAGACGTTCCACTATTTCAGTTCGCCCATGTATCAAAGCAAGGTGCATGGGGGTGTAACCATCTTCATTCTGTTTCTTAGAAAATGACCCCTGCAATGTCAAAACCTCCATGGCAAACTTGGTTTGCCCTGCAGCTACAGCTGTATGTAATGGAGTCTGTACAAATGGAATCTTATCGATCCAACGCAGAACTTTCGGGTCGCTCCGTATCAATGAGTACAAGCCAGAAACGCTTCCTTGCTGAGCCACATCGCTTATGCTCTCATCCACTCCGTGGGGAGCGACAGCCAGTGATAAAGTTTCCATTGAGACTGTGGAGTGAAATTGGAACGAATGTGAAGCTCGGCCATCCTCCTAATCCTTCTTTTATAGGGTGGGATAAGGCATGGGAATGGGTCGAATCAAGCCACGAGTTTAACATTGCCTACGCTGCTTGTATGATGTGGTTGCAGGATCTCCTTTGGGATCCGGGTTGGAACTCTGTAAAATGTGCAGCAGTCACAACAACGTAGCTGTCAAAAATGGAAGCTTCTTTTCGGTTTAATCGTGAGACATGGTTTTAGAATCAATTCGAAACCCATTCTACATGCCAAACATCTTTTATTATTCTTCGGAACTCAAACCTATTTGGAGTAAGAGAAACAAAAGCTTAAATCTTGATTCTTTAAAGAAGTACTTAAAAGAAAGCTTACCATTCAACGTAGTATTGATTTTTATTTTATCTTCTTATCTAAAGCAGGTCATCACGTGATACACGAAAGGAAAGAGAAAAGCAAAAGGAAGAAGGAAAGCTCCGCTAGCAAAGAAAAAGAAAGAGAGAGAACGGAAAAAGGAAAACTACACAGGGCCGAGCAGGGACCCAGAAACAGAAAATCAAAATAAAAGAAGAGGAAGAGACAAAAAGAAATTATTCACCTGCTTTAGGATCCCGAACATACAAAGGCAAAAAGAAAAGAGAAAACGAATGGAAATGCGAATTTATAAATATGCTTGATACACAAGCGAGATCCTATTTTATCTTGTTCAATATTGTTCAACTTTTTAGTTAGCATATGCTTAGTGTGAATAACAATGAATACAAAAGTTACACATCAGAACAATACAATGTAAATAAAAAAATATTTCTCTAACTCATAAATTAGTTTTTCAATTAAATTTTATTTTTTAATATTTTATTTTTCTAGTTTTTTTTTACTATTATTGTTCTTGTTGGGCCGGAGTGGACTCCCAACATTTTTTCGTTCTTTTTCGCATCCACTCTTCTTAACGATACCTACCAGCCTATTATATTCATTCCGACTTTGATGTCGCGGCCAACAATTTGACCAAAACTATTTGCATTACCAAACAAGTATAAGAGCTATTAACAAAGAGTAACAAAAGCGAATTCACCTATTAACCCATGGTCTATAGGGTTGTTAAGTGAGCACTTGGATTATGATATCATGTAAAAATATTTATTTTTACTTTAAAAAATAGCTCAACAAGTAAACAAGAGAGTTTACTGTAGTCAACAAGTCTTACTCACGCTTTAGCATTGTGAAATTGAAAATCCATATTGACAACTTTTTTCTTTATACGGGAACACGATAAAACAAAGGGTGATTGACATCTAGTGTGGATGTGACTCCAAAGAGAAGTAGAAACATAATGCTAATTTATTCTAGTCTACTCGGAGATGACTGCAAGTTAAGGGTTTAAAGATATGCGTAGCTTCGGTCTCTATCAACTCCACCTGCCCTTTCAAGAGTTGCAAGTACACCACCCAGTCACCATTCCCCAACGGGCTTGGCATCGGCATCACATATCCGACGTCCCCTCCCCATGGAAGACGGTACGACCCAAAAGCTGGTGCACCCCACCCAAAATCCACCTTAGACACTGGGAACCTTTGCCCAGATGAGACCACAAAGGCCGGTCCATCTTCAGGCCTGCTGCAATATACCTTTGACAAACCTGGCACAGGACGATGAGCCTCCACCCAGTCTATCAGCCCCAAGAAATGCTCCTTTGTCACTGCAGTTTCCACGAATTCATGAACTCCATCTGCTACCCAAGCCAAAGGCATTTCAACAAGCTCATCCACTTGCTTGGCACCGTAGGGTATGGATATCACATTTCCAAAGTAAGAACCCATGATTAAAGCTTTTTCTTCGTCTCCATCGCTTAACCTTGTCCTACCGTCGACCACGACGCCCATCTTGGATATCTTTCTGCTCACGTTATTGATCTTAGCCCATTTGGCAATCATCTTCCACAGAAACGCGCTGAAAGACTCCAGTTTGGTCCGTCGGCACCCGTTGGTACTGGCTAGTGACTGAAGCCGGCTGAGTTGGTCCACGGTAATGTAGTACAACCGGCTTATGAGACAATCGGAATCAGGTTCTGGTTCCTTGGGAGGTGGAAGTTCGGTCACCGGAACGTAGATATCGTACAAGGAGGGATCAATAGAGCCGGGACATCGAGGGTTGAGTAAGGATCTACGAAAACATGGCAGGGTGGAGATTGGTTTACACTGTGCAATCTCGGCCCATGAGACAAGAAACATGTTGGCCGAGTAGGCGTCCGCAATTCGGTGGTCAAATGCGCAAGCCACCACCAACCCTCCACATCTGAGCTCCGTAGCCTGGACGCAGAGTACACCCCAATTCCTTTTCGGCAGAAGCTTGCTTCCAATGGTCTCATCAAGGTTATACAGGTTGAGGCCTTTCAAGTCTACCTCTGCAAAAGCTTCCACAAAGTCTACGCCGCTGTTGTTACAGTGAAGTTCAGGTTCTCCGGCAGAGTTTTCAACCACCTCACCGGCAAACACGTAGTAGGACACCAAAGCTTGCGCCAAGGCCTTCTTCAGAACCTCGACCATGGCATCAAATGCACGGTCGTGCCCAGAGGTTGCATTCTTGTAACAAAAAATTACACCCACGTCCACCGGGGGAAGAAGCAAGTCTAGGTTGGAGAGTGGCAGCCTATGCTCTTGAAGCGGCAGTTTTGCTGCCACTACCTCCCTCTTGCTCACGCTCACAACGAACTCTCCCTCTGCTGCTGCATCCATGTTTAGTTTATTATGCTTCAGTTTTTGAAGGATGCTGACAGAAAATTTGAGTTAGGGAAGCTACTAGTGGGAGTTGTATATGGGCCTCTAACATTTATCCTACAGGGAGCCAGATTCTTTTTATAAGGTCTCTGAACAAGAAAGATAAATAAGTTAAATACCAGCAAAGAACGCGTTACTTCAAGTCCTCGTCTCCCCAGTTTCGTTGTTTTTTAGGATTTCAACTTCTCTTGCTTGATTTTGACGGTTATGCGCATCAAGCCCTTCCAAATGTCCTGGTTCTACAGCGTTTAGAAGAAAATTAGTAAAATATTCAAAAAAAAATATTACATATTTCTAAGGTCGTATTATGTAACAGGAAAAGTAAAAATATAATACTTCAAATCAGATTGATAAGTTTTTTTTTCTCTAAGTTATTATATATCGTAGCTTTTTCTCTTAATTCTTATATACCACACTAATCAAAATGCTTCTTTTTAGCAAGCATAACTTTTAAGAAAGATATGGATAATGAATATTTATGCAAGAAAGCTCATGCACAATAAAAAATGCTACAAACTGATATGCATATATGACTCATGGATTCTTTTAAGCGTCAACATTATTAGAGTTGAAAGATGGTTTGGCAAGTTTTGGCCATTACATATTAGTGTTACAAGTATTTTCAACCATTGGTTCTTTACCAAGCAAATACCAAAAAATTTCTTAGGAAGACATTAGATCTAGAGCATTATAGACCACTTAAGAATGATTATGTGGCCTAGTTTTCTTTCATGTTTTATTTATTTGTTTATTGTGTATTTGACTATGCCCCTAAGCTAGTACTCAACCAATTTATTTGTAATGTTTTGCACCCTTTTTTTGGGTTTATGCTTAAAGGAGTCATTTTAACTACCCTACCTACTGTATGTCATATCAAGGTTTGGTTGTTTATGCAATTTTAAAGAATTTATGAAATTTCCATAGGTGCAACCCATTTAAAGAGCAAAGATGGATAAAAATGAAAAATTAGAATCCAATATACCAAATTTAGAGTCTTCCAACTTTCATCTTTTTATAGATATGGTGATTTTTGTAATGTTGAAGTACGCCCTTATACTTTTTTTTTTTTTGGTGGAAAGGTAAATTGTATTAATACATATTAAAGTACAAAAGCACAGGGACATACCCCAGTATTACAAAAGTCACAATATCTATGAAAAGATAGAAGTTGGAAGCCTCCAAATCTTACTCAAAATAACATTGCATTGAGAAAATTTTATATTTCTAAACAAAGAAGCTCTCCTTTGTACTATCTTCTTTATTTTCGCTAAGAGAATAGGGATATCCATTGTTTTCCCTTGAAAATGCCCTTATACTTCTATACTTTTAATATTTATTAATACAAATTATATTTCCACAAAAAAATAAAAGATAGAATCCAATATAACAGTATTTTACTATGGGCAAAATCTACACTCTTATTTGCTTATCAATTTTCATACAACTAGATAAGACAAGTTCAAGGTCTATCATCTTCATCATGTGAACGGAACTACTATGACCTATTTGGGTTCACATGGTAATACGGCGTGCTGCTGTCCAAGTGCAGTAATTAACTACATTTTTTTTTTCAGTCCTAGTCTATATTTTTACCTTAAACAAAGCGATCATAATCAACTTGTAACATCGTGCATGTGATTTTTTTGATTGCAATTATTGGTTGATTACCTCAGGCTCACTTCATTTATATTAACATCAAAAAAATTATCATTAATGGACGGACAACAACATGATGTTACTCAGTTACATCAATTTGCTCATTATCTTGATCTTAAGTCACGTTGTGATACAAATAATTAGTCATAACCGATTAGTAGTTCAAATTGACATTACTGTTATCTTAATTTTAGTTCATATTTTAATAAAAATGATGGTGGTCCATGATTTTAATCAAGTAAAATATATTATCTTAATCTTAGCCTTTATCTTCCCGGAATCAAAGTAATTGAATATTATCATCGACAGTGGTAAGCTACCAAATGTCGTGTAAAGAAACCAAAGCTTACCATATAATAACCAAATACAAGATGACACAGCCACGAAAGCAATGCCGGCTGAATTTGTAAAATGTAAGTTGGACAATAATAAATCCAAAGCTCAACTTTCGACAAGAATAGACTAGGTCCAAGAATACTGAAACCGTTGTCAGCTAGTTGCTCTAAATAAATCTTCGTCTTCATTCTTTAGTTATCATCAGACTTCAACTTCTTTTGGTTTATTTAAAGGGTATGCTAATCAAGCCTTTCTCATGTGTTTGGTTCAAGAGCATTTTTATGTCTTCACGTTCAAGCAGGCTGCGGAATCCGGAGCTCAAAGTTGTTGATTAACTTGAACTTTCTTGTTTCAGTTCCATACGAACTTCACGAAAGACGAGACACGACAGGAAATATTCACAACTTCATCAAAATACTTTCCATTATATTGCAAAAACTAATTTCTTTTATTATCTTTTTTCATTACAACTTTGTTTTACAGGATATATTAATTTTGCTTTTAGAAAAATTTTGATCAAATTCTTATGGCTGAGTTGAAATTTTGATAACTAAATTTTAAAGAAAATTAATTAAGATTGACAAGCAATTTATTAACCTCTTATATTATTTTTGAGAAAACAACTAATTTAGCTCGTGTCAATAGAATACAGATGTTATCTAGGCTTATCTAATCTATGCTGTGGAGTTTTGTGACCACTTGCTTGAAAGCAATTGTGCTTGTCAAAATATTACGAGGAAAATTTCTTTCCCTCCCTTTGGTTAAGTGAAAGTGTGATGCATAAATGAACTACTTCCCAATAACTTTTACACTTCAACTAGAGATTGCTCTCCATTAACTGTGATTGTTGTTACTACCTTTGGTTATGATTTGTGATTTGTAAACAATCAAAGAACGGTGGTCCTAGGTCGTCGGAATTCTAATTCCGGCGGAGATTAAGAAAGAGGTAAGAACCCTAAATTCTATATGCGTGAAATTGGTAAATTTCTCCCGATGATTTTTATTACTGAATCAATTACAATATATATCTTTACACGATTTACACTTGGAATGCTATACAAATCAAATCAAGCAAATTAGGAAGGAAATCTGCAGGCGGCGCTGGCGAGAGGTTCAAACGAACTCGACGAAGGTGAGAGCGGGTCGAGATCGAGCGCGAAGCGGGTCGCGTGAGTCGCCCGTCGCTTGCTAGGGTTAGGGCTAGCGTGGCCCGCTGTCTGATGTGGCACCACTGGCTGACGTGGCTGGTTGACGTGGCACTGACGTGTCTTTTAACATCCCCCCGCAAGCTGAAGGGGCAGATTGCACCGTCAGCTTGGAGCGAAGAAGACAAAACCGAGCAGAAGAGAGGCCTTTGGTAAAAATGTCAGCAGGTTGGTCCACAGACAAGATGAACTGGAGATAAAGTTGACCACAAGCTAGACGTTCTCGAACAAAATGAAAATCAATCTCAATATGCTTGGTCCGAGCATGAAAGACTGGATTTGCTGTCAGGTATAAGGCGGAGAGATTGTCGCACCACAAAGTTGGAGGATGAGGAGGGAGAGCACGAAGATCACAGAGAAGATACTCAATCCACATGAGTTCAGCAGTGGTGTCGGCAAGGGACTTGTACTCGGCCTCAGTGCTGGAACGAGCAACAGTGCGTTGCTTGCGAGAACTCCAGGAAATAAGATTGCGGCCCAAGAAGATGCAAAAGCCACCAACGGAGCGGCGATCATCACGGTCACCAGCCCATCCGGCATCTGAAAATGCATGAAGAGACATGGAGGGACTGCAGGTGAGGCGAAGGCCAAGGCGAGGAGTATCGGCCAAGTAACGAAGAATGCGCTTGACTGCTTGCCAATGATCAGAGGTAGGGCGATGCAAGAACTGACAAGCGGTGTTGATCGCATAGGCGATGTCAGGGCGTGTGAGTGTCAGGTACTGAAGAGCCCCAACTATACTGCGATAGAGAGCAGGATCAGCCAAAGGTTCACCATGCCAGAGAGAGAGTGGCTCATCCGTGGTGCAGGGAGTGGAGACAGCTTTCGCATCAGTCATCTTGGCACGAGCAAGGATGTCATGAGTGAACTTTGCCTGATGAAGGAGAAGGCCATCGGCAGTAGGTTGCACCTCAACGCCCAGAAAGTAGTGAATGGGGCCAAGATCCTTGAGGGCAAACTCCTGGTGAAGAATCTGTAATAAAGAGCAATAGGGGCCTGGGACGACCCGGTGAGAATAATATCATCAACATAAACAAGGAGAATGATGTTGTACCGAGGAGTGTGGCGAGTGAAGAGGGAAGTGTCAGCTGCAGAGATGGCGAAGCCAATGGAGATGAGAAAGGAGCTCAGTCGCTGATACCAAGCGCGGGGAGCCTGCTTCAAACCATAGAGGGAACGACGAAGCCGACAAACATGATTAGGGCGAGTCGGATCAACAAACCCCTGGGGCTGGTCCATGTAGACTTCTTCCTGAAGATGACCATGGAGGAAGGCATTGGAGACGTCCAATTGGCGAATGGTCCACCCACGGGAGTAGGCAAGTGAGAGGATAGTTCAGACAGTGACGGGTTTGGCAACGGGACTGAAGGTCTCGGTGAAGTCGATGCCTTCTTGCTGATGAAAGCCTTTAGCAACAAGACGCGCCTTATAGCGCTCAAGAGAGCCATCCGAGCGCAGCTTGACCTTGTAGATCCACTTGCAACCAATAGGACGAATGCTAGGAGGGGGAGGAACAATGACCCAGGTGCCATTGCAGATGAGAGCAGTGTACTCAGTAGCCATGGCCGCGCGCCAACAGGGAGCATGAACAGCTTGGGTGAAGCATGTAGGTTCAGGATAGGGATGGGCAGAGGCTGTAAGGGCATATGTCTGCTGGCGAGTGATGGTGCGACGGGCAATGGTGCCATCCTGCAAACGGGTGACGGGGCGAGAGGGGGGGACCAGGGGTGCGGGGGGTGAGGGAGAGGGTGGGGGGGGAGGGGGAGCTAGTGTCAGTGGGCTCGAGGGTATCTGAGGAGGGAAGGGGAGGTAAGGGATTAGGAGAGGGGACAGGAACAGGTACAGGGACAAGGACCGGGGGGGGTGGATCGGGGGAAGGGGAAGGAAAGGGAGGCTTCTGATAGGGGAAGACATCCTCATGAAATAGGGCATCGGCAACAATGAAAATGCGCCGAGTCTGAGGATTGTAGCAGCGGTAACCTTGGTAACCAGGGGGGTAGCCAAGGAAGATGCAAGCTTAGGACCGGGGAGCAAGCTTGTGGGGAGTATAGGGTCGGAGGGAGGGAAATACTGCACAACCAAATGTGCGGAGATGGGATAGATCTGGGGAGTGGTGAAAGAGTACCTGCCAGGGAGATTTAGTGCCAAGGAGTGGAGTCGGGAGGCGGTTGATGAGATACACCGCGGTCTCAAAGGAAAAGTCCCAAAAATGAGGGGGAACAGAGGCCTGTGTAAGTAAAGTGAGGCCAGTCTCGACAATGTGGCAATGCTTGCGCTCGGCAGTGCCATTCTGGAATGGGGAGTAAGGGCAGGAGAGATGCTGATGGATGCCATGTTCTGGTAGGTAGGTCTGGAAGGCAGTGGAGAGAAACTCGGGAGCTCTGTCACACTGAATGGCTTGAAGTCTGCAGTGAAGTTGATTCTCAACAAACTTGTGAAACGTGATAAAAGTAGTGAGAAAGTGAGAGCGAGAAGAGAAAGTGTATAACCAGGTGAAACGGGAGAAATCATCAATGAAACACACATAAAATTTATTGTCATTGAAAAAGTCGATAGGGGCAGGACCCCATACATCAAAGTGAATTAATTGCAAAGGAAATGACGACCTAGAGGGGGAGGGGGGGTGGGGAAGGCGATGGCTCTTACTAAGAGCACACGCAGTACAAGGAGGGGAGGGGGGGGGAGGTGTGTTTGATGGATGATGACTTCAAAAAAGGAAGAAGGATTGCCGAGGACGGATGACCAAGACGACGATGCCATAAGGTGAGGGAGTTGACGCTGGAGGCAGCAAAGGCATGTGGAGAGGAGGAAGCACTAGTGGGGAGCACACGATAGAGGCCACGATCAAGGGTACCGTGGAGGAGGACCTGTCCAGAATGGGAAGAGATAGCCCAAAAATGAGTCGAGGAAAAAAGAAAGTAACAACAATTTTCAGAGGAAAATTTGGAAACGGAAATAAGATTTTTGGTGATAGAGGGGACAACAAGGACATTAGATAACGTGAAAGAGGGAGTATGGAGAGTACCTGTGTGGGTGATGGGGAGAGATACACCGTCACCTACGGTGAGTTGTTGAGATCCGGTGTAGGGGGTGACATGAGAGAGGCCCAAGGTAGAATCAGTGACATGGTGAGAGGCGCCGGAGTCAGGGAGCCAAGAGGCGGTGTCTAGAGCGGAGGGGGGGTGGAGGGGAGGGCCATAATGAGACAGGGGAGGGGGAAGTGTAGTATAGTGAGCTGAAGGAAAAGATTGGGTGGGGGAAAGTGCATGGTAACTATAGTGGGCATGCGGGGGAGGAGGGGATTCGGTGTGGTAGGGTGTAGGATAGTTGTAGTATGCTGGAGGAGGGGGAGAGGATCCAGTGGGGTAGGGTGCAGGGTAAGTGAGATGAGCATGCGGGTGAGATGGGGCTTGGGTCGGGCCGTGGGTGGGCAGGTGAAAGGCCGGGTTGAACCGCTCTCGGCAGTTCGAGACGTGATGCCCGGCCCGATGACAGAGCCCGCAAAATGGCCCATTGCGGCGTCGACCACGTGGGTTGGGTCGAGTGGGCCAAGACTGGGCTAGTGGGGTGGGGAGAAGCCCGTCTCGGGTAGGAGGGGGAGAGGAGTGTTGGGCCGGAGGGGTGGGCTGTGGGCGCAGAGGAATGGGCCGAGAGAGGAGGGGGTCTGGTGGTGGTTGGCCCTAGAAGGCGCCGGGGTAGGAGGCGAAGGCCGCCGGAGTGACCGTGGAGACGGTCCGGTTGTTCAGGCGACCCTCCTGAACAACCGGTTGTTCAGGCTGAGGGGAGCGGTCTGGTTCTGAATGGAAACGGAGGTTGCCAACGTGTCGTACTCCTCCCCGAGTCCACGAAACAGCTGCCCGGCGTACTCATCGTCATCGATTTTGACACCGATGGCGGCGAGTTGATCGAGCAACCCCTTCACCTCATGAAGGAACTCGGTCACAGACCGAGATCCTTTGGTGATGGTATGGAGCTGGAGATGGAGAGACGAGGCACGGGCGGACGATTGCGCGACATAGGATTTCTTGAGGAAATCCCAGGCCGCGGCGGAGGATCGGTGGTTCGAAAGTTGTGTGACCACCGAATTAGTCGAAGTAGCCAGAATCTAGCTTAACACAGTCTGGTCACGGATTAACCAGGCTGTGTAATCTGGATTCGGAATGGCGGTGCCGGAAGGATCGAGGATGGTGGAGGGGGGGCGGGTTCGGTGCCGTCAAGGATGGAGAGAAGCCGATTCGAGAGCATGAACGGTAGGAGGCGGGTTCTCCAAACGATGAAATTTGATCCGTCGAACCGCTCTTGGAAGGAGGGGGAGGGAGCGGCAGGCGTGGAGGATGAAGGTGGCGCCGCCGGCATAGTCGGGATTGAGAGAGTAGTTTGGGGGTCGGAAGTAGCGGAAGCGGAGGAGGACATGAGGAGGGGAGGATCGGGGCGTTGGCCTGAGGCGTTTGATACCATGTAAACAATCAAAGAACGGTGGTCCTAGGTCGTCGAAATTCTAATTCCGGCGGAGATTAAGAAAGAGGTAAGAACCCTAAATTCTATATGCGTGAAATTGGTAAATTTCTCCCGATGATTTTTATTACTGAATCAATTACAATATATATCTTTACACGATTTACACTTGGAATGCTATACAAATCAAATCAAGCAAATTAGGAAGGAAATCTGTAGGCGGCGCTGGCGAGAGGTTCGAACGAACTCGACGAAGGTGAGAGCGGGTCGAGATCGAGCGCGAAGCGGGTCGCGCAGGTCGCCCGTCGCTTGCTAGGGTTAGGGCTAGCGTGGCCCGCTGTCTGACGTGGCACCACTGGCTGACGTGGCTGGTTGACGTGGCACTGACGTGTCTTTTAACATGATTGTTTCATAATGCTAATATGTTAGGTTGATATCGTTTTTATATATTCAGATTTTCTCTTTTTTTAACGAATGGTATTAAGGGAGAAAATTAAACATTTCCTAACATATTATTATAGTACATATTAGAATATGATATTTAGGTGCTTGTAGGAACTATGGTTTTAGGATTTTTTTTTGGCTAAAATATAAGTTTATATTAAGAAAAAATAATGTACAAAAATATAAGGGCAAACCATAGCATTCTAAGAATTACAAAAAATTACGGAAAAAAATACAAAAAATATAGGTTAAAAGCCTCTAAATCTTACCCAAACAACATTTCTGTAAATATTTTATATTTTAAAACAAAATGCTCTCCCTCATTAGTTCATTACTTATAAACTTGGTTTTCATAATATTCGTATATTTGGAATGATGAAAGGTATCAAAATAATAATTATCATATATTAGCAATATCTTAGTTTAAAATTTCTTTCTAAATTGATGAATAGTTCCAAGACAACAAGAGTTAAAGTCTAATGACTTGCATTTCACAAGACACATTTGCCACATACTCTAAAATTAGCCTTTGGTATAACGCAAATGTTCTTTCTAATACATTACACGTTTGCTAATGTTTGATTAGGTTTCATTTTCCTCATGTTTGTGCATAAACCACATGTTATAAACTTGTGTAAAAGTTTAATTGCTTTTCCGAGGCAGCCTAGAGAAGAAAGAATTACAGTGTCCATGCCATTTATATTCTAAGAGAAAGATAAAGAAGACGATGAATTAGGAATACGTTCAAAGGAAGAGCTGCTTTCAACTTGAGTCAAAGGTTTATTCAATGTGTGGGAGAATGTTAGAAATGACTTTCACATTAAAAAAATATAATCTTTGAGTAGAGTCTAAATACAAAAAATATCTCCTAACTCATGAGTTAAACTTTCCTGGTCTTCTCCATTCTTGAAAGCCATCTTCTTTACTAAATTCCAAGACCTTTTTCTCCTAAACCTTTTAAAATATATGGTTCAACTATATGATAACCCTTCCTACCTTTTCACTTTGCATAACCAATATTCTACTACATACAATACCATCCATCAATAGCTTTCTTAAACTGAAAACACTTTTCAGGATCATTATTCCACAAATCATCCAATATAGGAAATTATTTCTTTTCTGCTAATATAGTCACTGGCAAAGTTTTTAATTTCTTCTTTATTGCCGATTCTAAGATTTTATTTTCAACAATAATTTTCATATCAAATGGATAGAAAACACTCACCCGCAATTTTAACCTAAAATGTTCTTCAATTTTCTCATTGTTGAATATAAGTTGAGCAAAGGGATTCGCAATTTAAAACGCTAGGGCTACCAACTAGTCCATAAATTGTTGAAGCTTCCATAAAAGCCAGGCTAAACAATAAAGCACGTCGTATTTTTCCTTCCACCTCGGGCCGTCTCGCGATCCCTTCTACAGCTTCGCCCGCAGCAGTACCTTGACCAACCCCAGGTCCAATAGAAGCAGGACCAACGCCCAACCCAGCAGCATTAACGGAAGCGGCAGAAAATCATTGGATTCATGATAAGCTCCTCACACCAAAATAAGTAAATAGTTAATGATACAATAAACCAAGAAATTATCACTCAATTATCCCGTCCTAAGTTCTCTGAATTGAAGTAATAATATTATTGAATCATCATAACTACTTCGATATTTCATTTTGAGTTTCTATTCAAATCATTTTGTGAATCCATATGACTTTTATTTTTGTTATTCGATTTCTTTCTTTTTTTTTTAACCATTCTCTTTGAATTTTTTTTCTCGATTGAATCCCTTTATTCATTTAATTAATATTCAATTCACAGTACAAAGTATCCATTGCCGGGAATTCAAATTTGATTTCCTTCCATACTTCACACGCAGCAGCTAACTCAGGACTCCATTTAGCAGCCTCACGAATAATTTCATTACCCTCACGAGCAAGATCGCGCCCCTCATTACGAGCTTGTACACATGCTTCTAGAGCTACTCGATTAGCTACAGCACCGGGTGCATTTCCCCAAGGATGCCCTAAAGTTCCTCCGCCGAATTGTAGTACGGAATCATCTCCAAAGATTTCGTCACAGCAGGCATATGCCAAACTTGAATACCTCCTAAAGCTTTGATTGTGAAACTTTTGAAGCTTTTTTTTCTTTTTAAACTTGTATATATTATATTTGGTTTGAACAAAATTATAGATGTTTTCAAAATAAAACTTTAAAAATATGAATTTTATTGATTAAAATTAGAAAAGCAATACATGGAAGAATATATTTATTTAAGAACATTAAATACTCTCAAACTAATATTTTATTATATCACAATTGAAAATTTTTAAATTTTATTTTCTCTTAGATGAATTGTAATACTAAGTTATATCCCTAAGTTTTTATAATTTCTTACTTTTTGATAAATAAATTCATATATCCATTAAAAAAAATATAAGTTGCGCAAATATAATCTTTCCTCATCCACTGATTTGGACAATTGGAAGAATTGAAACATTCCCTTCAATGTTGACATCTAGTAGACTTTGGATAGTTGCCTTCCTATCATTTTTCAGCTAATAATGTCTCTCCATTTTCTAGTGAATTGTCATGTGTATGTGTATATATATATATATATATATATATATATATATATCAAAAAATTATATTTCAATTAGTTCAAACCAAAAAAATATTACTTAGGTAAAAAAATGCCTTTGGATAATTTTAGAACGAAATTTATTATAATTTATAGATCTTATTTTTTTACTTTACGAGATATTACCTATCATATCTTTTTTAATCTTATAACAAAGATTGTACTTTTAAAACTTTGACCACTAAATCTTTTTCTATTTTTTCATTCCAAACATGTTAGATTGTAAATTTAAAAGAGACAATCAACAAGATTGCTACAAAATTCTTGCTTGTCATATCTTTATTCATCTAATTCACTTCTTTCCTTCATTTTTTTTTATGAAAAGGTAACTTGTATGAACAAAAATTAAAATTCAAAAGCACAAGAATATATTCATGTATTACAAAATTATAACATCTATGCAAAATAGAATCAAAAGCTTTTAAATCGCATTCAAAATGAAATTTTATTGTTTAATCCATCTTAATGACCTATTCATAGTCTGCATTATCCTTTATATGGATGTAGTGAACTTGCAATTCAAAAATAAATGTTTCTTTAATTCTTCTTGTTGTTGATATACATTGTATTGTTGGTCCATTAAGTTATTTCATAGAAATTTCTTTGTTTCCTTTGATGAGTCCCTCATTTCTATACTTGTCTTGATCACTTAACTTCTTATTTACTCTCTTTCCACTCTAAGTACCTTCTAACAATGCTATACTTTGAATTAGTGACAAATTGTGAGAGTTTATTTCTTACTTGTAGGATTCTTCTCCAACTTTAAGCTAGTGATCCTCTCATCTTCATTTTTTAAACATTTATTCCTTTGAATCTTATTGAGAACATCCATTTGGCCCACAAAAAAACTTGAATAGTTGTTTACTAGGAATTAAAGAAGTTTACCAAATTTTGCATTTTTTCAAGTATTCATGTCCATCAATCCCCATCATCCATAAGCATTATGGTAGTAGATTTCTTCTCAAACGAGTTTTGTCACACATCTCCCAATAATTGTACACATCACACAAAGAGTAAGTGTTATCCCTCCCAGATCTTTATTGGTATCTCTACAAGGCTCTCCTCAAATTAGAAGTTTTTGATATCGGCTGTCTTGGTATCTAATCACTCTCTGATTGCCTTTATCTCATGGCCCATTTTACAATGAAAGGCAAGCTGGTTAGACTTGGAAAAGAATAAGTGTACCATTTTCGCCTTTTATTTTGGTTCATCATTTCTTGTCGTAGACCTTTAGTGGAAGCAACATCCAGTAGGGCATCCGCATCATACAGGACGTGGTTTAGCCTTTCAAGCCAAAGATCGAGTGCAGCACTGGAAGCCCGTTGTTTCTTCGCATGTAGAAGAGCCACTTTGACTGCTAAAAACCGTACCTTTGACATTTTTAAGCTCAGTTTTGGCAAACCAAAACTGTCCTGAGTTTTTTGGTAATCACTGGGACGCTCAAACTATCAACGATTCTCCTGGCAATGTTGAAGAGAACGTTTTCTACCGTTTCTTGGTGATGAGCGAAAGATTGCCACTGAAGCATTGTGGTAATAGAGGGTAGTGTTGGAGATACACAAATATATTCATTATTATACTTTCCTAATATGGCCATGTATTCTTTCCATATGGCATAGGTCCTTTTGGGAAATTGCTTTTGTATATAGTAATGAAATATCTTTATTATTTTTCTGTATAATTTTTACATTGGTCAGTCTTTATATTATAAAAAGATAAGTCTTGTACAGTTTTCCTTAAAAAAGTAATATATAGAATTTCCCAAAGCTATGCTTTTCTTCTTTTTCCCTTTGTGACAAGTAGTAGGAAGCTAAATGGTATTGTTGCCAGATATTGTTTTAACTTATCAACTTAATTTAATTTCAATCGCCTTAGCTTAGGGTATCGAAAGATGCTTGTGAAACTAAAGGTAACTTACATTGACGGCCAGTGAAAAAGAAAATTCCTGTTACAGCAGCAACGACCATCGTTCCTAGAAATTTTAACTGATATCACCAAGAAGTTCTAATAATATTTAGTCAACCGCGGCACTAAAATTAAAACTAGTGGCAACAGACAATTGGTATTCGGTAGTCGTTTATTTGTTTAGCTCTCCGGACTTCAGACTTCTTTGGTTTGTTCCGACTTATCGCCAAAGTGATGCATTTTAAAAATATTGAAAGCGTGTTGCATTTCCTAAAAGACTGAACGTGATGCATGGAAAACATCATCCACATGCAATCTATTATCTATTAGTTTACGACATCCGTGGTTGAGCCAGTTGCGTGATTAAGTAAAGGTGCAACATCCAACGTTGGCTTTCAAATGCAGTGACCTCCCAGAGTCAAATCCGTGTTCGAGACTCCCACAGCATGGTAGTTGCAGAGAAATTCCCCAGAAGCCACAAGGCAACGGGTGGCAAGGACATAGAAGCCATCTAGTTTTAGATTGAATTTTAAGTTTTTTAATCTTTTACGTTTCTTTTTTTTTTTTTATTGTCCTTGTTTGGCCAGATTGAACTCCATTGCCTTTTTCTTTTCTTTTTTCAAGAGCCCAGTCTCCTTAACCACGCTTACCAATCTGTTATATCCATTCAGCATTTAATGTCGTTCAAGTTGATCACTACGGCCAACAATTTGACTGTAAATATTTGCATTATCAGACATCTAGATTAGCTATCAACAAAGAGTAAACAAACGGGATTTACCGGTGGAGTGAGGTTATTTGCTACATTTTGCCGCAAAGAACGTCATGCACACCTCAAAAGCCGGATAAAAAAAAACTTTAAACTCACAAATTAGCAATGTAAAATTGAATATGTACACTAATTACATGCATTCTCAATGCAATTGTCTAACCTTGAACATCGTATAATCACTATTTTTGCATGAACTATATGTTTACTCATATTCATAGGGGTATTGAGGAAAAACTTGAACTTGTGTCGAAAAATTGAACACTAATGTCATATAAAAAAATTCAACACCCCAAAAGCTAGTTTAAGAAAGGGTGGGAGAAACCCAACTATAATCAAGAAGTCCAACTTATGCCTTACTAACATGGGAGTATCAAGAGAGAACATTGACTTTAATACCATATACTAAGTTCATTCTTTTCTCAAAAGTTAGTTTTAGAAGTGGCAGGAGAAACACAACAATAATAAAGAACTTTAATTTATATCTTAGCATTGTTATAATAATAACTGGACATCCACATTTATAAGATGCACATCATCTCAATGGTCTAATCCAAACCATCACGTGATACCATTTTTTATGTAACTTTGGATTTACCAATATTGATACAAGTGATAAAGAATAACTGGATTTTAATACCAAGTAAAGAAGTTTATTGTTACTTAGAAGTTAGCTTGAGAAATAAATGGGGAAACCCTACCATAAACAAGGATCAACTCATACTTAATAACTCCAAATTGAACATCCATACTTGAATTTCTCCATTCTTTTTTTTTTCTCTTTTTTGACAAGGAAAAAGGTTAAGTTGAAAACCATAAGAAGAGTGAAATAACACTGTAAAGGTGGAGAGAATCGGTACATTCGCAAGGGATTGATAGAACAAAGGATGATGGACGTCTAGCTTGGATAAAACTCCAAAGACACGTAGAAAAATACAACATTTACAGAATACTAAACTGTCCTAGTCTAGTTCGAGATGGCTGCAAGTTAAGGGTTTAAAGATATGGGCAGCCTCGGTCTCTATGAACTCCACCTGCCTTTTCAAAAGGTGCAAGTACACCACCCAGTCACCGTTCCCCAACGGGCTTGGCATCGGCATCACATACCCGGCGTCGCCCCCCCATGGAAAATGGTATGACCCAAAAGCCGGCGCACCCCACCCGAAATCCACCTTAGACACTGGGAACCTTTGTCCCGATGAGACCACAAAGGCCGGTCCATCTTCAGTCCCGCTGCAATATACCTTTGCCAAACTTGGCACCGGACGATGAGCCTCCACCCAGTCTATCAGCCCCAAGAAATGCTCCTTTGTCACTGCACTTTCTAAGAACTCGTGAACTCCATCTGCTAACCAGGCCAAAGGCATTTCAACAAGCTCATCCACTTGCTTAGCACCGTAGGGTATAGATAGCACATTTCCAAAGTAAGAACCCATGATTGAAGCTTTATCTTCGTCTCCATCACCTAACCTTATCCTCCCGTCAACCACGACGCCCATCTTCGCTATCCTTCCGCTAACGTTATTGATCTTGGCCCACTTAGCAATCATCTTCCACAAGAGCGCACTGAAAGACTCCAGTTTGGTCCGCCGGCACCCGTTGGTACTGGCTAGTGACTGAAGCCGGCTGAGTTGGTCCGCTGCAACGTAGTACATCCGGCTTATGGGATAATCGGAATCAGGTTGTGGTTCCTTGGAAGGTGGCAGTTCGGTCACCGGAACGTACATATCGTCCAAGGAGGGATCAATCGAGCCAGGGCATTGAGGGTTGAGTAAAGATCGGCGGAAAGATGGCAGAGTAGAGATTGGTTTTGCCTGAGCCATCTCGGCCCACGAGACAAGAAACATGTTGGCCGAGTAGGCGTCCGCAATTCGGTGGTCAAACGTGCAAGCCACCACCAGCCCTCCACATTTGAGCTCAGTAGCCTGGACGCAGAGTACACCCCGCTTCTTCTTCGGCGCGAGTTTGCCTTCGATGGTCTCATCAGGGTTATACAGGTTGAGGTCTTTCAAGTCTACCTCCGCAAAAGCTTCAATAAAGTCTACCCCGTGGTTGTTACAGAGAAGCTCAGGTTCACCGGCAGAGTTCAGAATCACCTCACCGGCAAATGCATAATAGGACACCAAAGCTTGGGCCAAGGCCTTCTTTAGAACCCCAACCATGGCTCCAAACGTCAGGCCGTGCCCGGAGGTGGGATTATTGTAACAGAAAAACACACCAACGTCTACCGGGGGAAGAAGCAAGTCTAGGTTGGAGAGCGGCAGCCAGTGCTCTTGAAACGGCAGCACTGCAGCCACCACCTCCCTCTTGCTCACGCTCACAACAAACTCCCCCTCTGCTGCTGCGTCCATTTTTAGTTTACTATGCTTCAAATTTTGAAGGATGTTTGAGAAAAAGCTAGAATTTGGGAAGGGACTAGTGGGAGACGTATATGGGCTTCTATTATTTATCTACATTCGTAGGTTGGGAACTAGATCCCATTTATAAGGTCTCTGAACGTGAAAGATGTGAATTAAATATTGTCTTTCCATAATGAGTTTGAATAACTAAGCAGCACATGGACGACATATTAGAAAAAGAAAAAAGGAAAAAAGAAGTAACACGTGGGTTCATATGGAAAAAAATAAATCCTAGGCTCCCTTACGATGACCCTACACTAGATCCGAGAATACGCAACGCGTTTTTAGCTACGCTGCTTCAGGTCCTCGTCTTCCTTGCTTAGTTTTTGTCGGATTTCAACTTCTTTTGTTTTATTTTGATGGTTATGAGCGTCAAGCTCTCCCAATTTTCTTGGTACTACAGCATTTACATCTGGACACATTCAATCAGACAGTGGATTCTTTGGCAAACATAGTCGACCTTGATTGGGAATAGGAAAAATGTGTAATGTATTATCTTGTTTGTATGGTAAGATGATAGACTACGGTCTGTCTAGTTGCACGTGTAAATAGAATCTGCTTGTTTTCATACTATATGTTATCCAACTGCAATAATTAGCTGACCATATTGATTAACTTTTGTTGGAGAGAAACTATTGAATAACATACATAGTTTGCCTTTGAAAACTCGCCATGTGACTATATGCTGAGCAACATTGTCAGAGTCGGAATAGTTTTTTCTGACGGCTAACTCGTGAACCTTATTATATTGCTTTGGTTTAAGCGCTTTGTAGACTACGCGTGGACCTGTAACGCATGGACGTGATTAAATCATTGTTGAAGCAGATAATGATTAATTCATTCGTAGGCTGGTGACCTGAGCCCTCACGAACATAAATAAAAAAAAAAAAGTGGACCACGCATAGTCTAAAGAGCTCTTGAACCAAAGCAATATAATCTGCTTGATACCTATTCCAAATTTTTTTAAAATCATATATGCTTTTAGTGGTTATATTACTATCTTAAACTCTTACCAAGAATTAAGTTATATTATGCTTTGGTTAAGTTATTAAACTCTTACATCAAGAATAAACAAGATATCAAGCACTCTCTCAAAATATCCCAACTAAAATATATGACAACCCTCAATCCACTTTTATTTGCTTGTTGTGAAACATGACCTTAGTTAGAAGGCTCAAAGGCCAACTCAAAAGCTATCTTAAGGGTTAGAGGGTTTTTCTTTCTTTTAAACTTCACTTTAGGGATATTTTATTTTTGTGTGGAACCCTCATCTTGCACACACTTTTCAGCACACCAAACATTATTAAGTTCAAGATCACATGAAATAAAGTAAATTTTAATCTATCTTTGATACCAAGTTTGAAGGCTTAAAGACCTAACTCAAAACTAGCTCAAGAGTTTAATCGATATTTCTTTTACTTAAACTTTACCATAAAAGATCATATTTTTGATATAAAACTTTTGCCCTACACTTAACCTTCACCTTCTAGAAGTGATTATCCTAAAGCTAAAATAAGATATAATAGTTGTTACATGAAAAAGTTATCTGTGTTTTTTTCTTAGGAACTCACCTAACCTTCACCTTCTGGAAGTGATTATCCTAAAGCTAAAATAAGATATAATAGTTGTTACATGAAAAAGTTATCTTTGTTTTTTTCTTGTGAACCCACCTAACCTTCATCTTCTAGAAGTGATTATCCTAAAGCTAAAATAAGATATAATAGTTGTTACATGAAAAAGTTATCTTTGTTTTTTTTCTTGTGAACCCACCTAACCTTCACCTTCTAGAAGTGATTATCCTAAAGCTAAAATAAGATATAATAGTTGTTACATGAAAAAGTTATCTTTATTTTTTTTCTTGTGAACCACTATCACTTGTGACAAAAAATGAAAAGGTATATCTTGACATACAATAACAATAGTTACCTGTCATTGATTCTTGATAACTCGAGTGGAGCTACCTTCCCCCTTTCCCCCTTCCATTTTTACCAAACAAAAGAGGCTAATAATTATCTTAAATTATGGTAGTCTTATCGTGTACATAAACACCTCTTGAGTATAAATTTTTAACTTTAGTGAAGAAGCCTTCTAACTTTAAATTTGTTTATAAATTACAAGCCACTAAATAAAGGGACTTCTCTAAAAGGATGTTACAAGCATAATAGCATCATCCCATTTCAATATTCATACACAATACTTTGTTTCCTAGATGGATTAGTTTGCCAATATAAAATCCAAACTTGATCTCCATTCAATGCTCAAAAACTTTGATGGTGATTTTAGGTTCAAGGTCTATTAATTGAATAATGTAACATAACTCTCAAAGCCATTAGTAAGAAAGAATAATGATGAATTGAACATCATTATGAGGAAGAGGATCACCAGATACCATTGTTGTCTTTATCTTTGCTAGGTTTTCTTCTTTTCTTTTCTTTTCTTTTCTTTTCTTTTTTTCCCTCATTTGTGAAATAACAATAGCGGGTCTTATTTTTTTTTCTCATTTTGCTAATACAAAATGCCTTAAGACTAATATTTTTATGTTGATATGATGAAATGGTCATTGCATTATCAGGTAGTATTGAACATTGAGTACTTTTCCATTTGTGCTTGTTTAAAGGAAGATAGAAACAAAAGGGGCTTATGGGTTTGCCACCTCAAAAGATATTTAAGGGAGAAAACAATGAATTAAAAAATAATTTACTTGATATTTTTTTACTTTTTGGATGAGTACCAAGAGAGGTATCTTTGAAAGGAAACTTGCATTAAATAAAATAAAATAAAATAAAATACGTACCAAAGGCTAGACTTAAAGAAGAAGAAAACTTTTCTTCACTCATATTTGTTGCTCTGTTATACATCTTGTCAATGTACTATATTTGAAATATAGTAGACATGAGTGTGACACATGTGTCAAGCTTTTTATTTTATCAACTTGTCCTTGACAAGTATCTTTGATTCGCAAGTCGATCCAAATTTTTAGGTTAATGCATCCGACCTCTTTATTTTATTAATATGTGATTCATTTGATATTTTTTAACTCTTTGAATAAGTATCAAGAAAGTTAATTTTATCCTTGAAAGGCCACTCGCATTAAATAAAAAGAAATTTTGAAAAAGTTAAGTATATTAAAGACTGAACTTTTTTCTCACTCACAGACGTTCCTTTGCCCTAAGGCTCCAGCACCCGGCACGACAACAGTTGAGTTTCCAAAGTCTCCGTCGGCTGCTTAACTTTTAACTTTTGACAGTCGCTGCATTCTCGTTGCTTTAGTACCTTTCTAGGTTTTAATTAAAGGACTAATGTCATCAGTGACGTTGTTGATGATGTCATCATGATGCGAGCCTTCGTCTTCGTCTTCTTGTCCCTTTCCTCATTTACTGTTCGATTTGATAAGAATTTATGATTCCAATAAATCCAGAGTCCGTCCCAATTAATCAAAATCCTGCCCACCAAGGACGAGAACAACTCACTGGCCGGAAGACCAAGTAACGCCCCTCCTGCACGTTACATTGTCCTTGTCATAACTTTAAGACATTATGGTTTTAAACGAGATCCAAATGAACAACATTGCCAGCTACTCCTACGAAGGAAATTCAAGTCTAGGACCTTATAAGTTTAAGACTGCCGCCAGACCACAAGTCCAAGTGTGAAGGAAATTAATATTTTTCAAGTTAATAAGTATTTAACTCAGTTGAGAGTAGATAATATTTAGAATCTTTTAATCGTAAATCCAAAACTTGAAAGTATGAATTTAGATATACGTATGCTAAAAAAAAAAAGTTTAGAAAAATTTTTTTTCGGGCAAACATACTAAGCAGGACAGCATATCTATTAAAGATCACATTGTCCAAGTCATGGACTGTTGGATGAACATGATCAGATGCCGCTATCCAACCAAAACGGTCAAGCCTATTTGTCCTGCATCTCAATTCTGACCTCTTTTCTCATTTAGTGGAGTTGATAGCGCTGGTTTTTTATTTATTATTATTTTCTTTTTCGTCTAAGATCCTTACAATTGGCATTAATTTATTTATTTATGGATGAATACTAGCATTTGCAACTAATGATGAAGTTAATGGTCTTATTAGGTAAGATCAAACTTTAAACGCTTTCCAGTTCTAGTTATCTCAATGGGAAGATGGATCAAAAGGGACATGTACAAGGTTATGTGCCACCACCTATATAATTAGCGGCATACATTTACCAAAGATCAAAAGAAGATTAACACTTACAATCTAGTTGAGAGAAAAAATATGGAATTGGATTTCAAACAAAAAAAGATGAAGAGAGACATTAGTATGTAGTTAAGAATAAAAATATCAAGCGGATCAAATATTTGTAGAATAAAAGAGTAACATCTACGAAAGCAAAGAATTAGATGGACTTTTGATCTTTTTATACATCTTGCTCTTCTGTTCAAAGAGTAAGATATTTTTACTTGCATTTGAGAAACATCTTTGCATACAAATAAAGAGAAAATAAAGATATAATATAGACAATATTTTTTGTTTTAAATAGTCACACACCTATAGAGGGGGAAGTGTTGATAACTCTATTTTTATATAGTTATTTTACCTATTTTAGGTAATAAATAACTTTAATAATTGTGAGAAAACATTTGAATGCCTTTTTATTTACCTAAATTTATCTTGTTTATGTAGTACAAGGAGGTGAAGAGAAAAGGAATGAACATGGAGAACCTAATGTTTATTGTGTGGCAAAATTGTAATATCAAAATCAAGAGAGTCAAGATGGACTTGGACTTTGGATGATTATTATTAGATTTTCTATTGTTGTTGGGTTTTCTAAATAAATATAAAACCCAGTCATGTTAGGAATTCAAGTCTCAATTAATTTAGGAGTTTAAAACCCAATTGTTTTAGGTCTCTAAAACGCAGTTCTACTAGGATAGGAGATAAGTCTAAACCTAAACCCTATTTAAGAGAAAAGAAGAGGCAAAAAAAGAGGAGGAGGAAATTGAGCACAACTCAAGAAAGAGGCCAAAAATTCAAGGTTTTCTTGAAGAGAAGACAAAAATGGTGACAGACTTCTTGTTCTTGGATTCAAGATGCCTTCTCTATTTCTTATTACTATTCTTCCTCATTATTTTTTTATGTTTTAGTTTATTTTTGTTAGAGTTACGATGTAACCTAATTATGATGGTATGAATCTTATGATTATTATGTTTTACAAGATATTTTGTTTATGTGAAGTTACATATTACTGTGTTTAATGCTTTTAAGTGATTAGCTACCACTTGAATAATTTGATTTGCATGTTTGAGACCGACAGGAGATGATATGCAGTTGCTTCTTGTAATGTGTAACCATAAATTAAATATGGATAGACATATACTATGTTATTTGTGTGACTTTTGGTGTAAACTGGGAATGTTCATAGATCCTAATGCATTTGGTTTGTTTCAATTCACATATAAAGATATAGTAAATTAATGAACTAAGTAGGTTTTCTATACCTAGACATAGGATAGTAAATAAATTAGGAAATTCCCCCATCACATAGATATTATCCCTCTTGCAAGCATAAATAATCAATATTAATACTTAGTAATTATGGTAAAATCATATGCTCTAACATATTTCTTGTATTTAGTTTTCTTAGATTTAGTTAGTTAATCTATCATCTATCAATTTGATTTGCTAGATAAATTCTAGGAGTTGTTCACTAATAGTAATTAATTGGTTTAGTAATCACCAATCTCTGTGGGATGATATATTACTTATTATTATATTAGTTTGCGTCCCTTTCATCTCGATTAGTAATTTTTTTTTCCTCATTTACAGAGTTAAAAGTGCAAGCGATGAAAGCAAAAGCAATTAGATATACTATTTATCCTTTAGGTTCATACATATTACTCTCCCAAGAGTTAAGCATACTTAATTGTTTTTAATTAAAATTGTTGGTTATTATGATATTATCTGTCATATTGTTTTTACAAAAAACAACATATGAAAAAGATGAAACTTTTAATATATACAGAGAATATTAAAACAATATTTAAGTAAAGTGAAATATACACCCAAGAGGCATGGTTACCCGGTCAGGCTAAGGCCACGTTTCTTTTACCGAAGTACCCATAATATCTGTTTAGTCAAAGGATGCATGCCACTTGGTGCATCCTCTTGCTTTCAGTTTAGACCTCCCTACTATGGCTCCATTACAAGTGTCTATCTAGGTTGTCCATGCATTAAATTGCTTCGTTCTGATGGGAGGGAGAGTCCTCCGTCAATTTGTATTCACGGAACTTAGCTTGCATTGACAACAAAAGGATGTCGAAACGGTTCCCTTTACAGGTTTTCATGAGGCAGGACAGAGCCTCTCAACTTTAAAGTTTGAACTTCTTAATCAAGGTGGCTCGACCTTGAACACCAAGAAGTTCTCCTTCCACTTTGATGTTTCCTATTGACAAATTTATCCTAAGCTGATGAACGGAACTTTGGTGCCATAGCTGCCCACGCACTCAGCCAGGATTCCAAAAGCATAGTTATACTTTGTCTATAACTGCAGTAGCATGCACAATTCAAGACTAACATTTTAAACCAAAAAAGATCTTATTAAAGCAAAAACGTTTGTTACACAATTCTGATTTGACATAAGTTATTAATACAGGGGAATTTATTATCTCAGCTTCCGAGAGAGAAAATTTATTAATAGTAGAAAGTTTATTTTTTCTACTTCACACGGGCATAATTCCCAAGTGCATTCGGAAGCTCTTTTTATCGTTAAACGTGGTAGAGCAGCCAAACGCGACTTTTCATACCTTTCGTGTCCCGTAACTTCAATCCTTTAATCAACCGATGTTTCATCATTTATAATTTTTAAGTGTTGAATACAAATGGAAATGTTAATATTTTCTCCTAATAAGAAATCAAAATTCAGTTGATTTTAGTCTTTTAAATCTCACTTTGATCTCTTCTACTAATAGAATTGTGTTCTCATTTGAATCCTTTGCCAAATTGAAAGTTTCAAGCCAATTCTCAGCTTCCATCTTCTTCCCATCTTTCCAATGCCCTAACCTCTGATTGATGACTTCTTTTGTATATTTGCCAAAGATCTTCATAGCATCATGCACAATTTTCTCATTACAATTTAAGTCAAACAGTCCCACACTAGAGATGTAACCTGATATTGTGAAGGGAAATTGATGAACAAGTATACTGAAAAGTGATTCTATGTGTTTTACTTCCTCAACTCTTGGCCCTCTATCTATGCTTCCTTTGCCAAAGTAACTTTTGTTAAGCAACAACATCCAAATGAGATTACCACAATATCAGTGTGTGGCAAGTCTAACGTCTATGCCTAAACCAATCAAATGAGTTCCATTAGATATATCGTTGCATCGATTATAAATGTACTAAACAAGATTATTAGCTTCTGCATTCCTTTTATTGAGTAGCCTTCAATGTGTTGTCAAGTTAAGTATCTCTAAAACCACCACCTTTCTCATCTTTTTCCATTGATCTCCCCATGGCAAAAAAATCAATGACATGATTCCATGACTAAGGAATTCACCTACCATTGTAATAGGCCTTGATGCAAACACTTCATCATATGCTTTCAAGAATTTCTGGGCAAGTTCTGAAGAATTCACCGGGATGACATGAATGTCCCCTAGATGGATACAAGCAATTTTTATGTTGGGTTCTTCCATTAGACTAGCTATCCATCTGAATGATGGCTTATTTCTCCACAGTTTTGGTAGATTTCCCACAATAGGACATGGAGTCAAACCTAGAGGGAGTTGTCTTTGGTGGCTTTTTGTTTGGTGTTTTGACTTAAGTATGACGAAAAAGTTAGGAATGAACATGCTAAGAATGGGGAAGACCATGATTAAGCTAAAATAGTCTCTGTCTAATGTGGCATAACCATTATGACTCTCGTTAAGAAAGGCAAAGGATGAATTAGTCATGGTTGAGAGGATAGAAACTATCATACCGGGGTTGTACTGCTCAATCTTGCACCCTGGGGATGCAATATGTCTACTCATGTAAGATTTGCCCCATACTATTCTAGTGGTGCTAGTATTAGTTAATTGGATATGCGTGAATATCTACTTGTCATTAGGGGTTGTTTATCCACCATATCTAGTAGTTTTGTTTTAACTTGTTGAACTAAAGTTGCAAACTAATTTTAAATTATATGGCATCAACTATTGAAACATAAAGCATTTCATTTTTCTTTCTTAGAAAAAATAATAATAATTCAATTCTAAAATTTTTATCTCATTCTAATTAGTTCTTAATTTTTTAATTTTAGGTATTCAAGTTCTCTTTGATTCTCAAAAAATTCAATTGCACCATCCACTCAATTGATTTAAAATGATGTCAACTATATGTTTTATGTTTATATTAACTCCTACCTAAAGAATTTGAAGTAAATTTGAAGACAAATACGTAAGTACTTAATTAATGGCTAGTGATTCATCATCACCAATTCATAACGATGTTTTTTGTCAAAAAGGATTAATGACTATTTTTTTTAATTAAAGAAGAGTAGTTATTCATTTTTTAATTAAAAGTTCACTTTGAATACATAAAGAGATGTCATCACCTTAAGACTATGATCATTAGCTCTTTGTTGAGAAACACAATCAATTTCATTTACATTAAGATGATACAAAGAATAATTTACATTACTTAAAATATTGTACCTTGTGAAAGGAAAAAAAAACATTAAAAGTAATTTCTTTATAATTTAGGGGTGATTGAACATTCATTGTCTTCAAAGTCACGAATGTATGTTGCGTTACATATACTTGACTCATGAAATATAACAAAAAAAAAGAATGTCAACTATTAATCAACATGACTTAATCAATTAGTAATCAAACATATGATACACTGAATGCATAATTTTGAGAGCTTTTTATTACACAAAGATCATGTCCATGATTTTGGGATGTATGTAAGTTTACTCATTTCCAACCCATTTTTTATTGCAAAACAATTAGTCACAAGTAACGCTTCATGTACTCCTCCACAGTGGTGTACCTAATCTCTGGATAGAGCTCATAAGCTTCTCTTGTATCTTCACCAACATCAAAATTTGCTAGACATCCCTCATAACAAATATAATAGTAAAGTCCCAATCCAACCTGCACCGCATACTCTTGCCCTTATCGCATAAATTAAGTGAAAACGCAAAGAATAGCACACTCAGTCAGAAAACTTGGAAGAAAGAAACTTGAAAAAGAAAAAATAACTTAATTTCTCTTTACAAGGACCATTGATATGTTCGTTTTGAATCCATTTCATCATTTCTTCCTACCAAAGTTTATAGGCCATTTCATATAAATTACCTACAACTGAAGAGGTACCAATCTCACCTTGCATGGCAGCTAGAAACTCTTCCCCAGATTTCGAAGACTTCAGCAACTCTTTGCCAATTAATTTCTCCCAAATCTCAACAACTTCTCTTTGAGACAAGATGTTTTTGGGGGGCCTAATATATACAGTCTTGTTAAGAGTTTGAGGATCGTCTATGTTTTTGTGTACCTGGCTATGTCATCTTCATCAACAAATATTGCTGTCAAAATAAGCCAAGGAATTTTACAATGCAAAACGCCTTTTTGGAATTCTCATAAGTCTTTCAAAAAAGTCGACAAGCACTAGGTTGAATTGGGAGTAAGTATTACCTAAGACTTCTTAGTCACAAGTTTAACATATGTGTATCATGTATTTAAAATAAAATAAGTTATATGAAAATCTTCCCTTTTGTGCTTTCATAACTTCTCTAAAAGGCAAAAAGTATGTCCTGGAAGTATCTTTTTTGTTGCCGTCTCCCAGCAAAACATCAGAATCCATTGAGGGAAGAAGATTTAAGGGCTGACACAAACCACCCAAGAAGTAGCCAGCAGTACAGTTTGACGAAACATAGGTAAAAGGTATGTGAGCGTCCTCGATAGCTATCCTTACCACCATTTTTTCCTCAAAAATCGCTCTTACAGGATGTAAAGCATGCACCATTCTTGCTGGGTCGGTCTCAAATTCAGAGGGCAGAAATCTATGCGCATATGGTAACTTTCTCAAATATGCGGTGAAATGTCAAAATAATCAAAATCTAATGTAAATATTAATCCACATTAATAAACGACTTACAAAGCTCTCATAGGACTGATTATTATTTAACTTTCAAAAAGATTGGACATGCTCTTGAAATATCGGCCAACTAAATTCAAGAACTGGATTTTCTTAAAATCGCTCAAAAACGTGGTTTATTTATATCCCAAGGCGACTAAAAAAATGAATATGGGACTGAAGAGCACATTATGTTGACATATCAGGAGCACATGTCAAAATACTCATAGGATGAAAAGGTTACCAAGTGCTTCGATGTTACAAAAACTTGCTTATACTGTCTGTTACCTTCACATTACCAGCCTCTTTTATCGCATCGACAAGCTTCAGTTGCAGGAGAATTTGGTAGCTCCGGAGGGGGACCCCAGAGATGGCGCTGATGACAACATCAACTAGTTTGACTGCATTGACAAGGCTCCGGTGGTCGCTAAACGATCCCGACACCAGACGAGCTCCCTTTTCCTTGAATGACAAAAGCATCTGGACTTTCTCAATGTCAAAGCCGATCTCAGGGCGATGAAGGACGTATGTCTCATAACCTTGTACTAAACTTGCCTTGACCAGCCTCTTTCCAAGATACCCAGTTCCCCCCACGATGAGCACTTTGCTCTTTGCCATCTCCATCTCTCTCTTTGCGGTAGAGACGCCCTCTCCATGGTTTTATGGAGCAAATGTTTTGGGATTTTTTTGTTTTCTATTTTACTTTCCGTGTTCCAGTTGGCTTTGAATTAGTATTTTCTAAAATTTTATTTTCCTTCACATTTTCGCTATATTAGTGGGTTTGGCCTGCGATAGGTTTGATTGCAACGAGTTCCTCGTGGAACGTCGACACACCATTTAAATAAAACTGTAAGTAGTAACCGCACGGATGGTTTTCCTTTTTTCCAATTTCCCATTGATGAACTTTATAACTGAGCTCCTTCAAATAAACTAGCAAGCAACTAACTAGTCTAGGAAAAGGGGTTGCCACTTGAAAAATGTCACAAGGCTCATATTTTATTCTTTTTTACTCGTGTAAAACATGTTACAAGACACAGTTGTTATAAACATTATAACTCAGTTATAAGACATGTGGACGTGATTCATGATGGCAGGGTCTGACGTGAGGCCATATGTCAATAGCTATGGGGCAATTCAAGAATCACGTCCAGATGTCTTCCCAAGCCGTTGTTGTTAAGATGTCTCACCTATTGAAGGCTGTGACATGTTTTCCCTCTCCTTATCTGAAGTGCATGTATATGAATTCCCATACTTGTTTTGTCAGGTTTCTGCATAAATTACTCACTGACGTAAAAAAGACCCAAGTGCGAGCGAAACCGACATCTTCAAGTTAGTGTTTTTTATTTGCAGTCGTGAAGAACGTTGCTGACTGGGAAAGGAAATCCTTCAAGGATTTCGTTGCCAAGAAGTCATAGGAGCATCCAATGAACATGATGGAATGCCATCACCAACCAGAAACTTTTTTCGTCCCTTTCATCTCAATTAGTCCTTTTTTTCCTCATTTACAGAGTTAATAGTGCAGAGGGATGAAAGCAAAAGTCATTAGACATACTATTTATCTTTTATGTTCATACGCACTACCCTCCAAAGAGTTAGGCATGCTTGATTGCTCTTAACTGAAATTGTTGATTATTATGATATTATCTGGAAAAAAAAATTATATAAAAAACAACTCATAAAGGGGATGAAAATTTTTATACATGAAGAAAATATTAAAAAAATATTTCAATAAAGTGATATATATGTATATAAGTGCTTAACTTAGCGATAAGTAGGTATTTCTTGGGATCTCTTAGTCTCAAATTTGACACTTTAGTGGTGCATAACTGGATGGGTAAGTGTAATATGTGTATACACCCAAGAGGCACAGGTACCCGATCAAGCAAAGGCCACTTTTCTTTAACCAAAGTACCCATAATATGTGTTAAGCAGTCAAGGGGTGCATGCCACTTGGTTCTTCCTCTTGCTTTCAGTTTAAACCTCCCTACTATGGCTTCCAAGTATTTTTGTTGTCGTTACAAGTGTCTATCTGTGTAGTCCATGGATTAAATTGCATCATTTTCATGGTAGATAAGCGTTCTCCGTCGATCTGTATTCATTAACCATGGGGTTTAGATATTAGCTTGCATTGACAGCAAAAGGATGTCGAAACCGTTCCCTTTACAGGTTTTCATGAGGGAAGAGAGAGCCTCCCAACTTTAATGGTTGAACTTCTCAATCAAGGTGGCTTGGCCTTGCATACCAAGAAGTTCTCCTTCCACTTTGATGTTTTTTCTCTTTTTTTTTTATGAATATGTAAGTTTATTCATTGAAAAATAAGAGAATACAAAAGCTTAGGGGCATACCCGAATATATACAATTCATCTAAGAGAAAATAAAATTTGAATTTCTCTAATTATGATATAATAAAATATTTATCTGAAAGAGTTTAATGTTCTTAAATAGAGATGTTGTAGCCAACAAAATTAGTATATTAACAATCTTATTTTGAAAATGTCTACAATTACATTCAAACCATATACAATAGAGACATGCTAAGAAAGAGAGTTTAAGAAACTTTGCAGTCAAATCCTTTCCCTTAATTACTTTAATCATCCATTGTAATTTAGAATTCCAATCATCGATGTTCTTATGAAGGCCTTGTTGTGCTAGAATATTTCTCCAAATCTAACTAATCCAAGTACATTAAAAAAACAAATGTGACCTACTTTCATATTGAGAACCACAGAAATTACAATACAGATCAATTGAGGGGAGCCATTAAGAAATTACTTTTGTTGTAAAAAGTTTGTTTGTACATATCAGCCAATCAATGAAGTTATGTTTGCTGATTCCTCCTAACCATATCAAATTATACCATTCAACCTCAATATTCACTTGGCATAATTCCTTGTATGTTTCTTTACAACAATAATAAGGCTTGGAAAGCATAGAGGTGAGGATTTGTTGTAACTTTAGAAGACCTCTCAAACTTCATGCCATATTCCTTTGATGTCAAGATACATAATTGAAATTTTTCTGTATTTAGTATTATGAATCCATTTACTCTATAAGGATAAACTAGGACAATTAATGAGATTCCAAAATGATCATCCCAACAAAATCTTATTCCACACTTTAAGGTCTAGTAGTCCAAGTCCTCCTTCCTTTTTAGGTAAATAAACAACTTGCCAAGCAACCTTTTGAGTTTTATGGTCTTCTAAATTTCTTACCCCTAGAAAGTGCTTAATCTTCTTCTTCCACTAGGGGAAGAAGCAAGTCTAGGTTAGAGAGTGGCAGCCAATGCTCTTGAAACGGCAGCACTGCTGCCACCACCTCCCTCTTGCTTACGCTCACAACAAACTCTCCTTCTGCTGCTGCGTCCATATTTAGTTTACTATGCTTCAAATTTTGAGGGATGTTTGAGAAAATGCTAGAATTTGGGAAGGGACTGGTGGGAGACGTAATATTTATCTATATTCATAGGTTGGGAGCTAGATCCCATTTATAAGGTCTCTGAACGTGAAAGATGTGAATTAAATATTATCTTTCCATAATGGGTTTCAATAACTAACAATAACTAAGCAGCACAAGGAAGACACGTTAAAAAAAGAAAAAAGAAAAAAGAAAAAAGAAAAAAGAAGTATCTTTTTCGATTAACACGTGGGTTCATATGGACTAAACTAATTCCTAAGCTCCCTTACGGTGACCCTAGACTAGATCCGAGAATACCGAACACGTTTTTAGCTACGTTGCTTCAAGTCCTCTTCTTCCTTGCTTAGTGTTTTTGGGACTTCAACTTCTTTTGTTTCATTTTGACGGTGATGCGCATCAAGCCCTTCCAATTTTCTTGGTACTACAGCATTTACATTGGTCACATTCAATCAGGCAGTGGATTCTTTGGCAAAAATAGTCGAACTTGATTGGGATTAGGAAAAATGTGTAATTTGTTATCTTGTTTTGAATGGTAAGATGATAGAGTACGGTCTGTCTACTTGCACGTGTGAATAGAATCTCCTTGTTTCCACATTATATGTTATCCAATTGCAATAATTAGCTGACCATATCGATTGACTTTTCTTGGAGAATAACAATTGCATAACATAGATAGTGTGCCATTGAAAACTCGCCATGTGACAACTATGCACTGGGCAACATTGTCGGAGTTGGAATAGTTTTTTTCGACGGCTAACTCGTGAACCTTATTATATTGCTTTGGTTCAAGAACTTTGCAGACTTTACGCGGACCTGTAACTTATGGACATGATTAATTCATTGTTAAAGCAGACAATGATTAATTCATTCGTAGGCTAGTGACCTGAGGCCTCATGAACATAAAGAAAAATAACAAAGCGGACCACGCATAGCTAAAAGCTCTTGAACCAAAGCAACATAAAAAGGTTCACGAGTCCCATGAGCCATTTCTCATGGACCTAAGCCCAATGCCATTGTGATAGCTCTGGATCCTAAAACTTAATGTCTATAGCAGATCCAATGCAGGAAGCAGTAACACATTTGATTATTTTGAGCAAAGAAAACGTTTGGAAAAGCGCGGAGAAATGCTCGATCCATTAGCATCAAATCCTACTTCTACTTGCCTATTTCCCTTGTGTTTTTGAATGCTTCATGGAAAATCGCACTTCGTTCTAGCTTCATTCCCTACCTCAATGAAGCCAGCTTCATCTCTACATTCCTCGTTCCTTTCTAAGTTTTATGTGCATTTTGTTACAATTTGTTTTTTCCTTTTGTGGAAAAGGCCGAACATGAGCTTTCTAAAAGACTTGGTCTGCCTTCCCAAAGTCTAACGAGGGTTGTACAAGGAGTCCAACAAAGTACTAGACTTAATGTAATTTAGCCTTGGATTGTCTAATTTGAGTCGTATTTGCGAAGAGGAAAAAAGATCACAATTGACTCAATTTGCTAGTTCTCGGTCTAATTGATAGGTTTGGGATAATTAAAATATGTGCTGAAACCCAAAACGCATCCCAATATGAGAAGATCAAATAATATTTCAACGAGACCTTGATTTTAAGACAGATTAAAACTATATTCTTGAGATTTCTCTGCAAAAACTGTAAGAGCCACCGGTTTGTAGAAGACTAAAAATGATGTCTTGTAGCCATAGTCCGATTAAGAACACAATCGGAATCAAGAGAATGAAAAATCATAAGTAAATGCCGATTACAAGTTTCTCAAAAAGAACAACATAATTAGATTAGGATACAGAAAAAGACCAAAGTCCAAAGTCATGCAAAACTGGCTTTCGGTGATAGACCAGTCTTTGCAATCTGCTTCCCACTAGAAAAAATTTATTAATACTAAAGAGTTCATTATTTCTCGTCACATGGCCAAAAGCAGAATTTCATTTATTTCCACGCTGTAGTAGCAGGCATAATTTGAGACTATTATTTTAGACCAACACAAATCTTATTGATACAATAGAGTTCGTTAATACGAACATCATCAAGCATGAGTTATTATTACAAAGGACCTTTTAACGTGCTTCCTAGCAAAGAAAAGTTATTACTATTAGAGAGTTCGTTATCTTTACTTCGCATGGGCCTAAGTCTCAAGTGCATGTGGAAGCCTTCTCTATGATGAAGTTGGATAAAGTGAAGCAGCCAACCATGGCTTTGCATAGGCGACCAAGGGTGTAGCCAAAAAGAGGTCACGCTTGGACTCAGAGAGGTCTAACTCTTCATTTGGTGGCAAACTCCATGAAAACCCTTCAAGAAGCCTTGCAAAAAGCATCACAGTCATGACACTGCCAAGTGTGATGCCCATGCACCCCCGCCTTCCTGTACTAAATGAAATGAAGCGCAACTCATGTTCAGCAAGTTCCACCTTTTGATCAATTGATGATCCATCCTTGTTGAAATGACGTTCAGGTTTGAACCTTATTGGCTCCTCCCAAACCCGAGGGTTGCGGCCAAGACCATATCGGCTTAAGATAACATGACTTCCTTTCCGGATGAAATAATCAGCAACAATCATATCTTGCATTGCAACATGGGGCACATTAAATGGCGCAACCGGGTGGAGGCGAAAAGCTTCCCTTGCACAAGCTTTAACATAGTTGAGCTGTCGCACATCAGATTCTTGAACCCATTTCTCCTTCCCTACCACTCTATCGATTTCTTCAACAACTTTTTGGAGGATCTCTGCTTGCTCCAACATCTCCGCCATTGCCCACTCTACGCAGTTGGAGGGGTTGTCTACGGCTGCAAGCATCAATTCCTACACCATAACAGGTATGTTATTCATATTCTAACTTAGATTAGTGAACAAAACTTATGCGACAATCATTGCTGCAATTATAAATTTAGTTACAACTTTATGTCTCACAATTATACAAGTAAAATTGAATCATATAAATGATAATTCTAAATTTAAATCCCCTTCTATGAATTACAAAGCTAACACTCTTTTTAATGTTATCATATAAGGAATCTAAAATACTCCTTAAAAAGTTTATTAAATCTAACAATTTCTCAAAATAATAAACTATGAGAAAACTTAACAAATTTGAGCATCTCTCTTGTCTTTCTAGAAATCCGTTTTCACTTAATGTATTTTTTACTAAATAATATGATATCAAAAAATTCATAAATTAGAGTGACTTTTTAATTTTAAATTCACAAGAGAAGCAAAATTAATAATATTTAGAAACTAAAGTATAAAAGGAAAAAATAAATAAATCTTTCTCCTATTAGGGAATCAAAATTCTTATTCAATTCTAGTCATTTTTATCTACCGTGACTTCAGTTTTAATCTCTTCTGCTGCTAAAATGGATTTCCCATTTGAATCCTTGGCCAAAATAAAGGTGTCAAGCAAGTCCTCCGCTTCTTTCTTCTTCCCATCTTTCCATTGTTGTAGTCTCTCATCAATAACTTCATCTGTGTGTTTGGTAAGGATCTTCATAGCCTCACGCACAACTTTCTCATGACCATCTAAGTCTATTGTTCGTAAGCAAGGAATATAATCTGAGACTGCAAAGGAATAGAGATGAGCAAGTACGGTGAAAAGTGATTCGATGTGTTCTACTTCCTCAATTCCAGGTCCTCCATCTGAGCTTCCTTTGCCAAAGTACCTTTTATTAAGCAGCAACTTCCTAATGACATTGCCACAATATTGACGTGTAGCAAGTCTCATGTCAATTGCTGATCCAATCAAACCAACAGCATCAGATGTATTCTTGCATTGATTGTAAATGAACCGGACAAGATTATCAGCTTCCTCGTTTCTTTTGTGAAGTAGCTTTTGATGTGTTGTTGAGTTAATTATCTCAGAAGCCACCACCTTTTTCATCTTCTTCCATTGGTCCCCCCAAGGTGTAAAAATCACAGACTTGAATCCACGGCCAGCATACGTGCTTGTCATTGTAATAGGTCTTGACGCAAACATTGCATCGTATTTTTTCAAGAACTCTCGAGCAACTTCTGGTGAAGTTACAGGGATGACATGAACACCTCCTATACGGATGCAAGCAACTTCTGAGTTGAGTTCTTTCATTAGGCCATGTATCCAACGGAATGTTGGCTTATTCCTCCACACCTCAGGCAGGTTCCCCACAATAGGCCAAGGGGATGGCCCTGGAGGGAGTTGCTTTTCGCAACTTTTGGTTTGGAGTTTTGACTTGAATATGAGAGAAAAGACAAGAACGGCAATGAGAATGGGAAAGACAATGGTATGGTAAAAGGAATCTTTGCTCAAGGTGGCATACTCATAGTAACGTTGCTTAAGGGAGATCAAGAATGAACAAGGCATGGTTGAGAGGAGAGACAATACCATATACCAAGGTTAGTTTGATCAATCACTCTGGCTGAGACCTTAGGGATGCAATATGTCTACTTAGATACGGTTAGCCTACCACTATACTATTATTATTTTACTTTTCTTTCATTTTCCAAGGTAATGAGACAGTAATATGTCTTGAAGAAGTCCACAAATTTCAATTTGTTCATCATTATTCCTATTTTATGTCGCATATTTTCATCATATTGTATTCTATCCAGTCCATCTTGATGATCGAAAGGCTATTGGGGATTTGCTAGAAGCGTGAAATGATTCAAAGCTTGAAATGATAGGCATAATCCCTATAGACATCTTGCATACGTGCATACATAATACATAAACAAAAATATCACAAATGTACAATTAAGAATTTCTTTTTTTTCTTTTTATGAATATGTGAGTTTATTTATTTAATAACAAAATAATACAAATACTTAAGGATATATCTTAATATTACAACTCATCTAAGAGAAAATTAAATTTAAAATTCTTCAACTATTATACAAAAATATTTATCTAAAAGAATTTAATATTCTAAAATAGGAATGTTTTCTCACATATAATCAACAGTTTCTTTGGATAAAGCTTGATGTCTTTTCACGTTTATCTCCTCTTGTATTTACAGTTTTATTTCAGTGACAAGTTTGCATTTTATGCACATGAACAATGAGGTTGGCCATGGCGTGTTTCTACAAAAGTCAATTAATTAGGAACTTTTGAGCCCATGTTAATGTTATGAGAGACAGAAGAGCAACATCTGAGTGTCCTTTAGGTTGCTGTTCGCTTCATATAACTTTTAATTGATCATGCTTTCCGTTGGCTTCTAGCAATTTTAATTCTAGTTCTGTGCATGGCTGACCTCCAAACGTCATATTGATTAGGCCGCGTGACGATGGCACGGTCTTACTGAAGGCCACTAAGTAGAAGAAGTGAGTGGAGGATTTCAGGAATGACGTGTAATCAGCAACTTTTGGCAAGTGCCTACGTAAGTAACTTCCAATGCATGATTTGGCAGGAATGGTCCACATCTTCCAGAAAAAAATGATCCCTTGAGTTTCCCGTGACCTAAAACGTTGGAATTTCTGAAGTCTTCGTCGGTTGATTAACTTATTTACCGAGGTCAAGAAGTCACGATTATTCGAGTGTATCCCGATCGGATAAGCATCCTCCCAATCTTAGAAAGCAAGTTGGAAACAGATGTCTCTTAGAAAATCTTACGACGTTTAAACATGGCTATCACCTTTTAGAAATAAAATTATTCATCTTTCTTATGCTTTTTCAAAAGTTATCTAGATAAATGCACCGGGCAACTTGATTATGACATCACTAACTGTTAAAAAGTCCAAAGCACAGTCAAAAGTTAACTCAAGAGTTAAAATAAACTTCTTTCACTTAAACTTGATCACAAGTTTCCTCTCCTTTGGTGTAGAACTCATGGCCTCTAACACCTGTTGCACACCAAGGAATCATACTAATTGCAACCATGCCATAAGAATATTGAGTTTGAAATATGACCTAATATAGTTTTGATACCATATTAGAAGGCTTAAAAGAAAAAACCTTCTTCATTTAAACTTAACTATGGGTCTTTTCCTTGTCCGGTGTGAGACTCATGGCATTTAACACCTTCCTAAAACTGAGAGATCATCTGAATAGTAGTGATGCTATACAAATAGTGAGTGTGGTTATAACATAACCTAGGCCTTAATACTATGTTGAGAGACCTAGACGTCTAACAATAGCGACACTTGAAAAAGTGTATAAGGTCTTTGCTATTTTAAAGGGGGTTGGCATATCCTTAGTCCTAAGAGCGAACCAAACCAACATTTTCACATCAGTTCATCATATACTTCCAAGAACTGCTAGGCAAGTTCTAGAGAAGTCACTGGGATGACACAAACGTTCCCTAGACAAATAAAAGCAATTTTTATGTTGAGTTCTTCCATTAGATTAGGTATCATCAAAATGATGGCTTATTTCTCCGTAGTTCTAGTAGATTTCCCACAATTGGCCTTGGAGTCGGACCTGGATGGAGTTGTCTTTGGTGGATTTTGTTTAGAGTTTTGACTTGAGTACAAGGAAAAAGTTAGGAACAAACATGCTAAGAATAGGGAAGACAATGATTAAGTTAAAACTGTCTTTGTCTAAGGTGGCATAACCATTATAGTTCTGATTAAGAAAGGCAAAGGATGAAGTAGTAATGGTTAAGAGGAAAGAAACTATCACATACTGGGGTTTGTAATACACAGTATCACATCCTAGGGATGCAGCATGTCCACTTGTATAAGATTTTCCCTATACTGTACTAATAGTGCTACTACTAATTAATTGGATATGCATGAATATCTGCTTGTCATTAGGGGGTGTTTATCCACAACATCAAGTAATTTTGTTTTAACTTGTTCAACTAAAGTTGCATGCTAGTTTTAAATTATATGGCTTCAACTATTGAAACATAAAGCATTTCATTTTTCTTTCTTAGAAAAAATAATAATAATTCAATTCTGAAATTTTTATCTCATTCTAAGTAGTTCTTAATTTTCTAATTTCAGGTATTCAAGTTCTCTTTGATTTTCAAAAAATTCAATTATACCATCCACTCAGTTGATTTCAAATGATGTCAATTATATGTTTTATATTTATATTAACTCCTACATAAAGAATTCGAAGTAAATTTGAAGACAAATGCATAAGTACTTAATTAATGACTAATGATTCATCATCACCAATTCATAACGATGCTTTTTGTCATAAAGGATTGATGGCTTTTTTTTTTTTAATTAAAGAAGAGCAGTTGTTCATTTTTTATTAGAAGTTCACTTTTAATAAAGAAAGAGATGTCATCACTTAAGACTTTGTTTATCATGATGCAACAACTGATCATCAACTCTTTGTCGAGAAACGCAATACTATTTCATTTATATTACAATAATGCAAAGAATAATTTGCGTTACTTAAAATGTTGTCCTTTGTGGAAAAAAAAACATTAGAAGTAATTTCTCTATAATTTAGGGCTGATTAAATATTCATTGTCTACAAGTAATGTATGTATGTTGTGCTACATATACTTGACTGATGAAATATAACTAGAAAAAGAATGACAACTATTAATCAACATGACTTAATCAATTAGTAATTAAACATATGATAGGCTAATTAACTAAGAAGGATCTTATACATTGAATACATAATTTTGAGAGCTTCTTATTACACAAAGATCATGTCCATGATTTTGGGATGTAAGTTAACTCATTGCCTTTAAAAGTAATAACAGTTGTCCAACCAATTTTTTATGGCCAAACAAATATTCACAAGTAACATTTCATGTACTCCTCCACAGTGGTGTACCTAAACCCTGGATAACTTTCATATGCTTCTCTTGCATCTTCACCAATGCCAAAATTTGCTAGACATCCCTCGTAACAAATAAGGTAGTAAAGTCACAATCCAACTTGCACTGCATACTCTTTCCCTTATCACATAAATTAAACAAAATGCAAAGAACATTACAATTAGTCAAAAAACTTAGAGGAAAGAAACCTGAAAAAAAAAAAACTTAATTTTCATTCATAGAAACTATTGATATGTTTGTTTCAAATCCATTTCAGCATTCCTTCCTACCAAAGTTTATAGGCCATTTCATATAAATTATCTATAACTGAAGAGGTGCCAATCTCACCTTGCATGGCAGCTAGAAACTCTTCCCCAGATTTTGATGACTAGCAGCTCTTTGCCAATTAATTTCTCCCAAATCTCAACAACTTCTCTTTGAGACAGGATATTTTGGTGGGGCCTAATATATACCATCATGTTAAGAGTTCGAGGATCGTCTATGGTTTTGATTGCGTATATGGCTATGTCATCTTCATCAACAAATATTGCTGTCAAAATAAGACAAGCAAATTTACAATGCAAAAAGCCTTTTTGGGATCCTCATAAGCCCTTCAAAAAAGTTAATAAGTGTTTGGTTAAATTAGGAGCAAGTACTCCCTAAGACTTCTTGATTACAAGTTCAACATCAAATATATGTATGTATGCATGTATTTCAAAAAAAAAAAAGTTCTCTAAAAGGCAAAAAGTATGTCATGGAAGTAACTTTTTTGTTACCGTCTACCAGCAAAACCACAGAATCCATTGAGGGAAGGAAATTTAAGGGCTGAAACAAATCACTCAAGAAGTAGCCGGCAGTACAGTTTGCCGAAACATACGTAAAAGGTATGTGAGCGTCCTCGATAGCTCTCCTTACCACCATTTTTTTCCTCAAAAAACGTTCTTACAGGATGTAAAGCATGCACCATTCTCGCTGGGTCGGTCCCGAATTCAGAGGGTAGAAATCTCTGCGAATACGGTAATTTGTCTCAAATATTGCAGTGAAATGTAAATATAATTAAAATCTAATGAAAATATTAATCTACATTAATAGACGACTTACTAAGCTTTCATAGGACTGATCATTATTTAACTTTCAAAAAGATTGGACATGCTCTTGAAATATCAACCAACTAATTTCAAGAACTGGATTTTCTTAAAATGGCACAAAAATATGGTTTATTTATATCTCAAGGCTACTAAATAAATGAATATGGGATTGAAGAGCACATTATATTGACATATCAAGAGCACGTGTCAAAAACTCATAGGATGAAAAGGTTACCAAGTGCTTAAATGTTACAAAACTTGTTTATACTCTGTTACCTTCTCATTCCCAGCCTCTTTTATCGCATCGACAAGCTTCAGTTGCAGGAGAATACGGCGGCTCCGGAGGGGGCCCAGATATGTCGTAATGACAACATCAACTAGTTTGACTGCATCACAAGGCTCCGGTGGTCGCTAAGCGATCCCGACACCAGACAAGCTCATTGTTCCTTGCATGACAAAAGCATCTGCACTTTTTCAATGTCGAAGCCGATCTCAGGCCGATGAAGGACGTGTGTCTCATGACCTTGTGCTAAACTTGCCTTGACCAGCATCTTTCTAAGATACCCAGTTCCCCCTACGATGAGCACTTTGCTCTTCGCCATCTCCCTCTGTCTCTTTGTGGTAGAGAAGCCCTCTCCGTGGCTTTGTAGAGCAAATGTTTTGTTCTGTTGTTTTCTTAAAATACTTTCCGTGTTCGAGTTGGCTTGGTTTAGCATTTTCTAAAATTTTATTTTCCTTCACATTTTCGTTATATTAGTGGGTTTGGCCTGCGATAGTTGTACTTGCAACGAGTTCCTCGTGGAACCTCGACACATCATTCACCTACAACTCATTGCTCCCTTTTAACGTAGACAGCAACCCTTTAAATAAAACTGTAAGTAGTAATCGCACGGATGTTTTTCGTTTTTTCCAATTTGTCATTGATAAACTTTATAACTGAGCTCCTTCCAATAAACTAGCAAGTAGCTAACTAGTCTAGGAAAAAGGGGTTGCCACTGGAAAATTGTTAATACTGTTACAATTTAAAAATAATTAAATTTGTCATGTTAATAGACTTGTTTCATGGCTTAGGTTTCATTTCAAAAGTTTAACATAATTGGTGTAGTCAAGCTCCTTTTGTATGATTAGATTATCTTACTTGTTCCTTTTTCCGTCTAAGATTCTTATAACTAGCATTTATTTAATTATTCTTGGGTCAATACTGGCATTTGCAGATAATGATAAAGTTAATGGTCATATTAGGTGATATCAATAGCTGTGAGTGGAACAATTCAAGAATCACGTCCACATGTCTTCCCGAGCCGTTGTTAAGAAGTTTTACCTAGGGAAGGCTGTGACATTTTTTCCCTCGCCTTATCTGAAGTGCATGCAAGTGAATTCCCATACATGTTTTGGCAGGTTTCAGAGGCAAATCAACAAGGCTTGAGTCTCGGAAGTCTTCCTCGCTTGCATAAAGGTGCGAGCGAAAACGACATCTTCCAAGTTAGTGTTTTTTATTTGCAGTCGTAAAGAACGTTGCTGACTGGGACAGGAAATTCATCAAGGATTTCGTCGTCGAGAAATCATAGGAGCATCCGATGAACATGATGGGATGCCATTACCAACCAGAAACTTCCAAAGTTTTTGTCCCTTTTATCTCAATTAGTACTTCGTTGTTTCCTCATTTACAGAGTTAATAATGCAGAGGGATAAAAGCAAAAAGAATTAGATATACTATTTATCTTTTACGTTCATAAATACTACTCTCCAAAAAGTTAAACACACTTAATTGCTTTTAACTGAAATTGTTGGTTATTATGACATTATTTTAAAAAAAATTTATATCAAAAAACAACTCATAAAGGGGATGAAAATTTTTTATAGATGAAAAAAATATTAAAAACATATATCCCCTTGATAAATATATATAAGCGCTTAACTCAATAATAATTAAGTATTGCTTGAGATCTCTTGAACTCAAATTTGACACTTCGATGGTGCATAAGTGGATGGATAAGTGTAATATATATACACCCAAGATGCATAGGTAACCGGTCAAGCAAAGGCCATTTTTCCTTTACCAAGGTACCCATAATATTTGTTAAGCAGTCAAGGAATGCATGCCACTTGGTTCTTCCTGTTGCTTTCAGTTTAGACCTCCCTACCATGGCTTCCAAGTATTTTTGTTCTCGTTCCAAGTGTCTATCTGAGTAGTCAATGCATTAAATTGCTTCATTTTGATGGTAGGTGAGAGTCCTCAAGCAAAGGCCACTTTTCTTTTACCAAAGTACCCATACTATCTGTTAAGCAATCAAGGGATGCATGCCACTTGGTTCTTTCTCCTGCTTTTAGACCTCCCTACTATGGCTTCCAAGTATTCTTGTTCTCGTTACAAGTGTCTATCTAAGTAGTCAATGCATTAAATTGCTTCATTTTGATGGCAGTTGAGAGTCCTCCGTCGATTTGTACCCATATGAGAGTTAGTGGAAATCTGTAGGTTATTTCAATCTGACGATAGCAATAGGCTCTCAAACTCTCTCCCTATTGCTTTAGCTCATTTGATACAGAAACTTGTTTTTTCTACTTGGAATTATAAACTTTTTCATATTTGCTCAATAATTGGTTTATTTACCCTTGCTTAGCTTTTGTTGATATTGTTGAGAGAGTGGCAAGGGACTGGCTGGAGAGAGATGAAAAGAGTAGGAACGTGGAACCACCTTCTGTAAAGATTAACATAGGTGGATTTGAGTTTGTGTCCTACTCTGTAGCTTTTTTTTTTTTATTTATTTAAATGGCATCTTTCATTTTGTCTAGTTTGTTGGGTTGCCACCATTTGAATTGTTAGGACACTGCATCTGCAGGTTGGAAGATATATACACAATTTCTATGGAAATGGGGCAAGGCATGGCACGGGGGTGGCAATTTTTTTTTCTTTTTTTTTTTATGGGAAATTTGATTTAGTGGTTACCTTTTATCGTAAAAAACCATAATGGACACCTCGAGAGCAGGATAAAAAGGTAAAGTAAGATTGAATATCTACATATTAACAATGTAAAGTTAGATATCTATACTAATAACACACTTTCTTATTGCAAAGTTCTAACTTGGCCCGACCAAAAAATAGTGTTTTTTATGTAAACTCATATCTATGGAGTTATTAAGCAAAACTTAAACACCTGGGGAAAAAATTAAATACTAATGTCATATAAAGAAATCCTTATCAACTCAAAGCCTAGTTTAAAAAGAAGTGGGAGAACTTACACCCTAGTAGCATGCACGTGTCGAGGGAGAACTTAGACTCTAATACCATAAGAAGGCTCTTTCTTACCTTGAAAGTTAGTTTAAAAAGTGGTAGAAGAAACTCAACTACAACTAGAAACTCTAATTCACACCTTAATAGTGTTGGATTGGACATCTATGTTTATAACATGTCCCCTAATTGCAATGATCTAATCCAAACTTTAAATTTACAAATATTCATAAGAAGATTATTTTTACTTCGAAGGTTAGCTTAAGAAATAAAAGGAGAAACTCAACCAACAAGAATTAACTCATACTTAAGAATGCAAAAACAAACATCCAAACTTATAATTTTCTTTTTATAACAGCCAAAAAAGTGAAGTTAAAAGCATAAGAAGATTGAAATTACAATGCAAAGGTAGAGAGGGGTCGGTACATTCATAAGGGATTGATATAACATAGGGTGATTGACGTCTAGCATGGATACAACTCCAAAGACACAAAAAGAAATACCACATTTACAGAATACTAAACTGTTCTAGTCTATATGGAGATGGCTGCAAGTTAAGGGTTTAAAGATATGGGCAGCCTCGGTCTCTATGAACTCCACCTGCCTTTTCAAAAGGTGCAAGTATACCACCCAGTCACCGTTGCCCAACGGGCTTGGCATCGGCATCACATACCCGGCGTCGCCCCCCCATGGAAAATGGTATGACCCAAAAGCCGGCGCACCCCACCCGAAATCCACCTTAGACACTGGGAACCTTTGCCCAGATGAGACCACAAAGGCCGGTCCATCGTCAGTCCCGCTGCAATACACCTTTGACAAAACTGGCACCGGGCGATGAACCTCCACCCAGTCAATCAGCCCCAAGAAATGCTTCTTTGTCACTGCACTTTCTAAGAACTCGTGAACTCCATCTGCTACCCAGGCCAAAGGCATTTCATTAAGGTCATCCACTTGCTTGGCACCGTAGGGTATGGATATCACATTTCCAAAGTAGGAACCCATGATTAATGCTTGATCTTCATCTCCATCGCTTAACCTTGTCCTTCCGTCAACCACGATGCCCATCTTGGCTATCTTTCTGCTCACATTGTTGATCTTAGCCCACTCGGCAATCATCTTCCACAAGAGCGCACTGAAAGACTCCAGTTTGGTCCGCCGGCACCCATTGGTACTGGCTAGTAACTGAAGCTGGCTAAGTTGGTCCGCCGTAACGAAGTACATCCGGCTTATGAGATTATCGGAATCAGATTCTAGATCCTTAGGAGGTGGCAATGCGGTGACGGGAACGTACATATCATCCAAGGAGGGATCATTCGAGCCGGGGCATCGAGGGTTGAGTGGAGATCGACAAAAAGATGGCAGAGTAGAGATTGGTTTAGACTGTGCGATCTCGGCCCAAGAGACAAGAAACATGTTGGCCGAGTAGGCGTCCGCAATACGGTGGTCAAAAGTGCAAGCCACCACCAGCCCTCCACATCTGAGCTCAGTAGCCTGGACGCAAAGTACACCCCGCTTCTTCTTCGGCACAAGTTTGCCCTCGATGGTCTCATCAGGGTTATACAGGTTGAGGTCTTTCAAGTCTACCTCTGCAAAAGCTTCGACAAAATCTACCCCACGATTGTTACAGAGAAGTTCAGGTTCACCGACAGAGTTCTGAACTACCTCACCCGCAAATGCATAATAGGACACCAGAGCTTGGGCCAAGGCCTTCTTCAGAACCCCAACCATGGCTCCAAACGTCAGGCCGTGCCCAGAGGTGGGATTCTTGTAACAGAAAAACACACCTACGTCAACTGTGGGAAGAAGCAAGTCTAGGTTGGAGAGCGGCAGCCAATGCTCTTGAAACGGCGGCACTGCTGCCACCACCTCCCTCTTGCTCACGCTCACAACGAACTCTCCCTCTTCTGCTGCATCAATGTGTAGTTTATTGTGCTTCAAATTTCGAAGGAAGTTTCAGAAAAAGTTAGTGCGAGGGAAGGGACTAATGGGAGTTGGATATGGACTTTCTAATGTCTATCCTACAAGCCTAGGTTGGAAGACAGATCCCATATTTATAAGGTCTCTGAATAAGAAAGATATCAATCAAATATTAGCCAAGTACTACCGCATATAGATTGCCTTTTCGTAATGATATTCTATAATTAAGCAGCATATGGAGCACACATTAAAAAAAATTAAAAAAGTTTTTTCTTAGTAACACGTGACTTCGTATGGACAAAAATAAATTCGAAGCACTCTTACGACGACCGATTCCCCTTTCAAAATGATGTTCTACTAATTAAGCAGCACACGGAGGACATGGACAAAGTAAAACTGAAGCTTCCTTAGGACGATCCTAGGCCAGATCCAAGAATACCGTACGCTTTGTCAACTACGCTGCTTCTAGTCCACTTCTTCTTTGTTTAGTTTTTTTATGACTTCAACTTCTTTTATTTTATTTTGATGGTCACACGCATCAAGCCCTTCCAATTTTCTTGGTTCTACAGCATTTACATTTGGTCACGTTCAATCAGGCAGTGGATTCTTTGGCAAAAATCACAACTACTAAATAAATTAGTTACTCTCATTCACCATTGATACGCTATAAAAAGGCCTGAAAAGGATCTTATACATTGAGTAAATAATTTAAAGTTCTTATTGCACAAATATAAAGTCCATGACTTCAGGATGTAAGATAACTCATTGCTTTTGTAACTAATAACAGTTGTCCAGCCCATTTTTATGATGGAACAGTTACTCACAAGTAACGTTTCATGTACTCCTCCACAGTCGTGTACTTAATCTCTGGATAAAGCTCATAAGCTTCTCTTGCATCATCACCAATATCAAAATTTGCTAGACTTCCCTCGTAATAAATATAGTAGTAAAGCCCTAATCCAACTTGCACTGCATGCTCTTGCCCTTACCACATAAATTAAGAAAAAATGCAAAGAACAGCACACATAGTAAGAAAACTTAGAAGAAATAAACCTAAATTTAGTTTTTTTGTTCAAATTTAGTTGTTCTATGAGATAACTGTGCTTAGATAATTTCTATTATTTTATTTCTGGCAAAAAAAAATATTTTAAAGGAAAATTTTCATATACACCATTAAATAATATAATCTAGTTAAAGGCTGCACCTAGTAATAAAATAGTGATTTGAAAATTCAAATATCTCAAACTACAAGTAGAACTATTTTCACAAAATTATATCCATCTAAAAGGTGTAACAACAAAATTCTCAACTTGTAATCCTTATTGATCTTTTAGAATATTCGTTCAAAATAAAGAGTGAATTAAAGCCAAAATTATAAATTGGTAATTTGTATGCCATTTCTTGTAAAGTATAAATGAAGAGGTAACAATCTCACCTTGCATGGCAGCTAGAAATTCTTCCTCAGATTTCGAAGATTTCTGCAACTCTTTGCCAAGTAATTTCTCCCAAATCTTAACAACTTCTCTTTGAGATAGGATGTTTTTGGGGGGTCTAATATATACCGTCTTGTTGAGAGTTCGAGGATCATCTATGGTTTTGATAGTGTACATGGCTACGTCATCTTCATCAACAAAGATTGCTGCCAAAGTAAGAGGATGAATTTTATAACGCAAAAACTTTTTGGGATCCTTATAAGGGGTTAAAAAAAAATTTCTTAGAAAATCTTCCCTTTTGGGCTTTCATAAGTTCTCTACAAGGAAAGAAATATTTTGCTTCCTAGGATGTAGTCAAGATGTCAAGAAGGATTAATGTAAGAAATCTTGTGAAGTGTGTATCCTAAGTCATTAAGTCATCTAGACGGGCCTACTTAAATTAATCCATCAAATAAAGTTTGGTAAGAGTTGTGAATCATTGAAAAAAAAATATATGTCATGGAAATACCTTTTCTGTTGCCGTCTCCCAGCAAAACCGCAGAATCCATTGAGGGAAGGAGATTTAGGGGCTGGCACAAAGCACCCAAGAAGTAGCCAGCAGTACAGTTTGCAGAAACATACGTAAAAGGTATGTGAGCGTCTTCGATGGCTTTCCTTACTACCATTTTGTCCTCAAAAATTACTCTTGCAGGATTTAAAGCATGCCCAATTCTTGCCGGGTCGGTGCCAAATTCAGAGGGCAAAAATCTCTATGAATACAATAACTTTATCAAATATACCGCGAAATGTAAATATGGTCAAAATCTAATCTAAACACTAGCTCATGAGTTGGGAAATAAATATATACTTAAATATTATTTAAAATTTACTTTTTTATATAAAACTTTTCTTTTCAATATTAAAAATAAATAAATGCATAACCCTAATTGAGAGTGTAAATTACATTGCTCAGAAGCCATTGAACAAGTTTTTAAGGCTCAACAGGGAAAAGGAAATATGTATTAGACTTGAAACATTAACCGCAATGCATGGGTGCACGGGCCCCAATCATACTGAAGGAGATCAATAAATACACAAAATAATAAAGACAGGTTAGAAAGCCATGAATTTATATAGATTCGACTTAACTTTCCTACATAAGAATAGAATAAATCTAATATACAGGGAGGATTAGGTTTGAGTCATCTTCCACATAAATAAACGACTTACTAAGCTTTTCATGGGATTGATTATTATTTAACTTCCGAAAAAAATTGGGCATGCTCTTGGAATATCAACCAACCAAAATTTATGATCTGGATTTTCTTAAAACCGCTAAAAAATATGGTTTACTTATATCTCAAAGTTACCAAGTGCTTCAATGTTACGAAAACTTGTTTATACTGTTTCTTACCTTCACATTACCAGCCTCTTTTATTGCATCGACAAGCTTCAGTTGCAGGAGAATTTGGTAGCTCCGGAGGGGGACCCCAGGTAATGCACTGATGACAACATCAACTAATTTGACTGCATCCACAAGGCTCCGGTGGTCGCTAAACGATCCCGACACCAGACGAGCTCCTTGTTCCTTGAATGACAAAAGCATCTGAACTTTCTCAATGTCGAAGCCGATCTCGGGTCGATGAAGGACGAATGTCTCATGACCTTGAGCTAAACATTCCTTGACCAGCCTCTTCCCAAGATACCCAGTTCCCCCTACAATGAGCACTTTGCTCTTTGCCATCTCTCTGTGTCTCTCTGAGTTCAAGACACGTCCGCTCCCTCGATTTATAGAGCAAACGTCACGGTTTTTTTTATTATTATTTTTTACTTTCCGGAATCTCGTTGGCTTTGAATTAGCATTTTCTAGAATTTTCGTTTCCTTCACATTTTCGCATTTTGTGGGTTTGGCCTGCGATAGTTTTGCTTGCAACGAGGTCCTCGTGGACCCTTGAGACACCACTTACGTAAAATTCATTGCTCTCTTTAACGTTGACAGCAACCCTTTAAATAAAACAGCAAGTAGAAATTGCACGGATGTTTTTCCTTTTCTCGAATTTATCATCGACAAACTTTTTGACATAGCCCCTTCAAATTTTCTCGACTGTATTTATGACTGGCCCAAGTATATTTCAAGGCAGGCCACTGTACTCTAATTTAAACCATTCTTTAAAACGATTGGTCAATACAACAATTCTGTACTCACAAAACTTTTGACTTAAAAAATGGTACAAACTTGCCTCATTCTTCTTGACTTGTCACATTCTTCTTTTTTCTTCTCGTAAACTCTCGCCTTACTTCTCACTTACATCGGCTGTCTCCGCCCCTCGCCGTTTCAAGTGAAAGGGGGACGGGACTCCATATTATTGCATGTTTATGGACTTTGGAAGTGTCTATAGGAAGAAAAAATCTTCTCCTTGGATGATTTTTTGCCACACTCTTCATTTTCTTTCTTCTATTCCTGAGGGGTCATATGTCAGGTTGCTGGTTTCTTCAGCATCTTTCGTCGAGAGAGGTCACTGTTGAGACCTTGAGACCACGAATGTCACCTACGATAAAAAGGAATGGCGGATATGAGAGGCTTTTAAAGCACACGTCAGCCACCACACAAACGTGTCCCAAAACCGATGCGTCACGATCAGGTGGGAAACAATATTTATATTATCAGTCTGTAACTTGACTATACTTTCATTGGTGAGCGCCCCTTGTTTTTTAAATTTATTTTACTAAAAAATCAGCTCAAAAACACTTTTTTTTTCATTTTCCATACGAAGAAAAAAAATTAGACAATATTTAGATAAATCCCTTGGATCTTTTCCTTTTTTCTCGAAGTCTTCGCTGGGCTTTTGAACAGTAAAAATTTCTAAAGAAGATTATCTTTGTACGTGATAAACTATAATGTCCTTGTAACATACTATGGAGAGCTCATTCCTCCTTTTCAAAATTAGGCACCTAAGAAATGAATACATCATGTTACTTATGGGGGGCAGGAGAGGGATACCTTCAAAATAAAACAATTAACATCCAATTCTGTTAGCTAAAATAAGAAAAATTGTACAATGAAGATTTTTTTATTTTAAAATATAAAATTATTATAAGAAAATATCATTTTAAATAAGATTTGGAGACTTCTAATCTCTATCTTTTTGTAATTTTTATAATGATATAATATACTCATATACTTCTATACACTAATTTTTATTAATACATCCTTAGCTTTTCACTTTAAAAAGAATGGATGCCCCACATTCTTGTCCCTTAATCATAGAATAAGTATGATCACATTAATTGTTTTATATTGTGTCAGTGCAACATGTTTCTTGGAGCCTATTGTCTGATGACAACATTTTAACTTGAGTCTAGCAGCTGCAGCTAAGCCACAAGAGTTTCTGTCAAACATGCCCCATTCTAAAGGTGGTCCACACTACTCTTTTCATTCTTCATTTATAACATGTAGAATAGTTTTGAATTGTATGATGTTGACACATGCAACTTTTTGGGCCATTAACTAAGGATTCAAATTGGAATCCAATAATTTTACAAAAAGTGAGTTTTTTTTGTATATATAACCCAAAATCTCTCACTTAGCTTTGCTTGATTACTTAAACTAAGAGCAACAATCTATTTTGAAAAAATGAGATACTTTTCTATTCTTCATTTATAACATGTAGAACAGTTATGAATTATATGATGTTGACATGTGCAACTTTTTGGGCCATAAACTAAGGATTCAAATTGAAATCCAATAATTTTGCAAAATAACAATAGTCTATGCTAAAAAAATGAGATACTTTTCTCTTCTTCATTTATAATGTGTAGAATAGTTTTGAATTGTATGATGTTGATGCATGCAACTTTTTGGGCCATTCACTAAGGATTCAAATTGGAATCCAATAATTTTACAAAAAGAGAGTTTTTTTTTGTATATATAATCCAAAATCTCTCACTAAGCTTTGCTTGATTACTTAAACTAAGAGCAATGGTCTATGCTGAAAAAATGACATATTGTTCTCTTCTTTGTTTATAACATGTAGAATAGTTTCAAATTGTATGATGTCAATGCATGTAACTTTTTAAGGCATTAACTAAGGGTTCAAATTGGAATCCAATAATTTTATAAAAAAGCAATAGTCTATGCTGAAAAAATGAGATAGTTTTCTCTTCTTTGTTTATAACATTTAGAATAGTTTTAAATTGTATGATGCTGATCCATGCAACTTTTTGGGTCATTAACCAAGGATTCAAAGTGGAATCCAATAATTTTACAAAAAATGAGTTTTTTTTCTTTTTTATATAATCCAAAAATCTGCCACTAAACTTTTCTTAATTGCTTAAACTAAAAGCAACAATCTATGTTGAAAAAATGAGATATTATTAGATTTTATAAATAATTCCTTTTTTTTTTCCTATTTCTGCACCATTTTGAGTTTCTATCCTATTAAAGTTACATCACTATATTTATACAAACACATGTAAACTACTTGAATTTACAAGGCGATAAGTATGGAAAATTCTCCAACTCATTATTCCTTCTCTAACCTTCAACTTCTTACTTAGGCCATGTTGGTGGTACAAAAGTCTTAGGCCAATTTAATAATTTGTTACAAACGGAAACCATAAGATAACTTTATGGGAGGCTATTACCATATTAGCATGACAAAGGAGACACTACAAACCAAAAGTATCTATAGGATGCTTAAGACTAGGATCTACTCCAAATTTCTTAACTTTCAAGATATTCCTCACCCTCCGCGACTTAGTCCTTTATAAATTAATCCTAATAGGACTACCCTAAGATTTCAAATCCCAGCATAACTAGAATTCCTCACAAACTAAGAATATCTCCTAACAAACTAAGATAATTAGGCCTGTAACAACTCTTTTCCCTTTAAGAAAGAACCTTCACCTCAAGGTACTAATACAAAAATATAAGCTACTAACTAAAAACCTAAGAGGTCCAAATATTGTGAAGCCCAAAACAATACAGGTCCCAGCAAATTAGGGAACTTGGGTCCTTGTGAGCAACTTCTCGTCAGCATCGCTCTAGCGGCCTCCCCCAGTGGAAGAAGGAGCACAAGATAGATTAGAGGACGGCCATTACCGATGGCCCACGCGTGTGAGGTTTTTCAGCTTCCTCCAACGCTTTTTCAGCTAGCAAACTTTCGGTTGCTTACTATTTCGGCATCGTCTCTAATGCCAGATGAGGCCTTTCCGACGACGGATGCTGCCTTCCTAATGTCAGATGTTGCCTTTCTAGTTAGATCTAGTCTTGAGGCTACTTCTTCTTTTCGGGACAAAGCTAAATCTCAATGTCCAAAGGCTGAATCAACCCATGAAAAGGCTCACTGCTCACACAAAGAGGCTTTGTCGGCGCCTCCTTCACTTGGACGAAACCAATCTTTGTCGGAACCCTTTACGACGTATTCTTCGTAATACAATCAGTCAATTTCATCCAAAATTTTCTCATCTATTGGAAGCTAAGGGAATCTCAAAACTTTGTAGATGAAAAGGGAATCTCACCATGTGTTTGCAGCCTCTTATGATAGCTACTCTTGCAGAATGCCGATTTGTACAAATGGAAAAAGAGAAGAAAAACCATGGGAAGGAATGATCTAGCGTGTGTTATTTCCTAGATATGTAAAAATCCTTTTTTTTGAATACTCGAGCTAAGTTAACAATTTCAGTTTCCCTCATTTGTTTAGTCATTGTGTCCGACTGCCCATGTCTTTGAACTTTCCGAGACAACCTATTGGCAATGTCAATGGTCAAGCTGGCCATTTCTGTACCACTAGTTAACATTCGCAAGGCAGTAATGGAATATGAAGGGTTGGACACAAGACTGTTTAGCAGTATAAGTGCCTCCCGGATCAGCAGGGTCCTGCATAACAAAATCTTCATGGTATAGTTAATGATTGAAATAAACAGAGGAAAAAGAGAGGAGAGAATCAGCAAATCATTGAAAAGGGGAAAAAATTGCAAGCTATGTCTCGAGATAAGAAGATAGTCCAAATTTCAGTGAATTTGGTGTACTAGATGTTCGAACTTTAATTTGTTTGATTTTGTTTCAAACAAAAGCCAAACTAATCAAATTAAATTATTCATTGGTTGTATAAGTAGATACCACACTTGCCAATATTTTCATCAATGTATACTTCAATTTACTTAACTACCGTTAAATCTATGTGTGTTTCATAGTATATGTATACAGTTTTAGACGAACACGAAACAAAGACTAAAGAAGTATATAATAGCCACAAGAGTTGGAACTACAGTTTCAGTCTACATAGCAGATAATAGCCCCACCCGTCCTAACTACTTCTAACTACTTCAACAAACCGCTTGATAACTATATGCAGTTAAGTCTGTTATATGGTTAATTAGTTATTTAATCAAGACCTTTACGCCCTTGTAAACCTCTATAAAAGGTAGTCCAGTATCATTGTAAAAGTACATTCTGGAATACTATTGCAGAGCTTTTACAAGGCAATTCTACTCTCTATCTCTTCCTTTCTCTGTTTTTCTTCTATGACTAGTATATTTATGTATACTTATACGGACATACACGCATATATTTGTATCCAAACTGATAATCATAGTGATTAAAGTATATCAACTATATTAGAATGTGAATCTACTTTTACAGTCATATACTTAAAATGTTCTCATAACAAAAAAATAATAAAATAAATTCTATAAATCTATGAGCCATACCAAGTTATATAAATTATAAGTATTATCTATTTAGTCTTATCTAAAACTCAATTTATTTAACACGCAAACCAAACTCAAGTTAAGTTTGTAGAAATCAACTCAGATTTATGTATGAATATATTCGTATCATTTACAGTCCTAACCAAGAAAACACAAAATCAGATTTCAAAGTTAAGAAAATAATTTCAGAGAAAACCTAAAGAACACAAAAGGAAAAGAGGGTGGCTTAGAGAGCAGTGTCTCTAGAAACTTGCAACAAGCGTATTGATAGCGATGGTACAACGATAAGATTGAAACATACTTTAAAGTAACAAAAGGCTAAAAGTAAAGCCAACTCTCTAACTAAGAAGCAACATGTTGATACAACTTTCCAAGGCATCTAGGAGCAACTTACCTCTCTTTCGAAATTTCCGGTTCAGCACCAACTACTGCTTCTGAGTCTATCTCTGAACAAAATCAAAAGAAAAAAGTTTGTATCTTTATGAAGCTTGAGACTCGCAAGAATTTCAAAGCCAGGTTTTCCAGAAGAGGCTAAAAAGCCAGCACCATAATGGCCTTAGCATCTTTTTGCCAATTAATTTCTCCCAAATCTCAACAACTTCTCTTTGAGACAAGATGTTTTTGGGGGGCCTAATATATACAGTCTTATTAAGAGTCCAAGGATCGTCTATGGTTTTGATTGTGTACATGGCTATGTCATCTTCATCAACAAATATTGCTATCAAAAGAAGACAAGGAATTTTACAATGCAAAAAGCCTTTTTGGGATCCTCTTAAGTCTTTTAAAAAAGTCGACAAGCACTAAGTTGAATTGAGACTAAATATTACTTTAAACTTCTTAGTCACAAGTTTAACTTTAAATACATGTGTGTGTGTATGTATGTATTTAAAAAAAAAAAAAAAAGAGTTCTAAGAAAATCTTCCCTTTTGGGCTTTCATAACCTCTGTAAAAGGCAGAAAGTATGTCATGAAGTACCTTTTTTGTTGCCGTCTCCCAGCAAAACCACAGATTCCATTGAGGGAAGGAGATTCAAGGGCTGACACAAACCACCCAAGAAGTAGCCAGCAGTACAGTTTGCCGAAACATACGTAAAAGGTATGTGACCGTCCTCGATAGCTACCCTTACCACCATTTTTTCATCAAAAACCGTTTTTACAGTACATAAAGCGTGCACCATTCTTGCTGGGTCGGTCGCAAATTCAGAGGGCAGAAATCTCTGCGCATATGGTAACTTGTCTCAAATATGCAGTGAAACGTAAAAATAATCAAAATCTATTGTAAATATTAATCCAGATTAATAAACGACTCACTAAGCTTTCATAGGACTGATTATTATTTAAATTTCAAAAAGATTGGACATGCTCTTGAAATATCAGCCAACTAAATTCAAGAACTGGATTTTCTTAAAATCGCTCAAAAACGTAGTTTATTTATATCCCAAGGCTACTAAATAAATGAATATGGGATTGAAGAGCACATTATGTTGACATATCAAGAGCATATGTCAAAATACTTATAGGATGAAAAGGTTACCAAGTGCTTCGATGTTACAAAAACTTGCTTATACTGTCTGTTACCTTCACATTACCAGCCTCTTTTATCGCATCGCCAAGCTTGCAGGAGAATATGCTGGCTCCGGATGTTGACCCCAGATATGGCGCTGATGACAACATCAACTAGTTTGACTGCATTGACAAGGCGCCGGTGGTCGCTAAACGATCCCGACACCAGACGAGCTCCCTTTTCCTTGAATGATAAAAAGCATCAGCACTTTCTCAATATCAAAGCCGATCTCAGGTCGATGAAGGACGTATGTCTCATGACCTTGTCCTAAACTTGCCTTGACCAGCATCTTTCCAAGATACCCAATTGCCCCTACGATGAGCACTTTGCTCTTTGCCATCTCCCTCTCCCCCTTTGTGGTAGAGACGCCCTCTCCATGGTTTCATAGAGCAAATGTTTTGGGATTTCTTTTGTTTTTTATTTTACTTTCTGTGTTCCAGTTGGCTTTGAATTAGTATTTTCTAAAATTTTATTAGTGGGTTTGGCCTGCGATAGCTTTGCTTGCAACGAGTTCCTCGTGGAACGTCGACACACTATTTACCTACAACTCATTTCTCCCTTTTGATGTTGACAGCAACCCTTCATATAAAACTGTAAGTAGTGACCCCACGGATGGTTTTCCTTTTTTCCAATTTGCCATTGATGAACTTTATAACTGAGCTCCTTCAAATAAACTAGCAAGCAGCCAACTAGTCTAGGAAAAGGGGCTGCCACTTGAAAAATGTTACAAGGCACATATTTTATTCTTTTTTACTCGTGTAAAACATGTTACAAGGCACAGCTGTTATAAACTTTATAACTCAGTTATAAGAAATGTGGACGTGATTCATAATGGCAGGGTTTGACGTGAGGCCATATGTCAATAGCTATGTGGGTCAATTCAAGAATCACGTCCAGATGTCTTCCCAAGCCGTTGTTGTTAAGATGTCTTACCTATGGAAGGTTGTGACATGTTTTGCAGTCAAATTATTTCCCTTAGTTGTTTTAATCATCCATTGCAGTTCAGAATTCCAATCGTCGATATTTTTATGAAGGCCTTGTTATGCTAGATTACTTCTCCAAATCTAACTAATCCAAGTACATTAAAAAAACAAGTGTGATCTACTTTCATATTGAGAACTATAAAAATTACAATACATATCAATTAAGAAGAGCCATTGAAAAATCACTTCTATTGTCGGAAGTTTGTCCCTACATATGAGCCAATCAATGAAGTTATGTTTGTTGATTTCCCCTTACCATATTAAATTATACCATTCAACCTCAATATTCACTTAGTACAATTCATTGTATGTTTCTTTACAACAATAATAAGGCTTGAAAAGCATAAAGGTGAGAATTTATCGTGACTTTAGAAGACCTCTCCAACTTCATGCCATATTTCCTTTGATGTCAAGATACATAATTGAAATTTTCTTGCATTTAGTACTATGAATCCATTTACTCTATAAGGATGAACTTTGACAATTGATGAGATTCCAAAGTGATCGTCCCAACAAAATCTTATTCCACACTTTAAGGTCTAGTAGTTGAAGTCCTCCTTTCTTTTTAGATGAATAAACAACTTGCCAAGCAACCTTTTAAGTTTTATGGTCTTCTAAATTTCTTACCCATAGAAAGTACTTAATCTTCTTCTTCCACTAGGGAAGAAGCAAGTCTAGGTTGGAGAGTGGCAGCCAATGCTCTTGAAACGGCAGCACTGCTGCCACCACCTCCCTCTTGCTTACGCTCACAACAAACTCTCCTGCTGCTGCGTCCATATTTAGTTTACTATGCTTCACATTTTGAGGGATGTTTGAGAAAATGCTAGAATTTGGGAAGGGACTGGTGGGAGACGTAATATTTATCTACATTCATAGGTTGGGAGCTAGATCCCATTTATAAGGTCTCTGAACGTGAAAGGTGTGAATTAAAATTATCTTTCCATAATGGGTTTCAATAACTAACAATAACTAGGCAGCACAAGGAAGACACGTTAAAAAAAGAAAAAAGAAAAAAGAAAAAAAAAAAAAAAAGAAGTATGTTTCTCTATTAACACGTGGGTTCATATGGACTAAACTAAATCCTAAGCTCCCTTACGATGACCCTAGACTAGATCCGAGAATACCGAACGCGTTTTTAGCTACGTTGCTTCAAGTCCTCTTCTTCCTTGCTTAGTGTTTTTGGGACTTCAACTTCTTTTGTTTCATTTTGACGGTGATGCGCATCAAGCCCTTCCAATTTTCTTGGTACTACAGCATTTACATTGGTCACATTCAATCAGGCAGTGGATTCTTTGGCAAAAATAGTCGAACTTGATTGGGATTAGGAAAAATGTGTAATTTGTTATCTTGTTTTGAATGGTAAGATGATAGAGTACGGTCTGTCTACTTGCACGTGTGAATAGAATCTCCTTGTTTCCACATTATATGTTATCCAATTGCAATAATTAGCTGACCATATCGATTGACTTTTCTTGGAGAATAACAATTGCATAACATAGATAGTGTGCCATTGAAAACTCGCCATGTGACAACTATGCACTGGGCAACATTGTCGGAGTTGGAATAGTTTTTTCCACGGCTAACTCGTGAACCTTATTATATTGCTTTGGTTCAAGAACTTTGCAGACTTTACGTGGACCTGCAACTTATGGACATGATTAATTCATTGTTAAAGCAGACAATGATTAATTCATTCGTAGGCTAGTGACCTGAGGCCTCATGAACATAAAGAAAAATAACAAAGCGGACCACGCATAGTCTAAAAGCTCTTGAACCAAAGCAACATAAAAAGGTTCACGAGTCCCATGAGCCATTTCTCATGGACCTAAGCCCAATGCCATTGTGATAGCTCTGGATCCTAAAACTTAATGTCTATAGCAGATCAAATGCAGGAAGCAGTAACACATTTGATTATTTTGAGCAAAGAAAGCGTTTGGAAAAGCCCGGAGAAATGCTCGATCCATTAGCATCAAATCCTACTTCTGCTTGCCTATTTCCCTTGTGCTTTTGAATGCTTCATGGAAAATCGCACTTCGTTCTTGCTTCATTCCTTTCCTCAATATGATATTATGAAGCCAGCTTCATCTCTATATTCCTCGTTCCTTTCTAAGTTTTCTATGCATTTTGTTACAATTTGTTTTTTCCTTTTGTGGAAAAGGCCGAACATGAGCTTTCTAAAAGACTTGGTCTGCCTTCCCAAAGTCTAACGAGGGTTGTACTTGTCAAGAAGGAGTCCAACAAAGTACTAGACTTAATGTAATTTAGCCTTGGATTGTCTATTTTGAGTCGTATTTGAGAAGAGGAAAAAAGATCACAATTGACTCAATTTGCTAGCTCTCGGTCTAATTGATAGGTTCGGGATAATTAAAATATGTGCTGAAAACCAAAACGCATCCCAATATGACAAGATCAAATAATATTTCAACGAGACCTTGATTTTAAGACAGATTAAAACCATATTCTTGAGATTTCTCTGCAAAAACTGTAAGAGCCAATGGTTTGTAGAAGACTAAAAATGATGTCTTGTAGCCATAGTCCGATTAAGAACACAACCGGAATCAAGAGAATGAAAAGGCATAAGTAAATGCCAATTACAAGTTTCTCAAAAAGAACAACATAATTAGATTAGGATAAAGAAAAAGACCAAAGTCCAACGTCATGCAAAACTGGCTTTCGGTGATAAACCAGTCTTTACAATGTGCTTCCCACTAGAAAAAATTTATTAATACTAAAGAGTTCATTATTTCTCGTCCCATGGCCAAAAGCAGAATTTCATTTATTTCCACACCGTAGTAGCAGGCATAATTTGAGACTATTATTTTAGACCAAAACAAATCTTATTGATACAATAGAGTTCGTTAATACGAACATCATCAAGCATAAGTTATTATGACAAAGGACCTTTTAACGTGCTTCCCAGCAAAGAAAAGTTATTACTATTAGAGAGTTCGTTATCTTTACTTCGCATGGGCCTAAGTCTCAAGTGCATGTGGAAGCCTTCTCTATGATGAAGTTGGATAAAGTGAAGCAGCCAACCGTGGCTTTGCATAGGCGACCAAGGGTGTAGCCAAAAAGAGGTCATGCTTGGACTCAGAGAGGTCTAACTCTTCATTTGGTGGCAAACTCCATGAAAATCCTTGAAGAAGCCTTGCAAAAAGCATCACAGTCATGACACTGCCAAGAGTGATGCCCATGCACCCCCGCCTTCCTGTACTAAATGAAATGAAGCACAACTCATGTTCTGCAAGTTCCACCTTTTGATCAATTGATGATCCATCGTTGTTGAAATGACGTTCAGGTTTGAACCTTATTGGCTCCTCCCAAACCCGAGGGTTGCGGCCAAGACCATATCGGCTTAAGATAACATGACTTCCTTTCGGGATGAAATAACCAGCAACAATCATATCTTGCATTGCAACATGGGGCAAATTAAATGGCGCAACCGGATGGAGGCGAAAAGCTTCCCTTGCGCAAGCTTTAACATAGTTGAGCTGTGGCACATCAGATTCTTGAACCCATCTCTCCTTCACTACTACTCTATCGATTTCTTCAACAGCTTTTTGGAGGATCTCTGGTTGCTTCAACATCTCCGCCACTGCCTACTCTACGCAGTTGGAGGGGTTGTCCACGGCTGCAAGCATCAATTCCTACACCATAACAAGTACGTTATTCATATTCTAACTTAGATTAGTGAACAAAACTTATGCGACAATCATTGCTGCAATTATAAATTTAGTTACAACTTTATGTCTCACAATTATACAAGTAAAATTGAATCATATAAATGATAATTCTAAATTTAATATAAAATTGAATCATATAAATGATAATTTGCTAGTCTACATGAGTGTGACACACGTGTCAACCTTTTTATTTTATCAACTCGTCCTTACCAAGCATCTTTGATTCACAAGTCGATCAAATTTTTAGGTTAATGCATCCTACCTCTTTATTTTATTAATATCTAGTGATATTTTTTAACTCTTTGAATAAGTATCAAGAAAATTTTGAGAATGTTAAGATATATTAAATGCTGAACCTTCACTTTTTCACACACCCACATTCCTTTGCACTAAGGCTTAACATTTGCCAAGTTAACAAGTACTTAACTCAACTTAGAAGAGATGTTGTTTAAAATATTTTGACGCCAAATTCAATACCTGTATGGATTTGGGTGGTGCATGTTTTTGAAAAAAAAAATCCAAACTTAGGTTTTTTTCATTTTCTTTTCTTTTTTTTTATCTTTTTTTATCTTTTTTTATCTTTTTCTCTTTTTTTTCTTCTTTTTCTTTTTTCTTTTTTTGGGAGTAATCTTACTAGGCGGGACAGCATATCCATCAAAGATTGCGTTGTTGAAGTCATGGACTGTTGGATGAATATGATCAGACGCCGCTATTCAACCAAAACGGTCAACACTATTTGTCCTCAATTCTTACTTCTTTTCTCATTTCGTAGAGTTAATAGCGCTGGTTTTTTTTTCTTTTTTTCTTTTGGTCTAAGATCTTTACAACTAGCATTTATTTATTTATTTGATGAATATTAGCATTTGCAACTAATAATAAAGTTAATGATCTTATTAGGTAATATAAAACTTGAAAAGGTTTTCAGTTCTGCAGTTCAGATTATCTCAAAGGGAAGATGGATCAAAAGGGACATGTACAAGGTTAAGTGCCACTACCTATCTAATTAGCGGCATACATTTACTGAAGATTAACACTCACAATCTAGTTGAGGGAAAAAATGTGGAATTAGATTTGAAACAAGAAAAGAAGAAGAGAGACATTAGTATGTAGTTAAGAATGAAAATATCAAGTGGATCACATATTAGTAGAATACAAGAGTAACATGTATGAAAGCAAAAGAATTAGATGGAATCTTGATCTTTTTATAGTCATACATCTTGCTCTTGTATTCAAAGTGTAAGACATTCTTACTTGCATTTAAGAAACATCTTTGCATAAAAACAAAGAGAAAATAACGATATAATATAAAGTAGACATTTTTTTTTAAATACTCACACACCTGGGAATGGGAGGTGTCAAACACCCAACCTATTGATCTTGTAGGTTGGGAGCTCCCCTGACTTATAGACCAAACTTTTGACTCATAAGTCTATGTAATTCTTTTTTTGTTTCCTTATCTCACTATTCTACTCAAAGGATAAAACATACTAGTTACTGGGGTTAACAAGGGATGTTTGGTGACCAACAAACTTGTAAACATTGCTACAGAATCCTAAAATTCGTACTGAGCTTACCGATACTATTACACAAGAAGTAAAAAAGAATAAAATATGTGCTTTTCAAAATAATTATTTTTGCAATGACGATACTTTGAGGTCCTAAGACTTTCCTTTGGGAGGCACCTTTGAATGAAATTAAAAAAAAATAAAATCAAGGAAGCAAAAATATATATTAAAGACTCTTGAGAGGGAAGAGACTATAATGTACTAAGGTTTGTTTTATCTACTGGTTGATATTAGACATGTAGATGTGATATCTAATTACATAATGTTGGTATGCTATTATATTAACAAGCCTATCATTATTTTACTTTCTCATTTTTTTTAGTTAATTGGATAATAATATAATTTTCTTTCAAATGAATTCAAATATTAAGTATATCCCTCAACTCTTGGTATTTTATTTTGGCAATTCCACAAACATTGACTATCTTTTTAGGCTGCGTTCATGTTACCTTTGATGAATTTAGTTTGTAAATTTTATTTTAGTTCTGTGCAGGGCTGACCTCAAAACCTTGACTGATGACGACAGTCTGACGTGAAGACATATGTCAATAGCAGTGAGTGGAACAATTCAAGAATCACGTCCACATTCTTCCCAAGCCGTCGTTAAGATGTTTTACCTAGGAAAGGCTGTGACGTGTTTTCCCTCGCCTTATCTAAAGTGCATGCATGTGAATTCCCATACACGTTTTGGGAGGTTTCAGGGGTAAGTCAACAAGGCTTGAGTCTCCGAAGTCTTGCTCGTTTGCTTAAAATATTCACTGACGTAAAAAAATCCCAAGTACGAACGAAACCGACGTCTTTCAATTAAGTGTTTTTTATATGGAGTCGTGAAGAACGTTGCTGATTGGGTCATAGGAGCATTCGATGAACATGATGGGATGACATTACCAACCAAAAACTTCCAAAGTTTGTCTCCCTTTCATCTCAATTAGTACTTCTTTCTTTCCTCATTTACAGAGTTAACAGTGCAGAGGGATGAAAGCAAAAGGAACTGAATATACTATTTATCTTTTAGGTTCATACATACTACTCTCCAAAGAGTTAAACATGCTTAATTGCTCTTAATTGAAATTGTTAGTTATTATGATATTATCTGTAACATTTTTTTACAAAAATCAACTTATAAAAAAGATTTTAAAAAATCATACATGGACAGAATATTAAAACAATATCCAAGTAAAGTGAAATATATATACACACACTCACCCAAGACTCATAGGTACCCGGTCAGGCAAAGGCCACTATTCTTTTACCAAATTACTCATAATATCTGTTAAGATTTCAAGGGATGCATGCCACTTGGTGCATCCTCTTGCTTTCAGTTTAGACCTTCCTACTATGGCTTTCAAGCTTTTTTTCTTTTTCTTTTTTTCTGTCGTTACAAGTGTAGTCCATGCATTAACTTGCTTCATTCTGATGGTAAGTGAGAGAGTTCTCTGTCGATTTGTATTCACTGGACCATCGAGTTAGATCTTGGCTTGCATTAACAACAAAAGGATGTCAAAACCCTTCCCTTTACGGGCTTTCATGAGACAGGAGAGTCTCAACTTTAAAGGTTCAACTTCTCAATCAAGGTGGCTCGACCTTGAACACCAAGAAGTTCTCCTTCCACTTTGACGTTTCCTATTGACAAATTTCTCCTGAGCTGATGAACGGAACTTTGGTGCCATAGCTGCCCACGCACTAAGCCAGGATTCCAAAAGCATAGTTATACATAGTCTATCACTGCAGTAGCATACATAATTCAAGACTACCATTTTAAACCAACCAAGATCTTATTAAAGAAACAAAAGTTGTTACTCAATTCTGATGTCAAATAAGTTAATGTGCAAGAGAGTTTATTATCTCAGCTTCCAAGAGAAAAAAAATTTTTAATAGTAGAACGCTTATTTTTTCTACTTCACATGGGAAGAAGTCCCAAGTGCATTCGAAACCCCTCTTTATCATTAAACGTGGTAGAGTAAAGTAGCCAAACGTGGCTTTGCATATGTTACCAAGGGCTTGGCCATAAAGAGGTCTTTCTTGGGCTCAGACAGGTTAACATCCTCATTCGGTGGTAAACTCCATAGTCACGACACTACCAAGCATCATGCCAATGCACCCTCGCCTCCCTATGCCAAATGAAATAAGTCGCAGTTCGTGTTCTGTAAGTTCAATCCTCTAATCAACCGGTGTTTCATCGTTGTTGAAATGTCATTCAGGTTGAACCTTAATAGCTCCTCCCAAAACCAAGGGTTGCGGCTGAGCTAGTATTGGCTTAAGATGACTTTACTTACTTTTGGGATGAAATAGCCATCGACGGTCATCTTTTGTATCGCGACTTGGGGGACATTGAATTGTGCGACTGGGTGGAATCAAAAATCTTCCCTTGCACAGGCCTTAACATAGTTAAGTTGTGGTATATCATATTCTTGAATCCATCTCTCCTTCCCAACCACATATCGATTTTTTATATGGCTTTTTGGAGGAACTCTAGAAGGATTATCGATGGTTGCAAGCATCAAGTCCTGCACCATTAACAATAAATACTGTAAGATAAGCCTTTAGGAGTGCAATAAGGATAATATTTCATAAGGATGTCGTAATAAACTATAGTTTTTCTCTTGTTTATACACGCATAGGATATGCAAATTTGTAATTCTTTTAAGGGTTGAATATAAATGGAAAGGTTAATATTTTTTCCTAATAAGAATCAAAATTCCATTCATTCCAATCTTTTAAATCTCACCTTGACTTTGGCTTTGATCTCTTCTACTAATTGAATTGTGTTCCCATTTGAATCCTTTGCCAAATTGAAAGTGTCAACCAATTCTTACCTTCCTTCTTCTTCCCATCTTTCCAATGCTCTAACCTCTCATCAATGACCTGATTTGTATATTTGCCAAAAATTGTCATAGCATCATGCACAATTTTCTCATGACCATTTAAGTCAAACAGTCTTAAGGAAGGGATGTAATTTGATGTTGCGAATGCACATTGATGAACAAGTATGGTGAAAAGTAATTTTGTGTTTTACTTCCTCAACTCTTGGACCTTCATCTATGCTTCCTTTGCCAAATTAGCTTTTATTAAGCAACAACTTCCAAATTAGATAACCATAATATAAGCGTGTGGCAAGTCTCATGTCGATGGCTGAAACATTAGATATATCCTTACATTGATTATAAATTTACCAAACAAGATTATTAGCTTCTTTGTTCCTTTTATTGAGTAGCCATCGATGTGTTGTTGATTTAAGTATCTTTGAAGCCACCACCTTCTTCATCTTTTTCCATTGGACTCCCCATGGCGCAAAAATCAATGACTTGGATCCATGACTAGGGTATTCACCTACCATTGTAGTAGGCCTTGATGCAACTGCTTCATCATATACTTCCAAGAACTGCTAGGCAAGTTCTAGAGAAGGCATTGGGATGACACAAACGTTCCCTACATGGATAAAAGCAATTTCTATGTTGAGTTCTTCCATTAGATTAGGTATCATCAAAATGATGGCTTATTTCTCCATAGTAGATTTCCCACAATTGGCCATGGAATCGGACCTGGATGGAGTTGTCCTTGGTGGCTTTTTTTTTTAGAGTTTTGACTTGAGTACGAGGAAAAAGTTAGAAACAAACATGCTAAGAATAGGAAAGACAATGATTAAGATAAAATTGTCTTTGTCTAAGGTGGCATAACCATTATAGTTCTGGTTAAGAAAGGCAAAGGATGAACTAGTCATGGTTGAGAGAAGAGAAACCGTCACATACTGGGGTTTGTAATACTTAGTCTTGCATCCTAGGGATGCAGAATGTCCACTTATATAAGATTTTCCCCATACCGTACTAATAGTGCTACTACTAATTAATTAGATATGCATGAATATCTACTTGTCATTAGAAGGTGTTTATCCACGATATCTAGTAATTTTGTTTTAACTTGTTCAACTAAATTTGCATGCTAGTTTTAAATTATATGGCATCAACTATTGAAACATAAAGCATTTCATTTTTCTTTCTTAGAAAAAAATAATAATTCAACTCTGAAATTTTTCTCTCATTCTAATTAGTTCTTAATTTTATAATTTCAGGTATTCAAGTTCTCTTTGATTTTCAAAAAATTCAATTATACCATCCACTCAGTTGATTTCAAACGATGTCAATTATATGTTTTATATTTATATTAACTCCTACATAAAGAATTTGAAGTGAATTTGAAGACAAATGCATAAGTACTTAATTAATGACTAGTGATTCATCATCACCAATTCATAATGATGCTTTTTGTCATAAAGGATTGATGGCTTTTTTTTTTAATTAAAGAAGAGCAGTTATTCATTTTTTACTAGAAGTTCACTTTCAATAAAGAAAGAGATGACATCACCTTAAGACTTTGTTTATCATGATGCAACGACTGATCATCAACTCTTTCTCGAGAAATGCAATACAATTTCATTTATATTACAATGATGCAAAGAATAATTTACATTACTTAAAATATTGTCTTTTGCTTTAAATCCATTTCAACATTCCTTATTGCCAAAGTTTATAGGCCATTTCATATAAATTATCTATAAACAAAGAGGTGCCAATCTCACCTTGCATGGCAACTAGAAACTCTTCCCCATATTTTGAAGACTTTAGCAACCCTTTGCCAATTTATTTCTCCCAAATCTCAACAACTTCTCTTTGGGATAGGATATTTTTGGGGGGCCTATATATACCGTCCTGTTGAGAGTACAAGGATCGTCTATGGTTTTGATTGTGTAAATGGCTATGTCATCTTCATCAACAAATATTGCTGCCAAAATGAGACAAGGAAATTTACAATGCAAGAAGGCTTTTTGGGATCCTCATAAGTCCTTCAAAAAAGTTGATAAGTGCTTGGTTAAATTGGGAGCAAGCACTACGTGAGATTTCTTGGTCATAGGTTCAACATCAAAAACCTATATGTACGCATGTATTTAACAAAAAAAAGTTCTCTGGAAGGCAAAAAGTATGTCACGGAAGTACCTTTTTTTCTTACGTCTCCCAGCAAAACCACAGAATCCATGGAGGGAAGGAGATTTAAGGGCTGACACAAACCACCCAAGAAGTAGCCAACAGTACAGTTTGCCGAAACATAAGTAAAAGGTATGTGAGCGTCCTCGATAGCTCTCCTTACCACCATTTTTTCCTCAAAAAACGTTCTTACAGGATGTAAAGCATGCACCATTCTCGCCGGGTCGGTCCCAAATTCAGAGGGCAGAAATCTCCGCGAATACGGTGCGTGTCTCAAATATGCGGTGAAATGTAAATATAATTAAAATTTAATGTAAATATTAATCCACATTAGTAGACGACTTCTAAGCTTTCATAGGACTGATTATTATTTAACTTTCAAAAAGATTGGACATGCTCTTGAAATATCAACCAACTACATTCAAGAACTGGATTTTCTTAAAATCGCCCAAAAATATGGTTCATTTATATCTCAAGGCTACTAAATAAATGAATATGGGATTGAAGAGCACATTACATTGACACATCAAGAGCACATGTCAAAAACTCATAGGATGAAAAGGTTACCAAGTGCTTCAATGTTACAAAAGTCTTTAACTTAGTAATGAGTAGGTATTACTTGATGGTCCAAGTAATACCTTATATAAGCACTTTTTATTCTTTGAGGATCCAAGTTAGACTATTGCATTGAGAAAACATGTGTAGATATTCTACCTTTTTTACCTTTTATCATAATAAAAAAAAATTATGAACACCTCATATCCATAGGGTTATTAAGTAAAACTTAAACACCCATGAAAACAATTGAATACTAATGTCATGGAAAGAAATTCCTTCTCAACTCAAAGCCCAATTTAAAAAAGAGTGGGAGAACTTACACCTTAGTAATGTGGGGGTGTCAAGGGAGAACATAGACTTTAATACTGTAAAAAGACTTATTCTTACTTCAAAAGTCAGTTTAAGAAGTGATAAAAGAAAACTATAACCAAAAAATGTAATTCACACCTTAACAATGTTGAATTGGACATCTACATTTATAACACACCCCTTAATTGCAATGATCTAATCCAAACTTTGGATTTACAAATATTCATAAGAAGTTTATTTTTACTTTGAAAATTAACTTAAGAAATGGAGGGAAAAACACTACCAACAAGAACTAACTCATACTTAAGAATACAAAAATGAACATCCAAACTTATAACTTTCTTTTTTAACAGCCAAAAAAGTGAAGTTAAAACCAAAAGAAGATTGAAATTACAATGCAAAGGTGTAGAGGGTCGGTACATTCATAAGGGATTGAAATAACAAAGGGTGAGTGACGTCCGGCATGGATACAACTCCAAAGACACAAAAAGAAATACCACATGTACAGAATACTAAACAGTTCTAGTCTAGTTGGAGATGGCTACAAGTTAAGGGTTTGAAGATATGGGCAGCCTCTGTCTCTATCACCTCAACCTGCCCTTTCAAGAGATGCAGGTACACCACCCAGTCACCGTTCCCCGTTGGGCTTGGCATGGGCATCACATACCCGGCGTCACCTCCCCATGGAAAATGGTAAGACCCAAATGCCGGCGCACCCCACCCGAAATCCACCTTAGACACTGGGAACCTTTGCCCAGATGAGACCACAAAGGCCGGTCCATCTTCAGTCCCGCTGCAATACCTTTGACAAAACTGGCACCGAGCGATGAACCTCCACCCAGTCTATCAGCCCCAAGAAATGCTTCTTTGTCACTGCACTTTCTAAGAACTCGTGAACTCCATCTGCTACCCAGGCCAAAGGCATTTCATTAAGCTCATCCACTTGCTTGGCACCGTAGGGTATGGATAGCACATTTCCAAAGTAGGAACCCATGATTAAATCTTTACCTTCGTCTCCATCGCTTAACCTTGTCCTTCCATCAACCACGATGCCCATCTTGGCTATCTTTCTGCTCACATTGTTGATCTTAGCCCACTTGGCAATCATCTTCCACAAGAACGCACTGAAAGACTCCAGTCTGGTCCGCCGGCACCCATTGGTACTGGCTAGTGACTGAAGCCGGCTAAGTTGGTTCGCCGTAACGAAGTACATCCGGCTTATGAGATTATCGGAATCAGATTCTAGATCCTTAGGAGGTGGCAATGCGGTGATGGGAACGTACATATCACCCAAGGAGGGATCAATCGAGCCAGGGCATCGAGGGTTCAGTAGAGATCGACAAAAAGATGGCAGAGTAGAGATTGGTTTAGACTGTGCGATCTCGGCCCAAGAGACAAGAAACATGTTGACCGAGTAGGCGTCCGCAATTCGGTGGTCAACAGTGCAAGCCACCACCAGCCCTCCACATCTGAGCTCAGTAGCCTGGACGCAAAGTACACCCCGCTTCTTCTTCGGCACAAGTTTGCCCTCGATGGTCTCGTCAGGGTTATACAGGTTGAGCTCTTTCAAGTCTACCTCTGCAAAAGCTTCGACAAAATCTACCCCACGGTTGTTACAGAGAAGTTCAGGTTCACCGACAGAGTTCTGAACTACCTCACCGGCAAAAGCATAATAGTACACCAGAGCTTGGGCCAAGGCCTTCTTCAGAACCCCAACCATGGCTCCAAACGTCAGGCCGTGCCCGGATGTGGGATTCTTGTAACAGAAAAACACACCTACGTCAACTGTGGGAAGAAGCAAGTCTAGGTTGGAGAGAGGCAGCCAATGCTCTTGAAACGGCGGCACTGCTGCCACCACCTCCCTCTTGCTCACGCTCACAGCGAACTCTCCCTCTTCTGCTGCATCAATGTTTAGTTTATTATGCTTCAAATTTCGAAGGAAGTTTCAGAAAAAGTTCGTGCGAGGGAAGGGACTAACGGGAGTTGGATATGGACTTTCTAATGTCTATCCTACAAGCCTAGGTTGGAAGACAGATCCCATATTTATAAGGTCTCTGAACAAGAAAGATATTAATCGAATATTAGCCAAGAACTACAGCATATAGATTGCCTTTTCATAATGATATTCTATAATTAAGCAGCACATGGAGCACACATTGAAAAATTAAAAATTAAAAAGATATTTCTTAGTAAGACGTGACTTCGTATGGACAAAAATAAATTCGAAGCACTCTTACGACGAATTCCCTTTTCAAATGATGCTCTACTAATTAAGCAGCACACGGAGGACATGGACAAAGTAAAACTGAAGCTACCTTAGTACGATCCTAGGCTAGATCCAAGAATACCGTACGCGTTGTCAACTACGCTGCTCCAAGTCCACTTCTTTGTTTAGTTTTTTTATGACTTCAACTTCTTTTATTTTGTTTGGACGGTTACGCGCATCAAGCCCTTCCAATTTTCTTGGTTCTACAGCATTTACATTTGGTCACGTTCAATCAGGAAGTGGATTCTTTGGCAAAAATCACAACTATTAAATAAATTGGTTACTCTCATTCACCATTGATACTCTATAAAAAGACCTAAAAAGGATCTTATACATTGAGTACATAATTTAAAGAACTTCTTATTGCACAAAGATCAAGTCCATGACTTAAGGATGTAAGATAATTCATTGTTTTTGTAATTAATAACAGTTGTCCAGCCCATTTTTATGATGGAACAGTTACTCACAAGTAACGTTTCATGTACTCCTCCACGGTGGTGTACTTAATCTCTGGATAAAGCTCATAAGCTTCTCTTGCATCTTCACCAATATCAAAATTTGCTAGACAACCCTCGTAAAAAATATAGTAGTAAAGCCCTAATCCAACTTGCACTGCATGCTCTTGCCCTAACCACATAAATTAAGCAAAAATGCAGAGAACCGCACACATAGTAAGAAAACTTAGAAGAAAGAAACCCAAATTTAGTTTCTTTTTTTTTGTTCAAATTTCGTTGTTCTATGAGATAACTGCGCTTGGATAATTTCTCTTATTTTATTTCCGGTAAAAATAAATAAATATTTTAAAGGAACATTTTCATATACACCGTTTAATAATATAATCTAGTTAAAGGTTCCGCCTAGTAATAAAATAGTGATTTGAAAAGTAAATTATCTCAAACTACAAGTAAAACTATTTTCACAAAATTATATCCATCTAAAAGGTTTGACAAAATTTTCAATTTGTAATCCTTACTGGTCTTTCAATAAAGACTGAATTAAAGCCAAAATTATAAATTGGTAATTTGTATGCCAATTCTTGTAAAGTATAAATGAAGAGATAACAATCTCACCTTGCATGGCAGATAGAAATTCTTCCTCAGATTTTGAAGACTTCTGCAACTCTTTGCCAAGTAATTTCTCCCAAATCTCGACAACTTCTCTTTGAGATAGGATGTTTTTGGGGGGTCTAATATATACCGTCTTGTTGAGAGTTCGAGGATCATCTATGGTTTTGATAGTGTACATGGCTATGTCATCTTCATCAACAAAGATTGCTGCCAAAATAAGACGATGAATTTTATAATGCAAAAACTCTTTGGGATCCTTATAAGGGCTTAAAAAAATTTTCTCAGAAAATCTTCCCTTTTGGGCTTTCATAAGTTCTCTACAAGGCAAGAAATATTTTGCTTCCTAAGATGTAGTCAAGACGTCAAGAAGGATTAATGTAAGAAATCTTGTGAAGTTTGTATCCTAAGTCATTAAGCCATCAAGTAAAGTTTGATAAAAGTTGTGAATCATTGAAAGAAAAAAAAAGGTATGTCATGAAAATACCTTTTCTGTTGCCGTCTCCCAACAAAACCACAGAATCCATTGAGGGAAGGAGATTTAGGGGCTGACACAAACCACCCAAGAAGTAGCCAGCAGTACAGTTTGCCGAAACATACGTAAAAGGTATGTGAGCGTCTTCGATGGCTTTCCTTACTACCATTTTGTCCTCAAAAATTACTCTTGCAGGATTTAAAGCATGCCCCATTCTTCCAGGGTCGGTGCCAAATTCAGAGGGCAAAAATCTCTGTGAATACAATAACTCTTTCAAATATACCATGAAACGTAAATATGATCAAAATCTAATCTAAACGCTAACTTGTGAGTTGGGAAATAAATATATACTTAAATATTATTTAAAAATTACTTTTTTATATAAAAATTTTCTTCTCAATATTAAAAATAAATAAATGCATAACCCTAATTGAGAGTGTAAATTACATTGCTCAGAAGCCAGTGAACAAGTTTTTAAGGCTCAACAGGGAAAAGGAAAATATGTATTAGACTTGAAAAATTGACCGCAATGCATGGGTGCACGGGCCCCAATCACGTTGAAGGAGATCAACAAATACACACAATAATAAAAACAGGTTAGAAAGCCATGAATTCATAGAGATTTGACTTAACTTTCCTACACAAGAATAGAGTAAATCTGATATACAAGAAGGATTAGGTTTAAGTCATCTTCCACATCAATAAACGACTTACTAAGCTTTTCATGGGATTGATTATCATTTAACTTACAAAAATATTGGGCATGCTCTTGAAGTATCGACCAACCAAAATTGAAATACTGGATTTTCTTAATATCGCTTACAAATATGGTTTTACTTATATCTCAAGGTTACCAAGTGCTTCAATGTTACGAAGACTTGTTTATACTGTCTGTTACCTTCACATTACCAGCCTCTTTTATTGCATCGACAAGCTTCAGTTGCAGGAGAATTTGGTGGCTCCGGAGGGGGACCCCAAACATGGCACTGATAACAACATCAACTAATTTGACTGCATCGACAAGGCTCCGGTGGTCGCTAAACGATCCCGACACCAGACGAGCTCCTTGCTCCTTGAATGACAAAAGCATCTGAACTTTCTAATGTCGAAGCCGATCTCGGGTCGATGAAGGACGCATGTCTCATGACCTTGAGCTAAACTTGCCTTGACCAGCTTCTTTCCAAGATACCCAGTTCCCCCTACAATGAGCACCTTGCTCTTTGCCATCTCTCTATGTCTCTCTGAGGTAAAGACGTATCCGCTTCATGGATTTATAGAGCAGACGTCATGGGTTTTTTAATTATTTTTTTACTTTCCGCAATCTCATTGGCTTTGAGGTAAACCATTTACATAAATTCATTGCTCTCTTTAACGTTGACAGCAGCCTTCAAATAAGACAGCAAGTAGAAATTGCTCGGATGTTTTTCCTTTTCCCGAATTCATCATCGACAAACTTTGTGACATAACCTCTTTAAATAAATTAGCAAGTAGCTAACTAGTCTAGTATGAGGGGTTGCCGCTTGAAAATGCAAGATGATCTTCTTGCCTCTGCGCATTCCACGCGACGGAAGATGCAAGTTGGGAAAACTAAAATGAATGACATTCCTGAGAATTGATTATTTCTTTAATTGCCTCATTATTACTAAGAAGATGCTAAATAAGACTATATTTCTCTTGAGATTTAATTGAGATGATAAAAAGGACTCATATAAGGGTTTTTATAAAACAAGTATATTAGGTTCTAATTCTCTTGATTATATCTCGGACTGACTCAAGCATATTTTAAGGCAAATCATTGTAATCTAATTTAAACCATCAAATAAAACTTGGTAGCACTTTGTAACACGCACTTTGCAGGCATGTTCACCGACTTTCAAAGGGTTGTCACATTCTGTACTCAAGAAAACTTTTCACTTAAAAAATGGTACAAACTTCTTTACTCATCTTGAGTTGTCACATTCTTCTTTTTCCTTTTTGTAAACTCTCTCCTTACTTCTCACTTACATCAACTGTTTGGGCCCTTTCTGTTTCCACGTGAGACAGGGACGGGACTCCCTACTATTGCAACGGACTTTGGAAGTGTTTATAGGAACAAAAAATCTTCTCCTTGTGGTGGATGATTTTATGCCACTCAATTCATTTTCTTTCCTCTATTCTTGAGGGGTCATATGTCAGGCTGCTGGTTTCTTCGGCGTTTTTCTACTAGGCCTTCGGACCACGAATGTCACCTACGATAAAAAGGAATGGCGGATATGAGAGGCTTTTAAAAGCATGTCAGCCATCACTCAAAAATGTCCCAAAGCCGGTAAGTCTAGCCCATCCCGAGTCTTCGCTACAGTGGCTCTTTGGTTGTACATTCTACGCTTCCAAGCCTTCTTTTATGTAGAAACAATATATATATATATATATATATATATATCAATATGTTACCTGACTATACTTTCATTTGAGAACGCCCCTTGTTTTTAAAATTTATTTTACTAAAAAATCAACTCAAAAGTGGATATTGTTTTCATTTTCCACATGAAGAAAATATTTTAAATAATATTTAGATAAATCCCTTGGAGCTTTTCCTTTTTTTCTAAGTCGTTGCTGGACTTTTGAACATTAATAATTACTAAAGAAGATTATCTTTGCCATGATAAACTCTAATGTCCTTGTGACATAATATGGGGGGCTCATTCCTCCTTTTCGATATTAGGCACCTAAGAAATGAACACATTATGTAACTTATGAAAAAAAAAAAAAAAAGATGTCTTCGAAATAAAACAATTAACATTCATTTCTATTAGCTATAATAAGAAAAATTGTATGATGGAGAATTTTTATTTCAAAATACAAAATTATTATAAGAAAATAATATTTTAAATAAAATTTGGAGACTTCTAGTCTCTATCTTTTTATAATTTTTGTAATTCTTATAATGTTATAGTATGCACATATACTTCTATATACTAATTTTTATTAATACATACTTAACTTTTCACTTTAAAAAAAAAATGGATGCCCCACATTCTTGTCCCTTAATCTTAGAATAAGTATGATCAAATTAACTGTATTCATATTGTGCAGTGCAGCGTGTTTCTTGTAGCCTATTTTTTGACGATCACTTTAACTTTTGAGTCCAGCGACTGCAGCTAAGCCACAAGAATTTATGTCAAACGTGCTCCATTCTGAAGGTGGTACACACTACTTTTCTATTATTTATTTATAACGTATAGAATAGTTTTGAATTGTATGGTATTGATGCGTGTGACTTAACTAAGGATTTAGATTGGAATCCAATAATTTTACAAAAAATGAGTTTTTTTTTATATATAACTCAAAATCTCTCACTAAGCTTTGCTTGATTACTTAAACTTAAAGCAAGAATCTGTGCTGAAAAAAATGAGATACTTTTCTCTTCTTTGTTTATAATATGTAAAGTAGTTATAATTGTATGATGTTGACATATGCCACTTTTTGGGCCATTAACTAAGGATTCAAGTTGGAAACTAATAATTTTACAAAAAAAAATGGTTTATACTGAAAAATTGAGATACTTTTCTCTTCTTCATTTATAACATGTAGAATAGTTATGAATTGTATAATGTTGACACATGTAACTTTTTGAGCCATTAACTAAGAATTCAAATTGGAATCCAATAATTTTACAAAAAAAGTAATGGTTTATGCTGAAAAAATGAGATACTTTTCTTTTCTTCGTCTATAATGTGTAGAATAGTTTTGAATTGTATGATATTGACATGTGCAATTTTTGGGCAATTCACTAAGGATTCAAATTAAAATCCAATAATTTTACAAAACATGAGTTTTTGTTTTTTAATATATATCCCAAAATCTCCCACTAAGCTTTGTTTGATTGCTTAAACTAAGAACAATAGTCTATGTTGAAAAAATGAGATTCTTTTCTATTCTTTGTTTATAACATGTAGAATAGTTCTAAATTGTATGATGTTGACACATGAAACTTTTTACTTAATTGCTTAAACTAAGGACAATAGACTATGCTTAAAAAATGAGATATTTTTCTCTTCTTTGTTTATAATGTGAAGAATAGTTTTGAATTGTATGATGTTGATATATGTAACTTTTTGGGCTATTAACTAAGGATTCAAATTAAAATCCAATAATTTTACAAAAAATGAGTCTTTGTTTTTTAATATATATCCCAAAATCGCCCACTAAGCTTTGTTTGATTACTTAAATTAAGAACAACTGTCTATGTTGAAAAAATGATATTCTTTTCTCTTCTCTATTTATAACATGTAGAATAGTTTTAAATTGTATGATGTTGACACATGCGACTTTTTACTTGATTGCTTAAACTAAGGATAACAATTTATGCTTAAAAATGAGATACTTTTTCTTCTTCGTTTATAATGTGTAGAATAGTTCTGAATTGTATGATACTAACACGTGCAACTTTTTAGGCCATTAACCAAGGATTCAAATTGGAATCCAATAATTTTACTAAAAATGAGTTTTTTTTTCTTTTTTTTTATAACCTAAAAATCTTCCACTAAACTTTTCTTGATTGCTTAAACTAAGAGCAACAATCTATGGTAAAAAAAATGAGATTTTATTAGATTTTATAAATAATTCCTTTTTTTTTCCTACTTCTGCCCTATTTTCAGTTTCTTTCCTATTAAACTTACATCACTATAGTTATACAAACACATGTAACCTACGTGAATTTACAAGGCAATAAAGACGGAAAACTCTCCAACTCGTTACGGAAAACAGCAAGAAGAAATTGCACGGATGTTTTTTCCTTTTCTCGAATTTATCATCGACAAACTTTGTGACATAGCCCCTTTAAATAAATTAGAAAGTAGCTAACTAGTCTAGTAAGAGGGGTTGCGGCTTGAAAAATGTTAATGCAAGATGATCTTCTGGCCTCTGCATTCCACGTGACGAAAGATGCAAGTTGGGAAAACTAAAATGAATGACGCTTCATGAGAATTGATTCTTCCTTTAATTGCCTCATTATTAATACGGAGATGATAAATAAGACTTTATATTTCTCTTGAGATGATAAAAAGGGCTCATATAAAAGGTTTTACAAAACAAGTATATTAGGTTCTAATTCTCTTGATTATATTTCGGACTGACTCAAGCATATTTTAAGGCAAATCATTGTAATCTAATTTAAACCATCAAATAAAACTTGGTATCACTTTGTAACACGCACTTTGCAGGCATGTTCACCGACTTTCGAAGGATTTTTGAAAACGCGTGTTCAATACAAAAATTCTGTACCTACGAAAACTTTTCACTTAAAAAATGGTACAAACTTCTGTACTCGTCTTGAGTTGTCACATTCTTCTTTTTTCTTTTTGTAAACTCTCCCCATACTTCTCACTTACATCAACTGTTTCGGCCCTTTTCTGTTTCCAAGTGAGAGGGGTACGGGACTCCCTACTATTGCATGCTTACGGACTTTGGAAGTTTCTATAGGAACAAAACATCTTCTTCTTGTGGTGGATGATTTTATGCCACACACTTCATTTTCTTTCTTCCATTCTTGAGGGGTCATATGTCAAGTTGCTGGTTTGTTCGGCGTCTTTCGACTAGGCCTGCGGACCACGACCGTCACCTACGATAAAAAGGAATGGCGGATATGAGAGCATGTCAGCCATCACTCAAAAATATCCCAAAGCCGAGGTGTCATGCCCATCTCGAGTCTCCGCTACAGTAACTCTTTGGTTGCACATTCAATGCTTCCAAACCTTCTTTATCTAGAAACAAAATATATATATCAATATGTTACTTGACTATACTTTCATTTGAGAACGCCGCTTGTTTTTAAAATTTATTTTTACTAAAAATCAACTTAAAAGTAATTTTTTTTTCATTTTCTATATGAAGACAAAATTTAAAATAATGTTTAGATAAATCCCTCGGAACTTATCTTTTTTTGTCGAAGTCCTTGCTGGACTTTGAAGAGTAAAAATTAGTAAAGAAGATTATCTTTGTGCATGATAAACTCTAATGTCCTTGTATCATAATATGGAGAGCTCATTGTCTGATGACAACATTTTAACTTCTGACTCTAGTAGCTGCAGCTGAACCACAAGAGTTTCTATCAAACGTGCCCCATTTTGAAGGTGGTCCGCACTACTTTTCTTTTCTTCGTTTATAACGTGTAAAATAGTTTTGAGTTGTGTGATGTTGACGCATGCGACTTTTTGGCCATTAACTGAGGATTAAAATTGAAATCAAATAATTTTACAAAAAAAATGAGATTTTTTTTATAATTCAAAATCTCCTACCAAGCATTGCTTAATTGCTTAAATTATGAGCAACAATCTATGCTGAAAAAATGAGATTTTATTAGATTCTGTAAATAGTTCCTTTTTTCCTACTTCTCCACTATTTTGAGTTTCTTTCCTATTAAATTTACATCACTATATTTATACAAACACATGAAACCTACGTGAATTTACAAGACAATAACGACGGAAATTCTCCAACTCGTTCTTCCTTCTCTAACCTTCAACTTCTTACTTAGGCAATGATTGTGGTGTAAAAATCTTCGGCCAATTTAATAATTTGTTACAAACCGAAACCATAAGATAATATTATGGGAGGCTGTCACCATATGAGTATCTGTTGTGTTGGAAATTATGTTCTGTGTTGGAAGTGTTTTTGTTATTTTGAAAGTATATTAGAAGTGTATTGAAAGTATATCTTGTGCTGAAAATCCTGTCTTGTGCTCAAAAGTACAAGACCATCAGAAGTTATAAAAATTGGCGGGATGGTTGAGGCCATAGGCATGGACGAATAACTCTCTTCTAAGATGCTTATTTTTCATTCTCCTTTCCATCAAAATTTTCATATTCCACATGAACTATTTGTTAAGGTGGAGAATACAAACGAAATCAATATAACTCAATGGTTTTTCTTCAATGATTTGGAATCAAAATTACTATTATTACTGGTGCAATGCTTCAATCTTCCTAGTAAAAAGAAGATAAAGGAACTCTTCTCCTTTTGTGAACTCTCCAGTTAACGTATTTAGTGTCTGTTTCATGTTATGGTTTGAGAAGATATTTTCTGCAATTTACCACTTAAAACCTAGGTAACTGTTGCAGATATCTTTGTAATCTCACGTGGCTTACTTGTTTTAGAGAAAATTTTCTAAAAATGAATTGGCCAAATTACTATTTTTGTCCTGAAGTGTCGATCATAATTAAATTATTTTCTTCAACCATCAAGTGTGTCAATGTTGCATCAACAAGCCAATAATCCAATGGCAGGCTCCTGGCTACTAGCTAAATTTGCTTAAGTTCTAAATTTGACATCCCATACCTTCCAAACCCTTAGTTGCCTAATTATCGATGGTGTAACGCAAAATGTCAAGGTGATTAATGATATTGAATAATTAATACTTTCTTAAAGTCGAAATAGCATGCAACAATGTTATATGCAGATGAAGAATAAAATATTAAAATAAGAAAGAAATAGAATTGTAATTCATCCGTTTTGATATATCCAATGTCCATCTTTAGCATTTAACTTTCAACAAAAGTATTGGTATATCGCTCATAGGAAGTATGAAAGCAAAGGGAATGAAATTTCAGTACTTGAAGTTGCCCAAAATATGCGAGTGAATGGCCTACCCCGGTAATAGTATTTCCACGTCCGGAGAGGAGAAGTTCTCTTCTTCAGGTGGCTAAATGTGGGATAATGAGACAAATCCATTCGAGGCTGATTGTTGTTGGTTTTCAGACACTGGTGTGGAGGATTTCTGGGAGTAGCTTATGGAACCAACGCTGATTGAAGAGCAGCAGAAAGTTTGTTAGAATTGTGAGGTTTTATGGAACAAACGCAGCGGAGAAGCTGCAGAATGTGTGCAAATTTCTAGTGTTTAGAATCAAGAACCAATTCAATATAAATCTGCAGATTCTCTGCTTAAATTCGGTGTGGAAATGAAACAAACGAAGTTGCTGAATGTGCTTTGTATTATCCCTGAAACTGTGTTTATAGAATGATCCAAACAGAACCGAAACTAGAGCAAGTAAAACCTATCTCAACCAGTTACATTCACAGTTTGAATTCCGCATAAATACACCAAACAAATAATCCCTGCTGCCTATGCAGTCACCAAAATGAGTTGCTAGATTTCACACTTCATCTTCAGTAAGCATGTCGCTGAAAATTGCAGAAGAAAAGTCGTTCGGTTGCTGTATTTTTTTCTCCGTTCATGCACGCAGAGAAGCTTGCCAAGGTTACCTCCTCAATGGTTCAATGCCACATCTGCATCCATGAGGGCCTACATTTCACCACGTTTCATCAAGCAGCATCCACGTATCATAACAATGCTGAGGGGTGTCCTGAGTTCAAAAAATTCAGACGGAAACCTCGTCTCCAATTACCCTTCTTCCTCCACCTAAACCCTAAACCCTAAACCCTAAACCCTAAGCATATGTTCTAATTTCTACGGTAGATTACGATAAACATCTAGTAACATACAAAAACCAATAAGAACTTACGACAGAAGTTTAACTTTGGAAATGAGTAATCCTGCTTGGTACCCACTTATAAGAAATGTCTATCCTTAGCTCATTTGTAATCTGACGGGGCTCTCACTGATCCTTATATGCTTACAAGATGTAATCCCGCCCAATCCCTTGGGAATAGATGTCAAACTATTGCACTGAACAACTTCAAGTACTTTAAGTGAGCTATAATTATATATCCACTCTGGGATATTGGTTTAACTATTCACAATCTTTAATATAAAGCTCTTGTACAGAAGTAGCATGTTGAAGCCACGATGAGAGAGACACCAGGTATGGAAGTTTTGTAAAGCAAATAGAAAGGAGACACTTAAGGCCTCCCCATTGCACCCCACCCTTGTCATTCATTACGTTAGGATCTTCAGAATTCCAGCGCACATTCTGCTGCGCACATTCTTCTGAATAGGTTTGGTCATCCAAATTGCAGAGTTCCTCTCTTAATACCCCTAATCCATGTGTCAAAATTTACACAATGAAAGTGGCACCATCGAATCTTCTAGGTTGGATCATCACAATGAAAGGCATATTAAAACTAGTATAAAATTGTCTCACATTAATAAAGTATGATTTTTATGAAATATTTATACGTAGTAAATGTCTTTTTTAAAAGTTAACTTTTGTAAAAGAATTGGACTTCATAACATATAACTTATGAATCTTTTCAAACGTCAGCATTATTAGACTAGGAAGATCGATAACAGTGCCAAATTAGCACCCAAAATCATAGTTTTTACCCTTGGGCAAAACCTGGACTCTTAAACTACTGGCTTGTCACTGTGCATGAAATAATATAACACAAAAAATTCCCGTTCCGTCAACTTGCATAGTACTACTGGGTTCTTTTGGCATTGCATCCGGAACCGATATTGCAGGAGAACAATTAAAATGATGAGAGCAAATAGTGTAATCCTTAGAAAATATATGATCTGCACGAAAAAGTGTTTCACATTATGTAAACTTTATTTTAAAATATATTTTTTAAAAAAAAAAAAAAAGTATTTGACTTCTTTATAAGTTAATTTTAAGAAAGAGGAGGGAGGGGGGAAGACTTTTTAACGTAATATTTAAGTATACAAATGACTTAACTTTTATTTGAGAAATATCGTCTCTTTCTTCTTTTTTTTTCCTTAACCTAAAACTCCCACCAAGTTTTGTCTAAACAATAGTATGCTTTAATTAAAAATACAATCAAGAAAATTTGAACCTAAGTTAATTACAAGCATTATGTAATATTCTCTCCCCAAATCCTAACCCAAGAACGATACATTCTTGGGTTAGGATTTGTATCTAATATTATCAATTTCTAACTCGTACCATAAATCAATTTTAGAAAAATCAAAAATAAATCTTCTGACATACTCTCAAATTAATTCACCTAATTTTGGCACTCATGAAAATCAATAAAATAAATAAATCCTCTCCTGAGTGTTCCCCTACTGCTTTCGAATGTTTCACTGAACACAGGACTTCATTCCAGATTGATGCCTTGGCTCAATGATGTTTGAATATGTTGAAGTAAACGCACAGAAATTCAAAATTAGTACTAAAAAACTGGGAGCTTTTTATGACGTTGTTCGTAATACAATTTTTAATCTCGTCCAAAATTTTCTCACCACCCAAAACTTTCTAGATGAGGGGAGTCTCACCATCCGTTTGAAGCCTCTTCCGACAGCTACTCTTGCAGAATGCTGACCTGTACAAATGGAAAAAAGAGAAGAAAACAATGGGAAGGAATGATCTAGGGTACGTTATTTCCTAGATATGTAAAAACCCTTTTTTTGAATACTCGAGCTAAGTTAACAATTTCAGTTTCCCTCATTTGCCTAGTCATGGCGTCGGACTGCCCATGTCTTCGAACTTTCCGAGACAACCTATTGGCAATGTCAATGGTCAAGCTGGCCATTTCTCTACCACTTGTTAACATTCGCAAGGCAGTAACAGAGTATGCGGGGTTGGACACGAGTCTGTTTAGTAATATAAGTGTCTCCCGGATGAGCAAGGTCCTGCATAACAAAATTTCATGGTATAGTTACTGATTTAAATAAACAGAGGAAAAAGAGAGGAGAGAATCAGCAAATCATTGAAAAGGGGGAAAAAAACTTGCAAGCTGAGTCTCAAGATACGAAGATGGTCAAAATTTCAGTGAATTTAGTGTATTAGATGTTCGAACTTTATTTTGTTTGATTTTGTTTCAAACACAAGCCAAACTAATCAAATTAAATTATTCATTGGTCGTATAAGTAGATATCATGATTGCCAATATTTGCGTCAATGTATATTTCAATTTACTTAACTATTGTTAATGATTTGTTGTTTGAGTTAATTAGACAAATTAACTTGAATCTGTGTGTTTCATAGATATGTATACATTTTCATACAAACACAAAACAAAGACTAGTATATTTATATATACTCATACAGACATACACGCATATATCTGTATCCAAATTGATAATCACAGTGATTAAAGTACATCAACTATATTAGAATGTGAATCTACTTTTACAATCATATACCTAAAATGTTGTCATAACAAAAAATAATAAAATGAAATTCTATAAATCTATGAGTCATACCAAGTTATATAAATTCTTAACTATTATCTATTGAATCTTTTCTCAAACTTGATTTCTTTGATACGCAAACCAAACTCAAGTTAAAGTTGTATAAATCAACTCAGATTTATTTATAAGTCGTATCATTTACAGTCCTAACCATAAAAACACAAAATCAGATTTCAAAGTTAAGAAAATAATAACAGAGAAAACCTAAAGAACACAAAAGGAAAAAGGGTGGCTTAAAGAGCAGTATCTCTAGAAACTTGCAACTAATTGATACCGATCGTACAATGATAAGATTGAAACATACTTTAAAGTAACAAAAGGCTAAAAGTGAAGCCAACTCTCAAACTAAGAAGCAACATGTTGATACAACTTCCCAAGTCATCTAGAAGCAACTTACCTCTCTTCTGAAATTTCCGGTGGTTCAGCACCAACTGCTGCTTCTGAATCTAACTCTGATGTCAATCCTCGCAAAATCAAAAGAAGAAAGTTTTTCTCTTTATGAAGCTTGGGACTCGCAAGAATTTCAAAGCCAGGTTTTCCAGAGGAGGCCAAGAAAGCCAGCACAATAATGGCATTTTTGCATAGTGTCAACTCCTGAATCAACAAAGCATTTTAAGTTTGTAAACAGATGATACTTTGCAACTCAAATTATTTGTACATTTCTTTTCAAAAGAATCATTGGATTAATCATTTTAAAAGAAATCACTAAAATCAGACACCAGCATATGACAAATCGAGTGTCATAGTTTGAAACAGATACAATGTTAATGAAGAAATAAAAGTGCTATAACTTCAAGCAACGTGAACAAAAGATGGCATGGTTTCGTATTGATTGGTTTTTTGAACTAATGAGAAAGTGAACACTCACTTTGTGACATCTGAATAAGGAAGGACAAAACTCCATGTAAGATGGAGCAAGCAATAGTGGAAGAACGGGGCCCACTATGCCCACGTCCTACCCTAGAATTACTCCAAAAACTCTTTCTTAAACATGATAGAAACAAAACCAAGAATTCCAAAAACTGAAGAAGATCAACTCCAGGTTAGGAGTCATAAAATGAAAGTAAGATAGAGCAGAGTATGCCCCTCTCATTTAGTTTGTTTTCAAATTTGTCTGGATTAAAAAATAAATGAAATAAAAACTAAAGGGAGAGACGAAGAGAACAATTTCAGTACAGATCCCGGAAACAATCTATGGCATCAAAAAGAGGGGTAACAAAAACTCCTAGAGTGTTTCTCCCCAAAGTAAATGGTGAGGTAACATGTGAGGCACTAATAATTCATTTGTTTTTTGCGAGGATATTATTACCATCATCATCATCGGAAATATTTTGGTGCACAGTCCACTAGCAAAGATGCACTAACTTCAGAAAACTCTTATTTTCAATTTCACTTAAACTACCCATTGACCTCCATTCCTACAGATAGTATGCTATTATAGAGTGCCGAGTCAGATCTTATAAAAGTTCAGTCCAAGGACACCCTTACTACCATATAGAATCATACATCCACAAGCAGAAGCTGACAACAACCATTTCCACCACATGAAAATGCAAAAATTCAAAAAGATTAAAACAACAAGAAAAGAGAAGAGAAGGGGATGTATTTAATGGCATACCCACCTGTATACCATTTCCACAGCATGACATGCAATCTGCCAATCCATGAAGAACTTCAATGAACTCCTGAGGTCTTGCATCATTGTCAACAGCAGCAGCACCCTCCACCTCATTACAACCAGAGCAGAACATGACCAACAATTTTGGACCTTTAATCAAACAAAGAATCAAAGCTGTAGGGTAAGGCAAAACAGGTTCCAGTACAGAAAGATGCAAACAAGCAGCCATGAGAAAAATAGTAGCTATTTGAGTTCAGCTCTCATGAGCCACAACAGGTACAGGCTTAGACCGAAAATAATAAAGCATAGTCCCTAGTTCAACCTAGCAACAGAGGTCACCACAACATTATTTCTTAGTACTAGGTTAGAACGGGAGTATAATAGATGTGGAAGTAGAAAATTTTAAAAGATATAACAACATGCCTACACTAATCAAAGAATGATCTAGTTCTCAAAATTAGTTTCAAGCTGCAATTAAAATGGTATGAGACTACAAAACTTCAAGAAAAGTGACTCATCCTAATAATTTCAGGACATATTGATAAGAAAGGCAGAAGCAGCAAGATTATAACTCCTTTTCTTTTCCACAACGGAAAAACAGAATATGTGAACATACAATTTAGCAGCAGATACAGAAGATGCACTGCATTCTTTTGAACTCGTAAGCCAGCTTCCTTTCTAAGCAATTGTGGAAGACTTTCAAACATCACGGTTTGGCCAAACCTGTATCAGAAAAATTAAAACCAGTATATCAAAGAAAGTCACATTTTACACTAGAAAGTTCAACAAAATACTCAAAAGACATACCTTTCCCTCTCCAGATAAGCAATAGCCTTTACAAGAATCACATTCATGACTGAGACAGCTTCAGCTTTCACACATTCTTCAGTATTCCTCATGACAATTTGATGCATAACTTCAACTAGAGAAACCCAGTCTACACGAAAAACTGAGATAGCAAGATCATGATTCCAGGTTTCCTTGCAGGAAATTTCTGTATCAGGTAATCTACTCCCAATTGGATTACAGCCTGCATAAATTGTTTCATTTATGCTTACACCGGAAAGGCCACTATCAGATCCATGAGACTTCGCAAGGTAGTTTCCAGAGTAAAGCGCCCCAACAGTGACATTGTCCCTGAGTAGAGTTCACTGAAAAGATCAAATCAAAGCTCATAAGCACACAGACATACAAAGAAAAGGTGGAAAAAAGCATATGAAAACAAACAGCCTTAAAGAACTGGAAATATCACCAACAAAAGGATTTAAAAATTCAAAGCACAATAAGAGTGAAGAAATTTAGCAACAAAAGAAGATTGCAAAACATTTAGCCACAAGCAGCACTATAAACACTTGACCCACAAGCCAGTACATCACTGTGGCCAACAGCTACTGACATCACCTGCACCATCAACTACAATCTTCCACCACTGCTGCAGGGCATTATATTCCTCTCTATTCTTTAGCTTCTAACCCTCAGAAAGTACAGTGAGACACATCTAAATTAAGTCATGGAGCAATTTTCACCAAACAACCATCTTTCAAAAGGTCTTTAACTTATGAAAATTATTTTTATCATGATGGTCTCCCAAATATTGACCAATAGAATCACTCAGTTTCGCAAATTGGATTAATTCAGAAGAAATTCTGGAAATTTGCTCAAAATAATGAAAATTTGACGGGAACTTCTGCCCATTTTCAGAGATATGTCACTGTAAAAAGATGGCATTTCTGACAAACCATTTTGAGACTAAAGTTAACATCAATAATCATATCAAGTTTTATGGTTTGGGAGAGGGCTTAAGAGATTGTACAGAGTTCTTTGTAAATGTTGTATGTTGTGAAACAATAGGGATTGATTTTACGTGCTTCAAGCCAAAATGCTAAGAAAACATATCCAATTATGACTAGAACAAAAGCAATCAAGCCAAAGAGAGATACCTTCTTCCAGAATTCATTTCCAAACTCAAAAGTTGCTTCAGAAAGCCATGGAGGATACATAGAGATCTGTGCACAATGATGACCTTTACCAAATAGAAACAAATTCATGAACAAGAGACAAGACAGATAAATAAGAGAGAGAGAGAGAGAGAGAGAGAGAGAGAGAAAAGCAAAAGTAAAATAAAACTCTGTGATAAGCCGAAGGAAAGAAAAGAAACCAAGTTGCATAACCAGGTACAAGCATTTTAGATTAGATCTACATTGCACCAAAGTATATAATAATATGTATACTTTTGAAGCCCCCAAGCACAACCAGTGAATCTATCAGAAGTACCATGTCACTGCTAAAGGGGGCAGTCAGGCATGGAGGAGCTTAAACTGGCACGAAAAAGATGCTTAAGAGAGCATGCAAGTAATGTGATACATCATCATCATGTTTCTTCTTTAACTAAGCGGTCAGGTGGGAGGGGGTGAATGTCCTGTAGATGCAACTGTGGATGCTACAAACTGATAACAAGGAGTTACACACACTGGATTGATTCACAACAAAATATCCTATGATATCAACAATAATAATTTTACATTAATAACAGAATTATTTGCATATTCTTGTCATATGCCTACTGCAATACTCGGCTCATATGTAGCATAAATAAACTGATGGCAGATAGTGACCAGATTCCATAAAAAAGAATCCCATGTTATGTTCTTTTTGGCATTTTTGGGCCAAGAATCAAGTGACCCTAAGTTAATGACAAACCTCACCATCTATTAGGCAGAATAAGACATGTTTCAACATTCTAACTTCTTAAAACAAAGTTGCTGAGTGGTTATGGACATTCTTTGGACAACTGATGAAAATTTCAGCAAACAACATATCAGGACGATCTTCTTTATCCGAAGTTTCTGGAGCCCACCAATATTGAGAGGGTCACGAACACGTTTGCTGACAGATAATACTGCTTCAGCAAAATAAAACTACTAGCATTCTCTAAGCAGTTTAGTCAATTAATCTTCCTTAAGCTGAGGAATTCATCATTTAGGGATGATGAATCCAATTCCACGACTTCTTAATCCTATTTAAAACCACTGGATTGTTCATGAAAGAAAAAAAATTGAAATTAGAAAAGCAATCTACGAGTCTACTTTTGATCAACAAAATCCCCAAAGAAAATTGGTCGCCAACTCACATTTTCCAGCCTACAGAGATCAAGCAACGGCTCAAGCAAAGCATCCAAGGGGATCTCTCCATTAGTAATCTGCAATAAGAATTGGTCAAGAGACAATAAAGCAATTTTTTTAGGGCACAATAAACAAGTCAGCTCAGCAAGGCAGATATGCCAATGAGGCTACATAGATACACATGTATGTAATATGGAAATTAGTGGAGACATAAGATAAGAAAAAAATGACCTCTAACTATACTCTAAAGAATAAGAAAAAAATTTAACAACAATAATGTTCATAAACCTTTCACCCACTAAAAATTAGTTTCACATAAAAATAAATAAATCCTATGCAATATACAGACATAAAAAAACTTCTAATTGTAAAAGTCTTAGTACATAATTATGAGGATACAGGCAATAAAATGATCCCCTAGTATTTGAAACAATACATGCAACCCAATTATTAATTAGATGAGAAACAACAATGAATATCTAACCATCTAGGCAGCTAAAATCCCGTAACTGATAAAACTAAATCACTGCAGACCCATTGAGAAGCTGGTCAAAGACTAGACAATGTAGCATAATAATGGGTGCATATCTTAATGGCCCACACATGCCTCTTCATTTGCAACCCTTCTACCATTGATAGCAAGCCAGAATATCTGCATATCCTCATACCCTCACTTTTACAGGTCTACACTTGACATCCAAAAAGAAAAAACATGAGCCCCCATGCCACAAAAGTTAAGTAATTATCTTCTCAGCTTTAATAGAAAAAACAGGGGCGCACAACCTATGTATCATTTTTAATGTAAGTTTAAGAACTGCCAGAGTTCGTGCTAGCTTTGTACATTTAAGGCAGTGGATTACAGCCAGGAGAGATCTCATGATTTAACAGGCAAAGGAAATTGCAAATTCAAAAGCACCTTTGTCAATGTGGTGTAGAGTTGAGAAACTTTTGCAGCTTCTGAAGTCTGAAAAGTGTGCAGATGGAACTCGGAAGCTATGTTAGAATCAGACATATTCATGCTTATGAACCCAAAGAGGACATGAAAATCTCTCTGACAAGTCACAAGCAACTCGGGTATCAAGTTTCTTCTGTGCCTTTGGTCACCCGGAGAGCCCCAGATGGCAAACAACTTCTCAGAGAGAACGTGAGAAGCCAGGGGATCATCATCCAGGATTACTTGAGCAGGATCACCAGCAATCTCGGTCTGAACTCCAATCACTTTACGGGTTGGAATAGCTACCATACAACAAAGACAAATAACAAAGAAGTCAGAAATTTGATCAAACGAGAAGTTTAGGTAAAAAGACAATCTACAGCCATTTCTCACCTCTATCAACTGAAAAGCCACTTTGGTCACCTGAAGATAATATGTCTTTATTTGTTGGCAGAACTCCTTCGTGATTGAGAGCAATAACTCCACGCCCCCTGCCACTCTCACCACAATCATTAACAAACTTATTTTGCAGGCACATACCATCATCTCAAGAAATTGAATATGTACAAACGATCCCAGCCCTTATTATACAATGAAATATGAAATTCTTATAATAGCTTTAAGATAAGACACTTGTATTTGAAAGACAACAAATTCGTGGCTTCCATTAGGCACTCAAATAATCAAGTCAGCTGGTAGATGAAAATAATGACCAACGGAAAAGACCCAATATGTTCTAGCTCAAGCTCAAATGGCATCTTCCCTACTTGTAAGAACAAGGTTGATGATTAGATCTATGTTCAAGACTCTTCAGGTGTGCATGCATGTAGCTTACCAGTTAAAAGAAATAATTAAAAGAAAAAATGTGACTGTCACAATCATCATGGGGGACAACACTGAAATATTGGACAAATACATAAGGTGGTTGAGTGGATTCTTCCCAGAATCCTTCTAGGTCTGCCCCTCGGGCTTTTCTTTCATGGCAACAAGAATATCTAATGTTAGGGAAAGCAGTCAAACAGAAAGTTACTGTGAAAAAGAGGCAACTCTAATCTAAAAGTGGAATTATCTTCAAATCTATTGATGTATTTGGTACCTCTTTATGTCTTATTCAGATTCCAGCTTTGAAAGCAAAAAGGTTAGAAAGACTTCAGACAGATTTCATAGGAAAGGTTTTAGCACTTCTTTTTTTTTTTTTTTTAAGTAGACTTGGGTAAGTGGAACATTGTTTATCACTCAGAAAATGATGGTGAGATTGAAACAATAGAAAGGGAGAAGGTGCAATTTTCCAGCTAGAAGAATATGCGGTGTGCATGGAAAAGCTATTAGAAATGGTTGGAACAAATCTGAAAATGACCACGTCTTCAAGGTACGGAAGAAAACTGTACCTCACCTTAGCATGATTTTTAATAGTTCTTATTCAAACAGTGGACCTAATTGTTCTTCCCTTGAGTTGGCGAGCAGAATGAATACCAAAAAAGAAAGCCCCAGACCATCTATAGGCTTGAAAACCACTATGGATGCTGCTGTTTTTTGGCAATCCAGGAAACTGATGTGCTTGTGGCACTTCTAACAAGCACTCCAAAAATCATCCCAAGTGTTTAGGAGTATTCTACCAAAGATATTGTGAAAACAAGTTCTTGACACAATTTGACCATACCTTTGATTGTGTGATCGTATCCAATGAAGAATCAGCAGACTTTAGATCAACAGTCCAAAAGCTACCATATATAAACAGTAAACTATATGCACCAAAAAAAAATAAAAAAAGAATTGTCACTCACAAGTTTGTACTCTTTGCAGAATGAACATCTCCATCTTTTACTTTGTTCTTGGAGAATACATTTCGAAGCTGCTCCTCTTTCTTGTCCTTTTCCTTCCTTAGTTCAAGGCACCCGTGTTCCTGAATTAATATATTGATTTTTGAATAAGTTCAGCCATGTGATAGTTTCATCCAAAAATATTTTTTAAAAAATTACAGTGAAAAGGAAAAGGCAAGGAAGAAGAAAGTTCAACTATGATTTGGTTATCAAGCAGCAATAAGAGCAAAAAGAAAAGAGAATAACATCTACCAGGTCTGTAAGCTGCTTCTGCACATGTCCCAGCTCACTCTGCAGTTATAATTCATTCACAGCTCAGTTAGAACTTAGATTGATGCAATTTCAAAATTACAATATATATCATACTCAAAATCACAATTTGACCAAGCATTTCAAGCACGAAAGATTGCATTCTTCAGAAATTCATAGACAGAACTGAAAGCAAAGGTTCCTTTTTCTCTTAAAACCCAGGGCTAGGAGCAAGAGATTAAATTTTTATCCAAAACGCAGATTCCATGTTAAGTAGATGGAAAAAAGAAATGCCAAAATAAGTCTCAAATCCAACATGAGATTTTCATCAAACAAATCAATCCCAACTTCAGGCATAATTTAACAGTTCTTTGTTAATCCTAAATACCTAAGCACAACAGACAATCAGCGAATTATTTCTAAAATAGAAAATTCTCCCAGAGAGTTTGATATCTCGAATCCCTAATATTTGCCAAGTTCTTCACAATGAAAGTAGCTCACTCCTTTTCTTAATCTCAATATCTATCGAACTAAGAATTTCCACTTAGCTGAATAGTTTTAAAAGCCACATTCAGAAAAAGGTTTTGTTTTGTCATTTCATTTTTTCGCACTCAGAGAGCTAAAGATTAATAAACGAAGAACGACATCTGAAATCATTAGCTCTATTTGTCCATCTTCCAACATTTTCTCAGCAGCCAAACAGAACCAAGAGTTTACATAATGAACAAGCTCAGCACAAGCTTAACAGCCTCTCCATTACATACAAAGACCACTAAATCCACTGAAAATTCGGTTAAAGCGACGAAGAAGAGCAAGAATTCCTCTACGCCGGTTTTGGAAACATATAATCACATATAAGTACGAATAACGATTCAAAAGGTAATAGAAAAGCTACCTTTAACCTTCCGATTTCCAGCTCTTGGTCATTTCCGGAGCGGCTAACCGAAGCGCATTTGGCAGCTGCGTCGGAGAAGCGAGAAAAAGCGTCGTAATCGGAGTTCCTTTGAGAGAGCTCTCGCGGAGGCGAGTAGCGGATTGTGGTGTCATAGTGAGAAGAAGAAGAAGAAGCCGCCACAGGACGCGGCGGTTCCTGCTGTTCTAAGTGGATGAATCGCTGCGAAGGGATTGGATTTGGATTTTGGCTAGCGGCGGAGGTTAGGGCGAGCTCTTCTACTTGGATCAGTTGGTCCAGGAAATCGGCGTCCCATTCCTCGAACCCCTCTTCATTCATCCTCTCCACCCCACTCTCTCTCTCTCCGTTTCTCCGGTCGACCTTTCTGCGGGTTCTTTATAGTTCAGTGGAGAGCACTTTGAATTTCGTTACTGTGGAGGGGAAAGGCCAGCACACGTGGTCCGCACTTTGATTATTTATACACAATACCTATACATACGCTCGTAGGTACATACCAAGTGATACGAGTTCGTAGGCCTATGTGACACCTGATATACATTAGGGATCCTAGGATAAAAATTTAAAGAGATGACATTAGTAATTGGACTAAGAAAATCTTTAACAAAGATACTCCTAAGTATGACGGGGTAATCCTATAATGTATGGTTATTCCATCTAGCATTAATATTATTAATAAAATTTATCATAATATTATTCTTGTTTCTAAAAGGATAATTAATCCTAAGTAGACCTATCAAAGACTTGTTATGAGGGGTTGCTCAAACTCATTTTTAATCAAGGTAAAACTTTTTCAACCTAGGTTAAAGTAATTGATCCATTTTTTGAACTAAGTTAGTTTACACAAGAAAATGACTGTCATATTATGATAAAGAACTCATAGCACAATTTAAAAGTTAATTTAAAAATATATAAAATATCTTTTTTAACATTTAAACAATACTAAAGAATTGTATTTTTTTTATATGTGACTTTTGTCACAATACTTTTTTCTGTATCAAACATACTTTAAATTTGAAATTGTACATGATCAAATGGGCATTCCATCATATACTAAACATACTTAAAATGCTTGAAGTTGAATAATAACTAAAGAGAATTGACTTGAATTCTCATACCATATCAAGTAAGCTCAAAATTTAATCCAAAAGACATTTTAATTGAGGGATTACCAAAAGTTATAAAGCACACAACAAGTTTCCTTGGAGGATTTCTTCAATCTACTAGTGTCAAACAAGTTTTTATACTCCAAAAATATTATGCAGATTTTTAGGAACTAAAGTTTATTTTTCAAATCAACGTGTGAGTTTGCCACACGTCAGCAAAGGCATTCATGAAAAAACATGTTTACATAGACTTAAGACGTTAAAAATTTAAAGTTGTTAATAGTAAAATGGAAACAACGATTACTATCTATAGCAACTTCCTGATCATACATAAAAGGCGCCTTTCATAATTAAGGTTAATCATGTCTTCATTAAGTATTTACCAAGTGAAGCTACACTTCATTTAGATTATCTAGATTTTTCTTGGATTATCATACAACATAATTTATTACTTATTTTGAATTTTTTGTAATAATTAAGGTTAAACATGTCTTCATTAATTATTTACTAAGTGAAGCTACACTCCATTTAGATTATCTAGATTTTTCTTGATTATCATACAACATAATTTATTACTTATTTTGACTTATTTTGACTTATTTTGTAATTTCTTTTTTATGATACTTTCTGCTAACATATCTCCATTAAGATGTGGTCTTTTTTAACTAGCATTGCATTAGCATGTATCATTTATCATTTCATACAAAACTACAATAAACAGTGCTATTATGTTTTCTAATAATCATTTCTCTTTTTTATTTATGTTGGTTCCTTACAATATGCTCCTAAAATCCTACCTTATGTTGTAATCATGACCAATTTCAACCTTTTGTACTGCTTCATAATATAGTTGAATTCATACATTGACATATTAATCCAATAAAATTTCTCTATTTAACCCATTTTAAAATATTATCTATTTACTAAGCTATTTTGAAATTACTTTACAAATTGAAGATGATTTTTCTTAAAAAGACTTTGACCATTTGAAGTGTAATCTAATTGAAAATTTTAGTAAATAAGAAGAGTTAAAATAAATTTCTTTTATGGTTATATATACAAGAGATTGTTGTTGGAAATACAAACATATAAGCTTAGGGACGGCCTCTATTATAGGCAATTGCAACTATAATAACAAAACAAGTGTTTTACCATAAACTTATGATGAAAACTCTTAAAAGGCTGGCTATTTTATCACAAAACTCTAACGTTTCATAAAATACTCTGGGCCTCTACTTTTTACAAGTGTGAAACTTTAATATTTATACACAAAAAAAAGAATATTTATCTATTTCTTATGTTATTCTTTTTATTTACTATGGATTTCTCCATCATTAGTATTGTCTCTTTTGTTGCTTCGTCATTTTTTCTCTTGAATACCTTCTCTTTATGGTGAGCTTCTTCTTTGCTTTTTTTGTCTTCTTTTACTTATTGCACGTAAAGCATAGCATCTTTGCCTTTTCAGGTTTTACTCCTTTTTAAAAGTTTAGTTGTGTCTTGTAAATAGTATTATGTACAAAAATTTAAAGATTTATTATTTTTTTTGTTAAAATGTGACCAATGAAACATACATCCTAAACAATATATCAAAAACCATGTTTATAACATAATAAATTTTACCAATTTTTAAGTTAATGTTTGAATTAAATAATAAAACTTTTAATATGGTATTAGAGTTAGAATTCTCCTTCATACCTTTATGGGTTTCAATGATTTGAATCTATATATTGTTCATATAATTGGGTATTAAGATGGTCAAATTGTCAAATCATTAATGAAAAAACAAGTTAAGATATGAATAATAAATATTATATTGTAAAAAATATATCAAGATTTTTTATTATAAAAGAATAAATTTTACTAATTTTTAAGTTAAATTTTAATTTAACAATGAGCATTTAATACCTTTTATGATAAATATCTAAAGATCAATCCACACGATGAAGCACCATCTAACTTTACTTTTGCATCGATACACGAAGATCGCACTATCAATTATCATCTTCTTTCTTTATAGAAAGTGAACAAATGATTAACATTCTAATAAATACGTAGCACATCCAAATGATTTTTTAAAGCAGAAATGCAACATCTTTTCAAACTTTTCCTTAAACCTCTAGAATACCTCTTTATGATGTCTTGTCCTTTATGCCTCTTCCCCGACACCCGCACACGGGCTTCTGAGCCGTGCGTAATAATAAAGACGGTGCAGTCAGCGCACTGGCCACCTATCCCACATCGGAAATTCAACCTGTCCCCCGCCCCTCCACTCTTTCTCTTTCCCATGCTTTGGCCACCAAATTTTAAAATATTTTCTCATACTTTGTATCCACCTCCTTTAGACTATTCCTTCCATGCAAAAGATGTTGATGTTGGATCATTAAAATATTACAATCCACCATTAAAGTCAATATTCTTGTTTAACATATGGATTCCACTCGTGCTTGTGGTTGATGGAATTAGAATACAGTTGGTATCTTGTCAAATCACCTTTGGTTAGCATTAAGTGTAAGATCAATTATTTGTTTGTATTTTAATTACACGAGTATAATTAAAACCCATCTAACTTATCTCTTACGTGGTTGTGATAAACAAACAATTAGTTTAATATATTATTAAAGATGCCCAAATCTTCTACTTAAATATGTTTTAGATCATTGCTTAAAATCAACTTGTAAGATAAATAAACATATCTATATGTGAAAAGGACATTAGTTTTTTTATTATACCCTTCATTCTAAGCCTAGAAATACTTTTTGCAAGAATTCATCTAATATGTGAGTGAAAGAGTATGGTGAAAATGAATTTCAATATCATATTAGAAAGCTAATGTACTACTTAAAACCAATTTGTGAAAGAAGTAGTAGATATTCGTATAAAATGAATAACAAACTAATATGTAAACACTATTGACTATTTTATGAACTAAAGAAGTTATGGTATTTTAAGCTGAAACTAACAATAACCAAGAAGAATATAAAAATAAAAAAGAAATCTTAAATTATTAGAGATTATTATATAAAGACTTTAATCTTTATAATCAAGAAATAAATGAAATTATAAACATGATAAGAATAATTTATCTAGAATATAGAGATAATTTTAAGTTTGAAAGTTCTTTGTTACTTTATGATGAAAAAAATTTAATACTTTGATTCTAAGCACACAATAAATGTGATTGGTAAGATAATATTTTCTCGATTACAGAAATAGTAAACTTAATATAGAAGACATCAAAATTGTGTCTTTTTACCAACAAATGTCTAATTTAGTTATAAATAAGTAGTACTTAAAACTAAAAAGTCTTAAATTCAACACCTAAGTGCATGAATTTAGGTGTAACTTTTGATGGAGTCAAAAAGGATAATCTTCCTCTTATTATCCAAAAGATGGTATAGATCAACAAAAAATGAGACATATCTAGAGTTTATATGTGTTCCTCTTAAAGTGTAATTATATTTTTAGTGTGATATTTGCTAATATTTTTGTAACTCGAACTTCTTTTGCGGAGAGTTGACTCAAATTTTGGTAACAAATGAAAGTCCCATCAATGGCAGCCGTGAATTAATGATGTTTTCTTGCCTTTTTTCCTTTCTGTTGTGTGGTGAAACTCGATGGCTTCTACTTGAGGCCTTTGATGGATTCTGTTAACCGTCCTTTGCTTCTGGTTCACAGCTTTATTGTACTAACTCACCAATGTATAGTTTACTGCAAAGAGGCAGGAAGAATCCAAACAAACAAACAAAACCCACCACGCTAAGCTACCTCAGCAAAGCCACTGCCTTATCATCCTCCCGCACATGCACGAAGTCTCTCTCTCCGCGGAAGTCTAGAAAGAAAAAGAGACGTGTAGAGAGAGAGACAGAGAGTTCAAACCCGACGACCCTTTGGACGGTTCGGAAATGAGCCTGTGTGTGGTCTGCTGATACGAGGTCTAGAGAGAGAAAGGGGTTCGTAGGAGGAACGGAGCCGAGATCAGAGGGCCCTCTTGCGTGATTTTGAAGCTTTTCAGTTAAAAGAGATGGTGGGTATGTTCTCAATATTTTCTGTCGGCAGGACCGGCCATCGGCGAACCCAAAGTGCACTGGTAAGAGCAAACCTTCTCTCTCCTCCTCCTGGGAGTTGCTTGGTTTCTTCTTTAATCTTTATTTGCATTCATATTTCTGTGGCCGGGGCTGAAGGATTTTTTATCTTAAATTTTGCATGTGTTTTTAGGATCTGACCCTTATATTGAACTTAATTTCTTAAAATTTTTAACTTTTTATGCACGGATTTGACTGTTCCTTAGCCGGCCTGATATTGGACTTCTGACCATTCCGCTTTGCTCCTGAATGGATTTTGCAACTAAGCTTAAAACACTTTGGGAAGGAATGTCTTATTGAGGGTTCAATGTCAGGAATTCCGGTAGCTAATTATTGTAGCTCAGATCATATGGTTAGTTTGTGCTGTTTGCTAAATGTTGCAGTGTCTCTATAGGCCTTCCCCATCTTGTATGGCTATTTGTTTTGTAGAGCTATGTGGATGATGGATTGCTATATCCGGTGCAGGATGATAGGGAAGCCTTGCCCCCAAATTCAGAGGTTGCAGCTGCAGTTCCGGGTGCCATTCCTGCTTCTCACGGGATTGAAGTAGCAGTGGAGTTTAAGCCAGTTGAGCACCCGACTGAGCCTCTTGATAATGATAGACCAATTCAGTGTCCATTACCTGAGCCTTCAATTCTCAATGTAAGCTTCAAACTTCCTCTACCCCTCGAATTTTTGTTATACATTGAAGAGGATGCATGCAGATTTGTCTGTCTTTCTGTGTGCAAAATCTATGGTGGATGTTTGACAAAATTTGTATCGGTGGCAGAATGACAATCAGCCTGCTTAACTTACATGCATAAGATCTGGTAAAAAGCCTCATTTCGTTCAGATTAAAATTTGTGTAAGAACACAGGATATGAAAGACAATTAAGGTTTTGAATTTGCTATTCAACTACTGCATGCTAATGCTTAGTATGGAAAAACATTCTTACTATCAGTTCCAAACCTCCAGCTTTATCCAAAAACCCAAATAAACAGGAAAGAAGTTCAACGAGAGCTTACAACTAAATTTATATCCACAAAACCCTTTGATATGCTCTCTCCAGGAACTCCATTTTCTGTTTCTACGATTCTTTCAAGTGTACTGATGGTTAGATAGTTTGCTTAATTATAGAATGTTTGTAAGGTCATGACCGACCATTCTAACAAACACTAGTTTAGGGTATTGGGTTATGTGGATTGTCGCCAAGTCTTAATTACTTTATGTGCAGACAAATACTGATTGACTAATTGCATTTTCTTTTGAAGGGTGATTAGACCATAATTATTCTCATTCCCAGTCTCTGCTCCATAACCTCCCCTTTATGATGTCATTATTTTATTACATTCACATTCTTTTGGACTTTGTTTATTGTTATTTCCTCTAACTCTGTTAGATTACAGTATTTCTGTTGGTTAGTGGAAGTGGAATCTAGTTGGCTTGTCTCTTTCCTAATTTGGTGAAGTGGTTATTGCAACTTTTGTCAAGTTTGTATGTTATATTCATTTTGGTGATGTGGTTCTTCCGATATTCTCAAATCTATAGTGCAAATGTGACAACCAACCAAAGTACATCATAATCATTTTGGTGATGCAGTTCTTCCAACAATCTCAAGTTTTTAGTGCAAATGTGACAAACAAACAGAATCTGTCATACTCAACTGGGGAAATGATCGTTGCTTTGGAAAGTCATAAGACTTTAAGATATTCTCACAGATTGGCCATTTGAATATTTTCTTACTTGTGTTCATCTGCACTATCCAACTTGCTTCCAATGCACCTCGATTCCTTCCCTTGCGTGAACCATCTTCAGAAGAACCTAAATACACTCTACCATAAGCCAAATCCGACCTTAATTGTAGAAAGTCAGAGGCTTTGGAAATAGAAGTCAGAAAAAGCCCCCTTGTCTTCTTGAAATTTGTTGGGTTTGGCACATTTTCAAATTGGAAATGAAGGGAAGGTATAAACTTTTCTCGTTCTAATTGTCTTGCTTAATAAGCCACCATTGTGTATAACTTGAAAGGCATCCAATGGTTAGCATGCAAATGAGAGTAATCGTACTTTGCTTGCCCTGCCTTTCCGTGCGTAATTAGACATGCACTTGTGTCTATCTACCATTGATGGAGATTGAGGAATGGTCCAGACATTAATCATCTGTAGTCTGTAAAACTCAACCCATGGCTTTAGTTTCATAAATCAAGGTTGCGTTTGGTTTCCAAGATTGGAGTGTACATCATCGAGGGAGAGGGATGCCATTTTTTGATTCAAGGAGACCAGGATTTGTTGGAGGATGTGTCAGTGCTTGTGTAAAGATGCATATACTGTGTGCAACGACAAGATGTTATGGATATCACTGGCAAATGCAAGTTCTAATCAAAGATTCTTGAAATAACTGCTTTAACGGAAGAAAAAAGAAAGAACAGTAGACATCCCAGACAACACTGACCAATATCTTCTTCATTCTTACATGGAGATAATGAAGGGAGAAAGATGGTGTACAGGGTAAAATGTGTATCTCATTAGTATACTCATACTGTGAGTTAATTCCTGTCGTGAACTAAATTCCAATTTCTTTTATCCTTTTTATGGTCATGGTCCTTATGTGGTGAAAATTATGAGGCAACATGTATACCTGCTGGTGTCATCTTCACTTGCATAACTATGGCTAGTTAACCCAGGATCCATCGCTGGCTGGGATTATACAGGATAACTTTTATAGATCATACTTGATCACACCATCTAGGAGGATCTCTTTGCTTCCATTAAGACCAAGAATGGATAGGAATTTGTACGAAACCATGACATGCTGTTGAAAATCAATGGAGTTTTTGCAATGCAATTTTGTTTCTGCATGTATGATTTAACACCATAGTTTCTGTATCAGTTGGTCATACCAGACACTTAATGATGGAAACAGTTGCATTCTAAACTTAAGATTCTGATCTTTACTTCCATGGTCATCAGGATGGAAGAATATGGAAGGAGCGAGTAACTGCCAGTGTGCGAAGGAGATCCGACTTGCCGGTGATGAAGGATGGCGGTGGTGTAGAATCAGAAGCTGCTGAGACAAAACAAAGGTCATCCCAATCACATCGCATGATTTTACCATCTCTCAGTGCTCCTGAACATAACCTTCTGAACTTACTTGAAGAGTGTAATGCATCTGGGATTTAAACCTGCTATTCTGTATTGAATAGAATTTTATCAATTTCCACTTTGTCATCTTTGATTTCAAGTGTGGTCCTTTTTTCTTCTTATACTTCTCTTGTAATATCTTGTTTTCACTTTCTACATTCTTCCTTACCTACATGTGTTTCTAGATGTATAATTGCAAAAGTCACACTTTGTGCAAGTACATTAATGAGTCCGGAAATTGTCTGCACCTTGTGCTTGAGTATTTCTTTTCATTGTTATATGAGGCCATGGTTACCACTGTATGTTGCTAGGAACATTCAGTCTTTCCAGGATTCAACTGGAGACCAGTGCTGAATCACAAGATACAGTTTTTTAGTAGCTTGTCATGAATCACAACCCATTGCAAGATGTGTAAAAGAAAGAGGAATGAGCTTCTGCATTCATGTCTAAGAAACTAGCAAACATTAAGTACTGAAAATAATGGTCATTTACATCAACAATATTTTAGTAAACAATTAAGATAATTAGGTGTCTTATTTTTTTAATAATCAGTTTTAAAGGAAGTAGAAGTGATATTAGAGTTAGATATAAATGTGGTACCCATCATTCTTTAAGTTGTGATTTTTGTTTCATCTTTTATTGGTCATAAATGGAGTTTTCATAATAAAATAGGGGTTATCCTACATTATCAATAATTTCCTAACATGGTACATGATTTCATAAGGGGTGTCCTCTTTGGTTTAATGACAAAAAGAAGAAGGTTTTGACCTACGAGTCTATCTATCATATTGGGGTTCAAAACCCCATTCTCTTGTCATGTGTGTGTAAAAAAAAAAAAATGGTTTCATAAACCAAGTGTTTATAACATTATAATAAAATTAAGTTTTAAGTTTAAGTGTGATATCTTATCATGAATTGAGTTTATATAATTTTATCTCATCATTATGTTATTTATAAATTATATCTTTATAATATTTTTCATGCTCGAGATGAAGAGATATATTAAAAATAAGGATAGTCTTATATTATTAATATATTATCATACTATTTTCTTTATTTGATCAATATTCTTTCTAATTATTAATTTTAAAGATGTCAATTGTGCCTCTACCAAATGTCAAAAGAAATTTTGGATCATGTACCCTCGTCAGAAGCTCTACATTGGGATTCTATTACTTTTTCAACTTAGCAGAGCGGATCAAGGGGGGTCTACATTGCACGATCTTCAAACTAAATCTGGATTTCTAGTGTTCTACTTTTGTTTTTTTGCCTGGAAAAACCACATGATTGTGACTTGCAGCCTGCTTGAACACGGCACTATTAATATCCCTGTCGTGTGACGCGTGCATGGTGGTTCATCGATTCCTTTCGAAATGTTATCCCTTCCTTCAGTCACCTTCAAACACAGAATATCCTTTACGTGTATCTCCTCCCGTTAATTAAAAATAGTAAAATCATTGGCCACCCACTCCATCAGAAGAAGACTAAGCTTTCAATTTATAAGTTAAAATTGATTCATTGCAATTCCCATGTAATCTGAAACGCTTAAAATATGTTTTTTAACATTCCATTATGCTTCTAATCCAATGCCCGCGGCTATATTTTACGGTGACTTCACTTTAGCTTCACATGTTTAAAGTTCTGTTTTGACCTATAACGTTTTAGTCATTAGGTAACAATTTCAGTAAGTTCCCTTTTGTGATTCATACCCAAGACATGAAATTTGTCTCTAATACCAATTATAATAAACCCAAATATTGAGTTCAAATGCTTAAACTTATTGATAGTGGTGGGTGTTAAATTACTTTTAGGGATTAACAGGTAAGTAGTGGAACATTCTTTCCCTTTATGTGACTATTTTGTGAATCTGGGTTGTGGGCGTTGAATTACTTGAAAAACATCACGAACAGCTGCGAACTGCAAATTTTCTTTTTTCTTGTCAGTTGAAAATGAAGATTACAGTTCTGTTCTTAAGAGCTTCTGCAGCTAGTTCGTACAACTTGGTGTTCAGGGAGAGGAATTGTTTCATTTTGCCTCATTTCCTTTGATCATGATTCAAAGAGTTTGTGAAATCACAGAAAAATATATGTAAATGCAAGAAAAATCCATCCTGCAGAAACTCATCTTCCTTAATCCAATGCTCTTTCAGATTGAAAATCAGACAATTCAAGGGAAAACAACTTATTTTCCATCCTAAGTTGAGCATAATCATTTCCTGGAACATTTGGAGTAACAAATCTAAGCAGAAAGCTGTAAACTATACAGGGAGCTCGCGTGCTTCAAATGGGCGCTGGACTGCTGGGTTGACGAGCTGCTTCCGAGGGCCACGAAAGCTTCCATGGTTGATCCACAGCTTCCTTTTCCATTCCCGGACATGCTTAACACTTTCAGCAACCACACCAACTTCAGCTGCGTCTGAGTGGCTCAGCATCAAGGCGGTGAAAACGAGGAGGAAAAGAACAACAAACGCGGATGAGGCTCTCAACTGCACCATTCTGCTTTCAGGTTCTGCCTTTATGGCTTGGGGGGGAGAAGGGGCTATAAAGAGTGAAAAAGGAAGACTTTGCTTTGTAGAGAAGGCACGAAGCAAATCATTTCACACCAACCTTCCACTCCATGAACTGATGGCTGGGTCTGTCTAGGCTGTGGATTAGGTAGGCTTAAAGTAGTGGGTTTTGTGGGTGTTTGTTGTTGTGATGATTCTATTCCATGACTAGGACGCTAAGAGACATGGTTAAGAAAAAGGCACTAAGATGGTGCTTCAAGTAACCATCATTAAGCCCCTCCTTTTTGGAGGCACAGGAACTAGCATCCATACTCTTCTTTCCCCGTGAACCACCAACTATATTAAGTTGAATATATGTTAAGAAATGAAAATACTCAAATTTATATAAGTATATGAAGTTTAATTATTAACAGTACTGTTAATTGAGATTGTCTTACATTTTGTCTTTCATCTCGCTTTAGTATCAATTACAAAACAAGTGAGGAAAATTACATATACAATCATGGAGTTTTGAAGTGTGTACGGATTTAATCCTTTAGTTTTTAGCTTGAATAATTGACACATCTGAAATTATATTTTGTGAGAAATTAACCAAATTTTTTATTTTGTTATTGAAATTAGAAATCTAATAGCTAAAGATAAATTAGGTTTAGCACAAAAATTGATAGTTTATATGCTAATAACATTCAAACTATTATTTAAGGTATTTGATTTTTCAAAGTAATTAATGCATGTCAATAGTTATTACATTATAATTTGCAAATGATGACTATGTACAAATATTTTGTTTGGAATATCTAAATTGTCTTTCTACAAAAAGTATAACAACAAAATAAAATAAAATAAAATAAAATAAATCTATTGAAAGATGATTGAACATAAGAATATAAAGGTGATTGAATCTTTCAGAATATAATATTCGTTTGCCTAGATTACATGGAATGGTGCTTGCAGCGAGCCATTAGGGCCTTCTAGCTAACAGGTCTGTTGCATGGACGTGACCTCTAGTGGCCCATTCCACCAGGGCCAAGCCCAAGAGGATTTTCAGTAGAGAGCCCATTTCTAATCCGAGCCTGGAGGGTAATTCCATCAACCCGAAATGCCCGCAGCCAGGAAGATTTTTAACCTTTGTTCTTTTTTTTAACCACTAAGTGACCTGTAAGACTACTAGAGGCCCGCAATTTATACGGTGTTTTGAGCAAAAATAGAGTTATTCAAAATCTTCACCCATTAGGCTACTCCTAAATTTCACTTCTAGCTTAAATTTGAGATATGAGGTTAAGTTAAAAGATCATGACTTGTTCATTTAGCATGCTCAATTATTCTTGTATATAATGGGACTCATAAGCTCATAAAAATTCCACCAAATTTGCAATTTGAGGTTACCTAAGGATTACTCCTAGATTCCACTCTTACTTTAAATTAAAGATGTAAAGTTTAACTTTAATATCAATTGTAATAAACTAAATTATTAAGTTAGAAGATGATGATTTATTGATTTAGTAAGCTCAATTATTTTTGTATATAATGGACCTCACAAGCTGCATAAAAGTTTTACTAGATTTGCGATCTAATGTTACCTAATGGTTACTCATAGATTCTACTCCTACCTTAAATTTAAGATGTAAAGTTTAGCTTTAATATCAATTATAATAAATTAAACTATTAAGTTAGAAGATCAACCTGTTAATTTGATGAATTCAATTATTTTTGTATATCATTACTCATACACCGGTAATTGAGCGTTTTTACTATTCTAAACAAAGTTTTCCGTTTATGGGTAATTTAGTATGCTTTCTATTTTTCTTTTTGTTTTTTTCTTAGTGGCGTTGTCGAGGGTAAATCTAAATTACCAAAATTTGGGAATGACATCGTCAATAACTGATCAACTCCTGTTCAGAAAATTCAAATTAACGAAACTCTCGGGGTACGATTGCAATTATGCAAACGTCTGGTCACTTTTAACGGCAGGGCGCTGGCTCCAACTCAGGGCCAAGCTCGTGCAGTTCGTCGCCCTAACCGTTTACAGGTTCGCTCTCGCCCACTTTTCCCACTTTCTTGCGTCGTGGGTTCCTGGTTTAGGGTTTCTGATTTTTGAAGCGGCTGTGTTTTGATTTTTGTGCCCGAATCTGGGTTTTCGTTACGGGGAAGGTGATAATTTAGGGTTTTTGAGTAGGAGAAGATTGTAGAAATAGGGCTCTGTTGTGGATCACTGAACTAGGTTTGCGGAGCAATTAGAGGGTTTGCGAGTGGGCATGAGAGTGGCATTGAAGGTGTCTTTCTTTTTTGCTTTAGGTTCTGATTGTTTGCCGAGAAATTGGAGGAAGATTATAGGATTACTGGTCTGTTCTGCTGAATTGGTATGGCTACATCTTGTGTGCCATTGAGGTCGGCTGGAGAAATTGAATTTACGTATTGTAGAAATAATTCATGGCTAAAGTGATTTTTTTTTTAACAGATAGATTTAAATTCTTAAGATTCTTTATTTACTTAATGATAAACAAATGTTCATGATTAATTTCACATACAATAAACGAGTAAACTTGTAGTATAACTAAAATTTTGAGAGCAAAATTATTTCGCTTTCAATCTTGAAGTTATTTCCCTCTTCTAGTTTCCCTTTTTTAAGGTTTTATATGAAGAAAAGAACTTCGGATCCGTTTTAAGTCTATGCCTTTTGGTTCCTAAGAAAACTGAGAAAAAAGGAGAAAGGAAAGCGGAGGTAGAGTTCGTCTTTGAAATCTTTTTATTTGATGGTTTTCGTGGTCTTTTTTCAAGGTTCTTTTCTATCGGCGTTTGTTCATTAGCTGAGGAGTTGAGAAAAGATAAAATTTATTGGTCCTATTTTAAAGAAAGAAAAGAGACGAGCTCTAACTTGCTGTTTGATCCTTTTCTCTCTATCTTTACAGCAGACAGAAATTAAGCGGTACAATTCAGGGCTTGTGCTAGATATGATTGTATGATTTCTTGGGCGTTTATATTGCGGTTCATGGATAAACTATCTTTGAAAATAGTTCTTGAAGCGTTGAAATGGGAGAATAGTTGTGTTTTAACTATGCACCTTAAATTCATGATTGGTGTTTTCTGCTCCTTAAAGGAATTTTGGGTGAAGTAGAGCAAATATATTTTTAACATGGCTCTTGAATTCTGTCTTCTGATTCCTGAAAAGATTGAAATTGCTTTTTTTTTTTTTTTGGTTTTTTTTAACCATTCTGGCTGTAGTGGGCGCTTGGGCTTGAGGATTTTACTTTTACTTTGGTTTCTAACTTTTCCATTTTTGTACCGGGGAAATGAAGCGAAAGATTATTTTTACTTTATTCTTTGCCTTCAATTTTTATACTTCATATACTACATGTTTGTGGCTAGTCTTTGAATTTTTGCTTCTTGAAGTCGGCCTTATCATATGAAAAACTTGCCATTAACAATTTTTTTTTCTCCAGACTATTCTCATTCATCAGTAACTGAATCTAGGTTTGTTGTTTTAACATTTTGAAGGCTTATGCTTTCAGGAAAGATTTCACACATTTGGTCTGGGAGTTCTGAAGGATTTCAAATATGAATAAATTGGTGACTGCTCAAAATGAGCATGTTAATGAAGAGGCGCCTGTGAGGAATGAGCACAAGGAGAAGGAAGGAAAGAAGAAGAAGAAGAAGGAGAAAAGTTTGGAAGTCGATCATGACAAGGAGGAATTTCAGAAGGCTAGGAAGAATAATAAGAGAATTAATGCCGATGGGGAAGCTGATGAAATTAGAAAGATTTTAAAGGAAACCAACATGACAGGAGAAGAGAATGTGAACCTTCCAATGATTGACAGCAGGGATTCCGAGTTAGGAACTAGAAGACAGAAGAAAAAGAAGCATAAAGAGGAGGGGAGTGCATCTTCCTATATAAATGAACTTCCTGAGGATAACAACAAGGAAGGGTTAGTTCAGGAGCTGGTGTGCTGTGAGGAAAGAGAGAATAATGAAAGGAAAGCTAGGAAAGAAGAGAAAAAGAAGGAGAAGAAGAAAAGAAAGATGGAAATGGAGAGTCATGATGTTCTACTGAAGGACGGTGTGAGTGGCAGAGATTTTGGAAAAGAAAGTGAAGTCTCAGATGGGAATAGCTTGGAACAGGTCAAGGCTTTGAAAAAGAAGAGAAGGAAAGAGAATGAAAACCACAGTGATCATCTGGGAGCCGGGGCTACTGAGAAAACTAGTAATGAAAGCAAGGGAACTGGAGGAAATGAATTTGTAGGTCACAGAGGTAATGCACATTTGTCAATGAATGAGACAGGTGAGAGAATTGGACATGCCATCAGTGCAGAAGATGGAGACAAGAATGTGAAGCAGAAAAAGAAGAAGGGGAAGGAGAAGGAGGAGAAGAAGGAGAAGGAGAAGGTGGAGGAGAAGAAGAAGAAGAAGAAGAAGGCCAAGCCAGATGAACAGGTTTCAGAACAAAATGGCAATAGGAGGGTGGAAAAAACCAAAAAAGATGTTGAAATCATTAATGAAGATTTGACACCTGGAAGCTCATCTAAGAGAGTAAGTTTCTCAGATCGTTTGGAGGTTTTTACTTTATCTGATGGTCCAAATGATAGGGAGAATGATAAAGGTCACGGCTTGGTTCAAGGCAAGAGGTTTTCAAAAGAAGAAGATGAATTGGTTATGGAGGCTGTTTTCAACTACATTGAAACACATGGCTTAGGTGATGAAGGCGTGAACATGGTTCTTCACTGCAAATCTCACCCTGAAATAAAACATTGTTGGAAGGAAATAGCAGCATCCTTACCATGGAGGCCTATGGAAAGTGTATATTATCGAGCCCACATTTTGTTTGAAAGGAGTGAGGTTCGAAAATGGACCACTGAAGAGTATGAGATTATTCGGAGATTCCATGAAAAGCATGGATCGGATTGGAGGACGTTGGCTGATGCACTTGGCAAGCATAGGTTTCATGTCAAGGATACATGGCGTAGAATAAAATTGCCAAATAGGAAGAGAGGACGTTGGTCGCAAGATGAGTATCAGTCCTTGTTCGACTTAGTTAACTTGGATCTACGCATGAGGGTGTTTGAAGAAAAGAAATCCAAGCATGGTATGTTGCGAGATAATATTTCCTGGGAAGCCATTAGTAGCAAGTTAGGAACCAGAACCACTGTTTTTTGCTGCCAAAAATGGTATGATCAATTAACGTCGCCTATGGTAGCTGGTGGTATATGGGCCGACACTGATGACTACCGCCTGATGGATGCTCTTTGTAGGTTGGACGCTTGCTGCATAGAAGATGTGGACTGGGATGCCCTCCTTGAGCATAGGGCAGGAGATGTATGTCGGGAGCGATGGAAACAGATGGTCAAACACATTGGTGAGTATGCCAGCAAGTCATTTCCTGAACAAGTTGAAATCCTTGCAAAACGTTATTGCACAGATTTACTTGAAGTGAGAGAGACCTATGATAACAAGCCTTTAGTTCAGTAAGGGCATATATCCCTATCAAGAAGAGCCGCAGCGGGAGCATCCCCGAGATCAATGTACCAACATTTGGGTGTGTTGCACTTGGTTGAGGTTTCTTGTTGGTTAAGCTGTAGGTATGAAGTCCAAGATTCACCATAACCTATGCTAACTTAAATCATGGTGGTGGTGGCGGCTACATGTACAACGTTGTTGTGTAATTTTTTCCTGTTGCTTTTTTTGTATTTATGCATTCATGTTCTCGGTATTTAGAGAAGATAGACAAGATAAATTGGGAAAACAAAGTCTGTTTACCGGAATTTTGATAGAGTATTGTAATTTGCCTGCATCTCCTATGACCAATTGGCAATATTCTCTGGAGAGATTCTGGCCTCTGATAAGAGACTTGGGATAGGCAGGAAGTAGCTTTGCTTTATAGCCCATGTCAACTAGCTCAAGGTACCAAAAGGGAATTTCTTGCCCCGTTCTAATAAATAGATGGCATCCCTGCTATTCATGCCTATTACAGAAAGTCCTACTTATATGATATCTTGTACAAGCACTTGCTGACCAAGATGAAGGACACAAGTTCTTTGAAGTCTATGATGAAGAAAGCCACAAGTTCTTTCACTCATATGATTCAATAATTGGGGCCTATAAGAAAAACAGATTTCATTTTCTACAGATCTTGCCTTGAAGCTTGGACAAGGGGGTCGTACCTGGGTGTTATCTAAAGACCAATAAAGACCCTTTTCTCCCACCCTTGGCCTTTCTTACATTCCTTTCTTGGGCCGCTCAAAAGATAAAAAAAATGAAAAATGCTTCCTGTTGGCTTGATTAGCAAGAAAGCTTTCTTTCTGCATCTTAAATTATAGTTTTGTCTCATTGCTAGCTATTCTTCTTCCAAATATTTAATACCCCATTATAATATGTATCAATTTGATGCTCTAATCAAAGAACTACTAAAAAATTAAGTTATTTTGTATGAATTAAGTTTGTAATTAATTAGTTATAAATTTCAACACTTTTCTTTACAAATTAAGATACAAACATATTATTTTTATTACTAAAATCATTTTTTAAGTATCATCTTCCCAATAATTATTTGAAAATAATTTGAGTTGGTTTGATATTTTTAAGCAAATATCGGGTTAACTGAACCGAGATGCTGGACGCCGATTTTTCCACCATTTTCTCGTATTCCTTTCTTTCCGCACAAGAAAAAATAAAAGCCTCGAAGCACACAAAGCAAGAAGCTTTATAAATACAAATCGACTGTTGAGCTTCCACAGACCTTTCTCCTTCTCTCTCTCTCGGGGACATGGCCGCGCCGCTGCAATACCTGGAGTCGCTGCGCAACGCGCATCCGGAGCTTGCTGAATGGTACTCCTCGCTGGCAGATCTGTACCAGCGCAAGCTCTGGCACCAGCTTACTGCCAAGCTCGAGCAGTTCGTCGCTCTCACCGTTTTTCAGGTCCACTTTTCCCACTTTGTTGCGTTGTGAGTTCTTTATGGTTGCTTGGGTTTCCGTGGTAGGGTTTCTGATTTTTGAAGCGGCTGCGTTTTGGCTTTTGTGTTGGAATTTGGGTTTTTGTTTCGGGTTCGGTGATGATTTAGGGTTTTTGGGTGGAAGATTGAAGAGATTGGGTTCTGTTCTGGATTACTGAACTAGGTTTTTGGTGGAATTGGGGGGGTTTGAAGTGGGCATGAGAATTGCATTGAAGAAGCATTCTTTATTTTTTGTTTTAGCTTCTGATTGGTTGCCGAGAAACTGGAGAAAGACGATAGGATTACTGGTCTGTTCTGCTGAATTGGCCTGGTTACATCTGATGTACCATTGACTTCGCTCTAGAATAATGTGAAATTTGCATTGAATTGTAAAATCCTTATTGAGATATGCGTAGAGATGTCACTGGGTTCTTGACTTTCTGGGGCGTATACCTTGGTCACTTTCATCACTAATTCAGTTTAGGGAGAGATGAAGATCGTTTTGCACCAGTCGTTTGCCATTTTGTTGCCTGTGGTCGAGAGGACCATTAAATTTTGTGAAAACAACAGCAATTTGAGCAAGATTCGAGACAACTTTTTGGACAAGAAATAATAAACAAAGGTATTTGAGACTGTTTATGTATGAGAAACAAAGAAAAGTTAACATGTAGAGTTTGTGGTAGTCTTATATCTAACATTACTTAGCATGAAGCATTTATATATATATACATATATGTATATATATATTTGTTTGCTGGTTTTCACAACTGTTACACAATAAATATAGTAGTTTTTATTAAGCTTTTGATTCGGCTGATCCCAAAGAAAAACAGAGATGTGGGTATAATACAATAATGTGTTGTTAATGTTTTGGTTTACATTTGCATTGTCTTTGTTTAACTAATTCAGACCTCAGTCATAATCTGAGGTCTAGCTCTGTTCTCGAAGCCCACTATATTTCTGCATTGATTGGACTGTGTAATATTCATGATGGCCTTATTTGGTTGTGGGAAATGACTAATCTTCTCTCCTCTCTCTATCTGCCTCTGTTTGAATTGCTTGGGATTTTCATAAGTTTTATAGGTGATTGATTGAGGTTCATGAAGTATATCTTTCATGTTTGGTGCAATATATAGGCGGTTGTATATCTGTTTGAAAGGAAATGAAGGCATCTGTGAAAAGGATTAGTGGGTCTCATTCTATTTCTAAAAGGAAACGAGGTGGAGAAAAAAAGGAAAAAACATTGAGGAAACTTATTGATCTCTTATGACAACACATGATTTCTGCTTAAAATTGACAAACTTCAATAAATTGATTGATGAAGTTGCACAATGCAATGAAGGCTATTAGAGTCATCTCATTTCTATTAAAAATATATCTGTATTTCGAGTGTTGTCATTCCTTGGTTTTTAACTAATCATTATTGGTTTGAAGTCATGGCTGAAGTGCCCTTTTTATCCACATGTGTTATTTTGTCGATTATATTTGCTGTCAGTTGAGGTTTCAAGCTCTGTCCTTAGGTTGAAATGTTATCAATTATTTGGAAAGGACATCTGGCCTTGGGCTTTAGCCATTTGTTGTTTCTGTGTAGTGCTGTGTGTCCAGGCCCTAATTTATCATGATTGATACGTAAATTTTGGTCCTCCTTGCTTCATCTGTAAACCCAATGAATGGGATTGAAAAAAGATCCTCTGGCAAAAGGCGTCTATGTTTTGGAGTTCCAGTGTTTAACCATGTTTTCTGCTACTAAATTCCGTTTTCTTTTTCTGTCAGGTTACTATGAATTGGGTGTTTATTTTAACAAGAAGTCTGTATGTTATTTGGAATTTTTTGGCCCCAGTTACATATGTCCTGCCACTCATTCTTTATCTAGAAAAGGTTGAAGGGAATTTTCTGTATATGTTTCTTTCAATCTGCATCTAACGCCTTTTCCTGGTCAATTGAATGTCAGGCTGGTGATGCCCTCATCCAGTTATATCACAATTTCATCACGGACTTTGAAACTAAAATCAATCTTCTCAAGCTTGCACACTTTGCTGTCATAGTTTCTAGGCAGTATGCTGAGAAAGAGGCTGCCATTAGTTATCTTGAAGGGGTGATTGAAAAACTTAGAGCTACTAGAGAGCAGCGTATTGAGGAGCCAATCCTCTATATCAAGATGCAAATAGCTGTATTTAAACTTGAGCAAGGGGACCAAAAGGAGTGCAAGAAGCTTCTAGAAGATGGAAAGAGTACCCTTGACAGCATGACCGACATTGATCCATCAGTTTATGCTAGCTATTACTGGGTCTCATCTCAGTTCCACAAATTCCGCCAAGAATTTGCTGAGTTCTATAAAAGTGCTCTTCTTTACTTGGCGTATACATCAGTGGAGTCTCTGTCAGATTCATTTAAGCTGGTATTTTGTTATATTTATGCTCTCTCTTATTCATGTGATTGTATGTGCGTAGTCCTTGTTTGCTTTCTCTTAGTAAGATACTCCTGATGTTTAATCTTCTTTGAAGTTGTGAATATTAGTTTGTGACTTTAGATTCCGTAGTTTTTTAGTTTCAGTGTTACTGGTTTGATGTGATTTAACTGTCGCATTCTTATATTCTTTCTTTTGTCTTTAGTTTCTTGTATTCCAAATGTCTTAAGTTGCTAGTTTTGGTATCAGTATAAACTGAAATGTATTATTGTTGCTGACTGAATTATTCTCCATGGACAGTAAATAAAACTTGTACCCAGGTTTAGGTTTTATTTTTTGGTAGGAATTAATTCCAGGCCTGGCTTCAAGATCAAATATGTTTGAGAACATGTAAGCACTGCTGACTCATAGATGGAATAAATTAATCTGAACTGTTCACAAACCTGTTAAGTTTTTAATTAGCTAGGAAAAGCTTAAATTAAAGGAGGCTTGGTCTTCTAAGCTAGTAGTAGCTCCTTTATGGGGTTATCATGGGGATGATCTAGACAGTCATTACGTAAATCTCCCTCGTCTCTGAATTTCAAGCTTCAGTGTACATTGAATCCTCTTAGTGCAATTCTCCATTTGTTTAAAGTATTAATTAAATATACAGTTTAATTCTTGTACTCAAAATTTGTTGCAATAGTTACAGTTAGTGAACAAAAAGTAACATCTATTAATTATGCATGTTAATCAAGCATCATTGTTCTGACTGTTGATTTGCCTTAGGCGCCTTTAGTTTTCTGCTAGTCTATCATGTGTTCTAACCTTTGGATAATTGATCAGGATTTGGCATTTGATTTGTCCCTTTCTGCGCTACTGGGAGAGAACATTTACAACTTTGGAGAGTTGCTTGCCCATCCAATTGTAAGTGTGTTATCACAAGGTTCTTATTTGAATGTTAGTTTCTCTATATTTCTTCTTGAGTTAGTTCTGCTACTCACCATTCTATGTTTAGATTTTTCCTTCACTAATCATTTCATTAATAGAAATAATTCAGTAAGCATGATCACAGGCTCCTCACTGGCTAATCAAAACCTATCACTCACGAGTTCAGTGGCAATCATCTTGAAGTGAAATTACTTGACTAATGATGCTTAAATGCATGTCCTCTTTTAGAAATTTCCTAAAATTCTCTTAGAAATAAGAGTACGTCTTGACCAAATATTTGTGTTGAAGCGTGGACGAATTCTATTGTTGAGACAAAAAGGCTTTTTTCTTGCTAAATTCTTCGATCCTTCGTTTTTAGCAGTCTGCTATAATGAGGTGGTGATGTTTTTTAACTTCTGCAGATTAAGAGTCTTCTAGGGACGAAGGTTGAGTGGCTCTACTATATTCTTCAGGCCTTCAACTCTGGTGATTTAGTTCGTTATCAGGAACTGTGTCGTGTACACAATGCTGCTCTGAGGGCTCAACCAGCATTAGTTGAGAATGAGAAGAAGCTGTTAGAAAAGATAAATATTCTCTGCTTGATGGAGATTATTTTCAGGTTTAGCATTTTTCTTTTATTTTTTATTTCTTTGACCTCTGATTCATTCCAGAAAAATGAGTCTTCTTCTTGTAACAACCTTTATATTCGATTTTTGATCTAAACTTCCACCTTCTTCCTTGCAGCCGGTCTTCTGATGATCGAACTATTCCTTTAAGTATCATTTCAGAGCGCACTAAACTTTCTATTGAGGAGGTGGAGCATCTTCTCATGAAGAGCCTTTCTGTAAGTTGCCGGTCTTCTTGTGCTACACTTCGTTTGTTTATTTCACTTTTAACTTTATATTTATGTTATGAAATTCTGGATTACCTCAAGTTTATGGGGATTGCAATAACATTTCCCTTGTTATCCAACTATTGTAGAAATTAAATTGGAAGGTTGTCTATTCAACGCTAAAAATCACTGGGAATTTCGTTGCAGGTTCATCTGATTGAGGGTATCATTGACCAAGTTGAGGGAACTGTGCATGTATCCTGGGTGCAGCCAAGAGTATTGGGTATTCCACAGATCAAATCCCTGCGCGACCGTCTGGACAACTGGGTAAAGAAAGTGAACACTGCCTTGAAGTCCATCGAGGCAGAAACTCCTGATCTTGTTGCATCGTGATCCTTTTGTTGTTCCCTTATTTTGCTGCCCATTGTAAAAGTTCTTTAATAGAAAAGGGGAAAAGAAGAATTCCCAAGGCGACCCAAGAAATGGAAAAAAAAATTGAGACTCGACTTTAAGTCGCTTTGGCAGTAGTGCCAGTTATATGCTCCCTTTCTTACTGCCTGTTTTTCTTGAATCCCTTTCCCGGAAGGAGCAGCCTCCTGTACTTGGAGTCATCGGTTCCATAGTGGCATGCCTAGAGACATGATGCATCACATGAAAAACGGCTGTTTTACGCTTTAGAGTGGATATTAGACTCTGTATTTCAAATTTTCCTAGACAATTAGATGTGAACCTCTTGATGCTGTTTAAGTGCATTTGCTCTGAAGGTTCTCTTTCATTTGGTCTTTGATATATTTCCTTATTTATTGAACAATTAATTACAGGGGGCTCGGTAATGCCTTTTGTAATGGGTGTGTTTATTAAAATTTCTGCCAAAAGCTTCTTAGTTTGTCTTACAAACTGACTTTAGCTTGAAATTCATTGTCTTGTGGTTAAAGACTGGTGAAAGGAGAAGCATACTTGGAAAGCAAAAGACATGAAAAAATATAAATGAACAATAAATAAGTTTAGCCCTTACTAGTGGAATCCAAAACTGATATTCATTACCATTTGCTTCACATTTTCCAACCTTTTTCTGGGTGTTTTTGGAATGAGTGTTGAGGGCTTGGCCTTCTGACTTTACTACGTACCAATAAGTACTGATTGCTCTTGAAATGTTATGTAACAAATATGTGTAAATTCAAAATGTTCAGACGATGGACAAGATATACTCAGGATGATCAAATACTTCTCCTAAAATTAGACATATCATCAAATGTTATATTTTTTTAAACATGGTAATTATCTCGTGTGAAAATTGTACGGTAACCTATCAGAAAATCATTTGATATTAGTTAATCAACCAAGTTTTTTCAAGTGTTCAAAAAAGGAAAATATAAAGTTCTGAAAAAGTTATATCAACCATATTTAGTATTTTCCTTTCCTTTTCTTCTTTCCCTTCGTGACACTCTCGAACTAGAGAGAACTTTGCTATTCAACTGAAAATCCCTAGGCTTGTAGGACAATTTCAAGGCAAATATCCATTCTAATAAAGGATTACCAACACCTACCAGACAATTAGAAAATCACCTCAAAACACAACTTCAACTTGAAGCAGCCCGAACAATATCATTAAAATTGATGATTACAAGAAAAAAAGAATCAATTTTCTATTGATGAGCAGATGATGCAGAAACCATATTTTTACATTCTTCCCTTTCTAACCTCTTCTGTCAAGCAACTAATGGTAAAATTTCTCAAGAACATCACTCTTGCCTGACAAATGGTGAGGAACTCACATCTGTACTATAAAATGAATCCTCCACTCCACCAAAGTAGTTGTCATCCTTCTCTTCCTCCCATTTGAGCACCTCTCTTATATACTTGAATGCCTCATCAATTGTCACTCGCTCCCTCGCCCTTGCTTGCCACACAAAGAGCTTTTGACGTGTGATAGAAGCATAAAGGTCCTTGAACTTCATTGCAATGTAGAAGTATGCCTGATGGGCTAATGTTTGGTTGTTGTGATGGGTTGGTATTGGACTAAAATCATTGAACCACTCGCAGACACTTAGTGGCACCCGATTGATCTTCTCGTCGAAGAGATCATACTTGTTTAATATTAACACAAATGGGGTATCCTTAAAGCAAGGATGTCTAACCATACTTTCAAACAGCCCCCTGCATTGCATTATTTTGTTTTGAAGTAGGACTCCACTGCCACTGCTCTCCGATGCAAGCCCCACCTGATCATAATCACTAAGGGCGACACAGAACACGACCACACGAACATCTTCAAACATTTCCACCCACTTACATCCCTCGCTCATCCCCTTGGCATTTACCCTTATAAGCTGGTATCTGTAAAAATGCCAGAAAGAAGTTAAGAGGATTCGAGATTGCAGTCGTTCAAATAAGTACACTGGGAAATAAAACATTCATCCCTGAAATCATGCTTTTGATATTTTCACAAGGGAATACAGGCTAGCAGTATAAGATGGCCAAGTGGGATAAAATCGTGATGCATGAGGTGAAATCCTATGACTACAAGGAAATCACTAAATTGCTATTCCTCTAACTCATAGGTACCACAACAGAGATTTCAGAATAAACAAAAGGATTAGGCAGGGATTTTGACTACAAACTGAATATTGAGCAGGGAAATGAAGTTACTTGGTTAGAGGTGGAGGTGGAGCCTCTAGATTGTCTGTGTAGGTTTCAGACATTGGGCTGCGATCATCAAGGGAGAATTCTATGAAAGCCAAACCATTTCCTTGAGTGACCCCTTCTGCATATAGAATGTCTCTCTCTGAAGGTTCATATTCGTTGCTAGATATCTCAACAGCCTGAAAGAAACAAAATGTTAGTTCTTTAAGATGTGCAGCACGAATGCTTGTGGAGGCTGAATCAATGTTTACAATCATTCAAGTAGGAAAAGCTGCTTGGTTCCCTGATATGCGGCACAAATATTTGCAGACGAAGATAATGCATTGACATATAGTACAGATAACGATAAAATTGTGTAACTGAGATCAATGTACACTGAACCACCGCACACTAGAGTACCAATGCCAAGATTAGGACAGGAGGAGTGCGCTAGTTCCATTTTCAGATAACTCAGTTTTGCCAAAAATAAATTAAAAAAGAACAGTTAAAACATGTGGTAGCCATGTAAACAAGAACGTGGGAGGACAAACAATGAAAACACTGCGTTAATTAAAAAAAAAAGACACCTAAGAAGAGACATCAACTTACCCTGCTCAAGAAATACTCTGCAACATCTGGAAGGAAGTGAAGCTCATCTTTTCTTTTATATGTTTCCTGTATAGCAGGATCCTTCCACACCTCATCAACTAATGGAGCATATTCTCGAGTTGCTGCAGGAAAGAACGCATCCAAGTCTCCAGTTGCTATAATATCCAGCAACCAATCAGAGAAATGCTTCAACCTGGGGTTGATAGAATAGCTACATTGACCTGTTTCATTTGGGTCAACCTCTGCATCTGGAAAAAGATCAACATCAGGAAAGATTTTGGTTGCCATCGATGGAAACTAAAGGGGCTTACTACACATTAACACGTCTATTCTACTGGTAAAGAAAAATGTATCGGGAATTGCAAGTAGAATACATCTTTTGCTGCTTCTAGACTTAAAAACTGAACCTATAGAGTTGAAACGAAGAACTCTCATTCCCCCTTTAATGCATTGACTGCCCAGACTACTGTAGCAGTGGCATCTTGTTGATCGTCTATTTTACTAAGAAAACCTACTTGTGTTAACTCTGGTTTTATGTTCATCCTTCAGCATATAAAAAGCTAGCCAATGTGATTTGCCATCTCAGAAACTTCAGCCCGTTGAGAACATTTGAAATTATAAAATGGCACTCAAGTCTCTACTGAGAAGAAAAGAGATGGGAATTTCTTAAAGATGCAAGATTCAGCATAGAAGCACCAGAGTAAACACTGCTTATATCAAGGATTAAAGTTGCTGGCCATCAACTCTAAGCAGAGGAGACCAAACCACTATGCAAATTAAAACCACATAAAGGAAACTACAAAGGGAATTTACCTGCTTCAGTATTTTGATCATCAGAGGTTAATGTTCTCATTCTAGAAAGGGCTTCCTCCTCAAAGCGCTCTCGTCCATCAAGCAAAATGCTGAGATATCTGTACATATTACTCTGGATCATCAGCTTAATCTCCTGCATTTCTTCTGAGGTAAATCTGTTTCCATACAAAAATTTGGCCTGCACAGTCATTAAAGTACGGGAGGGCATGAGCATTACAGCAATGATTTATGCAGGATAACAAGATGCAAATCAATGGAGATGGATGTAACAGCAAAGGCCTCTACAACTACATTGGACATGGCATTCCGTAGAAAATTCTTGTGACCCTAGTTTATTATGTTGACACAAGTTGCAACCTCAAAATTTACCTTAGGGAGTCCAATATGAATGATATGCATGTGTTTGTGCTGGCCCAAAGATTAAAATTCCTATGATCTTAAAGAATTATGCTCCTTGAAAGCAAATATCCAGTGACTATCTACTTCAGACGACACATAAAGTTGGTCACTGTGTCTTGCGCCTACTTATGGAAAATATTTGTTAAAATAGGGGCACCCTCATATAATTCAGAAGCTTCTCTAAATCCAAGAAGCCTGTCCCTGCTCTCTGTACAGAAAATGAAATATCAGTTTATTATGTATTAGGCTTAACATATTAGGTGGAGTATCCCAACCAGCATAGAACCTTCACTGACACCCACACCTAATCATTGTGGGATTTCTTTAAAACCCATTCAAGTCCAGGACCAAAAAAAAAAAAAAAAAAACAATTGAGCATTACAATCTTAGAACATCCAACCCAGAACCTAAAGCCATTAGATGAAGAGGCCTAAATACTATAAAAATCCATAACAATGCTATGGAAGCTTGTATTTGCAGAGAAAAAAACGCATTGTCACATGAAAGGAGCCAAGTTGGCATACCTGCTTAAAGATAGTGCTGGTTCCAGAACCTTGAGGTCCAAGAAGAAGAAGCTTCTGAACTTTTTTCTGTTCTAGATAAGTTGGAACTGTTGTATAATTGCTAGTCTCATCTCTTGTTCCATGAGGTTGGCCATGGGGCACGGGCAAAGAGAACAGGGAGCAGACAAACCGTGTTGATGCCTGACTAGCAAAAAGCAAATTCAAGCTGTTTCACAAAAGGACACAGAAGATTCAAACATCAAAATAAATTTCAGCACATACCTTCTCCCAAATGTTTCCTCTAATATTGTTTTGACCTTCCTCTTCATAACGACCATCATCATAGACCCAAAAATGAGTGTCCCGGGGACACTGCACCTTTGCCAACTGAAATTATTAAAAACTAGGGTAAGTGGACACGACATGATGACTACAAAGCCAAATTCTTTTTTGGGGCTTGGACTAAGGGGGAGGATGACTATATTCACAACATATAGTGTGGTAGCATATTAATAGGACTTGTCAATCTTCTTGTAAGAAAGAAATTTCCATTTGTTAAGAAAAAATTTATATTGACAGTCCATCTTAGAATACCATTTATCATCTCCATGCATGACATAGTGACCAAATGAAATGTGAACTGTGGCCTCTCTGTTGGTCAGTCTCCGACACTCATCAATGCCAATGTGTCCAATGTGGTGGAAATGGTAGCCTTAGTGTTGCTGCCCATACGTTGGTGTGTATTTCTAATTATAGCTGCATAGACTATACTTATATAAGATAAACAAAACCACTACTAGTGTCGGGATTTTGTTGGCTCTATGATCAAATTCTCAGTGGAAGCTTTTGCAAAAGTGGGCTAAATGAAACTGGGTTACTAAGGAGAAATTGTCATCATACAATAAGTCTTAACAAAAAAAACCATGCAACAAACTCCATTCGCTTAAAATATAGTGTAGAGTGTTAATAAGAAAGGCATGAAAAAGAGAAGTGAATAAGCTACAAGCATACCAAGAAACCTTAGTGATCACTTAGGACTAAAATCACCCTTAAAACATCCTAAACCAACTTAAAACTGTAAAAGAAACCCTAAATTTTCTTGCTGCCACTGCACTCGTTCTTTCAGTATACATGCCTGTTTGAACGGCTCTTCTTTTGATTTATTTATTTATTTATTGTTATTTTCCAAACCAGCTACGTAATCTTCAGACAATAATCCCCATGAGATGTTTTACATCACTCTCTCATCTCCAAAGAGAACAAAGACTATCCTCTGACTATAAATTTCTTTCCCACCAAATTGTGCGACCTTTATTGGCAATGCTTATTGGTTTTCGTAAATAATGTGAACCTCAAATCTATTTAGATGTAATTACAAGATCTTACAATAATATCGCCTCATAAACTGACATATTTTTGAGGTCAAAGAACTTTCCAGATTCTGTCTTAAACCCACGCAATAACTTTTTTCCTCCAATATATGAACACAGTAATACCTTCATGCTTTATTTTGTAAGAAGATAAAACATTCTGAACCAAAAAAGGCTCAAAAAAGTGATTCAACCTCAGATAAAGACATAACAGATGAACTTGCCTCAACTGTTTAAGTCATTCAGTACGTGCTAAAAAAATTCATAGGCTCAAGCATCATATCAGAGCTGTATTGTCTTGAAAACCTATGAATAAGTCAACCCACTACAAACTGCCCCAACCACTACAGTAGTTCACAAAAAGCTTATGGGGGAACTAACCAAGTTAGAGACCCGGTTCTTCCCACACAATATAAGCTAGATTACCAAACAAAGAGAAAACATATTTCAGATCTTTTCACATATGCAGTAGTTCATAAAAAGCTTATGGGAGAACTAACCAAGTTAGAGACCCGGTTCTTCCCACACAATATAAGCTAGATTACCAAACAAAGAGAAAACATATTTCAGATCTTCTCACAGATGCAGTAGGCCCCTAACATATTAATCACAACCAAAGCCTCTTCAGTCAACTATAAAAGTATATTGAATTTGTATAGTCCCGAGAAAAAAATTACCAGATCTAATGGTTAGTTGTCCCAACAGAATGGTTGAGCAAGAACAGTTACCAAGACTCATAATCATGCCACTTCAATGCATGAACTGTAAAAATTCTAGTGAATGCAAAATGGGAAGTGCTCAATAGCACTTAGTTGTGTTCAAAATAAATGCTGAAGTAATGTGTAAGACTAGCTATAAAAATACCTTTGAAGTAGGAGCTCAATCAATTTGACTCTTCAAATGTACAGTGCCTTTTAACTTTTTGAACCAAACCAAAGTTTTACAATAATTTGACAAGTCATATGAGATGAAAATAATTAAGTAGGTTTTATGGATGGAGCTCAAAACAAGTTAGTGAAACACAACACACAAGCTGGCAAGATACATATCATTATGCAACTCCTTATGCTTATGTTACTAAAATTTCCCTCTAAGCCGGTCAACTTGGAACATAACTGTCATCTCCCGTACATTCTGTCCTTTTCAGGACTAAGGCGATATAAGAAATGGCCTTCCAGTGAATGTTAATGGCCAAACACAAAGACATTGCGTTCAGAGCTAGAAAATAAATTGAAGAAATAGTTTTAAACATCGGGTGAGTAATCCCAATACAACTTATCAGCAGACAATGTACCATGTAATAGGAAGATAAGAGAGAAAGAGAGGAGAAAGACATCAAGTTGATTTCTTCCTAAATGTCATCTGGATCAATACTTGTTTTCTCTGATCTATCAAATAAATAAAAATTCAATGTAAAACTCCTCCTTCACCAAGACTATTCTTAAAATCATATTATAACAGCTGTCTTAAGTCCAAAATCCATCGCTCTCATTACTAGTTTACAACCCCAAAAAACCACCACAATTGAATAAAAAATGTCTATCTAAAAGATATCCTAGGTTCCACTTAGCTAGTGATTAACAAGTCATTAAGAGACTCGGTTGTCTCACATACAATTATGAAAAGATATAAAAGGTGAAGACAGCCAGTGATAAAGAAGATAAAAGTATATTATTGACTGTGAACTATGACATGAGGTTAGACTTAATAATTAAGAAGGCTACTAGTTGAGATTCAAATTTGACATGGCTTTATACACCTGTAGAGGTTCTCAAACTACAAACTTAGCATTTACAGTCCTGTAGATTTTCTTAGGCTCCACATCCTAGAGTCATTTGTCTCTCACACTTTTGATCAGATTATTAACTCTGCTTGTCTGTGTTTGTAATTACAGCTGAGCCTAAACATGAAAGGGCTACTGGAAATCCCACAAAAATTAAACTTGGGACTTCACAATGGTTAATGTATTAGTTTAGCCTCTCCATAAACAATTGGCCAATAGAGCTCTGAATAGAACAGAAAAAAAGACAGTGCCTTTTTTATTATGTTATCTTCATTTATACTAGCATAATATTTGCATTACTGAATGATTCAGCAGTCTGTTCTTCACAGATGAATCCTTAAATTTTTTTCTTTTTTAATACTCACAAGAAAGAGAATTAATTGTTCTCACCAGTCTTAACAGGGGGGATGGGGGGGGTGGAATTGTAAGACGAAGCAAGAAAGTCAACCTCCTTCATAGGTATGCAGGTTCTAGCAAGCTAATACAATGCCATTGGAAGATCCAATTAAGTCAACATTTCTACCCAGACACATTATGTTCTCACCATGACTGTTGACTTGCTCAAGTCCACTGGAGGTTCTGCTGTTTGAGACTTGTGGATCTCAATACCTTCAACTACTCTTGGGGCTAGATTTGGCAAATAAATGTCATTACTTTCTCTATCTCAGTCCACTAATGGGGCTATGTGATACACAACCAAAAGTGGACTTCATCCCCCAACCACATTTTATGGCGGATGAGATGTTTGATCCTAAAACTTACTTTCACCATCAAGGGTCATTACTTAGACAAGTTGACAACCTACATTGTACCAAATTAAAGCAGTATCACTTTTTTTCGTTCTGTTCACAGGTGGTGTCCCTCAACCATGAAAATCTAGTTCACAGAACAATACCATTCATTGTTATCATATAATACAATTTCATGGGACTGAAAGAAAATGATGAAATTATGGGACCACAAGTGGTAAGTTGTTGGCAGAAGATCTGCCAAAACCAGAGTGATTTATGGCCCTATAATTGTTTTGTCCTAAATAATTGCTTTAAAAAGCCACTAAAATACAGATAAGTCCAATTGTGATTTGTGGCAACAAAAATAAATCCCTCAATCATAGTAAAACATACACAAGGGCACAACCTCATTGAGTTGATAGAATTAAATACTACTCAGCAATGGAGGGTCTTCTAACAACCATTAGGCATCAGATAACGCACAACTCAATACCATTAGATGGACTAAAGGGTCTATTTGATGACTACACTAACTCAAGACAATGTGTGAAAAAACATTGAAGAGATTTAAGAAACTTGATGAACGAGAAAGTGGATACTCATCAAAGCCATTATAATTCAGAGGACGTATAAGGTATCACAGTGCACAAACAAGCATCTTATATGCAAATATTGATATTCTTAGGCTGTCATCCAATACATGGAACAAAACATCAAACTGTAAGTCACAGCTATGACAGAAACAACAAGAGATATGTCAAGTTTAAAGCCAATGTGTTCACCCGTAGCACCCTCAATTCAAGCTTAGTAATTTCTCGGCCATTCATGTAGACTTCAGTATTCCCATTGCTTGCACCAGAGCTTAGTTTCCCAGTGAAATTCAGGTTCGAACTTATGACTCTATTTGGTTTTTCTCCCTCCTGTCAGAGCAACAACTAAAGATATTAATAGAAATTCAAACCCACAAGGGATAAAATAGAACTGAACCATGCAACAACAGAACATCAAATGAAAGAAGTTCATTGAAAATGCCATGTTGAACACGTCTCACCTTTCCCCAGAGACCAGATTCCTTGTCATACCAATATCTACCGGGCTTCAACTTTCGAGGAGGTAAAGAACACCCAAGTAATTCTGCCATCTCTTCAGGCTTCAGAGGGAATCCATTGACAACTAGCTGTTCTGGCCGAAGCTGATTCGCAGAACATTCTTTCTCTGCTCTCATAATCTGCTTGACTTCCAGAGGACTGAGCAATCGTGATAATACCCTGGAATGTTTACCCAACTTTAAACGCTTTGATTCATCAATCGGCTCGCCAATGCAGGTTACACACTTGCGCCCTTCAGGCATTGATCCCATTGCCCTAAGCACACAATTACTGCAATACTTAGCATCACAGACTAGGCAGGACTCCTTTGTTTCCCACTTCCCTTTTCGACAGCGATAACAAACTCTACTTGTCTTTTTTTTCTTTTCTTTTGAAACTCCAACATAAATAAATTCTGGGTTCTCCACATCAACCTCTTTCCTCTCGGATCTCTCAACTGTATTAAAAGTGACTACTGGTGCTCTCCTTACTTCATTACCAATCTTTTCAGGAGGATTCTGAACCGATCCTGGTGAAGCTGAGGGAGAAGCAGAGGAAGAGGCACGGTTTTGCAGCACAGACACTACAGATTCGGAACTGGCTGACACCCTAGGACTTTGAGTCGGTGAACTAGTAACACCAGCAATATAAGACATCGGCAGAGGAATAGGTTCAACTACCGGACCATCGTAGACAGCAGATCTTCGAGATTCAGAAAGGGGTTCTGCAGTTGGGATTGCACGTGAATTTACATCAACGGGTTCTACTCTCGGGACATCATAGGCAACCGGAGGGCCCTCGTACTCCATAGCAATTGAGTAATCAAGATCAGTATTATCATCCTCGGGGAGAGAAGCTCCCGGTGGAAGCATCTTTTTTGCCAATTCTCTCCAGCTCTCTGCCCCCTTTTCCTCCATTTTCATACCAGCACTAACAAGTCACCAAACTCTTCAACCAGAGCCCTAAAACTATAACGTAATTTGATCCCACTATGCAGACAACTACGTCCTATATAATCCAAATCTTAAGGTCAAACACCATTCTAACTTAGTTGAACATTCGGACCATACGCAAGCGTTTAAACTTTCAAAGTTCTGCAGATGCACAGAGAACAACCTACTAAATGGAGCTGAATTACGACTTAGAACGAGTAATAGTCGTCGAGCCGCCACAGTCGGCCGGTCTTGGACTGAAAACCTCAGCTAAATCCAAAAGAAAAGAAAGCAAAATTCAACCTTTTAGGGCCCAACAATGATATTCAAACAAAAATAAGCAGAACCACGCGTGATTTGAATTCATTTGCGGTCAACATCGGGAACCAACTTGACAACCCACAATTTATGAAACTTCACCTGCAGACATAGCTATTAATATCAACAACCTCAGGAGTTGAGAAAGCCATAGTCAAACATATCCCAAACAAGAAAGAAAGAAGAGAAACACATAAAAAATAGCCGGGATCAAGAAACTTAAAGCATTGAAAGATTCCAAATTCAAAGCAGGATGTTTTCACCTAAAAGGAAGATGAAAAAACAAGTGATGAAAAAACTTTTCAGCGTAAAACGTTGAACTTTTTAGAGAGAGAGAATGAGAAAGAGAGAGAGCAAAGTGATAGGTACCTAAGGGGGAAATGGACAAAATGAAGGCGAATCTGAGGGTAAAATCTATGAAGGACTCCCCTTTTTCCAGCTTCGGTGGCTTTGAACTTTGAAGGACCAAAAGGCAAAGCCTCTGCAAAGCCCACGTTTACCCAATCCACCATTGATTTCCAGATGTTTAACGGTCCAGAGAGACAGAGACACACACGCTCGGTGGCGCAGGGGTGGGTCCCACACTTCGACAGCGTCGTACAGTGACGGAGACAGGCGTTGAAGTCACCCGCTCACGCGCGTTCAGACAACGCGCACGACCAAGATGTTTGCTGGTTATTCTGTCCCCGTGACGCGCTTTACAGGGCGTGGCATAGGGTAGAATTATTTTGTTTAAACGAATGATGATAAATATAAGAGAATCTAATGGCAATGGAGATTGCCGAGGGAAATTTCTAGATATGTTATAAGATAGGACAAATGCAAATGCTAGAGAATTAGCCTTGTCCAATCAACCTTGTGTAGAATTGAAGCAATTGATCTTGAAATATTAAAACTTATTTAAGGAATATACCATAATGGTAGTATATTCCTAATAAAGTTATTTGTGTGCATGTCAAAACTTTGATATTCTAGGGTAAAATTTATGTAATGAAGTTTAAATGAAAGAAGGACCTCTAACTTTATACTTAGTTTGTAGGCTTTTTAATTTAATATGAGTATTAGGTTGATTTTGTTATGCCTTTTATAGTCTTAAGTTCTATGATACTATGTGTGTAAAAAAATGTATATAAGATAAGAGTTTCATATCAAAAGATAAGATAAATATGATGAAGTTAAAATGAAACAATGACCACTTAACTTTAAAGTTAATTTTCAGATTGAACTTTAAACTTTCTAACATAAATTTTTTAGTAAAGGGATAAAAAGAAGAGAAAATTGTTAATCTTTAAATTATAGTGAAAAATTTACAATTTGACATCAATAAGAGAATAAGTTTATTTTATCCAACATAGTGATTTCCCTTCTACATATAATATACAAGTAATTACCTTGCTTTTGTCTCCCTTTTCAAATCTTGTTGGGGGAGGTTGGTATCTTTCAGTTTCCTAGGACTAATTTATTGTGTCTAAATTGACTAAACTATAGGTCAAATGAGATGCTTAAAGCAATTCAGAACCGAACAAGAAAGATTAGCCTTTAGGGTGATGGACATAATATTGAAATTGAAAGTGGTCCATCTAATAACAAACAATCAGCTCATCCTATTAGGTAAATTAATTTACAACTTTTAGTTTTACGATGGTTGTATATGACTTGAAAAATACTTGAGGAATTATGAGGAGTTATCTTAATTTTCTGCAATTCTAGATCAATGAACTAAACAATAAAATAACCTTTGTTTCACTAGTTTTCAAGTTACTAGGCAAAGTTTTTAGTTATAGATAAACATTTTTTGTTTTTGAGTTTTGATGTATAAATGTTAATGTTAATATTAATATTAATATTAATATTAAAATACATCAAAGTTAATTTCAACAATTCATGTGATAATGATCTAGATTGTCAAATAGATTTTCCTGGGTTTAAGTGTTTCTTATGATTTCTTTTTTAACTTTTGCTTGACATTTCGGTTGGATTGATTTATATCAACTTTTCTTTAAATGAAAGATCTTGATTATTTGAAATTAAAATTAAACCAAGAATGATGTTGCTATGATAAAAGAAGATAAAATAAATATATCTGGAGCTCAAATAACAATAAAAAAATCTTAATTCGGATTATAATATGACTTTATAAATTATCTAGAGTACTAGAAAAAATAATAATCAACACTTAGAGACTTTTTCACTTGATTGACAAAAAACCAAGAGAAGATGATTTATTAACAACAACCATGAAAACAGTCTGAGAAAAATAATTAAAAATTTGAGTATATTAATTGTTCATACTTTCTAGACAATCCACGTTCCAATGTCTCTTGTTACATTATGACAGAAGCCATTTCTTACGGGCTTGTAATTAACGAGATTATTGGGGGCCAAAAATAAGAAAACAGAAGTTGATGGGAGAGGGTGGTGGTAGTGGTTACGCGCTTTTACGGTCACAGTTGGGTACACCTACTCGCCGTTATCATGGTTAATCATCAGAGAGGACCGTCAAACTACAGTCGTTGACCATGCGATTGGATTTGGTAACGTGACGGAACCAGCACTATCTGAGGAAAGAAAGATAGAATTTATTATGTGTCATCTCAACCACCCTGAGCTGTCAAACATATCCAATACCTTCTCTACAGGAATTTCTCATTAGAATAAATCAAGTAAACACAAAAGATAAATATATATTAGAACTATACAATACTTTTTTTTGATAAATAAAATGCCCTCTTCTTCCTATTACAATAAAGGATTAAGAAAAAATCATATTGGCAAAACTAATGGCTTTTTAGGTATTTTGTTGGTATTTTAGAAGCATCATTAGTAGTTGTTAAAGGTTGCGTACAGGAGTTAAGTTGAAAGATGAGTAAGACTAGATTTACGTGGGGACACAAATTTTTTTATTAAAGAGAATTGATTTAATGGTGTTCACATTCTTGTGCTGATCTGTGTTCTTATTAGTATCTATATGTTTCTTTGTTCAAGGGTAATTTGTCAATCATAGTTGCTTATAAAATATGACTCTTCGTATATGCTTTCTACATTTGAATGTGGATTAGAAATAAAATATGTGAAAGTCATATTGACTATGCTATTTGGTTCCACATTCTCATACTTGTTCAACTAGTCTTTGTTTAAGATTGCTAGGCTATCATTATTATTATATAAAGAGTTTTCAATCTATATTTTTATTTTTTATTACAGTTAAAAAATGAAACATTGGAAAATATATAAAAATAAGTTAAATTTTTTTAATCCCTTCCCAAATAACTCTTTTTCTTTGAGTTTTAAAGACAATTTATTGTGTTTAGTGGTTTGGTTTGTTAAAAAAGTTCAATCCCACCTAATAGTTAACTTAACAACAAATAATATTTTATTCATCTTTTAAATAATTCTTAAATAAAATTTAGGTAACGTGAGATCTCTACTACACCTTTTCAACATGTCTTGTCACCCACGAGTGTAGAAAAAACCTTTTCATAGGAGATTTTGCCCATGACAAGAAAGTATTATAATTAGATTTGAAATCTAATATCAAGCTATAAAACTCATTTTTTCTTCTAAAACTAGCAGGTAAGAAATAATAATACTTCTATTGTGAACAACATAATAGAACGATGCATTAATAATGTGAAACACAAACTTTAATAAGGTTCATATTAATATTAATAAGGTAGATGTTGAGCATGTTTTTTGTTGAGTTATTAGTGGCCCCAAGCTCATTTTTTATTTTTTGTATGATGATTGTACAATAACGTGTTATGATTGCTTTCCTTGGTCATTGTTTTGTATATAAGACGTGGAAAAGCCAATTCCTTTTATCAAGTGAATAAGTCAATGAAAGCCTTTAGGCGTCCAACTATATGTCTTCATTTTTCACTTAAATAGAACACTATTGCCTTACGTGTATTTTTCTTCTTCTTTGTTTCTCTTCATCTTGAGCCATTTTGGTAAGTAGGGGGTGTTGAGTAGTATTCTCTAACATCATATAGGTAGGATTTTCGGTTCATATTTCAATACTAATTTCGTCCTTCAATTTACAAACTAGATTTTGGGCTAAGCTTTTAGCTTTCTTTACTGTTCAACAATACAAAGGTGTCATATCATAGTGCAGGCCAACCATAGTGCAGGTCCACGCCTCACCCAAAAGAAGGGGAGAGCCGACGCAAGACCAATGCTGATTTGTGCACAAAGGATTGTTGTCTTTTTGGCTTGATATGACAAGAGAATGAGGATAATCACATAAGCTATGTTTGACAAAAGTAGTTTTATGTGGTTTGAGAGTTCTTGGTGACTCTATTGATGATGGAACTCCAACAATCCTTTCCTACATATGGTCTTCATTGTTTATCTCTTTGGAAGAGGTAGAGTTCTATATAGAAGGCTTTTTGTGGGTTATGGAGAGAGACTCGTTGTAACAAATACTTGCAACCTCCACGAGTTTTTCTGGACTGCTAAAATTAGGCTTAAGCCTATGGAGCACAGTTCAGCCCCCTAGGCCCATTAGACGTAAAGCTTCCCAAACGTTGACAACAGCGAAGATTTGCCACAAGGGGCCTGCTTCACACTCCGAACCCCAATAGGGAAATGTTCTGGTTCCAAGCGCTGGCAACAGCATATATAGCCCAGATTAACAAAAGGCCTGCTGGGGCTCTTCTATTGACATAGCTGCCCTCCGAATATATCACTCTGATGCTCCTAATCAAGTTGGGAATACAAATGGGACCCATGTGAAATTGATCATCTTAAACAGTGGTTAAAGAGTCCTAAGTTATAAGTTGACAAACTGGACTTACCAACTTAAAGATTTCGTTGTTGGTTTACGATATGAAGAGAGACCATTGAGTTATGCCTTTTACTTAAAATAAGGTATTCATTTGTTATGTCCTAATAAAATATATAATAAGATTAAGATTACATATCATTACAACTGGGAATACTCTATAGTCCTTAGCTTTTGTCGTTATATGATGACTTTTGGACTCATTAGTCAACTGAATGTGGTGTTAGATGTCGTTAAGTAACCTTCCATATATGTTATTAAATTATTTGTTTCTAATGAGATTAAGATAACCAATTAATTATGATCAGTAATACTTTATAATCTATGAAAATTGTATGGTAAGATTTGAATTTCTTTAGTTCATTGAATACAATTGTCGGTCTCATTTTATATAAGTAACCCAATTGTTTTGTTCATAATAAGATACACAAAAAATTAAGACGTAATACTTTATAGTCCCTTCGTGTTATATGGTGAGCTTTAATTGCTTTTATAGTCCATTAAAGGTTGGGTTAGGTGGCATACCACATATTATTCAATTTTTCAATTGGCAATTAAGGATTGGGGGCTTATACATCATGTGAAAGAAAAATGCTTTAAGGCATGTTTTGTTAAATTTGTATTTGCATATTTTGTTTATACTATTTGGAATGAAAAGAATGATAGGCTATTTAAAAAGAATTTAAATTTTGAATGTGTAACTTTTGAAGTTATGAAAAGTTGTAAGAGATAGATTTCATTGCTAAAAGCTTAATTTATTTAGTACACTTGGTGAATTAAGGAGATAGTTTTTTATATGATGTAATGCTGTGTAAGGTCTTTCCATAGGAGTACACCTTATCTATCTTGTATTGATGTATTTTATATATAAGTTTTTTGCTTAGTAAAGAAAAAAGTATAAATTGGATCCAAGACATGATTGTAATCGTTTTGATTTATGTGTAAGTTTACATGTTGTGATATGAAATGAGATGTTTAGTTGGTAATCTCAAATCTCTCTCTCCGTTTCTTCTTAAAGGTTGGGTGGCACTATAGATAGGGCTTTAATGATTTTGCTATCTTACAATATTAGAATATCAAGATTATGAGTCTTTCATATTGTTAGTTTTTGTTTTAATTATCTTTCAAAACTAATAAGAAAACAAAATTTTTCTATGTTCTTAGGAACACAGTTAATTTTTACATTGATCTCAAAACATGTTCAAAGCAATTCTTATCTCTAAAAGTTCAATATCAATTAGAAAGGTTTTAGTCAATTTTTCTCTCTCCCTATCCTAGTTATGTTAAAAACACAATTTATCATCCAATCCAAACTTAGGGAATACATTAAATATTGCCATTTAGGCCAACAACTAACCTTTGGGGTTAGAAGAAACATTGGACTTTCATGTTTGTAGGTCCCATTTAAGGAATAAAATGGCATTAGTATTCTTTTAGGTCCCACATGAGAGATAGATCGGTAAAAGCAAACTTAGAAATGTGAAAAAGTAAGAGAAACAAAACCAAATAAGGACATCCCTAGCTGCGGAAGTTAATGGCATTCAATGCCAAATGATTACTTACTCCTGGTAAGTGAGTGTGGTTTAGGAAAGGAAGAAAAATGGACAGTGGCCTGTTCACGCCAAACACCAGCAATGTTGGAAATGTGAAAAAAGAAAAAGAAAAAGTAGAAGACTAAATTCTAAAGTCTTAAGATAGGCCATTGATCTACATTAAGTGGTTTTGTACATCCGTTCTTTTCGTCATATATTCAGCTAGTCTCCTTCCTTACTCTTAACAATTTCAGCAAAAGGCCATGGAAAGGTAAATGAACCAATTATTTAACAAATATGGAAAAGATTATTGCCCTGGGTAGAAAAGATAAATTTCTTCATAGATGAGCCAAAGATGGACAATTTGAGATCCATCACCATAATTGGTATTATGCTTTATGTTATTGGGGTACCTATATGTTAAAATCGTGAATGTTGGTGGTGGTTTATGGGATCACACTTTTCACTTTTTGTTTAATTTTTTTTTCCTTATGAAATATAAATTCAAATCTTTTGGTTTCAAGTTTAAGGAAAACATTAAGCTATTAATGTGAATGCAAATTGGCTGTATTTGTTTTTTACTTTACAATGTTACTTGACTCTAACACTCTCTACTATTTCTTTGAATACACAACAAACAAAGTTTTCTAGCACCTTTCAATCACTTCAATGACCTTTTTCTAGTACTTTTTACTCAAGAAAAATGACCCCTATTTTTAAGAGGGGACATAGGAGAATCTTTAGCAATGTGGCCAAACTATTGACTCTTAAAGAAATATCACTGTTGTTAGATGTCATGAAAGTTTAAATAGCTCGGAAATGAGGTTTCAAAAATTAAAGAATTGCTTCTGAATGCAAAGGAGGAACATGCTAAGGATACTAGAGCTTATTGTTGTCTTAAAAGACTAAACAATGTCATGTATGATGAGGATAACTTCCTAAATTGCTTCATTAAAGTTGGACAACCAGAGTTAATGATGCAAAATCAAAGGGTGAAATAAGTATTCATATTATTTTTAAAATCAACACAATTGTCTATGATATTACAATAACCTATAAGATTAGGGCTATTAAAAGGGCATTAGGTGCCATCTCATCCCATGTGACAAATTGCAAATTTGTGGATAGGTGTTATAATACCACATACTGAATTACAAGCAATTGTTCTGTTGTATGAAAGGAAGAGTTTATTAGACATGAGATTGATAAGAAGATAATTGTTTTGAGGTTATTAGGCATTGACAATGGAAAAAATGTTTTGGTCTTTCTAATTGTTAGCAAAGTTCATTTAGGATAGACTAACTAGCTTAATAATTATTTTATGACTAGAAAATCTTAAACCATTTTGAATTAAGAATAAGGGTAGAGATCTCTCATTTGTTTAATATAAAAAATATTGTTGAAAACATATGAAAATATGTAACAAAAGAGTAATCAAAACCTCTTGAAATGAATGCATTAACCCATCATCTTAAAGAAAAGATTAATGGAAAGAAATTCTTGCTTGTATTGAATGATGTTTGGAATGAAGATCCTATAGATCTTGAATATAGTGAACATGGTTTAACTTAAAAAGAATAATGATGGGTGGCATAATAGGCAATAAAATATTAGTAACCACATAAAATAAAGTGGTGTCAAGCCTCATGGAAGTCCTTCATGTTTTAGAGCTTAAGAGGGTAAGGGCTTAAGGAATTTATTTATGTAAGTGAATTTTTCAATTAGGAAAATATCATAGGATTCAAGAATTGAGTAACCTAATTTATTTATGTCAGAGCACGTCGCATGTTAAAATCACGAATGCTGGTGGTGGTCTATGAGATTACATTCTACCTTTTGTTTAATTTTTGGTTTCTAATGAAGTATAAATTCAATTCTTTTAGTTTAGATTTAGGAAAAATATTGTGCCCCACTAATGTGAACCCATATTGGTCGTATTTGTTTTCTACTTCATAACGCCACTTGACTTATGATGGCATTCTTTTTTCACTTTTTGTCTTAAACATAATGCCACTTGAATCCAACACTCTTTACTACTTCTTTGAATACATAACAAGAAAATATTCTTTCCACCTCTCAATCATTTCAAAAACCTCTTTCTAGTACTTATTACTCATTATTAACCATTTTTTAACACCTTTTACTTTCTAATTAGATGGTAGAAAATTCCCCCCGACATAGGGGAGGGATCCTTGGAAATATGGCTAACCTATTGCCTCCTAAAGAAATATTAGATAAGAAATTAAAGAGCTCAAAATTAAGCTTTCAAAAATCAAAGTAAGTGCTTCTTGATGCAAAGGAGAAACTACTAAGGATATTGGAGTCTATCATGGTGGTAAAGAGCTAAACACTATCTTGTATGATGTGAATAACTTCTTAGATATTGCTTCCATAAAAGTTGGACAATGAAAGTTAATGATCCAAATTCGTAGAGAGTTGTCATAATATTACAAATTGGATTATACTTTTGTTGTATATAAGGAAGTGATTATTAGACAGAAGGTTGATAAAAAGGTAGTCATCACAAGACTATTAGACACTAACTATGAAAAAAATGTTTTAATCCTTCCTATAGTTAATGAAGGTAGTTTCAAAAAGATTACATTAGCTCAATATGTATTATACAATTAGGAAATCCAAAAACTATTTTGAATTAAGAATGTAAAAAGAGATCTCTCATTTTTTTAATATAAAAAATATTTTTGAAAACATATTATAGTATGTAAGAAAGAAGAAAGTAGAACCTTTTTTGAAATGAATACACTGAGTAGTCATCTTAAAGAAAGGATTGACGGATAGAAATTCTTGTTTGTATTGGATGATGTGTGAAATGAAGATATTATAGATCTTGAATATAGTGAATAGTGGTTCAACTTGAAAAGTATAATGATAGTCAGGTTAATAGGTTGTAAAATACTAGAAACCATATATATTAAATTAGTGTTAGGTTCCATGGAAAACCCATATGTTTTAAAGCATTAAGGGATAAAGAATTAAAGAATTTATTTATGCAAGTGACTTTTCTAAATGGGAAAACATCACGGGGTCCATGATTTGAGTCACCTAATTTATTTTTGTTACTAGCACACCCACATGTTAAAATCATGAATGCTAATGGTGGTGGTCTATAGGATCACATTTCATCATTTGTTCAATTTGATTTTTTTTTCCAATGAAGCATAAATTCAATTTTTTTGGTTTTGGTTTTATAGAAAACATTAAGTCTTGCTAAACGTGAAAAAATGTTGGCTACATTTGGTTTTCGCTTCACAATGCCACTTGACTTAAGCTAGTGTTCTTTCTATACTTTTTGGTCTTAAAAATACAACATGATTTAACTTTAGCACTCTTTACTACTTCTTTAAATACATAAAAAGTAAATCTTCTTTTCACCTTTCAATCACTTCAAGAACCTTTTTCTAGCATTCTTTACTCATTACTAACCCTTTCTCAATACTCTTTACTTATTTTAATTAGATGGTAGAAAAAATTTCCCTAAGCATTTTTTTTATGGGGAGGGTTAATTGTTAGTAGTGTGGCCAACCTACGATTTCCTAAACAAATATCAATATTGTTAAGTGTCAAAAGAGAGCTTAAAGAGCTTGAAATTAAGGGTTTAAAAATTAAAGAAATGCTTTTAGATGTAGAAGAGAAATAGACAAAGGATATTGAAGTTTATTGTTGTAAAGGGCTAAACAGTGTCTTGTATGATGTAGATGACTTCCTAGGTGCTATTTCCATAAAAGCTAGATAACGAGAGTTAATGATCCCAAAATAAAAGGAAAAAATATATTGATATTCATTTTCAAATCAATGCAGTTCATTTATGAAATTAAAATGACCTATAAGACTAAGGCCATTAAAAGACATGAGGTCTTATCTCATCTTGTGTGACAAATTTTAAATTTGTGAAGAATTGTGATAATATTGCAAACTAGATTATAAGGAATTATTTTGTTGTATGTGAGGAAGTGGTTATTGGATAGATAGTTGATGAGAAGGGAATTGTCACCAAACTACTTGACACTAAGATGAAAAGAAAATTTTAGTCCTTCTTATTGTTGGTGAATGTGGGTTGGAAAAGACTATATTTACACAATACGTATTCTATGATTAAGAAATCCAAAACTATTTTAAATTACTCTCATTCATTCAATGTAAAAAATATTGTTGAAAGCATATTAATGTATGTAATAAAGGAGAAATCAAAATTATTAGGATCGTTATGCATTACCATTTGACCAAAAGCTATAACTAATAGTTAATGTGGTGCCTTATTATTATAATACTCTTAAACAATTCATGCTAACCACTTGGGCCCATACTTGAGTAAGCCCATGGGGCCACAGCCACATTAGGTCCACTTAGACCCCCTTCAGCAGTTAACTTTTGGTAGTACAAAGTTCTACATTGAGTGATGGGTAGGCATGAAGTGCTACACCTAATTGTACATTAGGTTCCATAGATTGGGTGGTTAGTCCCATTCAATACAAGAAAAATTTTGGGTTAAATAAACCCAACAATCCCCATTTAACATTTGTGGGACTCAAACTTACAATTTGGGTATGATACCAATTGTTAGGATTGTTAAGTGTTCCTACTAGGCCAAAACCTATAGTGAGGATGTCACTTTATTATCTTAACACTCCTATATGAGCTATGTTAAGTACTTAAGCTCGGGTGCTTGGGCTAGCCCATTGGGCCTTCTCCACACTAGGTCTACTTGGACCCCCTTTTATAACTAATTCTTGTTGGTTTAAAGCTCAATATTGAATGGTGGGTGGGCATGAAGTGTTGTATTTAACTATATACCAAGTGCCATGAGTTGGGTAGTTAGTTTCTTTAAGTACAAGAGAAATTATGAGTTAAATAAACCTAACAAAAACCTTTTGAAATAAATGTGTTAAGTAGTCACCTTAAAGAAATATTAACAAAAAGAAATTCTTACATGAATTGGATGATATGTGGAATAAAGATTCTATAGATCTTGAATATAGTGAATAGTGGTTTAACTTAAAAGGAATAATGATGGGTGACACAATAAGTAATAAAATATTAAAGTGGTTAGGACCTATGGAAATTCAACACATTTTAAAGTGTTTAAAGGATGCAAAAGAAAAGAATTTATTTATGCAGGTGACTTTTCTAAATGACAAAAGATCATAAGATCTAAGATTTGAGAAAATATGCTATAGAAAATTATGCCCATTTCCTTTTAGCATTGAAGATAATGTCAAAAATGTCATGTCTTAGAAGTTTTTAATGTAGTTTATGGAGTTTTGTAGATAATGAACTTTCATATATAAGAAAAGAAGATAGAGTATTTCAGTAGTTTTGAAGAGCCATTATAATGACTTTCCTTAATCATTAAGGTATTTTTTTTTTATTGTAGTTTCTTTTCAAAAAACTATTAAGTTTAGAGTATCAACATTGATTGGTATTTTGGAAATGCAAAGGTTTACATGGCTATCACCAAGCCATCAATGTTTAGAAGATGTTGGTTATAATTATTTTAGGTATTTAGTTTGGAGCTTAATTTTTCAGCAAATAGAGTTAGATGAGTTCAATGATGTAATTAGATGCTTAATGCAAAACTTGGTGCATGATCTTGCTCTATCATTGCCAAAAAAATTGATATGTGGTCATAAGGAGATAATCATTAATGATAGTACTCGTCATGTAGCAAATTATTTATCTACAAGACAAACTTCATCATCTAAAGAAAATAAAATTCAAAATTTCTTTGTCTTGTTGTTAACAAGTACTTTAGTGATAATTATTTTGAATAGATTTTTTCAAGTTTCAAGCTTTTGCATGTATTGGATCTAAGAGTTAAAAGGCTTAGGTGTTTATCATGCCTTATTAATAAGTTAAGACATCTAAGATATCTTGATCTCTATGATAATAATGCAATTGTCAAGGTACTTGATTCTATAATTGAGATATACAATTTATGGATCTTAATACTTAGTGTAAGATAACTTTGCTTAAAAGGCTAATGGGATTCAAAGGTTTTAAATGGATTCTCACATTAACATGCCTTGTTTAGTTGAAATTATTATGGTACCACCATAGAATAAATTATCCTCTCTCAAATGTCTTTTGCTTTAGAATATGGATTTTCTAAAATAAATATCATATTTTGATTATAAAAGTAAGCCATTTTCTTCATTGACATTAGCTATATTTTTTAAATCATTAGAGAAAGTTTAGCTAAGTGAATGCCCTAATCTTAAAAGGTAATGAAGGGATGACAAGTTTGTTACATTACCATTTTCTTGTATTTCAAAGTTAAAAATTGTGAATACCCCTTGAAGACTTTAATACCAACCTTTCCACATCTTAAAGAGATGTATAATGCCAAATGGGAGCTACTACTATAGACAATAATGAATACATCAATGTGTCATCTCTCAAAATTGAAGTGTTTAAAATTATATTTAGGTAAGGAACTAAAAGTTTTACTAAAGGAGTGGCTGCAAAACCTAAGCACTCCTAAGACTCTAACGATATAAATTTATGGTCAATAAAAATCACTCTCCTTAGGCATAGAACATCTCACAACATAAACTTGAGATAATTGGTGATGAGAATTGGATGTAATGGAAAGGCCTTCAAATTCTCCTTTATCTTTTCAATACAATAGAAAATGATGAATATATAAATACCTTATCCTTCAAAATTAAAGTTTTTAGAATTATATTTGAGTAACAAACTAGAAGTTCTATAAGAGGAGTGGCTATAAAATCTCAGCAATTTTTAAACTCTAACAATAGAGAGTTACAATCAATTTAAACTGTTTTCCTTGAACATAGAACATCTCACAATATTTTCACCTTCATCTAAGATTATGCTCATAAGTTAACTAATGACAAGGATGTGATGCAATGGAAAGGCCTTCAAAACCTTTTTTGTTTTTCCACTACAATAGAAAATGATGAATACATAAAGACCTTATCTCTTAAAATTAATGTGTTTAAAATTACATTCAATCAAGTACCTAGAACTTTGTAAAACCTCTACACTTTTTAGACTTTGAAAATAAAAAGTTGAGATCAATTTAGATTACTTTCCTTAGCCATAGAACATCTTATAGCACTTGAACATTTTGATTTAAAATTCTACTTATAATTTGATATAATTGATGATAATGATAAGATGCAATGAAAATGCCTTCAAGACCTCCATTCTTTTTCCTTTAAGGATATTCCAAAATTGATGCCTTTCATATTAGGCCTTGAACATGCAACCACTTTATAAAATTTGGAAATTTCTTATTGAGAAAATTTGATTGTTATACTAAAGTGGATCCACAATAATGAGTCACTTGAAGGGCTTAAAATTATTCATTTCTATGTGTAGATGTCTTTACCTAATATGATGCATAGGAAAATCATCTTTAACGATGATAAAGATTAAGAAATGTTCCATCTAATTCTAAAGATAGTAACAAAAGATAAGTGAGGATTGACTCAAGATTGGTCAAGTATGATACTCAATCATTTCATTTTAAATGATCATAGGAATTGAAGTAGCACTTTTTTACACTTTGTTTCATTATTTTTTTTATTAATTAGTAAATTTCATGGTATAAAAGTAGCAAAAAGCGATAAAGAAACATGATATTGGAACTTGACCAAGATTCCTTACTTTCCAAAGTTATGCTTAATGCTTAGAGCTACATCATTAAAAACAAAATTCCAATGACTGTGTATATTTACTTATTCACATCCAAATAACTGTGTATTTTTATCTTTACTTATTCAAGTATAGTATTTTTTTTTAATCCTAATTCCTCATAAAATTTGAAATATCATCTATCATTATTCAAGGAATATGCTTAGAGACCTGATTTCTGACATGAATAAACTGATAAAGACCTGATTGCACATCCGAATGGATTAATTAAGAAATCCAAATCTTATCTAGCTCAATCCTATTTATAGTTTGAAGTAAATCTAAATCTTATCTAGCTTAATTCTATTTAAAGTCCTAGGCAAATTTATCCACACATGTTAAAACTATAATTGTTAGTGGTAGTTTACGAGATCATACTTACTTTTTGTTTAATCTTTTATCTTTAATGAAGTATAAATTCAATTCTTTTGATTTCAAGTTTAGGAAAAATATTAAGCCCCATTAATGTGAACACAAGCTAGCTTATTTACTTTCCACTTCATAGCACTACTTATCTTCAACACTCTTTACTATTGTAACAGTTTAAGAAAGAACTTGCCACACCATTAGTAATTGTGAAGATTAGTATGGATGAGTAAATGTCATTTTTCGTTACTTGTATGCGTTTAGTTCAATAAACTATTAGAAGGTAGTTTCTTTTGTTACTTAGTAGTTATGGTTGTTAGAAAGTTGTTACTACTGTTAACATTTAGTTAGCAACAGATTTACTAATATAAATAAGAAAGGACTCCATTGTTGGGGGGAGAGTTATTTGATTGTAAGACTATAATAGTTTTAGAGGTCTAGGTTCCCTTTCTAAGCAATCTAGAGGTCTTGGGTTCTCTTTGTAAGAAATCCTGATATTCTTGTATTCTTTACATTCTTCAAAATTGATTGAAAAGTTAAGCTCTCCAAACATAGTTTCTGTGACTGCTTTATCGCTCCTTTGCATCTTGTTACTAGATCTTGCACCAATTCCCTAAATTCTCCTTTGGATCGTTGCAACTACTTCTTTAAGACATAAAAAAAAAAAAATCTTAATTCCATCTCTTAATCACTTTAATAACCTTTTTCTAACACTTTTTACTTATAATCAACTCCTTCTTGGGATCTTAATCATCTCATTAGATGGGAAAAAAAAAATTCCCCTTAACATTTAAGGGGAATCTTTAATAGTATTATCAACTTATTGGCTCTCAAAGAAATATTATTACTATTAAGTGTTAAAGAAGAGTTAAAAAAATCTAAAAAATAACTTTTAGAAATCAAAGAAGTAATTTTAAATGTGAAGGAGGAATGGCCTAAAACTATTGGAATTGATCATTGTCTTGAAAGACTAAATGATGTGGATGACTTCCTAGATGTTGCTTCCATTAAAGTTAGATAATGAGAGTTAATAATGCAAAATAAGAATGTGCAAAAAGTATTCATATTCTTTTTTTTAAATCAATGCAGTTCATCTATGATGATAGAATGACCCATAAGATTAAATCTATTAAAATGACATTAGGTGTCATCTTAACATGTGTCATAAAATTAGAATTTATGGAGAGTTATGATGATACCTCAAACTGGATTATAAGGAATTATTTTATTATATATAAGGAAAAGGTTATTGGATAGGATGTTGATAAGAAGGTAGTTGTCATAAGATTGTTAGGCATCAATAACAAAAAGAATGTTTTGGTCCTTCCCATTGTTTGCAAAGTGGTTTAAAAAAAAAGGGTATTAGCTTAATACATATTCTACAACTAGGAGAACTTTCATTCATTATCAACCTTTTCTCAACATTAAGCTCCACTAATGTGAAGATAAGTTAGCCATATTTATTTTCGACTTCACAATACTATTTGAGTTGAGTTGGTATTCTTTCTTAACTTTTTGGTCTTATATAGTACTATTTGAATCTAGCACTCTTTAGTACTTTTTTAAATATATAACAAAAAAAATTTCCTTCCACCTCTCAGTCACTTTAATAATCTTTTTCAAGTACTCTTTATTCATTATCAACCTTTTCTCAGCATTAAGTCCCATTAATGTAAAGACAAGTTAGCCTTATATATTTTTTTTCCACTTCACAACATTACTCAACTCGTGTTGACATTCCTTCTCCATTTTTTGGTCTTAAAAGTATAACACTATTTTCTTAACATCCTTTACTCATTTTCATTAGATGACATAAAAAGTTCCCCTCAGCATTTTTTTTTGAAAGGGTGGAAAAGGAAATCCTTAGCAATGTGACCTACTAATTGGCTTTTAAAGCTCAAAATTAAGGTTTCAAAAATCAAAGAGGTGCTTCTGGATGCAGGGGAGATATAAGCTAAGGATATTGAAGTTTATCATTGTCTTAAAAAATGATGTCTTGTCTTATGTGGATCACTTCCTAAATGTTATTTCCATAGAAGCTAGACAAGGAGAGTTAATGATCCAAAATAAGAAGGCAAAAAAAGTACTCATATTATTTTTTAAATAAATGCAATTTATCTATAATGTTATAATGACCAATAAGATGAAGGCTATTAAAGGGGTGTTAGGTCCTACTCATTTTGTGTGAAAAATTTTGAATTTGTTGAGAGTCATGGCAATATCACAAACTAAATTACCAGGAGTTATTTTGTTATGTGTGAGGAAGAGGTTATTGGACAAGAGATTGATAAGAAGGGAGTTGTTAACAAATTGCTAGGCACTAATGATGAAAAGAATGTGTCAGTCCTTCCCATTGTTGGCAAAGGTGGTTTGGAAAAAAATATAATAGCTTAGTATATATTTTATAATTAGAAATCCAAAACCATTTTGAATTAAGAATTTAGGTGGAGATCTTTCATTTGATTAATGTAAAAAATATTGCTGAAAACATATTAAAGTACAAAAAAAGGAAAAATTAGAACCTCTTGAAATAAATGCATTAAGTAGTCATTTTAAAGAAATGATTGACAAAAAGAAATTCTTACATGTGTTAGATGATGTGTGGAATGAAGATGCTATTGATCTTGAATATAGTAAACAATGGTTTAACTTGAAAGAATAATGATAGGCTACACCATAGATAGTAGGATATTAGTAACTACACATAATAATATGGTGATGGGCCATATAGAAATCCCACATGTATTAAATCAATTAGGGGATGTAGATTGAAGAAATTTATTTATGTAAGTGATTTTTTTGAATTAAAAAAATTCACATTTCTAAGATTTGAAGAAATAGTAATGGATATTATAAAAAATTCTGCTGGTTTCCTTTTAGCATTGAACACAATGAGAAGGATATTATGTCTTAGACATTTTTAGTGTTATTTGTGGGGTTTTGTAGATAATGAACTTTCATAGAAAAGAAAAGAAAGATATAGTATTTCAATAATTTTGAAGAGCCATTATAATGAATTTCCTCAATCATTGAGGTATTGTTTTGTTTATTGTAGTTTATTTCCAAAAAACTATCAAGTTTAATGTATCAACATTGATTAGTCTTTGGTTAATACAAAGGTTTATCCACCAATATTTAAAGATGTTGGTTATAATTATTTTAGGTATTTATTTTGGAGCTCATTGTTTTGGCAGGTAGTGTTAGATTAGTTTAATATTGAAATTAGATGCCTAATACAAAAGTTGGTTCTTGAACTTGCTCTGTCATTGGTAAAAGAATTGATATGGAGTCATAAGGAGATAATCACTAATGAGAGTACTCATCGTGGAAAACTTTATTTAACTATGTGATAAACTTTATCATAAAAGAATAAGATTCAAACATTTCTTTGTCTTGGTGTTAATAAGTACTTTAGTAATAAGATTGATTATGAAGAGATTTTTTTCAAGTTCCAAGCTTTTGTATATATTAGAACTATGAGATAAAGAGCTTAGATGTTTTTCATGCTCTACTAATAAGCTGAAGCATTTAAGACACCTTAATCTCTTTAATGATAATAAAATTGTCAAGTTGCTTGATTCCATAGTTGAGGTATACAATTCATGGACCCTAATATTTTATGGTTATTTGTCATTTGAAGAATTACCAAGAGATATTAGAAAATTAGTCAAACTTAATCATCTTAAGATTAATGATTGTTAGGAATTGAGGCATATGACAAAATGATGGGGACAATTAATTAAACTTTACACTTTGTCAATGTTTGTGATTAAGTATTCTTGTTTGAAGAATGTTGATAGGCTAAATGAATTAAGTTAGTTAAGTAACTTTAAATGACATTTGCACTCTCAATATCTAAATTGTGCAAAAAGTGCTGTGTCAAGATATAAGGTTGCTAATTTAAAGGAGAAATCAAGGCTTTGTGCTTTAAATTTAAATTGAAGTTTTAAAGGTAGTAGAAATGATTCTAACATTATCTACGATAAGGAAGAGGAGGAGGATAACTTGTTATTGGAGAACTTGCAATCGCACTAAAACTTAAGACAACTATGCTTAAAGGGTTGCTGGGGTTCAGGGGTTCCGAAATGAATTCACATGCTAACATATCTCATTGAATTGAAATTATTATGGTATTATTATTGTGTAAATTGTCTTCTCTTAAATGTTTTTGACTTTGGAATATGGATGTTCTAGAATACATATTAGATTTGATTAAAGAAATGAATCCTCTTCTTCATTGACATTAGCTATATTTTTTGAATTATTGGAAAAAATCTTACTAAGTAAATGCCCTAATCTTAAAAGATGATAGAGGGATAACAAGTTTGATGATAGAATGTTGCAATAAATAAAAACCACTAAATTTGTAATCAATAAAAATATAAGGTTACTAATTTAAAGGAGAAATCAAGGTTTTGTGTTTTAGACTTAAACTGGAGTTTTGAAGGTGATAGAAATGATTCTAACATTATCCAAGTTAAGGAAGAGAATGAAGATAATTTCTTATTGGAGAACTTGTAGTTGCACTAAAACTTAAGACAACTTTGCTTAAAGGGCTACTGGGGTTCAAAGGTTCCAAAATAGATTATCATGCTAACATGCCTCTGAATTAAAATTATTATGGTACTACTATTAAGTAAATTTTATTCTCTTAAATGTCTTTGATTTAGGAATAAAGATGTTTTAGAATACATATCAAATTTTGATTATAGAAATAAGCTCTTTTCTTCATTAACTTTGGTCATATTTTTTGAATCATTGGAAAAATTTGACCAAACAAATATCGTAGTCTTAAAAGGTGATAGAGGGATAACAAGTCTCATGATAGAAAGTGGCAATCAATAAAAATCTCTTTCCTCATACATAGAACATTTCATAATACTTGAACAGCCTCATATAAAATTTTACTCACAATTTGAGATAATTAATACTAAGGTTATGATGCAATGAAGGCTTTCAAAGGCTCCTTTCTCTTTCCACTACAATAAACAATGATGAATATATCAATACCTATTTTCTCAAGATTGAAGTGTCTAAAATTAAATTTAGGTAAGGAATTAGAAGTTCTACTAAAAGAGTAGCTATAAAACTTTAGACTTAAGTTGTCATCAATTAAAATTACTCTCTTTAAGCATAAAATATCTCACAACACTTAAACACCTGGATTTAAGATTCTACTCACAACTTGGGATAACCATTGATGAGGATGTGATGTAAATAATGGCAAATACTTCAATATCTTATATTTCAAAATTAGAACATCAAGAATTATAATCAATTAGGAACTATATGTTTTATCAGAGGAGTGACTATAAAATATCAGCACTTTTTAGACTTTGAAGATAAGAAGTTGCGATCAATTTAAATTTTTCTCCCTAGACATAGATTATCTTATAGCACTTGAACACCTTAATTTAAGATTGTGCTCACAACTTGAGATAATTGATTATATAATGAAATGCAATGGAAAGGCTTTGAAAGCTTCTTTTCTCTTTCCTTTAAAGATATTCCAAAGTTGATGCCTCTTCCATCTTAACTTGAATAAGTGACCACTTTATAAAATTTGGAAATTTTATATTGAAACTTTTTGACAATTAAATCATAGTGGATCTATGATAGTGAGTCACTAGAAAGGTTTAAAATTATTCATTTCTTTGCATGACATCCTTACCTAAGAGGGTGTGTAGGAAAATTTTGTTTGAGGATACTAAAGATTAAGAAATGTGCTGTCTAATTTCAAAGATAAGAGTAGTAGATGAGTGAGAATTGACTCAAGATTTCCCAAATATAATAATCAATCATTTCATCTTAACTAACCATAGGAATTGAAGTAGCACATTTTTACACCTTGTTTCATAATTTTTTTCTCTCTCTCTACATCTCTTGATTGGTAAATTTTATGGTATAGAAATAGCTAAAAGTAAGGAAGAAACATGATATTGGAATTTGAACAAGATTACTCACTTCCTAAAGTTATGCTTAATGCTTAAAGTTGCATCATTAAAAATAAAATTCCTAGGACCATGCATCTTTACTATATTACACTTTGTTTATCCTAATTCCTCATAAAATTGAAATTCTCACGATCATTATTAGAGGAGTCAATTAGGAGACTTGGTTTGTGGCCTAAACAAATTGATGAATAATTGATTGAAGTACCTAATGAATTAATTAGTAAATCCAACTCTTATCTAGTTTAATCATATCTAGAGTCTTAAACAAATTCAAATCTTATTTAACTCAATCCTATTTAGAGTCCTAGGTAAATCCAAATCTTATTTAGCTAAATCCTATCTAGAGTCTTAGGAAAATTCATCCTTATATTAGATTGACTTAAATCCCTACATAATCATGTGTTGTAATAAGTTCTTTTTAAAAAAAATTGAAATAGAATTTATTTTTTAGCTTGTAGGATTTTTTATTTTTATTTTTATGGTTTAGAAAATTGCAACCACAGGTTTCTTAATTATTACCTTTACCTTTTTATTTTATTTTTTATTTTCCATTTTTAAAGTAGTAAAGCCAGTCCGTAGCATTCATGTTCCTTTCTATAATAATTTGTTATATTTTTGGTTCATTTTATCGTATGGCCACATGTTTGCTTCCTCGAGTTACATAGATTATTCTGTCAATAGAATTTTACATTTTCAATGTGGTGAATGCTAACATTTCCTTTCTGCAAATGACATAATTTGAGATTTACATGCTTATCATTGTTATTATCATCATTATTATCATTATTGTAATCATCATTATTTTCAGTCATTATTATTGTTGTTGTTGCTATTATTATCATTATTATTATTATTATTAGTGAAATCATTATCATTATCATTGTTATGATATATGCATATTTATTATTATTTTTTTTATAGATTTAAGAACCTTTTATGTTATGCATACTCACCATGCCTTAATATGTGTTCATTGTTTTTCAGTTCAGGCGCTGAACTGCTGGACTGGTTCACGCGGGCTGGGTTGGTTTTTTCACAAGTTGGACTGCATCTACGGGCTGCATTGCTACTTTAGAATAGATAGCTTGGCCCACAAAAAAATAATGATAGGATTATAGAATTATTGCATGTTAATTAACTTAACTAATCATCATAAAAAATATATTACTTCAAATAGCCCAATAATTTCTCGAGGGGACCCTTGACTTAGTGGTGTTCTCTAAGCCAAATCTTGACTGACAATCTCACCAATCATGGGTTTCAAATTCCTTTTAAACGTAAAATTATTTTTTATATATAATATTAAAGTTCAAATTCAAATCTCTCATTCTTATAAACCAAAAATTCCCATGTTATTTTCACACTAAGGACAAACAGAATCGGACAATAATCACTTTGTTATCAACCCCACGTTGCATATAGAACCCAGCAGCCCACACCTGTTGAGAATTCCACAGTCCTGGCAGTCACACCCCCATATTCCTAACAAATCTCGTCCGATTGGAACCTTAGTGTGCCACCGGGGACTGCCTACGTGGAGTCTCACTGCCAATTACGAAAAACCGACTAATATCTCCTCGTCTCCGGGCCTTCGGCCATGATGAGAAGAAAACACGGATATTGCAGTTGGGCCCAACACAATATTGGCGAGCCGCATCCCAATTGGTCGCAGTCACGTTGGGCTGTAACGGAGTTTAACTCTCCACCCCGAAACGTTCGGTCCTAAACAAAGCGCCCCTATGATGAAACTTGGGACCCACATGATTCAAGCTCGGGTAAATATTAATCTTTATAAAACCTTAGAATATTAGGTTGAAGGTCAATTCTCACACTTAATGTGAAATAATATATACCTTTAACACTATTTTCATGCATATATTGATACAAGTATTACACATACGGAGAAGTCAATTTGAGAGCATGGGAGATTACAAAGCAAAAGGTTTATAAATTCTTAAGGGGTGGAAGGCTTATAAATGGACATTTGAATTGTCCCGGAATAAATGTAGAATAAAAAAAACACATAATTATTTAAGTAAAAACCACAAGTTCCTTAAATCAGTTTAGACAAACTTTGCGAGCTACCGACACTCATTATACTAATTAAATTTGTTCTGCGTATCTACCCTATTAACTATATGTCACATGCCTCAGGGTTACTGATTTGGGCAACGGGGAGGTCGTGCAGTTTCAAGTGCTAACAACATCTTCGCGTACGGAGGAGATTAGCCCCAAGGGGCCCTGCCTCACACCCGAAGCCCAACAGGGAAATAGTGTGGTTCCAAACGCTGGGAACAACTTCATATAGCCCAGATTTAGCAAAAGGGCCTGTTGGAGCTCTTCTATTAACAAAACCTAGTTGCCTTCGGGATCTATCAATCTGCACTCCTAATCAATTCCGGAATACAAATAGGACCCATATGCAATTGATCATATTTGTTATTAACCCCACCTTGCACATAGAACCCAGCAGCCCTCATCGATTGAGAAATCCAGTCTTGGCAACCACACCCCCATTAGGTTCCTTACAAATATCGTCGTTCGGGAACGTTAACTGTGTCAGCAGGGACCGCCTACGTGGACTCTCCTGCCAATTATTTTTAGATAATGTTAAAAATAAAAGATATCAATTTTCCATAGAATGCCTAGGTTCTCTTCTTTTTATACCTGAAAAACATTTCACGTACATGTCCAAAATTTGCGAAAAATGATGTGAAAGCAAAGGACAAGATAGATTGAGATAATAAGGAAACTTGCATAGGAAAAGAAAATAGGGAAGAAGGGACACAAAAGAGTATAGGAAAATAAAAAAAAATAATTCAAGAGAATACAAAAATATGCAAAAAGAAGAAGGAAAAAAGAAAGAAAGGAAAGAAAAAAGATACATGAAAAAGAAGGGGTAATTATCGTCTATGTCGGACTGGGTCCCACCTACACATGTGAGGGTGCGGACTGTCGGTTCCTCCTGCGTAAGTGCTGGGCAAACACTCAAAAACATATTTTTGAATTACCTATGTCTCAAAAACATGTTTCTATATGGCATGAACATTGAAAATATTTTAGAAAATTGCTTTTACTTGCAAACATAATAAGTAACCTACGTTTGCAAGATAAGTATAAAGACAAAGTGAAAAAGAAAAAAAGTAAGAGAATTCAAGAACATGACTAAAATAAGAAAAGAAAAAAGGAAATAATAATATAGTATTTTCACAAGAAAAAAGGAATAAAGGAAAACACACATAAAAGGGAAAGAATTAAAAATAAAAAAAGATATGAAATAAGAAAGAAGAAATAAATTATTTAATTCTTTATAAATTATCCTTGGCATAAATTTAGAGGTACTCTAAATCATTGTTTCATATGGTAAAGTAGAAGTTTTTACAACAAACTTATATTTTGATCTTTTAAAAGGGCTAAAACATTTGTGTAATTATGTACTCTAATTCATCCATCAGTTAGTGATAGAAATGATGGTAACATTATTTAGGATAAGGAAGAGAAGGAAGATGCTTTATCATTAGAGAACTTGAAATTACACTAAAAGCCAAGACAACTTTACTTAAAGGGCTACCTGGGTTCAAAGGTTCCAAAATGGATTCCCACTTTAACATGTCTCATTGAATTAAAATAATAATTGTACCACCATTAAGTAAATTGTCTTCTTTTAAACATCTTTGGGTTTGGAATATAGATGTTCTTGAATACACATTAGATTTTAGTTATAGAAATCAACTCTTTTCATCATCAATGTTAAATGTATTTTTCAAATTATTGGAGAAAATTTAGCTAAGTGATTGCCTCATCTCAAAAGGTGGTGGAGGAATTACAAGTTTGATGATAGAAAGTTGTGATTAATAAAAATCACTTTTCCCAAACATAGAACAAATTGCAATGCTTGAACACCTCGATCTAAGATTTTGCTCACAACTTAAGATAACTAAGGCTAGGGATAAGATGCAATGGAAGGCCTTCAAAGCCTTTTTTCTCCTTCTACAATATAAAATGATGAATATATTAATACCTTCTTTTTGAAATTGAAACATGTATAATTACATTTAGGTAAGGAACTTGAAGTTTTACCAGAGGAGTGATTGTAAAACTTTAGAGCTCTTAAAACTAATGTTAAGAAGTTGTGACCAATTATAATTGCTCTCCTTAACACCTTGATCTAAGATTATACTCACAATTTGAAATAACTACAATAGACAATGATGAATACATTAATACCTCGTTTTTCAAAATTAAAGCATCGAGAATTACATTTAGTTAAGGAATTAGAAATTCTACTAGAAAAGTGGTTGTAAAACTTTAGCACTCTTAAAACTAATAGTAGAAAGTTGTGATTGATTAAAATTGCTCTCCTTGAGCAAATAACATCTCTCGACACTTGAGCACCTTGATCTAAGATTCTGCTCACAACTTGATATAACTAATGGTAAGGATATGATGCAATGAAGAGGCCTTTAAACCCTTATTTCTATTTTCACTACAACAAAAAAATGATGAATACTTTATTACCTCATTTCTTAAAATTGGAGCATCATCAATTACATTAAGTTAAGGAATTTGAAGTTTAACTAGAGAAATGATTGTAAACTATCAATGCTTTTTGGACTTTGATGATAAGAAGTTGCGATTAATTTAAATTGTTTTCCTCAGGCATAGAATATCTCACAGCACTTAAGCATCTCAATTTAAGATTTTGTTGACAACTTAAGATAGCTAATGATAAGGATAAGATGCAATGGGAAAGCCTTCAAAGTCTCCTTTCTTTTTCTAGTACAACACACAATGATGAATTTATCAATACTTCGTCTCCCAAAATTGGAATGTCAAGAATTATATATAATTAAGGAATTAGATGTTCTATTAGAGGAGTGGTTGTAAAATTTCAATACTCTTAAAACTAAGGATATAAAGTTGTGATCAATTAAAAATGCTCACCTTGGGCATGTAACATCTTCCAGCACTTGAACAACTTGATTTATGATTCTACATATAACTTGGGATAGCTAGTGACAAGGATGGGATGCAATGGAAAGGCCTTCAAAGCGTCATTTCTCTTTCCATTACAATAGAAAATGATGAATATATCAATACCTCATCTTTCAAAATTGAAATGTCTACAATTACATTTAGTTAAGGAATTAGAAGTTTTACAAGAAAACTAGCTATAAAATCTTAGCACCTTTTAGAATTTGACGATAAAAAGTTGCAATCAATTTAAATCACTTTCCTCAAGCATAGAACATTACACAACACTTGAGCTCTTTGATTTAACATTATGTTTAGAACTTAAGACAATTAATGATGAGGATGGGACGCAATGGAAATGATGAATACATTAATACCTTGTCTCTCAAAATTGGAGCATTGAAAGTTAGCTTCAGTTAAGGAATAAGAAATTCTATTAGAGAAGTGGCTATAAAACCCAAACCTAATTACTCCTAACAAAATAGTAGTTTCAGCATCTCGTAGAGACAAATCATTATTTACTATAATCCAAAGGATAAAATGCAAACCTAATTGCTTAGTGCCTTCTAGCAATAAAAAAACAAAAGATGTTATTGAGAAAATTGTACTTACAATAGAAATCATGCTTTAGAGAGTATTCTTTTGATGTGCCTTACCCATAGTGTTCTAAAGGACATCAATGTGCTTCTTCATCTTCTCATTCATAACATTCTTAGAGGACATCAATGTGCTTTGTCATCTCCCTATCCATAACGTTTTGGAGGACATGAATATGCTTTTTCATCTCCACCATCTTCTTCACATACTCTACCTTCTATTCCTCTATCTTCTATTTTGTATACTTTACCTTCTGCTCTATATACTCTATCTTATGCTTCGTATACTTTACCTTATGCTCCACCTTTTGCTCCTCAATAGTCACCTCTTCCCTATGATCTTGAGCTAATACTTTTTTAACGCACAAATCATCAAATTCTCGATATAAGTCAATAAAGATTTTTATGAAAAAATCATTTGTTTTCTCCAAAAGCTCTATGTAATTTTTCATGGACTTATTTCTCCCAGTCAGATTCTCACGGTCAGTTCTCATCTTCCTAAACTCGTTCATACTTTGTTTAATCCTTCTTTCATTCTTTACAACTACTTCATCAAATTGTTTATTCTCCTTTGCAACCAACTTTTCAATTTTAGTTTTCACCAAGTCAATCCTCATCCTCAAATTCCCCTTAACCAATTTTTTCTCACCTGGCAACTCTTCCAATCTCACTTTCAGTTCATCAATCTCTTTCCTAGATTCACTTTCCCTTTTCCCCATATCAACTAACATTCCCCTCCATTCATGAACATCATTGGTAAGCCTATTAGTCTTAATCTTGAGTAAATCCCTTTCTTTGCATACCTAAGCCAGCCTAGTACTTTCAATCTCAAAATTACTCTTTAGTTCCTTGATTTGCTTCTTCAAGACCCTAAGCTCAACCTCTTTTTCCTCTTTCATTTTCTTAAGCCAAATAGTCAAATCAACCATCCAATCCTTCTAATTAGTAAGAATCATAATATCCTCCACCTCTATCCTAAATCTCTCCCTAAAAATCTTAGTCAACCTGGCCATTATTTACTCCTTCTACTCCTCCCTTTCAAAGAGAGTCACATCCTTTCCTTTCCAGAGAGAGTCACACCAGCCTCCAAAGCATCATCGGCCTTTTCCAAGGACTCAACCTTCTCTTTACCCTTAGAGCATTCTCCAAGAAGCAACAAATGTTTGGCATGGTGAGTTTGGCTATGGTGAGGGGCTTCTTCAGCTTAAGATACCATTTTCACTTTTAAAAGCTACGAGGAAAATCAATATGGAAATATGGATGGGGAGTCCTTCTTTTGCTTTGTGTCTGTCTGTTTGGGTTTTTAGACAGCAAGAGAAAACTTTAGACAGGAGAGCAGAGGAGAGGGCGTGCTTGTGATTGTGTTTGTTTGTGTTTTGGAATTTAAAAGTTGCATAAGTTCTCACTATGAATGATCCTTCCACGTGGTGGGAGAAATCGATCTAGAAAGCAAGCTCATTTAGCCCTTGGATTCGAACCATTTCATATGGTAGCCTTTAGATTTTACAACATCAAATTACTAAGCATTATAATGTCAAATATGGAGACAATTGATAAGAAGAATGGAACGATTTAGCCTAGCTAATTCTGGAAAATTCAATTTGTGTCCTTCAACAATTATCTTTTGGATTACAATAAATAATGGTTTGTCTCTACGAGATGCTAAAACTACTATTTTGTTGGGAGCAATTAGGTTTGGGTTTTATCTTTTGGATTACTCATTGTTAACCTTTCTCAGCACCTTTTACTCCTTTCATTAGATGGTAGAAAATTTCCCCTTAACATAAAGGGAAGGATCCCTGGCAATGTGGCTGACCTATTGCCTCCTAAAGAAATATTAGATAAGAAATTAAAAAGCTTGGAATTAAGCTTTCAAAAGTCAAAGTAAGTGCTTCTTGATGCAAAGGAGAAACTACTAAGGATATTGGAGTCTATTACAGTGGTGAAGGGTTAAACAATGTCTTGTATGATGCGAACAACTTCCTAGATATTGCTTCCATAAAAGTTGGACAATGAAAGTTAATGATCTAAATCCGTGGAGAGTTGTGATAATGCTACAAATTGGATTATAAGGAATTATTTTACTATATATGAGGAAGAGATTATTGGACAAAAGGTTGATTAAAAGGTAGTCATCACTAGACTATTAGACACCGACTAAGAAAAGAATGTTTTAATCCTTCTTATTGTAAGTGAAGGTGGTTTTAAAAAGACTATATTAGCTTAATATGTATTCTACAATTAGAAAATCCAAAACCGTTTAGAATTAAGAATGTAAAAAGAGATATCTCATTTGTTTAATGTAAAAAATACTGTTTGAAACATATTAGAGTATGTAAGAAAGAAGAAAGTATAACCTTTTTGAAATGAATGCACTAATTAGTCATCTTAAGAAAAGGATTGACAAATAGAAATTCTTGTTTGTATTGGATGATGTGTGGAATGAAGATATTATATATCTTAAATATAGTGAATAGTGGTTCAATTTGAAAAGTATAATGATAGTCGGGTTAATATGTAGTAAAATACTAATAACCATATGTATTAAGCTGGTGTTGGGCTCTATGGAAAACCCATACGTTTTAAAGCATTTAAGGGATGAGGACTCAAGGAATTAATTTATGCAAGTGACTTGTTTAAATGGAAAAACAACACATGGTCCAAGATTTGAGTCACCTAATTTATTTTTGTTACTAGTGCACCCGTATGTTAAAATCGTGAATGCTAATAGTGGTCTATAAGATCATATTCCATCATTTGTTCAATTTGATTTTTATTTTTGTTTCCAATGAAACTTAAATTCAATTCATTTGGTTTTGGGTATAAGGAAAACATTGAGCCCTGCTAATGTGAACAAATGTTGGCTACATTTAGTTTTTGCTTTACAATGCCACTTGACTTAAGCTAGTGTTCTTTCTCTACTTTTTGTTCTTAAAAATACAGCATCATTTAACTCGAGCACTATTTACTACTTCTTTGAATACATAAAAAATAAATCTTCTTTCCACCTTTCAATCACTTCAAGTACCTTTTTGTAGCACTCTTTACTCATTATTAACCCTTTCTCAATACCTTTTACTTATTTTCATTAAATGGTAGAAAAAATTTCCTTTAACATTTTTTTTACGGGGGGAGGGTTAATTGTTAGTAATGTGGCCAACCTACTATTTCATAAACAGATATCAATATTGTAGGTGTTAGAAGAGAGATTAAAAAGCTTGAAATTAAGGTTTTAGAAACCAAAGAAGTGCTTCTACATGGGAGAAATAGGTAAAGGATATTAGAGTTTATTGTTGTAAAGGGCTAAACAGTGTCTTATTTGGTGTAAATGACTTCTTAGGTACTATTTCCATAAAAGCTAGACAAAAAGAGTTAATAATCCAAAATAAAAGTAAAAAAGGTATTCATATTCTTTTTCAAACCAATGCAATTCATCTATGAAGTTAATATGGGCCATACTAAGGCCATTAAAGGGCATTAGGTCCTATCTCATCTTGTGTGACAAATTTTGAATGTGTGGAGAATTGTGATAATATTGTAAATTAGATTATAAGGAAATATTTTATTGTATATGAGGAAGTGGATATTGGACAAGTGGTTGATGAGAAGGGAATTTAGACCAAACCACTTGACACTAAGATGAAAAGAAATTTTTAGTTCTTCCCATTGTTGGTGAAGGTGATTTGAAAAGACATATTTATGTTGTATGTATTCTATGATTAAGAAATCCAAAACCATTTTGCATTAAGAGTGTGAATGGAGATCTCTCATTCATTTAATGTAAAAAATATTGTTGAAAACATATTAGCGTATGTAACAAAGGAGAAATCAAAATTATTAGGATTGTCATGCATTATCATTAGGCCAAAAGCTATAGTTGATAGCTAAGATGCTGCCTTATTATCATAATACCTTTAAATAAGTCATGCTAACCACTTGTCCTTTGAGTACAAAAAAAATAATGAGCTAAATAAACCTAACAAAAACCTTTTGAATGAATGTGTTGAGTAATCACCTTAAAGAAATTATTAACAAAAAGAAATTCTTACATGCATTGGATGATATGTGGAATAAAGATCCTACATATCTTGAATATAATGAATAGTGGTTTAACTTAAAAGAAATAATGATGGGTGACACAATAAGCAATAAAATAGTAGTACCACACATAATAAAATGGTTAGGCCCCATGGAAATCCAACATGTTTTAAAGTGTTTAAAGGATGCAAAAGGAAGGAATTTATTTATGTAGGTGACTTTTCTAAATGACAAAAGATCATGAGATCTAAGTTTTGAGAAAATAGTGCTAGAGATTATAGAAAATTATACCCATTTCCCTTTAGCATTGAAGACCATGTCAAAAATGTTATCTTAGAAGTTTTTAATGTAGTTTTTGGAGTTTTGTAGATAGTAAACTTTCATTTATAAGAAAATAAAGATAGAGTATTTCAACAATTTTGAAGAGCCATTATAATGACTTTCCTCAATAATTAAGGTATTGTTTTGTTTATTGTAGTTTCTTTTCAAAAAAAAAAAAACTATTAAGTTTAGTGTATAAACATTGATTGGTCTTTGGATAACGCAAATGTCTACAAGGCTATCACCAAGCCACTGATGTTTAGAAGATGTTGGTTATAATTATTTTAGGTATTTAGTTTAGAGCTTAATTTTTTAGCAAGTAAAGTTAGATGAGTTCAATGTTGTAATTAGATGCTTAATGCAAACTTAGTACATGATCTTGCTTTATTATTGGTAAGAAAATTGATATATGGTCATAAGGAGATAATCATTAATGAGAGTACTCATTATGTAGCAAATTATTTATTTACAAGACAAACTTCATCATCTAAAGAAAATAAAATTCAAACATTTCTTTGCCTTGGTGTTAACAAGTACTTTATTGATAGTTATTTTGAAGAGATTTTCTCAACTTTCAAGCTTTTGCGTGTATTGGATTTAAGAGTTAAAAGGATTAGGTGTTTATCATGCCTTATTAATAAGTTAAGACATCTAAGATATCTTTATCTTTGTGATAATAATGAAATTGTCAAGGTACTTGATTTTATAAATGAGATATGCAATTTATGGATCCTAATACTTAATGGTTGTTGGTCTTTTAAAGAATTATCAAGAGATATTAGAAAATTAGTCAAAATTAATTGTCTTGAGATTGATGATTGTTAGGAATTGAGGTATATGCTAAAAGGATGGGAATAATTAACTAAACTTTAGGTTTTTGTCAATGTTTGTGATAAGTAAGGATTCATGTTTAAAGCATGTTGATGGGCTAAATGAATTAAGTTAGTTTGGTAATTTAAAATGACATTTTTGCATTCACCCATCTAAGTTGTGTAGAAAATGTTGCATTAAAATATAAAGTTACTAATTTAAAGGAGAAATCAAGACTTTGTGCTTTACATTTAAATGGGAGATTTGAAGGTGATAAAAATGATTCCAATACTATCGAGGATAAGGAAGAATAGGAGGATAACTTATCATTGGAAAGCTTGCAATTACACCAAAATGTAAGGCAACTTTGCTTAAAAGGCTAATGAGATTCAAGGGTTTAAAATGGATTCTCACATTAACATGTCTTGTTTAGTTGAAGTTATTATGGTACCACCATAGAATAAATTATCCTCTTTAGAATGTTTTTGGCTTTAGAATATGGATTTTCTAAAATAAATATTAGTTTTGATTATAAAAATAAGCTCTCTTCTTCATTGACATTAGTCATATTTTTTGAATCATTGGAGAAAGTTTGATTAAGTGAATGCCTTAACCTCAAAAGGTGGTGGAAGGATGACAAGGTTATTACATTATCATTTTCTTGTCTTTCAAAGATAAAAATTGTAAACTACCCCTTATAGACTTTAATGCCAACCTTTCCATATTTTGAAGAGTTGTATAATGTCAAGTGAAAGCCATTACTATAGATAATAATGAATACATCAATGTGTCATCTCTCAAAATTGAAATGTCTAAAATTACATTTAGGTAAGGAGCTATAAGTTTTACTAAAGAAGTGGCTACAAAACCTAAGCACTCTTAAGATTCTAACGATATAGAGTTGCAATCAATAAAAGTCACTCTCCTTAAGCATAGAACATCTCACAACATAAACATCCTAATTTAAGATTTTGCTGCTCATAATGTAAATAGTTGGTGATGAAAATAGGATGTAACGGAAAGGCCTTTAAAGCCTCATTTCTTTTTCCACTACAACAAAAAATGATGAATATATTAATACCTCTTCTTTCAAAATTGAAGTGTTTAGAATAATATTTGAGTAAGGAACTAGAAGTTTTATAAGAGGAGTGGCTGCAAAATCTTAACACTTTTTAGACTTTAACAATAAAAAGTTGCAATCAATTTAAACTATTCTCATCAAAATTAAACATCTCACAACATTTGAATACCTTCATCTAAGATTCTACTTACAACTTGAGATAACTTATGACAAGGATATGATGTAATGGAAACGCCTTCAAAACCTTCTTTCTTTTTCCACTACAATAGAAAATGATGAATACATCAATACCCTATTCCTCAAAATTAGTGTGTCTAGAATTACATTTAGTTAAGGACCTAGAAGTTTGTAAAAGCTTTACACTTTTTAGACTTGGACAATAAAAATTTGAGATCAATTTAAATCACTTTCCCTAGCTATAGAACACTTACAACACTTGAACATTTCGATTCAAAACCTCCTTTCTCTTTTGTTTTAAGGATATTCCAATATTGATGCCTTTCCCATCAAGCCTTGAACATGTAACCACTTTATAAAATTTGGAAATTTGTTATTAAGAAAGTTTGATTGTTTTACCAAAGTGGATCCACAATAGTGAATCACTTGAAGGGCTTAAAATTATTCATTTCTATGCATTGATGTCCTTACCTAAGAGGATGCATAGGAAAATTGTCTTTGAAGATGTTAAAGATTAAGAAATGTTCCATCTAATTCCAGAGATAGGAACATAAGATAGATGAGGATTGACTCAAGGTTGGTTAAGCATGGTCTCAATCATTTCATTTTAAATGATCATAGGAATTGAAGTAGCACTTTTTTACACTTGGTTTCATCATTTGTTTCCCTTGATTAGTAAATTTCGTGGTATAAAAGTAGCAAAAAGCAAGGAAGAAACATGATATTAGAATTTGACCGAGATTCCTTACTTTCTAAAGTTGTGCTTAATGTTTAGAGCTACATCATCAAAAACAAAATTCCAATGACTATATATCTTTACTTATTCACATATGAATGACCATGTATCTTTATCTTTACTTATTCAAGTATAATACTATTTTAAAAATTCTAATTCCACATGAAAGTTGAAATACCAACCATCACTATTGAAGGAATAAGCTTGGAGACCTAGTTTGTAACCTAAATAAACTGACAAAGACTTGATTGCACATCCAAATGGATTAATTAGGAAATCCAAATCTTATCTCGCTTAATACTATTTAGAGTCTGAAGCAAATCTAAACCTTATCTAGGTCAATCCTATTTAAAGTCCTAGATAAATTCATCCATGCATGTTAAACCTGTGAATGCTAGTGGTAGTTTACGAGATCATACTTGCCTTTGGTTTAATCTTTTGTTTTCAATGAAATATAAATTCAACATTTTTGGTTTCAAATTTAGAGAAAATATTAAGCCCCATTAATACGAACATAGGTTAGTTAATTTGCTTTCCACTTCACGGCGCCACTTGTCTCCAACACTCTTTACTACTTTTTTGAATACATAATAAACAAATCTTCCTTCCACTTTTCAATCACTTCAATAACCTTTTTTAACACCTTTTATTCATTATCAATCCCTTCTCAGCACTTTTTAATCATCTCCTTAGATGGCAAAAAAGATTCCCCTTAACAATTGGAAGGAATCTTTAGTAATATGGCCAACTTATTAGCTCTTAAAGAAATATCACTATTATTGGGTGTCAAAGGAGAGTTAAAAAAGCTCAAAATTAAGGTTTTAAAATCAAAGAAGTACTTTTGAATGTGAAGGAAGAATGGCTTAAGGATATTGGAGTTTATCATTGTCTTGATAGACCAAATGATGTATTGTATGATGTGAATCACTTCCTAGATGTTGCTTCCATAAAAGTTAAATAGTGAGAGTTAATATGCAAAATAAGAAGGTGAAAAAGGTATTTATATTATTTTTTAAATCAATGTAATTCATCTATGATGATAGAATGACTCATTAGATTAAGGTTATTAAAAAGGCGTTAGGTGCCATCTAAACCTGTGTGATAAAATTAGAACTTATGGAAAGTTATGATAATAACTTAAATTGGATTGCATAGAATTATTTTGTTGTATATGAAGAAAAGGTTATTAGAGAGGATGTTGATAAGAAGGTAGTTGTTATAAGATTGTTCGGCATCAACGATGAAAAGATGTTTTAGTCCTTTTTATTGTTTACAAAGTGGTTTGGAAAATATGGTACTAGATTAATATGTATTCTACAATTAGGAAATCCAAAAATTTTTTGAATTAAGAATGTGGATAAAGATGTCTCATTCATTCAAAGTAAAATAATTTTGTTGAAAATGTATTTGAGTATATAATAAAGGAGAAATTAAAACCTCTTTAAATGAATGCTTTGCTTGTAGTCATCTTAAAGAAAGAATTGATGGAAAGAAATTCTTGTTTGTATCGGATGATACGTGGAATGAAGATCCTACAAATCTTGAATATAATGAATAGTGGTTTAACTTGATGAGAATAATAATAGGTGGTACAATAAATAGTACAATATTGGTAACCACTTGTAATAAAGTGGCATGGAGCCCTAATGGAAATTCCATATATTTTAAAGCATTTAAAGGATGAAAACTCAAGGAATTCATTTATGCATATGAATTTTTTTATTAGGAAAACATCACGAGGTTCAAGATTTAAGTTACCTATTTTATTTATGTTATTAAGGCACTTGCATGTTAAAATTGTGAATTTTGGTGGTGGTCTATGGGATAATATTCAACCTTTTGTTTAATGGTTTGTTTCCAATGAAGTATAACTTCAATTCTTTTCGTTTTGGCTTTGGTTTTAGGGAAAGCAATAAACCCCACTAATGTGAATACAAGTTAGTCATATTTGTTTTCCACTTCACAATACTACTTAACTTAAGTTGGCATTCCTTCTCGATTTTTTGGTCTTAAAAGTACATCACTATTTGAGTCTAGCACTCTTTAGTATTTTTTTGAATATATAACAAGTAGATCTTTTTTCTATCTCTCAATCATTTTAATAACCTTTTTTAAGCACTCTTTATTAATTATCAACCTTTTCTCAACATTAAGCCTCACTAATGTAAAGACAAGTTAGCCATATTTGTTTTCTACTCCATAATACTACTTAACTTGAGTTAGAAATGATTCTAACATTATCTAGGATAAGGAAGAAAAGGAGGATAACTTGTCATTGGAGAACTTGCAATCACACCAAAACTTAAGATAACTATGCTTAAAGAGTAATGTTAGAATTATATTCATGTAAGGAATTAGAAGTTATAAACGAGTATCTATAAAACTGAGTAGCTATAAAACTTTAACCTTCTTAAAACTAGTGGTAGAAAGTTGTCATCAATTAAAATTGTTCTGTTCGAGCATAAAACATCTTACAACACTTGAACACCTAGATTTAAAATTCTACTCACAACTTGAGATAACTAACAATGAGGATGAGATGTAATGGAAAAGCCTTCAAAGTTTCCTTTCTTTTTCCATTACAATGCATATACCAATACCTCATCTCTTAAAATTGGAGTGTTAATAATTACATTCAATTAAGGAACAAGAAGCTTTATTAGGAGAGTGGCTGTGAAATCTTTGCACTTTTTTGACTTTAATGGTAAAAGGTTGTGATCAATTTAAAGCATTTTCCTTAAGCATAAAACATCTCATAACACTTGAATTCCTCAATTTAAGATTATGCTCATAACTTGAGATAATTAATGATGGAGATGGGATGCAATAGAAAGGACTTCAAAGCCTCCTTTCTCTTTCCACTATAACAAACAATGACAAATACTTTAATATCTCATATTTCAAAATTAGAGCATAAAGAATTATATTCAATAAGGAACTAGATGTTTCATTAGAGAAGTGGTTGTAAAATCTCAGCATTTTTTAGACTTTGACAATAAAAAGTTGTGATGAATTTAAATTTTTCTCCCTAGGCAAAAAAATTTCATAGCACTCAAAAACCTTAATTTAAGATTGTGCTCATAACTTGAAAAAACTGATGAAATGATGAGATGTAATGGAAAGGCATTGAAAGCTTCCTTCCTCTTTTCTTTAAGGATATTTGAAAAATGATGCCTCTTCCATATTGACTTGAACATATGACCACTTTATAAATTTGGAAATTTCATATTGAAAAAGTTTGACAATTATACCATAGTGGATCTATAATAATGAGTCACTAGAAAGGTTTAACATTATTCATTTCTTTGCATCAACATCCTACCAAAGAGGATGTGTAGGAAAATTGTCTTTAAGGATGCTAAAGATTGTGAAATGTGACATCTAATTTCAAAGATAAGAGTAAAAGATGAGTGAGAATTGACTCAAGACTGCTCAGGTATAATAATCAATCATTTCATCTTAACTTAACATAGGAATTGAAATAACTCCTTTTTACACTTTGTTTCATCATTTTTTTTTCTCTCTACATCTCTTTATTGGTAACTTTCGTGGTATAGAAGTAGCTAAAACCAAGGAAGAAACATAACATTGGAATTTGACCAAGATTACTCACTTCCCAAAGTTATGCTTAATGCTTAGAGTTGTATCATCAAAAACAAAATTCCAATGACCATGCATCTTTACTATATTACATTTTGTTCATCCTAATTCCTCCTAAAAATTAAAATACCCACCATCGAGGAGTCAATTAGAAGACTTGGTTTGTTGCCTGAACAAACCAATGAAGAATTGATTGTATTATTATCATTATTTTTATTGTTGTTGTTATTAGTGAAGTTATTATCATTACCATTGTTACGATATATGCATAATTATTTGTTTTCTTTTATAGATTTTAAAACCTTTTATGTTATGCATACTCATCAAATCTTAATATGTGTTCATTGTTACAATATATGCATATTTATTTATTTTCTTTTACAAATTTTAAATCTTTTATGTTATGCATATCTATTATATTTTAATATGTATGTCAAAGAAGACGTTTTTCAGTCCAGGCGCTTAACTGCTGGATTGGCTCACGCGGGCTGGGTTGGTTCTTCACGAGTTGGACTGCATCTACGGGCTGCATTGTTACTTTAGACTTGGACTAAGTTTATGTATTAAACTTGCTGGATAGCTTGGCCCACAAAAAAATAATTATAGAGTCATAGAATTATTGCATGTTAATTAACTTAATTAACCATCATAAAAAATATATTTCTTCTGATTTAGTGGTGTTCTATAAATCAAATCTTGACTAACAGTTTCACAGTAATGAGTTTCAAATTCGTTTTAAGTGTAAAATTATTTTTTATATATAATATTGAAGTTCAAATTCAAATGTCTCATTCTCATAAACCAAAAATCCCATTTTTATACTAAGGACAAACAGAATCGGACAATAATCGCTTTGTTGTCAACCCCACGTTGCATATAGAACTCAGCGGCCCACATCGGTTGAGAATTCCAGTCCTCGTAGCCATACCCCATATTCCTAACAAATCTCGTCCGCTGGAAACGTTAGTGTGCCACCGGGGACTGCCTAAGTGGACTCTCCCTGCCAATTACGAAAAGCCGACGAATATCTCCGCGTCTCCGCGTCTCCGGGCCTTTAGCCATGATGAGAAAAAAACACGGACATTGCAGTCGGGCCCGAGAAAATATTGGAGAGCCGCGTCCCAATTGGTCGGGTCACGTTGGGCCGTAACTCTCCATCCCGAAACGTTCGGTCCAAAACAAAGGGCCGCTATGATGAAACTTGGGACCCATATGATTCAAGCTCGGGTAAATATTAATCTTTATAAAACCTTAAGGTATTAGGTTGAAGACTAATTCTAACATATTTAATGTGAAATAATATATACCTTTAACACTCTTCTTTATGCATATATTGATACAAGTATTAGACATACGGAGAAGTCAATTTGAGAGCATGGGAGATTACAAAGCAAAAGGTTTATAAATTCTTAAGGGTGGAAGGCTTATAAATGGACATTTGAATTGTCCCGGAATAAATGTAGAATAAAAAAACACATAATTATTTAAGTAAAAACCACGAGTTCCTTAAATCAGTTTAGACAAACTTTGCAAGCTACCGAGACTCATTATACTAATTAAATTTGTTCTGCGTATCTACCCTATTAACTATATGTCACATGCCTCAGGGTTACTGATTTGGGCAACGGGGAGGTCGTGCAGTTTCAAGTGCTAACAACATCTTCGCGTACGGAGGAGATTAGCCCCAAGGGGCCCTGCCTCACACCCGAAGCCCAACAGGGAAATAGTGTGGTTCCAAACGCTGGGAACAACTTCATATATAAGCCAGATTTAGCAAAAGGGCCTGTTGGAGCTCTTCTGTTAACAAAACCTAGTTGCCTTCGGAATCTGTCAATCTGCACCCTAATCAAGTCCGGAATACAAATAGGACCCATCTGCAATTGATCATCTTAAACAATGGTTTTACTAATTAAATTTACCTTTTCTTGTACTAAAAAGTCCCAAGTTACAATTTTAACAAACTCAAATTAATCTCTCTTATAAGTAATTGTAAAAAGATAAGTAATTTTAAGCATATATTCTAATGCCAACGTCAGGTGCCCAAAATGGATATGTTGGTGAAAAAGCAAGGGGAATGATTTGGGGCATATAAAGAGAGAATCTACTTAATTAGTCTTTTTGAGATGAAAATCAACAGAATAAGGATCAAACTATCCCTTCTATATTTTTGTTTCTAGTGCAGTACGTGGCTGATTTGGCCACTCAGAGCTGGAGAGGAGTGGCTACCGTCCCCATCCCGTCTCTCCTTTCTCTGTATTGGGGTGGAGGTGGGATGGCTCCGTATTCTCTCTTTGTGGACTACATGGCTCCCCGTCATGGGTGCGAGTTCCAAGTTGCGATTTGTAAGTGGCATCTCATTAGTGCATGACGAGAAAGACGAAGGAACAAAGTTCAAGGAAGCCAACAACTTTTGACGGAATATGAACTTTTTCATGCTCAGTGGATTTAGGGAGCCAAAAAAGGAGGAGATGCTCTGGATTTGGCAGACAACGTAGGGCAGCTATAGGAGTATCCAAGGAAGTGAACTTTCTCCTGCGTGAACTTCATCACCCTTTTATCTTGCATGAAACAGGTCTTCGCCATGTTGTAATGTCGATATCTGCGGCAATGATAGCCAGTGTTCAGTCGGCCTGAGCAAAAAAGAAAAAGGAAAATGAATAAGAGAGACTTCTTCATGCATATCCTCCTCCATGTTCATTTAATTTTCTTCCTTTTTTCAGCATGCATTTCTTCTTATAGTAGTGACCTTGAAGTACTGTTGAAGCTTAAGTCTGACATGATGGGGCCGAAAGCCTTAGGCATGAAGGATTGGAAGAACTCTTCTTCCCCAACAGCCCATTGCTCCTTCTCCGGGGTTTCATGCGATGAGGACTTACGGGTTGTTTCTCTCAACGTGATTAATGCTACTAGCCACGGTTTTCTGTCGCCGGAGATTGGGTTACTGGACAAGTTGGTGAATCTCACCATCGCTGTCAACAATCTCACGGGGATACTACCGCCGAATATGGCGAATCTTACGTCGCTCAGGGTCCTCAACATTTCCAACAACAACTTCACCGGAAATTTTCCCGGATATATCACTCTTCGGATGACAGAGCTCGAGGTTCTTGACGCTTACAACAACAACTTTTCTGGGCCTCTCCCGATGGAGCTCGTGAGCTTGAAAAACCTCAAACACCTTTGCCTCGGGGGTAACTTCTTTTCTGGTCCGATTCCGGAGAGTTACTCGGAGATTCAGAGACTCGAGTTTTTGGGCTTGAACGGCAACGCGCTCACGGGCAAAGTTCCGTCTAGTTTATCTCGATTAAAGAATCTCAGAGAAATCTATTTAGGGTACTACAACACTTACGAGGGGGGTATTCCAGCGGAGCTGGGATCTCTTAGTTCGCTTATCCACCTCGACATGGCAAGCTGTAACCTCACTGGGGAGATTCCTTCCAGCCTGGGCCTTTTGAAGAACTTGCGTATGTTGTTTCTACAAATTAACCGCCTCACTGGTCGTCTACCTTTGGAGCTTTCCGGTTTGTACAGCTTGAATGAGCTAGATCTTTCCCTCAACGAGCTCACTGGTGAAATCCCAGAAAGTTTCTCAAAAATGAAAAATATTACGCTAATCAATATCTTCAATAATCACTTCCATGGTCGAATCCCTGCGTTTATCGGTGACCTCCCGAATCTTGTAATGCTTCAAGTATGGGGGAATAACTTTACATTTGAGCTCCCGTGGAACTTGGGCCGGAATGGAAAACTCGAAGTACTTGACGTAGCAAATAACCAACTCACTGGACCGATTCCTCCGGATTTGTGTAAAGGAAGGGAGTTGACTAGTTTAGTTTTGATGCAAAACTCCCTTTCTGGGCCAATTCCTGTGGCGCTCGGTGACTGCAAGTCATTGAGAAAAATCCGAATCATGAAGAACATGCTCAACGGGACGATCCCTGCTGGAATTCTTAACTTGCCCTTCGTGGAAATGATCGAGGCCCATGATAACCTGTTCTCCGGCGAACTGCCGTCCGAAATGTCAGGGGATGCACTCAGAGTTCTTACGCTTTCCAACAATAATATCGGTGGGAAAGTTCCTTCGGCAATGAGAAAGCTCAAAAGCCTGCAAATTTTGTCACTGGAAATGAATAGGTTTTCCGGTGAGATTCCAGGCGAAATCTTTGACTTACAAATGTTGTCCAGAGTTAACCTCAGCGCCAACAATATTAGCAGTGAGATCCCAACCTCAATATCTCGCTGCCCTTCACTCACCTCGATCGATTTCAGCCGAAACAGTCTCTCTGGAGAAATCCCAAAAGATATTGCTCAGTTGAGGATTCTCAGCACGCTTAATCTTTCTCACAACAGGATTTCAGGCCATATCCCGGATGAAATGTGCGACTTAACAGGTCTAACAGCCTTGGACTTGTCGTACAATAATTTAGTAGGAAGAGTTCCTGGTTGTGGACAGTTTGCCATCTTCCATGACAGTTCCTTTGCTGCGAATCCAAATATCTGTCTCCCAAGCCAGGTCTCTTGCTCACCATTGCAGATTTCGGGTCAACCCCGAGGTAGGTTTTGCTTTCCGGCACTAATTTTGCTTGTTGTAGCATTTTTTACTACTCTTTTATTGGCGCCATCTTGATGCCAAAGACAGTGGTGAGTGTAAAGTTAGGACGGCCATACCTGGTCAGTCGATGTAGCCTCATCACCTGTGGGTTCCATGATTGATAAGTGGTTTATAATTTTGTGATAATAAAATCAAGACATGTTTTGTTTGACATGTGCAGTTGCAATTCTTAATGAATGGAATTGGAATTTGATCTTAAAATTTATTAAAGAAGATAAGAAGGAAATCTTGGTGAAGAACACTAAATTCCATTCTTACATCAATTCAAACTTCGTAATAAAAATTAGGAAGCTGATTTTGTTCACTTGGGCCATTCATACCTCTAACACAAATATTTCTTTACATAGACTAATTTTGATCGTTACAACTCATTCATTAATGCTAGGTAACTTTTATAGATTGAGAGAAAACAATATGTTATTCACCTATCAGCTTCTCTACTTTCCTACCCATATTCCCAACGTTAAAAGTTAAGCATCTGTTAGAAGCAAAGCTAAAATGTGAAGGAATGGAGTAACACGGGCAGGTGCAGTGGAAATGGGAATGCGTTTCGACACCCCCTGTTGAGGGGAATTTGCCCACCTTCGAGGATGCTGTAGAGTTCCACGTTAAGTGCGATAGGGACGGGACTGCTGGCTGGCGAGCACTATGGGTCACCACCTGCCCTAGAATAAACAGCTCAGGCATCTGCAAACGTCTCAACGTTTCTGCTAACAGCATTAAGGACTCTCGCTTCAAGTCACCGTATAGTTATATGAGGTGATAAGGATCACTGAGATAAGGATTCTGTGGTTAATGTTTCTCATAACCGAGGGGGATATTTATTTTGATCTCATCTAACAGTGGAAAAAGTAAAAAGGGAACAAGAACTTATTCAAATTGTCGTCTGAACCATCTGTGAATAACAATACTGCATGGGATATTTCTCATGTCTTCTTTTTGCGAAGCTAGAACTGTTTGCTTTTAACAAGACCATAATAATTGTGGCCTTCCTCGTTAGAAGACCGAGCTGTATCCTCCAACCAAAATTCATGCTTTAAGAGGTTAATTGTCTGTCCAAACAGGACACTTGGTTAAAGAGTAAAGCATAATCTTTTTTTGGGGATTAGGAGAGATCAACTTTTAGTTTAATTCCAAGGGATAAGGAATTCATTTTTCAATATGATTTAATGAATCACGTTTCATAACTATATGTATTAATTATGTTATCAAGTGAAATTTCATAGGAATAAGGAATGTCATTGAAGGTAGAATAATGTCAATTTTTACTTCCAATCGTACCCATATTATTTTTATTTTTCATTTAAAAAAATTTCCTAGCAACCCTTTTTGTGATTAAATTTATTTATTGGGCTTTTGAATTGCGCTTTGACTTGTTATGTTTTTTATTCATTGTTTGCTTAGCTTTTAGTTACTAAATGACATACACCACATATTGACTATTTTTGTTTATCTTTTACTGAAGAGGTTTGTGAAATCACAATAAAGAAAGATCCCAAATATATAAATGCCGCTTTAGTTCCACCATTGGCGGATAATAAGTGTAGTCATCCCAATCAGTTGGCTCAATCTTTCTTGTGATGGATGATTAAATTATTTAGAATGTTAGTCCCACTATTGTGAACACAAGTTGGCCATATTTATTTTCCACATCACCGCACCACTTGACTTGACCTGACATTCCTTTCCTACCTTTTGGTCTTAAAAATACAACACCACTTGGCTTTAGCATTCTTTACTCCGTCTTTGAATTCAGAGCAAAGATATCTTCCTTCTATCTTTCTATCACTTCAAGAACCCTTTTCTAATGTTCATTATTAAACCATTTCATAGCACCTTTAACTCATCTCAACATTGGTGACCTATTAACTCCCAATGAAATCTCATTGCTATTAGGGGTCAAAAGAGACCTTAAAGAGCTCTAAAATAAGGTTTTAGAAACCAAAGAATTACTTCTTGATGTAAAGGAGGAATGAGCTAAGGATATTGAAGTTTATCGTCGGTTTGAAGGGCCAAATGATGTCCTATATGATGTGGATGACTTCTTAGACATTGCATCCATTAAAGTTGGACAATGGGAGTTAATCATCCAAAATAAAAAGGTGAAAAAATACTCATATATTTTTTAAAAAATCAATGTAGTTTGTCTATGATAAAAGAGTGACTCATAGGATTAAGGCTATTATAGGAGCATTAGGTGCCATCTCATCTCATGTGATAAATTATAATTCATGAAAAGTTGTGATAATATCTTATATTGGATTACGAGGAATTATTATGTTGTATGTGAGAAAGAGTTTCTCGACATGAGGTTGATAAGAAGGTAGTTGTTGCTAGATTATTGCTTAGTGCGTATTTTACAATTTCAAAATTGAAAACCATTTTGAATTAAGAATACAAGTATAGATTTTCCATTCATTTAATGTAAAAAATATTGTTAAAAAACATATTAGAGTATATAACAAAAAGAAATTAGAACCTTTTGAAATAAATACACTAACTAGCCATCTTAAAGAAAGGATTGATAGAAAGAAAAAGTTTCCTTGTATTGTGAACAATTATTTAAATTGAAAAGAATAATGATGGGCAACACAATATGTAGTAAAATATTAGTAACCATACGTAATAAATTGGTATGGTGCTCTATGGAAATCCCACACGTTTTAAAACATTTAGGAGAAGCAGAGTTAAAGAATTGATTTATCTAGGTGACTTTTTCAATTGAGATGATATTATAGGATCCAAGATTAGAGTTGTCCAATTTATTTATGTAATTGGGGCATTCACATGTTAAAATCATGAATTTTGGTAGTGATCTATGGAATCGCATTCCAACTTTAAATTAGGGAAAACATTAAGCCCCAGTAATATGAACAAAAGTTAACGAAATATTTTTTTTTTCACTTTACAACACCACTTGTCTTTAGTATCCTTTACTACTTCTTGAATATACAACAAATAAATCTTCCTTTTACATCTCAATCACTTTAAAAACCTTTTTCTCCCATTTTTTACTCATTATAAATCCATTCTCAACACCTTTTACTTATCTCATTAGATGGCAAAAAACATCTCTCTCAAGCTTCAAAAGGGGAGGAATCTTTATCAATATGGTCAATCTATTGGCTCCCAAAGAAATATCACTATTATAGGGTATTAGAGGAGAGTGTAAAGAGCTCAAAAAATAAGGCCTCAGAAATCAAAGAAATTCTTTTAGATGTAAAGGAGGAATGGTATCATTGTCTTGAAAGGCTACGTGATGTCTTATATGATGATAATGGCTTCTTACATGCTGCTTCCATTAAAGTTGGGTTACAATAGTTAATTATGCAAAATAAGAAGGTGAAAAAAGTATTCATATTCTTTTTCAAATCAATGCAATTCACCTACGATGATAGAATGACCCATAAGAATAAGGCTATTAGAGGGATGTTTGGTGACATCTTATCCCATGTGATAAATTTAGAATTCATGGAGTATCATAACAATACCTTGGACTAGACTACAATGAATTATTCTATTGTATGTAAGGAAAATCTTATTGAATAAAGGTTGACAAGAAGGTAGTTGTTGCGAGACTTTTGAGGATTGATGATGAAAAGAATGTTTCAATCCTTCATATTGTTGGCAAAGGTGGTTTAGGAAAGATTATACTAGTTTAGTATGTATTCTACAATCAAGAATTCTAAAACCATTTTAAATTAAGAATGAGGGTAAAGATCTCTCATTTTTTTCAATGAAAAGATTTTTTAAAAAAATATATTAGAGCATATAACAAAGTAGAAATCAAAACCTCTTGAAATGAATGCATTGACTAGTTATCCTAAAGAAAGAATTGGTAGAAAGAAATAATTGTTTATATTGGATGATGTATGGAATGAAGGTGGAATGAAAATCTTACAAATCTTGAATATTAGGAATTAGTTTAATTTGAAAAGAATAATAATGGGTGAGGCAATAGGTAGTAAAATATTAATAATCATATGTAATAAAGTGGCATTAGGCCTTATGGAAATCCCACATGTTTAGAGCATTTAGGGGTTGTATTCTCAAAGAACTTATTTATGCAAGCCACTTTTTTCAATTGGTAAACTTCATAAGGTCCAAAATATGAGTAGCACAATTTATTTATGTTATTGGAGCCTTTGTGTGTTAAAACTGCAAATGCTAATGGTAGTCTATGGGATCACATTAAACTTTTTGTTCAATTTGTTGTTTCCAATGAAGTATAAATTCAATTTGTTCAGTTTCAAGTTTAGGGGAAGCATCAAGTCTCATTAATGTGAAAAAAAGTTGGTTAATTCATTTCTCGTTTCACAATGCCATTTTTTTCTAGCATTCTTTACTATTTTTTTAAATATATAACAATCTAATCTTCCTTTCACCTCTCAATCACTTCAAGAGTCTTTTTATAACACTCTTTACCCATTATCAACTCATTCTCAACACCCTTTATTCATTTCATTAAATGACAAAAAAAGTTTCGCTTAACATTTAGGGTGGGGATCTTTGGCAATGTGACTGATCTATTGTCTCCCAAAGAAATATCATTATTGTTAGGTATCAAAGGAGAGTTAAGAGAACTCAACAATAAAGTTTTAGAAATCAAAGAAGTGTTTCTAGATGTAAAAGAGGAATGGGCTAAGGATAATGGAGTTTATCATTGTCTTAAAGCTAGAAATGATGTACTTCATGATAAGGATGGCTTCCCAAATGTTGTTTCCACTAAAGTTAGGAAAGGAAAGTTAATAAAGTAAAATAAAAAGGTGAAAAAGATACTCATATTCTTTTTTCAAATTAATGGAATTCATCTATGATGATAGAATGACTCATAAGATTAATGCTATTAAAGTGGTGTTAGGTGTCATCTCATCTCATGTGATAAATTTAGAAGTTGTAGAGAGTCGTGACAATACGTCAAACTAGATTTCAAGGAATTATCCTATTGAGTGTGAGGAAAAGCTTATTGGATGAGAGGTTTATAAAAAGGCAGTTGTCCCAAGATTGTTGGGCATTGATAATAAAGAGAATATTTTGGTCCTTCCCATTGTTGGCAAAAGCACTTTGGGAAAGAATATACTGATTAGTATGTATTCTACAATCAAGAACTCCAAAACCATTTTGATTTAAAAATGTGAGGAGAGATCTTTTATTCATTCAAAATGAAAATTGTTGAAAATATATTAAAATACAAAACAAAGGAGAAATTAAAACTACTTGAAATGAATGCATTGAGTAGTCATCTTAAAGAAATGATTGATAGAAAGAAATTCTTACATGTGTTAGATGATATATGGAATGAAGATCCTAGTAATCTTCAATATAGTAAACAATGGTTTAACTTGAAAAAATAATGATGGGTGGCACAATATGAAGTCAAATCTTAGTTTTTACATGTAATAATATCGTGATGAGCCCTATGAAAATCTCATATAATTTAGAGTATTTAGGATATGCAAACGGAAGGAATTTCTTTTTTTTTTTTTTTGTAAATGATTTTTTTGAATTGAAAAAGTTCACAGAGTCCAAGATTTGAGTAAATAATAGTGGAGATAATAAAAAAAAAATTTGGTTTTTTTAGCATTGAAGACAATGAGAAGAATGTTATACCTTAGAATTTTTTGGTGTAGTTTGCAAAGTTTTATAGATAATGAACTTTCATAGATAATAAAAGAAAAATATAGTATTTTAGCAATTTTGAAAAGCTATTATAATAAATTTTCTCAATCATTGAGGTTTTTTTTTTGTTTATTGTAGTTTATTTCAAAAAAATATTAAGTTTAATGTATTAACATTAATTAGTCTTTGGATAACGCAAAGGTTTATAAGGTCATCACCAAGCCACCAATATTTAGAAGAAGTTGATTAGGATTATTTTAGGTATTTATTTTAAAGCTTATTTTTTCAGTAGGTAGAGTTAGATGAATTTAGTGTTGTATTTAAATGCTTAATGCAAAATTTAGTACATGATCTTGCTCTATCTTTAGTAGGATAATTTATATAGGGTCATAAGGAGATAATTACTAATGAGAGTACCCATCCTGTAGGAGATTATTTATCTATGGGACAAACTTCATCATATAAAGGAAATAAGATTCAAAATTTCTTTGCCTTAGTGTTCACAAGTACTTTAATAGTAAGATTGATTGTGAAGAGATTTTCTTTTTTGCACGTTCAACAATAATGTATCATCAAACATCTTTACACTTGTGAAGCTTACTTAGGACAACGCATATGAAATAAACTGTTTAGATGATGAAAAAAGGAGCTGCAAAAGTTGTGGTGGTTACTTCCATGGTATATGCAACAAATATTTCTACCACCCAAGTGAATATGGGGATATAAGTTTCAAGCTTTTGCATGTATTGGATCTAAGAGATAAAAAGCTTAGGTGTCAATCATGCTCTATTAATAAGTTGAAGCATTTAACTTAAAACTTGATCTAAGATTCTACTCACAACTTGATATAATTAATGATAAGGATGGAATGCAATGAAGATGCCTTTAAAGCCTTTTTTTTTCACTACAAAATTATGAATACATCACTACCTTGTCTTTCAAAATTGTATCATCATCAATTACATTCAGCTAAGGAAATAGAAGTTTTACTGGAGATTTGATTGTAAAATCTCAATGCTTTTTGGACTTTAATGATAGAAATTTGCAATTAATTTAAATTGCTTTCCTTAGGCATGGAACATTTCACATCACTTGAGCACCTCAATTTAAAGTTTTACTTATAACTTGAGATAGCTAATGATGAGGATAAAATGTAATGGGAAAGCCTTTAAAGCCTCATTTTGCTTTCCATTATAATACATAATGATGAATATTTATCAATAGATTATCTCTCAAAATTAGAATGTTGAGAACTACATTCAATTGAGGAACTAGAAGTTCTATTAAATGAATGGTCAACATTTTTAAAACTAAAGGTAGAAGGTTATGATCAATTAAAATTGGTCACCTTAGGCATATAACATCTTTCAACACTTGAACAACTTGATCTAAGATACTACTCACAACTTGGGATAACTAGTGACAAGGATAGGATACAATGGAAAAAGCCTTCAAAGCCTCCTTTCTCCTTCTACCACAATAAACAATGATGAGTATATCAATACCTATCTTTTAAAATTGGAGTGTCAACAATTACATTTAGTTAAGGAACTAGGATTTTTATTAGAGGAATAGCTAAAATCTCAACATTTCTTAGAATTTGATGATAGAAAGTTACAATCAATTTAAATCGCTCTCCCTAGTCATAGAACATTGCACACCACTTGAGCACCTCGATTTAAGATTATGTTAACAACTTGAGACTACTAATGATGAGGATGGGATACAAAGGAAAGGCCTTTAAAGCCTCATTCCTTTTTCTAATATATTAAATAATGATGGATACATCAATACCTCATTTATCAAAATTAGAGCATTGAGAATTATGCTCAGCTAAGGAACACAATGTTCTATTAGAGGAGTGGCTAAAAATCTCAGTACTTTTTAAACTCTTACAATAGAAAATCATGATTAGTTTAAATAACTTTCCCTAGGCAATTGATTATGATGATTAGATGCAATGGAAAGGCTTTGAAAGCTTCCTTTCTCTTCCTTTCAAGGATATACCAAAATTGATGCCTTTTCCATTAGAATTTAAACATGTAACCACTTTGAGAAAGTTTGAAGATTAAAGAAGAGTGGATTCATGATAGTGGGTCACTTGAAGGGCTTAAAATTATTCATTTCTTTGCATTGATATCCCTACCCAAGAGGTTGTGTAGGAAAATTATCTTTAAGAGTGTTAAAGATTAAGACATGTTCCATCTCATTTCAAAAAAATGAGTAGAAGATGAGTGAGGATTGACTTAAGATTGCTCAAGTATAATACTTAATCATTTCATCTTAATTGTACATAGGAATTGATGTAGCACTTTTTTACACATTGTTTCATTATTTTTTTTCCCTTTCAATATCACTTGAATGTTAAATTTCATAGTATAAAAGTAGCTAAAACCAAAGAAAAAAATGATATTGGAATAAAACTAAAATTACTCACTTCCTAAAGTTATGCTTAATACTTGATGCTACATTATCATAAAAGAAAGTTCCAATGATCATGCATTTTTACTTATTTGGGATATTACACTTTTTTAATCCTAATTCCTTATAAAAATTGGAATACCCACCATCACTATCAGAAAAGTTGGCTAAGAGACTTGGTTTGTGACTTGAACAAACCAATGAAGAACTAATTGCACATCCACACAAAGTAACTAGGAAATTCAAATTTTATCTAGCTCAATCTAATTTAGAGTCTTAAGCAAATTCAAATCTTATCTAACTTAATCCTATTTAAAGTCCTAGGCAAATCCAAGGTATGGTACCTTACAAAAAACTCACATGTTTTAAAGCATTCAGGGGATGCAGAGTTAAGGAGTTGATTTATCTAGGTGACTTTTTCAATTGGGAAAATGTTATAGAAGATTAAAGTTGCCCAATTTATTTATGTTACTAGGGCACTTGCATTTTAAAAGCATTAATGTTGGTGGTGATAGATGGAATTGCATTCCACCTTTTGTTTAATTTTTCATTTTCAATTAAGTATAAATTCAATTCTTTTGATTTTATGTTTAGGAAAAACATTAAGTCCCACTAATGTGAACACAAATTACCATTTTTTGTTTTAGCCTCACAATGCCACTTGTCTTTAGTACTCTTTACTACTTCTTGAATATAAACAAATAAATCTTCCTTTTACATCTTAATTACTTTAAAAATCTTTTTCTATTCTTTATTCATTATCAATCCATTTTGAGCACCCTTTACTCATCTCATTAGATAGAAAAATAGAAATTCCCTCAACATTTGGAAGGGAATCTTTAACAATATGGCCAACCTATTGGCTCCGATAGAAATATCACTATTGTTAGGTGTTAAAGAGAGTTTAAAAAGCTAAAAAATAAGGCTTCAAAAATCAAAAAAGTGCTTTTGGATGTGGAGGAATGGTATCATTATCATGAAGAGCTACATGGTGTCTTGTATGATGATAGTAACTTCTTATATGCTACTTCCATTAAAGTCAAGCAACAAGAGTTCCTAAAGCAAAATAAAAAGGCGAAAAATGTACACATTTTTTTTCAAATCAATGATAATTTAACTATGATGATATAATGGCCCTTAAGATTTAAGTCTATCATGGGGATGTTAGGTGACATCTCATTCCATGTGATAAATTAAGAATTTGTGGCGTGTCATGATAATACTTTAGACTAGATTATGATGAATTATTATATTGTATGAAAGGAAGAGCTTATTAGATAGGAGGTTGACAAGAAAGTAATTGTTGCGAGATTTTTAAGGATTGATGATGAAAAGAATGTTTCCATCCTTCCCATTATTGACAAAGGTGGTTTAGGAAATATTATACTAGTTTAGTATGTATTCTACAATCAAGAAATCTAAAACCATTTTCATTTGTTTAATGAAAAGAGTTATAGCGTATATAACAAAGGAGAAATCAAAACCTCTTGAACTGAATGCACTGACTAGTCATCTTAATGAAATATTTTATGGAAAGAAATACTTATTTATATTGTATGATGTGTGGAATGAAGATTTTACAAATCTTTAATATTAGGAATTGGTTTAATTTGAAAAGAATAATAATGGGTAGGCCTAGGTAGTAAAATATTATTAACCACATGTAATTAAATGGCATTAGGCCCTATGGAAATCCCATAAGTTTAGAGCATTTAAGAGATGTAGACTCAAAGAATTTATTTATGGAAGCCATTTTTTTTATTGGTAAAACTTCATAAGGTCCAAAATTTGAGTAGTGCAATTTATTTATGTTATTGAGGCCTTTGTGTGTTAAAAGCACGAATACTAATGGCAATCTATAGGATCACATTCCACTTTTTGTTCAATTTTTTATTTACAATGAGCATAAGTTCAATCATTTTGTTTTTAAGTTTAGGGAAAACATTAGGTCTCACTAATGCAAACACAAGTTGGTCGATTTGTTTTTCATTTCATAGCGCCTTTTTTTCTAGTACTTTTTACTACTTTGAATATATAACAAACTAATCTTCCTTCCACCTCTCAATCATTTCAAGAATCTTTTTATAACACTATTTGCCCATTATTAACTCATTCTCAGCACCCTTTACTCATTTCATTAAATGGCAAAAAATGTTTTCTTCAACGTTTAGGGGTGAGAGATATTCGGTAATGTGGTCAACCTATTGGCTTCCAAAGAAATATCACCATTGTTGAGTGTCAAAGTAAAGTTAAAAGAGCTCAAAAATAAGATCTTAGAAATCATGGGAGTAATTCTCAATGTAAAAAAGGAGCAAGCTAAATGATATCCTATATGATAAGGATGACTTCGTGGGTGTTACTTCCACTAAAATTGGTAATGAGAATTAATAATGTAAAATAAGAAGGTGAAAAAGGTACTTATATTTGTTTTCAAATCAATGGAATTCATCTATAATGATAGAATCACCTATAACATTAAGGGTATTACAGAGGTGTTAAGTGTCATCTCATCACATGTAATAAATTTAGAATTTGTGGAGAGTCATGATAATACCTTAGACTGGATTACAAGGAATTATTCTATTGTTTGTGAGGAAAAGGTTATTGGATAAGAGGTTGATAAGAAGGCAGTTTTCACAAGATTGTTACACATCAACAAATGAAGAGAATGTTTTGGTCCTTCCCATTGTTGACAAAGTATGGTTTGGGAAGAATATATTGACTTAGTATGTATTCTACAATCAAGAAATCCAAAACCATTTTGAATTAAGAATGTGAGGGGAGATCTCTCATTCATTCAATATGAAAAATATTGTTGAAAACATATAAAGTATAAAACAAAGGAGAAATTAAAACCACTTGAAATGAATGAACTAATTAGTCATCTTAAAGAAAGGATAGATAGAAATAAATTCTTACATGTATGAGATGATGAGTGGAATAAAGATCCTAATAATCTTCAATATAGTAAACAATGGTTTAACTTGAAAAAATAATGATGGGTGGCACAATAGGTAGTCAAATATTAGTAACTACATGTAATAATATGGTGATGGGTCCTATGAAAATGTCACACATTTTAGATCATTTAGGGAGTGTATACTAAAGAAATTTATTTATGTAGATGGTTTTTTTGAATGGAAAAAGCTCAGGAGTCCAAGATTTGAGTAAATAATAGTGGATATTATAGAAAATTTTGTTGGTTTCCTTTTAACATTTTAAACAATGAGAAGGATGTTATAACTCAGAATGTTTTTATTTAGTTTGCAAATTTTTATAGATAATGGGCTTTCATAGATAATAAAAGAAAGATATAGTATTTCAGCAATTTTGAAATGCCATTATAATGAATTTCCTCAATCATTAAGATATTATTTTGTTTATCGTAGTTTATTTCCAAAAATCTATTAAGTTTAATGTATCAATAATGATTAGTTTTTGGATAGCCTAAAAGTTTATAGGGTCATCACCAAACCACCAATGTTTAAAAGATATTAGTTATGATTATTTTAGATTGTTACTTCAAAGCTTATTTTTTCAGTCGGTAGAACTAGATGAATTCATTGTTGTAATTAGATGTTTAATGCAAAAATTGGTGCATGATCTTGCACTATCATTGGTAGGAGAATTTATATATGGTTGTAAGGAGATAATCAATAATGAGAGTATTTATCATGTAGCAAATTATTTATCTATAGGACAAACTTCATCATATAAAGGAAAAAAGATTCAAACATTTTTTTGCCTTAGTGTTCACAAGTACTTTAGTGATAAGATTGATTTTGAAGAGATTTTTTCAAGTTTAAAGCTTTTTCATGTATTGGATCTAAGAAATAAAAAGCTTAGTTGTTTATCATAATCTATTAATAAGTTGAGGCATCTAAGATACTTTGATCTTTCTGATAATGATGAAATTGTCAAGTTACTTAATACTATAACTAAGATATACAATTATGAATCCTAACACTTTATGGTTGTTGGTCACTTGAAGAATTATCAAGACATATTAGAAGATTAATGAAATTTAATCATCTTGAGATTGATTATTGTTTTGGATTAAGGCATATGCCAAAAAGATTGGGACAATTAACTAAACTTCAAACTTTGTCAATACTTGTGATCAGTAAGGATTTTTGTTTTAAGAATGTTGTTGGACTAAATAAATTAAGTTATATAGATAACTTGAAATGATACTTGTGCATTCAACATCTAAGTTGTGCTAGAAATGTAGTGTCAAAATATAAGGTTGCTAATTTAAAAGACAAATTAAGGCTTTGTACTTCAAATTTAAATTGGAGTTTTAAAGGTGATAGAAATAATTGTAATATTATCTAGGATAAGGAAGAGAAGGAAGATAATTTATCATTTGAGAACTTGAAACTACACCAAAAGCCAAGATAACTTTGTTTAAAGGGCTACCTCAATTCAAAGGTTCTAAAATGGATTCTTACTTTAACATGTCTTATTGAATTAAAATTATAATAGTACCACCATTAAGTAAATTGTCTTCTTTTAAACATCTTTAGGTTTGGAATATGGATGTTCTAGAATATATGTTACATTTTGATTATAGAAATGAGCTTTTTCCGTTATTAATGTTAAATGTATTTTTCAAATCATTGAAGAAAATTTAGCTGAGTGATTGCCTTCATCTCAAAAGGTGGTGGAAGGATGACAAGTTTGATGATAGAAAGTTGTGATTTCTTTTCCCAATCATAAAACAAATTGCAATGCTTAAACACCTTGATTTAAGATTTTGCTCACAACTTGAGATAACTAAGGATAGGATGTAATGGAAGGCCTTCAGAGCCTCTTTTTTCTTTCCACTAAATTAGAAAATGATGAATATATTAATACTTTTTTAAAAAAAAAATTGAAACATGTATAATTACATTCCGGTAGGAACTCAAGTTTTCCTAGAGGAGTAATTATAAAACCGTAAAACTTTTAAAACTAATAGTACAAAGTTGTAACCAATTAGAATTGCTCTCCTTAACACTTTAATCTAAGATTCTACTAATGATTTGAAATAACTAATTACGAGAATGTAATGCAATGAAAAGGCCTTTAAAGCCTTCTTTCTTTTTCAACTACAATAGACAATAATGAATACATTAATACCTCATTTCTTAAAATTGGAGCGTTAATAATTAAATTCAATTAAGGAATTAGAAATTCTACTAGAGAAGTGGTTGTAAAACTTTATCACTCTTAAAACTAATGTTAGAAAGTTGTGAACCATTAAAATTGCTCTCCTTGGGCAAACAACATCTTCCAACACTTAGCACCTTGATATAAGATTTTGCTCACAACTTGATATAACTAATGATGAGGATAGGATGTAATGAAAAGGCCTTTCAAGTCTCCTTTCTTTTTTCACTATAACAAACAATGATGAATACATAACTACCTCGTCTCTTACAATTGGAGCATCATCAATTACATTTAGTTAACTTGCAATCAATTTAACTTGCGATTAATTTAAATTGCTCTCTTCAAACATAGAACATCTCATAACACTTGAGCATCTCAATTTAAGATTCTGTTAACAACTTAAGATAGCTAATGATGAGGATAAGATGTAATGGGAAGGCCTTCAAAGCCTCATTTCTCTTTCCACTACAACACAGAATGACAAATATATCAATACCTTGTCTCCAAAAATTGGAATGTTGAGAACTATATTTAATTAAGGAACTAGAAGTTTTATTAGAGGAGTGGTTGTAAAACTTTAGTGCTTTTAAAACTAAGGGATAGGATGTAATGGAAAGGCCTTTAATACCTCATTTTTCCTTCCACTACAATAAAAATGATGAATGTACCAATACCTTATCTTTCAAAATTGAAGTGTCAATAATTACATTTAATTAAGAAACTAGAAGTTTTACTAGAGAAATACCTATACAATCTCAGCGCTTTTTAGAATTTGATGATAAAAAATTACAATCAATTTAAATCAATTTCCACAAGCATAGAACATCACACAACACTTAAGCACCTTGATTTAAGATTATGTTCACAACTTGAGACAACTAATGATAAAGATGGAACACAATGGAAAGGCCTTTAAAACCTTTTTCCTTTTGTCAATATAACAAATAATGATGAATACATCAATACCTTGTCTCTCAAAATTGGAGCATCAAAAGTTACATTCAGTTAAGGAATAAGAAGTTCTACTAGAGAAGTGACTATAAAATCTTAGTTCGTTTTAGACTCTTAGAATAGAAAGTTGTAATCAATTTAAATCACTTTTTTAGGCATAGAACATCTCACAGCATGAGCACTTCAATTTAAGTTTCTTCTCATAGCTTGGAATAACTGATAATGATGGTGAGATACAATGGAAAGGCCTTAAAAACTTCCAGTCTCTTCCCTTTAAGGATATACCAAGATTGATGCCCTTTCCATCAAAACTTAAATATGTGACCACTTTAAGAAATTTGAAAATTTCATATTGAGAAAGTTTGACAACTATACCAAAGTGGAGTCATGATAGTGGGTCACTTGAAAGGCTTAAAATTATTCATTTCTTTGCATTGATATCCCTACCCAAGAGGATGCATAGGAAAATCATCTTTGAAGTTGATAAAGATTAAGACATGTTCCATCTTGTTTAAAAAGAAAAATGAGTAAAAGTTAACTCAAGATTGCTCAACTATAATACTCAATCATTTCATCTTAATTGGCCATAAGAATTGATGTAACACTTTTTTATACCTTGTTTCATCATTTTTTTTTCCCTTTCAGTATCACTTGATTGGTAAATTTCATGGTATAGAAGTAGATAAAACCAGGAAGAACCATGATATTGGAATTCAACCCAGATTACTCACTTCCTAGAGTTATGCTTAATGCTTGGAGCCACATCATCATAAACAAAATTCCAATAACCATGCATCTTTACTTATTTAGGTATATTACACTTTGTTTATCTTATTTCCTTAAAAAAATTGAAATACCCATCATCATTAAAGGAGTTGGTCAAGAGACTTGGTTTGTGATTTGAACAAACTGATGAAGAACTAATTGCACATCTATATGAATTAACTAGGAAATCCAAATTTTATCTAGCTCAATCTAATCTAGAGTCTTAAACAAATTCAAATCTTATCTAACTCAATTCTATTTAGGGTTCTAGGCAAATTTAAATCCCATCTAACTATGTCCTATCTAGAGTTCTAGGCAAATTCATCCATGTATTAGAATGACTTAAACCCCTATATAATCATGTGTTGTAATCAATTCTTTTGAAGAAATTTTGAAATAGAAATTTTTTTTAAATTTTTTAGGATTATTATTGTTTTTGATTTTCCAGCAAATTCTAACCATTAGTTTCTTAATTATCACCTTCATCTTTTATTTTTTATTTTATTTTTTCACTTTAAAGTTGTAGAACTAGTTCGTAACTTTTATTTTCCTTTGCATAATAATTTAATTATCACCTTCATCTTTTTATTTTTTATTTTATTTTTTTCACTTTAAAAGTTGTAGAACTAGTTCGTAGCATTCATTTTCCTCTGCATAATAATTTCTTATATTTGGATCATTTTAAGGTATGACAACATGTTTGCTTCCTTGGGTTACATAGATTATTTTGTTAATAGAATCTCATGTTTCAAGGTGATGAATGCTAACATTTCCCTTCAGCAAATGGTAGAATTTGAGCTTTATATACTTATCATTGTCATTATCATTATCATCATCATTGTAATCATCATTGTAATCATCATCGTAATCATCATTATTGTTAGCATACATTACTATTATCATTGTTGTTACTATTATTATTATCATTGGTATTATTATTAGTGAAATCATCATCATTATCATTGTTATGATATATGCATATTTATTTATTTTCTTTTACAAATTTTAAAACTTTTTATGTCATGCATGCCCATCATCTTTTAATATGTATTTTAAAGAAAGGTTTTGAGACTTGTGTTTTTTCACTATTATTTGGACTGGGTTGTTAAGCAAGTATCTCTGTCTAAAACCAGGCTTGTGAGTTCCGTTTTTCAGTCCAGACGCTGAACTGCTGGACTGGCTCATGCGGACTGGGTTGGTTCTTTAACGAGTTGGACTGCATCTACGGGCTGGATTGCTGCTTTGGACTTTCTGAACTAAGTTTATGTGTTAGACTTTGCTGCATAACTTGGCTCAAAAAAAAATAATTACAAGGTTGTAAAGTTATTGCATGTTAATTAACCTAACTAATCATCATCATAAGGATAATAATTGAAATAACCCAACATCTATTTCTCGTTACAAATTAGTTTTAACCACATCGATTGAGAAATCCAGTCTTCGCAGCCACACCCCCATAGGTTCCTAACAAATATCGTCGTTTGGGAACGTTAAGTGTGCCACCAGGGACCGCCTACGTGGACTCTCCTGCCAATTGTTTCTAGATAATGTTAAGAGATAATAAGGAAACTTGCATAGGAAAAGAAAATAGAGAAGAAGGGAAACAAAAGAATACAGGAAAATACAAAAATATAATGCAAGAGAATACAGAAATATGCAACAAAAGAGAAAAAAAAAAAAAAGATACATGAAAAGAAGGGTTAATTATCGTCTGTGTCGGACTGGGTCCCACTTACACATGTGAGGGTTCGGAGTGTCGGTTCCTCTGCATAAATCAAATGCTGAGCAGACACTCGCTCAAAAACATAATTTTGAATTCCCCTATGTCTCAAAAACATGTTTCTATATGGCATGAACATTGAAAATATTTTAGAAAATCGGTTTTATTTGCAAACATATCTAAACAATTTTTATTTCCAAAATTAAAGAAACGTATGTTTGCAAAATATGTATAAAGACAAAGTGAAAAAGAAAAAAGTAAGAGAATACATGAACATGTCTAAAATCAGAAAAAGAAGAAAAAAAGAAAAAGAAAAAATATATTATTTTCACAAGAAGAAAGGAGTAAAGGAAAACATACAAGAAATGAAAAGATATGAAGTAAGAAAAGAGAAATAAATAATATAATTCTTTATAAACTATCATTGACATAGATTTAGAGACATTCCAAATCATCGTATCATATAATGAAGTAGAAGTTTTTACAACAAACTTGCATTTTGATCTTCTAAAAGGGCTATTTGTGTGATTATGTACTCTAATTTGTCCATCAGTTAGTTTTTTTGTTTTCTTTCTTTCTTTCTTTTATTTTTCTTTTGTTAATTATGTCTTTCCTCATTATTACTCTGTTTTTAGTATAATATAAGTAATGTATTTCCAAAAATTTTCTCTCAATTTTGCAACCTTTCAAGTTCTTCTTTCTAAGGAATATGACAAGAAAGAAAATAGGAACTATTGAAACAATTTAAGGTGCTTGTGAATGAGGTACAAAACCTCTTACTTGGATAAAGAAAATGGTGTTTTGTGAGATTATTTGTTTATGAGTCATTTAATGAATACCTAGCAAATAATTCCCATAGTAATAATCCTAATTGCCATTGTGATTGTCAATGGCTCCATAAATCATGTGCGGAGAAATTGGTTCCTTAAGGTAGTATGCATGATTTGCGTAATAGACACCACATATTTTTCATAGAAGAGTTGGACAATCAAGAGAAAGTAATTTATTCTAGAGGGACCAAGGTTCAAAGATCACCATTAAACTTTGTGGGATCCGTTACCAATGAAACCTTTGCAGTATGGCCATCCACATCAAGTGTGGTTTGCGTGGCCTAATGACTGTTGAAAATTGTCACCCTACACAGGGGTGAGTACAAAGCCCTTTATCTAAAAAATCTTGGCTCTGAAACAGGGATGAATATTGGCTTTGAAACATTTTTTTTTTATTATTATTATTGGAAATTTGAATTCTCACTGAGTAAATGTAGAGAGAAAAAAACTCATTATTATTTAAGTAAAAACTACTAACTCTTAAGAAACATGCCCCACGGTTACAGATTTAGGCTACGGAAGGTCGTGCAGTTTCAAATGCTAACAACATCTATGCATATAGCGGAGATTAGCCCCAACGGGCCTCGCTCACACCCGAAGCCCAATTGGGAAAAATTGTGGTTCGAAACGCTGCGAATAACTTCATATATAGCCCAGATTTAGCAAAAGGGCCTGTTGGCGCTCTTCTATAAACAAAACCTAGTTGCCTTCGGAATCTATCAATCTACACTCCTAATCAAGTTCGGAATATAAAGAGGACCATCTGCAATTGATCATCTCAAACAATTACTAATTAAGTTTACCTTCTTCCGTTTTTGTATTAAGAAGTCCTAAGTTACAATTTGACAAACTAAATTTACCATTTAACAAATCCAAAATAATCACTTTTACTAGTAATTTTAAGCATATATTCTAATGCCAACGTCAGTGCCCAAAATGAATATGTAGGTGAAAAAGCAAGTGAATGATTTGGGACATGTAAAGAGCGAATCTACTTAACTGGTCTTTTGAGATGAAAATCAAACGAATAAGGATCAAAGTATCCGTATTATATTTGTGTTTCTCGTGTGTAGTACGTGGCTGCCATGGCAACTCAGTTGCAGAGGAGTGGCTCCTGTCCCAATCCTTTCTCTTCTGTCTCTGTATTGTGTTGGAGATGGGATGGCTCCGTATTCTCTCTTGTGGACTACATGGCTCCCCGTCATAGGTGCGAGTTCCAAGCTGCGTTCCGTAAGTGGCATCTCATTAATGCATGACTCTTTCAAAGTTTGTTCTTTCTTGCTGTTTAGAGTCTACTAGAGGCGACGGGAAAGAGGAAGGAACAAAGTTCAAGGGGAAGCAGGTCGGGTGCCCGACTCAGTGGCTGAACATTCCCAACAACTTTTGACGGAAAATGGACTTATTCTTGCTTGGTTGATTTTGGGGAGCCAAAAAAAGGAGTAGATTCTCTGGATTTGGAAGCCAACGTTGGGCAGCACTAGGAGTATCCAGGGAAGAGAACTTTCTCCATCGTGAACTTCATTCATCACCCTTTTATCTTGCATAAATAGGTCTTTGCCATCTTGTTCAGTCGGCCCGAACCAAAAACAAAAAGGAAAAGAAGATGAGAGACTTTTTCATAAGTTTCCTCCTTCATGTTCATTTAATTTTCTTCCTTTTTTCAGCATGCACTTCTTCATGCAGTAGTGATCTTGAAGTACTGTTGAAGCTCAAGTCGGCCATGATGCGGCCGAAAGCTTTAGGCATGAAGGATTGGAAGAACTCTTCTTCGCCAACAGCCCATTGCTCCTTCTCTGGGGTTTCATGCAACGAGGGCCGACGGGTTGTTTCTCTCAACGTGACTAATGCCACTAGCCATGGTTTTCTGCCGCCGGAGATTGGGTTACTGGACTAGTTGGTGAATCTCACCATCGCTGTCAACAATCTCACGAGGATTCTACCGCCGGGTATGGCGAATCTTACATTGCCAGGATCCTCAACATCTCTAATAACAACTTCACCGGAGAGTTTCCCGGAGAAAACAATATGTTATGCACCTATCAGTTTCCCTACTTTCCTATCCACATTACCAACGTTAAAAGTTAAGCATCTGTTAGAAGCAAAGCGAAAATGTGAAAGAATGGAGTAACACGGGCAGGTGCAGGGGAATTAACTACTTCAACATAAAAGAGAGCACATAATTTTTAGGTCTCTGCTCATTATAAAAAAGAAACAAGAAACAATCGTCAGATAAAAGAATCATAAAACTGACAATACGCCCAATATGCAACTGATTATTGGATCATGATCGAGCCTCTGAAGAACAAGTCTAAGCTCGATGTGGATGATGGTATAATGTGGAGCCACGTTGGCTAGCAATCGACGCCCCCTGTTGAGGGGAATCTGCCCAGCTTCGAGGATGCTGTAGAGTTCCACGTTGAGTGCGATAGTGACGGGACTGCTGGCTGGCAAGCACCCGAGGTCACCACCTGCCCTAGAATAAACAGCTCAAGGCATCTCCAAACGTGTCAACGTTTCTGCTAACTGCAACAAGGACTCTCGCTTCAAATCACCGTGTAGTTATATGAGGGGATCAGCATCACTGAGGTGAGGATTCTGTGGTTAATGTTTCTCATAACCGAGGGGGATATTTATTTTGATCTCATTTAACAATGGTAACAGTTAAAAGGGAACAAGAACTTATTCAAATTGCCGTTTGAAACCATCTGTGAATAACAATACTACATAGGATGTCGGGACGTCTCTCGTGTGTTTTTTTTTTGCGAAGCTAGAACTGTTTGCTTTTAACAAGACCATAATAATTGTGGCCTTCCTCGTTAGAAGACCGAGCTGTATCCTCCAACCAAAATTCATGCTTTAAGAGGTTAATTGTCTGTTCAAACAGGAGACTTGGTTAAAGAGTAAAGCTTAATCTTTTTTTGGGGATTAGGAGAGATCAACATTTAGTTTAATTTCAAGGGTAGAGGAATTCGTTTTTCTATATGATTTAATGAATTACGTTTCATAACTATATGTATTAATTATGCTATCAAATGAAATTTCATAGGAATAAGGAATGTCATTGAAGGTAGAATAATGTCAAGTTTTACTTCCAGTAGTACCCATATTATTTTTCTTCTTGATTTTAAGAAATTTCATGGCATCCTTTTTCTGTGATTCAACTTATTTATTGGGCTTTTGTATTACGTTTTGACTTGTTATGTTTTTTATTCATAGTTTGTTTAGCCTTTTTACATTTTAGTTATTAAAAGACTTAAACCCCATATTGACTATTGATGTTCATTATTACCGAAGAGATATGTGAAATCGCACTAAATAAAGATCCCAGATATACAAATGCGGCTTTAATCCCACCATTGGCGGATAATAAGTATAGTCTGCCCAAACGGTTGGCTCAATCTTTCTTGATGGATGATTAGATCATTTAGAATGTTAGTCCCACCAATGTGAACATAAGTTGGCCGTATTTATTTTCCACTTCATGACGCCATTTGACTTGACTTGACATTCCTTTTCCACTTTTTGGTTTAAAAATACAAAATCACTTAGCTCACTTCTTACTACTTCTTTGAATTCAAAGCAAATATATCTTCCTTTTACCTTTCTATCACTTCAAGAACCCTTTTCTAACACTTTATTTATTATTAAACCCTTTCATAGAACCCTTAACTCATCTCAACATTGGTGATCTATTAGCTCCTAAAAAAATCTCCTTTCTATCAAGGGTCAAAGAAGAGCTTAAAAGAACTCTAAAACAAGGTTTTAGAAACCAAAGAATTACTTCTTGATGTAGAGGAGGAACGAGTTAAGGATATTGAAGTTTATCGTCAATTTGAAGGGCCAAATGATGTCCTATATGATATGGATGACTTCTTAAATGTTGCTTTCATTAAAGTTGGACTAGGAGAGTTAATGATCCAAAATAAAAAGATGAAAAAATACTCATATTCTTTTTTAAACCAATGGAATTTATCTATGATGATAAAATGACCCATAGGATTAAGGCTATTATAAAAGCATTAGGTGCCATTTTGAATTAAGAATGTAGGTATAAATCTCTTATTCATTTAATGTAAAAAAATATTGTTAAAAATATATTAAAGCATATAATAAAAAGAAATTAGAACCTCTTAAAATGAATGCACTAACTAGTTATCTTAAAAAAAGGATTGATGTAAAAAACAATTCTGGCTTATATTGTGAACAATTGTTTAAATAGAAAAGAATAATAATTGGCAACACAATAGGTAGTAAACTATTTTACAAAAATCTCACATGTTATAAAGCATTTAGGGGATGCAAAGTCAAGGAATTGATTTATTGAGGTGACTTTTTCAATTAGGAAAATGTTATAGGAGATTAGAGTTGCCCAATTTATTTATGATATTAGGGCATTCGCATGTTAAAACCATTAATGTTGATAGTGATCTATGGAATTTCATTTCACCTTTTGTTTAAATGAAGTATAAATTCAATTCTTTTGATTTCAGGTTTAGTGAAGACATTAAGTCCCACTAATGTGAACACAAGTTACCTTTTTTTTTTTTTTTTTTTCCTTTTTTGTTGGCTTCACAACACTTTCATACCCTTTACTACAATTTGAACATATAACCAATAAATCTTCCTTTTACATCTCAATCACTTTAAAAGCCTTTTTCTAGCACTTTTTACTCATTATCAATCCATTTTGATCACTCTTTACTCATCTCATTAGATAGCAAAAAAACTTCTCCCTCAACATTTGGAGGAGGAATCTTTAACAATATGACTAACCTATTGGCTCCTAAAAAAATATCATTGTTGTTAGGTGTCAGAAAGAGTTTGAAGAGCTCAAAAATAAGGCTTTAAAAATCAAAGAAGTGCTTTTAGATGTGAAGAGGCATGGTATCATTGTCTTGAAGAGCTACATGATGTCTTGTATGATGATAATGGCTTCTTATATGCTACTTCCATTAAAGATGGGCGACAAGTGTTAATGATGCAAAATAAGAAAATAAGAAGGTGAAAAAAGTACTCATATTCTTTTTCAAATCACTGCAATTCATCTACGATGATAGAATGACCCATAAGATTAAGGCTATTAGAAGGATGTTAGGTGACATCTCATCCCGTGTGGTAAATTTAGAATTCGTGGAGTGTCGTGATAATACCTTAGACTAGACTATGATAAATTATTCTATTGTATATAAGGAAGAGTTTATTGGATAGGAGGTTGACAATAAGGTAGTTGTTGTGAGATTTTTAAGGATTGATGATGAAAAGAATGTTTAAGCCCTTCCTATTGTTGACAAAGGTGGTTTAGGAAAGATTATACTAGTTTAGTATGTATTCTACAATCAAGAAATCTAAAACCATTTTCATTCGCTTAATGAAAAGAGTTTTGCTGAAAAGTATTAAAGTATATAACAAAGGAGAATTCAAAACCTTTTGAAATGAATGCACTGACTAATAATCTTAAAGAAAGAATTGATGGAAATAATACTTGTTTATATTGGATGATGTGTGAAATTTAGATCTTACAAATTTTGAATATTATGAATTGGTTTAATTTGAAAAGAATATTAATGGGTAGGGCAATAGGTAGTAAAATATTAATAATCACATGTAATTAAGTGGCATTGGGTCCTATCAAAATCCCATAAGTTTAAAGTATTTAGGAGATGTAGACTCAAGGAAGTTATTTATACAACTCACTTTTTCGATTGGTAAAACTTCATGGGGTCCAAAATTTGAGTAGACCAATTTATTTATGTTATTGGGGCCTTTATGTGTTAAAACCATGAATTCTGGTGGTAATCTTCAAGATCACATTCCACTTTTTGTTCATATTTTTATTTCCAATGAGTATAATTAAATTCTTTTGGTTTTAGATTTAAGGAAAACATTAGATCTCACTAATACAAACGCAAGTTGGTTGATTTGTTTTTCATTTCATAATGCCACTTTTTTCTAACACTTTTGACTACTTCTTTAAATATAGAACAAACCTATCTTCCTTCCACCTCTAAATCACTTCAAGAATCTTTTTATAACACTCTTTATCCACTATCAATCTATTCTCAACCCCTTTTACTCATTTTTTCAATGGCAAAAAAAGTTCCCCTCTACATTTGGCGGGTGTCTGATATAGCAATATGGTCAACCTTTTGGCTTCCAAAGAATAATCACTAATGTTAAGTGTCATAGTAGAGCTAAAAGAGCTTTAAAATAAGGTCTCAGAAATCAAAGAAGTACTTCTCAATGTAAAAGAGGAGTGGGCTAAGAATATTGGAGTTTATTATTGTCTTGAAGCTCTAAATGATATCCTATATGATAAGGATGACTTCTTGGATGCTACTTCCACTAAAGTTGGGTAATGAAAGTTAATAATGTAAAATAAAAAGGTGAAAAAGGTACTCATATTCTTTTCCAAATTAATGGAATTCATCTATGATGATAGAGTTACCTGTAACGTTATGGCTATTAGAGGGGTGTTAGGTGTCATCTCATCATGTGTGATAAATTTAGAATTTGTGGAGAGTCATGATAATACCTTAGACTAGATTACAAGGAATTATTCTATTGTGTATAAGGAAAATGTTATTGGATGGGAGGTTGATAAGAAGGTAGTTGTCAACAAATAAGTGTGGTTTGGGAAAGAATATACTGACTTAAAATGTATATAATCATGAAATCCAAAACCATTTTGAGTTAAGAATGTGAGGGGAAATCTCTCATTCATTCAATATGAAAAATACTGTTGAAAACATATTAAACAACAAAACAAAGGAGAAATTAAAATTTCTTGAAATGAATGCACTAATTAGTCATCTTAAAGAAAGGATGGATAGAAATAAATTCTTACATGTATGAGATGATGTGTGGAATAAAGATCCTAATATTCTTCAATATAGTAAACAATGGTTTAACTTGAAAGAATAATGATGAGTGGCACAATATGTAGTCAAATATTAGTAATTACATGTAATAATATGGTGATAGGTCCTATAAAAATTTCACACATTTTAATCATTTACGGAATGTAGACTAAAGGAATTTATTCATATAGATCATTTTTTTAATGACAAAATCTCATGGGGTCCAAGATTTAAGTAAATAATGTGGAAATCATAGAAAATTTTGTTGATTTCCTTTTAACATTTTAGACAAAGAGAAGGATGTTATATCTTAGAATTTTTTTGTGTAGTTTGCAAAGTTTTATAAATAATGAGCTCACATAGATAATAGAAAAAAGATATAGTATTTCAGCAATTTTGAAAAGCTATTATAATGAATTTCCTCAATCATTGAGATATTGTTTTGTTTATTATATTTTATTTCCAGAGATCTATTAAGTTTAATATATCAACAATGATTAGTCTTTGAATAGTGCAAATGTTTATAGTGCCATCACCAAGCCACCAATGTTTAGAAGATATTGGTTATGATTATTTTAGGTATTTATTTCAAAGCTTATTTTTTCAGTAGGTAGAGTTAGATGAATTCATTGTTGTAATTAGATACTCAATGCAAAACTTGGAGCATGATTTGGCTTTATCATTGGTAAGAGAATTTATATGTGGTTATAAGGAGATCATCACTAATGAGAGTACTTATCATGTAGCAAATTATTTATCTACAAGACAAACTTCCTCATATAAAGGAAAAAAGATTCAAACATTTCTTTGCCTTAGTGTTCACAAGTACTTTAGTGATAAGATTGATTGTGAAAAGGTTTTCAAGTTTCAAGCTTTTGCACATATTGCATCTAAGAGATAAAAAGCTTAGGTGTCTATCATACTCTATTTATAAGTTAAGGCATCTAAGATACTTTGATCTTTTTGATAATAATGAAATTGTCAAGTTATCTGATACTATAACTGAGATATACCATTATTAATCCTAATACTTTATGATTGTTGGTCACTTGAAGAATTACTAAGAAATACTAGAAAATTAATGAAACTTAATTATCATAAGATTGATTATTGTTTTGGATTAAGGCATATGCCAAAAGGATTGGGACAATTAACTAAACTTCAAACTTTGTCAATGCTTGTGATTAGTAAGGATTCTTGTTGGGATAAATAAATTAAGTTATTTAGTTAACTTGAAATGATACTTGCACATTAAGTTATAAGGTTGCTAATTTAAAAGAGAAATTAAGGCTTTGTGCTTCAAATTTAAATTGGAGTTTCAAAGGTGATAGAAATAATTGTAACATTATCTAGGATAAAGAAGATAAGGAAGATAATTTATCATTGGAGAACTTGAAACTACACTAAAAGTGAAGACAACTTTGCTTAAAAGGCTACCTAGGTTTAAAGGTTCCAAAATGAATTCTCACTTGAACAAGTCTCATTAAATTGAAATTATAATAGTATTACTATTGAGTAAATTGTCTTCTTTTAAACATCTTTGGGTTTGGAATATGAATGTTCTAGAATAAATGTTAGATTTTGATTATAGAAATGATCTCTTTTCATCACCAATGTTAAATTTATTTTTCAAATTATTGGAGAAAATTTAGTTGAGTGATTGCCCTCATCTCAATAGGTGGTGGAGGGATGACAAGTTTGATGATAGAAATTTGTGATTAATAAAAATCACTTTTCTTAAGCATAGTACAAATGCTTGAACACCTTAATGTAAGATTTTGTTCACAACTTGAGATAATTGAGGATGAGGATAGGATGCAATGGAAGGCCTTTAAAGCCTCTTTTCTCTTTCCACTACAATAAATGATGAATATATCAATACCTTTTTTTTTAAACTGAAAGATGTATAGTTACATTCAAGTAAGGAACTCAAAGTTTAACCAAAGTGATTGTAAAACTTTAGAGCTCTTAATTATGACCAATTAGAATTTATCTCCTTAATACCTTGATCTAAGATTTTACTTACACTTTGAAACAACTAATTATGAGAATGGAATGTAATGAAAAGGCCTTTAAAGCCTTTCTTCTTTTTCAACTACAATAGACAATGATAAATACATTAATACCTCGTTTCTCAAAATTAAAGCATCGAGAATTACATTCAGTTAAGGAATTATAAATTCTATTAGAGAAGTGGTTGTAAAAATTTAGCACTCTGAAAACTAACAGTAGAAAGTTATGATCAATTAAAATTGCTTTCCTTGAGTAAATAACATTTCCCAACACTTAAGCACCTTGATCTAAGATTCTGCTCACAACTTGAGATAACTAATGATGAGGATGGGATGCAATGAAGAAGCCTTTAAAGCTTCCTTTCTTTTTTGACTACAACAAACAATGATGAATATATCATTACCTCATCTCTCAAAATTAGAGCATCATCAATTACATTTAGTTAAGGAATTTGAAGTTTTACTAAAGAAATGATGTTAGGAAGTTGCGATCCATTTAAATTGCTTTCCTCAGGCATAGAACATTTCACAGCACTTGAACATCTCAATTTAAGATTTTGCTAACAACTTAAGATAGCTAATGATGAGGATAAGATGCAATGGGAAGACCTTTAAAGCCTCCTTTCTCTTTCCACTACAACACACAATGACAAATATATCAATACCTCGTCTCTAAAAATTGGAATGTCGAGAATTATATTCAATTGAGGAACTAGAAGTTCTATTAAAGAAGTTGTTGTAAAATTTTAATGCTCTTAAAACCAAGGGTAGAAAGTTATGGTCAATTAAAATTGCTTACCTTGGGCATGTAACATCTTCTAGCACTTGAACAACTTGAACTACGATTCTACTCACAACTTAGGATAACTACTGACAAGGATGAGATGTAATGGAAAGGCCTTCAAAGCCTCCTTTCTCCTTCCACTGTAATAGAAAATGATGAATATATCAATACCTTATCTTTCAAAGTTAGAGTGTCAATAATTACATTTAGTTAAGGAACTAGAAATTTTACTAGAGAAATAGCTATAAAATCTCAGTACTTTTTAGAATTTGATGTTAAAAAGTTGTAATCAATTTAAATCACTTTAACAAAGCATAGAACAACATAAAGCACTTGAGCACCTTGATTTAAAATTATGTTCACAACTTGAGACAACTAATGACGAGGATGAGACACAATGGAAAGGCCTTTAAAACCTCCTTCCCTTTTCCAATATAATAAATAATGATGAATACATCAATACTTCGTCTCTTAAAATTGGAGTATTAAGAGTGACATTCAATTAAGGATGAAGAAGTTCTATTAGAGAAGTGGTTATAAAATCTTAATTCTTTTTAGACTTTTACGATAGAAAGTTGCAATCAATTTAAATTGCTTTTTGAGGCATAGCACATCTCACAACAGGAACATTTCAATTTAAGTTTCTGGTCACAACTTAGGATAACCAATAATGATGATGAGATGTAATGGAAAAGCCTTAAAAACCTCATTTCTCTGCCTTTTAAGGATATACCAGGATTGATGCCCTTTCCATTAGAATTTAAACATATGACCATTCTAGGAAATTTTGAAATTTCATATTAAGAAGGTTTAATGATTATACCAAAGTGGATTCATGATAATGAGTCACTTGAAAGGCTTAAAATTATTCATTTCTCTGCATTGATATCCTTACCTAAGAGGACAGATAGGAAAATTATCTTTTAGGTTGCTAAAGATTAAAATATGTTCCATCTCATTTCAAAAAAAAAAGTAAAAATTAAATGAGGATTGACTTAAGATTGCTCAACTTAATACTCAATCATTTCATCTTAATTGGCCATAGGAATTGATGTAACACTTTTTTTAGATCTTTTTTCTTCATTTTTTTTCCTTTTAATATCACTTGATTGGTAAATTTCATAGTATAAAAGTAGCTAAAATCAAGGAAGAGCCATGATATTGGAATTCAACCAAGATTACTCATTTCCTATAATTATGCTAAATACTTGGAACTGCATCATCATAAACAAAATTCCAATGACCATGCATCTTTGCTTATTACTTGAACAAACAAATGAAGAACTAATTGCACATCCATACAAATTAACTAGGAAAACAAATTTCATCTAACTCAATCTAATCTAGAGTCTTAAAGAAATTCAATTTTATTTAGGGTTCTAGGCAAATTCAAATCCAATCTAACTAAATCCTATCTAGAGTTCTAGGCAAATTCATTCTTGTACTAGAATGACTTAAACCCTATATAATCATGCATTGTCATCGATTCTCTTCAAGAAATTTTGAAATAGAATTTTTTTTAAAGTTTTTAGGATTATTGTTGTTTTTTATTTTCCAGCAAATTCTAGCTATTGGTTTCTTAATTATCACCTTCATCTTTTTATTTTTATTTTATTTTTTTACTTTAAAGTTGTAGAACTAGTTCATAGCATTCATTTTCCTCTCCATAGTAATTTGTTATATATTTGGATCATTTTATTGTATGGCCACATGTTTGCTTCCTTGGGTTACATACATTATTTTTTTAATAGAATCTCATATTTCAAGATGGTGAATGCTAACATTTCCTTTCAAAAAAATGGTAGAATTTGAGCTTAACATATTTATCATTGTCATTATCATTATCATTATCATTATCATCATCATTATAATCATCATCGTAATCATCATTATTGTTAGCATGCATTACTATTATTATTGTTGTTGCTATTATTATCATCATTAGTATTGTTATTAGTGAAACCATCATGATTATTATTGTTATGATATGTGTATATTTATTTATTTTCTTTTACAAATTTTAAACCTTTTTATGTCATGCATGCCCATCATCTTTTAATATGCATTTTTAACGAAAGGTTTTGAGACTTGAGTTTTCTTACTATCATTTGGACTGGGTTGTTAAGCGGGTATCTCTCTGTCTGAAACCAGGCTTGTGAGTTCCGTTTTTCAATCCAGATGCTGAACTGCTGGACTGGCTCATATGGGTTGGCTTGTTCTTTCACGAGTTGGACTGCATCTACGGGCTGGATTGCTACTTTGGACTTTCTGGACTAAGTTTGTGTTAGACTTTGCTGCATAGGTTGTAGAATTATTATAAGGTTGTAGAATTATTGCATGTTAATTAACTTAACTAATCATCATCAAAAACATCTTAATTGAAATAACCCAACATCTATTTCTCGTTACAAATTAGTTTTAAGAGTAAAATTTTATTTTATATTAAAGTTCAAATTCAAATGCCTTATTCTCATAAAACAAAGAACTCATGTTACTTTCACACTAAGGACAAACATATATTTTTGAAAGTAGTATGTTTTACTTTGCTTCAATCAATTTTAAACAAAAAAATTAAAATTTATTTTAATACTCTTGTGAGAATAAGAATAGGACAATAACCACTTTGTTACTAACCCCACCTTGCATCCCACATCGATTGAGAAATCCAGTCTTGGCAACCACACCCCCTTTAGGTTCCTAACAAATATCGTCGTTCGGGAACGTTAACTGTGCCACCAGGGACCGCCTACGTGGACTCTCCTGCCAATTATTTTTAGATAATGTTAAAAATAAAAGATATCAATTTTCCATAGAATGCTTAGGTTCTCTTTTTATACCTGAAAAATAATGCAAGAGAATGCAGAAATATGCAACAAAAGAAAAGAAAAAGAATAAAGAAAAAAAAAAGATACATGAAAAGTAGGGGTAATTATCATCTGTGTTGGACGGGGTCCCACTTACACATGTGAGGGTGCGGAAGTGTCGATTCCTCCTGCATAAGTGCTGGGCAAACACTCACTCAAAAAACATATTTTTGAATTCCCTATGTCTCAAAAACATGTTTCTATATGGCACGAACACTGAAAATATTTTAGAAAATTGCTTTTATTTGCAAACATATTAAAGTAACCTACGTTTGCAAGATAAGTATAAAGACAAAGTGAAAAAGACAAAAAGTAAGAGAATTTAGGAACATGTCTAAAATAAGAAAAAAAAAAGAAGGAAATAATAATATATTATTCTTACAAGAAAAAAGGAATAAAGGAAAATGCACATAAAAGGGAAAGAATTAAAAATAAAAAAAGATATGAAATAAGAAAGAAGAAATAAATTATTTAATTCTTTATAAATTATTCTTGGCATAAATTTAGAAGTACTTCAAATTATTGTTTTATCTAATAAAGTAGAAGTTTTTACAACAAACTTACATTTTAATTTTCTAAAAGGACTAAAACATTTGTGTGATTATGTACTCTAATTCAGCCATCAGTTAGTTTATTGTTTTCTTTCTTTCTTTTATTTTTCTTTTGTTAGTTATGTCTTTTATCATTATTATTATGTTTTTAGTATAATATAAACCATGTATTTCAAAATTTTTCCCTCAATTTTGCAACTCTTCAAGTTCTTCTTTCAAAAGAAACAGGAAAGGAAAGAGGAGCTATTGAGTCAATTTAAGGTGCTTATGAATAAGGTACAAAACCCGTTCCTTGGATAAAGAAGATGGTGTTTTGTGAGATTATTTCTTTATGAGCCATCTAATGAATACCTAGCAAATAGTTCCCGTAGTAATAATCTTAGTTGCCACTATGATTAATTTTATAATTGTAGTTTGTTTTTTACTTATAAAGATATTCTTTTTGATATGAAATCACGCAAATGGCTGCAACTTAACTTTGAACATAAAAAACCACGGTTCAAAGAGCACCATTGTGATCATTGCCGTAAACTTTGTGGGATCCGTTACCAGTGTAACCTTTGCAATATGGCCATCCACATTAATCATCATAAAAAACATCTTAATTGAAATAACCCACATCTATCTCTCGTTACAATTAGTTATAAGTGTAAAAGTTTCTTTTATATAATATTAAAGTTCAAATTCAAATGCCTTATTCTCTTAAAACAAAGAATTCATGTTACTTTCACATTAAGGACAAATATATATTTTTGAAAGTAGTATGTCTTACTTTGCTTCAATCAATTTTAAACAAAAAAATAAACTTTTTTTTAATACTCTTGTGAGAATAAGAATAGGACGATAACCATTTTGTCGTTAACCCCACTTTGCATATAGAACCCAGCAGCCCACATCGATTGAGAAATCCAGTCTTGGCAACCACACCCCCATTAGGTTCCTAACAAATATCGTCGTTCGGGAACGTTAACTGTGCCGCCGGGGACCGCCTACGTGGACTCTCCTGTCAACTATTTTTAGATAATGTTAAAAATAAAATATATCAATTTTCCATTAGGTTCTCTTTTTATTCCTGAAAATATTTCACGTACATGTCCAGAATTTGCGAAAAATGATGTGAAAGCAAAGGACAAGATAGATTGACATAATAGGGAAACTTGCATATGAAAAGAAAAAAGAGAAGAAGGGACAGAAAAGAATATAGGAAAATAAAAAAATATAATGCAAGAGAATACAGAAATATGTAATCAAAGAAAAAAAAAAAGGAATGAAAAAAGAAAGAAAAGAAAGAAAAGAAAGAAAAGAAAGAAAAAAGATGCGTGATAAAGAAGGGGTAATTATCATCTATGTCGGACTGGGTCCCACCTACACTTGTGAGGGTGCGGAGTGTCGATTCCTCCTGCATAAGTGCTGGGCAAACACTCACAAACATATTTTTGAATTCCTATGTCTCAAAAACATGTTTCTATATGGCATGAACATTGAAAATATTTTAGAAAATTGCTTTTATTTGCAAACATATTAAAGTAACAGTATAAAGACAAAGTGAAAAAGAAAAAAAGTAAGAGAATTCAGGAACATGTCTAAAATAAGAAAAAAAAAGGAAATAATAATATAGTATTTTCACAAGAAAAAATGAATAAAGGAAAACACACATAGAAGGGAAAGAATTAAAAATAAAGAAAAGATATTTAGTAAGAAAGAAAAAATAAATGATTTAATTCTTTATAAATTATTCTTGATATAGATTTAGAAGTATTTCAAATTATTGTTTCACCTGATAAAGTAGAAGTTTTTACAACAAACTTACATTTTGATATTCTAAAAAGCTAAAACATTTGTGTGATTATGTACTCTAATTCATCCATCAGTTAGTTTATTTTTTTCTGTCTTTTTCTTTTTATTTTTCTTTTGTTAGTTATGTCTTTCCTCATTATTATTATGTTTTTAGTATAATATAAATCATGTATTTCAAAATTTTTCCTTCAATTTTGCAACTCTTTAAGTTCTTCTTTCAAAAGAATATGACAGGAAAGGAAAGAGGATCTATCGAATCAATTTAAGGTGCCTATGAATGAGGTACAAAACCCCTCACTTGGATAAAGAAGATGGTGTTTTGTGAGATTATTTTTTTATGAGCCATCTAATGAATACCTAGCAAATAGTTCCCATAGTAATCCTAGTTGCCATTGTGATTGATTTTATAATTGTAGTTTGTTTGTTACCTATAAAGACATTCTTTTTTATATGAAATCACGCAAATGCCTGCAACTTAACTTTGAACATAAAACCACGATTCAAAGAGCACCATTGTGATCATTGCCGTAAACTTTGTGGGATCCGTTACCAGTGTAACCTCTGCAATATGGCCATCCACATCAAGTGTACTTTGCGTGGCCTAATAACTGTTGAAAATTGTCACCCACACGAGTTCATCCTAATACACGGGTGAGTACCAACACACTTGCCAAGCATGCGGTCAGCAAAGCGGTGGAATATTCTAACTATGTTGGAATTGGCGACTCCAAAAACAATGATGCTTTCGAGCCCCGCTATGATGAAACTTGGGACCCAGATGATTCTACTGCGGGTAAATGTCAATCTCCTACTATCAAAGGATGGAGTCCATTATAAAACCTTAACGTGTTAAGTGGAACACCTCATTATTTACCTTAAGACATTAAGTTGAATGTCAATTCTCACATTTTTAATGTAAAATTATACATACCTTTGACACCCTCATGGACTCCATACTTTAAATGGGAGGTATTCATGTCAACACATACAAACCGAAATATCCAAAACAAACTTGTTTTTCAGTTCCTTCAACCTTTTCCCCTCTTTCTTCTACTTTTCCTTTCCTTTATGACCAGGACGTTCAAGAGAGAAATCGAATTCATAGTCGAGAAAGAAAGAACATGGTGCAATCCTCTTGATTGAGCTACCTTGTCACCGACCGCATAAGAGGACGAAGAGGTTGAAGCGGCTCATCGAAGTTGAACTACTGTGTGCTCCGTTTCTTGCGACCTAATATGAAGAAAAATCAGCAAGGAAATGGAAGATGAAGGGCTTTGTAAGAGGAAACTGGCCTTTTTCTGTTGAAGACTTCTCAAGAATCTCAAGAATCTAAAAAATCTCAAAATGTCCCACATCGGTTGAGCAAGCAGAAGTTAAAGACTCATATTTCAGTTATATGAAATAGTAGGGTTTTGCTAATATTAATTGTGAAACAAATTATTTCACTATTATTATCGTTGTTGTTGTTGTTGTTGTTGTTGTTATTATTATTATTATTATTATTATTATTGGACATTTAATTCTCACTAAATAAATGTAGAAAAAAACTCATAATTATTTAAGTAAAAACTACAAGTTCCTTAAATCCGTTTAGACAAATTTTGCAGGTTACGGATACTCATTATGCTAATTACAATTTATTCTGCATAGCTTCCCTACTAACCCTAAGTCACATAGCTACCCTACCAACCCTAATTACAATTTATTCTGCATAGCTACCCTACTAACCCTAAGTCACATGCCCCGCGGTTACAGATTTAGGCGACGGGGAGGTCGTGCAGTTTCACATCCTAACAACATCTTTGCATATAGCGGAGATAAGCCACAGCAGGCCTGGCTCACACCCAAAACGCTGGGAATAACTTCATATATAGCCCAGATTTAGCAAAAGGGCCTATTGGAGCTCTTCTATAAACAAAACCTAGTTGCCTCCGGAATCTATCAATCTACACTCCTAATCAAGTTCGGAATACAAAGAGGACCATCTGCAATTGATCATCTTAAACAATGAGATGAAAATCAAACCAATAAGGATCAAAGTATCCGTACTATATTTGTCTTTCTCGTGTAGTACGTAGCTGCCATGGCAACTCAGTTGCAGAGGAGTGGCTCCTGTCCCAATCCTTTCTCTTCTGTCTCTGTATTGGGTTGGAGATGGGATGGCTCCGTATTCTCTCTTGTGGACTACATGGCTCCCCGTCATAGGTGCGAGTTCCAAGCTGCGTTCTGTGAGTGGCATCTCATTAATGCATGACTCTCTTTTCCAAAGTTTGTACTTTCTTGCTGTTCATGAGTCTGCGAGAGGCGACGGGAAAGAGGAAGGAACAAAGTTCAAGGGGAAGCAGGTCAGGTGCCCGACTCAGTGGCTGAACATTCCCAACAACTTTTGACGGAATATGGACTTATTCTTGCTTGGTTGATTCTGGGGAGGCAAAAAAGGAGAAGATGCTCTGGATCTGGAAGCCAACGTTGGGCAGCTCTAGGAGTATCCAGGGAAGAGAACTTTCTCCATCGTGAACTTCATTCATCACCCTTTTATCTTGCATAAATAGGTCTTTGCCATCTAGGAATGTAGATATTTGCTGCAATGATAGCCTGCGTTCAGTCGGCCTGAACCAAAAACAAAAAGGAAAAGAAGATGAGAGACTTTTTCATACGTTTCCTCCTTCATGTTCATTTAATTTTCTTCCTTTTTTCAGCATGCACTTCTTCTTACAGTAGTGACCTTGAAGTACTGTTGAAGCTCAAGTCGGCCATGATGGGGCCGAAAGCTTTAGGCATGAAGGATTGGAAGAACTCTTCTTCGCCAACAGCCCATTGCTCCTTCTCCGGGGTTTCATGCAACGAGGACCGACGGGTTGTTTCTCTCAACGTGACTAATGCCACAACCCATGGTTTTCTGCCCCCGGAGATTGGGTTGCTGGACAAGTTGGTGAATCTCACCATCGCTGTCAACAATCTCACGGGGATACTACCGCCGGGTATGGCGAATCTTACATTGCTCAGGATCCTCAACATCTCTAACAACAACTTCACCGGAGATTTTCCCGGAGAGATCACTTTTAGGATGACAGAACTCGAGGTTCTTGATGCTTACAACAACAACTTCTCAGGGCCTCTCCCGACGGAGCTCGTGAGCTTGAAAAACCTCAAGCACCTTTGCCTTGGGGGAAACTTCTTTTCTGGTTCGATTCCGGAGAGTTACTCGGAGATTCAGAGCCTCAAGTTTTTGGGCTTGAATGGCAACTCACTCACAGGCACAGTTCCGACTAGTTTATCTCGCTTAAAGAATCTCAGAGAAATATATTTAGGGTACTACAACAAGTACACAGGGGGTATTCCACCTGAGCTGGGATCGCTTAGTTCGCTTATAATCATCGACATGGCAAGCTGTAACCTCACCGGTGAGATTCCTTCGAGCCTGAGCCTTTTGAAGAACTTGCACACGTTGTTTTTACAAATTAACCGCCTCACTGGTCGTGTACCTTCGGAGCTTTCTGGTTTGTACAACTTGAAAGGTCTGGATCTTTCCCTTAACGAGCTCACTGGTGAAATCCCAGAAAGTTTCTCAAAACTCAAAAACATTGAGCTTATCAGTATTTTCAATAATCACTTTCACGGTCGAATCCCTGCGTTTATCAGTGACCTCCCGAATCTCAAAGTGCTTGAGGCATGGGAAAATAACTTTACTTTTGAGCTCCCGCAGAACTTGGGCCGGAATGGGAAACTCGAAATCCTTGATGTAACCAGTAACCAACTCACTGGACCGATTCCTCCAGATTTGTGTAAAGGCGGGGAGTTGAAGATGCTAATCTTGATGCAAAACTCCTTTTCTGGGCTAATTCCTAAGGAGCTTGGTGAGTGCAAGTCCTTGGTAAAAATCCGAATCATGAAGAACCAACTCAATGGGACGATCCCAGCTGGAATTTTTAACTTGCCGTTCGTGGAAATGATCGAGGCCAATGATAACCTATTTTCCGGCGAGCTGCCGTCCGAAATGTCAGGAGATGCACTGGGAATTCTCACGCTTTCCAACAATAATATCGGCGGCAAAATTCCTCTGGCAATTGGAAAGCTTAAAAGAATGCAAATTCTGTCACTGGAAATGAATAGGTTTTCCGGTGAGATTCCTGGTGAAATCTTTGACTTACAAATGTTGTCAAGAGTTAACCTTAGCGCCAACAATATTAGCGGTGAGATCCCAACCTCAATATCTCGCTGCCCATCACTCACCTCCATCGATTTCAGCGGGAACGATCTCTCTGGAAAAATCCCAAAAGAGATTGCTCAGTTGAGGATTCTCAGCACACTTAATCTTTCTCACAACAGGCTTACTGGCCATATCCCAGACGAAATGTGCTACTTAGCAGGTCTCACAGCTTTGGACCTATCCTATAATGATTTAGTAGGAAGAGTTCCTGCTTGTGGACAGTTTGCCATCTTCCATGACAGTTCCTTTGCTGGAAATCCAAGTATCTGTCTCCCAAGCCAGGTCTCTTGCCGACCATTGCAGATTTCGGGTCATCCTCGAAGTAGGCTTTGCTGTCCACTGCTTATTTTGCTCGTTGTGGCGCTCGCCACTGCTCTTTTGCTGGCATAATAATTTAGTAGGAAGAGTTCCTGGTTGTGGACAGTTTGCCACGTTCCATGACAGTTCCTTTGCTGGAAACCCAAGTATCTGTCTCCCAAGCCATTGCAGATTTCGGGTCAACCTCGAGGTAGCTTTTGCTGTCCACTACTCATTTTGCTTTTTGTAGCGCTGCCACTGCTCTTTTATTGGCATCACCTTGATGCGAAATATAGTGGCGCATGTAAGGTTGGGACGGCGTCATCGCCTGTGGATCCCATGATTGCTTAGTGGTTAATATTTTTGTGACAAAAAGATCAAGACCTATATTTTATCTGGCATGTGCAGCTGCAATTCTAAATGAATGGAATTGGAATTTGATCTTAAAATTTATTAAAGAAGATAAGAAGGAAATCTGGGTAAGGAGCTGTGAATTATAGTCATACATCAACTCAAACTTCATAATAAAAATTATTAAGCTGATTTTGTTCACTTTGGGCATTCATACTTCTAACACAAATATATCTTTATATAGACTAATTTTAATAGTTACAACTCGTTCATTAATGCTAGGTAATTTTCATAGATTGAGAGAACAATATGTTATTCACTTATCAGCTTCTTTACTTTCCTACCCATATTCCCAAACGTTAAAAGGTAAAGCATCTGTTAGAAGCAAAGCAAAAATGTGAAGGAATGGGGTAACACGAGCAGGTGCGTTGGAAATGGTCATGCGTTGAGATGGCATGGGGGAAGAAGTTCAACATAAAAGGGAGCACATAATTTTTTGGTCTCTGGCTCATGATTAAAAAGAAACAAGAAACAAACATCAAATAAAGAATCATAAAACTGACAATACGTCCCCTGGCTGCTGGATCACGAACGAGCCTCTAAAGAAGATGTCCGCACGGAGTGGATGATGGTGTAATGTGGAGCCATATTAGATAGCAATCGACGCCCCCTGTTGAGGGGAATTTGCCCAGCTTCGAGGATCCTGTAGAGTTCCACGTTGAGTGCGATAGTGACGGGACTGCTGGCTGGCAAACCCTAGGGGTCACCTCCTTCCCTAGAATAAACAGCTCAAGGCATCTGCAAACGTCTCAACGTTTGTGCTAACAACAATAAGGACTCTCGCTTCAAGTCACCCTGTAGTTATACGAGGGGATGAGGATGCTGTGGTTAATGTTTCTCATAACCGAAGGGGGATATTGATTTTGATCTCATTTAACAACGGAAAAAGTAGAAAGGGAACAAGAACTTACTCAAATTGTCGTTTGAACCATGTGTTAATAACAATACTACATAGGATGTTAGGATGTTTCTCAAGTCTTCTTTTTGCGAAGCTAGAACTGTTTGCTTTTGACAAGACCATATAATTGTGTCCTCCCTCGTTAGAAGACCGAGCTGTATCCTCCAACCAAAATTCATGCTTTAAGAGGTTAATTGACTGTTCAAACAGGACACTTGGTTACAGAGTAAAGCTTAATCTTTTTTTGGGGATTAGGAGAGATCAACATTTAGTTTAATTTCAAGGGATAAGGAATTCATTTTTCTATATGATTTAATGAATTACATTTCATAACTACATGTATTAATTATGTTATCAAATAAAATTTCATAGGAATAAGGAGTGGCATTGAAGGTTGAATAATGTCTATTTTTACTTCCAATCGTACCCATATTATTTTTCTTTTTCATTTTAAGAAATTTCATGGCAACCTTTTTTTGCGATTAAATTTATTTATTGGGCTTTTGGATTGCGTCTTGACTTTTTATGTTGTTTATGCATAGTTTGCTTAGCCTTTTGCATTTTAGTTAGTAAAAGACTTAAACCATATAACGACTATTAATGATGATTTTTATGTTATCTTTTATTGAAGAGGTTTGTGAAATCCCATTAAACAAAGGATCCCAGATACATAAATGCGGCTTTAATCCTACTATTGCGGCTAATAAGTGTAGTCTTGGCTCAATTTTTCCGCTCCACTTGACTTGAGCTAGCTTTCCTTCTCCACTTTTTGGCCTTAAAAATATAGTGGCACTTGACTTCATTGACTTCATTAGTTCCTCTCAGCATTGTCAGGGAAATCCCTAGTAGTGTGGTAGACTCATGAAGAAATTTCACTACTGTCAAGTGGTCAAAGGAGAGATTAAAGAGCTCTAAAATAATATTTTAGTAATCAAAGAACTACTTGTGGATGCGGAGGAGGAATGGGCTAAGGAAATCTCACACGTTTTAGAGCATTTAGGAGATGCGGACTCAAAAGAATTTATTTATGAAAGTGACCTTTTCGATTAGGAAAACATTGCATGGTCTAGGATTTGAGTTGCCCAATTTATTTTTGTTATTAAGGCACTCACATGTTAAATCCATGAATGTTGGTGGTGGTCTATGGGATCACATTTCATTTTTTGTTCAATTTGTTGTTTTCAGTGAAGTATAAATTCAATTATTTTGATTTCAGGTTTAGGAAAAGCATTGAGCCCCATTAATGTGAATACAAGTTAGCCGATTTTTTTCTTACTTCACAATCCCACTTGTCTCTAGTACTCTTTACTACTTTAAATACATAACAAATAAATCTTCCTTTTAAAATGAATGCACAAACTAGTTATATCAAAGAAATGATTGAAGGAAAAAAAATTCTAACTTACATTGAATGATGCGTGGAATGAAAATCCTACATATCCTAAATATAATGAACAATAGTTTAACTTGAAACGATTAATGATAGGTGGCACAATAGATAGTAAACTATTAGTAACCACACATAATAAAGTGACTTCAAACCCTATGAAAATCCCACATGTTTTATAGCACTTAAAGGATGAGAACTCAAGGAATTTATTTAGGCAAGTGATTTTTCCAATTGGGAAAATATGGTGGGGTTCAAGATTTGAGTCACCCAATTTATTTATGTTATTGGGGCATTTGCATGTCAAAATCACGCTAGTGATCTATGGATCACTGTTCAATATTTTATTATCAATGAAGTATAAATTCAATTCTTTTGGTTTCATGTTTAGGGAAAACATTAAGTCTCACTAATGCAAACATAAGTTGGTCAATTTTTTTCCCTTCACAATGCCACTTTTTTAAGCACTATTTACTGCTTTGAATACATAACAAATAAATCTTCCTTCCTCTTAATTACTTCTAGAACCTTTTTCTAACACTCTTTACTCATTATCAACCCTTCTTAGCACCCTTTACATCATTAGATGGAAAAAAAAAAAAGTTCCCCTCAACATTTGTTTTAAGGGGTGGGGGAATCTTCAATAGTGTGACCATCCTATTAGCTCCCAAAAAAATATTATTGTTGTTGGGTGTCAAAAAAGGTTGATAAGAAGGCAATTGTCATGAGTTTGTTAGGCATTAACAATGAAGAAAATGTTTTGGTCATTCCCATTGTTGGCAAAGATGGTTTGGGAAAGATTATAATATCTTAGTACATATTTTATGATCAAGAAACCAAAACCACTTTGAATTTAGAATGTGGGTGGAGATCTCTTGTTACTTCAATGTGAAAATTATTGTTGAAAACATATTAGAGCACAAAATAAAGAAGAAATTAGGACCTCTTGAAATGAACGCATTGAGTAGTCATCTTAAAGAAAGAATTGATGAAAAGAAATTCTTGTGTATGTTAAATGAGATGTGGAATGAAGATACTATTAATCTTGAATATAGTAAACAATGGTTTAACTTGAAAGAATGAAGATGGGTGGCACAATAGGTATTATAATATTAGTAACTACATAATAATGTGGTGATGGACCTTATGGAAATCTTACACATTTTAGAGCATTTAAGGGATGCAGACTAAAGGACTTATTTATTAAGGTGATTTTTCTGAATAGAAAAAGCTAAAGGGTCAACAAAAAAAAAACTTCAGTCAAATTTTTTTAAAAAAAAAAACATTTTTTTAATACTTTGAGAGGATAAGAATAGGACAATAACCACATTGTTATCAACCCCACCTTGCATACGGAACCTAGCAGCCAATCAGAAGTGAATTATCGAAGCCACGAGGGACTGCCTCCGACGAATATCTCCGTGGCTTTAGCCATGATAAGAAGAAAACACTGACATTGCAGTGGGGCGCGAGATACATTGGAGAGGCCGCATCCCAACTGGTCGCGGTCACACGGCCCAGCACTAGTGATTCTTACAGCTTCTACGTTCTTCCGTAGTTACCCACGTTGGACATCATTCACAACCACATCGAGTGGGACTATGATGCCATGTTGTGTGTCTCTAATTTTGAATGTAGACTAAAAAATAAAATATGTGCAAGTCATATTGACTAAGTTATTTGGTTCTACATTATTGTATTAGTTCAGCTAGTTTTCTTTGTTCAAGATAGTTAGCTTATCTTTGTTATATACAAAGGGTTTTTAATATATGCTTTCATTTTTTAGGAGGGTTAGATACTGAAATATTAGGAAACATATAAAGATAAGCTAAATTGTTTTAATCTCTTCCTAGATTAACTCTTTTCCTTTGAATTTTAAAGAAAAGTTGTTGCCTGTTTAGTTTTTTGGGTTTTTTAAAAAGGTTTAATCCTACCTAATAATCAACTTTAGAATAAAGACTATTTTATTTTATTTTAAATATAATTTAGATAACCTTAGACTTTCACAATACATCTTCAACATGCATCATCACCTTTAAGTATTGAGGAACACTTTTTATAGGATTTTTACCATAAAAAAAAAAAGTCTTGTAATCAAATATGAACTTTGATATTATCTTATAAAAATTTATTTATTTATTTTTAGATAGATCTGTAAGAAATAAGAGTACATTTACATAATATAGTAAAATAATATATTAGTAATGTTAAACAAGAATACCAATAAGATTCATGTTAATGACAATATATATTCAATATGTTCTTTGTTATGTTATTAGTGGGCCCAAGCCCATTTGCTGTTTTATTTTCTGTGATGATTGTACAGTAGCTTGTTGGGTTTGTTGTCACTTTAGTAATTGTTTTGTACATAAGACACATAAAAGCCAATCTATTTTTTAAGTGAAAGAAAGAACAAAAGCCTTTGGGCATCCAACTGCATGTCTTCCTTTTTCACTCGAATAATATATTATTGCTTCCAACATATTTTTCTTTTGCTTTTAACTTTTAACATAATATTAGAGGTCAAAATAAATTTTTATTTTTTCAGGCCTTGTCATCTTCAATTCTCTTGATGTATAAAAATTATTGAAGACTATTGTCTCAAATTGAATAAACAAGATTATGGAATTATATTTAAATATAAATTTACCTTTCCAATTTATAAACTAATTTTACAATTAAATTTAAAACTTTTTTAATACTTTAAAAAATACTAAGATGTTATTATTTTTGAAAATTTATGCAATTCATTCTGAAAATTATAAACCCACCATTGGCAGGTCCATACTTCACCAAAGAGATCGTGTAGAAAAATTATTGTTAATTTTCGGCTTGATATGACAAGAGAACGAAGATAATCACGCCAACTCTGTGTTGACAAAACTGGTTTCCAATGACTGAGATTTCTTAAGTTTTTGTTTAGATATTTTCCCGAAGACTTTTAAGTACCTGTAGAATTTCGACATCCCTTTCTTACTTTGTGTATGGTATTAAGCTACATCCAAAAGATGGAAACCGACCATCAAATACTCAAGATAAAGGATCAGCTATTCCTATCCGCCTAAGTATGGGAAGCCAATCAAAATTATAGCTTTCTTTTACATAGGAAGAAATAATAAATACATGGAAGCTCATGGGTTCCATTCGTTGAAGGTTTTTTTTTTGTGTTGTAAGATTTTAAACAAATTTTGATAGAAATTTGATTTAGTTGATAATCTTAAAACAAAAGGTTTAAGTTCAACACTCAAATATACAACACCCCATTTACTTTAAAAAAAAAATCAACCAACGGAATTAAATCGATTTATGTTCATTTTAGAATAACAAGATCATTAGAAATCCTTTATTTTTTCAACCTAATCACTCTTTCGATTTTGAAAATTTGTTAAAAAAAAATATCAATACATTGTTTTTTTTACACATTTATCTCTACATTCTAATGGAGAATATCTACTACTAATTAGGTCTTGTAATTCGCAACACTGACACCAACTCCGCGAATAGCCCAGATTAGCCACAAAGGGTCTACTTCATTCTCCGAAGCCCAATGGGCAAACAGTGTGGCTGCAACGCAGACAGAAGCTTCATATACAGCCCAGATTTAGCCATAGGGCCTGTTGGAAATCCTCTATTGACAAAACCTATCTATCGAATCTCTCGAATCTCTGTTATTCCTAATAACTTGGGAACACAAATGGGACTCATTTACAATTGCACATTGCACCATCAATGAGTGATGATTTTTTTTAATACAATATAAAATAAGATTAAGGCAACAAACTAAGTATTGTAACTAAGTAACGTTAGACTGTACCACCAACTAATGATGGATAGTAATGTTGCCTTTGATTTATAGTGTTTAAAGAAAATCCATCTTTGAGTTAAAAATGAGGAAAGAATATGAAACCACGTCATTCAGATGGTAGAATTCTATGGGTAAAATATGAAGCAAAATCCCCTTTGATTTAGGAAAATGGTTACAGCAAATCCATTATAGTCGCTGGAATTGTATTTCTGATATTTTACATACACTTGGATTCAAATTGTGTTGAAATTTGAAATTTAAAATTTAAAATTTAAAATTTAAAAAGATAATTTTTCTCCTGTAATATCTTCTTAAAAGATAAGTGATAACTTTTAATGAAAGGACTTATCAATAAATATTGGGTATAACGTAGATTTATCAATAAAGGACTTGGGTCCATATATATTATTTGAATTACCTTTTGCAAATTCCCTAATATGTGCAGATTTAGAAAAGGATATATTAATACAAAAAGGGAATTAGCACCTTTTTTGGGAAATTCCACTTGGATTCACACGAGTCCCACGCGCGCTTCCCGATAATCCTGGAAGTTCTTCCCTCACCCAAAACGCACCGCCTCCCATAATTGAATTTTTCCCTCTCTTTTCAAAACAATCCTTTGTACCGACATGCTTTGGATACAAATAAAATCTTCCTTCTCCCTCTTAATCACCCAAGAACCTTTCCTTACTCATCATAACTCTTTCTTCACACTCTTTACATTTCTCACGAGATGGCAGAAAAAGTTCTTTTCAAAGGGAATAACCAGCAGTTTGGCCGTCCTTCTGGCTGCCGGAGAATCCAACCTGTTCCGAGGCTTCAAAAGAGAGCTTGAAAAGCTGAACAATACGTTTTCAACCATTAAAGTTGTGCTTCTGGATGCAGAGCGGAAACAGGCTAAGAGCGAAGAAGTTAGTCTTTGGCTCGAAAGGCTAAGCGATCTACTTTATGAAGCGGATGACTTGTTGGACTCTGTTTCCAGTGAAGCTCTGCGGCGAAAGACCCAGCAGGAGGACGCGAAAAGGGTATGTTTATTCTTTTCTGAATCAATCCACTTAGCCTTTTGTCTTAGAATGACCCATAAGAGTAGGGAGGTTAGAGAGAAGTTTGATTGCATTGAAGCCGATATGAAAAATTTCAAATTTGTGGAGTGCCCCGAAGAGACACCAATCAGGGTTACGGGAAGGGATAGGACTTATCCTTTTGTGACCAAAAACGAAGTTGTGGGTCGAGAGGATGATCAGGCGAAAATTATAGTACATCTGATGGATGCTACTAATGTTGAAGGGAATCTTGAGATCCTTCCAATCGTTGGCATTGGGGGTTTGGGAAAGACCACCCTCGCTGAACTTGTCTTCAAGGATGACAAAATCCAAAACTATTTTGAATTAAAAATATGGGTATCTGGTTCTGATCTTTTCCACATCAGAGATATTGTCAAAAATATAATAGAGTCTGTGAACGGGAAGAAATTAGATTCTGGGCATGTATTTACGAATGACCTTAAAGAAAAAATTCATCTGAAAAGATATTTGCTAGTGTTAGACGATGTAAGGAATGAACGTCCTGAGAAATGGTCTAAGTTGAAGAGAATGTTAGCGAGGGGTGGAAAGGGCAGTAAAATATTGGCAACAATACGTAGTAAAAGGGTTGCAGAGATCATGTTTCAAGGAGAGCCATACTTTTTGAATCGTATAGGGGAAAAGACATCAGAGGATTTATTTAAGCAAGCGGCTTTTAGAGCTGGGGAATGGCCAGATAATTCAGGATTTCAGGAAATGGGGAGGGTTATCCTAAGAAAGTGTGCTGGTGTCCCTTTGGCAATTAAGACAGTAGGGAGGTTGTTGAGTTCCATAAGTACAGAAATAGAATGGTTGAATTTTCTAAATAATGAACTTTCAGCTATAGATCAAGATGGAAATGATATTTTGCTAATTTTGAGGCTTAGTTATGATAAACTTCTTTCACATTTAAAGCACTGCTTTGCTTATTGTAGTATATATCCAAAGGATCATGTGTATGATAAAACAACAATAATCAATGAGTGGATAGTACATGGGTTTTTGGAGACATCATTAACAAATCAATCTTTGGAAGAAATTGGTAATGGTTATTTTATGGATTTACATTGGAGAATGTTTTTTCAAGATCTTCAATTAAATGATATCAATAGGTTAAGTGGATATAAAATGCATGATCTCATCTATGATTTGGCTAAATTGGTAATGACAGGATCATTGATCACCACATTTGATGTAAATATGTGGAATATGAGTGAGAAAGCTTGTCATTTATCAGTTTTTGGTTACATGCATTTCTCAATCAAAGAGTTGATTTTACAATATGAAGGAAGGAAGATACGATCATTTATTTGCCCCCAGTTTTATGATAAGATTGATTGTGAAGCCATTTTTTCAAGATTCAAGTCCTTGCGTGTGTTGAATTTGAGTAAGAGTAAGTTTGAGCATGTGCCAAATACTATCAGGAAGTTGGAGCATCTAGGATATCTTGATCTTTCTTATAATGAAAAAATCAAATTGCTGCCTCACACCTTTACTAGGTTGGTAAACTTACAGTTCCTAAATCTTAGTGGTTGTAGGTCACTTGAAAAATTACCAAGGGGCGTAAAAAATTTAGTCAACCTTAGGTATCTTGATCTCGATGGCTGTGAACAAATTACCTATTTGCCTCGTGGATTGCGAAAATTAACTAATCTTCAATTGTTGACACAATTCTGGATTAATTTAGATTCTTTCTCAAGGCATAGTGCTAATTTTAGTGAACTGAAAGAACTAAATAAGTTGAGAGGAAGTTTGACAATTCGGAATTTAAGACATTCAAAAGACTTTGCATCAGAGTACAACGCTGCAAATATTGAGAGGAAAACAGGTCTTGAATGTTTAATATTACACTTCTTGTCGAGTGATGAAGTCCATGATAATGGCACCCAAGATGAAGGGTCATGGGAAGGGTTACAGCCACACGCTAATCTAGTGAAGCTTGAGATGGATTCTTATAGGAGTTCAAGGATTCCATCATGGGTTTTGTCAATCACAGCTCTTGTGGAATTGAAATTGTACAAGTGTAGTTGTCGATATTTGCCAGAGGTGTATCGACTGAGTTCGCTCAAGGAACTTTATCTTTCATAGATGATTGCTCTGGATTACATATTTGATGATGATAGGTGTGAGTCCTCTTCCCCTTCATCCGTACATGTTGAAAATTTTTTTCCGTCACTGTCTAAAATCTGGTTTGAGGATTGTCCAAAGCTCAAAGGGTGGTGGAGAAACTCTTCTTCAGAGATTGATCATGATAGTGACCATTACTGTGAAAAAACAGCGGAAGCATCCCTTGGAAGGCATCGTACACTCCTTTGTTTCCTAAGCTTTTAGTAGTATGGATAGAAAAATGCCCTATGTTGACTTCATTACCACTATCACTGCATACTAAAAGCTTGAGGTTGGAAGCGTGTAGTTCAAAGCTACTGTCGCTAACATTGATGACAGAAGCGCTAGTTGGGACATCTGACGCTACACTTGATGTCTCTTCATCTGCTCCTCTATCAAAATTGAAGAAAATTGAATTGCAGAATCTTTTAGATTTAGAAACTTTGCAAGAGGAGTGGCTGAGAAACCTCACCTCTCTTAAGTCTTTGCAGATACAATGGTGTCCAGAATTAAAGTCTCTTTCCCCAGGGATCCAACATCTCACGTCTCTTGAGCACCTACTTATTAAAGAGTGTCCAAAGCTTGAGCTACCTGATGATGAACATGGCATGTTTTGGCGAGGCCTTAACAGCCTCATTTCTTTGGAGGTCTCTGGACTTTTGAAATGGGTGTCTCTTCCATCAGGGCTTCAACGTGTTAGCACTCTACGGAATCTTCAGATTTCAGAATGTGAAAACTTAACAACTATTATAGAGTCGATCCACAATTGGAAGTCATTAGAAGTTCTTGAAATTGCCAGATGCAATAGATTGACATTACTCCCCGAGGGAATAGATAGTCTATCATCTTTGCGGAGGTTGAAGATTTTCAAATGCCACTTCTTGATCCAAAGATACCACATAATTATAGGCTTTGATTGGCCCAAGATTGCTGGTATTCCAGATTTAGAATTGCTGTCCAGGTGATAAGAGGTATGCTATTTATCATTTTTAGTTTAATCCACCGTGAAAGTTGAGATAACTCTTTTCTTTTACTTGGGTGTTCTTCATTTTTGTCTTTCAATGTCTCCAGGGTTGTTAAGTTTAAGAAGTAAAATTGTGAGAACTTGTTGAAATACAGGGAAAGCAATGACGGAAAACTATTCCACATTGCATAGTTATGTATTTGCTTTGAGTTACCTTTATTATTCAGGTATTTTGCTCTCCATTTATCCATTCCCATGTATCAATTGATATACCTGCATTTTCCTCTTTTATTTTTTTCTCTTGAGTATGGAGAATAAAATTCAAAGAGAAATGAAAACGACAGAATTCTAATATGGAGTAATCGAAAGGTCCTCTTTCCATAGTCTCCCAAATAGACACATATTAGAACCACTGCATTGGCACTTCACTTTCCACCACCAATCATGGAGAAAGGGCTTGGAAATCGCTAAAACTAGATTGTCAGTGTCATTGAAGCCTTCCTTGAATGAGAATAGGAACCGCTCACCTGAATTTAGGAATAAGCAGTTTCATGCTTTGGTAAATGTTGAATTTTGTTGATTTTGTTTATTTGTTTGTTTGATTTGATTTGAAGGTATTAATTGTGGAGACTTAATTAGAAGCAGTTGGTGACAGATGGGAGCTTCACGAGTCTACACCTTGAAAGAACAAAAAGAAGTTGAAAGTCGTAAAATGATAAAGAAGGGAGACATTAGCAGGCAATGCTTTTGGGCACTTGCAAAGTCTTTATGGTGAGCTTGGAAGTTACCTTCTATATTTTCTAAATATATTCTTTTTCTTTTATACCCTTTATGCGTAGCTTAATTGCATCACTTATTTGGACGTAAATATGGTCTTTGGCTATATGATGATCCTTATGCATTGCTTAATTGCATCACTTATTTGGACGTAAATATGGTCTTTGGCTGTATGATGACCCTTTAATTGCATAATTTATTATCTCTCCCTCTCTCTTTCTGCGCTTCTTTGGTTGTGTGATGACCCTTTAACCTGTGGGAATTATCTTAGAGCTTTATATCTTGTGGAATAGTTTGTGTGCAACGGAAATATGGTCTTTTATGTGATTTTTTCCTGAAAAGTTAGTTTTATGTACGCACCATTTCTTAAATTGTTCCTGTCATGTCTCTTTCTTTTGATGAACTACACTAATGCTGAAATTAATTTTATTAATTCGGGAACAGGGGTCCTTGAACTAAGGAAGGATAAAGACAAGAAATGGGTGCAGCTTTGAAATGTATTTTCCAAGAATGAAGTAAAGATGTAGATGTTCACTATTCAAAGGGTACAAACTAGTGAGGTACAATACTGTCTTTTTCTTCTCATATAGTTCCCTGTCTACCTGTATATGGTACCTTTTGGACTATTAATCTTAACTTTACTGATTCTCTGTTGGATACAATCACAATGGAAGATGCAATCACAGTGTGTTAGGAAATAGTTTTCTCAATATCTTTGGTAGGATACTCTCCTAAACACTTGAGAAGACTCTTGTAGTGTTTGTATGGGGCTTTTTTTTTTTTTGTTGTTGATGATTCTGCTTGCACAAGTTAAGAGGAAGAACAATTAGGTGGACTGTTGTAAATGAGAAACATTAAACATCATACCAAGATGACTGCGGTTTTGTTCCCTACTTTGAAGATGAGGTGACTTTCGGATTCGTTCCAATTCTGATAGCTTCTGTACACACATATCCATACAATCTCCTAGCTGGAAAATTACACTTCCTTTCTCATATTACTGTATCACCACCATTTTCTTGGTATTATTTCTTTCTATCCCCAATACGTGGAATGACTTCCCTGACAGTTTGTTATTAGACTACCTTCACTTTATAGTGCTGAAACTACCCTCCTGAATAGAGCAACAAATAGTGTTCTACATTCGCCAAGTGTACTTGAAATCATTTACTAAACCTTTCCAAAAGAAATCTATTTGAAGCTTTTCTAACCTTTTCCTACCAAAGCTGGAATCTGAAGAAGATAGAAGTACACTATTTTTGTTAATAGACTTGATGATACTCCCTCAGTTGGGTTACTGTTTGCTTGTTTTCACAGAAAATCTCTTTTTGATGCCTCAGTCCTAACATCAGATATTGTTGTTGCCATGAATTAAGAGCCTGAGAGTTAGACTGAGATGGGTTGTGGGAAGAATCTGTTCAACTACCCTATGTATTGCTCAATAATTTAAAGTTGTCCACCATATAGATAGGGACGACCTTTATTTTTTTTTGTTTCAAAATTTTTCTTTTAATTGTAAGTTACATGCATGCTCACCTCATAAGTCTTTAATTTCTATCTCAGCATCAATTCTTACAAGTAGGGAAGATACCATCTAAGCTAGAGCTAGAACATATTGGTTTGGTGGATATTTTTTTATTTTGGCTAGATCATCATTTTCATCTTCCAGCTGAGTTGACTGTTTGAGTGCCTAGGAAGGCATGACCTTTTTATTTTCATGTTTAAGCGTCTAATATTGAATCTATCTTTAGTATTTCATATTTCATTGTATATACAATGTGAATCAAGGGCTTTGGGATTTTTGTATGACCTTTGATAGAGGTGATGAATGGCTGGAAATTGTCTTTCTACCTAACCTTCTCTTTTGATCGTTCTTTGACTTCTTTGTTATTTGCCTTCACTATATGCTAGTTATGCTAAACTGTTAAGCCATTGGAGTTTTGACAGAGAAAGCTGGTGATCCTGCCCAACCAATCTTAGGAGATGTTCCCTCCTCTCTCTGGGAATTTTTCGCCATCTGGAGCTCTCTAGGTTACAATAGCATGGAAAAACCTGATTTCCAAGTTGCTTGTGACCTTTCAGGTAGATTTACATGTCCTTTTCAGGTTCGTGAGCATGAATGTGTGATTCTAATGCAGCTTTTAAGTTCCATATGCGCTGTTTTCATACTTTAGAAGCTGTGAAAGTTTCTCAAGTTTACACGGTATTGACAAAGATGCTTTTCAATTTGTCATTGCCTTCTAATTCACAGATGTCTCCAGGCTCTAATTCATAGTCTAAAATGCACCAAGCTGGCACCATAATTGGCAATTCTTAAACTCTCCTAAAAGATGATGCTTTAGGCTCTATTAAAGCTGAGAAGATAATTACATAACTTTTATGGCAGGGGGCGCATGGGGTACTCGATTCTTTAATTTTTTTATTTTTAATTTCTTGTCAGTGTAGAACTATAAAAGTGACTGTATGAGACATGGTGAACTATAAAATTATCACCGTGACAGTGTAGACACGGTGATAATTTGGCTTTCTAATTCAGAATGTTCAATTTGTAGGAGAACAAATGGTATAAGGGTTCGTAATGGACAGACGTGCGAGCCTCTTAGTTGACCTTATTATTATGCTAGGTTGTGTAGTCTTTGATCAGCTTCTCAGTGAGTCTGGCCAAGACTTATTTTTATCGGCTTTGGGATTTTATCCCCCGCCTCGATAGTTGGCATTCACTGCCGTTTCTCATCTAATTAATAATCAGGTTGTATTTGTTATTCTAAACTTTGAACTTCATATGACTGGCAGCTTTATGAGTGCGGTTCCAACAAGCAATAGTTCCAACAATTCCTCCATGATAATCAATCCCAACTCTGGTGGCGGTATGCCTTTGATGATTCCTAAGCCTTTCTGGTGCTCCCCATTCCTCAACGACATCACCACCAACAACATTTGAGTCATAACTCCAACAGTTAGTTCGTGTGTTTTATATGATCTGATGGTGTTGATTGTGAAGAATTAATTGGGTCTTGCAAGAGTGGGTGGTGTCCAATTTGCTCGCGAGTTATTATGGTGTTGTTCTTTGTTGAGGATCCTAGGATTGAAAATGTAATCAAGTACAATGTGTTAATTTCCTATATAAAGCTCACTTGAATATGCAGTTCTGACTGAAGCATGCTTTGAAGTGGGCTTTACTCCCTAATTTAAGTTATCAAAGAATGTTTGGAGGGAGTTTTGGATTATTAAAAAAAAAATTGAAAATGTAATCTGTTGGGCAGTGAATTATTTTACGTTTGATGCTTTTCTTTGTTAAGTCTCGTGTTTATTAAAGACATCTATTCCGCCACAAACCAGCTGCATTTCCACGTCCTGCAAGTGTTTGTGGTTAACTTGCCGACGTAGGTTGCGGTGAAGAAGAACCCAAAGACCAAATAGAATGCGAATGATGAAGAAAAAGGCTTTAATGATATGTCGTCCTTGATGAAAATCTCCTATACGCTCAAGATGTAAAGTTTCAAAATAGCTCTAATGATGTTCTTCTGAGCCTATACTGGAAGGCATTCTCCAGCTAATAGTGAACTCGTTCATTAGTTAGATTAGGTCTTCATTTATCACAGTTATAAGCGTCTTGCACCATTTCTATTCCTTCCTTTTCCTTATGTGCCAATATCTTCCTCTACTTGTCCTCGCATCACACCTGTTCTCTTCCTTTTCGGCCTCCAGCAAGTTAGCCTTTGGCTCTGAAAGCATAGCGACCTACTTCATGAAGCTGGATGTTGTTTCCACGAAGCTCTATGATAAGAAATAATGGGTCATGAGTTAAGGCCATTAGAGAGACTGAACATGTAGACTAATTATCTAGGCTACCCCCTCTAGAGAACAATAATTTACAAGTGATCATATAGGCAAGGTACTCTTAGTAGTAAAGGAGAACTGAAGAATCATTTTAGCACTGAAAGTGAAAATTTTATATTAAAAAGATGTAATCTTTAGATAATGTTTGAATATATAAATTAGCTTTTAACTTGGATCTTACACTTAATATTATTTAGACTTGTTTCATGAGAGAATATGAATTTGTTCTTACGGTGGATAAAGGTGGCAAAAGGAAACGATACTGTCTTATTTTGTTGGTCAGCTCTGTTAGTGTCCTAGGAACATAACTTTATTCTGCATTACCTTAAGCACCTGCTTATCTTGCATAAAGTGGTCTTACCCACTTTGTTTTGTCATTGGCTCTTTCAAACAAAAAGCTTGTTCTTCATGAAATGCCATAGTATTTTAAGGCAAATTCTGCAACCTAAGTAGCTGATTCTCCATGATTGAGAATATAGTACCAGTTAACCAAGTTCCGGCGGGTTCCAGTAATATATAATACCCCATCTGCTTGAATTGCTGCCATTATAACCAACATTGACGGCCTGAACCAAAGGGAGTTCATCTAAAAAAAAAATGAGAGATTTTTTCATGGGTATTTTTCTGCAAGTTCATCTAATTCTCTTCGTTTTCTCAACGTGCTGTTATTCGTATGGGAGTGATCTGGAAGTACTGTTGAACCTCAAGGCGGCCATTATCGGGCCCGCAGGTTCTGCACTGGCGGTTTGGAAGAACTCTTCCTCCCCATCAGCCCATTGCTCCTTCTCCGGTGTTTCATGCAACGAGAACTTACGGGTTGTTTCTCTCAACGTGACTAAAGCTTCTAGCAACGGTTTTCTGCCGCCGGAGATTGGGTTGCTGGACAAGCTGGAGAATCTCACCATCGTTAACAACAATCTCTCGGGGATGCTACCGCAGGATATGGCGAAGCTTACGTCGCTCAAGGCCCTCAACATCTCCAACAACAACTTCTCCGGAAATTTTCCTGGAGAAATTGGTCTTAGAATGCCAGATATCCAGGTTCTCGATGTTTTCAACAATAACTTCTCTGGGCCCCTACCAGTGGAGCTCGGGAACTTGAAAAACCTCAAACACCTTTCCCTCGGGGGTAACTTCTTTTCCGGTCAGATTCCGGAGAGTTACTCAGAGCTTCAGAGCCTCGAGTTTTTGGGCTTGAACGGCAACGCGCTCACGGGCGAAGTTCCTGCTAGTTTATCTCGGTTAAAGAATCTCAGAAGAATCTTTTTAGGGTACTACAACAATTTCACAGGGGGTATTCCCTTGGAGCTGGGATCGCTTAGTTCGCTTACAGTCCTCGACATGGCAAGCTGTAACCTCACTGGGGAGATTCCTTCGAGCCTGGGACTTTTGAAGAACTTGCACACGTTGCTTCTACAAATTAACCGCCTCACTGGTCGTATACCTTCGGAGCTTTCTGGTTTGTACAAATTGAAATGTCTGGATCTTTCCCTCAACGAGCTCACTGGAGAAATCCCAGAAAGTTTCTCAAAACTCAAAAATATTGTGCTTATCAATATCTTCAACAATCAGCTCCGCGGTCGAATCCCTGTGTTTATCGGTGACCTCCCGAATCTTGAAATACTTCAGGTATGGGGGAATAACTTTACGTTTGAGCTCCCGCAGAACCTGGGCCGAAATGGAAAACTCAAAATACTTGATGTAGCCAATAACCACCTCACTGGACCGATTCCTCATGATTTGTGTAAAGGTGGGGAGTTGATGTCTCTAATCTTGATGGACAACTTTTTGACTGGGCCAATTCCTGAGGAGCTTGGTGAGTGCAAGTCCTTGATAAAAATCCGCATCAAGAACAACTTACTCAACGGGACGATCCCAGCTGGAATTCTTAGCTTGCCCTTCCTGGAAATGATTGAGGCCAATGGTAACTCGTTCACCGGCGAGCTGCCGTCCGAAATGTCAGGGGATGCACTCGGAATTCTTACGCTTTCCAACAATAATATCGGCGGCAAAATTCCTCCCACAATTGGAAAGCTCAAAAGATTGCAAGTTCTGTCACTGGAAATGAACAAGTTTTCGGGTGAGGTTCCTAGCGAAATCTTTGAATTACAAATGTTGTCAAAAATTAACCTCAGTGCCAACAATTTTATCAGGGAGATCCCAATCTCAATATCCCACTGTCCTTCCCTCACCTCTATCGATTTCAGCCGAAACAATCTCTCTGGAGAAATCCCAGAAGAGATCGCTCAGTTGAGGATTCTCAGCACACTTAATCTTTCTCACAACAGGCTCACTGGCCATATCCCAGACAAGATGTGCGACATGACAAGTCTCGTGACCTTAGACCTGTCCTATAATAATTTAGTGGGAAGTGTTCCTGCTTGTGGACAGTTTGCCATCTTCTCTAACAGTTCATTTGCTGGAAACCCAGATTTTTGCGTCTCTTGCACCGTTTCGCCTAGTCAGCCTGAAAATTCGGGTCAAGCCCGAGATGGGTTTAGCTCTCCGGCGCTTATTGGGCTTGTAGCAGCGCTCGTCACAGCTCTGTTATTGGCAGCACCTCTAAACAAAAGCCATTGCCGCGAATACAAAGGCGGCTGAGCTGGAACAGTGGATTGCGAGAAGGCCACGTTAGAACTCTTAGACATTCGAGCAAACTGTCACAAAAGGAAGAAAAAAGTCAGTATTTGGAAAATCTGTATTTCTTACTTACACGAACGTGTATAGCACGGGTCCATTTATAGGCTAAGAACCAAGTTAAACATGGAAAATATATAGACATATAATGCAATATAATATTGCTCTATACATAGGAAATGTCCTAAAATAAATTCAAGATATATGGAAAGAATTTACTACAATAAGAAGAAAATATATCAATCATATATGAGTATCTTCAACACTCCCCCTCAAGCTGGTGGTTTAGGCGGTTTGTAAACGTCAAACACACCTAGCTTGTTCAGGAGATATGTATGTTGTCTCTGATAGAGGGCTTTGGTAAAAATGTCAGCAGGTTGTTCCATAGTTTCTATTTCCATTGTATTGATGATACTTTCATCAATTTTGTCTCTTGTGAAGTGGCAATCTACTTCTATATGTTTTGTTCTCTCATGAACAATAGGATTCGCGGTGAGCTTGAGAGCAGCGTCATTATCACAAAATAGAAGTGTAGGTCCTTTCACTCGAACTCCTAAATCTTGAAGTAGACCTTTTAACCAAATGACTTCACAAGTTGTTTTAGCCATTGCTCGATATTCTGATTCAGTAGAAAATAGTGAGACAGTCGACTGTTTCTTGGTCTTCCATGATAAGAGAGAGTCTCCAAGCTTGACACAAAATCCAGTCGTTGATCTGCGGCTTATCAGGCAAGTGGCGTAGTTAGTGTCACAATATGCTGTCATCTTCATGTTGCATTTTCTGGACGAGAGAATTCCCAAACTTGGACAGCCTTTCAAGTACTTCACTACTTTGAGGGCTACATTTATATGAGACTGTTTTGGATTATGCATAAATTGACTAAGGATTTGAACTGCGTAGCATATGTCAGGTCTTGTCATTGTGAGATAAATGAATTTTCCAACGAGTCTTTGGTAGTTGGAAGGATCCTTCAGGGGTGGATCTTCATCGAGGGGAGATACACCAACATCAAATTCAGGTGTTGTGAGATTCAAGTTCTGCTCAAAAGGAATAACTACAAGTTTACATCCAGATAGACCAGCATCTGAGATGATTTCCAAAACGAATTTACGTTGACTGAGACATATCCCCTTGTTTGAGTGAGCAATTTCGATACCAAGGTAGTACTTGGGTGCATTAAGATCTTTAATGCAGAATGTGGAATGTAGGTATCGCTTGAATCGTTTCACAGCAGGAACATCGTTGCCCATAATTAAAATATCATAAACATATATCAAAAGGAAAATGGATGAAGTACCTTTGTGTTAGGTAAAGAAAGCGTAATCATGGCGAGACTGCCAAAAGTTGGCAGAAAGAAGGGCAACAGTAAACTTGGCGTACCACTGGCGAGAGGTTTGTTTGAGGCCATAAAGGGATTTGCAAAGATGACATACTAAGGACTCCCCCTGTCTACGTAATCTTTGTGGAAGATCCATGTAAATCTCCTCGACCAGGTCACCATGAAGGAAGGCATTATGGACATCCATCTGGTGAAGAGACCAATCACGAAAGGCTGCAACAGTAAGGAAAGAGCGAACAGTGCCCTATTTAGCAACAGGAGAAAAAGTGTCGTGATAGTCAAAACCTTCCTTTTGAGTATAGCCTTTGGCCATTAACCGAGCTTTATAATGCTCAATGGAACCATCGGCCTTGTGCTTGATCTTGTAGACCCATTTGCAACCAATGGGCCGCCGATGAGGGGGACGAACCACAAGATCCTAAGTGTGATTCTCAGCAATAGCACGTAACTTATTAGCCATAGCTTGTTGCCAGCGAGGATCCTTGGCCGCCTCGTGGTAGGATGAGGGCTCCACTTCATCAGAAATCTTACTGATACAGGAAAAATGGGTGGGAGAAAGGCGGGCAAAGCTTACAAAGGAGGAAATAGGGTAGTGGGAAGTTGGGGAGAGGGTGGAGGAGCAAATATAATCTTTGGTCCATGTGGGAGGCCGAGTAGTCCGGCCAGAGCGTCGGGGAGGCACAACGGTAGGTGTAATGGGAGAAGGAGGGGATGGGGGGGTATATGGGACAATGGCGAGGGAGTTGTCATGGTTGAGGGTAGGGGAAGGAGAAAGAGATGGTATAAGAGGGGTTGAGGGAGAGGTGGCAGGGGGATCGCATGGAGGGTTGGGGGAAGAGGTAGGGAGGAGAGGTGGGGGGGCCAGAGGTGTAAAAGGCGGCATATGGGGAAGAGGTGGGGTTGGGATAGGGGACCCCATAAGGAGTAATGGAATGGGGGGTTCAGGATCATCGGCTAAGAAAATTCAGGAAGCAATAGGAGCCTCAGGAGGAACGGTGCCGGAGGAGGGCAATGACTGAAAAAGAAAGATATCTTCATGAAAAACCACATCTCGAATGATAAAGAACCGGTCGGTGGAGATGTCATGAACTCGATAACCCTTTTGTAAAGGAGGGTATCCCATGAACACATAACGAGTGGCGCGGGGACCCAGCTTGTCCCGAGGGCCAACAGTAGTGGCAAAACATAAGTAGCCAAAAACACAAAGATGCCCAATGTCAGGGGCCTTTCCAAACAATAATTCAAAGGGAGTCTTTCCGTCAAGAACTCTAGATGGCATGCAATTAATTAAAAAGGTAGTAGTGACCACACAATTGCCCCAAAAATGTTTAGGAATAAAGGCTTGGTGTTTGAGGGCGTGGGCAACTTCGAGGATGTGACGATGTTTATGTTCAACAGCCCCATTTTGTTGGGGGTTGTAGGTGCAAGAACTCTCATGAAGGATGCCATGAGAAGAGAAAAAAGAGGAACAAACATGGTTAAAGAAGTCTCGGGCATTATCGGTGTGAACACGTTGCACAAAAGTATGAAATTGGGTTTGAATAAGAGAGAAAAAACGAGTGAGATGAGACAAAACTTGGGATTTGGATTGCATGAGGAAAACCCAAGTGCCCCTAGAGAAATCATCGACGAGGGTAAGGAAAAAACGAGAGCCATCACGGTGAGGGGTGTGATATGGACCCCAAATATCAAGGTGAAGGAGGGAAAAAATGGAAGGAGCCTGGGAGGAACTAGGGGAAAAGGGCACCCGGGATTGTTTAGCAAGGGGACAAACAGGGCACTTCGAATGCAGAAAACAAGCACTGTGACCCAAACGTTAATGGAAAAGAGAAATATTATTACTTTTATTGGCATTACAAAATGGGCCTTGAGTTAGGGAAGTACAAGATGGAAATTCAAAATTTTTAGGAAAGGAAATCCAAAAATAAAGGCCTTGAAGAACTCTACCCAAGCCCATCAGTTTGCCAGTCGAACGGGCCTGAAAAAAACAGAAAGTAGAATTGCAAAGAATGCGACAATTATTGGAAGCATAGACTTTGGAAATGGAAATAAGATTATAATTAAATTCAGGGACAAAAAGGACATTATGGAGGGTAATGTGGGGATTGAGGACGACTTCACCAATTTTGGTGACGGATGTAACGTTACCATTGGGAAGACAGACAGTGGTGGATGAATGAGTGGAATGGATTTTGGAAAAAAAATTTTGATTGCAAATTATGTGGTCACTAGCGCTTGAATCAATAATTCATGCATCTGAAGAAATAGAGCTCATGAGGCAGAAAGAGGTACCTACAAAATTGGTGATTTTGTCGGAATGCCTTGCTTAGTAAAAACTTCCATAATTTGCTTAAGTTGAAAATTCGTGAGAGGTTGATCAATGTTGCCGCCTGAGTTGGTGGACACTTGATTAGAAGAAATAGCATTATCAAAGTGGTCATGATCCGTAGGCTTTCCGTGCAATTTCTAACATTGGGCCTTAGAATGATTGGGCCGACGGCAATACTTACAAACGACGCCGTTTGGGCACAATTTGGGCTTGTTTTGACCGCGTGCGCAGTGAGAAGGCCTGTGTGAACGCGAGCCATTGGATGCGCACATGACAAGCGCTGACGTGGCCGCTAGAGAGGCGTCGGATGGAGGCGCGCCTGGGAAGAAAGATAGGCCGTCCGATCTAGGTTTTAGATCGGGGCCGTCCAAACTGGGAATGAGAGGCTAGGGGTCAGTCTCGACTTGACCTAATTGCGCCGCGTGAGGAGTCCAACCGCCACCAGAGGAGCGAGTAGCTATTGCCTTCTATGAGGCTGTCGCGCGAGCGGAGAGAATGATGGAATCTCCAACACGGAGATATTCCGTCAAAGCCAACTGGTGATTCTCTTCCTGGACAGCAAGGTGAAAGACATGGCGAAGAGACGGCGGCGGTTCCATGGTGAGTACCTGCGAACGAAAAGGTGAGTATGTTTCATTTAGAATAAGGAGGAATCAGGTGATTCGATCTTGCTCCTGGATGGATTGGTATTGCCGTAAAATGGCTTCCGGTCCCTCAAGGCGTTCATCGACGCTGTCTAATTCGTTACAAATGGCGGCAAAGCGGTTGAAACAGACAACCACAGAAAGGTTGCCCTGTTTCTGATCCGCAAGAGTATGGTGAAGCTGGAATCGCTTAACGCAATAAGCTTTGCCGTACATTTCGGTGATGTTTTCCCAGAGAGTATGGGCGTCCTCCGTAGGCGACAAACTGGCGGCGACGTCGGATGCAATGCAATTTCCAAGCCATGTGCGAACAAGTTGCAAACATTTTTGCCACTGTTTTACGAGGCGGTTGTCAGTTTGAATGGGGATGACACCAGTGAGGAGTTGAGTGATAAGTCAGAGTTTCGGTCCGTTAGATGCCGCCGTGTAAAAGGCGTCACCGGGTTCCGGGCGACTACGGCTAATGGCAGAATTGGGGAAATTACCCGGGTAGAGGACCGGGTAGGGATCCAACCCGTAGGGACCTAAAAAATTGGGGAAAATACCCGGATAGGCATGCGGGTAGGGATCTGACCCGGGGACAATCGGAAGTGGGTCTGAGGCACCCAGATCCGAAGCAGAAACCACCGGACGGGACCCGGAGAGGGTTGGGCCAAGTAAGGGCATGAGGCCGGGGTAGTACCAACTAGGACTTGGGCCTCCCCCAGTTGGGACAAACTCAGAGGGGGCCGAAATGGTGAGGTTGGGCTGCCTCGAGAGAGAGGGCTCGGGCTGGGCCAAATATAGTTGGCCATAAGGTGGCAACAAGACGGGCCAACCAGAGGAAGGGCCCGAGTGAGGAAACCAAGGGTGGGGCTGAACTGGAACAGAAGGGGCTGGTGTAGGCTGAGTCTGTCCAGGGGAGCCCAAAGCTGGTTGTTGAGGGGCAACATTCGGTGTAGTGGGGGAAGCCGGTTGATAGGTGATGTCGTTGATAATGGGAGCATCCAAATCGAAACTGGGAGAAGAATTGGCCATGAGAGGTAAGGAAAAAAGGTAAATATGGTTTTGGTTTTTTTTTTTTTGTGTTTGGAGTATAGGAAAAAAACTAATTCTTGCAGGTAGGAGACTGCAAAAAAAGAGCAAAAGAAATCGGAGAAGAAAAAAAGAGGAGCAGAAGCTAAAAACCAGGATAGACAATTGCTTGTGATACCATGTCACAAAAGGAAGAAGAAAGCCAGTATTTGGGAAATCTGTTTTTCTTACTTACACGAACATGTACAGGACGGGTCCATTTATAGCCTAAGGACCAAGTTAAACATGGAAAATATACAGACATATAATGCAATATAATATTACTATATACATAGGAAATATCCTAAAATAAACCCAAGACATATGGGAAGAATCTACTACAATAAAAGGAAAATATATCAATCATATATGAGTATCTCCAACACAAATCTCATTTCTAGTAATGGTGGATCCCATGATTAATAACGGTTCATAATTTTGTGATAATAAAATGTAGACAACATGTTTTTATTTTTCTATGCTTCCAATGAGTTTATTAATGACATCTACTCTGCCACAAACCAGCTGCATTTCCACACCCTGCAAGTGGTTATGGTTAACTTGTCGTGGGTTGCAGTGAAGAAGATCCAAAGACTAAACAGAATGCGAATGATGAAGAAAAAGGCTTTAATGATATGTCGTCCTTGACGAAAAATCTCCTATATGCCCAAGACGTAAAGTTTCAAAATAGCATTAATGATGTTCCTTTGAGCTTGTACTGGAAGGCATTCTCCAGCAAATAGTGAACTCATTCATTAGTTAGATAGCGTGCTTAAGTCTCTTGTAGTGAATTCGTTCATTAGGTCTTCTCTTATCATAGTTGTAAGCCTCCGGCACCATTTCTGCTCCTTCCTTTTCCTTATGTGCCAATATCTTTCTCTACTTGTCCTTGCATCACACCTTTTCTCTTCTTTTGGGCCTCATATGCGGGAGCAACTATGCTAGTCTATGCTAATAACTTAGCCCATATGTTGAGTGTTTTAGCAATTACTAAACCTAATCCTAAAAGGATGAGAATTTTTAAAACCAAATCCTGTAGAAGCTATGATCCCTACAATCTAAGGAAATTAAAATCCAATCAAATCAAGATCTCAACAAATTAAGGATAGGATTCCAACAAATTAGGGATAAAATCCTAATAAATTAGAGATATCAACAAAGAAATCTTAGATAATTAAGAATTTTGACAATTTAAAATCTTTAAAATAAGATTCCTAAACATATCAAAATTTCTAAAAAAATCTCTGAAATGCCTTTCAAGTTTGAGCTTCGTGGACCTGTTGGATCATATTGTGACCCAAACATGCAATTGCTAAGACACTCAACATATGAGATGGGTCAATAGCATGGGCTAGCATAGTTGCTCCTGCATCACCTCCTACAAGTTAGCCTTTGGCTCGGAAAGCATAATGACGTACTTTATGAAGCTGGATGTTGTTTCCACGAACCTCGATGAGAAATAACGGGTCATGAGATTAAGGCCATTAGAGAGATTGAATGCCTTTAAAGGTGATAAAAGATTTAAGAAGGGGTAAGAGCTGAAAAATTCTAGTATCATAGAGATTGGAAAGGACGTCCCATGCATTTGCAATTTACAATGAACATTTAGATTAATTATCTACGCTACTCCCTCTATAGAACAATAATTTACAAGTGATCATATAGGCAAGGTACTCTTAGTAGTAAAGGAGAATTGAAGAATCATTTTAGCATTGAAAATGAAAATTTTATATTAAAAAGATGTAATCTTTAGATAATACTTATATATAAAAGTTAACTTTTAACTTTGATCTTAAACTTAATATCATTTAGACTTGTTTCATGGGAGAATATGAATTTGTTCTTAAGGTGGATAAAGGTGGCAAAAGGAAAAGATACTCTCTTATTTTGTTGGTCAGCTCTGGTAGTGTCCTAGCAACATAACTTTATTCTGCATTACCTCAAACACCTTCTTATCTTGCATAAAGTGGTCTTACCCTCTTTGTTTTGTCATTTGCCCTTTTCAAACAAAAAAGCTTGTTCTTCATGATATGCCATAGTATTTTAAGGCAAATTCTGGGACCTAATTAGCTGATTCTCCATGATTGAGAATATAGTACCAGTTAACCAAGTTCCAGCGGGTTCCAGTAATATATAATACCCCATCTCCTTGAATTGCTGCAATGACAACCAACGTTGACGGCCTGATCCAAAGGGAGTTCATCTAAAAAAAAAAGAGATTTTTTCATAGGTATTTTTCTGCAAGTTCATCTAATTCTCTTCGTTTCCTCAACGTGCTGTTATTCGTATGGGGGTGATACCGAAGTACTGTTGAAGCTCAAGGAGGCCATTATCGGGCCCTCAGGTTCTGCACTGGCGGATTGGAAGAACTCCTCCTCCCCAACAGCCCATTGCTCCTTCTCCGGAGTTTCATGCAACAAGGACTTACGGGTTGTTTCTCTCGACATGACTAATGTTAGCCACCACGGTTTTCTGCCGCCGGAGATTGGGTTGCTGGACAATTTGGTGAATCTCACCATCGTTAACAACAATCTCTCGGGGGTACTACCGCCGGATATGGCGAAGCTTACGTCGCTCAAGGTCCTCAACATCTCCGACAACAACTTCTCCGGAAATTTTCCTGGAGAAATTGGTCTTAGGATGCCAGAGCTCCAGGTTCTTGATATTTACAATAATAACTTCTCTGGGCCTCTACCGGTGGAGCCCGTCAGTTTGAAAAACCTCAAACACCTTTGCCTCGGGGGGAACTTCTTTTCTGGTCAGATTCCGGAGAGTTACTCGGAGATTCAGAGCCTCGAGTTTTTGGGCTTGAACGGCAACGCGCTCACGGGCAAAGTTCTTGCTAGTTTTTCTCGGTTAAAGAATCTCAGGCACTGTATTTAGGGTACTTTAACAACTACAATGGAGGTATTCCAGCGGAGCTGGGATCGCTTAGTTCGCTTATAATCCTCGACATGGCAAGCTGTAACCTCACCGGCGAGATTCCTTCGAGCCTGAGCCTTTTGAAGAACCTGCACGCGTTGTTTCTACAAATAAATCACCTCACGGGTCGCATACCTTCAGAGCTTTCTGGTTTGTACAACTTGAAATACCTGGATCTTTCAATCAACGAGCTCACTGGTGAAATCCCAGAAAGTTTCTCAAAATTGAAAAATATTGAGCAAATCAATATCTTTATTAATCACTTCGGCGGTCGAATCCCTGCGTTTGTCGGTGACCTCCCAAATCTCAAGGTGCTTACGGCATGGGGGAATAACTTTACTTTCGAGCTCCCGCAGAACTTGGGCCATAATGGAAAACTCGAAGTCCTTGATGTAACCAGTAACCACCTCACTGGACCGATTCCTCGAGATTTGTGTAAAGGCGGGGAGTTGATGTCTCTAATCTTGATGGACAACTTCTTCACTGGGCCAATTCCTGAGGAGCTCGGTGAGTGCAAGTCCTTGATAAAAATCCGCATCAAGAACAACGTACTCAACGGGACGATCCCAGCTGGAATTCTTAGCTTGCCCTTACTGGAAATGATTGAGGCCAATGATAACTCGTTCACCGGCGAGCTGCCGTCCGAAATGTCAGGGGATGCACTCGGAATTCTTACGCTTTCCAACAATAATATCGGCGGCAAAATTCATCTCACAATTGGAAAGCTCAAAAGATTGCAAGCTCTGTCACTGGAAATGAACAGATTTTCGGGTGAGATTCCTAGCGAAATTTTTGACTTACAATTGTTGTCAAAAATTAACCTCAGTACCAACAATCTCAGCAGTGAGATCCCAATCTCAATATCCCACTGTCCTTCCCTCACCTCTATCGATTTCAGCCGAAACAATCTCTCCGGAGAAATCCCGGAAGAGATCGCTCAGTTGAGTATTCTCAGCACACTTAATCTTTCTCACAACAGGCTCACTGGCCATATCCCAGACAAGATGTGCGACATGACAAGTCTCGTGACCTTAGACCTGTCCTATAATAATTTAGTGGGAAGTGTTCCTGCTTGTGGACAGTTTGCCATCTTCCCCGACAGTTCATTTGCTGGAAACCCAGATTTTTGCGTCTCTTGCCCCGTTTCGCCTAGTCAGCCTGAAAATTCGGGTCAAGCCCGGGGTGGGTTTAGCTCTCCGGCGCTTATTGGGCTTGTAGCAGCGCTCTTCACAGCTCTGTTATTGGCAGCACCTCTAAGCAAAAGCCACTGCCGCGAATACAAAGGCGGCAGCGATGGGATAGGGGAACTCGAGAAGGCCACGTTAGAACTCTCAGACATTCGAGCAAACCTCATTCCTGGCAATGGCGGATCCCATTATTAGTGGTTTATTATTTTGTGATAATAAAATCTAGACAAAAATGTTTTATCTTTCTATGCTTCTAATGAGTTTGCGAAATCTAACGACCTACGTGGGTGGGAATGAAAAGAATTCCTCTCACACGTTTATAAAATGCGTGCTGATCGACTGCAACCATGGAGATTCATTTGGGCCTTAAAACAGGGAAAGTTTCAACTGGTTCGGGACCTCGATGAATCATACCTCCAAATTCAAATGCCTGTAACATTTTTTGTTTTTGTTTTTTATTTTATAACACACCCAAAAAGATAAAGAAAATGATTTAAACCTATGTTCAATAGAACTGTTAGTTAGGATTTAGTTAAGAGAACACTATTGAACCAGAGCCTGCCCCTCCAAATGCCTGTAACATGACAAAGGGATACTTGAAACAATATGGATTTGAATCCAAATAATGAGTGAGAAAAAGCAAGCCTGTATAACTACTGTCACCTATACATAATATATTTCAGAGGTAGATGAGAGCTGCGGCCCAAGGGAGGTCCGATTCAAAAAAGTAACAACCCAACAGAATTGATGTAAAGACGATGGGATTGGGGCCCAAAATAGGAGGATGAAGGAAGAAGGGTTGACACTGAAGCCTTGAATTTTCGGAGGGACCTAAGGTATAGCTTTGACGTGTTGGAAGGATGAGAAAGCCAACAAGTTCCACAAAAGGTTGGCTTCATTACGAAGTTTAGGTTTCTTTATCAACATGGGTATTGCTAATGTTTGTTGTTCTCGAAAAAGAAAAGTTGGTATGAATTTTCGGCAAGCATTCTGATTCAAGGGGAGAAATAAAATCATATATTTTTCATAATCAATTTTTGGACGCCATGATCCTTCTAGTGCCTCCCAGTTTTTCTGAAAGTCAATTAAGCCCTGGGATTCCCTCAACAACACCGAGAACAGTACCAAAAACGGGAGTCCATTTGATATGGCTTGTCTGGTTCAAAGCAGGAACAGTTGCATGTTTTGTATGCAGTGGTTAGTTCTGTTGATTTTGTTTGTTTGTGAGTTTGATTTGACAAATGGTTAATTTGGATCTTGTAGAGTTTTGGTAAAATTTGAAATCAAAACGAAAAAATGTGAATAAAATAAGATTATGATATTAAGTTGAAAAATAAAAATGTGAAGGCTGGATGAATTGCAACCAATTCTTCATTCAAATGAATTAATAATAAACTTATGTAACAAATTATCTCAATTTTTTGTTTTGTTGTTTATGCTTACCTTTTTTATATTTAATGAAAAAATTTTAAAAACAAAAAAAAATCTCATGATCATTGGTGCATCGTGATTCTTTTTATGGATTCTATTTAATTCTTTAATCAAATCAAAACCAATAGTTACAAAAATAACTTGCATCAAATTTCAACCTTTTTTTTTTTTTCCTATTTGCATTAAGGCTTTCAAATCAAGAACATGTCATTTTCTTATTTAAAAATGATTTGAATTTTATTTCTTAACAAGTATAGGGTGTCGGAGTTACTCATGTTGGTGTGCTGAAAACAAGCAGAGTAAGCGATTGAGTTTTCGTTAAAATGGTATTGAATGTGATACAAATGTGAATTGTATATATAGTCTGTTGGGGAAAGAATTATGTTATCTAGATTCTTTTCTTAGTTTCATCTATGAATGACATCTAGCTGAAAAATAATCCTTAATTGACGTAATTCCATGGAAGGAGAGTATAAAGGGTTCCCGTGATGGTAAAAGCTGGGAATGTATACCTTCCCTCCAAACCAATTCATACTTTGCCAACGATACTTCACCACCTTTTTCTTTATTTGCTTCTTTTGTCTAATTGTTTGATGAAAGACCATTCTTTGCACGTACAATTTGGAAATTCGTTGTGACTTTCTTGCTTTCCAAGCGCTTCTTACAAGAAGAAACTGAAGCGGATGCTAGTGAAGCATCCTGATTCAGTGACATTTTCTTCTAGCGAACTCTTTTTCTCTTCAACTCACCCAAATCTTTGCAGCCAAAATATGTGAATAAAATGAATACAGATGCTCCAACTTTAAGAAGGGAAACACCTATGATGAAGAACAATTGTATTGGACCTTATTAATAGAATTACATGCTAGTTGCTAACATCTGCTTGACAACGAAAAAGAAAAAAATTTCCCTTTGACGAGATTTATGTGTACAGCTCAGCTGGTTGAGCACCTCGTAAGCAACGCACCAAGAATTTCACAGAGGTGTCCTGTCAGTCTTCCTCCATTACTAGCAAAAATTAAGTTGAACTAACTGTCCCTTGTTCAATTGGCGACCACAAGACAGGCGGAAATATTAAACGCCAAAGGACAAGCCAACAGCAAAATAACAAAAGGTGGGAACACCGATACCTCGAGTACATAATCTTCTCATTTGGATGGATCTCTGATTCCTTCCTTTGGACTTAAGCTGAACTGTATCACTACAAGTTCTCTAAAATTTGTCTTTTCAAATTGAGATCCAAAGATTATGATACCATAATATGTTCTTCGGTAACTCATTACTTTGCTGAAGTAGAGTTGTGGTGGAAACCTTCACAATGTAGAGATACAATTATTTGATCATGTTTAAAGTAATTTTCTCTTTATTCATGAGTTTTTTTTTTTAATAATTAGATTTTTGACACTTTTCATGGTACCATTCTAACTTTTATTTAACTTTGAACCATTTAAATATGTTCAGTGTGCAAAACATCATTTAAGTTAAAATTTTTACATAAAAAATATACTATTTTTGAATAATATTTAAATGGAAACATTTTTTACAAAAAATTTCTTTTCTCCACGACCAAAAGTTAAGCACAATGGACCACTAGAAATCTTTTTTTTTTTCCTAAAAAAAAAAAAAAAAACTCGTTACCTTGGAAAGCAAGCAAATACTGATGCTTCACTAGCGTTGCTTCAACAACTCTTTGCCCAAGACGCCGAAAATGCCTCCGACGCTGTCCGGCTCCAACAACATAAAGCAAAGTTTCTTCAGAAACAAACTGTATGTCGGCAACCTTAGAATGGAAAGATCGCACACATGAAAGAAACCCTCATGCAAGAACATTATTTACACTTATTAAGAAACATAGTGGTTCGGCTTATTTACATGAAATACTGAAAAAGAAAATTGTAGAGTCTACTTCAGTTCAGCTTCTGGTCTTCGTTCAGGCTGTTCGTCATTGCCGAATCCCGAAGCTTCAGAACCCAACACGTTTGATTCAACCAGAAGGGAGTCTCACGCTTCTGGTCCAAAAGGTAAATACTCACCCCCCTGGAGTCTTCGTGTTCAGGCTTAAATCTTAGTGCCGGGTTGGTTTTGTGTTGTTCTTATGCTGCGGCATTAGAATTTCGTTCATTCACGCTGCTCCGGAATCTAGGTTTGAAGTTTTGGGGCTTTTTTTGTTGCAAATTATATGGTTCGGTTTTGGGTGGCTCTTTGGTTTCATGTTCTTTGTCTGGAAACCGGACATTTCTTGCTCATATTTGTCATTGCTGTTCCTGGTCCGGGAGGGCTACAAGTCCCAACTTAGATTTTCATTCCAGGTCATCTTGTTTGCTAAGTCCTCATTTCCTGGCCAGTTGCAAGTGAAGAGCAAACGGTGAACCCGTAAGGCTATGACCCTTATAAAAGTTGGTAATCTCCAGTTCAAATCTTGTGTTCTCATCTTCACTACCAGATCCTTAAAAAGGAAGTAATCCATAACCAATGATGAGCTATTTCCCATGCCGGTCATCCCAATGATCCCAAGAGTCGGAGCTATTTCCTTACTGGACATGTAAATTGCGGGTCCAACAACTTTATCATCAAATCCATGAAAATTGGATGCATTTGTGTATAAGAAAAAATTTTCACATCGCATATGTGATCTTTTGTAATAATATTTAAATAAAAAAATATCTTTTCAACTTTTATAATAATTTTTAGATTAAACTTATGAATTTTTTAATTTAGTATCAGAATTTAATTTGAATCTATTTTATCCCATATAAATTTAAACTCATTGTTGCTTGATGGGAGTGTGTGTGTAAAATAAAAATTCCAAATTGAATACGTGATTATTTGTAATAAAAGTTAATTGAATGAAATGCTCTTCTAACTATTGAACTAACTTTTAAGTTAGACGGTTAAACCTATTAATTGTATCATCTAACCTAGTAGTTTACTAAGCAACTTCTTTCTCCTGTGGTAAGCTCTTTGCCCATTAGCTGTTTGCTTGTTCTGCAATTAACTCTTCCAATTCTGAGTCTCCTCTTGATCTTCGGTAACTTCTTCCCCATGTTGTTATCTACTGGTTGATCTCTCTTCGACGGCATCTGGCACTCGGTAGATGATGAAGATGAACTAGGATCTTCAAGGAAAGCATTTACAGTTTGACATTGGCTTTGGAGCCACTGTTATCTTTCCCCTCAACAACAATACGAGAATTGGTACGTTAGATCATGAAAATATACTCTGCGACTCTTTTTACTACCTCACAGACCCCCTCATTCCTCTCCAAGTCCTACTTTCTAAAGAAGTTAATAAACTATTCCGTAACACAAGCTCCAACAGAGGTGTTAGAATATTAAACTTTTGTCTGGACTTTGCGCCATAATTGGGGAGTGGGATGACCCCAGGTTGAACATCCTTTAGTAGGCATTTAGTTATATAAGGAGAACATTGACATGGTGGGTCATTTTGCGTGGTAACTCTTCTACCTTTTGCCCCTGTCTCAAACTCGGGGCAGTTGATTTTCCTAAAACTATTCCTCGGGCCTTCTTTATCCATGATTACGTGGGTTCTACGCTTCCATTAGCTACTTTTTAAATGTCACTCACTGACATTTCTAGTTTGCGTCAATATATGAACAATTTCTTAGACAACAGATACTTCCTTCCCCCCCTTTTTAAATATTTGTTATAAACCAATGCCCAATTGCAGAATAATTATAAACGAAGCGACGGAGAGACCGTAGAATATGACACTGCCACTACCGTCGCCGAACTGAGCATCTGCAAGCATGAGGCCAGGTTGAGGTAATTGGTTTTTCCTTTTCTCTTTGATGAGGCTGCCACGTACCATCAATGCATTTATGCCACCCTCTTTTTTCTTCGTCCATAAATTCTGTCTTCACTATTCTTATAGTTTTCCTAATTGGTAATATTCCCGCAAAGGAAGTATTCTTATGAAAATTGTTAGATAGTGATGTAAGTTCCCATATACTTTTGGCGTAAATTAAGCTCTTTGACATAATATTATAATCTGAATTACAAGTGAAAAGAACTCTTCACTCATGCATTGGATCTCCATATTAAGTATTTTCTTAAACTCAAGATAAAGAAACATATTGAAATTTGGCTTTTGTTCAATATTATCAATATATTGGTATATTGTGTTCACCATATTTATATCTTATAAACTAGTTTTATGGAAGAATAGATATATTTTAACATAGTATTAAAGTCTAACTTTCAAGTGCTTTACCTTATCATCTCATCACTTGTGAATTAACCTATACTTGAGATGGGACCCTTTTTATAAATTTTATATTGTTTAACTCTTACTTATGAATTTTTAAGTAAGATTACATACTTTTCAGTTGATTTTTAACAAAATTGAGTTTTTTAACAAAAAATTACTAACTAACATATTAGTGTTGGTTCTCCAACCTCCGCAGGTTAATTGTAGCGGGGGCTCCAGTGGGACTGGAGTTCAAGATATGTTCTCCCCTCCTCCTTTAAACATGGCCATATATATATTGTGGTGGCTCCGTATGGAAGCCTTACAATATTAAGTCAACTCCTTTTACAATTACTATATGAGAAATCATATATTTAACTATGAATTAGTTAATCATAACTATTAGCATGTGAATTAGTTAATCACTAATGGCTAGTGAGGACCATCCACCTGATAGCATATGAATTTATATCTGTCTCTTGCTCTTATTTTTGACAACTTAGAAATTAAGCTTCATTAGTTGTTCTGTGACAGAATATAAATTATTTTGACCTCAATTGTATATGCTGAGGAAATAACGAGACAGAAACAACACGTATGTCACTACTCAGCGGCATCAAGAGACTGTGGGAAGCATGGAATATCCGAGGCTGTATGCTCTTAAGCCTCTGGCTGCAAGTATTTTTAATTTTTTCAGCGCCCTTCAGAAAACGAAGCGGAAACAAACCGGTAAACGGACTCATATGGCTGGCATACTTGCTTTGGGACTTTCTTGATACTAGTGCCATCGGGCTAATCTCCCGAAACATAGGTAATGCCAGTAAACTGAAGGGTGGGAGTGATGACTTCATGGCACTTTGGGCTTCCTTTCTGTTGCTGCATCTTGGAGGCCCCGACGCAATTACATCTTTTGCTATTGAGGATAATCAACTTTGGCTTAGGCACTTAACGGTACTTGTTTTTCAGGTTCTGACTAGTGCTTATATCTTCTATCTATATTTTCCCCAAAGTAGGATATGGATTCCCACTGCCATGGTGTTTTTGGCGGGAACTCTCAAGTATGCAGAGCGGGTGCGTGCTCTCTATCTTGCAAGCTGGGATCGTCTTGGACCTCTAAAGCGGCAAAAAGCATACCATGGGCTTGATTATCGAGAAGCCAAGGAGGCACACTATTCATCGAGTTCGGTCAATATTTCGAGGCCCGAGGGATGGATGGCAACGGAAGTCGAGTATGCTGAAGATTCCAAAAACACGGGCGAAGAAGAAAAAGTGTTAGATATAAATTTACTACAAGAAGCATCACGCTTCTTTGATACTTTCAAGGGATTCATTGTGGGCACCATTTTCAGCTCAATACACCGAGAATGGAGCAGAGGATATTTCCTTAAGAGAGATTCTACTCTGGCATTCCGCTTGATCGAGTGTGAGCTTAGTTTCATGTATGATCTTTTCCACACAAAGGTTGTCGTGCTTCGTAGCCTGTGGTGCATCGCCAGAGTTGTTTCCTTTTCTTTAATCCTTGGTGCATCAATAACGTTCCTTTTAATTGAGAAGCAGCATAAGTTTCATAATAAGCTGGATGTGAAGCTTTCTTATGCCTTGCTTTTAGCAGCGATAGGCCTCGACATCATAAATGTGCTGATGTTTCTGTTTTCCGACGGGACTGTCATTGTTCTAAAGGGTAGATGGAGAAAATTCATTCCAGGATTTATCTTGGGAAGAACAAGGTGGTCTAGGTCCTGTTCTCAGTATAATATGGTACGCTATTGCTTCAACGGTCCTCCGACATGCTTGAGGAGGTTGGCTTCTTTTGTGGGACTTACAGAAACTCTAGACCAGATGTATATCTGGGCTTTTTCATGTTCAAGGGTGGTCGGAAAACATCTAGAAGAATTCATTTTCAAACAACTGAAAGAAAAATCAGATAAGGCAAATGATTTACAAAAGGGAAAGGAAGCTTGTTCGCAAACGGGTGGTGAGTCTCTTCAGTCAAAGTTTCCCACACTAAAATGGAGCATTGATGAGTATGAATATGGAGAAAGCCTTCTCCTCTGGCATGTGGCTACTGAAATTTGCTATCAAAGACGTAGCCCCAAAGGTCAAAATGAAATGCAACACGACGAAATATGCAAACAACTTTCAGACTATTTGTCTTATCTTTTTGTTATGGAATCTACAATGATGGGCACTGTGTCAAGTGGTTGGGAAAGAGCCTTAGAGGATACCTTTGCAGAAGCCAATAGATTCTTCAGGAAAGAGGGATTGAAAGGCTCGCATCTACGAAAAGCCTGTCAGGAAATCATCAAGGTGGATACTCCGATTAGACCAGATACCGTGAAGGGAAGCAATTGTAAACCTGTGCTCTTTGATGCAAGTATCCTAGCGAAACAGCTCGGGAAGTTGGGAAATAACTGATGGGAGGTAATGAGCCAAGTTTGGATGGAGCTGATGTCTTATGCTGCCATTAATTGTAGATCAATTCTACATGCACAGCAACCTAGTCGTGGTGGAGAACTCTTAACATTTGTTTGGCTATTGGTGAATCACCTTAGCTTGGGAACACAGTTCTATGAGTATAAACGCCAAACTCGAACCAAACTGGATCTGGAGTAAGTTGCCAAAGATCAAAGTGTTGGAATTCAATCCAATGTTGCCTTCGTATTTCACTTTTCTGCTTATGTTTCTTATTTAATCTCTGGTTCTAAACAGTTTTACCTTGAACTTTGATTAAATGTTATGAAGATGTGTCGATGTACATTGCTTGCTATGGTTATCAACATGCTATTGCATTGTGGTTTTGTTTTGAATGATGGGGGAGATGAACTCAGGTTTCAAGTGCCATGACAAAAAGAGGGAATAAAAGTAATGCCAAGAGTACTAGTAAATTTTTTAATTTAGCCATCTTTTGTTCGCTCATGCACTAATTTGATAACTGAATAATATGCTTGAAACCTTATTTACACCCACCTTTCGCTTGCTTGGTTAATTATTAATTTTAACTTAGAATTAACTAGCAAATGATGTAACAAGACAATATTTTCTTTATGATTTAAGATTATAGGGGAAAAGATGGACTATTTAATACTTTCCTGACAAAGGTGGACTATTACTCTCTTGTAAGAATTAATTCCGCTAGGTATAAATAAGGAAAACCTCTTAGTTCTTTCTCAGCCTATTGATTCTTTTGCTATTGTTTGTTCTTCCCCACTTTCAAATGCTTGCTGAGTCATTGTTTGCTTAAACTTTTGTGTCAAACCAATCACCTACTGCAACATCAGTCATGACCAATGCCCAATCAACCCAACTTTTAGAACTTTGATTCAGATTTGGATTAGGGTTTGATATGTATATATTTCTAGTGATTTTGTTGTAAAAGTTAAGCCGACTAAATCAATAAAAGTTACCATCTTTATTTAGGTTTTCTTCCTCTACTATTCTTCTCTTTCTTCAGCCAGATTTCAGCGACAGTCCATTGATCCATTCATTCTAGCTTCGTATTTGAAGCCTTCTAGGCAAAAGCCCTCTCTCAAAACATATGATTTTGTTCGATGGGCTCCCAAGTTTCAACTTGTCTTTCGAACCAAATTCGATGCCCGTTTATTTCCTAATTCCTCTTACTGTTTTGACGTTGTCTTCCATTCAAACAATCATCCCTTCCCCGCCGTCTGGTAAGTGATTTGATGGATCCAACTATTTGTTGGAAGACACTTCTCATCCTATTCCTGGATGCCTCTCATCTAATGGGCATAGTGAATAGGATAAAACCAACACCACTGCAGTTCCTCCAGTAATTTGGGTGGCTTCTCACCACCTCCAGGAAGCCAATAATAACCCAGTTGACTAATTAGACGACATCAGCTTCAGTTTGGGCATATCTAACTAGATCCTACCCTGCTCAGTCCACCACCCATGCCGCCACCCTTTACATGCAATTTCAGGCACTTCAGAAGGGAAATATGACAATTATTGAGCATTTTCAACATGTAGTTTCCTTTGCCGAATAGCTTGCTGTTGTCAATGAACTGATTTCAGACAATGAGTATCAAACTCACCTGTTTCGAGGATTGGGTAGTGAATATTTTGGGCTAACCATTGCCATCTTTGTTGCTTACTAGGGCTAGTTCACGACTTCTCCAACCCAGCCACTTCCCTTCCCCATTACTCCATGGCCTAATAGTTTCTCCTTTGGCTAGCATTAACCCACCTACTCTTAGCATGGCTCTTCCTTAAATGGGTTATTACTTACCCCAGCCACATTGGCAAACCACCAGCAACAGCAAGGTGGCTATGGGTGCTAATGCAAGGGCCTGTTTTGCGAGCTATGTCATAGGCTAGGCCATCTAGTGGTTAATTGTCATGAATGCTTCAACCAAAGATTCACCACACTTTCTCTCTAGACCCATTACACCACTCTCAATCCTTAGCCCTATTACGCTTCCCTACCTCAAGTCCACTATCCCTAACTACCTCTTCCAGCCTACCATGCTACTTTACCTTCTCTAGTGGCCCATTATGCCTTGGTTGTACCACCCCCACCCGCGACCACATCAGGTGCTTCCTGGTACGCTAACTTTGCAGCATCCCATCATGTGCCAGATAGTCTTGATGCCTCAGTCTTTTGCTATTCCATGTGTGAGTCCTCAATAGCTCATAGTGGGTAATAGGGTTTTCCTTCTTATTATCGCACAAGTACTCTTGAGTCAATTTTTTTATTCATTCCATCTTTCTAAAATTTTAGTATTTTGCTTTATTACTAAAAATCTTATGTCTACCTCTAGTTAAATATTTTATCCAACTAAGGCGAAGTGTCGATTGAATTTTTATCCAACTCTATCTAATTTGGATTAGGATATGGGAGAGAACATTAAACTATAAACTATACCTTCTTCTAAATGCTCGAATGGCAACGTCGAGACAAAAATACCCTCGTGGGCCATTTCCGTTAAGTGATGTTGGCATTTGATACATTCCAAACGTGGACGGAAGGGATACCTAACATTTTTTTCTTCTTTTAGTAAACCGCCCCCACTTGTAATATTCTATTTAAAGCCATGATAATCAGTCACCCTTTCATGGTGCCTTTGTGATTTTGGTCCATTCACGCAATCCGATACTTGTGAGGACGAAACAGACACTCAGTTCTTTTGTTTTTTTTTGTTTTTTTTTCCCAAATTCTTTTCCTAAACCTCCCCCACTCCTAATATTATATTTAGACCCATGATAATCAGTAACCTCTTTTGGAGCCCTTGTGACTTTGGTCTATTCAAGCAACGTGATACTTTCTTGTGCGGAAGGAACGGATACCTAACACTTTTTCTTCTTTTAGTAAACCGCCCCCACTCCTAATATGGTCTTGTCGTGAAGTTTAAAATGCATCAAGTGTTCTTCTTTTCTTGTCTTAGTTTTTGGATTATATATGGGTTATATAACTTGGTATCAAAGTCAAATTCTTTTTCACACTCTTATAGATAAAAGTAAACCTAGAATTCATATAGTAAAAGAGGCATAGTAGGATAGTCTATGTCAAACCATTATAGAGAGAAGATATGTTAACAATGTACCATAATACTACATTGCTAATGAATGGTCTCGTGGTGAAGTTAAAATATAACAATTGTTCCTTTTTCCTTGACTTTTGAATTGAACATTGGCTTCATTAAAAAAAGAAAAGTTTGATCATTTTTCTCATAGTTACTAGATTTCTCTATAAATATTTATATCTTGGGTTCCACCAAGCACAAACAAGTCTCTACTTTATCTTCTCCAACTAATGTGAGCAAGGCATAGTTATTCTTTGAGACACCTTTTTAACATGAAATATATATGTTTTTTCTTAGAAAGTAGTTTTAAATAAAAAATGAATTTCTTACAAAATATATAATCAAATGCATATGATTGAGGATGGTAAAAGAATGAGGTGAGCAAAGCAATTAAGCAAGCAATACTTTATGACAGAGTGGTTCAGGCATTTTTCTTTTTCGTCTCCAAACATCAAATTTGTTGGTTGTCAATAATAAAAGTGCTCCTGCTACAGAAGTATGTTTTGGCATCAGTAATGACCAAAATCTTTGTTTGTCCTAATAATTGAAGGTTATTTTGGTAGGAAAGTGCAGCTGGTGAAGCTAATGGATTACTTTACAAAAAAACAAAAGAGTTGTTGTCGTTCTTTTTGGACCCATGAGAAAGAAAATAATCAAAAGTAAGTTATAAATTTCAAAAGCTAAAAGAAATCCCACATTCGTAGCTCTCTGCTTGAGGTTATGGAAATTAAGTGTTGAACTTTGTTCTAAAAAGCTCCGGAAACAAAGGTAAAAAAAGAAGACCAGGACTTGGAGATTAAGATTGCCTAAAAAAATGTGACCTAAGATAAGGATTACTAGCTAATTGTTGAGAATAGATAACAGTTAATTATTACAGTTGGGTAATATCATACTACATAACCAATGTGATCACAAGTTCATACATGTAACTTCACAAACTGTGATATGCATAATGTTAACTTATATTGACCTTTGTTACATTGACACGTGTAAGTTAATGGTCCATAGACTTGTCAAAAAATTTAGAGTTTGAAATATAAGTTAAAGGTTTCTAATTGTGGAAGCACATATATGAATGTTAATAAATTCAACCTTGATTGATTTACTTGATGACTGACTTAGCAACTTTTTTCACTTAGACTATAAAGCATGGGTCGTACAATATTTAAGATCATAAGAATATTTCTTGACAATAAAAAAAAAAGAAGAAGTTATAAGCTATTAAATTTTTGTCTCTATTAACACATAAGATAAGAACAAAGAAGGAAGGGAAAGCAAAGCAAAGCAAAAGCAGGTTACAAATGTGTAAAGCCAATTAAAAAAAAAAAATGAAAGATGGGGAGGTCAACTTTCTTGGCCCCATGATTTAGTATATGATCATTGATTAAAAAAGGCATTAGTAGCTGAACATTTTTTTTTTGTCTCCACTAATATATAAGATAAGATTAAATTAATCACTAATTATTAAAAGAAGGTAACATTGTTCTGCCCTACTGATACGAATATGAGTTGGTCATGATTGTTCAATTCAGACGTGCAAGTTGACATGCTATGGAGTACACTGATACGAATAAAATGTGTGACATAGGGTGGCAACGAGCAAATAGATTCTTTAACGATTCCGTTGCCTTTCCATTTCAAAACAGCCATCTCACGCCTCTTTAATTATTTCTTCATTAAAAAATTTGAAATTTTTGAGAATCTATTTAAAGTAAAAAATTCTCTTTATGCTTAGGTACCAAAAATATGGGGTTAACCATTAAAAGATCTACTATAGCAATTCTTATATCTAAGACTTCAATAGCAAGTGCAACATGAACATACACTTTTTCAGAGTTTATGCTAAATTAACTTGTGCGATAAAATAAACGATTGCTTGATATAGTTGAATTGTAATGAAAAGCTTTGTCCAATTTTTTTTTCTCACAATTACTGGCTTCCGCTGAGTAAAGTCATCTTAGTTTCCATCAAGTATAAAGCAATCTCTTCTCCACAATCTCGAAATAGCATGAGACATATACGGTTGTGGTAATGTTGGCTTTTGTTACGCGTTCGCTTCTTTAGTTTGATATGATACTCATAATTAAGTGCATTTATCAAGTAAATAGAGGGACCTTTGGATCCCTCGCTCAAAGGTATAATGAAAATGACCCAAATATATACCCAAATGCATATAAAGAATCAAATTGGGAAAACATATAATCTAAATGGAATCTACTCATAGCAGTTCAGGCACTTTTCTTACAATTTGTGCATCAAATAAAATAACATCAATGAAGAATGATTTGGTATGATAGTGGAGGCAAAGAGTTCGGATGCTTTAAGGGAAAAAAAAAACAAAAAACCAAAAAGGAATGTGTTAGTCTTATAAGCTAGAACTCAAGCCCGGAACATGATGTAAAAAATAATTACCGAAGCCAAAACAATTCAAAAGGTTTTGTTAGGTTACACCATCAGAATGCAACAAAAAAGCTTAACAGAGAAATCGAAGACTCGAAGCCAACGCAACCTTTCATGGTTCTTTGCTTTTGTGAGGTTACGCCACTAGAATGCACCAAAAAAGTTAGAATTCCAAGAGAGTTAAAGAAAGAAATCGAAGATTCGAAGCCGACGTTGCTGGCAACCTGTCATGGTTCTTTGCTTTTGTGAGGTTGCCCCATTAGAATGCAACAAAAAACTCAGAATTCTAAGAGGGCTAAAGAAAGAAATCGAAGATTCCAAGCCGAGGTTGCTGGCAACCTTTTATGATTCCTTGCTTTAGTGTATTGTCGTTGATTTTGGTGGGATTTGGACTGCCTCTTCGATGGATCGAAAGAAATAATACATCAATTTATATTCATTTCTGATAAACAGTATTTTGATAATTTTTTTGATAAATAATAAGAGAGAGCAGTAACTTATTGACCTGATTTCAAATATTATTTTAAATATTTTTAGATGCAAAATATGATTTCTAACACATTTAATTTTGGACTGTAAAGTTTCATATTTACCAAAAGTTTTTTTTCCTGGCATCCAATCCTTGCCGGTTCGGAGACGTGGTAACGACTGACATGCCCTTTCTTCTCTAGTTTTTGGTCTTATAAATACAAGATAAGCCACTTCTTTGTCCGCAAAGCAAACATATCTTCCTTCTTCCCATCGATTGCCTTTTTACTAGAACTCTTTCGCTCATCACCGACAAATGGCAGAAAAAGTTCTCTCCAACATTGTCGAGGGAATTATGAACAGTTTGAATGGCCCACTGGCTGACATAGTTGAGCTTAAAAACCTTAGAGATACGGTTTTGGAAATCAAATCGGTGATTCTGCGTGCGGAGGAGCAACTGGCCCCCTGATGTTAATCATTGGCTTGAAGAGATAAGCGATGTCCTTTATGATGCGGATGACTTACTGGACGCTGCTTCTACTGAAGCTCTGAGTCAGGTATCAATGGCCCAGGATGGGAGGGCGAAAAAGGTACATACCTTCTTTTCTAAAACACACCAGTTTGCCTTGGGTCGTATAATGAGCAGGAAGGTCAAGGCGATTGGAGAGAAATTAGATGCCATTAAGGCCGGTATAGAAACTTTCCAATTCCAAGATGCAAAAATTATTGGACGAGAAGATGATAAGAAGGCAGTCGTAAATGATCTGCTGGATTCCAACGTCGGAGGGAGTGTTTCATTTCTTCCCATTGTTGGTAGGAGGGGTTTAGGAAAGACTACCCTCGCTCAACTTATATACCATTATGAGGTAATCACAGGATCTTTTGATTTAAAAATGTGGGTGTTTGTTGGTGATACTTTTGATATTAGAATCATTGTCAAAAAATTATTAGAATCTGCTTCAAGGAAGATTGAAGAAATTAGTGAACTAGATGGATTAAAAGATGAGTTTCAGAATGCAATCGCTGGAAGAAAATATTTTCTAGTATTAGACAACTTATGTAACGAGGATAGTGAAAAATGGTGTGAATTGCAAAATCTGCTAATGAATGGTGCAAGAGGGAGTATGTTACGTGCAGGTTTCACCAAACCTGCAGAACACCTTACTGGGGCGTGATAAAAGCTAGGCTAGGACCTAGTAGCCTCAAACGTGCTGGATAAGGGACGTTACTCCCTGTTGTCTGCAAAATGGCTATTTAAAGGCCACTGAATGAAATGAATAGGGGAGAAGAAAGTAACCCAAAGACTCGTTCAAATGTCTCTGTTCTTACCCTTGCGGTAAAGATGGAGTTCAAGGCTTCTACACATCCAAAAGCCAACCCAAATAATCCAAATTCCCGTGATAATGGCTTCCATTTGGCCCCTGTTGCGTGTGCTCAGATTTGCGCACGTAACAGAGTAGAATATTAATAACTACGCGTAGTGAGAATGTCGCAAAAACACTCGTGCATCCTAGAAAACCACATTATTTAAGCGGTTTAACAGATGAGGATTCATGGCATTTGTTTGTGGAATTAACTTTTCCTGCCCGTAAAAGGCTGGAAAATCCAGGCATTTTAGAAATGGCGAGCAAGATTGTGCAACGGTGTGCAGGTATCCCTCTAATTACAAGGATGGTGGCAAGTGGCTTTTTATATTTCGAAAATTCGGAAGTAGGGTGTCGTGACTTTATGGAGAAACTTTTAAAGTCGTTGCAACATGAACATGATATCTTACCACCGATTCCACAGTTATCTTATTATATGCTTCCTTCACATTTGAAGTGTTGCTTTGCTTTTTGTAGTTTATTTCCAAAGGGTTATACAATTTCTAAAACAAGACTTATTAAACTTTGGATAGCACAAGGTTTTGTTAAGTCACAAGAAAATCTATGCTTGGAGGATGTTGGTCATGAATATTTTATGAATTTATTGAGGGATCAATTCTTTCATGAACCTTACTTTGATGATTTTGGTAATATAATCAGTTGCAAAATGCATGATCTCATGCATGAACTTGCTATATCGATGGCAGGGCCACTAATCACTATGCCTGAAACGAAAATGATTAATGAGAAATCTCGTTATATAGGATTCATGAATTTTCCACTTGCAATGCCAAGTACGTTGTACAGAGTAGGGTCTATACGGACATTTCTTTCCTTAAATTTCTTTAACTTTGAAGGTGAGTGTGATTGTGAAACTATTTTTTCAAGTTTTAAGTTATTGCGTGTGTTGGATTTAAATTATCAAGATCTTACATGTGTATCGAGTTCTATTAGTAAATTAAAACATTTAAGATATATTGATCTTTCCTATAATAAGGAAATTATGAAGTTGCCCAAATCTATAACTAGTTTGCTAAATTTACAAACTATAAGACTCTCTGGTTGCTGGTCACTTAAAGAATTACCAAGAGACATTAAAAGATTAGTCAACCTCAGACATCTTGAGTTAGATGATTGTTGGGAGTTGAAGAATATGCCATTTGGATTAGGAAAACTGACTAATCTTCAGACATTGACATTATTTGTATTTGATTCAGGTGCTCGCCCTAAGCAATGTGCCGGGTTAAATGAATTAAGTGGTCTAAGTAAACTAAGAGGAAGGCTGTTGGTTCGGGATTATTATGAAAGAGCTTTGTTGTCAAAACCTCGAGCTACAAATTTAAAGGAAAAACGACATCTCACTTCCTTGCGTTTAAGGTCGAGTACTGGATGTGACGATGATATACTGGAAAAGCTGTTAGAATTATCCCAAGAGGAACCCAAGTTGAAACAACTTGTCATAAAAGAGTATTGGAGTTCAAGGTTTTTAAGTTGGCTTTTATCACTTACAAGTCTTGTTGAATTGAAATTGTTACATTGTACGAAATGTCAATGTCTACCGCGCTTGAGTAAATTGTATTCTCTCAAGTGTCTTTGGCTTGAGGGGATGGATGATATACAGTACATAACAGAATGTGATAATCAGAATGAGTTATCTTCTTCTTCGTCAACACTAGTCGAAACATTTCCAGCGCTGGAGACAATCCATGTATCTGATTGTCCTAAACTCGTGGGTTGGTGTCAGGACTCTTCAATAGAGGTCGGTGGTGATAGTCACGGTTCGAAGCACCATCCACTCCCAATTTTTCCTCATCTTTCAAGCTTACACATTAGCAAATGTCCTCATTTGATTTTCATACCAAGGTTTCCGTATCTCGAAGAGTTGTACCTAGAAGATGCCAGCTGGGAGCGATTTCTACAGACAATGACAACCAGTGCATCTTCATTCGCTCCGTTGTTGAAAACTAGGAAAATGACATTGGTTTCTATGATGGACGTAACAACTATGCTAGAAGATTGGCTGCGAAAGTTAACCTGTTTGTGGTCTTTGTCGCTAAAGCATTGTGGCAATTTCCGATATTTGTCGGTAGGGTATTGTGACGAATTGACGTCTTTGACGGTGGAGCATTGTGACAAATTGGAGTCTTTGACGGTGGAGCATTGTGACAAATTGAAGTCTTTGACGGTGGAGCATTGTGACGAATTGACGTCTTTGACTGTGGAACATTGTGACAAATTGGAGTCTTTGATGATAAAGCATTTGCACATGTTATCGGTTTTGGAAGTCCGGCATCTCACAGCACTTGACAAATTGGTGCTTTCTGATTGTTATACTCTTAGGAGCCTCAAAATTATAAATTGTGAAAACTTGACAGCTATGCCGGAATGCAACTCATTACAATATCTTGAAATTGGTAGATGTCCCAAATTGACATCATTGCCAGGGCCGATGGGTAGATTTTTTATAGATTTTCGAATGCCACACTTTTATGGAAAGATGCATGTAAGAACAGGGTGAGGATTGGCCCAAAATTAAACACATCCGATACAGGTATGTTGATGTAACATAAAAATTGAAACCTTCATTCTTGTCATTTTTCTCTCTCAATATCTTCTTATTGGTAAATTTCGATTTTGGAGCAGGATTTTCAGATAATAAGGACGTGGTCCCGGCTCTGACCCAGGCTTGCTTGCATCTTATGCTTGGAAGTGCCGCCACAGAGACAAAATTCAATGAATGAACATCTTCCACTTCAACTCATTCGGTAAATTACTTTCCGTTTATCCTAATCCCTTTTAGAAATTGAAGTACGGACCCTTATATTCGTATTCTTCTAAATTCTCTTGTTAAATTGCAGATATAGAAGTAGCGGTGGTGGACCGACAATGATCTTTTAACCATTCAATGCCACTGGGTTTCCCTTCAGCTTGTGGAAGTCGTTGAATTCCCTCGACGACAATGTCGCCACATCTAACAAGTCCAGTCTATAAGATGGATTGTCTGGGTTCAGCAAGGATGCGCCAGCGACCAAGAAGAAGAGTGATCGATAGAGAAATTACTGGCCGGACGGCGACATTGCACTGGGTCCAGCTCTGACGCCTGTCTTTGATTCTTCCATCGCCAATCATGTGGAAACAGTCGGGACCTTGCCAGAAGTGTCAGTACATCATTGTTGGAGTCCCGTAACCATCAGCCAGCCCTGGTTAGAATCAATTTCATGCTTTATGTGAAGTGTTAAATGTTATAGATTCTATTAGTTTGCTGATTTGACTTAATCGATGAAGTGAACCATGAAGAATCAATTTGGAGAGGTGGGCTCATGATCTATTGAATTTCTAATCTTCAAATTTGAATAATTAGCAGCTTGAGGAGTATACATCTGAGAACAAACTTGAAGAAGTTTTAAGTCCAGGAAAGCTAAAGAAAGACGATGTTGTTGGTGATGCCTTTGTGGCTTTTGCATTTCGTCTATGGTCGTCGAATGGTGAGATTGGATTCCTTTTAGTCTATAGTATGTTGTGTTTAAATATTCATTATCAATATATGTCTCGAAAGTTGTTTTTATTGTAGAAGCATATTCATTTTTCTAAAGTTCTTGTAATGTTTGTAGCTTATCTTAATATGATATTACTGATTTCTATTTATGGCTTAAGCATTATAACCCCAAATTGAAATACTGTTTCATTAATGTTGTTGCTTTTTGGGGCAGGTGAGGCAATCATGAGAGGCCCTTTTTCCCATGCTTGTAGATCCTTAATGTTTACCAAGATGAATAGCAGTTGCTTCAATCCCGCCTCTCTCTCTCTCTCTCTCTTTTGTCATTGTAGACTTGTTTTATTGATTTGATGAAGCAATTTTATGAAACTTTCCATTTTACAATGAGACAATATATCTTGTTAAATTAGAATTTGTTGACTCTTATATTCTATATTCTATGGCTGTCCATTTTCATCACCTATTTTTTTTTTACTCATAAAATTCAATATACACTTCATCTTAATTACCTGATATTGTTATTGTAAATTTACAGTGCGCTAACCAATTTTGTTTTTAAGCATCAAGTTTCATATATACCAATGTTTTTGTGTGGATGTTAGGACCCTTGAAGTGAAAATAAGCAGGTTAGGTTACTAGCATTTTCCTCCGTCTTGATGATTTATATGTTATATTGTAAATTGGATTTGGATTTTTTCAGTTGCAGTAAGTAGAACTAGTCAAAATCTTGAAGAGATAGGGAGAAAGGTTCAAAGGAAAAGGAGAAACCAAATTTCAAAGTATTCAATGGATCCTGCTCTCCCTGCTCCACACACACTTTGAACTTGACGGCAGATCCCACCTCATAGCCCATGCCCACTGCCACCACCGACAATTGATTTCTGTATGATGATTAGCCCCAACTTTGGTGGTGGTTGGCCTTTCAAAATCGTGGAAGCTGTTGGTTTCCTGGAACAACAATGCCATCGCCACCAATAACAATATCAACAATAGTGGTCTACAGATCTTCTAGGTTCAAAATTGGTGCTTTGGTAGAAAAGAAGAAGTGTTGGAAGCTTCATTAGCGTTGGCCACACATCATTGTTGGAGCCTTGCTCAATGAAGCATAGGCAGCACTCACCCTTTGTTTGGGAAGCAGATGAAAGCTGTGGCTAAGATTTGTGGTTTTTAAGAAGCAAGCTTTTTCTTTGTGTCTGGTCATTCATCTTTTGTGTAGAGTTAATTGGAAGGGTCAAACTTTGAACTTTAGACCACTGGCAGCTTGATTATTATACAGCTTACAGTAAACCAAGAGAAGTTGGAAGTCCTAAAACTCTTAGGAAAGAAGATGTGGTGGCAAAGCTTTTTATGGCTCTTGGATCTAAATATGTTGAGCTTTGGGTTCTTGTTAAGGCAATGCATATGGTGCTTGAATATTCATTATGCATATTTATCCTAGAAGTTACTTTTTATTAAAGAAATACATTCCTTTTTCTCATGTTCATGTGGCCTTGTTTACTTATGATCATTAAGTTCATGTCCTGAGCATTAAATCCGTAGAGAAAAACATATGTTTATTGATATCTCTTCATGTTTCTGCAGGTGAGGCAATTTCTAATTGTTAAAGGTCTTCTTTCCCATGCTTGCATATCCTCCACATGCACCAATGTAAATGGCTTCCAATCCCTCACCACTCTTTTATTGAAATGTATAGACTTGTTTTATTAATTTGACAAAAGTAACTTTATGAGTCTTTTTATTTTATAATGAGCTTTTCTATTTTGTCAACTAGAATTTACTAAATATTGTATTCTATGGCTGCCCACTTTCTTCATCTTTTTGATTTTTTGACACATAAGGTTCAATATATACTATTGTCTTAATTTTCCAATATAAAATAAGAGTGAAGTGAAAATGAACAGGTTAAGTTATTAGCTATTGTTCTTCAGCTTAATAACTGAATTACTCACATATAATTGGATGTGGCATAATGTAGAAATTATAACTTGTTGAAGTCATAAAGCATTAGGGGGAAGGATTGGAAGAAAAAGGACAAGACGATTTCTCCAGTGGATTGGAAGCGTCCTGCCCCTCCACCACTCCCTTGGAACATGATGGTAGGCCCCACCTCATACACAATGCGCACCACAACCACTGAAGATTCTAAGAATTTCTCCATGATGATCAACTCCAACTCCAGTGGCGATGGGACTTTTGAATTCGTTGAAGCCATTGTATTCCTGCAATAACAATGCCACCACCGCCAATAACAACACTGACAACATTGGTGTGTAGGAGGGATCGTTGGCTGTGAAGAAGAAGAAGAGCCAGCCAAAGAAGTACTCACAGGACAGCAATATTGCATTCTGTTTTGGAACTAGAAATTCTACCAGGTGAGTTCCTGAAGAAGCTTACCTCTCTTGAGTGTTTGGGAATTCCATATGCTCATGAATTGAAGTCTTTTTTTTTTTTTTTCAGGAATTCATTATCTCACAGCATATAAACACCTAGTTCTCTAAACGTGTAAAGAACTTAAGTTGGCTGGTGCTGAACTTGGAGTACATTGGCGGGGTCTTCACAACCTTCGTTGAATTTCTGAAATTTGTCTCTTCCACTGGGGCTTTGACGTCTTGAGACTACACGTTGTTAAAATTTAACAACTATTTTTACAGTTGATTCACAATTAGAAATCATTGGAAGGGGTTGATATTTGGGGATGCCTGCATTTGACAAAATTGCATAAGGGAATACATAGTCTGTCATCTTTGTGAAAGTCAGACATCTTAATGTGCTCATCTTGTTGCAAAGATTTGAGAGAGATGTAGGTATGTTACTTATCATTTTAGCTCAATCCATCATAGAAGTTGAAGTACCTCTTTCTTCCCTTTTAAGTTTTCTTTGTTTTTGTCTCTCAATATCTCTTAGTTGTTAAATATAAGATGTAAAATTTAGAGAAGTTGATGAAATGCAGGAACATGGTTCAAGAATTACTTCACATATTGTAGATATGTTTATGCTTAGATCTATCTTTATCATTTGAGTATTTTACTCCCAATCTATCATAGAAATTTACATACTAACCTTTATCCTCATTTATTTTTTTTTCTTTGGCTATTAAATTTTGGATACAGAAGTAGAACAGAGTACGGGGAGCAGAATTTAGTGGAAAAGAAAATGACAAAAGTTCTTGAAATGAAAGAACAAAAAGGTCCTCTTCCTATAGTCTCCCAACTAGACGCATATTGAAAACACAGCATTGGCACTTTACTTTCCACCACCAATCATGAAGAAATAGCTAGGAACTCTTTAGCATCGGTGGGTCTCCATTATTGAAGCTTCCCTTGACTAAGCATAGGAACCACTCCCCTGACTTCCGGGTAGAAGCAGTTTCATGCCTTGGGTGAGTGTTGAATTTTTTGTCGATTTTGTTTATTTGTTTATTTAATTTGGTTTAATGATATTAATTGTGGAAAGCTGATTGGAAGCAGTTGGTATCAGATGGTAACTTAACCAGTGTCCACCTTGGAAAACCAAAACTTCCTTTGGAATCTTGAATTGTTAAACAAAGAAGGCATAGCTAGCAACGCTTTTGGGCTATGGTGAGATTTGGAAGTTACCTTTTTTTAAGGAAATATATATCTTTTTCGTTTCTTTTATAGTACTTTTTTGAATATGATACCATTGCAATTTGTACATTGTAGTTTTTGGCTTAAGCATTGTGTTCACAAATTGTAACATCTTTTCTTGATTTCTCTTCTTTTTGAGACAATTGGGCAATTGATAATTGTCAAAGGCCTTTTTTCCATGTTTGCAAATCCTACACATACACAAATATATATTGGTGTGCTTCTTATCCTTCTCCTATTTATTTCTATCTCCATTATTTAGACCACATAGACTTATTTTATTGATTTTATGAATCAATTTTATGAAATTTCTCATTTTGTAACAGCAGAATCTACTTTTTTGAATTAGAATTTGCAGTTCTTGTATTTTGTGGTTGTCTATTTTCTTCTTCCCTTTTCTTCTTTTGGACTCATAAGATTCAAATATGCTCGATCCCAATTAGCTACTTTCATATTGTAAATCTAAGTGAATTAACAGTTTTGATTTTGTTAAGTTTTATATGTACAAAAATTGTTGTGGCTTGATTTTGGAATTCGTTGTGTGGAAATAAGTAGTTTGGTTTTCTCATTTGTCCATTTTCCTTCATCTTCATAATTTATGTACAAGCATATAAATGGATTGCTGGTTTCTTCCCAATGCAGAAAGTAGAACAATTTTAAGTCTTGAAGAATAAACAGGGAGAACGATTCTCAAAAGCAGGGGAAAAAAAAAAAAAAGATTTCTCCAGTGGATTCAAGGAAACCTCCGCCCCTCCGTCACTCCCTTCGAACATGATGGAGCCCCAGCTCATAGTCGAGACCCACCACCACCACCGACAATTCTAAGAGTTTCTCCATGATGATCAGTCCAACTCCAGTGGCGGTGGACCTCTTGAACCCGTTCAAGAAGTTGGATTCCCGCACCAACACTGTTGGCACCAATAACGACGCCTACAACACCGGTTCATACAACAGATCTTCTAGGTTCAGGGTTGATGTGTTGGCTGCAAAGAAGAAGAACCAGCTGCAGAAGTAATCAACCGAATGCCAAGATTGCGCTTGGTTTGGCGCCCATGTCCCTGTCAACTTCATCCACTGCCAATCATGGGGAAATATCTGAATGCGGCTCCAGCATTTTCCACAGAGCATTGTTGGAGCCTCCCGATGAAACATAGGCACAACCCACCGGGCCCTCTGAAGCAGTTGAAAGCTATGGCTAAAGGTTTTGTGGTTCTTATGAAGCAAGGTCCTTCTTTTGTGTCTAGTTACTCACATATGGACCGCCATAAGATATTCTAATACACCAAGGATATTGGTGATGTCAGTCCAATGAGCAGAGAAGAATTCTTAATCCCTTTCATGGAAGGACTGAATGAAACAAGCTTCAAGGTTTGGCTGCATATATGAGATAGAATACGTATTTCATTTAATAAGCTCTAAAATGTTGAGCTACGCAAAGTAGATTTTGGAATCTGTCAAAGTGTTCAACTAACTGGTATTGGTTTGGTGTGCAACCTTATTGGTGTTATCCAAGGTTGCAAACCAATTTGAATAAGTAACTTAAATGGTATTGTTGGTTTGCAAGTAATTAGGTTTATGTTTTCATGCCTTCACTTTTATTAATATAGAAGCAATTGACTATAATTGAAAGGCCCATGGTAGACTTGTGTATATTCTCTTATTCAAGAATTTTCATCATCTTTCTCAACTCCAACCTCTTCCCTCTTTTTCTTTTTTTCTTTTTTCACGTTTTCCTTTCATCATGCCCATGACTTTGAACAGAACTAGTGATTTCTTGAGAAAAAAGTAGCATTATCTATTTGAATCTTAAATAATGTATCTATATAAATACTTTATTCACAGCTTGATCAATGTTTATAATATTCTATTGTAACACCATTCAGAAAGAAAAAAAATTTATGTTAAAAGCAAAAGAAGGTATTTGGTATAGAGAAGGATTGGCAGGAAAATGAAAACAAGAATTCTGCAATGAATTTGGTATAAAAAGCAAAAGCAGATTTCTCCAATGAAATTTGTCCATTGATGATCAACCGTGGCAGTGGACCTCCAGAACTCTTTGAAGCCATATTGGATTCCCGCAACAGCAACATCATCAGCACCAATAACAACACCAACAACACCGTTATGAACAATAGATCTTCTAGGTTCAGGTCGATGTGTTGCTGGCAAGGAAGAAGAAGAACCAGCCGCACAAGTTATAACTGAATGGCAAGATTGCACTTGGTTTGGTCCCCATGACCCTGTCAGCTTCCTCAAAGGCCAGTCATGGCGAAACAGCTAGAATTCTTAAATGAATTTCTCTTCTTGTAGTATTCCAAACAGACACATATTGAAACTACAGTAATGGCACTTCACTTTCCAACGCCAATCATGAAGAAACAACCGGGAACTCACCAGCACTGATGGGTCTTTCATCACCAAAGCCTCACTTAAATAAGCATAGGAAGCACTTTGGTTTCATGCTCTGAAATTTTAGGGCTTTTTTGTTGTAAATTATATTGTTCAGTTTGGGTGGCTCTTTGGTTCATGCTCTTTGTCTGGAAACTGGACAGTTCGTGCTCATATTTAGAATGCATATCATGGTTGGAGATATTCCAGGAATTTGACAATATATTAGGTAACATAAGTAGATAAAAGAAAGAACAAAAAGAAAAAGCTATATTCTCTAGTACATTGTCTAGGAACATACCTCAGTTCTTTAGAAAATGGTAACCGTTGCAAGCCCATTTGTCCACATCAGTAACATCCCATTTCTAAATGAGGTTGAATTTTAAGTTAGGCCAATACCTTGGGTATAGAACATGCATATAAGAAGGCGTCTTGATCCCAAGAGTCTGATGCCGGAAAGACAATTTCTGACCACATACCTTTCTAAAACCGCTCGTCCGGCTGCGCTCTATCTTGGAAGCAAACGTTGTAGTTGGCCTTCTTCCAAGATAGGCAAAACATTGGGCGGAGTTGGTTGTGTCGGGGGATCTAACGGTGACGTGACAGCAATATTACGAAGCTAGGCCCTTTCCAAAATGCCCAAACGTTACTCTATCAAAATTAACTTGTCCTATAAACCTACACGGCTTTTCTCGCTGGAATCTTTTTCCGGGTATGACATGCAAATCCACTTTTATACATATATATAATATGAAACACGAATGTCCATTCTTTTTTATCAAGGGAATAAGACAGTAAAAGCTTTTGGGGGCCAACTATGTCTTCATTTTTCACTTGAATAGAACACTATTGCCTTCTGTGTATTTTTCTTCTTTTTTTAATTTTGAAATATGATATTAGAGTTCAAAGGTTCTTTAAACCCCTGTATCTTGAGCTATTTCGGTGAGTATAGAGGGTGTTGATTAGTATTGTCTAACATCAGATAAATAAGATTTTTAGGTCATCATTTAAATATAAATTTCTCCCTCCAACTTACAAACTAAAATTTGGATTAAACTTTTAACTTTTTTTTACCGTTCAATAATGCAAAGTTGTTTACTCATATTTAAGAATTTATGCAAAGCCATTCAGAGGGGACGGGATAGTGTAGACCCACCATAGTGCAAGTCCACGCCTCACCAAAGAGGAAGGGGTGACCCCGTCACAAGACCTATGCCGACTTGTGTACAAAGGATTGTTGTTTTATTGGCTTTTGATATTAAAAGATAATGAAGTTGATCCCACGAGCTCTGTTTGACGAAATTGGCTTTTTGTGGTTGAGAGTTCTTGGGTTTTGGATCCAAGGATTTTTCTAAAGACTTGAGGTGACTGTATTGACTAAGTAACTCCGATAACCCTTCCCTACTTACGGTCTTCTGGTTGTGTCGTTGTTTGGCTATGGAAGAGGTAGAATTCTACACAGGAGGCTTTTTGGTGTTCATGTAGAGATATTCATTGCAATAAATACTTTATGACCATAATGATGAATAGAGGCACCGAATTCATAGTTGAGAAAGAAAGAGCATTATGCAATCCTCTTATTGAAAACAATATGACAAAAATTTCTGTACTTTTTAAATCTTTCTTAAAGATCTTTTAAGTAATGAATATATAGAATAACATCACTTATAAATATTTCAAATCCAAAGAAGATTTAAAGGCAAAATCAACATAACAACGGTATTGAAAAGCTAAGCTCTGTAAATTCCTGCACTTTGATGTTGGTCAATGTAAAAGATCTAAGAATTCCTATAACTAAATTCATAACTTCCTTAGAAATTCAACAGAACATTAAGGCAACAAAAACAACTGCAATTCGTGATCCTACATGCCTCCTTAAGGGATGGCTTTTTCCACAAAAAGAACATTAAAGTAACAAAAACACTGCAATTCATCATCCTACGTGCCTCCTTAAGGGATGGCTTTTTCCACAAAAAGAAAACACCAACTATTTCGGAGAAAATGGCACTGTTCTTGCCCTTTTTCCCTATCCAAAATTTACCATTTTGCCCTCATCCCAAAACACACTGCATCTCTAAGGAAATTGAGAACTCATTCCCAAAATTTGCACTCTTTCACGCAAGCAGCTCATGACAGTCAAGTTACTCTATATTAACCATGTTGGTTCGATTTTGGTATTTGCACTTGCAAAATGGTGTTCTCAAGCCAAGGTGATTCATCAATAGCCAAACAAATGTCAAGAGTTCTCCTCCCTGACTGAGTTGCGAAGTATGTTGATTTCGTTTAGAATTAATGCCAGCATAGGACATCAGCTCCATCCAAACTTCACTCATTATCCTCCATTGATCATTTCCTAACTTCTGGAGCTCTTTCGCTAGAATATTTGCATCAAAGAGCACAGATTTACAATTACTTCCCTTCACGGCAGCTGGTCTGATTGGAGTTTTCACATTAAAGATTTCCTCACAAGCTCTTTTTTGATCTGGTCCTTTTAGTCTCTTTCGTTCAAAAAATCTCTTAGCTTCTATACAACTATCATCAAAGGCCCTTTCCCAACTACCCAACATGGGAGCTATCAATTTATGTTGCATAAGGAAAAGATAAAACATGTAATCTGAAATTTGCTTACATATCTCGTCATCGAATTTGGCTTCCATTTCTTTTTGTTCTTTAAGCCCTTTTTCTTTATCTTTGAGATGCTTTTGATAGCAAATTTCAGTGGCGACATGCCACAAGAGAAGGCTTTCTCCGTATTGATACTCCTCTATGCTCCACCTTAGTATCCAACCATGTCTACTTTGCATAAGAGCCCTATCACCTCTTTGCGAGCATGCTTCCATTCCACCTTCTAAATTCTTTGCAATTAACGATCTATTTTTCAGCTGTCCAAAAATGAATTCCTCCATATGTGTTTCGACCATCCTCGAATTAGAAAACAACCAGATGTACAACTTGTCTAGAGTTTCCCCAAGGTGCATAAAAGCAGCCCACTTGCTCAACCATGTAGGAGGACCATTTAAGCAATAGCTTATCATATCATATTGGAAACATGACCTAGACCACCTTTGTCTTTTTAAGAGTCTTTCCAAGATGAATTCTGGAAAGAACTTTCTCCAGCTATCCTTCAGAGCAATCACAGTCCAGTCGGAAAACATTAGACTCAGAGCATTTATGAGCTCAATGACTAACGTCCCCCAGAGCAAGGCATAAGAAAGATTAACATCTAACTTATCAGGAAACTTATGTTGCTTTTCAAGGAAAAGAAACACTATTAACGCAGCTAGGATCAACAAAAAGCAAAAAGCTCGAAGGATGTACCCCTGTCGGTTACGGAACACGACAACCTTTGTGTGGAGAAGATCGTACAGGAAACTGAGCTCATACTCGATCACGCGGGATGCCTCATCTAGCTTTGTATTAAGGAAATACTCTTTGCTTTCTTCTATGCGTATTGAGCTGAAGATGGTGCCTCTAATGAATCCTTTCAGCATATCAAGGAAGCGCGATGCTCGTGTTAGTGAACGTATGACTAATTCCTGCTTGTCATCTTCACTTGTGTTTTTGGAATTTGCAGCATACTCACCCGCCCTTGGCATCCCCCTCGCACGTTTTGCAACGTCGACTGCACTCACTGAACAGTGTAGCCTCAAAGCCTCTTCATAATCAAGACCATGATACGGTTTTCTCGGCTCCGAAGGTCCGCTTCGATCCAAGCATGCAAGATACAGAGCATACACCCGCTCTGCATAACTGATAGTTCCCGCCAAAAACATCATGGCAGCGGGAATCCATATCTTACTTTGAGGAAATGATAGACAAAAGATGTTAGCAGTGAGTAGAACCTGTAAAGTGAGCTGCAACAAGTGCCTAAGCCAGAGCTGATTATCTTCAATAGCAAAAGAAGTAATTGCATCGGGGCCTCCAGCCTGCAGCAAAAGAAAAGAAGCCCAAAGTGCCATGAAATCCTCATTCCCATCCTTCGGTTTACTGGGATCACCGTTGTTCCAGGACATCAGACCAATGACAAAGATATTGAACCACTCCCTCTGAATGTATGCCAGCCATACGAGTCCAAAAAACGGTTCCTTAAACCTTTGTTTTAACGGGGGCCATTTTCTGAGGGGCGCTACAAGAAGCAAAAATGCCTGCAGCATAAGGCTTAAGAGAATACAGGACCGAATACTCCATGCATGCCATAGGCTCTTAAGGACACTGAGAAGAGACATAGTTATCCGCACTCTATCTCTTTATACTGTCGAAGAACAAGTAAAGAAGGTTAACGTCAAAGTTAAAAGAGCAATAGGCAGGTATAAATTCATACTCTGTGAAGTGGGTGGCCCACAAAAGCCACGTTATTGGATTAAAAATAAAAAAAGACTGAATATTGTAAGGCTTCGATATGGAGCCACTAGCAATAAGGGGGAATACTTATTGCCATAGGAAGACTGTAATTAATTAGGAAAATGACAAGAATAGTAAATACGAATTTATGAAGAAGAATCAAAATAATAAATACATTGACAATAGGTGGCAGCCCATATGAAGAGAAAAGGAAAAACAATATAACCTCAATTAGGCAAGATACTTGTAGAAGCTCAATTCAGAGACAATATTAGCTATCTCATATCCTAAAGTTCTCTCAGTATTACTTCGTAATTATTTTACATGCAAACTGGGCGTTTGTTCTAAAAAAACAGATATAAGTACCAGCTAAGAAAGAAATTGTTCATCTGTTGATACAAATTAGAAATCACTGTGAGTGAAAATTTAAAAAGTAAGGAAGCATAAGACCACTTAGCCATGCAAGAAAAAAAGATCTACTGCCCCAAATTTTAGACAAGGGAAAAAATTATGTGTTACCAAGCAACCTGATCCACCATGTCAACTTTTTCTTTACAAAACTAAATGCTGCTAACAGATGTTCACCGTTGGCTCTTTTCACGCTCCAATCATGGTGCAAAGTCCAGATAAAAGTTTAACTAAGCCATATTCTAACACCTTTTCGGCACCTGTATTACTAAATAGTTTTGAACCCTACAAAGTCGGACTTGTAAGGGAACTAGGGGATCTGTAAGCTGGTCAAATAAGATGTCCCATTTCTAGACAAATGACATAAAACCAAAAACTGAACAACATCATTTTCATTTAACAACATTTAATAAGATTTAACAACATTTAATAACATCTAACAACATTTAAGAATATTAAAACAAAAAATTAAAATTTAAAAATAATTACTAACCCATCAACGTGCTTCAAGGACCCTTTTTTTGGGCGCAGAGAGAGAGAGAGAGAGAGACCCTACACCCTCGGAGAAGACGGCGGGCTCCTGTCCCCACACGATGCCCTATTCTCTTTTCTTTCACAATGTTACCATTTTGCCCTGTTCCCAAACGCACCGTATATTATTATAAAGGGAGCTGAACTTGACACGTCAGATCCCGCCACGCAGAATCATCCAAGGCCACGTCAGCATCTTCAGCGTCCATGTCATCACCGTCCACAACACTGCCAAAAATTCCAGTCCATACGACGCATCATCTAGGTTTAGCGTCGGCGTTGAGGAAGAAGAGGGCCCGGCGGAGGAATAGTCGCCGAATGACAAAGATTGCACCGGCACTGGCACCCACGCCCGTCTCAGCTTTTTTCTCAGCAATCAATGGGAAACAGCCGCGATAATCAGCCCTGTCATCATCTCTCTGGTTGTATTGGGAAAGCCTGATGCTTGGAAATTGAGCCTCATATGGAATTGATAGCTATAGTATGTCGGGTATGCAAAGAAAACCTTTTATCTCTAGAATTCCTTATCTTGGTAATTGAAAGTTATTTGATTCAATTGGGCTTGTAAAACAAATTGAGTTACAAAAGTATGTATAGATAAGTGTGATATTTTTACTTAGAGCCTCTTTTCGGTGATTAATATGTCTAATGTGTAAGATGGTGAAAATCATTTCATTTAGAATGTTACCTTTCACAATTAAGAATGTTTGGTAGAGTACTATGGCATATGAGGGTCACTTAATATTCATATAAAACACTTATAATATTTAACTTAATGTTATTCATATTTAGCAATAAAAGGACATATATATATGATAGAAAAAGTTTATCTAATGTGAAAAGTACATCCACGTCCATATCAAAATGCCCATATTATGAGTTCTTATTTATTCCTAGTTGTCATTTTTTACTAACAATATTATCACTTTAATTCATAAACAGTTAGTTTTCCTAAGATTAGGAACTTTAAAAACATTAAAAATTTTGAAAATTTATGAAGAAAATAAAATACTTTTTCTATTCTTAGGAATAAAAAGATTGATGTTTTGTACCAAAACATTTCTTATCTCCAAAGGAAGACATCAATGGGCTCGGCCGATCTGTCATTCCTATTTCACGGTCTAAAAACAGCGCATCGTTTCAGTTCAAGCTTACGTTTCAGGCTAGAGGATAGACCAAACGTTTCAATTTGGGTCTATACTGGACCCATGGGTTAGAAAAAATATGGGCCTTCGATGCCTCTACATCTAGTCCAACAAAGAAATGGTCTCCTGCGTGCCTCGACCCGATACAAGTACCTTAGCAAATTGCAATACAAGTACCTTAGCAAAAACAAAGATTTGAAACTGATTGCAGTGTTATAGAACTAGAGGCAACCTTAACTCGTACGGTTTTATGATAAAGCTGTTCAAGCATTCTCTTGTGGTTTTCCAAACATCAAAACTATCAGTCCTTAATAACAGATGTATTCTTGCTATAGAAGTATTTTTTGGCATCAAGAACGACCAAAATCTTTGTTTATCCTAGTAATTGAGTGTTATTTTGGTAGGAAAGTGCAGCTGGTGAATCTAATGAATTGCTTTAGAAAAGGAACAAAAGACTTGTTGCCATTCTTTTTGGCCCCACGAGAGACAAAATAAGCAAAAGTAAGTTAGAAATGTCAAAAGCTAAAAGAAATCCCGCATTCCTAGCTCTCTAGCAGAGCTTGTGGAAATTCAAGTGCTGGACTTTGTGTTAAAAAAGATCTTTGACCAAACCTAAAGAAAGAAGACCAAGACTCAAAAATAAAGATTGCCTTAAAACGTGTAACCTAAGATAAGGATTGCTTACTAGTTATTGCAATTAGATAACAATTCATTATTACAATTAGCTAATATCGTGTTGCACCATCAATGCATTCACAAGTTCGTACATCTAAATTGACAAATATGTTATGCATAATCTAAACATATGTTGCCAAAATTGTTCTATTGATTTGTGTATGTTGATAATCTGTATACTTATTTCAAAATTAGTGGTTTAAATCTAAGTTGAAGGTTTATATTTATGGATGCACAAATCTTTATTTGTGGTGGTACTGGCTTTTTTACGTATTAGCTTCTTTAATTTGATTATAGTACTCATAATTAAGTATAGCTTTGATGTAAATAAAAGGACCTTTAGGCCCTCGCTTAAAGATAGAATGAAAATGACCCAAATTTACACCTAAATACATGTCATACAGGATGGTAAAGGAATTCAATAGGAAAAGTATATAATTTAAGTGGGATTTAATCATAGCAGTTCAAGCATTTTCCTTGTGATTCATGAATCAAATTAAATAATATCAATAATGCTTTAGGAGGAAAAAAAAAAAAAAGATGTCCCGATGCTTCAGAAAAATAACAAAAAAGGAATGGAAGTTATTTAGAAAGTAATCATCGAAGCCAAAACAATTTAAAAGTTTAGTGGAGTTACATCATCATCATAGAGCACCAAGAGGGTTAGAATTCCTAGAAGCTAAAGGAAGAAATCGAGGACTCCAAGCCAACATTACTGCCAACCTTTCATGAATCTTTTGCTTCAGTATGGTCGTTGATTTGGTGGGATTTGGATTGCTTTTAGTCCAAATAAGGTGAAGTTAGGTGGCATCCGGATATATTATTAAATTGGAGTTAGCTTTAATAAAAGAAATTAATGGTCGTCATTTTCTGGCCCAGAAGAAAGAAAGATAAGCAAAAATGTCAAAAGGCAGATAAAGAAGGCCAGACCATATGCTGCTTTCCTTGCTCTTCGTTCAAGGCTGCCGAAATCAACACGCAAAATTGTAGAAAAGAAAAATAATAAATTAAGATTAATATTATTTATTAACTACTAAAATTTTAACATCATGTTGCACGGCCAATTCGAACAGCACTCCATAGGTCCAATTAACAGATATCTACCCTTTGTGCAAGGATATTTTGTCAAATTTGCTTGATTCAAGTATATTAAAAAAATAAGTGTTATTTGTTTTCCAATTGAGAATCACAAAAATTATAATATAAGTTAATTAAGGAGAGGCCTCGGGATATCATTTTTATTGTTGAAAGTTTGTTTTTACATATGAGCTATATAATAATTTGTATTTATTGATTTCCTATGACCATATCAATACTATAAACAATGTTTTTGTTGTCCACAACATACCTACTTGACATGAAGTTTTGGAAATGAGATATCAATATTCAAATAATCATTTAATTATTATTTAGTTGATAAAAACTTGTTTAAGGATAGAATTTCTTTATTTATTATTTATTTTTTTGTTAGATAGAAGGGGAGGAGATGTGGTGTCTTAAAAGCTCGAATCCCCTAGTAGCTCCATTTGAACTACCAAGTAGGAGATAATAGGATTTTGATATTGCTATCAGTCGATAAAAGGTTGAATCTAAATTAGTATTAAATTTTTAAATAATTTTTATTTATTTCCTCTCCTATATATCACAATAAAATCATATATTTTCCATAATCAATTTTGAACGCCATGAAGCTTCCAGTTTCCCCCGATTTCTCTTAAAGTCATTCAGGCCCTTGAATTCCCTTAACAAGACCGAGACAACACCGACAAGTCCAGTCCATGTGATATGCTTTGATAAAGCGGTGAATTCTGTTGATTTTCTTTGTTTATGTGTTTGATTTGACTAATGGTTAATTGGATCTCGAACATTTGTGGTAAAACTTGAAATGAAAGTGAAAAACTGTGTAGAAAATAAGATTACGATATTATATTGAGAAATAAAAAATACAAAGGATGGATGAATTGCCATCAATTTTTCATTCTAATGAACTAATTATGAACTTGCGCAACAAATTATCTTAATTTTTTTCTTATATTTATTAAAAAAATTTAAAAAGGAAAAAGGAAAATCTCATGACCATTGATGCATTGCCTTTTTTTTTTTTATTTTTTATTGGATTCTATTTAATTCCTTAACCAAGTCAATATCTATGGTTACAAAAATAACTTGCATCAAATTTTAACTATTTTTTCCTTTTTGCATTTAGGTTTGCAAATCAAGAACAACGTGTCAATTTCCTTATTCGAAACTCGTTTGAATTTTATTTTTTAACAAGTATGTGATATCAGATTTACTCCACTTGTTGGTATGTGGTGAAAAAAGGCAAGGTAAGCGTGTTGAAGGCATAGTTTATTGGGAAAGCAACTATGTTACCTGAATGCTTTTCTTTCTTAACTTTAGTTGCATCTATGAATGACATTTAACCGAAGAACATGATCCTTACTTCATTGATTTAAAGGAAAGCATAAAGCGTTCCCGTGATGGTAAAAGCTTGGAATGAATACCTTCCCTCTAGACCAATTCATGCTTTGCTAACAATACTTCACCACCTTTTGCTCTGTTTGCTTCTTTTGTCTAATCTTTTGATGAAAGATTATTCTTTGCATGTACAATTTGGAAATTCATATTCATATTTACATCTGAATTGAAGGCGTAGTCTGTTGGGACAGGAAATATGTTACCTGAATGCTTTTCTTCCTTAACTTTAGTTGCATCTATGAATAACATCTAACTGGAAAATATGATCCTTACTTCATTGATTTAAACGAAAGCATAAAGGGTTCCCGTGATGGTAAAACCTTAGAATGTATACCTTCCCTCCAGACCAATTCATACCTTGCTAATGATACCTCACCACCTTTTGCTTTGTTTGCTTCTTTTGTCTAATTGTTTGATGAAAGATTATTCTTTGCGTGTGCAATTTGGAAATTCATCATGGCTTCAAATCTCTTCACTTCGAAGAAACCCATGAATCTTTTTAAGTCCAACGACAAGGACTTTTTTGGGACCCTCTTACCTTTTGGTATAAATATATTTGTCTCACTGTTCTTATGTTTTGTATTTTGACTTTTCTTTCTTCATTTTTATTTAAATATTAGATTTCTCATCATAAAATTCAAATGCTTTTTTCAAAAATTAGGACAAGGAGAATAAATGAATGAGATTTGACTCCTATGATTTTATGATATTCTATAATTTCTTGAGTCTCTATTGGTATTTTAAGTTGGATAGTTGAGATTTTGGTATAGTTATATTACCACTTTTCAAATTAACATTGATCGCAGTTTTCTTATGTGCTTTATAGAGCTTACTCTATTGAGATAAGTCTTAATTTTCTAATTCAATTATGGTAAGTAATTAAAGCATTATAGTGAATATCTTAAGAAATTTGTCAAAAAGATATTTTAGTAAATTTTGCAGATATACCACTGTCCATAATATGCTATTCATATGCCTTTGTAATGGCAGATCATTTATTAGCCCTGTCTTGCACCGGTGCCCGTCTTAGCTTCCTTTTCCGCCAGTCATTGAAACAACCGAGACCCTCATTAGCACTAGCTGCATCGTTCTTAGATCTAACAAAGAAAGCGAATTTTTTTCATCAAAACGGAATCGGCCGTGTGGCAAATATGGGTCGAAACGTAGTAATGCAGAAAGAATTGTGTTATGTTGATGCTTTTCTTTGTTAACTTTTGTTGCTTTATGAATGACATCCAGTTGAAGAATGATCCTTAGTTAGACGATGTAATGCCTCGGAAGGAAAGTATAAAGGGTTCCGGCAGTCGTGAAAGCTTGGAATGTATACCATCCCTCCAGACCAGCTAATCCTTTTACAATGATACTTCAATACCTTTTGCTGTATCTTTGCTTTTGTTTAATTGCTAGATGACAGATTCTTCTGTCATGAATAGAGGTTGGATTTTCTTTTGTTGGGTAAGGGGCCAACGAGGACATGGATTTTTTAACATTCCACTACCTTTCCATTTCTTTACATTCTAAGTAGCAAAAATATGGAGTTAACTACTAATTTAAGAATGCATAGTTCTTAAACGATTTACTATAGCAATTCTAACGTTTAAAATTTCTGTATCAAGGGGAAGGTAAATGTACACTTTTTCCAAGTTTATCCTAACTTAACTCGTGCAATAAAATGAATTGTTCTTTGATATAGTTCAATTGCAATAGCGAAGGAAAAGCTTTCCTCAATCTTTTTCTCAAGTTACTAGCTTCCATTAAATAATATTGTCTTAATTTCCATCAAGGATAAAGCAGTCTCTTCTCTGCGATCTCCAACAGCATGAGACAGACATGGCTGTGGCGGTGCTGACTTTTTATGAGTTGGTACTCATAATTGAAGGTAAAATGAAAGTGGCCCAAATGTACATCCAAATGCATATCATAAAGGATGGTGAAAGACTCGGGTAGGGAAAAAATATAATCTAAGTGGGATTTAATCATAGTGGTTCAAGCATTTTTCTTGTGATTCGTGCATCAAATTCAATAACATCAATGACAAAAAAATTTCGTATGATGGTGGAGGCAAAAAAATACGGATGCTTTAGAAAACACAAAAGGAAATGCAAGTTCTTTAGAAAGTAATCACTGAAACCAAAACAATCTAAATTTTTTTGTGAGGTTGCACCATTAGAATACATTGAAAAAAGTTAGAATTCCAAGAAAGCTAAAACAAATCAAATGCAAACAAGTTGCTGCATCAAATAAGCAAAAGCTATTAAGATAGATAATTTGAAAGATCAGTAGTGTGCTATATGTTACTGAGGCGCACGACGATTGCAGGAGGTGGTTTCCGTGATCATATCCACCTAATACTATTATTATTTAAGTTATTCGTTTCTAATTAAAAAGAGATTAAGATTAAGGCACCTGCTAATTGTCTGTGATCTCGGTGACCTCATCTTGCCCCACCAATGTGAACGCTTATTAGTTTTAGGCTTCGCATTGCAAGTAGACTGAACGCGGACTTCCTTCTCCAGTGTTTGGTCTTATAAGTACACGATGCCCGTGCCTCTTTGGGTAGAAGCGAACATATCTGTCTTCTACTTCTCAAGTTCTTCAAGAATCCTTTTCTAACAACATTTACCCTTCATCAACCCTTTTCTTGCGTTCTTCACTCATCATCAGGGAATGGCAGAAAAAGTTCTTTTCAACATTGCTGAGGGAATAATCAGCAGTGTGGCCGGCCCTCTGGCTGCCGAAGAGGTCAAACTGTTTTTGGGTGTCAAGAAAGAGCTTAAAAAGCTGAAAAATACAGTTTCAACCATCAATGCCCCGTGCTTCTGGATGCGGAGGAGCAACAGGCGAGGAGCCATTTGGTTAGTGATTGGCTTGGAAAGCTAACGGATATCCTCTATGAAGCGGACGACCTGCTAGATGCTGTTTCTACCAATGCCCTGCAACTAGAACTGATGGTTGGGGACAAGATGGCAAAAAAGGTACGCCTATTCTTTTCCAAATCAAATCCCCTTGTCTGTGATCATAGAATGGCCCATAAGATTAAGGTGATTAGAGAGGCGTTAGATGCCATTGCAGTTGATATGAGAAATTTCGACTTTGTGCCGCGCCTTGAAGAGACTGCTGTCAGGGTGACGGGGAGGGATAGTAATTCTGTTATGCCTGAGTACGAAGTTGTAGGTCGAGATGTTGATACGGAGAAAATTATAGAACAACTGGTGGATACTAACGTTCAGGAGAACGTTTCAGTCCTCCCAATCGTTGGTATTGGAGGGTTAGGAAAGACCACACTAGCTCAACAAGCATACAACGCTGAGAAAATTAAAACCCACTTTGAACTAAGAATGTGGATATGTGTCTCTGATCCTTTCAACGTGGAAGATATTGTTGCAAAAATATTAGAGTCGGTAGAAGGGAAGAAAGCAAAATCCATGGATGTAATGATAAAGAATCTTCACGAAAAAATCAATGGAAAGAAATATTTTCTGGTATTAGATGATGTGTGGAATGAAAATCCTGAACAATGGTCCAAGTTGAAAAGAGTGCTGGTGGGTGGTGCAACAGGCAGCAAAATATTAGTAACAACACGAAGTGAAAAGGTTGCAAAAATCATGTTTCAAGGAGAGCCATACTTTTTAGAGAGTTTAGGGGATGAGGCTTCACTGAATTTATTTAAGCAAATGACTTTTCCAAATGGAGAATGGCCAGAGAATTCAAAATTTCTGGAATTAGGGAGGGAGATTTTAAGAAAGTGTGCTGGTGTCCCTTTAGCCGTGAGAACCCTGGGAAGGATGTTACATTTAAAAAATTCAGAAGTGGAGTGGCTAAAGTTTGTAAAAAATGATCTTCAAGACATAGAAAAGGATGAATTTGATATTTTATCAACTCTAAAGCTTAGCTATAATAAACTTCCTTCATATTTGAAGCATTGTTTTGCATACTGTAGTATGTATAGAACATTAATAATTAAAGAATGGATAGCTCATGGGTTTGTTGAGGCATCACCAACAAATCAATGTTTGGAAGTTGTTGGCAATAATTATTTTATGGATTTACTTTGGAGATCATTTTTTCAAGATCCTAAGGAAAATAAAGATCATGTGGTAATTGGATGTAAAATGCATGATCTCATGCATGACCTTGCTACATTAGTAATGACAAGTTCATTGATCACTACCTCTGATAAAGAAGAGTGGAAAATCAATAAGAAAACTCGTCATTTATCAGTTTGTGGGGGATTAGATTTTCCTATTAAAGAGTTGGTTTTACGTTGTGAAGGAAGGCTAATACGAACATTTCTTTGTCCCAATTTCAAAGGTAAGATTGACTATGAAGTGATTTTTTCAAGTTTCAAGTTTTTGCGTGTGTTGAATATGAGTAAGAATAATCTTGAGCATGTACCAAATACTATTGGTCAATTGAAGCATCTAAGATATTTTGATCTTTCATGGAATAAAAAAATCAAGGTGCTTCCTTGCACTTGTACCAAGTTAGTAAATCTACAGTTCCTAAATCTTTATAATTGTAATGCACTTATGGGATTGCCAAGAGGAATTAAAAATTTGGTCAACCTTAGGATTCTTACTCTTGATCACTGTAGTAAAATGACATATTTCTCACATGGATTAAGGAATTCAACTAGACTTCAATGGTTGAAACAATTCCAGGTTGACTCAAATTCTCCCTCAAGTGATAATGCTAGTCTTAGTGAATTTAAGGAACTAAATAAGTTAGGAGGAAGATTGATTATTTGGAATCTGGGACATTCAAAATATGATGTAATAGAATATAAGGGTGCAAATATTAAAGAGAAAACAAGTCTTAAAGGTTTAATGTTACACTTCTCATCTAGTGATGAAGACCATGGTAATGATACTGAGGATGAAAGGATACTAGAAGGATTACAACCACACGCAAATTTGATGAGGTTTGAGATGGAGTCTTATAGGAGTGTAAGGCTTCCAAGTTGGATTTTGTCAATCTCAAGTCTTGAAGAATTGAGATTGTACAAATGTAATGGTTGTCAATATCTGCCACATGTGAATCAATTGCATTCACTCAAGTCACTTTATCTTAGTGAGATGAATGCGTTGATTTACATATTTGATGATAGTAGGGTTGAGTTCTCTTCCTCTTCATTGGCATCTATTGAAAATTCTTTTCCATCACTTTCTAAAATCCATTTTGAGATATGCCCGAAACTCAAGGGGTGGTGGAGAAACTCTTCTTTAGTGGTTGATCATGATTTTAAACTCCCTTTGTTTTCTCAACTTTCAAAAGTATGGATAAAAAACTGCCCTATGTTGACTTCTCTACCACTATCTTTGCAATTGTGTTTGCTTGAGGAACTCCATCTTGAAAAGATGGATACTTTGGAATACCTATTTGATGATGATAGGAGTCAGTTTTCTTCCTCTTCATCAGCATTTGCTAAAGATTTTTTCTCCTCACTTTGTAAAATCCATTTTGAGGAATGCTTGAAACTCAAGGGATGGTGGAAAAACTCTTCTTTAGAGGTTGATTCTAATTCTAAACTCCCTTTGTTTCCTCAGCTTTCAAAAGTATGGATTAAAAACTGCCCTATGTTGACTTCTCTACCATTATCTCCACAATTGTGTTTGCTTGAGGAACTTCATCTTGAAAAGATAGATTCTTTGGAAACCCTATTTGATGATGATAGGAGTCAATTTTCTTCCTCTTCATTGGAACTTGCTAAAGATTTTTTCTCATCACTTTCTATAATCCATTTTGAAGAGTGTCCGAAACTTAAAGGTTGGTGGAGAAACTTTTGTTTAAAGGTTCAAAATGATTCAAAACCCCCTTTGTTTCCTCGACTTTCAGAAGTATGGATAGAAAACTGCCCTATGTTGACTTCTCTACCACTATCTCCACAATCACGATTACTTAAGGAAGTTTTGTTTATGAAATAGATGCTTGTGAATATGTATTTGCTGATGATTGGTGTGATTCATCAGAATTTGTTGAAGCTTTTTTGCCATCACTATCTAAAATCTGGTTTAAGTGTTGTCCGAATCTCAAAGGGTGGTGGAGAGACTCTTTAGAGATTAATTGCACACTTCCTTTGTTTCCTAAACTTTCTGTTGTAAATATAACTGCTTGCCCTTTGTTGACTTACCCACCACTATCTCCACACATAAAAAGGTTAGAATTGGAAGGGTGTAGCGGAAAGTTATTGGAGCCGATAATGATGGTAAAAATGCCAATTGGCACAACCAATTTTGCACTTGCTACCTCTTCATATGAGGCTTTGTCAAATCTGAAGAAAATTACATTGGAAGAACTTTTAGATCTAGAAACTTTGCAAGAAGAGTGGCTCAAAAACCTCACCTTTCTTAAGGATTTGGCAATATATGATTGTTTGAAATTAAAGTCTCTCTCGTCGGGGATCCAATACCTCACAGCTCTTGAAAACCTATCTCTTAGTGTTTGTCCAGAGCTTGAGCCACTTAATGATGAACTTGGCAAGTGTTGGGAAGGTCTTAAGAGCCTCATTTATTTAAGGGTTAACAACCTTTTAAAATGGGCATCTCTACCATTAGGCCTTCAACAAGTCAGCACTCTACAAGAGCTTGAGATTTTGGATTGTGAAAACTTGACAACTATTTTAGAGTCAATCCACCATTGGAAATCATTGAAAAAGATTAGAATTTGGAATTGCCCTTGTCTAATAGAATTGCCTGAAGGAATACAGAATTTATCATCTTTGCAAAAGTTGGAGATTTCAGGGTGCTCTAAATTAAAGTCTCTTTCGTCAGGGATCCAGCATCTCACAGCTCTTAAAAGCCTAATTATTGGTAGTTGTCTAGAGCTTGAGCCACCTAGTGATGATTGTGGCATGTGTTGGGAGAATCTTAAGAGCCTCATTGTTCTACGCATTGTAAAGCTTTCGAAATGGGTGTCTCTGCCATTAGGCCTTCAACAAGTTAGCACTCTATGAATGCTCTATATTTCTGAATGTGAAAGCTTGACAACTATTTTGGAGTCAATCCAATGTTGGAAATCACTAGAAATGCTTGGAATTTCAAATTGTCATCATTTGAGAAAATTGCCTGAGGGAATTCAGAGTCTATCATCTTTACAGAGGTTGTTAATTAGGGAGTGCCCCATTTTGTTGCAAAAGTACAAGAGAGATGAAGGTGTCGATTGGCTCACGATTGCTCATATTCCAATGTTAGAGTTGCACTCCAGCCGATCTAAGGTATATTATGTATCATTTTAGCGTTATCTACCATAAAATTAAATTTACTTTTTTCTTCTTAGCTTTTCGTCGTTTTTCTCTTTCAATATCTCCTGAGTGTTAAATTGAAAAACTAAGTTTAAAGAGCTTGTCAAAATGCAGGAAAAGGCTTTTGAGCGAAAATTATCCAAGATGGAGCACTCATATCTACACGGGGAATGGTCTCCATCATTCAAGTATGTTTACTCTTCGTTTTTTCTATCTCAATTGAAATTGGTATTACTCACTTTTACTTTCATTTATTTATTTTCTTTAATATTTTGTTGTTGTTAAATTTTAGGTATAGAAGTAGAAATATTGGGAATACAAAGAGCAGAATTTAGAGAGAAGAAAATCACAGAATGTAAAATGGATTATTGAAATGGTCTTCTTCCTATAGTCTCGAAAACGCTTGCACTTTATTTTTCACCAGCAAACATGGAGAAGTAGCCGGGAACTCATTAGCACTAGCGGGTCTTGATCGTCGGAGCCTCCCTTGAATAAGCATAGAAACTGCTTTGCAAGCTTTCGGGACACCGTTTCTGTAAGAGTTAGAATTTTGTTGAGTTTGCTTACCGGTTTGTTTGATTTGATTTGATTGCATTAATTGTGGAGAGTTGAATCGAAATGGCTGGTATCAGATGGCGGCTTCACTAAGTGTAGACCTTGAGAGCACCAGAAAGTCTAAAATGATAAAGAAAGAAGCTTGCACCGCTTTTGGTTGTCTTGGAAGTTACGTTTTATATTTTTCAAATATATTCATTCTTTTTTTTTTCCCTCTTATTTTTCGAGTAGGTGAGGCAATTTCTAATCTCATTAGAGGGCTTTTCTTGTGCTATGCTCTTATGCCTGGAATGCCTCATCAGCAACAAATTTTAGAGAATGCATCTTTCACTTCCACTCATTTGGTATAATACTTCCCATTTATCCTAAACCTTTGTAGAAATTGATGTAATTTTTTACCTTCATTTTCTCCTTTACTCTTTGTTGCTGAGTTTTAGATGTAGAAGAACCACCTAAAAAAGGGATTCAGGGGAACGTGTTCTCCATCACTGACGATAAATCCCAACTCAAGCAGCGGTGGGCCAACCATGATCCTACAACCCCTCGGTGCCACGTGATTCCTCTTCAGCTTGTTGAAGCCGTGAAATTCCCTTGACAACAAAGATATCACTGCTCCGTGTCCATGTAACAGACCGTCTGTGTTCAACAATTATGCAGCTATGACGAAGAAAACTTGCTGGTTTTGTTGATTTTGTTTGTTTGGTCAGTTTGATTTGTTTGATGCCCTTAATTGTGGAGTGTTAATCGGGAGGGGCCGTTATCAGATGTTGATAAACTAGTAAACTTTCAACTTTGATCACTGACAGCTTGATGACAACAGACCTCACAATAAATCAGAAGTTGGAAGTTGGAAGTCGGAAGTCGGAAGTCGGAAGAGCTGAGGAAAGAAGATTTGGCAGGCAAAGCTTTTTGTGGCTTTTGGATTAAAAATCTCTGTTAATCTAAGGTGAGCTCCGGAATACTATTAAGGAATTGAATGTGGTGCTTGAATATTCATTACAATTTTGTCCTGAAGTTACTCTTTGTAAAAGCAATACCTTCATTTTTCTTATATTCATATAGCCTAGCTAATTATGTTACTTAATTAAGTTTTTGTCTTGAGCATTTTATCCACAAATTGAAACATACTTGTTTATTGGTATCTCTTCTTTTTTCTGTAGGAGGGACAATTTCTAATTGTCAAAGGTCTTTGTAGCATACTTGCAACTCCTCCACATTCACCAAGATAAATGGGATTGGCTTCCAATCTGTTCCCTCTCATTGATTGAAATTGTAGACTTATTTTACCTATTTAATGAGTATTTGTATTAGCCTTTTCATTTTGCAATGATACAACTTGTTGAATTAGGATTTGGTGACAATTGTATTCTATGATTGTCTACTTTTTTCACCCTTTTAACTTTTTTTCTTTTGACTTATAAGGTTCAATGTGCACTCTTATCTTAATTTGCTAAACTAATAGTTTTTATTTCGAGCATTTTCTTATACACCAGAACTTTTACGTGGTTTGATTTTGGGACTTGTGTAGTGGAAAGGATGAGGTTAGGTTACTAGCCATTTATCTTTAGCTTAATGATTGATTTACAAGCATATAAATGGATGTGAGGCTTTTTCCAATGCAGAAAGTAGAACTAGATGAAGTTTTGAGGGTTGTCTCCCATTGTCTATCATCTTTATGGAAGTTAGGCATTTTGATGTACCTCCAGATTCTTGCAAAGATTCAAGAGAGAAGTAAGTGCTGATTAGCCCAAGGTTGCTCATATCCTAGAGTTATGATTGGAGTAGATTCCACTGATTTAAGGCATGTTACCTATCATTTAACTTTCCACCTTAGAAATTGAAATAACACCTCCTTTTCCCTAGTTATTTTTCACTTTTGGCTGTTGGTATCTCCTAGTTAGATATAAGATATAAACTCTACAAAACGTATTGAAATGCAGGGTGTAGATATGGTTATGGTTGGAGTTGCCCTTATCATTCAGGTACTTTACTCCCATTCCATCATAGAAATTAATATACCGACCTTTAACCTGTATTTGTTGGTTGTTAAAATTTAGAACTAAAAAAGATTGAGAAGTGGAATTCATTGGAGAAGAAAATGGCAAAAATTCTTAAATGAATATCTCTTCCTATAGTATTCCAAACAGACACAAGAACCACAACATTGGGACTTTGCTTTCCACCACCACCAATCATGAACAGTCGGGAACTCACCAGCATTGGTGGCTCTTCATCATCAAGGCCTTCCCTGAGTAAGCATAGGAACTAGTTGCTCGACTTCTCGAAAGAAACAATTTCATGATTTGGGTAAGAGTTGAATTTTTTTATTTCGTTTATTTTTTTATTTGATTTGACTTAATGAGATTAATTGTGGGGAGTTAACTGGAAGCGGCTAATGCTAGACGACGACTTAACAAGTATACACCTTGAAAGAACCAGAGGAAGTTGAAAGTCCTAAAATGTTATAGACGGAAGACATAGCTGGCAAAGCTTTTAGGCTCTTGCGTTTATCTCTATGGTGAACTTAAGTATTAAGGAAATGTATTTCTTTAATGGCCTTTATTTGTTACTTAATTATAGTGCTATTTTGAAAGTGATAGTATTTCAATTTGTTTATAGTAATTTTGACTTAAGTATTATGTCCACAACTTACAATATTCTTTTCTCTATTTTTCTTCTTTTTGAGACAAATAATCAATTGGTAATTATTAAAAGCCTTTTCTCTATGCTGACAAATCCTACACATGACCAAGATATATTGGAATAAATTGAAGTAGTTTGCTATCCTTCCCCTTTATCTTTTTATCTCTCTCTCTCTCTCTCTCTCTCTCAAAAAACTGTAGAAACTTATTTTACTGATTTAATGAATTAATTTTATAAAGTTTCTCATCCTTATAATTTATATACGAGCATACATTTTTATGGATTGTTGGTTTTTCTCTAATGCAGAAAGTAGAACAAGTTAAAGTCTTAAAGAAACAAAGAGAAGTATCCACAGAAAAGGAAAACAAGAATTCTGGAATGGATTTAAGAGAGCAGAAAAAGGAAAAGAACATTTCTCCGATGGAATTTATCCATTAATGATCCACCCCAACTCTGATGGCCGTGGACCTCTCGAACTCATTGAAGTCATATTGGATTCCCGCAACACCAGTGCCATCGCCCCCAATAACAACACCGTTCTGAACAATAGATCTTCTAGGTTCAGGTTGATGTGTTTCTGGCAAAGAAGAAGAAGAAGGAGAAGCAGATGCAAAAGTGATTACCGAGTGGCAAGATTGTGCTGGTTTGGTGCCCATGACCTTGTCAGCTTCTTCCAAAGACAAGCATGGCAAAACAGCTGGAATTCTTAAATGAATTTCTCTTCCTATAGTATCCCAAACAGACAGATATTGGAACCACAGCACTGGCACTTCACTTTCCACTGCCAGTCATGAAGAAATAACCGGGAACTCACCAGCACTGATGGGTCTTCGTCATCAAAGCCTCCCTTGAATAAGCATAGGAACCGCTTGCCTGACTTCTCGGAAGGAGTTTCATGCTTTTCGGTAAGACTTGAAATTTTTGTTGATTTTGTTTGTTTGTTTGTTTGGTTTGATTTTATGGGATTTATTGTGGAAAGTAATTGGAGGTGGCTGATGTCAAATGGCAACTTCATTGGAGAAAAGTCCCCCCAAAGAACAAAAAAAGAAGATGAAAGGTCCCAAAATTCTATAGAAAAAAGACATAGGTGGCAACGCTTGTAGGCTCTTGCATCTTTGTATCTCTATAGTGAGCTTTGGACGTTACATTTTATCTAAGTAAATATATCTCTTTTTCTTTTCCTTTATGTCCATTATGTGTTGCTACAGTACTCTTTAGAGCACAATCCCATTACTGTTTTTCTATAGTAATTTTTGCCTTAAGTATTGTTTCCACAAATTATAACATCTTTTTTTAATTTTTCTTCTTTTAAAGATAGGTGAGCAATTGGTAATTGATAAAGGCTTTCTCTCCATGCTTGTAAATCCTGCACATAGACCAAAATAAATTGGAATAAATTGGTAGGATTTTTGAACCTTTTCATTGTTATTTCTATTGCTCTTGTTCATGTTATATAAAATTATTCTACTAATTGATAAATCGATTTAATGAAATTTCTCATGTTAGAATGATAGAATATGTTTTATTGGATTAAGATTTGTAATTCTTATGTTATATGGTGGTCTATTTTCTTCATTTTTTTTCTTTTTAACTTAAAGTTTATCAGGGTATCCTAACAAACTAGTTTGGTACTGTAAATGTGAGTGAATTAATAGCTTTGGACTTTGAAGGTTAAGTTTCATATATTGTAAAATTATTATGTGGCTTGATGTTGGGATTTATGAAGTGAAAATGAACAGTTTTGGTTTCTCATATGCAGCCATTTTCCTTTATATTTATAATTTATACACAAGGATATTCTTTATATAGTTATTGGTGTTTTCCCAATGCAGAAAGGAGAACGAGTTGAAGTCTTAAAGAAACAGAGAGAACGATTTGCTGAAAAAGGAAAACAAGAGTTTTCCAATGGATTCAAGGGAGCAGAAAAAAGAAAAGAAGGTTTCTCTAATGGAATCAAAGAAACCTTTGCCCTTCCTTCATCACTCCCCTCGAACACGATGGCAGACCCCACCTCAATTCCCAATGCCCACCACTACCGCCGACAGTCCTAAGAATTTGGACATGATGATTAGCCCCAACTCTGGTGGCGGTGGGCCTCTTGACCTCGTTGAAGCCGTTCTATTCCTCCAACATCCGTGCCACGGCCATCAATAGCAAGATCAACAATACTGGTCCACACAAAAGTTCGTCTTGGTTCAGCATTAATGCGTTGGCTACAAAAAGGAACCGGCCGCAGAAGAAATCACTTGACAGCAAGATTTCACCAGGTTTGGCGCCCGTGCACCAGTCAACTTCTTCCACCACCAATCATGGGAAAACAACCGGAAGCCGCACCAGCATTGGCCACACATCATTGTTGGAGCCTACCGTGATGACGCATGGGCACTACCAACCCGGATTTGGGAAGCAGTTGAAAACTATGGCTAAACGTTTTTGAAGCTAAAAACGCTTTTTTTTGTCTGTCACTCAAATATGAATCGTCATAAGAGATTACAATACACCAAGGATGTTGGTGATGCTAGTCCAATGAGTAGCAAAAAGTCGGAAATATTCAATTCTACAATGTTTTTTAAAGTTTGAAATCTGTCAAATGTTCAACTAAATTTTTTAGATTCATGTGACCAAGGTTGCTGTCCCATTGTGAATAAATAACTAAAATATGGTATTAGTGACTTGCAAGTAATTTGTTATATAAATGGCTCAATTAATAGGGGTTTTGATAGATATTATGATTTGCAGATTAAGAAAACTAATGAAACGACCATGGTGGAGAAAAAATGTTATTACTGCAATGTACAGAATTTTATAAGTACTACACTTAACTCAATCTCCAAGTACCCCATTCTTTCTTACAAACTTAATTCACTTCATTTATGGTTTCCCTTTTGCCTCTTTTATTTCACTTCCTGCTTTTCACCCCCTTCAATACGCTACACTAAGAAGCAAGTTAGCTTCTTCCTCAACGTAAAGCAACTAGCATCCGTTGACTACAAGTAACCTAGTATTTGTGACCCTTGTAATAAAAACTGACCTACTTAGGACTTTGCTTATCTGTTCTAAACACAAGAGTTGGCTTGCTACTAATTTGTCCACTAGCAAGATAGAAGATTGCGAGCCAATGCTAACATGATTAGTTTTACTTTTTCTTGTCTCCCCTTTTACTTATATAAGAGCAATGAATGCAGTCACAAGGCCCATAGTTGACACTTGTAAGTTATCTTTGCCCAAGAGTTTTGATCATCATTCTCAATCTTTTCCTCTCATTCTTTTACTTTTTACTTTTTTCACTCTAGGACCACAACTTTGAAGAGAAATATCTACTCCTAAAAGAAAAAGTATTATTTTCATTTCATCATCTCTGACAACCCTAGATGTGTGTTATACATAATATGTTTCTGAATAACACATCTATATTTTATTCACATCATGAATAATGTTTATAATATTCTTTTATATCATTATTGTTAGAAAAACATGCAAAATATTATATTACGAAAGGATTTGGGAAGGTGCGTCCATGGATCCTTGTTGAGGAACTTGAATGGACTAAATGTTGTAGTGCAAACCTGTTTGATAGACATGTATGTAAAATGTGGGTGCCTGGAGAAATAATGGCGGCTGCTTAAGAACATGGGCAAGAAGAACCGATTCTCCTACACTGTAATGATATTGTGACTGGCCATGCATGGACATGGCAGAGAAGCCTTAAGAGTCTTCTCGGAAATGCTCAAAGAAGGTATGGCACCAGACGATATCGTTTATGTGGTTGTGTTGAGTGCTTGTAGTCATAGTGGTCTTGAAAACGAGGGACACCATTGGTTTAGAACCAGTGACGTCATGTAACTACTTTTAGTTAGAATATTCCCATCCCTTGAACAGGGGACATGCATTCCACGTGTAAAGTGGCTACAAATATCTTTACAATCTCTGCATCAAGTACGTATAATGAAATACACGTCAGCTTCCATCGTTTCCCTTTCTAGTCTCTTCTCTGCTTTTCTCTGTTGGAACTGTTGGTGGGGGCGGGCCTGGCGGGTGAAGTGGGGCCATGAATCCATATATGCATTGAACCAAGAAGGTAAAGCTTCAAGCATATGTCCTGGTGAACAAAGGAATGGATAATAATAAGTGTGTCGAGCATATGTCTGGGTACAAGCCTAGTCAAGTCAGAGAAAGCTTACAGCAAAAATCAGCTATTGCTTCTGCATTTATGTATGCATCTTTGGGCCCCAATAAGAATCAACCTAGTAGAGTCGAGGTAAAGAAGAAGGATTTGAGGCCCAAAAGAGGATAATATAAATAGGAAGGTTGAAGATGAAGCCCCGAATTTTCAAAGGGACTGAAGATAGGCACCGAATTATTGAATGGGTAAGGAAGTTCACAAATTTATTACAAAGTTCAGGTTTCTTTGTCAATATAGATGTTTATACTATTTTTTGTTCTTGAAAAAGATAAGTTTCAAGGGGGGAAATAAAAGGCATGGTCGTTTGGAAACTAAACTTAGTGTGTTCAAAATATACAAAATATCAATTCAAGGGGAAGTGGTAAAGTACCATAAACAATGTCCTTTTATGTATAAAATACCCACTTGAAGAGAAGTTTTGAAAGTAATATTTTGATATACAATCAGTTAAATATTATTTAGCTGATAAAACTTGTTTTAATTATAAGATTTTAATATGGTTATCCAAATTGATATAAGGTTGTGTATAATTAATATTCAATTGTAAAGAATTAATATTTTATTATTATTTTCAGAGGTCAACGGACTTCCGAAAATGTGGGGTTTTTCCAATGCAAAAAGTAAAACAAGTTGAAGTCTTGACGAAATACAGGAAAAGATAAGAAAAATATAAGGATGATGTGGATTCAAGAGAGCCTCCGTCCTGTCCTCTATCACTCCCTTGGAACATGATGGGGTGCCCAACTCATACTCGATGCCCACCACCATCGACAGTTTCAAGAATTTCTCTATGATGATCAGCCCCAATTCTGGTGGCGGTGGCCTCTCGAACTCATTTGAACCGTTGGATTCCCGCAACAACGCCATCGCCATCAAGAACAAGATCAACAACACTGGTCCTTACAACATCATCTAGGTTTGGCGCCCATGCCCCTGTCAGCTTCTTCCACCGAAAATCATGGGAAACAACTAGAAGCCGCGCCAGCATTGGCAACAAATCCTTGTTGAAACCTCCCTCGATGACGGATGAGCCCTGCCCACCTGGCCTTGGGAAGAAGTTGAAAGCTTGGCGGAAGTTTTTGTAGTTGCTGAGAAGCAGTTGAGGCTCTTCCTTTTATGTCCTTGTCACGAAGATCTGGGCCCTCATAAGAGATTATAATACACTAAGAATATTGGTGTTGTTAGTCCAACCAGTTAAGAAGAAAGCTTTTGTCCTGTTTCATCTTCGGTCCTTTAAACCTTTTCCCCTCGTTTTTTACTTATTTCATTTCTCCATGACCACAGCTTTGACGAGAAATATTGACTCCATCATCTTTCACAGCTTAGCACAGCTTAGATGTGTATTGTACAAGTACTTTTGAACCTTGAATAACACATTTATACAAATATTTTATTCATAAACCTTTTCCCCTCTCTCTCTCTCTCTCTATTATTTTTTAACTTTTTTTCCTTTTAGTCCTAAAAATGAGTTTATTTTCTCTTTGTTGATGGCTCTCACAAATGTTTGACAATACAAAGATTTCAATTCAAATTTTTGTATCTTGCAGGCCATGTTGACCAAATTAAATGACATCAAATGTTGAATGATTAAGTAGTGTGGGTGTTTTGAAAGAGAAGATATAAAGTGTTTGTGACGTGGTATTATAAAATTATTAACCTAAATCAAATATTAAAAAAAAATCTCTGCAAATGGAGACCATATCAGCACAAAGCAAGGGACACCCCTGACAACACTCCACCAGTTGAAGCCAAATGGAATACATGTTAGTCTTCCTCATTGCCACACTAATGAACTCAGTGTTCCTCCTTGCCTTACTAATGAAGTAAGCACCACATTGTTTGACAAACATCCCCCTGTTCAACTTCACATGGCACACCCTACATGGAGTTTGATTACATCGCCCAAGTCTATATTTGATAAGGACAAGCCCAGGACACCTATTGATACAATTTGGAACTTTGCAGCCATTTTAGTTTTCCTTCTCATTATACCCACACGATTTGTAGGTTAAAAGTTAAAAAATGATTGGTTATACTGCTTGGTCGACATGGTTGTTGGCTACAACTAATTACATTTGCAAAATATGTGTAAATTTTGAAACAAATGAATTATAATATGATACTTCACCTTCTGATATTGCTTAGGATTGATAGGGAGAAGATGGATTCTTTCATGATACTTGGTGTGCATTTTTTAGGTAGATTTATCACTTTATCTTAGTTTAGATTTAGCGACTTGTAGTTCGTGTTTGAGAAATTGGATAACCTTTCCTATATGCTGCTGTGAAGGGTGTTGCAATTTTAGAAACCTTTTTCGTTATTGAACTTATGTTTTTGTTGATGCAAAAATTTTACTTCCAATATAGAGGCTAAGAAGCTCAAGATCGAAGAGTTTCATGTGAATGTAGTTTCTCTAACATTTTCTTACTTTTTTGGCACCTAGGTCATGCATATTAACTGGATATCAAATTTTTTGTTAGAAATTTCATATACTTTGATAATAATATGAGTGAAAATGGGCAAAATTGCATCACAAATTTTTATTATAATTGCTAGAGAAAATTTGTAGAATTTCCTCCAAATTAATGTCCAACCCATTGAGTACTTTGGTGAATATCGTGATGGGACACAATCATTATAAATATAAGTATAAGAAGTGAAGGACTCTTGAACAATAGTGTTAGTGGAGAAAATTAGTCCAGTGCTTAATGTTAGATCTATCTTATGATACCTTCTAGGGCCTAGAAGCTACGAAATAGAGAGGAGTATAGCAACTACACCAATGACGGCAGATTATAGCTGCTGGTGCAGGTGATATCAATAGCTTTTGGCTTATGGCTCAAGTGTTTAAAAGGGTTTGAACAACAAAAAAAAATTGCAAAACATTAAGACAAAGTAGAAAGGATTAGCCATTGAAACAGCTTGAGGACGCTGTCTTTCTTCTTCGTTTCGTTTTTCCTTGTGTGGGATAGATTTTGAGATATTTCCAATTCCTTATAGCTGTTTGTTTTACAATGCTATTTTCCAACTTCCCTTTAGAGTGTCTGCGTACTCATGTGCTTTTACGGATCTTTTCAGTGCACTCTACTTAAAGGCATTGTTATTATTGAGCTTTGAGAACAACATTGTGGACTCTTATGGATTTGGTAGTGGCCTCTTTGGTGTGAGCATAAATTAAACACTTTATATAGGCTAATGTGGAAATTCCTTGCAAGAAGGAAACCTAGAATAATGATTATGCAATATTGTGAATTCCTGGACTTTAATCTTAATCAATATAAAGATCTAAGAACTCCCACGACTAGATTTGTAAATTCCTTAAAAATTAAACAGAACATTAAAGAAACAAAAACAACTGCTGATTCATCATCCTATGTGCCTCCTTAAGGGATGGCAGGAAGAAAACCTTTAGTGTTTTGGAGAAGAGACGTTGTTCTTGCTTGGCTTCCCCTCTTCCTAACACTTGCCCTTTTTCCCTATCAATAAATTTTCTATTTGCCCCGCTTCCAAAACGCACTGCATCTCTAATGACATTGGCGGCTCATTCTTGTATTTGTCCTTCCTTATACAAGCAGCACATGACAATCAACTACTTCTAGAGTAACCATTTTGGTTTTACCTTGGCGTTTGTACTTGTAGAACGGAGTTCCCCAGGCAAGGTAATTCACCAACAGCCAAACAAATGTCAAGAGTTCTCTCCAACCAAGTAATGGCAGCATAAGACATCAGCTCCATCTTAACTTGGCTCATTACCTTCCATTGATCATTCCTCAACTTGTGTGAGCTGTTTTGCTAGGATATTCGCATCACATGTGTCATTTGATGGTAGTAATTGGATGTGATTAGTGTCAGATGGCAACTTCACGAGTATAAAGAGTTAAAGGAAGAAGTTATAGCTGACAACGCTTTTGGGCTTGGCATATAAATGGTAGAGTTTTGGCAGCTCCTTTTTATCAAGGAAATATATTCATCGTCTTTTGCAGCCAACTTCCTTTATTTTTATGGTTTATATACTAGCATATACATGGGATGTGGGTTTTTTTCCAATGCAGAAAGTGGTAGCAGTTGAAGTCTTGGAAAGATTGGAAGGAAAATGAAACTAAAAAAACAAGTTCTTCCTTCACTACACCCTTCGAACATGATGGACATCCCCGAGTTTTACTTCTGATGGTATTTTGAAAGACACTTTCTTCACCTTTTTTTTTTTTTTTTTTGGTTTTCTCTTTCAATATCTCTTAAGTTGTTAAGTTTAAGATGCGGAAAAAGCAAAATAGTTGCCACTGAGTACTAAGCAGCGTGTTCGAAATGGTCTGAGATTACTCCATCCTTGAGTTTTGCCTTCCGATTCCTCAACAACAACATCGCCAACCTCTCTGGAGGCCAAAGTATGCGCTTGGTGCGGCGCCCTTGCTCTTCTTAGGTTCTTTCGCCGCCAATCATGGAAATCAGTTGGGACCCCACCTGCACCAGCTCTTTGAGGAAGCCGTTGTAACTACCTAATTACGTCATGTAACTACTTTTAGTTAGTTACAAGTTGTTGCTGACAAGAGTCCTTCGCTAGTCAAATACAACCCGGTCCACAAGAAGATTCTGTCGCGGCCAGAATCTGAAACCCATGATCTTCCTAGCAGTGTGGCGTCGCTCGGCGGCCAACCGGCCGAGGAGAACATAGTAGATTCCCACGCTTGTTCATAATGGAAAAGCTTGTTATTCTTGAATACATTGATGAGACCTGGCAAAGACATCCCTTATTGCCCCAGGATCAATATGAAAGAGCCGTTGCACGTTTCTGGCTCGAGAAGGTAAACTCCTGATCTCTTAGCTTCCTCAAGTTGTAGACGTTGTGGCCAGCATCACTAACTTTTGGCTTGAAGCTTCTGAGGAGGCTCATGGAATTAGTTGCCCATTACCGGAAACGCTTGGTGAACGCTAATGCTTCGAAATAGACTGATTTGCACTGCTCTACTGTAGAGTGGTGTTGGTAACAATCTGATAATCTAGAATGCTATCATGACTTTGTCTGGGATATGTCTTTGCACATTGAATTATATAAGAAGACGCACTAAATGTTTCTACATCAATATATCCATCTTTTTCTTGTTGTATTTTCTTGACCTTGAAATCCTTCCCTATAGATCTAGACAACAATAAAAAATATAATACCCTAATGATGTTAAAATTCCTCATAAGTGTTAATTCCTCATCAGGTTGTCCTAGTCGTATACTCGTAGAATCACATCTTGTATATGCAACAAAGACACTCTGTTTCCAAAATTAACTAATTAGACATGTTATAAAAAGTAAGTCAAAGCAATCGTACCATAAAATTAACAAGCTCGATTTAGTTTGAGCTTGCTCCACTTGTGAGTCAAATGCTTCATCTAGCAGCAATCATGCGGGGAAGGCTTCGGATGGGACCAAACAATACTGTTAAAACTAGTGGAGTTTGACATTGGAAATACCCCATAATCCATGACAGAATGTTTCAAATGCAACTTAGCCATGCCTTGTGTAAAGAAGAGAAGGGATCAAGTTTTTGGTAGGTCTGGGTAACGAGGTCCTCTTGTTTCTTCGACTCAATGTTGAGTTGTGTAATCCTCCTTCAAACTACACAGCTTTCTACTCCAGTGAAGATTTTGAATATGATGCATTAAGAGTACATAGAAGAAAACAAGTTAAAATTTTCAATGAAAATGAAAACTTGCTGCAATCGTTATCCGAAAGCCCCCCACCGTAACTCAGCAGGCATGTCAAAAACTTCCCACACTTTTAGCTTGCAGGTCCATGAACAAAGGCCACATACAGTGGTGGGCATAACAAAGAAAGGGAGTCTTCCATTATAATGGACTTCGGCCTTTTTCTTTCTCCTAATCTAATTATGTTCATTGTTTGAGAAAATTACTGAAGCCCATGCTAGCCCACTTGAAAGTGGGAGAGAGCCCGTATGTCACGTGCTTATGTTACCTGTACCATGGCAGAAACAACAAAAGCCTTTTATTGAGATTGACTAAGAGATTCACAAAATAATGTAAACATGCGAGTGAGTTTTGTGCTTCAAAACATAAAATGGGTTCAAATTTACTCATGCTGAATATATTTAGGAATTGATATAGTAACTTAAATACACTCAAATAACAATTATAAGTTAAGAATGAGTTTTTCAAAATCACAATGAGGATCCAAGTCCACAAATCAACAAGTGAAAGATTTTTTTCATAAAGAAAAAAAAAGAATTAAAAATTGCTATTTTCATCTTGAAAAAGAATTGAAATGTAAAATGAGAAATAAATATTCTTTCGGTTCCAAAGAATGAAGTGTTTTGATATCCTTCGTTTGGTTAATTTCTAGGACTTTGTATCATTTTTCTAGAAAATTCATTTTTGCCATGTCCTATGCTTTTTAAATGTCAATTCAATGTTGTGCAAAACTTGGTCATAGACCATTTTATATTGAGCCTTAAATGAGGAACATCCGAGGATAGAACAAGTAGATCAGGCGATGCAAAGAAGGATTTGAGAAATTCTTTTCAACTGATATCTAAAGCTGCATCTAAATTTGATCTTTCAATGGTTGTTATCTATATGTATCCATCTAATTTTACCCAAAATTATTGCAAATAATAGTGGTTGGAGAGATCAAAGAGGCGATTCGTTAAATGTTAATTTTTGCATGGTCTAAGTACGATGATGAAGGGCTAGATAAGCCAAGGATATTTGAGAAGTTAATCCAATAAGCTTTCGTGTCCCTTTGCCATCCACATCTTGTTGGTTGTCTTCAACCTGGCAAATCACTTCTGAAGGACATAAGTCCGTAGCCGGCTGTTAATCTTGCCAAAGGTCTTTTCGTCATCCCTCAGCTGGTCCCTTGCTATTTTTTCCACGATAAGTGAACGAAAAATCTAAAGAATAAAGGCAAAAGACTTAACATCGTCATAGCTAAACACTTTCTCCTGGCTCATTCTAACCATGAACAGTAGGCTTTTGATTCCTTTATGTCATGGGATGAAGACAATTTAGATAGCTTCGTGAGCGAACCAAAGGAGTTGGCCGCCTGGAAAAGTTTAAAGAAAGAAGACAAAGTTGAAACCAGACATAACAGGCAATGCTTTCGTGATGTATCACCGATACCCATTCACACAAGCAAATTGTACATACTGTTCAGTGGAAAGCAATGAGCAATGAGTGTCCAGTTTTTGCCCATGATAAAAACTGTTATTTTGGATGTTCTTTTTCTCCATTTATCGGGTATGATGGTTAAAAGGGTCAATAATTGATATTTGCAGATCAATTTGTCGTACTTTCTGATATGTTTGAATTTTTTTTTAATGTCAAATTAAATTTTAAGTTAGATATGAGATGATTCTTTATAATTTTTAACTGATATCAAAAAACTTAATTGAATTCCTTTAATTATAAACTTATCAAATATATTTAGTAGACAGAAGAGTAATAAAAACAAAAGTTTTAAATAAAAAATAATATTTTAAGTAATATTTGAAGATCAAAATTATCTTTTAACTCATCAGCTAGGTTTTGGATTTAACTAGAAATGTATTTTTAATAAATTCAAAGGTATTCCAGTTAACTTTGACACAATAATCACCGAGACTAAATTCAATTCATAAATCAAAAATTTTCAATAAAATTTAATATTCAATCACAAAAGAATCTCTTTGACTAATCTATATAAGTCAAATGATAGCAAACTCAGCTTACTTTCTTTTCTTCACTTCCCTCAAATTTAAATTCAAGTAAAATATCCTTTACTTTCCACAACATGGTCCTCTATTCCCCGCCATATATTATTTATTCAATTAAAATAACAGAATACGATTGCTATATTTATATTACCACGTAGATGTGACATTTTATCGTTAAATGTACCACTTATTGATTGGCTACGAGGGAGTTGGAAGTCCGAAAAATCCAAAGGAAGACAATGACCGACGTTGCTGGCAATAGTATTGTGGCTCTTAGAGAAGAAAATCAGAGTTTAGTTGGTTCTATGAATTAGTTTGATTGAATGAGTAGAAACGTGAAAATATAGTCATGAAAAAAAAATAAATCAAAGGTACGTAAGTGTAAAAGGAAACTAATTATAAGCAAAAGACAAAAAATGAGAATATTGAAATAAATATAATACTAGTATAAAGTTAGAGAGTTGACTATAATAAATAAGGTTTAAACACCATATTTGTAGGGCCATCGGCCCTACTAGAGCTTTAGCATAACATTGTGCCAAGATGAAGATTGAGAGGATAGTAGTATTGGAAAATAAAGGATAAAGAACCAAAACACCAAAAGAGGCAACTGAAATTTTTTTTTCTTTCAATTGCTTTTCACTTAATTATCATAAAAGAGCTTCTTTTACAGATTTATAACAAAAGGAAAGAAATCATTTTCTATCACGTAGCTTAGCCTTTACACCAATGCTACTTAGTTTCTTATAACCTTTCTTCACGTTGTCTTCACATTTGGTTTGTACTTGGTTCTTCATTTTTCTTCCTTGAAGCTTCCTTGAAACTTTCTCTTAGTTTCTTCTCATTATACCAAATTCTTCTTTTGAACTTGAACTTCTTTTGAAGTGTTGATAGGGCATAATCCCTTTCACAAGTCATGCACTTCACATTAGCTTCCACATTGGGTTATGCACCTTCTTGCACTTCACAACGACTTCCAAGCATTTTCCTTGGAGTGTTGTTTGGGCACAACCATCTTCCACGGCAATTCTTACAGGATCAATAACTTTAACATTTTGCATACCGTGCAAGGAAAGCATGGTATGTTAGGTGAGTTTTTAATTTCTTTTGGTGAAATATGGATGCTTACCCTATTTGCTTTTCAGATCAAGCTTACAGTACAGACAATATAGATCAAATGTTTCATTCGTGTCAATGGCCGAAAATGGAATCACCAAAAAAGATTTTAGTTCACGCAGTAAGCTTATGGCGCTTTCCTTTGCCATCCACGTCCTTTTAGTTGTCTCCAACCAGGCCAACGTCGCTACGAAAGGCGCAAGGTCGCAGGAACGGGACCCAAAATCTCTCTGTGAATATGAAATATAGCGAATAACATCAACTACGGCACTTTGTTTTGTCCATACAGTGCAAGTCGATTGACCCGGGGGCTTCACCGTTGTGAACACGGTGCAGTGATGCATGCTGAAATGACCTTTCGGGCAGAGAAGTTGAATTTCTTTCTTTGGGTTGTGGAATTCTTCTGCCTTCGCATTGCCCAGTCAACGAGAACACAAGTTCATAAGTCCAATTAACCCAAGTTCACGTTCTCGCTGATGATCTTATCCGAGGTCTTTCCATCATCTGTCAACTTGCCCCTTGTGAACGTAAAAGATAAAGAAAGAAATAAAGAACAACAAATCTAAAGATAAGATCAAAAACAGACTCATCACCATCAAGGCTAACGACGTTCTCTTGGCTCTTTGCTCACGAGAAGTGATAGGCTTTGCACTCCTTTCGGTCGTCGCGCACGTGGTCTAAAAGTCTATAACAAGACAATTTGGATAGGATGGTCTATAAGTCAGCAAGGCTTTCATGATGTACCGCTGATACCATTCGACACAAGTCGTTCATGATTCTTTTGTTCACATAAGCAAATTGACGGGCCATAGGCTTTCCTATCACGAGAAAGACTGTCTTATTTTTTCTACCATTATGTGGAAAGTGATTAGTACAGAGGTGTTCGGTTTTTGGCCAAAGTAAAAACTTTTTATTTTATATATTAATTCTTATATGTATTTTTCATCTTTCAAGTATGACGTTTAAAAGGACACAATAAATGCTATTTGAGGACAAAGTTGTAGCATTTGTCTATTGTAGATTCAGCTTTTTGAATTTTTTGTATTATTAGATATACCAATTATTGAACAAATATAAGAAAATTGGTAGTCATTCGACATAAATTCATAGGCTGGAATCCAAAATAAAATGTAAAATTACAATAATTTATTTATAAAATCTTTAAATTGACATATTTTTTGTTAGTCATTCGACATAAATTCATAGGCTGGAATCCAAAATCCCTCTATGGCTGGTAATTTAGTCGGAGGTCTTGTCCTTCGAAGATTAAAGATTAAGGCTCATGGCCATCAAACTGACGATGAAAATGTTTAAAAATAAAAATAAAAAATGCAAAAGTTAAAAGAAATTAAATGATTTCATGATAAGATAGATCAATCTTGAGCCGGACGTCGGAAAAAGTTCAAAAAAGAAGGTATAAAGTCAAAACCAGAGAGTCATTATGCAACACTCGACTCTGTAATTAATTAGTGTGGTTGTATCGGTTCATTGAACGGATTCACTGGCTCCCAAACCAACACGATTTGAAAGGTTGAAAGCTCGAAAAAGCCTGAACGAAAAGACAAGACAAAAACGCCACCATCCCGTGACTGGCGTCGCAGAGCTTGACTCAGGCTTTGGGGTATTTGATTAGTCTTCTGGTTGCCGTATCCCAAGCATTTGATTTGTTTTGGTTCATTGGACATGGCCTACGGAAATACTGCTGCTTCCCTGTTGGCATCAGCATCCTTCTTCATACTTACAGACCTTCACTATTTTCGCCATCACCCCAACCAGTTCCCTGCTTCTCTCTCAACAATATCAGTAAAAGCTCTAAGTAAAGGCAAATAAATTAACGATTGTACGAATATGCAAAAGATTATCAGGCCAAGCAGAAGAAGCAAGTTTCTGCATCAAATAAGCAAAACCTATTAAGATAGATATTTTGAAAGTCCATCACTATAATCAATGCTATGCCATATGCTATTGGGGCGCACGCGATTGTTGAAGGTGGTCTCTCTCGTCATATCCAACCTAATACGATTATTATTCAAGTTTTCCGTTTCCGATTAAATATAGATTAAGATTATGGTACCAGCTGATTATCCGAGACTTGGGTGACAGCGTCTTTCCCCATTAATGTGAACGCGAGTTGGTCATATTTGTTTCACTTTCCTCGTCGCAAGTTGACTGGACGTGGACTTCCTTCCCCAGTTTTTGGTCTTATATCCATTTTTCCTATCTTCTTTCGATACAAAGCAAACATATTTTCCTTCTAACTCTCAAGTGCTTCAAAAGCTCTTTTTCTGGCATTCTTTACTCATCAACCCTTTACCCATCATCAAGAAATGACAGAGGCAGCTCTATTCAAAATTGCCGGGGGAATCATCAACAGTGTGGCGGGCCCTTTGGCTGCCCAAACTAATTCAATGTTAAGCTAATAAGGATTTTAATCATGAGATTTAAGATTTAAGATTTTACGTATATGATATGATTGTAATAATAAAAAATACAAATACAATATTAAAAAATATAAATATTACAAGATGATCATAGATTATTATAAATATTAAAAAATTACAAATATTAGATATCACCAAATTGAAATAAATTCTAGTTCATATAAATATTACACAGCGATGGTCATAGATTATTATAATATAATTTTATGTCACACTTTTATACGTTACAATCATCTTCTTTCTGCAGGTACCAGGCCTTGTTCTAAGCTCTGCCTATTACATAGATGTTATGAATTAAACTTAACTTATTAAGCCTAAATAATTTCTCCCAATAGTGCCTTGTAACTTCTCAGTAAAAGAAGATTTTAAAAATATATATCTACGCTATCATTATTTTTTTCACTTGCAAAAGAGCTGAAAATGGGATCCCAAACCCAAAATCCGGAGAAACAATCAATAGAAGATTTATGCTCAAATCAACTGAAATTGAATGCCAAGTGATTAATTGGTATGGGTAAAGCGTCGGTGGCCCAGGGAAAGGAGAAAAACGAGCAGGTGTCAGTTCAGTTGAAGCAAAATCAAGTTGGGAAAAGAAGAGAAGACCGAATACCAAGTCTTGCGCGGTCATGTTCCTCCCGGCTCTTTGCTCGAGACTGTAACCATTAACCATAAAACGTAGACAACTGAAAATCTTTACTAGGGGCAAAACAAAGGCTCAACGGTGACCGGCCCTGTCTCTGTAGCGTGTGCAGAGAAAGTTCTAGCTGGTTCCCTCTTTCGGAACTCATTGAAGATGCTGACTGGTATCCACAGAAGCTAATCTAATGACATGTCTGAACTCTATTAAGATAAATAGTTAAAAAGTCCATCACCATAATAAGTAGTATGCTATATATTTTTGGCGCCCACGCGACTGCAGGAGGTGGTCTCTGTGATCATATCCGACCTAATGCGATTATTGTTCAAGTCCTTCGTTTCCAATTAAATAGAGATTAAGATTAAGGCACCAGCTAATTGCCTGCGATTCGGTGACACCATCTTACCCCACCAATGCAAACGCTTACTAGTTTTATGGTTCGCGTTGCAAGTTGACTGAAGGCGGACTTCCTTCTCCAGTGTTTGGTCTTATAAGTACATAATACCGCTGCTCTTTCGCTAGAAAGCGAACATATCTGTCTTCTACTCCTCTAAGTTTTTCAAGAATCATTTTCTAGCAGTCTTTATCCTTCATCAACTCTTTTCGTGCACTTTTCACTCATCATCAGGGATGACAGAAAGAAGCTAAACGGTTAATTGCTGACTTGTTCCCTTTTCATTTCATCCTTGTCATACGTTTCACGGTGCAAGTTGGCCTATGTGACCTTCCTTCTCCAGTTTTTGATCTTACAAATACTGAATAGGCCTACTTCTTTCGACGCAAAGTAAAAATATCATCATTCTCGCTCTCAGTTACATTAGGAACCCTTTTCTTCCACTCTTTGCCCATCACTAACCCTTTCCTAGCACTCTTCATTCCTCATCAAGAGATGGCAGAAAAAGTTCTTTTCAACATCGCCGGGGGAATAATCAGCAGTGTGGTCGGCCCGCTGGCTGCTGAGGAGTTTAGATTGTCCTGGGGTGTCAAAAAAGAGCTTGAAAAACTGAAGAATACGGCTTCAACTATCAAAGCTGTGCTTCTGGATGCAGAGGAACAACTGGCTAAGAGCCACGCGATTTGCGATTGGCTTGGAAAGCTCAACGATATCCTCTATAAAGCTGATGACTTCTTGGATGCTGTTTCTACCGACGCTCTGCAACAAGAATTGATGGCCCGGGATAAGATGGCAAAAAAGGTAAGCCGATTCTTTTCCAAACCAATCCAGATTGTCTATGATGTTAGAATGGCCCATAAGATTAAGGCGATTCGAGGGTCTTTAGATGCCCTCGCAGCTGATATGGAAAAATTCCAATTTGTAGTGCGCCATGTAGAGATACCAGTCAGGTTTGTGGGAAGGGATAGTACTTATTCTTTTGTACGTGAAGAAGATGTTATTGAACGGGATAATGATAAGGAGGCAATTATTGGAAGTCTATTGGATACCAACATTAAAGAGAAGGTTTCAATCCTTCCAATTGTCGGTATCGGTGGCTTAGGAAAGACTACATTAGCTCAATTGGTATTCAACGACAATAGAATTCATAATAATTTTGAGCAAAAAATGTGGGTGTGTGTTTCTGATAACTTTGATATTAAAGTTATTATTGAGAAAATATTGGAGTCTGTAACCAATAGGCAACAAGAGGACGTTGAAATTGAGATATTAATAAATTATCTTCGAACAAAAATAGAGGAAAAAAGATATTTTCTTGTGCTAGATGATGTTTGGAATGAAAATCTTGAAAAATGGTTGAAGTTAAAAAGTTTGTTAATGGTTGGTGCAAGTGGGAGTAGAATATTGATAACCACACGTGGTACAAATGTTGCAAAAATTACCCATACAATTGATCCATATTTTTTGAAAGGTTTAGAGGAAAACGCATCATGGAATTTATTTAAGAGCATGGCTTTTGTAAATTGCCAAGAACCAAAAAATTCAAAAATGACAAAGATTGGAAAAGAGATCTTGAAAAAGTGTGCTGGTGTTCCTTTGGCAGTGAGAACAATAGGAAGGTTGTTAAATTCCAAAGATACAGAAGTAGAATGGATAGCTTTTAGAGATATCGACCTTGCAAAAATACCGCAAATAGAAGATACTGATATCTTACCTGTTTTAAAGTTAAGCTATGATAAACTTCCTTCTTGTTTAAAACATTGCTTTGCTTATTGTTCTTTATTTCCAAAGAACTATGAATTCAATGTATCAATGTTGATTAGTCATTGGATAGCACATGGGTTCATAGAGTCACTAGGAGAAAAGCAATGTTGGGAAGATGTTGGTCGTGAATATTTTAAGTATTTACTTTGGAGATTATTTTTTCAAGAAGTTAGAACCGATGAATGGGGTAACATACAGTATTGCAAAATGCATGACCTCATGCATGATCTTGCCATGTTAGTAGCAGGATCATTGATCACCATTTTTGATGATAAAAACGGAGACATTTGTGAGAAAACTCAGCATATATCACTTGGTAGCCGAGTAAATTTTTCACAGGGGAATTTGATTTTATTGTCTAAAGCAAGTACGATGAGAACACTTATTGGTCTTGGTTCTGATATTGATCTCGATTTTAAAGCAATATTTTCATGTTTCAAATTCTTACGCATTTTGAGTATGAAGAATGAGAAGATAAATTGTGTGTTGAATTCTATCGAAAGGTTAAAGCATTTGAGATATCTTCATATTGATGAAAACTATGACATTGTCAAGGTGCCTAACTCCGTCACCAAGTTAATAAATTTACAGACCTTAAAACTCACCGGCTGTCCAAGGCTTAAGGAATTGCCAAAAGACATTAAAAAATTAGTCAACCTTAGGCATCTTGACATTTGCCATGGGATCTTTATTCCACGTGGATTGGGAGAATTAACCAGGCTTCAGACACTGTTGAAACTTTCAGTCGATTCGGTTTCCAGAGGTAATGCAAGGCTTAATGAATTGATTGAACTAAATAACTTGAGAGGGCACTTGGATATTTTTTATAAGGTTGGTGTAAAAGGTGTTGCACAGGAGAATAAGGGTGCGAAGTTTTTAAAGGACAAACTACATCTTAATTCTTTGCTTTTAGATTGGTATGATACCACTAGAGATTTTTATAGTCTTACCAGTGATGAAAATGTCACTGATAATGATTTTGACATGGAGGAACTTTTGGAATGCTTAGAACCACATTCAAATTTGAAAAAATTGCTTTTATCATCCTGTTCAAGTGTAAGACTCCCAAGTTGGCTTTCATTACTAACAAATCTTACTAAATTGGAATTAGACAATTGTAACAAATGGCAATATCTATTGCCATTGAGTCAATTTCCGTCTCTCAAGGATCTTCAAGTTTCTCGTATGAATGCCGTACAGTACATGTTTGATGCTGGAAATGACCTTTCTTCTTCATCAATGCCAATATCTTTTTTCCCATCGTTAGAGAGATTCGATCTATCTGGTTGCCCAAATCTCAAGGCATGGTGGAGAAATTCTTATGAGGTTCATGGTGGTTGTCACATTTCTATAGAATTAACAACAGTGAGGACCATCTTAGAGCATCGATTGCTCCATTCATTTCCTTGTCTTTTAGAGTTAAAAATCATCCATTGTTCTCAGTTGATTTTCGTGCGAGAATCAAGGCTAAAGAATCTCACTTCTCTGGTGATACGCCAATGCAATGAATTAAAGTTTCTCTCTCGAGGAATGGAATATCTCACAGCACTAGTAAGTCTAGATCTTTCTGACTGTCCAATGCTTGAGCTAGGAAATGATAAGGATGAGATACAATGGCAGGGCCTTAAAAGCCTCCTTAATCTTTCTTTTGAGGCACTTCCAAAATTGATAGCACTTCCAACAGGGCTTCAATATGTCACCACTTTACAAGTGCTTGACATTAAAAATTGTAAAAACTTGATGGCTATACCAAAATGGATCCAAAATTTTGGATCACTGTCAAAACTGCAAATTACGAGATGCTCGAATTTGAAACTCACCTCTGTGGTGATAAGTCAATGTGGGGAACTAAAGTTTCTCTCTCGAGGAATGCAACATCTCACAGCACTAGTAAGCTTGGATATTTCTCACTGTCCAGTGCTTGAGCTAGGAAGTGATAAGGATGGGATACAATGGCAGAGCCTTAAAAGCCTCCTTAATCTTTTTTTTGAGGCGCTTCCAAAATTGATATCACTTCCAACAGGGCTTCAATATGTCACCACTTTACAAGTGCTTGACATTAAAAATTGTGAAAACTTGACGGCTATACCAGAGTGGATCCAAAATTTTGGATCACTGTCAAAACTGCAAATTACGAGATGCTCCAGTTTGACATCACTACCGGAGGGAATAAGTAAGCTATCATCTTTGCGAAGTCTATTTATTTGGGGTTGTCCTATGTTAGTGAAAAGATGCAGTAGAGGAATAGGTGAAGATTGGCGGAAGATTGCTCACATTCCATACAGGTATGTTAATTACCATTTTATCTTGATGTACGATCAAAATTGAAACCTTCATTTCCCTCTTTTTTCTCTTTAAATATCTTCTGATTGTTAAATTTCAATGTGGAGTAGGACCATCGCATAATTAGGTAAGGATGTGGTTAAGGGATAACCCAACACTACTCACATCCCTATATCAGGCCGATGCTTGGAACTTCTTCAACAGAGACAAAATTCAAATAATTATGCATCTTTCACTGCCATTCATTCGGTATATTACTTTTCGTTTAGCCTAAACCCATTTTAGAAAAATTAAAGTACGGTCATTTATCTTCATTTCCTTCTTTACTCTCCGTTGTTAAATTGCGTATGTAGGAACGGTAGAATCACCTGAAGCATGAAGCAGGTCTCATCATGCCGTTTGAATGCTTATATGGATTCATGGGGACCTCCTCTCCCTCAGAGACCCGGAACATGATGTGGATCCTACCTCATAGCCCACACCCACCACTACCATCAACGCCGGTCCATACCATGGACCGTCTTGGTTTAGCAATGATGCGTAGACGAAGAAGAGGAGGGGTCATTCGAGGAAGTAGTTACCAGGCCGCATGTTGCGCTTGTTCTGGTGTCCACGCTCATCTCAGATTCATGCCTCTCTAGTTGTAGAGAAACAACAGGGACCACACCAGCACTGGCGGCTCATCATTGTCGTAGCTCCCTTGAATAGGCGTAGGAACTGGCCGCCTGCCTCCGGGGAAGAAGCAGATTTATGCTTGGACCAAGAGTGTTGAACCTTTTTGAAATTTTTTATTTTGTGTTTGATCTGAATTAATTGGGAGAGGTTGGTGTCAGAAATTTGGGTTGCTGTCAGATTCTTTGCGAATGTAAACCTCAAAAAAACCAAAAATAGGTTGGAAGTCCGGAAGGCCAAAGGAGGAAGACACAGCTGGCTTAGTTTTTGTGGCTCTCGGATAGAGTCTCTGGTTGTCGTATGGTAAGCTTTCATTTCTCATGTCCTCTTCATTTTTTTCTTCAATTATTAATTATAAGGTATTTTGTTTTGTATGCTTGCAGATCCTCCTCACCAAGATAAACGGGGCAGCTTCCAATCCCTCCCCTCTCTTTTATTCAAATTGTAAAGATTTATTCTCACTTGTTTGATGAAGTAATTTTAAGAAATTTTTCATTGCACCACTAGGCTACTGTATTTTTTATTTCTTATCTTTTACTTATAAGGTTCAATATATACCCATTATCTTAATTAGTTGGTATTGTTATTGTAAATATAAATGGACTGACCAGTTTTTTTATTTATAAAATTAAGTTTCTCATATACCAAAACATTTGTGTGGTTTCATGTTCGGAGTCGTGAAGTGGAAATGAGCAAGTTACAATACTTGTTTGCAGCCATTTTCCTTCCTCTTAATAATTTACATGCCATCATATAAATGAGATGTGGCTTTTTTTTTCTACGCAGAGAGTACAGGTAGTGAAGCAATGAAGAAATAAAAAGAAGGATTCGAGGGAAAAGGAAAAGACCTACTCAATTGCACGTCATTCAAATCCCCTCACAACCTTCGCGGGAAAACGGAACTACTGCTCATATTCATATGTTTCTCACTTTACTAGGTGTTGCACTCAAAATCTACCTTGCTTCCCGTATAAATCTTAGATCACGCCCACGTTCATAATTGTCGTCACTTTGTATCCGATTTGATTGATACCAGTATATTATCCATCACAGCTCAGACACCTCCCGTTCATATAGTTTTTTTCTTCTTTTTTGTCTGTATTTGACTGCTAGTTGATGATGTTTTTTCATGTTTTTATTTGTTTACCAGTGCTGTGCGAAGTATAGTGATCGACCAGATTAATACATCATGGTGTGGATGACAAGATGATGAGAACATTAGTCCTTTACCGATTCCACTTGCTGCTACCAACGAAAGATTCATCCAAAAGCACATAATCTAAGTTGAGATTGAAGGAGCAAGAATGTGTCTCCCCTTTGAAGAGATGCAAGATCATGGAAGAGTTCAACTAAGTCCGTGTCCAAATGCTGAAGTTGCGCCTCTTTTGGGATTCATTTTGTGCAAGCAATCCTGTCGCCTCTTGCGCTCTCAGATTGGGTAGGATGGATTACGTGAGCTTTGCATAACTGGCAGTGCTTTTGGGCTCTTGCATCTGTCCCTATGGTGGGCTTTCAAAGTTACTTTTTGTTAAAGGAAATATATTTCTTTTATGTCTTTTATGCATTGCTTAGTTGTAGTATTATTTTAAACATGATACCATTACAATTTGTCCACAATTATAACATTCTTTCCTCAATTTCTCTTCTTTTTGAGACACATAAGTAATTGGTAGTTGTCAAAAGTCTTTTTTTTTTCGATGTTGACAAATCTTGCACATGACCAAGATATATTGAAATAAATTGCAACAACTTTCTGTCTTTCTTCTTTTATCTTTTTATCTCTTTTATTCATATTGAATAAAATTATTTTACTTATGTAATGAATCAATTTTATAAAAAATTTCATCTTTATAATTTTTATGGATTGTCCCTTTTTTCTCAATGCAGAGAGTAGAACAAGTTGAAGTTTTGGAAAAACTGCGAGAATGATTCTGCAATGGATTCAAGGGAGTAGAGAAAAAGGGAAAGGAGATTTCTCCAATGGAATTTGTCCATTGATGATCAACCGCAACCATAGTGGCGGTGGACCTCTCGAACTCATTGAAACCATATTGGATTTCTGCAACACCCATGCCATTGCCACCAATAACAACACCAACAACACCGGTCTGAGCAATACACATTCCAGGTTCAGGTTGATTCTTTGCCAGCAAAGAAGAAGAAGATGCAGCTGCAAAAGTAATTGCCGAATGGCAAAGATTGCACTTGTTTTGCCTCCCATGACCCTGTCAGTTTCTTCCAAAGCCAATTATGGTGAAATAGCTGGAATTCTTAAATGAATTTATCTTCCTCTAGTATCCCATACAGACCCATTGAAACCACAGTATTGGCACTTCACTTTCCACTGCCAATCATGAAGTAACAACCGAGAACTCACCAGCACTGACGGGTCTTTCATCATCAAAGCCTCCCTTGAATAAGCATAGGAACCGCTTGCCTGACTTCTCGAAAGGAATTTCATGCTTTGGGTAAGAGTTGATTTTATTATTATTATTATTATTATTATTATTTTTGGGTTGATTTGTTTGTTTGGTTTGATGTGATGGGATTAATTGTGGGGAGTTAATTGGAAGTGGCTGGCAACTTCAATAGTGTATACCTTGGTAGAACCAAAAAAGAAGATGAAAGGTCTCAAAATGCTAGAGAAAAAACAGGTGGCAACGCTTTTGGGCTCTTGCATCTATAGTAGTTATTTCTATTTAAGTAAATATATATATATATATATATATATATATTTATTTATTTTCCTTTATGTCCTTTATGTCCTTTATTTGTTGCTACAATGCTCTTTTGAACTTGATCCCATTATTTTTTTTCTATAGTAATTCTTGCCTTAAGGATTATGTTCATAAATTATAACATTTGTTTTTCAATTTTTCTTCTTTTTGAGATAGTGAGCAATTGGTAATTTTCAAAGACATTCTCTTCATGCTTGTAAATCCTACACATGCAGAAAAATAAGTTTGGAATAAAATTGGTGTCACTACTTATCTTTTTCATCTATCTTTTTATTACTCTTGCTTAGATTATATAGAATTATTTTACCAAATTGATGAAATTATTTTATGATTACATTAGGATTTGTGATTCTTGTATTATATGGTGATATCTTTTCTTTAGCTTTTCTTTATTTTTCAATTCATAAAGTTCATTAGCATATCTTAACTAGCCAGTTTGGTATTATAAATTTAAGTGAACTAACGGCTTTTGACTTTAAAGATTAAGTTCATGTATACTAAGATTGTTGTGTGGCTTGATATTGAGATTACTGAAGTGGAAATGTGCAGTTTTGGTTTCTCATTTGCAGCCATTTTCCTTCATCTTTATAATTTATATGCAAGCATATTTTTTATATGGTTATTGATTTTCTCCTTATGCAAGAAAGAGAACAAGTTGAAGTCTTGAGGAAATGGTGAGAAGGATTCGCAAAAAGAGGAAAAGAAAATTTCTCCAATTGAATCAAGGGAACAGAAAACGGAAAAGAAGATTTCTCTAATGGAACCAAGTAAACCCTTGCCCTTCCTCCATGACTCTTCCCACACATGATGATTAGCCCCAATTCCGGTGGCGCTGGGCTTCTTGACCTTGGTGAAGCCGTTTGATTCCTACAAACGATAATGCCATGACCATTAATAACATGATCACACAATACTAGTCCATACAACAGTTCATCTTGGTTGAGCATTGATGCAGTGGCGACTAAAAATAACTGGCCGGTGAAGTAATCACTTGGCGGCAAGATTGCACTAGGTTTAGCACTCATGCACCTGTCAAGTTCTTCCACCGCCAATCATGGGAAAACAACTGGAAGCCGCAGCAGCATTGGCCACACATCATTGTTGAAGCCTCCCTCGATGAAGCACTCGAAAGCTATGGCTAAAATTTTTTGTGGCTAAAAGCTCTTCTTTTGTCTCTGTCACTCAAATATGAATTGTCATAAGGGATTATAATACACCAAGGATATTGGTGATGTTAGTCCAATGAGTAGAGAACGTAACATTGTCCCTTTCAAGGAAGGATTGTATAAAGCTAGCGTGAAAAGTTTTGAAATGTTCAATTCTACAATGTGAAGTTTGAAATTTGTCAATTGTTCAAATTGACAGATACTAAACTATTTAGAATAATGTGACTAAGGTTATTTTCTAATTATGAATAAGTAACTAAATAATATTGGTGACTCGTGTTTAATTTGTTACACAAATGGCTTGATTAATATGAGTTTTCATAGCTCTTGTAGGTTAAGAATTAAGAAAACTAGTGAAACAATACTATACAAAAACACAAAATTAGCATAGTAGTAACTGTGTAATAAGAGACACAATTTTAGTGTGGTTCAATAATTAGCCCAAAAGAATGTTATTACCACAACATGAAGAATTTCACAAGCATTACATTCAAATGAGTTTTTAATTACACCTTTCTTTCTTACATGAATACTTGGTCCACTCAGGGTTTTATGAACCTATTCATTGTGTTTCTAATTTTGTTAGTTTTCACACTTTGCTTGTGCATTTTGCCTCTTTTACTTTATCTCTTACTTTTCTCCCCTTTTGGTATGCTTCACTAAGAAGCAACTTAGCCTTTTCCTCAACTTAAAGCAACTAGCATCTTTGACAACAAGTGACCTTGTTTTTATTTGTCCTTTCTTATAATAACTAACATACTTAGGACTTTGCTAGTCTATTCTAAAAACAACAGATAGCTTGCCACTAACTTGTCCAATAGCAAGACAGAAGATTGTGAGCCAATGCTTACATAATTAGTTTTTTTTTTGTTTTTTAGGCCTTCACTTTTACTTATATAGGAGCGATGAACATAATCAAAAGGCCCGTCATTGAAAGTTGTAAATTCTCTTTGCTCAAGAGTTTTGATCATCATTCTTAACCTTTTCCTCTCATTCTTTTACTTATTTTTCTTAAAACCCTAGGACCATAAATTTGAAGAGAAATATTTGTTCATAAAAGAAAGAGTATTATCTTCATTTTATCATCACTCACAACCCTAGATCAGTGTTATAGATAATATTTTAAAATCTTGAATAGCACATCTATACTTTATTCACACCTTGAAAAATATTTATAATATTCTTTTATATCATTATTCATTAAAACGATATCAAGTGTCAAATATTAATAATGAAAGAAAATCATTGTTTATCAAATATATTTTAACTTTGAGTGTAAATATTACCGTTGTTGATAGATTAAATGGATAAAATGAAACAATGATTTGGTATGAAATGTTCTCTTAAACTTGGACTACAATAGTATATTAGAATGTTAATATCTTTTCTTCAAACTGATTATTGAAAGAAAAAAAACAATTGAACATATAAAAAAATAACATGTCAAAATATTAGTGATGTAAATCAATCATTATTTTTAATGTATTAAAAGAGCAAAAAAAAAAAAAGATCTTTGAGGTGATATAATTCTAATCAAGCAAAACAATAGTAGGCCATTAGCCATATGAAATTGATAGCCTTAGATCTACTAAGGGTACATGAAATCAAAAACCATAAGTAACTATCTAGATTGCATATTAAAACCACTGTTCTGACACTTTTAACTTTCCACTTTCAATCATTGGAAATAGCCAACGCCTTGCCACCACTGGCTGCTGATCGTCGAAGCGTGTCTTGAGTAAGTGTAGGAGCTACTCGCGTGACATCTGGGAAGAAGCAGCTTCATGCTAAGGGTAAAGAGTTAAATTTTGCTTACTTGGTTATTTGTTTGTTTGATTTGATGATATTCATTGTGGAGAATTAGTTCTCGGTAGCTAGTGTCAAATGGTAATAAATTACTGAACTTACGAACATTGGTGAATTGGCAGCTTCACGGGTGTACACGATGAAAAAACTAAAAAAAAAAAGCTAAGTAGTCCAGAAAAGCGAAGGAAAGAAAGCACTGTTGGCAACACTGTTGTGGCTGTCACATTTCGAACTCATTGAACCGTTGGATTCCCGCAACAACAACGCCATCGCTATCAATAACAAGATCAACAACCCTGGTATGTTTGCAGCAAAGAAGAAAATGCAAGAGAGACGTAGGTCCTAATTAGGTCAAGATTGCTCATATTCCATAGTTTATAGTTGGAGTACATTACAACTGATTTAAGATATGTTACTTATCATTTTAACTTAATACACTACAGAAATTAAAATACCTCTTCCTTTCCTTTAAATATGGAGAAGTTAAAAATTCTTCCAGTGGACTGCAAAAGAGCCGGCACTTTGCTTCCCACAACCAATTCTGGTGAAACAACCGAGACCTCTCTAGCATTGGTGGCTCGTCATCGAAACCTCCCTTAAATTTGCATAGAAATTGCTTGCGTAGACTTCCGGTGGCTCGTTTAATTTGCTTTGAAGGTATTAATTGGATGTGATTAGTGTCAGGTGGCAACTTCACTAGTATAAAAAGTTAAGGGAGAAAGTCGTAGCTGACAACGCTTTTGGACTTCGGCTTATAAATAGTGAGTTTTGGCAGCTCCTTTTTATCAAGGAAATATACTACCTGTCTCTTGCAGCCAACTTCCTTTATTCTTATAGTTTATATACTAGCGTATAAATGGGATGTGTGGGTTTTTTCCAATGCAGAAAATGGTAGGAGTTGAAGTCTTGAACAAATAAGGAGAAAGATTGTTATTCTGGAATACATTCACGAGGATGACCTTACTTTTACACCTTCACAAGCTCTTTGAGGAAGCAGTTGTAACTACCTAGTGACGTCATGTAACTACTTTTAGTTAGTTACAAGTTCTTGCTGACAAGAGTCCTTCGCCAGTCAAATACAACCCGGTCCACAAGAAGATTCTGTCGCGGCCAGAATCTGAAACCCATTATCTTCCTAGCAGTGTTGGCGTCACTCGGCGGCCAACCGGCGGAGGAGAACATAGTAGATTCCCGCGCTTGTACATAATGGAAAAGCTATTGCGGAGTGAAGGAACCAAGTTTTTGGTAGGTCTCGGTAACGAGGTTATCTTGTTCCTGGACTCCGGGTTGACTTGCGTAATCCTCCTCCAAACTACATAGCTTTGTACTCCGGTGAAGATTTTTGAATATGATGCATTTGAGAGTACATAGTTGAAAACAAGTAAAAATTTTAATTAAAAATGAGAATTTGCTGCTATCATTATCCAATAACCCCCACCGTAACTCACCAGGTATGTCAAAAAGTTCCCGTACCTTTAGCTTACAAGTCCATATACAAGGCCACATACAGTGAGTGAGCATAACAAAGAAGGGGAGTCTTCCATTATACTGGACTTCGGCCTTTTTCTTTCTCCCAATATAATTACGTCCATTGTTTGAGAAAATTACTGAAGCCCATACCAGCATGCTTGAAAGTGGTTGAGGGCCCATATGTTATCCGCTTATGTATCGCGCATATGTTACTTGTACTATGGCAAAAACAACAAAAGCTTTTTGTGGAGATTGACTAAAAGATTGACTAAGAGATGAACTAAACAATATAAAAATGCAAGTGAGTCTCATGTGCTTGAAAACATAAAATGTTTTCAAATTTACTTATGTTGAGTACACTTAAGAACTGATCAAGTAACTTAAATACACTCAAACAACAATCATAGGTTAAGAATGAGTTCCTCAAAATCAAAATGAACCTCAACATCATGTTGTGATGGTATCCATGTCCACAAACTAACAGGTAAAAAATCTTTTTGAAAAAAAAAATTAAAGAATTGCCATTTTCCTTTTGAAAATTTTTTGAAACATAAAATGAGAAATAATGTTTGTTTTGATTTCACTGGTGTTCTAATATAATTCTTTTGGCTAATTTTTCTGGAAAATTAATTTTTACCTATGAGCCAAGGATATTTGTAAGGTTAACCCTAATTAGGAACACAAGTCCGCAGGGCTGGACCCAATACCACGTTCTTGCTAATAATCTTGCTAAAGGTCTTTTCATCATCTGTCAGCTTGTCCCTTGTGAACGAAAAAAGCTAAAGAAAGAAATAAAGAATGACAAATCTAAAGATAAGATCAAAGACGGACTCATCATCATCAAGGTTGACGACGTTCTCTTGGCTCTTTGCTCACGATGAATGATAGGCTTTGCTTTCCTTTCGGTCGTCGCGCATGGGGTCTAAAAGTCTGTAACAAGACAATTTGGAAAATATGGTGAGTGAACAAAAGGAGAGGAATCGTACCAAAAAGTAAAAGAAAAAGATAAAAAGTCGTGACCAAACATAGCGGGCAACGCTTTCATGATGTATACCACTAGGGACATAAGTTTGGCCATGATTCTTCTGTTCACAAATGACCGTAGACTTATGTTCTATGTTGTTAAGTGAAAAGTGATAAGCAAATCATAGAGAATGGTTAAAGGACCAGGAAGGAAAAATTTTAAAAAATAAAAATAAAAATGGATGACTCATTTCTTATAAATCCATTAATTTATCAAAAATTGGTCGTGAGATTGATTATAGTGAATTACACCTTTGACCACCTATCCACTTGTCCCTCGTGAGTGAAAAAGCTAAATAAAAAAAAGTCAAGGACGAAAATCAAGGAGACTCATGACATTAAATCCACCGACTATGACCTAATATCACGTTATAGTCTTGTACAAGGTCTTTTCACCACGACTCTTGTAAACAAAAGGTCTTTTCACCATATATTGTAAACGAAAAATCAAGATGAGAAATAAAGAAGACACAGACCAATCGTGATAAGTCTGCCCGATTGGGACCCTATCATTGAGTATCGCCATGAGTCCGTATGGTTGGGGCCAATTATTGACTAGATCACGTCATTATCTTGTAGGAGTTCTTTTCACCTTTATCCCTTGCGAACCAAAAAGTAAAGAAGAGAAATAAAGAAGACATAGACTCATCCTAATAAGTCTTCACGGCTAGAATCCAATCATTGACCAATCGTCAAAGTCCGCACGCCTCGCACCCAATTATTGACTATATCACGCCATAATCTTGTAAAAGGCCTTTTCATCTTGTCCCTCATGAACAAAAATATCAAAAAGAAATATGAAGAGGATACAGACTCATCGTCATAAGTCCGCACGGCTAGGACCCAACATTGACTCATTGCCATAAGTTGGCATGGCTGGGACAAAATGTCGCATCATAATCTTGTCGAAGATCTTTTCCCTTGTCCCTTGTCCCTTGTAAAGGAAAAATCTAAAGATAAGATCAAAGACATACACTCATGCATATTGATGAAGTTTTCTTAGTAAGAAGGTTTAAAACTTAACTTAAAAATTAATTTCATGATTAGAGTTCCTCTCTTAATTTATATTTAATTTTAAAAATTTTATTTTTTAACGTGAGACTCTCATGATGTATACTACTAGGGACACAAGTTGGCCATGATTATTTTGTTTACAAATGACTGTAGACTTATGTTCTATATCATTAAGTGAAAAGTGATAAGTAAATAGGTGTTAAGCTATTGGTCAAAGTAAAAACTTGTTATTTTAGATATTAATTCTGATATTTATTTTTCATCTTTGGTGTGTGATGCTTAAAATGATCCAATAAATGATATATAAAGATGAACTTATAGCATTTTTCTATTGTGGATCAGCTTTTTGAATTTTTTGTATCATTAGATATACCAATTTTTGAACAAATATGAGAAAGTTGAGAGTATGAAAAATTTGAAAAGGATAAACAATGACCAACATTGTTGATAACACAGTGGTGGCTCTTTGTACACCATTCAAGGAAAGTAGCTAGCGCTTTGCAGAGCTAAAATTTGGATTCCTTCTTGCTCCATTCAATGTGGCGTACCAAGCTTAAATTGGAGGATTAGATTCAACTAATCCTGATGCATCCAATATGTGTGCACGAGCTCAAAGGTCGGAATGGATAAAAGAGGAACAACCTAGTAGAATAGAGGTAAAGAAGAAGGGATTGAGGTCCAAAATAGGAGAAGAAAAAAAGACTCAGATTTTCAAAGGGACAAATTTGGCAAAAAAATGGCTTGTTTCTTTGTCAATATAGATCTGCATACTGTTTTTTATTCTTAAAAAAGTTAAGCTTGGATGATATTTCGTGAAGGATTTGGATTCAAGAGGAGAAACAAGAGGCATATTATTTTAGCCTAATTTACTGCAGAAATTTAAATACCTCTTTCTTCCTTTTAAGTTTTCTTCCATTTTGTCTCTTGATATCTCTTGGTTGTTAAATATAGCATATAAAAATTTAGAAAACTTGTTGAACATTGGTGAATTGGCAGCTTCAAGGGTGTACACGATGAAAAAGCTAAAAAGAAGCTAAGTAGTCCAGAAAAGCTAAGGAAAGAAGACACTGTTGGCAACACTGTTGTGGCTGTCACATTTCAGGCCTCCTGCCGTGGTATCATCAGCTTTGAATTTCTTTCAAAGACGCTTGAATGTTCCTTCCTAGAAATCCTGTATGTTTTTTTTTTTTTTGAAGAAATATATTCCCAGTGCAGAAAGTGGTAGCAGTTGAAGTCCTGAACAAACAAGGAGAAAGATTGGAAGGAAAATGAAACTAAAAAAAACAAGTTCTTCCTTCTCCACACCCTTCGAACATGATGGACATCCTGAGTTTTACTTCTGATGGTATTTTGTAGACCCACTTTCTTCACAAGCTTTTTTTTTTTTTTCTCTCTTTCAGTGTCTCTTAAGTTGTTAAGTTTAAGATGCAGAAAAAGCAAAATAGTTGCCACTGAGTACTAAGCAGCGTGTTCGAAATGGTCTGAGATTACTCCATCCTTGAGTTTTTGCCTTCCGATTCCTCAACAACAACATCGCCAACCTCTCTGGAGGCCAAAGTATGCGCTTGGTGTGGCGCCCTTGCTCTTCTTAGGTTCTTTCGCCGCCAATCATGGAAAACAGTTGGAACCCCACCTGCACCAGCTCTTTGAAGAAGCAGTTGTAACTACCTAGTGACGTCATGTAACTACTTTTAGTTAGTTACAATTTGTTGCTGACAAGAGTCCTTCCCTAGTCAAATACAACCCGTTCGACAAGAAGATTCTGTCGCGGCCAGAATCTGAAACCCATGATCTTCCTAGCAGTGTTGGCGTCGCTCTGCGGCCAACCGGCCGAGGAGAACATAGTAGATTCCCATGCTTGTACATAATGGAAAAGCTATTGCTGAGTCGCTTGTTATTTTTGAATATGAGACCTGGCAAAGGCATCCCTTATTGCCCAAGGATCCCTATGAAAGAGCCGTTGCACGTTTCTGGCTCAAGTTCATGGACGAGAAGGTCAACTCCTGATCTCTTAGCTTCCTTGAATTGTAGACATTGTGGCCAGCATCACTAGCTTTTGGCTTGAAGCTTCTGAGGAGGCTCATGGGATAAAGTTGTTGACTGCAGAGACGTTTCCCAAACTTAGTAACTGGAGAGATGGGTGTTTGAGATGCAGTGAGATCAAGGAAAGTATGCCTTCCAAAGAGGAATATGTTGCCCATTTACTAAAAACGCTTTGGGAACACTAATGCTTCAAAATAGACGGATTTACACTGCTCTACTGTAGAATAGCGTTGGTAATGATCTGATAATCTAGAATGGTTTCATGACTCTGTTTGGGATATGCCTTTGCACATTGAATTGTATAATAAGATGCATTGAATGTTTCCACATCAATATATCTATCTTTTTCTTTTTGCATTTTTTTTGTCCTTGAAATCCTTCACTATAGATCTACAAAACAATAAAATATATATACATATCCAAGATGTTAAAATTCCTCACAAGTTTAAATTCCTCATCAAGTTGTCCTAGTTGTAGAATCACATCTTGCATATGGATCAAATGCTTCATCTAGCAGCATTCATCATATACGACAGAGGCAGGGAAGGCTTCGGATGGGACCAAACAATGCTGTTAAAAGTAGTGGAGTTTGATCTTGGACATACCCCGTAATCCATGACAGAATGTTTCAATTGCAACTTAACCATGCCTTGTGTAGCGGAGAGAAGGAATCAAGTTTTTGGTTGGTCTCGGTAACGACGTTATCTTGTTCCTAGACTCCAGGTTGACTTGCGTAATCCTCCTCCAAACAACATAGCTTTGTACTCCAGTGAAGATTTTTGAATATGATGCATTTAAGAGTACATGTTGAAAACAAGTAAAAACTTTCATTAAAAATGAGAACTTGCTGCAATCATTATCCAATAACCCCCACCGTAACTCACCAGGCATGTCAAAAAATTCCCGAACCTTTAGCTTACAAGTACATATACAAGGCCACATACAGTGAGTGAGCATAACAAAGAAGGGGAGTCTTCCATTATACTGGACTTATGGCCTTTTTCTTTCACCCAACCCAATTATGTCCATTGTTTGAGAAAATTACGGAAGCCCATACCAGCACACTTGAAATTGGGTGAGGGCCCATATGTCATGAGCTTATGTTACTTGTACTATGGCAAAGACAATAAAAGCTTTTTGTTGAGATTGACTGAGAGATTGACAAAACAATATAAAAATGTAAGTGAGTCTCATGTGCTTGAAAACATAAAATGTTTTCAAATTTACTTATATTAAGTATACTTAAGAACTAATCAAGTAACTTAAATACACTCAAATAGCAATCATAGGTTATGATTGAGTTCCTCAAAATCAAAATGAACCTCAACATCATGTTGAGAATGGTATCCATGTCTACAAACCAACAAGTAAAAGATCCTTTTGAAGAAAAAAAAAATAAAGAATTGCCATTTTCATTTTGAATAAGTTTTGAAACATAAAATGAGAAATAATGTTTGTTTTGATTTCATAGGTGTTTTAATATAATTCTTTTGGCTAATTTTCCAGGATTTCGTATCGTTTTTCTGGAAAATTAATTTTTACCTATAAGCCCAGGATATTTGTAAGGTTAAGCCAATAAGCCTTTGTGCCCCTTTGCCATCCACATCTTGGTTCGCCTTCCTAGCAAATCACCTCTGAAAGACACAAATCTGCAGGACGGGGACCCTAAGTCATGGGCCGGCTGTTAATATTACCGAAGGTCTTTTTCTTACCCCTTGGCAAGTCCCTTGCTACTTTCTCTACAATAAGCAAACGAAAAAAGCTATAGAATGGTACCACCGATACCATTCACACAAGCAAATTGTACAGATCGTTAAATTCACAATTCTTTTGCTTAGGAAAATAAGTCCACAGGGCTCGACCCAAGATCACGTTCTTGCTAATAATCTTGCCGGAGGTCTTTTCATCATCTGTTAGCTTGTCCTTATGAACGAAAAAGCTAAAGAAAGAAATAAAGAACGACAAATCTAAAGATAAGATCAAAGACACTCATCACCATCCACGCTGACGACGTTCTCCTGGCTCTTTGCTCACGATGAGTGACAAGCTTTGCATTCCTTTCGGTCGTCGCACAGGTGGAATCGTACCTGCTGCCACAGGACAATTTGGAAAAGATAGGGGGTGGACAAAAGAAGAGGAATCGTACGAAAAATTAAAAGATAAAGATAAAAAGACCAAAAATAGCGGACAACGCTTTCATGATTCTTCTGTTCAGGAAGGACCGTAGACTTATGTTCTATATCGTTAAGTGGGAAGTGATAAGCAAATAGGTTAGGTTGTTGGCCAAAGTAAGAACTTGTAATTTATTTATTAATTTTTATATTTATTTTTCATCTTTGGGGTATGATGTTTAAAAGAATCTAGTAATGATATTTAAAGACAAACTTGTAGCATTTTTCAGTTGTGGATCAACTTTTTGAAGTTTTTGTATCATTAAATGTATCAATTATTGAATGAATATAAAAAAAATGGGAGTCCTGAAAAATCTTAAAGAAGATAATGACCAACGTTGTTGAGGACACTATCTTGGCTCTTTGCATACCATTAAAGGAAAGCAGCTCAGCTTAGTAGAGTTGAACTTTCAATTCCCTTTTGGTCCATTCAATGTGGTGTACCAAGCTCAAATTAAAGGATAGATTAGATGTTTTTATTTGGATCAATGGTAGATCAATGGAGTTAGAAAAACATTAATTTTCAAGACTAACATCCCATCTAAAGAGGAAAACAAAATACCCCTCAATCCTCACGCTTTGTATCTCTTAAAACTTACTTTGTGAAGTAAATGAAGAATGAAGTCCATTTAAAGAACTTTGAAATACAAAATAATTGGCATTATATTACACATTAAAGTTTTCTTCATCAATGAATCATTGATCAAGTTTTCAAGTTCAGCACATATGTCAAGTTCTTAAATTCTTTGTAATTCTATAAAAGTTAAATTATACAGTTTGATCTTAGTAAGTGAACTACTGAGTCTAAGCAATTCAGAATTGAGTTAAAAGAATTGCTAAAGACTTAAAAACATAATTAAAAGTGCTTTTTTGTTTTTCCTTTTTTCGATTGATCCAAATCAAAATACAGTAGCTTGTCTTTGTCAAACGTCCGTCTAACATGACACTGGGGATGGTGAGATTATCATGGCGCTTGCCTTTGCCATCCTTATCCTTTTCGCTGTCTCCAACCAGGCGGAAGAGCTTTGAAAGACATAAAACAGCACGGCTGAGACCCAAATCTCTTTCAGGTCGGGAATCTTGCCAAAGTCCATAGAATGTGAATTATTGTGGTACACCAATTATGGTTGTTTGTTTTCTTCACACGTGAAACTTGACATGCCCGAGGACTGTACCGTTATGGACGCAATGTGGGGATGCATGCTGAAATGATCTTTTGCATAATTGGGGTTGGACGGCATGGCGGATGGGGGCTGTTTAACGATTCTCCTGCTTTCGCATATCGTAACACCCATGCTAGGTGTCCTTAATTTGAGATGATTTTTATTTAAAAAGTTTAAAGTTTTAAAAATCTAAGAAGAAAATAAAAATTTTCCTTTAAACAAAAATATGTTTTATCTTTTTCTTTCATTAAAAAAATATATAAATCTTATAAGATCTATAATAATAATTCTTATATTCTATAATTCAAATATCAAGTGCAACATATAAAGTACATCTACTCAGAGGCTATGCTAACTTAACTCGTTGGATGAGTTGAACTGTTGCCTGGTGTTGTTCAGTTGCAGAGATGAAAAAGAAAATTCTTCGACCAATTTTATCTAATAGTTATTAGCTTCCACTAAATATTGTTGTCTTAGTTTCAATCGATCCAACTAGCATGAGAGAGGCATGACTGTAGTCGTGCTGGTTTTTTTAAAGTGTCATGATCAGTAAAGCACATTGAATTATTTTCTTAAGTATTGATCACGACACTTATAATTGAATACAGTTCAAAATAAAAAAGGGACCTCTGGGGCCTTGCTCCAAAGGTAAAAAGAGAAAGCCCAATATACACACTTAAGCGTAAATCATAGAGAGTGGTTAGATAATCGGGGAGAACAAATAATCTAAGTGGATTTAATATCAAAAGGTGAGCAAAAGAAAAATATCAGAAGGCAGGACCAAATCCTGTGTTCCTTCCTCTTCGTTCGAGGCTGCCGAAATCAATTGTTGCCCTTTGGTCTAAAACGCTTTTGAACCAAATCAAAAAATATAAATGTCAAAGAATAAATTAAGATTAACATTTTTATTAATTATTGCACGGCAAACGTGAACAGGAGTGCATAAGTCTAATTAATTTATATCTACCTTGAAGTAGGATTAGTTAGTTCCAAGTCGTTAATAATCCCAATAGAGTAAAAATAAAAATTTTGCAAGTATTAAATATGACACTAGTTCAAAGGAAAAGTGAGATGACTCACCTCTTACAATTTATATATGATCTAAAATAATCTTATATAGAGAAATTTTTGAAAGTAATCATACATCTTAAGAGTTATCTAGGCCTTATTTTCATATGTCCTTCTTCTTTTAAGTTTGAATTACGAGCATATTGCAACTCATATTATTGCACATGTCCTATGATGAGGATGTCTATCATAGGATTTTACATCACTTGAAAATTTTTTGATATCGTGGAGATTTAAAAAACAACTTATTGTCTTGTTTCTATTAGCAAAAGGAAAATTAATATAAAAGAAATGTCATGGATAGTGTTAGAAATTTTTATCATAAAGTCTTTTTTATTCAATTTTTATTACATAAATTTTATTTTTATACATATTTTTGTACATTAAATTTTATTTGGCTTAAAATAGGATTCAACCTCAATTATAATAAAAAGTCAGAAAGTTCAAAATTAAAAAACTTTTCTTTCAATTATATTTTACCACATAGATTTCATGCAATTGTCAAATCTTTTGTTGGAGCTGTAAATCCGCACGGCTCGGACCCAATATCCCGTTCCGGTTCAGAATCTTGTTAGAGGTTTACTTATCATACGTCAGCTTGCACCTTGTGAACGAAAAAGCTAAAGGAATATAGACAAAAATCTAAAGTCTAGATCAACGACATAGACTCATCACTGTAAATCCACAAGGTTGGGACCCAGTATCTTTTCGCAAGGTCCTTTCATCATCCGTCGACTTGTCCCTTGTGAATGAAAAAGCTAAAGATTAATATGCAACCACACATATGTTTGTGTGGTTTTAAGTATAAACTAGAATATTCACATATCTTAATTTACCTAGTTTATTATTTATGAGTAGAAATACAGTGAGTTAATAAGCTAAGTAGATTCGCTATACCTAAACATAAGATAGTAAATAAATTAAGAAATTTTGTCATCACATAAGTAAAATCACTCTTACAAGCATAATTGATCTACATTTATATCTAGTAATTAGGTGAAATCAATGCTCTATTTTATTTTGTTAAGCAAGTTTAGGTTAAATTTAGTTATTTAGCGCATGTTTTATCATTTCGGTTATCTTAATAAACTATAAGAATTATTTACCGTTAGTAATTAGTTAGCTTAGTAACCGCTAATCTATGTGGGATGATAACTTTACTCATCGTTATATTACTTGTTCAACATGTATCTTGTATGTAGAATTTTATTGAACAATTAATGTCTTCATCAAGAATTTTAGTGGATACACGAAAGCAATATTTTCTCCAAAATGTCAATAACAAGAATAGGATAAGAGTTAAGGATAGATTAAAATTTCCATTTAACTTAGTTCAAAGAACTTTGAAAAATACGTTTAAGTTCTCTTCATCCATAAATCATTTTCCAAGTAATCAAATTCAGCATTACATCATTCGCTCTTTTATACTAATTGACAAGGTAGCAGTAGATCCATCCATTACTACCAAAGCTATTGGACATCAACGCTATTGGAGTTCTGAGTATTCAGATTATTAGAGTGGAGTTGTCGTTCGTGTACCTGTCCCCAGTGGAAGAATGAGTGATCAGTTACCTGCATATCATGGCCTTACCACTCGTCCCCGATGGCCGGCTAGAGATTCCATATGTTAAGTTTTAAATTCTATTTAATTGTGTAAAAGGGAAATTAACAACTTTGATCTTGCCAAACCAAAAATAGAGTTAAACGTAATTCAGAATTGAGTGTAAAAGAATTGCATAAAACCTCAAAATATTCTTAAATGGGTTTTTTTTCCTTCCTTTTTTGGAGTGATTCAAAAAATCAAATTTTAGTAGTTTCTGGCTTTACCAAATACCCCTTTAATAAATTCATTTGAAAATGCTTATTCTGCAGTTACTTTTCTCTTGTGGGACGAGAATGGGGCTAGGCTCAGATCTCAAAGTTGCTTCACTATCTCCTCCTTGGGTCTCATAATAAAAGAAAGAAAAAATTGGAGTCTTGGGTCTTTAGGTCTCTTCCTCTAGAGGTAACAAGAAAATTCCCCGTACACACACCCAAATGCATAATACAGAAGATGGTGAGAGAATCAGGTGAGGAAAGCGCCTTTGCAGAAGATTGTTATGGTGCTTGCCTTTGCCATCCACACCGTCTCCGTTGTCTCCAACCAGAACAAAGTGTCTTTGAAAGACGTAAGGTCGCAGAGCTGGGACCCAAAATCTCTTTTTGATTGTGAATCTTGCCAAAGTCCATTTAATGAATTATGGTGGTAACACCAATTATGTTCCTCGTTTTGTTCTCACGTGAAAGATGGCGGACTGTGAAGTTGGGTGTTCAGTTTTTTTGTCTTGTTTGTTCTGTTCATTGTTGGAAAGGGTTGATGATTGTTCACCGTAGAAATAAAATAAAATAAAATAAAAAAGATAAATTAAATATAAAAAATTAGGAAAGAAGACGAAGACTAAGGTCAAAATAGCTGATAATGCTTTCCTCATTCATGTATCTAATCTGTTGCATTGGTTTCGGATTTCTTTTATTACTTTTTATTTGAGAGTTAATTTTATCAAAATATGTATTTTTTTAAGATATAAGTCATCTATTGCTTAATTATACTACTTAATTCTTAAAAATATTTTCAAACTGTTTAATATACTTTTTACACTTTAATACTTTTCTTTACATGCATACTAATAAAAATACTGTACATGAATAGAAGTTTAATATCAAGACTTGAAGGATTGCAAAGCAAAGATTTATCTCTAACTCTCATATTATATTAGAGTATGAAAATTCACTTCAAAACTCTAAAGATAATAAGCAAATAAGTTTTATTAATTATAAAATCAAAATTTATTTTTATATTTATAATGTGAGACAAAACTCACTTTTAACAAATTCATATACAATTTCGAAATATATCGGGCTACAAAAATATGGCCCTTGGATACGGTGTGAAAATTATTCTTACATTTGGTTGTGTTTTACACAAGATAAGATCGAACGTGTACTTACTCTAAGCCTCTTAAATATCGATTTGGTGCAATTATTGCTTATTATATCTGCATATAATCTACTCAGAAATTAGTATTATTACTCCTTCCAAGTTGGGAGAAAGCTGGTAGTTGATATGGCACATCAAAGGATGGTGTCAGAAATTCAATAATTGAGGACGGTGGAGCTTTTTGACCGAGAAGAATTGCATAAATTGGTTATTGATGAATTTAATAATCAACTGTGGATAAGATTTTGATATCGACACACATTTTGTGACAGTTTGAATATATAAGGGAAAAGCAGGACTTCGAGAAATTGATTTCTAAGTCTACGGGCCATATGTTTACAGCTCATACAAAATGCCAAGATGACATTTTCTTTTTATCAGGTTCAACAATTATGTAGCCGACTATTGGGTAACTTTTTAACAACAATGCCCGTAAGTAGTGGGTAGTTTTTTTTTTTAAATGTAAGTTTGTATTAAAAAAATTAGTATAGAGAAGTTTATGAACATATTCAATATTATAAGAGTTGTGAAAGTTAAAAAAAAAATAAAGATTGAGAGTTTTTAAATTTTAGTCAAAATAATTTTTTAAAAAATTAATTTTATATTTTAAAATAAAAACTCTCTCGATGTAATTTTTTTATATTTATCAATAGGATTAGAATATTAATTTTTCATTTTAAAAATTATCTTCTATTGTGTTTAACTTATGTACAATAAATGCAAATTAAAAAAAATGTTAAGAAGATTGGTGAGTAGTTGATGGTTTTGCAGAGCATAGGACAGTGTAAAATCTGAGAAAAATGAATTGCAGTCTTAGCATGTCTCGGGCAATTATGACGAAAGGTGCGCTTACGTAAGGCAGCAGGGGCCACAGTACCCATTAAAATCATTGTACGGAGGACTAGCTGGAAGACCCTTGAAGTTTTCGCCTATATATGTGTATCGATCTCTTGTTTTTCAACAGAACACACCCTGAGCTTATTCTTTCACTCTCTTGGTCTTAAAGATCAACCTCTTTTACTTTCAGTCTTTTGCACGCTTTCCTTTAATGGCATCCGCGGCGGAGAAGGATGTTGCTGTGGATCATCGATTAAATGGAATGCTGTACAATGCTCTGCTTAAGAAAAGAACAAAGGATGTAGAAAAATACTGCAGCAGACTTCCTGATCATGCCTTGCACAAACTGAGCACGCACGGGGACACGGTGCTTCACACGGCCACTTACTCGAAACAAGCCAAATTGGTGCTCGCACTTCTCAAAGACTTTCCCGACCACCATCGCGGCAACTTAACTCGTCAAAACAGCAAGGGAAACACTATTCTCCATGAGGCAGCTACTCTGAACAAAGAAAACCCGGTCGAGGTCGCTCGGGAGATGTTAAAAATAGCCCCGGGCTTGTTGCGAATGACCAACGAGCTTGGAGAAACAGCACTTTTTCGGGCAGCCCGCTATGGCAACACTCACGTCTTCGATTTTCTGGCCAAAGAAATGCAAGGATGTGATGAAGGAATGCAGCAAAAGTTTATTCAGAGGACAGACAACACCACTATTCTTCATGCCGCCGTTCTTGCCCGCCACTTTGGTTAGTCCCCCGCTTCTGACTAGTCGTATTGACCTATTTGTTCTATGCGAGCTATACGATGGTTGTTTTGAGTTTCTCTGCCTGGGACCGCAGGCGGTCGTTTGTTTCCTAACACAAAATGCATAAACAGATTTGGCTCTGAAAATAGCTCAAGAGTTCGGCCATATTGTTGATGAACGAAACAAAGATGGGATGACCACTCTTCAGCTTCTCTCATGCAATCCTTCGGCCTTTGAACCTCTGCGCAGTCATGGACTTCTCAAGATAGGATCCAGCTCTGGTATGTACCATGAACTTATATACTCGATCACCTTCCTTGTCTCTTCCTCTCACCTTAAAGAACTAATTTCCAATGTTTTAAGTTGAAAGACTAGCTCCTTGAGGTGAAAACCCAATTTATAAGCTCGTCACAGAAAACCTATATCTTTTCAAGATTAAGGGCATAAATATGATTCTAGAACATATTTATTCTTTTTTCCTTTTACCTCAAATCGATTGCTATTAAAAAAAAAAAAATCCTAAAGAACGCTTAATGAAATTCAAAATTCTATCAATGTTGTGTATAAATGAAGAACTCTTGAAGATTTTGTGTTGAATCCCCAAAACATATTCTCAATGACTCCAAAGGAATCCTATTTTTATATCGTGGTATAATTGCAGCTCGAAAGGAAGATAGAGAACTTATAGCATTTAAATTCAAAAGAAATAAAATAAAATAGAAATTCTATATTGGCTTAGCGAGCCCACAAGCTAGCTGCGTGTGTCTAGATTGGCATTTGTAAATTTCATCTTGTGACCCATTGACATGTAGATAGTAAATTAGTAGCTATACAATATAGTTGAGGGACGAAATATATGTTTTCTGACAGTGGTAAAGTTCTGAGACGGTTAATATTTATCCTTTCCTATAAAATGGACGCGGAACAGATCTTTTAATAACTTAATTTCTAAGTTTTCTTTAAAAACAAGTACTTAGTTTTTATATTACTATAGGTGAAATTAGAAGATTGAATGCATTTTTTCTTTAGTTTGATATTAAGCAAGTGTTGGTTGTGAAGTGTATTGAAAATTACTGACTTTCTCTTCAAAAGTCAAAAATGCCTTGAGCAAAGACCGTTGGAAGGAAAAGGCCAACTGTATATCGGCGTTAGAGCTCGCCAAGTTATTGGTTGAAAGAGATACATCATGGGCGTCAATTCAGCCGCAAAAAGATGCTAGTAGTGGCTCTGATGGTCCATCAACCGAGAATGGACATGAGAAGAAAGATGAACAGGAAAAAAAGGAAGAAATTACACCATTATTTCTGGCAACGGAGTCAGGCTGTATAGAGATCGTCAGAGAAATACTAAAAATATACCCTCAGGCAGTCGGGCACGTTGATGGCAAGGGACGGACTATACTGCATATAGCCATCATGCACCGCCAGTTGGAGGTTTATAACCATGTGTTGAAAATGAAAGTAGCAAAAAGGTGGCTGGTGCGAAGGCTTGACAATGACGGTAACACTATTTTGCATATGGTTGGAATAAGAAGAATGAATTACGTGTCTCAAAAGTTTCAAAGCCCTGCTCTTGAACTGCAGGCGGAGCTGCAATGGTTTGAGGTGCACTTTATTTCAAAAACTTACTTAACTTTAAATGGTATCTTAAGGAGTTTATTGCTTTAGCCCTTGATACATCAAAAGAGTACTTTTTATGTTAGTGATTGTCATGTGTGCGCTTTTCTTTGCAGCGTGTGAAGTCCATCACAGTATCCCATTTCGTTGACCATCGGAATAAAAAGAATGAGACTGCTGAAGACTTATTCGCTGCTAACTACAAAGGTCTCCGAGAGGAAGCCAGAGAATGGCTAAAGCGCACAGGAGAAGGATGCTCCCTTGTGGCAATTCTCATTGCAACAGTTGCCTTTGCCGCAGCCTACACAATACCAGGAGGTTCAAATGATGAGACTGGTCTCCCAGTCCTTCACGGTCGACCTTTCTTTGTGGTTTTCGCCGCTGCTGATGTACTCTCCCTTGCATGCGCTTTAACATCAGTGGTTTTATTTCTTTCAATCCTCACAGCTCCATTTAAATTGAATGACTTCAAGCATTCTCTTCCGAATAAGCTGATGCTAGGCTTCACGTTTCTGTTTCACTCTGTGTTGATGATGATGATAGCTTTTGCAGCAACAATCATTCTCATGATAAGAAGGAGCGAAAAGTGGACTCAAATTATGCTTTATACTTTCACTTTAATTCCGGTCGGTATCTTCGCACTATCATACCTCCCGCTCTATGTCTCTTTGTCAGAAACTTACAAGTACTTGCTTGAGAAGATAAAGCAGGCTATTCCTTGGAATATTTGCCCTCTTGGACGGTATTGTTCTCAACCTCAATCCACCAATTCCACTAATCATGAATCAGAGGTTGAAAGGCCCAAGTGGTTTACTTTCAACAGGTTGTGCTGAATTAGTGGATACATCGGCAGTTGTACGTAATTTATGTAGCATGTACAAAGTGTGGTATTTCTGTAAGTTCCACTATGTTATCTCTTGCAGTGTAATAGTGAGTATGATGGACTGGTAATAACAATTCTCAGCCAAATCACTTCACTTTGAGGATCCATTCAGTTTAAGATACTGTATCAGATATATGTCACCCCTCTCTACCCCTTCATCCTTCAAGGGAGTTTGACTATAAGAATTTAAATTTTTTTGGTTTATTAAGTAGAGTCCAGTTATATTTCTCTCAAACGTGGATAAAACAAGAACAAAAATTGAAGCTTCCCACCGCTATTTCCGCACATTGAAAGCTTAAGCTTGGGTCAGTGTAATCTAAAGTTATTGAAATAAATAATGATGATAAAAATACCAGCTGCCATAAGCAACTTTACACTTATTGTCTGTTCATCTGCACTTTTATCAAAATTGAAGGAAATTTCATTGAAGAGACTTTCAAGTCTAGAAACTCTACTAGAGGTATTACGTAAAAAATATCGTTTCTCTTAAGGATTTGCATATATCTTATTGTCCAAAATTAATGTCTTTTCTACTATGGATCCAGCATCTCACAGCTCTTAAAAACTTAATTCATAGTTGTGCAAAGCTTGAGCCACTTAATGATGAACGTGGTATGTGTTGAGAGGGCTTTAAGAGCCTCCTTTTTTGAAGTACTCAAAACCTTTTTAAATAAGTCTTTACCATTAGGACTTCAACAAGTCAACACTTTACAAGAGCTTTATATTTCTAAATATGAAAACTTCATAACTATTCTAAAGTCGACCCCCAATTGGAAATCGTTGAAAAATGTTTGAATTTGGAATTGTTCTCACTTGACAAAATTGCCTAGGGAATTTAGAGTTTATCATTTTTGTAGAGCTTGGAGATTCAAGGGTGCCCCATCTTGTTGTAGAAATACAAGAGAGATGGAGGTGTTGATTGGCCCAAGCTTGCTCATATTTCAATGTCAAACTTGAGGTAAAAGTTGTTTGAGATATGTATCAGTTTAGATGAATCCATTGTAAAAATTGAAATTACTCTTTTCTTCTTCTTAGGTTTTCTTTTTTTTTTTCTTTTTCAATATTTCTTGTGTTGTTAAAATTTATGAAGCAAAATTTAGAGAACTTGTTGATACGTAGGAAAGTGATTGGCCGAGAATTATTCCATATGGAGAAGTTATGTTTACATTTGGAGTTTCCTCTATTGTTCAAGTATGTTTACTCTTTGTTTTTTCAATCTTTGTAGAAGCTGATATACTCACCTTTACCTTAATGTATTTATTTTTTATCAATATTTTCTGATTGTTATGTTTCCGTTATAGAAGTAGAAAAATTTGGAGTACTGAACAGAATTTAGAGAAAAGAAAATCACAGAAATTGTAAAATAAATTATTGGAATGGTCTTCTTCGTATAGGCTCAAAAATAAACACTGGACTTTAACTTTCACCGGCAACCATGGGGAAATAGCCGGGAATTCACTTGCAATGGCGGTCTTTGTAGTCGAGCCTCCCTTGAATAAGTAAAGAAACGGCTCGGCTGGCTTCCAAAAGAAGCAGTTTCTGTAAGATTTAGAATTATGTTGAGATTTTGGTTTGTTTCATTTGCTCTGATGACATCAATTGTGGAGAGTTAACTCGAAATGGCTAGTGTCAAATGGTAGCTTCGTGTACACCTTGAAATAATTAAAAAAAGAATCGAAAGTCTAAAATTATAAAGAAAAAAGCCGGCACTGCTTTTATTTATTTATTTATTTGTGCGTCTAAATTCTTACATTTAATTTGGGACCAAAAAATCCAAAGCTTTATTAACTTACCATTAAACAAATATGTAATCAAGGTTGCACCACTTTTGGGTTCTTGCTTAATTTTTTGCAACCATGATTGAAACTATTTTACACATTATTAGTTCTAATGTTTTTTTTTTTTTTTGAACATGTGAGAATACAAAATTTTAAGACTATGACCCAATATTATAATTTCTCTAAAAAAAAATAAATTTGGAATCCATCAATTATGATATAATAAAATATTTGCTTAAGAGTGTTTGATATTTCTAAATAGAGATGTTCTTATAGTTCTAATGCATTTTACTTCTAAATTAGATTGATTTTTGGTCAACTTGAGAAATGTTTCTAAGTAGAAGTCGTCTCACCAGGCTTTGGGCATCTTCTGCATTTCTTTCTTTTTTCGTGATTATGATTTTGCACTTGGATTTTTGGCCCTTTTCTGTTCTGAGAAGCAAAAAGAATCATGGCCCAAAATGACCAAACACCACCATATGGCAAGACTCCATACATACCACTAGAGCCAAGGATGGCAAGCAAAGACACGACACTATCTTCTTCACTCATACAGAAATTGGAGAAGGTTCGGTTGGTGCCCCTTCTGCTATAAAGACCGACCCCTCTGACCTGCTTCACCTCCATGCCAGCGGCACGAACGTCATTTATTCGTTGTCATTCAAACTCGTCGGGCCAGGGAACTTCCCAATCTGAAGCCAAACCATGAAGACAGCTCTCCTCATTCGCAACAAGCTCTCATTTGTCCATGGAAGATATCCTCCACCGAAGCTCAATTCCCCGGCCTATCACTCTGGGCTGTTGTTTACTTAAGAGGCGGTGGGGCTTTGGGCAGGACTGCTCAAGCGATACAACCAGGTTAATGCCACCCGATTATATGATTTTTTGAATGAACTCAGCCTGGTTAGACAAAAAGGAGAACCAATCACAAATTATTTCAATTCACTGAAAAGGCATTGGGATGAATGCTTTATTTTAATGGAGTTTGACTCACCAGAGATGGCTTGATTAGAACCATGGAGGGCACGTCAAGAGAAGATGAAATTCTTTCAGTTCTCAAGGAGTGTGAGTGAGTGTTATTTAACCATTTGAGAGCATATCTTAATCATGTAGCCTGTTCCTAACATAAAGACGACATTCTTGATGGTTTGAAAGGCTGAATACAGAAAAGAACTTTTAAGGAAGACGACGAAATTCGAGGTTTTTGTAACGAAATCCACAAGCGACGCGACAAGTTAGGCAAGTGGCAATCAGTTTATTAAGGCAACTAAAACTGTGATGACAGGTGCTAAGCCTGGTAAAAATGACACGTCATTTGGTTTAAGGCATGGCAAAATGACGCGTCGTCTTATGTCGTCTTAGGTTGGACAAAAGAAAATTACTTCAATATAAAGAGGTCGCAATGTCAATATTGCAAGATATTGGGGCGTAAATGAAAAGATCCTCACACATCAAACACTTCCATATCCGAACAAGTCTCTGAAAAATGTGGATGCACGTCTTTTTGCATAAAAATCATTAATTAGAAATAAAAAGTATAATAGATTATTTTTTATTTCTTAACACACAGGAAATGAGGGAGGAAGTCGAACTCTTGACTTAATAGACCTATTACTCTATTTATTAATGTTAAAAGTCTAAAATTTAACTTTAAATTGTTTTTAAAATTTTTTATCTAAATTTCTTTATATAAATTTTATCTATGTATATATTTATTCGTACATCAAATGTTATTTGGGTCAAAATTGTATCATATGAAACATATTCTTAAGGAGTTATAATAAGCTAGAAAGTTTATATTTGACATGAATTATAAAATAAGTCAAAAAGTTCAACTCAATTGAAAATTAAGAAACCTTTCTTTCAATTATATTTTACTGCAAAGGTTTCCCACCTTGCACACAATTGTCAAATCTTTTGACTTATTTTATAATTCAAAAGATTAGAAGACAAGACCACGTTAGGTGCCACTTGTCCGTCACATAATCCTAACTTGTTTGCCGCATCAGCCCTAGGGGGGACCTGCGACCTGTGTCCGCTACGTCAACCCTAGGGCTGACCTGTGACCCGACCCATGGTCGCTTGCAACCGAATGTGTCGCCACTGCTGTTATCGAAATCTGCGACTAGATTCTTTGTGTGTTGAATTCGGATGTAAATTTTGAAATTGAATGTGGATTTAAATCCAGTTTTTCATTCTGGAAATTTCTATATAAATAGATTACACTCAATCCTTGTAAATCATCAAGAATTTATCAATACAAATTAGGGTTTCACGAAATTAGGGTTTGTTCTATTCTATCAACGGATTTTGATTCCGAGAAACGATCCTACAAGAATTTTGGTTTCTTTCGTGGTATCATTGGAGCCAGCAACCAATACCCCTCCACCGAAATCCCCAATGTCGACTCCCTTTCCACTTGTTACCTCCCAAGCCTCCTCCGACCCTAGTTCTGGTGTCTTCTTCTTCATCGACGATGCCTTCTCCCACCTTCAATGAGCGGTTTGATGGCACAAATTTTTCGTCTAGACGACTCCCCTCCTCCCCTTTTGATTTTGAACCAATTGTTGTCGATTTTGAAGAGTCGAGAACTCACCCCACCCCAAACCTTCCCTGAAGAAGCATACGCAGACTCAATACAATACTTCTTAGTGAAGGTACGGGGTTGAATGGTGTCAATTGCCAAACGTTCACAAGGATGTACGTGTTTGGCAGTTACACAGCCAACAGGCCAAGGGCATCCTACGTGGGTCTCAGTAACATTTCAACCAGATCGTTAGAGGAAGCTTGAGTTGTAATTAACCTAATGACGCCATGTAACTACTTTTAGTTAGAATGTTCCGTAGAATGCCTTGAACAGGGGACGTGCATTGCTCATGTAAAATGGCTTATGATATCTGTACGTCTCTGTATCAAGTACATAGACTGAAATACACGTCAGCTTCCATCGCTTCACTTTCTGGTCTCCTCTCTACCTTTCTCTGTTAGAACCGTTTGGTGGTGGTGGGAATGGTGTGTGAAGTGGGGCCTGTGAATCCATATAAACATTCAAACATGACGGTGAGCTTCAAGCATATACGTCCGGGTCTAAGGTGGGAGGACGTGGCCACGAAGAACAGAGGAATGGATAACAAGTGGGTGGAGCATATGTCCGGGTCCAAGCGTAGTCAAGGTGGAAGAGAGCTTATAGCAAAAGTCGACCTAGTTGAGTTGAGGTAAAAGAAGGGACTAAAGCCCAAAATAGGAGAATAGAAGCACTAGGGTCGAAAATGAAGCCCCGAATTTCCAAAGTGCCTGAAGCTAAGGCGCCAAATTATTGAATGGGCCAGGAAGTTCACAAATTTATTACAAAGTTCAGGTTTCTTTGTCAATATAGATGTTTATATTTTTTTTTTGTTCTTGAAAAAGTTAAGTTTTAAGGGGAGAAACAAAAGGTATAGTGGTTTGCAAAGTAAACTTGGTATGTTCAAAATATACAAAATATCAATTTAAGAGGAAGTAATAAAACTGTTATAAACAATGTTTCTGTGTGTACAAAATACTCACTTGAAGAGAAGTTTTGAAAATAATATTTTAATATGGTTATTCGAATTGATATAAAGTTGTGTATGATTAATATTCAATTGTAAATAATTTATATTTTATTATTATTTTTGGAGGTTAGTGGACTTCTAAATTAGTGTTCTTTCCATTGGGATTTCAATATGTTAATGATCTATGAGATTTTAAGATTTGTGAAAATTTAATAACTATTTTAAAATCTATCCACCATTGGAAATCATTACAAGTGCTTCAGATTCAGCAATGCCCTCATTTGAAGGAACTACCCAAAGGAATACAATGTCTATTATCTTTGCAGAAGTTGGAGATTGTAGAATGCCCATCTTGTTGTTTTTCTAAATGGATTCAAGGCCACTTCGTCTCCACCACCGCCAGTAGTTCTAACAATTCCTCCTTGATGATAAATCCCAACTCAGGCGGCGATTGGCTGACGATGATCCTTCAACTCCTCAATGTCACTTTATTCCCGTTCAGCTCGTTGAAGCAACCGAAGAAATACCGAACTAAGGAGCGGGCCCCACTTCAGTTCCCATGCCCACCACCGCCAGTAGTTCCGACAATATCTCCATGATATAGACAACCCAACTCCAGCGGCGGCATGGTTACGATGATTCCTGAACCTTTCTGGTTCCTCAACAACAACATCGCCACCACCAACAACGCCGATCCATACGACGGATGATGCTTCGAGAATGAAGAAGAAGAGGGATCGCTCGAGGAAGTACTCAGTTTCTTTCACCGCCAATCATGGGGAAACAGTGTGATGTTAGGGCTCAGGAAAGTGGAAATGAGCAGCTTCGGTTACTCGTTTGCAACCACTTTCCTTTATCTCAAGAATTTATAAATTATAAGCAGGATGTGGGGTTTTTCCAATGCAAAAAGTAAAATAAGTTGAAGTCTTGAAGAAATACATAAAAGGATAAGAAAAATGTAAAGATGATGTGGATTCAAGAGAGCCTCTGCCCTATCCTCCAATCACTCCCTTCGAACATGATGGCCCCACCACCATCGACAGTTTCAAGAATTTCTCCATGATGATCAGCCCCAATTGTGGTTGTGGTGGCCTCTCGAACTCATTGAACCGTTGGATTCCTGCAACAAAGCCATCGTCATCAAGAACAAGATCAACAACACTGGTCCGTACAACATCATCTAGTTTGGCGCCCATGCCCCTGTCAGCTTCTTCCATTGAAAATCATAGGGAAACAACTAGAAGCCACACCAGACGAATCTTTGTTGAAGCCAACCTAGATGACGGATAAGCCCTGCCCACCTTTCTTTGAGAAGAAGTTGAAAGCTATGGCGGAAGTTTTTGTAGTTGTTGAGAGGCAGTTGAAGCTCTTCCTTTTACGTCCTTGTCGCGAAGATCTGGACCGTCATTAGAGATTATAATACACTAAGAATATTGGTGTTGTTAGTCCAACGAGTAGAGAAGAAAGCTTTTGTTCCTTAAACCTTTTCCCCTCGTTCTTTGCACTTGGAGGAAACACCTGGAGCAAGGAGCGGGCCTCACCTTGTTGTTTGATTTTCTTAATGGATTCGGGGGAAGCTCCCCTCCAACACTGCCGACAGTTCCAACGATTCCTCCTTGATGATAAATACAGACTCCGGCAGCAATATTCGAAGACGACGATACTAAAATTGTAAGAATAATTAGCTCGTCGAAGCCGAGCACTGCATTGCGTCTGCCGCTCACACCATCTCAAAATCTTCCGCCGCCAATCAATGGAAACAACTAGGACCTGACCAACATTGGTGTCCTGGAAGAAGCAGCTTCTTGCTTTGTGGTAAAGTGCTTAATTTGTTGATCTTGTTTGTTTACCTCTTTTATTTGATCGGAGTTAGTAATTGTAGAGAGTTAATTGGGAGGGGTTGGTATCAAATGGAAATAAATTTCTAATTTTGTACTTCAGACCACTAGTACCTTACAAGTCTACGTCTCACAATAAATCAAAGGAAGTTCGAAGTTCGTATAAGCTAAAGATTGAAGATGTGGCGGGTAAAGCTGTTTGTGGATCTTCGATCTATGCATCGTATGTGGAGTTTTGGATTCTTGGTAAAGCATGGAAAGTGGTTGTTAAATATTCATATCTGTTCTGAAAGCTACTCTTTATTGAAGAAATACATTCGTTTTGCTTATGTTGCTTGAGAATATTACTAAAAATTTTAGCCCTCAACATTTGTATTACAAGTCGAAACATAATTGCATATTAATATCTCTTCTTTTTTTAGTTACTAAGTGGAGTAGTTACTAATTAAGAGAGATCTCTTGTACTGTGCTTACAAATCTTCCATAGTTAAGAAGATAAATGATACTAACATTCGATATCTCCCCCCTCTCTGATTGGAACTGCAAACTTACTATACTATTTGATAAAAACAACTAACAACTTTATAAGTCTTATTTTATAATGGGATGATTTGTTTTGTTGGCTTATAATTTGTTGGCTGTTGTATTGTCTATTCACTTTCTTTCCATTTTTTTATTTTCTTCATTCATAAGGTGGAATATGCATTCTTATCTTAATTTGCTGGACTAATAGATTTTTTTTTACCATTAAGTTTCCTGCATATCAAAACCGATGGTAAATTTTGAATGCCACTTGTTATGCACTTGTAATATTAGTTTTTAGGATGAAGAGATTAGGAGACTCTTGGAGAAGAATTAGACTTGAACTTTGGTCATTTGTTACTCCTTCCATTCATGTTTGTTTCATAATCTTTAGTAAAAAATGATTTGTTTCATGTTTTAGTAAGAAAATGTTATCATTTGAACATTACTTACTACATACCTATAATATTTGTCTTGGATTGAGAGACTACTAGACTCTTGGAGGATAAAATAGGACTTGAATTTTGATTAATTGCCACTCTAAAATGGGTTTGCTACATTTTTCTTTCCAAGTAAAAGGTGATTTTGTTTTATATTTTAGACGGAAAATGTAACATTTGAATCCTACTTTCGTATTTCTACATTAAAGGTGATGTTGTTTCATATCCTTTGGTAATTTTTAACTTTAAAATGCATTTGCTTTGATCATTTTCCCAAATCAAAGGTGATTTCTTTAATCAATTTCCACGCCCAAATACAAGATGACAGATCCACGAAAGCGTTGCCAGGTAGGTTGGCCCTAAGTCTACGTTCTTTCTTTGGATCTTTTGGATTCTCCAAATTTTTTTGGTTTATTCTTATGGAATGCACTCTTCAGACTTTTAACATTGTTACGGACACATTGAACAACCCAGGATGGCTTTTTCTTTTGAATAAAGCTCAACATTCGACACCCAAGTACAAGATTCCATGATGGTAGAACAAATGGCAGAATGGAACAAATAATGAACCAAGAGGCTATGCACGTTGGTCAAAAATGTTTCCCCTACAATCTCAAATAGTGAAGGAAAATACCGTATGCTTAATTCATTCGACAGTCAGTTTTAGGTTAAAGTTAGTAATGAATCATGCAGGTGAAATAAGGTTTATTCTTAAATAATTGGTACAAGAGTGACCAAAAAGTGGTAAATCAAAAGTGTACGGTACTGTTGGCATTACTTTCTTTTCCATTTTTTGTCATGGTACTTTCAACCACAATTCATCTCTCTTATCATCCTATGCAAACCCGTAATGCAGTAAGTTTATTGACAAACATAGCAGGCAACAAGCAATAATACATCTTCATTACATTTAATCAAAGATCCAGGTGAAACCGTTTATAACAAGAAGAAGATATAGATTAAGGAACATAAGTGGAACAGCGACATTCAAAAGCAACGCTAACGGGAATTCCTGTACTTTGATCTCGGTCAATGCAAAGATCTAAGGACTCCCACAACTATACTCATAATTTCCTTAAAAATTCAACAGAACATACAGACAACAAAAACAACTACTGATTCATCATCCTACGTGCCCACTTAAGGGATAGCTCTTTTGGCAAAAGAAAAAACTAAGTACTTTGGAGAATATGGCTCTGTTCTTGCTTGGCTTCCTCTCTCCCGGACGCTGCCCTTTTTCCCTATCCAAAAATTTATCCTTCTTCCCTCCTCTCAAAATGCACAGCTTCTCTAACGAAATTGGCAGCTCATTCCTGAATTTTCCCTTCCTTACACAAGTAGCTCCTAACAGTCAACTTACTACAGATTAACCATTTTGGTTCGATTTTGGCATTCGCACTTGTAGAACAGTATTCCCAAGCCAAAGTGATTCATCGATAGCCAAACAAATTTCAGGAGTTCTCCCTCATTAGGTTGTTGTGCATGTTGAATTGGTCTTCAATTAATGGCAATAGAAGACATTAGCTACATCCAAACTTGGCTCATTACCTTTCATTGATCATTGCCCAACTTTTGGATCTGTTTTGCTAGGATATTTGCATCAAACAGCACAAATTTCCAATTGCTTCCCTTCACGGTAAATGAGTTTTCCAATCAATTTTTTTCACACAAGCTCTTTGTTGATCCAATCCTTTTAATCTCTTTCGTTTGGAAAGTCTCTTGGCTTCTGCACAAGTATTCTTAAGGTTTTTTCCCAACTGCCCAACACAAGAGTCATCAATTTGACTGCATAAGCAAAAGATAAAAACATGTAGTCTTAAAGTTGTTTGCATATTTCATCATTAAACTCTGATTGTCTTTCTTCTTACTCTTGAAGCCTTTATTCTTGTTCTTGATGCCTTTCTTCTCATTCTCGAAACATTTCTTCTTGTTCTTTATGCCTTTTTTCTTTATGCTTCAAGAACAAGAAGAAGTGCTTCAAGAACGAAAAGAAAGACATCAAGAACAAGAAGAAAGGCTTCAAGAATAAGAATAAAGGCAACCAGGATTTGATGATGAAATATGCAAACAACTTTCAGACTACATGTTTTATCTTTTTCTTATGCAGCCAAAATTGATGACTCTTGTTTTAGACGGTTGGAAAAGAGCCTTTAAAGATACTACTTATGCAGAAGCCAAAGTGATTCATGAGATGCTTCAGATAGCAAATTTCAGATATTGTTCATCTGTTGATACAAATTAGAAATTACTGTGAGTGAAATTCAAAAAGTAAGGAAGTATAGGACCACTTGGCTATACAAAAAAAAAAAAACTTTACTAGTAATATTAGGAAAATCAACTGCCCCAAATTTGAGACGAGGGAAAAAAGTATGAGTTATCAGGCAACCTGATCCACAATGTCAACTCTTTCTTTACAAAACTAAATGCTGCTAACGGATGTTCACCGTTGGCTCTTTTCACACTCTAATCAAGGTGCAAAGTTGAGACAAAAGTTTAACCAAGGCATAGTCAACACCCTTTCGGAACCTGTGCTAAAAAAAATAGTTTTAAACCCTACAAAGTCGGACTTGGAGGGGAAGTTGGAGGTCTGCAAGCGGGTCGAACAAAATAGATATCAAACAAGATGTCAAACAAGATGAGCACCGATTATCTGGTTTCTTTACAAATAACACGAAACCAAAGACTTGAACAACATCATTTTCAAGAAATGTTCCCCACATTTAACAACATTTAACAACATCTAACGACATTCAAGAATATTAAAGCAAAAAAAAAAAAAAAGAATTACTAACCCGTTATAATACGTGCCTGAAGGATAGTTTTTGCAGAGAGAGAGAGGGGAGGCCCCAGGAGAAGACGGCGGGCTCCTGTCCCACCATGCGATGCCCTATTCTCTTTTATTTCAGAATGTTACAATTTTGCCCTCCTCTCAAAACGCACCGTATATTAGCATAAAGGAAGGTGAACTTGCCACGTCAGAAGCCGCCACGCAGAATTATCCAAGACCACGTCAGCATCCAGATGGCAATGAGCCAGCCTCCATCTCATCACCACCCACAAACACCGCCAAAAACAGCAGTCCATACGACGCATCATCTGGGTTTAGCAGTAATGCGTACGCGTTGAAGAAGAAAAGGGCCCAGCGGAGGAAATAGTCGCCGGAGGACAAAGATTGCGCCGGATCTGGCACCCATGCCCGTCTCAGCTTTTTTCCCCGCCAATCAATGGGAAACAGCCGCGACACTCAGCCCGATTTGCCACCACGCATCAATGTTCTGCCTCCTCTGAACAAGCTGGTGGATGCTTTGAATAAACTGTTGATTTTCGTTGATTTTGTTTGTTTGTGGTTCTGAAACATAGGAACCGCCCGCTTGGCTCCTCGAAGAAGCGGTTTCATGCTTTGAGCAGAGAGTTTAATTTTGTTGATTTTGACGTAGGTTTTAATTCCAGCTTTTACATTTGTTCTTGCCTTCATCTTCAGGTCTGCTTCCTATTTCCTATCTTCATTGCATTGCAATGATCCTTTCTCTCTTTCTCTGGAAATTGATTGATAAGCCCTCTTCGAATCGATCACAGGGGCACTCACTGTTACTCCACACGGGCTTACAGATTACAATTTTTTCGTCCCCTGAAAAACTGGATCCTATGTGACGTTTTCCTGTCATCTAATGGCCTTCTAGTTGCACCTATCTTTATTATACAGGTAAAATATATAACAGTTGCTTTGTTACCTTTCAGCTCTGTCATCATCTCTCTGGTTGCACAGGGAAAGCCCGATGCTTGGAAATTGAGCCTCATATGGAATTGATAGCTATAGTATGTCGGGTATGCAAAGAGACCCTTTTATCTCTAGAATTCTTTATCTTGGTAATTGAAAGTTATTTGATTCAATTGGGCTTGTAAAACAAATTGAGTTACAAAACTATGTATAGATAAGAGTGATATTTTTGCTTAGAGCCTCTTTTCGGTGATTAATATCTCTAATCTGTAAGATGGTGAAACTCATGCAACTTATAAATTTATATTGTCTTTACAAATCATGCCATTTAGAATGTTACCTTTCAATTTAAGAATGTTTAGTAGAGTACTATGGCATATGAGGGTCACTTAAAATTCATATAAAACATTTATAATATTTAACTTAATGTTATTCATATTTAGCAATAAAAGGACATATAAATTATAGAAAAAGTTTACCTAATGTGAAAAGTAGATCCACATCCATATCAGAATGCCTATATTATGAGTTCTTATTTATTCTTAGTTGTCATTTTTTATTGACAATAACATCACTTTAATTCATAAACAGTTAGCTTTCCCAAGATCAGGAATTTTAAAAACATTAAAAATTTTGAAAATTTATGAAGAAAGTAAAATACTTTTTCTATTCTTAGGAATAAAAAGATTGATGTTTGGTACCAAAACATTTCTTATCTCCAAAGAAAGACATCAATGGGCTCGGCCGATCTGTCATTCCCATTTCATGGTCCAAAACCACCTCATCGTTTCAGTTGAAGGTTACATTTCAGGCTAGAGAATAGACCAAACGTTTCAGTTTGGGTTGATACCGGACCCATGGGTTAGAAAAAATATGGGCCTTCGATGCCTCTACATCTAATCCAACAAAGAAATGGTCTCCTACGTGCCTCGACCCGATACAAGTACCTTAGCAAAATCCAAGATTTGAAATTGATTGCAGTGTTATAGAACTAGAGGCAAACCTTAACTCGTACGGTTTTATGATAAAGCTGTTCAAGCATTCTCTTGTGGTTTTCCAAACATCAAAACTATTAGTCCTTAATAACAGATGTATTCTTGCTATAGAAGTATTTTTTGGCATCAAGAACGACCAAAAACTTTGTTTATCCTAATAATTGAGTGTTATTTTGCTAGGAAAGTGAAATTGGTGGAGCTAATGAATTGCTTTAGAAAAAGAACAAAAGAATTATTGCCATTAAGCTAAAAGAAATCCCGCATTCTTGGCTCTTTGCTAGTGGTTGTGGATGTAAGAATGGGCCTAGACCTACCAAAACTCATGAGTAGTAGTAGGAGGTAGCCCATGCCTTATAAGACAAAGATAATTGAGTCTTCGTTTCAATGTGGGATTGGCTCTCTTTTAATAGTGGAAATTAAGTGTTGAACCTTTTGTTAAAAAAGCTCTTGAACCAAAGCTAAAGAAAGAAGACAAAGAGTCAAAAATGAAGATTGCCTAAAAATGAGTAACCTAAGATAAGGATTGCTTGCTAGTTATTGCAGTTAGATAACAATTCATTATTATAATTAGCTAACATCGTGTTGCACCATCAATGCATTTACAAGTTCATACATCTAAATTGACAAATATGTTATGCATAATCTAAACATATGTTAGCCAAAATTGTTCTATTGACTTGTGTAAGTTGATGATTTGTATACTTGTTTTAAAATTAGTGGTTTAAATCTAAGTTGAAGGTTTACATTTATGGATGCACAAATCTTTGTTTGTGGTGGTGCTGGCTTTTTGACATATTAGCTTCTTTAATTTGATCATGGTACTCATAATTGAGTATAGCTTTGATGTAAATAAAAGGATCTTTAGGCCCTCACTCAAAGGCATAATGAAATGACCCAAACGTACACCCAAATGCATGTCATAAAGGATGGTAAAGGAATCCAATCTGGAAAACATATAATTTAAGTGGGATTTAATCGTAGGGGTTTAAGCATTTTCCTTATGATTCATGAATCAAATAAATAATATCAATGACCTATCATTTACTTTGTTAGCGGAGACAAAAGGTACGAATGCTTTAGGGAAAAAAAAAAAAAAAAAGATGTCCCGGTGCTTTAGAAAGTAATCATCGAAGCCAAAATAATTTAAGATTTTAGTGGAGTTACATCATCATAGAGCACCAAGAGAGTGAGAATTGCCAAAAGCTAAAGAAAGAAACCGAGCTCCAAAGCCAACAATACTGCCAACCTTTCATGGATCTTTTTTTGGTCGTTGATTTGGTGGGATTTGGATTGCTTTAGTCCAAATAACGTGGCGTTAGTTGGCATCCGGATATATTATTAAATTGGAGGTAGTTTTAGTAAAAGCAATTACTGGTCGTCATTTTCTGGCCCAGAAGAAAGAAAGATAAGCAAAAATGTCAAAAGGCAGATAAAGAAGGCTTATTGCCATCAAAGCTGACAATGAAAATGTTAAAGAAAGAAGGCAAAAAGTCGTAAAAGTTAAAGGAAAAAGAATGCTTTCATGATGAGATCAAACATGAACCGGTCGTTGAAAAAAATCTTAAAAAAAGAAGAAGATAAAAAGTCCAAACCAAACACAGTCACGATGTACCCCGTGCTTACTTGGACACGAGTCGATCATGGTTCTTCTGTTCACACAAGCAAATGAAGACTTCTCTGATCTTCATGGGAAAGGACCGTTCTATGTTGAAAATTGTTTGTGGAAAGTGATGAGCAAAGAGAAAAGATGTTCAGTTTCTGTCCAAAGTAAAAAATAGCTATTTTCAATATTAATTTCTTTTGTTCGTTCTTTCGAGTTGATGTTTAAAATGATCAATGAATGATTTCTGAATATTAGTTTGTAGAATTTTGTTACTGTCCTACTGCCATTACGCCAAAAACCAGTTCCGATGCTGGTTTGATGGGTGCTTCAAGATTTTACTTATAGGATCATAATACATTTTCTATTAAAATTTATTTTTATCATTAAATACCAATGATTGAACGAGTCTAAAAGAGTTGGTAAGTCCAAAAATTCTAGGGAAAGAAACCGATATACATTGCTAACAAAACTCTTGCCAAATGCATTGTATGATAAGTTGAGCTTTGGATTCCTTTAATCCCTTCAAATGTGAGTATGCTGCTCTATCATCTTTGTTATCAAATTCAAACTAACGGTTTAGATTAAAGGGTAGATTAAATGTTTTCATTTGAATCAATAGCAGACTCTGAAGTTAGAAAAAGATTGATCTTTCAGGGTTATGCATCCACACCAAAGAGGAAAATAGAATGCTTGGTCTCTCAATCACCAGAGTTTTTAGCTCTCTATTTTTAAAAATTTACTTAACGAACTAAATGAAAAATAGAGTCCACTAGAAGAACTTTGAAATACAAATGATAAAGGAAAATAGTTGAAAAACCTAAAAAAATAAACTAAGATTAATTGTACCTATTAATTATTACAATTAGTAAGGCCACATTGGATGATCAATGTGAATACAAGTTCATAGGTCCAAATTGACAAACATCAGTGCCAAAGATCTGCATTTGTGGAAAAAAGAATACGTGAAAAGTGTACATGCACAAATATTTGTGCATAAAAACCATTGAAGTAGAAGCAAAAATAGTAATAAACCGTAATAATTTATTTACAAAATCCTTAAATTGACAAACCTTTTGCTTGGACCCTAGACATCGATCTGCCAGCCAAGTTGGGTCCCAAAATCATGTTTTGGCTGATAATCTTGCCGAAGGTCTTTTCATCATCTCTCAGCAAGTTATTTGCTACTCTCTCCACCATAGGTGCACGGAAAGGCCAAAGAAGATAATAGTCAAAAAGCTAAAGCTAAAGTTAAGGAAGGAAGATAAAGACCCACGACCATCATCGAGTTAGACGTGCTAAAATATTAAAGGAAGAAGATTAAGAAGTCGAGACCAAAAACAGTGGGCAAGCATTCATGATGTATAGCTGATACAAATGCGAACACGAGTCGGCCCCAATTCGTCTGTTCACACGCGCAACGGACCGTAGACTTCTCTATCCCGAAAAGACTATTTTATGTTCTATATTGCTCAGTAGGAAAGTGATAAGTAAATGGATGTTTAATTTTTGTCCAAAGTAAGAAACAGTTACTTTGGATATTAATTTTTATATTCTTTTTTTAGAATATGATGTTTAAAAGGATTATAAATAATATTTGTAACCTTTCTTTTTTGTTGTTGTGGATCAACTTTTTAAATTTTTCTTATCATCAAATGTACAAAATGCCAACCTTTTTTGCTCACTGCTTGAGGGCGTAGAAATTAATTAGCGTGACCACCACTGGTCTAAGAGCTCTTGATGCAGATCAATTTAAAAAGGTTGGTGAGAATACACCATAAAAAGTCGGAAGTCCGAAACGGAGTTTAGGTGACATACCATATTATTAAATTGTTCAATTGTTCTGTGTACAATAAAATATATAGTAAGATTATAATAGCTTGTTAATTATCACAATTCGAAAGCATCCTGTTACTTTATTTACACGTGCAAGTTGACAGATCATGGACTAGTGTGTTAATTTTGGTCCTGATTGTCATATTCACAGGAATTGGCTGTCTATCATGAACTAGTATTTCGTGTTATTTATAAAAAGTGATAACCAAATACTGCCTTGTTACTTCTCAATAAAAGAAGTTTTCAGAAAAGATATATCCACGCTCTCATCAATTTTTTCATTGGCAAAAGAGCTGAAAAAGAGATCCTAAATCCAAAAAGATTTACGCCCAAATCAACTGAAATAGAGCGCCTAGTGATTAATTAATATGGGTAAGCGTCGGTGGCTTATAAAAAGGAGAAAAACGAGCTGGTGTCAGTTCAAGCATGAAATAGAAGCAAAAAGAAGTTCCATACGGAAGAGAAGACCGAATACCAAAGTGACCATGAAGAATATGTCCGTACGATAATTATTAATGACATCGAACGCCGAATGAAGTTAGGATTTTCGAGCGTGGGTGATACAGAGAAGGACGAAAAACGTGCAGCTGACATTCAGGCCAATGATTGAACGAATACGCAAAAGATTATCAGACCAAGCAGAAAACACAAGTTCCTATTCAGATGGATACTTTGAGAGTCCATTACTATGGTCAATACTATGCCACGCGTTGAAGGTGGTCCTCCCCGATTCTTCTGTTCACGCGTAAATCGAAGGATCGTAGACTTCGTTATCTTTAAATAAAAAAACTCTCGTATGGTCTATAATGTTCAATGAAAAAGTGGTACGTTGATGGATGGTAATCCTCATTATTTTTTTTATAACAAAAGTGACTCATCGACATTCTTTTATTTTCTTACCTTGGTAATTTCTTCTAATTCTTATTTTACTACAACAACAATAATAACTATTTTTTATTTTATTACATCAAAAATCGTTAATATATTTTATTTAATTCTAGTAAGAATTATCGCTCTTTCATTTTTTAATAACTAATGAATCATAACTATTTCTTACTTTATTAAAACTTCTGGCCAATTGTTATTTCTTCTATGTTGTGGTATCAACTAAGGTCTCTTGTAAAAAGAATCATCAACTATAAGCATATGATTTTATATGGTGCCTATTCTTTGTCACCGTAATATATATATATTTAACAAGGACCAGCACTTGCTGAGAGCTTTTCCGATAAAGAGAATTATTTAGAATAGTGAAAGGTTGGAGTGAAAAAAGATTCAACTAAGCCTCGAGCAGCGTAGCCAAATCAAAATATCATTTCAATGACAAATGTGATAGTGTGTCTTGATTTAAGCAAAGAAGGAATCTTGGGATGCTAAGTTTGAATCGAGAACCACTTTTAACTTGACTTTAAATAATTACAGAAAAAAAAATCGTTTTAATTTGAGTCTGTCTCTTATACTAGGATTTTCTAGACACGTGATATGATTTGGCTAAACAAGAAAAGTAAGTTAGAAATGTGGAAAGCTGAAAGAAAGCGTATATTGTCAAATGCCAACTTTTTTGGCTCACTACGTGGAAATTAATTAACATGACCACCCATATCAATTTAAAAAGCTTGGTGAAAATACACCAAAAGAAGTTGGAAGACCTTGAAATCTACCGTAGCATGAAATCCATGTTCTGGCTCTTGTATACGTATAATATGCACTAGATTTAAGTAATGTTTTACAAAGTAACATAAAAGACAAAAATTCAACCTTAACTAATTTACTTGAATCAAATTTTTTCACTCAGACTACAAAGCATCGGTCTTACAATATTTAAGTTTGAATATAGCTTGACACTTAAGGATTATGAGTTGTAAAATTTTAACTTACTAATTTTGAATTTAATTACTACTTATTACAAACATTGAGTCATTATAAAAATGTCATGTTGTTTGGACTAAAACAAGTGAGGCATAAATAAGTATTTTGATGAAGTTGTGATAAGTAATGAGAAAGAAAAGAAATTTATTAACTTGATTTTAAATCTCACATTATTATTTTCTTTTTGATATAATATGTATTAGAAATTTATAGCTTTTTCATTCTATTTTATATATTCTTTAATTTTTTTCATTTTTCTTTTTTATCCTAAAATGAGACTTATTTTCTGTTACTTTTCTAATAATGTAAAGATTTTCAGTCAAACTACCATACGACATTGTCCTTGGTGATCAAATTAAATGGTATTAAATCACGAACGAATTATTGGGGGAGGTAAGAAGTTAGTTCATTAGGAAATGAATAAAAGGTGCGCTGGTTGATTACTCTATTTTTATAGAGTTATTTTACTTATTTTAGGCAATAAATAACTTTAATAATTGTGAGAAAACATTTGAACTCTTTTTTATTTACCTAAATTTATCTTATTTATGTAGTATAAGGAGGTAAGGAGAAAAGGAATGAATATGGAGAACTTGATGCTTATTGTGTGGTAAAATTGTAATATCAAGATCAAGAGAATCAAGATGGGCTTGGGCTTGGGCTTTGGATGATTGTTATTAGATTTTCTATTGTTGTTGGGTTTTCTAAATAAATAAAAAACCTAGTCATGTTAGGAATTCAAGTCCCAATTAATTTAGGAGTTCAAAACTCAATTGTTTTAGGTTTCTAAAACCTAGTTCTACTAGGATAGAAGATATGTCTAAACTTAAACCCTATTTAAGAGAAGAAAAGAGGCAAAAGAAGGGGGAGGAGGAAATTGAGCACAACTCAAGAAAGAGGCCAATAATTCAAGGTTTTCTTGAAGAGAAGACAAAAAAGGTGACAGACTTCTTGTTCTTAGATTCAAGATACCTTCTTTATTTCTTATTATTATTCTTTCTCATTCTTTCTTTATGTTTTAGTTTACTTTTGTTAGAGCTATGATGTAACCTAATTATTATGGTATGAATCTTATGATTATTATGTTTTGCAAGATATTTTGTTTATGTGAAGTTACATATTACTGTGTTTAATGCTTTTAAGTGATTAACTATCACTTGAATGATATGATTTGAATGTTTGAGACTGACAGGAGATGATATGCAGTTGCTTCTTGTAATGTGTAGCCATAAATTAAATATAGATAGACATATACCATATTATTTGTGTGGCTTTTGGTGTAAACTGGGAATATTCACAAATCCTAATTCATTTAGTTTGTTTCAATTCACATATAGAGATATAGTGAATTAATGAACTAAGTAGGTTTGCTATACCTAGACATAGGATAGTAAATAAATTAGAAAGTTCCGCCATCATATAGATATTATCTCTCTTGTAAGCATAAATAATCAATATTAATACATAGTAATTATGGTGAAATCATATGCTTTAACATATTTTGTGTATTTAGTTTTATTAAATTTAGTTGATTAGCTTATTCTTTATCAATTTAGATTTGTTAGATAAATTCTAGGAGTTGTTCACCGTTAGTAATTAATTGGCATAGTAATCACCAATCTCAGTGAGACGATACTTTTCTTATCATTATATTACTTGTTCGACATGTTCACTTGCATATAAATTTCACCGAACACTGGTGCTTTTGAAAACAAAACAAAAGCAAGTTAAAAATGTATAGAGTCAAAAGAAAGAAGAAAAAACCAAACTTTTTTTATGTTCACTTTAGTCTAGAGTCATTAATTAAAGAAAGAATTAGGTGTTATACAATTTTTTTTGTCTCTAATAACATACAAGATAAGATTAATATAATCAACCAAATATTGTAATAAGGTAACATTAGTATTCTATTCATACATATAAGTTGATAGACCATGGACTGCACTAATATGAATACAATGCACTGATGCATGTTGAAATGACTTTCACATATAGAGGTTGGATTTTCCTTTGTAGGGATAAAAGGGCAATGAGAACATGGATTTTTTAAAATTTCATTGCCTTTCAGTTTCAAAATAGCCTTCTTTAGAGTCCTTAATTATTTCTAATTTTCATTAAAAATTTATAATTTCAGAAAATCTAAGAAGAAAGTAAGTTTTTCTTGATACTTAGATGCCAAAAATATGGAGTTAATCCTTAATTTAGGAATACATAGATCTTAAATGATCTACCATAATAAAAAACATTTTTTTAGTTTCAACCGACCATAAAGCAACTCTTCTCTACAATCTTCAACTAGCATGAGACAACCATGGTCGTGCTAATGCTAGTTTTTTTTACGTGTTGGCTTCTTTAGTTTGATTATGCTACTCATAATTGGGTACAACTTTAAAGTAAATGGAAAGTACCTTTAGGCCTATCGCTCATAGGTAAAATAAAAATGACCCATGTACACACCCGAATACATATCATAGATGGTGGTGAAAGAATTAGGTAGGAAAAGCATACAATCTAAGTAGGATTAAATCATAGCAGTTCAAGCATTTTTCTTGCAATTCGTGCATCAAATTAAATAACATCAATGGAGAATGATTTGGTATTTTAGTGGAGGCAAAAAGTACGGATGCTTTAGAAAAAAACGAAAGGTGTCCTAGTGTAAAAGGGAATGGGAGTGCTTTAGAAAGTAATCACTAAAAGCCAAAACCACTTCAAAACATTTGTGAGATTTCAGATGGGGAAAAACGATGTATAAAGTTTCTCACTTTAATTGAACCTGTGAGGATATATTAAAACACCAACAATGTATTTGAATTATAAGTAAAATATGCAAATATCACAATTAACACAAGAGAATTTTTTACGTGGAAAACTCCTTCAATGTGAAGGATAAAAACTACCGGACTGATCACGGAGTCCATTCAAATCTTCACTATATAAATTGTTAGATTTACAATCTAATCAAGTCTTTAACAATAGCAATAGGATAAAGATTTACTGATTCAACAACAATAGAATCATCAATTAATAATGAAGAACAAGTTGTAAATATTAACTTAACTAAGAAAAGTTGGAGAAATATCACTCAGATTTTCGACCAAGATTTGCTGATTTAAAGAGTTCTAAATGATGATCCACCCGTTTAATGAAGAACACCTAATTCTGAACCTGCTGACAAAAAATCAACTCAATCGGACCATAGATCGACCTTGATCAAACGTTTGATCAATTGCTAAGCAAAACCTCTAATTCCTGCAAAAATTCTGCTATTTTCTTTTCTCTTTCTCTTTTCTTTTTGATGGCCACCCACTTAAAGAAAAAATCATATATTTTTCCCTTTAAACCTTAGGGCCACATTACCCTAATAGGACCCAATAATAAGTCTCGTATATGGGCTGGACTAACCCAACAATTACACCTTAGAATACATCAAAAAAGTTAGAATTCCACGAAAGCTAAAGAAAGAAATCAAAGCCAATATTGCGGGCAACCTGTTGTGGTTCGTTGCTTTAGTGTATGGTCATTGATTTGTTGGGATTTTGGATTGCCTTTGGTCCAAATAGGGCGGTGTTAGGTGGCACACTAGATATATTATTAAATTTTTTTTGTTTCTAATAAAATATAAGCCAAGATTAAGACCAATAATTATTTGAAGTACCATCATGATGAAAGATAAGCAAAAATGTCAAAAGACATATTGAGATTGTTAATTATTGAGAGTAACATCATGATGAAAGATAAGCAATACTATCAAAAGGCAGAAAAAGAAGGCAAGGCCAAATACCGCCTTCCTTCCTTTTGGTCGAGGCTGAACTTTGGTGTAAAATACCCTTGAACCAAATCGAAAACTGCAAAAGCAAAAGAATAGGTTAAGATTAAGATTAAGATTATTTATTAATTATTACAATTAGTAACATCACGTTGCATGGAGAATGTGAACAAGAGTTCATCAGTCTGGTTTACTGATACCCACCCGGACGAGCTGCACTTATGGAACAAAGGTTCTGCGAAAGTTGGGCATGCACATATCCTTGTGCATAAAAATTGTTAAATTAGGAATGAAAATAAATATAAAGTTACAATAATTTATTTACAAAATCCTGGAATTAATAAATCTTTTGTTTAAGCAATGGATGTAATATGCAGGTTGGGACCCAACATCTTGTTGGAGGTCTTTTTGTCATCTGTTAGCTTGGACCCTGTTACTATCTCTTCGACAAATCTGAAGATAAGATCAAAGACAACGGGCTGACGATGAAAATCTTAAAGAAAGGACATAAAAAGTCGAAACTAAACACAGTCATGATGCACCACCAATCCCACAGTGACACAAGTTGGCTGGTTGTGATTCTTCTGTTTACATACCCAAATCGAAGCATTGTAGACTTCTCTATCTAGTTTTTAACTTTCTCTAACCTATTCATAAGAAAAGACTATTTTATGTTGTAAGTTGTTTGTAGAAAGTGATGTGCAAAGAGATGGATATTCAGTTTCTCTCCAACATTGCTAACAATAATTCGAAAAACATTGTATTTTGAGTTGAGCTTTGGATTTTTACTTTGATTCATTCAAAGGTGGTATTGTTGCTTACTATTTTTGTTATTGAGTTCAAACTTATAATTTAGGTTAGAGGATAGATGTTTTCATTTTAGTCAATAGCATACCCACAAAGTTAGAAAAAGATTGATCTTCCATGCCTATACATCTTCTCCAAAGAGAAAATAGGAATGGCTGGCCCCTCAAACACCAGAGCAGCTTTTAACTTCCTATTTCTTAAAATTTACTTCATGATCTAAATGAAAAAAATAGAATCCATAAAAAGAACATTGAAATACAAGTGTTGAAAGAAAATAGTTCTAAAACTTAAAAGATAACTAAAATTAATATTATTTATTAAAATATTACAGTTAGTCATATCGTGCATTGCATGATCAATGTGAATACAAGTTTATAGTTCTAAATTGTTAGATTTCTATTCTGGAATAAAGGATGCATTGAAAAGTGTGCATGCACATATATTTGTGAATAAGGGTCATTGAAGTAGGAACAAAAATAGTAATAAATTGTAATAATTTATATACAAAATTCTTAAATTGACTTTCATTTTACTTTTTTTTAAAGATAATCTTTCATGTCTAATAATGTTAATATTCAAAAGGATTTATGAGTGTTATTTAAGCATCAATTTGCAACATTTTCTATTAAGCATAATCTTTTTAATTATTTAATTAGTAAATTTTTGTGAATTCTATTGATCAACTGAACATCATATGATCTAAAATTGTTGAACCAACATGACTTAAAAAGAAGTTTGAAGCCCAAAAAATCTATGAATCTTCATGCACCAAGAAACAATGGAAAAGTTAAGGCAATAGTTTAAAATGCCAAAGGCCGCCTATGTAACGGACTTGGAGAAATCCATTCAACACTCAGGTCTCAGCGATGAACTGAGTTATCCTTACAACCAGAATCACTCTCATAAGAAAACTTTTGGAGAGAACACAAGGAAAATTATGAAGTATGTTGGGAGAGCTTGAGTGTTTGAATGAGGGGAAAGGGATCGGAAGGTTCCCTTTATATAGGTGTTTACCTTTTCGTAGGAATTAAGTGTAGTGTTGGTTACACATTTACTTAGAATTTTGAACGAGGTTCATCGAATTAGGATACTTGTCTTTCTAAACCGTAGATATTCTCATTAAAACTAACATTACAATCATAAGTATGGAATCATAACAATAGCCTTTATTCAATATCATAATTGTTACACTTAGGTGTAGAAAAAGAAATGCCTCCCCATTAAAGAAGTCAGTTACTTTCTATGAAATTCAAATACAAGTAACATAAAAGGAAAGAACAATGGGTACCGCCCGAGTAGATGACCTAACAATAAGGAAACTAGGTGGGCTGGACTCGTACTTGCATAGCTTAGTCCATCAGCTTGTACTGCTAGTCCAGAACATAAAGGTCTGACTTATACTGCATAGCTCAGTTCATTGGCCCATATTACCAGTCTAAAACAACCTAGTCTCTTTGTTGCACCCTATGATAATTAATTAATGGTTTTAAACTTTGGATTCTAGTAATAGATTAAACATGATAAGATTTGAAAGCTCTTTAACCAAAACAGTTGAAAAGACTTGATGATTATACACCGTTAAGATGCCAACTCCAGAGGAAGGTCAAATGCCAACAAGAGGGACGAAACCTAGAGTGGGCTTTACATGAGAATCAATATTAAAAAAAATCTCTTCTTGATTGTTTTCCCCATATTATGAGTTTGGCTATTGTTTTTGAACATTATTTGAAAGTGAACGAAATACATTTTGGTCTATTCTGACCATGGTTTACACAATCAATCAAGCAGAAGGATGCAAAAACAAAGTACCAAAATGAGCCAAATGCTCGACATGACGACCAGTAGACTAATAAAATACACGACCTCGAGAAAAGAGCACTTTGCTAGGCCAGCCATGTGATGTGATTCTTTGATCTTGTTTTCCTTGACCGGCTCACTGCTCGAGTCTGTAATTAATTGGTGCGGTTCCATTGGTCCATTGAATGTAAGGAATGAGGCTAACTTTCGACTTAATTAGATTTGAAAGGATAAAAGAATGAGAAAGTTGAACAGGATTGGTGTGACAGGGCAATCTTCGTTCGGATTGTAGGTATCTGAGTGGTCACTTAGTTGTTGTATGTTGTGCATTTGATTTATTTTGGTCTGTTGAACATGGCCTACAGAATAAACCAGATTATACGCTGAGCTTTCCTTTTAGTAGCCACATCTTTCTACGTGTAGTGTTTCTATATCTCCCTTCTTCTTGTCATTACTACGGCCAGTCCTCTATCCCTTGCTCAACAATATCAATAAAAGCTAAGTAAAGGCAAATAATCCAATGATTGAAGTGATTTGCAAAAGATTATCATGCCAGGTAGAAAAAACAAAGTTTCTGCATTAAATAAGGAAATGCTATTAAGATAGATAATTTGAAAGTCCATCACTATAATCAATTGTAGGCTATATGTTATTAGTGTGAAGACCATTGTTGGTGGTGGTCTCCATGATCATTTCCCACCTAATACTATTATTATTCAAGTCGTTTACTTTTAGTTAAATATAGATTGAGATTAAAGCACCGACAAATTGTTCGCGATTTGGGTGACAACATTTTGTCCCACCAATGTGAACGCAAGTCGGCATCTTTGTTTTGTGCTTCCCGTTGCAAGTTTGAGTGGACATTAACTGGACGTGGGCTTCTTTCTCGAGTTTTGGTCTTATATCTAGTTTTCCCTTCTTCTTTCGATACAAAGCAAACATATTTGTGTTAGGTACCCGAGTGGTTAAGCCAAATATTGGGGAATTTGGTTGTTGATCTTGTGGGAATGTTGGGCTTGGATTTCTCCTTCTACCTATATTGTTGTTGTGATGTGGCATTTAAGAGAAAAGGATTAAGATTTTGAGCAACGTGGTAGTGAGTAGAGGTGGAGATAAATTGAAATACAAGGAAGGCTTGGAAAACACAAAGATGAAGTTAAGAGGGGAGAGAGAGACAATGGTTTAAGAAAGTAGATAAGTAACAAATACAGAGTTCATTTGAGGGAACATCAACCTCCTAAGGGACACTTACAAACACCAGACTCATCCTTACTCCATCATTTTCATTTTATTTATATTGGCTATAACATTTGCCAATTAAATGACCCATATAATACTACTAATTAGATAATTCTTTAACAACGTTCGAAAACTGCCATTGCAACATTCAAAAACTCCTTTTTGTAACTGTTGGATTCTGTACACGACACTTGGGAGTTAAGGTGGCGTTGCATGCGGTGGTCAAGGAAAGGAGTGCGGAAGGTACGTAACATCCCATCCTTGATGTGCATAGACTTGTCTTCAAGCTGCAAGTTTTCAAATTACTTTTGAAGCTCCTTTCCTTCCTTTTTGTTGGTAGTTGTGTTGTTCCCATATTTCTTGGCAAGCGGTTCCTTTTTTTTTTTTTTTCTCCGCTGCGAATTCCATGCAGGCCAGACTTCCATCAATTATCTTTGGCTAGTTTGGAGAAATCCCAAGTTATGGGACTAAAAGTTGCTAGCCATTATGCCCCTAACACAATGTCCATCCCTTGTAGTGGTATAACTAACAAATCTAATTTAAAATGGGGCCCTTATAGTTGAATTATCACGTTCGTACATTGACCCTTGCTTAGAATTCTGTTACCTTTTCCCACCATGACTTCCATTCGTGGAGTGTTGTTGACTTGCATTACCAATTTATCGACCACTCCTTGATTAATAAAGTTATGGGAACTCCTTGTGTCTCCCTGTGTCTATCAATACTTGCACATTTTTTCTTTTCTCCATTAATCTTCCTTTAATCTTCACGGTGTTAGGAGACATTACTCTTTGTATGACATGTAAAGTGATCTTAGTTACCATCTCTATAGGTCTAAGAAACACAACTCATTTGAGAATTTCAAACACAATGCTGGTGAAACCCGATTTCTTTCTATATTGCTTCAAGAATCAAATTTACACCAAGAAAAAATATATATATACAATTACAATTAGGTTAGGGCAACATCCCATATAGGCTTAGGTTTGACCCGAGCCTAATTAATGAATTAAAGGCCCAACTAATTACAAAAGGGCCATACCTAAACCCAACTTTATCTTAACAACCTCTCTCAAGTTGGTGATTTGTATAAATCAAATACACCAAGCTTGCGAAGTAAATAATTATGTTATCTACTACATAAAGCTTTGGTTAACAAGTTGGCGAGTTGCTTGTGCATGCAGATGCTACGAGTCTAAATCAATCCTCGCTATTGCTTCTCTTGAATGAAATGACAGTCAATCTCAATGTGTTTGGTGTGCTTATGAAAGATAGGATTGCTCGCAATGTGAACAGCTACTTCATTGTCACAGCATAAAGAGATAGGCTGAGGAATAATCACCCATAAGTTGCCCAAAAAACCCATGTAACCAAACAATCTCACAAATAGTAGTGGCCATGGTGTGATACTATGCCTCAAAGGATGAGCTGGAAATCAAAGAACCTCCCACTTAATGCAAAAACCAATGAGGGAGTGTCAAGACATAGGACAAACTGCCTAATTAGAATCACAAAAACCAGTCAGTTGAAAGTCCTTCTGAGAGGGCATGAAGATTCCTAAGCTTAAAGTACCTTTAAAGTATTTAACAACCTTTATAGCCATGTCCATGTGTGAAGTTTTTAGAGAATGTATGAGTTGACTAAGTATCTAAATAGGGTAATTAATGTTAGGTTGAGTGTAGGTAAGGTATATCAAGCGCCCTAAAAGTCGCTGATATGGAGCTGGATCTACTGTAGGGTCATTAACAAGAATGGATACACTAACATTATATTCTAAATAAGTTATCTTCAGATTCTGATATATAGGAATCTTGTATGGGCAAGCTCTAGAAAGTCTAGCTTTAGATATTAATTTTAACACATATTTACATTGATTGAGATAGATACCACTCTTGGACCAAGCAATCTCAATCCCGAGGAAGAATTTAACTAACCTTAAATCTTTTATGTAAAATCTAGAGTAGAGATGGGCCTTTACCTAAGCTATAGCCTTTTCATTATTGCCGGTGAGAAGCATATCATCAACATAAATCAAAACAGCAACAATAGTAGAACCATGCCGAAGTGTAAATAAAGCATAGTCATGCTAAGATTACTTGAAACCAGCTTCAAAGAGAGCAGTGGTAAATTTGGAATACCATTGTCGGGAAGCTTGCTGGAGCCTATATATGGACTTAAGTAGAACCCAAACTTTTAGTAGGCCAATGGTGGAAGTCTAAATCCCTAAAGGTAAAGACATGTAGACCTTTTCATGCAAGTCTTTAAAGAAAAATGCATTATGAACATCCATCTAATAAAATGGCCAGCGAAATATGGATGCCAATGCCATGATACATCAAATAGTTACCATCTTGGCCTCAGGAGAAAATATCTTCTTATAATCGATCCCATATCGCTAAGTGAAGTCCTTAGCCATAAGGGGAGCTTTATATCGCTCAATAGATCCATCTGCATGGTACTTTACCTTGTAAAACTATTTACATCCAATCAGCTTATGACCAAGGGGCAAATCAACCAACTTCCACGTTTGATTTGCTTCTAATGCATGGAGTTCACTAGCCATAGCATCCACCTAACAAGGATCACGAATTGCCTCATAATAGTAAAATGGCTCTCTAATAGAAGATATGGAGGCAATAAAGGCTCAATGTGTGGGAGATAAGTTGTCAAAGGTCAAAAATTAAGAGATAGAATAAGGTATGTCTCGAGGACCCATGGAACAATGGCCATCAAGGTCAAAAGCTATATGGTGGTAGTGATAATCTTGAGTCCAGATGAGAGGCTTAGACTCATGTTAGGAATGTCGAACAATAGGGGTAGTGACTACTAGCACCACAATAGGAAGAGAATCCATAGTGGGTGAATGCATATGCTTAATGACTAATGAAGGAGACGAAGAAGGAGACTCATGTGGTAAGGAGGGTGGTGACTCGGCAAAGGCATTGGATGAAGAAGGAATATCTTAAATGGCAGACTCATATGCTAATGATGTAGGATGAGGCTTATCAGAGGTAGGCACTAGTGGGATGGAATATGGATTTGGATCTAAAGGGACAAAGGATTGGTCCTCATTGAGTGAGGTGACAAAGGAGAGTGACTGAGACTAAATGAATGGAAAAATTGACTCATGAAACACAACATCACAAATAGTAGAGAAGGTGCATGTAGTAAGGTCAAGGACATGATAACCCTTTTGTGAGGAAGGGTATCCTATAAATATGTAAAGTCTAGCATGGGGTATGAACTTGTCCCCATGCAGAACTACTGTAACATAACACAAACACCCAAACACCTAAAGATATGATGTAGAAAGAGATTTACCAAAGAGAATGTCAAAATGAGCTTTCTTATCTAGGACTAGCACAGGAAGACGGTTAATAATATGGATAGCAGTTAAGATACACTTTCCCCAATAATGATAAGGAATATTAGCCTAAAAACGTAAGGCTCGTGCCACATCAAGAATATGGCGATGTTTGTGTTCAACTATACCATTCTGTTGTGGAGTATGAATACATGTACTCTTGTGATGAACCCCACGGAGTTGGAGGAAAGATGTACACTCATGACTAAAAAACTCAGATCCATTATTAGAACACAACCTATGAATACGAGTATGAAACTAGGTTTCTACCATAGTAAACAAAGAATGTAAGAAATACATTGCTTGACTTTTGTATCGCATGAGATACATCTAAGTTCCACGTGAGAAATCAACAATAGTCAAGAAGTAACATAAGCCATTATGATTGGGGGTTCGATGTGGACCCCATATGTCCACATGTATCAACTCAAAAATAAAGTTTGTACTAGAAGAACAAGATGGAAATGGAAGGTGAGTTTGCTTCGCAAAAGGACAAACTAGACAAAAAATGTTAGGAGATACATAACAAGAAGAGTGACCAAAATGACAATGCCACTATGTATGTTTATTACTTAAAACATTGTTCTTAAACAAAACGTTCTAACATACATTAGCCCTCTTAGGAACATTACATTCAAAAGTTTTAATAATTATAGAAAAGACATCTACAGTGGCATCCGTTGGAGACACTAAGTGATATAAGCGATGCTCAGCCCTGCCTAGCCCTAGTACTGTCCTAGTCAAATGGTCCTAAAAGAACAAAAGTGTGGGTAAAACATAACTTGACAAGAACTATCAAATGTAAATTTGGCAACTGATAGAAGCTTGCACTTAAAGGAGAAGACATATAAGATGTCATAAAGTATGATAGATGGAGAAATGCAAACAATACTATTATTATTAGGTCATTTAACCCAAATGGGATTTGATGTGTATGACCTAATGTTTTCCATGCATGTGATATCATACGTGATGTGGTCACTCCTCGTTGAATCAATGAGCCAATCAGATAAAAATGAATTTTGTAAGGAAGAGACTGTACCTACAAAGTTTGTCATGGGCTTAGTAGGGCCAAAGCGATTGAAAAGCTGAACCATCTACTGATACTGCTTAGTTGTAAGAGTTTGACTAGTATGGCTAACTGTTTATGCTGGTACTATACTGCTCATAAGAAGTGAGGGCTGATCTCTAGACTCATAACTGACTGCATGCGTTGAGTGGGTGTAACAACCTTTTTTCCTCTAACTCTAACCCTCGGGCTTGTTAGGAAACCCAATAAACTAAAAACACCTATCTTTGGTGTGTTCGAGTCGACAACAATGCTCACAAATCAGCTATGACCCTCATTGCCCTGGTCTAATAGTAGATAGGGTATCATGCCAATTGTTCCTAAACCCCCTCTAAAGGACGCTGGGGATTACACAACAAAAGTAGCCAAATTTGGTCTTCCACTATCAACTTGCAAACTATGTTGGTGCTCCTCATCGAAAACCAATGAGAAAACCTCATCAAGTAGAGGAATTGGGCTCTGTGAAGTAATGTTGTTTCTGATGATGGCATACATAAGCTAAAGTCCAAGTAGAAAATGCATAACATATCCAGACTCCTGTTTTGCTGCTAATAAACTCAAAAATTCACATGTGCAGTTATCATACTTGCATTTGATGGTTAGCAGACACTTATCCAATTCAGCACATAAATCCGAGAAATAAGCAAAATACTTGGCAATGAAATCATCTAGCTATTATTTTACTTCTTCGATTTACTACTCGAGGTCATATTGGTGAGTACTAATGATTTTGGAGTAACTTATCTCTAACATTTTCCAAGCTACACAAGTAGTAGGGGAAAGAGAAATCGCATTCACAATTTCAAGAGAGACTGAATTCATTAACTAGGAGAGAACAACTAGATTGCATTTATCCCGAAGATTAGCTTGTACCTCACTATTAGTTAGTCTAGGCAATTTTCCATTCACAAGCTTTAATTTGTCCTTTGTACCAAGCGCAATAAGCATTTTGTGCCTTCAAGGGAAATAATCATTAGGTCCTATAAGGAGTTTTATGACTAGGATTGCTGAAGAGACATCCCTAGGTGCAAGAATCAATGGCTCTGTGATCTTTAATAGATTTAGAGCTTTAGACGACTTGGATTTGGCAGACATGGTGCTGGAATTAGTCAACGGTGAAGGTAATGCTAGCGAGTTGGAGAAAATGGTGCTTAAACAGTTCGCACGAACCAGGTTGCATGTGGGTAGGGGTCTGAATTAAGGACTCGATCCTAACTCAATGGTGTGCTTAAAACAGTGTGCTTAGCACCTACAAGAAAAGGGTGTGCTTAGCACCTTTAGTGGAACGGTGCACTTAGCACAAGAGACAGGTCACAACCGAATAAGGATCCAAACTAGGGATTCAACTAATAAGTGAGACGGTGTGTTTTGGAATGTTTAAGAAAATGGATTAAATGGTGCATGTAGGTTCTATAAAACCTAGACAAAATTTAGTGTTTAGAAAACAACTTTTATGATAGAAAACAATGCCTTAATGGATCAAGTAGCAGAAGACTTTAAGAACTAAAAAGGGAAAAATGGATTCAGAAAAGGGTGATTCTAATAAAAAAGGCTGAATAGAAAAACGCACAAGAGAAGAGAATCGGGACACAGATTCTTTCTCGACTAACACGAAGCAAAACAAACCAAGTATCACTTTACTCTAAACAAATAGAGGATGGAAAAAGATATGAAGAAAGAAAAAAGGCACAATAAACATACTAGATTGATCATAATCTCAGGCTAGCTTTGGATACCATCTAAGAAACACAACTCATCTGGGAATTCCGAAATACAATGCATATGGTGAAACCCAATTTCTCTCTATATTTCTTCAAGAACAAAATTTACACCAAGAAAAAATACATATATAATTACAATTAGGTTAGGGAAACATCCCATACGGGCTTGGGTTTGACTTGAGCCCAACTAATGAATTGAAGGCATGACTAATTACAAAAGGGCTAGACCCAAACCCAACTTTATCTTAACAATAGGTGTTAAACGCTTAATAGGCATAGAATTTTTTTCTGCAAGAGCTTCCTAGGGCGGAGTGTGGTGTGGTAACCCCAAGTGCCTATTATTAGAGGCTACATTTTTGGACTCATATAATCTGGCTAAACCCACAGCCTTAGTTAAGTCTTGTGGTTGGTTTGCTTGAACATCTATTATCAATTGATCTTTCAACCCAAACGTAAAGCACCTAACTTGTTGCTCATTAGTTAACTGGCCAGACTTCAATAAAAGCCTTGAGAATTGGTTGAAATAATTGAAGACAATCCCAATTTGTTGAAGTTTCATGAGTTCGCCAAAGAAGTCCTAGAATTTAAGGGGACCAAAACGCTCACAAAGATTCCTAGTGAGGTTTTCCCAAGTGGCTAAGAATGCTCCCTAAACATTAGTTGATACCATATCTGTGTCTTTCCTTCCAAATTCCAGGTTGCAAGAGTGATCTTCTCTTCCTCTAGGTGTTATGATATGCAAAATATTGATTATACCTACAAATCCAACCAAGGGGCATCCTATCATAATGTGGAAAATCCATCTTAATAGCTTGATTCTTCCTTCCATGGTTATTTCAAACATTGGATGCCCTCTCCCAGTTAAGATCTCTAGTCTCATCTCCTTCTTTTGGGCTCTTTCTTGACAATTGTGGGCTTCGGCATTCAACCTTTGTAAAGCTTAAGATATTTCCCTAAACCGCCTATTATTTTCTGTCTTTAACATTCTATTCGTTGCTCCATTGTAGGGTTGGTATTCTGGACAGGCTGATATGGAACGACTGGCTTTAATACCAAATTGTTAGGTACCTAAGTGGTTAAGCCGGATATTGTGAAATTTGGTTGCTAATCTTGTGGGAACGTTGGGCTTGGATTTCTCCTTCTATGTATATTGATGTTGTGATACGGCATTTAAGGGAAAAGGGTTAAGATTTTGAGCGATGTGGTAGTGAGTAGAGGTAAAGATAAACTAAAACACAAGGAAGGCTTGGGAAACTCAGAGATGAAGTTAAGAGGGGAGAGAGAGACAATAGTTTAAGAATGTAGATAACATGTAATATTTAAAGGACACTTACAAACATAATTGTCCCTACTCCATCATTTTCATTTTATTTATACTGGCTATAACATCTGCCAGTTACATGACCCATATAATACGGATAACTACTAATTAGATAATTCTTTAGCAACGTTCGAAAACTGCCATCGCAACGTTCAGAAACTCCTTTTCGTAACGGTTGGATTCTATACATGACACTTGGAGTTAAGGTGGCATGCGGTGGTCAAGGCAAGGAGTGCAGAAGGTACGTAACAATTTGCCTTCTAACGCACAAGTACTCCCAAGAGCTTTTTTCCGGCACTCTTTACTCATCATCAACTGTTTCTTGGCACTCTTTACCCATCATTAGGGAATGGCATAGGCTCCTCTATTCAACACTGTAGGTGGAATCATCAACAGTGTGGTCGGCTGGTTGCCTAAGAAGTCTGACTCTTCTGTGGTGCCAAAGGAGAGCTTGAAAAGCTGACACATGTGCTTTCAGCTGTCAAAGCTGTTCTTGTGGATGCGGAGGAGCGACATGTTAAGAGTGAAGCCGTTAGGCTTCGGCTCGAAAGGCTAAGTGATGTGCTTTATGAAATTGATGACTTTTTGGATGCTATTTCCATTGAAGCTCAATGAAGAAAAATAAAGACCCACCATAAGAAGGCAAAAAAGGTATGTGTATTTTTTTTCAAATCAAATCAATTTACCTTTCGTCTTAGAATGGCTCATGATATTAAGGCAATTAGAAGGAAGTTAGATGCTGTTGTAGCCGATATGAATGGTTTCCAATTTGTGGTGGACCGTGTAGAGCCACTGATCACGGTTATGCAGAGGGATAATACTTATTCTCTTGTAAGATGTTGAAGATTAACGGTTCTCTCTCTATGACATTTTTTCCTATATTGTAGGATCTCAATCTATTTTTCCTATCTTGTAAGATACTAGGGTTTATTTGTATAAGCCTTACTTCTATTTATACATAGCCTTTTAGGTTATAATATTTTCAACATAGCCGCACACTAAGAGTTCTTTTCTCTACGGCTTTGTCTTATCTTGTAACTAGTTTTGGTTTTACTTTATCAATAAACAAGTTTTTCTTCCAAACGTGCAAGAGTTCATCAAATTCTTCATAAGAATGGAGGAAGTTATTGGACGGGACAATGATAATGAAGAAGTTATTAAAAGGTTGTTTGACACCAACGTTGAGGTAAATGTTTCAATCCTTCTCATCGTTGGTATGGAAGGCTTAGGGAAAACTACATTAGCTCAAATTGTATTTAATGATGAGAGAATTCATAAACATTTTGAGTTAAAAATGTGGGTATATGTTTATGAGGCATTCAATGTGAAAGACATCATTGAAAAACTAATAGAGTCTTCACCGTGCCAAGTAATATCCTACAAAAGTGAGATTCTAGACTACTTCATTCTAAGGATGAGGTAGCGAAGATGAGAACACGAGTTGAAGAGGAGATTGTCAAACTTTATTAGGGATATTGCCTCACGGTCCACTGTTTGCTTTTCACTTGTAACTGGCGGGGGGAAACGAGTACTTAACAAAGAAGATGGCTTGGAAGAAAAACCTATGTTGCGACTTTTACCCCTCACGGACCCAGAAGAGTACTAAGAAATATGAGCAACAAATATCCAGTTTCCAGACAAATTATATGAAAACAAAGAGCCAGGCTTTACCGAACAATATTATTTCAAACAAAAAGCAAAAATTTCAGATCTACAATCTCGAACAGAATGGAATGAATGAAATTGTAATACCAACCCCCCCACTGTGAGTTAAGCCACACGGAGACTGCAGGGGATGAGAGTTTACCTTTTCAACCAGCAGCTTGAGATTCTCTTTAACTCGAAATGGACGTGATTGGATCCAAGTGCTCTGGGATTCAGCAATGGTGAAATAGCGAGCGAAGACCAGAAGCTGAACTGAAGTAAACTTGCCCAAGTCCTCCTTAAACAATTTAACGAAGACCAGAAGCTGACCTGAAGTAGACTTTCTCCATTCTTCCTTGACAATTATTTCTGTTTGTTGTTTAGTTAATTCAGAATTCGAGAAAAGAACCATTTTTATTTTATAGTTGCTTCCACGCATGCCTGGCTGTAAAAGCATCCTTGCCGGGCCGCAAAACGACGAATGTGACCTTCAGACGGGAACCGTTCTGTCCAGTAGCCATTTCCTCGAAGCTGGGTCACTAGGCAAATAGGAGAGACCGTCAAGATTAAAGATGCCTTCGGCGTCTCCTTCAGCAGGCAGGATGCTGTTGGCTTAATGTTTATCACACAAAATCTGGGACAAAGTCATTTACATTTGAGGTAATACGTAAGTATGAAAGCTAACGTAAGATCAGCTCCACGTTCCCTCGGGTCAAAACTCTTAAATCAGAATTTTTTCTTTCCCTCGTGCATTTACGGTATGGTCAACGTGCATAATGGTTGTTTAATATTGTTGTCCAAATCTAAGATAGATGATCAAGTGTTTTGTTCTTTTTTTTTTTCTTTTGTCAAAAGTCTAATACTATCTGCATCTAAGAAAGTACATGAAAAGAGTTGGGAAGGGTACTCCAGCAGAAAACACGGAAAAAAAATAGGAAGTCTGGAAAAGTTAAGAAAGAAGCCACCGTAGATGGCAACTCCTTTTGGATTCCTCTTGGTTGAGTGAAAGTGGAGTTAGGAGAAATTCTATGTATTGTTGTTTCTAAAAAAGATAGATTAAGATTAAGGTAATCTGGAATTGTTGCAGGTTGATGGACCCTGAACTTGTATGCGTAACTTTTGGCATGAGCTTTTCGAAAAACTTTTAATATCTCCAAGTTGGAATAAACTCCAAGCATTGATATATGTTCTTTTTTTTTGTGATTTTCTGATCAGGAAGGTCAATTGTCTTTTTTCTTTTTTTTTTTGGTCCCTACGCTTGCGGATCCTCCACATCCGTAAAGATGGAATTTTACCTTTGCTTTTACCAGTCCTTAACAGGGGAAAGGGTCAGGAATCTATGCCGGCTGAACGGAAAAATAAGAGCAAGCAAAAAGCAAGACAGATATGTGAAAAACCAAAAGAAAGAACAGAGGCCGAATCCCAACGTCATAAAAGGCATGGCTTGACGAGGTGGTAATTGATTTGCGTGGATTCCATCGGTCAATCGAACGGGTCCAGTCCTAAAAGTTCTTGAACCAGAATAATTTACAATGATTAATGGGCGTATATTGTTAGGAATTAGTAATATTTAGTGAAGTTGAAATGACCTTCTTATCCTCAGACATATTTAGATTAAAATAAGTGAAGAAGGGCAATATTGTAAATACCCTTCTTAGGTCATTTAATGGTTAGGAACATGAAAGAAAAAAGTGAGTTTTGAGCTGTGAGATTGTGTAGAGAGAGTGAGACCACGCAGCAGCATCATGTTGCTGCACGGGTACTATAGCAATTCGGCCAGCTCCTTCGGATAACTTGTAACACTCTAGATTGTTCCTAATGAGAGGAAGAAGGGACCAGCAATAATGACAATGGACGTAAGAATGCTTTGGCCAAACCACTCTAAAATATAGTATCCTCTTTGTGTGTATGCGCCTAAATCTTTATTTTCACAAAAAATTGTATAATATGTGTTTTTGTTGGTATACTTGCTTGAATCCTAACTTCCAGAACTTTTAACAAGAACCTAACATATACAACATCGTCAAGCTGAAAAGAGACGATGGGTTCCGGTCCGTTGAACGTGGCTTATGCTGTATATTCTTTAGGGATGCCACTAAGCAAACATGGTTTTGCTCCAAATAAAATATCAATTGTACAAAGAGACCAGGTTCTCGTCTTTTTGTGGGTCCTATCACAAATAAATGGTACAGAGCAGTAGAAGAATTTTTTTTTTCCTCAAAAACAAACTTCCAATGTTGATTAGGACAACCATAAAGGAGGTGGCCCTCCACTGTCGGTGGAAAAACCGAAAGCATGGAACACGGGAGATTGAGAGTCAGAAGAGAGACAAAGAATGAGCCGAGTCAAAGTTAGGTGAAGAAAGATGTCTTTGTTGAGTGAGGAAGGAGAAGGCTTTGAGTTGTGTTGTCTTGTTCATTTAGTCTTGTACCAAGAAAAAAAAACAAAGTTCTTGTATATTAATATAATTGTCTTTTTGTCCTCAAATTATTGTGATTGGATCCATTTAAACTTAACATTAGATATCAAAGTTAAGTGAACAGGGACTTATATTTTGCAAAAATTATATTAAGCAATGGGGATAAGACTGTTATAAGATCAAAGACCGATTATTGTGAACAGCTGTGAAGTCAATTTGTGTCAGATTACGCTTCTTTGGTATAACATACCAAGAGATATCACACCGATCATAATGGTGGATCTTGTCAACACGAACGGAGAACGGGAAACCTCAACAACTACATGTGTGAAATTAGATTTATAAAGTCAAGATCTTTAGGAAATCACAACGAAGCGAGTGAGGCTACCCCCAAAAAAAAGTTGCAAAAAAAAAAAAGGGAGATCAAGACAACTAAATCTCTTTATGCCCCAAGAATTATTGTTTATAAAAAGAATTTGGAGCATAAAAAAAAGTTAAAATTCCAAAAAGTAGCATGGAATATCTTCTCAAAGCTATTTTTTAAAACAAAGAGTCCATTTTAGAAGTTGAGAAATGAACTTGCATCAATTAATTAATATTCTACTAAAGTAAAGATTGTGACAAAGTATCCCAACTGAATAAAAAATCAACAATGAATTAAGCATGATTCAGACATTTTTTGATACAGGAGTTAAAAATCTCGGGTTTTTACATAAATCTCATAAATCTCCTAGAAGCTTCATTATAGAGTAAATAGATTAACAGTACAAAGTGTAAAAGAACTTCAATAATGCAGTTGGACATAAAAGGTACCATGGCTTGGAGTTAGTGGGGTCTCCTTAAATTAAGGCTTACACTTACTTCTATTCTTTTGAATCCTACATAATGTTGCAAACAAATTTATAATGATCTTTGGCAAAATGATGAAACAATGGATTGGTATGATTTAATTTGGACTGATGACATTAGCAAACATAATTTTATTGGATGACTTGTTTGTAGAGGTAGACTTTCTATAATAACAAAAATTGTACGATGGCTTCCTTCAGTAAATATGTATTGTGATTTTTGTTAGTTTCATATAAAAAATAAGAGTCATCTCTTTTTTGAATGTGCATGAACAAGGATGATTTGAAAAAATATTCTCATCCAAAATGGAATCCAATGTGACATTGGAAGATGGAATGAAAAGCTACAGTGGATGATTAAAGCAGTTAAAGGAAAAAATTCAGCTGTTAAACTTCTTAAGCTATCTTTCTTAACTTATATTTATTGTATATGGGCTGAACGAAATAGAAGACGTTTTTAGGAAAAAGTAATTGATATCCATATTCTCTTAGTCAAAGTAAAGAAGGTAGTACGTGAAAAAGTTTATTTGTTAGAAATATAAAATCTTCCTAAGAAAATGTTATTTTAAGTGAAATTTGGAAGCTTTCAATTTTCATCTTTTCATAGATATGGTGACTTCTGTAATATTGGGGAATGCCCTTATGCATCTGTATTTTAAAATTTATTAATACGATTTACATTTCCACCAAATAAAAAAAAATTCTTGGGTTTTTAAGGGTGTAGAAATTTAGAATTTGAGGGACAAGAACCGAGCAAGGTAAAAGAATAGGGCTCTACGAAATTGTATTTCTTCCTTTTGAGTCCTTTACAAACAATTTTGAGTGTTCTGTCTATACAGTTTTTAAAGACAACTAGCTGCCTGAACCTACTCTACTGTAGAAGAACGTGGTTTCTGTGGTGCGACGCCGTGATGTGAGTTCCGATGATGATGGCAGCTCAGGCGCCGTGATATGCTTCAGGGCAAAAGATAAGGTGCTTGCTGGACTGGAGGAAGGGGAGCTAGATGTAAATGAGTCGGCTGACAGGGCGTGGCATATGACTTTCAACGGACACTGTTTCTCCAATAATGGGAACCGACAGTTCCAGGAATTTCTCCATGATGATCAACCCCAACTCTAGTGGCAGGGACCTCCTGAACTCGTTGAAGTTGTTGGGTTTCCGCAACACCAAGGCTATCACCACCAATAACAACACCAACAACGCCGGTCCTACCAACAGATGAAGAAGATCCAGCTCCAAAAGTAATCACCGAACGGCAACATTGCGCTTGGTTTGGCGTCCATGAACCTGTTCCCCACCACCAAACATGGGGAAACAGCTGCAAGCCGATCCAGCATCGGCTACACAGCATTGTGGGAGCCTCCCCCGACGAAGCATAGCCACTCCCACCCGGCTCTGGGAAGCAATTAAAAGCTATGGCTAAAGGTTTTGTGATTTTTAAGAAGCAAGCTTTTTAATACAATAAGGATGTTGTTGATGTTAGTCCAATGAGCAAAAAAGAAAGCTTTGTTCCTTTCATGGAAAGATTATATGAAATAAGCATAAAAGTTTATCCATCTCATAAAGTTTATGAGATAGTCTATGTACTTTGTTTAATAAGCTTTGAAATGTTAAGCTTTGCCATGTAACATTTGAAATTTATCAATTTTTAACTAAGCTATTTAGAATCTTGTGCCCAAGATTGCTGCACGGTCATAAACAATTAACTCAGATGGTATTGGTGACTGGTACATCAGTAGAATTATCTTTGATGTCTTCCCATTTACTTATATAAGAGCAATTGAATATGATTGAAAGGTCCATGACGAACGCTTGTATATTTCCCAATTCAGGAGGTTTGATCATCCTTCTTAACTTCTCCACTTCCATAATACCAACCCGCTTAATTGGGCGAGAGCCCACATGTCATGTGCTTATTTACTTGTATTATGGCACAAACAACAAAAGCCCTTTATTGAGCTTAACTAAGAGATTGACAAAATAATGTGAACATGTAAATGAGTCACATATGTGTGAGAACATGCTGAATATACTTAAGAATTGAACAAGTAACTTAAATATACTCAAATAGCAGTCATAAATTAAGAATGAGTTCTTCAAAATCACAATGAACATTAACATCATGTTGTGATATTATCCAAGTCCATAAGTCCAAATGTGAAAGATTCTTTTAAAGAAGGAAGTAAAATATTGCTATTTTCATCTTGCAAAAGAGTTGAGATATAAAACGAGAAAAAAAAAAAGGATTCTTTTGGTTTCAAAGAATGAAGTGTCTTTATATACCTTTTTTAGCTAGTTTTCCAAGGTTTTGCATCATTTTTCTAGAGAAATAACCATATCCGATGCTTTTTATATGTCAATTCAATGTTTTTGTGCAAAACTTGGTCATAAACCGTTTGATGTTGAGCCTTACATGGGAAACATCAGGGCTAGAACAAATAGATCAAGTGATGAAAAGAAGGATTTGAAGAATTATTTTCAACTCATAACTAACACTGCACCTAGATTTGATCTTCCAATGGTTGCTATCTCAATTCATCCATTTAACCCAAGATAGATTTCAGCTGAAATTATTTTCAGTAATAGTGGTTGGAGACATCAAAGAGGAAATTTGTTAAATGTTGGTTTTTATATGGTCTATGTATAATGACAAAGGGCTAAATAACCTGAGGATATTGATGTTGCTAATCCAAGAAGTAGAGAAAAATGGCTTAACCTTTGTGTTCCTTTGCCATACACATCCTCTTGGTTGTCTGCAGACAGGCCAGAGGCTTACGTACTAAGTTGTATTGTGAGCACCTGGTCGTTTTGGTGTGCTAAGTTGGCCTTAATTGATCCTACTAAGCCCGTGACAAAAACGCCTCTGGAAAACATAAATGGGTAGGACTCAAACCCTACATATACTCGTTTCACCGTCTTTTAGCCGGTCCCCGGCAATGAAACCCAAGTCAAGCAATAAAATAAAGAAGATAGAGACTCAACACCCACCCTAATTGAACGATTCCTTTTGGTATATTGAATTCTATAATTTGGTATAGAAGCAACTTGAAATGTGAACCAAAAAAGTCAGAAATGCCAAAATGTTGAAGCTTCAAGACAAATATAGCTGGCAATGATCCATTGGATGTTTTATAATTGCGGGTAATAATCACACAGCACTATCCGTCTCAATTTGAATCGTTCCAAGCAGCACAATTATTATTACTTTTTCTTTTGCTCAAACAAACAAGTTGACGGATCATGAGCTTGCGTGTCTAGTTTCGGTCTAGTTTTCCTATTCAGGAAGGGACTTGTCAATCAATGATTTTTCTATTGATGAAAATTCAAAATTACTGAATTTTTCTTATTTTCATTTGTCGCGAACCTCAGCAGAAAATCAGCAAGCAATTTGCTCGCTGTGGCCAAAAATTATTAGAAAAACATGCCTCACGATGACTGTACTGCTCTTATGCAATATTGGATGAGAGTGAAATATCAAAAAAACCCATTAGTAAACTGCTGCATGTTAAAAGTTTCAAAACACCCTAAGAAGAAACCAAAAAAAAGCTGGACATGATGATAACCTCAAAGTTGGGCATCAAAATAAGTTCAAGAAAGAAATAAGTTACCAAAGGTTACTATTTCTTATTTTATTAGGATGGTTAACTAACTGTTATTAGACTATCAAAAATTAAACTTTATATGCTAAAAATAAATCTCATTATACTACCATTTAGCATGTCAAAGTGTAAATATCTCTCTACTACCTGTAATATCTTTTCATGTAAAATTTTTCTTTTTCATATCTGAAAATTGTAATGAGACTTTCTTTCTCTTTTCGTCTCAAGATTGAAACCGATTGGAAAAGCGATTGTTTAAGGATTTCTTTGTCTTATCATATAAAATACCAATGTAATGAATCTTTAATTATATTTCATTGTCATTGTTTAATAACAATAGCACTTATAAAGTTAGTTTGATCAAAATTAAAAAATTTTGAAGCCAATTTAAAATCTTAGAAGAAAATGATGATTTTTTCTTTCTATTATTAATCATGAAAAACATGGCTTAACGTCTTCATCAAGAATTTTAGTGGATACACGAAAGCAATATTTTCTCCAAAATGTCAATAACAAGAACAAGATAAGAGTTGATGATAGATTAAAATTTCCATTTGAGTTAGTTCAAAGAACTTTGAAAAATACGTTTAAGTTCTCTTCATCCATAAATCATTTACCAGGTAATCAAATTCAGCATTACCATCATTTGCTCTTTTATACTCAATGGACAAGGTAGTAGTAGATCCATCCTTTACTATAAAAGCTATTGGATCTGAGTATTCAGATTATAAGAGTGGAGTTGTCGTTCCTGTACCTGTCCCCAGTGGAAGAATGACTGATCGGTTACCTGCAGATCATGGCCTTACCACTCGGTCCCCGATGGCCAGCCGGAGATTCCATATGTTAAGTTTTAAATTCTATGTAATTGTGTAAAAGGGAAATTAAATACCTTTGATCTTGCTAAACCAAAAATAGAGTTAAAAGTAATTCAGATTTGAGTGTGAAAGAATTGCATAAAACCTAAAAATAACTTAAATGTGTTTTTTTCCCCCTTTTTTGGAGTGATTCAAAAATCAAAATTTAGTAGCTTCTGGCTTTACCAAATACCCGTTTAAAAAATTCATTTGAAAATGATAATTCTGCAGTTAATTTTCTCTTGTGGGACGAGAATGGGGCTAGGCTCAGATCTCAAAGTTGCTTCACCATTTCCTCCTTGGGTCTCGCAATAAAAGAAAGAAAAAATGGAGCCTTGGGTCTTTAGGTCTCTTCCTCTAGAGTTAACAAGAAAATGCCCCGTACACACCCCAAAATACATAGTACAGAAGATGGTGAGAGAATCAGGTGAGGAAAGCGCCTTTGCAGATGATTGTTATGGTGCTTGCCTTTGCCATCCACATCGTCTTCGCTGTCTCCAATCAGAACAAAGTGCCTTTGAAAGACATAAGGTCGCAGGGCTGGGACCCAAAATCTCTTTTTGATCGTGAATCTTGCCAAAGTCCATCGAATGAATTATGGTGGTAACACCAATTATGGCTCTTCGTTTTTTTTCCCACGTGAAAGATGGCGGACAGTGAAGTTGGGGTCCAGTTTTTTTGTCTTGTTTGTTCTGTCCATTGTTGGAAAGGCTTGATGATTGTTCACCGTAGAAATAAAATAAGATAAGCTAAATTAAATTAAAAAAATTAGGAAAGAAGCGAAGACTGGAGCAACATAGCTGACAATGCTTTCCTCATTCATGTATCTAATCTGTTGGGTGGGTTTCGGATTTCTTTTACTACTTTCTATTATGAAAGTTAATTTTATCAAAAAATGTATTTTTTTTAAAGATATAAGTCATCTACTGCTTAATTATACTACTTAATTCTAAAAAAAATATTTTCAAGTTGTTTAATATAATTTTTGCACTTTAATATTCTTCTTTATATGTATGTTAATAAAAATGTTGCACATGAATAGAAGTCCAATGCCAAGACTTGAGAGACTACAAAACAAAGGTTTATTTTTATTTTTAATATTATATTAGAGTATGAAAACTCATTTTAAAATTTTAAAGGCAATAAGTAAATAAATATTATTAATTATAAAACTCACCTTTAATGTGAGATACAAAAATATGGTCCTTGGATACGGTTTGAAAAATATTCTTACTTTTGATTGTGTTTTACACAAGATAAGATCTAACGTGAACTTACTCTAAGCCTCTTAAATACCCATTTGGAGCAATTATTGCTTATTATGTCTGCAAATAATCTGAGGAGAAATTAGTATTATTACTCCCTCCAAGTTGCGACAAAGCTAGTAGTTGATATGGCAGATCAAAGGGTGATTCAATAATTGAGGACAGTGCCGCTTTTTCACCGAGAAGAATTGCACAAATTGGTTACTGATGAATTTAATAATCAACTGCGGATAAGATTTTGATATCTACACACTTTTTGTAACAGTTTGAATATATAAGGGGAAAAGCTGGACTCCAAGAAATTGTTCGGAAGCCTCCACCACTAATTATCAGACATCAATTTCGGCAAAATTGAATTCTAATTCTACGGGCCATATGTTTACAACTCATACAAAACGCCAAAATGACATTTTCTTTTTATCAGGTTCAACAATCATGTAGGCGACTATTGGGTGGCTTTATAACAACCATGATGCGACTAGTGGGTAGCTTTTTTTTTTTTTTAAACAAAAAAGTATAAGTTTGTATTACTAAAATTAGTATAGAAAAGTATATGAACATATCCAATATTATAAAATTTGTGAAAATTACAAAAAAAATAGAAATTGAGAATTTTCAAATTATTTGAAATAAATGAACTCTTTCTTATACAGTTTCTTTTTTATGTTTATCAATTGGATTGAAATATTAATTATTTTGTTTCAAAAATTATCTTTTATTGTGTTTAACTTATATACAATAAATAAAAAAATTTAAAAATGTTAAAGAAGATTGGTGAGTAGTTTTTATTTGTCAATGAATTCCACGAAAGAGTAATTGATGGTTTTGCTAAGCATAGGACAGTGTAAAACCTGAGAAAAATGAATTGCAGTCTTAGCATGTCTCGGGTAATTATGACGAAAGGTGCGCTTACGTAAGGCAGCACGGGGCCAACAGTACCCGTAAAAATCATTGTACGAAGGACTAGCTGGAAGACACCAGAAGTTTTCGCCTACATATGTATATCGACCTCTTGTTTTTCAACAGAGCACATCCCGAGCTTGTTCTTTCACTCTCTTAGAGGATGAGATTCCTGGCCTATTGAATCTGGTATATCAACCTCTTTTACTTTCACTCCTTTACACGCTTTCCTTTGATGGCATCCACGGCGGAGAAGGATGTTGCTGTAGATCATCGATTAAATGGAAAGCTGTACAATGCTCTGCTTAAGAAAAGAACAAAGGAGGTGAAAGAATACTGTGAAGGACTTCCCGATCATGCCCTGCACAAACTGAGCATGCACGGGGACACGGTGCTCCACACGGCCACTTATTCGAAACAAGCCAAATTGGTGCTCGCACTTCTCAAAGACTTTCCCGGCCACCATCGCGACAATTTAAGGCGTCAAAACAGAAAGGGAAACACCATCCTCCATGAGGCAGCTACTCTGCACAAAGAAAACCCGGTCGAGGTCGCTAGGGAGATGTTAGAAAAAGCCCCGGGCTTGTTGCGAATGACCAACGAGCTTGGAGAAACAGCACTTTTTCGGGCAGCCCGCTATGGCAACACTCACGTCTTCGATTTTCTGGCCAAAGAAATGCAAGGATGTGATGAAGGAATGCAGCAAAAATTTATTCAGAGGACAGACAACACCACTATTCTTCATGCCGCCGTTCTTGCCCGCCACTTTGGTTAGTCCCCTGCTTCTGACTAGTCGTATTGACCTATTTGTTCTATGCGAACTATCCGATGGTTGTTTTGAGTTTCTCTGCCTGGGACCGCAGGCTGTCGTTTGTTTCCTAACACAAAATGCATAAACAGATTTGGCTCTGAAAATAGCTCAAGAGTTCGGCCATATAGTTGATAAACGAGACAAAGATGGGATGACCGCTCTTCAGCTTCTCTCATGCAACCCTTCGGCCTTTGAACCTCTGCGCAATCGTGGACTTCTCAAGATAGGATCCAGCTCTGGTATGTACCATGAACTTACATACTCGATCACTTTTCTTGTCTCTTCATCTCACTTTGAAGAACTAATTTACAATGTTTTAAGTTGAAAGACTAGTTCCTTGAGGTGAAAACTCAATTTATAAGCTCTTCACAGAAAACCTATATCTTTTCAAGATTAAGAGCATAAATATGATTCTAGAACATATTTATTCCTTTTTTCTTTTACCTGAAATCGATTGCTATACAGCAAAAAAGATCCTAAAAAACGCTTAATGAAATTCAAAATTCTACCTACGTTGTGTATAAAAGGAACTCTTGAAGATTTTGTGTTGAATCCCCAAAACATATTCTCAATGACTCCAAAAGAATCCTATCGTGGTATAATTGCAACCCGAAAGGAAGACAGGGAACTTATAGCTAATAAATTCAAAAGAAATAAAATAAAATAGAAATTCTTTATTGGTTTGGCGAGCCCACAAGCTAGCTGCGTGTGTCTAGATTGCCATTTATAAATTTCATCTTGTGACCCCTTGACATGTAGATAGTAAATTAGTAGCTATAAAATATAGTTGAGGGACGAAATATATGTTTTCTTATCGTGGTAAAGTTCTGAGACAGTTAATATTTATCCTTTCCTATAAAATGGACGCGGAACAGATCTTTCAATAACTTAATTTCTAAGTTTTCTTAAAAAACAAGTACTTAGTTTTTATATTATGAAATTAAAAGATCGAGTGCATTTTTTCTTTAGTTTATATTAAGCAAGTGATATTTATGAAATATATTGAAAATTACTGACTTTCTCTTCAAAAGTCAAAAATGCCTTGCGCAAAGATCGTCGGAAGGAAAAGGCCAACTGTATATCGGCGTTAGAGCTCGCCAAATTGTTGATAGAAAGAGATACATCCTGGGCGTCAATTCAGCAGCAAAAAGATGCTAGTAGTGGCTCTGATGATCCATCCACCGAGAATGGACATGAGGAGAAAGATGAAGGGGAAAAAAAGGAAGAAATTACACCATTGTTTCTGGCAACGGAGTCAGGCTGTATAGAGATCGTCAAAGAAATACTAAAAATATACCCTCAGGCAGTCGGGCACATTGACGGGAAGGGACGGACTATACTGCATATAGCCATCATGCACCGCCAGTTGGAGGTTTATAACCATGTATTGAAAATGAAAGTAGCAAAAAGGTGGCTGGTACGAAGGCTTGACAAAGACGGTAACACTATTTTGCATATGGTTGGAATAAGAAGAATGAATTACTTGTCTCAAAAGTTTCAAAGCCCCGCACTTGAACTGCAGGCCGAGCTGCAATGGTTTGAGGTGCACTTTATTTCAAAAGCTTATTGAACTTTTAATGGTATCTTAAGGAGTTTATTGCTTTAGCCCCTGATACATCAAAAGAGTACTTTTTATGTTAGTGATTGTCATGTGTGTGCTTTTCTTTGCAGCGTGTAAAGTTCATCACAGTATCCCATTTCGTTGACCATCGGAATAAAAAGAATAAGACTGCTGAAGACTTATTCGCTACTAACTACAAAGGTCTCCGAGAGGAAGCCAGAGAATGGCTAAAGCGCACGGGAGAAGGATGCTCCCTTGTGGCAATTCTCATTGCAACAGTTGCCTTTGCCGCAGCCTACACAATACCAGGAGGTTCAGATGATGAGACTGGTCTCCCAGTTCTTCACGGTCGACCTTTCTTTGTGATTTTCGCCGCTGCTGATGTACTCTCCCTTGCATGCGCTTTAACATCAGTGGTTTTATTTCTTTCAATCCTCACAGCTCCATTTAAATTGAATGACTTCAAGCATTCTCTTCCGAATAAGCTAATGCTAGGCTTCACGTTTCTGTTTCACTCTGTGTTGATGATGATGATAGCTTTTGCAGCAACAATCATTCTCATGATAAGAAAGAGCGAAAAGTGGACTCAAATTATGCTTTATACTTTCACTTTAATTCCGGTCGGTATCTTCGCACTATCATACCTCCCGCTCTATGTCTCTTTGTCTGAAACTTACAAGTACTTGCTCGAGAAGATAAAGCAGGCTATTCCTTGGAATATTTGCCCTCTTGGACGGTATTGTTCTCAACCTCAATCCACCGATTCCACTAATCACGAATCAGAGGGGCGGGATTTAGATTCGTCGGCTACGCCACAGAATCCAGTTTCCACGTTTGAAAGGCCCAAGTGGTTTACTTTCAACAGGTTGTGCTGAATTAGTGGATACATCGGCAGTTGTACGTAATTTATGTAGCATGTACAAAGTGTGGTATTTCTGTAAGTTCTACTATGTTATATCTTGCAGTGTAATAGTGAGTATGACAGATTGGTAATAACAATTCTCAGCCAAATCACTTCAATTTGAGGATCTATTCAGTTTAAGATACTGTATCAGATATATGTCATCCCTCTCCCCCCCTTCATCCTTCAAGGGAGTTTGACTATAAGCATTTAAATTTTTTTGGTTTATTAAGTAGATTCCAGTTATATTTCTCTCAAACGTGGATAAAACAAGAACAAAAATTGAAGCTTCCCCACCGCTATTTCTGCACATTGAAAGCTTAAGCTTGGGTCAGTGTAATCCAAAGTTATTGAAATAAATAATGATGATAAAAATGCCAGCTGACATAAGGAACTTTACACTTATTGTCTGTTCATCTGCACTTTTATCAAAATTGAAGGAAATTTCATTGAAGAGACTTTCAAATCTAGAAACTCAACAAGAGGTGTTGTGCAAAAATATCATTTGTCTTAGGGATTTGCATATATCTTATTGTCCAAAATTAAAGTCTCTTCCACTATGGATCCAACATCTCACAGCTCTTAAAAACTTAATTATTAATAGTTGTCTAAAGCTTGAGCCACTTAATGATGAACGTGGTATGTGTTGAGAGGGCTTTAAAAGCCTCATTTTTTGAAGTACTCAAACCTTTCAAAATAGGTCTTTACCATTAGGCCTTCAACAAGTCAACATTCTACGAGAGCTTTATGTTTCTAAATATGAAAATTTCATAACTATTCTAGAGTTGAGCTACCATTAGAAATCATTGAAAAATGTTTGAATTTGGAATTGTTCTCATTTGACAAAATTGCCCAAGGAATTTAGAGTTTATCATTTTTGCAAAGCTTGGAGATTCAAGGGTGCCCCATCTTGTTGTAGAAATACAAGAGAGATGGAGGTGTTGATTGGCCCAAGCTTGCTTACATTTCAATGTCAAACTTAAGGTAAAAGTTGTTTGCAATATGTATCATTTTAGATGAATCCCTTGTAAAAATTGAAATTACTCTTTTCTTCTTCTTAGGTTTTCTTTGTTTTTCTTTTTCAATATTTCTTGTGTTGTTAAAATTTATGAAGCAAAATTTAGAGAACTTGTTAATACTTACGAAAGTGAGTGGCTGAGAATTATTCCACATGGACAAGTTATGTTTACATTTGGAGTTGCCTCTATCGTTCAAGTATGTTTGCTCCTTGTTTTTTCAATCTTTGTAGAAACGGCTCGGCTGGTTTCCAAAAGAAGCAGTTTCTATAAGATTTAGAATTACGTTGAGATTTTGGTTTGTTTCATTTGCTCTGATGACATCAATTGTAGAGAGTTAACTCGAAATGGCTAGTGTCAAATGGTAGCTGCGTGTACAGCTTGAAATAATCAAAAAAGAATTGAAAGTCTAAAATTATAAAGGAAAAAGCCAGCACTGCTTTTATTTATTTATTTATTTATGCATCTAAATACTTACATCTAATTTGGGACCAAAAAATCCAAAGCTTTATTAACTTACCACTAAACAAATAAGTAATCAAGGTTGCACCACTTTTGAGTTCTTGCTTAATTTTTTGCAACCATGATTAAAACCTTTTTACACATTGTAGCTCTAATGTTTTTTTTTTTAATATGTGAGAATACAAAAATTTAAGACCATAACCCAGTATTACAATTTATTTAAAAAAATATTAAATTTAAAATACATCAACTATAACATAATAAAACATTTATTTGAGAGTATTTGATGTTTTTATAGTTTTAATGTGTTCTACTCTTAAATTAGATTGAGTTTTGGTCAACTTGAGAAATGTTTCCAAGTAGAAGTCGTCTCACCAGGCTTTGGGCATCTTCTGCATTTCTTTCCTTTTTCGTGATTATGATTTTGCACTTGGATTTTTGGCCCTTTTATGTTCTCAGAAGCAAAAAGAATCATGGCCCAAAATGACCAAACACCACCATACGGCAAGACTCCATACATACCACTAGAGGCAAGGATGGCAAGCAAAGACACGACACCATCTTCTTCACTCATACAGAAATTGGAGAAGGTTCGGTTGCTGCCCCTTCAGCTCCTATAATGACGGACCCCTCTGACCTGCTTCACCTGCATGCCAGCGGCACCAACGTCATTTATTCGTTGTCATTCAAACTCGTCGGGCCAGGGAACTTCCCAATCTGAAGCAAAACCATGAAGACAGCTCTCCTCACTCACAACAAGCTCTCATTTGTCGATGGAAGATATCCTCCACCGAAGCTCAATTCCTCGGCCTTTCAATCTGGGCTGTTGTTTACTTAAGAGGCGGTGGGGCTTTGGGCAGGACTGCTCAAGCGATACAACCAGGTTAATGCCACCCGATTATATGATTTTTTGAATGAACTCAGCCTGGTTAGACAAAAAGGAGAACCAATCACAAATTATTTCAATTCACTGAAAAGGCATTGGGATGAATGCTTTATTTTAATGGAGTTTGACTCACCAGAGATGGCTTGATTAGAACCATGGAGGGCACGTCAAGAGAAGATGAAATTCTTTCAGTTCTCAAGGAGTGTGAATGAGTGTTATTTAATCATTTGAGAGCATATCTTAATCATGTAGCCTGTCCCTAACATAAAGACGACATTCTTGATGGTTTGAAAGGCTGAATACAAAAAAAGAACTTGTAAGGAAGAGGACGAAATTTGAGGTTTTTGCAACGAAATCCACAGGCGACGCTACAAGTTAGGCAAGTGCCAATCAGTTTATTAAGGCAACTAAAACTGTGATGACAGGTGCTAAGCCTGGTAAAAAATAACACGTCATTTAGTTTAAGGCATGGCAAAATGACGCGTCGTCTTATGTTGGACAGAAACCTTTAGAGTGTTTAATTTTTGTAGAGAAAGGGTCATCCAAAAGAAAATTACTTCAATATAAAGAGGTCGCAATGTCAACATTGCAAGATATTGGGGCGTAAATGAAAAGATCCTCACACGTCACATGCTTCCATATCTGAACAAGTCCGTGAAAAATGTGATGCACGTCTTGGTGCATAAAAATCATTAATTAGAAATAAAAAGTATAATAGATTATCTTTTATTTTTTAACACACAAAAAATGAGAGAGGATGTCAAACTCTTTACTTGATAGACCTGCTACTCTATCTGTTAATGTTAAAAGGCTAAAATTTAACTTAAAAATTTTTTAAAATTCTTTTATCTAAATTTTATTATATAAATTTTATCTATGTATATATTTTTTCCTACAATGTTATTTGGGTCAAAATTGTATCATGTGAAACATATTCTTTGTGAGTTATAATAATAAACTAGAAAGTTTATACTCAACCTGAATTAAAAAATAAGTCAAAAAGTTCAACTCAATTGAAAATTAAGAAACCTTTCTTTCAATTATATTTTACTGCAAAGGTTTCCCATCTTGCACATAATTGTCAAATCTTTTGTTTTATGTGCAAATCTTTAGTTGGAGACGTGTTAGAAGACAAGACCATGTCAGGCACCACGTGTCTGCACATAATCCTAACATGTTTGCCACATCGGCCCTAGGGCTGCCGACTCACAGTCGCTTGCAACCGAGTCCGTCACCGCTGCTGTTATCGAAATCTGAGACTAGATTCTTTCTGTGTGTTGAATTCGGATGTAAATTTTGAAATTGAATGTGGATTTAAATTCAGTTTTTGATTCTGTAAACTTCTTTGTAAATAGATTACACTCAATCCTTGTAAATCATCAAGAATTTATCAATACAAATTAGGGTTTCACGAAATTTGTGTTTGTTCATTTTGATTCCGACAAACCCTAGCATTCCCATAGTTCCAGAAATCCCCAATGTCGACTCCCTTTCCACTTGTTACCTCCCAAGCCTCCTCCAACCCTAGTTCTGGTGTCTTCTTCTTCATCGACGATGCCTTCTCCCACCTTCAGTGAGCGGTTTGACGGCACAAATTTTTCGTCTAGACGACTCCCCTCCTCCCCTTTTGGTTTTGAACCAATTGTTGTCGATTTTGAAGAGTCGAGAACTCATCCCACCCCAAACCTTCCCTGAAGAAGCATACATAGACTCAATACAATGCTTCTTAGTAAAGGTACGGGGTTGAATGGTGTCAATTGCCAAACGTTCACAAGGATGTAAGTGTTTGGCAGTTACACAGCCAACAGGCCAAGGGCAGTTTCAACCAGATCGTTGGAGGAAGCTTGAGTTGTAATTAACCTAATGACGTCGTGTAACTACTTTTAGTTAGAATGTTCCGTAGAATTCCTTGAACAGGGGACGTACGTTCCTCCTGTAAAGTGGCTATAATATCTGTACGTCTCTGTACCAAGTACATAGACCGAAATACAAGTCAGCTTCCATCGCTTCACTTTTTGGTCTCTTCTCTGCTTTTCTCTGTTAGAAAGAACTCTTTGATGGTGGCGGGAGTGGTGTGTGAAGTGGGGCGCGTAAACCCATATAAACATTCAAACATGACGGGGGAGCTTCAAGCATATATGTCCGGGTCTAATGTGGGAGGACGTGGCCACGAAGAACAGAGGAATGGATAATAAGTGAGTGGAGCAAATGTCCGGGTCCAAGCCTAGTCAAGGTGGATGAGAGCTTATAGCAAAAGTCAACCTAGTAGAGTTGAGGTAGAGAAGGGACTGAAGCCCAAAATAGGAGAGCTTATAGCAAAAGTCACTTTTTGGTCGCCATTTCTTGTACTCCCTCAGCGAGATTAAAGTACCTAACTTCACCTTAATTTTTTCTTTTATCGCTAGTTATATTTCTAGGTTGTTAGATTTCAAATCCAGAAAAGGTACCCAAAACGGGTGATTCAAACGGAAAAGGCGGATATTATGAATGGATTCACGGGAACCTCTTATTCCATCATGGCCTCCCGACATGATGGCGGGGCCCACTTCAGTTCCCATGCCCACCAGAACCAATAGTTCCGACAATTTCTCCATGATATAAACAAGCCCAACTCCAGTGGCGGTATGCCTGCGATGATTCCTGAACTTTTCTGGTTCCTCAACAACAACATCGCCACCACCAACAACGCCGATTCGTACGACGGATGATGCTGCGAGAATGAAGAAGAAGAGGGATCGCTCGCGGAAGTACTCAGTTTCTTTCACCGCCAATCATGGGGAAACAGTGTGATGTTAGGGCTCAGAAAAGTGGAAATGAGCAGCTTCGGTTACTCGTTTGCAACCATTTTCCTTTATGTCAAGAATTTATAAATTATAAGCAGGATGTGGGGTTTTCCAATGCAAAAAGTAGAACAAGATGAAGTCTTGAAGAAATACAGAAAAGGATAAGAAAAATATAAAGATGATGTGTATTCAAGAAAGCCTCCGCCCTGTCCTCCATCACTCCCTGCGAACATGATGGCCACCACCACCATCGACAGTTTCAAGAATTTCTCCATGATGATCAGCCCCAATTCTGGTGGCGGTGGCCTCTCGAACTCATTGAACCGTTGGATTCCTGCAACAACGCCATTGCCATCAAGAACAAGATCAACAACGCTTGTCCGTACATAATCTAGGTTTGGCGCCCATGCCCCTGTCAGCTTCTTCCACCGAAAATCATAGGGAAACAACTAGAAGCCGCACCAGCATTGGCCACAAAATTCTTGTTGAAGCCTCCCTAGATGACGGATAAGCCCTGCCCACCTGGCTTTCAGAAGAAGTTGAAGGCTATGGCGGAAGTTTTTGTAGTTGATGAGAAGCAGTTGAATGCTCTTCCTTTTATGTCCTTGTGGCGAAGATCCGGACCGTCACAAGAGATTATAATGCACCAAGAATGTTGGTGTTGTTAGTCCAACGAGTAGAGAAGAAAGCTTTTGTCCTGTATCATCCTCAGTTCTTTAAACCTTTTCCCCTCGTTCTTGTACTTATTTCGTGTCTCCATGACCAGAGCTTTGGAGAGAAGTATTGACTCCATCATCTTTCACAGCCTAGCACAGCTTAGATGCGTGTTGTACAAGTACTTTTGAACCTTGAATAACACATCTATGCAAAAATTTTATTCATATCTTGAACAATGTTTGTAATATTTATTTGTTCACATTGATCACACTTTTTTCCCCCTTTTTTCTCATTTTTTTCTCTCTCTCTCTTCTCTCTCTCTCTCTCTCTCTCTCTCTCTCTCTCTCATTTTTATACTTTTTTTCTTCTAGTCCTAAAATGAGTTTATTATCTCCTTGTTGATGGCTCACACAAATGTTTGACAATACAAAGATTTCAATTCAAATTTTTTTATCCTGTAGGCCTTGTTGATCAAATTAAATGATATCAAATTGAATGATTAGGTAATGTGGATGCTTTGAAAGAGAACATATAAAGTGTTTGTGATGTGGTAATATGAAATTATTAACTTAAATCAAATATTAAAAAAAGGTATCTGCAAATGGAGACCATATCAGCATAAAGCAAGGGACACCATTAACAATACTCCACCAGTTTAGGCCAAATGGAAGCACGAAAATACACGTTAGTCTTCCCTATTGCCACATTAATGAACTCAGTGCTCCTCCTAGCCTTACTAATGAAGTAAGCACTACATTGTTTCACAAACATCCCCCTGTTCAACTTCAGATGGCGCGGCCTACAAGGAGTTTGATTGCATCGCCCGGGACGGTGTCCACCACCAGCCTCATCTGTTTAAGCAACGACCACATCGGGAAGAATATGTAGTTAGGACTTTACGTCTTTACATACATAAGACTTGATATCATCCTATGTGTGCTACATAGGAGCTGAGGATTGGAATAAGAACCTGATGAGCTTTTGGAAATATTTCTATTATTAACCTATAACAGTTGGTGATATTATAGGATGCTCTATTGTGACAAGTAATATAGTATGTGTACATATATGCCTTGTTTCAATGTAAATCCAACATCCCTGGCCCTGATAATGCAACCTGGTTGCTTTTTTTACTTCAGTTCACCATGGAGAGCTTCCTTTTGCTTTTCTTTTCCCCTCTTATTTATCTATCTTGTCTCTTGTTCATGAATTTGCTCCTATTTGGTAAAGGTTGTCATTGTATATAGATCTCTACATATACTCCATGGTTTTTGAAGCAATTCTTGAGTTGGGAAAGGAAATCTAAAATAAGGTATCTCACCTTGCTTAAATGGCTTTGTTTAAGCCATATCCATTACACTTCCCAGGATAGAGGGAAATAATTGCATATTATTGACTTAGCATTTGCGACTTTGTTTAAGATTTTCCATAGAACAAAGATCACATAAAGTTGGATGGTTTGGGAGGGCTAGTGTGATTGCTAGTGGGTGACTATCCTTTTTGTTTTGTGAGAAAAATACATAGAGGAAAGTTTGTAGATGTTGTATGTTGTGAAACATAGGAATGAATATCACATATCACAATTGCTAACTAACTTGTATTTACTAATATAATTTCTGGAATTTGATAATTTCCATTCTCAAAAATAGAGTCAATCAGCTTATTTAGAATAAATAAAATAGAGTATGTTTAGAAGTCAAAACTATGGCACTTATTAGATTTCTCTAAGTCTATATTTCGTAAGTACAAGCCCAGGACACCTATTGATACAATTTGGAACTTTGCAGCTATTTTAGTTTTTCTTCTCATTATACCCACATGATTTGTAGGTTAAAAGTTAAAAAATGATTGGTTATACTGCTTGGTCGACATGGTTGTTGGCTACAACCAATTAGATTTGCAAGATATGTGTAAATTTTGACACAAATGAATTAGAATATGATGCTTCACCTTCTGATATTGCTTAGGATTGATAGGGAGGAAGATGGATTCTTTCATGATGCTTGGTGTGCATCTTTTTAGGTAGATTTATCACTTTATCCTAGTTTAGATTTAGCAACTTGTAGTTCGTGTTTGAGAAATTGGATAACCTTTCCTATTTTCCATTGAGAAATGTGTTGCAATTTCAGAAACTTTTTTCTTTATTGACTTTATGTTTTGGTTGACGCAAAAATTTTACTTCCAATATAAAGGCTAAGAAGCTCAAGATCGAAGAGTTTCATGTGAATGTAGCTTCTCTAACATTTTCTTACTTTTTTGGCACCTAGGTCATGCATATTAACTGGATATCAAATTTTTGGTCAGAAATTTCATACACTTTGATAATAATATGCGTGAAAATGGGCAAAATTGCCTCACAAATTTTGATTATAATTGCTAGAGAAAATTTCTAGAATTTCCTCCAAATTAATGTCCAATCTAGAAAACCCATTGAGTACATTGGTGAATACCGTGATGGGACACAATCATTATAAATATAAGTATAAGAAGTGAAGGACTCTTGAACAATAGTGTTATTGGAGAAAATTAGTCTAGTACTTAATGTCATATCTATCTTATGACACCTTCTAGGCCATAGAAGCTACGAAATAGAGAGGCGAATAGCAGCTACACCAATGACGGCAGATTGTAGCTGCTGCTGTAGGTGATATCAATAGCTTTTGGCTTATCGCTCAAGTGTTTAAAAGGGGTTGAACAAAAAAAAAAAAATTAAAACAAAGTAGAAGGGATTAGCCATTGAAACAGCTTGAAGACGCTGTATTTCTTCTTCGTTTCTTTTTCCTTGTGTGGGTGGGATTTTGAGATATTTCCAATTCTTTATAGCTGTTTGTTTTACAATGCTATTTTCCAATTTCTCTGTAGAATGTCTCTCTACTCATGTGCTTTTATTTGATCTTTTCAGTGCACTCTACTTAAGGCATTGTTATTATTGAGCTTTGAGAACAACATTGTGGACTCTTATGGATTTGGTAGTTGCCTCTCCGGTGTGAGCATAAATTAAACACTTTGTACAGGCTAATGTGGAAATTCCTTGCAAGAGGGAAACCTAGAATCATGATTATGCAATATTGTAAATTAATGGACTTTAATCTCGATCAATATAAAGATCTAAGAACTCCCACAACTAGATTTGTAAATTTCTTAAAAATTGAACACAACATTAGAGAGACAAAAACAACTTCTGATTCATCATCTTATGAGCCTCCTTAAGGGATGGCCTTTTTTTTTGGCAGGAAGAAAACCCTAAGTGTTTTGGTGAAGAGACATTGTTCCTGCTCGGCTTCCCCTCTTCCCAACACTGCCCTTTTCCCTAAGTATGCGCTTGGTGCGGCGCCCTTGCTCTTCTTAGGTTCTTTCGCCGCCAATCATGGAAAACAGTTGGAACCCCACCTGCACAAGCTCTTTGAGGAAGCAGTTGTAACTACCTAATGACGTCATGTAACTACTTTTAGTTAGTTACAAGTTGTTGCTGAGAAGAGTCCTTCGCTAGTCCAATACAACCCGGTCCACAAGAAGATTCTGTCGCGGCCAGAATCTGGAACCCATGATCTTGCTAGCAGTGTTGGCGTAGCTCGGCGGCCAGCCGGCCGAGAAGAACATATTAGATTCCCACGCTTGTACATAATGGAAAAGCTATTGCGGAGTCGCTTGTTATTCTTGAATACATTGATGAGACCTGGCAAAGGCATCCCTTATAGGCCAAGGATCCCTATGAAAGAGCCGTTGCACGTTTCTGGCTCAAGTTCATGGACGAGAAGGTAAACTCCTGATCTCTTAGCTTCCTCGAATTGTAGACATTGTGGCCAGCATCACTAGCTTTTGGCTTGAAGCTTCTGAGGAGGCTCATGGGATAAAGTTGTCGACTGCAGAGACATTTCCCAAACTTCGTAACTGGAGAGTTGGGTGTTTGAGATGCAGTGAGATCAAGGAAAGTATGCCTTCCAAAGAGGAATTTGTTGCCCATTACTAAATATCTATCTTTTTCTTTTTGCATTTTTTTGTCCTTAAAATCCTTCACTATAGATCTAGGAAACAATAAAATATATTAGTTTGAGCTTGCTCCACTTGTGGGTCAAATGCGTCATCTAGCAGCATTCATCATGTACGACAGAGGCAGGGAAGGCTTCGGATGGGACCAAATAATGCTGTTAAAAGTAGTGGAGTTTGATCTTGGACACACCCCATAATCCATGACAGAATGTTTCAATTGCACCTTAGCCATGCCTTGTGTAGCGGAGAGAAGGAATCAAGTTTTTGGTAGGTCTCGGTAACGAGGTTATCTTGTTCCTGGACTCCGGGTTGACTTGCGTAATCCTCCTCCAAAATACATAGCTTTGTACTCCGGTGAAGATTTTTCAATATGATGCATTTGAGATTACATAGTTGAAAACAAGTAAAAATTTTCATTTAAAATGAGAATTTGCTGCAAGCATTATCCAATAACCCCCACCGTAACTCACCAGGCATGTCAAAAAATTCCCGTACCTTTAGCTTACAGGTCCATATACAAGGCCACATACAGTGAGTGAACAAAGAAGGGGAGTCTTCAATTATACTGGACTTCGGCCTTTTTCTTTCTCCCAATCTAATTATGTCCATTGTTTGAGAAAATTACTGAAGCCCATACCAGCATGCTTGAAAGTGGGTGAGGGCCCATATGTCATGCGCTTATGTTACTTGTACAATGGCAAAAACAACAAAAGCTTTTTGTTGAGATTGACTAAGAGATTGACAAAAAAATATAAAAATGTAAGTGAGTCTCATGTGCTTGAAAACATAAAATGTTTTCAAATTTACTTATGTTGAATATACTTAGGAATTGACCAAGTAACCTAAATACACTCAAACAACAATCACCGGTTAAGAATGAGTTCCTCAAAATCAAAATGAACGTCAACATCATGTTGTGATGGTATCCATGTCCACAAACTAACAAGTAAAAGATCATTTTGAATAAAAATAAATAAAGAATTTTCATTTTCATTTTCATTTTGAAAAAGTTTTGAAACATAAAATGAGAAATCATGTTTGTTTTCATTTCATAGGTATTTTAATATAATTCTTTTGGGTAATTTTCCAGGATTTTGTATCGTTTTTCTGAAAAATTAATTTTTACCTATAAGCCAAGGATATTTGTAAGGTTAACCCAATAAGCCTTTGTGCCCCTTTGCCATCCACATCTTGGTTCTCCTTCCTAGCAAATCACCTCTGAAAGACACAAATGTGCGGGACAAGGACCCTAAGTCACAGGCCAGCTGTTAATATTGCCGAAGTTCTTTTCCTTATCCCTTGGCTAGTCCCTTGCTACTTTCTCTACAATAAGCAAATGAAAAAGGTATAGAATGGTACCACAAGCAAATTGTACATATCGTTAAATTCACAATTCTTTTGCTTAGGACGTTCTTGCTAATAATCTTGCAGGAGGTCTTTTCATCATCTGTCAGCTTGTCCCTTGTGAACGAAAAAAGCTAAAGAAAGAAATAAAGAATGACAAATCTAAAGATAAGATCAAAGACAGACTCATCATCATCAAGGTTGACGGCGTTCTCTTGGCTCTTTGCTCACGATGAGTGATAGGCTTTGCATTCCTTTCGGTCCTCGCGCATGGGTCTAAAAGTCTGTAACAAGACAATTTGGAAAAGATGGTGATGAACAAAAGGAGAGGAATCGTACCAAAAAGTAAAAGTAAAAAATAAAAAAGTCTTGACCAAACATAGCGGTCAACGCTTTCATTATGTATACCACTAAGGACACAAATTGGCCATGATTCTTCTGTTCACAAATGACCGTAGACTTATGTTCTATATCATTAAGTGGAAAGTGATAAGCAAATAGGTGTTAGGCTGTTAGCCAAAGTAAAAGCTTGTTATTCTAGATATTAATTCTGATATTTACTTTTCATCTTTGGTGTGTGATGTTTAAAAGGATCCAATCAATGATATTTAATGATGAACTTGTAACATTTTTCTATTGTGGATTAGCTTTTTGAATTTTTTGTATCATTAGATATACCAATTTTTGAACAAATATAAGAAAGTTGGGAGTCCGAAAAATCTGAAAAAGGTAGACAATGACCAACATTGCTGATAACACTATGTTGGCTCTTTGTATACATTTCAAGAAAGGCAATTGAGCTTGGCAAAGCTAAAGTTTGGATTCCTTCTTGATCCATTCAATGTGGCATACTAAGCTTAAAAAAATTGGAGGATAGATTAAATTTTTCCATTTGGATCAATGGCGGATCAATGGAATTAGAAAAAGAATGATCTTCAAGCCTACACATCCTATCCAAAGAGGAAAACAAAGTGCCCCTTAATCACCACAGCAGTTTTTAGCTTTTATCGTCTCTTAAAACTTAATTTGTGAACTAAACGGGAAATGAAGTCCATTTAAAAAAGTTTGAAATTCAACTAACAATGCAAAACAATTGGCACAATATTACACATTAAAGTACTCTAGATTAACCATTTTGGCTCAAGTATAACATTCATACTTATAGAATGGTGTTCTTAAGCCAAGGTGATTCATTAGTAGCCAAACCAATATCAAGAGTTCTCCCCCCAACTGTTTGTAGCAAGGGGAAGATATAGATTTAAAAAGGAACATAAGCAAAAGAAGGATAATCAAAGGCAACACAAAATAGGGATAATCGAAAGCAGCACTAATGTGAATTCCTACACTTCTGGTCTCAATCAACTTACTTTAGATTAACCATTTTGGCTCAAGTGTATTCATACTTACAGAATGGTGTTCCTAAGCCAAGGTGATTCATTAGTAGCCAAACCAATATCAAGAGTTCTTTCCCCCCAACTATTTGTAGCAAGGGGAAGATATAGATTTAAAAAGAAACATAAACAAAATAAGGATAATCGAAACAACACAAAATAGGGATAATCGAACACAACACCAATGTGAATTCCTACACTTCTGGTCTCGATCCATTTACTCTAGATTAACCATTTTGGTTCAAGTATGATATTCGTACTTATAGAATGGTGTTCCTAAGCCAAGATGATTTATTAGTAGCCAAACCAATATCAATAATTCTCCCCCCCAATTGCATGTAGCAAGGGGAAGATATAGATTTAAAAAGGAACATAAGCAAAAGAAGGATAATCAAAGGTAACACAAAATATGGATAATTGAAAGCAACACCAATGTGAATTCCTGCACTTTTGGTCTTGATCAACTTACTCTAGATTAACCATTTTGGCTCAAGTATGACATTCATACTTATAGAATGTTGTTCCTAAGCCAAGTTGATTCATTAGTAACTAAACCAATATCAAGAGTTCCACCCCAACTATTTGTAACAAGGGAAAGATATAGATTTAAAAAGGAACATAAGCAAAAGAAGGATAGTCGAAGGCAACACAAAATAGGGATAATCGAAAGCAACACCAATGTGAATTCCTGCACTTCTAGTCTCGATTAACTTACTCTAGATTAACCATTTTGGCTGAGGTAAGACATTTGTACTTATAGAATGGTGTTCCTAAGCTAAGGTGATTCATTAGTAGCTAAACCAATATCAAGAGTTCTTTCCCCTTAGCAGTTTGTAACAAGGGGAAGATATAGATTTAAAAAGAAACATAAGTAAATGAAGGATCATTGAAGGCAACACAAAATAGGGATAACCAAAAGCAACACCAATGTGAATTCCTGCACTTCTAGTCTCGATTAACTTACTCTAGATTAACCATTTTGGTTGAGGTAAGACATTTGTACTTATAGAATGGTGTTCCTAAGCTAAGGTGATTCATTAGTAGCTAAACCAATATCAAGAGTTCTTTCCCCTTAGCAGTTTGTAACAAGGGGAAGATATAGATTTAAAAAGAAACATAAGTAAATGAAGGATCATTGAAGGCAACACAAAATAGGAATAACCAAAAGCAACACCAATGTGAATTCCTGCACTTCTAGTCTCGATTAACTTACTCTAGATTAACCATTTTGGCTGAGGTAAGACATTCGTACTTATAGAATGGTGTTCCTAACTAAAAGTGATTCATTAGTAGTCAAACTAATATCAAGAGTTCTTTCTCCCAAATAGTTTGTAGCAAGGGAAAGATGTAGATTTAAAAAGGAACATAAGCAAAAGAATGATAATTGAAAGCAACACCAATGTGAATTCCTGCATGTCTGGTCTCGATCAACTTACTCTAGATTAACCATTTTGGCTCAAGTGTGACATTTGTACTTACAAAATGGTGTTCCTAAGCCAAGGTGATTCATTAGTAGACAAACTAATATCAAGAGTTCTCCCCTCCAACTGTTTGTAGTAACGGGAAGATATAGATTTAAAAAGGAGCATAAGTAAAAGAAAGATAATCGAAGGAAACATAAAATAGGATAATCAAAAGTAACACCAATGTGAATTCATACACTTTTGGTCTCGATCAACTTACTCTAGATTAACCATTTAGGCTGAGGTAAGACATTCGTACTTATAGAATGGTGTTCTAAGCCAAGGTGATTCATTAGTACCCAACCCAATAACAAGAGTTCTTTCCCCCCTATAGTTTGTAGCAAGGGGAAGATATAGATTTAAAAAAAAATAAGTAAATGAAGGATCATCGAAGGCAACACAAAACAGGGATAACCAAAATCAACACCAATGTGAATTTCTACACTTCTGGCCTCGATCAACTTACTCTAGATTAACCATTTTAGCTGAGGTAAGACATTCGTACTTATAGAATGGTGTTCCTAACCGAAAGTAATTCATTAGTAGCCAAACCAATATCAAGAGTTCTTTCTCCTGAATAGTTTGTAGCTAGGGGAAGATGTAGATTTAAAAAGGAACATAAGCAAAAAAAGGATAATTGAAGACAACACAAAATAAGGATAATCGAAGGCAACACCAATGTGAATTCATGCATGTTTGGTCTCGATCAACTTACTCTGGATTAATTATTTCGACTCAAGTATGACATTCATACTTATTGAATGGTGTTCCTAAGCCAAGTTGATTCATTAATAGCCAAACCAATATCAAAAGTTTTCTCCCTCAAGCAATTTGTAGCAAGGGGAAGATATAAATTTAAAAAAGAACATAAGCAAAAGAAGGATAATTAAAGGCAACAGAAAATAAGGATAATCGAAAGCAACACCAATGTGAATTCCTACACTTTTGGTCTCGATCATCTTACTCTAGATTAACCATTTTGGCCCAAGTATGACATTCGTACTTATAAAATGGTGTTCCTAAGCCAAGTTGATTCATTAGTAGCCAAACTAATATCAAGAGTTCTCCCCTTCAGCTGCTTATAGCGAGGGGAAGATATAGATTTAAAAAGGAACATAAACAAAAGAAGGATAAGCAAAAGCAACACAAAATAGAGATAATCGAAAGCAACATCAATGTGAATTCCTACACTTCTAGTCTCAATCAACTTACTCTAGATTAACCATTTTAGCTCAAATATGGCATTCATACTTATAAAATGGTGTTCCTAAGTTAAGTTAATTCATTAGTAGCCAAACCAATATCAAAAGTTCTCCCCTCCCAATTGTTTGTAGCAAAAGGAAGATATAGATTTAAAAAAGAACATAGCAAAAGAAGGATAAGCGAAGGTAACACAAAATAGGGATAATCGAAAGCAACACCAATGTGAATTCCTACACTTCTGGTCTAAATCAACTTACTTTAGATTAACCATTTTGGCTTAAGTAAGACATTCGTACTTGTAGAATAGTGTTCCTAAGCCAAGGTGATTTATTAGTAGCCAAACCAATATCAAGAGTTCTTTCCCCCTAGCAGTTTGTAGTAAGGGGAAGATATAGATTTAAAAAGAAACTTAAGCAAATGAAGGATCATCGAAGGCAACACAAAATAGGGATAATCAAAAGCAACACCAATGTGAATTCCTGCACTTCTGGTCTCGATCAACTTACTTTAGATTAACCATTTTGGCTCAAGTATGACATTCGTACTTATAAAATGGTGTTCCTAAGCCAAGTTGATTCATTAGTAGCCAAACTAATATCAACAGTTCTCCCCTTCAGCTGCTTATAGCGAGGGGAAGATATAGATTTAAAAAGGAACATAAGCAAAAGAAGGATAATCAAAGGCAACACAAAATAGGGATAATCGAAAGCAACACCAATGTGAATTCCTGCACTTCTGGTCTCAATCAACTTACTTTAGATTAACCATTTTGGCTCAAGTATGACATTTGTACTTATAAAACGGTGTTCCTAGGCCAAGTTGATTCATTAGTAGCCAAACCAATATCAAGAGTTCTCTCCCTCTTGTTGTTTATAGCAAGGGGAAGATATAGATTTAAAAAGGAATAGAAGCAAAAAAAAAAGGATAATCTAAGGCAATAAAAAATGAGGATAATCGAAAGTAACACCAATGTGAATTGCTACACTTCTGGTCTAAATCAACTTACTTTAGATTAACCATTTTGGCTTAGGTAAGACATTCGTACTTGTAGAATAGTGTTCCTAAGCCAAGGTGATTTATTAGTAGCCAAACCAATATCAAGAGTTCTTTCCCCCCAGCAGTTTGTAGTAAGGAAAAGATATAGATTTAAAAAGAAACTTAAGCAAATGAAGGATCATCGAAGGCAACACAAAATAAGGATAATCAAAAGTAACACCAATGTGAATTTCTACATTTCTTGTCTCGATTAACTTACTCTAGATTAACCATTTTGGCTCAAGTATGGCATTCGTACTTATAAAATGGTGTTCCTAAGCCCAGTTGATTCATTAGTAGCCAAACCAATACTAAGAGTTCTCCCCCTAGTTGTTTGTAGCAAGAGGAAGATATAGATTTAAAAAGGAACATAAGCAAAAGAAAGATAATCGAAGGCAATACAAAATAAGGATAATTGAAAGCAATACCAATGTGAATTCCTGCACTTTTGGTCTCGATAAACTTACTCTAGATTAACCATTTTAGCTCAAGTATGACATTTGTACTTATAGAATGGTGTTCCTAAGCCAAGGTGATTCATTAGTAGCTAAACCAATATCAAGAGTTCTCCCCCCCAACTATCTGTTGCAAGGGGAAGAAATATATTTAAAAAGGAACATAAACAAAAGAAGGATAAACGAAAGCAACACAAAATAGAGATAATCAAAAGCAACACCAATGTGAATTCTTACACTTCTAGTCTCGGTCAACTTACTCTAGATTAACTATTTTAGCTCAAGTATAACATTCGTACTTATAGAATGGTGTTCCTAAGTCAAGTTAATTCATTAGTAGCCAAACCAATATCAAGAGTTCTCCCCTCCCAGCTATTTGTATCAAGGGGAAGATATAAATTTAAAAAGGAGCATAAGCAAAAGAGGTATAATCAAAGGCAACACAAAAAAAAAGATAATCGAAAGTAACACCAATGTGAATTCCTACACATCTGGTCTCGATCAACTTACTCTAGATTAACCATTTTGGCTTAAGTATGATATTCATACTTATAGAATGGTGTTCCTAAGCCAAGGTGATTCATTAATAGCCAAACCAATATCAAGATTTCTCCCCCCCCAACTATTTGTTGCAAGGGGAAGATATAGATTTAAAAAGGAATATAAGCAAAAGAAGGATAATCAAAGGCAACACAAAGTAGGGATAATCGAAAGCAACATTAATGTAAATTTCTACACTTCTGGTCTTGATTAACTTACTCTAGATTAAGCATTTTGGCTCAAATATGACATTTGTACTTATAGAACGGTGTTCCTAAGCCATGGTGATTCATTAATAGCCTAACTAGTATAAAAAATTCTTCTCCCCCCTAGTTGTTTGTAGCAAGGGGAAGATATATATTTAAAAAGAAGCATAAGTAAAAAAGGGATAATCAAAGGTAACACAAAACAAGGATAATCGAAAGCAACATAGATGTGAATTCCTGCACTTATGGTCTCGATCAACTTACTCTGGATTAACCATTGACTTATAGAATAGTATTCCTAAGCCAAGTTGATTCATTAGTAGCCAAACAAATATCAAGAGTTCTCCCCCCTCCTCGACTGTTTGCAACAAAGGGAAGATATAGATTTAAAAATAAACATAAGTAAAAGAATGATAATTGAATGCAACACCAATGTGAATTCTTACACTTATGGTCTTGATCAACTTACTCTAGCTTAATCATTTTGGCTTAAGTATGGCATTCATACTTATAGAATGGTGTTTCTAAGTCAAGGTGATTCATAAATAGATAAACGAATGTCAAGTGTTCCCCCCTCCCCCCCTAACTGTTTGTAATAAAGGGAAGATATAGATTAAAAAATGAACATAAGCAAAAGAGGGGGATAATCAAAGGCAATACAAAGTAGAGATAATCGAAAGCAGCATGAATGTGAATTCCTACACTTTTAGTCTCGATCAACTTATTATAGGTTAACCATTTTGGCTCAAGTATGGCATTCTTACTTGTAAAATGGTGTTCCTAAGCCAAAGTGATTCATTAGTAGCCAAACCAATATCAAAAGTTCTCTCCCCCCCTTCTCAAAAAAAAAAAAAAGGTTAATATGCATGTTGAGTTAGTTGACATTTAATGGCAGCATAAGACATCAATTCCATCCAAACTTGGCTCATTACTTACCACTGATCATCGTTCCCCAACTTTTGGAGCTGTTTGGCTAGGATATTTGCATTAAAGAGAACAAATTTGCAGTTGCTTCCCTTCACACTAACTAGTCTGACCAAAGTTTTCATGTCAAAGATTTTCTCACATGCTCTTTGTTCATCTAATCCCTTTAATCCTTTTCTTTTGAAAAATCACTTGGCTTCTATACAAGTATCCTTTAAAGTTCTTTCCTAACCATTGCCCAACATAGGTTCATCAATTCTAGTTGCATAAGAAAAAGATAAAACATGTAGTCTAAAAGTTCTTTGCATATTTCATCATTAAATTTAGATTACCTTTCTTCTCTTTCTTGATGCCTTTCTTCCCCTTCTTGAGGCCTTTCTTCTAGTCCTTGATGCCTTTTTTCTCATCCATGATGTATTTCGTCTCGTTCTTGAGGCCTTTCTTCTTGTCCATGATGTTTTTCTTTTTATTCTTCAAGCCTTTCTTTTTGTTCTTTAAGCGTTCTTTCTCTATCTTTGATATGCTTTTATTAGCATATTTTAATGGCAACATGCCTTAAAAGAAGGCTTTCTCCATATTCATACTCCTCAATACTCCAACTTAGTTTAAAACCGTGTTTACTTTGCAAAAGAGCTCTATCACCTCTCTATGAACATGCTTCCATTCCAGCTTCTAAATTCTTCACACTTAAAGATTTTTTTTTTTCTGTTGTTGGAAAATGAACTCCTCCAAAGGTGTTTCAACCTTGAACTAGAAGAAAACCAGATATACATCTTGTCGAGAATTTCCCCAAGGTGCACAAAAACGACCAACTTACATAACCACATGGGAGAACCATTCAAGCAATGGCTTATCATATTATATTGGGAAAAGGACCTAGACCACCTTTGTCTTTTTAAGAGTCTTTCCAAGATGAATTTTGGAAAACCCTTTCTCCACCAGTCCTTTTAAGCACTATCAATCTTGTCAGAAAACATTAAGCTTAGAGCAATTATGATTTTAAAGCTTAATGTCCTTGAGAACGAGGCATAAGAAAGACTTACATCAAACATATCAACACACTTATGCTACTTCTTAAGGAAAATAAACACTATTAATGTAGCCAGATCAACAAAAAGCAAATACCTCAAAGGATGTACCCCTGTTGGTTACAAAACACAACAACCTTCATATGGAGAAAATCATACAAGAAACTAAGCTCATACTCGATCAAACAGTATGCCTCGCTTGACTTTCTATTAAGGAAATACTATTTGCTCTCTTTTACTCATACTACGCTAAAGATGGTGCCTCCAATGATCCCTTAAGCATATCAAGTATTAAATGGAGAAGGCTCTGACCTATATCATGTAAACTTAGTCACCATAACACCACATATGAATGCCAAGTCAACCTCATCATACGACACGAAAATCACAAAAGGAAATAAAAGATACGTTAGCCTTCATACCTCTTATTTCCACAAGATGCCACCTCTACATTTTTTATATTTTCCATCGACCACAATGCGACATACTTGGACTGAATTGCAGCTCCAAATGAATCATAAACAAAGGAAATAATTTCCAAAAGCACTCAAGCATAATCAATCACAAGAGAAGATCCTCACAAGATTAGGAACATTTCAAAATACTTCCCAAAACTATTGCTACACCAAACCTTTTTCCATTCCTGCAACAATATTGAAGATTTAATTTTGATTTTCATTTATTTTATTTTCTAATTGTAAGAACAACCATTGGCCAATAATAAAGGCTATTCCATCACTATACAAATCACCTAAACAATTTTATGAATACAAGTTTTTTCTTTTGTTTTTACAATTGGTTATTCTTGTTTTCTTATGAACTTAAGTTTTTGCAACCATAATATTTTATTGCAATAACTTTATTTTCAAGTGTGATGCTTGTGATAGTGAATGTATTATTAATTCTTGCTCTTTCTTTTCTCTAGTGGTTTTGGAATCCCTAGCATACTCACTTGTCCTTGGCATGCCCCCATATGTTGAGTCCAAGTAGTGGTCCCTTAAATTTTAAGAAAGTTTGTTTTCTAAGGGGCGCTACAAAAAGTAAAACTACCTGTAGCAAAAGGCTTAAGATAATAAAGGAACAAATACTCCATGAATACTATATTTTCTTTAGGACACTGAGAAAAGACATAGTTATGCACTGTGTATCTTGTTACGTCCTTGGCCAAGTGGCATATACACTTGAGGTTGGAATAAATTTATACTGTCAAAGAATAACTAAAGAAGGTTAGTGTCTAAGTTGCAAAGATAAAAGCAAGAGGCAAATATAAATTCATATTTTGTGAAGTGTATGGCCTATGTAAGCCATGTTATGATAAATCGATTCATAGTTAAAGCATGATTTGAAAAACAAAATTGACTAAATATTGTATGTCTTTGATATGGAGCCACCAATAGTCAACATGAATACTTCTTGCCATAAGAAGACTATAATTAGTTAGGAAAATGACAAGAATAGTAAATACAAATTTATGAAGACGAAGTAGAAGAATGGTTAATACATTGACAGCTATTGGTATCTAATGCGAAGAGAAAAGGAAAAACAATATAACCTCAAGTAGGCAAGATACTTGTAGAAGCTCAATTCAACAACAATATTAGCTATCTCATATGCTAAAGTTCTTTGAGTTGTTGCTTTGTAATTATTCCATAAGCAAATTGGGTATTTGTTTTCAAAAAACATATATAAGTACTAGTTGAGTAAGAAATTGTTCATATGTTGATATGAATTAGAAATCACTATGAGTGAAATTCAAAAAGTAGGGAAGCACATGAGCACTTAACCATGCGATAAAGAAGGATAATCAACTACCCCAAATTTGAGACAAGCAACTTGATCTACCATGTTAAGTTTTTCTTTACAAAACTAAATCCTACTAGTGAATGTTTATTGTTGGCTCTTTCCACACTCCAATCATGGTGCAAAGTCAAGACAAAAGTTTAACCAATGCATATTCTAACACCTTTTCAGAACTTGCATTACTAAATAGTTTTAAGCCCTACAAACTTGAACTTGGAGGGGAAATGTGGGGTCTTTAAGTAGGTCAAACAAGATGGCTTGAAAGGAAAATCCAACCCAAATATAAGTATTGATTGTCCTATTTGTAGGCAAATGATATGAAACCAAAGAGCTAAACAACATTATTTTCAATAAATGTTCCTTATATGTAACAACATTTAATAACATTTAAAAACATTTAACAGATCATATTCCTATGTTTGGCTTTTTTCAATCTTCAAGGTCTTTCTATGTCTATCCTTTAAAAGAATTAAGATGCCATTTGTCACAAAGAACAAAGCTTACAACAAAAGCTAATACTTGAAAAAGTACTCTGCTATGACAAGAAGCAAATATTGTTATGAAATCTTATTATGATAGCCAAAAACCATCACTATTAGTCTCATAAAATGCTAGAGGCATCAACTAGCATATCATCTGCATTCAAGAGTAAAAACGTGTAACTGTGGTTGAATCTTTTTATGTAACAACAATGATCTATGTGGCACCTTATGACACCAGTACTATACATGAAGCCATAGAATTTTTAGTTCCATCATTTTAAAGATTAATTCAAGCCATGTATGCTCTTTTTTAGCTTAAATTCTAGTCCTCAAGTTTGATTGTGTATTATGTAGGACAGTGTCTAACCATCAACCTCAATTAATCAAGCACCAACCTCATCATGAAGAATCTATAGTTAGGACTTTTATGTCTTTAAATATATAAGACTTGATGTATAATAGTAGGTTTAGTGGAATCGAAGTCATGTTTCAATCCTTTAGTTTTCATCTCTTTCTTGCATTTAATTTGGAGGAAATCATAATGCATCTTGCTGAGCAAGCTAGCTTGGAGTAGAAGTGTAACATGGGTAAGGTAAGGAAAATGGCCGCAAGAAAGGAAGCCAAACCGGCATTCATCTTCATAAAAAGCATAGATTTTTTGCAACAACTTTTTTTTGTCTCCCAAATAATGTATCTTTATCCAAAACCTGTCACCACATGATGATTGTGTGATCAGAGAGGTCTACCAACTAGCATGGACATTTGATTCCCTTAGACCTATTCTTATGAATAGAAAACTTTTCCAAAAGATTGCCAAGGATGAAACCCATCTTTATAAACTATCACACACTGACAACAAACATCAAGAAAATGGAGAAAGGAAAAAGGAACTACAAATGAGAATGGTTTATTTGAGGCCATAAAAAAAGAAGAAAAAAGAAGCATTATGTTACAAGTATAAATGAATATGTATGTTTTGTAGTTATAGGAGTGTTGTATTAATGAGATATGTAGTGATTTGTATATGAGGTTGTGTATTTGATGTAGTTTAGGTCTTTTGTGATGTGTATATGAGGTTGTGGACTTATGTAGGAGTGGGTCTTTTGTAATAGGAAGGTCTAGCCTAAACAAAACTTATTTTGTTATTGTAATTTTGGAACATGGAGGTAATGAGTTTTTGGAAGATTCTCTTCTACCTATGTAGAGAGTTGGTAGTGTTGGATTCCCAATCAAAGAGACTTATCTTGTATCATATTAATTCTCATTTAAGTTACCATTCCTCACTCTAATAGGTATTGTAAGCTTATACCTGGTCAAGGTCCTTTAACTAGATCCAAAGTTGCTACAAAAAGAGAAAGCTAGAAGAGGAAGCTCGATTGCTACTAGAAAAAAAGGTAAGTCGACTACAAGTGGCATCAAAGCCCATCGATCCCACGGAAGGCCGTGTTTCTCACTTGGAGTCCACCATTTCTTAAACCAACACCAAGATGTAGGAGATCCATTCTAAGCTTGACCTGCTTCTCGCACATGTGGAAGCCATTGTTTCTTTTAGCTCCTTTGGTGGTGGTTTGGTCAATGGGGGAGGTAATACTAGCTTTGATAGTGGTCACCCTAATTCCAACAAAGGGAATACCAACTCCAATAGAGGTGGTACATGTGACCTCAACTCCAGGGGTTCAAATTAGTCTGGGTCTAACTCAAATGGGTCCAATCCCCATGGATCGAGTCTAAATGGGTTTGGATAGAGAAGGTCATGTCTAAATTTGGGTCTAGATTTTGGGCTAGGTGCTTTGGGATGAATAGCTCGCTTTGAATTTCCTCAGTTCCATAGCAATGATGACTTGTCTACTTGGATTTTCAAGATGGAGTTTTTTGAATTCCATGGCTTGTCCAATGTAGAAAAAGGGAAGATTTGCACTTGGAATATGGCTGGAATGGCTATCAAATGGTTATAGTCTTATTGTGCTAACTTGGAGTATGTAGGTAAAACCTTTACATGGAAGAAGTTTAAATAGGGTCTTTTGGACAAGTATAGGTTTGCTCACTCTCACCATTCAATTTGAACTATGATGAGATTGGAGCAAGTAGATTCTGTGGAACATTATTATGAATAATTTAGAGAAGCTTTAGTTTATGCTAAGCCATTTACTACATAGCAAGTGGTTGATTATTTTATTGATAAATTGAAAGTTGAAATTCAAAGCAATGTCGACTCCAAACACCCAACCACCCTAAATAAAGCCCTTCATTATGCACTTATTTATAAAAATCAATTTTTGAAGCTCCGTTGAGATGGACTTATCAATGTTCCTAGGTAGAGAGGAGGAGTTGAACCTCCTAATGGGCAAATGGAAAGGGATCCACCACTTCTTCAAATTCAAAACAAGGCAAACCTAATCATCAATCAACCTCTCGCTAACTAGGCAACTTGACTCCCTTTATTAACTAGAAAATTTACTATTGTAGAGTTAAAGGAAAGGCGGCAAAAGGGGTTATGTTATCATTGTAATGATCAATACACTCCTGATCGATACATTTTAGGCCATAAGTGTAAGAGACGGTTATTTATATATAAAGCAATATACCTTGATGAGTGGGGTGAAGGAGATAGTATGAGGGAATAACAAATAGAGGAGAAGAGTTTATTGATTGCCTAGATATTGAGGAATCTATAGGGATTTCTACCATGGCACTTTATGATATGGAAGCTAGAAAACCAAAAACAATAAAGGTACAAGGGTAAGTGGAAACTTTTAAGAGGTAAATTATAGTATTGATTGATTTTGGTAGCACTCATAATTTCATTAATCAAGGTTTAGTTTCTCAAATTGGACTTAAAGTGGACTGCTCGTCAATGTTTAAGGTGTTGGTTGCTAGTAGAAGGAGAATTAAGAGTTGTGGAGCGTGTAAAGATGTGGAAGTTAAGCTACAAGGTGTTAGCATGAAAATGGACTTGTATGTTCTTTCTTTAGTAAAGGTTAATGTAGTATTGGGAGTTCAATGGTTGAAGACACTAGGCAATATAATTTGAAATTTCTCAAAGCATTGGATGGAGTTTGATATGGAAAATAAAAGGGTGATCCTTAATGGGTGACATCCTAAACCCTCTCAATTGATCAAGGAGACCCAATTCACAAGAGAATTAACAAAAAATGGTCAATTCTTATTTGTCTAGTTAATGAGTGAAAGGGATAAAGATCATAAAGACCATTTAAAGGTTGCTAGCACATGGAGCTATAACTAGTAGATTTTGGAGATCTATTCCAAGCCCCAAAAAGGCTTCCTCCATGGAAAATTCATGATTACCAAATAATCCTTAAGGGAGAAGGCCATCTAATGTTAGTAAGACCTTATTGGTACCTCTATGTTCAAAAAGGGGAGATTGAGAGGCTAGTGAAGGAGTTATTAGAAGAGGGAGTTATTAGACCAAAAAAGTCCTGAAAGGAAAGTCCAATGTTATTAGTAAAAAAGGCTAATGGTTCTCAGAGACTCTGTGTTGATTATAAGGAACTCAATAAGTGGACTATTAAGGATAGGTTTCCTACTATCGATGAACTTTTGGATAAGTTAAATAAAGCTTAGTACTTTTCAAATTTAGACTTGAGATTTAGGTATTATCATGTTCAAATAAGAGATAAGGCTATCGAGAAAACAACATTTAAGACCCATCATGGGCATTATGAGTTATTGGTTATGCCGTTTGAGATAACTAATAGTCCTTCCACCTTCTAATCCCTCATGAATATAGTTTTTTAGGAGCATTTAAGAAAAATGGTTTTGGTTTTCTTTGATGATATATTAGTTTATAGCAAAAGGTGGGAGGAGCATCTTTAACATGTTTGGATGGTTTTAGAGGTCTTAAGGAAGAATCATTTGTTTGTTTATGAAATTATTAAAATGTGAGTTTGGATGTACGAAAATAAAATTCCATGGACATGTAGTGAGTGAGAAAGGAGTAGCAATGGATCCTGGTAAGATTGAAGCTATTCTCTAGTGGCTTATTTTGAAATTTGTGAGATCTTTGAGAGGGTTCTTGGGTACTATAAGGTACTACATGCAATTTATTGAAGGATATGGTAGGATTACAAAACCACTCACCAACTTATTGAAGAATGATGCATTTGTTTGGAATGAAAAGACCCAATAAGCTTTTGATCAGTTAAAAGCAACAATGACTACTGTTGTTGTATTAAGGCTACTAGATTTTTCCCAACCGTTCATTTTGGAGTGTGATGCATTAAGGATAGGAGTTAGAGCAGTACTATCATAAGGAAAAAGACCCATAGCTTATTTCAATAAAACACTTCATGGGAACCATTTAAGGCTTTCCACATATGAGCGCAAAATGCTAGCCATCATCATGGTAGTTTAAAAATGGTGGCATTATTTATTGGGAAGTCAATTTATCATCATGATAGATTAAAGAAGCCTTAAGTTTTTACAAGATTAGAAAATTGTAACCCTTGCCTAATAGAAATGGTTATTAAAGTTAATGGGGTATGATTTTGTGGTTAAATACAAGGCAAGGCAAGATAATGTAATAGCGAATGGCCTTTCTAGACAAAAGGTGGTAGGAGAGGGAGGTATCAATGACCATCCATATGGCACTTATGATGCCATATTAGCTCTACATCCTCAATGGCTTAACTCTATACAATAAGAGACTCGAAAGAATCCCAAGGCACAAGAAATAGTGAAAAATATCGAATGTGGTGAAGTTGTAAGGCCTTGGAACTATAAAGACGGAGTCCTTAACTTCAAGGAATAGGTATACCTTCCCTTTGATTCTTCTCTTATTCCTTTAATTGTTAAAGAAATGCATTATAATGTGCATGAGGGAAAAGAGAAGACATTAAAGAGAGTTAAGGTTGTGTTTTATTGGAAAGGCATGAATGGTCATGTTGAATAGGTTGTAAAGGAATTTGTATTGTGTAAAAAGAATAAAAATGAGAATGTTAAGCCTGCTAGACCTTTATAGACCTTACCAATTCTAGATCAGGTATAGGAAGATATTGCCATGGACTTTATAGAGGGATTACCTTAATCACAAGGGAAGTTAATGGTGTTAGTGGTGGTTGATAAGCTATCTAAATTTAGGCATTTTATCCCATTGTCTCATCCTTATACAACACTAACTATAGCACAAGCCTTCTTTAAAAACCTATTTAAATTGTATAGGATGCCTCGGACTATAGTTTATGGTAGAGATCCACTATTTACAAGCAAGTTTTGGAAGGAATTATTTAGATTACAAAACACGAGTTTCAATTTCTCCTCCACCTATCATCCGTAAATAGATGGACAAACAAAGGTTGTAAACAAAATGTTAGAGATGTATTTAAGGTGACTTGTTAGAGAACATCCTAAGGAATGGGTGAAGTGGCTACCGTGGTTACAATATTGTTACAATATGAGTTGGCACAACTCGACCTTGTATACCTTATATGAAGTGGTTTTTGGAAGAAGTCTTCCTTCCTTCTCAACTTATGTAAAGGGAACAACCAAAGTAGCTTCTATTAAACAAATATTAGAGGAGAGGGATGCTGTGTTAGGGAGAATTAAGAGAAATTTACAAGATGCCCAAGAAAGGAAGAAACATCTGTATGATAAGAAGAAGGGAGAGGTAAATTATTAAGAAGAAGAGCTAGTGCTAGTCAAGCTTCCACAATATCGACAGATTTTAGTAGCACAACATAAAAATTAGAAACTAAAACCCAAGTTTTTGGGGCCTAACAAGGTGATTTGGAGAATAGGAAAGGTGGCTTATGAATTAGACCTTCCTACTAGTGCAAGAATTCATCTAGAGTTTCATGTTTCAAAGTTAAGGAAGTTTGTGGGAGATTTTGGTGCAATCCAACAAGAACAAAATGATGAGTTCCATGATACTTTAGACAAGTTAAAATAGGAGAATTGTCATCAAGTAATGTTGGAACATAGGAAGCAAAGGGGAAAAACTAAATTACTTGTTCAGTAGAAGGGGAAGTCTCTAGTTGAGGCTATGTGTATGGAGGAAAAAGAATTCTGTTCTAAGTATCCTAAATTTCATATTCAAATCAACACTTACCCTTGGGGTCAAGGTTGAAGCTAAGGGAGGGGAGGGGGGTGGGGGGCGGGGGTTTTTTATGGGCAAAAATAAATATGTATGTTTTGTAGTTATAGGAATGTTGTATTAATGAAATATTTAGTGATTTGGGTCTTTTGTGCATATAAGGCCATGGACTTATGTAGAAGTGGGTCTTTTGTAATAGCAAGGTCCAGCCCAAACAAACCTTATTTTGTTACTGTAATTTTGGAACAGGGAGGTAACAAGTTTCTAGAGAAAATTCTTCTGCCTGTGCAAAAAGCTAATGGTGTTGGGTTCCCGATCAAAGAGCCCTATCTCGTATCTTGTTAATTCTCATTTTAGTCACCATTTCTCACTCTAGCAAGTACTGTAAGCTTATACTTGGACAAGGTCCTTCAACTAGATCCAGAGATGTTGCAAAAAGAAAAAGGCTGGAAGAGGAAGCCTGATTGTTGGAAGAGGAGGTAAGCCGGTTGCATATTGATTCCCTAGAACGAAAAGGCTAGTTGTATTCCCCATAACAACATTTAACAACATTTAATAACATTTAATAAGATCTAACAAGATCTAACAACATTTAACAATATTTAATAACATTTAACAACATTTAATAATATTAAAAAAAAATTAACAACATTTAAGCCACCACATTGTTGGAGAATCCATCGTCAACTTACATGCCTTAGAGACAGTCTTTTGCAAAAAGAGAGAGAGAGAGAGAGAGAGAGAGGGAGAGAGCCCCTACACTACACTGTTGGAGCATCCATCAACTAATGTGGCTCAAAGGTGGTCTTTTGCTGAGTGAGAGTAAGCCCCAACATTATTGGAGAATACGAAATTGGACAATACATTGTTTGAGAAGCTAAGAGGAAGGGAGGGGAAGGGAGGAGGGGGTGGAACCGTTATGGGCAAAAATTAATATGCATGTTTTGTAGTTATAGGAATGTTGTATTAATGAAATATGTAGTGATTTGGATCTTTTGTGATGTGTATATAAGGCTGTGGCCTTATGTAGGAGTGGATCTTTTGTAATAGCAAGGTCTGACCTAGACCAACCTCATTTTTTACAATAATTTTGGAACAGGGAGGTAACGAGTTTTTGGAGAATTCTTTTATGCATGTACAGAGAACTGGTGGTGTATCTTGTTAATTCTCATTTTAGTCACCATTCCTCACTTTAGTAGGTACCGTAAGCTTATAGCTGAACAAGGTCCTTCTAAAGGTCCTTTAACTAGATCCATAGATGTTGCAGAAAGAAAAAGGTTGGAAGAGGAAGCTTGATTGTTGGAAGAGGAGGTAAGCCGGCTACACATTGATTCCCTGAAACGAATAGGCAAGTTACGTGCCTATTCATCATCAACTTACGTGCCTCAAAGATAATCTTTCGTAAAGAGAATGAAAGAGAGAGAGCCCCTACACTACATTTTTGGAACATCCATCAACTAACGTGGCTCAAAGGTGGTCTTTTGTAGAGTGAGAGTGAGCCCCAACATTGTTGGAGAATACGGAATTGGACAATACACTGTTTGAGAAGTTGGGGGGGAGGGGGGATTGTTACGAGCAAAAATGAATATGTATGTTTTGTAGTTGTAGGAGTATTGTATTAATGAAATATGTAGTGATTTAGGTCTTTTGTGATATGTATATGAGGTTGTGGACTTATGTAGGAGTGGGTCTTTTGTAATAGCAAAGTCTGGCCCAAACCAACCTTATTGTGTTATTGTAGTTTTGGAACATGGAGGTAATGAGTTTCTGGAGAATTCTCTTCTGCCTGTGCAGAGAGCTAGCGATGTTGGGTTCCCAATCAAAGAGCCCTATCTTGTATCTTGTTGATTCTCATTTCAGTCACCATTCCTCACTCTAGCAGGTACCGTAAGCTTATACTTGAACAAGGTCCTTCTAAAGCTCCTTCAACTATATCTAAAGCTACTGCAAAAAGCAAAAGGTTGGAAGAGGAAGCTCGATTACTAGAAAATGAGGTAAGCTTGCTGCACATTGATTCCTCAAAACAAAAAGGCTAGGTATGTTTCCCATAACAACATTTAATAACATTTAGTAACGTTTAACAACATTTAACAACATTTACGAACATTTAAACCACTACACTATTGGAGAATCCATCATCAACTTACATGAGATAGTCTTTTGCAAAAAGAGAGAGAGAGAGCCCCTACACTACACTATTAGAGCATCCATCAACTAACGTGGTTCAAAGGTGGTCTTTTGCAAAGTGAGAGTGAGCCCTGACACTATTAGAGAATACAAAATTGGACAATACACTGTTTGAGAAGACGGCGGGGCTTCTATCCCTTGACACGTTGCCCTTTTCTTGTTTCACCCTAAATATCACCATTTTACCTTCCTCCAAAAATGCACCATACGAAAAGAAAGGAGGCATCTCATTCTGAATTTTGACCCTCCCTCCTCAAAGTGTTGTTTTGCTCCATTTTACACGTGCTATATCGCAGGAACTTGCCACATCAGAACCCACCATGCAGAGTCATCCAAGATAATATCAGCATCCATATAACAATAAATTAGTGTCCATCTCGTCACCACCCACAATACCGCCAAAAACACTAGTCCATACAACAAATCCAGGCGCCGGATCTGACAACCACGCCTGTCTCAGCTTCTTTCTTTCGCCGCCGATCAATGGGAAACAGCTATGACACGTAGCACCACTTGCCACCCATCATTGTTCTGCCTCCCCTGAACAAGCTGGTGGATGCTTTGGGTAAGGTGTTGATTTCCGTTCATTTTGTTTGTTTGTTGTTCCGAAACATGGGAATCGCCCGCTTGGCTCCTTGTGTTAAAGTAAATAGGCAGGGAGCGTTGATGAAACTTTTCCCACAATGACGCCTTTCCCTCTCCCACGAGCAAACGTTGGCTCTTCCCACGAGCAAACTCAGCCAACGACTTATCTAAATCTGGAGTACTCATACTACAATCTATATAAATGCCATTCAAGCTTTAGAACAAATAGCAGTGAAAAACCTTTGTAGAATAGTTTAGTCTCAGTTATGTTCCGCTCTTTAGAGTGTTGCAGCAGGGCCTATGGCCCTGCAATGATGGTTTCACTAAACTACTTCTATTGTTCTTATTTTAGTTTAACGTAAACCTTATTTTTCAGTATCTGTCTTTGTGTTTACTGCCTTCAGCCGTGTATGTTTCTTCCTTTTACAGATTTTCTTCACCTTGTTGGCTTTGTCCTGTCGTCCCATTGCTTTTTAGATGCAGCTATCTTTATTCTACAAGTGAAAAAATATCACAGCTACTTTATTACCTTCCTAAGAACAACGTAAATAACTCAAGAGGATTGATCTTTGCTTTCTCTTCTGTTTCATTCGAAGACAAGGGTCTTTAGGGACTAACCTGCAGAGCTGATTGCCACACTTCTTCGTTGTATCTTTCAGACCATCCTCTCTGTCTCTCTGTCTCTCTGGTTGCACAGATAAAGGCATATGCTTGGAAATTGTATGGTAGCTGGGCTTTGTGTAGTGTGTGGGTTGTCTTTTAAGGGTCTGTGGGCCTTCTTGTTAACTGGCGCGGAACTAGCTTATTGTATTGTCTAGAATGTTCGGAAGGAAGCAACCCACTTTTTCTTCCTCCGTGAGGTACAATCTCTTACCATACCTCCCCGGAGACGGCCCCGTCAGTTCCCCTCTAGGGAGAACCTACTTGAAGGCCTAAGAACCGGGGCTTAGGTCGCTATTTTAAGGGTGTTAAACTTACAAGAAGAGGCTCACCAGCAACAGCCTTTTAATCCTTTTATGAAATGGTTTAGAATCAAATTGTAGTAGTTTTTTTGCCTTTTCGTCAAGCATCCATTTAACATATTCAATTGAAAGCTTTCTTCTGTAGTTAAGTTTCTATCCTAATCGAAACCTAAGGTCCCATACATTGTGGGTTATAGAATTTAAGTGATTCTGCTCAACCTTCAGGCTGTTCCAAATTAGAAAAGGCAGAGGTTTTTATGTTGACTTGACTCGCATGATGAGATGAGTTGCACTTTTGATGTTGTTTTTAGAAACATAAATGAGAGGGGAGTACGGAAGAGGCTTTGAGGCGGAAAAAGATCAGTATCTCTGGACGTCAGATTTCCTCCGTTTACAGCCGTTTGTGTTAGGAATCTACACAATTCAGTGCAAAGACGTAATTACACTAATACAATAATTTTACTTGGTTCAATTTCAACAACTTGGATTAATTCTTTACTAATTAATACAAAACTTTACGATCAAAGAAAAAGAACGTAAAACCTTCTTAAAATTTATTATGTAATACTTTAAAAAAACTCAATTTTATATTAAAATACAAGCTTTTAATTTATATTAAAATACAAGCTTTTAATTTATATTAAAATACATAAATTAAAAGTCTATTTATAGGCCTTTTAACTTAATAGGTTTTCGGACTAAAACAAAAGCACAGAGAAGTGGGATTTTCTGTCCTTGGATTCCGGGCCACGAAGGACAGGCACTGTATAAAGGTTCTACTACCTACGCAGATCGGAACACCCATTCTACAGACTATTTATCTCTATTTTTTATTTAAAAAATTATAATTTTTCTCTACTCCTAAGTGCCAATAATTCACGATGTATCGTGGGACAAACGCGAGCACAAGTCGGCCCCGATTCTTTTGTTCGTACGCGCAACTAATCGTAGACTTCTCTGTCCTGAAAAAGACTGCTACATGTTCTACATTGTTCAGTTTTTGCAGAGTAAGAAATTGTAATTTTTGATATAAATTTTTATATTTTTGTATTTTTTATATTTTATACTTTGGGATATGATATTTAAAAGGATCAATAAATAATATCTGGAGATAAATTTGTAACATTTTTTTTAATTCTGAATCAGCTTGTTAATTTTTTATGATCAAATGTGCCAGTTGGTAAATGAATATAAGAGAATAACCCAAAAATCTAAAGGAGGGAGACAATGATCCATGTTGCTAATGATGTGTCTTGATTCTTTCCACGCCATAGAATAGCAATGGAGGAATAATAAATTATTACTAGAAACCTCACGTTGTTATATTCATGTGTGCAAGTTGAAAGACAACAAACTTATGTAGCGATTTTGGTCCTAATTGTCACATCCACAAGAACTGTTTATTTTGTGTTTATGTTATTTAAAGGAAGTGATAAACAAACAAGTAATTCTTGAATTCTTGCTTAGGGTACAAGAAGTCACTTTGATGTTTAAGATGAATCTTTAGTGATACATAAAGATTCATATTAATCTTATTTATTAATCTCACTTGGCTCACTACCTTAGTAGTGAACTAATGTGAATCCCAACCAAAAGGTTGGAGTTCAACATTCCACATGTGTAAATTTGAGTGCATCATTGTAATATAAAAAAAAATGTTACTTATTAATGTATAGAACCAATCTTGGTTGCTCTCTGCTTAGTACATCTTTGTTAATTGGTTAATCATGATTCCTTTTAGTCCATGGATGTTGGCATTAGGTGACATGCCACGTTCATGGTACAACTGTTATTGTTACAATTGGTTAATCATGATTCCTTTTAGTCCATGGATGTTGGCGTTAGGTGACATGCCACGTTCATGTTACAATTGTTATTGTCACAATCAAAATATGTATTAGGATTGTTCTTGCCTAAGATAAAAGGAATTACTTTGGATATTAATTTTTTTATGTCTGTCACGTTTAATAATGCTGATATTTAAAAGGAACTATGCGATATCTTAACATCAATTTGTAGGATTTTCCATTATGCATAATATGTGTGTGTGTGTGTGTATTGTATGCAGTATTTTTTTTATGGATAGTTTTTTTTTTTTTGTGTTGCCAAATTGAATAAAAATATCATCTATGATATCTGTTCTTCTTTGCCATTTTGAGCACTTGAGACACCAAGACAAGTTTATGTTCAGTACTATGATTGTCTTTAGTTTGCCCTATATTATTTGTGTGCTTGAATCAATTGCCAAATGAATTGGGTGTCAGCACCTTGGGTGCTCTATAAAAAGAAGAAAAAAATAAAAATGAGCCAAAACAAGTTAAGCTATATAAAACAACAAGAGAAATAAAGAGGAGGAGACAGAATACCAAGGGGCATAGCCTTCTCGCCCCTCCGATCGCGTCTCTTTGATAAATTCGAATGGATTCTATCAGTCGATTGAACTAACATGATTTAAAAAACTAACGGATGCAATGTCCTAAGACTATCACATAATACAATCACTAGCAACCCAATAAAATATTTGCTTCATAAAAATAAAAGAAAATAAAAAGATGAGCTTAAAAATAAAAGTAAAAAACCAGATAAGGTCCAAATTCAAAGAATTCAGCAGTGAACGAGACACAATGTATCTACAGAATCATCAATTTTTTCTCTCGTAAAGGAGCTGGAAAAGGGATATCAAATCCAAAATCCAGAGGGACAATCAATAGATAAGTAAAAGGGAAAGTACTAAAAAGTTGAAGATCAAAGATGGATTGTTGTTAAGAATTTTTTTTAATAAATAAATTTGTAAAAATTCTTGGACAAGTTTAGTTTCAGTATCTTTGCTGTCATTTTAGCTAAAGATCTTAGGGATAAGTATAATTTCCTAGGCAAAAGGAGAAAAATTTATCTAGGCAATAGTTATAGTTATTGTCTCGCGTATCATTAATATTGACATTGATTCTTATGACAAGATTTTATATTGCATTGGGTCAGTGAAAGCTACTTTTTACATCCTCTATGTCTATAAAAAAGAAAAATATGAAGTATTCTAGTATTGTTTACTATTTATTAATAATAGTGGAATTGTGTTTCCAATAATTTATAGTTCTATTGATAAATACCTGGTTCAATTGGGAACATGTATTGCTTAAAATCAAAAGAATTATAAGCTTTCCATTTTAGGTTATCAAAAAAGAATTTTTTAGAGTACTGAAATCAAAAGAATCCGTTAAATCATGATAAAATGTCAGTTTTGCGCACGGTAATAAAGTCGAAGAAAAAATGACCGAATTATTCACGGAGTATGCAAAATTGAAAGAATAGGCAAGGGACCAGAACAATTGACTGTTTGAATATTGTGCTGCGCTAGGAAAAGGTTTTGGTGAGTTTAGTCAAGAATATATGTCTTCTCCTCAGAACAACAATGTTCCAAAAGATCTGACGATCGTATGGGGCGAAGACACCCGCTACTGGCGCTTAACCTCTAACGAGTAAGTCTCAAAACTTGTTCTCAAGAGATTATCACTTCTTCTTTGTTAGAGATGGTTGTACAACCGTTTTTTCTGCATGTTTAAACAAAAGTATGGGAAAATCTTTCTTGAAAAGAGGAAAACTTTTCAAGAGCTTTAAGCAGCATATTCCTTGCCTGTAGCAGTTAAAATATTTCATCTGAAAATTTATTCTACAGCTAGAAAGAACATTACTTATGGAATCCCGTGACCAGAAAGAGGGTTAAAGGATTTTGGCTTAGAAATTAACCATATTATTGCAATTCTAGTTGTTAAATGTGTGTCGGCTGGAGGTAACGGGTTCACGCCGAGTGGAGTCTGGAAAGACTTACGAAGTTGGATTCCAGGTATCCATGACAGAAAACGCATATGGTTGGAGTAACAACCGGGTTTACATAAAGGCCAAGATTGGGGAAAAGGGAAAGGACACTATGAGAAGAGCAGCTTTGGATAAACTCGGCACACAACCAGTTGAAATTCCGGAACAGCGGTTCACGATCACAGCTCCTCAGGATGACACGCTTTACTTCGGCATGTATGAACTGGGGAACGGAGGATGGAAGAGCGGCCTCAAAATTCAAGGGGCATTTGTCAGAGAGGCAATCTAACAACATTCGTGTCTTTTTGTTTTCTGTTTCTTAGTGTATGTGTGGTTGAATAAAGCGGTTGGGCTTCTATCTATGAGCTCAACTCCATTATTCCCCAACTTCTTTTTCAGTGAACATCTATAACATCAGTGCCCTACTTTCTACTTTCATTAGTTTCTGTTCAGCTCTCTTCTTTCATGCCATTTCCGTCCAAACGCTAATCAAAGAAGAGTCTAATTTTTATGAGAAAAATGAAATGTATTTTCAATTAATGGGAACAGATCTTAAAGCTCTTATGTCAAGATAATTTTAGAAGGCGTAAGGCATGAAATACCATCGGAATAGCCCCCGCCCCAACTCCCCCCCCCCAAAAAAAAAAAAAAAAAATCCCAAAAAAACTGGAAGGCAGAAAAAGCGGACGCAAGAAGACCCCACCAGATCCAAACATCATCATCATCACACGCCTTCCAGTAAATACAAGAAGAAAGATGAAAGCACGGAAACAGTGATTTTATGTGAGCACTAAGGAGAGGTACTATGAGATTGGGTTTTAATTACTTATTATTAGGTCTTATGTTATTGTTAGGCTCTTTGGACAATTAGGCTTTATTTTGAATTTTTTTAAAATAAAATTTAGGATTTGAATAATTAAAGCCTAATCATTTTAAGAGTTTGGTATTCAATCATATTAGGATAAAAGTTAGAGTACATGTCAGAAATTCAGTCAATTTAATAAGAACTGAGACAATGAAAAAAAAATAAATTGTTTGGACTAACAATTAATGATTGTTGCATTAACAATCTACTTCCTTAAAACAATTAGTGTAACATCTTTACACTGTATAAAAGTATAGAAAAAAAAATTTTAATTTTTTAATCACACAACTACAAACTTTGAAAAGAGAAAGACTAGAAGATTTTTTTTCAACTTTCAAGTCCTTGGATTCCTTTGGGTCTTATAAATGTAGGACATCGCGTAGTCATCTACATACAAAGCAAGTAAACCTTCCTTGTACACTCGTATTACCTTAACAACCCTTTTCCGGCAGTTTTTCACCTAAAATCAATGGCAGAAAACGTTCTCTTCAACATTGCCGGGAGAATCATCGATAGTTTGGCCGGCCCACTAGTTTCCGATGAGTTCACACTAATCTGGGGTGCCAAAGGTGAGCTTGAGAAGTTCAAAAGTACCGTTTCAGTAATCAAAGCAGTGCTTCTACATGCAGAGAAACTACAGGGTGGGAATCCTGCTGTGAACGATTGGCTTGAGAAGTTGAATGATATCATTTATGATGCGGATGACTTGCTGGATGTTGTTTCTACTGAAGCTCTCCGACGAAAAATAATGACCAATGATAAGAAGGCGAAAGAGGTATGCATGTTCTTTTCCAAATCAAACCAGCTTGCTTTTCATCTTAAAATAGGTCATAGGATTAAGGCAATTAGTGAAAGACTATATGCCATTAAAGATATTAAGGAATTCCAATTGGAGCCTCGTCTTGTGGAGAGACAAACGAGCTCTACAAAGAGGGTTAGTACTCATTCTTTTGTGCTTGCAGAAGAAGTTATTGGGCGAGAGGGTGATAAGGTGGAAGTTATAAAACGTCTTATGAATGTTAGTATTAAAGAGAATGTTTCAATCCTTCCAATCTTTGGTATTGGTGTTGTAGGAAAGACCACACTAGCTCAATACGTTTTCAACGATGAGACAATTCAAAAACATTTTAAGTTGAAACTGGGTATCTGTCTCAGACAATTTTGATGTGAAAAATATTATTAAGAAAATATTAGAGTCTGCAATGAGAAAGAAACCAAAACTTGATGAAATGAACTTATTGGTAATTAATCTTAAGAAGAAAATTGATACAAAGAAATATTTGCTTATGTTGGATGATGTATGGAATGAAGATATTAACAAATGGTCCATGTTGGAACAAGTGTTGATGGGTGCTGCCAAAGGTAGTAGAGTATTAGTTACAACACGTAGTGAAAAGGTTGCAAAGATTATTTCTCCAAAAGAACCATACTATTTGAAGGCTTTAGGGGAACATGTATCATGGGATTTATTTAAGCATGCAGCTTCTCTAGATATGGTATGGCAGAATTCAAGTACTCAAAGAATGAAGAGGGAGATCATAAGAAAGTTTGTTGGTTCCCCTTTACCCCTAAAAACAATAGGAAGGTTGTTACATTGCAAAAGTTCAGAAATAGATTGGCTGAGTTTTTTAGAGAAAGAACTTTCAAATATAAGTCAAGGTGAATATGGTATTATACCAACTCTAAAATTTAGTTATAACAAACTTCCTTCACAATTAAAGCATTGTTTTGCTTATTGTAGTTTATTTCCAAAGGATTATATAGTTGATAAAACAACAATAGTTAACCATTGGATAGCACATGGGTTTGTTAAGCCATCATCAAGTAATCAATACTTAGAAGATATTGGTTATGATTATTTTATGAATTTACTTTGGAGATTATTTTTTCAAGATCCACAAGTAGATGATCTCCATAGGTTAAGTGAATGTAAAATGCATCATCACATGCATGATCTTGCTACGGTTGTGGTAGGATCATTGGTCACCAAATTTGATGGAAGTAAGAGGAAGACCAATGAGAAGGCGCATCATTTGTCAATTAATGGTGACTTAGAATTTTCATTTAAAGAGTTGATTTCATTGTATGAAGGAAGGATGATACGAACATTTCTTTGCCCCATGTTTAAAGGTGAGATTGATTGTGAAGCAATTTTTTTAAGGTTCAAGTTTTTGAATGTGCTAAATCTTGGTGACAATAATCTTAAAAGTGTGCCAAACACTATTGGTAAATTGAAGTATCTAAGATATCTTGATCTTTCTGATAATAGGCAAATTAAGGTGTTGCCTCACTCATTTACCAACTTACTAAATTTACCGTTCCTAAAGCTTCAAGGTTGTATGTCCCTTGTGGAATTGCCAAGAGGCTTTAATGAATTAGTCAACCTCAGATATTTTGATCTTAATGGATGTGTAAAATTGAAACATCTACCGTGTGGATTTGAACAATTAATTAATCTTCAATATTTGACAAACTTCCCTCTTGATCCGTGTTCTTTCTATAAGCATAGTGCTAAGTTAAGTGAATTAAGAGGACTAGATAAATTGAGAGGAACTTTGGAAATTTTCCAATTGAGGCATTCAAAAAGTATTGCATCGGAATACAAGGAGGCAAATATTAAGGGGAAATGCGGTCTTCAAGAATTAGATTTACACTTCTCTCCCGAAGAGGAAGTCCATGATTTTGATGTTGAGGATGAAACGATGTTGGAAGGATTACAACCGCACCCAAATCTAAAACAACTTTCCATACATTTTTATAGGAGTCCAAGGCTTCCGAGTTGGGTATTGTCAATCACAAGTCTTGTAAGATTGTCATTGCACTTTGGTAACTGCAAATGTTTGCCACCAGTGAATCAATTGCCTTTACTCAAGCAACTTCGTCTTTCGGCGATGAGGCATATGGATTACATATCTGATGATACAAATAAGTTCTCTTCTTCATCGGCGCCAGAAGATTTTTTTTCCATCGCTTGAATCAATCGAGCTAGACTTTTGCTTCAATCTCAAGGGATGGTGGAGAGATTTTTCTCTGGAGCTTGATCGGGATAGTGACAATTACGTTGAAAAAACAGCAGCGACATCCATGGTGGAGTATCATTCACTCCCTTCATTTCCTAAGCTTTCGAGTTTAGTGATCCGTACTTGTCCTATGTTGACTTCATTGCCTCTCTTTCCGCGTGTCGAAGAGTTGTACTTGGAATTTTCCAACTGGAAGCTACTGCAAGAGTCAATGATGATGAAGACCTCTTCTTTGTCCCCGCTTTTCTCTGAATTAAAGGTTTTAGAATTAGAGTCAGTTTCGAAACTAGAAATTCTGCGAGAGGAGTGGCTAGAGAAGCTCAGGTCTCTCGAGTCTTTGAAGATACTACGGTGTTCAGATTTGAAGTCCTTTTCTTATGGAAATCAACATCTCACGGCACTTAAACATCTAGTTCTCGATAATTGTCCAGAGGTTGAGTTGGCTGATCTTGAACACGTCATGTGCTGGAAGGGCCTTAAGAACCTCCTGTCTTTGAAGGTCTCTGCACTATCCAAATTGGTATCTCCCCCACTGGGCCTTCAACATATTAGCACTATACGAAATCTTGAGATTTCAAATTGTGAAAACTTGATAACCATTTTAGAGTCAATCCATAGTTGGAAATCATTGGAAGTGCTTCGAATTTCTGAATGCCGTAGTTTGGAATTGTTGCCTGAAGGATTACATAGTCTATCATATTTGCGGATACTGAAGGTTGCGAGGTGCCCCATTTTGTTGCCAAGGTGCGAGAAGGACGTAGGTGCTGATTGGCCCAAGATTGCACATATCCCAGACTTACATTTGGAGTAAATTCTAACTCATTAAGGTATATTTCTCATTATTTTATATTGATTCATCATAAAAATTAGAGTAAAACTTCTTCCCCTTGTTTTCTTCGTTCTCTCTCTCAATATTTCCTAATTGTTGAAATGTAGGGCCACGGATCGAATGAGATTTATTCCACATGGCATTTTATGTTACGCTTGGAGCTGCCTCTATGATTTAGGTAATTTAATTTGTGTTTTCTTAATCCATCCTAGTATTCCCAAATTTACCCTCATTTCTTTTTCCTTCACTCGGTATTTTTTGGTTGTTTACTTTCACATTTAGAAGAGGGAATGGTTTGGACTCCGAGGAGCATAATTCAGAGGAAAAGTAAATGAGTGAAATTCTTAACTAGATTTATGAAAATCTTCTATTCCACTATAATCTCCGAAACAGACATACATTGAAACCGCAGCACCGGCACTTTGCTTTTCCCCGTCAATCATGGAGTAACTGCCAGGACATTTAACAATACGGGCGGCTTATCATCATCAGAACCCCCTTTGAATAAGTAGAGGAACCGCTAGCAGGGCTTCAGGAAATAGGAATTTCATGCTTTGGGTAAAGAGTTAAATTTTATTGATTTCGTTGCTTTGTTTGGTTTGTTTTGATTTGAGTGGTTAAACTGTCAAAGACTAAACTGTGAGTAGCTAGTGTCAGGTGATAATAAACTACTGAAATTCAAACTTGGGGCTGTTGGTAGCTTCAGTATACACTCTCAAAAGACGGCAGTGCCAAAAAGCAAGAGAAAGAAGACATATTTGCAACGCTTTTGTGGCCATTGGATCTAGTCGCTGGTCATTGTATGGTGAGTCTTTAATATTCATATCATCCTATAAGTTACGGTTTATTAAATAAATACCTCTTCTATTTGTGCTCTCTAATCGAAACAAGCTTGTTTATTGATATGTCTTCTATTTCCTATCCTTGCAGATCCTCCACATACCCCAAGATTGATGGCATTGGCTTCTAGTCCATCTCCTCTCAGCTTATTTAAATTTTACAGATTTTTGTTACTGATTTGGCGAAGAAATTTTAGGGTGCTTCTCATTTTACAATGAGAATCTTTATTGTTGAAATAGACTTTGATGACTCTTGTATTTTGTGGTTATCTTTTTCTTTACTTTTTTTTTCTCTTTACCTTGATTTATAAATTTTAATATACACTCCAATCTTAATTAGCTAAAACTGTTATTGCAAATTTAGGTGAATTAATAGTTTTAGATTTGAACATTTCGTTTTATATATACCAAAGTTTCTAGTAACTTGATGTTAGGAATTATGTAGTAGAAATAAACAATTTAGGTTATTTGTTTGCTTGCATGTAAAATGGAAAAATGTGTTTTTTCCAATGACAAAAGTAGATGTACTTGAAGTCATGAAGAAACAAGGAGAAATATTAGAAGGAAAAGGAAAAGGAAGGAATAGATTCTTAAAGGGACTCAGTGAACGTCCTCTCCCTCCACCCCCCTAGAACATGATGGGAAGCCCACACCTCGTTCCCTATGCCCACTAAAGTTGCTTACACCGTAGAGTTCTACTTCTAATAAATTTTGATTGATTCAGGTAAGATACTTACTATTTTATCTTAATTATTGAAGTACCTTATTTCTTCACCTTCATTCTTCTTATTTTTCCCTCAGTACTTTTAAATTGTTAAATTTCAGATGTAGAAGAAGTGAAACTGAAGCACTAAACAAGCATCAAAATGGAAATGATCTAAGATTACTCCCATCCCCGAGTTTTGCTGCCACTTTGAGCCGCTAATGGATGCAAAATTCAAACAACCATGCATCTTTGATCCATTTTGGTATATTATTCTCTGTTTATTGTACTCACTTTGGGAAATTAAAGTACCAACTTGACCTTAATTTTGTTCTTTTCTCTCTCTTTGTGTTCCTTGGTTGTTAGATTTCAGATCCAGAAAAGATAAAAATAGTCATAGTACCCAAGAACGGGAGATTCAAAAAGAAGAAATCGTTAATCGATTTGCGGGAACTTCCCCCTTCACCAGTCTCCCAACACGATGGTGGGCCCAAGTTCGATTCCCATGCCTGTTACACCAATAGTTCCAACAATCCTTCCTGATAATCAACCCAACTCCGGTGGCCGCATGCCTGAGATGATTCCCGAACTTTTCTGGAAAGCAGCAGTCGACTCAGGTATGATCCTTACCATTTTATCTTGATAGACCCACCTTCTTCACCGTTGTTCTTCTTATTTTCCTCTTTCAGTATCTCTTAAGTCGTTTTATTTCAGATGTAGAAGAAGCAAAACAATCGAATTTCTAAAACAAACACCAACATAACCAGCGTATTGGGAATGGTCTAAGATGACTTCCATCCCTGAGTTTTGTTTGGACTTTGAGCTGGGTCTAATGGAGACAAAATTCAAACAAACAAGCATCTTCCGCTCATTTAGGTAAATTACTCTCTGTTTGTTGTGCTCACTTACGGAAATTAAGGTGCCCAGACTGACCTTAATTTTGTTCTTTTTTCTCTCATTTCATTTATTGTTGTTAGATTTCAGATGAAAAACAGTTAATTCAAAAGGAAAAGGCAGAAATTATTAACGGATTCACAAGAATCTCCTCCTCCAACATGACGGCAGGCCCCATTCAATTGCCATGCCCACCACTACCAATAGTTCCAACACTTATTTCTCGGTAATCAACCCCAACTCCGATAGCAGTATGCCTACGAAGATTCCTAAGCGTTTCTGGCACATCCCGATTCCTCAACAACGACATTTCAGTCAAAATTCCAACACTTTGTTTCTATGTTTGATTTGGTCTGACGGTGTTGATTGTGGGGGATTAACTGCGTCTTGCAAGAATGGGTGGTGTCTAATTTACTCATGTTATTATGGTGAAAGCTCACCAGTAAGCTATTAAATTTACAAAAGTGGAATTTCTGTTGCGCCTTATTGAGGATTCTATCATTGAAAATGGATTTATGTTATGTTTGAATGCTTTTTTTTGTCTGAGTCTAGTTAGGTTTATTAGTGACATCTAACTGAAGAACAATGTTTTGTCAAAGGTGGTTCTTTGGAAGGAAAGTGTGAAGGTTCCCGTGATTGGAAGAAGCGAAATGCCGTACAAGCACTAACTCCGCCACCAACAAGCTGCACTTCCAGGTCCCCGCTGGCGGTTTCTGTTAACTTGCCGATAAAGATTGCGATGAAGAAGCACCAAAGACCGAACAGAACGAACGATGAAGAAAACGGCTTTATGAAAGTCTTGTCCTTGATAAAACCTCGAAAACACCCAAGATGTAAAGTTTCGACAGCAGCTCTTACTATGTTCTTCCGAGCTTGTACTGAAAGGCTTTCCCCGGCAAATATGGTGAGAGTTAGATGGCGTACTTAAATCTCCTCTAGTGCACTCATTGAGTAGTTCTTCATTTATCATAATATAGGTCTATTGCAATTCCTTCTCCCATTGATATAGAGTTATAAGCCTCCTGCACAATTTCTGTTCTTTCCTCTTCCTTATGTGCCAATATCTACCTCTAAGCAGCTAGCATTTGGCTCGAAAATCTAAGCGATTTACTTCATGAAGCAGATCACATGTTGTATGTTGGGACCTTGTGAAGTGAAAATAAGCAGGTTAGATTACCCATTACAGTCATTTTTCTTCATGTCCATAGTATGTATACTGTAAACGGAAGTGTTTGAACACATGAATGGAGAAAAGCTCTAATAAATTGAGAGTAAGGTCGACTACAATGAAATGGGATAAGTTGTTCCTATGATGGATATTATGAACATAAAACAAAAGTATTTATAGACAAAACGGATGAATGTAACCCTAAACCTAGAAATCTTGTCCGGCGGTCCGAGTAGTGTCTTCTTGCAGGTTGCGTGCTGCAGGCTGGACGGTGCAGGTAGCAGTAGAAAAGTCAGACGTGTGCTTCTCTGCTGCACCTCAGAGCTGGTGACATGGCAGCCACGTGGACATGGCTGCCACACAGGTTCATATCCGAACAGGTTCCTCAAGCTAAAGGTCGATATGTGTTGACGACATTTAGCTTGCGAAGGAGATAAAGATGCTGATTTGCCCCGAATGCCTTGGTTAAGATATCGACTAGCTGATCCTTGGTTCCAACATGCTTGATCTTGATGAGTCCTCACCAAATCTTTTCTTGAATGAAATGGCAATCTAAATCTATGTGTTTGGTCCTCTAATGGACCATAGGATTGGCTGCTAGCTCCATAGAGGCCTTGTTATCACAATACAAGGTAACAGGATGGGGAATCTCAATTCCCATATCTCCCAGAAGCCCTAATAACCAAATGATCTCACATGAGGTAAGCGCCATGGCTCGATACTCTGCCTCAGTGGAAGATAAAGAGACAACTGCTTGCTTCTTGCTTTTCCAAGAAATCAAGGCGTCCCCAAACATGACACAGAATCCAGTGACTAATTTTCTACCAACTTTGCATGTGGCATAATCAGAATCACAATAAGCTCTCATCTAAAATCCCCCTGTGGCAGGGATGAGTAAACCTATACCAGGGCAACTCTTCAAGTATCTGACTACTCGAATCGCAGCTTCCCAATGGGACTTCTTTGGTGAGTGCATAAATTGTACTAAGTTGTGAACTACATATGAAATGTCCGGTCTTGTGATGTTGAGATAGTTTAACTTCCCAATGAGCTGTTGATATTTCAAAGGATCTGTTAGGAGAGGATCATCATCATGAGGGATTAGTGCCCCCCTGATCATACTGTGGTGTATTCAATGAGAGATTGGTGTCCATGGGATTGTCAACCAGTTTGGCTCCCCCAAGCCTAAGCTCATCAATCAGCTCCAAGATATACTTACGTTGACTTAGCTGAAGCCCTTGAGGATCGTGTAGGACCTCAATCCCAAAATAATACTTCAGATCTCCCAAGTCCTTGATATGAAAAACTGAATGAAGATGCTCCTTGAGCTCATGAATCCCATCAAGATCGCTGTCCGTGATGAGGATGTCATCAACATAAATGAGAAGGAGTACGATGAGATTACCTCGACGTCGTACAAACAAGGAGGTGTCATGCATGGAATCCTGATATCCAGCTGCGAGAAGGGCATCGGTGAATTTGGCATACCATTGCCGAGCAGCTTTTTTCAGGCCATATAAAGATTTCTTCAACTTGCAGACTTTCCCACTGTGCTCATGTGGGTCTCCAGTGGGAAGTCGCATGTATACATCTTCATGGAGATCGCCCTATAAAAAGGCATTGGTGACGTCCATCTGATGGATCCCCCAATGATTCTGGGCGGCAAGGGAGAGAGCGCATCTAATGGTGATGTGCTTGACAACAGGAGCAAAGATCTAGTGATAATCGACACTTTCCTTCTGACTGTAGCCTTTAGCTACAAGACGGGCCTTGTACCGCTCCACTGTGCCATCAGCTAGATACTTGATCTTGTACACCCACTTACACCCAATGGGCTTGCGGCCAAGGGGTAAATCCACAATGTCCCAAGTGTCATTGTCTTCTAAGGCTTTGATTTCCTGTGCCATGGCTTCTTGCCACCTAGGATTACCAACAGCCTCATGGTGATAGAGAGGCTCAGTGTCTACAGAGATGGAGGCAATAAAGTGTTGGGAAGAGGGGGAAAGATGAGCATAGGAGAGGTAGGAAGAGAGTGGGTAGGTGGAAGAGTCACTTTCAGAAAGGTGGATAGTAGGGCAAACATAGTCAGTCGACCAAAGTGGTGGTCGAGTTTCCCGAGTGGAACGTCGAGGAAGTGGAGCAGAGGTGGAAGTGGAAGGAAGATCATCTGTCGAGGGTGGAAGGTCATCATCAGAGAAGACATCATAGGAATCGGCGGAGGATGGTAAAGGAACGGGAGTCCGACTCGGTGGTGGAGCTGGAGCGGAAGATGAAGAGTTAACTGTATGAGGTAGTGGCTCAATGGTGGGTTCTGGAGTTGGTGGGGTAAGAACCTCAAGATCAGGTGGAGCCAAAGGACCCTGCATAGTAGATTGCGTTTTGGGACTATATGGGATAAAAGGAATATGTCCTCGTAAAATTTTACATCCCGACTCATAAAAAACTTGCAGCTTTCAGCATTGTAAAGCCGATACCCCTTTTAACCTTGAGCATATCCCATAAAGACACTGGGAATAGCCCATGGGGCAAACTTGTCTTGAGGCCCCACAATGGTGGCATGACACATGCAACCAAAAACTCTAAGATGTGAAAGGGATGGTGATTTTCCAATTAATTTTTCAAAAGGAGTGATTCCTTGCAAAATAGATGAAGGCATTCGATTGATAAGATAGGTGGCAGTGAGAATGCATTCCCCCTAAAATTTCCCAAGCATAGAGCTCTGAAATTTCAGAGCTCGTGCAACATCAAGAAGATGCCGATGCTTGCATTCCACAACCCCATTTTGTTGGGGGGTGTGAACACAAGAACTCTCATGGATAATGCCTCGTGATGAGAATAATTTTTTAGTATGAGAGTTGAAAAAATCATAGGCATTGTCAGATCTAATATGTCTAACTTCTAAGCTGAATTGGTTTTTTACCATCAGTAGAAATTCCTCCAACCGAGAAAAGGTTTCACTTTTGACTTTCATGAGGAACATCCATGTTCCGCGTGAGAAGTCATCAACAAGTGTGAGGAAATAACGGGATCCATCATGATTGGGAATACGATAAGGCCCCCAAACATCAATGTGAATTAGATCAAAAATCCGTTGCGCTGTGTGGTCGAGCATAGGAAAAGGATTCCTAGTTTGTTTTGCAAGGGGACAAACCATACAAGAAGTGGACAAAATATTTTTGCAAGATTTAAATTCATTTAAAAATTAAAATTTGGCTTGGGACATATGCCCAAGTCTACAATGCTAGAGTTGAGAGTTTGAAAAATCACACGCTGACAACGTGTTTACAAAAGATGGGCGAGGCCCAGAATTTAAAGCAATATCATTTTGTCCAGGACATGCTACAAAGAAATAAAGCTCATTGCGCATTCTACTGAGTCCTTTGACTTCACTCGTCAAAAGGTCATGAAAGACACAAAAATCGGCATATAGGCTGATGCGACAATTATTTTCATGGCAAAGTTTAGAAGTGGATAAAAGATTGAATTTAAAATTTGGTGAGTATAGAACATTGTTCAATTTCAGTTGTCTAGATATATGGGTGTGTCCAGTGTGTGTAATCAAGGCACTATCACCATTAGGAAATTTAACTTTCCTAGATCTAAATGCACATGGATCAAGAGAATCTAAGCATTGAATATTAGCAGTAATATGATCACTTGCACTAGAGTCAATAATCCAAGCTTTTGAGAGGAAAGCGCTTGTACGTGCGAGATGGGCATGGCCATCTGAATCATCATGCAGGAATTCGATGAAGCGCTGGTAATCAGTCTTGGTAATGAAAACATGATCAGAATCATTGGCCACTAGGTTGGCTTGAGTAGGTGGAGCTTCTCCTTTGTAGTACTTGTGCCCGGGGGGTACCCGTTGAGTTTGTAGCACTCTTTGTGATCATGGCCATAATTTTTGCAGTATTCACATTGGGGACCAATCAAACGGTAGCATTCCTTCTTCCGATGGCCTTTTTTTCCCGCAAAAATCACATTTTTCTTCTTGTTGCCCCCCTCCCGAAACAACCTATCGTTTTGCCCAGCTTTGAGCGAAAATGACACGTCGTTTTGAGTGGCCCTAAACGACCAGTCGTTTTGGCGAGCTGAAAATGACACGTCGTTTTGATCGGGTTTAACTAAAAATGGCGCGTCGTGCGCCTCAGGCGGTTGTTCGCTGAATCTCGTCCCAATAAGTTGATATGCCATAAAAGGGTGCTGACGCACATGGGGACCTATTGCATTGCCCGAGTGTTTTGCCGCAACAAAAGTATAATCGCCGGTCATCTTCCCCGATGCATTTCGACGATATTCAGCCTTGCTAATGATTGCATAGGTCTAAATAACGTCCGGAGGAGCTGCATAAGCATAATCTGCTCACTAATTGCTGAATAGCCATCGTCGAGACCGTTTAAGAACTGATAAAAGTTCATCCGAGCTTCGTGAAGCTGCCACGGCTGGTGTTGAAGCACCTCTGACGAAATTGTCTCCAGAAGGGTGGTGTATTCGTCCCAGAGTTGTCGGAGGCGGCCAAAATAGGTCGAAACAGCCTCTCCCCCTTGTCGGATTTCTCAAATTTCGCGAATGAGGTCGTAAACCCTAGACGGGTCAACCTGAGAGTAACAGGTGTGGAGCTCGTACCACATTTGGGCTGCTTCTCGGGTGTAGATGAGGCCGTCGTGCAATTCTGCAGAGATGGAGTTGAGAATCCAACCACGGCAGAGATCGTTGTAGCGGTCCCAGAGATGTCAGGTCAGAGAATTGGGTGCTGGCTTCGGGTACAACCCACCGACAAAAATAAGTTTGTTTTTTATGGAGAGAGCGATTTTCATTGTTTTGCTCCAAACCACGTAGTTTGGGCGGCCGGCGAGGTTCGCCATCACGAGAGACACCAAATGGGTGTCTCCGATGTGAAGATAGAACGGATTCGAAGGTTCGGGTGTGATGTTGACCCGTAACAGAGAATTGGGTTGAATCAGCGGCAATGGAGACAACGTACGAAGGGGGTTTTGCCCGGAGGTGGTTCCAGGGGTGAACCCGCTTCGTCCGCTACGATGTGGTGGTACATACGACATCTTGCCGTGAGAGTTGCTGCTAGTGGGGTCGGCCATCGGGTCGGGTCGGTCGTCTGCGGTGGTGAGACAGAAACAGCGACGTTCGGTGAATAAAGGCCAAAAGAAACGACAACGTTCATGGTGTAGGGCGAAGTGCGGTCGTTTGGCAGATTGAGGGAGGAAATGGCGTCGTTCCTGTGTGAGGGGCAGAAAACAACGTTGTTTGAGGTGAACGTCATTTGCGTTAGAGGGCAAAGCGACGTCGTATCATTAAAGAAGGGCGTCGCTGCGTTGAGGAGCAAGCGGCGTTGTTCTGGATAAGTGGGAAGAGGGAGGACGACGTCGTTTAGGTCGTCTTCCTTACTCGGTTACCGGTGAATCGAAAAAGACAAAGAAGAAAAAAAAATGGTTTCCTTTGTACCAGGGATAGGGGGTAAAAAAAAAGGGTGGAAAATGGGCAGAAAAGGCCGGAAAAAATGGTATGAGTTGAGCGGAAGCGATTTGGTAGGTGTTTGAAGGAAGAAAACTCATGATTGGTAACCTAGGCTCTTTAATACCATGTAAACAGAAGTGTTTGAACATATGAATGAAGAAAAACTCTAATAAATTGAGAGTAAGGTCGATTACAATGAAATGGGATAAGTTGTTCCCATGATGGATATTATGAACATAAAACAAAAGTATTTATAAACAAAAGGGATGAATGTAACCCTAAACCTAGAAATCTTGTTCGGCGGTCCGAATAGTGTCTTCTTGCAGGTTCCGTGCTACAAGCTGGACAGTGCAGGCAGCAACAGAGAAGTCAGACGCGTGCTTCTCTGCTACGCCTCAGAGCTAGTGATGTGGCAGCCACGTGGACATGGCTGTCACATAGGTTCATATCCGAACATATACTAGCATACAAATGAAATCTGGGATTTTTTCAATGCAAAGACTCGAGCTAGGTGAAGTCTTGAAAACAACAGAGAAGGATTCGAAGGCAAGGGAAAAGACTCAAATGGACTCGAGGGAACCTCCTCTTCGATCTCCACCACACCCTATGAAACATGATGGTAAAGTAAAACTAGTTCCAAGAATTTCTCCGTGATGATTGCTCCAACTCCGATGATGTTGGGCCTTCCAAACACGTTCAAGCAGTTGGGTTCCTACAACAAAAACGCTACCGCCTCCAATAACAACATTGGTCCGTCCGACTGATCGTCAAGTTCAGCATTGATACGTTGGTGGCAAGGAAGAAGAAAGGCCAGCTGAAGAAATACTCGCGCTTACTTTTTTGCGCTATGTTGGTGCTCATTCCCCTTTCAGGTTCTTCAACTGCCAGTCAACCGAGTCCGTACCAACATTGGCCACGCATTATTGTTGAAGCCTCCTCCGAAGTATAGGCATCATCCACTTCGCTTTAGAAAGAAGCAGTTGAAAGCTATGGCTAGACTTTTTTGTGCTTTCTAAGAAGCAAAGCTATTCCCTTTGTCTTTAGCACCCATGTATGGACCGTCATAAGGATGATACAGAATTAGATGTAACTGAAACATACTGGAACCATTTCAACTCCTATGTAAAATGTACACAACAAAGTTATTTTTTTCCCATGATATTTCTATGTCTTGATGTTTGATTTGCTGATTTAACCTTTTCTCCAAGGAAAAAAAAACATTAATTATACTTACGGAAGGACTGATCCCGAAATTGGGTAGCGATTTCCTGTCTGGTGTTTAATTCAGAAAGAAGGGATTTACTTGCAAATCCTTTTGGTTCAAACGGATGTTATGCTTAGTTCTTCTTTTGACTAATTTTTAAGAGCCTTGGATCATTTTTGCGGAGAGCTGATTTGCGATTTCCGATGCGTCTTAAAATGTTAGTTTGATATCTTTGAGCATAACCTAGCCATAAAAATCGGGGCATAATCCATTTGATATTGTGTTAAATGGGGAACATTAATGGGTATAAATACAAGCAAATCAAGATCAGCAAAGAAGCAGTTGAGGAATTTCTCTTCAACTGATACCCAACACTGCATCAAGATTTGATTTTTGAATGGTTGTTATTTAAATTCATCCATCTAATCTAAGCGGTAGATTCGATAGGCTTTGTGGCAAAAGTTTTTGGAGAGCTAAAAGAGTAGATTTCTTTAGTGTCGATTTCTGTATGGATTATTTATAATTGATAAGGTCGAAATAACCCAAGGATATTGTCGATATATGAGACAGAATAAGCACCAAAGTTGCCTACATATATGAGATAGGATATATCTAGTTCATTATATAAGCTCTGAAATGTTAAGAACAGATTGCCTAGTCTAAAAGTTCTTAACTGCTTGTGTCCTAGGAAGGATCTTAACTTTAACAGCAAGCAATACTCAAACTACTCCTCTCACATGGGTTCGTGCGTACACTTGGAATCTGTCAATTGCTCAACTAAGTTATTAAGTTTATGCATCCAAGGTTGCTGCCCCTATGTAAATAATTAACTTAGATGTTATTGGTGAATTGTATACAGTAGGTTTATCATTTCAAGCTTTTCATTTTACGGACACAGGAACAATTAAATGTAATCGAAGGCCCATGGTGGACACCTATTTTTCTCGCTTAATAATTTCAATCATAACCACAAATTCAAACTTGAATTTTTGTTCCTAGTCTAGTTATTGGTACTTAGATTCAATGTCAATATTGTATTGCTATGTATCAAGAATAGTGTTTTTGTTAATCTATAAAGTTCTTATTTAGAGTTTGATTATTGTAGAAGATTAGATAACATCTTTATGATGAATCATGTGTTCTTTCATCAACTGAAAGTTATTTGGGCCAATTGACCTTGTAAAATTTATTTGGGTCACTTGTGGTCATGTAAAAGTATAGGTTGAGTTACAAAATTGTGTATGGATAGGTATGATGCTTTTGCTTAAGATTTCCTTTTTGTGATTAATACATGTAATCTATAAAATGATGAAACTTATGCAACTGATAAATTTATATTTTCTTTGCAAATGATATCATTTAGAATGATACCCCTAACAAGTGGCAATGTCTAGTAGTATATGAGGTTGTTTTAACATTTGTAAAAGGTCCTTACAATATTTTACCCAATGCTATTCATGTTGAGCAATAAGGACATATATACATGATACAATAAATTTAACAAATTTAACTAACATGAAAAGTGCATATACGTTCATATCAGAACGACAACGTCGTCATTTTGACTCATAAAGAATTAGTTTTCTCAAAATTATGAATTTTTACGAAAAAATAAAAATTTTGAAAATTTATAAATAAAACAAAATATTTCTTCTATGAATAAAAAGATTGATGTTTTGTTTCAAAATATATCTAATCTCCAAAGCGTCAGTACCAAGTACAACTTAAAGGGTCCATCAATGGGCTCGGCCGATCTCTCACTCCTATTTCGCGGTCCAAAATGCACCTCATCGTTTTAGATCAAACGTTTCCATTTGGGTCACAATGAAGCCATGGGTTAAAAAAAACGTTGGCCTTCCAGGCCTCTCATCCGGTCCAACAAAGCAATGGTCTCCTTCATCCCTCGATTCAATGCACCTTAGCAAATTGCAATACAATTTCCTTAGCAAAATCCAAGACTAGAAACTGATTGCAGGGTTAGAGAACTAGAGGCATCCTTAATTCGTACGATTTTATGATAAAGCTGTTCAAGCATTTCTCTTGTGGTATTCCAAACGTCAAAACTGTCGGTCCTTAATGACAAATATATTCTTGCTATGGAAGAAATGTTAAAAGCTATAAAAAAATTTATATTTTTTTTTATGAATATGTGAGTTTATTTATTGAAAAATAAGAGAATATAAAAGTTTAGGAATATAGCCCATCATTACAATTTATCTAAGAGAAAATAAAATTTAAAATTTCCTAGTTATAACACAATAAAACATTCACTTAACTTATTTTGAAAACGTTTATTATTACGTTCAAATTATATACAACAGAAACATGTTAAGAAAGAAAGTTTAAGAAGTTTTATAGCCAAATCTTTTTCGTTAGTTGTTTTAATCATTTATTGCAGTTCAGAATTTCAATTGTTGATGTGCTTACAAATGTCTTATTGTGCTAGAATACTTATCCAAATCTGGCTAGTTTAAGTACATTGAAAAAAAAATGTGACATATTTTCATATTGAAAATTATAGAAATTAGAGTACATATTAATTTAAAGGAGCCATCAAGAAATTACTTTTGCTATAAGAAGTTTGTCCTTATATATGAACCAACTAATGAAGTTATGGTTATTGATTCCTTCTAACCATATCAAATCATACCATTCAACCTCATATTTACTTTGTGCAATTCATTGTATGTTTCTTTACAATAATACAAAGTTTTAGAAAGTGTAGAAGTGAAAATTTGTCGTAGCTTTAAAAAATCTCTCCAACTTTATGTCATATTTTTTTTAATGTCAAGATACATAATTGAAGTTCTCTTGCATTTAGTATTATGAATCTATTTATTCCATAAAGATGAATTTGGATAATTGATAAAATTCCAAAGTGATCATCCCAACAAAACTTTATTCCACACTTTAACGTCTAATAGTCAAAGTTTTCTTTCTTTTTTAGGTGAACAAATAACTTGCTAAACAACCTTATAAGTTTTATAGTCTTGTGAACTTCTTACCCACATAAAGCTCTTGAACCAAAGAAAAAGAAAGAAGACCATGACTCAAAAACTAAGATTACCTAAAAAGGTGAGACCGAAGATAAGGATTACTTGCTAATTATTACAATTAACTAACATCATGTTGTACCACTATGCAGTCATAAGTTTACACCTCTAAAGTGACAAAACATGTTGCACCACTATGTTGTCTTAGTTTCCATCAAGCATTAAACAATCTCTTCTCCGCAACCAACTAGCATAAGACAAACATGGTTGTGGCGGTGCTGGCTTTTTTATGTGTTGGCTTCTTTAGTCTAATTATGGTACTCATAATTCAAACATTTTTCTTGTGATTTGTGCATCAAATTAAATAACATCTATGAGAATTATTTGGTATGACAATGGAGGCAAAAGGACGAATGCTTTAGAAAACAACAAAAGGTGTACCGGTGCTTTAGAAAAGTAACAAAAAGGAATGTGCTTTGAAAGTAATCATGGAAGCCAAGTATTGCAAACAAGGAAGATAAGAAAGCAAAGTTTGTGACGCTGAAGGCCTTACATTTTGTCATAAAAAGCAGAACAAAGTGTCCCAAGGGAGTTTACTTCAATTCCTACCAGTTAATCGATAGCCGTATCAGTAAAAAAAATTAAGAGTGAGGCAAAAAAGAATACAAATGAAGAATGTGGGCTGCACAGAATCCAAACTTGGAAAGCCCAGGTAATTCTGAATCAGTTCTTGTAATAAGGCAATCAATCTTGTGGCCTATTACGCCCTTTCTGATTGGGCACTATGCCTGTTCGATTTTCAGGCAAATCAAGGAATCAAATAGTTTGGTATTCAATGCCATGATCAGAGGGCGAGGGCATATGAAGGACACGGGGTTTGAGGAACCTCTATTTCTCTGCTTTGAGATGACAAAGAGGGAAATTGAATGTGCCAATTTCACTTACCCAGCTCTACTTCTCTACTATGTCATGAGCATTGCTTGACTGCTATGGTTGTTTGACAATGTCTATTTTGACCACAATGGTTATTTAAAGGATAGCTTCAGTTGTTTATCGTAGTAGACTTTGTAAACATTGGGAGTCGGGTCGTATGCATCAAAATTCTATTATTCATTCGCTGAAAATGATGGATTTGAACATCTGAACATTTTGAATATGATATAATTTGAGAGCACATAGTTGAGAACAGGTAAAAAATTTCATGGAAAATGAAGACTTGCTTCAATCATTATTACAAAATATGCCTACGGTTCATGCAAAATACACTCGCAGATACCATTTCTAGTAAGAAGGAAGTTCATGGCTCCTTGTGGGAGCAAGACCCTCTCTCTCGCAAGCACCGTCTCTTCAGTATGTAGAGTTAATTTCAGGAAAATTTACAACCTTCCATGTCTGGATGTATGGTCACGATTAACTTACCAACATGTTTAAAAAATTTCCAACACCTTAAGCTTACAAAGTCCATATATAAGGCCACCTACATTAAGTGGGCTGACGAAGAAAATCAGTCTTGCATGATATTGGAATTGGACCAACTGATCTAATTGTGTCCGCTGTTTGATAAAACTACCGAAGCCCATATCAGCACACTTGAAAGTGGCTGAGAGCCCTTATGGCATGTTCTTACGCTATTTATTATGCCTTTGCCATCTTCGTCCTCCTGTTGTTTCCGACAAAGCCGAAGTAATTCCGTGCAAAAGGGACCCAACATCTCTCCCTGGGACAAGAGGAGGTGGCTCCTGCTGCTACTGTTATATCTGTGAAAGCCAAGTATCGCAAACGAAGAAGATAAGACCCTCCCATCCATTATTACTGACAACTTTCGTACCTCTTTGCTTTGCCATGCTTTTATTGTACAGTGGGCTTTGGATTCCTCTTGAAACATTGAATTCGCTGTAAAAGCTGCTTGACGTGTGACCCAAAGACGTCAGAGGCACGAAATTGACAAGTCTCAAGACAAATATAGCTGATAAGAACAGGCCATTGACTAATCAAGCAGTACCATCAACATCCACCAACGTAAATTATTGCAAGTAATTTATGGCTCCTTGTTCATACGGTGGAAGTTGCAGACCCGGGGCCTTCACCATTATGAACACAGTGTAATTACGCATGCTGAAATGACCCTTAGAAAATTTAGTTACAATTTTGGCTGATAATTTTACCGGAGAGCGAATCCCTTACTGCTCTTAAAAAGCTAAAGAAGGTAATAACAGACAAACTTAAAGCTAAGGGACGAAGATAAAGACTCTTGAACATCATTGAGTTGGACGTGCTAAAAAATTAGAGAATGAAGATTAAAAGTGGAGACTTTTCTATCTCGGAAAAGACTGTCTAATGTTCTATATTGTTTAGTGAAAAGTAATAAGTAAATGGGTGTTCAATTTTTGTCTAAAGTTAAAAAAACTGTTATTTTGAATATTATTTTTTATATTTTTTTCCCATCATTTGGGTTTGATGTTTAAAATGATCAATAAATAATATCCTAAGCTAAATTTGTAGCATTTTGCATTATGGATTATCTTTTTAAAATTTATGTATCGTTATATGTATCAATTATTTAACAAATATAAGAGAGTTAGAAGTACAAAAAATCTGAAAATATATAGTGGAAAGCATTGTGTCTTTTATTTGCCATACAATAAAAGCATTATACATTAAGCTCAGCTTTGAATTCAAACCAGAGGATAGCTTAAATGTTTCTATTTGGACCTAAAAAAAAGAGTGATCTTTCGTACCTAAATTTTTTGTGTAGTTAATTTTCTCTCCTAATAAGAATCTGGGGTGGTGGTGGTTCTGTACCACTGCTCGTTTCCCCGTCTCTCAGCCAGCTTCGTTCTACGAACAAATTAAAGGAGATAGAGAGTCGACGATGTCAGAAGTACGAAAATTATACAGGCTTCAAGACAAATATAGCTGGCAACGGCCATTCAATGATAGAGGCTAAAACACTGTGCTTTCAGTGGTGAGATCCCGAGAAGATTCACGCACCAAGAAAGTATGGAAAACTTACGCAATGGTTTGAAGTACCAAACACTGATAACTTTGGATTCCGCTGGAGCTCTTGAACCACGACAATTGGAAAGGTTTGATAAACGTAATAAACCCCCCTAAAAAAAAAAAAACGATTGCTTTGGGGACCATACGATTTAGCATAGCTTAGTCATAGTATTTAACTTCAAAAACATTTTTCAGTCCGCCCGTAGTAGTTCTTGCCCTATGAATTATATGCAGAAATAACAACAGGGTTTTATTCATCTCTTATTTTTCAGACAGGTGATTCAAATAGTCCAGTAAAAAATAACTTATTTTTGGTAGTGCAGCATACAACGGATATAGTGTGTAATCATCATCCAACACTGCTTTCCAAGACCAATACTAACAACACATTAAAATATTCTCTCATAGGTAGAAAGGGACAATGAAAATTGAGACCATCACAGAGATTTCAGCACAGAAAGAGACCCGATAGACCTATAGAATTATCCATACTTGTTGAAGGATGGGGTCTTGTATCATTTTTCTTGTTAGCTTTCATGCCTTTTAGAATAAGCCAACGCACCAAACAGTAGATGGAGGTTCAAGTATCTTGACGTTCTCTTGGTTGTCTCTAACCAAGCAAAAGTACCTCTTTAAAGTCATAAATCCACAGGGCTGGGACCCAAGATCATGTTCTAGCTGCAGGTCTTGCCGGAGGCCTTTCTGTCATCTCAGTCAGTCCCTACCCAACATAACTGACAACTTCGTGGCTCTTCACTTATTGTGCTTTCATTGTACATTGGCCCCTAGGTTCCTCTTGGAACTATGAATTTGGTGTAAAAAACAGTCTGATGCGAGAAGCAAATAAGTTAAGAAGTACGAAAATGATAAAGTGTGGAGACTTAATAATTGCGGGGAAGAACCGAGTTGGAGCATCTATGTCAATGTGAATTATTGCAAATAGCACCAAGTGGACCAACCGTGAATTAGGACAATGAAAATTAGCCTCTTTTCATGCTTATACATCACGTCCAAAGAAAATAATGGAATACTCGGTCCCTCAAACACAATCATTTTTTTTTTAAGTTTTTCATTCCTTAAGACTTATTGGTGAACTAAATAGACAATGAAGAACATTCAAACTTTGAAACACAAGTAACCAGTCAAAAAATTGGTAGTAAAGTGTTACACATTAAAATTTTCTTCTTCAATAAAGTATTTAGTAAGTTTTCAAATCAGTATTTACGTCAAGTTCTAAAATTTCACTGAATTGTGCAAAAGGGAATTTACAATGGATCTTACTGAACCAATTGTAGAGTCAAAGTAACTCAGAAGTGAATATAAAATAACATTTATAAGACTTAAAACGGTGTTTTTTCCCCTTTTTTTTTTTTAACTGATTCGAAATCAAATTGTAGTAATTTTTTTTTGTCTTTGTTAAACACCAATTTAACATATTCAATTGAATTTTTTTTTCTGTAGTTAATTTTCTCCCCTAATCAAAATCTAACGTCCAACACATTCTGGGGTTATAGAACTGATCAAGCTTTTGTTAAGAAAATTTTTGTTCCAATGAGGTTTATACGCCGAAGCACCTAAAGATATTACCATGGTGCTCGCCCTTGTCGTCCATATCCTTTTGTCTGTAAGTATCAATAAAGCTAAGGGAAAGCAAACAAAGACGCAACACCCATGGCAAGAGATGGCAGAGCTCCTGCGAAGGACGGAGTACGTAAAGGGGCCCGATGAAAAGCAAATACCTTGCACCTGGCTCAGCGTTCGAGGCCGGGAGATTAATCGAGCTGGCTCTGCATGGTCTCGTGTTTGAAGAAAAGCTCTGGACCCAAAGCAACTTGCAATGTTTCGGGAGGGTGGGTGAATAAATGGAGAATCGTACGAAAAAGTTATAAGAAAAAAATAAAAAGTTGATGTGCCACTGACCCCACGGTGGATACAAGTCGCTCAGGGTTCTTCCGATCACGCACGCAAATTAACGGGCAGTAATATTACGGAATTGGATCTTGATAGAAAAAGATTAACTTATTAGGTTGAATAGTCAAATTTTTAGATAATATCCTTTTCTTACGGTGTTTTATCTTGAATTATAATATTTTTAATCATCTAAATTTACATTGTACACGGTCACATCCACATGCATACCACCAAAGAAGAACACAAAATGTCCCTCAATCATCAGTGTAATTTTTAGCTTTTGATCTTTTAAAACTTACTTTGCCATAAATGGAGAATGAAATCCATTTAAACAACTAATGGCGGAAAATAATTGGCACTAAGTTAGACATTAAAGCCTTCTCTTCATCAATGAATCATTGATCAAGTTTTCAAATTCATCACATATGTTAACTTTTTAAATTCCTTGTAATTGAGTAAAAAAGAATTGTTTAAAACATAAAAATATACTTAAAAGTGCTTTTTCCTTTTTTTTAATTGATTCAAAATCAAATTGCAGTAGTTTTTGCCTTTATCAAGCATCCGTTTAACATATTCTTATTGAGAATTATTTTTTCGTTGCTCATTTTCTCTCATAAGCAAAATCCAAGGTCGAATCCTAAAGCAGCAGGGCTGGGACCCAAAATCTCTTTCTGATCAGAGATCAGAATGTGAATTATTGCGGGTGACAGCAATTGTGGACACATGTTTTGTTCACATGTGAAAGTTGACTGACCCGTTGACTACACCATTATGAAATGCTAAATTACCTCGTTGGATGAAATGAAATGTTGCTTGATGTTGTCCAAATGGCAGGGATGAAAAAGAAAAAGAAAATCTTTGATTAATCTTTTTCTATTAGTTATTAGCTTCCAAGCACGAAGCTGTCTCCCCTCTCCATTCTCCAACTAGCATGAGAGATGCATGACCGTGGTGGTACTGGCTTTTTAAAATGTCATGATTAGTAAGGCACAATGAAAATTGAGATCATCACAGAGATTTCAGCACATAGAATTATCATTACTTGTTGAAAGATGGGGTCTTGTGTATCATTTTTTCTTGAAGGCAGCTTAGCCTTCATGCCTTTCAGAATAAGCCAACGCACCAAACAGTAGATGAAGGCTCCAGTATCTTGACATTCTCCTTTGCCATCATGTGCTCTTGGTTGTCTCCGACTAAGCAAAAGTACCTCGAGATATGAATAAAACATTGTTTCTCTTTCAGCATATTATTCGTAGGTCAAGAACTACTACAGACAGACTGAAAATATTTTTGTAGTTCAATACTATGACGGAGCTACACTAAATCGCAGCCTTTTGGTTTCTCTTTCAGTAAGGAAAGAACTCTCAATCCATGATTTTTTTTTTAATTTATTGTTAAGATATGTATAATAAATTTTATGTTGCTAATTAAGATATTAAAAATCTTGTTTAGAAGATGATCAATTTATCATTCTTAAATTAAAATTAAAATTAAAATTAAAATTGGAATTAAATATTAAATTTATTGTTAATAATAATAAACCCATAAACATGAAATTAGAAAAAGACTGATTTTCCACGTTGATTCTCTGTACATCTGGTCAGTGTCCTCGCCCTGGCCGTCGCCGTCGCCGTCGCCTACTGCTCTCTCTGCCATGTTCAGTGAAAGCCAAAGCAAAGCAAATAGGCCGAAGGGACCGAGACTGAACGCCCGTCGGGACTGGCAACGCTGTCGTGCCCGTCATGCTTTCATCGTACTGAGTGGTTTGGACTTCTTTCGGTGCATTAACTTTGGTATAAAAGCAGGCTGATCTGTTAACCACAGAAGCCAGAATTCGGCAAGAAAATTTCCTTAAAGATATTATTATCATGCTACTTGCCTTTGTCATCCACGTCCCTGGTGTCTGAAAAACATAAATCCAACATCTCTTAAGGACAAGTGGCGGTGGCTCTGTATGTCTGCTCGTTTCGTTTCATGATATCAATAAAGCCAAAGTAAAGCAAATAAAAAAACAAAAGAGAAGAAGCAAATAAAACCAAAGGAGAGATGGGGACTCAGCACCCATCGTAACTGGCAACGGTGTAGTGGCGATTGAATGGAGAAGAAAATAGATGCAATACAGCCACTAAGATACGAATTTTAAAAAAAAATATCTTTCATGTTTAATAAAGCTGAAATTTAAAAGGATATATGTGATATCTAAACATCAATTTGTAACATTTGCTATTATGCATAATTTTTCTTAAATGTATGTAGAGTTGATTTCAGGAAAAAGTACAACCTTTCATGTCTGGATGTATGATCATGATTAACTCACCGACATGTTCAAAAAGTTTCCAACACCTTAAGCCTGCAAAGTCCCTACATTGAGCGGGCTTAACGAAGAAAATCAGTCTTGCATATATTGGAAGTTCTCGTCGGCCCTTTTTGCTCACCTGATCTAATTGTGTCCACTGTTTAATAAAACTACCGAAGCCCATATGGCATGTTCTTACGTTATTTATTATGCCTTTGCCATCCACGTCCTCTTGTTGTTTCCGATAAAGCCGAAGTAAATCCGTACAACAGCGACCCAACATCTCTTTGTAGGACAAGAGGAGGTGCCTCCTGCTGCTACTGTTCTGTCTACGATATCCGTGGAAGCAAGTATTGCAAAAAAGGAGCCCCAGGGGTGTGGTTCAACTGGCAGAGGCTCGTGTGACCCAAAGACGTGAGAGGCACGAAATTGACAAGTCCGAAGACAAATATAGCTGACAAGAACAGGCCATTCAATAATCATGCAGTACCATCAATAGCCACCAGCGAAAATTATGGCTCCTTGTTTGCTTTGTTCATACTGTGGAAGTTGCAGACCCGTGGCCTTCACCGTTATGAACACAATGTATTTACACATGCTGAAATGACCCTTAGAAAATTAGTTACAATTTCGGCTGATAATTTTACCGGAGAGCGAATCCCTTACTACTCATAAAAAGCTAAAGAAGATAATGGCAAAAAAGCTTAAAGCTAAGGGATGAAGATAAAACTCTTGACCATCATCGAGTTGGACGTGCTAAAAAGTTAAAGAATGAAGATTAAAAGTGGAGACTTCTCTATCTGGGAAAAGACTGTTTTATGTTTTATATTGTTTAATGGAAAGTGATAAGTAAATGGGTGTTCAATTTTTGTCTAAATTTTTAAAAAAATTATTTTGGATATTAGTTTTTATATTTTTTTCCCATCATTCGGTTTCTCTTCTAATCAAAACCTAAGGTTACCATACATTGTGGGTTATAGAATTTAAGTAATTGTGTTCAAAATTCAGGCTGTTCCAAATTAGAAAAGGCAGACGTTTTTATGTTGACATGACTCGCATGATGAGATGAATTGCACTTTTGATATTGTTTTCAAAAATATAAATGAGAGTGGAGTACGAGGGAGACATTTTTTACTTCACAACATCAAATTCTTATAAAAAAATATTATTTTGAGTAAGATTTAAAAAAATTTTATTTTTATTTTTCTAATTCTTAATTTTTTATAAAATTATTGTAATACTAAGATATATCTTTATATTTTTATACGTTATATTTTATTAATACAACTTACATTTCAACAACAAAAAAATGAGAAGAAAACGTTTAGAGGCGGAAAAAGATCAGTATTTATAGACATCAAATACCCTCCGTTTACAACCGTTTGTGTTAGGAATCCACACAATTCAATGCAAACACGTAATTACACTAACAAAATAATTTTACTTGATTCAATTTTAACAACTTGGATTAATTCTTTATTAGTTAATACAAAACTTTACGATCAAACAAAAGAACGTAAAACCTTCTTCGAATTTATTATGTAATACTTTAAAAAAAAAAACTCAATACTTGGTTAATAATAACAGACGGGCTTTTAATTTTATATTAAAATACATAAATTAAAAGCCTATTTATAGGCCTTTTAACTTAAAAGATTTTGGGACTAAAACAAACGCAGAGAGAAGCGAGACTTTCTGTCCTTCGCAGATCGGAACACCCATACAGACTGTTTATCTCTATTTTGTATTTAAACAATTATAATTTTTCTCTACTCCTAAGTGCCAAAAATATGGGTTAACTTTTTCCTTCCCCAAAATAATACATGGATGTCATACGATCTATCATGGTGCTTTTGTGCTCAATAATTCACGATGTATCGTCGATTCAAATGCGAGCACAAGTCGGCCCCGATTCTTTTGTTCATATGCGCAACTGATCGTGGACTTCTCTGTACCGAAAAAGACTGCCACATGTTCTATATTGTTCAGTGAAAAAGGGATAAGCAAATGGGCGTTCAACTTCTGCACGGAGTAACAAATTGTAATTTTTGATATAAATTTTTAAATTTTTATAGTTTGGGTTATGATATTCAAAAGGATCAATAAACAATATCTGAAGATAAATTTGTAACTTTTTTTTATTGTGGATCAGCTTTTTAATTTTTTATCATCAAATGTGTCAATTACCGAATGAATATTAGAGAATTGAAAACCCAAAAAATGTAAAGGAGGGAGACAATGATCCATGTTGCTAATGATGTGTCTTGATTCTTTCCACGCCGTACAATGGTAATGGAGGAATAATAAATTATTACTGGAAACCTCACGTTGTTATATTCACGTGTGCAAGTTGAAAGACCACAAGCTTATGTATCGATTTTGGTCCTAATTGTCACATCCACAAGAATTGTTTATCTTGTGTTTATGTTATTTAAAGAAAATGATAAATAAATAAGTAATTATTAAATCTTTATTTAAGGTACAAGAAGTCACTTTGATGTTTAATGTTATTTATTTATGTTGCTTAGTTAACTAGCTTAATAGTAAATTAGTGCGAATCCCAACCAAAAGGTTAGAGTTTAGCATTTCACATGTGTAAATTTAACTGCATGCATTGTAATATAAAAAAAATATTACTTATTAAATGAATAGAACCAACCTTAGTAACTTTCTACTTAGTCCATCATCGTTGATTAGTTAATCATGATTCCTTTTAATCCATGGACATTGGCGTTAAGTGATATGCCATGTACATGTTCCAATTGTTATTGTCACTAGCAAAATATGTATTAGGATTAACATAGTCTGTTAATTTTTATTTGTTTATTTTATAAAAAGTGACAAGTAAATTAGTAACTATTAAGTTATTACCTAAGGTAAAAGAAATTACTCTGGATATTAATTTTTTTTATGTCTCTCACGTTTAGTAATGTTGATATTTAAAAGGATCTATGCGATATCTTAACTTCAATTTATAGCATTTTCTATTATGCATAATATCTTTTTTGCCTATATGTAGTATTTTTTATTATGGATAATTATTTTTTTATTTTTTTGTATTGCCAAATTGAAACAAACTCTCATCTATGATATCTGTTCTTCTTTGCCATTTTGAGCACTCGATACAACAACACAAGTTTATGTTCACTGCTATGATTGCCTTTAGTTTGCCCTAAATTATTTGTATCATTGAATCAACTGCCAAATGAATCGGGTGTCAGAACCGTAGGTGCTCTATAAAAAGAAGAAAAAATAAAAATGAGCCAAAACAAGTTAAGCCATATAAAACGCGAGGAGAAAGAAAGAGGAGACAGAATACCAAGGGGAATAACCTTCTCGCCCTTCCGCTTGTGTCTCTTTGATAAATTCGAGTGGTCTGAATTAACATGATTTGAAAAACTAGCGGATGCAGTGTCCTAAGACTATTACACAATACAAATACTAGCAACCCTGTAAAACATTCGCTTTATAAAAATAAAGGAAAATAAAAGATGAGCTTAAAAAAATAAAAATAAAAAACCAGATAAAGTTCAAACCCAAGGAATTTAGCAGTGAACGAGACATGATGTATCTACAGAATCATCAATTTTTTCTCTTGTAAAAGAGCTTGAAAAGAGATCTCAAACCGAAAATCTTGAGAGACAATCAATAGATAAGTAAAAGGGAAAGTACTAAAAAGTTGAAGATTGAAGACTGATTGTTGTTAAGAATTTTTTTAATAAATAAATTTGTAAAAATTCTTGGGCAAGGGCATTGACTCCGATAATAAAAGAGCCTTCCATCGTGTGGTTGGATATCATTAATTTAGACTGTGAATTGTGACGAAGGGAACAGAACCCTCTGTTCCTGTGGCGAAATAAATGGCCTTAGCGATCAAGACCAGCCTGCTAGTTAGTTCTCTATCCTCGCCTGCAAATTCAGTGGAAGACTAAATGGATTCCACAGTCGTCTTTTACAAATAAGATTTTTACAGGACAATCCATACGTGAATATACTCAATGGGCAGTCTTCCTGGCCCTTGAACCGATGCAATTTGGAAAGCTTTTGAAATCTGGATTCTGTCCATGAATTAGATGTTGTCAACCAAAAAAATTTATAAAGCTTGATGAGTGTGTCCACCGTCGACGGAATATACCGGGAGAAGTTGGCGATCCGGAAAAGCGGAAGAAGGGAGACGGGATCTCTGTCTCTCATGATGAACACTGGATTCCTTTCGCTTCGTTAAACGCGGCCTCTCACGGGACGTTCTACATGTCACGCGCCTATCATTGTTTACTTCGATAAAAAATATAGCTTCTGTTTCGCAATTTGGGGGACCCCATGGAGCCCCAGCAACTATACGCACGTGGTCAACATTGTTTGACGCTCCACGGTGCAAGGTCACTGAACGTGCCTTACTCCAGTTTTCGAGCTTATAAATACGGGATTTGAGGACTCCTTTATGCACAAAGCCTACATATCTTCCTTCTGCTCCTAATTTACCTCAAGAACGCTTTCTCTCATCATCAACGCTTTTCTAGCCCTCTTTTCTCATCATCAAGAAATGGCAGAAGGGGTCCTCTCTGGCGTTGCCGCGAACATCATCAGTTGGGCCGGCGCACAGGCTGCCGAAGAGATCAAACTGATTTTCGGTGCCAAGGGTGAGCTTCGAAAGCTGACGGAGACGGTTTCGACAATCAAAGCTGTGCTTCTCGACGCAGAGGATCAACAATATAAGAACCGCGAAGTTAGCGTTTGGCTCGAAAAGCTAAGCGATATACTTTTTGATGCGGATGACTTGCTAGATGGTTGTCACACTGAAGCTCTGCGACGACAAATAATGACCAAGGACAAAAAGGCAAAAAAGGTACGCATGTTCTTTTCTGAATCGAAACAGCTTGCCTTTCGTCTTAAAATGGGTCATAAGATAAAGGCCATCAATGAGAGAATAGCTGCCATTAAAGACGTTAAAGCATTACACTTGCAGGATCGTCCTATAGAGGGCGAAACTAGGCATAAAGAGAGGGATAGTACTCATTCTTTTGTACCTTCAGAAGAAGTTATTGGCCGAGACAATGATAAGGCGGAAGTTATCAAACGTCTCATGGATACAAATGTTGAAGGGAATGTCCTCCCAATCGTTGGCATTGGTGGCATAGGAAAAACTGCTCTAGCTCAATTAGTTTTCAATGATGAGAGAATACAAGAATACTTTGAGTTAAAAATCTGGGTTTGTGTCTCTGATCATTTTGAGGTCAAAGTTATAGTTGAAAAAATATTACAGTGTCTAACGAAAGAGAAGCCATCAGTTACTGAGATGGAGCCACTGAAAACTAAACTTAAAGAAAAAATCGATACAAAGAGATATTTGTTGGTGTTAGACGATGTGTGGAATGAAAATCCTGAAAAATGGTCTGAGTTGAAAAGACTGTTGAAAGGTGGTGGCGAAGGTAGTAGGATATTAGTTACAACCCGCAGTAGAAATGTTGCAAGGATGATGTTTCAAGGAGATCCATTCAATTTAGAAGAGTTAGGGGAAGAGCAGTCAATGGATTTATTTAAAAAAATAGCTTTTCCAAATGGTGAATGGCCAGATAATCAAAGTATTAAAGAAATGGGGAGAAAGATCTTAAGAAGGAAGTGTTTTGGTATCCCTTTAGTGGTGAGGGCAGTAGGATGGTTGTTGTATTTTAAAAGTTCAGAAATGGAATGGCGGAATTTTGTAGATAATGAGCTTTCTACTATAGATGATTCTAATTATAATGGTATCTTATCAATTCTAAAGCTTAGTTATGATAGGCTTTCTTCAAATTTGAAGAATTGTTTTGCATATTGTAGTTTGTATCCAAAGGATTATGAATATGATAAAACAACAATAATTGAGCAATGGATTGCACATGGGTTTGTTGAGTCATCATTGGCAAATCAATGCTTCGAAGTTGGTAATGTTTATTTCAAGAATTTACTTTGGGGTTCATTTTTCCAAGATCCTAAATATGATTCAAATGGAGAGTTAATTGGATGTAAAATGCATGACCTTATGCATGACCTTGCTACATCTTTAATGGTGGGATCATTGATCACCACGCCTAATAAAGAGGAGTGGAAGATCAATAGGAAAACTCATCATTTATCAGTTTGTGATTCCTTAGATTGTCCAATTAAAGAGTTGATTTCACAATGTGAAAAATTGATGATAAGAATAAGAACATTTCATTGTCCCAGTTTTGAAGGTGAGATTAATTGTGAAGTAATTTTTTCAAGTTTCAAGTTCTTGCGTGTGTTGAATCTAAGTGAGAATTTTCTTGAGCATGTGCCAAATGCAATTGGTAAATTGAAACATTTAAGATATCTTGATCTTTCTGATAATGAAGAAATTAAGATGCTGCCTCGCTCACTTACCAGGTTAGTAAACCTACAATTCCTCAATCTTAGTGGTTGTGAGAAACTTATAGGATTACCAAGAGGCATTAAAAATTTGGTCAAGCTTAGGCATCTTGATCTTGATGGTTGTAGTAAAATGACATATTTGCCACATGGATTAAGGAAATCAACTGGTCTTCAATGGTTGAAACAATTCCGGAGTGGTTTAGATTCTTCTTTAGGCACCAATGCTAGTCTCAGTGAATTTAAAGAACTAAATAAGTTGGGAGGAAGTATGATAATTTGGAAATTGAGACATTCAAAAGATGTTGCAATAGAATACCAAGCTGCAAATATTAAGGAGAAAATAGGTCTTAAAAGTTTAGTATTACATTTCTCGTCTTGTAATGAAGTCCACAATAATGATGTTGAGAATGAAAGTGTATTGAAAGGATTACAACCACATGCAAAGTTGATGGAGCTTGTAATGGATTCTTGTATGAGTGCAAAGCTTCCTAGTTGGATTTTGTCAATCACAGATCTCATGGAATTAAGATTGTACAAATGTCGTAACTGTCGATATTTGCCACATGTGAATCAATTGCGTTTACTCAAGGTACTTGATCTGAGAGAGATGAATGCTTTGGATTACATATTTGAAAACGGTGGGAGCGAGTACCCTTCCCATTCCTCAAATTTTTTTCCATCACTTTCTAAAATACATTTTGACAAGTGTCCAAAACTTAAGGGGTGGTGGAGAGACTCTTCTTCAGAGGTTGATCGTGATAGTGGCCACTATAGTGAAAAAGCAGACGTAACGTCCATCAAAGGCCATTGTACACTCCCTTCATTTCCTAAGCTTAAATACCTAGACGTGTCTTGGTGTAGAGAGATTGATCTATTTGGTGATGAACATGGCATGTTTCGTCACGGCCTTGAAAGCCTCGTTTCTTTAACGCTGTGTGGTTTTCCAAATTTGTTATCTCTTCCATTGGAACTTCAACCTGTTAGCACTATACAAGATGTATCAATTTCATATTGTAAGAACTTGACAACTGTTGTTGAGTCAGTCCTGAACTGGAAATCATTCAAAGTGCTTCGAATTCAAGAATGCCCTAGTTTGACAGAACTGCCTGCGGGAATAGAAAGACCAGCATATCAATTGAAATTCGTTCGGGGGAGGCCCTTTCTTGCTTGAAAGATATGAGAAAGACGAAAGCACTTGTTGGGACGAGATGACTGATATTTCAGTGTCAAGCCCGGAGTAGTTCGAGCTTATTCATGGTATGTCATGTATTTTAGCCTCTATCATCCAGGTATTTTTACTCTCCATTTCTTTCAATCCGTCATTACAATTGATATACCCCTCACTTGTTTCCTCGGTATTTTGTGCTTATTAAATTTCAGATCGAGGACAACTCGGATTACGATGAGCGAAATTTGGAGGAAGAGAAAATGATGGAAATTGCTTAGTAGATTACCGGAAAGGTACACTTCCGTTAGGCTCCGAAATAAACCATCTGTACTTTTCACCGCCGATTATGGAGAAACTGCCAAGAGCCCCCAACAATGGCGAAGCCTGACATCTGGGAAGAAGCAGTTTGGGTAAGAGTTGAATTTTGTTGAATTTGTGTATTTGTTTGTTTGATCTGATGGTCTTAATTCGAACCCAGATGCTAATAAATCACTAATATGTTAACAGTTGGCAGCCTCAGGAGCCTGCTGAAAAAGAAGTTAGAAGTCTGAAAAAGCTAAAGAAGGAAGGGATTTTATGTCTTTTGTGGTTCTCGCATGCAAGTCGTCGGTGATTAGGACCGAACCAACATTGGTGGTGCATCATCGTCAGAGACTCCACCGAATAAGTATGGGCGGTCTCAAGGAAGAAGCTGTTTCATGCTTTGGGTGAAGTGCTGGATTTGTTGATTTTTTGTGTTTGTCTCTTTGACAATTTACTAAACTTTGTACTTCATACCACTGGCAGCTTGATGAGTGCACTCCTCACGATAAATCAAAGGAAGTTCGAAATTTGACACGGCTAGAGAAAGAAGATGTGGCGGGCAGAGCTGGTTGTGACTCTACGATCTAATTTTTGGGGCATCGCTTGGTGAGCTTTAGATTGCTGGTAGGACATCAAATGTGATGCTTAAATACTCGTATCTGCAATGGAACCTACTTTTTATTAAAGAAATGCATTCCTTTCTCTGATGTTCACGTAGTGTTACTTATAACCTTACTTAAAAAGGTTCTTGCACTTGAGCATTGTATCCACGCACCGAAACGTACTTGGTTATTGATATCTCTTCTTTTTTCGGCAGGTGGAGAATAGCTTTTGCAACATTTGCAGATCCTTCATATTCCTCTCTTCTCTTTGATGGAGATTGTATAGACTTATTTTATTAACTTGATGAAGTAACTCTATGCCCCATTTTGTTGGAAAGATGCAAGAGAGACGTAGGTCCAGATTGACTCAAGATTGCTCATATTCCACATTTATAGTTGGAGTATATTGCAACTAATGCACTACAGGAAATTTACCTGTTTCTTCCCTTTAAATTTAAAGAAGTTAAAATTGAAGTTTAGAGAAATTAAGGTATAAGATTGTTGACATGCAGGGACATGAATTTTGACCGAGAATTATTGTATTTGGGGTAAATATATTTAAGTCTGAAGCTGCCTATATTATTCAGGTATTTTGTTATACTTTTTCCTGTTTATCAAAGAAAATAATATATATACCTTTACCGTTATCTATTTTTTTCTTGACATTTTTCAGGTCGTTATATTTTAGACACAAAAGTGGTACAGAAAACTGATTTTAGAGGAAAAGAAAATGACGAAAAGTTCTTGAATGGATTGACTCCTTCCTATGGACTATGAAATGGATGCAAACTAAAAATAAAGAGTTTAATTTTGTTGCCTTAATACAACTGTATGTTTAATTTACTTGGATGGTATTTATTGGATGTGATTAGTGTCAGATGGCAACTTCACTGGTATAAAAGGTCAAGGGAAGAAGCCGTAGCTGACAACGCTTTTGGACTTGGCATATAAATGGTAGAGTTTTGGCAGCTCCTTGAGAAAGAAATTTATTCCTGGTCTTCTGCAGCCAACTTCCTTTATTTTTATGGTTTATATACTTGCATATAAATGGGATGTGCGTTTTTTTCCAATGCAGAAATTGGTAGCACTTACAGTCTTGAACAAATACCCTCATCCTGAGTTGTACCTGTGATGGTATTTTCAATGGTTGACACTGAATTAAGCAGCATGCTGGAAATGGTCTGAGATTACTCCCGTCCATGAGTTTTGCTTACGCTGGGAGAAACCCTAACGGAGACAAAATTCAAACAACATGCATCTTTCACTCATTTAGGTATGCTATTCTTTGTCAATTACACTTCCTCGCGGAAATTAAAAGTACCCAGCTTTATCTTAATTCTGTTTGTTTCTTTCTTGTATTTCTTGGTTGTTAGATTTCATATGGATCGCCAAACAGGAACCTCCTCCTCTACCATAGCCCCCCGACATGGCGGCAAGGCCCTAGTTCAATTCCCATGCCCACCATTACCAAGAGTTCCGGAGTTTCCTCCATGATATAAGCAAGCTCAACTCCGGTGGCGGTATGCCGGCAATGATTCCCGAACCTTTTCGGTGCCTTCCGATTCCTCGACAACAACGTCGCCGCCACCAACAACGCCAATCCATACGACGGACTGTTTAGGCTTGGCCCTGATGGGTCGGAAGTGAAGAAGAAAGAGGGACCGCTCGAGGATGTATTCATTGGACGGCGACATATGAGCTTGGTGTGGCACCCTTTGCTCTTCTCAGGTTCATTTGCCGCCAATCATGGGCAAACAGATAGAATCCCACCTGCACCAGCCGCTCACTGTTGACGAAGCCCCTTCCATGAACAAGGAACCGAAGGATAAGCTTCAGTCCAAGCATTACACAAGCAACAAGCGAAGTGCGAGATACGCGGGTCCCAGTCACAGTTAAACGGGCAACTCAGTTTAACCGATCCTCAGAGGAAGCTTTAAGTTGTAACTGCCTATTAACGTCGTGTAACTACTTTCAGTTACACGCGTTGCACGTGTAAATTGGCTATAAATATCTGTACAATCCCTCTATCAAGTACATTGACTGAAGTACACGTCAGCCTTCATCCTTTCCCTTTCCGCTCACTAATCTTCTTTTCTGCCATTTCTACAATTTGAAGTATCTAAGTTGTCCTTCAATGCTGCCTGTTTGGCGCCTATAGGGTTCATTAGGAGTTGGAGCTAGGGAAGATAGTAGTAAAGAACCTTTCCCAATTAGATTCGGTTAATCCTGATGCTATCCAATATGGATGCACGAGCACAAAGGTAGGAGGATGTGGCCACGGTGAGGACTGGAATGGATTTAAGTACTTGAAGAAAATGTAGGGGTCTGGCCTAGTTAAGGTCAATAGAATAGAAGAGACATGGATGAAAGCTTATAATAAAAATTAGCTATTGTTTATGCATTTATGCGTGTATCTCTGGGTTCCCATGAGGATCAACATTATCTTCTTAATGTTTATAGCATTGCTGTGAATGAGATTTATCAGATACGGTATTCTATCTGCTATTGCCTAATGTTGTTTTGGGAAGAATATGTAATTGCGAAGATGAGGCCGTGTACGAGGCTATGAACTATGAACTTCGGGCTCGTGATTGAACCAGACAATTGAAAAGTTACTGAGCCAAAAGCAATTTAGAGAGCTGATGATTGGACCCCGATTGAAGGCGACCATGTGACCAGCGTTGCTTCGTGCTCTTCAGTCGAGTCCGTGGTATTAAACTAGTGAGCTTCAAACAGTGGATTCCGTCGATTGATTGGGTGTGACCCCGCGTGGTCTAAGAGACGTTGAACCAAAACAATTTAAAAAGCGTTGATGAGCGTGTACACTGTCGTCGGAAAAACTCAAAAAAGGAAACAAGTTGAAAGTCCGAGAAAGCTGAAGGTAGATGACGAGTCTCTGCTCGTCGTATTCGAGCTTTTGATTCCTTTTGGTCCGTTGAACGTGGCCAGTGAAATTCCGAATACCAACGCCACGTGATTAGCGTCGCCTGCTGGCTCGCTCCCCAAGTCTCCGGTAATATATTCGGGCTGCCTCCGTTTGCCGATTGAAGAAGACGCCTGTTGCACCAACGATGAAACGGCGTCGTTGATGAAACGTGCAACCGCTGTTGGTTCGTCCCATTGGGTTATGGGCGTCAAACCATCACTCATTTTAGCAATATTGTCTGTGAAAGAGGAAATAGAAACAAAACTAGTAAAAGAAATTAAAAAAATTTTACCAATTCGTTTTTACTCTGGAATTTTTGTTGCTTATGGTGTTCTTAGTTTTTTAATTCAATAATACCATACTAACCCATATTCTTTGTATTAGAATGGCATATGTATGACACATGCTAAACTAGTTTTATTCTACAAAGTCACATAAGCAGTTAAAATAAATTAAAATTGAGTAATAAAAAATGAGACATTGATGTTCCTATGCTTTAAATTGTGTGAATCTTATTTTCACACTCAACAAGGTTTTGAATGGTCCAAAGTGAATCATATTAGTTATTTTGAACCCAATTCCTATAAAGTGTAGACTAAGTAAGAAACAGAAAAGAAAGAAGAGAAGACTAATAAACAATGTCACATAACAACATAGCTAGCATAATCTTCCTACCACTTAACTAGAGTAATTAATTAGTAAAAATTATGTTGGTCAATTAAACAGTGACCAAATCTAAAAGCTCTTATTCTATTGCAACAATAAGTCTCCATTATATCTTATTTTACAATAATAGTAAGCATCACTATTTCTTATTTGCTAGTAACTATAACGGTGGAGGCCAGTATTCTTATTTTAATGTAATGGTAATGTCTATTATTTTTTATTTCATTATAATGGTTAATTGTTGTTATTTGTTATTTTTATTGTGATGATGAATCACAAATATTCCTTACTTTAATACAACGGTGATTCCTAATTTTTTTTATTCTATTTAATAACGAATTGCTACTTTTTCGTATTTTTATTATAATAGTAATCTTCACTATTTCCTATTTTGTAACAATAGTAATAACTATTTTTTTCTTATTTTAGTGCAACAGTAATTTTCAATATTTGTGATTTTGTTGAAAAGGTAATCACCACTTTTTTTATTTTATTCCAACGGTAATATCGATTTTTTTTTAATTTTGCTGTAACGGTAATCTTTGCTATTTGCTAAAAGAAAATAGTATTATAGTTGTTATGGGTATGGCTTTTCATTCCATATCTTATTATTAATTCTAAAAGTTAATTTTCTAGTTATCCAAGCAAACTTAGATTGTAGAAAACTTCAGTACTTCTATTTCGCAATATTTATATCTTAATGTCAAAATTTACACTTCTTTTCACTAAAAATAGGACAATCTTCTATTCTTCTGTTATTGCATAGAATTTTTTTTCCAGCGTTCTTGGAACTGTTAACTATACCATGAAGGTTTTGCAAACATTTTTTTGTTGCTTCGTGACAAACGTGTTCTTAGTTTCTGTATTATATCTGCTATGGACTTTGTTCTTTCACTACCGTTGCCCATGAGAAAATCTTTGCTTATCCCGACCGACTGCCGTTTTGGCGGAGATGAACACAGAATAACTGGCACAGTCTTCTGGGCTCTCTGATCGAGTTTGGTAATCAACTTGGCCGGTCCGAAAAGCTAAAAAGACAAGACAAGACCAAATACCGCCGTGCTCTTCGCTCGAGTCTGTGATACTAAACTAGTGAACTTCGAACTCTGGATAGAGTCGATCGATCGAGTATGACCGGGCGTGGTCTAAAAGACACTGTCGTTGGGATAACTCCAAAACAAAAAAAAAAAAAACAAAGAAGTTGAGAGTCCGAGAAAGCTGAAGATAAAAGACAAGTCTCTGCTTGTTGAACGTGGTTAAGCTTTTGATTCCTTTTGGTTCATTGAAGGCGACCTGCGAAATCCCGAATACCAACGTCACGTGATTAGGGGAGCCTTTAATTTTGCTGATGGAAGAAGACGCCGTTGAACCAAAGATCAATACGTTGGAAGTCCAAGATCGCCAAACGAGGAAGACAGCAAAGAAACGCCAACAATATCGAATTGTTAATTGTATTATAATAAAGTGAAAGAATAAATCACCTCTATTATAACATGCATTTATTAACTTAATTATATATTTTACATGAGGAAATGTATGTTATAATAAATGATTTATAGAAATATATAAATTTTGGTGAGGAAATATATATATATCTTATAATCTAGGACCATTGCTCTGTGTGTGGGTGTACATTTTTTTCTGTTATGTCGTTTGGTTTTTCAAATCTTTCTTTTTTAGTTATTTATACATTTTTGTTATTAGCCTGAAAAAAAAGGTTTATTTTTGCTTTGGTATTTCAATCAAATTATTGTCCCCTGTGATCCGTGGTGATCAATTTAAATGACATTGAAGGCCAAGGTAATTAGGATGGCTACTCGAAGGTATGAAGTGTGGACGCAAGAAAAATAAGCAAAAAAAATAAAAAATGTGAAAAGGCTAAAGAAAGGTACATTGCCAAATGCCAACGTTGTTAGCCCACCGCTCAAGGTGTGAAAATTAATTAATGTGACAATCCCTGGTCGAAAGGCATTTGATCTGAGAAGTTTGAAAAGCTTGGAGAGGATAAGGGCAAAAAATAAAGAGAGCAAGACTCGAGGACGATGCAACTGGCAATTCCTCATTGCTCTTTACTTTATCCATGTTCACTTTGGATTCCTTCTAGTCTGTTGATGGAGTTAGGTGGCATATTATATTATGTTATCGTTCAATTGTTTTGTGTGCAATAAAATACATTCTAAGATTAGTATAACCTATTACTTTTTACAATTTGAAACAATAATGTTGTTCTAGTCACATGTGCAAGTTGACAGACTGTGGACTTGTGTTTGGTCTTGGTCGTCGCATTCACAGGAAGGAACTATCTTGTGTTTTACATTATTTATAGAAAGTGGTAAGCTTATAAGTAAGTTCTACTTAGGTTGAAAGGTGTTATTTCGACGTTCATAATGAACTTCTAATTGGATAAATATTACATAGAACTAAATTGAAACAAACTTTAATAATCAATTTGCATAGCAATGGTCAAAGATTGTCATGAAATGATTTTATAGGACACTTTTTAAGCGTTACAATCACCTTCCTTTTACAAGTACCAATCCTTGCTCTAAGTTCTGCCTATTACATAGAATATGCAAATTAAAATTAATTTATTAAGCCAAAACAATATCTCGAAATACTACGTTGTAGCTTCTCAATAAAAGACGTTTTCAAAAAAAACGTCTTCATATTTTAGCCTATGTAAAATATATTTCTATTTTAAGCAAATAATTAGGTTAACAATTTTAACTCCAATTTTTTCATATTTTTGAAAAGAAAACCTGTTTTTCCAAGTCTTCATATTTTAGCCTACGTAAATATATTTCTATTTTTAAGCAAATAATTAGGTTAACAATTTTTGTACCAAAATATTTTTGTACTTAATTTTTTTTAATAGAATGAAACCGTTGTTTAAGCCCTTCAGAAAATGTAATTTTTGAAAGGTCGAAGAATCATAGATAATGGCTTGAGCTCCCACGCTGAAGAACGGATTAAGTGTTCGTACAACTGCCTTTGTAAACAAAATGAAAGAGAAAAAAGTGCTTCCACGCGATGTCATCCACGAAACTACGATTCCTTACATTGGGTCTTCCCTAGAGTACTGCGATGGGCGGATTTGCAGGGAGTAAGAAACAGAAAGTAGGGTCATATTAGTGCTACCCACCACGCCTTTCACATCCACGGGCCCCCGGAATTTCAAAAGCAAGGAGAAGAGACATATATGGCCGACATAGACTTTTGGCCAACGCCAGCTCGAAACTCAAGGTTGGTGGCCTTGCGCCCTTGAGCAGACGTAGGCTTAGAAACGTCAGCCAAGATTAATTTGCAGTCCATATTGTTTGTTCTCAATCACGTGTAAATTGAAAGGAGAGCGTAGACTAGCACATACACAGAAAGCCTAGACTTGGCCTTCAATCCATATGCCTATAAAAGTGTCAGCGCATCTAAGACCCTAATACCACATGCGAGCACTAAAGAGAGTAAGAATTGTCATCAGACCATGGGTTTACTAGGGAAGCTGTCGCATATCACTCTGCTTGGAGTGGTAACAATGGCAATTGCAGTGGCAACAGCAGCTCAAGCCATGCCAAACTGCGACAACAGTTGTGGAAATGTTTCTATTCCATACCCGTTTGGCATGGAGGAGGGCTGCTACCTAAACGAGAATTTTATGGTCACTTGTAGGCGCCAAAGACTAAAAGTAGGTAATATCTTCGTAGAAGGCATCTCGCTAAAAGCTCATGAGTTGCATGCCTTGCAGATAGTGGCCCGAGACTGTTACACAAGTCAGTCGGGTCAACTTGTACGAGAGAACAACGACTCCTCGATCCCTGATGCTCCTGAGTTCACCATTTCCGGCGATAAAAATAAGTTTACCGTTCTTGGCTGTGACACTTCTGGATACCTTCACGGGTTCCACCAAGAAAAACCATACCAGATCGGGTGCTCAACTAGATGCCCTAGCCTTAGCAATGTGGTCAACGGGTCTTGCTCTGGCGTTGGGTGTTGCCAGATACAGATCCCGGACGGTTTAACAAATGTCTCGGTGTCTGTTAACAGCTTCAATAATCACTCTGAAGTGTTGGACTTCAATCCCTGCGGGTATGCCTTTGCTGTCAACAAAGACAAGTTCAACTTCTCCACCGATTACCTCGATCCACCCGATAAGACGGTGCTAGAGTTCCCAGTGGTGCTTCAATGGGCAGTTGGCAATGAGACATGTCAAGCTGCGCGGAACAAAAGGACTTTATTATGTCAGGATAACAAAAGTGACTGCAAAGACGCTAAAGGCGGACGCGGGTACCGTTGCTTGTGCAAGCAGGGTTACAAAGGGAACCCATACCTCCTTGATGGGGGTTGCATAGGTAAAAGACGGAGAAATTTTGCAGAGTTTCAATACCAATTCTGACATGTATTTTTCCTTTCGTTTCTTGGTACGTTTTTTATTATGAATGTATTGACGGGTCGATGTTTTTCACTTGATCTGCAGACATTGACGAATGTCTCGAAAATCAGCATAACTGCACCAAAGATGAAAAGTGTCGCAACCTCGAAGGCGGTTTTGAATGTCGTTGTCGCGACTGGTTCAAGACGAAGAGAACAAAAGGTCGTCATGGCTGTGTTCCGAGTCCCGCTTTCATTGCCACGATTTCCATTTGTAAGTAGATTCACGTCTTGTACGTCTAAAGTTGTGTGGCCGAAAGTTCTGGCATGGTGAAATAACGTACCCGGTTGGTTCAATAGTTGACAGGATTTCTAATTAAATCCGTATTTATTTTTTCCATCAGCCGGGTATTTGCGTGGATTACACTTGCATATAACTTGATACAATGACATCTTACATCATTTGTCACGTTGACATGATTGACCATAGTACACAAAAATATATATATATATATATACAAAAAGCAGACCAATCATAGAAATTGGACACTGAAAGGTTGCTAATTGAATGATTAATGGTGGCAAGAGACCGCGATGATATCCTAGTTTAAATGATTCTTTTTCTTTTCTTTTCCTTTTTTTCTTATCATGTTTGACAGAGCATTGCAAGCTGCTAGGGGTTGAATTTTAATCTATTTACAATGGCGTTAAGTCAAAATGAATAACGTTTCAACCTTTCAACTGCAGTGGCTAGCGTGAGCTTTGCCGCTACGCTTCGTGTGAGCTGTCGGCTGTACTTGGGACGCCAGAAAAGAAATAAACGGAAGTTCTTTGATCAAAATGGCGGCGCGGATTTAGAAAAGGAACCACAAGGTCAAGTCAAAATGTTTACGGTAGAGGAACTGAAGAAGGCGACCAAAAATTTTGACAAGAGTAGGATCATCAGACACGGAGGCTTTGGTTCATTTTATAGAGGAATTTTAGCAGATATTGGGGAAGTTGCCATCAAGAAGTCCAAGGCAGTGAATCAAAGCCCAAAGGAACAATTCATCAAAGAGGTTATTGCCCTTTCTCAGATCAACCATAGGAATATTGTCAAACTCTTGGGCTGTTGTTTAGAGACAGCAGTCCCTTTCTTAGTCTATGAATACATCCCCAGTGGCACCCTCTTCGAGTATATACATAATGGTAGCAAACCATCCCCCATAAACAACATGGAGAATCCATCTGAGGAGGGGCTCGGCATAAGAAATCCACTTGAGGAGGGACTCGACATGGGGAATCTGCCTAAGGAAGGGCTCAACATGGAGAATCCCCCTAAGGAAGGGCTTAACATGGAGAATCCACCTAAGAAGGGGCTTTGGAAAACTCGTGTCAAGATAGCTGCGGAAGTGGCAGAGGCATTATGGAAGCTCCACTCAAAACCTTTAATCCATAGAAATGTCAAATCTGCAAATATATTGCTCGATGAGAATAACATTGCAAAAGTGTCTAACTTTGGAGTTTTAAGATTATTTCCCCAAGACCAAAAGGAATTAGTGCAAGAAACTCTTGGATACTTGGATCCTGAATATCTACATACTAACGAATTGACAGAAAAAAGTGATGTTTATAGTTTTGGAGTAGTTCTCATAGAACTACTAACAGGAAAGGAGGCATTTTCAAAGGAAAGCTCTGAGGACAAAGGAAGTCTAGTAAGGTATTTTCTTTCTCATTGGGAACAAGGTCAATTATTTGAAGTTCTTGATAAGGGTATAGTTGAAGAAGGAAATGAGGACCAGATCGATAAAGTTGCTGAACTTGCAGAGGGTTGTTTAAAATTGGAGGGCAAAAAGAGGCCTACGATGAAGGATGTGGCAATGAAATTAAAAAGTATAAGAAAGACAAACATGGATCCCTCGGATGATCCTCAATCAATTGAGCTAGAGCCCAAACAACCAAAGATCGATGAAACGTATGAAAATGAATGATTTCCTGGTTATTTGCTACTTGAAGGAAGCTGAATCTCTATACAAATGGTGTTTTGTAATCTTTGCATGCTCCTTTCCTAGGTTTTAGTGTATGTTAGCCAATGTGTTTAATTTATTTCACTATTGCGCAACCATGCCTACTTTTATTTTGTTGTTTTCACATCCAACTTGAATTGCTTGTCTTTAAATGGGTATATACCTTGATTTCTTTCAATTTTCATATATATTAAGAAAATTCCAAGACTAAAAACACCTAACCCATTTGAAGATAAAGTAACTTATAAATTTGCAAGTTTAGGTAAAACTAAAGAGCTTCAAAAATCAAGTTGACGCTCCTTCTTTATCTTTTCTTTATTGAATAAAACCTTTAGAAGATCTTTTAAAACCTAAATTACACTTGATTAATTCTTTTGGATTACAAATTCAAATGCATTTGATACTCTGTAGACATAGCCACTGCGTGCTTGAATTTTTTGGTTTAATAATATTATTAAATTTCCTTTTTTTCTTTTGGTGTGATGCTGATTTCATGATTTGAAATTTTAATTTGCTTCATATATTATTTAATGTATAATTCTAACTATCAATAGAAATATTATTTTGACAAACATTCGCTAATAGTTGCTGGAAAAAATGACATGCTTTCCAATCAAATAAACGTCTATCATCTATTACCTTTTCAACCATGGACCCATGTAGGGCTGATGCCTAATTTCCATTACTAAGTCAACTATTCAAGCCAATCTTTTTGGCCTCTAAGAGATAGATTTCACTATTAAATTTTTGACGTTAAGATACATCATCTCAATGCAATGTTTTCTTTTATTAAGAGAAAACAACAATATTATTGGTGTTTGTTTAAAAAGCTGTTTATTCTACTTTTGCTAGCCTTTGCCCGTATGGGGTCTTTCTTTAACTATATTCTAGGTGAAGCAAGAAACTACATTTACAATGAATTAACGCCATATAGTGCATGCACATGACATTGGCAGAAGCTTGTCCCCGTAGAAAATTTGTCTTCTAGGGGGACAAACTGCGTGTCTCAAACCTAGATAGTTAATAGGGACAAGAACAAAAGAGGGTTGAGAAATTTGTAGAAATTGCCTTCTAGTTTCTTCTAGTTTGGCTATTCTTAAGAATAACGCAAGTTGTATTAATCCACGTTGACCGAAGTAGTCAAGGAGCAACTCAGTCCACGGGTTAAATGAACTAGGTTGCGACACACACGACCAAGCTAGTAAGGCTACCAGATTATCACAACTTCTAGCCAGTCACGCAACAACAACTCTGATGTCACTTGACATTCTCTAAAGTCGACTAACCTCCTTACCCCTGTGATGTCAATTCACTCTCAAGTTCCATACCCAAATCAGGGATTTTGAAGATGAGAGAACATCAAGCTTCTTGCTAGTGTTTAAAAGAGCCTTCAAGATATCAAAGCATCATGGGTAGCCTTATTGATTTGTCTTATCCCCTTTAATGACATATATTGTTTCTTTCCTCTATTATAAAACGGTTCCTCATGTTTGCTAGAAATATGTAACTATTTGTGGGTAAAGGTGTCATTTTGCCCTCTAAGAGCTATTTGCAATTAGTAGGTGAAGTTAGAGCCAACACAAAAGTTAACTATTATATCTATGCTATGGGTAATTAGTAGCTACATCTTATTTTAGGTATATCTTAAGCATATCCTAAATGTTATCCTCCTTTAAATTAGTTTTAAAAGAAAATATCATGAAAAAAAACTGAAAAAGGGTTACATCCCATTTGGATATGGAGATTTGGTGTGCTAAGTTCAAGCTTAAGCCCAATCGAATGGCTTGAAGCAAGGTGAGCACAAAGTGGATTTAGGTGGAGTTTGTGTGGATCCAATATCAAGTGGAACAAATGTAGAAGATGGTTTGGATCAAGCCCATGAGTTGACCTTGTGATGCACATGATATACATGCATAGTACCTACAGTCGACTAGAAACTTGAAGATTTGATCTAATTTACCCCTTGTGGTGGTGATGTAGAGGTTACGGGTTGATCTATGGTGGATTTGGATTCAAAGCCAAGTGAAAGGACAATAAACAATGGTGAAAATTGATTGAAAAGGTAAGGTCAAAAAGGGTCAAGTAGAGAGCTTTCTAGTAAAGGCAAAAATTTGACTACCAACAATAGATTGATGCAGATGATAGCTGCATATGGTAAATTGGTTATCCCAAATTAGTTGATGGTGGGAGGTCACTAGGATTTATAGCATAAGACAATAAATGATGGGGTCATATCACAAATCGGGTCAAATGAATTTAGTTGCAAAGTAGGGTCCAGTCCATGCATTATACAATTTGTGTTTCAGACATGCGCACAAAATGCATTACAGATGAAGAGAATGTGACCCACACATCTTTATAATATTGTAGCGTGTAACTTTGATTTGTAGGTAGTAGACTTCGGCATGTATAGAAAATGCACCGCTATAATTTTTTTCAAGTATTTTTGCCAATCTTGTACGGAATATCAAGTATTGTTTAATGTTATTTTGGATTGTAATTTTGAGTCTAGAGAGGTCCAAAAACTGATGAATTTTGTTGTTTTTATTTTTTACCAATAAAATAAAATCAAAGTAAAGAAAAGTAGTCAATTTTTAGACATATATGAAAAGATTATCACGCGAAACAGATAAAACTTGAGAATGCATCACTGTACTTGCGTTCTTCTAAATGCTCGTACTATAGTGGCGAGAAAAAAATGCTCTCGGCAACGAGAAGAGAGACCGGACGGCCATGCCTGTTGAAGTGATGTTGGCATTTTATCCTTTTCTTGCGAGGACGGAATGGATACACCCATCTTTTCTTATTCTTTTTTTGGAAAAAAAAAATTGTAAACCACCCTTACTCCTAATATTATAGTTAAACCCATGATAATCAGTTGCCTTTCACAATGCCTTCGTGCTTTTGGTCCACACATGTAACCCACCCCAGCTTGGAGCGAGGTTATTTAATCTTACCTTGTTAAGGTATGTGTTAAATATGAATGTATCTCTTTATTTTATAAGCTAGTTTAGGTTTTTTTTTAATGGCTTATGAATATAGGTAAGTTTAAAGTTTAAATAGATAAGGACATTATGGAATGGTTTGTATTAAGTCATTGTAATGCAAGAGTCTGTTATAATGTAAATGTCTAAACTTACATTGTTAAAGTATGAATATATTAACCTACTTAAACATGAATTTTTTTTCTTAATTTTATGAGCTAACTTTTAAAATGAAAAATAGACATGTTGATATTCAATCCTTCATCAATCAGCATTTCTATGGTTTACTCTCATTGACCATGCATAATTCGAGACCAGCAGAACAAGCAGCCTTGGTGGCTCTCTTCTTAGTTCATTGTCATTATTGTTGAGCTATGAATTCTTTTAATTTATTGGGGTCCGTTTTGTCTTAATAAGAAAAATAAGGGACAAACTCAAAGCATTCGTCCAAGATTATCAATTCCTTTACTTGCAAAAGTCCTGTAAAGTGATACCCCAAACTCGAAATTTTGGGGGGAGAACTATTATGAAAAGATTTATGATACAATTTTCATGTACTTAATTAATGGCCTTGAATAACTGTTTAGTTCTTGCTTAGGATAATAGGTATTATTTTGGATACTAGTTTTTCTTTTTCTTTTTATTTTTTGTTTTCATTATATTTATAATTTCTAATGATGCTAGTATTTCAAAGGATTTTTAAGTAATATCTAAACATCAATTTGAACCGTTTTTTTATTATGCATTATATTTTCCAAATTTTTATATTGCCAAACTAAAACAAACTCTTGATATTTGTTCTTTTTTAAGATTTTTTGAGCACATGAGATATTAGGACAAGTTCATGTTTAGTACTATCGGTGTTTTTACGTTTGTCCTAAATTATTTGTATGCTTGAATCGAATGCCAAGTGAAATAGTTGTAAAAACCATTGGTGCTTTACTAAAACAAGAAACATAAGTAAAAACATGTCAGAAATGTAAAATGCCAAAAACCAATCAACAAGGTCACATTGAATTTTATGGATCCTTGGGGTTGGTGTCCTCTTTTATATTTAGTAGTTACCAATCATTGATCAAGCCAAATATCACAACTTCTTCTACCCATCCCGTATACTAACCTTTATGTTTTGTGGTGATTATAAACTTATTATTAGTAAAGAAAATTTTACGTGAAAAATTCTTTATATTCATAGGATATAACAATTATTTCTTTTTTCGATGTTAATTTTGTACAACAAATATGGAGTATAAGAATAATTCAAATTTTAAAAATATAAAAATAATTGAAATAATTCAAAAAAATGAGTATATTTTGTGAGAACCTTCCAGGCCCCCTGCTTGAGTTTCTATCAATAAAATTGTGTCGATTATGTTGGTTGGTTCAGCGTGACCAGATCCAAAAGAACCAACGTAGTTAAATAAAATTTGGGAGTTCGACAAAGCTAAAGAAAGAAGACAAGACCAAACCCCACCAACATGTGCGTAGCGAAACATCACCAAACTGGATTAGATTCCTAAATCTTTTCTCTGGTCTAAAGCCCTTGAACTCGAATAATTTAAAAAACTTGATGGAGCGTGCACAGTCCTCGACAAAGAAGTAAGCTCGAACATCGAATATTGAATGGAAAAGAAATTGAATGCAATCAAGCTAATTGGAAAGGATGGCAGGAGCTCGTGCGAAGGGTTGGACAAAGTGTGTAAGAGGCATGATCAAAAGCAAACGCACGGTTCCTGGCTAAGTGCTCGAGGCTGGAAAATAAATCAACACGACCCCGCCTGTTCTTGTGGTCCAAACAAAGCTGAACCAACGTGACTTACAGGAGTTTGAAGTCCGAAAAGTCTATGAATCTTCATGCACCAAGAAACAATGCAGAAGCTAAGGCAATGGTTTAAGATCCCAAAGACCGTGAACGTGATCAGATTTGAAAACTCTAACCAAAACAGTTGAAAAGACGAAGTCGCTTCCCTTTTAGCAGCCACATCCTTCTTTCTGTATCTAAATCGACGGGAGGTGGTTCTATACCTCCCCTCTTTTCACCATCATTCCACCCAGTCCCGTGCCTCTCTCTTGACAGTCAATAAAAGCTGAAGGTAAATGAACCAATGATCGAACAAATACGTGAAACATTATGGGACAACAAGATTCTGCATCAAATAAGCAAAAGCTAATAGGATGAATAGTTTGAAAGTCCATCCCTACAACTAGTAGTATACTATATGTTATTAGGGCGCACGCGATTGCAGGAGGTGGCCTCGGTGATCGTATCCCACCTAATACGATTATTAATTCAAGTCTTTCGTTTCCAATTAAATATAAATCAAAATTAAAAAACTAGCTAATTGTCTGTGATTTGGGTGACAGCATTTTGCCCCACCAATTTGAATGCAAGTTGGCCATATTTGTTTCTGATTTGCGCTTCCCATTGCAAGTTGACTGGAGAGGAGGGCAAAATACAAAGTAGAGCCTGCCGAATAATGTTGCTAGACTTGGGTAGTGTAAGAGTTTAAAAGCTTTGTTTCCCGGACTAATGGCACAGTGATTTTTGTTATAGGCAAAGAAGGGAATTTAAAGATTGAATGGAGAAGTAAATGGATGCAATATAGCTAATTAAGGGATAGCAGAAGTTCATTAAGAGTTGAGAGTATTAGAAAAAAGTGGTGAGTTATTTAAGATGTCTTAAGATGGGAAGGATTGTAAACTTATGTGTGAAGTTATGACTTTTGTTTGTTTCATTTAAAGTGATAACTAAATTAATAATTGTTCAGTTCTTTCCTAGGGATTATAGGGATTATTTTGGATACTAATTTGCTTCATTTTTTTCTTTTTCTATCTTCAATTTCTAATAATACTGTATTTAAAAGGATTTATAAGTGATATCTAAACATCAATTTTTACCATTTTCTATTATGCATGATGTTTTTCAACTTTTTGTATTAACAAAATCTCATCATTGACATCCATAATTTTTTTGTGATTTTTTGAGCACGTGAGACTAGGACAAGTTTCTGGCTCAGTGATCGAGACTGGGAAATTAATCAACCTTCTGCCCCCCTCTTAGTTCGTTGTGATTATCGGTGAGCTACAAATTTTCTTTTCAATTTGTTAATGTTGGTGTTAGGTGGTATATCATGTGCGGTACAATTGTTTTTATCACTAGCAAAATATATATTAAGACTCGCATAACTTGTTAATCATTATAATTGGATAGCATCACACTATACAACAATTTGAAACAAAAGAAAGAGGACAAAGACTTGAGACAACATAAAATATACATAAAGATTAAGATTATCTATTAATTATTGTAATTGAATACCATCACATGGTACACTATTGAAAATTTTGTTAGATCAAGATTGTTTCATACACTTGATAGTCAAGTATTATATTTTGTTTGTTTGATGGAAAGCGATAAACAAATTATCAATTATTATATTTTTTTAATAAATATTGTTGATGTTTAAAAGAATCTATAGATGATAGTTAAACATCAATTTGTAGTATTTTCTATTATGCCCAATCTTTTTAATTATTTTGTTAATACATTTGTGTTACTTTTTGTCTAACAACTTGTTGCAAGAGTAATTCCATAAACATTTTGAATAGTGTACCAAACATTGTATAATTATCATCTTTCACTAGTACCCTATTGCCTCACAACTAGCAAACACAATATCCCAATACAAATACTAACAACCCAGTAAAAAATTCCCTTCATAAAAACAAAGGAAAATGAAAGATGAACTTGAAGAAAAAAAAAAAAACTGGGATAAGAAATAAACTCAAAGAATTCAAAAGTGAACGAGACATCAAGCCCTTCTTTCTAATCTTCTTACAGTTTTACATAAGGAATTTGTTATCAAGGATCTTGGCCCTTTTCATTATTTTCTTGGTGTTGTGGTGCATCATACAGCTTAGGACCTTTTTCTTCAGTAGGCCAAATTTAGACATGAGATCCTTGCTCATGCTCACATGACTGATGCTCGTGGTGTTCCTACTCTTTGCAATACTATAGACCCCCTCTATTAGTGGACTGGTGATCCTCTTCCCAATCATCTTCTCTACAAAAGCATTGTCAGCACCCTTCAGTATCTTTACTCTCACATGCCTTAACATTGCCTATACAGTTAACACTACATGTTAGTTTTTCCATGCTCCTATTACTACCCATTGGCAAGTTGTGAAACAAATCCTTTGCTGCCTTATAGATACTCTTTGGCATGGTCTATGTCTCATTCCCAACTTATCCACCGCTCTTCATGCCTTCTCTAATGCTAGTTAGGTTGCTGATCATGATGATCAACACTATATTGGCAGTTTTGCATCTTCCTTGGTTAAAATCTCATTTCATGGTGCTCCCACAAATAGCAGATTGTTGCACATTCTAGCACTGAGGCAAAATATAAATGCTTTGCTCATATTGCTACTAAGATTATCTTGATTGAGTATTTGCTCTGTGAATCTTTGCATTGCTCCTCCCCATCCTCCAACTCTTTGGTGTGATAATATCTTTACCCTTTATCTTACTATTAATCCAATCTTCCATGCTCACACTAAACATATTGAAATTGATTATCACTTTGTTTGAGAGTAGTTTCTCCGTGGTCAACTCTATATTTAGTTCATTGCCTATGTTGATCAATTTACTAACATCTTCACCAAAGGCCTTTTGACTGCACGCTTCCACTCCTTGAGGTCCAAGTTGACTGTCCTACCAAACTAGTCAGCTTGTGGGGAGATGTTGACCATGACTTATGACATGTCTGCATGTCTTACCGCACACACTTGAGTACCCTAGACTAGGGGTACACATATCTTGTACATGATATATTGTAAACACACGGCTTGTACATAAAGAAAAATAATAATATACAGCTTCTTTTTCAAGCAATTTTTCTCGACTTACTATTCCGGTCCGATGAATTTTCCAACCACTCCATACTTCAACTCCCATCTCCTTTTATCCATTATAGATAAAAATAAAAATAAAAAAAATAAACAAAAATAAAAAACCTTCTATAGATATGGTCATTTTTTCAATTTTATCTCTACTTCGATCGCTAGTTAAAGATGATTTCACGTTTTTCTTTGTTTAGCTATGGCTTGCGAAGTGTAGCAATCCATCGTATTGGTATATCATGCTGTGGATGATGGATGATTAGGACATCAATCCTTCATCGAACCCAATTGTTGTTACTAGCGAAAGATACATCCAAGAGCACAAAATCTAACTTGAAGTTGAAGGAGCAAGAATGTTTGCCTCTTTTGAAGTGATGCAAGAGCATGGAAGAGTTCAACCAAGTACATGCACAAATGCTGAAGTTGGGCCTATTTTGGGATTCCTTCTGTGCAAGCAATCTTGTGGCGTCTTGTGCTCTCTCAGAATGGGGCAGCATGGACTATGCCTGCTTAATTTTCAGGCAAATCAAGGAACTAAATAGATTGGTCTTCAACACCATTATTAAAGGGGATGGACTATGCCTGACAATTTCACTTTCTCAATTCTTCTCAAAGATTGCACCAAGTTGCCAGCACTTGAGGAAGGAACACAAATCCATGGACATATCTTTAAGCTTGGACTTAAAGTTGATGTCTTCATTCAAAATGGCTTGATCAACGTGTATGGGAAGTGCTAAAAGGTAGAACTTGCTTATACTATTTTTGAGAAAATGGATTGATAAAGCATTGCCTCTTGGAGTGCCATCATTAGAGTTCATGCTAGTATGGAGTTGTGATACGAATGCTTGATGCTTTTTGGGGATATGAATAGTGAGGGACGTTGGAGAGCTGAAGAAAGCACACTAACTAGTGTGCTTTCAGCTTCACCCATTTGGGTGCTCTTGATTTAGGAAGGTGCGTCCACGGATCCTTGTTGAGGAACTTTAATGGACTAAATGTTGTAGTGCAAAGCTCTTTGATAAACATGTATATAAAATGTGGGTGCCTGGAGAAAGGATGGCAGCTGTTTAAAAACATGGGCAAGAAGAATCGATTCTCCTACACTATAATGATATTGACACTCGCCATGCATGGACATGGCATGGAAGCCTCAAGAGTCTTCTTGGAAATTCTCAAAGAAGGTATGGCACCAGATGATATTGTTTATGTGGGAGTGTTGAGTGCTTGTAGTCATGTTGGTCTTGTGAACAAGGGACTCCTTAGTTCAAAAGGATGAAACTTGAGCATGGGATTGAGCCAACAGTCCACCGTCATTGTTGCCTAGTGGACCTCATGGGACAAGTCGGATTGCTCAATAAAGCCTTTGAGTTCATCAATTTAATGCCCATTAAGCCAAATAATGTTGTATGGCGGAGCCTTCTTAGCTCCTGTTTGGTTCATCAGAACTTGGAGCTTGGAGACATTGTAGTACAGAACCTTTTCCAATTCAATTCTCTAAATCCTAGAGATTATATAATGCTATCTAATATGTATGCCCAAGCTCGAAAATGGGAGGATATGGCTAACATAAGAACAGAAATGGTTAACAAGGGCCTCAAGCAAACGCCGAGAAGCAGCCTCGTCGAGGTGAATAGAAGAATCTTTGACTTTGTTTCACAAGACATGACTCACGAAGGTGTTCATGAGATGATCCACCAGATGGAATGGTAGCTAAAGTTTGAAGGCTATTCCCCGGACACATCACAGGTATTGATGGATGTAGATGAAGAAGAGGAGGCAGAGATTGAAAGCTCACAGCCATAAACTAGCTATAGCTTTTGCACTGATCCATACATCTCAGGAGTCTCCTATAAGGATAGTTAGAAATGTCAGGATGTGTGATGACTGTCATACATATACCAAATATGTTTTAGTGATTTATAAACGAGAGATCATCGTAAGAGAACGTTCTTGGTTCCACCATTTCAGAAATGGAACTTGCAGTTGTGGTGATTCCTGGTGAAATTGATTAAGTTTTGTCCCTGCCTATTGATTCACAGGGAAACCACTTCGTTTATCACCACCTTGAATGTATTTCTCCATAAATGTAGATTCTGTGACAGGAAAGAACACAACTATAGGAGAGGAGATTGAATAAACCAAGCTTTTTTGAAAACAGCTTTCGTGGCCGTTATCATTCAATCATAGAAACTGGAAACTAAAGTGGCCACAAAATATGATCGCAAGAACAACTCTATGGATATTTTGCAGGAAAAGTAACTTAGTAGAACCATGAATAAAGGTCATCATTCTTCTAGTTTACAATAGTGGACTTATTAGATGTTCAAAGATGAGCACGCTCCTCAGCACGCTCCTCAAGACGCTCCTCGGGACGCTCTCAAGACGCTCCTTAGGACGCTCCTCAAGACGCTCCTCAGGACGCTCCTCAAGACGCTCCTTAACATTTTGAATTCTATATAAATATGAAGCCATACAACCATTCTTCATCATCTGGGATTCATATCTCCCATCTCTCTTGTAGTCTTGGTTTATCTTGTTCATCAATAAACAAGAATTTACTCCAAAATCTCTCTCGTTTTAGTTCATTTAACATGGCATCGAAAGCTCAGGTTTTCTAATTTTTTCTTTTCGATCCAACTTCGCTTCCGCTCAAAACCCATCTTCATCTTCTTCTTGGAAACAACGACGTAGTTAAGGGATCACTCGTTATTACAACGAACCCAAAACGACGCCGTCCTATTTTCTACCCTTCTAAATACCAAGCACTACTCCAATCACTAGAATGGCAGAATCAAGCGAGACTCCACGGTACATTCTGCCAAACCACAGCGGCGGAGGAAGTCGGAACCAATTCAGCACCTACCAGCAGGTTCCTCCGCTTACTCTGCCGCCTATAAACCCAAATTCTTCAGTTCCTCCACCACCTGAACAACCCTCAAATTCTAAGGTTCAAACTTTAGATGCATCCGACCCCCTCTATCTGCAACCCAGTGACACCAATTCGCAGCCTCTAGTTGCAATCAAGCTCGAAGGAAGCTCTAACTACGCATCTTGGAGCGAAACCATGATGATTGCACTATCAATCAAGAACAAAACTGAATTCGTCGACGGTTCCTACTGCGTCCCCGAGCTTGCTTCTCCAACCAGAAAACAGTGGGAAAGATGCAATAATGTTTGTAAGGGGTGGATCTTGAACTCCATAGCTGATCACCTACACCACGGGCTCCTCTATACCAAAACTGCAGCTGAGATGTGGTTCGAATTAAGAAGTCGATACCAACAAGTCGATAGGTCTAGGGTTTTTGACCTAACGACTCAGCTGTGCACGATTCAGCAAGGAGGAGAGTCAATCGCAACCTATTACGGTCGATTGAAAGAGCTCTGGAATGAGCTCAATGCTCTAATTGAGTTGAAACGCCCTCGGATGGCTTCCTTCAACGATTGGAGAGAGCATAAAGACGAAATGAAATTCTTTCAGTTCGTTCGAGGCCTTGATGAATGCTATGTACCGCTACGAGAGCAAATTCTCGTCATGCAGCCCGCCCCTGACCTCTTTCAGACCTACTCGATCCTCTGTCAGGCCGAGTATCGCCAGACCTCATCAGGGAAGACAACTGGCGAGTTTGCGTTTGTTACGGCAAAACATTGCCCCGACGCAATAGCCCCAGAAGGGGGGTCGAGAGTTGCCACGGCGAATCCATTTATAGGGACGACTTTCCCATGCAATGATAAATGTGCCTTCTGCGGAAAAAAAGGTCACAAAAAGGAAAAATGCTATCGATTAGTGGGCCCTCAATGTGACTATTGCAAGGGGTATGGCCACGAAAAGAAGGAATGTTACAAGCTTCATGGTTTCCCACCAGGACACCGGAATTTTAGAGAAGAGACCAAAGCCAATTTGGCAACAGAGGATTCGGATCACGTCTTCATCACCAAGACAGATTACCAAAAATTTATGACTCTTCTTGGCAACAAAAAGGACAATCCGAATACTCAAGTCTACATGGCAGGTACTTCTGATCTCTTAAAAAATTGTTGGATAATAGATTCCGATGCTAGCGACCATATTACTGCAAATTTGCCATGCTTGCATTCAGTTATACCATGTGCCTCTAGATCTAAGAAAGTTAAATTTCCAAATGGTGATGGTGCATTGGTAACACATATTGGAGAAACTTACATTTCAGATACCCTAAAATTAAATACCGTATTATATTCTCCAGATTTTAAATTCGACCTCATTTCTGCTTCAAAATTCTGTCATGAAAACAAATGCCGCATCATATTTTATGCTGAATTTTGTGTGTTTCAGGACCTTTGGACGAGTGAAGTCAAAGGCCTTGGTAGCGTTAGAAATGGTCTTTATTATTTTGTCGCATGCTCTGACAAGAAAACTATCACACATTCTCTAGAGCATGTTCCTGTTTTTGCTAGCAAAATGTCTACTAGTAATGTTTTGAATTCTAAACTTTGGCATTGTAGACTTGGACATATGTCTGATGCAAAATTTCAATTTATCAATGATTTCAAATTTTTAAAATTCTCTCAACACGAGCCTTGCATGATTTGTCCACTTGCGAAACAAACTCGCAACTCATTTTCTACGCGCGATCATACTACGCAAAAAATTTTTGACCTAGTTCATATAGACGTTTGGGGACCTTACAAAATCCCCAGTCATGACGGGTCACGATATTTTCTCACTCTTGTGGACGACTTCTCTAGAGGAACTTGGACATTTCTCATGAAAGTCAAAAGTGAAACTTATTCACGGTTGGAAGAGTTCCTTGCACTGGTCAAGAACCAATTTGACACGAAGGTCAAATGTGTTAGAATAGATAATGCACTTGATTTCTTCAACCAACACACAAAACACTTGTTCACATCACGAGGCATTAGACACGAAAGTTCATGTGTCCACACACCGCAACAAAACAGTGTAGTTGAGCGCAAACATCGTCACATTCTGGATGTTGCGCGAGCTTTAAAATTTCAAAGCTCAATGCCTGACAGATTCTGGGGGGAATACATCCTTACTGCAACCTATCTCATAAATAGGATGCCTTCTACTATTTTGCATGGAGTCACACCTTTTGAAAAACTTTTTGGAAAATCACCGAAATTTTCCCACCTCCGTGTTTTTGGATGTTTATGCCACGCTACCACTGTTGGCCCTAAAGACAAATTTGCCCCCCGAACGATCCCTAGTATTTTCATGGGATACGCTCAAAGTCAAAAGGGTTATCGTTTATATAACCCCAAAAATGACAAATTCTTCGTAAGTAGGGATGTCAAGTTTTATGAAAATGTGTTTCCCTTCTCGGACATAAAGACCCAATCACAACCTACCATGCCGGGACCTTTGACAGAACTCACTCCAGAGGCTCTAGAGACACATGACATTGAGGTATCTTCTAACTTGACATCCCCTACACCCACATTGCCTGCTTCTGATCATAGCCACCCCTCACCTCCTTCACCATTGCCTGAATTAGCTCAAACACCTATCATGTCACCACCCTCAGCTGATCCACTCGACATCTTCTCCGATGACGGTGATACTAACTCCTCATCGAGCCCTACCTTGCAGCCACATATACCCCCTCGACGTCCTACTAGGGAAACCAGGCCCCCTTTATGGTCCAAAGACTACATATGCCCTACCATCCATGTGGCCGAATCAGAATCCTCAGCTTATCCTCTTTCCACCTACATCTCATATGCTCATTTGCCAGAAACTAGCCAGCATTTTATTGCATCCATCTCCACTGAAACTGAGCCAATTCATCACCATGAGGCAATTAACAATCCTAGATGGCAAGAGGCTATGGCACAAGAGATACAAGCATTAGAGGCAAACAACACATGGGAGGTAGTGGATTTACCTCGAGGTAGGAAACCTATCGGCTGCAAGTGGGTCTACAAGATCAAGTATCGGGCTGATGGATCCATTGAGAGATACAAAGCAAGATTAGTGGCAAAAGGATACAGTCAGAAAGAGGGAGTTGATTATCATGAAATTTTTGCTCCTGTAGTCAAACATATCACAATCAGGTGTGCTCTTTCCTTAGCTGCTCAAAACCAGTGGGGTATCCACCAAATGGATGTCAACAACGCCTTCTTACAGGGAGATCTCGATGAAGAGGTCTACATGAGACCCCAACCAGGAGATCCAACAGAGGCTAGTGAAAAAGTTTGTAAGTTAAAAAAGTCTATTTATGGACTTAAACAAGCGGCCCGACAATGGTATGAGAAATTCACTGAGGCCCTGTTAGCTACTGGATATCAGAACTCTATGCATGACACCTCCTTATTCGTCTGCCAGAAAGGTAATCATATCGTCATCCTCATGATTTATGTTGATGATATTCTCATTACAGGTAGTGACATTGAGGGCATACAAGAGTTGAAAACATACCTCCATTCAGTTTTCCACATCAAGGACTTGGGAGATCTCAAGTATTACCTTGGGATTGAGGTCCTTCGTGATGAGAAAGGAATTCATCTAAGTCAACGCAAGTACATTCTCGAGATGATAGACGAGCTTGGGCTTGGGGGAGGGAAACCTGTTGACAACCCCATGGACACCAACTTGTCGTTGACCACTTATAAACATGATCAAGGAGCACACGTGCCTCGCGATGATGATCCACTTATGAGCGAACCGCTAAAGTATCAGCAGCTCATTGGAAAATTAAACTATCTCATCGTCACCAGGCCTGACATTTCTTACGCAGTTCATAACTTGGCTCAGTTCATGCATTCCCCGAAAAAATCTCATTGGGAGGCCGCCATTCGATTGGTGCGATACTTAAAAGGTTGTCCAGGTATTGGCTTATTCATTCTTGCTTCTGGAGGATATAAATTGAAGGCATATTGCGACTCAGACTATGCAACTTGCAAGGTTGAGAGGAAATCTGTCACTGGTTTTTGCATCATGCTTGGGGACTCACTTATTTCTTGGAAAAGCAAGAAACAAGCAGTGGTGTCACTTTCTTCTACAGAAGCAGAATACCGAGCTATGGCCTACACCTCATGTGAGATTATATGGTTACTAGGCTTACTTGGGGACATGGGAATTAAAGTCCCACGACCAGTAACTTTACATTGTGACAACAAGGCTGCGATGGAACTCGCAACAAATCCCATGGTGCATCAATGTACCAAACACATTGATGTTGATTGTCATTTCATCCGAGAAAAAATTAAACGAGGCATAATTAGGACTCATCATGTGGGGACTAAAGATCAACCAGCCGATGTCTTCACAAAAGCTTTAGGGGCAAATCAACATGCTCATCTCCTCGGCAAGCTGAATGTTATCAACTCATATCGACCTTCAGCTTGAGGGGGGCTGTTCAAAGATGAGCATGCTCCTCAGCACGCTCCTCAAGACGCTCCTCGGGACGCTCCTTAGGACGCTCCTCAAGACGCTCCTCAAGACGCTCCTTAACATTTTGAATTCTATATAAATATGAAGCCATACAACCATTCTTCATCATCTAGGATTCATATCTCCCATCTCTCTTGTAGTCTTGGTTTATCTTGTTCATCAATAAACAAGAATTTACTCCAAAATCTCTCTCGTTTTAGTTCATTTAACATTAGATGTGAACTGATGAAACTGCTGCGGTGATTCCGGCAGTCCGTGGATCGCCGCTTTCCAGAGCAACACCACGGGGATCTTCTCTAACTAACAAGGCCAAAACATTGACTGAACTCCACATTTGGGTGACGTTGCTACTGGAACCCCCTAAGGTAATAGCGAAAATAGCATCAAAGCCACCTGCTCCAGGAACTCCAGCTAGCAAAACTCCTTCCATGTTAATTGTAGCGTCCAGAAGCTGCGTTTGCGCTTCAGGTTCAATCTGCAAATTCACGAAGCTAGTTAATAGTTGAACACAGCAGGCAGATGACAATGGACAAGACTTAACTAGAACTTGAATCCATTAGGGAAAAACAAGTTTAAACAACCATGCTGAACTCTATAATTGCACTTTGTGAAAGATTTATAAAGAGCAAAATATAAGGGAACCTATGTTCTCTATATGCACAAAATGACTACTAATTACAGGGCTGTTGAAATGCTCATAGTTATTTTACAAGATTATTATGGTTATAAAGTGTTCAATCAAACATTTTACTAAGTTTGACAAACTACACTTGAAGACCTAGCACTTTGCTCAACTCATTCATCAGCCGTTATGCAATTAACATTGACTTTTAACAATTTTTACCCTGCAACAAACAGATATTAAGACCACAGTAATTGTTCTTTACAAGTCCAGATCACAAGAATGTAATCTCTGTTTGATCTTTCACTAGATTCATAAAATTGAGAGTTGAGGAAAGTAATTAATTTATGATCAGTGATGGTTCAGGGACCAAAATGGTAGTTTGACAGTTTATACTAAAGTTTTTTTCTCAAGAATAAATAAGCCACAAATTGAATGTCTCAGGCCATGGTGACATCGATAAGATAACCATGAAAGTTACCATGCTTTTAAGTGGTAAATTGCAGAAAAAATCTTTTCAAACCATTACAAGAAATAGATTATAAGCTCTATGCATTAATTGGAAAATCCACTAAAGGAAAAGAGTCCCCTTAGACTCTTCTTCCTAGGAAGATTAGAGCATTGGACAAGTAACTATAGCCACTGGACAAGTAACAGAGCTTTACATGCCTGAATCCTAATTAAAATATCATGTTTGTCTTTCCACAATGAGACATGTAAACTACTATGGCATGAATGCCATTCTATTGTTGTGGTGCTTATATATGTATAGCATGCATTAATTTGCTGGTTCAATTGCCGCCAATCATGGGGAGCAGTTGGAATCCCACCTGCACCAGCCGCTCATTGTTGACGAAGCCCCTTCCATGAACAAGGAACCGAAGGATAATCTTTAGTCCAACTATTACACAAGCAACAAGCAAAGTGCAATATACGTGGATCACAGTCACAGTTGAAGGAGCAACTCTGTTCTACCAGATCGTCCGAGGAAGCTTAAGTTAGAACTGCCTATTAACGTCATGTAACTACTTTCAGTTACACGCGTTGCACGTGTAAATTGGCTATAAATATCTGTACAATCCCTCTATCAAGTACATTGACTGAAATACACGTCAGCCTTCATCCTTTCCCTTTCCGCTCTCTAATCTTCTTTTCTGCCATTTCTACAATTTGAAGTATCTAAGTTGTCCTTCAAACCTCATTGAGCCCATTGATGTGGTGTAGCACAGCCTATTTGGCGCCTATAGAGTTCATTAGAAGCTGGAGCTAGGGAAGATTTGCAGTAAAGAACCTTTCCCAATTAGATTCAACTAATCCTGATGCATCCAATATGTGTGCACGAGCTCAAAGGTCGTTATGGATAATAAGTGGCCCAAGCAGATGTCCGGGTCGAGCCTAGTTAAGGGGAATAGAATAGAAGAGACATAGAAGAAAGCTTATAGCAAAAATTAGTTATTGCGTCTGCATTTATGCATGCGTCTTTTGGTCCCCATAAGGAACATCAAATTAGATCTGTGGCCCAAAAGAGGAAAAACCTAGTAGAATAGAGGAAAAGAAGAAGGGATTGAGGTCCAAAATAGGAGAAGAAAAATAGGCCCACATATTCAAAGGGACAAATTTGGCAAAAAAAGGGCTTGTTTCTTTGTCAATATAGATCTGCATACTGTTTTTTATTCTTAAAAAAGTTAAGCTTGGATGATATTTCGTTAAGGATTTGGATTCAAGAGAAGAAACAAAAGGCATATTATTTTAGCCTAATTTACTGCAGAAATTTAAATACTTCTTTCTTCCTTCTAAGTTTTCTTCCATTTGTCTCTCAATATCTCTTGGCCGTTAAATATAGCATATAAAATTTAGAAAACTTGTTGAAATGCAGGGACATGGATTGACCGAGAATTGGTCTGCATGAGTAACTATATGCTTGGAGTTGCCTCTATCACTTGGGTATTTTGCTCTTGATTCTTCCAATTCTTCGTAGAAACTGATCTGCCTACCTTACCCTTATTTATTTTTTCTTAAAACTTTCTTCTTGTTAAATTTCATATACAGATGCAGCACAATTCGGTCAGGAATCGAAATTCGGAGAAGAAGAAAACATCATAATTTCTTGAACAGATTAACAAAAAAAAGATCCTCTTCCTATAATTTCCGAAACAGACACATATTAAAACCACAGTTCTGACACTTTACTTTCCCCTTTCAATCATGGGGAAATAGCCAACTCCTTACCACCACTGACTGCTCGTCATCGAAGCCTCCCTTGAGTAAGTGTAGGAACTGCTCGGGCGACTTCCGGGAAGAAGCAGCTTCATGCTCTGGGTAAAGAGTTAAATTTTGTTTACTTGGTTATTTGTTTGTTTGATTTGTTGATATTCATTGTGGAGAATTAGTTGTCGGTAGCTAGTGTCAGATGGTAATAAATTACTGAACTTTGAACATTGGTGAATTGGCAGCTTCACGGGTGTGCACGATGAAAAAACTTAAAAAAAAGCTAAGTAGTCCAGAAAAGCGAAGGAAAGAAGGCTCTGTTGTCAACACTTTTGTGGCTGTCACATTTCAGGGCTCCTGCCGTGGTATCATCAGCTTTGAATTTCTTTCAATGACGCTTGAATGTTCCTTCATAGAAATCCTGTAAGTTTTTTTCTTTTTTAAGAAATATATTCCCATTTTTTTATGCCCTTATGTGATGCTTAATTATATTACTTATTTGAGTGCGATACTATTTCAGTTAGTTAGTAATAATTCTTGCCTTAAGCATTGTGTTAACAAATTGAAATATTTTTTATTAATTTCTACTTTTTTCTGGACAGCTGAGGCAACTACTAATTGTCAGAGCCATTTTTTTTCATTCATTTAATACCAAATTATATAGAGAAGTAGAAATGAGCAGGTTTGGTTATTCATTTGCAACCGTTTTCCTTCCACTCAAGAATTTATATACCACTAGCTTTTAAATGGAGTATGAGGTTTTCAAATGCAGAACAAATTGAAGTCTTTAATATAAAGACGATGTCTCCAATGGATTCAAGGGAGCCTCAGCCCCATCCTTCATCACTCTTCGAACATGATGGCAGGCCCCACCTCATACTCGATGCCACCATTGAAAATTTCAAGAATTTCTCCATGATCGAACCGTTGGATTCCTGCAACAACAACGCCACAATCATCCATAACAAGATCAACAACACTGGTATGCTTGCAGCAAAGAAGAAAATGCAAGAGAGACGTAGGTCCCCAATTAGCTCAAGATTGCTTATATTCCATAGTTTTATAGTTGGAGTATATTACAACTGATTTAAGATGTGTTACTTATCATTTTAACTTAATACACTACAGAAATTCAAATACCTCTTCCTTTCCTTTAATTATGGAGAAATTAAAATACAAGATTGTTGAAATGCAGGGACATAGATTTTAACCGAGAATTATTCTGCATGATGTTGATATGTTTATGCTTGAAGCTGCCTTTATTATTGAAGTATTTTATTCTAATTTTTCCAGTCTATCATAGAAACTAATATATCTACCTTTACCCTTATTTATTTTTTTCAAGATATTTTCAGATCGTTATTATTTAGATACAAAAGTAGTATGGACAACAGAATTCAGAGGAAAGAAAGCGACGAAAATTATCAAATGGATTAAATTCTTCCTGTGGACTACAACGGAGACGGCACTTTGCTTCCCACGACCAATTCTGGAGAAACAACCGAGACCTCTCTACCATTGGTGGCTCGTCATCGAAACCTCCCTTAAATTTGCATAGGAATTGCTTGCGTCGACTTCCGGTGGCTCGTTTAATTTGCTTTAAAGGTATTAATTGGATGTGATTAGTGTCAGGTGGCAACTTCACTAGTATAAAAAGGTAAGGGAGAAAGTCGTAGCTGACAACGCTTTTGGACTCCGGCTTATAAATAGTGAGTTTTGGCAGCTCCTTTTTATCAAGGAAATATACTACTTGTTTCTTGCGGCCAACTTCCTTTATTTTTATAGTTTATATACTAGCATATAAATGGGATGTGGGTTTTTTTCCAATGCAGGAAGTGGTAGCAATTGAAGCCTTGAACAAATAAGGAGAAAGATTGGAAGGAAAATAAAACTAAAAAAATCAAGTTCTTCCTTCACCACACCCTTCGAACATGATGGACATCCCTGGGTTTTACTTCTGCTGGTATTTTGAAAGACACTTTCTTCACCTTTATTTATTTATTTTTTTCTCTTTCAATATCTCTTAAGTTGTTAAGTTTAATACGCAGAAAAAGCTAAATAGTTGCCACTGAGTATAAAGCAGCGTGTTCGAAATGTTCTGAGATTACTCCATTGAGTTTTGCCTTCCGATTCCTCAACAACAACATCGCCAACCTCTCTGGAGAGCAAAGTATGCGCTTGGTGCGGGGCCCTAGCTCTTCTTAGGTTCTTTCGCCGCCAATCATGGAAAACAGTTGGGACCCCACCCGCACCAGCTGTTTGAGGAAGCAGTTGTAACTACCTAGTGACGTCATATAACTACCTTTAGCTTACAAGTCCATATACAAGGCCACAAACAGCGAGTGAGCATAACAAAGAAGGGGAGGCTTCCATTATACTGGACTTCGGCCTTTTTCTTTCTCCCAATCTAATTATGTCCATTGTTTGAGAAAATTACTGAAGCCCATACCAGCATGCTTGAAAGTGGGTGAGGGCCCATATGTCATGTGCTTATGTTACTTGTACTATGGCAAAAACAACAAAAGCTTTTTGTTGAGATTGACTAAGAGATTGACAAAAAAATATAAAAATGTAAGTGAGTCTCATGTGCTTGAAAACATAAAATGTTTTCAAATTTACTTATGTTGAATATACTTAGGAATTGACCAAGTAACCTAAATACACTCAAACAACAATCACCGGTTAAGAATGAGTTCCTCAAAATCAAAATGAACATCAACATCATGTTGTGATGGTATCCATGTCCACAAACTAACAAGTAAAAGATCATTTTGAATAAAAAAAAATAAAGAATTTTCATTTTCATTTTCATTTTCATTTTGAAATAGTTTTGAAACATAAAATGAGAAATCATGTTTGTTTTCATTTCATAGGTATTTTAATATAATTCTTTTGGGTAATTTTCCAGGATTTTGTATCGTTTTTCTGAAAAATTAATTTTTAACTATAAGCCAAGGATATTTGTAAGGTTAATCCAATACGCCTTTGTGCCCCTTTGGCATCAGCATCTTGGTTCTCCTTCCTAGCAAATTACCTCTGAAAGACACAAATGTGCGGGACAAGGACCCTAAGTCACAGGCCAGCTGTTAATATTGCCGAAGTTCTTTTCCTCATCCCTTGGCTAGTCCCTTGCTACTTTCGCTACAATAAGCAAATGAAAAAGCTATAGAATGGTACCACAAGCAAATTGTACATATCGTTAAATTCACAATTCTTTTGCTTAGGACGTTCTTGCTAATAATCTTGCTGGAGGTCTTTTCATCATCTGTCAGCTTGTCCCTTGTGAACAAAAAAAAGCTAAAGAAAGAAATAAAGAATGACAAATCTAAAGATAAGATCAAAGACAGACTCATCATCATCAAGGTTGACGGCGTTCTCTTGGCTCTTTGCTCACGATGAGTGACAGGCTTTGCATTCCTTTCGGTCCTCGCGCATGATCTAAAAGTCTGTAACAAGACAATTTGGAAAAGATGGTGAGTGAACAAAAGGAGAGGAATCGTACCAAAAAGTAAAAGTAAAAAATAAAAAAGTCGTGACCAAACATAGTGGTCAACGCTTTCATTATGTATACCACTAGGGACACAAATTGGCCACGATTCTTCTGTTCACAAATGACCGTAGACTTATGTTCTATATCGTTAAGTGGAAAGTGATAAGCAAATAGGTGTTAGGCTATTGGCCAAAGTAAAAGCTTGTTATTCTAGATATTAATTCTGATATTTATTTTTCATCTTTGGTCTGTGATATTTACAAGGATCCAATCAATGATATTTAATGATGAACTTGTAACATTTTTCTATTGTGGATTAGCTTTTTGAATTTCTTGTATCATTATATATACCAATTTTTGAACGAATATAAGAAAGTTGGGAGTCCGAAAAATCTGAAAAAGGTAGACAATGACCAACATTGCTGATAACACTATGGTGGCTCTTTGTATACATTTCAAGAAAGGCAACTGAGCTTGGCAGAGCTAAAGTTTGGATTCCTTCTTGATCCATTCAATGTGGCATACCAAGCTTAAATTGGAGGATAGATTAAATTTTTCCAATTGGATCAATGGCGAATTAATGGAATTAGAAAAAGAATGATCTTCAAGCCTACACATCCTATCCAAAGAGGAAAACAAAATGCCCCTTAATCACCACAGCAGTTTTTAGCTTTTATCATCTCCTAAAACTTAATTTGTGAACTAAACGGGGAATGAAGTCCATTTAAAAAAGTTTGAAATTCAACTAACAATGCAAAACAATTGGCACAATATTACACATTAAAGTACTCTAGATTAACCATTTTGGCTTAAGTATGACATTTATACTTATAGAATGGTGTTCTTAAGACAAGGTGATTCATTAGTAGCCAAACCAATATCAAGAGTTCTCCCCCCCAACTGTTTGTAGCAAGCGGAAGATATAGATTTAAAAAAGAACATAAGCAAAAGAAAGATAATCGAAGGCAACACAAAATAGGGATAATTGAAAGTAGCACCAATGTGAATTTGTGCACTTCTAGTCTCGATCAACTTACTCTAGATTAACCATTTTAGCTCAAGTGTATTTGTACTTATAAGATGGTATTCCCAAGCCAAGATGATTCATTAGTAGCCAAACCAATATCAAGAGTTCTCTTCCCTTAACTGCTTGTAACAAGGGGAAGATATAAATTTAAAAAGAAACATAAGCAAAAGAAGGATAATCGAAGGCAACACAAAATAGGGATAATCAAACGCAATACCAATTTGAATTCCTACACTTCTGGTCTCGCTCAACTTATTTTAGACTAACCATTTTGGTTCAAGTATGACATTCGTACTTATAGAATAGTGTTCCTAAGCCAAGGTGATTCATTAGTAGCCAAACCAATATCAGCAGTTCTCCCACCCAACTGCTTGTAGCAAAGGGAAGATATAGATTTAAAAATGAACATAAGCAAAAGAAGGATAATCGAAGGCAACAAAAAATAGGGATAATTGAAAGCAATACCAATGTGAATTCATACACTTCTGGTCTCAATCAACTTACTGTAGATTAACCATTTTAGCTCAAGTATGATATTTGTACTTATAGAATGACATTCCTAAGCTAGGTTGATTCATTAGTAGCCAAACTAATATCAAGAGTTCTCCCCACTGCTGTTTGTAACAAGGGAAAGATATAGATTTAAAAAGGAACATAAGCAAAACAAGGATAATCAAAAGCAACACAAAATAGGGATAATCGAAAGCAACACCAATGTGAATTCCTGCACTTCTAGTCTCGATCAACTTACTCTAGATTAACCATTTTGGCTGAGGTAAGACATTCGTACTTATAAAATGGTGTTCCTAAGCCAAGGTGATTCATTAGTAGCCAAACCAATATCAAAAGTTCTCTCCCCCTAACAATTTGTAGTAAGGGGAAGATATAGATTTAAAAAGAAACATAAGCAAAAGAAGGATAATAGAAGATAACACAAAATATGGATAATCGAAAGCAACACCAATGTGAATTCCTACACGTCTGGTCTTGATCAACTTACTCTAGATTAACCATTTTGGCTTAAGTATGATATTCGTATTTATAGAATGGTGTTCCCAAGCCAAGTTGATTCATTAGTAGCCAAACCAATATCAAGAGTTCTCCCCCCAGCTGTTTGTAGCAATGAGAAAATATAGATTTAAAAATGAACATAAGCAAAAGAAGGATAATCGAAGCCAACATAAAATAGGGATAATCGAAACTAACACCAATGTGAATTCCTACACTTCTAGTCTCGATCAATTTACTTTAGATTAACCATTTTGGCTTAAGTGTGACATTCATACTTACAGAATGGTGTTCCTAAGCTCAAGTGATTCATTAGTAGCCAAACCAATATCAAGAGTTCTCTCCCCCCAACTATTTGTAGTAAGGGGGAGATATAGATTTAAAAAGGAACATAAGCAAAAGAAAGACAACCTTAGGCAACACAAAATAGGGATAATTGAAAGCAACACCAATGTCAATTCCTATACTTCTGGTCTCGATCAACTTACTCCAGATTAACCATTTTAGCTGAGGTAAGACATTCATAATTTTGGAATGGTGTTCCGAAGCTAGGATGATTCATTAGTAGCCAAACCAATATTAGTATTTCTTTCCCCCATATAGTTAGTAGCAAGGGGAAGATATAGATTTAAAAAGAAACATAAGCAAAAGAAGGATAATCAAATACTACACAAAATAGGGATAATCGAAAGCAATACTAATGTGAATTTCTACACTTCTGGTCTTGATCAACTTACTCTAGATTAACCATTTTGGTTCAAGTATGACATTCGTACTTATAAAATAGTGTTCCTAAGCCAAGGTGATTCATTAGTAGCCAAACCAATATCAGCAATTCTCCCCCCCTAACTATTTGTAGTGAGGGGAAGATATAAATTTAAGAAGGAACATAAGCAAATGAAGCATAATTGAAGGTAACACAAAATAGGGATAATTGAAAGCAACACCAATGTGAATTCATGCACTTATGGTCTCGATCACCTGACTCTAGATTAACCATTTTGGCTTAAGTGTGACATTCGTAGTTACAGAATAGTGTTCCTAAGCCAATGTGATTCATTAGTAGTCAAACCAATATCAAGAGTTCTCCCCCCTAGCTGTTTGTAGTAAGAGGAAGATAAAGATTTAAAAAGGAACATAAGCAAAAGAAAGATAATTGAAGGCAACACAAAATAGGGATAATCGAAAGCAACACCAATGTGAATTCTTGCACTTCTAGTCTCAATCAACTTACTCTAAATTAACCATTTTAGCTCAAGTATGACATTCGTGCTTATAGAACGGTATTCCTAAGCCAAGGTGATTCATTAATAGCCAAACCAATATCAAGAGTTCTCCCCCCCCCACGAAATTGTTTGTAGCAAAGGGAAGATATAGATTTAAAAAGGAATATAAACGAAAGAAGGATAATTGAAGGCAACATAAAATAAGGATGATCGAAAGCAACACCAATGTGAATTTCTAGACTTATGGTCTTAATCAACTTACTCTAGATTAACCATTTTGGCTCAAGTATGACACTCGTACTTATAGAATAGTGTTCCTAAGCCAATGTGATTCATTAGTAGTCAAACCAATATCAAGATTTCTCCCCCTCAACTGCTTGTTGCAAGTGGAAAATTTAGATTTATAAAGGAACATAAGCAAAAGAAGGATAATCGAAGCCAACACAAAATAGAGATAATGGAAAGCAATACCAATGTGAATTCATGCACTTCTGGTCTCAATCAACTTATTCTAGATTAACCATTTTGCCTCAATTATGACATTCGTACTTATAAAATGATGTTCCTAAGCCAAGGTGATTCGTTAGTGGCCAAACCAATATCAATTGTTCTCCCCCCTAGCTGTTTGTAGCAAGCTAAAGATATAGATTTAAAAAGGAACATAAGCAAAAGAAGAATAGTCAAAGGCAACAAAAAATAAAGATAGTCGAAACCAATACCAATGTGAATCCCTACATTTGTGGTCTCGATCAATTAACTCTAGATTAACCATTTTGGCTCAAGTATGACATTCATACTTATTGAACGGTGTTCCTAAGCCAAGTTGATTCATTAGTAGCCAAACCAATATCAAGAGTTCTTTCCCCCCAGCTGTTTGTAGTGAGGGGAAGATATAAATTTAAAAATGAGAATAAGCAAAACTGGGATAATCAAAGGCAACACAAAACAAGGATAATCGAAAGCAACACCAATGTGAATTCCTACACATTTGATCTCAATCAACTTACTCTAGATTAACCATTTTGGCTCAAGTATGACATTCATACTTATAGAATAGTGTTCTTAAGCCAAGGTAATTCATTAGTAGCCAAACCAATATCAAGAGTAGGCCCCGAACTATTTATGGCAAAGGGAAGATTTAGATTTAAAAAGGAACATAAGCAAAAGAATGATAATCGAAGGCAACACAAAATAGGGATAATCAACAGCAACACCAATGTGAATTCCTACACTTGTGTTGTCGATCAACTTACTCTAGATTAACCATTTTGGCTCAAGTATGACATTCATACTTAAAAATTGGTGTTGCTAAGCCAAGGTGATTCATTAGTAGCCCAACCAATATCAAAAGTTCTCCCCCCCAACTATTTGTAGCAAAGGGAAGATATAAATTTAAGAAGGAACATAAGCAAAAGAAGGATAATTGAAGGCAACACAAAATAGGAATAATCAAAAGCAACACCAATGTGAATTCCTACACTTGTCCTGTCGATCAACTTAGTTTAGATTAAGTATGACATTCGTACTTATAGAATCGTGTTCCAAAGCCAAGGTGATTCATTAGTAGCTCAACTAATATCAAAAGTTCTCCCTCCAACTATTTGTAGCAAGTTGAAGATATAGATTTAAAAGGGAACATAAGCAAAAGAGGGATAATCAAAGGTCACACCAAATAAGGATAATCGAAAATAACACCAATGTGAATTCCTAGGCTTATGGTCTCAATCAACTTACTCTAGATCAACCATTTTGGCTTAAGTATGACATTCGTACTTATACAATGGTGTTCCAAAACCAAGGTCATTCATTAGTAGCCAAACCAATATCAAGAGTTCTCCCCCCAGCTATTTGGAGCAAGCTGAAGATATAGATTTGAAAATGAACAAAAGCAAAAGAAGGATAACCGAAGGCAACATAAAATAGGGATAATAAAAACCAACACCAATGTGAATTCCTGCACTTCTAGTCTCAATTAACTTACTCTAGATTAACCATTTTGGCTCAAGTATAACATTCGTACCTATAGAATGGTGCTCTAAGCCAAGTTGATCCATTAGTAGCCAAACTAATATCAAGAGTTCTCCCCCCCAACTGTTTGTAGCAAAGGGAAGATATAGATTTAAAAAGGAGCATATGCAAAAAAGGTATAATCAAAGGCAACACAAAACAAAGATAATCGAAAGCAACACCAATGTGAATTCCTGCACATCTGGTCTCGATCAATTTACTCTAGATTAACCATTTTGGCTCAAGAATAACATTCGTACCTATACAATGGTGTTCCAAAACCAAGGTGATTCATTAGTAGGCAAACCAATATCAAGAGTTGTCCCCCCAACTGTTTGTAACAAGGGGATGATATAGATTTAAAATGGAACATAAGTAAAAGAAAGATAATCGAAGGCAACACAAAGTAAGGATAATCGAAAGCAACACCAATGTGAATTCTTGCACTTATGATATTGATCAACTTACTTAAGATTAACCATTTTGGCTAAAGTATGACATTCATACTTATAGAATGATGTTCCTAAGCCAAGGTGATTCATTAGTAGCCAAACCAATATCAAGAGTTCTCTCCCCCCCAGCTATTTGGAGCAAGTTGAAGGTATAGATTTGAAAATGAACAAAAGCAAAAGAAGGATAACCGAAGGCAACACAAAATAGGGATAATAAAAACCAACACCAATGTGAATTCCTGCACTTCTAGTCTCAATCAACTTACTCTAAATTAACCATTTTGGCTCAAGTATGACATTCATACTAATAGAACAGTGTTCCTAAGCCAAGGTGATTCAGTAGTAGCCAAACCAATATTAAGAGTTCTCCTTCCCAGTTGTTTGTAGCAAGGGGAAGATATAGATTTAAAAATGGAACATAAGCAAAAAAAGGATAATCGAAGGCAACACAAAATATGGATAATCAAAAGCAACACCAATGTGAATTCCTGTAGTTCTGGTCTCGATCAACTTACTTAAGATTAACCATTTTGGTTCTAGTATGACATTCATACTTATAGAATGGTGTTCCTAAGCCAAGGTTATTCATTAGTAGCCAAAACAATATCAAAAGCTCTCCCCCCAGCTATTTGTAACAAGGGAAAGATATACATTTAAAAAATAACATAAGCAAAAGAAGGATAATTGAAGGCAACACAAAATAGGGATAATCGAAAGCAACACCAATGTAAATTCCTACGCTTCTAGTCTTGATCAACTTACTCAAGATAAACCATTTTGGCCGAAGTATGACATTCCTACTTATAGAATGGTCTTCTTTGGCCAAGGTTACTCATTAATAGCCAAACCAATGTCAACAATTCTCTCTCCCCCCCCCCCCCCCCAAACTCTTTATAGCAAAGGAAAGATATAGATTTAAAACGGAACATAAGCAAACAAAGGATAATTGAAGGCAACAGAAAATAAGGATAATCAAAAGCAACACCAATGTGAATTCATGCACTTCTAGTCTCTATCAACTTACTCTAGATTAACCATTTTGGCTCAAGTATGGCATTTGAACTTATAAAACGGTGTTCCTAAGCCAAGGTTATTCCTTAGTAGCCAACCCAACATCAAGAGTTCTCCCCCCAGCTGTTTGTAGTAAGGGGAAGATATAGATTTAAAATGAAACATAAGCAAAAGAAGGATAATTGAAGGCAACACAAAATAAGGATAACTGAAAGCAACACCAAAGTGAATTCCTACACTTCTCGTCTCGATCAACTTACTCAAGATTAACCATTTTGGCTAAAGTATGACATTCGTACTTATAGAATAGTGTTCCTAAGCCAATGTGATTCATTAGTAGTCAAACCAATATCAAGAGTTCTCCCCCCTTAGCTATTTGTAGCAAGGAGAAGATATAGATTTAAAAAGGAACATAAGCAAAGGAAGGATAATTGAAGGCAACACAAAATACGAATAATCTAAAGCAACACCAATGTGAATTCCTGCACTTCTGGTCTTGATCAACTTACTCAAGATTAACCATTTTGGCTCAAGTATGACATTCGTACTAATAGAACGGTATTCCTAAGCCAAGGTGATTCATTAGTAGCCAAACCAATATCAAGAGTTCTCCCTCTCAGCTGTTTGTAATACGAGGAAGATATAGATTTAAAAAGGAACATAAGCAAAGGAAGGATAATTGAAGGCAACACAAAATACGGATAATCTAAAGCAACACCAATGTGAATTCCTGCACTTCTAGTCTCGATCAACTTACTCAAGATTAACCATTTTGGCTCAAGTATGACATTCGTACTAATAGAACGGTGTTCCTAAGCCAAGGTGATTCATTAGTAGCCAAACCAATATCAAGAGTTCTCCTTCCCAACTGTTTGTAGTAAGAGGAAGATATAGATTTAAAAAGGAACATAAGCAAAAGAAGGATAATTAAAGGCAACACGAAGTAGGGGTAATCGAAAGCAACACCAATTTGAATTCTTGCACTTCTAGTCTCGATCAACTTACTCAAGATTATCCATTTTGGCTCAAGTATGACATTCGTACTTATAGAATACTTCTTGCCATATGAAAACTATAATTAGTTAGGAAAATGACAAGAATAGTAAATACAAATTTATGAAGAAGAAGTAGACGAATGGTTAAAACATTGATAGCTATGTATGACATTCGTACTTATAGAATACTTTTTGCCATATGAAAACTATAATTAGTTAGGAAAATGACAAGAATAATAAATACGAATTTATGAAGAAGAAGTAGACGAATGGTTAAAACATTGACAGCTATTTGTATCCAATGCGAAGAGAAAAGTAAAAACAATATAACCTCAACTAGGCAAGATACTTGTAGAAGCTCAATTTAACAACAATATTAGCTATCTCGTATGATAAAGTTCCTTGAGTTGTTGCTTTGTAACTATTCCATAAGCAAATTGGGTATTTGTTTTCAAAAAACATATATAAGTACTAGTTGACTAAGAAATTGTTCATATGTTGATATGAATTAGAAATCACTATGAGTGAAATTCAAAAAGTAAGGAAGCACATGAGCACTTAACCATGTGATAAAGAAGGATTTACCATTAATATTAGGAAAATCAATTATCCCAAATTTAAGACAAGCAACTTGATCTACCATGTCAAGTTTTTCTTTACAAAACTAAATCCTACTAGCAAATGTTTATTGTTGGCTCTTTTCACACTCCAATCATGGTGCAAAGTCAAGACAAAAGTTTAACTAATGCATATTCTAACACCTTTTCAAAAATTGCATTACTAAATAGTTTTAAGCCCTACAAACTTGAACTTGGAGGGGAAATGTGGGGTCTTTAAGTGGTTTAAACAAGATGGCTTGAAAGGAAAGTCCAACCTAAATATGAGTACTGATTGTCCTATTTGTAGGCATATGATATGAAACCAAAGAGCTAAACAACATCATTTTCAATAAATGTTCCCTATATGTAACAACGTTTAATAACATTTAATAACATTTAATAACATTTAATAACATTTAATAACATTTAAAAACATTTAACAGATCATACTCCCATGTTTGGCTTCTTTCAATCTTCAAGGTCTTTTGATGTCTATCCCTTAAAAGAATTAAGATGCCATTTGTCACAAAGAACAAAGCTTATAGCAAGAGCTAACACTTGAAAAAGTACTCTACTATGACAAGAAGCAAATGCTGTTATGAAATCTTATTATGATAGCCAAAAACCATCATTATTAGTCTCATAAAATACTAGAGGCATTAATTAGCATATCATCCGCATTCAAGAGTAAAAACATGTAACTGTGGTCGAATTTATTTATGTAACAACAATGATATATATGGCACCTTATGACACTAGTGCTATACATGAAGCCATAGAATTTTTAGTTCCATCATCTTAAAGATTACTTCAAGCCATGTATGCTCTTTTTTAGCTTAAATTCTAGTCCTCAAGTTTGATTATGTATCATGTAGGACGGTGCCTAACCATCAACCTCAACTAATCAAGCACCGACCTCATCATGAAGAATCTATAGTTAGAACTTTTATGTCTTTAAATATATAAGACTTGATGTATAATAGTAGGTTTAATGGAATTGAAGTCAGATATGTTTCAATCTTTTAGTTTTCATCTCTTTCTTGTATTTAATTTTGAGGAAATCACAATGCATCTTGCTCAGCAAGCTAGCTTGGAGTAGGAGTGTAACATGGGTAAGGTAAGGAAAGTGGCCGCAAGAGAAGAAGCCAAACCGGCATTCATCTTCATAAAATGTTTAGATTTTTTGCAACAATTTTTTTTTGTCTCCTAAATAATGTATCTTTATCCAAAACCTGTCACCATATCATGACTGTGTGATCAAAGAGGTCTACCAACTAGCATGGACATTTGATTCCCTTGGACCTATTCTTATGAATAGAAGATTTTTCCAAAAGATTGCCAAGGATGAAACCCATTTTTGTAAACTATCACACATTGACAACAAACATCAAGAAAATGGAAAGAGGAAAAAGGAACTACAAATGAGAGTGGTTTATTTGAGGCTGTAAAAAAAGAAAAAGAAAAGCATTATGTTACGGGCATAAATGAATATGTATGTTTTGTAGTTATAGGAGTGTTGTATTAATGAAATATGTAGTGATTTAGGTCTATTGTGATATGTATCTGAGGTTGTGGACTTATGTAGGAGTGGGTCTTTTATAATAAGAAGGTCCGGCCCAAACAAACCTTATTTTGTTATTGTAATTTTGGAACATGGAGGTAACGAGTTTTTGGAGGATTCTCTTCTACTTGTGCAGAGAGTTGGTAGTGTTGGGTTCCCGATCAAAGAGACCTATCTTGTATCATGTTAATTCTCATTTAAGTTACCATTCCTCACTCTAGTAGGTACTATAAGCTTATACCTGGTCAAGGTCCTTCAACTAGATCCAAAGTTGCTACAAAAAGAGAAAAGCTAGAAGAGGAAGCCCGATTGCTGCTAGAAAAAGAGGTAAGCCAGCTGCAAGTGGCATCAAAGCCCATCGATCCCATGGAAGTCCATGTTTCTCACTTGGAGTCCATTATTTCTTAAACCAACACCGAGATGTAGGAGATCCATTCCAAGCTTGACCTCCTTCTCGCACGCGTGGAAGCCATCATTTCTTTTAGCTCCTTTGGTGGTGGTTTGGTCGATGAGGGAGGTAATACCAGCTTTGATTGCGGCCACCCTAATTCCAACAAAGGGAATACCAACTCCAATAGAGGTGGTACACGTGACCTTAACTCCATGGGTTCAAACTAGTCTGGGTCTAACTCGAATGGGTCTAATGCCCATGGATCGGGTCTAAATAGGTTTGGATAAAGAAGGTTAGGTCTGAATTTGGGTCTAGATTTTAGGCTAGGTGCTTTGGGATGTATAGCTTTCTTTGAATTTCCTCAGTTCCATAGCAATGATGACTCGTCTACTTGGATTTTCATGGTAAAGGAGTTTTTTGAATTCAATGGCTTGTCCAATGTAGAAAAAGGGTGCACTCTGAATATGGTTGGAATGGCTATCAAATGGTTGTAGTCTTATTATGCTAACTTGGAGTGTCTAGGTAAAACCTTTACATGGGAGAAGTTCAAACATGGTCTTCTGGACAAGTATGGGTTTGCTCACTCTCGCCATTCAATTTGAACTATGATGAGATTGGAGCAAGTAGATTCTATGGAACATTATTATGAATAATTTAGAGAAGCTTTAGTTTATGCTAAGTCACTTACTACATAGCAAGTGGTTGATTGTTTTATTAGTAGATTGAAAGTTGGAATTCAAAGCAATGTCGACACCAAACATCTAACCACCTTAAATGAGGCCCTTCATTATGCAGTTATTTATAAAGATTAATTTTTTAAGCTCCATGGAGATAGACCTATCTATGTTCCTAGATAGAGAGGGGGAGTTGAAACCCTTAACCGGCAGATGGAAGGGGATCCACCACCTCTTCAAATTCAAAACAAGGCAAACCTAATCATCAATCGACCTTTGGCTAACTAGGCAACCCGACTCCCTTTATCAACTAGAAAATTTACTGCTGCAAAGTTAAAGGAAATGCGGCAAAAGGGGTTATGTTATCATTGTAATGATCGATACATTCTAGGCCATAAGTGTAAGAAACAGTTATTTATATACGAAGCAATATACCTTGATGAGTGGGGTAAGGGAGATAGTATGAAGGAACAACAAATAGAGGAAAAGAGTTTATTGATTGCCCAAAGATTGAGGAATTTATGGGGATTTCTACCATGGCACTTTATGATATGGAAGCTAGAAAACCGAAAGCAATGAAGGTACAAGGGCAAGTGACAACCTTTTAAGAGGCAAATTATAGTACTAATTGATTTTGGTAGCACTCATAATTTCATTGATCAAGGTTTAGTTTCTCGAATTGGACTTAAAATGGACTACTCATCAATGTTTAAGGTGTTGGTTGCTAGCAAAAAGAAGATTGAGAGTTGTGGAGTGTGTAAAGATGTGGAAGTTAAGCTACAAGGTGTTAGAATGAAAATGGACTTGTATGTTCTTCCTTTAGTAAAGGTCGATGTAGTATTGGGAGTTTAATGGTTGAAGACATTAGGCAATATAATTTGAAATTTCTCAAAGCATTGGATGGAGTTTGATATGGAAAATAAGAGGGTGATCCTTAATGGGTGACATCCTAAACCCTCTCAATTGATAAAGGAGAACCAATTCACAAGAAAATTAGCGAAAAATGGCCAGTTCTTGGTTGTCTAGTTAGTGAGTGAAGGAGATAGGGAGCATAAAGACCATTTAAGGTTGCAAGAGTTGAGGCTAATAAATACTAGCATATAGAGCTGTTACTAGTAGATTTTGGAGATCGGTTCCAAGCCCTAAAAGGGCTTCCTCCATGGCAAATTCATGATTACCAAATATTCCTTAAGGGAGAAAGCCATCCAATGTTAGTAAGACCTTATTGATACCTCTATGTTCAAAAAGGGGAGATTAAGAAGCTAGTGAAGGAGTTATTAGAAGAGGGAGTTATTAGACCAAAAAGTCCTTAAGGGAGAGTCTAGTGTTATTGGTAAAAAAGGCTAATGGTTCTTAGAGACTCTGTGTTGATTATAGGGAACTCAATAAGTGGACTATTAAGGATAGGTTTCCTACTATCGATGAACTTTTGGATAAGTTGAATAGATCTTAGTACTTTTCAAATATGGACTTGAGATTTGGGTATTATCATGTTCGAATAAGAGATAAGGATATCGAGAAAACAACATTTAAGACCCATTATGGGCATTATGAGTTATTGGTTATGCCGTTTGAGGTAACTAATAGCCTTTCCACCTTCCAATCCCTCATGAATATAGTTTTTTAGGAGCACTTAAGAAAAATGGTTGTGGTTTTCTTTGATGATATATTAGTTTATAGCAAAAGTTGGGAGGAGCATCTTTAACATGTTTGGATGATTTTAGAGGTCTTAAGGAAGAATCATTTGTTTGTTTGTGAAATTATTAAAATGTGAGTTTGGATGTACCGAATTCAAATTCCTTGGAAATGTAGTGAGTGAGAAAGGAGTAGCAATGGATCCTGGTAAGGTTAAAGCTATTCTTTAGTGGCCTATTTTGAAATTTATGAAAGCTTTAAGAGGGTTCTTGGGTACTATAAGGTGCTACAAGCAATTTATTGAAGGATATGGTAGGATTACAAAACCACTCACCAAGTTATTGAATAATGATGCATTTGTTTGGAATGAAAGGGCCCAATAAGCTTTTGACCAGTTGAAAGCAACAATGACTACTGTTGTTGTATTAAGGCTACTAGATTTTTCCCAGCCGTTCATTTTGGAGTGTGATGCATTAGGGATAGGAGTTAGAGCAATACTATCGTAAGGAAAAAGGCCCATAGCTTATTTCAATAAAACACTTCATGGAAACCGTTTGTGGCTTTCCATATACGAGCGCAAAATGCTAGCCATCATCATGGCAATTTAAAAATGGTGGCATTTTTATTAGGAAGTTAATTTATCATCAGGATAGATTAAAGAAGCCTTAAGTTTTTACAAGATTACAAAATTGTAACCCTTGCCTAATAGAAATGGGGTATGATTTTGTGGTTGAATACAAGGCAAGGCAAGATAATGTAATAGCGAATGGCCTTTCCAAACAAAAGGTGGTAGGAGAGGGAGGTACCAATGACTATCCATGTGGCACTTGTGATGCCATATTAGCCCCACATCCTCAATGGCTTAACTCTATACAATAAAAGACTCGGACGAATCCCAAGGCACAAGAAATAGTGAAAAATATCGAATGTGGTGAAGTTGTGGGGCCTTGGAACTATAAAGATGGAGTCCTCACCTTCAAGGACAAGGTATACCTTCCCTTTGATTCTTCTCTTATTCCTTTAATTGTTAAAGAAATGCATTATAGTGTGCATGAGGCAAAAGAAAAAACATTAAAAAAAGTTAAGGTTATGTTTTATTGGAAAGGCATGAATGGTTATGTTGAATAGGTTGTAAAGGAATCTATAGTGTGTAAAAAGAATAAAAAAGAGAATGTTAAGCCCGCTAGACCTTTATAGACCTTACCAATTCTAGAGCAGGTATAGGAAGATATTGCCATGGACTTTGTAAAGGGATTACCCTAATCATAAGGGAAGTTAGTGGTGTTAGTGGTGGTTGATAAGCTATCTAAATTTAGCCATTTTATCCCATTGTCTCATCCTTATACAATAATAACTATAGCATAAGCCTTCTTTACAAACATATTTAAATTGTATGGGATGCCCCAAACTATAGTTTGTGGTAGAGATCCATTATTTACAAGCAAGTTTTGGAAGGAATTATTTAGATTGCAAAACACAAGTTTCAATTTCTCCTCCACCTATCATCTGCAAATAGATGGACAAACTAAGGTTGTAAACAAAATATTAGAGATGTATTTAAGGTGCCTTGTTGGAGAACATCCCACAGAATGGGTGAAGTGGCTACCATGGTTACAATATTGTTACAATATGAGTTGGCACAACTCAACCTTGTATACCTTATATGAAGTGATTTTTGGAAGAAGTCTTCCTTCCTTCCTAACTTATGTAAAGGGAACAACCAAAGTAGCTTCTATTAAACAAATATTAGAGGAGAGGGATGCTGTGTTAGGGAGAATTAAGAGAAATTTACAGGCTGCCCAGGAAAGGATGGAACATCTGTATGATAAGAAGAAGGGAGAGGCAAATTATCAAAAAGAAGAGATAGTGCTAGTCAAGCTTCCACAATATCGACATATTTCAGTAGCACAACACAAAAATTAGAAACTAAAACCCAGGTTTTAAGGGCCTTACAAGGTGATTTGGAGAATAGGAAAGGTGGCTTATGAATTAGACCTTCCTACTAGTGCAAGAATTCATCTAGTGTTTCACATTTCAAAGTTAAGGAAGTTTGTGGGAGATTTTGGTGCAATCCAACAAGAACAAAATGCTGAGTTCCATGATACTTTAGACAAGTTAGAATATGAGAATTGTCATCAGGTAATGTTGGAACATAGGAAGCAAGGGGAAAAAACTGAATTACTTGTTCAGTAGAAAGGGAAGTCTCCAGCTGAGGCTATGTGTATGGAGGAAAAAGAATTCTGCTCTAAGTATCCTAACTTTTAGATTCAAATCAACACTTACCCTTGGGATCAAGGTTAAAGCTAAGGGAAAGGGGGGGGGGTGGGGGGTAGGGGATTTTTATGTGCAAAAATAAATATGTATGTTTTGTAATTATAGGAATGTTGTATTAATGAAATATGTAGTGATTTGGGCCTTTTGTGATGTGTATATAAGGCCATGGACTTATGTAGGAGTGGGTCTTTTGTAATAGCAAGGTCCAGCCCAAACAAATCTTATTTTGTTACTGTAATTTTGGAACAGGGAGGTAACGAGTTTCTGGAGAATTTTCTTCTGCCTGTGCAAAGAGCTAGTGGTGTTGGGTTCCCGATCAAAGAGCCCTATCTGGTATCTTGTTAATTCTCATTTTAGTCACCATTTCTCACTCTAGCAAGTACCGTAAGCTTATACTTGGACAAGGTCTTTCAACTAGATCCAGAGCTGTTGCAGAAAGAAAAAGGCTAGAAGAGGAAGCCTAATTGTTGGAAGAGGAGGTAAGCCGGTTGCACATTGATTCCCTAGAATGAAAAGGCTAGTTGTATTCCCCATAACAACATTTAACAACATTTAATAACATTTAACAACATCTAACAAGATCTAACAACTTTTAACAATATTTAATAACATTTAACAACATTTAATAATATTAAAAAAACATTTAACAACATTTAAGCCACTACATTGTTGGAGAATCCATCGTCAACTTACATGCCTTAGAGACAGTCTTTTGCAAAGAGAGAGAGAGAGAGAGAGCCCCTACACTACACTATTGGAGCATCCATCAACTAATGTGGCTCAAAGGTGGTTTTTTGTAGAGTGAGAGTAAGCCCCAACATTATTGGAGAATACGGAATTGGACAATACATTGTTTGAAAAGCTAAGGGGAAGGGAGGAGGGGGGTGGAATCGTTATGGGCAGAAATTAATATGTATGTTTTGTAGTTATAGGAATGTTGTATTAATGATATATGTAGTTATTTAGATCTTTTGTGATGAGTATATGAGGCCGTGGTCTTATGTAGGAGTGGGTCTTTTGTAATAGCAAGGTTCGGCCTAGACCAACCTCATTTTTTACTATAATTTTGGAATAGGGAGGTAACGAGTTTCTAGAGAATTCTTTTATGCATGTGCAGAGAACTGGTGGTGTATCTTGTTAATTCTCATTTTAGTCACCATTCCTCACTTTAGAAGGTACCGTAAGCTTATACCTGAACAAGGTGCTTCTAAAGGTCCTTTAACTAGATCCATAGTTGTTGTAGAAAGAAAAAGGTTGGAAGAGGAAGCTTGATTGTTGGAAGAGAAGGTAAGCTAGCTGCACATTGATTCCCTGAAACAAATAGGCTAGTTGTATTCCCCACAACAACATTTAAGAACATTTAAGCCACTACACTGTTGGAGAATCCATCATCAACTTACATGCCTCAGAGATAATCTTTCGTAAAGAGAATGAGAGAGAGAGCCCCCCTACACTACACTGTTGGAACATACATCAACTAATGTGGCTCAAAGGTGGTCTTTTGTAGAGTGAGAGTGAGCCCCAACATTGTTGGAGAATACGGAATTGGACAATACACTGTTTGAGAAGTTGGGGGGAGGCGGGGGGGGGGGGGATTGTTACGAGCAGAAATGAATATGTATGTTTTGTAGTTATATGAGTGTTGTATTAATGAAATATGTAGTGATTTGGGTCTTTTGTAATAGCAAAGTTCGGCGCAAACCAACCTTATTGTGTTATTGTAGTTTTGGAACATAGAGGTAATGAGTTTCTGGAGAATTCTCTTCTGCCTGTGCAGAGAGCTGGCAATGTTGGGTTCCCAATCAAAGAGCCCTATCTTGTATCTTGTTAATTCTCATTTCAGTCACCATTCCTCATTCTAGCAGGTACCGTAAGCTTATACTTGAACAAGGTCCTTCAACTATATCTAAAGCTACTGTAGAAAGAAAAAGGTTGGAAGAGGAATCTTGATTACTAGAAAAGGAGGTAAGCTTGTTGCACATTGATTCCTCAAAACGAAGAGGCTAGCTATGTTTCCCATAGCTAACAACATTTAACAACATTAATAATATTTAACAACATTTAAGAACATTTAAACCACTACACTATTGGAGAATCCATCATCAACTTACAGGAGATAGTCTTTTGCAAAAAGAGAAAGAGAGCCCCTATAGTACACTATTGAAGCATCCATCAACTAACGTGGTTCAAAGGTTGTCTTTTGCAAAGTGAGAGTGAGCCCTGACATTGTTAGAGAATACAAAATTGGACAATACACTGTTTGAGAAGACGGCGGGTCTCCTATCCCTTGACATGTTGCCCTTTTCTCGTTTCACCCTAAATATCACCATTTTACCTTCCTCCCAAAATGCACTATACGAAAAGAAAGGAGGCACCTCATTCTGAATTTTGACCCTCCCTCCTCAAAGTGTTCTTTTTGCTTCATTTTACACGTGCTATATCGCAGGAACTTGCCACATCAGAACCCACCATGCAGAGTCATCCAAGATAATATCAGCATCTATATAACAATGAATTAGTGTCCATCTCATCACCAACCACAATACCACCAAAAACACTAACCCATACAACAAATCCACGCGCCAGATCTAACACCCACGCCTGTCTCAGCTTCTTTCTTTCGCCGCTAATCAATGGGAAACAGCTATGACACGTAGCACCACTTGCCACCCATCATTATTCTGCCTCCCCTGAACAAGCTGGTGGATGCTTTGGGTAAGGTGTTGATTTCCGTTGATTTTGTTTGTTTGTTGTTCCGAAACATGGGAATCGCCCACTTGGCTCCTTGTGTTAAAGTAAGTAGGCAGGGAGCGTTGATGAAACTTTTCCCACAATGATGCTTTTTCCTTTCCCACAAGCAAACGTTGGCTCTTCTCACAAGCAAACTCAGCCAACGACTTATCTAAATCTGGAGTACTCATACTACAATCTCTATAAATGCCATTCAAGCTTTAGAACAAATAGTAGTGAAAAACCTTTTGTAAAATAGTTTAGTCTCAGTTATGTTCCGCTCTTTAGAGTGTTGCAGCAGGGCCAATGGCCCTGCAATGATGGTTTCACTAAACTACTTCTATTGTTCTTACTTTAGTTTAATGTAAACCTTATTTTTCAGTATCCGTCTTTATGTTTACTGCCCTCAGCCGTGTATGTTTCTTCCTTTTATAGATTTTCTTCACCTTGTTGGCTTTTTCCTGTCGTCCAATGGCTTTTTAGTTGCAGGTATCTTTATTCTACAAGTGAAAACATATAACAGCTACTTTATTACCTTCCTAAGAACAACGTAAATAACTCAAGAGGATTGATCTTTGCTTTCTCTTCTGTTTCATTCGAAGACAAGGGTCTTTAGGGACTAACCTGCAAAGCTGATTGCCACACTTCTTCGTTGTATCTTTCAGACCATCCTCTCTATCTCTCTGGTTGCACAGAGAAAGGCAGATGCTTGGAAATTGTATGGTAACTGGGCTTTGTGTGGTGTGTGGGTTATCTTTTAAGGGTCTGTGGGCCTTCTTGTTAACTGGCGCGGAACTAGCTTATTGTATTGTCTAGAATGTTCGGAAGGAAGCAACCCACTTTTTCTTCCTGCGTGAGGTACAATCTCTTACCATACCTCCCCGAAGACGCCCCCGTCAGTTCCCCTCTAGGGAGAACCTACTTGAACGCCTAAGAACCGGGGCTTAGGTCGCTGTTTTAAGGGTGTTAAACTTACAAGAAGAGGCTCACCAGCAACAGCCTTTTAAGCCTTTTATGAAATGGTTTAGAATCAAATTGTAGTAGTTTTTTTGCCTTTTCGTCAAGCATCCATTTAACATATTCAATTGAAAGCTTTCTTCTGTAGTTAAGTTTCTATCCTAATCGAAACCTAAGGTCCCATACATTGTGGGTTATAGAATTTAAGTGATTCTGCTCAACCTTCAGGCTGTTCCAAATTAGAAAAGGCAGAGGTTTTTATGTTGACTTGACTCGCATGATGAGATGAGTTGCACTTTTGATGTTGTTTTTAGAAACATAAATGAGAGGGGAGTACGGAAGAGGCTTTGAGGCGGAAAAAGATCAATATCTCTGGACGTCAGATTTCCTCCGTTTACAGCCGTTTGTGTTAGGAATCTACACAATTCAGTGCAAAGACGTAATTATACTAATACAATAATTTTACTTGGTTCAATTTCAACAACTTGGATTAATTATTTACTAATTAATACAAAACTTTACGATCAAAGAAAAGAACGTAAAACCTTCTTAAAATTTATTATGTAATACTTTAAAAAAAAAACTCAATTTTATATTAAAATACAAGCTTTTAATTTATATTAAATTACATAAATTAAAAGTCTATTTATAGGCCTTTTAACTTAATAGGTTTTCGGACTAAAACAAAAGCACAGAGAAGTGGGATTTTCTGTCCTTGGATTCCGGGCCACGAAGGACAGGCACTGTATAAAGGTTCTACTACCTACGCAGATCGGAACACCCATTCTACAGACTATTTATCTCTATTTTTTATTTAAAAAATTATTATTTTTCATTACTCCTAAGTGCCAAAAATATGGATTAACTTTTCCCCTTCCTTAAAATGATACATGGATCTTGTACGATCTATCATAGTGCCTTTGTGCTCAATAATTCACGATGTATCGTCGGTACAAATGCGAGCACAAGTCGGCCCCGATTCTTTTGTTCGTACGCGCAACTGATCGTAGACTTCTCTGTCCTGAAAAGGACTGCTACATGTTCTACATTGTTCAGTTTTTGCAGAGTAAGAAATTGTAATTTTTGATATAAATTTTTATATTTTTGTATTTTTTATATTTTATACTTTGGGATATGATATTTAAAAGGATCAATAAATAATATCTGGAGATAAATTTGTAACATTTTTTTTTTTAAATTCTGAATCAGCTTGTTAATTTTTTATGATCAAATGTGCCAGTTGGTAAATGAATATAAGAGAATTGAAAACCCAAAAATCTAAAGGAGGGAGACAATGATCCATGTTGCTAATGATGTGTCTTGATTCTTTACACGCCATAGAATAGCAATGGAGGAATAATAAATTATTACTAGAAATCTCACGTTGTTATATTCATGTGTGCAAGTTGAAAGACAACAAACTTATGTAGTGATTTTGGTCCTAATTGTCACATCCACAAGAATTGTTTATCTTGTGTTTATGTTATTTAAAGGAAGTGATAAACAAATAAGTAATTCTTGAATTCTTGCTTAGGGTACAAGAAGTCACTTTGATGTTTAAGATGAATCTTTAGTGATACATAAAGATTCATATTAATCTTATTTATTAATCTCGCTTGGCTCACTACCTTAGTAGTGAACTAATGCGAATCCCAACCAAAGGGTTGGAGTTCAACATTCCACGTGTAAATTTGAGTGCATCATTGTAATATAAAAAAAATGTTACTTATTACTTATTAATATATAGAACCAACCTTGGTTGCTCTCTGCTTAGTACATCTTTGTTAATTGGTTAATCATGATTCCTTTTAGTCCATGGATGTTGGCGTTAGGTGACATGCCACGTTCATGTTACAACTGTTATTGTCACAATCAAAATATGTATTAGGATTGTTCTTGCCTAAGATAAAAGGAATTATTTTGGATATTAATTTTTTTATGTCTATCACGTTTAATAATGCTGATATTTAAAAAGAACTATGCGATATCTTAACATCAATTTGTAGGATTTTCCATTATGCATAATATATATATATATATATATATGTGTGTGTGTGTGTGTGTGTATGTATTGTATGTAGTATTTTTTATTATGGATAGTTTTTTTTTTTATTGCCAAATTGAATAAAACTATCATCTATGATATCTGTTCTTCTTTGCCATTTTGAGCACTCGAGACACCAAGACAAGTTTATGTTCAGTACTATGATTGTCTTTAGTTTGCCCTATAAAAAGAAGAAGAAAAATAAAAATGAGCCAAAACAAGTTAAGCCATATAAAACAACAAGAGAAATAAAGAGGAGGAGACAGAATACCAGGGGGCATAGCCTTCTCGCCCCTCCAATCGCTTCTCTTTGATAAATTCGAGTGGATTCTATCAGTCGATTGAACTAACATGATTTAAAAAACTAACGGATGCAATGTCCTAAGACTATCACATAATACAATCACTAGCAACCCAATAAAATATTTCCTTCATAAAAATAAAGGAAAATAAAAGATGAGCTTAAAAATAAAAATAAAAAACCAGATAAGATCCAAATTCAAAGAATTCAACAGTGAACGAGACACAATATATCTACAGAATCATCAATTTTTTTCTCTCGCAAAGGAGCTGGAAAAGGGATATCAAACCCAAAATCTAGAGGGACAATCAATAGATAAGTAAAAGGGAAAGTACTAAAAAGTTGAAGATCAAAGATGGATTGTTGTTAAGAATTTCTTTTAATAAATAAATTTGTAAAAATTCTTGGACAAGTTTAGTTTCAGTATCTTTGCTGTCATTTTAGCTAAAGATCTTAGGGATAAGTATAATTTCCTAAGCAAAAGGAGAAAAATTTATCTAGGCAATAGTTATAGTTATTGTCTCACGTATCATTAATATTGACATTCATTCTTATGACAAGATTTTATATTGCATTGGGTCAGTGAAAGCTTACTTTTACATCCTCTATGTCTATAAAAAAGAAAAATATGAAGTATTCTAGTATTGTTTACTATTTATTAATAATAGTGGAATTTTGTTTCCAATAATTTATAGTTCTATTGATAAATACCTGGTTCAATTGGGAACATGTATTGCTTAAAATCAAAAGAATTATAAGCTTTCCATTTTAGGTTATCAAAAAAGAATTTTTTAGAGTACTGAAATCAAAAGAATCCGTTAAATCATGATAAAATGTCAGTTTTGGGCACGGTAATAAAGTCGAAGAAAAAATGACCGAATTATTCACGGAGTATGCAAAATTGAAAGAATAGGCAAGGGACCAGAACAATTGACTGTTTGAATATTGTGCTGCGCTAGGTAAAGTAGCCTTGGGTGGACCCTGGGAATATGAAAAGGTTTTGGTGAGTTTAGTCAAGAATATATGTCTTCTCCTCAGAACAACAATGTTCCAAAAGATCTGACGATCGTATGGGGCGAAGACACCCGCTACTGGCGCTTACCCTCTAACGAGTAAGTCTCAAAACTTGTTCTCAAGTGATTATCGCTTCTTCTTTGTTAGAGATGGTTGTACAACCGTTTTTCTGCATGTTTAAACAAAAAGTATGGGAAAATCTTTCTTGAAAAGAGGAAAAATGTTTCAAGAGCTTTAAGCAGCATATTCCTTGCCTGTAGCAGTTAAAATATTTCATCTGAAAATTTATTCTACAGCTAGAAAGAACATTACTTATGGAATCCCGTGACTAGAAAGAGGGTTAAAGGATTTTGGCTTAGAAATGAACCATATTATTGCAATTCTAGTTGTTAAATGTGTGTCGGCTGGAGGTAACGGGTTCACGCCGAGTGGAGTCTGGAAAGACTTACGAAGTTGGATTCCAGGTATCCATGACAGAAAACGCATATGGTTGGAGTAACAACCCGGTTTACATAAGGGCCAAGATTGGGGAAAAGGGAAAGGACACTATGAGAAGAGCAGCTTTGGATAAACTCGGCACACAACCAGTTGAAATTCTGGAACAGCGGTTCACGATCACAGCTCCTCAGGATGACACGCTTTACTTCGGCATGTATGAACTGGGGAACGGAGGATGGAAGAGCGGCCTCAAAATTCACGGGGCATTTGTCAGAGAGGCAATCTAACAGCATTCGTGTCTTTTTGTTTTATGTTTCTTAGTGTATGTGTGGTTGAATAAAGCGGTTGGGCTTCTATCTATGAGCTCAACTCCATTATTCCCCCACTTTTTTTCTTTTTTAGTGAACATTCATAACATCAGTGCCCTACTTTCTACTTTCATTAGTTTCTGTTCAGCTCTCTTCTTTCATGCCATTTCCGTCCAAACGCTAATCAAAGAAGAGTCTAATTTTTATGAGAAAAATGAAATGCATTTTCAATTAATGGGAACAGATCTTAAAGCTCTTATATCAAGATAATTTTAGAAGGCGTAAGGCATGAAATACCATCGGAATAACCCCCGCCCCCACTCCCCCCCCCCCCCCCAAAAAAAAAAACCCAAAAAAACTGGAATGCAGAAAAAGCGGACGCAAGAAGACCCCACCAGATCCAAACGTCATCATCATCACACGCCTTCCAGTAAATACAAGAAGAAAGATGAAAGCACGCAAACAGTGATTTTATGTGAGCACTAAGGAGAGGTACTATGAGATTGGGTTTTAATTACTTATTATTAGGTCTTATGTTATTGTTAGGCTCTTTGGACAATTAGGCTTTATTTTGAATTTTTTTTAAATAAAATTTAGGATTTGAATAATTAAAGCCTAATCATTTTAAGAGTTTGGTATTCAATTATATTAGGATAAAAGTTAGAGTGCATGTCAGAAATTCAGTCAATTTAATAGGAAGTTGAGACAGTGAAAAAGAAGTAAATTGTTTGGACTAACAATTAATGATTGTTGCATTAACAATCTATAGAAAAAAAAATTTTAATATTTTAATCACACAACTACAAACTTTGAAAAGAGAAAGACTAGAAGATTTTTTTTCAATTTTCAAGTCCTTGGATTCCTTTTGGTCTTATAAATGTAGCACATTGCGTAGTCATCTACATACAAAGCAAGCAAACCTTCCTTGTACACTCGTATTACCTTAACAACCCTTCTCCGGCACTTTTTCACTTAAAATCAATGGCAGAAAACGTTCTCTTCAACATTGCCGGGAGAATCATCGATAGTTTGGCCGGCCCACTAGTTTCCGATGAGTTCACACTAATCTGGGGTGCCAAAGGTGAGCTTGAGAAGTTCAAAAGTACCGTTTCAGTAATCAAAGCAGTGCTTCTACATGCAGAGGAACTACAGGGTGGGAATCCTGCTGTGAACGATTGGCTTGAAAAGTTGAATGATATCATTTATGATGCGGATGACTTGCTGGATGTTGTTTCTACTTAAGCTCTCCGACGAAAAATAATGACCAATGATAAGAAGGCGAAAGAGGTATGCATGTTCTTTTCCAAATCAAACCAGCTTGCTTTTCATCTTAAAATGGGTCATAGGATTAAGGCAATTAGTGAAAGACTATATGCCATTAAAGATATTAAGGAATTCCAATTGGAGCCTCGTCTTGTGGAGAGACAAACGAGCTCTACAAAGAGGGTTAGTACTCATTCTTTTGTGCTTGCAGAAGAAGTTATTGGGCAAGAGGGTGATAAGGTGGAAGTTATAAAACGTCTTATGGATGTTAGTATTAAAGAGAATGTTTCAATCCTTCCAATCTTTGGTATTGGTGTTGTAGGAAAGACCACACTAGCTCAATACGTTTTCAACGATGAGACAGTTCAAAAACATTTTAAGCTGAAAATCTGGGTATGTCTCTGACAATTTTGATGTGAAAAATATTATTAAGAAAATATTAGAGTCTGCAATGAGAAAGAAACCAAAACTTGATGAAATGAATTCATTGGTAATTGATCTTAAGAAGAAAATTGATACAAAGAAATATTTGCTTATGTTGGATGATGTATGGAATGAAGATATTAACAAATGTTCCATGTTGGAACAAGTGTTGATGGGTGGTGCCAAAGGTAGTAGAATATTAGTTACAACACGTAGTGAAAAGGTTGCAAAAATTATTTCGCCAAAAGAACCATACTATTTGAAGGGTTTAGGGGAACATGTATCATGGGATTTATTTAAGCATGCAGCTTCTCTAGATATGGTATGCAGAATTCAAGTACTCAAAGAATGAAGAGGGAGATCATTAGAAAGTTTGTCGGTTCCCCTTTACCCCTAAAAACAATAGCAAGGTTGTTATATTTCAAAAGTTTAGAAATAGATTGGCTGAGTTTTTTAGAGAAAGAACTTTCAAATATAAGTCAAGGTGAATATGGTATTATACCAACTCTAAAATTTAGTTATAACAAACTTCCTTCACAATTAAAGTATTGTTTTGCTTATTGTAGTTTATTTCCAAAGGATCATATATTTGATAAAACAACAATAATTAACCATTGGATAGCACATGGGTTTGTTGAGCCATCATCAAGTAATCAATACTTAGAAGATATTGGCAATGAGTATTTTATGAATTTACTTTGGAGATTATTTTTTCAAGATCCACAAGTAGATGATCTCCATAGGTTAATTGAATGTAAAATGCATCATCACATGCATGATCTTGCTACAGTAGTGGTAGGATCATTGGTCACCAAATTTGATGGAAGTGAGAGGAAGACCAATGAGAAGGCACATCATTTGTCAATTAATGGTGACTTAGAATTTTCATTTAAAGAGTTGATTTCATTGTATGAAGCAAGGATGATATGAACATTTCTTTGCCCCACGTTTAAAGGTAAGATTGATTGTGAAGCAATTTTTTTTAGGTTCAAGTTTTTGCATGTGCTAAATCTTATTGACAATAATCTTAAAAGTGTGCCAAACACTATTGGTAAATTGAAGTATCTAAGATATCTTGATCTTTCTAATAATAGGCAAATTAAGGTGTTGCCTCACTCATTTACCAACTTACTAAATTTATAGTTCCTAAAGCTTTAGGGTTGTATGTCCCTTGTGGAATTGCCAATAGGCTTTAATAAACTAGTCAACCTCAGATATTTTGATCTTAATGGATATGTAAAATTGAAACATCTACCGTGTGGATTTGAACAATTAATTAATCTTCAATATTTGACAAACTTCCCTCTTGATCCGTGTTCTTTCTATAACCATAGTGCTAAGTTAAGTGAATTAAGAGGATTAGATAAATTGAGAGGAACTTTGGAAATTTTCCAATTGAGGCATTCAAAAAGTATTGCATCGGAATATAAGGAAGCAAATATTAAGGGGAAATGAGTTCTTCAAGAATTAGATTTACACTTCTCTCCCGAAGAGGAAGTCCATGATTTTGATGTTCAGGATGAAACGATGTTGGAAGGATTACAACCGCACCCAAATCTAAAACAACTTTCCATACATTTTTATAGGAGTCCAAGGCTTCCGAGTTGGGTATTGTCAATCACAAATTGTCATTGCACTTTGGTAAGTGCAAATGTTTGCCACCAGTGAATCAATTGCCTTTACTCAAGCAACTTCGTCTTTCGGCGATGAGGCATATGGATTACATATCTGATGATACAAATAAGTTCTCTTCTTCATCGGCGCCAGAAGATTTTTTTCCATCGCTTGAATCAATCGAGCTAGACTTTTGCTTCAATCTCAAGGGATGGTGGAGAGATTTTTCTCTGGAGCTTGATCGGGATAGTGACAATTACGTTGAAAAAACAGCAGCGACATCCATGGTGGAGTATCATTCACTCCCTTCATTTCCTAAGCTTTCGAGTTTAGTGATCCGTACTTGTCCTATGTTGACTTCATTGCCTCTCTTTCCGTGTGTCGAAGAGTTGTACTTGGAATTTTCCAATTGGAAGCTACTGCAAGAGTCAATGATGGTGAAGGCCTCTTCTTTGTCCACACTTTTCTTAGAATTAAAGGTTTTAGAATTAGAGTCAATTTCGGATCTAGAAATTCTGCGAGAGGAGTGGCTAGAGAAGCTCAGGTCTCTCGAGTCTTTGAAGACACTACGGTGTTCTGACTTGAAGTCTTTTTCTTATGGAAATCAATATCTCACGGCACTTAAACATCTAGTTCTCGATAATTGCCCAGAGCTTGAGTTGGCTGACGATGAACAAGGCATGTGCTGGAAGGGCCTTAAGAACCTCCTGTCTTTGAAGGTCTCTGCACTTTCCAAATTGTCATCTCTCCTATTGGGCCTTCAACAATTAGCACTGTACGAAATCTTGAGATTTCGTAGTTTGGAATCTTGTGAAAACTTGATAACCATTTTAGAGTCAATACATAGTTGGAAATCATTGGAAGTGCTTCAAATTTCTGAATGCCGTAGTTTGGAATTGTTGCCTGAAGGATTACATAGTCTATCATATTTGCGGATACTGAAGGTTGCGAGGTGCCCCATTTTGTTGCCAAGGTGCGAGAAGGACATAGGTGCTGATTGGCCCAAGATTGCACATATCCCAGACTTACATTTGGAGTAAATTCTAACTCATTAAGGTATATTTCTCATTATTTTATATTGATTCATCAAATTAGAGTACAACTTCTTCCCCTTGTTTTCTTCGTTTTCCTTTCTCAATATTTCCTAATTGTTGAAATGTAGGGCAACGGATCGAATGAGATTTATTCCACATGGCATTTTATGTTACGCCTGGAGCTGCCTCTATGATTTAGGTAATTTAATTTGTGTTTTCTTAATCCATCCTAGTATTCCCAAATTTACCCTCATTTCTTTTCCCTTCACTCGGTATTTTTTGGTTGTTTACTTTCACATTTAGAAGAGGGAATGGTTTGGACTCCGAGGAGCATAATTCAGAGGAAAAGTAAATGAGTGAAATTCTTAACTAGATTTATGAAAATCTTCTATTCCACTATAATCTCCGAAACAGACATACATTGAAACCGCAGCACCGGCACTTTGCTTTTCCCCGTCAATCATGGAGTAACTGCCAGGACATTTAACAATACGGGCGGCTTATCATCATCAGAACCCCCTTTGAATAAGTAGAGGAACCGCTAGCAGGGCTTCAGGAAATAGGAATTTCATGCTTTGGGTAAAGAGTTAAATTTTATTGATTTCGTTGCTTTGTTTGGTTTGTTTTGATTTGAGTGGTTAAACTGTCAAAGACTAAACTGTGAGTAGCTAGTGTCAGGTGATAATAAACTACTGAAATTCAAACTCGGGGCTGTTGGTAGCTTCAGTATACACTCTCAAAAGACGGCAGTGCCAAAAAGCAAGAGAAAGAAGACATATTTGCAACGCTTTTGTGGCCATTGGATCTAGTCGCTGGTCATTGTATGGTGAGTCTTTAATATTCATATCATCCTATAAGTTACGGTTTATTAAATAAATACCTCTTCTATTTGTGCTCTCTAATCGAAACAAGCTTGTTTATTGATATGTCTTCTATTTCCTATCCTTGCAGATCCTCCACATACCCCAAGACTGATGGCATTGGCTTCTAGTCCATCTCCTCTCAGCTTATTTAAATTTTACAGATTTTTGTTACTGATTTGGCGAAGAAATTTTAGGGTGCTTCTCATTTTACAATGAGAATCTTTATTGTTGAAATAGACTTTGATGACTCTTGTATTTTGTGGTTATCTTTTTCTTTACTTTTTTTTCTCTTTACCTTGATTTATAAATTTTAATATACACTCCAATCTTAATTAGCTAAAACTGTTATTGCAAATTTAGGTGAATTAATAGTTTTAGATTTGAACATTTCGTTTTATATATACCAAAGTTTCTAGTAACTTGATGTTAGGAATTATGTAGTAGAAATAAACAATTTAGGTTATTTGTTTGCTTGCATGTAAAATGGAAAAATGTGTTTTTTCCAATGACAAAAGTAGATGTACTTGAAGTCATGAAGAAACAAGGAGAAATATTAGAAGGAAAAGGAAAAGGAAGGAATAGATTCTTAAAGGGACTCAGTGAACGTCCTCTCCCTCCACCCCCTGGAACATGATGGGAAGCCCACACCTCGTTCCCTATGCCCACTAAAGTTGCTTACATCGTAGAGTTCTACTTCTAATAAATTTTGATTGATTCAGGTAAGATACTTACTATTTTATCTTAATTATTGAAGTACCTTATTTCTTCACCTTCATTCTTCTTATTTTTCCCTCAGTACTTTTAAATTGTTAAATTTCAGATGTAGAAGAAGTGAAACTGAAGCACTAAACAAACATAAAAATGGAAATGATCTAAGATTACTCCCATCCCCGAGTTTTGCTGCCGCTTTGAGCCGCTAATGGATGCAAAATTCAAACAACCATGCATCTTTGATCCATTTTGGTATATTATTCTCTGTTTATTGTACTCACTTTGGGAAATTAAAGTACCAACTTGACCTTAATTTTGTTCTTTTTTCTCTCTTTGTGTTCCTTGGTTGTTAGATTTCAGATCCAGAAAAGATAAAAATAGTCATAGTACCCAAGAACGGGAGATTCAAAAAGAAGAAATCGTTAATCGATTTGCGGGAACTTCCCCCTTCACCAGTCTCCCAACACGATGGTGGGCCCAAGTTCGATTCCCATACCTGTTACACCAATAGCTCCAACAATCCTTCCTGATAATCAACCCAACTCCGGTGGCCGCATGCCTGAGATGATTCCCGAACTTTTCTGGAAAGCAGCAGTCGACTCAGGTATGATCCTTACCATTTTATCTTGATAGACCCACCTTCTTCACCGTTGTTCTTCTTATTTTCCTCTTTCAGTATCTCTTGAGTCCTTTTATTTCAGATGTAGAAGAAGCAAAACAGTCGAATTTCTAAAACAAACACCAACATAACCAGCGTATTGGGAATGGTCTAAGATTACTTCCATCCCTGAGTTTTGTTTGGACTTCGAGCTGGGTCTAATGGAGACAAAATTCAAACAAACAAGCATCTTCCGCTCATTTACGTAAATTACTCTCTGTTTGTTGTGCTCACTTACGGAAATTAAGGTGCCCAGACTGACCTTAATTTTGTTCTTTTTTCTCTCATTTCATTTATTGTTGTTAGATTTCAGATGAAAAACAGTTAATTCAAAAGGAAAAGGCAGAAATTATTAACGGATTCACAAGAATCTCCTCCTCCAACATGACGGCAGGCCCCATTCAATTGCCATGCCCACCACTACCAATAGTTCCAACACTTACTTCTCGGTAATCAACCCCAACTCCGATAGCAGTATGCCTACGAAGATTCCTAAGCGTTTCTGGCACATCCCGATTCCTCAACAACGACATTTCAGTCAAAATTCCAACACTTTGTTTCTATGTTTGATTTGGTCTGACGGTGTTGATTGTGGGGGATTAACTGCGTCTTGCAAGAGTGGGTGGTGTCTAATTTACTCATGTTATTATGGTGAAAGCTCACCAGTAAGCTATTGAATTTACAAAAGTGGAATTTCTGTTGCGCCTTATTGAGGATTCTATTATTGAAAATGGATTTATGTTATGTTTGAATGCTTTTTTTTGTCGAGTCTAGTTAGGTTTATTAGTGACATCTAACTGAAGAACAATGTTTTGTCAGAGGTGGTTCTTTGGAAGGAAAGTGTGAAGGTTCCCGTGATTGGAAGAAGCGAAATGCCGTACAAGCACCAACTCCGCCACCAACAAGCTGCACTTCCAGGTCCCGCTGGCGGTTTCTGTTAACTTGCCGATAAAGATTGCGATGAAGAAGCACCAAAGACCGAACAGAACGAACGATGAAGAAAACGGCTTTATGAAAGTCTTGTCCTTGATAAAACCTCGAAAACACCCAAGATGTAAAGTTTCGACAGCAGCTCTTACTATGTTCTTCCGAGCTTGTACTGAAAGGCTTTCCCCAGCAAATATGGTGAGAGTTAGATGGCGTACTTAAATCTCCTCTAGTGCACTCATTGAGTAGTTCTTCATTTATCATAATATAGGTCTATTGCAATTCCTTCTCCCATTGATATAGAGTTATAAGCCTCCCGCACAATTTCTGTTCTTTCCTCTTCCTTATGTGCCAATATCTACCTCTAAGCAGCTAGCATTTGGCTCGAAAATCTAAGCGATGTACTTCATGAAGCAGATCACATGTTGTATGTTGGGACCTTGTGAAGTGAAAATAAGCAGGTTAGATTACCCATTATAGTCATTTTCCTTCATGTCCATAGTATGTATACTGTAAACGGAAGTGTTTGAACACATGAATGGAGAAAAGCTCTGATAAATTGAGAGTAAGGTCAATTACAATGAAATGGGATAAGTTGTTCCCATGATGGATATTATGAACATAAAACAGAAGTATTTATAGACAAAACGGATGAATGTAACCCTAAACCTAGAAATCTTGTCCGGCAGTCCGAGTAGTGTCTTCTTGCAGGTTGCATGCTGCAGGCTGGACGGTGCAGGTAGCAGTAGAGAAGTCAGACGCGTGCTTCTCTGCTGCGCCTCAGAGCTAGTGACATGGCAGCCACGTGGACATGGTTGCCACATAGGTTCATATCTGAACAGGTTCCTCAAGCTAAAGGTCGATATGTGTTGACGACATTTAGCTTGCGAAGGAGATAAAGATGCTGATTTGCCCCAAAGGCCTTGGTTAAGATATCGACTGGCTGATCCTTGGTTCCAACATGCTTGGTCTTGATGAGTCCTCACCAAATCTTTTCTTGAATGAAATGGCAATCTACATCTATGTGTTTGGTCCTCTGATGGACCATAGGATTGGCTGCTAGCTCCATGGAGGCCTTGTTATCACAATACAAGGTAATAGGATGGGGAATCTCAATTCCCATATCTCCCAGAAGCCCTAATAACCAAATGATCTCATATGAGGTGAGCGCCATGGCTCGATACTCTGCCTCAGTGGAAGATAAAGAGACAACTGCTTGCTTCTTGCTTTTCCAAGAAATCAAGGCGTCCCCAAACATGACACAGAATCCAGTGACTAATTTTCTACCAACTTTGCATGTGGCATAATCAGAATCACAATAAGCTTTCATCTAAAATCCCCCTGTGGCAAGGATGAGTAAACCTATACTAGGGCAGCTCTTCAAGTATCTGACTACTCGAATCGCAGCTTCCCAATTGGACTTCTTCGGTGAGTGCATAAATTGTGCTAAGTTGTGAACTACATATGAAATGTCCGGTCTTGTGATGTTGAGATAGTTCAACTTCCCAATGAGCTGTTGATATTTCAAAGGATCTGTTAGGAGAGGATCATCATCACGAGGGATTGGTGCCCCCTGATCATACTGTGGTGTAGTCAATGAGAGATTGGTGTCCATGGGATTGTCAACCGGTTTGGCTCCCCAAGCCTAAGCTCATCAATCAGCACCAAGATATACTTATGTTGACTTAGCTGAAGCCCTTGAGGATCGTGTAGGACCTCAATCCCAAGATAATACTTCAGATCTCCCAAGTCCTTGATATGAAAAACTGAATGAAGATGCTCCTTGAGCTCATGAATCCCATCAAGATCGCTGCCCGTGATGAGGATGTCATCAACATAAATGAGAAGGAGTACGATGAGATTACCTCGACGTCGTACAAACAAGGAGGTGTCATGCATGGAATCCTGATATCCAGCTGGGAGAAGGGCATCGGTGAATTTGGCATACCATTGCCGAGTAGCTTGTTTCAGGCCATATAAAGATTTCTTCAACTTGCAAACTTTCCCACTGTGCTCATGCGGGTCTCCAGGGGGAAGTCGCATGTATACATTTTCATGGAGATCGCCCTGTAAAAAGGCATTGGTGACGTCCATCTGATGGATCCCCCAATGATTCTGGGCGGCAAGGGAGAGAGCGCATCTGATGGTGATGTGCTTGACAACAGGAGCAAAGATCTAGTGATAATCGACACCTTCCTTCTGACTGTAGCCTTTAGCTACGAGACGGGCCTTGTACCGTTCCACTGTCCCATCAACTAGATACTTGATCTTGTACACCCACTTACACCCAATGGGCTTGCGGCCAGGGGGTAAATCCACAATGTCCTAAGTGTCATTGTCTTCTAAGGCTTTGATTTCCTGTGCCATGGCTTCTTGCCACCTAGGATTGCCAACAGCCTCATGGTGATAGAGAGGCTCAGTGTCTGCAGAGATGGAGGCAATAAAGTGTTGGGAAGAGGGGGAAAGATGAGCATAGGAGAGGTAGGAAGAAAGTGGGTAGGTGGAAGAGTCACTTTCAGAAAGGTGGATAATAGGGCAAACATAGTCAGTCAACCAAAGTGGTGGTCAGGTTTCCCGAGTGGAACGTCGGGGAGGTGGAGCAGAGGTGGAAGTGGAAGGAAGATCATCTGCCGAGGGGGAAGGTCATCATCAGAGAAGACATCATAGGAATCGGCGGAGGATGGTAAAGGAACGGGAGTCCGACTCGGTGGTGGAGCTGGAGCGGAAGATGAAGAGTCAACTGTATGAGGTAGTGGCTCAATGGTGGGTTCTGGAGATGGTGGGGTAGGAACCTCAAGATCAGGTGGAGCCAAAGGACCCTGCATAGTAGATTGCATTTTGGGACCTATATGGGAAAAAAGGAATATGTCCTCGTAAAATTTTACATCCTGACTCACAAAAAACTTGCGGCTTTCAGCATTGTAAAGCCGATACCCCTTTTAAACTTGAGCATATCCCATAAAGACACTGGGAATAGCCCATGGGGCGAACTTGTCCTGAGGCCCCACAGTGGTGGCATGACACATGCAACCAAAAACTCTAAGATGTGAGAGGGATGGTGATTTTCCAAATAATTTTTCAAAAGGAGTGATTCCTTGCAAAATAGATGAGGGCATTCGATTGATAAGATAGGTGGCAGTGAGAATGCATTCCCCCCAAAATTTCCCAGGCATAGAGCTTTGAAATTCCAGAGCTCGTGCAACATCAAGAAGATGTCGATGCTTGCGTTCCACAACCCCATTTTGTTGGGGGGTGTGAACACAAGAACTCTCATGGATAATGCCTTGTGATGAGAATAATTTTTTAGTATGAGAGTTGAAAAAATCATAGGCATTGTCAGATCTAATACGTCTAACTTCTAAGCTGAATTGGTTTTTTACCATCAGTAGAAATTCCTCCAACCGAGAAAAGGTTTCACTTTTGACTTTCATGAGGAACATCCATGTTCCGCGTGAGAAGTCATCAATAAGTGTGAGGAAATAACAGGATCCATCATGATTGGGGATACGATAAGGCCCCCAAACATCAATGTGAATTAGATCAAAAATCCGTTGCGCTGTGTGGTCGCATGTAGGAAAAGGATTCCTAGTTTGTTTTGCAAGGAGACAAACTATACAAGGAGTGGACAAAATATTTTTGCAAGATTTAAATTCATTTAAAAATTGAAATTTGGCTTGGGACATATGCCCAAGTCTACAATGCCAAAGTTGAGAGTTTGAAAAATCACACGCTGACAACGTGTTTACAAAAGATGGGCGAGGCCCAGAATTTAAAGCAATATCATTTTGTCCAGGACATGCTACAAAGAAATAAAGCTCATTGCACATTCTACCGAGTCCTTTGACTTCACTCGTCAAAAGGTCCTGAAAGACACAAAAATCGGCATATAGGCTGATGCGACAATTATTTTCATGGCAAAGTTTGGAAGTGGATAAAAGATTAAATTTAAAATCTGGTGAGTATAGAACATTGTTCAATTTTAGTTGTCTAGATATATGGGTGTGTCCAGTGTGTGTAATCAAGGCACTATCACCATTAGGAAATTTAACTTTCCTAGATCTAGATGCACATGGAACAAGAGAATCTAAGCATTGAATATTAGCAGTAATATGATCACTTGCACTAGAGTCAATAATCCAAACTTTTGAGAGGAAAGCGCTTGTACCTGCGAGATGGGCATGGCCATCTGAATCAGCATGCAGGAATTTGATGAAGCGCTGGTAATCAGTCTTGGTAATGAAGACATGATCAGAATCATTGGCCACTAGGTTGGCTTAAGCAGGTGGAGCTTCTCCTTTGTAGTACTTGTGCTCGGGGGGTACCTGTTGAGTTTGTAGCACTCTTTGTGATCATGGCCATAATTTTACAGTATTCACATTGGGGACCAATCAAACGGTAGCATTCCTTCTTCCAATGGCCTTTTTTCCCACAAAAATCGCATTTTTCTTCTTGCTACCCCCCCCGAAACAACCTGTCGTTTTGCCCAGTTTTGAGCGAAACCGACACGTCGTTTTGAATGGCCCTAAACGACCGGTCGTTTTGGCGAGCTGAAAATGACACATCGTTTTGATCGGGTTTAACTGAAAATGGTGCGTCGTGCGCCTCGGGCGGTCGTTCGCTGAATCTCATCCCAATAAGTTGATCCACCGTAAAAGGGTGCTGACGCACGTGGGGACCTATTGCGTTGCCCGAGTGTTTCGCCGCAACAAAAGTATAATCGCCGGTTGTTTTCCCCGATGCATTTCGACGATATTCAGCCTTGCTGATGATCGCATAGGTCTGAATAACGTCTGAAGGAGGCTGCATAAGCAGAATCTGCTCACTAATTGCCGAATAGCCGACGTTGAGACCGTTTAAGAACTGATAAAAGTTCATCCGAGCTTCGTGAAGCTGCCACGGCCGGTGTTGGAGCACCTCCGGTGAAATTGTCTCCAAAAGGGTGGTGTATTCGTCCCAGAGCTGTCGGAGGCGGCCGAAATAGGTCGAAACAGCCTCTCCCCCCTACCGGATTCCCCAAATTTCACGAATGAGGTCGTAAACCCTAGACGGGTCGACCTGAGAGTAGCAGGTGTGGAGCTCGGACCACATTTGGGCCGCTTCTCGGGTGTAGATGAGGCCGTCATGCAATTCTACGGAGATGGAGTTGAGAATCCAGCCACGGTAGAGATCGTTGTAGCGGTCCCAAAGATGTCAGGTCGGAGAATTGGGTGCTGGCTTCGGGTATGACCCATCGACAAAAACAAGTTTGTTTTTTATGGAGAGAGCGATTTTCATCGTTTCACTCCAAATCGCGTAGTTTGAGCGGCCGGCGAGGTTCGCCATCACGAGAGCCACCGAATGGGTGTCTCCGATGTGAAGATAGAGCGGATCCGAAGGTTCGGGTGCGATGTTGACCCGTAACAGAGAATCGGGTTGAATCGACGGCGATGGAGACAGCGTACGAAGGGGGTTTTGCCCGGAGGTGGTTCCAGGGGTGAACCCGCTTCGTCCACTGCGATGTGGTGGTACATACGGCGTCTTGCCATGAGAGTTGCTGCTAGTGGGGTCAGCCATCGGGTCGGGTCCGTCGTCTGCGGTGGTGAGACAGAAACGGCGACGTTCGGTGAATGGAGGCCAAAAGAAACGACAGCATTCGTGGTGTAGGGTGAAGTGCGGTCGTTTGGCAGACTGAGGGAGGAAATGGCGTCGTTCCTGTGTGAGGGGCAGAAAACAACGTCGTTTGAGGTGAACGTCATTTGCGTTAGAGGGCAAAGCGACGTCGTATCAGTAAAGAAGGGCGTCGCTGCGTTGAGGAGCAAGCGGCGTCGTTCTGGATAAGTGGGAAGAGGGAGGACGACGTCGTTTAGGTCGTCTTCCTTACTCGGTTACCGATGAGTCGAAAAAGACAAAGAAGAAAAAAAAAAGGTTTCCTCTGTACCGGGGATAGGGGGTAAAAAAAAAAAGGGTGGAAAATGGGCAAAAAAGGCCGAAAAAAACGGTATGAGTTGAGCTGAAGCGATTTGGTAGGTGTTTGAAGGAAGAAAACTCATGATTGGTAACCTAGGCTATTTGATACCATGTAAACAGAAGTGTTTGAACACATGAATGAAGAAAAACTCTGATAAATTGAGAGTAAGGTCGATTACAATGAAATTGGATAAGTTGTTCCCATTATGGATATTATGAACATAAAACAAAAGTATTTATAGACAAAAGGGATGAATGTAACCCTAAACCTAGAAATCTTGTCCAGCGGTCCGAATAGTGTCTTCTTGCAAGTTGCGTGCTACAAGCTGGACAGTGCAGGCAGCAGCAAAGAAGTCAGACGCGTGCTTCTCTGCTATGCCTCAGAGCTGGTGATGTGGTAGCCACGTGGACATGGCTGCCACATAGGTTCATATCCGAACATATAATAGCATACAAATGAAATTTGGGATTTTTTCAATGCAGAGACTTGAGCTAGGTGAAGTCTTGAAAACAACGGAGAAGGATTCGAAGGCAAGGGAAAAGACTCAAATGGACTCGAGGGAACCTCCTCTTCGATCTCCACCACACCCTATGAAACATGATGGTAAAGTAAAACTAGTTCCAAGAATTTCTCCGTGATGATTGCTCCAACTCCGATGATGTTGGGCCTTCCAAACACGTTCAAGCAGTTGGGTTCCTACAACAAAAACGCTACCGCCTCCAATAACAACATTGGTCCGTCCGACTGATCGTCAAGTTCAGCATTGATACGTTGGTGGCAAGGAAGAAGAAAGGCCAGCTGAAGAAATACTCGCGCTTACTTTTTTGCGCTATGTTGGTGCTCATTCCCCTTTCAGGTTCTTCAACTGCCAATCAACCGAGTCCGTACCAACATTGGCCACGCATTATTGTTGAAGCCTCCTCCGAAGTATAGGCATCATCCACTTCGCTTTAGAAAGAAGCAGTTGAAAGCTATGGCTAGACTTTTTTGTGCTTTCTAAGAAGCAAAGCTATTCCCTTTGTCTTTAGCACCCATGTATGGACCGTCATAAGGATGATACAGAATTAGATGTAACTGAAACATACTGGAACCATTTCAACTCCTATGTAAAATGTACACAACAGAGTTATTTTTTTCCCATGATATTTCTATGTCTTGATGTTTGATTTGCTGATTTAACCTTTTCTCCAAGGAAAAAAAAAACATTAATTATACTTACGGAATGACTGATCCCGAAATTGGGTAGCGATTTCCTGTCTGGTGTTTAATTCAGAAAGAAGGGATTTACTTGCAAATCCTTTTGGTTCAAATGGATGTTATGCTTAGTTCTTCTTTTGACTAATTTTTAAGAGCCTTAGATCATTTTTGCGGAGAGCTGATTTGCGATCTACGATGCGTCTTAAAATGTTAGTTTGATATCTTTGAGCATAACCTAGCCATAAAAATCGGGGCATAATCCATTTGATATTGTGTTAAATGGGGAACATTAATGGGTATAAATACAAGCAAATCAGGATCAGCAAAGAAGCAGTTGAGGAATTTCTCTTCAACTGATACCGAACACTGCATCAAGATTTGATTTTTGAATGGTTGTTATTTAAATTCATCCATCTAATCTAAGCGGTAGATTCGATAGGCTTTGTGGCAAAAGTTTTTGGAGAGCTAAAAGAGTAGATTTATTTAGTATCGATTTCTGTATGGATTATTTATAATTGATAAGGTCGAAATAACCCAAGGATATTGTCGATATATAAGACAGAATAAGCACCAAAGTTGCCTACATATATGAGATAGGATATATCTAGTTCATTATATAAGCTCTGAAATGTTAAGAATAGATTGCCTAGTCTAAAAGTTCTTAACTGCTTGTGTCCTAGGAAGGATCTTAACTTTAACAGCAAGCAATACTCAAACTGCTCCTCTTACATGGGTTCGTGCGTCCACTTGGAATCTGTCAATTGCTCAACTAAGTTATTAAGTTTATGCATCCAAGGTTGCTGCCCCTATGTAAATAATTAACTTAGATGTTATTGGTGAATTGTATACAGTAGGTTTATCATTTCAAGCTTTTCATTTTACGGACACAGGAACAATTAAATGTAATCGAAGGCCCATGGTGGACACCTATTTTTCTCGCTCAATAATTTCAATCATAACCACAAATTCAAACTTGAATTTTTGTTCCTAGTTTAGTTATTGGTACTTAGATTCAATGTCAATATTGTATTGCTATGTATCAAGAATAGTGTTTTTGTTAATCTATAAAGTTCTTATTTAGAGTTTGATTATTGTAGAAGATTAGATAACATCTTTATGATGAATCATGTGTTCTTTCATCAACTGAAAGTTATTTGGGCCAATTGGCCTTGTAAAATTTATTTGTGTCACTTGTTGTCATGTAAACGTATAGGTTAAGTTACAAAATTGTGTATAGATAGGTATGATGCTTTTGTTTAAGATTTCCTTTTTGTGATTAATACATGTAATCTATAAAATTATGAAACTTATGCAACTGATAAATTTATATTTTCTTTGGAAATGATATCATTTAGAATGATACCCCTAACAAGTGGCAATGTCTAGTAGTACCATGACATATGAGGTTGTTTTAACATTTGTATAAGGTCTTTACAATATTTTACCGAATGCTATTCATGTTGGGCAATAAGGACATATATACGTGATACAATAAATTTAACTAACATGAAAAGTGCATATACATTCATATCAGAATGACAACATCGTCATTTTGACTCATAAAGAATTAGTTTTCTCAAAATTATGAATTTTTAGGAAAAAATAAAAATTTTGAAAATTTATGAATAAAACAAAATATTTCTTCTATGAATAAAAGGATTGATGTTTTGTTTCAAAATATGTCAGTACCAAGTACAACTTAAAGAGTCCATCAATGGGCTCGGCCAATCTCTCACTCCTATTTCGCGGTCCAAAATGCACCTCATCGTTTTAGATCAAACGTTTCCATTTGGGTCACAATGGAGCCATGGGTTAGAAAAAACGTTGGCCTTCCAGGCCTCTCATCCGGTCCAACAAAGCAATGGTCTCCTGCATCCCTCGATTCAATGCACCTTAGCAAATTGCAATACAATTTCCTTAGCAAAATCCAAGACTAGAAACTGATTGCAGGGTTAGAGAACTAGAGGCATCCTTAATTCGTACGATTTTATGATAAAGCTGTTCAAGCATTTCTCTTGTGGTATTCCAAACGTCAAAACTGTCGGTCCTTAATGACAAATATATTCTTGCTATGGAAGTATGTTTTGGCATCAAGAACGAATCGGTGAAGCTAATGAACCGCGTTAGAAGCAGAACAAAAGAATGGTTGTCATTCTTTCTGGCCCACGAGAAAGAAAATAAGCAAAAGTAAGTTAAGAAATGTTAAAAGCTTAAAAAAAAAAATTACATTTTTTTTAATGAATATGTGAGATTATTCATTAAAAAATAAGATAACATAAAAGTTTAAAGGCATACTCCATCATTACAATTTATCTAAGAGAAAATAAAGTTTGAAATTCCCCAACTATAACACAATAAAACATTCACTTAACTTATTTTGAAAACATTTACTATTATGTTCAAACTATATACAATAGAGACATGCTAAGAAAGAGAGTTTAAGAAGTTTTGTAGCCAAATCTTTTCCCTTAGTTGCTTTAATCATCTATTGCAGTTCAGAATTTCAATTATCGATGTGCTTATGAATGCCTTATTGTGCTAGAATACTTCTTCAAATTTGGCTAGTCTAAGTACATTGAAAAAACAAATGTGACATATTTTCATATTGAAAATTATAAAAATTAGAGTACATATCAATTTAAAGAAGCCATCGAGAAATCACTTTTGCTATAAGAAGTCTATCCTTATATATGAGCCAACTAATGAAATTATGTTTGTTGATTCTTCTAACCATATCAAATCATACCATTCAACCTCATATTTACTTTGTGCAATTCCTTGTATGTTTATTTACAACAATACAAAGGTTTGGAGAGTGTAGAAGTGAAAATTTGTCATAGCTTTAAAAGATCTCTCCAACTTTATGCCATATTTTTTTTAATGTCAAGATACATAATTGAAGTTCTCTTGCATTTAGTATTATGAATCTATTTACTCCATAAAGATGAATTTGGATAATTGATAAAATTCCAGAGTGACCATCTCAACAAAACTTTATTCCACACTTTAAGGTCTAGTAGTCGAAGTTCTTCTTCTTTTTTAAGTGAACAAACAACTTGCTAAGCAACCTTATGAGTTTTATAGTCTTGCAAACTTCTTACCCACATAAAGCTCTTGAACCAAAGAAAAAGAAAGAAGACCATGACTTAAAAACTAAGATTACCTAAAAAGGTGAAACTGAAGATAAGGATTACTTGCTAATTATTACAATTAACTAACATCATGTTGTACCACTATGCAGTCATAAGTTTACACCTCTAAAGTGACAAACCATGTTGCACCACTATGTTGTCTTAGTTTCCATCAAGCATAAAACAATCTCTTCTCCGCAACCAACTAGCATAAGACAAACATGGTTGTGGCGGTGCTGGCTTTTTTATGTGTTGGCTTCTTTAGTCTAATTATGGTACTCATAATTCAAACATTTTTCTTGTGATTTGTGCATCAAATTAAATAACATCTATGAGAATGATTTGGTATGACAATGGAGGCAAAAATGCTTTAGAAAACAACAAAAGGTGTACCGGTGCTTTAGAAAAGTAACAAAAAGGAATGTGCTTTAGAAAGTAATCATGGAAGCCAAGTATTGCAAACAAGGAAGATAAGAAAGCAAAGTTTGTGACGCTGAAGGCCTTACATTTTGTCATAAAAAGCAGAACAAAGTGTCCCAAGGGAGTTTACTTCAATTCCTACCAGTTAATCGATAGCCGTATAAGTAAAAAAAATTAAGAGTGAGGAAAAAAAGAATACAAATGAAGAATGTGGGCTGCACAGAATCCAAACTTGGAAAGCCCAGGTAATTCTGACTCAGTTCTTATAATAAGGCAATCAATCTTGTGGCCTATTACGCCCTTTCTGATTGGGCACTATGCCTGTTCGATTTTCAGGCAAATCAAGGAATCAAATAGTTTGGTATTCAACGCCATGATCAGAGGGCGAGGGCATATGAAGGACACGGGGTTTGAGGAACCTCTATTTCTCTGCTTTGGGATGACAAAGAGGGAAATTGAATGTGCCAATTTCACTTACCCAGCTCTACTTCTCTACTATGTCATGAGCATTGCTCGACTGCTATGGTTGTTTGACAATGTCTATTTTGACCACAATGGTTATTTAAAGGATAGCTTCAGTTATTTATCGTAGTAGACTTTGTAAACATTGGGAGTCGGGTTGTATGTATCAAAATTCTATTATTCATTCGCTGAAAATGATGGATTTGAACATCTGAACATTTTGAATATGATATAATTTGAGAGCACATAGTTGAGAACAGGTAAAAAATTTCATGGAAAATGAAGACTTGCTTCAATCATTATTACAAAATATGCCTACGGTTCATGCAAAATACACTCGCAGATACCATTTCTAGTAAGGAGGAAGTTCATGGCTCCTGGTGGGAGCAAGACCCTCTCTCTCGCAAGCACCGTCTCTTCAGTATGTAGAGTTAATTTCAGGAAAATTTACAACCTTCCATGTCTGGATGTATGGTCACGATTAACTTACCAACATGTTTAAAAAATTTCCATCACCTTAAGCTTACAAAGTCCATATATAAGGCCACCTGCATTAAGTGGGCTTGAAGAAAATCAGTTTTGCATGATATTGGAATTGGACCACCTGATCTAATTGTGTCCGCTGTTTGATAAAACTAAGAAGCCCATATCAGCAAACTTGAAAGTGGGTGAGAGCCCATATCGCATGTTCTTACGTTATTTATTATGCCTTCGCCATCTCCGTCCTCTTGTTGTTTCCGACAAAGCCGAAGTAAATCCGTGCAAAAGGGACCTAACATCTCTTCCTAGGACAAGAGGAGGTGGCTCCTGCTGCTACTGTTAATATCTCTGAAAGCCAAGTATCGCAAACGAAGAAGGTAAGACCCTCCCATCCATTATTACTGACAACTTTCGTACCTCTTCGCTTTGCCATGCTTTTATTGTACAGTGGGCTTTGGATTCCTCTTGAAACATTGAATTCGCTGTAAAAGCTGCTTGACGTGTGACCCAAAGACGTCAGAGGCACGAAATTGACGAGTCTCAAGACAAATATAGCTGATAAGAACAGGCCATTGACTAATCAAGCAGTACCATCAATATCCACCAACGTAAATTATTGCGAGTAATTTATGGCAAATTGTTTGCTTTGTTCATACGGTGGAAGTTGCAGACCCGTGGCCTTCACCATTGTGAACACAATGTAATTACGCATGCTGAAATGACCCCTAGAAAAGTAGTTACAATTTTGGCTGACAATTTTGCCGGAGAATGAATTCCTTACTACGCTTAAAAAGGTAAAGAAGATAATAACAGAAAAGCTTAAAGCTAAGGGAGGAAAGATAAAAACTCTTGACCATCATCGAGTTGGACGTGCTAAAAAGTTAGAGAATAAAGATTAAAGTTCGAGACTTCTCTATCTTGGAAAAGATTGTCTTATGTTCTATATTGTTTAGTAGAAAGTGATAAGTAAATAAGTATTCAATTTTTGTCCAAAGTGAAAAAACTGTTATTTTAGATATTAGTTTTTATATTTTTTTCCCATCATTTGGGTTTGATGTTTAAAATGAACAATAAATGATATCCCAAGCTAAAGTTTATAGCAATTGCATTATGGATTATCTTTTTAAATTTTTGTATGGTTAAATGTATCAATCATTGAACAAATATAAGAGAGTTTGAAGTCCAAAAAATCTGAAAAATAAAGACAAGATCCAATATTACTGATAATATTGTCGTGGAAAAAATTGTGTCTTTTATTTGCCATACAAAAAAAGCATGATATATTAGGCTGAGCTTTGAATTCAAACCAGAGGATAGCTTAAATGTTTCTATTTGGAGCTAAAAAAAGATTCATCTTTCGTACCTAATTTTTTCTGTAGTTAATTTTCTCTCCTAATAAGAATCTAAGGTCTGATACACTGTTGGTTGTAGAACTTTTTAGGACAAGTGGTGGGGATTCTGTGCCACTGCTCGTTTCCCCACCTCTCAGCCAGTCCTGCTGTTCCTTCTACGAACCCAAAAAATAAGATAGAGACTCGACGATGTCAGGAAGTACGAAAATTATACAGGCTTCAAGACAAATATAGCTGGCAATGGCCACTCAATGATATAGGCTAAAACAGTGTGCTTTCGGTGCTGAGATCCCGTCAAGATTCACGCACCAAGAAACTATGGAAAACTTAAGGCAATGGTTTGAGGTACCAAGTACAGAGAACTTTGGACTCCCTAGAGCTCTTGAACCATGACAATTGGAAAGGTTTGATAAATATAATAAACCACAAAAAAAAAAAAAAATGAAGAAGGAGACAATGCTTTGGCGACTCTACGATTTAGTGTAGCTTGGTCAGAGTATTTAACTATAAAAATATTTTCAGTCTGTCTGCAGTAGTTCTCGCCCTACGAATTATATGCAGAAATAGCAACAGGGTTTTATTCATATTTCTTATTTTTCATAAAGGTGATTTAAATAGTCTAGTAAAAAATAACTTATTTTTGGTAGTGCAGCATTCAAAGCACATAGTGTGTAATCATCATCCAACACTACTTTCCAGTACCAATTCTAGCAACGCAGTAAAATATTCTCTTATAGGTGCAAAGGCACAATGAAAATTGAGATCATCACAGAGATTCAGCACAGAAAGAGACCCGATAGACCTATAGAATTATCATTACTTGTTGAAAGATGCAGGCTCCAGAAAAATATTCTCTTGTGTATCATTTTTTCTTGAAGGCAGCTTAGCCTTCATGCCTTTCAGAATAAGCCAACGCCACAAACAGTAGATGGAGGCTCCAGTGTCTTAACGTCCTCCTTTGCCATCCATGTGCTCTTGGTTGTCTCCGACTAAGCAAAAGTACCACTTAAAGTCATAAACCACATGGCCGGGACCCAATATCATGTTCTGGCTGAATGTCCTGCCGGAGGCCCTTCCATCATCTCAGCCAGCCCCTACTGCCCTCTGCACGACATTATTGAAAGAGCCAAGTCAAGTAAACAAACCAAGAAGATAGATACTCGACACCCATCATAACTGACAACACCTTCATGGCTCTTCGCTCACGGTGTCTTTGTTGTACGTTGGCCTGTGGATTCCTATTGGAACACTAAATTTGGTGTGAAAGCAGTTTCATGTGGAAAACAAAGTTAATAAGAACGAAAATGATAGAAGTCTTGAGACGATTATATAACTGGATATGGTCCATTCAATGTTAATAATTGCAGGTAAAAATCAGGCTGGATATGATCTCAAAGTTTGGTTCAATATTTCCTCCTTGGGTGTCCAGTAAAAGAAAGAACAAGAAATAAATTGCCTAGTGATTAAATATTATCGAGAAGCGTCGGTGGCTCAGAAAAATCAAAATAAATTGATCAAGTAACCTAAATACACTCAAACAACAATCACAAGTTAAGAATGAGTTCCTCAAAATCAAAATGAACGTCAACATCATGTTGTGAGAAATAATATTTCTTTTGGCTAATTTTCCAGGATTTCGTATTGTTTTTTGGGAAAATTAATTTTTACCTATGAGCCAAGGATATTTGTAAGGTTAACCCAATTAGGGCTGGACCCAAGACCACGTTCTTGCTAATAATCTTGCTGGAGGTCTTTTCATCATCTGTCAGCTCGTCCCTTGTGAACGAAAAAAGCTAAAGAAAGAAATAAAGAATGATAAATCTAAAGATAAGATCAAAGACAGACTCATTATCATCAAGGCTGACAATGTTCTCTTGGCTCTTTGCTCACGATGAGTGATAGGCTTTGCATTCCTTTCGGTCGTCGCGCATGGGTTCTAAAAGTCTGTAACAAGACAATTTGTAAAAGATGGTGAGTGAACAAAAGGAGAGGAATCGTACCAAAAAGTAAAAGAAAAAGATAAAAAGTCGTGACCAAACAGTGACTCATCGCCATAAGTTGCCATGCCTGGGACAAAATGTCGCACCATAATCCTGTAAAAGGTTTTTTTCCCATCCCCTTGTTAACGAAAAGTCTATAGATAAGATCAAAGACATGGACTCGTGAATGCTGACGAGGTTCTCTTGACTCTTTGCTAGCCATGAATGCGGACTTTGAATTCCTCTGTGTCTTTAACTGAGACAATTTAGAAAGGACGGGGAGGGAACAAAAAGAGCTGAGTGGACAAAATAGTTAAAAGAAAAAAGATAAAACGTCGAGACCAAACACCGCTTTTATGATGTACAACCGGTGACCCTAGACTTCTCTATACCATAAAAGACTGTCTTATGGTCTACATTGCTCACTGATGAACAAATGGATGTTTGGTTTTCGCCTAAAGTAGGAAACTGCAATTTCATATATTAATTTTTCTATCTTTGGGATATGATGTTCAAAAGGATCAATAAAAAATACCTGAAGATCAATTTGTGCTATTTTTATTTTTATTTTTATCGTGAATTGGCCTTTTAAATTTTTTTTGTACTGTCAAATATATCAATTATTGAGTGAATGTAACAGAGTAAGAAATCCAAAAAATTTAAAGAAGGAAGACGATGATCCATATTGCTAAATTTTTGTTTTATTTTTCCAAATTTTAGCAATCACGAACACTTCAGGACAGCGAAGAATTGCAGTGAAAAATGATTCAGCTAAGCCTCAAGCAGCATAGCCAAATCTAAAGATCTTTTCAAAGACAAATGGTATAGTGTGTCTTGATAGTCGCAAATATGGAATCTTGGGATGCTAAGTTTGAACCGGACTTATTAACGTAATTTTAAATAATAGCAGAAAAATGGGCGTGGAAATTGATTAACGTGACCAACGTGGACTTATTAACCTAATTTTAAAAGCTCTTGATCCATAGCAATTTAAAAAGCTTGGTGAGAATACACTAGAAGAAGTTGGAAGCCTGAAAGGGCTTGAGAAAAAACAGGAGACCAAGACTCAGACCGAGGCAGCTGGCAACTTTTCGTGGCTATGCTTTTAAGTCCACGTCCAAGTTAGGTGAGCTTTGAATTTTAATGGCCCTGTTAGTTGGAATGTCATATTATGTCGTGGGTCAATTATTTTGTGTGTAATACAATATATTCTAAGATTATGGTAACCTGTTAATTTTTACGAAACATCACTGTTGTTCTATTCACGCGTGTAAGTTGACACTTTCACAGGAGGAGACTATATTATGTTTTGTATTGCTTATAAAAAGTAATAAACAATGATTTTATGATTTCTCAAGCAGGTGCAAGGCCTTCTGCTAAAACAAAGAGAAAAAGACGGAGTACCAACGGAATGGCTCTCCGTTATCACTTAAAGCCTCTAATAGCGTTGATCATATGTTGTCAATTTTTATGATACTTTTTAGGCATTACAGTTACCTTTTTCTCTAAAGTACCATCCTCTGCTCTAAGCTTTGCCCATTACATATATCTTAAGAATTAAACTTAGTTAAAAAAGATAAACCAAAGTGTGTCGAGATAGAGGACGGTCTCTGGTCGTCGTGTGTCGAGCTTTGATTCGTTTTGGCTTGTTGTAAAATATTCTTTTTATAAGAGCAAGGGCAAAGTGAAATATGAGACCAACTCAAAGAATTCAGCAGTAAAAGAGCCGACAGAGCTATAAAATCATCAATGTTTTCACTAAAAAGCTGAAGTGATATCCTAAACCCAAAATTGCGAGAAAATACTTTTGATAGTTACTCTCACGAAGTACCCAAATTAAATGACAATGATGCGGAATCACTAGTGGTTAATTATTCTTATAATGGACAGAGTCTTCGTGGCTCCTAAACCGATGCAATTTGAAAAGGTTTTGGATTCTGGATTCCGTCCATGTACTGAATGTTGACAGCCAAGGTCTAAAAGACCTTCAGCCAAAAAAATTTATAAAGCTTACATATCTTCCTTCTGCTCCTAATTTACTTCAACAACGCACTTATATCACTCTTTTTTATCGTCATCAACGCTTTTCTAGCCCTCTTTTTTCATCATCAAGAAATGGCCGAAGGGGTTCTCTTTGACATTGCCGGCAACATCATCAGTTTGGCCTGTGGACTGGCTGCCAGAGAGATGAGATTGCGTTTCGGTGCCGAAGATGAGCTTCAAAAGCTGACGAAGACGATTTTAACAATCAGAGCCCTGCTTCTCGATGCAGAGGAGCAACAATCTAAGAACCGAGAAGTTAGCGCTTGGCTCGAAGGTCTAAGCGATATACTTCATGATGCAGATGACTTGCTGGATGCTAGTTATACTGAAGCTCTCCGACGACAGATAATTACAAAGGATAAAAAGGCAAAAAAGGTGCGTATATTCTTTTCCAAATCGAATCAGCTTGCCTTTCGTCTTAAAATGGGTCAAAAGATTAAGGCGATCAATGAGAGACTAGATGCCCTTAAAGACATTAGAGAATTACACTTACAGGAGTGTCTTGACGAGAGCCAGATGAGGTTTAGTGGGAGGGCTGAAACTCATTCTGATGTAATTGCAAAAGAAGTCGTTGGTCGAGAGGATGATAAGATGAACGTTATAGAAAATCTAATGGGTATAAATGATGAAGAGAATGTTTCAATCCTTCCCATAGTTGGTATTGGAGGCTTAGGAAAGACTACATTAGCTAAACTTGTATTTAATGATGAGAGAATTCAGAAACATTTTGAGTTAAAAATGTGGGTATATGTCTCTGAGCCATTTTATGTAAAAGATATCATTGAAAAAATATTAGAGTCTTCAAACAAAGTGAAACCAGAACCTGCTGAATTGGATACGCAGAAAAATAAACTTAAAGAAGAAATTGTTACAAAGAAATATTTTCTTGTATTGGATGATGTTTGGAATGAAAATGGTGAAAAATGGCTTGACTTGAAAACAGTGTTGTTGAGTGGTGCCAAAGGTAGTAGAATATTAGCTACAACACGTAGTAAAAAGGTTGCAAATATTATTTTTCAAGGAGAACCATTCTATTTAAAAGGGCTAAAGGAAAATGAGTCGGAGGATATACTTAGGCAAATGGCTTTTCAAGATGGGCAATGGCCAGAGAATCCAAGAATTCGGGAAGTGGGGAGGGTGATCCTAAGAAAGTGTGCGGGTGTTCCCTTGGCAGTGAAGACAATGGGAAGGTTGCTTTATTTTAAAAATTCAGAAATAGAATGGCAGAATTTTGTGAAAAATGAACTCTCAAATATTGATCAAGATGAATTTGGTATTTTACCAACTCTCAAGTTGAGTTACAATAAACTTCCTTCACATTTGAAGCAATGTTTTGCTTATTGTAGTATATATCCTAAAGATCATGAGTATGATAGAACAACAATAATTAATGAGTGGATAGCACATGGATTTGTTGACTCATCATCAACATGTCAATGCTTGGAAGATGTTGGTAATGACTATTTTATAGATTTACTTTGGAGATCATTTTTGCAAGATCCGAAGAAAAATATTGATCATGTGATAATTGGATGTAAAATGCATGATCTCATGCATGATCTTGCTACATCAGTAATGGCAGGGTCACTGATCACCATGTCTAACAAGAAAGAGTGGAAGATCAATGAGAAAACTCATCATTTATCAATTTGTGAAAATTTAGATTTTTCAATTAAAGAGTTGATTTCACAATGTGAAAAAAGGATGGTAAGAACATTTCATTGTCCCAAATTTAGAGGTGAGATTGATTGTGAAGTGATTTTTTCAAGCTTTAAGTTTTTGCGTGTGTTGAATTTGAGTAAGAATAATCTTAAGCATGTGTCAAATTCTATTGGTAAGTTGAAACATCTAAGATATCTTGATCTTTCTCAGAATACAAAAATCAAGGTGCTACCTTGCTATTGTACTAGCTTAATAAATCTACAATTCTTAAATCTTAGTTATTGTAGGGCACTTTTAGGATTGCCAAAAGGCATAAAAAATATGGTCAACCTTAGGCATCTTAATCTTGATGGTTGTAGTAAAATGACGTATTTTTCACGTGGATTAAGGAAATCAACTAGTTTTCAATGGTTGAAAAAATGCCGAATTGATTCAAATTCTCTCTCAAGTGATAATGCTAGTCTTAGTGAATTTAAGGAACTAGATAATTTGGAAGGAAGTCTAACAATTTGGAATTTGAGACATTCAAAAGATGTTGCAATAGAATATAAATCTGCAAATATTAAAAATAAAATAGGTCTTAAAAGTTTAATGTTGCACTTCTCGTCTAATGATGAAGACCATGATAATTATGTTAAGGATGAAAGGATATTGGAAGGATTACAGCCACACATAAACTTGATGAAGCTTGAGATGAATTCTTGTAGGAGTGAAAAGCTCCCAAGCTGGATTTTGTCAATCACAGGGCTAATGGAATTGAGATTGTATAAATGCCATAAATGTCAATATTTGCCGCTTGTAAATCAATTGCATTTTCTTAAGGAACTATATCTTTGTGATATGAATGCTTTGGTTTTCATAGCTAATAGTAGTGAGTTCTTTTCCTCTTCACCAGCATCTATTGAAAATTCTTTTAAATTGCTTTCTAAAATCACGTTTGTGGATTGTCCCAAAGTGAAGGGGTGGTGGGGAAACTCTTCTTTAAATGTTGATAGTGACATTAGACTTCTTTTATTTCCTATGCTTTCAGAACTATTGATAAAAAGATGCTCTATGTTGACTTGTCTACCACTATCTCCACAATTATGTATGCTCAAGGAACTTTATCTTGAAAAGATGGATGCTTTGGAATACCTATTTGATGATGATAAGAGTCCGTTTTCTTCCTTTTCATCCACATCCATTGAAGATTTTTTTTCATCACTTTCTAAAATCCATTTTAAAAAGTGCCCAAAACTTAAAGGGTGGTGGAGAGATTCTTCTTTAGAGGTTGATCATTACGATGGACATTATAGCAAAAGAGTAGTGATAACATCTATCAAGGGCCAATGTACACTCCCTTTGTTTCCTCAGCTTTTAGATGTATGGATAATAGATTGCCCTATGTTGACTTCTATACCATTATCTTTGCAATCACGTTTGCTCAAGGAAGTTTGTCTTGATAGAATAGATGCTTTGGAATATGTATTTGATGATGATTGGAGTAATTCATCGATATGTACTGAAGCCTTTTTCCCATCACTTTCTAAAATCCGCATTGAGCATTGTCCAAATCTCAAAGGGTGGTGGAGAGACTTTTCTTTAGAGGTTGATCATATACTCCCATTGTTTCCAAAGCTTTCAAATGTGGATATAAATGATTGCCCTTTGCTAATTTCCTTACCACTATCTTTGCATATTGAAAGCTTATGGTTGGAACGGTGTAGCCTAAAGTTATTACAATTAATAATGATGACAAAAATGCCATCTATTGCAACCAACTCTACCCTTGTCTCTTCATCTACACCTCTATCAAAATTGAAGGTAATTACATTAAAGGAACTTTTAAATCTAGAAACTTTGCAAGAAGAGTGGCTTAAAAATCTCACCTCTCTTAAAAGTTTGAGAATATTTTATTGCCTAAAATTAAAATCTCTTTCGCTAGGGATCCAACATCTCACAGCTCTTGAAAACCTAACAATTAATAATTGCCCAGAGCTTGAGCCACCTACTACTGAACGTGGCAAGTGTTGGGAGAGTCTTAAAAACCTTCTTTTCTTAGATGTTGAAAACCTTTCAAAATGGGTGTCTTTACCAATGGGCCTTCAAGAAGTTAGCACCTTACAAGGGCTTGGGATTTCGGATTGTAAAAACTTAACAACTATTCTAGAGTCGATCCACAGTTGGAAATCATTGAAAGAGGTTCGAATTTGGTGTTGCCCTCATTTGGCAGAACTACCTGAGGGAATGGAGAGTTTATCATCTTTGTTGAAGTTGGAGATTGAGGGGTCCTCTAAATTAAAATCTCTTTCACCAGGGATTCAACATCTCACAGCTCTTAAAAGCCTAATTATTTGTGATTGTCCACAACTTGATGAATGTGGCATGGGTTGGGATGGCCTTAGAAGCCTCCTTTTTCTACGCATTGTAAAGCTTTCGAAATGGGTATCTTTGCCATTGGGCCTTCAACAAGTCAGCACTCTACGTGCACTTTATATTTCCGAATGTGAAAGCTTGACAACTATTCTAGAATCAATCCACCATTGGAAATCATTGGAAATACTTGGATTTTCGAATTGTCCTTGTTTGATAGAATTGCCTAAGGGAATTCAAAGTTTATCATCTTTACAAAAGTTGCTAATAGAGGGGTGCCCCATCTTGTTGCAAAAATACAAGAGAGATGGAGGTGTTGATTGGCCCAAGATTGCTCACATTCCAGAGTTAGAATTGGACTTCAACTCATCTGAGGTACATTATGTATCATTTTAGTGTTATCCACTACAAAATTAAAACAACTATTTTGTTCTTCTTAGCTTTTCTTTGTTTTTCTCTTTCAGTATTTATTGAGTTGTTAAATTTAAGAACTAAAGTTTAAAGAGCTTGTCAAAATGCAGGAAAGTGTTTTTGACCTAGAATTTCTCAACATGGAAAGGTTATGTCTTCACTAGGAATAGCCTCTATCATTCAGGTATTTTTACTCTTCATTTTTTTTTAATTCCAATAGAAATTGATATACTCACCTTTACCTTCATTTTTTTCTCTGACATTTTATTGCCGTTAAATTTCAGGTATAGAAGTAGAAAGATTTGGAGTACAAGGAGCAGAATTTAGAAAAAAGAAAATCACAAAAAACATAAAATGGATTATTGCACTTTTCTTTTCACCGGCAACTGTGGAGAAATAGCCGGGAACTTACTGGCACTAGCTGGTTATGATCGTCGCCTCCCTTGAATAAGCATGGAAACTGCCTTCCTAGCTTTTGGGTAGAAGCAGTTTCTGTAAGAGTTAGCATTGTATTGAGTTTTGTTTATTAGTTTATTTGGTTTGATTTGATGCCTTTAATTGTGGAGAGTTAATTCGAAATGGCTGGTGTCAAATGGCAGTTTCACTAAGTGAAAACCTTGAAAGAACAAAAAAGGAATTGTAAGTCTAAAATGATAAAGAAAGAAGTTGGCACTGCTTTTGGGCTTTTAACTGCTGTACTTACGATTTTTTTTTTTTCTCTCTTCCTTTTCGAGCAGGTGAGGCAATTTCTAATCGTCAAAGGCCTTTTCTTGCGCCATGCTCTTGTGCCTAGAACTACCTCATCAGGAACAAAATTAACAGAATCGTGCATCTTTCACTTCCACTCATTCGGTATGGTACTTTCCATCTATCCTAATTCTTTGTAGATTGATATACGGGTCCTTCGCTTTATTCTTTACTTTTTGTTGCTGAGTTTTTGATGTAGAAGTGGAAGAACCACCTAAAGAGGGGATTCAGGGAACCCGCTCTCCACCGCTGCCAATAGTTCCAACTATTCCTCCTTGTTGATAAATCTTAACTCCAGCAGCGATGGCCTGACGCTGGTCCTACAATCCCTTTGGTGCCACTTGATTGCTTTTCAGCTCATTGAAGCCGTTCCCTCACCACTTCTGGTACATGTGCTAGTTTTGTTGATTTGTTTGTTTTGTCAGTTTGATTTGATGCTGTTAACTGTGGAGAATTAATCTGTAGGGGCTGGGATCAAATGGTAATAGATTACTGAACTTTTAACTTTGGACCACTAACAGCTCGATGATAGTATACCTCCCAATAAATTAGAGGAAGCCGGAAATCTGGAAGAACTAAGGCAAAAAGATGTGGTGGGCTAAGCTTTTTATGGCTTTCGGAACCAAAATCTCTAGTTATATACGGTGAGCTTTGGATTAGTATTAAGGAATTTAATGTGTTGCTTAAATATTCATTACAATTCTATCTTGAAACTACTTTTTGTTAAAGGAATAGCTTCTTTTCTTTTTTCTTTTTTCTTTTTTATGTTCATATAGTCCTTACTTAATTAAGTTCTTGTCATGAGCATTGTATCCACAAATTAAAACATACCTATTTATTGGTATCTCTTCTTTTTTTGTAGGTGGGACAATTTTAGATTGTCAAAAGTCTTTTGTTGCATGCTTGCAAATCGTCTAGATTCACCAAGATAAATGGGACTGGACTTATTTTACTGATTTGATGAAGTATCTATATGACTCCTTTTATTTTAAAATGAGACAATTTGTTTTGTTAGGTTAGGATTTGGTGACTATTGTATTCTATGATTATCCACTTTCATTATCATTTTAATTTTTCTTTTGACTTATAAGGTTCAACATGCACTTTTATCTTAATTTGCTAAACTCATAGTTTTTGTTTTGAACATTAATTTTTTTATGTACTAGAACTTTTGTGTGACTTAATGCTAGGATTCATGAAGTGGAAATGAGCAAGTTAGGTTACTATATTTTGTTCTTCAGCTTAATAGCTAATTTACAAGCATAAAAAAATGAATGTAGGGCTTTTTCCAATATAGAAAGTAGAATTAGTTCAAGTTTTGAGGGTTGTCTTCCATAGTCTATCATCTTTGCAAAAGTTAGGCACTTTGATGTGGCCCCATGTTGTTTTATAAAAGAGATAGAGGAGTAGGTCCTCATTAGACCAACATTGCTCATATTCCTAAATTATGATTAGGGTAGATCCTAGTTGATTTATGATATGTTACTTATCATTTAACTTAATTTATGACATAAATTGAAATACCACTTTCTTTTTTAAATAATTTTTTTTCACTTTTGTCTCTTGATATCTCCTGATTGTTTAGTATAAAATGTAAAATTTAGAGAACGTATTGAATTGTAGGGACACAGATTGGCCAAGAATTATTCCACATGGTGTAGATATATTTATGCATGAAGCTGCCCCTATCATTCGGGTATTTTACTTCCATTTTTCATAGAAATTAATATACCTACTTTTACCCTCATTTTTTTTCTTAGTATTTTCTGGAGGTTAGATTTTAGATACATAACTAAAATAGAGCATGAGAAGTGGGATTCAGTAGGAGAAAAAATAACGGAAATTATTAAATGAATTTCTCTTCCTATAGTATCCCAAAAAGACGTAAGAAACTACAGCACCCGACCTTTACTTTCGATTGCCAATCATGAAGAAATAGCTGCGGAACTCACTAGCACTGTGGGTCTTCATCATCAAAGCCTCCCTTGAATAAGCATAGGAATTGCTGGCTTGATTTCCTAGAAGTAGTTTCAGTCTTTGGGTAAGAGTTGAACATTTTGTCTATTTTTTTATTTATTTCTTTAATGGATCTGATGGGATTGATTGTGTGGAGTTAATTGGAAGTTGCTGGTGTCAAATGATAACTTACAAGAGTGCATACCTTGAAAGAACCAAAAAAGAAGATGAAAGTGCCAAATGCTAGAGAAAGAAGACATAGCTGGCAATGATTTTGGGCTCTTGCATATGTCTCTATGGGGAGCTTTGGAACTTACTTTTAATTAAGTAAATATATTTCTTTTATGTCCTTTTTGTGTTGGCTTCATTATAATACTATTTTGAATGTGATACCATCGCAATTTACATATAGTAACTCTTGTCTTGAGCGTTATGTCCACAAATTATAACATTCTTTTCTTGATTTTTCTTCTTTTTGAGACACATGAGCAATTGGTAATTGTCAAAAGCCTTTTCTCCATATTACCAAATCTTTCACATGTCCAATATAAATTGGAATAAATTGGAATAAATTGGAGTAATAAATTTTATAAAATTTCTCATCTTCATAATTTATATACAAGCAATTTTCTTATGCATTCTTTGTTTATACCCAATGCAAAAGGTAGAGCAAATTGAAGTCTTGAAGAAACAAAGAGAATGATTCATAGAAAAAGGAAAATAAGATTTCTACAATGGATTCAGGGTGCAAAAATAGAAAAAAAAAAAAGGTTTCTTAAATGAAATTTGTCTATTGATGATCAACCCCAACTATAATGGCAGTAGACCTCTAGATCTCATTGAAGCCATATTGGATTCCAGTAACAGTAATGTCGTCACCACTAATAATAACACCAACAACACCAGCCTGAACAATAGATCTTCTTGGTTCAGGTTGATGCATTGTCGACAAAGAAGAAGAGCTAGGCACAAAAGTAATTACTGAATGGCAAGATTCCACTTGGTTTGGTGCCCATGACCCTATCAGCTTTTTCCAGAGGCAATCGTGGCAAAACAGTTAGAATTCCTATAGTAACTAAAACAAACACATATTGAAACCACAACACTAGCACTTCACTTTCCACTGCCAATCATGAAGAAACAATCAGGAACTCACTAGACTGATGCTTGGGGTAAGAGTTGAATTTTTTGTTGAATTTGTTGATTTGGTTTGATGGGATTAATTGTGGGGAGTTAATTGGAAGTGGCTGATGTCAAATGGCAACTTCACTTGTGTATACCTCGAGAGAAGCAAAAAAGAAAATGAAAGGTCCCAAAGTGCTAGAAAAAAAAAAGATAAGAGAAAAAGACTTAGGTAGCAACGCTTTTAGGTTGTTGCATCTATGTCTTTCTAGTGAACTTTGGAAGTTACTTTTTTTTTTAAGTAAATATATTTCATTTTCTTTTCCTGTGTTGCCATAGCACTCTTTTGAACATGATACCATTACAATTTTTCTATAGCAATTCTTACCTTAAGTATTGTGTTTATAAAGTTTAACATTCTTTTTTCCATTTTTCTTCTTTTTGAAATGGGTGAGCAACTGGTAATTGTCAAATGCCTTCTCTCCATGCTTGCAAATCCCAACACATACACCAAAATAAATTGGTATAAGATGTTGTAGCTTCTTATCCTTTTCATGTATATTTCTATTGCCTTTGTTTAGATTATATAGAATCATTTTACTAAATTGACGAATTGATTTTATGAAATGTCTTACATTAGAGTGACAAAATCAATTTTATTGAATTTAGATTTGTGATTCTTGTATTATATGGTGGTCTATTTTCTTCAACTTCTTTTTTTAAAAATAAAAAATAAATAAATAAAAAAAACTCATAAAGTTCATTAGCATATCCTAACTAGTTAGTCTAATACTATAAATATAAGTGAACTAACAACTTTTGACTTTGTGGCTTGATATTAGGATTCATGAAGTGGAAATGAGCAATTTTGGTTTCTCAATTGCACCGATTTTCCTTCATCTTTATAATTTATATACAAGCATATTGTATGGTTATTAGTTTTTTACCAATTCAGAAAGGGGAATAAGTTGAAGTCCTAGAAGAAATAGAGAAAAGAAAACAAGAGTTCTCCAATGGTTTCAAAGGAGAAAAGAAGATTTCTCCATTGGAATCAAGTAACCTTGCCCCTTAAACACCAACAGTAAACCCCTCCTCAATACCCAATGCCCACCACCATCGAAAGTCCTAAGGATTTCTCCATGATGATTAGCCCTAACTCCGAAAGTGGTGCGCCTCTTGACCTTGTTGAAGCTGTTTGATTCCTGTAAATGACAATGCCTTGACCATCAATAACAAGATCAACAACACCAGTCTGTGCAACAGTTCATATTGGTTCAACATTGATGCATTGGTAATAAGAAAGAATTGGCCACAAAAGCAATCATTGAACGGCAAGATTGCACAATGTTTGGCACCCATGCACCTATCAACTTCTTCCACTACAATCATGACAAAATGATAACTCTATTTTTATAGAGTTATTTTACCTATTTTAGGTAATAAATAACTTTAATAATTATGAGAAAATATTTGAACTCCTCTTTATTTACCTAAATTTGTCTTGTTTATGTAGTACAAGAAGGCATGGAGAAAAAGGATAAATAGGGGGAACCTGATGCATATTATGTAGCAAAATCATAATATCAAGATCAAGAGAGTCAAGATGGGCTTGGGCTTTGGATAATTATTATTAGATTTTTTGTTGTTGTTTGCATTTTCTTAATAAATAGAAAATCCAGTCATATTAGGAATTCAAATCCCAATTAATATAAGAGTTTAAAAACCAATTGTTTTAGGTATCCAAAACCGAGTTCTACTAGGATAAGGTTTAAACCCAAAACTCTATTTGAGAGAAGAGAAGAAGTGAAAAAGAAAGGAGGAAATTGAGCAAAACTTTTAAAAAAATGCCAAGAATTCAAAGTTTTCTTGAAGAGAAGACAAAAAAGGTGACAAACTTCTTGTTCTTGAATTCAAGATGCCTTCTTTATTTCCTATTATTGTTCTTCCTCATTATTTCTTTATGCTTTAGTTTACTTTTATTAGAGCTACGATGTAACCTAATTATGATGGTATGAATCTTATGATTGATATGTTTTGCAAGATATTTTATTTATGTGAAGTTGCATATTATTGTGTTTAATACTTTTAAGTGATTAGCTACCACTTAAATGATCTGATTTGCATATTTGAGACCAACAGGAAACGATATACAATTGCTTCTTGTAATGTGTAACTATAAATTAAATATGGATAGACATATATCATATTGTTTGTGTAGCTTTCGGTATAAACTGGGAATGTTCATAGATCTTAATGCATTTGGTTTGTTTCAATTCACATATAGAGATATAGTAAATTAATGAACAAAGTAAGTTTGCTATACATAGACATAGAATAGTAAATAAATTAGGAAGTTTTGCCATTACATAGATATTATCCTTCTTACAAACATAAATAATCAATATTAATACCTAGTAGTTATGGTAAAATCATATGCTTTACATATTTCGTATATTTAGTTTTCTTAGATTTAGTTAGTTAATTTATCATCTATCATTTGGATTTGTTAGATAAATTCTAGAAGTTGTTCATCATTAGTAATTAATTGGCTTAATAATCACCAATATTTGTGGGACGATATCTTTCTTATTATTATATTACTTGTTTGACATGTTCACTTGAATCTAAATTTCACTGAACAAGTTTTTGGCACCGTTGCCGAGGATTGGTTGTTTATTGCTAATTAATATTAATATCGAATAATTTCTAGGTTTAATCTAGCTTTTATTTTCTTAAAAAAACTCATTTTTTTTAATTATTGAAAAAAATCATTTTTTTAGTTGTTGAAACAAAAATCTTTTTTTTTTATCTGTAAAAAAAATTTTTTTTTTATCTGTAAAAAAAAATCCTTTTTTTGTTTTATTTTTATTTTGCTTCATTATTATTATTATTGCCAAAAAAAAAAACTTCTTTGTTAGGTTGCTATTGTGAAAAAATTAAGTAACAATGATGGAAAGATATGATGGTACAAATAGACTTTTAAAAGACTATGTTGCACCAACATTTTGGAATGCTACATCAAACATTAGGGTTGCAAATCAAGCAAATTGCTTTGAGATCAAGCTCATGCTCATCAAGATGCTTCAAAACTCTGTGTAATATAGTGGGCTACCAAATGAAGATCCAAAAGCTCACATTGAAGCATTCCTTGAATTCTGTGACATGATTAGAGATAATGGAGTTATAGATGATGTTATCAGGTTAAGGCTATTTCCATTTTCTGTTAGAGATATTACTAAAAATTAGTTCTCTTCTCTTCTTGCAGGATTGATAGCATGTGATGATTTGGCTCAGAAATTTCTTGGTAAGTTCTTTCCTTTCGCAAGATCTGCAAAAATGTGTAATGACATTTTCACTTTTGAGCATATAGATAATGAATCATTGTATGAAGCTTGGGAGAGATTCAAGGAACTTCTGAGGAGATGTCCTCATCATGGACTACCTATATGGTTACAGGTACAAACTTTCTATGATGGGTATAGTACAAATCTTTGTTTTGCAATTGATACAGCTGTAGGAGGGGACTTACATAGTAGAACACCAAAAGAGGCATTTAACCTCCTAGAGGAGATGAAATTTGATAACTATCAATGGTCTACTAAGAGACTACTGATGTATCAAGCAAGTGGAGTCCATGAAGTAGATATTTTTTCACCATAATGTCTGTACAATTGGAAGTGCTCAATGAGAAGATAGACAACCTAAATACTCTAGTTGTGAGACATTAGAGTAGATCATGTGAATTTTATGGTGGAACAAATGAAAGCACGGAATGTCACGTAGGTAACCCTTATGCTCATTATAATGATTATGCTAGTTTTGTTGGGATTCTGAACAGGTTACAAAATGATTATTACTCCAACACATACAATCCAGGATGGCACAACCATCAAACTTTTTCACGGAGTAACCTAAATGAGATGAGAACGCAACCAACATTTAGGCAAACAAAATAGGTGAAACCTAACTTTAAGGACATGATCAGTAAGCTGGCCATCACCACACAAAACTTTATAGAGAGGACTGAAGCAAGATTTCAAAATCAAGAAGTGAGCTTTCAAAGACAAGAAGCTTAAATCTGAAGATTAGAGGTGTAGATGAGTTAGCTAATCATCATGATCTTAGAGAGTCAAGAGGGTCATTTGCCTTGCGATATGGAGAAAAGCTTTATAGGTACCATAGAGGCAATAACCTTAATGAGTGGCAAGCAAGTGAGAGACAATGATGCTAACAATAAGGTTGTCAAAGGTATGGATAAGGATGTCAGGATGCAACCTAAGGAGGCACCTAGGAGAAAACTAATTCCAGAAAATCCTAAGCCATTTATGCCTCCAACTCCATTTCCCCTAAGATTCTAGCAATGTGAAAAAGATAAGCAATTTTTAGAATTCTTTGATATATCTTTAAAATTGCACATTAACACTCCTTTTGCAGATGCTCTAATTCAATTGCTCAGTTATACAAAATTTTTGAAAGAGATACTAAAGAACAAAAGGAAGATAAAAATATATGAGACAGTAGTGTTGATTGTAGAATGCTCAACCATTATGCAACACAAGTTGTTTTCGAAATTGTTGGAGTTCCATCCTTCTTGAGCAACAATATCTAAGATAGTTTGGCTGAAAACTATAAAGTAAGCGCTTTTTGAAAGGCAACCCAAGCATTTTCGTTTGAGTCTTTTGCTAGAAGTTTGTCACCACATTTTCCTCACAGCTCTACATTAACATAACCTACAATTAGGGGAGTTTCCTTGTTCCTTTTTTTATTATTGTCTTCTTTCTTTTTACATTGAGTACAATGTTTCATTCAAGTTTAGGGGTAGAAAAATAAATTTTTATGCTAAAACTGATTGAAAAAAAAATTTCTTATGTCATGAGTACATCCCTTGTGGTGAATTCTTGGCGATTCTTTGGAAAATATAGATTTTGTTCAAACCTGCAATTGTGGTGTGAGTTAAGTGTGATTTTGATTATGTTAATCCACCTATTGAGCATTAAAAGTCTTTCATTTTTTAAATTTTTTGTATCTCTATAAAACATTCATGTGAAGTATGTGATTTTCTTAGATCTCACCCAGATCTTAAAAGTTGTTTAATTTTTTCTTAAGGTGAAATCCTAGGCTACATCTAATTGGGAAAATGATTTAGGCCATTCTTTGGATCGTTTAAGCCTTTCAAGCCAACCCTATTTATTTATCACCGGTCACCCCATTAAGCCTTGATTCTTATCCTTTTTTTTTTATGACACCTACATATATATAGCCATAAGCCTTGAACACCTTATCTTATCATCCCACACCCATGAACATGTTGACTTATAGGATGAAAGTTTGTTTGAGATGAATAAAGGTCGAGAGGAAGATGGCGCATGGGAAGAAATTGATTGCAATGATTGTGTGAGGCATAGTATTTCATTTCTGAAAAAAAAAAAAAAAAAAAGGAAGTACAATATTTACCCAAGAATGGAATCCTCTTATCATTCCTCGTCATATTCAAGCCACTCAATGTTCTAAATCAGGCCATTAAGCATAGTAATTGAAATGATTGGCAAGATAAAAGTGTGGTGACTACATGTCTAGTACTTTTACTTGTTTTATTGATGTAAGCATGATTGTGGCTTTGTGAGTGTTAGAATCCAAGTGAAATCAAACATTTTTGGACCAAAAAAAAAAATGATGGTAGAAAGTGACAAGAGTTTTTGATAAGATCCTAGAAAGTAATTTGTTCATGGGTTATTTAAGCGTAAATGACTTCCATCTTACCCTTAGCCCAACCTTACATTACAAGCTTATAAAAGCTCTATTGATTCTTGGTTAGATGATTGGCTTATATTAGTGGAGAGAGGAATGAAAAACAAACCTATGAGATTTGGTTAGAGTTTTTGAGAAGTTGTATACCAATGTAGATCTATTTAGAGTACATATAATTGAAAAGATGAGGACTCACACATATACACATGGTAAACATAATTAAAAGTTTATCTTATCTTATAAAATAATTATGGTATTTGGATGAAAGTTATATTTTTCTTTGAATTGTTAAGTTAAGCAGTTTTAGGAGACTTTCATAAAAGGGTTTTGTCAAAAACATATATTGTTTATTTCTTTTGCTCGAGGACTAGCACAAAACAACTGGAGGCTGCACTAGTATTGGCCACACACTAGTGTTGGAGCCCCCTGCGATGAAACTAGGCACCACCAACTTAACACTGGGAACCCTTGAAAGCTATGGCTAAAAGTCTTTATGGTTTTTAAGGAGCAATTCAAAGCTATTTCTTTTGTCTTTTTTACTCAAATATGAATCATTTTAAAAGATTATAATACACCAATGATATTATTGATGTTAGTCCAACGAGCAGAGAATGCAACTTTATCCCTTTCATGGAAAAATTGGATAAAGCAAGAAAGTTCTAAAATGTTTAGCTTTGCAACGTAATGTTTGAAAGCAATTAAATGTTTAACTAAACTATTTAGAGTGAAGTATCCAAGGTTGCTATCCCATTATGAATAACTGAAATGGGATTTGTGATTTACATGTAATTTGTTATACCAATGGATTTATTGTGACACAAAGTGAATAATAGAGAGAAAAGGACATGGGAAAGTTTTTGTATTCATAGAAAAGTAAGTAAACCTAGAATAATGTAGGTCTACTTATAATGCAAGCATTTGTACACATAAAAGCAAAAATATAATGACAAAGAATAATCTCTATTTGTATAGTTCATATTTTCCAAAATTGTAGATCCTACCTATTGTAAGACAATGATTCTCCTTGATTTAAGCCAAGAATAATCGATAGACGTTAACCACGACTCTCCAACACTCCCCATCAAGTTGACGGCCTATAAATGTCTAGGGCACTAAGCTTGCTCAATAGATATGTGTGTTCTCTTTGACATAATGGTTTGGTGAAAATGTCTGCAGGGTGTTCTGCAATCCTTATCCCTTTAGTCTTAATAACCCCTTCTTGAATCTTATCTCTGGTGAAGTGGCAATATGTTTCATTTTTTCATGTACCATCGGATTGGCCGCAAGTTTGAGTGCTATATCACTATCGCAAAACAATGTAGTTGGACCCTTTATTCTTAATCCAAGGTCTTGAAGTAGACCTTGCATCCAAATTACTTCACAAATGGTCTTTGCCATTGCTCGATATTCAGCCTCAGCCAAGGATAATGATACAGTTGACTACTTTTTTGTCTTCCATGACAACAAAGAATCTCCCAATTTTACATAGAACCTAGTGATGTATCTTCTAGTCATCAAACAATTAGCAATCAACATCACAATAAGCTTGCAATTCCCCGGTCATAGCTTCAAAACAAAAGTATTCCTAGTCTTGGACATCCTTTCAAATACTTGACTACTTTAAGAGTAGCCTCCATAAATTGACTTAAATTCTATACTGCATAATTGATGTCTAGTCTAGTCATTATGAGATAGATGAGTTTTTCCATAAGTCGTTGATAACTATATGGATCTTTAAGCAATAGGTCTTCATGCAACGGAGACATTCCCCCATCATACTCAACTATTGTCAATTTCAAATTTTGTTCGATGGGAATGACCGTTGGTTTACCTCCGGACAATCCTACTTCAGAGATAATTTATAAAATGAACTTGCGTTGGCTCAAACATATACCTTTCTTACAATGAGCTATTTTGATGCCAATGAAGTATTTAGGAGTGCCCAAATCTTTAATGTGGAATGTGGCATGCAATTATCTTAAAATCATTAATAGTAGTCTCATTGTTACCTATAATTAATATATCATCCATATAAATCAAAAGATAGATGGATGGTTTACCTCGTATCCAACAGAAGAGAGCATAATCATGTTTGGATTGATGAAAATGTGTAGTAATGAGAGCCTAGGTGAACTTGGCATACCATTGGCGAGAGGCTTGTTTCAAGCCATACAAGGATTTAAGGAGGCGACATACATGATCCTCCCTATAGCTGTGTAATCCTTGTGGGAGATCTTGTAAATTTTTTTATCCAAATCATCATAAAGGAAGGCATTATTGACGTCCATCTGATGAAGAGACCAATCACATATCAAAGCAAGTGTAAGAAATGAACGAACAATGACATATTTGGCAACGGGAGAGAAAGTTTCCACATAATCAAAGTCAGGATGTTGGGTGAAGCCTTTATCCACAAGGCAGGCTTTATAATGCTTAACAAAGCCATCAGCATGATACTTGATTTTGTAGACTCATTTACAACTAATGGGCTTCTGATAGGGCAGCTAGGGAACAAGCTCCTAAGTATGGTTTTCAATAAAGGCAAGAATCTCAGCCTCCATCACTTATTGCCAATGGGGATCCTAAGAAGCCTTAAAATAAGAGGAGGGCTTCTGATTCTTAAAAATACAGTTGATGCAACAAAAATGACTTGGTGAGAGGCTTGCAAAATTGACATAAATAAAAATAGGGTAATGAGTACCAAAAGAACTGGTGCTAGAGCAAATATAATCCTTCATTTAGGTGGGAGGCCGAGTGGGCCACCTAGAACAGCAAGATGGTGTAGGTGAATCCCAAGAAGGGATGACTGCAAGGAATCATTGGAAGGCAATGACGGAGAATCTTCAAGAGAGGCAGCCAAAGGCTCCAAGGGATTAGAGTGCAAAGGAGAAGACCTAGTAGGAGATAAGTCTGAAACAAAAGCATCCAGTAAAGAAATAGCCATGTCCGGCAATGGGGCAGAGGCAATAGAGGGTTGATCCGAAGACATAGTGAGAGGCTTAAGAGAAGCCAATGGAGTTGCTGGAGAAGGATCGTCATCAGCCAAAAATTGTACTGTGGATAAAGTGGGAGCCGGTAAAGTTGGTGTAAGCTAAGTGGCAAATGGAAAGATTTTCTCATGAAAAAACACATCATGGCTAACAAAGAAATGCCTGATAGATGGATCCAAAATCCGATAACCCTTATGAAGAGATAGGTAGCCCATGAAGACACAACGAACTGCATAAGGGCCAAACTTGTCCTAAAGGCCCACAAGAGTGGCATAACATAAGCAACTAAAGACCCGAAGATGGCTAAGATCAGGTGTCCTCCCAAAGAGAAGCTCAAAATGAGTCTAGCCATGAAATGCATGAGTGGGCATCCGATTGATCAAATAGGCAACAGTGACCACACAATCGCCTTAGAAGCATTCAGGAATAAAGGCTTGGTATTTAAGGGCACGGGCAACTTTAAGGAGGTGATGATGTTTATGCTCACCAACCCTATTTTGTTAAGGCATGTAAGGATAAGAACTCTCATGAAGGATGCCATGAGAGGTGAAAAAGGAAGAACATGCATGGTTAAAGAAATCTCGAGCATTATCAAAATGAACATGTTGGATGAAAGTTTGAAATTGAGTTTGAACTAATTGGTGGGATTGAGTTAGGATAGGTAAAATGCAGGTCTTGGAAAGCATTAAGAAGATTTAAGTGCTATGAGAAAAATCATCAACGATGGTGAGGAAGAAACGAGAACCATTGTGATGCAAGGTGTGATAAAGCCCCATACATCAAGATGGATGGAGGAAAAAGGAGAAGAGGCGCGTGAGTGGCTGGAAAGGAACGAGGCACAAGGTTGTTTAGCTAAGGGACAAACGGGCCAAGTAGGATTAGGAAAGGAAGTACTATGACCCAAATGTTAATGTGAAAGAAAAGCTTTATTATTATGAAAATTGACATTATATAAAGAAAGCTGAGAAATACAATTCTTTGAAGCAAAATATGACGAAAAGGAATTTCAAAAGTAGAGACCATTGTGAATGCTACCCAAGCCTATCAGTTTTCCAGTCAAATTGGCCTAAGAAAGACAAATATTAGAACCAAAGTTAACCTAACAATTGTTGTCAATGCAAATTTTGGAGATGAAAATGAGGTGAAACTAAAAAATGGGAACGAAAAGGACATTTTTTAGGATAATAAAGGAGTTAAGAGTAACATTGCCAAGTTTGGTAACAGGAGTAACAGTCTCATTGGGCAAACGGACGAAAATTGGGGGATTAGGTGGGGAAAGGGAACAAGTAAATAAGCGTTCATCATAGACGATGTGGTCACTAGCCCCTGAATCGATAATCCAACTATTAGTCAAAGGAGAATTCATAAGGCAAAAGGAAGTACCTGCAAAGCTAGCATAGTGGTCATGAGTTCTAAGCTGATTAATGGTAAACATAATTTTCTAGAATTGAGCATTAGATAAAGCCTTATGAAAGGAGTCAACAATTAATGACTACACTTGATTGGTGGAAGCATCATGATCTTTGGCATCTTTGTCTGCAGACTTACCATGAAGCTTCCAACAAATCTCTCGAGTATCACAATATTTTAGCAATTAGATAAGGTGGCACCCTAACGCCCGTTGGATGATTTGAAAACATGAGCAGATGTGGCAGTCTGAGAGGTGTCCAATGCAGGAGCAAGTAAAGATAACTGTGGACCATTAGATCCCGAGTGAAAGCCTGGCTCGTTGGATCCACAAAACATGACAGCTTGCTTGAAAGGGTTCGAAAACCCTAGATTGGACAAGATGGACCCACCCCCCAAGGGCTTGAGTAGTGGCAATGTGATGCTAGGCAAGGGTTGCGTGAGAGGCGAGAACAATAGTGTCAGCTACATGGAGATATTTCGATAAGGTAAGTTGTTGGTTCTCCTCCTAGATAGCTAGAAAAAAAAACTCTAGCAAAGAGAGGGCTCTAGTTCCATAGCCAAGATCTACAAACGGAGAGGTAAACAGGAATCATTCAAAATAAAAAGGAAACGCATGATCTAACTACTTTATTTGATTTTCTAATATTGTTGAATAGTCAAATCAGGTATGATTAAAGCTTCTTCAGTGGCATCAAGTTAATTCCAAATAGTATAAAGCCGGTTAAAAAAGGTTGTAACCAATAGAACTCCTTGCTTGAATTCACTCTCGGCCTAAAAGAGGAAAATCATTTAACCTAGTCAATTTTGCCATACATTTCAACAAGAGTATCCCAAATTTGCTTAGCATCATCAGTCAGAAGGAGGCCAGCAAAGACTTCTTTGGTTAAGCAATTGTTGATCCAAGAGTGAACAAGGTGATTGTAGTGGCACCAATATCAAGCCAAGTGCTTATTAGTCAAAGAAGGGAACTTCTTGTCGATTAAAGAGTCCTTGTATTTTGTGATAAGGGCTTGATGGAGATCAAGTGCCTAGGAGGTGTAATCCGATTGGCTAGAGAATGGCCAAGCAACCAATCGGAGTTTGGGTCCATCAACAACACTGGTGAAAAAGGGGTTGCCGAGCTCTAGGCAACTACTGGGTGCGGTGAGATAGCATAGCCCGAATGGGTTGCTATTCGAGTAGGGATTCGTAAATCCAAAACCCGATGGAGCAAAATTGGGGCTTAGGTTAGGACCCTGATAAACCTAACCGAAAACATAACCTTGTACAGGGCCTAGAGAGGTGGAAGAGCTAGCCTTATGTTGAGTTGGGTCCAGAATGGAGAAAACATGCGAATCATTTGGTGGGGCAATGAATGATTGAGAAGAGTGGGGTTGTTGTGGAGAAAGGCTTGTGTCGTCCTACAAGTTCTCTGTAATAGGCACATCAAAGTCAACTGTATGGTTCAACATGATGAGCTAACAAAGGGAACGTATGGTGTTTATAGGATACGAAGAGAAAAAAAAATTGGGGAAAAGCTAATGTCCACACCGGGGATGTCTAGCTTTCGTGTGTAAGTTCTTTAAGTGAACAATACAAAGGAAAGCAAGGACAAAAGGTAAGGTAAAGGTGTGTCGGTGAAAAAAAAATGGGAAAAAAGGTTTAAGGTTTATGCCAAAAAAAGACAAACTTTCTTATGTAGGTCTCTAAACAAACCATACAAAAGGAAGCAATTAAAAGAAAATGGCATAATCAGTGAGGAAAAAAAAAGGTTGCAGAAGCTTAGGCCAAAGGAAAAAAAACAGTGGCTCTAATACCATGACATAAAGTGAATAGCAAAGAGAAAAAGACATTGAAAGGTTTTTGTATTCACAAAAAAGTAAGTAAACCTATAACAATGTAGGTCTATTTATAATACAAGCATTTGTACACATAAAAAGAAAAATATAATGACAAAGAATAATCCATATTTGTATAATTCATATTTCCCAAAATTGTAGATCCTACCCATTGTAAGACAATGATTCTCCTTGATTTAAGCCAGGAATAATTGACGGACATTAACCACGAATCTCCAACACATTGATATGAGTTTTGATACTTTATATGGGTTGATGATTAAGAAAACTAAAGAAACAATAACAAACACTTATGCAAAATTAGCATAAACAACAACTATAGAATAAAAGGACACATAATTTTCTTACATCCATAGCAAAGAAAAAAAATGTTATTACTGCAATGTAAAGAATTTTACAAGCATTATATTCAACTCAACCCCTGATTACAACCTTTTTTTCTTTTAGGAGTACTTGGTTCACTCAAGATTTTAAAAATTATTCACTTCATTTCTGATTTCGCCAGTTTTTACACTTGCTTGCATATTTTGCCTTCTTTATTTCACTTCTTGCTTCTCACCACCTTCAGTTTGCTTCAATAAGTAACTTACCCTTTTCCTCAATGTAAAGCAACCAACATCCCTTAACAACAAGTGACCTAGTTTTTATTTGACCAATAGAAGGACAAAAGATTGTGAGCCAATGCAAAGATAATTAGGTTTATTTTTTCTTCTCTTCACTTTTACTTATAAGTAATGAATGTAATAAGAGCATTATCCTCATTTCCTCATCTTTTGCAACGCTAGATGCATAATATGCATAATATTCTAAAATCTTGAATAACACATCTACATTAATACTTTATTTACATCTTGAATGATGTTTATAATATTCTTTTATATCTTCATTCATAAAAAGGCATGTAAAGTGTTATATTAAGAAAGAATTAACTAGCTCCCTAAAAAGCTACAACAAAATTAGTAAAATGTTATTAAATATCCTAACATATAAAAAAAGATAGCATGTCTAAGATATCAATAATATAAGATAATAATTATTTATCAAATATATCCTAACTTTGTGTGTAAACATTACCATTAAAGATGGATTAAAGAGATGAAATGAAACAACGAATTAGTTTTTGATGAAATGTTCTCTTGAACTTCAACCCTAAAAATATGTTAGAAATGTTAATTTCTTTTCTTAAACTAATTGTTAAAAGAAGGAAATAATTGAACATATAAAAAGAATAACATGTTAAAATATTAGTGATATAAACTAATTATTTTCTTTAATGTATTAGAAGAACAACAAAGATCTACCATGTAATACCAATCTAATCAAACAAAATAACAGTAGGTGAATTCCAGCCACAATAAAACATAACGAAGGTGCAGATCCTTGAGAGTACATGAAACCAAATGTTAGATTCTTAACTTTACAAATTCCTATAAAGGCAAATTGACAATAAAAAGTTGTGTGGATTAGATAGAAACCTCCTCCACTAGGTGAGCTTAAGTTGAATGTAGATGGTTTTAGTATTGTAATGGTAGTATTATTTAGGCATTTTTTGTTAAGTTTGGTTAAAGAAGTAATGCTCATGCCAAGGCCTATGCTTTATTTACGGATCTTGAATTATGTTATGCTAGAAATCAATTTCCCTGCATCATCAAATCAAATCTTTTTATTTAGTGCAATGCATATTACATCTATGAAAACCTTCATGGCATCTAGAGTATGTGTTACAACATTGCGTGCAACGGTCTTGTAGTTAAGATTGAGCTTTAACGAAGGATCTAGTTAGGGGATGAAAGGGAACCAATGAGAAATCAATTGAAACTACCTTAGGGAGTTTTTCCTTTCAACCAATCTTGAAAATCAAGAGATTACAAGCAAAAGGGTTTCCTAACAGGAACCCATCAAAACAATCTAACAGAATACTCAACTAAACTGAATTAAAACTCCCGCCTTTAATTTCCTTCTATTTATACCTGCTAATAGGCCTCCTAACAGACTTGTTAACTCCCTTACAACTTACACTTTTATTACAAACTACAACTTGTAGAAAGTAAAACGACATTATATATTATTATTAGTCACTTATATGAGCATTGAAGTTGTTGACATATGGTGTTGTAATCATGGCGTGGCTAAGTCCTCCACTTAGACTATTACACTGTGCTAACTTATTGCCTTCACACACCACGATTCAACACATTTTTGGATAAAGAACTTCAAGTTTGAATAAATTGACAAATCATGGCCATTATGTTTTGGATGTGGAAATCTTTTATCAATTAGGCTCTTTACCGAGTTCATGAAAGAATGCTTTCAAGAACAAACAACTTGGTCTAGGGAATTATACGTCTCTATCGAGTTATAGTATATGTAGCCTTGGTACTTATATTCTTTTCAATTTATGTACACTTATAAAATGAGTTCAATAAAGTAAGCATAACATAAATAAAATTTATATTTATAAAAGAGCTAAGAAAAAACAAAAAGGACTTTTCAAAAAATTTATAAAACAATTGAGATGGCTTGAGTCTAATTCCTCAATGCAATTAGTAGTACTTTTAGAGCCCACTACGCTGAGAAACTAGCATATAGGTTTCTCAATTTAATTTTTTAGGAATTAGTTTTATGCACTGTCCTTTATATTCTCACAAGGTATGGTTATTATATACATTCTTATTTTTTTTTAATAAAAGAAGAGAGGAAAAAGAAAAGACAATAACTCTAATTTATAATACATTGTCCAAAAATATATTGGAACACTTTTTGTATTTACTATTTCACAATTAGTTTAAACTTTAAGTGGCTCTGTTAGGAAGGTTTAAGTTCATCTCAAAAGTCTACCATTGAAATAAGGAAAAATAATCATACTTTACACGCATTCAATTCTACACATTAACAATGTGGAGCTAGACATTCATGTCCACGTAAGAAGGTGTTAACTTAGAAGCTAGAGAGATAACTTTTAACCACACACCTTTCTAAGGTTGATCATCAAACTATAACACATCTTGGTGTCAAAAATTGTTAACGGCCATATGCGAGCAATCCTACAAAGCCAAGCCATTTCCTAAAGACCCAAATATTATCCTATCCATAATCTACTTGTCCCATAATCCGACACAATTATTTTGGCTAGAATATTGCAACAAACTAAATACCAATGAGTATGGGAATCAACTCTATTGAATTTGCAATATTTCTATATAATATTAAGCATCCTCTTATAGGCATAGTTTATACAAGGTATATATATTCACAAAATGAATGCAAGAATATTACATGACTAAAGAGCGCAACATATCAAAAATTGGATCATATTCATTAACACTCCCCCTCAAGTTGAAGATTTGAAAAAATTGAGTACTCTAAGCTTGGAAAAGAGATATCAATGCTACTAGCTACATAATAGTTTTATCAATAAGTTTGCAGGTTGCTCGTTTGTAAAAATATGACATGCTGCGATAATGCCTTGTTAAAGCTTCTCTCTTACATAATGGCAATTCACCTCAATATGCTTAGTATGCTCATGAAAAATCAAAGTAGTTGTTATGTTTTCTACTACCTCATTTTCATAAAAGAGCAAACGTAGTAGTCATATGTAAAAACCAAAATGCTTAAGTAAACCTCTGATCCACATTATTTCATAGGTAGTAACTTGTGTAGCTCAATACTTTATTTCAACTGATGAAGGGGAGACAACTGGTTATTTATTCAAACACCAAATATCAATGAATTCTTGAACATGATATAGAAATTGATAGTAAAGCACCTTGTCCTAAGACATGTGCAGTAGTCCAAGTCATAAAATGCTTACAACTTAAACTTTGAAGAAGATGAAAATATGAGACCAAGACCTGGAAGATATTTAATCACCTTTACAGCTACCTTTATGTGAGACTATTTCAAGTCGTGCATAAATTGGCTAAGTGGCTAAATTAGGAAAGTAATATTAGGTTGAATAAGAGTCAAATATATAAGTTTGCCAACTAACCTTTGAAAAATTGAAGGATATTAAAAAAGTGGATCATTGACATGCTCTTTAGAACTAACATTAGAGTCTATGCTCATGAATTTCTTGTTTTGCTTCAAAGGAATGACCAAGAGTTTGGAACCAACTAGTCCAACTTCAAATATCAATTCTAATGTGTACTTGCATTGACTTTGAGAGACTAAGCAATCTTAATTCTAAGGAAAAATTTTAATTAACCAAGATCTTCCATTAAAAAATGTAAAGTAAAGATAGTCCTTTAGATTTGAAATGATTGCTTGACTATTTCCTATTATTAAAATGTTATCAACATAGATAAGTAAAGCAATAAAAGAATTTTCCTTGGCCTTGGTGAATAATGAATAATCATGTCAAGATTAAAAAAAACCATGTGCAATAAGGGTAAACATAAACTTTACATTTTACTAATGAATTACTTGCTTTAGGCCATACAAAGATTTTTATAATTGACACACTCTATCCTCCCCTTAATTACAAAATTTAGAGAAAAGCTTCATATAGACTTCTTAGAGAGATTACTGTAAAGAAAGATATTTTGAACATGCATTTGAAAAAAAGGCTAATGATGAATTGTGACAATAGTGATGAAAAATCGAATGATGACATGCTTGGTAATGGGAGAGAATGTATCTTGGTAATTAATTCCTTCTTATTGACTATATTCCTTGGCCACCAACCAGGCCTTGTTCCATTCAACAGACCCATCAATATGATACTTCACCTACAAAACCCATTTACAACTAGTTCAATTAAGAGGTGAAGTAACCATATTCCAAGTGAAATTGACCTCAAGGGTAGTAAGGTCATGGTTCATGGCATCAATATGATGGGGATTGATGAGGGTTTCTTGGAAAATGTAAGGTTCATGAATGTTGGGAGACAAAGGCATTGAAGTATTGATGGTAAGGGTGACATTGGTCAAGGGAAAGGTATAAAAAGATAAGATAGAAGGATTGGTAGGAAGCAGAAGGTAAGGTGGGGCAAAAGTAATAAGTATTCCATATAGGACGCTTGGTGGCTTACGCAAAATGTTAGAAGGAAAGATCCAACTGGGGGGGTTCCAAATTAAGTTAGGTTAATGAAAGGATCGACAAAATAGGCACAAGATAAAATGATGTCATGGAAGTAATGGGTGAAGGATCATAAAGGTCATATGGCTCAAAGTTAGCAGTCATACCAAAAAGCAAGCAAGAAAATATGTATGAATCTTCAAGTAGTATGATTAAAGCTCATGATTTGATGGAACTGCAAGGAGCCAAAGTAATGGCTAAGAAGGACTTACTAACTTAATTTTCCACTAGTGGAGTAGAAGAGTTGATAACCTTATGAATAGGTAAGGTAACTCATGAAAACACATAGGGTGGCATGAGGACTAAACTTGTCAAGGATACCTAGTGTAGTAACAAAATATTGACAACCAAAAACATGCAAGTGATCAATAAGCAACGGTGTGCTAAAAAGGCACTCATATAGAGTAACCTTGCCTAAAAAAGATGAAGGAAACCTATTGATAAGATTAGTGGTAGTTAAAATACATTTAGACTAGAATTGAGGGGACCTAGAATAAAATAGTATGGGCCACATCTAGTAGGTGACAATATTTTTGTTCAAGCACCCTATTTTGTTATAGGGTATAAGTACAAGAACTCATACAATTGATGCCTTTACTAAAAAGAAAAGAAATGCTCTTGGAGGAATTAAAAGAAAAAAAAACTTGGTTCCATTGTCAGAATAGATACATTTAACAATGGTTCTAAATTGAGTTTGGACCATAGAGACAAAAGACTAGATTTTTTAAAGAAAAAAAAACTTGACTTTTATATTGAAAAAGAAAGGTCCATGTGGCACATGAAAAATTATCAATGATGATGAGAAAATATTGCCCACCATTATGCAATAGATGTTTGTGGGGTTCCTAAACATCCATATGCACTAATTTAAAAATTGTGGAGGTGATTGTGTGACTTAAAGGGAATGACTCTCTTGTTTGTTTTGCAAGAGGACAAATTGGGCAAGAAAAAGCTTCCAAGCAAAAAATTGATTTTTCATGCACAAAATAAAATATTAAAGAAGAATGGCTCAAACATTTGTGTTAAAGAGAATAATCACTATTATAAAAAAAATTAAATTACAACCAGGGGACTATTTAAAAATACAATAATAATTGAAAACAAAAAAACAAAACACTTAAGTATTGAACGGAAATTGTCTAGAAGAACAAAACATAAAAAATAGAAGCCCCCTCAGCCTTACCTAGTCTAATTAGTGCTCCAATTATATGGTCCTGAAAAATACAAAATTTATCAAAGAAAATAGTCACACAATTATTATCATGGGTTAGTTTGTGAGTAGATAAAAGATTATGGCATAAATGAGGATTAAACAAAACATGCTTAAGGTTATGTAGTCCGTGGAAGAGCTTCTTTATTTAGAAACATTAAACTCTCTCAAGCTAATGTTTTGTTGAGTCATAGTTGGAGAATTCCAAATTCTATCTTTTCCTAGATGAATTGTAATGCTGGGGTATGCCCCTAAGCTTATGTATTACTTTATTCTTCGATGAATAAACTCACATATTCATCAAAAAAACAAAAAAACAAAACATGCTTAAGGGTTAAATATATGTTATGTTGGTAATGACCAACAAAGGCGATAGGGCTACAAGTTTGGTCAAGTAGGTACACAAACATTGGCAATGCATAAGGATAATAAGAATCCAAAATATTCAGATTATATGTTATATGATCACTAGCTCTTGAATCTATAATCTATATGAAAAAAGCAGATTTGGATGAGAAATTATTATTTGTAAAATTAGCAAAGAATCAAAGGAACCTATCTAATTAAGGAGGGTTATAAGCTTGGTTTGTTGATCTAAGGTCAAAGTAAGTCCATTTGAGCCTCCACAAGTGCTCCTTAGAATGGTAGAAGGAAGGCCTAATAAGCCTACACTAGGATAAGAAAGAAGGGATGACCCACCATAAAGGGGAAGCCGATCATAGGCCCCAACAACATAAGGGTCAAGAGGGCCCAAAACCAAAAAGACTAGGAAGGTCCGTTGGTTCTATGGCAATGCTATAGGCAATGGGCCCTTTTTTGTTCCTTCCTTTTTACTTAGGCTTCTATCTTGGAGGATACTTAACTAGCAAGAAATAGGCATCTCTAATGTGGCCCTATTTCTTGTAATGTGAGCAAAATGGTCAATATCCAAATTAGGCCACTATAAAGGCAAATGGGCCTAATATAGTGGTTGGAGAGATGGGTTTATGAGGCAGGCCAAAGCCAAGTAGAGAGCTTGACTTGGAGGTAGAGTTTATCTAGGCTATGTTAAGGTTTGTGTTGCTAAGACCATATCAAGGACTGGCGAAGCTAGAGACATTGCCAATGAGTCTACCACCATGTTGTTAAAGCTCTTACTTGGACATGGCACACATCTTCTCCAAGCTAGGCAGCTTGTCACATGACAAAATTGCCATACATAAGTTTTAAAATTCTTTTGACTGCCTCAAGAGAAATTTTATGGATTGATCTTCATGTTCCCCTTCATGAAGTTAATCATTGACCTTGTACAAGCAACCATTGCAAGTGCATCAAATGGGTGGTTGATGGGTGTTGAGTTGTCCCCACAAATCTTTTAGATGAACAAAAAAAATCTATTATCTTTATGTTCGTGCAACCTATTAAGAGTTTTAAATCTCCAATTGCCTATTGTAGGCATAATGTTAAGTATTGGTCACCTTATCGAATGATCCGCGGAGGATTCCCAAATTTTTACGACTTTGAAGGTCTAAGAAACAAGGTTTTCAAGCATAGACTCAACCAAGTTCACTAGCCACATCTTGATGGTAGTGTGGCATTGATTCTATTGTTGTGTGTTGTCACCATTTCTGGCTAGTCACAAAAGGTTGCTGGTTAAGAAGCCTAGGTTATTACGGGCCAAAAACATGGCCTTAATCTAATTGGACCAAAGAGTTTGCTTTGTTAGCAAGATAATTGGAAATGATGCTTCTCATTTGCAAATCAGCCTTTGATAGCCTATAAGAATCATGGGGCAAGGTGGCAATAGTTGTGACACTAGATGAATTGCCAAAATTGTCCATCAATTTGTCAAAAAGGATGATTGGAAAAAATTGTGGTTGGCGGCTAAGGTTTAGATTGTAATTTTTTAACTATGAGGAATTTTGGAGAAATTTTGTAAAAAATGAAAAAATATTCCATCTGTAATTATTTTTATAATTAATTATATTCCATACTTAAAATAAGGTAAAAGTCTATAAGTATAAGTGTTTGTTTCACCATTGTACAAATCATAACAAAATATAAAGTTGCTTCCCATACAATTGTTGGCTTTACTACTCTTTCATATTTTTATATGGTATCAAAGCCTTTCTTTTCTTAAGCCTTTATTGCTTTTATAATTTTTTTGCCATCATCAAATGAGATTAGTACTGTGGTAAAATTGTTTTATCTTTTCCCTCTTTTAAATATGTCCCACTTAAACGACAAATTCTTTATTTTTTCCTTCCCTACCTTTATTTTTTTTCCCCTTAGCTGACAATTACTGTTTTGCCCACCCAAAACCCACATATTATATCTTTGCCTTTATTCCTTACCTTACAACACCCCAAAGCATTGCATCCAAACTTTACCCAATTCCTATTATACCTCGGCCTCTGCTGACTCCGATGGCTACATCACTCTGACCCCGTCAACGCCCATAATGGTTCTTTAGCTGCTCCCAACGCCTCTTTCGGCCTTCCTTTGGTTCCCATAGAGGATTTGTATCATCTTATAGTCGTACACTTGCAACTTGTGAGCATTGTCTCCAAGCTTCTCACGAGCAAAGCTAACTAGCATGCGTGGAATGATCAAGTTCACATAGTTTGTTTGACCCAGAACACAATAGGCTATCTGACAGGGAAACTTCCTTGACCCGGTGGCAATGGCAAAGATGCTTAGAGGTGGGATTAGTGGCATGCGACTGTGAAGACATGGCTAACCCATTTTGTCGCTCCATCGTTTGAATCCCTCGTTTCATGCCTCATAGTGGCCGAAAATTAGGAAGTTTTGCAAGATAGCTTTTTGAAAACAATTGGGACCTAAAAATTTATGCTAAAACAGACCATTAGCAAAATAAAAATTCTCTCTGGCATTACTAGCTCCAATCTAATTGCCTTTTATGTCCGATTGATGAACTTGTGGAGCGATTTGGATGCCCAACATCCTCCCATTCATTGTGCTTGTGAACGTTGTGATTGTAACATGAATACAAAGCTTCGATTGTGTGAAGATGAAGATCGTGCTTTCCTTCTTGCACTGCTAGAGGAATTCCAAATGATCCACTCCAACGTCATCTCATGTGAGATGATGCTGAGCTTGGAGCATCTCTATGCATTGTTGAAGCACAAGCTCCACTAGCACCATTCCAATGGTAGTTCGACCACCTTCTCTAGTGACAAGGCAACTTTCGCTACAACCTGCACACTCGAGGCTAGCATGAACGCGAGTTAAGCCTTGCATGGACAATGTTGGCCATAAGAGCTCAGGCCCTCACTCTAGTTTGAGCTAGGCGGGCCTAATTCCGACAGCAATCTTCAAGCCCACTAGGCCGATCAAGCAAGCCTTTTTTTGCAATCATTGTAAAAAACCAAGTTAGGAGGCTTGTTTTTTGCTAATGGGCTAGCAGTACGACGGATGCCTAAATAGAAACCCAAAACCAAAAAGAAATTTTGACCCAAGGGCCCCTAGCCCATAATGCTGCTGCAGACAACCCCTAGGCCCTCATCTTCTTTGGACAACCCAATCCTCTACGATATGGTCCATAATATCAACCTTCATTGGACTTTCATAATGGTTTGTATTGTCATTCTAACCTAATTTTATCTCCATATCAAGACTATTAGGCCCCGTTACTCTTAGCCCTAGCAAAATTTATGATGGATCACTAAGGCTCAATCTCACAATGGATTTGCAACAACATTTGGTCACCCTTCTAAACCAACTATGGCCTTTTGAATTAGTTGTAATTTACTATGGTACTTCTTCTTATGTTATACTCATGCACTCAATTTGAATCATAGATTTAGGAGTTAGTGATTACATCACTTGTAATTTAAAATTATTAAACTTCTATTATCCATGTGTAACCCCAATACTGATAACCTTACTTGATAGATCTAGTACTTTTGTGATCTACACTAGGCAATATCATACCTACCCCATTCTCAACCTCACACATGTTATATGCTCCTAAATTCTGACATAATTTATTATCCATCAAGAAACTCACTCACGATAATAACAATATAACTATTTTCTTTCACAATTTTTATGTATTTTATGATTGTACAACTAGGGCTTTGATCGAACTAGGTAGGGTTGATTGGAGATTATATTTTCTTTGTTCCTTAATTTCAACAAATTTTCATTCAGTTTTTTATTATTATTTATGTTCCCTAAAGAGTATTCTTTTTTCTTCCAAAATAGTTTGCAATTTGTAATTTTACTTTTTCAAATAATATTAGTTATGATATTTGGCATCAATGACTTGATCATTCTTTTTTAAAATCTTACTTTTCCCATGGACAATTAATATCTTGGCTTGTGTCTTTTTCATATCCCATTTGTCTTTTAGCTAAACAAACCCACAATCCTTTTCTTACATGTCACATTGCTACCATTGTTAATTTTTGAACTAGTATACATGGATGTATAAGGCCCCCCTATCCATGACAGAGTACAATATTCTTTTAATGATTGTAAATGATTTTTCTTGCGTGACATAGACATTCCTTCTCCCTTTTAAAAGTCACATTTTCCCAATCATCAAATATTTTCATTTCATGGTTATTACTCAATGTGGTTTCCTCATCAAACACATACATTCTAACAAAATTACTAAAAAAATTTCAAATGAGTGTCGCTCATTTCTTACTAATAAGGACATCCTTCATAAGTCTTCTTGCATTCACACTCCTAAAGAAAATAGAGTTACTAAATATAAGTACTGTCATTTGTTGGACAAAGCCATTAAGTAGCAAACAATATTGACATCTTCTTTTCAAAATTAAAATATTTGACTTATTTAAATCTCTAACTTAAGATAAAGTGTTAATAAATATGAAAATTTATCAATGTATACCCTTGATGAAAAAAGGCAGTAAGCTCATAATTTTAATAGTTTCTTTTTTCTACGGAACCGGTCATACTGCTCTGCCAATTTAGGTTATCAAAAAAAGAATTTTTTAAAGTACTGAAATCGAAAGAGTCCGTTAATATAAATGCCGAACAGCTAATTGAAATAATAGAGGAGGGACCAGGACAATTGACAGCTTGAATACATGTCTTCTCCTCAGAACAACAATGTTATTCTGCCAAAAGATCTCAAGATCGCATGGGGTGATGACCCCCGCTACTGGCGCAAACCCTCGAACGAGTAAGTTCCAAACTTTATTCGCTTGTATTATCACTTCTTCTTTGTTAGAGATGGTTGTACAACTCTTTATTATTGCAATTCTTTTAATAGAGAAGAACCAGTAGAGTTGGTCGAAGTGTGTTGGCTGGAGGTAACTGGTTCATGCCGAGTGGAGTCTGGAAAGACTTACGAAGTTGGATTCCAGATATCCATGGCACAAGGCGCATCTGGTTGGAATGGCATCCCGGTTTCCATAACGGCCAAGATTGGGGAAAAGGGAAAGCGCGCTCTGAGAAAAGTATCTTTGAATACACTCGACGCGGATAAAGTTGAAATTCCGGAGCAGCGCATCACAATCACAGCACCTCAGGATGACATGCTTTACTTCGGAATGTATGAAGTGCGGACCAGAAAGTGGAAGAGCGGCCTCAGAATTCACGCAGCATTTGTTAGAGAAGCAATCTGACAACATTCGGATCTTCTTAATCTTCTGTTTCTGAGTGAATGGGTAGTCGAATAAAACAGTTGGGTTCCTATGTATAATATTAGTGTTCCACTTTCTACTTTCTTTGATTTCTGTTCAGCTCTCTTGTTTCATGCTATTTCTGTCCAGACGCTAATAAAAGAAGAGTCTAATTTTTATGAGAAAAAATGTAATGGTTCTTTGGATAGATCTGGAACAAGATAATTTTGAATGGCATAAAGCATGGAATACCATCGGAATAAGCCAAAAAATAAAAAGCTGGAATGCAGATCCAAATATTATCATCACATGCCATCCAACATCAAAGAAGGCATGAAAGGCGATGGAAGGATTCCAAGTGAGTCAGATGCCATGCCCGGGAGTGTTGATTAAGTAGCGTAGAAGGTTCTTGATTGATTGTCAATGAACTATAATAGGAGTATGAAGAAATAAACATGTAATGTTACCTAAATGGTTAATTTCAGGCCTTGTGAGAGTAAGATACTAAAATGCATCCATAATACTACAAAAGAAGAGGGTTAGAAAGGGGATCATATGTCTACTAATTTTGGTATTAATTATGATACTCACAAATGAGTGTTGCTTGAAAGGGAAAAGGTGAACTTTAGCCCCCTTGCTCCGGAGGATGTTCTGATAATCAAATAGGGAAATCAAAAAATCTAAGTGAGATTTAATCATAAAATGGCTCAAGCGTTTCTCTTTGCGGTTTTCGAACATCTTCGGTGCTCAATTGCAAAATTTTCGTTTGTGAACGTCATATTGGCAGGAGAGTGCAATTGGTGACATTAATGAATTGCTCTAGGGAAAGCAATTAGTGAATGTCATTTTCTCTTGGCAGAAGAAAGTGTGAAAGTCATTAGTCTTTGTAGAAGTTGGGTTGTGCCCAGTCAACATTCCAAAAGAGAATTCTTAGAAGTTGATGTGAAATGCAACGTAAAAAAAGGTTCATGACGCAGGAAAGTTGGGTTGTACCTAATCAACATTGCAAAAAAATAAAAATAAAAAATTCTTTGAGTTTAAAAGAAAAATCTATTGGAGGCTCCATAAATATCCTCTTAGCTACAAGTTGTAGCACAATTTTTTCTATAAAAAGGATGGATGTGTAACAACCTGCCGTCGGTTGTTACACAGCAGGTTGTTAATAACAAAAGCTTACACACGGATTTAGAGACTGAACAGAGTAAGCACAGAGCTTCAAAAGCCTTACAGAACTTTTACATAGACAACCCAATCACACCACACGACTTACAGCCTTGGTATTTATACCAAGACAGACACTTACCTTCTAAGTAAAACAAAGACAGTAATAATACAAAAGCTGCCTTTGAAAACTCCACGCTGCACTTCTTTTTCGGACTTGTACCTCACGCAAGCGTGCTTCAACTTTTCAGTCGTGCCCAGCCTTCTGATTTCTTTTCTTCTGGTGCACGACAGCCCCGTTACTCAACTAGCAGAAAGTGATGTACAAGGAGGTAGATGTTCAGTTTCTGTCCAATATTGCTGACAACTTTGTGAAAAGCATTTATGTTGAGTTGATCCGTTCAAAGGTGGGTGGGTATTGGGACCAACTATTTTTATTATTGAGTTCAAACTTATAATTCAAATTAGAGGATAAATTAAATATCTTCATTTTAGTCAATAGCAAACCCATGAAATTAGAAAAAGATTGATCTTCCATTCCTATACATCTTCCCCAAAGAGAAAAGCATAATGGTCACCCCCTTAATCACCAAAGCAGTCTTTAACTTCCTATTTCTTAAAATTTACTTCATTACGTAAATGAAAAGTAGAGTCCATTAAAAAAATTTTGAAATACAAGTGATGAGCTCCAGGCGGTTCATTCATCTGACCCCATGAAGACGGCTCTCTAGAACTGGGAAGACGTGGTACTCTACAGTATAAGGGATTCGCCTTTGCCTCAGACAAAAGAAAATAGTACTAAAACCTAAAAAATAAACTAAAATTAATATTTCCTATTAATTATTACAATGAGTAATATGGCGTGTTGCATGATTAATGTGAATACAAGTTCACAGCTCCAACTTGTTAGACATCTATACTGGAACAAAGGGTAAGGTGAAAAGTGTGCATGCATAGATATTTGTGAATAAGAATCATTAAAGTAGAAACAAAAATATTAATAAATTGCAATAATTTATTTACAAAATCCTTAGACTGACTTTGTTTTTACTTTTTTTAAAATAATCTTTCATGTCTAGTAATGTTGATATTCAGAAGGACTTATGAAGGATATTTGAATATCAATTTGCAGCATTTTTTATTAAGCATAATCTTTTTAATTATTCTATTGATAAGTTTTCTATAAAGTCTATTAATCGATTGAACATGGCTTGATCTAAAAGTTGCTGAACCATGACTTGAAGATGTTTGAAGTCCGAAAAATCTATGACTCTTCATGCACCAAGAAATAGTGAAAAAGTTAAGGCAATAGTTTAAGATATCAAAGGCCGCCTAGGCTCTCCGCTGCACCCTAATGGTAATTAATTAATGGTTTTGAACTTTGGATTCCGGTAGTCGATTGGCCGTGATAAGATTTGAAAGCTCTTTAACCAAAACGGTTCAAAATACTTGATGATTATACACCGTCAAGACACCAACTGTACAGGGGGGTTAGACTTGAACAAGAGGGACGAAGCCCAGACACATGAGAATCGGTATAAAAGATCTCTTCTGGATTGTTTTCCCATATTATGAGTTTGGCTATCGTTTTTCAACATTTTCAGCGCACACTAATAAGGTGCAGTTTACCCAAACGCCTTACCGATGTGGGACTGGTTCTCACAACACATGCAAGACCCAATGACTCCGATACCATATTAAAAACGAAGACCCATGAGAAAACCTTGAACAAGGCAATCTTAGAGGGGCCAGCACAAACTAAAAAGGTGCAGTTTACCCAAGCGCCTTACCGATGTGGGACTAGTTCTCACAACAGTTTACACACTTAGTCAAGCAAAAGGATGCAAATACAAGAGAACCAAAATGAATCAAATAGAAGGATGCAGATACAAAAAAACAAAACGAATCAAATAGACAGGCTCGAGAAAAGAGCACTCCGCTAAGCCAATCACGTGATGTGATTATTTGATCTTGTCTTCCTTGACCAGCTCTGTGCTCAAGTCTATAATTTGTAGGATCGATTTCTAATTCAATACGCAATAGAATAAGACAAAACTTGATTCTACCATAAACTAGACAAGACAAAGAAGATATATGGACAAGAAACACAAAATTTCATTAAGTGAGGAGAAAGTTACAAGCTTTCAATGTAGACACAAAAAACTGCTTTGTTTTCAGTTTTTGCAGAAACTGAATTCTCTCTAGGAATTTCTCTCTTATATTTTCTAACACAAATCTCTAATTTATAAAAAACATTAAACACGAGAGACATAGTACTTTATCTTCAAAATATTTTTAGTCAGTTCTACAGCTGTTTTCATGTAAATAAGATAATTACAAGACAATACATCACTTGTTGTCAAATTCTGTAGGTTCAAACTTTGTTGTCATCTCCGTTGCTGTTGCATCCGATTTTTACTTCAAACTCTTATCTTTTTATCTTATTGGCTGTTTGACAAGGATGGACTACCAACATAATTAACTAGTCCCGTTCCATTGGTCCACTGAGTGTAACGGATACGTTGGCTCTGGAATTGACAAGATTTGAAAGGTTAGAAGAACGCGAAAGGTGAACAAGACTGACGTGACAGGGCAATCTTCCTTCGGATTTTGGGTTTTTGATTAGTCTTCTGGTCGTCATTTGTTGTGCATTTGATTTGTTTTGGTTCATTAAGCGTGGCCTACAGAATAAACCAGATCATATGCTGCGGCTACCCTTTTAGCGGTCACATCCTTCTTCCTGGTTGTAAATCTACGTGAGGTGGTTCTATGCCTCTCATATTTTCGTCATCACTCCAGCCAGTTCCCTGCCTCTCTCTTTCTCTCCAATCAGTAAATCTACGTGATAGTAATGTTTATTTTATGGATTTACTTTGGAGATCATTTTTTCAAGATCCGGGGAAAATAATGATAAAGTGGTAATTAGATGTAAAATGCATGACCTCATGCATAATCTTGTTGCATCAGTAACAACAAGTTCATTAATTACCAAATCTGATGAAAAAGAGTGGAAGATCAATAAGAAAATTTACCATTTATCAATTTGTAAGTGCTTAAAATTTTCTATTAAAGAGTTGATTTCATGATGTGAAGAAAGGATGAGAAGAACATTTGATTGTCCCAATTTTAAAGGTGAAATTGATTGTGAAATAATTTTTTCAAATTTCAAGTTCTTGCGTTTGTTGAATTTGAGAATAAATAATCTTGAAAATCTGCCAATTGGCATGTTAAAGCATCTAAGGTATCTTGATCTTTCTCAAAATAAAAAAATTAAAGTATGGCCTTGCTCTTTTACCAAGTCAGTAAATCTACAATTCCTAAATCCTTACAATTGTGAAGCACTTAAAGGATTACCAACAGGCATTAAAAATTTGGTCAGCTTAAGATGTCTTCTCCATAAATATAGATTCTATGACAGGAAAGAACACAACTACAGGAGAGGAGATTGAATAAATCAAGCTTCTTTGAAAATGGCCTTCATGGCCGTTATCATTCAATCATAGAAACTGGAAACTAAAGTGACCACAAAATATGATGGCAAGAACAACTCTATGAATATTCTGCAGGAAAACTAACTTTGTAGAACCATGAATAAAGGTCATCATTTTTCTAGTTTACAAGAGTGGACTTATTAGATGTGAACTGATGAAACTGCTGCTGTGATTCCGGTGGTCTGTGGATCGCCGCTTTCCAGAGCAACACCACGGGGGTCTTCTCTAACTAACAAGGCCAAAACATTGACTGAACTCCACATTTGGGTGACGTTGCTGCCGGAATCCCCCAAGGTAATGGCAAAAATAGCATCAAAGCCACCTGCTCCAGGAACTCCAGCTAGCAAAACTCCTTCCATGTTAATTGTAGCGTCCAGAAGCTGCGTTTGTGCTTCAGGTTCAATCTGCAAATTTAGGAAGCTAGTTAATAGTTGAACACAGCAGGCAGATGACAATGAACAAGACTTAACAAGAGCTTGAATCCATTAGGGAAAAACAAGTTTAAACAACCATGCTAAACTATATAATTGCACTTTGTGAAAGATTTATAAAGAGCAAAATATAAGGGAAACTATGTTCTCTATATGCACAAAATGACTACTAATTACAGGGCTGTTAAATGCCCATAGTTATTTTACAAGATTATTATGGTTATAAAGTGTTCAATCAAACATTTTACTAAGATTGACAAACCACACTTGAAAACCTTGCACTTTACTTAAAACTCATTCATCAGCAGTTATGCAGTTAACAGTGTTTTAGCAATCTTTACCCTGCAACAGATAGACATTAAGACCATAGTAACTGTTCTTTACAGGTCCAGATAACAAGAATGTAATCTCTGCCTGATGTTTCACTAGATTCACAAAATTGATAGAAAGTAATTAATTTATGATCAATAGCTCGAGGACCAAAATGGTAGTTTGACAATTTATACTCAAGTTCTTTCTCTAGAATAAACAAGCCATAAATAGAATTTCTCAGGCCAAGGTGACATTCATAAGATAACCATTAAAGTAACCATACTTTTAAGTGGTAAATTACAGAAACAATCTTCTCAAACCATTACAAGAAACAGATTATGAGCTCTATGCATTAATTGGAAAACCCACTAAAGGAGAATAGTCCCCTTAGACTTCTTCTTCCCAGGAAGATTAGAGCACTGGACAACTATAGCCATTTTGATTGCAAAGTATTACAAGTCTGCATCCTTAAGGAAAAACCACTGGTTGTCATTCTATTTATTTGTACTCCTCACCTTAACAAAAACAAACATTTTATATGGGATATGAAGAAACTGATGAAAAGAATAATAGGAAACAAGCATCCAAATGAAGAGAAAAAAAAAAAAAAACTACCGGAACACCTGCCGCTTCACCCATCTGGCGCATATGATATCTGATACCAAGCATAGCATCTCTTGCTCCTAACAATGCTTCAGCAATCACTTTTTCTGTGGGCTCAGAAGCTTGCTCTAGCCACTGTTAAGGAAATTTGCAAATCAAAACTAGAAAAATACAAATAAAGAAAAGAGCAGAAAGGTAAAAATACTAAATTTACAGCTTAAATAAACTAGGCAATCTCAACAGCATGCACATGGCTCTCCAAACTCTACCTCCTTTTGAAGTACGCAATTTGAAAATGAAGCTCAAAAACAAGTCAACATCTGGTCTAGAACAAAGCTTTATATGCCTGCATCCTAATTAAAATATCACATTTGTTTTTCCACAATAAGACATGTAAAGCTCATGGTAATAGGCTCAAGATGAGTCAGCTCGCTCCTCTCCACTCTCGCCCAGAGGGAAACATAAGTCTAAAACAAAGAAGAAAGTACCATGACCAAATTCTAAGGTCAAAAAATCAACCAATCAAATAACTAGCACAGCCTGAAAGTTCATCATAACAGTTAATTGTCCAATGGAAGACAATACGCTAATTGGTTTTTAAAATTCATTTTGACATTCGGAGATAATGGAGTATCTCTAACAGTTACAGTCATCCACGACTTTTGTAGAATCTTGTGGCCTCAAAGCATTTGGGAGCAACTGAATTCTAAGGTCAGAGTTATCCTCTATTTATGATATTGCCTGTAATGAAAGGAAGAACTTCTCCTTTCCATTTCTCATATCTTTCCAATAATTACCAATAATAAGCCAATATCAAATCTTTGGTATAATACAGACAACAAAAAAAGTACAGTAGCGAGCTCAAAACTTCAGTACAGGAGCTTAAGACATTATTTCTGGCTATCTGATACTACAATCCTACACAGAGTATTGCTCTCTGACAGGACTAATATGACGAATGGCCTCTCCTGCTTCTTTTTGTTTAATCCATGGAACTTGATAAACAACATTAATTGATTATTCACATGAGAAGAAGTATTTTCTAACACATATGAGGACAAAACATAAAAGCAACTGTGATACGAAATGACAGTCTAACGCATCTCAATTTTCTGATTATTAGTTATATTTCCTCAGTAGATATAAGAAAATGAGCCCCAAGAATTACCTTGTCTGACCTAAGCCTGCTACAGATGTCAATTATGAATTTATATGCATCCCAGTGCTCTTCTGCAAGTCTGCTTAACCTATTGAACTGTACTTCAAGAGAAGAATTTGACTCTGACAACTTTCTCCATGTTTCCATAGATTTCTGAGGGTCAGACTTCTGCCACTTCTTCACGGCACCTACCATTGATGGTGTAGATGATCCTCCAGTTCCAGGTTCTCCAAGTAGCTGTGGAAAGCACACTCATTGATAAGAGCAGACAGCTTGACATCTTTTTAGAAAAGAAGATAAGCTTGTCAAGAGCACAACATTTTTAAGGAAAACCAAAGAAGAAAAGAGAAATAAGAAGCAGTTGGAGATGGTGTCACCATTTTCAATAGTTCTTCCCATATTAGTAATTAACATGGAAGAAGAAGCTTCTTTTAAAGAATCAGTCCACCATACAAATGCCGGACTTTACAAATTGAAGCCACTGCAAAAAAAAATATCCAGTTGCTTTCTAGAGTTTTGGGTAGACAGTTTTCTAAATTTTTTTCCAACTTCCTAGCAAAATTAGTGATGATATTCCATCCTATCAGTCATAAGGTGGTACAGTAGCTATGTTGGTTTCTTCAAGCATCAAAATGAAATAATCATCCTTCTCAAGTACTGCACATTAACTAACAGAATCAACAGGTACATCAAAAAATCAATATCCTCTCTGTGGAAATAGTCTACTAAAAGCTAGTAGCATGAACTCAATAGACACAACCAGAATAAACCCAAGAAAAGGTAACATGCAGAGAAAGAAAGTTCAAGATATAAGCATGCAAGTTGATTCGGAAGGAATGAGAGGGAAAAATTGAAAGAGGCAGAAACAACTCATGTCAAGTTTGGTGTTATCATCCTTCCAGAAGATATCTACAAGCATGACATAAAATCATTATATATTTCAGAACATATAAAAGTTGCAACAAATCATATGTTAGAATTCTTACAAGTGTCATCAATGGTGGCAAGGAAAACTTAGTCCTCTCATGGTCCCATTTCCCTTTTAGGATATCTACTATGACTTCTTCTAAGGGCAATCCTTTTGCTGCGACCTGCACTTTGTCAAAATAAAAGTTATGGAAATGATAAAAAGACATGTAGAAGTTGCTTCTAATTTTTCATGCAAGAGAAGAGACAACACATATGTGGGTGCAGTTTGTCATCTGGACATAAAGTAAACTAATACTGACAAGATTTCATCCAAAACAGTGTTATTGGCAACCAAAGCAAGCCCATCTGGTTTATTTTCTGGTATTTAGTATATTGCTTATCTCTTCTTTGTTTTTTGTTTTATTCTTCTTCCTCTTTCTTTATCTTTTTTTTTTTGGGGTTGGGGGGGTGGGTGTTGGGGGAAGGACACCGGGGGAGCGATGTTTAAGGTGGGTAAGGTAAGAGCAGCAATCGTACAGAAAATGACCCTTCATAAGATGCAAATCCCTAATGAGTGGTTGTCAAAATTAAATTTGCGATAATCCTACCTTCATTTTACTTAACACTTATCACCCTGCTGTCTAGCATAAAAATTGGTCAGATGGTGTGCCTTTCAGGATGGGATATTTGTCGATTCATTCCATAAATCGCTGGTCAGGTATGGTATATCTTACAAAGAGATGATAATGCACTCAAAATCCTTGCCAACAAACCAGATGGATACTTGGAAACAAAAAAGTCATCCAGAATCTTTTTTTATATAGATAACCACAAGAGAAACTCAAATGCAAAATTTTACATCCATCATTCTTTTTAACCTTGCCTTCAGGGATTCATATGCTATTATATGGTCATGGCTCTCTTATCAGATTCAATGACATGAAGTAAGAGGAACACAAAATTTGGATATTGTACATTACAAAACAGCAAGGGAGGTTGATAAATTGCATGTTATCCGCTTTGTTAAATCATCATTTGTCTCCAAATCTTAAATTGGCAGACACAGTAAGTTTAATCATTTAATTGATACTTTGACACCCTTTCCATCTTTGGAACAAACTGTGATAAAATGGGAACTAACATGTGAAATAGTTAGCCGAAGGGAGAGTCCAGGTTGAGATCAAAGTCTATGTTCTATTACTATAATGGATTATCATTTACTCAAAATTTTAAATTGATTAGAAATGATGAATTTAATCATGTGAGTAATATTTTTATATTGGCTCTTGAGTATGGCTCAAACACCTGTTAATAAGTCAGGTCTAACATGTGAAATATTTAATCGAAATTAAGTAATATTGAAAAAGAGAGAGAACCTGGGCAGAAGAAATCACTTCTGGTGAAAACCGGACATAACGATGACTGCCATAAACAGCAGAACTGACATCAAACCCACTGCCAACCTTCCCTTGTGCAATACAGTGAGCAGTTTGAGCGATCATGTGTACTATATCCAGATCTGTAGTGTCCTTCTTTTCTTGGTCTTGATCTTTCATTAAGGAGGAAAGATTAACAACTCCAAGGTAATGTAGTAAAGCAGCAACCACAGCAGTTGTCATCGCTGCTGATGAACCCAGTCCAGTTTTTGCAACTTCAGGCTTGCGATTTTCTCCATTCGAATCCTCAGTGTTGAAGGTAATTGATGTAAAAGCTGGAAGGGTAGCTAATGCTTCTGGCGTCAAGGGCAGTCCACGTGCTTCAATCTGTGCAAGAGTGTACAACAGATAAACGTCTTAATCATCCTTTGTAAATCAAAGCACCAATAGTTGAAGTGGTAACTCCTAATACAAGGGCAAGATTAATTAACACATTTTCACCATCTGCTAAAAGAAATTATGATAGTTATTAGACATATTTCTCAGAAGAACCAAGAAAGCAGTGTACAGTCTACAAAAGCATGAACCAAGAAGCGGTAACTCCTATTCTCAAGGGAAAATTTTACAAGAAAGAGGGAAAAAATGAAAATCTAGAAACAGTTAAAAAATAAAGTTGCCACCATCCTAATAGAAAGATACTGATATCTTAAAAAGGATAAAATACCTGATTTCGATATGAATAAAACTCATTTGAACCTAAAACTGTGATATCAAGACCTGCATAACTAATTGAGACAACCATTAGATGAACTTGCAGAAATGCTTTATCGCCACAGTGATAGAGAAAATTGGGAGCCTCAATTATTACCTTGCAAAAGAAGTTCGTGTAGCAACTCTTTCTTATTCTTGTCAAATGTTGCATATGCAGCTGCCACAGCATATTGCACTGCTTGTTCCACAAAAGGGTTCCTCAAATCACTGAAATTTTAAGCCAATAAAGCAAGCATCACTTTAAAAAGTTCATCAAAGTAAGCATCACTTAGAACAATTGATTTGACCATGCATTCCTTACCCTTTCCACATGATTTGCAAAATATGAAAAAACAAGAACATTTACATGGGCACAAGCAAAGTAAACAGGAAGAACACAGAAGGATACCCACAAGAAGAGAAAAAGAGGACAGAACGTGAAAGAAAAGATACAGTACAGGTCTTAAAATTGAGGGTATCAGTGAAATCCAAGAAAAGTCCTAACTATATTAGGAGAACTGAAGATCTTTTGACTGTTTAACACACACAAGTAGCATAAGTAGTAAAAACTTGCCTTGAAGAGACAGACTGAAGGGTCAAGTTTTTCAATGCCAATTTATACAAGCTCTCTCTAGAGAGCTGAGGAGACGTCAATTTCACATCTGCCCATGCCTGAAAATTGACACAAAAAGTCGCAAGAAATTCACTGACAAGCTAATAACATTCCTAAAGAAGGCTTACGCTATCAACTCACCAATATTGATGGTCAACATAGAGAACCAAAAAAAAATTTATTGAGCAACAAAGTAGATATAGATACATGTGAAGTCACAACTCATAGAACCATTAAGAGCATCACCTCATTTCAATAACACCATATACATCCTGCACAATTAGCCTACTTTCAAATGTATGCTACTTCTTCCACTTTGATTCAGTTAATTGCAATAAAGAAGCAGATCAACCGACATCAGTTATGCTTGTAATTCTACGGAAATCAATCCATGTTAAGGCTTTTTTTTCCCTCTCTTTCTTTTTTTTTTTTATTGGCGGGGGATTGCTTCTAAGGAAGCAGGAGGACATATTCAGGTATATCTGCACATATCATGTCACAATCACTACTATATAGGACATTCAAAGCCAGAAAACAGTTGGCTTCATAGTATGCTACCAAGAAACTGCTCTGCAGCCCATGTCTTGACTAAAATTTATGTCCTTCCCATCTTTGATACATCCCTCCAAACCCAGACTCTTAAGAGACATCAATATAATTCCAAATAACATTTAACATGTATCTTACATTCAACATACATGTTCATGTAAAAATATTGTTTGAGCATGTACTCATTTAAGTTATTATTGGCATATAGCATCGGCTAGGATGGTAATAACTTGAGGTTGGAAAAACCATTTATTGGAAAATTCATCCCCTCATTTATCTTTTTGGTTATTATTGTAGGAGAAAAACGCAAGCTTTTCAACTAAAAGTGCAAAAGACAAAACAAAGGAAAAACATCTTCAGCAGAAACAGTTTCCCCCAAAGAGACAAAGCTCAGATAAAGGTGACTAGTTCAACAATTCTTAATGTATGTCCAGCATGCCTGCCTATTCAAAGAGCTTTACAAGACACAATTACCAGTTGCAGCATGATAATATTGTCCATGATTAGCTGTTCGAGAATAATGAAACATCTATCTAGACCTATCAAGGATTGGCCATACCAACATTGCATCTCTCCATTCCTTTCCCGCTCCCCGTATGATCCAAATAAACGGCTCAAAAGTAAGGATTATAAAATAGTATAATATTGATCTCACTAATACTGAAAAATAAGGTAACTTACTATGTAAAAATAATTCAAGGTAGTTGTGTGTGAAATAAGCACCATAATATGGGGATAGATCTTTTTCTGATCTAATAAGTAGGTAAAATATACACTATAACACAAGAGGATAAGATCACGTGAAAGCATTTGGCTGCAACTCAAAATTAATAAAATTTATATTCTATATCTTTTCTCTCCCCAAGTATTCTCAGCAAACAAGCAGAGTCCTTGAACAGTGAACATCTTACTCCCGTTTTCCAGTTTAATCTCTTCATATAAGATGACTATTTTCTGGTAAAAAAAGTGAAGAAATTTTCAAAGATTTCACGATATGCCACCACCGGTAACATTGCAGCGAAGAAAACTGACGAGCAAGAATCAATAAGAAAATGGAACTAATGAAACAAATACAGTCTATAAAGGAAAAAGTAGAAGATTTACGCACCCATGCCCAGCTATCGGGCTTGATCTCCTCGTAAAGTGGTTTCACAATTGCGAAAAACCGAGCGTTGGTACTGAGTACGAGTCCTGCATTCGGCCTCTCGAGAATAAGGTAACCCCCAGTCATCAAGACCTTCCCAGGAGCCGAAGCAACACTGTTTAAGCATCAAAATTTGTCAAATCAGAAATCATATATCTTCCCTTCATAAACACTACTATTGGGAATCCCAAAAGTACGCACTTATCCTCCATTTCTTTGCTCTAAGAGCAAAATCAAACAAAATAATTCCTAAAAATTTCGTATGCTATTGTTCGGTCCCTGGAATTACTAAAGCGCAATCTGAAACTAAGCCAAATCGCCTTCCGAGTCAGGACTTGTTTTGGTTCTATTGGTCCCCAATAGTTAACAATCAAACCAAAAGAAGATCAATAACAAGAACTAAAACCCATTACTTTTCTTTTTCTGTCTCTCTTTCTCAGCTCCCAAACACAGAAACAAAAGGAATTTAGAGACCCAATTCAAGAAAACCCAACAAAGAAAACTTTGGAAAGGGACTTACACTGCCATTTGCTATGAACCTGGTCTCTCTCTGTCTCAATTTCCAGCCACTGCTTGTTCTTGAACGAAATTCAACGGTGATCACCTGCTTGTAAAGACACCAAGTTTCCAACAATTGGGTGGATATTTGTCAAACAAACAAAAGATAGTACAAGTACCAAGAAAGAAGGAGGAGACTGGTAGTGCTGGAGAATTGCATGCACCTCTTTTAAGATTCGCAGACTAAGCGTCCATCTAAGACGACAATACTCACAAGAAACTCAGTTCCTGTCGCTGTTTTGGTTTTCACGTCCATGTCTCGCGCCCTCTCATGGGTTAACTTCACTGCTTTGACTATGTGTACGTGCACACCAACCTACCATTTTAATTACTTTTATAAAACTAATTTAAATTAGGAAAATCTTCAACATTTTTTATGTCAATAGAATGTCATCAAAGGAAAAGAAGTTAAAAAGAATTAAAGAACAATAGATGGCTAACCACCTCAATAAATATTTGGTAGAAAAAATCAATCACTAATAAAATTATGAGGAGTGGTTCAATTATCTTTGAATCAATCTCAATTCTTCAAAAACTTCTTACAATGGCTATACATTGTCAAAAGCAATTAATGGAGACAGTACAGTGTCTCTATCAATTTTATTGTGCATAGTCAAGATTATTTAAGATTACCTTAAAAATTTCAAAATATAAGATCTTTTGGAGACTTTTTAAGTACCTAGAACCTAAAACACAATATTAAAAATTAGAAATCAATATTTCAAATAAAGATTATCATAAAAAAGATTAAATACATATAAAATCTAAAGGTTCAATTGTATAAGAAGGAAAAAAAATAGCAAGAATATAAGTGTCTTTTTTGACTTTTCTTCATTCATTGTCATAGAAATCTACTTTGTGATTATAAACAGGAAAAAGGTCATTGGCTTGTATTTCGTGTACATGCAAGTCAACTAAAACCAACTAGCAACATTCCATTCCACTAAATTATGTGCTGGTTAATACTTTGCACTGATCGGAAACTTGGACCTAACTCCATTTCTTTCAAGTTTCAACTTTGAATTTTTCTCACTTGTTAGGTACGACATGTGAACTTCTCTTTCTTGATCCGTGTGTGTTTCAATGTGATTAAATTATATTATGATATTGTTTCTATATGAAAAGACAAATTTTTTTTCTATAAATCAATTTTAAGGATGAAAAAGTGGACCACTCCTTGTTAAACAAACCCACAAATTGTAACAGTTTTCAAAACTTAGGTTTAGAAGATAATATCCTATGTACTACGAAGTCTATAATGCATTTTGAAACGATGTAAATTGATTTGAATTGCTTGAATCTAGTTGAAAACTCCCTTTACATGGAAGAATAACCTTGTACTTTTAAGTCTATTGTTTATAAGAATTAAGCTTATTAACAATGGGTTTTTTGTAAAAATCATAGTTTTGCACAATTCATATATCAAATGCACATGTTTTGTGTCTCCCTTCTTTGTAAATCTGATGGGCTTCAATGACAAAACATTTGAAAGCACACCATTCACCCATAAAAGATAATTGATTTCAGCCTTTTGTATATATTTGTGACACTAAAAGCTCTTGTTGTTCCCTTGATACGAAAATATAAAAATCTTAATGGAGCATAAAAATCTACTAGAAATTCAAAACTCTTAATATGAAATATCATTTGACATACTTAACATGTTATGACCAAATAATGATTCAGAGGATCAAGAATACTCTTGTTCCCTCTATTTTAATGATTGTTTGATCCTAAATTAACATATTAGCAACAAATGTGACTAAAAGTCAACAGGTACCTAACTCAATAGTGAGTAGGTACTGTAGGAGCCTTTTAGTTCTACGTTTAATATTCTGAAGGTACATAAATTGGTATATGAGTTATAAAAAAAAAAATATGACTAAGAGATTTTATTTACTAAATTAACTGACATCAATCTGTTATCATTTAGAGTTTGATCTATCAAAACTTAAATTAACAAAAAGAAAGCATAATGATTCTTTATACATTAATATATTTCTCTTATATGGATTTGTAAATTTATATCCTGCTACTAAATTAAATTAGTATTTGTTCTAAAAATTTAAATTAAGAATGACAATAAATTATATATATTTTTGTTAAAACTTCCTGCAAGAATGAGAGGCTTGTGCTTTTGAATGCCAGAGCCATCCGGGCCTGGAGATTTCTGGGCTTGGATCCGCTTTTAGTAGGCCCAAAGCCTTGGACATTAAAATTTTCTTTCATTTTCCTTCCTTTTCTTAGCTCCCAAACGGGCGTCTTTCCCAGCTTGATCAACCGAACGTTTCGCCAAGCCTCTACCGCACCATTCGAAGCTCGGACTCTACCCTCTGAATCCCTCTGTTTCGAATCCTCAGGTAACATTGAATTTTTCAAGGCTTATTGGTCCTTCGTCTTCTTCTTCTTCTTGTCTTAAATTTTTGTTTTTTTGCATTATCTTTGTGTCGTAATTGGTTTCGAAGGAAACCATATAAAACTAACCAGAAAAAGAAAAGAAAAAGGAAAAAGCCACAGGAAGGAGAATTGAAATGGAAAGCTAAGGAAATCGAAAAAAAAATTGAAGTTCAAATCCTTTGTTTTATGATGTTTCAGTTTCCTGAATATAATTTAACTAATGAGTGGATTCAATAAGGCGAAGCCGAGTGGAAATCCAAAGTTTATTCTTTTCTTTTTTGGTTCCAGATAGAAGCCTGATAGTTAAATTATGATGATTTATTACATTTTCCATCTCTAAAATGAATGTCTTGACTTTTTTGTATTGGTAGCTATACATGCATTGGGGATTTTCTTTTTTTATTAGGAGTTACTTGATTAGCATGCCAGACATTAAGGCAAAGGTGCTTGATATTGCTATGATCAGAAGGTGGGTTTATAGAGCATCACCAAACACGGGTTCTTAGAAGTGCTTCTTAGAAGTTTTTCTTCTAAACTATAATGCATTAGCATCACAGGAAGCCAATACACATACTTACCTTTTCTCCGTTTTGGTACTGTTTTCTTTGGATGATAAATTGCACACATGCTGGGTAATGTTGAAGCTACAATTTCACCCTAGGAGGTGTAATTTAGACTCGAGTTCAGTCTTCTTAATTTTCCAGATTTTGGATGATTTTTACAGTTAGTATTAGATATACGTACAATTTTAGTTTTTAAGTTAATGACCCCATAGAAGAATAATCCCATGTTTCCAAGATTTGGTAGCTACATAATGCGCATGTTAATGCTTGTGGCATTATATATTGTGTTGTTGCATAGCCTTTACTTTATCAGCGATTGCTTTAGTCGTAGAATAGGACTGAAACTAATCTCAAGTTCAATTTGGTTGTTGTTTGTGAGGAATGGTAAAATTTCTCTGTTACTAATGCGGAGGATCAATTATAAAGAAACTGTTATAAGAGGTACTCAAACGCTTTTCAAAACGAATAAAAAAGAAAAAGAGATAAAAATGGCAGAGAACTTTATATAGGGCTAGTGCAATCTTAGCTGCTGCTATATTGTAGGAACAAGAGATTTAGGGAATGAGAATAAGAGATTGGTCAGGTAAAACCCAAAAAGTAAAATAGAAACAGAAAAGGATATCTGGGGCTTCTTGTTCTCTACATTTTGTGCCATTTTATTTTTATTTGTTCTTTTCAAAATGTTGCTAGGAAGCGTTCTTTGCAGTGTTAAATAGCAAACTACTTCTGATCCATTGTTTTCTTTTTGCTGTTAAGATTCCATCTTCAATCCAGAAAAAGAACAATCATTCATGTATTTTTAAGCCTCGGTTTTCCCACAATCAATGCAACTTGCATCTGACAGTGAAAAAGGAATGGTTGTTTGAAAAATTAAATGGCTACTAGTCATATTTCTGAGCCAGGTTGTTATCCTACACTGCTGCTAAAATTTTGTTCCTCTTTTAATTTCTTCAGTTTCAGAGATGGTATTATAGGTCTCTTTTTATAGAGGAAGCTCTGTGGAGATGCAGAAATTGGGTGATTTCAAGTTACCTCACTTCTTCAATTACCCACCATACTTCACGTAAATCCACTCCCTCTGAAAATTTATTTTGCTTCACTTTGCTTTGATTTTTCATTTTAGACATAAACAAATTGTTGCCCAGTGCTGCGTTCTTTTGATCATTTTTGAATCTCATTCTACTATTGATCTTTTTCCACTGGTATTAGAGACCGGAACAAGTCTGCTTTGTTTTCTGCTTTGATTATAGATGTGCGGATGGGAAAAAGATCACAAACCATACAAAAATTTAAAGAATTAGACCATGAGCTGAAATTGAGCAACTTGGAGATGGCCTTTTTCTTTGGTTGGGGGTATGTTTAAACAAGTTGCTGGCTTCAATTTGTTTATCTTGCTGAGAGAAAACTTAAGAGCCCTTGGTTAAATTTCTAGTGGAACAAGCCAACGTGTGTTAAGTTTGCTAACTTACTAATCTTGCAACAGCTAACTTGGTTGGCAACAAGATATGCCCCCACGTGTGGTTAAAGTGGATACCCAAGTGCAGTGGCCAAAGTCCCAATGTGAGTCCAAAGTCAAGGGAATACTCAGTTTAATGCCCCATTGGAATACCCACTTTAATCTTTTATGGAGAGTTGTTGGATGCTTTTCCAGTGAAAAGCATTTTGTTCAAGAAGAATCATTGCAGACCTTTCATGCTTAATTTGCAAGCAGGTGCTGTGAGACTATAACGCGTGGTATTCTCACGTCAATGAAAAACAAATTAGTTGGTGCAACTCCTCTCCGTTTTGTGTTATGGTCGACATGGTAGTTACTTCAAAAACCCGTCTTTTGCAAGAGAATTGCTGAGGAGTGAATTGTTATAGCAGACGAGGATGGACTATTGCTAGAGCTAATGCCTTAAAATCTGAATATCACTGCTAATTTCTTTCATACTAGGGGCGGGTAAAAATTAAGACGTGGTTCTTTTCTTACTGACATTGAAGTCTGAGCTAATGGATCTATAATCTGAGACCTCATGGGCCAACTTGTTGGGTCAAGTTTTTGCTGTGCATGTGACCATGTGAGAAGCAGTTTTATCTTCTCCATTGCCTGACTATCATGGGAGCAATTTTTATAAAAATGAGGTTAGGGGCTCTACATTTTTGAAAGCATCAGAGATAAGCCCGTCTCTAGCTCCTTCAAATTCATAAGAGCTAATTGTTCCCTGCTTAACATGTATATCCAAGCATCAGAGATAAGCACATCCCTGGCTCATTTCAAGCTTGCAAAGGCAAATTGTTCCGCTAACAAAGTCGTTCATTGCGATGGTGTTACAGCATCAATGCGTTTTCTCTTAGACACTAGGTTTATTCCCTCCTAGTGAGGTGCCTGAACTCCCAGTTGTTTGCACCCTTCCTGATGTTCATTTGCTTTTACTTTTTTCCTTTTTCTCTCTAGAAGATTTCTGACCTGAAAAAGCAAAAAGTCAGCACGCCAATGTAAAACCTTAGCTCCCATCTGCTGGGCCACCTCAATTTTTGATGTGTCATAAAACGTACCCTCACATTGGTGGGGACGTGAGGGTAGGTTTTGCCTTTATAATTGTACAGGAACTAAGATAAAGATAAATCAACAGTTTTTCATGATAGGTTTGAGATGATGGTTTCTGGATAGCTATTATCTTTTATTGTAGACATTCTTTTCCTGGGTTCTTTCGCCATATCAGTTGGATTCCAACAAATCTCTTTCAACTTTAACTTACTAATTCTTATTTTCCAATTTTTGTGAACATTGTGGTTTATTTTAAAAAAAAACTTTTGCATGTTTCTCAGTTTGCAGCCAGTGAGGGACACCCGTGAAAAGCAGATACAGCTTTGGAAGGAACTGATCCTTGATTTCTGTAAAACACAAAAGATATTTGTGATTGGACTGGAAGAAGATTTTCCACTATTTTCAAATCCTGTGATTGAAAGTAAGTTCATCATTCTTGTTAGGTCCTGAACTGACGCATGAAAAATTATAAGCTGTCAGGCATAGGAATATTATAAATGTCATCCTTCTTAGGGCGAAACACCCTTAACAAATCAAAAGAAAAATTCATCTTAGTCAAATGGTTACGTCTATTCAGATTTTTCTGCAGTATTTCCGTACATGTTTTCTTTCCTATCAGATGTGTATTTATATTACACTGTGATAGTGTAGGATCTCTTAGTCATGAAGCCAGGCAAGCATTCCTCTCAGCATTAGTTTCAGAAGGTTTGATTTTTTTTTTTTTTTTTCATTCTCTGTTAAAAGGTTTTGCTGCAGCATTTATAGTTGCATATTTATTGATCAATGGCCATTCTGATGTAGCAGGGCGTGCAGAATGGCTGGACAAAGGACATAGGAAATGCTTAATTCTCTGGCACCGCATACAAGATTGGGCTGACATTGTTTTACGCTTTGTGAGTTAAGAAGTGTGATTTTGATAATAGACTTCCACATTTATATTTTATAACACCTATTAGTTCTTTTCATCTAATCGTCTTTCATATTGGATTAGGTTAAGGATAATGGGTTAGAGGATAGCGTTATGACAGTGGAGGAAATACGCTCAGGGATTGAATCTCGAGGAACAGGTAGAGTTTGATAGATTATGCTATAAGCAAAGAATTTTGGAAATGATACACTAAATTCTACTCTTTCCCTAAATTTATGTGTGAACTAAGTTTCCTGAAATTTCTTTCATCCTCTCCCAAAACGTCAATGGTGATCGGAAAATTTTGGATGTTTTTCTAGAAGAGGAGCCCCATGACAAGTGGTGCCCATATCTTTTTCCCTCATTTAGTATTCAGTAGATCTAATGTCTTACAATTCCTAGAAACACCAAGTCCATTCTGTGAACTGTGAATTTTTTCTTTTAATACCTCAGTGCAGAATATGTGTGCCTTATATATTTGGATTAAGAAGAGAGGAGGGGACAAGATATAGTTGCTTTGGAGTATCCAAGAAGCAAGTTGGACTCTCTAACGAACAAATTCAGAGAATTAGCTCTCATCACTTCATCCTGTCAAGAAATGATTTTGTTCTCTCGTAACCCACCTGGTGTGTTCATCATGTGTCAGGCTGTCTTTATTTGATTTCTTCAATTATTCAATCGTTTTACTTGATTTTTGTTCCCCCTCATATGCATCCATTCTCTTGTGAGTTTATAAATGCTCTGTTTTTTATTTTGATGCGAGGTGATTGGTACTACAGATATGATTAGTCATTCTTAACTGATTGGTATCATTTTGCACAGTTACTTCTACTGGTTCTTTCTAAATTAACTTATAGAACTGCCTTTTCGTTATCAAGTGCTAGAACTCCCATATATATATCGGTAGTATACTTCCTTTTCGATGTTGAGGCCATTACTGTGCTCTGTGGACAATGTTGACGTCTGATTGCTTCTGGTTGTATGTAGGTCTAAAGTTTTTAAACTTTATCATCCAAATCTCACTTTTTGTCTGTTAATGCTTCAGAACTTCATGGAATTGACCGCACAATACTTATGCGAGCTTTGAGACTACTAGAACAGAAGGGGAAGCTCGCCATATTCAAGGGAACTTCAGCTGATGATGAAGGCGTGAAGTTCTCATTGTAACCCTTCCAGTTAGTTCCTTTCTGCAGAATCCTATGTTACTTGGCAATACTGTTTGTCACTGTTAATCATGGTTCTTTTTTGAATACTTTTACGATTGGGAAGACAAGCTTATGGTGTTTTTAGCATTTTTCAAGCTTGTTAAAGAACCTATCTTTTCTGTCCTTTGGTTATAAGAGAACCCTTTTGTAGACTAAAATACAAGTATGAAAATGAGGGAGCTTTTGAGATGCATCTGGACTTATAATGAGTCTCAAATTTTAAGTAAAAGCCATACCCATGACTCTCTGTAACTTATGAACACAAGCAATGAAATTAAAACCCCTTTGAATTCCTTCCTTGTTCTCTGGCAGAATACGAAAATTATGGTTCCGAGATATTCAAAACCATTCCCACAGTCATCCAAAGCCCAACGTCTACTGTGCCTAACGAAGTTGCCTGCCAACCGGCATGTAACACAACTAAAAGTGGGCATTAATAGGGGAAAAGAAGCTGGATGTTAAGGGGTTCCATAAGCATCTCCTTAACAACGATGCCCTTTGCATTGGGGTGAAAAAATGGATCATGCTAAAAATCGAAGTCTATTACAAGATTAAACTCAAATATCTAATAATAGATTAAAGTTTCCATGATTATTATGTAATAAACCAATAAAGGGGGATTTTTCATAACAAAATCAATAAACACATTGACAATAGCTGTTGGATGGCCGGATCATCCTATATTTGGAAAGAATATGGTTCATGAACTTGCTAAACTTTGTCAGTATAATTGTTTTGAGACATTTTTTGCTGTTTTAGTAGACAAAGATGAAATTATTAGATCAGATGTCCCCCTGAGAAGGATCCAAGATACTTGAAGATGCAACTATCAAGTTCTATAACAACAAAGACTAATGATCCTGCTATTTTGACAATACGATACAAGTATCAATTGGAAGAAACTTCTCATTTACATTTCGCAGCTTTGAAATACCACCATTTTTCAGAGCACTCTATAAGTTTAGCGAGTCATTTAATCCCTAATATTTCAGAAGTGCTTAGAAGCTAAACCTTGAAATAAACAAAGAACTAAATAAATTTACTGGAATGTTTATCCATACATTATTATTATGAGCCAACATTTGAAGCTGCAACCTACTTCCATCAAATGGCCCAATGGCATCTAATCCATCTCAAATTTTGACACCATAAACCTCAATCTACATTCTGCAGAAACCTTAACCTGAAACTAGTGAACTGAGAATCACAAACAATCCTAGCATTTCCATCTGAACTAATGGTTTGAAATAATCTGATTTCACTCAAAATGTTGCATACCTTTAAAATCCTTTATCTAAATAAAAACAAAAAATAGAAGTGGATATACTATATTACACATTTCAAAGATACCAAAAAACTATATGAATCAATATAACCACCTACACTACAAATTATGTCTAACTCAAATTAGACAACAGAGATGGCCAAAATGCATGTGCGAGACAGGCAAAGCAAATCGTATGGTATCCTTCAGCCAGAGCTGATTCTTGTGGAAATCTCCAACTTACGTTTCAAGTAACTGGTAAGCATGGACGTACATTTTCAGCCATAAGACGGGGCAAGGCATTCATCAACCATGTCTACAAGATTTGGGTTCTCCAATGCTGCTGCGATCCGTTCTTTATCATTCAGTTGTTTGTTAACTGCATATACAACAGAAATATGAAGGACACGAAAGTCAGGACATAGTTTTTTTCTTTTTTTTTGGGTAATCTCAGGTATATATATATATTACAAAAATGCTATGTATAAAAAAGAATTCAGTCCATGCATCCTCATAGCAATCCTATTTGGGCTCAAAGATGTTTTTTCATATATTCTAGAACTCCGACAATACTTATTATAGTTTATGCGACTTATGCCCCTAGACAATGAGATTCTACCTCTAATATCTTTCTTGACCTTGGCGAGTGTGGAGGTGCTCTCTAAACTTTGATCTTTGAATCTCCTTATGTTCCTTTTATTCCAAATGTGGCATGTTGTATCTTCAAAGGAAAGATTCAGCAGTGTTATCAGAAAACTCTTACTTTTATGATATCCTTTATTGGAAATGGTGGAAATTTTAAAAAAGTCTTTATATTGAGATTTCAGTTACACTCCCAAAAGACATACACCTTATTTTTTTAAGTTACTGAATAAATTTATTATTTACAAAAATTGTTTCATATATTTCTCTATAGCAAGAAGCTCTTCGATTTCATATGCATGGATTTGATCAAGATAAGCTTATTTTCATACAGGCTTGGTGTAAGTGACAAGCCACACCATGTGTCAATTAATATGCAGAGCCAAGCAATCATGAGAGGCAATGAATACCTAGACTCATATGCTAAAAAAAGAAACCAAATATAAACAAGCATGCACACTCTAGCTACAAACACATACAAACACAGAGAGAAAGAGTACCCGCAGCTTCGGATGCATGAGATCCAGGGGCTACCTTTATATCAACCTAACAAGAATTATGAAAAAGCTGTGAGAAATGAGGTACAACACATACAAGCTCAGCTCAAATTCTAAAGGAAAGAAAGAGAAAAAGTCATATAATAGCACTTATCACCAGATAGTGATCTTATAGTGTAAAAATCTTACAGCCTATAAAAATGAACTTCCCCCACCTTCATCAACTTGTTTGATATGCAATTCATTTTATTCTAGACTAAGAAGAAGCTGCATGGTCTGCAATTTACACTGGGATCCATTAAGCACTAAGTGATTCATTATTTTTTTTTTTCCTGATGATCTAACTTCTAGCCCTAGTTATCATGGTAAACGTCCACCTCCTGAGTAGGATAGGCAGGACATAGAATTTCCACAAAATTGTCTTTCAGGACACGCTAGCACACATTCCTTATCAGTGTAAATGCAAAGTTCCCTGTTGATGTCGATTAGGTGCTGCCAGTTGCAGTTGTTTATTCCATCTTATAAAGGCAGCTAATGATAACAAATGAGACTGTCAGTTATCCAGCTTTGTTCTTACTTATGCTCCCCATATATGAAAAGCATTACACAGTTGATTCGATGTTCAGTATTCTTCGTTTACAATTGAAAAGAGTTCTATTTCCCCACCAACAAATAGGTTGTCAATGAAATATATATTTTCTCAACAACAAACATTTACAGAGGTATCTATTCTAAATGTTGGCAATAGGCAGCTGTCACATTATGGCCTCCTACTCATGTCAGATTGATACCTTTGATTAAAGCAAACAAATTCCACCTAAACTGATTCCTAGTGTGATTGTAACATTCCATGGCTACACCCCACAGCCAAACGCTACTTTCTACCCTGTAAACCATTAATCTTATTCACTAATCAGACAGTTCCTCCAGCATCCTCCACCCCCAACCCCGCCACATGGGCCCCCCAACACCCCAGAATCAAAACTCCAAGCCAGAAGAAAAAAACTGGCAGGTCAACTGTTAAGGAAAGTAATAATGCAAGAAAGTTTTTGGCATGATATGAAATTTCTGAAGTGACCATCCAACATCTCTATTGTACTGATCCCCTAACACTGCTTTATGATATGTTTAATAGAAAGCTTGCTTTCCAAATCCTGGATGTCAACAAACAAGAACATACTGGATTCCAAAATCAAAATGAACAAGCAAAAGTGAAGTTCTAATATTCAATAACAGGTCTCACTATGCAATGAACAGACAATGTCATGGAAAGAGTTGGTACCTTGTAACGAGAGGGTAGGCTCCTCAGAAGTTTCACTCGCAAGCAAAGCCCAATAATTGTCGCCATACTACAATGTTCAACTGTTGGAGTAAACGTGACCCTAGAGTGAGGCATCATTATTCATCATCAATAGAAGTTTCATTTCACTCATGTTGGGAAAAGAGAAAGCCATAAAATGAATATGCATGACATCAATAAATCAGAAGAATTATATTTACCTAACATAACTTTGCTGGTCATCTACTTCAATTGCATCTTCTGTTATTACTTTCAGCTCCTCCAAAGAGTATGGGTGCTCTGGGTCTTTTATATCTCTTATATGATTTAAGAATGTTAAGGAAAAAGGTAGAAAAATGAAATTTTTTGATAACAGCCAACATAATCAGGTGCAGATATCACTTCTATCCTCCACAAGACACAAGAAGAAATGTATAGTTAACTTCAATAACAGGAGCAGAAACATATACTCAAACAAGTTCAACAATCAACCGAAGGGCTCACACTTGCTATATAGCATGTCAAGCATACAATATTACGAGTTTAAGTAAACATAAAGCGCAATTGCATTTATACATCAACACTTAAAATTTGCATGTAGCTAATATCACCGTAATTACTTGTTTGCAACTGCTTCTTTAGTGTGGGCTGGTGAGTTTGCGTGTAAGAGAGTTAGAACTAAATCACTTATCTAGCACAAAGGTGTCATTTTTTTTTTCTTTTAAGGAGAAAAAAGAACTGTTCCATTGATTAACAGAGGATTAGAGTTCAGAGTCAAATAAAGTCCCCATCAAATTCAGGGCATCTTTTGTTCCTTTCAAATTTTTTGAGCTCATGCTTGTCTCTTTGATCTGTTGTTGATCATATACCAATTCCCAAAATCCACTTTCAAGCCAGCAAAACACAACCTTAACACCTCCAAGTTTCTTCTACCAAGTACGAAAGATGGATAAACGAAAAGAAAGAAACAACATCCGAATTTCCGAATTGAACCCAAAACTCAGAAGGAGAAAAAAAAAAAAATAATAACGAACACAATTCAACGGAAAGGATATCAAAAATTTCTTGTTGGTCAATGGGTTCCACAGCGTACTCATCCACATAATCACTCGGCACGCTTCGAGCTCGGCGCTCTTTCTTCTCGTACACGATTGGGTTCGCATTTATTAATTCAGAAACCATTTTCACCAACTAAAAATTCCACCAAAAATAAAAAAGACAAGAATTTAGTCAGTTAACTTGCTTCTCATTGGAAGAGAATTACACCTTATAAAGAAAAAAAATCAAACTCATACACTAAAATTCACAAAAAAAAAAAAAAAAAAAACTTGGCACCCAGAAATTCCAGACACAAAAGCACTTAAAAGGGATACCCAAGAAGATTCGAGCTTCGTATCGTATCAGACGCAAAAGGGTTTCCATAACAAAAATCCAACAGAAAAAAGAAAGATCGAGACAGAGCAAACCTTCGTCTCTTTGTCTGTTCTTGCTCTTTTTCTCCGTCTCTGAGTACCTTCTTCCTCTGTCCCTCCCTGTTTCTGAGCTTTTCTTAAGAGGTTCTCGAAATGCTTGAAACGGCAGCAGGAACTTGCCGTTTAGGCCTAGGGCGGAGGTTGGAGCCGAACCGACCCTCTAATTTGTAGGTTCGGCTCCATGGCCTTATTCCGTTGGACAAAAGCTAATCACTTTTGTAGTAATCTAAGATAAAATTATCAACTTATTTTATTATGGTCAATTTTTTATATTAAGTTATAAGGTTAAGTATTGGACTAATGACACCATTAAAAAGTATTAGGTCAAATTTGTAACCAAATGTTACAATTAGTGAAAGGAAGTCGACTGTTGGAATATTTTTTCTCATACTAACAAGTATATTACTATTTGTTTGACTATTACAATTGTAGCTGTTCATTATAGCTTTTTTATTAAATGGGCATTTAGAACACCTTGTTGCATGGCAACCTTTCCAAGGAGTGTGTGGAGTTTTTCCCTAAATTTTGTAATCAATGAGAAAATTTAATATGTTAATTATGAAAATTCCTTTATAAGTTGAAGCAAGCCTTGTGTTAATGGAATGTGAAATTCACAAAGACTCTCATTGCACATGGTTTCTATCAATCCCATCATGACTATTTGCTCTTGACAAAGTCTTAGAGGAGATCTTTTGTTGCTTGATAATTATGTTGATGATATTGTGATCCAAGCTCACATTGATTGTCATAATACAAAACAAAAGTTTCACAATTATGGGGCATGTTAAGCATCATCTTCACATCTTAAAGTATTAGAGATTGGTTAAGAGGCTAATGTGTCTCGTACTTACACAACTTGACATTTGTTTTCTAATATAGCTCTTTAGTTCATATATTTGCCAAAAGAAATCTTATAAGGAAGTGGCTATGAAAGTGATCAAATGACTCAAAAGTTATCTTAGTTGTGGCCTGATATTTTGATCTTGCTTCAAGTTAAAGTTAACAACTTATTATGATTCTAATTATGGCATATGTCCTATGACGTATCATAGGTTTTTGTGTATAGTTTAGAGTTTTTTTAATTATTTGGAAAACAAAGAAGTAGCTTGCTATCTCATTATCATATGTGAAGTCAAAATATAAAGTAATAGCCAACATGACATCAAAGAGAGTTTGGATAATGGGATTACATACCGACTTTGCGTCCTTATAAAATACTTAGTTTTTTTGTTTTGTGACAATGAATTAGCAAAAAAGTTAGGAGTCAATTCCACCTATCATGAAAAAACTAAGCATGTGGAGGTGGATTATTATTTCATAAAAGACAAGATATTAAAAGGAGTAATTGAGACATGTCACATTTGGAAAAAAGAATAGCATGTGGATTTATTGACAAAGACATTTTCTAGCAAACAATATTGACATTTCCTTTCCAAACTTAAAGTATTTGATTTATTTAAATTTCAAACTTGAGGAGAAATGTTAAGAGAAGATGCATTATTTTAGGTTTGTTGAATTAGATACTTACCTTCCTAAAAATATTTTGTATCATTATACATATTTAAGTGTTTATTTTCCTTATCCAATTGTTGTCATATGAAGAATTATAGGATTACTTCTGTATAAATCTCAGCAGCAATATACAATTGTAATACATAGTAAATTCACCCAACTGGTTGAGTTTTTCTTTTTTCTAGTTTAATGACAAAAACTCCCAAGTTTTTTGAAACTCGTATTAGTACCAAATATCGGTTTAAGAAAATGAAGGAAATAGGTTTTAGAAGGCCCAGTTGAAAATTCGTGCTCAAAGCCCCAATTTGATGTTCACCTTAGTGGCCCAATTGGAATCCTAACCCAGAGGCCCAATTGAGATTTTTTGGCTAGGAAGTTCGATTGAGATTATTACTTGAATACGACTGAAATTTTGAACTCAAAGGTTTCATTGAAATTTTTGAGTAAAACTCGTAGAGGGTATTTTTTTTTTTTTTCCCATTAATACAAGCATTATTGGCAAAGGAATTCAATAATTTCTGTTTCTACAAAACATCTCATGTCCTTATAAAACTCTATGCTTGATTATTGTCTTATATCTGACTGTCACATGCCTGTTTATACTTAGTTAGGAATTAGTAATACTAGTTAGGATTTAAGGAGTCCTAAGTGCAGGGCTGAGGTAGACACGATGTAAACCCTCAAAACCTCCTTGAATAGCCTGTGTACTCGTCTGGAAAAGGGGAGAATAATATTTTGACTTGTTTGGCAACCAAGAAACGTTCCTGCGTTTTCTATCCTTTTCCATGACACACTTACCTACAGGTTAGCTGCTCTTATATGTGCTTTCATTTGTGGAAAGACGATTAATAACGATATACGCTCTCATATGTGACCAGATACCGCGAAATAACTTGTTGGTTTCGTGGTTGTGGAAAACCTTCATCCCTTTGACTCAATCAACTCTTTTATTCAATGCAGGAAGTGATTTGACAATCAAAAAGCTGGACTTTCATCACTTCTGTCTCAATCAGCCCTCTTTGCCTAATGCAGAAATGTTTAGAGAGTCATGCAAGGCGTGGGAAACTTCGTCGATGGCCACACGGAAGTACACAGTTCGAAATGAGAGACAAGGACAGATGTTTTGACGAGTCGCTTGAATGATTTGTAAGAGCCCCCTGATTGACTTCGTCAAGCAGCCACCGTTCTAGAAGCAAATGTTTTGCTTGGTCCAATCCTTTCAGCATATTACCAACACAAACTTAGATTGCCGCAAACCCAACCATTTTCACTCTTTGCCATAAGGTTCACAGGCTAAAATCAAAGCATTTTGGTGAAGCATGGCCATTGTTTCTTCAAGACTGCTGCTTCTTTTTCCGGCCTCCATTTTATTTCTCATCACCCAAGCCACTGCCCAGCCACCGTTTATTTATTATTTTTCTTTGGGCGAAGAGGGTAATTATACCACTAACAGTGTGTACGCAGCGAACCTTAATCACCTCCTCTCCTCCATCTTGTCCATATTGTCCAACACCAATATTATCAAAGGTTTTTCAGTAACTCCCATGGCGAAGACCCTGACAAAGTCTACGCAATTGGACTTTGTCAAGGAGATATTGAGCAAGATGCTTGCCTTAGCTGCTTCGATGACTCTAGAATTGCTCTGCCACAGCTTTGTCCCAATCAGAAGGGGGCAATAGGATGGTATGACAATTGCTCGTTGCGTTTTAAAAGGATTAATCCAAATTTACAATCTATCATTACCAACTTTTTCAGCAAAAAGTCTATCCAAGATTGGAAGATTATAAGCCACATCTTGTTATATGCCTTCATAAGTAGTAAAAGTCAATCTCAAAGCAATAATTAGTTTACATTTGTCTGCATTGATTCTCTACTAATAAGTGCAAATTTCATTGTAAAGCATGAGAATCATAAAATATGACAAATATTTTGATTAGCCCCTTCTATGAGTAACCACTCATCCATTTCAAACTCCTCTGCTTTGCTGTGTTACTATTGGCGAAGATGTAGTGACATTTTTCTTGCTTGTAGTTGTGGATCCTGTAGTTATGGATGAAATAACGAGTGTGGAGTCCTTGCAATTCGATCTTAGCGCTATTAAAGTTGCCACAAACAACTTTTCAGAGGCAAATAAGCTTGGAAAAGGAGGACTTGGAGTAGTATACAAGGTAAGAAAACATTTTGATAAAAAATTAAATTGTCATAATTTCTTATGAAATCTTTTACCAATGTATTTAATTTATCTATGTTAATTAGAATAGTTTGAGTTATATTGTATTTCATCTATATGCTGGGTATACTTTCTAATAAACAAGAAATAACTGTGAAAAGACTACCAAGAAACTCTAACAAGGGAATGTTGAATTTAAGAATGAAGTCTTACTTGTAGCCAAACTCCAACATCGGAATTTAGTTAGACTCCTCAGATTTTGTTTGGAAGGAAATGAAAGACTTCTTATCTATGAATTTGTACCTAACACAAGCCTTGACCATTACATATTTGGTATGCTTGAATTCTTATTATTTTTGAGCTATTCATTGAAATGTTGTAATCAAGATACTTTTATTTAGCTACTAAAAATATAAATTTTAAATATTTCACTAATGGTATCTCTTTGGAATATACAGATCCAACGAAGTGTGAAAATTTAAATTGGGAAAGATACAATAAAATCATAAATGGTATTGCTCGTGGACTATTATATCTTCATGAGGATTCTCAACTTCAAATTATTCACCGTGATCTCAAAGTTGGAAGCATTCTGTTAGATATAACAATGAATCCTAAAATATCAGATTTTGGCATGACAAGATTGGTTGTATTGGATTAGACAGAAGGCAATACAAATAGGATTATGGGAACCTAGTAAGTATGGTTAATTTCTACTACTTATGACTACAACTATGATTGTGAGAAGCTAATAAGTATTGTTAATTTCTTGTACGATTAATTTAAATAGAGAAATAAAACAGGAGTACCACCAAGATAGCCATAAATAAATATAGAAATTAATTTTACCATTCAAACTAAGGCAACTTTATTGATATTATTGTATAGTGGATATATGGCTCCAGAATATGTAATGTTTGGACAATTTTCAACAAAATTAGCTGTCTTCAATTTTGGCGTCCTAATTCTTGAGATTGTAAGTGGCAAAAGAATTACAAGCCTTTGTGACAACGAACACCTTCTTAGTTATGTGAGTATTATATTAGTTGGTATATTTTGATATGTTTTTTTTGTTTAAAATTTAATGGAATTGAAAAAAAAAATCCTGCTTCTTTGACTTGTATATGCGGTTTGACATATTAATGCAGGTATGGAGAAATTGGAAGGAGGGGACAACCTTGAATCTCATAGATCTCATGTTATTGAAGAGCGGTCCAATATCTGAAATGATAAGATGTATTCATATCGCTCTACTATATGTTCAACAAAATGTTGCTGGTAGACCAAACATGGCTTTGGCTGTTCACAGGCTTAAAAGTGATTCTATGGCTCTCTCTTTGCCTAAAGAGCCTGCAAACTTTTTGCATAGTAGGATTCAATCAGACATGCTAGAGCAACTAGGCCACAATGGTGGGTTAACTAATAATGATGTTTCAATAACTGAGTTATATCCTCGATAGTGTTGTAATAGGGGTCTATTGTAATTGGTACTCACAAACCAGAATCTCTATTCGGTGTTAGATGGACAGAGGCCACCATACATAATGTCGTAGGGATGGCTGGCGGAAAGAACTTCCTAGGAAATCAGCTTCTATAACACAAAAAATGTGCAAAGTGATGGAAGACAGTTTTCTTTGTCAAGAACTTAAATCAAATTTCAAGAGAAATTGTAACAATATGATACCAATTAAAGCTATTTGGGTGACTTCTATTTTCCTTTTTATTTTGTGATAGTTCTTTCAAATTCAATGTCAAACAAATATCAGTAGTTCCATGAAGATAATGCAAATGAAGAGCTAATTGGAGACAAAAATAAAATTAACTGATGTTAATTAAGTGTACACATGACAGTAAATACAAATTTAGCAATCAATATAAGTAAATGTGACTAATAGACTAAATTAGGAAAAAAATCGTTGTAATGTACACTAATCAAGATAATATCACTAGTTTCTCATTTCACAACACTATCATACTTAGTGGGCAGGAGAGTCATTATCCAGAATGAATGGCACCACAGACATAAAGATTGAAGCGACAGTGGCAAATATTCCCTATTTGGAGAGTTTGTTTTCACCCACATAAAAAAATAAATTGTATTTTTTTTTTTCATGTAGTTTACTTATTTTTCTGTAGCTCATCACTGTTTTCTATTTAAGCCTCTGTAACCCTGCTCTTTCTTCAAGCTTTGAAATCTAGTGAATTTCTTCTCTCTGAGTTTTTGGTGGCTTGCTTCGTCCTCTCACTTTTCTCACGGTATCAAAGACAGATCCCACCAAAATCTCTATCCTCTGCTTACACCCATCGACTCTCGTCAAAGCTTGAGACAAGGACCTTGACTCATTAGTCCATTTTCTGCACTGACCCATTCTGCTTCTGCATTAGCACTCACTGAAGTCAAACCTGCCTATCCTTTTCCAAACACCATCAACGTTGTGAACTTTGTGATGATCAGACTCTAAGACAGTAACTACTTTACAATGGGTCACGTAGATCAAGTCCGTGACCTAAACTTAAAAACTCTATGAATTTCTCATAGGAGAAAATGTTGCTTCACCAAATGTGATTCCAAACGAAAACTCAGAAGACTAAGAGGTTCCAAGAGTGTGGGTACTAGAGAGAAAATTTGAAAGGATAACAAAATGTTTCCAAGATTTGAGGATGATTGTGGGAGATTATTATTTTTCTGTTACCTCATCGTTTTTGTTTGGACTTGTACGTTGAAGTATTGTTTGGCTTAGAAAACGAGGCAGAACTTTGGTACTTTCTTCTTACCCTCTAACTTTTTCGTAACTTTTTTCAGGGAAAATTACAACAACACAACAGGAAAGTAGAGTGTGCCTTTAATCATCCATGATTAATTCATCACTCGAAGGGATATCTCCTGTGGATGGCCAGTAGCATTGCTTTTGTCTTTCCAATTCTGCAGTAGACTAGAGCACTTTTCTTGACAAATTGTGGAAATTATTGTGAACTCGTCTTGATTGCAACAGCTGGAGAAGTTTGAAAAGTTTGATACAGCGGCGGTCCATCTTTTGGGCTATTTCCGTTGCAACAACAACGGAAAGTTTGATGAAGTTTGAAAACTTCGAGGGTCATGGTCCATTTTTGGGGCTCTTCGAGGGGCTTTGAAGGGGTTGACTAGCTGCTCGGAATTCCCGGCATGTTACTAGTGTCATGAATTGAACAGCGTCCGTGCTATTTTTCAACCACAGATTTTCCGTTCAACTGGATACAGAACAAGAGCTTCCACAAATCTATCAATATCATACCCTTAGGATTATGGGTAAGTCTAGGTACCAAAGAGAATATGGAGGGACAAAAATACTTTAATTTATAATCATTCGAAGACCAAACGCTTACAAATGGAAAACCAAAATCAAAACTTTATCTCCAATGGAGACTATCTTGTAGATTTTAATCTTAGAATCCTTCACAATAAATCTTTCATTTTTTTTTTTCACTTACACACCCACTCACATATTTTCAAATTGTTGAACCTAGGACCAAGATATCCCAGGCAACACCTACTCATTACTAAGCTAGACACTTACCAACAAAGAAAGACAAAGATGGTAAAAATTGACTTCTATTAACATTAAACATATAAAAAGAAAAGTTTCCATGCTAAATTGAATAAATTATCTAGCAGTTCTACAGTTCATATGGCCGAAATATTTCCTTATCGGGCATGCTAAATAACTGTTTTGTCCACTTAAAAAAAAAAAAAAGAACTTTGACTTTGTCACCAGAATTTACATTTGAATATGCGTTTGGTATGCACTTTCCATCTTGGTAGGCGCATGACGTGATCTTTAGAGAAAAAATAAAATTCATTCAACCTTTCAATAGTTGCAATTGAAGGTGAAAAATTTTTAAATCACAAAACTTGAGTCCATCATGGCTCCCACTTAATCCAAGCTCTCACTAGAAAAATTCTTTCCCCCTCCCCCTTCCCCCTCACAAGTTGAATCCATCATTGTATTTTTTTCAAACATAAAAGTTTTTCCTTAATACTCCCTAATCATGCTTTTGACTCAAAATTAAATTGTAGTTAAAATAGATCAACCTAGGCTTTAATATCATATTATGAAGTTAAAATTTTAGCTAAAAAACTAACTTATGAATTAGAGAGACATTTTTTATTTTTAAATATTATCTAAAATTATATATTTGAGACAAGACACTTGTGCTCAATATTTGAAAAGAAGAATGTTTTTCATGAGAATCACACGGTGTGAGTAGATGTGCCAGAGGAATTTTATCATCTTTGGGATCTTTTTTAAGAAAAATAGAAAAGTGCTTTTAAGAAATTTACATCTCTATTTGACATCTCTACAGACATTGTCGCTTGTCCTCTATGGGAGTCTTAAAATGGGGACAAGCTGGGGGAGCTAAGACAGAGGAGCTAGATGCTGAGGGCGGCGTTGGAAGTGAGGGAAGAGACGAGGGGCTCAAGTTGGACAGGCGAAAGTGAAGCCTGGACAAATATGGTACGGATAAACCGTGAGCCGCATGGGTGGTCAGGTTGAGGAAGTTAAGCATGGAAAGGGACATCATGAGAAGAAGAAAGGGATTGAAGGAACCAATTTTCATGAGCGGATTTCTTCATCCTTGCTTCCACGCAAGATCTTCGGACTGCATTAATTTGATTTGAACATCATTGTTGAAAACCAAGAGAAACAACAGGTGAAGAGCTTAGAGAAAAAAAGAAAAAGAGAAAAGAAAAAGAGAGATTTGATTAGTATGAAGTTCTCACATTTTCATATAAGTAAAATTCTAGAAGATTTTTCATTCTTGTATCCATCTTCAATCTCGTGTTTGTCATGAAGTTAGTTACAACATTTAGGTTTTGCATTTTTCGACACCTCCTCCAAGTTAGCATATTGTAGAATACAAAACCATTAAGTGAAGATTCAATATTCTAGGTTTGGTGAATTAGATATTAGCCTTTTTAGAATACTCATTATATTGTAATACATGTCTATTTTCTTTATGTAATTAGTTATTATGTGAGGAATTCTAGTGTTACTTCTATATAAATAGTAACAGCAATATAATGAATAGCCTTGTCCACTACCATGTTGCCACTCAAGTTGTGCAACTCACCGTCCCATATGAACATTTGGCTACATGTGTCTCACCATGCCTTTAGCCTCCTCAATCTCCCTTTATTCAATCTCACAATATATCTCCCTTAACTAGTTCAATTCTCACCATTGCCATTTTATTGTATTCATTTGACCCATTTGTGAACTAGACACCTATTAAGGCAAATTGGTATAGTACCCAATCATGCATCTATTGCCACAAATATAGATATAGGTATTTTGAGAATATGCCTTTATGACCAATGGAAAATGATGGCTTTGATGGGTGGTTTCCATGCAATAGACAATAATGAGATAAGCACTATTTTCATATCTCAAAGTATTATAAAGGTGACTAAATACCTTAAGAGTTATCTTGGCCTTGGCATGATATTTTTGTCTTTCTCCAAGTTAAAGTTAACAACTTATTGTGATTCTAATTATCATACATGCCCATGACTAAGTGGTCTACAACAAGTTTATGTGTAAAGCTAAAAGATTCTCTAGTTTCTTGGAAAACAAAGAAGTAGCCCACTATCTCATTATCATATGTGAAGTCAAAATACAAAGTAATAGCCAACACAACATCAAAGAGACTTTGGATAATGGGATTATTTATGGACTTTGCATAATTATAAAATAGCAATTTTGTTTGTTTGTTTTGTTTTATGACAATCAAGTAGCAAAAAAGTTAAGAGTCAATTCCACCAATCATGAAAAAAAAAAAAAAAAACTAAGCATGTGGAGATGGATTATCATTTCATACAAGACAAGGTACTAGAAGGAGTAATTGAGACAGGTCCTGTTTGGAAGAAAAAAAACAGCATGTGGATTTATCAACAAAGACATTTTCTAGCAAGCAATACTAGCATTTTCTTTCCAAACTCAAAGTATTTGACTTATTTAAATTCAAACTTGAGGGAAGATGTTAAGAGAAGATGCATTATTTAAGGTTTGGTGAATTAGACATTTACCTTCCTAAAATATATTTTGTATCATTGTATATATTTAAGTGTTTATTTTCCTTTTGCGATTAGTTGTTATATAAAGAGTTATAAGATTACTTCAGTATAAATATCAGCAGAAATATACATTGTAATACATAGTAAATTCACCCAATTTGTTGATTTTTTTTTCTTCTAGTTTAATGACAAAAACTCCCAATTTTTTGGAAACTCGTATTGGTACCAAACATCAGTTTAAGAAAATGAAGGCCCAGTTGAAAATTCATGCTCAAAGGGCCAATTTTATGTACATCTTAGTGGCCTAATTGGAATTCTAACTCAGAGGCCCAATTGAGATTTTTGTCTAGGAAGTTTGATTGAGATTATTCGTTGAATCCCACTGAGATTAAACTTTTTGAGTAAAACTCGTGTAGGGTATTTTTTCCCCCCCATCAATATAAGCATTATTGGTGAAGGAATTCTATAATTTCTGTTTCCCCACAACATCTCATGTCCTTATAAAGCTCTATGCTTGATTATTGTCTTCTATCTTACCCACCGGTTAGCTGCTTTTATATGTGCTCTCATTTATGATTAGACGATTAATAACGACATGCACGAAATAACCCGTTGGTTTCGTGATTGTGGACAGCCTTCATCCCTTTGCCTCGATCAACTTTTTTTATTTAATGCAGAAGTGATTTGAAAATAAAAGCTAGACTTTCCTCACTGCTGCCTCGATCAACCCTTTTCTCTAATGTAGAAGTTATTTGAAAGTCAAGCACGCAGTTCGAAATGAGAGACAAGGACAAATGTTTTGACGAGTCGCTTGAATGATTTGTAAAGCCGCCTGATTTGACGGCTTTAGAAGCAAATGTTTTGCTTAGTCAAATCCTTGCAGCATGTTACCAACAGAAACTTAGATTGCCGCAGACCAAACCATTTTTTGTCGTAGATACCATTGTATATTTGATAATATATTTTTTGATTGGATAAATTATTCTTTTCATATGGTATAGATTATTTAAAAAATTATTTTTGTATATACTAAGTTTGTATTCTATTTGTTTTTCTATTTATTTTTTTATTATAGTTGTTTTTTATATTATAAAAGGACATCCTATTTATAATTTTCTTCAAGAAAGCAATACATAAAAGTTTTCGCTCCTTGTCATAAGGCTCACAAGCTTAAATCAAAGCATTTTGGTGAAGTATGGCCATTGTTTCACTGCTGCTGCTTTTTCCGGCCTCCATTTTTTTTCTCATTACGCAAGCCACTGCGCAGTTACCCTTTTTTTTTTTATATTATTATTATTATTATTATTATTATTATTATTATTATTATATTTATTTTTTTATCATTTTTGTTCAGACGAAGAGGGTAATTATACCACTAACAGTGTGTACAAGGCGAACCTTAATCACCTCCTCTCCTCTATCGCCTCCAACACCAATATTACCAATGGCTTTTACAGTAACTCGCATGGCGAAGACCCTGACAAAGTCTACGTGATTGGACTTTGTCGAGGAGATATTGAGCAAGAGGCTTGCCTTAGTTGACTTCACTCTGGAATGACTTTTACACAGCTTTGTCCCAATCAGAAGGGGGCAATAGGATGGTATGACAATTGCTCGTTGCGTTTCTCAAACCATGCTATATTTGGCATTCCGTCCTATGATCCAAGTTTTATTCTTTGGAACGTAAGGAATGTCTCGGGCGTAGATGGTTACGGCAGGTTGCTGAAGACGCAGTTTGATTGCATGGTAAATGAAGTTGCATTAGACGGTTCTGGCAAGTTTTTTTGCAACAAGAACTTCCTTAGCCCCGGACCTCAGCAATATATGTTTGCTTACACAATGCACTCCCGATTTGACCGAGAAAAATTGACGTAATTGTTTATGGAAGATTTCTGGAGAAATTCCAGTATGTTGTGTTGGGAAGGAGGGTGCGAGAGCTATCCTTTCTTTGATGCAGTGCCTCCGCTGGAAAAAGGTACAGTATTCCTCATACAGACCAGAAAAGGTTAATTTTTTATTACGCTCACCTAGAGGTTCCCTTGAAAAATAAGTGTTCACTGCATCAAAGTAGGAATTAACTTTTCAACTGAATCCAATCACCATTCTTTTGGTCTTTTTACTTTTCAGAATTTTTTCTTGGTTATGTGGAGTTGAGTTGCAAATGTTTGTAAACGAGGATATAATTTTTTTCCAATTATGTGGGCTTGATATTAATGACTAAATCAAGTACAACAGTTGCTGTGTCTTCACAACAACCTGCTTTTGGTTTTCAACTAAAAATATGCAAATATTCTTGAGGAGGAAGAGAAGGAATGAACGTGCGAGTAAGTTCATATATTAGTTCATTTGTCATTTCTTATTAGTTTCTAATGCATGAATCATAGGAATTACTGTAATTCCTCGAAGTACTTGGGCATAGTAGGAACAACAATTGGCTCCTTCCGAAAATGAAAATGCTTTCCTCACTAATGATTGAACTGTGGCATGTGTACATTCACTCTTCTTTTTGAAAAGGATTAATCCAAATTTACAATCTATCATTACTAACGTTTTCAGCTAAAAGTCTATCCAAGATTAAAAGATTATAAACCACATCTTGCTGTATACTTTCACAAGGAGTAAACGACAATCTCAAAGTAATAATTAGTTTACATTTGTTTGCATTGATTTGCATTGATTCTTTACTAATAAGTGCAAATGTCTCTGTAAAGCATGAACATCATAAACGTGACAAAGATTTTGATTAGCCCCCTTTCTATAGGTAACCTCTCACCCATTTCTTGCTCCTTTGCATTGCTGTGTTACTATTGGCGAAGATGTACTGACATTTTTGTTGCTTGTAATTGTGGATCTTGTAGTTATGGATGAAATAACACATGTGGAGTCCTTGCAATTTGATCTTAGCACTATTAAAATTGCCACATATAAATTTTTAGAGGCAAATAAGCTTGGAAAAGGAAGTTTTGTTGCAATATACAAGCTAAGAAAACATTCTAATAAAAAATTAAATTGTCATAATTTCTTGTGAAATATTTTACCAGTGTATTTACTTCATCTAAGTTAATTAGAATTGTTTGAGTTATGTTGTAGTTCATATATTTGTAGGATATACTTTTTAATAAACAAGAAATATCTATGAAAAGACTATTAAGAAACTCTATACAAGAGAATGTTGAATTTAAGAATGAAGTTTTACTAGTGGCCAAACTCCAAAATTAGAATTTAATAAGACTCCTCATATTTTGCTTGGAAGGAAATGAAAGTCTTCTTATCTATGAATTTGTACCTAACTCAAGCCTTGACCATTACATATTGGTATGCTTGAATTCTTATTAGTGTTGAGATATTTATTGAAATGCTGTAATCAAAATACTTTTGTTTAGCTACCAAAAATATAAATTTTAAATATTTCACTAATGATATCTCTTTCGAATATATAGATCCAATGAAGTGTGTAGATTTAGATTGGGAAAGATACAATAAAATCATAAATGGTATTGCTTATGGACTATTATATCTTCATGAGGATTCTTGACTTTGAATTATTCATGTGATCTCAAAGTTTGGAACATTCTATTAGATATAGCAATAAATGCTAAAATATAAGATTTTGACATGGCAAGATTAGTTGTATTGGATCAGGTGAAAAGTAGTACAAATAGGATTGTGGGAATCTAGTAAGTATTGTTAATTTCTACTACTAATGACTAAAACTATGATTGTGATAAGTTAGTAAGTATTGTTAATTTCTTGTATGATTAATTTCAATAGAGAAATGAAATAGGAATGGCACCAAGATAGCCATAAATAAAGGTAGAAATTAAATTTACTATTCAAACTAAGGCAACTTTATTCGTATTATTGTATAATGGATATATGGCTCCAAAATATGTAATGCTTGGACAATTTTCAACAAAATCAAATGCTTTCAGCTTTGGCATCCTAATTCTTGAGATTATAAGTGGCAAAAGAATTATAAGCCTTCGTGACAATGAGCACCTTCTTAGTTATGTGAGTATTATATCAGTTGGTATATTTTGATTTTTTTTTGTTTAAAAATTAAAAGAAGTGAAAAAAAAATCTTCCTTCTTTGACTTATATAGGTGATTTGACATATTAATATAGGTATGGAGAAATTGGAAGGAGGGGACAACTTTGAATATCATAGATCCCATGTTGTTGAAGAGTGGTCTAATAGCTAAAATGATAAGATGTGTTCATATGACTCTACTATGTGTTCAACAAAATGTTGCTGATAGACCATTCATGGCTTTGGTTGCTCACATGCTTAAAAGTGATTCTATGGCTTTGTCTTTGCCTACAGAGCCTCTAAGCTTTTTGCATAGTAGGATTCAATTAGACATGCTAAAGCAACTAGGCAGGGTTAACTAATAATGAGGTTTCAATAACTGAGTCACATCCTTGATAGTGCTGTAATAGGTGGCCATTATAATTAATATTCACAAACTGGAGTCTTTATTTGGTTATGTTAGATTGATAGAGGCCACCATACATAATGTCGTAGGAATGGTTAGCGGAAAGAACTTCCTAGGAAATCAGCTCCTATAACACAAAAAATGTGCAAAGTGATGGAAGGAAAGTTTCCTTGTCAAGAACTTAAATCAAATGTCAAGGGAAATTATCACAATATAATATTCGTTAAAGCTATTATGATCACTTCTATTTTCCTTTTTATTTTGTGATAGTTCTTTCAAAGACTAAAGTGACAATGACAAATATTCCTAGTGTGGAGAGTTTGTTTTCGCCCACCTCTTTTGAATTGGGACTCTCTTATCAAGATTAGGAATATATTTTTTTTATAGGAGCCTTGTCTTTTAGACCAAGCTGGAAATGCTATTGGATTGGATGAGGTCAACCTTAGCTCCCATCCGTTTCTTCTATAGCTTAAGCACACCTACATAAGTCGTTTTCATGTTGAAATTGTCGGAAGCTTCAAAGATCAACTAAATTAGTCTAAGGGTTATCATCTAATATGGAACTTTAGTTTTACACCTAATGTTTTCTAAAATTTAATGTTGTATGCAATAGAATAAATTTAATATGGAATCTAATATCATATTAGAAATTCTAATCTAAAAACTTGCTAAAAATTATAAAATAATTTTTTTAAAATTTTTAAAATTTTATTTTTGATAAAAAACTGTAGTCTTATACAAGGTAAAACAGTAGAAAGAACTGATTTTAGTTTGCTATAACTCAAGGTAAAATATAGGGTTTTTTTTTTCCCCATCAATGCAAGCATTATTGGTGAAGGAAACGTAGTCGAGAAGACTACGTCATCTCGTGCGTGGCCGGGGACCACGAAATGTCCTGTTTATCTCCTGATTCTCCACAACTTTTGTCCCATCTGCCTTAATCAAACCTTTTATTTGATACAAAAGTGATTAGACAGTCAAAGTTGGACTTTTATCTCTTCTGCCTTCATCAACCCCTTTTGTTTAATGCAGAAGTGATTAGAGAGTCGAGCCCGGCATGTGAAACTTGGTCAATGGTCACATGGAAGCACAGAGTTCGAAAACGGAAGACGAGGGCAAGTGTTTTCACGAGTCGCTTGAATGATCTGTAAAGCCGCCTGATTGACTTCGTCAAGCGCCACGGTCCCTAGAAGCATATGTTTTGGATATTACCGAAACAAAACATTTGTCCCATCAATGCAAGCATTATTGGTGAAGGAGTTCAATAATTTCTGCTTCTCCACAACATCTCGTGTCCTTATAAAACTCTACCATCCAGTCCTTGCGTTGAGAAGACTACGTCATCGCGTGCGTGGCCAACCACGATTGACTTCGTCAAGCGCCACCGTCCCTGGAAGCAAATGTTTTGCATATTACCGACGCAAACTTGGTTGCCGCAAACCAAACCACTCTTCACCATAAAGCGCACAGGCTAAAATCAAAGCATTTTGGTGAAGCATGGCCATTGTTTCTTCAAGACTGCTGCTTCTTTTTCCGGCCTCCATTTTATTTCTCATTGCCCAAGCCACTGCCCAGCCACCGTTTTTATATAAGTTTTGTTCAGACGAAGAGGGTAATTATACCACTAACAGTGTGTACGAGGCGAACCTTAATCACCTCCTCTCCTCTATCTCCTCCAACACCAATATTACCAATGGGTTTTACAGTAACTCTCATGGCGAAGACCCTGACAAAGTCTACGCGATTGGACTTTGTCGAGGAGATATTGAGCAAGATGCTTGCCTTAGCTGCCTCAATGACTCTAGAATTGCTCTGCCACAGCTTTGTCCCAATCAGAAGGGGGCAATAGGATGGTATGACAATTGCTCGTTGCGTTTCTCAAACCACTCTATATTTGGCATTCTGGCCTATGATCCAGGTTTTTATATGTGGAACACAATGAATGTCTCGGACATAGATGGGTACGGCAGGTTGCTGAAGACGCAGTTTGACGACATGATAAATGAAGTTGCATTAGACGGTTCTGGCAAGTTTTTTGCAACAAGAATCTCATCAGCCCCGGACCTCAGCAAAATGTATGTGCTAGCACAATGCACTCCCGATTTGACCGAGGAAGATTGCCATAATTGTTTACGGAAGATTTCTGGAGAAATTCCAGTATGTTGTGTTGGGCAGAAGGGTGCGAGATATTATACACCAAGCTGTAATTTTAGGTACGAGAGCTACCCTTTCTTTGATGCAGTGCCTCCGCCAGAAAAAGGTACACTAGTCCTCATACACACCCCACCTCTCTGAAAATGGCATTTTTTTCCGGCTCAGGTACAGGGTGCCCTTCGAGATGTAAGGTTTATTCTCGAACAATGTAGGAATGAATTTTTCAACAAAATACAATTACTATTCTTTTGTTTTTTTTTTTATTTGGTTCTGGGTTATGTGATGTTGGGCTGCGATGTTGTAAGCGAGGACATAAAGTTTTTTCAATTATGTCGTATTGACTAAGTCAAGTACAGCAGTTGATGTGTCTTCACAGTAACCTGCTTTTGGTTTTCACAGGAAAGGAGAGAAACAATCGAACTGCAATCATCATAGTTGTCCCAACTCTTATTCTGATGCTACTTGTTGTCAGTATTTGCATATTTTTAAGGAGGAAGCGAAAGAACAAACGTGAGAGTAAGTTCATATATTAGTTCATTTGTTATTTCTTATTACTTTTTAATGCGTGAAGCATAGGAATTACTGTAATTCTTTGAAGTACTTGAGCAGAGTAGTAACAGCATTTGGCTCGTGGCAAAAATGAAAATGCTTTCCTCACTCATGATTGAACTACAGCATGTGTACGGGTTACTCTTATTTTTCAAAAGGATTAGTCCAAATTTACAATCTATCATTACCAACTTTTTCAACAAAAAGTCTGTCCAGGATTGGAAGATTATAAGCTACATCTTATTATATGCCTTCATAAGGAGTAAAAGTCAATCTCAAAGCAATAATTAGTTTACATTTGTCTGTATTGATTGTCTACTAGTAAGTGCAAATGTCATTGTAAAACGTGAGAATCATAAATCTGACAAAGATTTTGATTAGCCGCCTTCTATAAGTAACCCCTCATCCATTTCAAACTCCTTTGCTTTGTTGTGTTACTATTGGCGAAGATGTAGTGACATTTTTGTTGCCTGTAGTTGTGGATCCTGTAGTTATGGATGAAATAACGAGTGTGGAGTCCTTGCAATTCGATCTTAGCACTATTATAGTCGCCACAGACAACTTTTCAGAGGCAAATAAACTTGGAAAAGGAGGATTTGGAACAGTATATAAGGTAAGATAATATTCTAATAAAAAATTAAATTGTCATAATTTCTTGTGAAATATTTTACCAATGTATTTACTTTGTCTTAGTTAATTAGAATAGTTTTAGTTATATTGTATTTCATCTATATGCAGGGTATACTTTTTAATAAACAAGAAATAGCTGTGAAAAGACTATCAAGAAACTCTACACAAGGGAATGTTGAATTTAAGAATGAAGTCTTACTAGTGGCCAAACTCCAACATCGGAATTTAGTTAGACTCCTTGGATTTTGTTTGGAAGGAAATGAAAGACTTCTTATCTATGAATTTGTACCTAACATAAGCCTTGACCATTACATATTTGGTATGCTTAAATTCTTATTATTTTTGAGCTATTTATTGAAATGTTGTAATCAAAATACTTTCATTTAGCTACCAAAAATATAAATTTTAAATATTTCACTAATGATATCTCTTTGGAATATACAGATCCAATGAAGCGTGCAGATTTAGATTGGGAAAGATACAATAAAATCATAAATGGTATTGCTCGTGGACTATTATATCTTCATGAGGATTCTCGATTTCGAATTATTCACCGTGATCTTAAAGCTGGAAACATTCTATTAGATGTAGCAATGAATCCTAAAATATCAGATTTCGGCATGGCAAGATTGGTTGTATTGGACCAGACAGAAGGCAATACAAATAGGATTGTGGGAACTTAGTAAGTATGGTTAATTTCTACTACTTATGACTACAACTATGATTGTGAGAAGCTAATAAGTATTGTTAATTTCTTGTATGATTAATTTAATTTGAGAAATGAAACATAAGTAGCACCAAGATAGCCACAAATAAAGACAAAAATTAATTTTACTATTCAAACTAAGGCAACTCTATTGATATTATTGTATAGTGGATATATGGCTCCAGAATATGCAATGTTTGGACAATTTTCAACAAAATCAGATGTCTTCAGCTTTGGCATCCTAATTCTTGAGATTGTAAGTGGCAAAAGAATTACAAGCCTTTGTGATGACGAGCACCTTCTTAGTTCTGTGAGTATTATATCAGTTCGTATATTTTGATTTCTTTTTTTGTTTAAAAATTAACAGAAGTAAAAAAAAAAAAATCCTACTTCTTTGACTTGTATATGCGGTTTGACATATTAATGCAGGTATGGAGAAATTGGAAGGAGGGGACAACCTTGAATCTCATAGATCCCATGTTATTGAAGAACGGTCCAATATCTGAAATGATAAGATGTATTCATATCGCTCTACTATGTGTTCAACAAAACTTTGCTGATAGACCTGACATGGCTTTAGTTGTTCACATGCTTAAAAGTGATTCTATGGCTCTCGCTTTGCCCACAGAGCCTGCAAGCTTTTTGCATAGTAGGATTCAATCAGACATGCTAGAGCAACTAGGCAACAATGGTGGGTTAACTAATAATGAGGTTTCAATAACCGAGTTAAATCCTCGATAGTGTTGTAATAGGGGTCTATTGTAATTGGTACTCACAAACCAGAATCTTTATTCGGTGTTAGATGGACAGAGGCCACCATACATAATGTCGTAGGGATGGCTGGCGGAAAGAACTTCCTAGGAAATCAGCTTCTATAACACAAAAAATGTGCAAAGTGATGGAAGACAGTTTTCTTTGTCAAGAACTTAAATCAAATTTCAAGAGAAATTGTAACAATATGATACCAATTAAAGCTATTTGGGTGACTTCTATTTTCCTTTTTATTTTGTGATAGTTCTTTCAAATTCAATGTCAAACAAATATCAGTAGTTCCATGAAGATAATGCAAATGAAGAGCTAATTGGAGACAAAAATAAAATTAACTGATGTTAATTAAGTGTACACATGACAGTAAATACAAATTTAGCAATCAATATAAGTAAATGTGACTAATAGACTAAATTAGGAAAAAAATCGTTGTAATGTACACTAATCAAGATAATATCACTAGTTTCTCATTTCACAACACTATCATACTTAGTGGGCAGGAGAGTCATTATCCAGAATGAATGGCACCACAGACATAAAGATTGAAGCGACAGTGGCAAATATTCCCTATTTGGAGAGTTTGTTTTCACCCACATAAAAAAATAAATTGTATTTTTTTTTTTCATGTAGTTTACTTATTTTTCTGTAGCTCATCACTGTTTTCTATTTAAGCCTCTGTAACCCTGCTCTTTCTTCAAGCTTTGAAATCTAGTGAATTTCTTCTCTCTGAGTTTTTGGTGGCTTGCTTCGTCCTCTCACTTTTCTCACGGTATCAAAGACAGATCCCACCAAAATCTCTATCCTCTGCTTACACCCATCGACTCTCGTCAAAGCTTGAGACAAGGACCTTGACTCATTAGTCCATTTTCTGCACTGACCCATTCTGCTTCTGCATTAGCACTCACTGAAGTCAAACCTGCCTATCCTTTTCCAAACACCATCAACGTTGTGAACTTTGTGATGATCAGACTCTAAGACAGTAACTACTTTACAATGGGTCACGTAGATCAAGTCCGTGACCTAAACTTAAAAACTCTATGAATTTCTCATAGGAGAAAATGTTGCTTCACCAAATGTGATTCCAAACGAAAACTCAGAAGACTAAGAGGTTCCAAGAGTGTGGGTACTAGAGAGAAAATTTGAAAGGATAACAAAATGTTTCCAAGATTTGAGGATGATTGTGGGAGATTATTATTTTTCTGTTACCTCATCGTTTTTGTTTGGACTTGTACGTTGAAGTATTGTTTGGCTTAGAAAACGAGGCAGAACTTTGGTACTTTCTTCTTACCCTCTAACTTTTTCGTAACTTTTTTCAGGGAAAATTACAACAACACAACAGGAAAGTAGAGTGTGCCTTTAATCATCCATGATTAATTCATCACTCGAAGGGATATCTCCTGTGGATGGCCAGTAGCATTGCTTTTGTCTTTCCAATTCTGCAGTAGACTAGAGCACTTTTCTTGACAAATTGTGGAAATTATTGTGAACTCGTCTTGATTGCAACAGCTGGAGAAGTTTGAAAAGTTTGATACAGCGGCGGTCCATCTTTTGGGCTATTTCCGTTGCAACAACAACGGAAAGTTTGATGAAGTTTGAAAACTTCGAGGGTCATGGTCCATTTTTGGGGCTCTTCGAGGGGCTTTGAAGGGGTTGACTAGCTGCTCGGAATTCCCGGCATGTTACTAGTGTCATGAATTGAACAGCGTCCGTGCTATTTTTCAACCACAGATTTTCCGTTCAACTGGATACAGAACAAGAGCTTCCACAAATCTATCAATATCATACCCTTAGGATTATGGGTAAGTCTAGGTACCAAAGAGAATATGGAGGGACAAAAATACTTTAATTTATAATCATTCGAAGACCAAAAGCTTACAAATGGAAAACCAAAATCAAAACTTTATCTCCAATGGAGACTATCTTGTAGATTTTAATCTTAGAATCCTTCACAATAAATCTTTCATTTTTTTTTTTTCACTTACACACCCACTCACATATTTTCAAATTGTTGAACCTAGGACCAAGATATCCCAGGCAACACCTACTCATTACTAAGCTAGACACTTACCAACAAAGAAAGACAAAGATGGTAAAAATTGACTTCTATTAACATTAAACATATAAAAAGAAAAGTTTCCATGCTAAATTGAATAAATTATCTAGCAGTTCTACAGTTCATATGGCCGAAATATTTCCTTATCGGGCATGCTAAATAACTGTTTTGTCCACTTAAAAAAAAAAAAAAAGAACTTTGACTTTGTCACCAGAATTTACATTTGAATATGCGTTTGGTATGCACTTTCCATCTTGGTAGGCGCATGACGTGATCTTTAGAGAAAAAATAAAATTCATTCAACCTTTCAATAGTTGCAATTGAAGGTGAAAAATTTTTAAATCACAAAACTTGAGTCCATCATGGCTCCCACTTAATCCAAGCTCTCACTAGAAAAATTCTTTCCCCCTCCCCCTTCCCCCTCACAAGTTGAATCCATCATTGTATTTTTTTCAAACATAAAAGTTTTTCCTTAATACTCCCTAATCATGCTTTTGACTCAAAATTAAATTGTAGTTAAAATAGATCAACCTAGGCTTTAATATCATATTATGAAGTTAAAATTTTAGCTAAAAAACTAACTTATGAATTAGAGAGACATTTTTTATTTTTAAATATTATCTAAAATTATATATTTGAGACAAGACACTTGTGCTCAATATTTGAAAAGAAGAATGTTTTTCATGAGAATCACACGGTGTGAGTAGATGTGCCAGAGGAATTTTATCATCTTTGGGATCTTTTTTAAGAAAAATAGAAAAGTGCTTTTAAGAAATTTACATCTCTATTTGACATCTCTACAGACATTGTCGCTTGTCCTCTATGGGAGTCTGAAAATGGGGACAAGCTGGGGGAGCTAAGACAGAGGAGCTAGATGCTGAGGGCGGCGTTGGAAGTGAGGGAAGAGACGAGGGGCTCAAGTTGGACAGGCGAAAGTGAAGCCTGGACAAATATGGTACGGATAAACCGTGAGCCGCATGGGTGGTCAGGTTGAGGAAGTTAAGCATGGAAAGGGACATCATGAGAAGAAGAAAGGGATTGAAGGAACCAATTTTCATGAGCGGATTTCTTCATCCTTGCTTCCACGCAAGATCTTCGGACTGCATTAATTTGATTTGAACATCATTGTTGAAAACCAAGAGAAACAACAGGTGAAGAGCTTAGAGAAAAAAAGAAAAAGAGAAAAGAAAAAGAGAGATTTGATTAGTATGAAGTTCTCACATTTTCATATAAGTATTTACTTTGTCTTAGTTAATTAGAATAGTTTTAGTTATATTGTATTTCATCTATATGCAGGGTATACTTTTTAATAAACAAGAAATAGCTGTGAAAAGACTATCAAGAAACTCTACACAAGGGAATGTTGAATTTAAGAATGAAGTCTTACTAGTGGCCAAACTCCAACATCGGAATTTAGTTAGACTCCTTGGATTTTGTTTGGAAGGAAATGAAAGACTTCTTATCTATGAATTTGTACCTAACATAAGCCTTGACCATTACATATTTGGTATGCTTAAATTCTTATTATTTTTGAGCTATTTATTGAAATGTTGTAATCAAAATACTTTCATTTAGCTACCAAAAATATAAATTTTAAATATTTCACTAATGATATCTCTTTGGAATATACAGATCCAATGAAGCGTGTAGATTTAGATTGGGAAAGATACAATAAAATCATAAATGGTATTGCTCGTGGACTATTATATCTTCATGAGGATTCTCGATTTCGAATTATTCACCGTGATCTTAAAGCTGGAAACATTCTATTAGATGTAGCAATGAATCCTAAAATATCAGATTTCGGCATGGCAAGATTGGTTGTATTGGACCAGACAGAAGGCAATACAAATAGGATTGTGGGAACTTAGTAAGTATGGTTAATTTCTACTACTTATGACTACAACTATGATTGTGAGAAGCTAATAAGTATTGTTAATTTCTTGTATGATTAATTTAATTTGAGAAATGAAACATAAGTAGCACCAAGATAGCCACAAATAAAGACAAAAATTAATTTTACTATTCAAACTAAGGCAACTCTATTGATATTATTGTATAGTGGATATATGGCTCCAGAATATGCAATGTTTGGACAATTTTCAACAAAATCAGATGTCTTCAGCTTTGGCATCCTAATTCTTGAGATTGTAAGTGGCAAAAGAATTACAAGCCTTTGTGATGACGAGCACCTTCTTAGTTCTGTGAGTATTATATCAGTTCGTATATTTTGATTTCTTTTTTTGTTTAAAAATTAACAGAAGTAAAAAAAAAAAAATCCTACTTCTTTGACTTGTATATGCGGTTTGACATATTAATGCAGGTATGGAGAAATTGGAAGGAGGGGACAACCTTGAATCTCATAGATCCCATGTTATTGAAGAACGGTCCAATATCTGAAATGATAAGATGTATTCATATCGCTCTACTAGAGAGAAAATTTGAAAGGATAACAAAATGTTTCCAAGATTTGAGGATGATTGTGGGAGATTATTATTTTTCTGTTACCTCATCGTTTTTGTTTGGACTTGTACGTTGAAGTATTGTTTGGCTTAGAAAACGAGGCAGAACTTTGGTACTTTCTTCTTACCCTCTAACTTTTTCGTAACTTTTTTCAGGGAAAATTACAACACAACAGGAAAATAGAGTGTGCCTTTAATCATCCATGATTAATTCATCACTCGAAGGGATATCTTCTGTGGATGGCCAGTAGCATTGCTTTTGTCAGGAGAAGTTTGAAAAGTTTGATACAGCGGCGGTCCATCTTTTGGGCTTTCCGTTGCAACAACAACGGAAAGTTTGTTGAAGTTTGAAAACTTGGAGGGTCATGGTCCATTTTTGGGGACCTTCGAGGGGCTTTGAAGGGGTTGACTAGCTGCTCGGAATTCCCGAGCATTTTACTAGTGTCATGAATTGAACAGTGTTAAGAAGGGCCCAACTCCTACAAAAGAGCTCAATTGGAAGAGAGAGAAATCAACTTAATAAGGCTCATATCCAAGCCGTCCGGTACCGATGTGGGATGGGATGAGCACTTCCAACAAACAGCGTCCGTGCTATTTTTCAACCACAAATTTTCCGTTCAACTGGATACAGAACAAGAGCTTCCACAAATCTATCAATATCATACCCTTAGGATTATGGGTAAGTCTAGGTACCAAAGAGAATATGGAGGTACAAAAATACTTTTAATTTATAATCATTAGAAGACCAAAAGCTTACAGATTGAAAACCAAAATCGAAACTTCATCTCCAATGGAGATTATCTTGTAGATTTTAATCTTAGAATCCTTCACAATAAATCTTTCATTTTTTGTTTTTTTTTTTTCACTTACACACCCACTCACATATTTTCAAATTGTTGAACCTAGGACTAAGATATCCCAGGCAACACCTACTCATTACTAAGCTAGACACTTACCAACAAAGAAAGACAAAGATGGTAAAAATTGACTTCTATTAACATTAAACATATAAAAAGAAAAGTTTCCATGCTAAATTGAATAAATTATCTAGCAGTTCTACAGTTCATATGGCCGAAATATTTCCTTATCAGGCATGCTAAATAACTGTTTTGTCCACTTAAAAAAAAAAAAGAACTTTGACTTTGTCACCAGAATTTACATTTGAATATGCGTTTGGTATGCACTTTCCATCTTGGTAGGCGCATGACGTGATCTTTAGAGAAAAAATAAAATTCATTCAACCTTTCAATAGTTGCAATTGAAGGTGAAAAATTTTTCAATCACAAAACTTGAGTCCATCATGGCTCCCACTTAATCCAAGCTCTCACTAGAAAAATTCTTTCCCCCTCCCCACTCTCCCTTCCCCCTCACAAAACTTGAATCCATCATTGTATTTTTTTCAAACATAAAGTTTTTTCCTTAATACTCCCTAATCATGCTTTTGACTCAAAATAGTTAAAATAGATCAACCTAGGCTTTAATATCATATTATGAAGTTAAAATTTTAGCTAAAAAACTAACTTACCAATTAGAGAGACATTTTTTATGTTTAAATATTATCTAAAATTATATAGTTGAGACAAGACACTTGTGCTCAATATTTGAAAAGAAGAATGTTTTTCATGAGAATCACACAGTGTGAGTTGATGTGTGTTTTTCATGAGAATCACACAGTGTGAGTTGATGTGCCAGAGGAATTTTATCATCTTTGGGATCTTTTTTAAGAAAAATAGAGAAGTGCTTTTAAGAAATTTACATCTCTATTTGACATCTCTACAGACATTGTCGCTTGTCCTTTATGGAAGTCTTAAAATGGGGACAAGCTGGGGGAGCTAAGACAGGGGGGCTAGATGCTGAGGGCGGCGTTGGAAGTGAGGGAAGAGACGAGGGGCTCAAGTTGGACAGGCGAAAGTGGAGCCTGGACAATAATGGTACGGATAAACTGTGAGCCGCATGGGTGGTCAGGTCGAGGAAGTTAAGCATGGAAAGGGACATCATGAGAAGAAGAAAGGGATTGAAGGAACCAATTTTCATGAGCGGATTTCTTCATCCTTGCTTCCACGCAAGATCTTCGGACTGCATTAATTTGATTTGAACATCATTGTTGAAAATCAAGAGAAACAATAGGTGAAGAGCTTAGATTAAAAAAGAAAAAAAAAGAAAAAAAAAAGAAAAAAAGAAAAAGAAAAAGAAAGATTTTATTAGTATGAAGTTCTCTCATTTCCACATAAGTAAAATGCTAGAAGATTTTTCATTCCTGTATCCATCTTCAATCTCGTGTTTGTCATGAAGTTAGTTACAACATTTAGGTTTTGCATTTTTCAACACCTCCTTCCAAGTTAGTATATTGTAGAATACAAAACCATTAAGTGAAGATTCAATATTCTAGGTTTGGTGAATTAGATATTAGCCTTTTTAGAATACTCATTATATTGTAATACATGTCTATTTTCCTTATGTAATTAGTTATCATGTAAGGAATTCTAGTGTTACTTTTATATAAATAGTAGCAGCAATATAATGAATAGCCTTGTCCACTACCATGTTGCCACTCAAGTTGTGTAACTCACCGTCCCATATGAACATTTGGCTACATGTGTCTCACCTTGCCTTTAGCGTCCTCAATCTCTCTTTATTCGATCTCACAATATATCTCCCTTAACTAGTTCAATTCTCACCATTGCCATTTTATTGTATTCATTTTAGCCATTTGTGAACAAGACACCTATTAAGGCAAATTGGCATATTACCCAATCATTCATCTATTGCCACAAATATAGATATAGGTATTTTGAGAATATGCCTTTATGACCAATGGAAAATGATGGCTTTGATGGGTGGTTTCCATACAATGGACAATAATGAGATAAGCACTATTTTCATATCTCAAAGTATTATAAAGGTGACCAAATACCTTAAAAGTTATCTTGGCCTTGGCATGATATTTTTGTCTTTCTCCAAGTTAGAGTTAACAACTTACTGTGATTCTAATTATCATACATGTGCCATGACTAAGTGGTCTACAACAAGTTCATGCGTAAAGCTTAAGGATTCTCTAGTTTCTTGGAAAACAAAGAAGTAGCCCACTATCTCATTTTCATATGTGGAGTCAAAATTCAAGTTAATAGCCAACACAACATCAAAGAAGGTTTGGATAATAGGACCCTAGGTAAGTTTAAAATAGCTAGATCTTTTGTCTTGTGACAATGAAATAACAAAAAAGTTAGGAGTTGATTATGACAATTATGAGGAAACCAAGTATGTGGATGTGGATTATCATTTCAAATGAGACAAGGTACAAAAAGGAGTAATTGAGACATGTCATATTTCAAAAAAAGAGCAACATGTATGTTTTTATTGACAAAGGTATTCTGCAACAAGTAATATTCACATCTTCTTTTTAAACTCAAAGTATTTGACTTATCTAAATTTTCAACTTGAGGAGAAATGTCAAGAAAAGATGCAAAATTTTATGTTTGGTGAATTGTACATATTTAAATGTTTATTTTCCTTATGCAATTAGTTGTCATATGAAGAATAATGAGATTTCTTTTGTATAAATACTAGTAGCAATATACATTATAATACATAGTAAATTCAATATAATTAAATTCACCTAACTTGTTGAGTTTTTCTTTTTCTTTTTTCTAGTTTTATGACTAAAACTCCCAAAGTTTTTTGAAACTCGTATTGGTACCAAACATCGGTTAAATAAAATGAAGGAATAGGTTTTAGGAGGCCCAATTGAGAATTCGTGCTCAAAGGCCCAATTTGATGCTCACCGTAAAGGCCCAATTGAGATTTTTAGCTAGAAGGTTCGGTTGAGATTTTGAGTAAGAACCCTTTAAAATATTGGACATGAAAGACTAATCGAAATTACTGGAAAGACTAACGAGGTCCTTAGGTCTACGGTCGTTAAGACCCCACCTCTTTAGGCCTCTCTTATCACGATTAGGAATCTTTTAAAGGAGCCGCTTCTTTTAGACCAAGCTGGAATTGCTTTTGGATTGGATGAGGTCAACCTTCAACTCCCATCCGTTTCTTCTATAGTTTAAGCACACCTACATAAGTCCTTTTCATATGGGAACTTGTCGGAAGCTTCATAGATCAACTAATAAATTAATTTAAGGGTTGAGTGGTCCCTATTTTATCTTAAAATTTTATCATTTAATATAAAGCTTAAGATAAAATTTTATCATATGCAATAGAACAAATTTAACATGAAATTTAATATCATATTAGAAAATCTAATCTAAAAACTAACTAAAAAAATTATTGGATACTTTTTTTATTTAGATTTTGTGAATTTTATTTTTTGATTAAAAAAAAACTCTATTCTTATACAAAAACATGTGTGGAAGCATGTTTTTAAAGGGTGGAAAACAGTAGAAAGAACTGATTCGTAAAATATAGGGTATTTTTTGTCCCATCAATGCAAGCATTATTGGTGAAGGAGTTCAATAATTTCTACCATCCAGTCCTTGCGTTGAGAAGACTACGTCATCGCGTGCGTGGCCGGGGACCACGAAGTATCCTGTCGATCTGCCTTAATCAAACCTCTTATTTGATACAGAAGTGATTAGACAGTTGAAGTTGGACTTTCATCACTTCTGCCTCAATCAACCCTTTTTGTTTAATGCAAGTGATTAGGGAATCAAGCTCAGCATGTGAAACTTGGTCAATGGCCACATGCAAGTGCACAGTTCGGAAACGAAAGACGAGGGCAAGTGTTTTGACGACTCGCTGTCTGATTGACTTCGTCAAGCGCCACCGTCCCTGGAAGCAAATGTTTTGCATATTACCGACTCAAACTTGATTGCCGCAAACCAAACCACTCTTCACCATAAAGCGCACAGGCTTAAATCGAAGCATTTTGGTGAAACATGGCCATTGTTTCTTCAAGACTGCTGCTCCTTTTTCCGGCCTCCATTTTATTTCTCATTGCCCAAGCCACTGCCCAGCCACCGTTCTTGGTCTATTATTGTCCAGCTGGCGAGGGTAATTATACCACTAACAGTGTGTACGAGGCGAACCTTAATCACCTCCTCTCCTCTATCTCCTCCAACACCAATATTACCAGTGGGTTTTGTTAGCTTATTTTGTAAGCTCATGTAATGTGGGCTTTATCAATGAGCATAAATAGTTCTCTTATGAAGGTGTATTAATGTAATTAATATTGGTTCAGTTAATTAGACAGATTTTGACTTAATTGCGAGTATGGTGCTAGCCAGTGTGGGCCTTAGTGCACTTTATAGAACTGTGATGAGTCAGGACTATTTAGTTAGCACGTGTTATGTTATATCGGCTAAGTCCCCCCTCTAGCTTAAATTATGTGCATTGGGCTCAGTATACGGAATCAATGTTGATGGTAAGGGTATAATGGTCATTTCATTGTAATCACTGTGCATGTACTGTTTACGTACTGTGCATGTACTGTTCACGTACTGTGCATGCACTGTTTACGGACACTGTTCACAGTATCCGTTTTAAAAGAGAAATTCTATTCTCTTTTGGTTATCCGAACTCTTCCCCGACCATATTTTGTTGATCTGATTCTGTTTCTAAGTTCCAGCTTCTCATCGGCTAGCACGATTAAGAAATAGAGGGTAAGATCTTAGCTACAATCCTTCTATAAAGATGCAGACACCTTCAGGTACGTTTTTCTCGTTTTATTCATTTAGTTTAATTCATTATCAACCTATAATTGATGTTAGATCCTGTTTTGAGTCTCGTTTGAGACGTATTAGATACCTACAATTGGTATCGGAGCCTTTAGCATCAATTTAGGTTGAAAAATGAGTTCTAAAACGAGTTTTTCGAAATTTACTTCGATCAAAAATTTCAAATTCCGATCTAGAACAAACCGGTGGGTATTTTTCAAAACAAACACCGGATATGTGATCCTCGGACTTTTAGGAGTCCGTTGATATCTTATTTGGCCACCTTCAGTGAAGGTTTTGACCTCACGGGTACTGTTCATCAGTACTATTCGTTCTTGGCCGAAGAGAAAAATTAAGATCTCTCTCATATTGGACGGATTTTTGTATAAAATTTGGTATCCATAGATTCGTGGTGGCCCAATCTACATTTTGGTAACTTTTGTGTTACCGGAAACGGCCAAGAAATGGCTGAAATCGGCGAAAACCCGCCGGAGAGAGAAACGGGTCTGTTTTGACCCGTTTTAAGGAAGAAGACGACACTGTTCAGTACTGTTTAAGTACTGTACGTGGGGTACTGTTTAACTACTGTTCATAAGTACTGTTTAAATCTGTATATAAGTACTGTGCATAAATACTGTTGAAACACTGTTGACGGTACTGTACGTTTGGTATTATTGACGGTACTGTTCACATGTACTGTTCATAGGTACTGTTCACGAGTACTGTTTGACCGTTGACCAAGTCAAATTTTTTTTTTTTTTTTTATGCAATAAATTTATATGTGTGATGTACATTTTGTTTCACACATTTGGTATGGTAATTTTGTTATATGCATTATGATTTAGCATAAATTATACCATAAAGAATTGCATACTATTTAATTACGCACATAATTTTTGAATAAATAGTATGTTATTTATGCAACACTTGGTTGTTGTTATTTTGTGTAATTCAATGACGAATGCCCCTCGTTGATTTGAGATTTGAATTACATATTTTGAAGTGAGTAATATTTTGATTTAAATCCGCGGTACAAGTTGGTCTTGTGATTTAGTTAGGTTGTGACTACCAAAGTGGCACAACTTGATTGAGTTATGGGATTTCAATTTTGTGCTGAAGTAGGATTTCTTCGGTTCTAGTGTATGGTTATACTCCCAACGGAGGTGACTATGTATTGGAATTTGAAGAATAACATAGTTTGTGTGTGTGAGTTTCGCTGATCCAAGTAGTCTATACACCCAAAGGTGGTGGACTATGAGGATGTGGTATTGGCTCATGACTACTACTATGTTGAGAGTGTTACAATTTTATGTCATTCGTTCAGCCCAAAGGTGTTTGAATGATAATGTAAGCTCTCATTTGGTTTACTCACTAGATGCTAATTTTCTTTTGCATCGTTTTTGTTAGTCACCTTCTCTGTAAACAATGCTCAAGTCACTGTTGAGGTTCTTACTGGTGCTAATTACAAGAAGTGGAAGGAAGATATCTTGTTTGCTGTGGAAGTAGCAGAAATTGATAGTGCTCTCAAAATGGATAAGCTTGTTGATTTGACTCCAGAGAGTACTGAGGAGCAGAGGCTTCACTATGCTAAATGGGAAAGATGTAATAAGTTTTGCCTTTTGACTATGAAGAGGACTATCCAGGAACACCTTAAGTGTGATTATCCTGAGGAATGCACAGCTAAAGAATTTTTTGAGGCTGTTTCACAACGCAACAGAGTGTCTTCTCATGCTGAGATAAGTTCATTGATGCAAGTTCTTTTCAGTATGAGGTATAATGGAATTGAAAACATCAGAGATTATATTATGAGGATGGTGCAATATCAGATGAGGCTTAAGGCTTTAGGAATGGTATTTTCTGAGCAGAGTATTGTGCATCAAGCTTTAATTAGCTTTCCTGCTGATTATACCATTATCAAAACATCCTATAACAACAGTGTGCAGGATTGGACTGTTGATGATCTGATAGAGAAGCTTATAGCTGAAGATAGTAAGTTGAAGAATGAAAAGTCTCATTCAGCTTTGTTTTCTCAAGCTTCCAGTTCTAATAAAGGAAAGAGACCTTTAAATCAGTCTCAGTGGGAGCAAAAAGTTAATCAGCCTCAGAGGGAGAAGAAAGTTAATCAACCTAACAACAAGGTCCCAGGAACTTCTAATTCTAATAATAATAACAGGTTGGCAGTAAACATGAAGAATATTCAATGTTTATTCTGCAAGAAAATGGGACATATGAGGAAAAACTGCTACAAGTTTAAGAAATGGTTAGCTAAGCGTCAGGGTAAAGGGGTTCATAAACAGGAGGAAGCCAAACCCTGATGAAAAATACCTTTATGTTGGGAACAACCAGAAAGTGGAAGTAGAGCTTGTTGGAGATGTCATCCTTCTTTTGGATAGTGGTTTTAGGATGACTTTGAGTAGAACTTTTTATGTATCGTCGTTTAGACGGAATTTGGTTTCACTTTCTGTACTTGACAGTTCTAGATATGTATTTGAATTTAAGAACACCGTTGTGACAATATTTTATAATGCAAATGTAATTGGAAGTTGTGTTATGTCGAATGGCTTGTACAGATTGGTTTTATCTCCACATGAAATTTATGTTACTTCTACTATTGACAAAAGTGTTTCCAAAAGACCTATGACTAAGGACTTGTCTTACACCTTGTGGCACAAGAGACTTGGCCATATTTCTAGAGATAGAGTGGACGGGTTGATCAAATCCAATATTTTACCTGCTCTTAATAATGATCTGGAGATTTGTGTAGACTGTTGTAGAGGTAAGCTAACCAAGATAAAGAAGAAAAAGGCAGCTCATAATTCTGAATTGTTAGAAGTGATTCACACTGATATCAGTGGTCCCTATCGAGTAACTTTGTGTGGTAATGCATATTTCATTACATTTATTGATGATTTCTCTCGTTATGGATATGTTTACTTAATTAAGGAAAAATCTGAATCACTTGAGAAATTCAAAGTGTTCAGAACTGAGGTTGAAAAGCAGTCAGGGAAAAGTATAAAGAGTGTTAGATCTGATCGGGGTGGTGAATATTATGGCAGACATGGTGATGTAGGCCAGATTATGGGTCCATTTGCTCAATATTTACAGAATTCTGGGATAGTTGGACAGTTTACTATGCCTGGAAGCTCCGAACAGAACGGTGTAGCTGAAAGGCGAAACCGTACTCTCATGGAGATGGTTAGATGTATGATGAGTAGAACTAATCTACCTCTTTTTCTATGGGGAGAAGCTTTGAAGACTGCTATGTATATTCTCAATCGTGTTCCTACTAAGGCTGTGCCATTAACTCCTTTTGAATTATTTACGGGACGCAAACCTAGCCTGAATCATCTAAAGGTTTGGGGATGCCCTGCAGAGGTCCGGTTATATAACCCAACATTAGGCAAGTTAGATTCTAGAACAGTCAGATGTTATTTTGTGTCTTATCCAGACTATTCTAAAGGGTATCGATTTTATAACCCTACTAGAGGTGCTAGAATTGTTGAATCCTTAACAGCTAAGTTTCTGGAACTTGATGTTGCAGAAAGCGGTACTAGTTCTCTAGTTATAGAGAATAGTAATGATGTTGATATGAGTATACCGTTTCCTCTATCTATTCAGTTAGATGCAGTTGTGCAGGAACCTGCTGTTGGTACAACTTCTGTAGAGGTTCCACTTGTTCAGAATCAGGATATAGAGATTCCTCCTCTTAGGAGATCTAACAGGGAGAAAAGACCTGCTATTCATCCTGATTATTTGGTTTATCTTGGAGAGCATGACTATGACATCGGTATTATTGAGGATCCAGTGACTTATACTCAAGCTGTTTCTAGCCCTCAATATGATTTTTGGAAAGATGCCATGAGAGATGAAATGCAGTCTATGAAGCAAAATCATGTTTGGGATCTAGTAGAGTTACCTAAGAAATGCAAGCCCATTGGTTGTAAGTGGGTGTTTAAGACTAAGAAAGATTCCAAAGGAAAGATAGAAAGGTTTAAGGCCAGATTAGTTGCCAAGGGATTCACTCAAAGAGATGGAATTGATTATAATGAGACATTCTCACCAGTTTCATCTAAGGATTCTTTTAGGGTGATAATGGCTTTAGTAGCGCATTTTGATATGGAGTTGCTACAGATGGATGTTAAAACAGCTTTTCTAAATGGGGATCTTGATGAAGAGGTCTATATGCTTCAACCAGAGGGTTTTGCAGAAGGTAATTCTGATGAACTTGTTTGTAGACTTAAAAAGTCAATTTATGGTCTTAAACAAGCTTCTAGACAGTGGTATTTGAAGTTTGACACTTATATTACATCTTGCGGTTTTGTTGAAAACCTTGTTGATCATTGTATATACACTAAGGTCAGTGGGAGTACGTCGATTTTCTTGATCCTTTATGTGGATGATGTCTTGCTTGCATGCAAAGATATGGCGTTACTTCAAGAAACTAAAAGACTTTTATCTTTAGAGTTTGATATGAAGGACCTTGGTGAAGCATCTTTTGTCCTAGGCATTGAGATCTTTAGAGATCGTTCACGCCGTATTTTGGGTCTTTCTCAGAGGACATACATTGATCGTGTGTTAGCTAGATTTAATATGCAAGATTGCAAACCTGGCAATGTTCCTGTTCTTAAGGGTGAAAAGCTACACTTGATGCAATGTCCTATAAATGATGCTGAGAAAGAATTGATGAAAAATATACCATATGCTTCAGCAGTTGGCAGTTTTATGTATGCACAGGTTTGTACAAGACCTGATATTGCCTTTGCTACTGGACTTCTTGGTAGATTTCAGTCTAACCCAGGTCATGATCATTGGGTTGCTGCCAAGAAGGTTATGAGGTACTTGAAAAGGACAAGAGATTATATGCTCATGTACAGACATGTAGATAACTTACAATTAGTGAGTTATTCAGATTCAGATTATGCAGGCTGTTCTGATGATTTGAAGTCTACGTCTGGTTATGTTTTCATGATGGCTGGTGGTGCAGTTTCATGAAAAAGTTCTAAGCAAACTATGGTCACGTCTTCCACTATGCACGCTGAGTTTATAGCTTGTTATGGAGCTTCCATACAAGCTGTTTGGATGAAGAACCTCATAAGACAGATGATCTCACTTGATTTTATTGATCGGCCAATTCCGTTGTACTGTGACAATAGTCCAGCAGTGTTGTTTATAAATAACAACAAAAGTATTAAAGGGGCCAAACACATTGAGATCAAGTATTTGACTATTAAGGAGCTAGTTAAGAAAGGTGACATTACTGTAGAGCTAATTAGCACAGATGCTATGTTAGCTGACCCACTCACTAAAGGACTTGCTCCTGTAGTGTTTTCTAGACATGTTGTAAACATGGGACTAGTAGCGTCTTTGGATGCTTTTGTTTAGTGGGAGTTATTGTTCTATGATATTTTGTTATGTAGTAAACTTTGTTTTACTTATATTGCCTGTTATATATTGTTTTCATAGAACATGTATTTCTGTAAGACAGGTATTAAAGACTTAAGGGATGTGCAACCTTAAGCATTTGGCTGGGGCATTTATTGATAAGCCATATTTTGATGTCTTGTAGCACTTAAATTTATACTCGAGTATTACAAACAAGACATATTGGTTCATTAGAACCTTTATATAGTTCTCCGATGACTGTATGTCAATGACTGTGTATGTCGATTTTAGGGAGAACTGGGACTGACAAGAAAGATAACACATAAGGTTATTTACCTAGTGTTATTTGTTTGCCACACTACCATACTCAATCCATGTCAGTAGAGTGGATAGCCCTTATGACTATGGATAATGCTGTGTCTTTTAATTGGCATAGTTAATGCTATGATCTGAGGGTTTTGAAGCTTTATGGGACCGGATTTGTAATAAGGAACTGTCGTTGGACCAATATAAAACCTTTTTGAAATTATTTTCATATATAACTTATATTAGTATTATTTTTGTTTTATGCACATTGATACGCCCAAGTGGGAGATTGTTAGCTTATTTTGTAAGCTCATGTAATGTGGGCTTTATCAATGAGCATAAATAGTTCTCTTATGAAGGTGTATTAATGTAATTAATATTGGTTCAGTTAATTAGACAGATTTTGACTTAATTGCGAGTATGGTGCTAGCCAGTGTGGGCTTTAGTGCACTTTATAGAACTGTGATGAGTCAGGACTATTTAGTTAGCACGTGTTATGTTATATCGGCTAAGTCCCCCCTCTAGCTTAAATTATGTGCATTGGGCTCAGTATACGGAATCAATGTTGATGGTAAGGGTATAATGGTCATTTCATTGTAATCACTGTGCATGTACTGTTTACGTACTGTGCATGTACTGTTCACGTACTGTGCATGCACTGTTTACGGACACTGTTCACAGTATCCGTTTTAAAAGAGAAATTCTATTCTCTTTTGGTTATCCGAACTCTTCCCCGACCATATTTTGTTGATCTGATTCCGTTTCTAAGTTCCAGCTTCTCATCGGCTAGCACGATTAAGAAATAGAGGGTAAGATCTTAGCTACAATCCTTCTATAAAGATGCAGACACCTTCAGGTACGTTTTTCTCGTTTTATTCATTTAGTTTAATTCATTATCAATCTATAATTGATGTTAGATCCTGTTTTGAGTCTCGTTTGAGACGTATTAGATACCTACAGGTTTTACAGTAACTCGCATGGCGAAGACCCTGACAAAGTCTACGCGATTGGACTTTGTCGAGGAGATACTGAGCAAGATGCTTGCCTTAGTTGCCTCAATGACTCTAGAATTGCTTTGAAACAGCTTTGTCCCAATCAGAAGGAGGCAATAGGATGGTATGACAATTGCTCGTTGCGTTTCTCAAACCACTCTATATTTGGCATTGTGTCCGATAATCCATCTTTTATTAGTTTGAACACAACGAATGTCTCCGTAGACGGTTACGACAGGTGGCTAAAGAAGCAGTTTGATGACATGATAAAGGAAGTTGGATTAGACGGTTCTGGCAAGTTTTTTGCAACAAGAACTTCCTTAGCCTCGGACTTCAGCAATATATATGTGCTTGCACAATGCACTCCCGATTTGACCGAGGAAGATTGCCGTAATTGTTTATGGAAGTTTTCTGGAGGTATTCCAGTATATGCTCTTCCGGCGTTGGGTGCGCAATATTATACACCAAGCTGTAATTTTAGGTACGAGCGCTACCTCTTCTTTGATCAGAAAGTTGCTGCAGCGTCGCCTCCGCCGGATAAAGGAACAGTATTCCAAGGGCCGCCTCCGCCGGAAAAAGGTACACTATTCCTCCACACACATCTCACGTTCCTGAAAAGGACAATTTTTCATTGCGCACGGGTATAGTGAATCCAATCACTATTCTTTGTCTTTTTATTTTTCAGATTTGTTTCTTGGTTATGTGATGTTGGGGTGTGATGTTGTAAGCGAGGACATAAATTTTTTTCAATTATGTCGGGTTGATATTGTTGACTAAATCAAGTAAAGCAGATGATGTGTCTTCACAGTAACTTGCTTTTGGTTTTTACAGGAAAGGAGAGAAACAATCGAATTGCAATCATCATAGTTGTCCCAACTCTTATTTTAATGCTACTTCTTGTCGGTATTTGCATATTTTTAAGGAGGAAGCGAAGGAATAAACATGAGAGTAAGTTCATATATTAATTCAATTGTTACTTCTTATTAGTTTTTAATATGTGAAGCATAGGAATTACTGTAATTCTTTGAAGCACTTGGGCAGAGTAGTAACAACATTTGACTCGTGGCGAAAATGAAAATGCTTTCCTCACTATGATTGAACTACGGCATGCGTATAAATTACTCTTCCTTTTCAAAAAGATTAATCCAAATTTACAATCTATTGTTACTAACTTTTTCAGGTAAAAGTCCGTCCAAGATTGAAAGATTATAAGCCACATCTTGCTCTATGCTTTCACAAAGAGTAAAAGACTGTCTCAAAGCAATAATTAGTTTACATTTGTTTGCATTGATTCACATTGATTCTTTACTAATAAGTGCAAATGTCTCTGTAAAGCATTAACATCATAAATGTGACAAAGATTTTGATTAACCCACCCTCTATAAGTACACACTCACCCATTTCTAGCCCCTTTGCCTCGCTGTGTTACTGTTGGCGAACATGTAGTGACATTTTTGTTGCTTGTAGTTGAGGATCCTGTAGCTATGGATGAAATAACAAGTGTGGAATCCTTGCAATTCAATCTTAGCACTATTAAAGTTGCCACAAACAACTTTTCAGATGCAAATAAGCTTGGAAAAGGAGGATTTGGAATAGTATACAAGGTAAGAAAACATCCTCCAAAAAAGATAGACTATCATAATTACGTGATATCTTTTTACTAATGTATTTACCTTTTGAGGTTAATTAAAATTTTTTTAATTAAATTATATTTTATATATGCAGGGTATGCTTTCTAATAAACAAGAAATAGCTGTGAAAAGATTATCAAGAAATTCCACCCAAGGGGATATTGAATTTAAGAATGAAGTCTTATTAGTGGCCAAACTCCAACATCGAAATTTAGTTAGACTCCTTGGATTCTGTTTGGAAGGAAATGAAAGACTTCTTGTCTATGAATTTGTACCTAACACAAGTCTTGACCATTACATATTTGGTACGGTTAGATTCTTATCATTGTTAAGATATTTATTGAAATTTTGTAATCAAAATACTTTCATTTAGGTACCTCATATATAAATTTCAAATAATTCACTAATGATGTCTTTTTTGAATATACAGATCCAGTGAAACGTACAAATTTAGATTGGGGAAGCTATAATAAAATTATAAGTGGTATTGCTCGTGGGCTATTATACCTTCATGAGGATTCTCGACTTCGAATTATTCACCGTGATCTCAAAGCTGGAAACATTCTATTAGATACAACAATGAATCCTAAAATATCAGATTTTGGCATGGCAAGATTGGTTGTATTGGATCAGAGCGAAGGCAACACAAATAGGATTGTGGGAACCTAGTAAGTATAGTTAATTTCTATTGTTAATGACTATAACTATGCATTCCTTGTATGATTAATTCATATAGAAAAATGAATTTCTTGTATGATTAATTCAAATAGAAAAATGAAATGGAATCAACACCAAGATAGCCATAAAGAAAGATAGAAATTAAATTTACTATTCAAACTTAAGCAAGTCTATTGATATTATTGTATAGTGGATATATGGCTCCAGAATATGCAATGTTTGGACAATTTTCAACAAAATCAGATGTCTTCAGCTTTGGTGTCCTAATTCTAGAGATTGTAAGTGCCAGAAGAATTACTAGCCTTTTTGACAATGAGCAGCTTCTTAGTTATGTGAGTATTCATATGAGTTTGCATATTTTGATTTTTGATTTTTGATTTTTTTTAAAATTTAAAAGAAGTAAAAAATTTGTTACAGAATTGTTTCTTTGACTTTTATATTGGGTTTGACATATTAATGCAGGCATGGAGAAATTGGAAAGAGGGGACAACTTCAAATCTCATTGATCCCACATTACTAAAGAGTGGTTTAATAGCTGAAATTATAAGATGTATTCATATCGCTTTGCTATGTGTTCAACAAAATGTTGCCGATAGACCAGACATGGCTTTAGTTGTTCACATGCTTAAAAGTGATTCTATGGCTCTCTCTTTGCCTACAGAGCCTGCAAGCTTTTTACAAAGTAGGATACAATCAGCCACACCAGAGAAACTAGGCATCAATGGTGAGATAACTAATAATGAGGTTTCAGTAACTGAGTTATATCCTCGGTAGTGTTATGGAAGGGAGGTAAATTTCACTTGTAAGACTATGCCTCACAAACTAGAATCTTTATTTAGTTATGTTACATGGACAAAGACTACACCATACATAATGTCATAGTGACGGTAACAAGAAGAATTTCCTGGTAAATCAGCTCCCACGACATAGAAAATGTGTAAGTGATGGAAGACAACTTTCCTTGTCAAGAGAAATTGTCATGATATGATATCTATTAAGGCTATTTTGATGACTTTTGTTTTCCTGATTATTTTGTACTAGTTCTTTCCAACTCAATGTCAAACAAACAATGGTAGTTCTATGAAGATAATGCTAATTTGATGAGCCAATTTGAGACAAAATAAAATTAATTGATATCAATTAAGTGTATACATGATAGCACATACAAAGTTAGCAATCAATATAAGTAAATGTGACATAAAGACTAGATTAGTAAGAGAATCGTTACAAGGTACATTAACCAAGATGACATCATTAGTTTTATCTCATTCCACAACATTGTCATACTTAATGGGTTGGAGAGATGTTATTTTTAAGGTGAAAAAAAGTCATTCACCTACTACGATATGGGAGAGCATCTCTAATCCAAAGTCAAGTGCAAATTATATTCAGGAAAAAACATAAATTTGTACAACCTTTCAATAGGTGCAATTGAAGGCGGAAAAGTTTTCAATCACAAAACTTGAGTCCATCATGGCTCCCACTTAGTCCAAGCTCTCACTAGAAAAATTCTTTTTCCCCCCATCTAGGCGCATTCTACTTGCACTAAATAAAGAATCAAAAGTGGGTTAAAGAACCTTTTTGTTTTTGGATTAGTATACGGTGACAGTGGTGGTGTTAATGGATGAGCAAACATAGTCTCCAATCTTGTGGTCTCATAAAGTATAAAGCCTACTCAAAAACTAATTAATGAGTCAGGATAATGTTATTTATTTAAATATAACCTAAAGATTGTATTTTTTTCAACATAAATATTTTTTCCTTAAGGCTCCCTAATCATGATTTTGACTCAAGATGAAAGGAGGGAAATAAATGCTCCCCTATGCATAATGCATGTCTTAAGAACTCAAAATTAAATTGTAGTTAAAATAGATCAACCTACGTTTTAGTACCATATTATGAAGTTAAAAGTTGAACCAAAAAATTAATTTACGAGTTAGAAAGATACTTTTTATATTTAAATATTGTCTAAAATATTTAAGTGACAAGCAATCATGAGAGATAATTAGTACCTAGACTCATATGCTAAAACAAGAAACCAAATATTAAAGAAGCATGCACACTCTAGCTACAAACACATACAAATACAAAGAGAAAGAGTACCTGCAACTTCAAATGTATGAGATCCAAGGACTACCCTTATATCAACCTAACAAAAATTATGAAAGAGATGTGAGAGAGGAGGTACAACTTGTATAAGCTCAGTTCAAATTCCATCTAAAGGAAAGAAAAAGAAAAAGTCATATAATAGCACTTATCACCATATAGTAATCCGATAGTACAAAAATCTTACAGCCTATAAAAATGAACTCTACCCCACCATCATCAACTTGTTTGATGTGCCATTCATTTTATTCTAGCCAAGAAGAAGCTGCATGGTCCGCAATTTACACTGGGATCAATTAAGAACTAAGTGATTCTTTATTTTTTATTTTTTCATTTTTTGATGATCTAACTTCCAACCCTAGTTATCATGGTAAACATCCACCTCGTGAGTAGGATAGGCAGGACATAAAATTTCCACAAAATTGTCTTTCAGGACACGCTACCGCACATTCCTTATCAGTGTAAATGCAAAGTTCCCTATTGGTGTCGATTAGGTGCTGCCAGTTGCAGTTGTTTAGTCCATCTTATAAAGGCGGGTAATGATAACGAATGAGGCTATCAGTTATCCAGCTTTGTTATTACTTCTTCTCCCCACATATGAAAAGCATTGCGCAGTTGATTCTATGTTCAGTATTCTTCGTTTACAATTGAAAAGAATTCTATTTCCCCACCAAACAAAGAGGTTGTCAATGACATATATATTTTCCCAACGACATACATGTACAGATGTATCCATTCTAAATGTTGGCAATAAGCAGCTATCACATTCATGGCGTCCTACTCATGTCAGATTGATACCTTTGCTTAAAGCAAATAAATTCCAGCTAAACTGACTCCTAATGTGATTGTAACATTCCATGGCCGCACCCACAGCCATATGCTCCTTTCTACCCTGTAAACAATCAATAAATAAAGGGAATGAAACTAAGAAATAGCAAGAACCTTAGGCATACTCCATCTATCTTATGCACTAATCAGACAGTTCCTCCAGCATCCCCGACCTCCATCCCCGCCACATGGGCCCCCCAACACCCCAGAATCAGAACTCCAAGCCAGAAGAAAAAAACTGGCAGCTCAATTCTTAAGGAAAGTTATAATGCAAGAAAGTTTTTGGCACGATATGAAATTTCTAAAGTGACCATCCAACATCTCTATTGTACTGGTCCCCTAACACTGCTTTATGATATGTTTAATAGAAAGCTTGCTTTCCAAATCCTGGATGTCAACAAACAAGAACATACTGGATTCCAACATCAAAATGAACAAGCAAGAGTGAAGTCCTACTATTCAATAACAGGTCTCACTATGCAATGAACAGACAATGTCATGGAAAGAGTTGATACCTTGTAACGAGAGGGTAGGCTCCTCAAAAGTTTCACTCGCAGGCAAAGCCCAATAATTGTCGCCATACTACAATGTTCAACCGTCGAAGTAAATGTGACCCTAGAGTGAGGCATCATTATTCATCATCGGCAGAAGTTGCATTTCACTCATGTTAGGAAAAGAGAAAGCCATAAAATGAAAATGCATGACATCAATAAATCAGAAGAATTATATTTACCTACCATAACTTTGCTGGTCATCTACTTCAATTGCATCTTCTGTTATTACTTTCAGCTCCTCCAAAGAGTATGGGTGCTCTGGGTCTTTTATATCTCTTATATGATTTAAGAATGTTAAGGAAAAAGGTAGAAAAATGAAATTTTTTGATAACAGCCAACTTAATCAGGTGCAGATATCACTTCCATCCTCCACAGACAAAAGAAGAAATTTATAGTTAACTTCAATAACAGGAACAGAAACATATACTCTAACAAGTTCAACAAACAACCGAAGGGCTCACACTTGCTATATAGCATGTCAAGCATACAATATTACGAGTTTAATAGCATTTATCATCAGATAGTAATCTGATAGTATAAAAATCTTACAGCCTATAAAAATGAACTTTCCCCCACCGTCACCAACTTGTTTGATGTGCAATTCATTTTATTCTAACCAAGAAGAAGCTGTATGGTCTGCAATTTACACTGGGATCCATTAAGCACTAAGTAATTCTTTTTTTTTTTTTGATGATCTAACTTCCAACCCTAGTTATCATGGTAAACATCCACCTCCTGAGTAGGATAGGCAAGACATAGAATTTCCACAAGATTGTCTTCAGGACACGCTAGCGCACATTCCTTATCAGTGTAAATGCAAAGTTCCCTATTGAAGTCGATTAGGTGCTGCCAGTTGCAGTTGTTTAGTCCATCTTATAAAGGCGGGTAATGATAACGAATGAGGCTATCAGTAATCCAGCTTTGTTCTTACTTCTTCTCCCCACATATGAAAAGCATTGCGCAGTTGATTCTATGCTCAGTATTCTTCGTTTACAATTGAAAAGAATTCTATTTCCCCACCAAACAAAGAGGTTGTCAATGACATATATATTTTCCCAACGACATACATGTACAGATGTATCCATTCTGAATGTTGGCAATAAGCAGCTATCACATTCATGGCGTCCTACTCGTGTCAGATTGATACCTTTGCTTAAAGCAAATAAATTCCACCTAAACTGATTCCTAATGTGATTGTAACATTCCATGGCCGCATCCACAGCCATATGCTCTTTTCTACCCTGTAAACGATTGAAAAATAAAGGCAAAGAGACTAAGAAATAGCAAGAACCTTAGGCATACTCCATCTATCTTATGCACTAATCAGACAGTTCCTCCAGCATCCCCGACCTCCATCCCAACCACATGGGCCCCCCAACACCCCAGAATTAAAACTCCAAGCCAGAAGAGAAAAAATGGCAGCTCAACTCTTAAGGAAAGTCGTAGTGCAAGAAGGTTTTCGGCACGATATGAAATTTCTAAAGTGACCATCCAACATCTCTATTGTACTGATTCTCTAACACCACTTTATTATATGTTTAATAGAAAGCTTGCTTTCCAAATCCTGGATGTCAACAAACAAGAACATACTGGATTCCAACATCAAAATGAACAAGCAAGAGTAAAGACCTAATATTCAACAAATAGGTCTCACTATGCAACGAACAGACAATGTCATGGAAAGAGTTGATACCTTGTAACGAGAGGGTAGGCTCCTCAAAAGTTTCACTCACAGGCAAAGCCCAATAATTGTTGCCATACTACAATGTCCAACCATCGGAGTAAACGTGACCCTAGAGTGAGGCATCATTATTCATCATCAATAGAAGTTTCATTTCACTCATGTTAGGAGAAGAGAAAGCCATAAAATGAAAAATTGCCACTCGAATTAAACATCTCGAGCAGAGCTCACTCATAAGAATAACCTAGACTCTGATTACCACTTGATGCGAATGTTATGGTGGGCTTGAGCGAGCTCGGGTTAAGAAAATATGTAAAAATTAGTTTTTTGGTGTTTTTGGGTTTTTATGTGGGAAAAGTGCGTGTTTGGTAGGGAGGAAGGGAGGGAAAACGAAAATAGGAATAACAAAAATAAAAGATAGATGCCAACAAGCTCTAAGACGTAAAGGCAACGCCACTAGTCAAGGAGGTGCTCCACCACCAATCCCTGGCAAGAATTGGATAAAGGATGCAAAAGTTGATCACACAACTTTGGGGATTTCTATTATCTGGAAAACAACCCTGCTTACAACTGAAACAATGCTCCCTTTAAATAGGCGGCTAAACCTAATTCTAGAAGGATCCTAATAAATCAAGAATCCTTAAAACCTAATTCTAGAAGGATCCTAATAAATCAAGAATCCCTATAATTAAAGAAGTCTTAACAAATTTGGATTATGACAAATAAGGAATCCTAAACAAATAAGAAATTTGACAAGTATGGAAACCCAGATAAATCAGGAACCTAGACAATTATGGAAAACTAAACAAAAAAAAAATATTCTCCGACAATAAATTAAACCTAAGAAATTAAGAACTCAACAATTATTTAGGAAACCCCTTATATTAAAGATTGTAAAGATGCTATGGAATATTCTTTGACTGCTCTTCAACCTTGGCCTTCCTGGACCCATCAGGTTATGTTGTGGACTTTCAATTCCTTGATGTTGGAACTCGTGATATTGGGCCTTAAGTGCATCCGCATCAATCTCCCCTTCTTGACAAAGATTTGTCCTCAAATCTTGATTGTTGCTTTGGGTTTTATTGCTCCATAGATCCACAATCCAAGTTTGTGCACACAAATCAATCTTTAATTCTGGCGGCCTACCCAAGTGTGTTAGTTCACAAATAAATGGCAAACTACCATACTGTTTGGATGGAAGTGTACAACCTGAGCAACAATATGATCCAAACAAGTAGTTGAAGTTATGGAATGTTATAGTAGCACCTTCATCAATAGCATTGAAAAGTCTTGGTAATTGTTGTTGACATGTCGTCTTCTTATGATTTGACAATACAAACCCACAAAGGAAACCATTGTTCATGCTTAGTGCCTTTGAATTCTTCAACTCTTGGACGAAACCTTGTGGTTCTTCTGATAGAATTTCTTCTATTGCCTTGTTCGGTAATATTTCATGCTTCAGTATATCTAAACTTCTTGGATCTATCTCCTTTTTAGGCATCACATCTTGCTCTAGAGGATCCAAGCAATTTGGATTTGCAATCATAGTTGTTGGTGCCTCAATTTCCAAAAGATTCAAACTTTCTAGGTCCACCTCCTTCTCTACCAACACCACTAGCTTTGGTAGATCCAAATCTTTTGGTTCTACTTTTGTTGATGTTGTTTCTTCTACTTAAACAACTTTTATGGCTTTCTTCGGTGAAGCTTCTCTCCCATACCACCTTTCTATCCACATATCATAGTCTTCTTTATCATAATTATAGTTGTTTTGCTGTTGGTACATGGAATATGAAAAAGCGCAATCTTGTTTTTGGTTGCATCGTGGGTCTTGGCTTTGGGATTTGTTCATCTTGCACACATCAACCTAGTCTTGCTTGAAAGCTTTAGGCAAAAAGCACCTTTTGAGCAGCTTCTTTAATTTCTCCCACGAACGGACCTTTTCCTTTCCATTTCGTTCTCTTTGTTTCTTAACATTCTCCCACCACAAAGAAGCAAATTCTTTGAGGTGAAGAACAGCAACCTTATATTTCTTCTTATCATCATATGCTTGGACCTCAAACACCTTCTCAATATGATATAGCCAATCAATAAAATCATTGGGATCAAGAGTACCTTTAAATTCTGGGACCTCAACACATAAGCTATCATCGTCTGGCCTCCTCCTCCTCTGCTCTCTTTCATCTTGGTTGCCTTGGCAAAAGGCTTGCAACTTCTTGACGACGTCAGAAAGTTGCTCCTTTACCTCGCCTAACTCAAGCGATAACATTTTGTTTCCAACTTCCCATGGTGGAATTGGCGAATAATGGCCACGATAATGCGACGAAAAATTGCCACTCGAATTAAACATCTCGAGCAGAGCTCACTCATAAGAATAACCTAGACTCTGATTACCACTTGATACGAATGTTATGGTGGGCTTGAGCGAGCTCGGGTTAAGAAAATATGTAAAAATCAATTTTTTGGTGTTTTTGGGTTTTTCTATGGGAAAAGTGCGTGTTTGGTAGGGAGGAAGGGAGGGAAAACGAAAATAGGAATAACAAAAATAAAAGATAGATGCCCCAAGACGTAAAGGCAACGCCACTAGTCAAGGAGGTGCTCCACCACCAATCCTTGGCAAGAATTGGGTAAAGGATGCAAAAGTTGATCACACAACTTTGGGGATTTCTATTATCTGGAAAACAACTTTGCTTACAACTAAAACAATGCTCCCTTTAAATAGGCAGTTAAACCTAATTTTAGAAGGATCCTGATAAATCAAGAATCCTTAAAGCCTAATTCTAGAAGGATCCTGATAAATTAAGAATCCCTATAATTAAAGAAGTCTTAACAAATTTGGATTATGACAAATAAGGAATCCTAAACAAATAAGAAATCTGACAAGTATAGAAACCCAGATAAATCAGGAACCTAGACAATTATAGAAAACTAAACAAAAGGAAATATTCTCCGACAATAAATTAAACCTAAGAAATTAAGAACTCAATAATTATTTAGGAAATCCCTTATATTAAATATTGTAAAGATGCTATGGAATATTCTTTGACTGCTCTTCAACCTTGGCCTTCCTGGACCCATTGGATTATGTTGTGGACTTTCAATTCCTTAATGTTGGAACTCGTGATATTGGGCCTTAAGTGCATCCGCATCAGTTTCTTCAGGACTGCTGCTTCTTTTTCCTGCCTCCATTTTACTTCTCCTTCCACAAACCACTGCCCAGCAACAGCTCCCTTCTTATTATTGTCCAGCCAACGAGGGTAATTATACCACTAGCAATATATACAAGGGGAACATTAATCGCCTTCTCTCCACTATCTCCCTCAACACCATTATTACCGATGGGTTTTACAGTAACTCGGTTGGCGAAGAGCCTGACAAAGTCTACGGGATTGGATTTTGTCGAGGAGATATTCAGCAACATGCTTGCCTTAGTTGCCTCGATGACACTAGAATTGGTTTGATACAGGTTTGTCCCAGTCGGAGGGAGGCAATAGGATGGAATCTCAATTGTTCGTCGCGTTTCTCAGACTACCCTATGTATGGCATCATGACCTATCTTCCATATTCTGCTTCTTGGAACATGAGAAATGTCTCGGACGTTGATGGGTACGGCGGCTTGGTAAAGACGCAGATTGATGACACAATAAATGCAGTTGTATCAGATGCTTCTGGTAAATTTTTTGCAACGAGAATCGTAGCAGCCCCGAACTCCAGCAAACTATATGTGCTTGCGCAATGCACTCCCGATTTGTCCAAAGAAGATTGCCGTAATTGTTTACAAAACATTTCCCAAAAAATTCCAGAATGGGCGAAGGTTGCGAGAGCTGATTCACCAAGCTGTAATGCTAGGTACGAGAGCTACCCTTTCTTTGATCAGAAACTTGCTGTAGAGTCGCCTCCGCAGCTAAAAGGAACAGTATTCCCAGGGCCGCCTCCACCGGAAAAAGGTACACTATTCCTCATACGCACACCACCTCCCTAAAAATGGCAATTTTTTATTGCGCTAAGGTACCGGGTGCCCTGGAAATGTAAGATTTTCTCCGAAACAAAGTAGGAATGGATTTTTCGACAGAATCCAACTACTATTCTTTGGTCTTTTTATTTTTCAGATTTGTTTCTTGGTTATGTGGTGTTGGGGTGCGATGTTTGTAAACGATGACATAATTTTTTATTTCAATTATGTCGGCTTGATATTACTGACTAGATCAAGTACAGCAGTTGATGTGTCTTCATAGTGACCTGCTTTTGGTTTTCACAGGAAAGGAGAGAAACAATCGAACTGCGATCATCATAGTTGTCCCAACTCTTATTTTGATGCTACTTCTTGTTGGTATTTGCATATTTTTGAGGAAGCGAAGGAATAAACGTGAGAGTAAGTTCATATATTAGTTCATTTGTTACTTCTTATTACTTTTTAATGCGCGAATCATAGGAATTACTTTAATTCTTTGAAGTACTTGGGTAGAGTAGTAACAGCATTTGGCTAGTGGCAAAAATGAAAATGCCTTCCTCACTAATGACTGAACTGCAGCATGTGTACGAGTCACTAATCTTTTTGAAAAGGATTAACCCAAAGCTACAATCTATCCTTACTAACTTTTTCAGCAAAAAGTCTGTCCAAGATTGTCAGCCACATCTTGTTGTATGCCTTCACAAGGATTAAAAGTCTATCTCAAAGCAATAATTAGTTTACATTTGCCTGTACTGATTCTCTCCTAATAAGTGCAAATGTCTCTGTAAAGCGTGAGAATCATAAATCTGACAAAGATTTTGATTAGCCCCCTAAGTAACCACTCATCCATTTCAAACTCCTCAGCTTTGCTGTGTTATTATTGGCGAAGATGTAGTGACATTTTTGTTGCTTGTAGTTATGGATCCTATAGTTATGGATGAAATAACAAGTGTGGAGTCCTTGCAATTCGATCTTAGCACTATTAAAGTTGCCACAGACAACTTTACAGGCAACTTTTCAGAGGCAAATAAGCTTGGAAGAGGAGGATTTGGAGTAGTATACAAGGTAAGAAAACTTTTTGATAAAAAACATTAAATTATCATAATTTCTTGTGAAATCTTTTACTAATGTATTTACTTCTTCTAAGTAATTAAGATTGTTTTAGTTATATTGTATTTCATATATATGCAGGTTATACTTTCTAATAAACAAGAAATAGCTGTGAAAAGATTATCCAGAAATTCCACCCAAGGGGATATTGAATTTAAGAATGAAGTCTTATTAGTGGCCAAACTCCAACACCGGAATTTAGTTAGACTCCTCAGATTTTGTTTGGAAGGAAATGAAAGACTTCTTGTCAATGAATTTGTACCTAACACAAGTCTTGACCATTACATATTTGGTATGGTTAGATTCCTATCATTATTGAGATATTTATTGAAATTTTGTAATCAAAATACTTTCATTTAGGTACCTCATATATAAATTTTAAATAATTCACTAATGATGTCTTTTTTGAATATACAGATCCAGTGAAACATGCAGATTTAGATTGGGGAAGATACAATAAAATTATAAGTGGTATTGCTCGTGGGCTATTATATCTTCATGAGGATTCTCGACTTCAAATTATTCACCGTGATCTCAAAGCTGGAAACATTCTATTAGATACAACAATGAATCCCAAAATATCAGATTTTGGCATAGCAAGATTAGTTGTATTGGATCAGATCGAAGGCAGTACAAATAGGATTGTGGGAACCTAGTAAGTATAGTTAATTTCTAATGTTAATGACTATAACTATGCATTCCTTGTATGATTAATTCAAATAGAAAAATGAATTCTTGTATGATTAATTCAAATAGAAAAATGAAAGGGAATCAACACCAAGATAGCCATAAAGAAAGGTAGAAATTAATTTTACCATTCAAACTTAAGCAAGTCTATTGATATTATTGTGTAGTGGATATATGGCTCCAGAATATGCAATGTTTGGACAATTTTCAACGAAATCAGACGTCTTCAGTTTTGGCATCCTAATTCTAGAGATTGTAAGTGGCAAAAGAATTACTAGCGTTTGTGACAATGAGCACCTTCTTAGTTACGTGAGAATTCATATGAGTTTGCATATTTTAATTTTTTATTTTGTTTAAAAATTAAAATAAGTAAAAAATTTGTTCATAATCGTTTCTTTAACTTGTATATTGGGTTTGACATATTAATGCAGGCATGGAGAAATTGGAAGGAGGGGACAACTTTGAATCTCATAGATCCCACGTTACTAAAGAGTGGTCCAATAGCTGAAATGATAAGATTTATTCATATCGCTATGCTATGTGTTCAACAAAATGTTGCCGACAGACCAGACATGGCTTTAGTTGTTCACATGCTTAAAAGTGATTCTATCACTCTCTCTCTGCCTACAGATCCTGCAAGCTTTTTACGAAATAGGATATAGTTAGCCGCACCAGAGGAACTAGGCATCAATGGCGGGATAACTAATAATGAGGTTTCAATAACTGAGTTATATCCTCGGTAATGTTGTGAAAGGGAGGTATATTTCACTTGTAATACTGTGCCTCAAAAACTAGAATCCTCATTTAGTTATGCTACATGGACAAAGACTACACCATACATAATGTTGTAGTGATGGTAACAAGAAGAATTTCCTGGGAAATCAGGTCCCACAACGTAGAAAATGTGCAAGTGATGGAAGACAATTTTCTTTGTCAAGAACTTAACTCAAGTGTCAAGAGAAATTGTCATGAAATGATATCGATTAGAGCTATTTTGATGACTTATGTTTTCCTGATTATTTTACAATAGTTCTTTCCAACTCAATGTCAAACAAACAAGGGTAGTTCCATGAAGATGATGCAAATGAAGTGCTAATTTGGGGAGCCAATTGGAGACAAAATAAAATTAACTGATATCAGTTAAGTGTATACATGATAGTACATACAAAGTTAGCAATCAATACAAGTAAATGTGACACAAAGACTAAATTAGTAAAAGAATCATTACAAGGTACATTAATCAAGATGATATCACTAGTTTCTCATTCCATAGCATTGTCATGCTTAGTGGGTATGAATGGCACCATAAATACAAAAGATTGAAGTTCCTAGTGTGGGGAGTTTGTTTTCACCCACACAAACATCTAAATTGTATCTTTTTTTTTAAAAAAAAAATATTTTTAAGGTGAAAAGAAGTCATTTACCTAGTAATATATAGGAGAGCATCTCTATTCCAAAGTCAAGTGCAAATTATCTTTTGGGAAAAAATAAATAAATTATACAACCTTTCAATAGTTGCAATTGAAGGCAGAAAATTTTTCAATCACAAAACTTGAATCCATCATGGCTCCCACTTAATCCAAGCTCTCACTAGAAAAATTCTTTTTCTTTTCCCCATCTAGGTGCATTCTACTTGTGCTAAATAAAAAATCAAAAGTGGGTTAAGGAACCTTTTTGTTTTTGGATCAATATACGGTGACATTGGTGGTGTTAATGGATGAGAAAAAATAGTCTCCAATCTTATGGTCTCGTAAAGTATAAAGTCTACTCAAGATTGTATTTTTTTTCAACATAAATCTTTTTTCCTTAAGGTTCCCTAATCATGATTTTGACTCAAGATAAAAGGAGGGAAATGAATGCTCCCCTATGCATGTTACGAACTCAAAATTAAATTGTATTTAAAATAGATCAACCTACGTTTTAGTATCATATTATGAAGTTTAAAGTTGAACCAAAAAATTAATTTATGAGTTAGGAAGATATTTTTTTATATTTAAATATTATCTATAATATTTAAGTGACAAGCAATCATGGGAGATAATGAATATCTAGACTCATATGCTAAAAAAAGAAACCAATATAAAGAAGTATGCACACTCTAGCTACAACCACATACAAATACAGAGAGAAAGAGAGTACCAGCAGCTTCAGATGCATGAGATCCAGGGGCTACCTTTATATTAACCTAACAAAAATTATGAAAGAGATGTGAGAGAGGAGGTACAACTTGTATAAGCTCAGTTCAAATTCCATCTAAACGAAAGAAAAAGAAAAAGTCATTTAATAGCGCTTATCACCATATAATAATCCGATAGTATCAAAATCTTACAGCCTATAAAAATGAACTCTACCCCATCATCACCAACTTGTTTGATGTGCAATTCATTTTATTCTAGCCAAGAAGAAGCTGCATGGTCTGCAATTTACACTGACATCCATTAAGCACTAAGTGATTCTTTATTTTTTTTTCATTTTTTGATGATCTAACTTCCAACCCTAGTTATCATGGTAAACATCCACCTCCTGAGTAGGATAGGCAGGACATAGAATTTCCACAAGATTGTCTTTCAGGACACGCTAGCGCACATTCCCTATCAGTATAAATGCAAAGTTCCCTATTGATGTCGATTAGGTGCTGCCAGTTGCAGTTGTTTAGTCCATCTTATAAAGGCGGGTAATGATAACGAATGAGGCTGTCAGTTATCCAGCTTTGTTCTTACTTCTTCTCCCCACATATGAAAAGCATTACACAGTTGATTCTGTGTTCAGTATTCTTCATTTACAATTGAAAAGAATTCTATTTCCCCGCCAAACAAAGAGCTTGTTAATGACATATATATTTTCCAACGACATACATGTACAGAGGTGTCCATTCTAAATGTTGGGAATAAGCAGCTATCACATTCATGGCGTCCTACTCATCTCAGATTGATACCTTTGCTTAAAGCAAATAAATTCCACCTGAACTGATTCCTAATGTGATTGTAACATTCTATGGCCGCACACACAGCCATATGCTCCTTTCTACCCTGTAAACGATTAATAAATAAAGGCAAAGAAACTAAGAAATAGCAAGAACCTTAGGCATACTCCATCTATCTTATGCACTAATCAGACAGTTCCTCCAGCATCCCCGACCCCCATCCCCGCCACATGGGCCCTCCAACACCCCAAAATCAAAACTCCAAGCCAGAAGAAAAAAACTGGCAGCTCAACTCTTAAGGAAAGTCATAATGCAAGAAGGTTTTTGGCACAATATGAAATTTCTAAAGTGACCATCCAACATCTCTATTGTACCGATTCTCTAACACTACTTTATGATATGGTTAATAGAAAGCTTGCTTTCCAAATCCTGAATGTCAACAAACAAGAACATACTGGATTCCAACATCAAAATGAACAAGCAAGAGTAAAGACCTAATATTCAACAAATAGGTCTCACTATGCAACGAACAGACAATGCCATGGAGAGAGTTGATACCTTGTAACGAGAGGGTAGGCTCCTCAAAAGTTTCACTCGCAGGCAAAGCCCAATAATTGTTGCCATACTACAATGTTCGACCGTTGGAGTAAACGTGACCCTAGAATGAGGCATCGTTATTCATCATCAATAGAAGTTTCATTTCACTCATGTTAGGAGAAGAGAAAGCCATAAAATGAAAATGCACGACATATCAGAAGAATTATATTTACCTACCATAACTTTGCTGGTCATCTACTTCAATTGCATCTTCTGTTATTATTTTCAGCTCCTCCAAAGCGTATGGGTGCTCTGGGTCTTTTATACTCTTATATGATTTAAGAATATTAAGAAAAATAGTAGAAAAACGAAATTGTTTGATAACAATCAACATAATCAGGTGCAGATATCACTTTTATCCTCCACAGACACAAGAAGAAATGTATAGTTAACTTCAATAACAGGGACAGAAACATATACTCTAACAAGCTCAACATTCAACCGAAGGGCTCACACCTGCATTATAGCATGTCAAGCATACAATATTACGAGTTTGAGTAAGCATGAAGCACAATTCCATTTATACGTCAACACTTAAAATTTGCATGTAGCTAATATCACCGTAATTACTTATTTGCACCGGCTTCTTTGAGTGTGGGCTGGTGAGTTTGCGTGTAAGAGAGTTAGAACTAAATCACTTATCTAGCACAAAGATGTTCTTTCTTTTTTTTCAAAAAAAAAAAAACTGTTCCATTGATTAACAGAGGATTAGAGTTCAGAGTCAAATAAAGTCCCCATCAAATTCAGGGCATCTTTTTTTGCTTTCAAGTTTTTTTGAGCTCATGCTTGTCTCTTTGATCTGTTGTTGATCAAATCCCAATTCCCAAAACCCACATTCAAGCCAGCAAAACACAACCTTAACAACTCCAAGTTTCTTCTACCAAGTACGAAAGATAGATAAACGAAAAGAAAGAAACAACATCCGAATTTCCAAATTGAACCCAAAACTCAGAAAGGGAAAAAAAAAAATTAATAACGAACACAATTCAACGGAAAGGATATCAAAAATTTATTGTTGGTCAATGGGTTCCACAGCGTACTCATCCACATAATCACTCGGCACGCTTCGAGCTCGACGCTCTTTCTTCTCGTACACGATTGGGTTCGCATTTATTAATTCAGAAACCATTTTCACCAACTAAAAATTCTACCAAAAATAAAAAAAGACAAGAATTTAATCAGTCAACTTGCTTCTCTTTGGAAGAGAATTACACCTTATAAAGAAACAAATCAAACTCATACACTAAAATTCACAAAAAAAAAATTGGCACCCAGAAATTCCAGACACAAAAGCACTTAAAAGGGATACCCAAGAAGATTCGAGCTTCGAGCTTCGTATCTTATCACACGCAAAAGGGTTTCCATAACAAAAATCCAACAGAAAAAAAAAAAAAAGATTGAGACAGAACAAACCTTCGTCTCTTCGACTGTTCTTGCTCTTTTTCTCCGTCTCTGAGTACCTTCTTCCTCTGTCCCTCCCTGTTTCTGAGCTTTTCTTAAGAGGTTCTCGAACGGCTTGAAACGGCAGCAGGAACTTGCCGTTTAGGCCTAGGGCGGCGGTTGGAGCCGAACCGACCCTTTAATTTGTAGGTTCGGCTTCATGGCCTTATTCCGTTGGACAAAAGCTCACTTTTGTAGTAATCTAAGATAAAATTATCAACTTATTTTATTATGGTCAATTTTTAATATTAAATTATAAGGTTAAGTATTGGACTAATGACACCATTAAAAAGTATTAGGTCAAATTAGTAACCAAATGTTACAATTAGTGAAAGGAAGTAGACTGTTGGATTATTTTTTCTCATACTAACAAGTATATTACTATTTGTTTGACTATTACAATTGTAGCTGTTCATTATAGCTTTTTATTAAATGGGCATTTAGAACACCTTGTTGCATGGCGACCTTTCCATGGAGTATGTGGAGTTTCTCCCTAAATTTTGTAATGAATGAGAAAATTTAATATGTTAATTATGGAAACCCTTTTATAAGTTGAAGCAAACCTTGTACTAATGGAATGCGAAGTTCACAAAATCTCTCATTGCACATGATTTCTATCAATCCCATCATGACTACTTGCTCTTCACAAAGTCTTAGAGGAGATCTTGTGTTGCTTGATAATCATGTTAATGATATTATGATCCAAGCTCACATTGATTGTCATAGTACCAAACAAAAGGTTCACAATTATGGAGCATGTTAAGCACCATCATCATATCTCAAAGTATTAGAGATTGGTTAAGAGGCTAATGTGTTTTATACTTACAAAACCTAACATTTGTTTTCTAATATAGCTTTTTAGTTCATACATTTGCTAAAAGAAATCTTATAAGGAAGTAGCTATGAAAGTGATCAAATACCTCAAAAGTTATCTAAGCTATGGCCTGATATTTTGATCTTACTCGGAGTTAAGTTAACAACTTATTATGATTCTAATTATGGCACATATTCTATGACATATCATAGGTTTTTGTGTAAAGCTCAGAGTTTTTTAATTTCTTGGAAAACAAAGAAGTAGCTTGCTATCTCATTATCATATGTGAAGTCAATATATAGAGTAATAGCCAACACAACATCAAAGAGAGTTTGGATAAAGGGATTATATATGGACTCTATGTCCTTATAAAATATATATATATATATATATTTTGTGACTATGAATTAGCAAAAAAGTTAGGAGTCAATTTCACCTATGATAAAAAACTAAGCATGTGGAGGTGGATTATCATTTCATAAAAGATAGGATATTAAAAGGAGTAATTGAGACATGTCACATTTGGAAAAAAGAATAGAATGTGGATTTATTGACAAAAACATTTTCTAGTAAACAATACTGACATTTCCTTTCCAAACTTAAAGTATTTTACTTATTTAAATTCCAAACTTGAGGAAAAATGTTAAGAGAAGATGCCGATTTGTTGAATTAGATGTTTACCTTCCTAAAATATATTTTGTATTATTATACATATTTAAGTGTTTATTTTCCTTACACAATCAGTTCTCACATAAAGAATTATAGGATCATTTCTGTATAAATATCAGCTGCAATATCCATTGTAATACATTCAACTTGTTGAGTTTTTCTTTTTTCTAGTTTACTGACAAAAGGTCCCAAGTTTTTTGAAACTCGTATTGGTAATAAACATAGATTTAAGAAAATAAAGGAAATAGGTTGTCGAAGGCCCAGTGGAAAATTCGTGCTCAAGGCCCAATTTGATGCTCACCTTAGAGGCCCAATCAGAATCTAACCTACAGGCCCAATTGAGATTTTTTGGCTAGGAAGTTCGATTGAGATTATTACTTGAATCAGACTGAAACTTTGAACTCAAAGGTTTCATTGAAATTTTTGAGTAAAACTCGTAGAGGGTTTTTTTTTTCTTTTACATCAATACAAGCATTATTGGCAAAGGAATTCAATAATTTCTGCTTCTTACACAACATCTCGTGTCCTTGTAAAACTCTATGCTTGATTATTGTCTTCTATCTTACTGTCACATGCCTGTTTATACTTAGGAATTAGTGGTACTAGTTAGGATTTAAGGAGTCCTAAGTGCAGGGCTGAGGTAGACACGATGTAAGCCCTCAAAACCTCCTTGAATACCCTGTGTACTCGTCTGGAAAAGGGGAGAATAATATTTTGACTTGTTTGGCAACCAAGTAACGTTCCTGCCTTTTCTATCCTTTTCCATGACACTTACCTACAGGTTAGCTGCCCTTATATGTGCTTTCATTTGTGGAAAGACGATTAATAACGATCTACGCGGTTGTAGACAAAGAGGAGCCAACTGACAATGCCTAGAGAGAATCATGGATGGAAGGGAGAAAAGGGGGAAAGAAAGTAGAGAAAGTGAACCAGCCAGTCCTTGGTGCCGAGAAAATTATGCCATCACGTGAGTGACCAGATACCGCGAAATAACTTGTTGGTTTCGTGGTTGTGGGAAACCTTCATCCCTTTAACTCAATCAACTCTTTTATTTAATGCAGGAAGTGATCTGTCCTGTTGCAGCCGAATATAATATAAGCCGGCTGTGGTTGCTGTATTCAATGATTCCTAAAGTGGCTTTTTTTAAGCATAATTGAGACCAGTGCTCACCATTTGGATGGCAACAGAAACGAAAAGTCCACTCTGTAATCAGAAAAATCAGTGCAAGAAAACAAATTATGAACCATGAAAATCTTGGATGGTTGATTAGAAAAATGTTATCCCTCGTTCTTATAATATAGGCCTGCTGTAGTTGCCGTATTCAATGACTCCTAAAGTGGCTTTTTTTAAGCATAATTGAGACCAGTGCTCACCATTTGGACGGCAACAGAATCGAAAAGTCCACTCTGTAATCAGAAGAAGCAAGTGCAAGAAAACAAATTATGAACCATGAAAATCTTGGATGGTTGATTTGGAAAATGTTATCCCTCGTTCTTGTAAACATAGTAGGTTGGCCCTAGTACCTTAGTGACGGTGAGGATTGTAGGACTCACCTTTTTGGAGATAATTAGTTTATTCCTACATCTTAGAAGCAAAGTAGGTGGAGAATATGTCTGGGTCAGCGTCGGCGAGTGAGCGAAAAGACCGGTTACCGAAGACAACGAGTAACGGTCGAAATCCTATTTCTTTATTAGAAATCACCTGCATGTTGGTGGGAACAAGACTATTTCTTCAGGAAGGCTCCCAACGATCTGGACAGCGTGCTGGTTCCAGCAATAATCTCCTTGTAACGCGTTTTTACAGATTGTCTATTTTTATGAACTAAATTATTTTTAACCTTTGAAGTGTGTTCTGATGCTGCAGGACTGAAAGCCGATAGCCTAATTTGACTCAATGATATAATGGACTGCGCTTCATTAGAGGGAGCCTATGGGTTCTTAGTAGATGTTAGAAGCTATCAGATTTGAAAACCAGTGTAGAATGGCGTGCTATAGTTGTCAGATAAGGCACCTGATTATGCGAGAAAGATGGACCCAGATTTCATGCAGTGCCATTTGCATAAGCTAGAACCATCAAAGGAAGTCGGAAAGTTTAAAAAAGATGTTCTCTTTTTAGCGTTGAATTCTTCGAGTTGACCAAGGCTTAGAGAGATGAGCAAGGCGTGGGAAACTTCGTCGATGGCCACACGAAGGCACAGAGTTCGAAATGAGAGACGAGGACAAATGTTTTGACGAGTTGCTTGAATGATTTGTAAGAGCCCTCTGATTTACTTCGTCAAGCAGCCACCGTTCTAGAAGCAAATGTTTTGCTTGGTCCAATCCTTTCAGCATATTACCAACACAAACTTAGATTGCCGCAGACCCAACCATCTTCACTCTTTGCCATAAGGCTCACAGGCTAAATCAAAGCATTTTGGTGAAGCATGGCCATTGTTTCTTCAAGACTGCTGCTTCTTTTTCCGGCCTCCATTTTATTTCTCATCACACAAGCCACTGCCCAGCCATCGTTTATTGCTCATTTTTGTTTAGGCGAAGAGGGCAATTATACCACTAACAGTGTGTACGAGGCGAACCTTAATCACCTCCTCTCCTCTATCTCCTCCAACACCAATATTACCAATGGCTTTTACAGTGACTCGAATGGCGAAGACCCTGATAAAGTCTACGCGATTGGACTTTGTCGGGGAGATATTGAGCAAGATGCTTGCCTTAGCTGCCTCAATGACTCTATAATTGCTCTGCCACAGCTTTGTCCCAAACAGAAGGGGGCAATAGGATGGTATGACAATTGCTCGTTGCGTTTCTCAAACCACTCTATATTTGGCATTCTGGCCTATGATCCACGTTTTTATATGTGGAACACAATGAATGTCTCGGACGTTGATGGTTACGGCAGGTTGCTAAAGACGCAGTTTGATGAGATGATAAATGAAGTTGCATTAGACGGTTCTGGCAAGTTTTTTGCAACAAGAATCTCATCAGCCCCGGACCTCAGCAAAATGTATGTGCTTGCACAATGCACTCCCGATTTGACCGAGGGAGATTGCCGTAATTGTTTACGGAAGATTTCTGGAGAAATTCCAGTATGTTGTGTTGGGCAGAAGGGTGCGAGATCTTATACACCAAGCTGTAATTTTGGGTACGAGAGCTACCCTTTCTTTGATGCAGTGCCTCCGCCGGAAAAAGGTACACTAGTCCTCATACACACCCCACCTCTCTGAAAATGGCATTTTTTTTCCGCTCAGGTACAGGGTGCCCTTGGAGATGTAAGGTTTTTTCTCGAACAATGTAGGAATGAATTTTTCAACAGAATACAATTACTATTCTTTTGTTCTTTTTATTTGGTTCTGGGTTATGTGATGTTGGGCTGCGATGTTGTAAGCGAGGACATAAATTTTTTTCAATTATGTTGTATTGACTAAGTCAAGTACAGCAGTTGATGTGTCTTCACAGTAACCTGCTTTTGGTTTTCACAGGAAAGGAGAGAAACAATCGAACTGCAATCATCATAGTTGTCCCAACTCTTATTCTGATGCTACTTGTTGTCAGTATTTGCATATTTTTAAGGAGGAAGCGAAAGAACAAACGTGAGAGTAAGTTCACATATTAGTTTTTTTTTTTTTTGATGAATATGTGAGTTTATTCATCGAAGAATAAAGTAATACATAAGCTTAGGGGCATACCCCAGCATTACAATTCATCTAGGAAAAGATAGAATTTGGAATTCTCCAACTATGACTCAACAAAACATTAGCTTGAGAGAGTTTAATGTTTCTAAATAAAGAAGCTCTTCCACGGACTACTCTCCTGATTTTAGCTAACAACATTGGAATATCAATAGACTTATTCTGAAAACGTCTACGATTACGTTCTAACCATACACAATAAAGACAAGTTAAGAAAGAGAGCTTTAGAAGCTTTGCGGCTAAATCCTTTCCCTTTGTTGCTTTAATCATCCATTGCAATTCAGATTCCCAATCGTAGATGACCTTACGAATGCCTTGTTGAGCTAGAATAATTCTCCAAACCTGGTTAGTCCAAGTGCACTGAAAGAACAAGTGAGATCTATTTTCATAATGAGAGCCACAAAAATTACAATGCAAATCAATTGAGGGGAGCCAACGAGAGATCACTGCTGCCGTAGGTAGTTTGTCTCTACATATGAGCCAACCAATGAAGTTATGTTTGGTGATTCCTCCTGACCATATCAAATTATAACATATTAGTTCATTTGTTATTTGTTATTACTTTTTAATGCGTGAAGCATAGGAATTACTGTAATTCTTTGAAGTACTTGAGCAGAGTAGTAACAGCATTTGGCTCGTGGCAAAAATGAAAATGCTTTCCTCACTCATGATTGAACTACAGCATGTGTACAGGTTACTCTTATTTTTCAAAAGGATTAGTCCAAATTTACAATCTATCATTACCAACGTTTTCAACAAAAAGTCTGTCCAGGATTGGAAGATTATAAGCTACATCTTATTATATGCCTTCGTAAGGAGAAAAAGTCAATCTCAAAGCAATAATTAGTTTACATTTGTCTGTATTGATTGTCTACTAGTAAGTGCAAATGTCATTGTAAAACGTGAGAATCATAAATTTGACAAAGATTTTGATTAGCCGCCTTCTATAAGTAATCCCTCATCTCAAGTCATCCATTGCTATATTGAAAGATCGGGTATGCACCCATTCTTCTTGTCTGCTATTTATGCAAATAATCTGGAGATTGAACGTAAGAACTTATGGGCTAATCTTACTAGCTTTCATAATCTTCATGTGATTGATCCTCCTTGGTTAATTATGGGTGATTTCAATGAAATAAGGAATACAAGTGAGCGTATTGGGCCTAATGTAAGATGGACACAAGGAATGACAGAATTGAATGAAATAATTGAGAATATGGCATTGATTGAACCCCCTTATTCAGGTCCACTATTCACATGGACGAATAAAGGATCAGGAGTTAGTCTTAGAGCTAGTAAAATTGATAGAGCTCTTACTAATGGGAAATGGATTCGCAAATTTGGAAACTTTGCTATTGAATTTATGCTCCCTGGAGTATCAGATCATTCTCCATGTCTAGTTAAATTTGGCAACACTGCACACAGGAAGAATTCTTCATTTAGATTCTTTAATTTCTGGACTACTTGCCCAGATTTCATGGATACAGTTGGATCAATATGGCAACGTGAAATAGTAGGTTCAAAAATGTTTCAGGTGGTACAGAAACTAAAAGCTTTGAAGATCCCTCTCAAGAAGCTGAATGCAGCACAATTTGGTGATTTGAATAATAAGATAAAGAATGCTAGAGAAAACTTACAGCTATTGCAATACAGATTAGAGCTTAATCCTTACTGTCCTGAAACTCGTTCTGAGGAAAAGTCACAGCTAGAGAAGCTACTTGCATTGAGTAAACATGAAGAAATCCTTCTCAAACAGAAATCAAGAAACTTATGGTTAAAAGAAGGGGATAATAATAGCAAAATTTTCTTTGCATCATTGATGAAAAGGAGAGCACAGAATAGATTCTGCAGACTAGTTTTAGAAGATGGATCAATTATCACTGAAGAAGAGGACTTGAAAACTGCTATTATTGCATATTATAAGTCTATTCTTGGGAATGCCAGAAGGAACCTCACCAACAATGAAAGGTTCAAATCTTTATTTCGTGGTGATGATGTAAATACATTTTTTAGTACAATAAGATTTGAACGTTCAGATGTTATTAAAGCTATTTGGGGTATTCATGATTTTAAAGCTCCTGGACCAGATGGGTATAATAGTTTCTTCTATAAGAAAGCTTGGCCTATCATTGGAAGAGACATAGAAGATGCTATACTAGAGTTCTTCTCATCTAGGAAGATGTTGAAGGTTATCAACTCTACATTGTTATCCTTAGTTCCAAAGGTTCCTAATCCCTGTGGCAATAAAGATTATAGACCAATAGCATGTTGCAATGTTCTTTACAAGATTATATCCAAGATGTTAGTTGAGAAGCTGAGTATGATTATCCCATCAGTAGTAAGCCAAAACCAAACTGCATTCATTAAAGGACGCCAGATTTTTGAGAATATTATGCTATGTCAGGAATTACTTCACAATTATCATAAAGATGATAAAGGTAAGCGTGTGGCCATAAAAATTGATCTTATGAAAGCATATGATATGGTTAAGTAGGAAGCTATATTAGGGGTTCTGGAAGCTATTAATACCCCTTAACATGTAGTTGATCTGATAGGAGAATGCATTTCTACAACAAGGTTCTCAGTAAATTTCAATGGAGAGCATGCAGGTTACTTTGAAGGTACCAATGGATTGAGACAAGGTGACCCATTATCCCCTTATCTATTTGTCCTGGTTATGGAAATACTAAACAGAATTATCATTGCAAGAACCTCCACAACAGCTTTTAAGTTCCATTGGCGATGCAAAACTGAGAAAATCACCCATTTGTGCTTTGCTGATGATCTATTTCTTTTTTCTCATGGAGATATAAATTCAGTGCTTTGTCTTATAGAAGCTTTGGAGGAGTTTGGTGAACTTACAGGTCTTCATTACAATCCAAGTAAATGTCAAATATTCTTCTCAGGACTATCAGAACAAGAGCAACTTTTCATATTAGATCACACACCTTTCCCCATGGGTGCACTCCCTATTCGATATTTTGGAGTTCCGTTGATTACAAAAAGGCTTACTCATGCTGATTGCAAAGGTTTGACAGAGAAAATATTTAGCAGAGTAGAAGGTTGGGGAGTGAAGCATCTAAGCTTTGCTAGACGCTTGCAGTTATCTAAATCAGTTCTAATTTCTACATGTACATTCTGGATGCAAGTTTTCTTACTGCCAAAGCAAACAATTTATGAAATAGAGAAAAAGATTAGGAATTTTTTATGGGCAGGAAGTACAGATATACAACGTTCTCACAAAATTGCTTAGCAAATAGTGTGCTCACCAAAGAAGGAAGGGGGATTGGGATTGCCGAACCTTAAACTTTGGAATAAAGTCCTTTTAGGACGTATGCTTTGGACTCTCATAAATCATCCAGATGGATCATTATGGAGTAAGTGGATACATAGTACTAAATGTAAAAGAAATTCAGTAATGCAGATTCAAATCAAAGGCTCAATGGTTTGGAGTTGGAGAGGTCTTCTCAAGTTAAGGCCCATGCTCACCTCAATTCTCTCCAACCCTGCCTACTGCTGCAAAACTACTTATCAAGACTTGCAACCTGTAAATGAAAAAGTAGATTGGTCTGATCTAATTTGGATTGGTGGAATTTACAGGCATAACTTTATTGGATGGCTAGTCTGCCATGATCGACTTTCTACAGCAGAGAGAATGATACAATGGCTTCCTACAATTAACCAATACTGTGATTTTTGTCAGGCTCAAGTAGAAAACAGGAGTCATCTCTTTTTTGAATGCCCTTACACAATGTTGATTTGGAGAAATATCCTTGCTCAAAATGGAATTCGACGTCACATCAGCGGATGGAATGAAGAATTAAATTGGATGATTAAAGCATCTAAAGGTAAAGATCTGGCTGCAACACTTCTTAAAATATCTTTTCTAGCTTGTATTTATGTCATTTGGGCAGAAAGAAATAGTAGAAGATTTCAAAATAAATTAGTTGACTTTCCAATCTTGTTGGCTAAAGTAAGGAAAATTGTGCGAGGAAGAGCTTCTCTGCTTTACAATATCAAACCCTCACAAGGTAATGTATGCTTGAGTGAGCTTTGGAGGCTCCCAACCTCTATTTTCTCTTACTCTTAGTTTACCTTTGAAAATTGTTGTAATACTGGGGTATGCCCCTGTGCCTTTGTATATTAATTTCTATTAATACAACTTACATTAAAAACCAAAAAAAAAAAAAAAAGTAATCCCTCATCCATTTCAAACTCCTTTGCTTTGCTGTGTTACTATTGGCGAAGATGTAGTGACATTTTTGTTGCCTGTAGTTGTGGATCCTGTAGTTATGGATGAAATAACGAGTGTGGAGTCCTTGCAATTCGATCTTAGCACTATTATAGTCGCCACAGACAACTTTTCAGAGGCAAATAAACTTGGAAAAGGAGGTTTTGGAACAGTATACAAGGTAAGATAATATTCTAATAAAAAATCAAATTGTCATAATTTCTTTTGAAATATTTTACCAATGTATTTACTTTGTCTAAGTTAATTAGAATAGTTTTTGTCATATTGTATTTCATCTATATGTAGGGTATACTTTCTAATAAACAAGAAATAGCTGTGAAAAGACTATCAAGAAACTCTACACAAGGGAATGTTGAATTTAAGAATGAAGTCTTACTAGTGGCCAAACTCCAACATCGGAATTTAGTTAGACTCCTTGGATTTTGTTTGGAAGGAAATAAAAGACTTCTTATCTATGAATTTGTACCTAACACAAGCCTTGACCATTACATATTTGGTATGCTTAAATTCTTATTATTTTTGAGCTATTTATTGAAATGTTGTAATCAAAATAGTTTCATTTAGCTACCAAAAATATAAATTTTAAATATTTCACTAATGATATCTCTTTGGAATATATAGATCCAATGAAGCGTTCAGATTTAGATTGGGAAAGATACAATAAAATCATAAATGGTATTGCCCGTGGACTATTATATCTTCATGAGGATTCTCGACTTCGAATTATTCACCGTGATCTTAAAGCTGGAAACATTCTATTAGATGTAGCAATGAATCCTAAAATATCAGATTTCGGCATGGCAAGATTGGTTATATTGGACCACACAGAAGGCAATACAAATAGGATTGTGGGAACCTAATAAGTATGGTTAATTTCTACTACTTATGACTACAACTATGATTGTGAGAAGCTAATAAGTATTGTTAATTTCTTGTATGATTAATTTAAGTAGAGAAATGAAACATGAGTAGCACCAAGATAGCCATAAATAAAGATAGAAATTAATTTTACTATTCAAACTAAGGCAACTCTATTGATATTATTGTATAGTGGATATATGGCTCCAGAATATGCAATGTTTGGACAATTTTCAACAAAATCAGATGTCTTCAGCTTTGGCATCCTAATTCTTGAGATTGTAAGTGGCAAAAGAATTACAAGCCTTTGTGACGACGAGCGCCTTCTTAGTTATGTGAGTATTATATTAGTTCGTATATTTTGATTTCTTTTTTTTTTGTTTAAAAATTAACGGAAGTAAAAAAAAAAAATCCTACTTCTTTGACTTGTATATGTGGTTTGACATATTAATGCAGGTATGGAGAAATTGGAAGGAGGGGACAACCTTGAATCTCATAGATCCCATGTTATTGAAGAACGGTCCAATATCTAAAATGATAAGATGTATTCATATCGCTCTACTATGTGTTCAACAAAACTTTGCTGATAGACCTGACATGGCTTTGGTTGTTCACATGCTTAAAAGTGATTCTATGGCTCTCGCTTTGCCCACAGAGCCTGCAAGCTTTTTGCATAGTAGGATTCAATTAGACACGCAACTGGGCATTAATGGCGGGTTAACTAATAATGAGGTTTCAATAACGGAGTTACATCCTCGATAGTGCTGTAATAAGGGGCTATTGTAATTGGTACCCACAAACCAGAATCTTTATTTGGTTATGTTAGATGGACAGAGGCCACCATACATAATGTCGTAGGGGTGGTTGGCGGAAAGAACTTCCTAGGAAATCAGAAGATCATAAAACTCATAAGGTTGCTTGGCAAGTTGTTTGTTCACCTAAAAAGGAAGGAGGTCTTGGACTTTAAAGTATGGAATAAAGTTTTGTTAGGGCGGTCTCTCTGGAATCTCATCAATTGCCTAAATTCATCCTTATGGAGTAAGTGGATTCATAGTATTAAATGCAGGATAACTTCAATTATGTCTCTTGAAATCAAAGGAAATATGGCATGGAGTTGGAAAGGTCTACTAAAATTATAACAATCTCTTAACTCAACACTCTCCAAACCTTCTTATTGTTGTAAAGAAACATACAATGAATTATGTCAAGTGGTATCATTTGATATGGTCAAAAGGAATCAGCAAACATAACTTCATTGGTTGGCTCATATGTAGGGACAAACTTCTTACAGCAGAAGTGGTTTCTCGATGGCTCCCCACAATTGATTTGTATTGTAATTTTTGTGGATCTCAATATGAAAATAGATCACACTTGTTTTTTTAGTGTACTTGGACTAGCCAGATTTGGAAAAGTATTCTAGTACAACAAGGCATTCGTAAAGTTATCTACGATTGGGGATCTGAATTACAATGGATGATTAAAATAACTAAGGGAAAGGATTTAGCTGCTAAGCTTCTTAAACTTTCTTTCTTAGCTTGTCTTTATTGTATATGGTTAGAACGAAATCGTAGACGTTTTCAAAATAAGATTGTTGATATACAAATGTTGTTAGGTAGAATCAGGAGAGTAGTATGTGGAAGAGCTTCTTTATTTAGGAAAATTAAACTCTCTTAAGCAAATGTTTTGTTGTGCCATAGTTGGAGAATTCCAAATTCTATCTTCTCCTAGATGAATTGTAATGCTGGGGTATGCCCCTTTATGTACTTTGTTCTTCGATGAACAAACTCACACATTCATAAAAAAAAAAAAAAAAGAAATCAGCTCCTATAACACAAAAAATGTGCAAAGTGATGGAAGACAATTTTCCTTGTCAAGAACTTAAATCAAATGTCAAGGGAAACTGTCATAATATAATATATGTTAAAGCTATTCTAATGACTTCTATTTTCCTTTTTATTTTGTGACAGTTCTTTCAAATTCAATGTCAAACAAATATTAGTAGTTCTATGAAGATAATGCAAATGAAATGCTGATTTGAGGAGCCAATTGGAGACAAAAATAAAATTAACTGATATCAATTAAGTGTACACATAACAGTAAATACAAATTTAGCAATCAATATAATTAAATGTGACTTAGAGACTAAATTAGTGAAAAAATCGTCACAAGGTACACTAATCAACATAATATCACTAGTTTCTTATTCCATAACAGTCATACTTAGCGGGCATGAGAGACATTATCCCGAATGAATGGCAACACAAACACAATATACTAAACCGACAATGGCAAATATTCCCAGTGTGGGAGTTTGTTTTCACCCACATAAACATCTAAATTATGTATTTTCTTTTCATTTAGTTTACTTATTTTTTCTCTAGCTCATAACTATTTTCTATTTAAGCCTTTGTAACCCAACTCTTTCTTCAAGCTTTGAAATCTAGTGAATTTCTTCTCTCTGAGTTTTGGGTGGCTTGCTTCGTCCTCTCACTTTTCTCACGGTATCAGAGATAGATCCTACCAAAATCTTTATCCTCTGCTAATACCCATCAACTATAGTTAAAGTTCGAGACAACGACCTTAACTCGTCACTCTATTTTATGCATTGACTCATTCTGTTTCTCCATTAGCACTAACTGAAGCGAAACCTACCTATTCTTTTCCAAACACCATAAACATTTAACTTTTTGATGATCAGACTCTAAGACAGTAACTACTTGCAATGGGTCACGTAGATCAAGTCCCTGACCTAAACTCAAAAACTTTATGAATTTCTCATAGGAGAAAATGTTGCTTCACTAAAAGTGATTTCAAACGAAAACTCGGAAGACCAAGAGGTTCCAAGAGGGTGGTTACCAGAGATAAAATTTGAAAGGATAACAATATATTTCCAACATTCAAGGATGATTGTGGGAGATTATTATTTTTATGTTACCTCATCGTTTTTGCTTAAACTTCTATGTTGAAGTATTGTTTGGCTTAGAAAACGAGGCAGAACTTTGGTACTTTCTTCTGACCTTCTAACTTTTTCGTAACTTTTTTTAAGGAAATTACAACACAACAGGAAAATAGAGTGTGGCTTTAATCATCCATGATTAATTCATCAGGGATATCTCCTGTGAGATGGCCAATAGCATTGCTTTTGTCTTTCCAATTATGCAGTAGACTGGAGCACTTTTCTTGACAAATTACTGAAATTATTGTGAACTGTCTTGATTGCAACAACAGGAGAAGTTTGAAAAGTTTGAAAAGAAGAAGTTTGAAGATTGAAAGAGAAAAGCAAGAGAGAAGCTTACAGCACCAAGAAAAGCTGGATAAGGCTCATGCAAAGATGAGCTTCTTACTGCTAAAACATAAAGGATACAAGCTAAAGAAACACTTAAGAAAAGCTAGTGTTTTTCCACACTACTAACTCCTTACACGTTCCCTATTTATACAAAAAACTCTAACCGTCTAACAACCTACTTGCAAAAGGAATAGTACCCAAATAAGACATTTAACAGATTCAGATAAGGTTACAATAGAAAGTGAGGTAGAAGGAAGGAACGTGCAGATGAGTGGGGCCCTTCTCCAACTTCTTCACCCACCATGATGAGTGGAACCCACCGATTCATTGTCAGAGCATGCACTGAAATCATTGTTTGTTTCATTCACGGTTTCCAGTCTATTTGCTAGTAGTGCAACTTGCTCTTCTTCATTAATGAGACCTACCACAAAGTCTGCATCTTGCAACTCCAAGTCTAGCAAGGCACCGCAAGGATCGTCCAAGGAATGAAAAGGATGCAAGAGGCCTTCATAAGGAAGATTAGATTGTACCCCATGATCCTGCAATTGATAGTCTGTTACTGCATCCATTACTAAGTGTTGGAACACCGGGTAATCTGTAACTTGCAATGGAGGGTATTCTAGTTCCATACCCATCCCTTCAACATTAAACAAATCTTCGTCATAATTATACACAGGCTGAAAACCATCGAGATCCATAGCTATATAGAGGAGGAGAGAGAGGTTCAACCTTGATATTAACAGTCAGATTTTGATTTATCTGTATGCTTGAATTTTGGAACATTGAGCTCTGAATACAACATTTCCAGTCGGTCCATAATCAAAAGGCCATGCAGGTTCCACGTTGGAGTTAGAAGTCACATGTTCTGGTGGCTATAGTTGTTCATTTGCTGGTTGATGTGAGGACTGGCCAATCTCAAAGACTGCTTGTAAAGCAGTTGGCTCCCGTAAGGGTGAATGAATCTCGGCATCTAAGGTAAATACCATAGAGCTAGCAAGTTGGTCAAGCTCAACTTCTAGCTCTTCAACAAAGTATTGTCCAAATTCTCCCCCAAAATATTCTTTCGGCGGTGATGGGTATTGACATGTATGATATAGATCATCAAGGACAATTGTGGCAGCTAAGATACTTTGAGTGAAGCAATTCGGTGTTGGATGAATTGGGGGGTAGGTCGGGGCAGAGTTTTCAAATAATGCAACCTCATTTGACGTGGAAGTTGAAGAGGAGGGTGCTGAGTTTACCACTAAGGCATTTTCATTTTCATGATACAGTGGCGGTCCATCTTTTGGGCTCTTTCCATTTCAATAACGGAAAGTTTGATGAAGTTTGAAAAGTTTGAGTGTCATGGTCCATTTTTGGGGCTCTTCGAGGGGCTTTGAAGGGCTTGACTAGCTGCTTGGAATTCCCGGCATACGTGGTTACTAATGTCATGAATTGATCAACGTCCATGCTATTTTTCAACCATAGATTTTCTGTTCAACTGGACATAGAACAAGAGCTTCCACAAATCTATCAATATCATACCCTTAGGATTATGGGTAAGTCTAGATACCAAAGAGAATACGGAGTGACAAAATACTTCTAATTTATAATCATTAGAAGACCAAAAGCTTACAAATTGAAAGCCAAAATCAAAACTTCATCTTCAATGGAGATTGTCACCTAGATTTCAATCTTAGAATCTTTCATTTTTTGTTTTTCCAACTTACACACCCACTCACATATTTTCAAACTGTTGAACCTAGGACCAAGGTATCCTAAGCAACACCTACTTATCATTAAGTTAGACGCTTACCAACAAAGAAAGACAAAAATGGAAAAAAAATTAACTTCTATTAACATTAAAAATATAAATAGGAAAGTTTCCATGCTAAATTGAATAAATTATCTAACAGTTCTGCAGTTCATATGGCCGAAATATTTCCTCATCGGGCATGCTAAATAATTGTTTTGTCCACTTTAAAAAAAAAAAATGAACTTTGACTTTGTCACAAGAATATACATTTGAATATGCGTTTGGTATGCACTTCCCATCTTGTTAGGCGCAAGACGTGATGTTTTGGAAAAAAAAAAAAAAAGAAATTTCGTACAACCTTCCAATAGTTGCAATTGAAGGTGAAAAAAATTTTCAATCACAAAACTTGAATCCATCATGGCTCCCACTTAATCTAAGATTTTGACTCAAGATTAAATGAGAGAAATGAATGCTCCCCTGTGCATAGGGCATGTCTCAAGAATTTGAAATTAAATTGTAGTTAAAATAGATAAACTTATGCTGTAGTATCATATTATGAAATTAAAAGTTTAACTAAAATATAAATTTACGAGTTAGGAAGATATTGCTTATATTTAAATATTATCTAAAATTATATATTTAAGATCAAACACTTGTGCTCAACATTTGAAAAGAAGAATGTTTTCCATGAGAATCACACGTATGAGTAGCTGTGCTTTTATCATCTTTAGGATATTTTTTAAGGAAAATAGAAAAATGCTTTTAAGAAATTTACATCTCTACTAACATTGTCGCTTGTCCTTTATGGGAGTCTTTAGATGGGGACAAGCTGGGGGAGCTGAGACGGAGGGGCTGGATGCCGCGGGCGGCGTTGGAGGTGAGGAAAGAGACGAAGGGCCCAAGTTGGACAGGAGAAAATGGAGTTTGGACAAATATGGTACGGATAAACTGTGAGCCGCATGGGTGGTCAGGTTGAGGCAGTTAAGCATGGAAAGGAACATCTTGGGAAGAAGAAGAAAGGGATTGAAGGAACCAATTTTCATGAACGGATTTCTTCATCCTTGCTTCATGCAAGATCTTCGAACTGCATTAATTTTATTTGAACATCAGTGTTGAAAATCAAGAGAAACAATAGGTGAAGAACTTAGAGGAAAAAAAAGAAGAGAGATTTTATTAGTGTAAAGTTCTCACATTTTCACATAAGTAAAAATCTAGAAGTGTTTTGATTTCTATATCCATCTTCAATCTCGTGTTTGTCATGAAGTAAGTTACAACATTTAGGTTTTGCATTTTGCAACACGTCCTTCCAATTTAGTATATTGTAGAATACAAAACCATTAAGAGAAGATTCAATATATTAGGTTTGATGAATTAGATATTAACTTTTTTAGAGTATTTATTATATTGTAATACATATGTCTATTTTTTTTATGGAATTAGTTGTCATGTAAAGAAGTTTAGTATTACTTTTATATAAATAACAATAACAATGTATATTATAATACATAGCAGATTCACTATAATTGAATTTACCTAACTTATAGACTTTCTCCTTAATTTTGTGACACACAAAACCATTGCACTAGAATTCTATGATGTTGGGGTGGTAGGGGTCATTTTCGGAGGTGCTAGCTGTAACGGTAGATGGTGGGTTTGCAGCTATAGGTTGCGGCTAGGATCTCAATGACAAAGTTGTAATTTCGGAAGGGGTTGAGGGCAAAACGGTAATTCTATACAATGCTTGGGAGTGTTGTGTTTAGGTAAGATCTCTGTGGGGTCACAACTTTAATAAACTAGCGCAACTTTAAGAATGAAAACTTGCTTGGATACCATAGATGACTTTGTCCAATTACCATAAATAACTTAACCCAGTTACCAAAGATGACTCACCTAACTTAGACACCACAAATGACTCACTAGTTGGATCACGTGAGACCTCTCAGCCCCTTGTCCACTGCCATGTTGCCAACCAAGTCATGCAACTTGCCCTCCCATATGAACATTTGGTTACATGTGTCTTACTTTGCTTTCAGCCTCGTCAATCTCCCTATACTCAATCTCATAATATATCTCGCTTAACTAGTGTGATTTTCACCATTCTCATTTTATTGCATTCATTTGAGTCATTTGTGAATTAGATACATATTAGGAAAGCTCATGGAGTTTTATTGGATTGATGCTATGTATAAGGAGTTTCTTACTTTAGAGACAAATCACACTTGAGACGTAGTCTCCTTGCCTTTTGGTTAGCATCTTGAGGCCATCCTTTAGCTCTCATCTATTTCTTATGTAGTTTGAGCACACCTACATAAGTTGTTTTCATATGGAATTTCATATCATTCTTTTATTTAAGTTTTATTTTAAATATTTTATCTTTTAATGTGGAACTTTAATCTTGCATGTATTCTCCTCACACACTTAGTGTTATTAGGCTTAATATCATATGCAATGAGATAGGTTTAACATTGGATCTAATATCACATTAAAAGATTTAATCTAAAAATTAGCTAAAAAAAATTATATGATTCTTTTTCTCATTTAAATTTTGTAAATTTTATTTTTAATATAAAACTCTAGTTTTATACAAAAATATGTCCCGAAGCATGTTTTTAAAGGGTGGGAAGAGTAGAAAGAACTGATTTTAGTTTGCTGTAACTTAGTGCATAACGGAAGGTAGAATATAGGGTTTTTTTTTTTCCTTTAACACAAGCATTATTGGTGAAGGAATTCAATAGTTTCTATTTCTCCGCAACATCTCATGTCCTTATAAAACTCTACGCTTGATTATTCTCTTCTTACCTATAGGTTAGCTGCTCTTATACGTGGACAAACAGGAGCCAATTGACAATGCCTGGAGTGAATCACTGATGGAAGAGAGAAAAGGGGGAAAGCAAAATGAACCAGTCAGTCCTTGCCCTAGAAAATTTCGTCAGCACGTGCGTGGCCAGTAACCATGAAATAACCTGTTGGTTTTGTGATTGTCCACTAGAGTTATGTTGGCCTTAGTATGATATTTTGGTCTTCCTCCAAGTTAGAGTTAATAATTTATTGTGATTCTAATTATAGCACATGTCCTATGACAAGGAAGTCTACTAAATGTTTTTAGAAAACAAAATAGCCTACTATCTCATTATCATATGTGGAGTCAAAATACAAAGTAATGGCCAATACAACATCAAAGAGTTTTTGGATAATGGGATTATTTAGGGACTTTGCATAATTATAAAATAGTCATTTCTTTTGTTTTGTGACAATGAAGTTGCAAAAAAGTTAGGAGTCAATTTCACCAATCATGAGAAAACCAAGCATAGGAAAATAGATTATCATTTCATATGAGACAAGGTACAAGGAGTAATTGAGACACGTCACATTTCAAAAAAAGAGCAGCATTTGGATTTATCAACAAAGGCATTTTGCAGCATGCAACACTAACATATTTGTTTTTTCTTAAGTTTAGAGTATATGACTTATTTAAATCTCTAGATTTAGATAGAGTGTTAGAGGAAGATTCAATATTTTAGATTTGGTGAATAAGATATTTACCTTGCTATAATAATTTTGTATCATTTTACAGATTAAAGTGTTTATTTTCCTTATGCAATTAGTTGTCATATAAAGAATTATAGGATTACTTTTGTATAAATAGCAACAACAACATACATTGTAATACATAGTAAATTCAATAGAAACTAAATTCACTCAGCTTGTTGAGTTTTTTCTTTTCTTAGTTTTATAACAAAAACTCCCAAGTGTTTTGAAAATCGTATTAGTACCAAGCATCGGTTTATGAAAATGAAGGAAATAGGTTTTAGAAGGTCTAGTTGAAAATTTGCGCTCAAAGACCCAATTAGATGCTCACCTCAGAGGCCCAATTGGAATCCTCACCTAGAGGCCCATTTGAAATTTTTGTATAGGAGGTTCGATTGAGATTATTACTTGAATCCAACTGAGATTTTGAACTCAAGGGTTTCAATAGAAATTTTTGAGTAGGACTCGTATAGGGTATTTTTTTTTCCCAATCAATACAGAAGAAAAATACGATAAGTGAACCAAGGAATGTGGAAAAGCTACTTGGTTATACACATTAAAACTATTTGTGTTGGTACAAGTAGACGAATACAAAAAGCTTGTCATTCTTAGGACAAGCTCGGCCTTTATACAGGATCCAAAAGACCGCTTATTGCTTTTCATTACTAATCTGGAAGGTTACTTCAGCCGTCCGACACACGCTAGACACTGTTAGCGTGCTCGGGGTGCACTTTCAACTTCTTTCTTCTCTCTCCTTCTTTTACGTTAAGAACTCCAAAGTCTGCAACTTTCTCCAGGGTGCGGGGATGAGTTTCAGTCGAAGTCTGGTTTTTGTTGAAATACATGATTAGATGGTGGGAACAAAAGAGAATACAAAGAAATAAAAGAGAAAAGAAAGAAATAAAAGAGAAATAAAATGAGAAAAGAAAAGGAAGAGGAATTGCCATTATCTCAGGCCAATCGGCCTTATTACAATATCACATAAGAAGACAACATATTTTTGAGATAATTTTTATTCCTTGCAACAAAGTAAAATCATATTCTCATTTTATACATGATTTTTAACCAATAATAATAAATGTGATGGTTAGTAGAAAATTTTGGAATCATTAATATGTAGATTTGAGTGGTGGTAGAGAATTTAAGACAATAATTTCTTGTCATCTGCATACATATAATTTCCTTATTTTTCTTATGTAACAGTTTTCAGACCAGGTGTTCGTTGGATTAGCAGCAACTTGCTTGTACTTCATGAAGGCGGTTTTGACAGCTCCAATAGTGTAGTAGCAAGATGAAGCTTTATTCTCTATTTCATATGACGGGTGTAGTGTCGTGTGTGCAAGATGTGGAACCACACGGAGAGCTTGTTCCTTCGTGTGCTGAGTCCAACTAGTTTCTAGAGAGCCCAAGCACAAATCATGCTGGTGTTTGCCACAGTGGTTGTGGAAAGGAGTGTTTCTAGGGGCTGGTGAGCTTTTACAACCACGTGTGACAACATCTAAGACACAAGGTGGCATTCCATTGTACATACACCGATCTGTTAATGAGAATATTACGTTGCCAAATACCAATATTGCCAGCTATAGAGAATATTTGGATTTAATGTAAATATATTCTGAATATATGTAATTATTAGATTTTCCATGTATAGGTAGGTCCAATCCTGTATATATACAGGCTGAGTCTATGTAATTAGTCACTGCAATATCAATACACTGAGTTTCTCCCACTCGTGTTCTCTCTATTTTGATATGGTATCAAGAGCCTAACGATTCTGAGCTCTTTTTTTCGCTTCCACATTTTTTCCTCCACGAGTGGTTCATTCAATTGCAGCGTTTTTTTTTTTCACAAACCCTACCCGCCCACCCGTTCTTTTATCTCTTTTACTCCCGCCGCCGACCCGTTATTCCATTTAACCTACCCGACCTTTGCACCGACCCAGTTCCTCTGTTTTACCCGTTTTGCCCTTTCCCTTCTCTGAATTCACCAAATTACCCCCGAACCCTAGCTACCGCACCATGTTTGATCCGACCGCTGCAAATATTTCTTCTGCCACCGGCCATGCTTTTTCCGCCCTTTCTCCTGAGCCCTACCTCCTTACCGCTGCCGACTTGCAAACCGGCAGCATCGTCTCTCGCCGTTTGGTCGGCGAGAGCAATTATCACTTATGGGCATGATGGGTGGTCGAGTGCCCAGAGTATCTGCATGCAGGGCTTGTGAGGCTAAGCCGCCAAGCTGCCACTGGGGTGCCATTGTTGCCTTTCTTCGACAAGCTCAATGGCCTAATGTGATTATTGTCTTCTATCTTACTGTCATATGCCTGTTTTTATATAGTTAGTAATTAGTAATATTAGTTAGGATTTCAAGAATCCTAAGTGCAGGCTGAGGTTGGCATGATGTAAGCCCTCAAAACCTCCTTTAATATCCTGTGTACTCGTTTGGAAAGAGCACCTATGCCAGAAGCTGAGGTAGAGGGGCCTCTTGTAGAAGTTAAGGTAGTGTGGCCTCCGCTGCCTCTTAAGGAAGTTGAGGTAGCAAGGCCTCGGCCGAAAAAAGGAACAGGATTTTAGGGGCCGCTTGTGCCGAAAAAAGGTAAACTATTCCTTATACACACCTTACGTCTCTGAAAAGGATAATTTGTTATTACGCTCATGTATAGTGAATCCTATCACTATTCTTTTGGTCTTTTTATTTTTCAGATTTGTTTCTTGGTTATGGGGAGTGAGTTGCAATGTTTGTAAATGAGGACATAACTTTTTTTTTTCAATTATCTTGGCCGAATTTTGCTGACTAAATCAAGTAAAGCAGTTGATGTGTCTTTACAGTAACTTGCTTTTGGTTTTCACAGGAAAGGAGAGAAATAATCAAATTGTGATCATCATAGTTGTCCCAACTCTTATTTTGATACTTCTTGGTGTCTGAATTTGCATATTTTTAAGGAGGAAACGAAAGAATAAGCATGAGAGTAAGTTCACTTGTTACTTTTTATTAGTTTTTAATGTGTGAAGCATAAGAATTAGAGAAAAAGATTAGGAACTTCTTATGGGCAAGAAGTACAAATACACAATGTTCCCACAAAATTGCTTGGCAAGCAGTTTGCTCACCAAAGAAGGAAGGGGGATTGGGATTGCTGAATCTTAAACTTTGGAATAAAGTCCTTTTAGAACGTATGCTTTGGATTATCATAAATCTTCCAGATGATTCATTATGGAGTAAGTGGATACATAACACTAAATGTAAAAGAACTTTAGTAATGCAACTTGAAATCAAAGGTTCTATGGTATGAAGTTGGAGAGGTCTTCTCAAGTTAAGGCCCATGCTTACCTCAGTTCTTTCTAGATCTACCTATTGTTGCAAAGCTATTTATTAGGACCTTCAACCAGTAAATGAAAAAGTAGATTGGTATGATCTAATTTGGACTGGTAGGATTTGCAAGCATAACTTTATTGGACTACTAGTTTGTTATGATCGACTTTCTATAGCAGAGAGAATGGCACAATGGCTTCTTACAATTAACCAATACTATGAATTTTGTCAAGCTCAAGTAGAAAACATGAGTAATCTTTTTTTTGAATGCCTTTGTACAATGTTGATTTGGAAGAATATCCTCACTCAAAATGGAATTCGACGTCACATCGGAGGATGGAATGAAGAATTAAAATGGATGATTAAAGCATCTAAAGGTAAATATCTGGCTGCAAAACTTCTTAAAATATCTTTTTTAGTTTGCATTTATTACATATGGACAGAAAGGAATAGAAGAAGATTTCAAAATACATTAGTTGATATTCCAATATTGTTGGCTAAAGTAAGGAAAATTGTATGAGAGAGAGCTTCTCTACTTTATAATATCAAACCCTCACAAGGTAATGTCTTTTTGAGTGAGATATGGAGGCTTTCAACCTCTATTTTTTCTTACTTTTAGTTTATTTTTGAAAATTGTTGTAATACTAGGATATGCTATTATGCTTTTGTATATTATCTTTTATTAATGCAATTTACATTAAAAACCAAAAAAAGAAAAGAATTACTATAATTCTTTGAACTACTTGGGTAGAGTGGTAACACATTTGGCTTATGGCGAAAATGAAATTTCTTTCATCACTAATATTGAACTGTGGCATGTGAACGAGTCATTGTTCTTTTTCGAAAGGATTAATCTAGATTTACTATCTACCATTACTAACTTTTTTAGGAAAAAGTCAAACTAAGATTGAAAGATTATAAGGCACATCTTGTTATAGATTTCACAAAGAGTAAAAGACAATCACAAAGCGATAATTAGTTCACATATGTTTGCATTGATTCACATTAATTCTTACTAATAAGTGCAAATGTCTCTGTAAAGCACAAACATCATAAATGTGACAAATATCTTGATTACCCCAATTTCATAAGTAAACACTTACCCATTTCTAGATGCTTTGCTTTGCCAAGGTACTATTGGCAAAGAAGTAATGACATTTTTGTTGCCTGTAGTTGAGGATCTTGTAGTTATGGATGAAATAACAAGTGTAAAGTCCTTGCAATTTGATCATAGCACTATTAAAGTTGCCACAAACAACTCTTCATATGCCAATATGCTTGCAAAAAGAGGGTTTGGAATAGTATACAAGGTAAGAAAACATTCTCATAACAAAATAGACTATCATAATTACTTGTAATATCTTTTACCAATGTATTTACTTTTTTAAGCTAATTAAAATTGTTTTAGTTATATTGTATTTTATCTCTGCAGGGTATACTTTCTAATAAACAAGAAATAGCTGTGAAAAGATTATCAAGAAATTCTGCAAAAGGGGATATTGAATTTAAGAATTATGTCTTATTAATGGCCAAACTCCAACACTAGAATTTAGTTAGACTTATCGGATTTTATTTGGAAGGAAATGAAAGACTTCTTGTTTATGAATTTGTACCTAATACAAGTCTTGACCATTACATATTTTGTATGGTTGGATTCTTATCATTGTTGAGATATTTATTGAAATTTTGTAATCAAAATACTCTCATTTAGGTACCACAAATATAAATTTTAAATAATTCACTAATGATGTCTTTTTTTGAATACACAGATCCAATGAAATGTGAAGATTTAGATTGGCAATAATACAATTAAATTATAAGTGGTATTGCTTATGAGCTATTATACCTTCATGAGGATTCTCGACTTCAAATAATTCATTATGATCTCAAAGCTGGAAAGATTCTATTAGATGCAACAATGAATCCTAAAATATCAAATTTTGGCATGGCAAGATTGGTTGTATTGGATGAGATTGAAGGCAGTACAAATAGGATTGTGGGAACCTAGTAAGTATAGTTGATTTCACTACTATTAATGACTATAACTATGCATCTCTTATATGATTAATTCATATAGAAAAATGAATTTCTTGTATGCTTAATTCAAATAGAAAAATGAAATAGAATCAATACCAAAATTGCCATAAACAAAGATAGAAATTAATTTTATCATTCAAACTTAAGCAAGTTTATTGATATTATTTTATAGTGGATATATGGCTCCAGAATATGCAATGTTTGGGCAATTTTTAACGAAATTAGATCTTTTCAGCTTTGGCATCCTCATTCTTGAGATTATAAGTGGTAAAAGAATTACTAGCCTTTGTGACAACAAGCAGTTTCTTAGTTATGGCAAAGAATGGTGAACGACATCTGAGCCTTTTTTGTCAAACCTACAACATTCAGTGCAATTCAGCGCAAGACATTTATAAATCAGCACTCCAGAGGTCATTCTAGATAGTTTTCGGCAGTTTTTGTGAAGAACAATAGTGGTGCATGGCACCAGCACATGATAGTGCGTGGCGGCGCATGGTGTAGGTGCATAACATTGCATTTCGTCTTACTTTCTTTCTGTTTTCCAGCCAGCTCCTTCTCCTCTTCTTGATGTGTAGATTTGTCCAAACTTTCTCTAAACTGAAGACACTTTGGTGATAGCTTTTGATGTTTTTAATTTGAAGAATGTTTTGTTCAATTTCTTACACTATTTTTGTTTATGTAAATACTATGTTCTAATTTATATTGTTAGAGCTACGATGTAACTTGATTATACTGGTATGAATGTGATTATTATGTGTTTTGTGAGATATTTTAGGAATGTGAAGTTGCATACTACTAAGTTTAATACTTTTAAGTGATTATCTACCAATTAGATGACTTGATTTGCATGTTAGAGACTAATAGGAGATAACATGTAGTTACTTCTTGTAATATGCAACCATAGGTTAATATGGATAGATATATACCATATGATTTGCGTAGCTTTAGGTGTAAATTGGAATATTCACATATCTTAATGCACTTAGTTCATTTATTTCATGGGTAGAAATACAATGAGTTAATAAGCTAAGTAGGTTCGCTATACCTAGACATAGGATAACAAATAAATTAAGAAATTCCACCATCATTTGAGTAGAATTATTCTTGCAAGCATGAATGATCGACATTTGTACCCAATAATTAGGTGAAATCGGATGCTTTATCATATTTTGTTTATCAAGTTTAGGTTAAATTGAGTTGTTTAATCAATGTTCTATTATTTTGATTTGCTAGATAAACTATAGGAGTTGTTCAACGTTAGTAATTAGTTAGTTTAGTAAGTATCAGTCTCTGTAGGATGATATCTTTACTCATCATTATATTACTTGTTCGACATGTACACTTACATGTAGAATTTCACGGAACATGTTGTCCCAATTCCTCAAATGCCTTCCGGTGTGAATATGGTGGGTTTGCCCCTATGAGATTGGCATACTCCTATATCTCTTCACTTTCAATTTCCTTCTTCTTTGAGTGAACCAAGTATGCTTCAAGTGGATCCTTGAAAGCTTTTTCTTGAAAGATCTTATTCATAATGTTTGGTGAAATTCTACATGAAAGTGTACATGTCGAACAAGTAATATAATGATAAGTATGAGTATCATCCCACGAAGATTAGTGTTTACTAAATTAACTAATTACTAATGGTGAACAATTTCTAAAGCTTATCTAGCAAATCAAAATGGTAAAACATTGATTAAAGAACTAAATTTAACCTAAACTTGATTAATGAAGAGGCTAGAATGTCCGATTTCACCTAATTATTAGGTACAAATGTAGATCATCCATGCTAGCAAGATTAATTCTACTAATGTGATGGCAAAATTTCTTAATTTATTCACTATCCTATGTTTAGGTATAGCGAACCTACTTAGCTCATTAACTCATTGTGAATCTACATATAAATTAAATGAATTAAGTGCATTAAGATTCACGAATATTCCAGTTTACACCTAAAGCCACACAAATCATATGCTATATGTCTATCCATATTAATCTATAGTTGCATATTACAAGAAGCAACTACATGTTATCTCTTTTCGGTCTCTAACATGCAAATCATATCATTTAAGTGGCAGCTAATCACCTAAAAGCATTAAACTTCATAATATGCAACTTCACATTCATAAAATATCTTACAAAACATAAATAATCATGACATTCCTACTTCATAATCAAGTTACATTATAGCTCTAACAAACTAAACTAAAACATAGTATTTACATAAATAAGAACAACGCAGAAATTCACACAAAACATCTCAAATTGAAAAACAACTAAGCTGTCACCAAATTGTCTTTCCTTTTAAGCCAGATTTGCACAATTTCTACACACAAGAGAAAGAGGAAAAGAATCTGTTCGAAAATGGGGATGAAAAATGAGCTGCACATGCCTTCACAAACCACCATCATGTGTTGTCATGCGCCAGTGACATGTGCCGCCACACACCGCCGTCGCTTTTCACTAAAACTGTTGAAAAATGTAGATCAGGGTCCTTGGAGTGCTGGTCTGCAAAGAAATTGCCCAGATCTGCTACAAAAATGCGTAGATCTGATGGAAAAGGCTTCAATGGCATTCGCCATTCTTTGCTGGAAAACCACCAAAAACCACCAAAAACCACCGAATACAACTGCCGCAAATCTGCCGAAAATTGCCGTAAACCATGTTAGAAGAGTACCTAGAGGGCGTTCACACGTTCTGGGCTCTTCCTTCGCCCGAAAACACGACTCTCTTCTCCACTCCGCCATAAAAGTTGAACGGCGACGGCTTCTGGTTGGCTTTCGCATGACCATACTGCCAGTCACAGCTCTATTTTCCTTGTTTGCCAAAAAACCCTCTGTTTGGTAATGCCCAATTGCCCCCCGACCGTCACATGTTTTTCTCTTCTCCTTTCTCGCTCCAAAAGCCTCTTCCAACCCTTCTCGACCAAAGCCCGATAAATCCTTTTTTTACTTTTTCTTTTCTTTTCCTTCTCGCACAATCCAAGGCCTAATTCAACCCCTCTCTCCTTTACAAGCCCACACAATAAAAGCCCTTCTTTTAAGCTTTCCTTCTATTTTCTCATTTTCTTTTGGTTTTGTGCTTCTTTTCTTCATTTTTCTTCTATTTTGGGTTTATTGCATAAAGCAACAAAATATGCATAAATATAATTAAATATAAATATAATCTAATAAAAAATATTAAAAATTATCTAAAATACTAATAATAACTCTATAAAGTATAGAGTTATGACATAAATTTATCAATTGTCCCAACCTTAAAGCAAGAACTATCATCATAAGGATGTTTCATTGCAGTAAAAACATTAAAAGTGACCAAATCATTTTGAACTTTTAAAATTAACTTCCCTTGTTGTACATCAATTAGAGCTCTTCCTGTTGCTAGAAAAAGTTGACCTAAGATAAGTGGTACCTCAAAGTCTTCCTCCATGTCATGTACTATAAAATCTGTAGGAAAGATAAATTTGTCAACTTTCACCAATACATCTTCTACAGTACCTTTTGGATATTTGATTGATCGATCAACTCATTGTAGGGACACTATGGTTGGCTTCACTTCACCCAATCCTAATTTCTTGGAAACAAAAAAAGACATTAGATTAATACTGACTCCTAAATCACATATTGCCTTATCACAGTGAGAATCTCCGATAGTACAAGTAATTGTCAAATTCCCTAGATCTTTTAATTTTGAAGGCAATTTGTTTTGTAAGATGGTTGAGCATTCTTTAGTTAGCTTCACAGCTTCATACTCTTCTAGCTTCCTTTTTTTTTCAATATCTCCTTAAGAAATTTTGCATAATTGGGCATTTGAGCTAATGCATCTGCAAAAGGAATGTTAATATGTAATTTTTTAAATATATCAAGAAATTTAGAAAATTGCTTATCTATTTTATGTTGCTAGAGTCTCTGAGGAAATGGAATTGGAGGCACATAAGGCTTGGGATTATTAGGAAATAATGTTCTCTTGGTTACCTCCTTAGTTTGCATGCTAACATCATCTTCCTTATCCTTGACACTTTCTTTCTCAACGTCATCTTTTCCCACTTGTTTGCCATTTCTCAAGGTTATTACCTTTGCATCTTTTATAGGATTCTTTTTTGTGTTACTCGGCAATGAACGTTGTTGTCTTCTTGAGACCATATTAGCCAACTAACCTATTTGCACCTCTAAATTTTTAATTGAAGCCTTTTGGTTTTGCAAACTTGTTTCATTCTTCTGGTTACTTGAATCTTAGTGGCGGCCTCATTACACTAGAATTACTCCATGAAAAATTTGGGTGGTTACACCATCCCGGATTGTAAATGTTGAGTATGTATTATTTTGTGGCCTATTTGAATTTCTAACATAATTAGCATCTTCTCTACCTTGAGCAAAGGTGTTACCTACTTGACACTCTATGCTTGCATGTCCTCCACCATAATGATCACATACTATATTCTGAATTCTCATGATTGGAGCATTCAAGTTATCTATCTTCTTGTTGAGTTTATTAAACTGTGCATATCTTGGAGTGAACACATCCACTCCATGAACTCCACTAGCTTTCCTCACTAGTAGCCTCTCAATAGGCCATTGATAATTATTATTTTCCATTTCCTCTAAAAGATCATATGCTTTTTCTAGTGTCTTATTGTTCAAGACCCTTTCTGCAATTGCATCAAGCATAAAACAAAGATTTGTACTAGACCCCTTATAAAATTTTTGTACTTGTAACTATATAGGTAGTCTATGTTGTGGACATCTTCTCAAAAGTCCCTTGAATCTTTCTAAGCTTTATACAATGATTCATTGTCCATTTGCATAAAAGCGGTGATATCGTTACACATTTTGACAGACTTTGCTGGAGGAAAGAGCTTACTAAGAAATTTCTGAGTCAAATCATTCTATGTTGTAATTGATCCTGCAAGAAGAGAATAAATGCAATTTTTAGCTTTGTCTCTTAGAGAAAATGGGAATAGCCTTAACCTAACAGCATCATCTATGACTATTGTATTTGATCATGTCATAGATTTCAAGAAAAACATCAATGTGAGCATTTGGATCATCATTTGGTAGCCCATTAAATTGCATAGAATTTTAAAGCATCTAGGTGAGTGCTGACTTGATTTCAAAGTTGTTTGCTTGAATTGCAGGCCTCTTGATGCTTGATGTGGCACCTTGAACTATTGGTGCAACATAGTCTTTGAGAGGTTTATGTGGATCATCATTGTCCACCATTTTTCTATCTTCACTTCTTTGTTTTCTTAGCTCCTTTCATTGCCTTTTGACTATGCATTCTATTTCTAGGTCAAGACCAACAAGTTGTCCTTTTTGGCTACAGGTCATACACTTCTACAACACCCTTGAATAGTAGCAACTAAAAAACGATGATTTTTTTTCCAAGAAAAAAAATTAATAAAGCAAAAAAAAATATATAACAAAAAAAATTGACTTTCTTTTTTTAAGAAAATAAAAGCTAGATTAAACTTAGAATTATTTGGTATTAATATTAATTAGTGGTAAAATAACCAATCCCTAGCATCAGTGCCAAAAACTTGTTTGGTGAAATTTAGTGCAAATGAACATGTTGAACAAGTAATATAATGATAAAAAAAAGTATTGTCCCATAAAGATTGGTGAATACTAAACTAATTAAGTACAAACAATGAATTAATCCTAAAATTTATCTAGCAAATCAAAAGATAGTTAATGTTGAATAACTACTAGATATGAATTTCCATAGTTTATACCTACAAGAATGATAATATCTATGTGATGGCAGAATTTTCTAATTTATTTACTATCCTATGTTTAGGTATAGTAAACCTATTTAGTTCATTAATTCATTATATTTCTATATGTGAATTGAAACAGACCAAATGCATTAGGATCTGTAAATATTCCTAGTTTACAATAAATCTTTTGATCATCTTATCACCAAAAGCCACACAAATAACATGGTATATGTCTATCCATATTTAATTCATGGTTATATATTATAAAAAGCAATTGCATATTATTATCTCACAGTCTCAAACATGCACATCAAATCATTTAAGTGGTGGCCAATCACTTAAAAGCATTAAACATAATAATATATAACTCACATAAATAAAATATCTTGCAAAGCATAAAAAATTATAAAATTCACTTCATCATAGTTAGGCTACATCTTCGCTTTAACAAAAGAAGTTTAGAACATAATAAAATAACCAAAGCAATAGTAGAAATTAAGCAAAACATTTTAAATAAAAAACAGGAAAGTTGTCACCACACTTTTTTTTCTTTAAGAATTCTTTGCATAATTCCTACAAATGAAACCAAAATCATGAATGATATGAAGTAGATGAAGCTTTCGTGCCTCTATTTCTCTTTTTTTTTTTCTTTGGTTTTCTCTTTCTTCTTTGATTTTTCTCTCTCTTCCTTGGTTTCGGTGGCAGCGCACACTTTTCTCTTTTTTTTTTTCTTTTTTTTTTCTCTCTTTCCCCTCTTTTCTTTCTCTTATGCGGCACCTCCTCCTTTCACAATTCACATCTTTTTGTTTTTATCTCCCCTTGGGCAGTGTGTCCTACTTGCACTTTTCACAATTCACTTTTTGCTCTATTATTACATTTCTTCCCTTTTTGTTTTTTTCTTCTATTATGCACATTGTCTTGTTTTGTTCTCTTTTCCTTTCCTTTTATTCTTCATGTGCCTTCTTACCGCTTTCTTTTCCTTGCTTCTCATGCTCTTTTGGGGTTTGCTACATAAATAACACAAATTTAAGTAAATATTTGAAAATTTAAATATTATCTTGCAAAACTTGTATTATTTATATCCTAAAATAATCAGAATAATTCTATGAAAATAAAGTTATCAGAAGGCCTCAAGTTACTCCATATAAATCTCTTCCTCCAAGTCTCTATGAAAGAATGCAGTCTTCACATCAAGTTGTTCCATCTCAAAGTTTAGTTTAGCAGCCAAATCAAGAATAACTCTTATTGAAGACATTTTCACCACATGATAGAAAATCTCCTCAAAGTCAATACATTTCTTCTGATCATAACCCTTCACAAACAACCGCGCCTTGTACTTAGTAGTGGATTGTTCTCTTCTGACTTTAGCTTGTACACCCACTTATTTTAAGTGCTCTCCTACCTTTAGGCAATGTCACAAGATCATAAGTGTGGTTTTCCTGCAAGGAATTCATCTCCTTTCACAATGCTTTCTTTTACTTTTTCTTATGCTCACATACATTAGCTTCCTCATAGCATTGCAGTTCTCCTTTATCAATCATCATCAAATACTCATGTGGTGGATATTCCAACAAAAGTTGATGCTCTTTACTAGATCTTCTCACTAGGGGTTGGGTTGATGACTTAGCTAGATGATTATCAACATGTACTCCAGATTCTTCAAGAACTTTTTCACTTACTACATCCTCAAATGGCTCTTTCTGTGTAGTTCCCCCTTCATGTGCACTTACTAGGGAAGAAGAATGTGGGATTATGTCCTTAAGGCTTTCATTTACAACTCTTGGCTTTTCAGTTTTCTTAAGATCTTTAATAGTCTGATATTAAAAAAAAATTACATCTATGCTTTTGATTAGTTTCTTTGCAATTGGATTCTATAATCTATATTCAAACTCATTATGTCCATAGCCTAAGAAGATGTAATCTCAAGCTTTATCATCAAGTTTGTTCCTCTCATCCTTAGGAATGCGAATAGATGCCCTGTAACTAAATACTTTCAAGTGCTTAAAAGAAACCTCATTGCGAGTTTATACTCTCTTAGGTAGATCACATTTTAATGAAACTAAATGAGACAAGTTACTACTGCAGTACACATAGCTTCGCCCTAAAATGACTAAGATAATCTAGAATATGAAAGCATACACTTGATCCTCTTAACAATGGTTCTGTTCATCCATTTTGCAACCCCATTATGCTCTAAAGTTTAAAGAACTGTCGTCTAAAGCTTGATACCCTAAGTTCTGCAATATTCTTCAAATGACCCTCTGTATTCACTATTTGCATGAATGCACTTTAGTTTCCTTCCAGTTGCTCTCTTAACCATAGCTTAAGATTGTTTGAAGACCTCCAAAACTTTATCCTTACTCTTCAGTGCATAAGCCCATACCTTTCTAGAATGATCATCAATGAAGGTAACAAAATACATAGTACCACTAAGAGTTTTCACCTTCAACATACACACATCTGAATGAATCAAATCAAAAATATATTTTCTTCTAAACGAAGGCCTTATTCGAAATGAGACTCTATGTTATTTTCCAGTTAAGTAATGATCACAAGGTTTTAACTGCAAATCAACACCATTAACTTTTAATATGATTTTGTTCTTTATCAAATGCTGAAGTCCTTTTTCACTTAGATGTCCAAGTCGCTTGTGCCATAGCTCCATGTGGTTGTCTTCCACCATGTTTACCTTGCCTTTTTGAATACTAGCTTTAGTTTTGTAGAGAATACTAACTTTCTACCCTTTTGCAAGTATAAGTGAACCTCTATTGAGTTTCCATTTATCTCCACCAAAGGAATTATCATATCCCTCATCATTAAGGATGCCAATAGAAATCAAGTTGAAACAAATCTCAAGAACATGTTGACATTCTTCAGCACTAGCTTACATCCAACACCAGTCTCCAAGACTACATCTCTAATGCCAACTATATTTGCTTGTGCATTAGTTTTCAAGCTAACATACCCAAAATCACCACCTATATAAGATGTGAAGAACCTTTCATGTGGGGTAACATGAAAAGAAGCACCTATGTCTATAATCCAAAACGAAACCTAACATGAGATGTTGATTTGAGGATCACAAAAGATCATAATATCCCCATTGCTGGATGTAGTTGCCATTGTATTCTTTTCAACTTCATTTTCTTATTCCTTGATTCTTCTTCCTTGAATATTCTGTAATCTCTCTTATAATGGCCAAACTTACCACAATGATAGCACTTGACATCTTTCCTTGAATGTAATACTCCATATGAACTATTAGAATTTGGTGCTATACTCTTGCTTCTACCTCTGCTCTTACTTCTATCTCTATTTATGTCTTCAGGTCTAATTCTCCCCCTCCTTTCTGTAATCACTTCTTCTATATGTCCAGATGCTCTTTGTTCAATTACTCTAGTTTTTTCATTAAGCAAACTTTTATGGACTATCTTTATACTCAGAACGCTGCTTGGAGATATGTTTGTGAGAGTGACTACCAATGTTTGTCAACTGTCAGGTAAGTTACTTAACAATAACATTGCTTGTAATTCATCTTCTAGAACAATCTTTACTATCGCCAACTAGTTCACCAAAGGCTTAAACTCACTCAAGAACTCTGTCATCAGCTGTTCTACCTTATTTTAAGGAGTCTTGCATTCATAGAGAGCCTCAAGTTTCTTCCATAACTTATTAGCTTTAGTCTTTTGCGCAATATGGTGAGAAATACTGTTCTCAACAAAGTGTTTGATTTAAGAAATAGTTTTCTTGTTCAACTTCTCCCACGCTTTATTAGTCAACTTCTCGGGTGTAGCTAAGTCTCTTTCCACAGTATCATACAGATTTCTACTAATCAAGTAATCTTCCATTTATGGCTTCCAAGTTTAGAAATTAGATGAATTTAACATGATCACACCTCTACCAAAAGTATTCATATAATCTGTCACAATAAATAAACTCCCTTTTGATTTCTCCCTCAAATAGAAATCAAAGTGCAAAATAACCAAAATACCCCTTTTATGCCAAAAAAAAACCAAATATCTCCCAAAAAATTCATAAAAAAATACTAAAAAAATTGGCACAGAAATCACTTGAAACTTTTGTTCGATCAAAGTCAATGGTTAATGGTCAACACCTCGATCAACGGTTATCACCTTGGTCAATGGTCAACACCTCGATCAATGGTCAACTGGTCAAATAGTGAGCTAGATTGAGTTGACGAGTTGGGTTTGGATCTTGGGCTAGATCGGGTCAGGTCAACGATCAACGGTCAATGGTCAACGAGTCAGCAAGTAAACTTAGACCAAGTCAACAGGTCAACTTGGACCGAGTTAACAAATCAACTTGCAAGATGAACTTGTTTTGATGTTGCTACCTTTCTCCTTTGATTACCACCATTCCATGATGGTTTTTGATGAAACAAGAATGCTAATCTATAGATCAGCTTCCGGCGAGTCTACAGAACTCCTTTTTGCTCCATAAAATAGCCAAACAAAAAAGGAATCGCAAATCCCCTTTTTAGCCACATGGGTTTAACACAACCCATAGCACTCTAATGGATTTTTCGACCAAATCCAGATGTCTCCAGCCATAGAAAAGTTAGAAATCACACAAAGAAAGTCCAAGGAAGAGAATCCATACCTTAATTGTCAATTTTGACTTCTTCCTTTGTGCGTTGCACACCAAGTGTTCGAAAAAATGCTTCTTTGAACAAAGCCTTTGTTGAAAACTTTCTTTTTGTGTGCAGTGTGCTAAATACATACCAAAACAATCATTTTTCCACTAACTGCCTGACAAAGAACGTGCCTTGGCCCTAATTTAGGAACCTGGTTCTAATACCAGTTTGTTAAGAAACAAACTTGTGAATTACATCTTGTTGTATGCTTTCACAAGGAGTAAAAGACTATTTCAAAGCAATAATTAGTTTACATTGTTTGCATTGGTTGACATTGATTCTTTACTAAAAGGTGCAAATGTCTTTGTAAAGCATGAACATCAAAGATCACATTATGTTATAATATCCATTGAAGCTTGGATTATGTTCTAATATCTATTGAAGCTTATATTATGTTCTAATATCCATTAGAGCTTGGATTATGTTCGTAACATCTATTGAAGCTTGGCCTATGTTATGAATTAACATAAGTTGGCCCATGCAATGAAGCTAGCCGATGTTATGATCAAATGAGCTTGGACTGAGTTTGGTTAAGAAGCCTGGTCCGTATAACTGATTTGACTTGAGCTCGTGTGATTAAGTGAAGACTGGAATGGCGTCATTGTAAGGGAAGACTCACTTAAGCGTCTCGACCAAGCTAGAAGCCCTAATTGCAATTTGAATGTTGACGCCTTTCTCTATCTCTTTCACCATAATTGCATACCTACTTTTCCAACGAAAAGATTTATAGAAGCTTTAATCAAATGTTAGAATGTGAAGTTCAAATTTATAAGGAAGCTTATATGAAGCTCAAAAAGGTACATGCTACACCTTTTTAATGGGAAAAAGCCCATGAACTAATGGGTATGACAAAAATTGTGATTTGGCTTTTTTACTTTCATATGATATATATATATATAAGAAGGCTATTCCACGGTCAAGAAGGTGGATTGTGTGAAAGTCTTTGTGAGGTATTCAAAAGAAATCTTGATTAAGCTCATATGTTATTCATTATGAAGAAGCTTTGGTGATATTTTTGATATTCAGCTTAATATCACTTTTGTGTGATTATTCCTTGTGATATATCTTTGTTTATGTGCTAATCGAACATATATCATCATATGCACATAAACTGGTTTGTAAATCCAAAACCCTAACATGAACATATTTAGGGGTTTTGTGATTAGCTCTTATCATTACATTTAATATCTTCTATAAGCTCTTGTACTACTATTATCCCTCATTATCTTTATATCTTTAAGGGATTTGCTACTAAACTAAGGTTGGTTAACCTTATCTTTGTAACCATGACTTGTATGACTCATTGAGGAGGAGTTGGAAAGTATTAGGAGAGGGTTTTCTCTTAAGCTTTGAAGTAAAGTAGATTTCAACCGATTGTGTTGAAGGAGAAGATGGTGGAAGTAGGTGATAAAGGTTGAACCACCATGTAAACTTGTGTTGAATCTCTTTTGTGTCTATTTACTTTGCTATTTGATATTGATATCCTTGAATGCTTTGTTAGATGCATGAAAAATGATTAAACCCACAATTAGTAAAGAAACCGAGATAACTAATTCAACCCCCCTTCTTGGTTAGCCATAAAACCTAATAGATTGGGGTTCATTTAGTTTAATTTCTTGATTTAGGCATTGATGCTTGATGAGTTGATTGAATATCTAAAGTAATCCAAATGATGAGTAGAATAAATATGTTAACGACTAAGAAATTTCTAAGTAAGAAAAGTAGTACGAATTCATATAGCTTTTTTATCCTTCACGTCAAAGGCGAGGTTGTTCTATTCTTTTCAGGTGGGCCCCAAAAAAGCAAAATAATTGTAGTGCAATTGTGGGAAGGTTTCGCATTGCCTTTGCACCAGTAGTATCTTGAACTTTTATTATTTATTATTTATTTTTTCCATTAGACGTGTTTGACAAGGCTGTTATAGAGTTCAAAGTCTACTATATAGTAGGTAAGACTTCGTGATATCCATTTCCACCAATTTAAAAAAGTAGAATTCAATGTTTACCGTGAACTTCGTACAGCCTTTGTATTTATACAAAGTACATGAATTATCACAATAGTCAAGATACCTGCAGAAAATTAAATTTTTGTTTATTGAATAATTGTCTTAGTGGTAGATTTGAAGTCAAGGGCAACTTGGCCATGCATTGCTTGGATTGAAAATAAAGAGTGCATAGTAAGAAATGGTTAAAGGAAAGATATGCAAATCAAAGTGTGAAAAAGGCACGATAATTCACTTGATCTTGCTCTCACAGACAGTTGATTGCTTTTACAGACTCTCAGTACCTTACAGAGTATGAGCTATACACACGCAATGACGAAAGCCATAAAGATATGCGCGTCCAGGGTAGATATGCTAATTAAGTGTCTGTGTTTAACAAACGAGACTCATAAAAAGGAAAACGGTTACGAAATTCGGTTCGACTGACTAAATCAATCTCGCTGAATCGAAAGCTACAACATTTTGGATTTCGCTGGCTTCGATGATGATTGATCTCCTTGCGTTGTGACTCAGCATGGACCACCTTAAGCACGGTTCGGTGGTGCTATTGGCTATGGAATTATAGGCGCAAATAATGAAATTCATATAGCATTATTGATCTTTTTGGGTTGCTGGTGGGACAATGAGAGCATTATGCATTGTTTTTGCTGCTCCATATTCATGTTTGTGCGAATTAAATAAGAAAATTTTTGTTTACCAAGGCTACTTGGATTTATAGAATTAAATATGAAAATTGCACATTAAACCCGTGGCATTTGATGAGGATGAGAGTTGATTCTACTTGTTGAAAGTAGCTAAAGAAATTAACATTACTAATGAGTTAAATTGAATTGCAAGCTTGGTAATAAATTCTAGAGTAGTGATATTGATTGGGATTCATTTGGCTTAACTTCTTGATTTAGGCATCAATGCTTGAAAAAAGTAGAATCATTATAGTGCTAGGAAAGTGTCACGTTGCTTTTGCAAAAGTGGAACCTTGACTTCCTTTTCATTAGACGTGTTTGACATGGCAATTATAGAGTTCAAGGTCTACAATAATGTTTTCTTGGTAAGAGGAAAGACTCCATGATATTCATCCCCCATTTCAAAAAAGTAAAATTTACTATTTAGCATAGACTTCAAATAGTTTTCATATCTAAACAAAGTGCATCAATTCCAATTCTTATTAAACTTTTATTTTTGTTATGTTAATTTAGGCATTTTTCACTCTAAATAAATTCAATAACTTGAAATTTATGCTATTTATTTTCCCTAAATTAACCACGATAAATTTTCTTATTAGAAACCTTAAATTCTCTTAGATGAATTTTTTGTTGTATCATAGTTCGAGAATTTCAAATTTGATTTTCTCTTAGATGAATTGTAACACTAAAGTATGTCCTTAAGCTTTTCTACTATCTTATTTTTCAATGAATAAATTCACATATTTATCAAAAAAAAAATTCTTATCATATAGAAGTAACCATATTTTATTTTGTTATATTATATAAACATGAGGTTCTTGTTGACTAAGTTCATCTAACTTTTTTGGAGTCTTTAGGTACCAATGTATCCTACATGTTTCTCATAATATAATTACATGTAGTCTATATAATCCTTTTTTTTGTTCCCATTTAATGATAGTGTGATTTGTTTATCAATATATGATTTTTTATTGAATAAAATGATAAAAGAAATGCATGAACAATTTTTTAGAAGAAGTTTTGACTCCTAAGTCTTCAAGTGGTTGGATTAGGTGTGGCCAGCAATAAGAGGTAGTGTGGTCTACCATTGTTTGATGTCAATTTTGTTTTCACAGCAATTAACTCTTTAACAAGGTCATGCAAAAGGAATCTTCAAAGTGATCACACTAGGATATGACTATTTTGTTATTCTCTCATTCAATTTTCTACCACTTTATATCACAAAGTATGCCTATTAAGTTACAACATAGTGATTGTTGAATAGAAGCTTTTTTAAAGGAAAGCTAAAGAAAAGCAAAAGGTTAGCCTTTTTGCCTTTATCTAACCTACTTCTAATCCAAGTTGGTTTTGTAATGTTGAACTTATTGTTTGTAGGCATCATTTAGAGAAATCACATGCCTAATAAACCAATAGACTTCAACTTTAACTTAACATCTTGAATGGACATAACTCTAGAATAAGCTTTTAAAGGATCTTGGAACTATTCCAATTTAGACTCATATTTAAATAATCCTAATCAAAAAATTTGAATGTCTAGTATAATTTAGATATGAGTCATATTTAATCAATTTAGACTCATATTTAATCTTCTTTTATTTTTTGTCGACGATCCTTGATGTTATTTTTTTAAAATTATTTTAAGTTAATTTTTTACCCTAAAGTACAATAATGTAAAACGAACTCTAGACTAAAAGGGTTATTTTATAGTAGAGCTCTTTTTATGAATGGTTACGCACTTTCTTGTAATGTGAATGTTTATTTGTCTGAGATTTTAAATTAAAATAGAAATAGAAAAAAAATCTGTCAATAATCCTTTAGAAAAGGATTTGCCTTAAAGTCTTGAATTGATTGGAGTAGTTGTGGCCGACACTGGAACGTGGTCTTGAATTGATTGGAGTAGTTGTGGCCGACACTGGAACGTGGTATGGTCTGCCATGTTGCAACTTTTTTTATGAGACGACTTGACTAAAAATCATAAGGCTAAAGTGAAGATCGGAAAGAAATTAAGCTACCATGGGAAGACGTCAGGAAGTTACACTATGATCGAAAAGAAACGTTCAATCTATGAACGTTTTCTTCGAAGAAGCCTTGCGCCGGGATTTATTGGCTGCAGAATGTATAGAAACTTAGCAAATAAGTCAGGGCACTGAATTTTCCGTTTCCCTTCTGGGCGGAGGGATTTTTTTTTTTTTTTTTGTGAAAGGTCAAGAATTATATATCACCTTAAAAAATTAAAAAATTATTCAATTACAACTTAAATATTGTATTAAGCAAGTTCATTTGTCTTCATGCAATTCCCGTCACTTTCGACAAATTCATTATTCAACATTGCTATGATCTCTTACATTACTAGAAAACTAGTTGCTCTGGTAAGTCATCCGTGCGGTCATCATTTCTAAGTTGATAGAGGTCCTCAATGCAGATGAGTCTAAAATAAGATTTGAAGGACCTTAGAATGATTTTTTCAATTAAATAACTTGTTACGACTTATTAAGAATAACGCTAGCTAAGAGATATGAAGATCAAGGGTCAAAGATCTAAAGTAGATTTCAAGAACCAAATTAACACAAAACTTGTAAAAGTCATGGTAATATAGATTGGATTGATTATAGTAATTAAATATAAAATATTAAATCCATAACTTCTTGTCAACTCAAGTTTTTTAACTAATCAAATTGGATTAATCATAGAACTCTTCCTCTTTTTTGTTCATATTGTCTTTATCGTTAGCTCTTTTAGGCTTAAGATGTATTAATCTACTTACTTTTAATTTAGTAGACACAATAATTACTTTGTCTTGTTTTATAAACCAATCAAGGCATATTCTCTTGTTTTTCTACGTTTTGTTTTTATTGTTTTTATAAACCGATCGTTATATCAAGATACTCAAATTCATGGCAGCCTTTTTTTTTTCTTTTTTTTTAATTGATGGTTATGTACTTTACTAGCATATTTAATGCTATTTTTTTAATATCACAAAAAAGGAGTATGAATTTGAAGATGAGTTAGGAATTTTATGGATAGGAATTATTAAAAAACCTATAAAAATAGGGAGAAAGTACCTTTAAGGAAGAAAAAGTGATGCCCACATATGATAAGAGAAAATTATGAACCCTAAAGTGTTCAAGTTATAATATATAATGATTTTTTTTTTGTAATCTTTCATAATTTTTATATCCAATTATTTGACAATAAAAGTTTTGGTGCCTCTAGCGGTCAAGCTTTTGTAGTGCATGGAACTTCCACCTAGTTTGCCTCCTTGGAACCATGTTTGCCGGCGTTACTGCTTATTGTGGCCTGTCCCTTCTAAACGAATGGAGCAAGTCAAGCCAAATTAGATTGCCGGATTTAGCGAATAAACTGTTGCCAGCGCAGCACATTACTTTCCAGCGCGTCTTCATAAGCTTCAAACCTTTTCCAATTAAGCAAACAGATTGCACGAGCCCAATTATATTTTCCGCATTAGTTCAACTCATTTATGAGAAAAAATAAGAGCATGACTTATGTAAGAAAATATCTGAATATATATGTTCCTCAAATAATCATTACAGTTATTAATTGATATGTATAATATTTTATACTTTTTGATTTATTACACAGAAGGCTTTCGAACAATGTTCTCTAATTTTCACACATTGATCGTCTAACATCTAACATTAGCCAACCCGCCTTGAAGGATGGGGAAAGGAAAGATCGGGAGAAAATAAAAAATAAAAATAAAAATAAAGAGAATAAGGAAGAAAGCCGCTATAATATTTGTGGATGGACATGTTAAGAACTCCATAAATTATGCAAATTTTATCAATCCAAATCAAGTAATTTCATTCTTTTCCTCTCATATGACCCCAAAATATTCTTTTAGATAAATTATAATATTAGAATTAATAAACTCACATATTTATAAAAAAAAAGTGATATATTTCAAATTTATAATATAGTATAACCACAGTATTGGTATAATTTTTCAGCTAGTTAACATCAAAATAGATTCAATAGCTTACATTAAACTCTTGATGCAAGTTTCAAGGGGAATTTTTTGTTGGCCTGAATTTTCCATTGATTCTTATTTATCTTGTTAAAACAGCTTAATTTAATTCTTATTTTTGTTACACTGATTTGACATGATTTAATTTTCCATTGAAACTAGTGTTGTTTATATTTAAACTAGTGTTGATTGAATTATCATGTTTAATTTCATTATCAGACTTTGTCGTCTACTTAATTAGTTTATCAGTATTTTTAGAAAAAAAATGCGGGAGACTTGACTCTAAGTTAAGTCTTCAGGTCATTAGCCTAGGCGTGCCAATAAGAAAGACTTGACTCGACAATGAGAGAGGGTGCACACGGACAATTGAAACAGGTCCTTACGTTCTTATCCGCAACATTAGCTTTACTTCTATCTCTTTATACGTGAAGTTCGGCTTTCGTTGAAAGGTCCAACGCTCCTTTTCTTTATCTTTTAGTGTTGCTGTCAGCGAATAGTAGGAAGAGAGAGATAGAGAGAGAAATACCGGTGTTGGCAGGCATGGCTTCCAAGCTGTTCCTGGCTGTGGTGCTAGTCTTTAATCTTATGGCTTTTGCTCCTGCTGTTTCTGCTGGGCGAAGGACCAAGGTGAGTTTGTCTTGCTCATTAATTTCTTTGTTTCCTAATCTGAAATTGTTTTTTCTTTGACATGTTATGTGGGCTTTCGTTAAAAGGGTTGCGTCCGTTTAAGGTGATTCGGTTTTTCTGCTTAGATCTGCTGCACCGTCGAAACGGTTTTGTCAGAACATTGCAAAATCGCGGTGACAGAAAGTTAAATAATTGGTTACATGTACACGAACACAAATATAAGTTGGGGATCTTTCAAGGCAAAGAATTCAAACATCAAAAAATAAAATGCCGCAGAGAACACAGGAGTAGGATGAAGTTGAATGAAAGAATCGCCAGAATAGAAGTCGCAATAGAACTGTATTGGCCATTGATTTCAAAGAACTTCGTGAATTCAAAAGACTGAAACCCGATATATCTGAAGATGCTATTGCGGAAATCAACGTCATGTTTTCGACCATTAGAAACAAAGTACTAAAGATGGTGCTAAATTTTAGGGACTTACTTTCTTTAAATTATTTAAAACTATACTACTGTTGTCCTGTTCTTGGCAATAATTATCTTCTCCGGTTTTCAATCTCCAGTGATGAAGTATAGAATAACTTACTTGGCCCCCTTCCTAACAACTCGTTGTTGACCCACCAAGACTCTTCTCCTTGCTCTTCCCTCAAATCGAGATCTTTTTCTGTTTAAAATCGTTAGACATGACGTGGTGAACTATGGATTGTGGTGTGATGTGCTATTGTTGCGAATTTCCCATGAGATGACTTGGCCTACAAATCATGAGAAATCATGTGAGGCGGAACAAAGATTTTTGAAGTTGGGGAGGTTGAAGTGAAGATGGGAAGACCTAAACCACATTCAATATAAGATTATAGCTTTTGTGGTTTCCTTATTCTTCTTTGTGTGCTTATCCTTAATGTTTTATCGTATAATTTTGGCACTTTTTTCTTTATGCAGCCGATATGCCATGATGATGAAAGCTTGGCCTTGTTGCAATTCAAGAAAAGCCTTATCAACAATTGTGGAGAATTTGATCTTTCCTCTAACCATTCGAAGGTTTCCTTTTGGGTGTCTGAAAGTAGCAATTGTTGCGAATGGAGTGGGATTAAGTGTGATCAAAACACGGGTCATGTGGTGAGCCTTGACCTTAGTAATAGCTGTCTTCTTGGTCCCATCAAATCCAATAACAGTCTCTTCCAACTTGTTCACCTGCAAAAACTTAATCTTGCTTACAATTACTTTAATAATTCTCAAATCCCAACTAGTTTCAGACATCTTTCAAGGCTAACAAGCCTTAATCTCTCTTTTGCTGGATTTTTTGGTCAATTTCCTTCAGAAATTCTAGAGCTCTCTAAATTAGTTTCCTTGGATATCTCAGGATATAGATTGGGGCTTTCGGAACCTATCCTAATGAGTATGACTCAGAACTTAACAAATTTAAAAGAATTACATCTTAGTGAGGTTAACATGTCATCCATAGTACCCAAAACCGTGGCTAACTTATCTTCTTTAACATCTTTATTCCTAGATGGTTGTGACTTGCATGGAAAGTTTCCAACTGAAATTTTTCATTTACCCAATCTTCAATTTATTGATGTGAGTTACAATTGGTATCTTAAGGGGAGTATGCCAAAATTTAACCAAAGTAGCCACCTTGAATCATTGGAGCTTGCTTACATGAATTTCTCTAGTAAGCTACCGAACTCAGTTAGTAATCTTAAGTCTTTGCAACATTTTGGTGTCCACGAATGCAATTTCTATGGGCCAATACCATCTTCCTTTGGAAACCTAACCCAACTAGTTTGGCTACAAGTATCAGAAAATAGATTCCAAGGTGAGTTTCCTATTGACATTTTCCATCTACATAATCTTCAAAATCTTGATGTGATTGGAAATATAAATCTTAGCGGGTGTATACCAAAATTTAATCAAAGTAGCTCCCTTCAATCATTAAAGCTTTCTTATACAAGTTTCTTTGGTAAGCTACCAAACTCAATGAGTAACCTTACATTTTTACAACACGTTGCTATCTTTGGATGCAATTTCTTGGGATCAATACCATCTTCCTTTGGAGACCTTGCCCAACTAGTATCACTATATGTATCAGAAAATAGATTTCATGGTGAGTTTCCAAATGGCATTTTCCAGCTACCCAATCTTAAGGATCTTCTTGTGAGTTTTAATGAGAATCTCACTTTAGGTTTACCAGAATTTAATAGAAGTAGCTCCCTTGAAGATCTCGAAATTTATGGCACATCTTTTTCTAGTAAGCTACAGAATTCAATTGGTAACCTTAAGTCCTTATATGATTTCTATACTACTAGATGCAATTTTTTTGGACCAATACCACCTTCAATTGGTAACCTTACCCAACTAAGAATTCTAGAATTGGAAGGAAACAATTTGCACGGTTCAATTCCAAAGTCTATATCTAAGCTAGTAAATCTTGAAGTTCTTGACTTGGGCTCAAATTACTTGAGTGGTATAATGGAATTTGACTTGTTCTTGAAACACAAAAAACTAAATTTGATTTACCTATCCCATAACAATATTTCATTGCTTACAAAGCCTAACACCAATGCCACTTTTCCAAAATTCCAAACATTAGGCTTGAGTTATTGTCATCTAAGTGAGTTCCCGAGTTTTCTAAGAAACCAAGATCAATTGAATGAGTTGGATCTTTCATGGAATGAAATTCATGGGCATGTTCCAAAATGGATGTGGGATGCAACTAAAGATACTTTACAAATTTTAGATTTAAGTTTCAACTTTTTAACATGCTTTGATGAATTTCCAGTTTTTTCCACTTCATCTAAATTAGAAATTCTAAGACTTGATTCTAATGAGCTTCAAGGGTCACTTCCAATTCCACCTCCTTCTATCACTTGGTACTCAATTGCAAAAAACAAACTGATTGGAGACATCCAACACTGGAATTGCAATCTAAGTTCAATCATTATTCTTGATTTGTCAAGCAATGACTTGAGTGGCTCGCTTCCTCAATGTTTTGGCAACTTAAGTAAAACTTTGTTTGTACTAAATCTACACCAAAACAACTTTCATGGAAGTATTCCTTCATTTTGGAAATGTACAAATCTAGAGATGATTGATCTTAGCCAAAATCTATTCCATGGCCCTTTACCAAGATCACTAGCAAGTTGTACCTTGCTTGAAGTTCTTAATTTGGGAGACAATCAAATCAACGATAGTTTTCCTTTTTGGTTGGGTACTCTTCCTAAATTGAAGGTTCTAATTTTACGATCTAATAGATTTTTTGGTACAATTGAAAATCCTATCACTAGTTTTGATTTCTCACATTTGCATGTTATGGATCTCTCTAATAATGATATTACAGGCATGTTGGCCTCACAATTCTTCCAAACATTGAAAGCCATGCAAACCATTAAAGAAAAGAGTTTAAAGTACATCAGTAATACCTACTATAATTTCTCAATGACATTTATCAACAAAGGTAATGTGATGGTGTATGAAAAGATCTTAGATTTTTTCATAGCTATTGATCTCTCAAACAACAAATTTGAAAGAGAAATTCCAGAAATCATAGGGCATCTAAAGGGACTTATATTGCTCAACCTCTCAAACAACTTTCTTACAGGCCATATACCATCTTCCCTAGGGAACTTGACAGAGTTAGAATCATTAGATCTTTCTCAAAACAAGCTATTTGGCGCAATTCCTTTACAACTCGTGCAACTTAATTTTCTTGCAATCTTCAATGTCTCTCATAATCATCTCATAGGGCCCATACCATTTGGGGAACAATTTAACACATTTGATAACACTTCATTTAGTGATAATCTTGGATTATGTGGAAATCCATTGTCAAAGAAATGCAAAAATTTCAAGCACTCAAATTCTCCAACTTCAACCTTTAAAGATAATCAGACTTGGAGGTCTTTGTTTGAATTCAATTGGAAAGTAGTTGTGATGGGTTATGGATGTGGATTTGTAGTTGGACTTGTTATGGGGATTACAAAAAAGCATGATTGGTTTACAAAGACTTTTGCAATCGGCCAGCCAACACAAAAAAGCTTGAATTGGAGGCAACATAGAAGCTAAACAAAATTAGCAAGGCAATGACAAGTCCTAGGCTTGGTCAGGAGCAAGTATTGCCTAGGACCAAAAGGTATTATGTGGGACACCACGTTCGTACATGGGTATGTGTGTTTATAAATATATTAATTTATGGCTACTCAAGTATAAAGACAATAAGTTTGTATGATCTTTTTTTCCTTTTATTTTTTCTTTTCCCTTAACCTTGCCTTTTTATATATTTTGTTCTTTTACGAAGATATAAGCTTATCCCTTTTTTTAAGTTGAATTGTTATGTAATTTAATCTTGTCTTCACAATGTTGTCTTTTAAGTACATTTTCAGCTTCCCCCCTTACATAGATGCGACATCGTTAGTGGTGAACTCCTTTTCCTAAGGCCAAGGCAACAACCAGTTTGATAATGTTCTTTTCCAATCTAAGTGAGGCAATTTGTTGGTAGGTAGTCTGGCTCATCAATTTGTTGGTTTCTTAACTTGAATCTGTTCTTTATTTCACATATTGTTTTGTGGGCTTTGGTTTGAATGGTTGTCTTTTTTTTGAGTTGTCTCAATTTCTATGCTTAAGGATCTGCTGCAAATTAGGTACACGGGTTTCTTAAAATAGAACAGAAACGACCACAGTTGCGGAGGTTCTGTGACTATAATATATGTCTTGTGGGGTTTGGCCATAGCACTTAAAAGCGAAGTCTTTCTGTCTCAACCTATTTGTAAGCCTCGTGACTGTATTTGAGATAAGCTTCTTTCCACCAGGAAGAAAGACCACTTGTCCAAGAATATTAATAGTTTTGAGTTTGACACTAGGTTTGATTTTAGGCATGGGACTGTGGAGCATTGAGTAGAATCTCCATTTTTGGCAGAAAATTTCCATTTAATACATGAAATTAAACATAGGTAATGAACTACAGAGTATCCATGTCAATTTGTACTTTGTATTGCTTCATCCTTGTTTCAATGTGTTTCCTGTGCTTTATTTGATTCAAAATAGCGGTATATCATCCTTCATCTTCTTGCCCTCTAATGTTTAGGAAAGGTAAGTGAAGAGAAGAGAAGCAGCTTCTTTTTAGATATTCATGACTTTGTTAAAAGAACAAAAAGAAAAAGGATCCAGTTTGCTTGAATAATGAATGATACGGAGGCACCCAAGATTACATATTTATAATCTTAAAGCCCTTTTTCCTGTATCGTCATAAATTTTATCGGAATGAATCTCTGTAAAACATGTAGCATTGGCATTCCTTATCATACGTTGATTGAATGAGCTTTCGTATGTCTCTTCAAACGGCATTCTGTGCCACTCTGTTAACTTATTTGAACAGTCTTCTATCAAGACCTTATCCTATTGTTTCTGTCAAATTTCTTCATGTAATCCTTTCTAAGCCGTTCTCATCAACATCTTTCAACGGTAACTTATTTCAAGCGTGGAGGGCCTCATTTTGTCTTCCAGCCAGCCTAACATACAAACAAGTCGGGGCACTGAATTTTCCGTTTCCCTTCTGCGCGGAGGAACTTTCTCCTGCCGTTCACCTTTCCCTCATGCAATTCGCTGTCGCTTTCGTCAAATTCATTTTTCAACATTGCTCTAATCTCGTACATTACTAGAAAATTAGTTGCTCTGGTAAGTCATTCGCGGGGCCATCATCTTTATGTTGATAAAGGTCCTCAAAGCAGATGAGTCTAGAATAAGATTTGAACGGCCGTGGAATCGTTTCTCCAATTAAATAACTTATTACGACTTATTAAGAATAACGTTAACTAAGAGTTATGAACATCAAGGGTCATAGATCTAAAGAAGATTTCAAGAACCAAATTAACACAAAACTTGTAAAAGTGGTGTTAAGATAGATTGGACTGATTATAGAAATTAATTATAAAATATTAAATGAATAACTTCTTGTCAACTCAAGTTTTTTAACTAATCAAATTGGATTATTTATAGAACTCTTTCTTTTTTTTTAGTTCATATTGTCTTCATCAGCTACGAAAAACAAAATTGTTAACTCTTTTAGGCTTAAGATATATTAATCTACTTACTTTCAATTCCGTATATACAATAATTACTTTTTCTTGTTTTATAAACCAATCAAGGCATATTCTCTGTCTCTGTCTCTCTCTCTCTCTCTCTCTATTTTGTTATTTTATTTTATTTTTATTGTTACCTTATATTCGTTATATCACGAAACTCAAATTGATGCTTTTTTTTAAAAAAAATTAACCATTATGTACTTTACTAGCATATTTAACGCTATTTTTTTAATATCACAAAAAGGTAGGTATGAAATTGAAGATGATATGAGGAATTTTACGGATAGGAATTATTTGAAACCTATAAAAACAGCGAGAAGGAATCTTTAAGGAAGAGAAACTTATGTGAGTTCCCAAGTTTTCTAAGAAACCAAGATTGGTTGGATGATTTGGATCTTTCATGGAATGAAATTCATGGGCAAGTTTCAAAGTGGATGTGGGATGCAACTAAAGATACTTTATGAATTTTAGATTTGAGTTTCAACTTTTTAGTAGGATTTAATGACTTTCTAGTTTTTTCCACTTCATCTATATTAGAAATTCTAAGATTTGATTCTAATGAGCTTCAAGGGCCACTTCCAATTCCACCTCTTTGTATCACTTGGTACTTAATCACAAAAAAACAAACTGACTAGAGACATCCAACATTGGGAATTGCAATCTAAGTTCAATCATTACTCTTGATTTGTCAAGCAATAACTCTAGTGGCTTGCTTCCTCAATGTTTATGCAGCTTGAATAGAATTCCATCTTGCTAAATTTACACAAAAATAACTTTCATGGAAGTATTCTTTCATGTAACTATATGGAATAGCTTACTGGATGTACAATACAACCTTTGCCAACAAGGAGAAGAATAACAAGAACATTTATTTTTTAAATGCAAGTTCTCAAATTATATATACAAGGCTTTGTTAGATATGAATGACTTAACTAAAAAAATTAAACATTGGAGAGCTAAAATATGTTGGATGATCAAGGATTTCAAAAGTAAGAGTTTTGTAGCAACCTTACTCAATGTATCTTTTAAGGCTATATTGTATCATATTTGAAGGGAAAGAAATAGAAGAAGATTCCATGATAAAAGTTTAGATAGTTCAACCATTATTACTAAAAACAAGAAGGATTTGAGAGGAAAGATTTCATCTAGTAGGAAAGTAAAGCCTATAAATTGTAATAAGTTCTTGCAAGAGCTTTGAATTTACCAAATGTAGTATTTGAGCTTAAATGATAATGTTTGTAATTCTTTTATAGTGATATTTAATTCTTGACTTTTCATCAACAAAAAGTATTCTTCATTTAGGAAATGTACAAATCTAGAAATGATTGATTTTAGCCAAAATCCATTGCAAGGCCCTTTACCAAGATCACTAGCCAATTGTACCTCACTTGAAATTCTTAATCTAGGAGACAATCAAGTCAATGATACTTTTCCCAATAATAACATTATAGGTGTTGGTTTTTATGGCTTAACAAGAAGGGGGGTTGAATTGTTATATTGGCAATTTATAAAAACAATTTGAAACAATTTGTTATATTAACAATAACACACAAATAGTTACAATATGACACAATCAGAATTCAAATGATGCTCTTCTTCCAAGTCAACGCAAAATCTATCACAATTATGTGCTTCAAATATTCTTATAAATTCAAAGACTAGTAATAAGGCAGCAAGTGTTTTAAGAAGATTAAAGCAATAATAAGCAAAGATATTCATACCAAATTTACCACGGTGGTTCACCACTCACACCTTGAGTCCTACGTCCACCCTCTTCCTTCTCCTTCAATCAAAACCGATTGAAGTCTCCTTTACTCAACCAAGTTAGGAAAAAATGTTCTCCTTAACTCAAACAATTCCTCTTCAAGGAATCTCTTTTACAAGATTATACAATATGATCAAAAGATCAACAATCAATTACAAATCCCAAATAATATGACAAATAGTGGGATTCTGTAATAAATAGGAGCTAATTTGATGTAGATATAAAAGTTCTAAACTCCTATCATGAAAACCCTAAATTGAAATAAATTAAGGTTTTGGGTTTCTCTCAATGTTTATGTGCAATAATTGTTTTTTAATGAAATCAGCACATAAATAGAGTTATACAAGGTTGAATCGATGATATGAACAAACAGATAAGTATTTAATCACAATATCACCGTAGCCTTGAATATTACCGATTGTCACGAAGATTGAAAGATCAAGGAATGAGCTCAATAATAGAATCTTTTCTCAATAAGAGCTTTAGAATCTTGTATGTTATCAAACCCTTCTCTATAGAACAACTTCTCTTAAATAGAAAAATTAGGGCTAGGGTTTCGAGCACATCAAACCTCAATCATGAGCTATAATTGGAACAGTAGATTAACCTTCAAATCTTCCTTCTCTAGCTCAAATCAAACCATTTTGACATCGGTCTCATTAGAAATCCTCCCATTGAGGATTTGGTCACTAGCGGCACCGTTCTCCTCTTTCCCTCACTCTCTCATATCGGCAGCTTTTCGACAATACTCTCCTTAAGGCATTAGGTAGATAAGTGAAGGCAATATGTTAATGAAATGGTGAGTTTCATCACCAGCATTTGGGCTTGCTTAAGTGAGAGCAAGCATGATAACGCAATATGTCATGGACCGAGAGCTTAAGAGGCCAATTATAACAGGACTGAGAGCAAGCTTGATAACGCAATGTGTCATGGTCCAAAAGCTAAGAGGCTGAGTATAACAGGACCGAGAACCCAACATCCAGCCCGAGAACATTAACCAAGCCGAGAACACAATATCTAGCTCGAGACCATTAACCAGGCTGAGAACACACTATCCAACCTAAGAACATTATATCAATCCGAGAATGATATAATACATGTCCTTGATAGAACTAAGATTTATTCCAATAAGCAAAACCATATATTTCAACCTTCATCAAAACATAAGCAAGCATCATTTTTTCTTAACCACAATGTATGTCATATTTAATTTCAATTTAATAGACATTATACTCAAGACATTTTAAATAATGCAACTTAAATAAATCCTTTCTTAATGTCACTATATAGTAACATTATATTAAGGAATGTAGGAACCCGGTTACTTTATAATATCATTAGTTGATATTATAATTTGTACACCTTTTACTTCTTATAATTTTCTTTTGCACTTATGAAAAACATATTTTATCAAATATCTACATAAATATATTTTGTCACACATAAAACCCTTATTTTCCAACAATAGGTACATTGCTAACACAATTCTTCCAAAAATGGAAGGCCATGCAAACCATCAAAGAAACGAGTTTGAAGTACATCAACAATGATAACTATAATTTCTCAATGACATTAATCAACAAAGGCAATGAGATGGTATACGAAAAATCTTAGATTTAATCATAGTTATTGATCTCTCAATCAATAAATTTGAAAGAGAAATTTCAAAAAGTCATAGGGCATTTAAAATGATTTATATTGCTCAACCTCTTAAACAACTTACTTACAGGTCATATATCATCTTCCTTGAGAACTTAACAAAGCTAGAATCACTAGATCTCTCTTGTAACAAGTTGTCCAATGTGAAGAGTTTTCTAGTGGGCTAACGAACACCAAGATGCATGAATTAGGGGCGACATAGAATTTAAATATAATAAGTAGGGCACTAGTCAAGTACATGTATGTCTATACTACTATGAAGACAATAAGTTTGTTTGATATTTATTTTTCTTTTGTTTATATATTCTTAATTTCATTTTTTGTTGACATTGATTTTGGATTAAGTTAATATTGTTGCATCCATATTTACCATAATATAGCTCTAAGTTTGTAAGTTGTTCTATTTCTCCCTAATTATAATTCAAAAGGTCTATTTCCTAAAAGATGCCACAAAAGTAATTGGAGTGTTAGACTAATGAGGCCTAAACTTCACCGAGCCAAACGTTAGCACAAGCCCTTCCTCCTTTCCTGAAACTCTCTCCATCATGAAATCATTATCCTGCACGAACAAAGTTTTTCAAAGCTTCAAAAATAGTTTTCAATCCATCAATAAACTGTTGAAAGTAATGGGGTTTCTATCATACCAACCATCATGTCTAGCTGGTAGAAAGGACAGTTTAGTCAAGTGTTAGACATGGCACTAGTTAAGTGTTCAACTCTTATTATTAATAGCTTTATTGTGAAATTGCATACCAACTGAAGAGTGTCCTTTTGGCCAAACTATCATGGGCATGTTACCCTACATACTTTTTTTAATATAGGAAAAAAGGTGGCGTATAGTTGCTGTTTTAGTTTTCTATGTATTCTATTTTATGTATTTAAGCTTAAAGCTGTCTTGGTTACTCTTTTGAACATTGAGAACCTGTCTTTTATTGAAGCCTTCTAATTGCTACGACTCATCTATGAAATATAGAACCATTTGGTTCATCATTTCATATGTCTCCTTCATAAAACTTTATGCATTCTGCCTTGTTTCTATTCTCTATGTTCAACATAATAGAGTTAAAGTTATAACAATGGCATTTAAAGCTAGGTTCTAATCATACCTTAAAAATTTTCTCACCTTTGCAAGGGCCTCATCTCAAACACCCACATCTTCATCCTTTTCTTTTAGTTCTTTTGAAGCCTAACTCTTTCCTAAATCATAACTTTTGCTACCCCACTTTGATGGTAAAAATTATCATCAATGGTTTACCCTAATGATCTTATACTTTTATATTCAAGGAGTTTGGGACATAGTAAACAAAGGATTGACTAAAGTTAATGATGAAAATTCACTTTCACCTATTGATTGAGAGAATAATAAGAATCAAGAGAAGGACATGAAGACCTTGTTTGTTCTCCACCTTGTAATGTCAAACACGATATTTGATAAAGTTGTTCATGCTTCATCAACACATGAGTGTTGGATGTTACTAAAGAATGAGTTTCTTGGTATACCCAAGGTTCGTCGGGTACATATTTAGTCATTTAAAAGGGATCTTGAACTGCTTAAAAAGAATGGAGATGAATTGGTAATAGATTATTATACAAAAGTTAATCATGTTGTTTGTTAAATAAGGGCTCTTGGTGAGGAAATACCAGATAGTAAAGTTGTAGAGAAAATATTAATCAGTCTTATTGCCAGATTTGATTCACCACTCACTGCTTTAGAAGAAACCAAAGATTTTAAGACCTTGTGAATATCTGAATTCATGGGATCATTAGAGGCCTTTGAGAAACAAATTGATAAAGGAAAAGAAAAGTTGTCAATAGAATATGCCTTCAAAACTAGGTTATCATTAAAACCTTAGCCATAAAAGGTATTAAAAAAAATTATGATGAGAAAAACAAGTTTTCCCTTTGCAAAATATGTAAAAATACCAATCATGCTAAGAAGTTTTGTTGCATTAAGGCAAATCTCAATGCAAAAAATGTTCAAAATTTGGTCATGTAGAGAAAAACTGTTGGTTGAAGGAAGAAAGGCATTTTGTCAATGTTGCAAAAGAAAATGAAATTGAAAATACTCTATTCTATGTGTGTTATTCCTTTGTTAATAAAAGCTCCAATGTGTGGTTCTTGGATAGTGCTTATAGCAATCATATGTCCTTTGATGATAGGGTATTTAGTAGGCTTGATAGAACCTATAAATCCAAGGTTAGGTTGGGAAATGATGAAAAAATTGATGTTTTATGGTTAGGAGAAGTCACGATTGCAATTGCTTATGGGGCTCATATGATTAGAGATGTGTTGTACATTCATAGTTTGAGTCAAAACCTATTAATGTAGAACAAATGTTGGAGAATGGATATATGTTAGTATTTCAAAACAAGTAGTGCTCCATTCATGAAGAAAGCTTTCCTACAAACAAGCTTGTTGTGGTTGATATGGAGAATTCCAAAAATTTCCCAGTCAACTTTGCCTACAAACTTTCTACAACATTCATCACTAATTAAAATCAGTCTTGGTTATGGCATAAAAGATATGGACATATATACTTTGGAGCCTTGAAGAACTTGCATGACTTAAGTCTTGTTAAAGGGCTACTAAATGTGAAGTTATGTGAAGAAATATGTAGGGGATGCCAATCTTGAAAAAGTCATACGCTATTGTTTCCTTTAACAACAATTATAAGATCAAAAGACCTTTTTAAGTTAGTTCACTCATATGTGTGTGGTCCTATAAGGATACCCTTAAATGAAGGTAGAAGGTTCTTTGTTACATTCATTAACGACTTGTCAAGGATGTGTTAGGTTTTCTTTCTGAAGGAAAAATCTGAAGTATTGTAGATATTTAAGGAGTTCAAGCTACTAGTAGAGAAATAGTGCAACAATATAATTAAAGTTCTAAATTAGACTAAGGGGGTGAATATTTTTCTAGTGATTTCAACTTGAAGTCCAAAGAATGGCATTTCTCATCATTTTTCAACACTTAGGACACCACAACAAAATGGTGTTGTAGAAAGGAAAAATAGGACACTTCAGGAGATGGCTAGAACCATGATGTGTGAATATAATCTTCCTAAACATTTTTGGGAAGAGGCTATAAGCACGGCTTGTTATATTTCATATAGGGCATTCTAAAGACCAATCTTGAAAAAGACTCATTTTGAGTTATTGTTCGGTAGAAAACCAAATATATCCTACTTTCATATGTTTAAAAGTAAATGCTTCGTATTGAACCATGGAAAAGGGTCACTTGGAAAGCTTGACTCTAAGAGTAATAAGGCCATATTTCTCGGTTACTCTCAAAGTAGCAAAACATATAGAGTTTTCAATAAGAGAACTCTAGTTGTTGAAGAATCTATTCATGTACAATTTAAAAATGATTCTGATCTGAACTCTACTGAATAAGAATTGAATGAAAAGAATGCACCCGTTGAGGGGGAGTTAGACTCAAGAGATTTTTCTTTTCCTAGAGTAAGAAATGAAGTAGATCAACAACATATCCTAGGAAATCCTATAAATAGAGTTAGTACAAGGTCTAGATATCACAACACATGTGAACATCAAGCCTTTTTATCTCAAGTAAAGCTAAAGAGAGTAGATGAGGCTCTTGAAGATGAAAACTAGTTTCTTGCTATGCAAGATGAACTAAATCATTTTGAAAGAAGCAAAGTTTGGAAGTTGGTTCCAAGACCACAAAACCATTCGGTAATAGGGACAAAATGGGTGTTTCAAAATAAATTAGATGAGAATGGGACAATCACCAGAAACAAAGCTAGATTAGTTGCACAAGGATATAGCCAAGAGGAAGGAATTACTATGATGAGAAATTTGCACCCGTAGCTAGATTAGAAGCCATTCGAATGTTGCTTGCTTTTGGTTGCTACATGAACTTTACACTATTTCAAATGGATGTAAAGAGTGCCTTCTTAAATGGTGCTATAAAAGAAGAAGTTTATGTCAAACAACCACCTAGATTTGAAGATCCCACATGCCCAGATCATGTATTCAAGCTTTCCAAAGCTTTATATGGTTTGAAACAAGCTCCACAGGCTTGGTATGATAAGTTGAGTACCTTCTAGTCAGTACAAACTTTAGAAAAGGCAAAGTACATAATACTTTGTTTGTTAAGACACAAAGAAAAGATATTTTGATTGTTTAAATCTATGTTGATGATATTGTGTTTGGTTCCACAAATTTTTCTGTGTGAACAATTTGCAGGTTCTATAAAACATGAATTTGAAAGGAGTATGATAGGTGAACTAAACTATTCTCTTAGCCTGCAAATTAAACAAACATCTAAAGGAATTTTCATAAGTCAAACCAAATATACAAAGGAGTTGCTTAAGAAATACAATATGCATGATTCTAAACCAATAAACACTCCCATGAGCACATCTACATCTTTGTCACATGATGATGTTGGAGTTAGTGTTGATTCTAAGATGTATAGAGGCATGATTGGTTCCTTACTACATCTAACTGCTTCTCGGCCATACATCATATTTAGTGTTTGTTTGTGTGCAAGATTTCAATCTAATCCTAAATAACAACATCTAACAGCTGTCAAAAGAATCTTTCAGCACTTAAAGGATACAGTTACATTAGGAATTTGGTATTCTAGAGACATTATGTTGATTTACATGCATTTAGTGATTTTGACTATGCTGGTTGTAAAGTAGATAGAAAAAGTACAAGTGGTACATGTCAATTTCTAGGACACATGCTGGTCTCTTGGCACTCCAAGAAACAAAACAACATTGCTCTTTCTTCCACTGAGGCAGAATACATAGCTGCGGCTAGTTGTTGTGCTCAGATTCTATGGATGAAACAGCAATTAGAAGACTATAGTATCTTTTTTACTAAGATTCCATTGAAATGTGATAATACTAGTGCTATAAATTTAACTAAAAATCTGATATAGCACTCTAAAACAAGCATATAGAAATAAGACATCACTTCATTCGAGATCATGTTAAAAAATCTGATATTTCCATTAAGTTTGTTTGGAGTGACCAATAACTTGCTGATATTTTTACAAAACCCTTGGATAATGATACATTCTCCACTCTCCAAAGAGAGCTTGGTATGTGTCTAATTGAAGACATTGCTTAAATTGTGTAAACAATCTTTTTACTCTACCCTGCCTGTATATTTTATATCCAGTTCCTATCTTGAGGGGGAGCACTGCAATCACATTCGGTACAAAGTCAGATCTCTACTTTCTATCCCTACATGTTACTCATGTACTTCATTTTTATCCATTTTCCTCTACTATCTTTTAGTATGATCTTTTTGATAATGTCAAAAAGAGGGGGAGAGTACATAGTTATAGCACATGTATGTTCCATTTATGACTTTTAGTGCAAAATGTGGGATAAACTAAGATACTTGTGTATGAGATACTTCTGTGAAATATTGTATGAACATGAACATGCTTGCTATAATGAATATATTTCTATGAAATATTGTGTGAACATGAAAATGCTTACTATGATGAATATTCGTGAACATGTGATGTTAGGTAAAGATGATAATGTATTCATACGTTACTGGATGTATGATTATGTGTTCATTCTGCTCATATGAGTGATGACATATGCTAGTTGATTGGATTAACTATGAAAATTTTGTCATCATCAAAAAGGGAGAGATTGTTGAAACTCATGTGTTTATATATTTTGTTGCAAAATTTTTTATTTATGAATATATGATTTTGTGCGTATATATTGAATACCAAAGGAAGTAAAAGGTGTGCAAATTATAATATCAATTAATGATATTATAAAGTAATTGGTTTCCTACATTCCATTATCAAACATCACATATGGAGTTAAGATGAATTATTTTATGTGTGATTTGATGAATAAAAATATATATATTATATTAGTGCTTATAATAAAAGAAAGTGATACTTGGTAATTATGTGCTTATAGGTACTTTTGAAGGAAAAAGGTATGCTACTTGTTCAATTTGAATATAAGAGAAAATATATCATTATTGACCGATTATTCATTAGACTATATTGTCCCCCTCATTTCAATTGGTTTATAAGCATATTGTTGAGACATGAAATATTTCAACTAGACTACTAAGAAAGGACATTGAATGGTTAGACTGATTATCTATTGAACTATGGTTGGACCAAGTATCTATTGGACTGTTGCTGGATGGACTATCTATCAGATCTTTACTAGACCAATTAACTACTGGACCTGTATGAAGCAGGCCCGCAGAGCTCAGCTCGAGCACATTTCACTTAAGTGAAACGCGGCCATTTCACTTTGATAAGAGACTAAGCTCTTATGTCAAACAGAACGAAGCCCAAGCTATATATCTAATCGAAGCCATCCTCCTCTTTCTCTCTCGACTACCGACTCTCTAACGGGAAGAAGAACGAAGTGATGGATGTGTCAAAACGGCTCTCTACTGTGAAAATTGTCATCTCTGCAACTGTATCATGTCGCTTCTATCAAGTCTCAATGGTAGAATATCAAACAAGTTTGAACTGAAACCCTAAAGTGATAAAGATTTGATAATCTGCTATAAAAAGAGCTTCGGGTGAATATTTGGTGCTGGCTGAATGATATATTGCTGATTTAATTAAAAGAGATTGAAGCTTTGAATCATTTGCTCTCACTACCATGTTCTTCAATCCTTGGAGAAAGAAAGAATCTTTGGTGATATTCCTTTAAATCCATTATCCTGTGAATATAAACTAATAGATTGATCTTTATATGTGCTAGATTACTTCAAAATATTATTTGCACATAAAGATCTTTGTAAATCTGAAACCCTAGCTTTGTGAAAATTAGGGGTTTCGTGATTAGAGCTTGAATTAATTTTACATATTTTAATTAGCTCTTTGATAAGCTTAATTCCTCACTCATATTATATATTTAAGGATCAACTTGATGTACTAAGGTTTTATTAACTTAAACCTTGTAACTGAGAATTGAAATAACTCCTTGTTAAGGAGTTATGAAGTGTAGGAGAAGATTTATCCTAGCTTGAAGTAAAGTAGACTTCAACTTGGTTTAAGTTGAAGAAGAAAAGGGTGGAAGTAGGTGAAAAGTGCCGAACTACCATGTAATTCTTTGAGTCTGATAATCTTATTTTTAATTCCTAATTATATGCTCTGATCTTACTGTGTTAACTAAGAACCCTACATGAATAGTTAAAAAAATTATAAATACAGGATAAAACCTAAATATCTAATTCAACCCCCCTTCGGGATAGCCATAAAACCTTACACAACCCTTATAGAAAATCACTCCATTTCTATATTGCTATGGTCTTTTTATAGTTCCTGCTTGAATCTGGTGCACTATCTTTTGCATTTTTGGGTCACTTCTCACCTCATTTTGTACAGGTTTTACCCACATGGGAATAGGGTTTGAATAGCCTTTAGACCCCCTTCTAACTTCCTACAATTATTCAATTCTTCCTTGCGAGATAAGGCATCTACTGCTTTGTTCTCCTATCCAAGCCTATATTTGATGACAAAATCAAATCCCATTAGTTTCACTAACCACTTTTGTTGCGCTAATGTAGTGATCTTTTGTTCCCATAAATGCTTCAAACTTTTTTTATCCATATATAATATAAACCTTCTACCAAGTAGGTAATTCCTCCATCTATTTACTACCACCACTACTAACATTAATTCTTTTTCATATGTTGACAGGAGGGCATTCCTTCCAATTAAGGCTTGCTTGAAGAATACTATAAGATGCCTTTCTTGAGATTAAACTGCCCATATTCTAGCCCTTAAAGCATCACACTCTAGGACAAACTCTTGTTGGAAGTTAAGGAGTGATAGCACTAGTGTTGATATCATGGCCTTTTCTCAATTCCTCAAAAGCCTCCTCTGTTGCTAGGTTCTAATCAAAGTTATTTTTCTTTAATAGGGCAATCAACAGTGCTACAATTCTCCCATAATCTGCAATAAACCTTCTGTAACATCCTGTTAAACCCAAAAAGCCTCATAACCCATTAATTTAAGTTAGTTTTACCCACTTCATCATGGTCTGAACTTTCTCCTTATCTATAGATACTCATTCTAAACGAATCACATGTCCCAAATATTTTACATACTTCTGTCTAAAAGAACACTTAATTTTTTTGACAAATAATAAATGTTCTTGCAACAATTTAAGCACCCCTCCACATGTTCCAAATGTTCCTGCCAATCCTTGCTATATATCAAAATATCATCAAATAAAACAAGGACAAACTTCCTCAAGAACTCTTTAAAAACTGCATTTATCAAGGCTTGGAAGGTTAAAGGTGCATTGCATAAAGGGCATCACTAGACACTCGTAATGTCCATGTTGTGTCTAAAAGGCTATCTTGTAAATGTCATCAAGATTCATTCTAATCTAATGGTAACCTAATCTAAGGTTGAGTTTAGTGAAAAATCGTGCCCTATGTAACTCATTTAAAAGCTCTTCCATCGTGGGTATTGGGAACCTATCCTTAATTGTTTATTTGTTCAACACCTTATAGTCCACACATAACCTCCATGATTTATCTTGCTTCCTGCCCAATAATACAAGCGAGGAATATAGGCTGGTGCTTGGTCTCACTGCTCTCGAAGCTAATAGCTAATTTACCATTTTTTCCAACTCACTTTTCTAATAGTGAGGGTATTGGTAAGGCCTAGAAGTAATGAGCTCGCAACCCTCCTTCAAGGGAATCTTATGGTTGCACTCTCTAGGTGGAGGTAACCCAAGGTTCCTCAAATAGCCCTACATATTTCTGGAGAATTTATTACAATTTCTTTTGGAATTGATTGCCTTCAGCTACTTCACATACCTTGGAACTACCCATGGATAACTCTATCCTTACTTCAGGTATAGCATGCATTTGTAATAGTAATCCCATCCTTATGTACTTGAATTCTTTGCAAATTTATTTTTCATCAACTAATTGGCTATTTCCAATTCTAACTCCCCACCATGTTAACCTTTTCAACCCTATATTAAAAGACATTCTTGTTGGGTTTTATGGCTTAACAAGAAAAGGGGTTGAATTAATTAAGCCAAGAATCAGTTACGATTTTTTTTATCTAAGACAATTCTAGGTGTTCATACAATTCACACAAATATAATAAAAAGGGAATAGCAAGCTAACAACACAAAGACTAGTTTCAGACCAATATATCAAACTTCGGGACAAGGAAACAAGTTAACATCAAGTTGAGGAATAAATAGATATTAGTAATCAAAAGGTTAGCTTTAAGCAAATAAAAGATAGAGAGAAAAACACCACATTTACCATGGTGGTTTGGCACTCAACCCTTGAGCCCTACGTTCACCCTCTACTCCTTAAATCCAACTGATTGAAGTCTCTTTTACTCAAACCAGATTAGGAGAAAATATTCTCCCTAATCCAAGCAATTCTTTCTCAAGGAATTCTTAAGCACAATTACAGAATATGATCAAAAGATCACGGTTCAAATACAAATCCTAAATAATATGAAGGTTTATGGGATATTGTAAACTAAAGGAGCTATTAAAGTAGAAATAGTGTAGCTCAAAGCTCTTATCACGAAATCCTTAAATTATAACAAATTAGGGTTTTGGATTCCTTGCAATATTTATATTCAATATATATTTTTAATGTAATTCGCACATAAGCAAGGTCATACAAGGTACAATAAATGATAAAATCAGCTAATAAAGTATTTAATCACAATATCACCGTGGCCTTTTATCTCACCAAAAGTGAACCAGATTTAGAGATGAATAAGATAAGCGTAAAGAATGATTCTTTAACCAAAGAGAACTTCAAATGCTTGTAAATGTTAAACCCTTCTCCATAGATTAGCTATTCTTAAATAGAAAAAGTAGAGCTAGGGTTTCAAATGTTCAAACCTCAGAATGTAGCCTTCTTCCCGTTAGAATAGTAAATCACCCTTCAAATTAGCTTCACATCTTCATTCTTAATCATAAATCCGACTGTTCTAACACCAGTCTACTCAAGAATCCTCCCGTTAAGGACTCGATTCCCAACAATGCTGCTTCTCCATCTCTCTCTCTTTTCAATTGACTTTTGTTCATAATAGGGAGTTAGGGCATCGTGACCGTGCGAGCAGCTTAAAAGAGAAGTTGCCCAAAGGAAACGTTGAGTTTCATTCAATCATACAAATTGGGCTTTATCCGACTAATAGGCAGTGACTTTATAAGTGGGTCATAAGGTAGGCCAAGAGCATATATAATGAACAGGCGAAGAGTAAGTATAATGAGCAGGCTGAGAGTAAATGTAATGAGTAGGCTAAGAGTAAATATGATGAGTAGTCCAAGAGTAAATATAATGAGTAGGTCGAAAGTAAGTATGATAAGTAGGCCAAGAGCAAGCATAATGAGTAGGCTGAGAGTAACTATCATAGGTTCTTGGTAGAACCATAGTTTGCTCTAATAATAGTCTTGATGCTAGAGTCAATTATTTCATACCTTCATCCAAGTAAGAGCAAGTATCATTTTTTCTCAAATATAATATATGACATATTAAACATCGTTTAAATAAGGCTTTTCTCAAGACATTATATAATGATATTAAATAAATCATTACTTAAGGGCATTATATAACAACATTATATCAAGAAATGTAGGAACCCGGTTACTTTATAATATCATTGATTGATATTATAATTTGTACACCTTTTACTTCCTATGGTTTTCTTTTGCACCTATGAAAAACATATTTCAAGAAATATATGTACAAATACTTTTTTGTCACAACAAAAATCCATATTTTCCAACAATCTCCCCCTTTTTGATGATGACAAAATTATCTCAATAGTATAGCACATGTCACCAAGCAATGAACATGTTTTTCATGAAGATGTATACAACTAGGTTTGCAAAAGTTGATCATAGCTTAATTAGATTCATGATATTCACCATTTCATGGACATTAAACCTTTACTGCTCATAATTGATATCATATCATCAACAAGCAAGTCCTATACATCTTTCTAATGTTTCTAACACTATAGAACACATAAGTTTGCAAGCAAGGTGTTAGAGAGATATCCCACATTCTGCACTTGTCAAGTCAGAAATGAGACTAAACATGTGCACTATTTTCTCCCCCTTTTTGTCATAAGCAAAAAAGATGAACATGCAAGTAATCAAGATAAAAGGTAAAAATGACCAGCAAAAGGATAAAGTTAGAACACTAACCAAATATGGCTGGATTAGAGATAGAGTAGCTCCCCCTCAAATCGAGCAAGTGGTTTGAACAATAAAATAACAAAAATATTGCAATAATGGAGAATAGAAGGTTAAAAAAATTTTAGGCACTAACATTCCAAGCTCTCTTTGAAGAGCATAAAACCTTTCTTTAGGTAAAGGTTTGGTTAGTATATCAGTAATTTGCTAATCAGTGCACACAAATTCAGGCACAACATCACCTTTTTGAACATGATCTCTAATGAAATGATGTCTAATTTCTATATATTTAGTTTTAGAGTACTGTATAGGCTTCTTAGTGAGATTAATGGCACTAGTGTTGTCACATTTTAATGGAATGTTCTGTAATGATATACCATAATCTTCTAATTATTGTTTCATCCACAAAATTTGAGCACAACTACCAGCGGCAGCCACGTATTCAACTTTAGTGGAGGAAAGAGCTACACAATTTTGTGTCTTGGAATGCCAAGACACAAGCATGTTTCCAAGATAGTGACATCCACCACTCGTACTCTTCCTATCTAATTTCTAGCCAACATAATCTGAATCACTAAAGGCATGCAAGATCAAGGTTGTATCTCTAGGATACCAGATTCCAAAAGAAACCGTGTCTCTAAGGTATCTAAAGATTCTTTTAGCATTGACTAGGTGTTATTCTTTAAGGTTAGATTGATACCTAGCACACATGCATATACTAAACATAATATCAAATCTAGATATAGTCAAATACAGCAAAGAACCAATCATCCCACGATATGATTTAGTGTCTACACTAATTCCATTTTCATCATTTGACAGTGATAAAAAAAGTGCTCATGGGTGTGTTTATTGGTTTAGAGTCATGCATCTTATACTTTTTGAGCAATTCATTTATGTATTTTGTTTGACTTATAAAGATTACTTTGTTTGTTTGTTTGATTGATTTGCAAACTAAGAAAGTATGTTAACTCACCCATCATACTTATTTCAAATTCACTTTACATGCATGCAACAAATTCTTCACATAATGTAGAATTTGTAGAACCAAACACAATGTCATCAAATATATTTAAACAATTAAAATTTCTTTTTCTTTATTCTTTATAAATAAATTTTTGTCCACTTTCCCTTTCCTAAAACTATTATCAATTAAGAAAGTACTTAGTTCATCATACCATGCCTGTGGAGCTTGTTTCAAACCATAAAAAGCTTTAGAGAGTTTAAAAACATGATTTGAATGAATTGGATCCTCAAATCCAGGTGGTTGTTCAAGATATATCTCTTCCTTTACAATACCAATTAAAAATGTACTTTTGACATCCATTTGAAATAAGGTAAAGTTCATATAGCAAGCAAAGGTAAGCAAAATTCTAATTGCTTCTCACCAAGCTACCGATGCAAATGTTTCATCATAGTCAATTCCTTTTTCTTGACTATATGCTTGTGCTACTAATCTAGCCTTATTTCTAGTAATAATGCCATTTTCATCTAGTTTATTTCTAAATACCCACTTTGTGCCTATAACCGAATGATCATTTGGTCTAGGAACTAGATTCCAAACCTTATTTCTTTCAAACTGGTTTAATTCTTCTTACATAGCAAGAAACCCGTTTTCATCTTCAAGAGCCTCATCTACTTTCTTTGGTTCTACTTGGGATAGAAAGGCTTGATGTTCACAAGTATTGTGAACTTAAGACCTTGTACTAACTCTAACATTAGGATCTCCTATTATGTGATCTTGATCAACTTCACCTCTTACTCTAGGAAAGGAAGGATCTTTAGTTTCAGACTCCCCCTCAACTTCAGCCCTATTTGGAACACTCTTAGAGATAATGTTCTCTTTGGTTTTTGGAGTACCTTAACAATTATCCTCAAACTTAACATGAATTGACTCTTCTACAACTAGGGTTCGTTTGTTGAACACCTTATATGCCTTACTTGTATGAGAATATCCACGAAAGATTGCTTCATCACTTTTGGAGTCAAACTTTCTAAGTGATTCTTTTCAATAATTTAAAACAAAACATTTACTACCAAAAACATGGAATTATGAAATGTTTGGTTTTCTTTCAAGGAATATTTCAAAAGGTGTCTTTTTCAAACTTGGTCTTAATAAAGCATGATTTGAAATATAATAGGTTGTATTTACAGCTTCTCCTATTCACACATCATGGTCCTAGCCATTTCTTGAAGAGTTATATTTTTCCTTTCAACAACACCATTTTGTTGTGGTGTTCTAGGAGCTGAAAAATTATATGAAATGTCATTTTCTAAACAAAATTTTTCAAAGAGTTGATTTTCAAATTCAGCACCATGATTGGTTCTTATTTTCATAATTGAAAGATCTTTTTCGTTTTGAACCGTTTTACAAAATTCAGCAAATTTTTCAAATGCCTCATCCTTTTTAGCAAGTAGATGTGTCCATGTGAATCTAGAATAATCATCTATAATGACTAAGACATAATATTTTCCATTCAAAGTTTTTATTCTCATAGGACCAAAAAGATCCATGTGTAGTATCTCTAATGGTCTAAATGTACTCACTACAAGCTTTGATTTGAAGTTGTTTTGTGTATGTTTATCCTTAATGCATGCTTCACATAATCTATCATGGTTAAACTCTAGAGATGGAAGACCTTTGACTAGGTTATGCTTATATAATCTTTCTATTATGCCTAGACCCACATGTCCTAGCTTTCTATGCCACAACCAAGCATCCACATTTTTATTCACAACAAAGCATGTTTGTTAAACATTTAATTCACTCAAATCAAGCACATAGATGTTATCTTTTCTATTTCCAACAATCTTCATTTTATGTTCGACATGCTCAAGAAGGCAATTTTCTTTTCCAAATTTTATCTTAAATCCTTTATCAATTAACTGACTTATACTAAGTAAATTAAATTTCATCTCATCTACAAACAAAACCTTGGATATCAGTAGGGTATTAAGGTTACCTATTGTTCCCATTCCTTTTATCCTTCCTTTGGAGTTATCTTTAAAAGAGATTGTACCTCCATTTTTCAACTCAAGTATTAAGAAGAGCTCCTTCATCCCAGTCATGTGTCGAGAACAACCATTGCCTAGAATCCACATGTTTTTTAGCTTTTTGTTTTTCACTTGTGCACTCATAACTTGTAGAAACAACTTTGATCATCGAAGTGCTTGGTACCCTTTTTATCTTGGGTCCGTGAGTGTTAGTTGGACTTAGATTTTGGCATTTTTAGGCAGCCAAAGTTTCTTTACTTTGTAAGCCTTTCTAAGTCTAATGAGGCATTTATCAAACATATGACCAATATAATTACAAAAAGAACATTTACTATTATGCAACAGAATTGAACATTCCTTTTCTTTAAAGAAATGAGTAAATGATTTTGATTTGTTATCTAATTTATATCCTAGTCCCGCTTTATCATATATACCCCTTTGAGAATTTTACAATCTTATCTAACATGACACTTCCTTTTATGAATTTCTTTAACAGCAAATTATTCGCATCAAGTTTTGACTTCAAATCACTATTTTCCTTTTCTAGCTCAAGATTTCTAATTTTAAGATTATCAACGAGTATGATAACTCTATATTTTATAGAGTTATTAGTAGTATTTTAGGTAATGTTTAATATAATTTTTATTAGATTATATTTGTATTTAATTATATTTATGCATATTTTGTTATTTTATGCAGAAAACTCAAAATAAAAGAAAAAGAAGAAAAAGAAGTAGAAAAACATGAAAAAGGAATAGAAAAGAAAACAAGGGTATGCATGTGGAAGCCATGTGAGGAAAGAGGAAAGAGAGAAATGGTGAGTTTCATTCAATGATACAAACTGGGCTTTATTTGACTGATAGGCAGTGACTTTATAAGTGGGCCGTGAGGCAGGCTAAGAGCATATATGATGAGTAGGCCGAGAGTGAGTATAATGAACAGGCTGAGAGTAAATGTAATGAGCAGGCCAAAAGTAAATATGATGAGTAGGCCGAGAGTAAATATAATGAGCAAGCCGAGAGCAAGTATGATGAGCAGGCGAAGAGCAAGTATAATGAGCTGGCCAAGAGCAAGTATAATGAGCAGGCTGAGAGTAACTATCATAGGTTCTTGGTAGAACCATAGCATGCTCCACTAATAGTCTTGATTTAGTAAAATAATTTTTTTTTTTTTTTTTGCTAGAGTCAATTACTTCATACCTTCATCCAAGCAAGAACAAGTATCATTTTTTCTCAAATATAATATATTACATATTTAATATCTTTTAAATAAGGCTTTTCTCAAGACATTATATAATGATATTAAATAAATCATTTCTTAAGGGTATTATATAACAACATTATATCAAGAAATGTAGGAACCCGGTTACTTTATAATATCATTAATTGATATTATAATTTGTACACCTTTTACTTTTTACGATTTTTTTTACACCTATGAAAAACATATGTTAAGAAATATATGCAAAAATACATTTTTGTCCCAACAAAACCCTTATTTTCCAACAATTCTTAATTCCTTGAAATTCCACACAATGTCACCCAAGGTTTTTAATCATTAAGCCCCCAACACCGCTTCTAACCTAGGTATGTGCAACAAATAAAAATCTAGCTTAATCTTAACCTTTTGTATGATTACCTCCACACCCTTGCATAACCCTTCACTCTTTAACTTATCTCCACTAGCTATTTCCACTTCCAAGTTTTTTCCTCCACTTGTCTTTAGGCCCCTTTTCTAGCCAATCTAGTGCTTAAGAAATTATGGGTACTTCCTGAGTCCAATAGGATACATACCTTACTAGACTCATCCTCAAAGGTGCCCCACACTTTTATCATTTATGTTGTTGTGTCAACCCTCATGGCCTTACACGAAATTGTGGGAACTTAATCCTCCACTACTTATTCCTCCTCCACCAACTTTAGCACTACATTATCTTCATCATCTAATTTCTCATCTTTCTCTTTAACCAACATCACAAACAACTTTCTTTTACAATGGTGGCCAAGAGTAAATGATTCATCATAGTTGAAACAAAGTCTATTAAGTCTTCTTTCTTGGATTTCTTTTGGGGTTAACTTCTTGGGAATCTTTGAGAGTCACGATCCTTTACTCCAACTATTACTTGATTGATTAATTGTCTTAGACAACATATTTCTCTCTTTCTTATAAAGGGTACTTGTATCTTCTGACAAATAAGCCAACCCAATAGCATCATGCAAGTCTATGGGCTTCCTATATAACACTTCCTTCATCAAATTATCCTTTAATCCTGCTAAGAAAAAGATAACTTCTTGCTCCACATTCAAATAATCTACTCGTAAGAGAAGTTGCATAAAACTCAACTCATACTCCTCCATGGTGCTCCTTTGCTATAGTTTGATAAGATCTAATAAGTTATTTATATAAGCAAATGATCCATATCTTTGATTTAGCACATCAATAAGGATAGGCCAAGACCCTGGTCACTTCCCTACCTTTTTATGAAGCCATTCTACACACATTTGGGCTTCATCTTCTAAATGCCATGCAATAATGGGAACTTTATCCCTTTTGCTAGTATTATTGAATCTATAGAACTGATTTGCCTTATTAATCCATCCCATAAGGTCTTTCCCACCAGTAAATTTTGGAAACTCAAACCTTGGATTGTGTGGTTTCTCTAGCCCCCCATAGAATCCATTCCTATTTCTGTCACAATAGCCCTTGTATCTCTCTCTTTCATTCTTTTCTTCTCTTCTATCTCTGTGATCATATCTATTTCTATCATGATAGCCCTTATACATTTCTCTTTCATTCTCTTCTTCTCTTCTCTCTATATGATAATACCAATTTCTATCATGATAACCCCTGGACAATTCTCTTTCATTCTCTTCTTCTCTTCTCTCTCTATCATGGTACCCTCTATAGACATCAACATCTTCCTCTCTTCTTTCTCTCTCCTGGTACCTTTCGTAATTCTCCTCTTCCTCTTCCATTTTTTTTTCTTTCTTCTATCTTCATTTCATGCTCACGGTATCCCTCATAGGATTCTTTCCCACTTTCCTCCTCCTCCTTTTCTATTTTGACTATTTAATCTTTCAATTCATAAGAAGAACTACCAAGTTAAAGAGGTACTCACCAAAGGTTGCTACCCGACGAAAATCAGAATGAGTTTTTCGATTAAGTCATGCACCTCCCACATCTCCTTGGTTGTTAACCCATGATTTTATCCCAATTGGGCTTGCAAGCACTATTCAAGTTCATCTCTCTTCTGATTTGCCTTTGCCTGCCTTCGATCTAGTTTCGCATGGATTTTAACCCACATTGGGTTGACCATCTTAGGTTCAAAAGTTGGCTTTCATACCAAGTTGTTAGGATCCAAATCAATTCTCCCAAGATTCATCTTCTTCATTGTAATGGACGATCTGCACCCTAATCTAGCTTGCCTCTTTTCTTTCTTCTAGCTATGTTTGCACACAATACAACCAACACCACAACCACAAGCATTCACACTTACAAACACAACACAATCTACATTAGAGGGGACATAACACACTTGCATCAAGAAGGAATTAGCACCTATCTGATGGCCAAAAGCTTACAATTTTCATAACAAATAATCTAGGGATCTTATGCATGATCTCCCCTAATTTACAAGTCTACGAGAAATTACCATTTTGCCTTTCTTACTTACAACTTACATATGGTAGCAACACATATTTGGGCCCACACAAGAGTTTTTAGCCTACCATAAATTATAATAACATACCATAAAGGACTACGTGAAATGGGCTTGCGACAGTTTCTTCAAGATTGCTGATTCTTTTTCCGGCATCCATTTTATTTCTCATTGCCCAGCCACAATTGTTGGCTGTTTATTGTTCAACTGGTATATATACCACTAACAGTGTGTATGAGGCAAACCTTAATTACCTTCTCTCCTCTATCTCCTCCAACACCAATATTACCAATGGGTTTTATAATAACTCGCATGGCCAAAAGCCTGACAAAGTTTACACGATTGGACTTTGTTAAGGAGATATTAGGCAAGTTGCTTGCCTTAGCTGCCTCAATGACTCTAGAATTGCTCTACCACAACTTTGTCCCAATCAAAAAGGGGCAATAGGATGGTATGACAATTGTTAGTTGCGTTTCTCAAACCACTCTATATTTGGCATCCTAGCCTATGATCCAAGTTTTTATGCTTGGAACACAATGAATGTCTTAGGCGTAGATGGTTACGACAAGTTGCTAAAGACTCAATTTGATGACATGATAAATGAAGTTGCATTAGATGGTTCTAGCAAGTTTTTTGCAACAAGAACTTCCTTAGCCCCAGACCTCAACAAAATATATGTGCTTACACAATGCACTCTCAATTTGACTGAGGAAGATTGCCGTAATTGTTTATGGAAGATTTTTGGAGAAATTCCAGTATGTTGTGTTAGGCAGGAAGGTGATGAGATATTATACACCAAGCTATAATTTTAGGTACAAGAGCTACCCTTTCTTTGATGCAGTGCCTTCGTTGGAAAAAGGTAAACTGGTCCTTATACACACCCTACCTCTCTGAAAATGACATTTTTTTCCACTTAGGTATAGGGTGCCTTAAAGGTGTAAGGTTTTTTCTCAAACAATGTAGGAATGAATTTTTCAATAGAATACAATTACTATTCTTTTATTCTTTTTATTTGTTTCTTGGTTATGTGATGTTTGGCTGCGATGTTGTAAGTGAGGACATACTTTTTTTTCAATTATGTCGTATTGACTAAATCAAGTACAACAATTGATGTGTCTGTAAGGTTTTATGGCTAGTCAAGAAGGGGGGGGTTGAATTGGATATTTAGGTTTTATCTTGTATTTATAATTTTTTTAACTATTCATGCAAGGTTGTTAGTTAACGTAATAATATCAAAACATATAATCAAGAATTAAAAACAAGATAATCAAACTCAAAGAGTTACACGGTGGTTTGACACTTTTCACCTACTTCCACCCTCTTTTCCTTCAACTAAACCAAGTTAAAGTTTACTTTACTTCAAGTTAGGAGAAATCTTCTCCTACACTTCACAATTTCTTAACAATGAGTTATTTCAATTCTTGATTACAAGGTTTAGGTTAACAAAACCTTACTACATCAAGTTTATCCTCAAATATATAATATGAGTAAGGAATTAAGCTTATCAAAGAATTAACTAAACATATGTAAAATCAATTCAAGCTCTAATCACAAAACCCCCAATTTTCACAAAGCTAGGGTTTCAAATTTACAAAGATCTTTATGTGCAAATAATATTTTGAAGTAATCTAGCACATACAAAGATTAATCTATCAGTTGATATTCACAGGATAATGGATTTAAAGGAATATCATCGAAGATTCTTTCTTTCTTCAATCCTTGAAGAACATGGCAGTAAGAGCATATGATTCAAAGCTTCAATCTTTTTTAATCAAATCAGCAATATATCATTCAGCCAACACCAAACATTCACCCGAAGCTCTTTTTATAGTAAATTATCAAATCTTGATCACTTTAGGGTTTTGGTTTAGACCTGTTTGATATTCTACCATTGAGACTTGATAGAAGTGACATGATACAGCTGCAGAGATGATGATTTTTGTAGCAGAGAACCGTTCTAACATATCCATCACTTCGTTCTTCTTCCCATTGGAAAGTTGGTAGTCGAGAGAGAATGAAGAGAATGACTTCAATCAAATATGCGGCTAAGGCTTTGTTCTATTCGACATAAGAGCTTAGTCTCTTATCAAAGTGAAATGGCCATGTTTCACTTAAGTGAAATGTGCTCCAGCTAAGCTCTGCGGGCTTGATTTTCATGAGCATGCTTCATACGGGTCTAGTAGTTAATCGGTCCAGCAAAGATCTGATAGATAATTGATCCAGCAATAGTCCAATAGATACTCGGTTCAGCCATAGTTCAATAGATAATCAGTCCAACCATAGTCCAATGAATAATCGGTCCAATAATGATATATTTTCTTTCATATTCAAATTGAACAAGTAGCATACCTTTATCCTTCAAAAGTACCTATAAGCACACAATTACCCAGTATCACTTTCTTTTATTCATCAAATCACACATAAAATAATTCATCTTAACTCCATATGTGATGTTTGATAATGGAATGTAGGAAACCGACTACTTTATAATATCATTAATTGATATTATAATTTACACACCTTTTACTTCCTTTGGTAGTCAACATATGCACACAAAATCATATATTCATAAATAAAATACACATGAGTTTCAACAGTGTCTTCACAGTAACCTGCTTTTGGTTTTCACAAGAAAGGAAAGAAACGATCAAATTACGATCATCATAGTTGTCCCAACTCTTATTCTAATGCTACTTATTGTCACTATTTGCATATTTTTAAGGAGGAAGTAAAGGAATAAATGTGAGGCTAAGTTCATATATTAGTTCATTTATTACTTCTTATTAGTTTTTAATGCGTGAAGCATAGGAATTTTGAAGTACTTGGGAAGAATAGTAACAGCATTTGGCCTATGGCAAAAATGAAAATGCTTTCCTCACTCACAATTGAACTGTGGCATGTGTACAAGTCACTATTCTTTTTTCAAAAGGATTAATCCAAATTTACAATCTATCATTACTAACTTTTTCAACAAAAAGTGTCCAAGATTGGAAGATTATAAGCCATATCTTGTTATATGCCTTCATAAGGAGTAAAAGTCAATCTCAAAGCAATAATTAGTTTATATTTGTCTACATTGATTCCCTTCTAATAAGTGCAAATGTCATTGTAAAGCATGAGAATTATAAATCTGACATAGATTTTGATTAGCCCCCTTTTATAAGTAACCACTCATCCATTTCAAACTCCTCTACTTTGCCGTGTTACTATTGGCGAAGATGTAGTGACATTTTTGTTGCATGTAGTTATGGATCCTGTACTTAAGGATGAAATAATGAGTATGGAGTCCTTGCAATTCAATCTTAGCACTATTCCAGTTGCCATAGACAACTTTTTAGAGGCTAATAAGCTTGGAAAAAAAGGATTTGGGGCAATATACAAGGTAAGAAAACATTCTAATAAAAAATTAAATTGTCATAATTTCTTATGAAATCTTTTATCAATGTATTTACTTCGTCTAAGTTAATTAGAATAGTTTAAGTTATATTGTATTTCATCTATATGCAAGGTATACTTTCTAATAAACAAGAAATAGCTATGAAAATACTATCAAGAAACTCTACACAAAGGAATGTTAAATTTAAGAATGAAGTCTTATTAGTGGCCAAACTCCAACATCAGAATTTAGTTAGACTCCTCGGATTTTGTTTGGAAGGAAATGAAAGACTTCTTATCTATAAATTTGTACCTAACACAAGCCTTGACCATTACATATTTGGTATGCTTGAATTCTTATTATTTTTGAGCTATTTATTGAAATGTTGTAATCAAAATACTTTCATTTACCTACCAAAATATAAATTTTAAATATTTCACTAATGATATCAATTTGGAAATATAGATCCAATGAAGCGTGCATATTTAGATTGGGAAAGATACAATAAAATTATAAATGGTATTGCTTATGGACAAATATATCTTCATAAGGATTCTCGACTTTGAATTATTCACTGTGATCTTAAAGCTGAAAACATTCTATTAGATATAGCAATGAATCCTAAAATATCAGATTTTAGCATGGCAAGATTGGTTATATTGGATCAAACAAAAGGCAATACAAATAGGATTGTGGGAATCTAGTAAGTATGGTTAATTTCTACTATTAATGACTACAACTATGATTGTGAGAAGCTAATAAGTATTGTTAATTTCTTGTATGATTAATTTAAATAGAGAAATGAAATAGGAGTAGCACCAAGATAGCAATAAATAAAGATATAAATTAATTTTACCATTCAAACTAAGGTAACCATATTGATATTATTGCATAATGGATATATGGCTCCAGAATATGAAATGTTTGGACAATTTTCAACAAAATTAGATGTCTTTAGTTTTGGCATCCTAGTTCTTGAGATTGTAAGTGGCAAAAGAATTACAAGCCTTGGTGACAACGAGCAACTTCTTAGTTATGTGACTATTATATCAATTGGTATATTTTTTTTTTGTTTAAAAATTAACGGAAGTGAAAAAAAAAAATCCTGCTTCTTTGACTTATATATGCGGTTTGACATATTAATGTAGGTATGGAGAAATTGGAAGGAGGGGACAACCTTGAATCTCATGTATCCCATGTTATTGAAGAGTGGTCCAATATCTGAAACTATAAGATGTATTCATATCGCTCTACTATGTGTTCAACAAAACATTGCTGATAAACCAGACATGGCTTTGGTTGTTCACATGCTTAAAAGTGATTCCTTGACTCTTTCTTTTGCCTACAAAACCTACAAGCTTTTTGCATAGTAGGATTCAATCTGACACGCCAAAGCAACTAGGCATCAATGGCGGGTTAACTAATAATGAGGTTTCAATGACCGAGTTACATCCTCAATAGTGCTGTAATAGGGGGCTATTGTAATTGGTACTCACAAACCAGAATCTTTTTTCCATTATGTTAGATAGACAGTAAAGAGAACTGATTTTAGTTTGCTGTAACTTAGTGTATAACGGAAGGTAGAATATAGGGTGTTTGTTTTCCATCAATACAAGCATTATTGGTGACGAAATCCAATAATTTATGTTTCTCCGCAACATCTCATGTCCTTATAAAACTCTGCGCTTGATTATTCTCTTCTTACCTATAGGTTAGTTGCTCTTAATGTGCTCTCATTTGTGGAAAGACAATTAATAACGACATACGCCGTTGTGGACAAACATGAGTAAATTGTCAATGCTTGGAGTGAAATGAGGAAAAGCAAATGAACCAGTTAGTCCTTGCCCTAGAAAATTTCGTCATCATATGCATAGCCGGTAACCGTGACATAATCTGTTGGTTTGGTGATTGTCCACAAGAGTTATCTTGGCCTTCGCATGATATTTTGGTCTTCCTCCAAGTTGGAGTTAACAGTTTATTGTGATTCTAATTGTAACACATCTCCTATGATGAGAAAGTCTACTAAATGTTTTTACATAAAGCTTGAAGATTATTTAATTTCTTAGAAAACAAAATAGCCTACTATCTCATTATCATATGTGGAGTCAAAATACAAAGTAATGGCCAACACAACATAAAAGAGTTTTTGGATAATGGGATTATTTAGGGACTTTGCATAATTATAAAATAGCCATTTCTTTTGTTTTGTGACAATGAAGTTGCTAAAAAGTTAGTAGTCAATTCACCAATCATGAGAAAACCAAACATATGGAATTAGATTATCATTTCATACGAGACAAGGTACAAGGAGTAATTGAGACACATCACATCGTAAAAAAAAGAGTAGCATTTGGATTTATTGACAAAGGCATTTTGTAGCATGTAACACTAGCATATTTTTTTTTAAGCTTAGAGTATTTGACTTATTTAAATCTCTGAATTTAGACAAAGTGTTAGAGGAAGATTTAATATTTTAGATTTGGTGAATTAGATATTTACCTTCTAGAATAATTTTGTATCGCTTTACAGATTAAAGTGTTTATTTTCCTTATACAATTAGTTGTCATATAAAGAATTATGGAATTACTCTTGTATAAATAGCAGCAGCAACATACATTGTAATACATAGTAAATTCAATATAATTAAATTCACTTAGCTTGTTGAGTTTTTCCTTTTCTTAGTTTTATGACAAAAACTTTCGAGTTTTTTGAAAATCATATTGATACCAAACATCGGTTTAAGAAAATGAAGGAAATAGGTTTTAGAAGGCCCAATTGAAAATTCGCGATCAAAGGCCCTATTCGATGCTCACCTTAGAGGCCCAATTGGAATCCTAACCCAGAGGCCCATTTGAGATTTTTGATTAGGAGGTTCGATTGAGTTAATTACTTGAATTCGACTGAGATTTTGAGCTCAAAGGGTTTCATTAAAATTTTTGAGTAAAACTCGTATAGGGTATTATTTTTTTTTCATCAATACAGAAGAAAATTAGGATAAGTGAACTAAGGAATGTGGAAAAGCTACTTGGCTATACACATTAAAACGATATGTGTTGGTACAGATAGACGGATACAAAAAGCTTGTCATTCTTAAGACAAGCTTGGCCTTTATACAGGTTCCAAAAGACCACTTATTGGTTTTCATTACTTTCCTGGAAGGTTACTTTAGCCGTCCGACACACGCTAGCCACTGTTAGCGTGTTCGGGGTGCACTTGTAACTTCTTTCTTCTCTCTCCTTCTTTTACATTAAGAACTCCAAAGTCAGCAACTTGCTCTAGGGTGCGGGGATGAGTTTCAGTCTAAGTCTGGTTTTTGTTGAAAATCATGATTAGATGGTGGGAACAAAAAAGAATACAAAGAAATAAAAGAGAAAAGAAAAGGAAGAGGAATTGTCATTATCTCAACCAGCCCTATTACAATATCACATAAGAGGAAAACATATTCTTGAGATAATTTTTATTCCTTGTTACAAAATAGAATCATACTTTCCTTTTATACACAATTTTTAACCAATAATAAGTGTCATAGCATCTAAGACACTAGGTGGCATTCCATTGTACATCCACCGATTTCCACGCTACATGATGGGTGGTCTAGTGCCCAGAGTATCTGCATGCGGGGCTTGTGAGGTTACACCACCTAGCAGCCACTAGTGCCATTGTTGCCTTTCTTTGACAAGTTCCATGGCCTAACGTGGTTGGGTGTAGTAGCACCGTTTGATAAACTTTCTTTCACACATACAAGCACTATTGGTAAAGGAATTCAATAATTTCTATTTCTCCACAACATCTCATGTCCTTATAAAACTTTATGCTTGATTATTGTCTTCTATCTTACTGTTACGTGCCTGTTTTTATTTAGTTAGTGATTAGTAATATTAGTTAGGATTTAAGGAGTCCTAAGTGTAGGGTTGAGGTAGGCACACGATGTAAGCCCTTAAAACCTCCTTTAATATCCTTTGTACTCATTTGGAAAAGGAAAGAGTGATATTTTGACTTGTTTGGTGCGTTTTCTAGCCTTTTCCATGAAACTTACTGTCACGGTCTTGGTAGATCCGTGTGGCACCTAGGTCTCAACAGAGATCTGGGTCAGCCTTCTGAGCTTTCAATAAACTACCTGAAAGCCGCAATGGGACAAATTGGTTAGTCCCAAGACGAGTTTAAAGGGAGGTTGGTCATGAAACAAAGAGCACATGCAAACAAGTCTAAATATACATCTTTATTGAACCAGAGAATCATCCAAGTTACAAGTAACTAGGTAAACAAGGTACAAGCAACTAGACAAGACTCCCCACGACCAACAGGGACATTCTATACAAGGGTCGATTCGGTTTACATCGCAACGAAATTACATAATAAGATAAAATACATAATATATTCATAGTAGGTTACAAAACAAGGCACCCCCCAAGTGGATGGCCCATTATAGGGAAAAACACCAGAGAACAGACGAGCCGCATCCTTAGTCACCTGGGTACCTCGGCTCGTACTTCCAGTCCGAGACACTAGAGTTTCTTAGGAATGGCCCCTGCAAATCCAAACTTACGGTTTCTTATGTTGGGTATTGGATAGGGATGGAAGAGGAACAAAGGTATGAAAGAAAATTGGGAAAATGAGGAGGTAAGGTTGGTTGAGGCAAAATGTCGAACACGTGGTGGGTAGAAAGTTGAACACTAAAAAACAGCCTTTAATGAAAAACGAAATTGTTCCTTTATACAACCAAGCAAGATTACAAATGGACACAACAAAGGAAATTCAAGAGAGTTGCAATCTCTTGAATACACAAGGACAAACTAACTCATACAACAACACTTTGAAGGAAAAAGAAAAGACTCATGGTTTGAGCAACAAAGGAAACTTGGAACTGCCATTCCTAAAGAACTCTTGCTGGAGGACTCCGTTTACTCTCTTGCTTGACTGTTTTCTCTCTTTGCAGTGTTGCTCCTCTATGTGCTCCATGGTATTTATAGCTTCATAAGGTCAGTGCTTCCTTGTTCTTCAGCAAATACAGACATCAAGCTTGTGGTTTGGAGAAAGCTTGGTGTCAGAGATCTTTTTCGGGTGTCAGAAGATAATTTTCCAATGAAGAAGAAGCTTCTAGTGTTTTCCGGTTTGTTCTGTACATTTCCGTCATTGGGAGAATGGAGAAGGGAGAAGATGATGAATAACATCTGTGGGCCACTTACCTTTTGGGCTTTTCCTTCTTATTTGGGCTGAGCAAGTTTAAACCCAACAATCTCATCCTTAAACTTGATCATGCCCAAATTGTATCTTAGCCTTCTAAAATCTTCAAACTTTAATGGCTTTGTAAAGATATCTACTAATTGATCTTCACTTCTGCAATAAGTCAACTTAATGATTCCCTTCTTTACCTGGTCCCGAAGGAAATGAAGCTTCATCTCAATGTGCTTACTTTTCCTATGAGAGATTGGATTCTTTGAGAGTGATAATGCTAACTTGTTATCCACATAGATCTCTGTAGGATCCTTTTGCAAGCATTCCATCTCTGTCAACAAATTCCTTAACCATATTACTTGACAAGCACAATGAGAAGCCGCGATATATTCTACTTCACAAGTTGACAATGCTATCACAGACTGCTTTTTTGATGACCAAGAAAAGACTGCTGTCCCAAGACTAAAAGCATATCTAGAAGTACTTTTCCTTTCATCTTCATGTCTTCCAAAATCACTATCTGAATATCCAAATAAACTAACATCCTTACAATTCTCATAAAGCAAACAATAGTCTATTGTACCTTTGACATACCTTAATATCCTCTTTGCTGCCTTAAAATGAGCTTGCTTGGGAGTCTCCATATACCTGCTTACCAAACCCACCGCATACATAATATCTGGCCTTGTATAGGTCAGATATCTTAAACTCCCAACAAGACTTTTAAATATTTGCAAATCTATAGCTTCTCCCACTGAATCTTGTTTCAACTTAGTACTTCCATCAATTGGTGTAGAAATTGGTTTGCAATCAGTCATTTTAAATTTACTTAAAACTTGGTTTGCATACTTCTTTTGTGAAATAAAAATGCCTGCTTCTCCTTGAACCACTTCTACTCTAAGAAAGTAAGACATCATTCCAATATCAGTCATTTCAAATTCTTTAAACATAGAATTCTTGAAGTCTTGAAACATACCTGGACAATTTCCTATGAAGATCATATCATCCACATATAAGCATACCATCAACATTTCTCCTTCCTTATTTTTCTTTGTGTATAAAGCATGCTCAAAAGGACTTTTCACAAAGCCATTATTTACTAAATATTCATCAATCCTTGAATTCCATGCTCTTGGGGCATGTTTTAATCCATATAACGCTTTTTTCAACTTATACACCTTTTCTTCTTGTCCTTCTTTTATATATCCTGGAGGTTGTTCTACATATACTTCTTCTTCTAGATACCCATTAAGAAAAGCTGATTTTACATCCATTTGGTATATTTTACAACCTTTTGCTGCAGCTAAGGCTATAATTAATCTAATAGTATCTATCTTAGCAACTGGAGCAAACACTTCTTCATAATCTATTCCATACTTTTGCTTAGATCCTTTTGCTACTAATCTAGCTTTATATTTTTCAACCTTTCCTTCTTGATTTGTCTTTGTTTTATAAACCCACTTAACTCCAATTGCTTTGTGGCCCTTAGATAAGTCTACTAACTCCCATGTATCATTTCTTTTTATTGCATTTATTTCTTCATCCATTGCCTTTTTCCATTTTTCACTAGCTATAGCTTCTTCATATGTAATTGGATCACATTCAGCTAATAAGCAATACAAGGAGTAATTACTTACCTCTAGGGGTTGTGTTTCCACATATATGTCTCCCAAACTTCTCATCTTTGATGAAGTTTCTCCAGGTCTACTGCCTCCTCCTTGTCTCAACGAAGTTTGTTCACTTGCTGCTGCTTCTTGTTGGCCTCCTTCTTGTTCTCTACTTTTGTAGAATAGGTCTTTGATTAGCTTGTCTTCTTCATTCCATTTCCATTGTGCTTCTTCATCAAACTCCATGTCCCTTGATACAATTAGCTTATTCTCATTTGGATCATATAACTTGAAGGCCTTTGATACTTTGTTGTATCCTACGAAGATGCACTTGATTCCTCAATCATCCATCTTCTTTCTTCCTTGTTCTAGGACTCGAGCATATGCTATGCAGCCAAACACCTTCAGGTCACTTACAACTGGTTTGCTTCCACTCCTTGCTTCATCTAGTGTTTTATCTTTCACGCTTTTCGTTGGACAGCGATTGATCAAGTAGACTGCACAATCAACTACTTCAGCCCAGAAACTCTTTGGTAAATCCTTGCTCTTCATCATGCTTCGCACCATGTCAAGGATTGTCCTATTTTTCCTCTCTACGACACCGTTCTGCTATGGCGTATATGCTGTTGTGAATTGGTGGATGATTCCTTCCGTCTTGCAGAAACTTTTGAACTGTTTGGATGTATATTCTCCTCCTCTATCTAATCTGATTGTCTTTAAAGGCTCTCCAGAGTGCTTTTCCACCATAGCCTTAAACTCCTTAAACTTCTCCAATGCCTCTGATTTTTACTTTAAGAAATACACCCAAGTTTTTCTGCTGAAATCATCAATGAATGAGATGTAATACTTGTTTGTGCCCAAGGAAGTAACATCGAATGGACCAGCAATGTCGGTGTGGACAAGCTACAGCGGCCTCTTTGCTCTCCAAGAATTTCCAGCTTCAAAACTCCTTTTGAATTGCTTCCCTTTCACACATGCTTCACACAACTCGTCTGGATGATTAATCTCAGGCAAACCTTTAACCATATTCTTACTTGCAAGTAATTTTAATCCTTTAAAACCGAGGTGTCCAAATCTCAAATGCCAAAGCCAAGACTCATCATTCATTACAGACTTTAAACACTTAACTGCTTCAGTTTGAAGGTTAAGTGTAAAGTCTATTTTTCTGCATTTCTACTTTGGCTATTAACACCCCTTCTGAATTTCTAGTAGTTAAACCTCCATCTCTGAGGTTTATCTCATATCCTTTCTCTAATAATTGCCCAAGACTTATCATATTACTCTTTAAAGCAAGTACATAATAAACTTCATTAATAAACTTTTACGTTCCATCCTTAGCTTTAACCATTATTCTTCCTTTTCCTTCTACTAGTATTGTGGTATTATCTCCAAATCCTACTTCTCCTTTAACTGTCTCATCCAATTCATTAAAAAGCTCCTTATTTCCAGTCATATGATTACTGGCCCCAGTATCCAAATACCAAACATTTCCTTTTATTGTCCTTTCTTCCTTAGAAGTTAATAGGATAGTTTGCTCATTTCTTGATTCCTCCTCCTTTATTAAGTGTGCCTCTCTATTTAAGTTGGTTCTACACTCTCTACTAATATGCCCATATTTTCCACACCTATAACATTACGGTCTATTATTCCTTTGTGTAGAACCTCCTCTATGATTTCTTGAAGAGAAACCACCTCTTCCTCTTCCTCTACCTCTTGGTCCTTGGGCATTAGATCTTTGTTGTTCTTGATCCATATTATTACCTTGATAATTCCTTCCTCCAAATCTACCTCTTCCTCTATATCCTCCTCTAAAGTTTTCTCTATTTCCTCTTCCTCCACTATGACTTGAACTAGTTCTTAACTTACTCTGGAGAGCTTGCTCTAAAGTCTCTTCTTCTTCGTCTTGTTTCATTCTAAATTCATGGGCCTTAAGTGATCCTAATAGCTCTTCAATGCTTAGTTTAGAGAGCTCTTTAGATTCTGCAATAGCTGCTACTACATAATTAAATTTCTTATGTAAAGATCTCAAAATCTTTTCTATTACCTTTTCTTCAATTATACTTTCACCATTTCTCTTCATTTCATTTACTATTGATTGCACCTTTGTAACATAATCATCTACCGTCTCTCCATTACTCATCTTTAATGATTCAAATTCATGTCTAAATGTTTGGAGTCGTACCTTTCTAGATTCCTCCACTCTTTGGAAAGACTTCTGCAGAATCTCCCAAGCTTCTTTTGGACTCTTTGCTCCCGAAATGTTCTCAAAGGTTGCTTCATCGACTCCTTGGTAGATGATGGCCAAGGCTTTTTGATCTTGTTGCCTTTTCCTCTTAAGCTCCTTCTTTGCATTCTCTGACAAGGCTGATATATTTTCTGGTTCATGGAAGCCATCTTCAATGTAATTCCATAAGTCATGAGAGCCAAGGATCACTCTCATTTGGGTACTCCAATTCCCATAGTTGGTTTGGGATAACTTGGGTACTTGGACTTGGACAATGTTAGACATGTTTTAAGTGAACCAGGCTCCGATACCACTGTTGGGTATTGGATATGGATGGAAGAGGAACAAAGGTATGAAAGAAAATTGGGAAAATGAGGAGGTAAGGTTGGTTGAGGCAAAACGTCGAACACATGGTAGGCAGAAAGTTGAACACTGAAAAACAGCCTTTAATGAAAAATGAAATTGTTCCTTTATACAACCAAGCAAGATTACAAAGGGACACAACAAAGGAAATTCAAGAGAGTTGCAATCTCTTGAATACACAAGGACAAACTAACTCATACAACAACACTTTGAGGGAAAAAGAAAAGACTCACGGTTTGAGCAACAAAGGAAACTTGGAACTGCCGTTCCTGGAGAACTCTTGCTGGAGGACTCCGTTTACTCTCTTGCTTGACTGTTTTCTCTCTCTGCAGTGCTTCTCCTCTATGTGCTCCATGGTATTTATAGCTTCATAAGGTCGGTGCTTCCTTGGTCTTCGGCAAATACGGACTTCAAGCTTGTGGTTTGGGAAAGCTTGGTGTCAGAGATCTTTTTCGAGTGTCAAAAGATAATTTTCCAGCGAAGAAGAAGCCTCTAGTGTTTTCCGGTTTGTTCTGTACATTTCCGTCATCGGGAGAATGGAGAAGGGAGAAGATGATGAATAGCATCTTTGGGCCACTTACCTTTTGGGCTTTTCCTTCTTATTTGGGCTGAGCAAGTTTAAACCCAACATCTTATATGTGCTCTCATTTGTGAAAGACGATTAATAACGACATACGCGGCTGTGGACAAACAGGTGCCAACTTACAATGTCTAGAGAGAATCATGAATGGTAGAGAGAAAAGGGGTGAAGAAAATGAACCTGCCAGTCCTTGCCCGAGAAAATTATGCCATGACGTGAGGGACCAGTTACCGCGAAATAACCTGTTGGTTTCGTGATCGTGGACAACCTTTGCTCGATCAACTCTTTCATTTAATGCAGGAAGTGATTTGACAACCAAGCTGGACTTTCATCACTTCTGTTCCAATCAGCTCCCTTTCTGTAATGCAGAAGTGGTTAGCGAGTCAAGCAAGGCATGCGAAACTTGGTCGATGGCCACACGGAAGCACACAGCTCGAAATGAGAGACGAGGACAAACGTTTTGACGAGTCGCATGAATGATTTGTAAAGCCGCGTGATTGACTTCGTTCAGCACCACCGTCTCTGTAAGAAATGTTTTGGTTAGTCCAATCCTTTCAGCAAATTACCAGCACAAACTTAGACTGCCGCAAACCAAACCATTTTCATTCTTTGGCATAGAGTGCACAGGCAAAAAACAAAGCATTTTGGTGAAGCATGGCCATTATTTCTTCAAGACTACTGCTCCTCTTTCCGGCCTTCATGTTATTTCTCATTACACAAGCCACTGCCCAGCCACCGTTTATTTATCATTTTTGTTTAGGCGAAGAGGGTAATTATACCACTAACAGTGTGTACGCAGCGAACCTTAATCACCTCCTCTCCTCCATCTCCTCCAACACCAATATTATTAATGGTTTTTACAGTAACTCCCATGGGGAAGACCCTGACAAAGTCTACGCGATTGGACTTTGTCGTGGAGATATTGAGCAAGATGCCTGCCTTAGTTGCCTCAGTGACTCTAGAGTTACTTTGACACAGCTTTGTCCCAATCAGAAGGGGGCAATTGGATGGTATGACAATTGCTCGATGCATTTCTCAAACCAGTCTATGTTTGGCATTCTGGCCTATAATCCAAGTTTTATGCTTTGGAACGCAAGGAATGTCTCGGACGTAGATGGGTACGGCAGGTTGCTAAAGACGCAGTTTGATGAGATGATAAATGAAGTTGCATCAGATGGTTCTCCCAAGTCTTTTGCAACACGAACCTCATCAGCCCCGGACTTCAGCACAATATATATGCTTGCACAATGCACTCCCGATTTGTATCGGGAAGATTGCGGTAATTGTTTACGAAATATTTCCGGAGAAATTCCAGTATGTTGTGTCGGGAAGGAGGGTATGAGGTATTATACACCAAGCTGTAATTTTAGGTACGAGAGCTACCCCTTCTTCTTTGATCAGAAACTTGCTGTAGCGTCGCCTCTGTTCCTGGGGCCGCATCCACCGGAAAAAGGTACACTATTCTTCATACACACCCCACCTCCCTGAAAATGGCATTTTTATTACGCTCAGGTACAGGGGCCCTGGAAATGGAAGGTTTTTTCTGGAACAAAGTAAGAATGGATTTTTCAACGGAATACAATTACTATTCTTTTGTTCTTTTATTTTTCAGATTTATTTCTTGGTTATGTAATGTTGGGGTGCGATGTAGTAAACGAGGGCATAAAAGTTTTTTCAACTATGTCGGCTTGAAATTACTGACTAAATCGAGTACAGCAGTTGATGTGTTTTCACAGTAACCTTGCTTTTGGTTTTCACAGGAGAGAAGAGCAACAATCGAACTGCAATCACCATAGTTGCCCTGGCTCTTGCCCCGACTCTTATTCTGATACTATTTCTTGTCAGCATTTACATATTTTTAAGGAGGAGGCGAAAGGATAAACTTGAGAGTAAGTTCATATTAGTTCAGTTGTTGCTTAATATGAGTTTTTAATATGTGAAGCATAGGAATTACTGTAATTCTTTGAAGTACTCGGGCAGAGTAGTAACAACGTTTGGGTCGTGGCGAAAATGAAAATGGTTTCCTCACTAATGATTAAACTAGGTCATGTGTACGAGCCACTCTTCTTTTTCAAAAGGATTAACCCAAATTTACAATCTATCACCACTAACTTTTTAAAAAAAAAAAGTCTATCCAAGATTGAAAGATTATAAGCCACATCCTGTTGTATGCTTTCACAAGGATTAAAAGACAATCTCAAAGCAATAATTAGTTTACATTTGTTAGCATTGATTTGCATTGATTCTTTACTAATAAGTGCAAATGTCTCTGTAAAGCGTAAACATCATAAACGTGACCAAGATTTTAATTAGCCCCCTTCTATAAGTAACCACTCACCCATTTCTAGGTCCTTTGCTTTGTTGTGTTACCACTGGCGAAGATGAAGTGACATTTTTGTTGCCTGTAGATGTGGATCCTCTAGTTATGGAAGAAATAACAAGTGTGGAGTCTTTGCAATTTGATCTTAGCACTATTAAAGTTGCCACAAACAACTTTTCATAGGCAAATAAGCTTGGAAAAGGAGGATTTGGAATAGTATACAAGGTAAAAAAACATTCTCATAGAAAAATAGACTATTGTAATTACTTGTAATATCTTTTACCAACATATTTAGTTCTTTAAGTTAATTAAAATTATTTTAGTTACATTGTATTTTATATATGCAGGGTATACTTTCTAATAAACAAGAAATAGCTGTGAAAAGACTATCAAGAAACTCTATTCAAGGGGATATTGAATTTAAGAATGAAGTCTTATTAGTGGCTAAACTCCAACACCGAAATTTAGTTAGACTCCTCGGATTTTGTTTGGAAGGAAATGAAAGACTTCTTGTCTATGAATTTGTACCTAACACAAGTCTTGACCATTATATATTTGGTATGGTTAGATTCTTATCATTGTTGAGATATTTACTAACATGTTGTAATCAAAATAATTTCATTTAGGTACCACAAATATAAATTTTAAATAATTCACTAATGATGTATTTTTTTGAATATATAGATCCAATGAAACGTGCAAATTTAGATTGGAAAAGATCTAATAAAATTATAAGTGGTATTGCTCATGGGCTATTATACCTTCATGAGGATTCTCGACTTCGAATTATTCATCGTGATCTCAAAGCTAGAAATATTCTATTAGATACAACAATGAATCCTAAAATATCAGATTTTGGCATGGCAAGATTGGTTGTATTGGATCAGATCGAAGGCAATACGAACAGGATTGTAGGAACCTAGTAAGTATGGTTAATTTCTATTGCTAATGATTACAACTACGCATTTCTTTTATGATTAATTCAAGTAGAAAAATGAATTTCTTTTATGATTAATTCAACTAGAAAAATGCAATGAAATCAACACTAAGATGGACAAAAAAAAAGATAGAAATTAATTTTATCATTCAACCTTAACCAAGTCTATTGATATTATTGTATAGTGGATATATGGCTCCTGAATATGCAATGTTTGGACAATTTTCAACGAAATCAGACATCTTCAGCTTTGGTGTCCTAATTCTAGAGATTGTAAGTGGCAAAAGAATTACTAGCCTTTGTGACAATGAGCAGCTTCTTAATTATGTGAGTATTCATATAAGTTTGCATATTTTGATTTTTTATTTTGTTTAAAAATTAAAAGAAGTAAAAAATTTGTTACAGAATCGTTTCTTTGACTTGTATATTGGGTTTGACATATTAATGCAGGCATGGAGAAATTGGAAAGAGGGGACAACTTCAAATCTCATTGATCCCACATTACTAAAGAGTGGTCTAATAGCTGAAATGATAAGATGTATTCATATCGCTCTGCTTTGTGTTCAACAAAATGTTGCCGACAGACCAGACATGGCTTTAATTATTCACATGCTTAAAAGTGATTCTACGGCTTTTCATTTGCCTGTACAGCCTGCAAGCTTTTTACAGAGTAGGATCGAGTCGACAACACCAAAGGAACTAGGCATCAATGGCGGAATAACTGATAATGAGTTTTCAATAACTGAGATACATCCTCGATAGTGTTGTGCAAGAGGGCTATTATAATTGTTAAGGTACATTTCACTTGCAATAATTTGTGCCTCACAAACTAGAATCTTTATTTAGTTATGTTAGATGGACAAAGACTACACCGTCCATAATGTAGTAATGATGGCTAACAAGAACAATTTCCTAGGAAATCAGCTCTCACAACATAGAAAATGTGCAAGTGATGGAAGGCAATCTTCCTTGTCAAGAACTTAATTCAATTGTCAAGAGAAATTGTGACGATATGGTATATATTAGAGCTATTTTGATGACTTCGGTGTTCTTGATTATTTTGTAATAGTTCTTTCAAACTCAATGAAAAACAAACATCGGTAATTCCATGAAGATAATACAAATGAAGTGCTAATTTAAGAAGCCAATTGGAGATGAAAACAAAACTAACTTATATCAATTAAGTGTATACATGATAGTACGTACAAACTTAGCAATCAATATAAGTAAATGTGATAGAAAGACTAAATTAGTAAATGAATCACTACAAGGTAAATTAATGAAGATAATATCACTAGTTTCTCATTCCACAACATTGTCATACTTAGCGGGCTGTAGAGACTTTACCTAGAATGAACGGCACCACAAATACAAAAGATTGACGCTCCCAGTGTGGAGAGTTTGTTTTCACCCACGAAAACATCTAAACTATATTTTTTTTAGTTATTTTTAAGTTGAAAAAAAAAAAACCATTCACCTACTTGTAGATGAGGAAGTACCTATATTTAAAAATATGAAATTTTTTAAGACAAATGTTTTATTGTATTATAGTTGGAATGTTCTAATCTTGATTTTTCCTTGGAAAAGTTTGTAATAATGGATATTTGCCTAAATTTTTATATTCTTTTGTTCTTAGATAAATAAACTCACATCTTTATATATAAAAAAAGTCATTCACCTTTGAACACAAGCACAAAGGGATGACACGAGATTTGGTAGGAAGTTTATAAGCTATACACGCCGGGGCAAGAACACGTCCTATCCCTAACATGTTGCAAGAGATAGGCAACATTCACTTATCAAGTCAAAATGTCTAATGATGATTACTGTCACGTCCGCACTATTCAGTCCTTATTTTTATGTAGTTTACTTATTTTTTTCTGTCGCTCATCACTATCGTCTATTTAAGGCTTTGTAACCTAAGTTTTTGGTGGCTTGCTTCGTCCTCTCACTTTTCTCATAGTATCAGAGACAAATCCTACCAGCATCTCTGTCCTCTGCTAATACCCATCAACTCTCAATAAAGCTCGAGACGAAGACCTTAGCTCATTACTTAATTTTCCGCACTGACCCATTCTGCTTCTCCATTAGAACTCACTGAAGAAAAACCTACCTATCCCTTCCCAGGCGCTATCAATGTTGCGAACTTTGTGATGATCAGACTTTATGACAGTAACTACTTGCAGTGGCTCAAGTAGATCAAGTTCCTTACCTAAACTAAAAAATTCTATGAATTTCATATCGGAGAAAATGTTACTTCACTAAAAGTGATTCCAAACGAAAACTCAGAAGACCAAGAGGTTCCAAGAGGGTGGGTACTAGAGAGAAAATTTGAAAGGATAACAATATATTTCCAACATTTGAGGATGATTGTGGGAGATTATTATTTTTCTGTCACCTCATCTTTTTTGTTTGGACTTCTATGTTGAAGTATTGTTTGGCTTAGAAAACAAGACAGAACTTTGGTAGTTTCTTCTTACACCCTCACTTTTTCTTAACTATTTTCAGGGAAAATTACAAGAAGACAACAGCAAGATAGAGTGTGGCTTAAATCATCCATCATTAACTTATCTACTCGAAGGGATGTCACTTGTGAGATGGCTAGCAGCATTGCTCTTGTCTTTCCAATTCTGCTGTAGACTGGAGCACTTTTCCTGACAAATAGCCGAAATTATTGTGAACTCGTCTTGCATTGCAACAGCAGAATAAATTTGAAAACTTTGACATAGCGGCGGTCCATCTTTTGGGCTCTCTCCGTTGCGACAACAGCGGAAAGTTTGATGAAGCTTGAAAATTTTAAGAGTCATGGTCCATCTTTGGGGCTCTTCGAGAGGCTTTGAAAGGGTTGACTAGCTACTCGGAATTCCCGGCATACGTGGTTACTAGTTTCATGAATTTAGCAGAGTCTGTGCTATTTTCAATTACATAGATTTTCCGTTCAACTAGACACAGAACAAGAGCTTCCACAAATCTATCAATATCATACCCAAAGGATTATTGGTTTCTAGGTACCAAAGAGAATATGGAGTGGCAAAAATACTTTTAATTTATAATCATAAGAATCCCTTACAAGATGACAAATGAAGACCAAAAGCTTACAAATTGAAAGCCAAAATCAAAACTTCATCTCCAATGGAGATTGTCTCCTAGATTTCAATCTTAGAATCCTTCAATAAATCTTTCATTTTTTGTTTTTTTTTTCACTTACCCACTATCATTGAGCTACACGCTTCCCAACAAACTAGGACGAAGAAGGAAAAAATTGACTTCTATTAACGGAAATAATATAAATAGGAAAGTTTCCATCCGAGCACTCTAAATTGAATAAATTATCTAACACTTCTGCAGTTCATATGGCCGATATATTTCTCTATCGGGCATGCTAAATAACTGTTTTCTCCACTTGAAAAAAAAAAAAAAGAACTTTGATTTTGTCACCTGAATTTACATTTGAATATACGTTTAGTATGCACTTTCCATCTTGGTAGGGGCAAGACGTGATCTTTATTCGACTTCAGAACTCGAAGTCTACTTTATTGTTCATACCAGCAGGTCAAGAGTCGTCCTTGTCGCAATCTTTTTATCATTTTCCTCTAGAAACAGTTTTTCAGATGCATTGAGCCTGCTCCTGTTGCTTCTGCTCAAGGAAGTCGTACATGCATAATTTCTAGACGATTATAGTAGTTTTTCTTGGATTTTTCCCTTTAAAATCCAAGCCTAATCATAGAGATCTTTATAGCATTATTTAATCTTCTTCTTGGAGTGCGGTTCATCTCTAGGGTTACCTGATTCCAAGTCAACGTAGAATTTTTATCTTGCTTTGCTAAGAAATTTATTAAGAATCTAGGTTATTAAGAAGTTAACAATGTAAGAACTCCATATCATTTATTGAATAACACCCTTAGAAATCATGGACGCTCTAAGTATATTTTCCATGGTGAACCAACGGACAAACGACATGTATTCTGAAGTCCTTTTTTTTTTAATTGACTGATTCTTCGTTACACTATCTGCGCAGGAACCGGCAAAAGGACGATGGCGGACATTTTGCCAAAATAAAAGGAGGCGGGGATATTAGTGCAAGGTGCTGTAACTCTAAAGGCCACTCTATAAAAGACGTAGTCTCCCATCCGAAACCTAGATTGGGCTATAAAGCTACTAGAGAATCGCCTTAGAGACTGCATACAAACAGAAACAAAAGCTCAGTAACAGCTTCAATGGCTGTATTTGGCTACGTTGAGATACTTCTCGCATTTCTCTCTGTTCTCTTTCTCTGTCGCTGGAGTTGGAAGAGAATATCGGCGGTCACAAATTGGCCGGTCGTCGGGATGCTGCCGGGGCTTCTGTGAAAGGCGCCGAGTATCCATGTATATGCAACTCAAGTTCTAAAACAGAGTGGTGGGACATTTGAGTTCAAAGGACCATGGTTTGCGAACATGGACTTTCTGGTCACCAGTGATCCCATGAACGTGCGTCACATATTAACCCAAAACTTCGCCAACTACGGAAAGGGGGCCGAGTTTAAGAAGCTTTTCGAGCCTTTCGGGGATGGGGTCCTGAACTCCGACTCTGAATCATGGAAATCCAACAGGAAATTGTATCATTCGCTTATAAAACACAGGAAGTTCCAGCTGTTCCAAGAGAGATCCATGAGGGAGAAGATATCGAAAGGCCTATTTCCAGTTCTTGAGCACGTCTCAGGACAAGGAACTGAAGTTGATTTGCAAGATATTTTTCAGCGGTTCACCTTCGATAATACCTGCTTGCTGGTTCTAGGCTTCGATCCAAAGTGCCTTTCAGTCGAATTACCGGAGCTTGATTATAGAACAGCGTTCGACCAAGTAGAGGCGGCTGTGTTTTACCGGCATACGGTGCCGGAAAGCATTTGGAAGTTGCAGAAATGGCTCAATATAGGAGAAGAGAAGAAGCTAAGCAGAGCCATAGAGACTTTAGACAACTTCTTGCACCAGTGCATATCATCAAAGCAACAAGAATTTCTCCGTCGCAGAACCCAAGTAGTGCAACCTGAGGAGAAGGACGAGGACTTCGACTTATTAACAGCTTGCATGGAGAGAAAAGAAGAAGAAGAAGAAGAAGAAGAAGAAGAAGAAGAAGAAGAAGAAAAACTAGAGGAAACAAAAGGAGATGCGCACAATCATCTTATCGATGCTTACAAAAAGTATGACACATACCTAAGAGATTTTGCGATCAATTTCTTGGCTGCTGGAAAAGACACTATAAATGCAGGTCTCGTATGGCTTTTCTGGCTCATCGCCACGCATCCTTCGGTGGAAGAAAAGATTCTAGAAGAGATCAAAGAGAATTTGCAGGCTAAAGAAGATGGGAGATGGAGGTTTTTCAGTGTCGAAGAGCTAAGTAAGCTGACTTATCTCCATGCAGCCATTTGTGAGGCTCTTCGCTTATACCCATCAGTACCTCTCAATCTCAGAATAGCCGTTCAACCAGACGTTCTCCCAAGTGGCCACCGAGTTGATGTGAACACGAAGGTGATGGTGTCTCTTTACTCAATGGGAAGTATAGAAGGAATATGGGGAGATGATTGCTTGGAATTCAAGCCTGAGAGGTGGATTTCCGAGGAGGGAAGACTAATACACGTACCGTCTTACAAGTTCATTGCGTTTAATACAGGACCCAGAAGTTGTTTGGGCCAAGACATAACTTTCTTTCAGATGAAGACGCTCGCCACTGCCATAATTTGGAATTATCGCGTTCAGGTGGTTGAAGGTCATCCTATTTCCCCAAATCTTACCGCTATGCTGCATATGAAAGATGGTCTGAAGGTTAGGGTCTCCAAGAGAAACAGTGTTTGAGGAAGAAGAACAAAGTGATGTGATAATAAAGTGTGCCTAGCTTTTCCTTAGTTCCATAGCACATGTGTGTTTCAAAGTTAAGAGTTGCTGAATAATGTTAAGAGTGTTGAATATAAGAGTATTGTATGTGCAAGTATTGCCTTCGTGCCTAATGTTGTGGACAATCAACAAAATAAGATTTTTGCATAGGTGTATGGTACAACCCTTGGTGTAAAATCCTGAAGAATAAAATTAATGGAAATGAAAATTTAGCATTAAAGATTTATTATTCTTGGATAGTGTGTTACCAAAAAGATGTCAATTATGACAAATTCTTGAGTGAATGGAGACCATTGAACCTTTGGATCTTCTAACACCACATGACAATTATTATGAGATAAATGATCTACCATAAGAAACATTTACACACAATTAGAAGAATATTTAGGATTTTATCAACACATACCCCTTTGTTCTATTGGAGCTAGGTTTTAGGTTTGAGATACCAAAATCCCTTACTCTTTCTTTGCTTATAAAGAAAATACTTAAAATCTTATGTAGCTTGGGATAAATCAATCCCCACATTCCATTAGAAAATTATTCCTCTTTTGCAACTCTTTCTCTCAATAACAAAGCAAAAATAAGGTTTTTTCAGAAAGTTGCTGCTGCATCGCCTCCGCCGGAAAAAGGTACATTATTCCTTATACACACCTCACCGTCCCTGGAAAGGACAATTTTTTTATTGATCTCAGGTATAGTGAATCCAAACACTATTTTTTTGGTCCTTTTATTTTTCGGATTTGTTTCCTGGTTATGTAGAGTTGAGTTGCAATGTTTGTAAACGAGGACATAATTTTTTTTTCCAATTATGTCGGCTGGATATTACTGAATAAATATAGTACAGCAGCTGATGTGTCTTCACAGTAACTAGCTTTTTGGTTTTCACAGGAAAGGAGAGAAACAATCAAACTGCGATCATCAAGTTGTCCCAGCTCTTATTCTGATGCTACTTCTCATCAGTATTTGCATATTTTTAAAGAGGAAGCAAAAGAGCAAATTTGAGAATACGTTCATATATTAGCTAAATTTGCTACTTATTATTAACTTTTAATATGTGAAGAATGGGGTTTTTGTACTACCTTGAAGGATTGGAGCAGTGGTATTGCCTTGCTCACTAATGATTGATGTGCGGCATGTGTAGGAGTCACTCTTCTTTTTCAAAAGGATTAATCCAAATTTACAATCTACCATTAATAACTTTTTCAAAAAAAAGTCTATCCAAGATTGAAAGATTATAAGCCACGTCTTGTTGTATGCTTTCACAAGAAGTAATGGCCATGCTTCACCAAAATGCTTTGATTTAAGCCTGTGAACTTTATGGCAAAGAGAGAAAGCGGTCTGGTTTCGGGCAATCAAGATTGTGTTGGTAATTTGCTCAAAGGATTGGACTATGCAAAACATTTGCTTCTGGCAGATGGGGTCTGCATAACGAAGTCATTCAGGGGCTTCACCAATCATTCAAGCGATTAGTCAAGACATTTGCCGTCGTCTTTCGTTTTCAAACAGTGTGCTTCCATGTGGTCTGACCAAGTTTTACATGTTTTGCTTGATTCTTTAATCTCTGTTTTAAACAAAAAGGTCAACGGCCAGGTGTTCCATGCACTAAATAAAGAGGGTTGCAGCAGTGAAGTTTGAGTTTGACAGTAGAAATGACGGCTAGGCGGCAAGTTGTTAAGATGAGATAGGGAAAGATAGGGAAAGGTAGAAGTGGAAGTTATCTTGTATAGAATTGATAGAGTGTAGGGTAGACGTATATTGTCTTCTTTTTAAAATATATATTATTATAAGAATATTTTGTCATAATTGTCTTCTTTTTATTATGAAAGATGAGTTTTAGTCTTTATGCAAAATTCCACACGTTAAAGTCCCGCTTGATTGTCTAACCACTCGTACATTAAATTAGATAAAAGGGTTGACTAAGGCAGAAGGGACACAAGGTTGTGGACAATCACGATACAATAAGGCTATTTCGTGGTTACTGGCCACGCACGTCATCAACCGCTCATGTCATCAATTGTCTTCCACAAAATAAAAGCATACATAAGAGCAGGTAATACAGGAGAGAACAAAGAGTTTTATAACAGCATAACGTGTGCTAGAATTGGTGGAATAATTAGGTTATGGGTATAATTATTATATTTTATTACTATCAAAGATATCATGTAATTGGAGAAATTAGAATTTCTATAAGAGAAACTTAGTAGATGAATTAATTCAATAAGAGAGCCCCTTTAGGAACTAATTGTAACTGATAAGAAAATTCATAAATATTTATTTGATGAGAGGAAAAGGAAAAAAAAATATATAATGAAAGGAAACTACTGAGGACACATGATACCATATTGCTGCATGTTGCTGCATCGTTTCCGCCGGAAAAAGGTACAGTATTCCTCATACACACCCCACGTTCCTGCAAGGGGTAACTTTTTGTTGCACTCACCTACAGGAACCCTCGAAATGTAAGGCGTTCTCTGGAAAAAAGTAGGAACGAATTTTTCAGTCACGATTCTTTTGGTCTGTTTATCTTTCAGGTTTGTTCTTGGTTATGAAGAGTTGAGTGGCAATGTTTGTAAATGAAGACATTAACTATTTTTCAATTATGTCGACTCGATATCACTGACTAAATCAAGTACAGCAGTTGATGTGTCTTTGCAGTAACCTGCTTTGTTTCCACAGGAAAGGAGAGAAACGATTGAACTGTGATCACTGTAGTTGTCCCAACTTTTATTCTGATGCTTCTTGTTGTCAGTATATGCATACGTTTAGGGATGAAGCGAAAGGATAAACTTGAGAGTAAGTTCATATATTAGTTCACTTCTTACTTAGTATTAGCTTTATCACGTAAAGATAGGAATTCCTATACTTCTTTGAAGCACTTGGGTAGGGTAGTAACAGCATTTGGCTCGTTCAGAAAATGAAAACGCCTCACTGATTATTGATTAGCCCCATTTTCAAGTAACCACTCACCCATTTCAAGCTCCTCCGCTTTGCTGTGTTACTATTGGCAAAGATTTAGTGAAATTTTTGTTGCTTGTAATTGTGGATCATGTAGTTATGGGTGAAATAACGAGTGTGAAGTCCTTGCAATTCAATCTTAGCACTATTAAAGTTGCCACAAACAACTTTTCAGACGCAAATAAGCCTGGAAAAGGAGGAATTGATGTAGTATACAAGCTAAGAAAACATTCTTATGAAAAAATAGACTATAATAATTACTTGTGAAATCTTTTGTTAGTGTACTTGCTTCTTTTAAATTGACTAGAATTATTTTAGTTATATTTTATTTGATATATATGTAGTGAAATACTTTCTAAGAAGAAATAGTTACAAAAAGACTATAAAAAAAACTCTACACAAGGAAATGTTGAATTTAAGAATGAAGTCTTATTAGTGGCCAAACTTCAACATTGGAATTTAGTTAGACTCCTCAGATTTTGTTTGGAAGGAAATGGAAGACTTCTCATCTATGAATTTGTACCTAATAGAAGTCTTGACCATTTCATATTTGGTAACATTGAATTCTTATTGTTGTTGAAATTTTTATTCAAATGTTATAATCAAAATTTCATTTAGGTACCAAAATATAAAATTTTAAATATTTCATCAATGATGCCTCTTTGGAATATATAGATTCAATGAAATGTGCAGATTTAGATTGGTGAAAATACAATAAAATTATAAGTGGTATTGCTCGTGGACTATTATACCTTCACGAGAATTCTTGACTTTCAATTATTCACCATGATCTCAAAGCTGAAAACATTCTATTAGATATACTAATGAATCCTAAAATATCAAATTTTGGCATGGTAAAATTGGTTGAATTGGATCATACTAAACGTAATACAAATAGGATTATGGAAACCTAGTAAGTATAGTTACTTTTTGTTGCTAATTGTACAATTGATTCAAATAAAAAAATGTAATGGAATCAACACCAAGATAGTCATAAACAAAGATAGAAATTAATTTTACCATTCAAACTTAAGAAAGTTTATTGATATTATTGTATAGCTGATATATGGCTCAAGAATATGCAATCTTTGAACAATTTTCAATGAAATCATACATCTTTAGCTTTGGCATCCTAATTCTTGAGCTTGTAAGTGGCAAAAGAGTTACAAGCCTTCATGACAATGAGCATCTTCTTAGTTACATAAGTATTATATTAGTTGATATATTTTGAATTTTTTTGGTTAAAAATTAAAAGAAGTAAAAAAATTTATTACAGAGTTGCTTTTTTGGCTTGTATATGCGGCTTGATATATTAATGCAAGCATGGAGAAATTGGAAGGAAGGGACAACTTCAAATCTCATAGATCCCACGTTATTGAAGAGTGGTCCAATAACTGAAATAATGAGATGTATTCATATCGCTTTACTATGTGTTCAACAAAATGTTGCTAACAGACCAGACATGGCTTTGGTTGTTCACATGCTTAAAAGTGATTCTATGGCTCTCTCTATGCCTATAGAGCTTGCAACCTTTTTGCAAGGTAGGATTCAATTAGCCACACCAGAGCAACCGTGCATCACTTGTAGGGTAACTGATAATGAGGTTTCAATAACTGAGTTATAATTATTGATACCTCAGTAATGTTGTGAAAGGGGCCTATTAGAATTGGCAAGGTACATTTCCTTTGTAATGATTTGTGTCTCGCAAACTAGAATCCTTATTTAGTTATGTTAGTTGTATAGAGACTACCATACATAATGTCATGGTGATGACAAGTGGGAGGAACTTTTGGGGAAATCAGCTTCTGCAACATAAAAAGTGTACAAGTGATGGAAGACAATGTTCCTTGTTAGTAACTTAAATCAAATGTCAAGAGAAATTTTCACAATATGATATCTATTAGAGCTATTTTGATGACTTTTGTTTTCTTGATTATTTTGTGATACTTCTCTCAAAGTTAATGTCAAACAAACATTGGTAGTTCCATGAAGATAATGCAAATGAAGTGCTCATTTAAGGAGCCAATTGAAGACAAAAATAACACTAACTGATATCAATTAAGTGTATACATGATAGTACATACAAATTTAACAATCAACATAAGTAAATGAGACAAAAATACTACATTAGTAAAAAAGAATCATTACAAGGTACATAATCAATATAATACCACTAATTTTTCATTTCACATCATTGCCATACTTAGCAGAGAAACATTACCTAGAATGAATGGCACCACAGATACAAATGATTGAAGTTCCCAGTGTCCAGAGTTTGTTTTCACCCATAAAAACATCTAAACTGTATCTTTTTTTTTTTTTTTCTAAATGTAGTTTATTCCTCCCTTTTTTTTGTCCTTTTTTCTTTTTTGGTGTATCTCATCACTATCGTCTATTTAAGGCTTTGTAACTGTTGGACTGGTATGCAGAGTGCTGAACTAGAACTCACATCTAAACTTTATCATTTTTTTTTCTTTTTTTTTTTTCTAAATGTAGTTTACTCCTCCCTTTTTTTTTCTTTTTTTCTTTTTCGGGTGTATCTCATCACTATCGTCTATTTAAGGCTTTGTAACTGTTGGACTAGTTTGCAGAGTGCTGAACTAGAAGTCCTAGTAGAAGGTTTGGTTAGGTCGTTTGTTACTTATTTTCTTACTTAACAGACAATAGAATTGTAAAAGAGCAACCAAACAAGATCAGAACACAAGAGATTTAACGTGATTCGGTCAAAATTTCGCCTACATCCACGGGACAAGTAGGAGAGAATCTTATTAAATTGTCCAAAGTGTACTACAGAAGATTATACTTGATATCAGCTTAATTTTTTCATCTACAGAATCCTTCTATGTGTACCACAATATTCAGCTCAGTCTACTAAACTCCTCATAACTTTTTCTCATCTGAATCAGAATTGATGACTTCTCTGCACTGGTTCTGCCTTTAGAAGCTCTGCAGAATTTTCTGTCTCTGGTTCTTCACGTTTTTCAGGTTCTTCTCTTCCTTTTCTTTGAATGACGTACATATATATAATCCCCAGATTTGTCCAGCATGAGGTGGAAGATGTATAGGCAAGTGGCAGCATCTTCAAACAGCACTGGTAACTCTAATCTTGACATATCAGCAGCTGCTTCACTATGCACCGCTTCAGCCGTTTGGATGAAAAATGAGCTGCTGCATCACCTACACGGCCAGTCATTAGTATAAAGAAGTTTGTGTAACCTTAATCAACCAAATCATGAGTCAAAATTGAAACAGTAACCCAACTCTTTCTTCAAGCTTTGAAATCTAGTGAGTTTCTTTCCTCTGACTTTTTGGTGTCTTGCTTCGTCCTCTCACTTTTCTCACGGTATCGGAGAAAGATCCTACCAAAAGTCTGTATCCTCTGTTATTACCCATCAACTCTCGTTAAAGCTCGAGACAAAGACCTTAACTCATTACTCTACTGTCTGCACTGACCAATTCTGCTTCTCTATTAGCACTAACTGAAGCCACCCTGCCTATTTCAAACACCATCAACGTTGCGAACTTTGTGATGATCAAACTCTATGACAGTAACTACTTGCCATGGGTCACGTAGATCAAGTCCTTAACCTAAACTCAAAAACACTATGGATGTCTCATAGGAGAATTTGTTGCTCCACTAAAGGTGATTCCAAACGAAAACTCAGAAGACCAAGAGGTTCCAAGAGGGTGGGCACAAGAGAGAAAAATTGATAGGCTAACCATATTTTTCCAACGGTAGAGGATGATTGTGGGTGATTGTTATTTTTCTGCAGCCTCATTGATTTTGTTTGGACTTCTATGTTGAAGTATTGTTTGGTTTAGGCAAACAAGGCAGATTTTTGATACTTTCTTCTTACACCCTTTTCTTTTTAGTAACTCTTTTTCAGGGACAATTGCAAGAAGACAATAGGAAAACAGAGGGTGGCTTAAATCATCCATGATTAACTCATCTACTCGAGGGGATATCGCTTGTGAGATGGCTAGTGGAATTGCTTTTGTCATTCCAATTCAACGGTAGACGGGAACATTTCTCTTGACCGATTGCTGTACTTTTTATGAACTCGTTTTGCATGACAAAAGCAGAAGTTTGAAAGGTATGATATACCGGCGGTCCATTTTTTGGGCTCTTTCCGTTGCAACAACAGAGGAAGTCATAAAAGTTTGATAGTCATGGTCCATCTTAGGGGCTCTTCGAGGGGCTTCAAAAGGGCTGACTTCCTACTCGGCGTTCCCTGCATGCTTGGTTTGTTAGTTTCGTGAATTGACCAGCGTCTGTTCTGAGTTTTCAACTACATAGACTTTCCCTTCAACCGGACAGAGAACAAGAGCTTCCAAAAATCTATCAATGTCACACCCAAAGAATTATGGGTTAACCCATGTGCCAACCCGGTAATTAAATTACACGCCTTCCCAATTTTCTTCAACTTGGACATTTGAACAATGATGCCATTACTAGTGTCAGCTGTCTATTTGTTTGTCTCGATATACATCTAATATGAACATAGTCGTGTTCAACTTAGAATTCTTTGCATATTTAAGAATCTTATTAAGTCTAAAAATCTTAATACACTAAAAAATTCTACGTTGAACAAGACTTTATCTATAACAATATGTTTTCTTTTTGATTACTTGGTTATCTATATGATATTTATCTATACACTTGCAGAAAAGAATGAACTAAAATATTTGATTTTAATCATAGATTCACCGCATAAGGAAGTCCTCGGAAACGTTCTGGGGAACCCTCTCGCCAAGATCCTCAATATTAAGAAAACTGAAAGCCGCCACGTCTCTAGCTTTGTGATTGACTTTGTGCATGGTGATTGATGGATTTAACAGCGAAATTTAGCTTTGAGGATTCCAAGATCCACAATATTAAGAAAACTGAAAGCCGCCACGTCTCTTGCTTTGTAATTGACTTTGTGCATGCTGATTGAGTTACGATGGATTAACAGCAAAATTTAGCTTTGAGGATTTAGTTTTATACATCCTATAAAGACCAACTAGCCTCAGTATGTTTTGTGACAGACTATTATTACCTAGCTTAAGTCATCAAGTACAGTTTGATGGGAATTCTAGATAGAGGAAAGTTTCTATACATAGGACTCTAAATGGAGTAAAGTATCTAACAGTTCTGTGGTTCATATGATCGAAATATTTTCAAATCCGGAGTTGTTGATCCTTTCTTCTTCACTTCGAAAGAAGAATTTCGACTTTCTTACCGGAATTTTACATTTGAATATGCGTTTGGTATGTACTTTCCGTCATGGTCGGCGGAAGTCGTGATCTTTAATAATAAATGACCAGGTTTGGTGTTGGGTTTCCTTTTCCTTTTCTGTTTTTTCTTTTGAAGATTTACTTTTAGAAGTCGACAACCGAAGAAGTCGAAGTCTACTTAGTTCTTCTGAAAAGTTTTCCATGTCGCAATCTGAATATCGCTTTCGTCTAGTACAGTTGTTTAGAGCATCCAACCTGCTCCAGTTGCTTCTGTCCTAGGAAGTCGTACCATGCATCATTTTAAGACGATGACCGTAGCTTGTCTTAGATTTTTCCAAACCAAGCCTGATCACTCGGATCTTGAAAACATTATTTAATCTTCGTGCTCGCCTTGTTCAACGTCTTAAGCCTTTCCTGCACAACCGCGCAACCCCCCCCAAACCCCACCAAATCAACTTTCAGGACTAGCTCCATTTCATCACCTGCCTTTACTTTGTCTGTTTGCCTGATGACCAGTTCATTATTTTCTAGCAGCCAATAGATTTTTATTTTTATTTTTATTTTTGGGTTGGGGGGGAGGTGCAGTTTTCTAAACATGTAAATAAGTTTTGATTCCCGAAATTGGTTTTGGAACCGATTTGAAACCCATTTCTATGCTATTCGTGTTTAATGATCTTGTACAATCAAAACTAATTTCAAACAAAATAGTTGACATTTCAATCATACTGGCTAAAGTAAAAAAAAAAATTATATGAGGGAGAGCTTTTTTGTCTCAAAATATAAAATTCTCATAAAAAAATGTCATTTTGAGTTAAATTTAGAAGCTTTCAACTTCTATATTTTTATAATTCTTGTAATTGAGGAGTATACTTTTATGTTTTTATGCACTATTTTTTCTTAATACATTCTTACAGTTTCACCAAAAAAAAAAAAACTAATTTTTTGTACCAATAATGTATTTGCAACTTGTATTACCAGGCCTTCAAAGTGTTGTCTACTAAGATTTTTCTTTGGGTTTTGGTGGCTTTGCTAGCAACAATTAATTTTCAAAGTTACTAGAAAACCATTTTTAAAGTTTGAATGACCTTCAACTCAAATAATACAATTTTTTTTTTGAAATTTCCAATGAGAGAATTCAGACCTTACTATAGAGTATTTGTATACTTTGTGTTATTTTTAGAATTATTACTTTGATGACACTATTTTGATTTTATTATCTAATTTCAAGATAATTTATTTTACAGTTAGGAAAATGAAAAAAAGAAACCCTCTACATGTTAGAATAATATAAACAAACAAAATTACAAAAAAAAAGGTTATCTTACCATAACTAATTGTTGGAAACAAAAGTGTCATAAAAACAATTAATGGGTAGTGTTTAAACATAACAGAAGTTCCTCCAACCCTTGAGAGCTCTTGGGTTAGGCTTTTAATATTCTAACATGGTATTAGAATGTAGGTTAACAAGTAGTATTTCAATATAAAAAAGTTCTCTAACTTACAAGCTAGTTTTAGGATTAAAATTTAGACTTTCTAATATTGTCTTAGAACCTAAGTTGAATAAATTCCATCTCATACAACTTTGAACCAAATGATGCTCAATATGTGAGAAAGTATGTAAAGTATGTATAAGAGGATAGTTTAACACTAGAAGATAAACATTATTGAGGTAAAGATTGAATGAAAAAAGAGCCCTTTAACCTTTAAACTAACTTTTGGATTAGGCTTACAAACATCCTAACATCTATTACAATACTTATCCAACTTTTAAATTTTAAAATATACTTGGTGTGTAAGAAATAGCTATTACATGCTATTCAACCTTAAATTCAAAGTATGCTCACAAATTAACTTTATATTAAACCTTGGACTTTATAACAACAGGATTTTCCAATTAACTTGCACATCTTTACATACGGAAGGAAGAAGTTGGACTTCTGAAACAATAACTTGTTGGTCACCCCTAACTTGTTGATAACTACTAACTTATTGCCTCACATTAAGCTAGTCCTTCTTTTGAGTTATCACTCCTGCAAATGAAAGGCACCAAATACTTTAATATATAACTTAGAGCTTATCAACAAGGCAATTGCCAGTTTTGTTTTGGTTTTGATACATTCTGAAAATATTGAAACAAATATAGAATTATATTTTACCTCAATCACATATATGTATAAATATTAAATTATATTCAGTCATTATGCAGTCCTATTGAAGTAAAACACCCTAGAAATCATGGACACATTTTAGATATTTTTTCCATGACGTAAAGAGACGAGACAGACGACACGTATTCTGCACACGGCTCGTCAAAAAAAAGGTGAATCAGCGGCTCAGGAAGTCATCTTGTTTGAATTGACTGATTTTGCATTGTAATATCTGGGCAGAAACTGGAAGAAGAATACGGGTATGACATCATTGTGCTAATATAAAAGGTTGCGTCGAGATTAGTTCAAGGCTTTATGGGCCCCCTATGGCTATAGAACTACTAGAGATTAGAGACTAGAGACAAACAGAATCAAAAGGAGACTTTGGACAACTTTTTGCACCGGTGCATATCATCAAAGCAACGAGAATTTCACCGGCGCAGAACCCGGATGGAGCAAGCTGAGGAGACGGACGAGGATTTTGATCTATTAACAGCTTGCATAGGAGAAGAAGAAGAACTACAAGAAAATGAAGAGGAAACAGAAGGACATGTGAACAATCATCTCATCGATACTTACAAAAAATCTGACAGATACCTAAGAGATATTGCGTTTAATTTCATGGCTGCTGGAAAGGACACTATGTTAAGAAGGCCTCAGCACCCCCAAAAGGATCCAATCAACAGTGAGAATACCACACTTATATGGTCGTTAACTCGGCCACCCGGGACCGATGTGGGAGAGCTACAGACTACACAACATGCCCCCTCCCCAAGACCCAGCTCTTAGTTTTGGCCGGTAGGAGGGTGGCCCATCAACATAGAGAGAGAGCCACATCAGTCCAGGTCTAAACCTGGCTCCGATACCATGTTAAGAGGGCCTCAGCACCCCCAAAAGGATCCAATCAGAAGTGAGAGTACCCCACTTATATGGCCGTTAACTCGGCCACCCTGAACCGATGTGGGACAGCTACAGACTACACAACATGCCCCTTCCCCAAAGCCCACCTCTTATCTTTGGCCGGTAGGAGGAAAGCCTATCAAGAGAGAGAGAAGAGACCACATCAGTCCAGGCCTAAACCATCGGCTCCGATAACATGTTAAGAAGGCCTCAGCACCCCTAAAAGGATCCAATCGAAAGTGAGAGTACCCCACTTATATGGCCGTTAACTCGGCCACCCTGAACCGATGTGGGACAGCTACAGACTACACAACATGCCCCCTCCCCAAAGCCCAGCTCTTATCTTTGGCCGGTAGGAGGAAAGCCTATCAAGAAAGAGAGAAGAGACCACATCAGTCCGGGCCTAAACCATCGGCTCCGATACCATGTTAAGAAGGCCTCAGCACCCCCAAAAAGATCCAATCGAAAGTGAGAGTACCCCACTTATATGGCCGTTAACTCGGCCACCCTAAACCGATGTGGGACAGCTACAGACTACACAACATGCCCCCTCCCCAAAGCCCAGCTCTTATCTTTGGCCGGTAGGAGGAAAGCCTATCAAGAGAGAGAGAAGAGACCACATCAGTCCGGGCCTAAGCCATCGGCTCCGATACCATGTTAAGAAGGCCTCAGCACCCCCAAAAGGATCCAATCGACAGTGAGAATACCACACTTATATGGCTGTTAACTCGGCCACCCGGGACCGATGTGGGAGAGCTACAGACTACACAACATGCCCTCTCCCCAAGACCCAGCTCTTAGTTTTGGCCGGTAGGAGAGTGGCCCATCAACATAGAGAGAGAAAGCTAAGAGTACCCCACTTATATGGTTGTTAACTCGGCCACCCTGAACTGATGTAGGACAGCTACAGACTACACAACATGCCCCCTCCCCAAAGCCCAGCTCTTATCTTTAGCCGGTAGGAGGAAAGCCTATCAAGAGAGAGAGAAGAGACCACATCAGTCCGGGCCTAAACCATCGGCTCTGATACCATGTTAAGAAGGCCTCAGCACCCCCAAAAGGATCCAATCGGAAGTGAGAGTACCCCACTTATATGGCCGTTAACTCGGCCACCCTGAACCAATGTGGGACAGCTACAGACTACACAACATGCCCCCTCCCCAAAGCCCAGCTCTTATCTTTGGCCGGTAGAAGGAAAGCCTATCAAGAGAGAGAGAAGAGACCACATCAGTCCGGGGCTAAGCCATCGGCTCCGATACCATGTTAAGAAGGCCTCAGCACCGCCAAAATGATCCAATCAGAAGTGAGAGTACCCCACTTATATGGCCATTAACTCGACCAGCCTGAACCAATGTGGGACAGCTACAGACTACACAACATGCCCCCTCCCCAAAGCCCAGCTCTTATCTTTGGCCAGTAGGAGGAAAGCCTATCAAGATAGAGAGAAGAGACCACATCAGTCCGAGCCTAAACCATCGGCTCCGATACCATGTTAAGAAGGCCTCAGCACTCCTAAAAGGATCCAATCGACAGTGAGAATACCACACTTATATGGCCGTTAACTCGGCCACCCAGGACCGATGTGGGAAAGCTACAGACTACACAACATGCCCCCTCCCCAAGACCCAACTCTTAGTTTTAGCTGGTAGGAAGGTGGCCCATCAACATAAAGAGAGATGTCCCACATCGGTTTAGGGTGGCCGAGTTAACGGTCATATAAGTGGGGTACTCTCACTTCCGATTGGATCATTTTGGGGGTGTTGAGGCCTTCTTAACATGGTATCGGAGCCGATGGTTTAGGCCCGGACTGATGTGGTCTCTTCTCTCTCTCTTGATAGGCTTTCCTCCTACCGGCCAAAGATAAGAGCTGGGCTTTGGGGATGTTGTGTAGTCTGTAGTTGTCCCACATCGGTTCAGGGTGGCCGAGTTAACGGCCATATAAGTAGGGTACTCTCACTTCCGATTGGATCCTTTTGGGGGTGATGAGGCCTTCTTAACATGGTATCGGAGCCGATGGTTTAGGCCCGAACTGATGTGGTCTCTTCTCTCTCTCTTGATAGGCTTTCCTCCTACCGGCCAAAGATAAGAGCTGGGCTTTGGGGAGGGGGCATGTTGTGTAGTCTGTAGCTGTCCCACATCGGTTCAGGGTGGCCGAGTTAACGGCCATATAAGTGGGGTACTCTCACTTCCGATTGGATCATTTTGGGGGTGTTGAGGCCTTCTTAACATGGTATCGGAGCCGATGGTTTAGGCCCGGACTGATGTGGTCTCTTCTCTCTCTCTTGATAGGCTTTCCTCCTACCGGCCAAAGATAAGAGCTGGGCTTTGGGGAGGGGGCATGTTGTGTAGTCTGTAGCTGTCCCACATCGGTTCAGGGTGGCCGAGTTAACGGCCATATAAGTGGGGTACTCTCATTTCCGATTGGATCCTTTTAGGGGTGTTGAGGCCTTCTTAACACACTGTAAATGCAGGTCTCATCTGGCTTTTCTGGCTCATCGCCACGCATCCTTCGGTAGAACAAAAGATTCTAGAAGAGATCAAAGAGAATTTGCCTGACAAAGAATATGGAAGACGGAGGTTTTTCAATGTGGAAGAGCTAAATAAGCTGACTTATCTCCACGCGGCCATTTGTGAGGACCTCCGCTTATATCCATTAGTACCTTTCAATCACAGAGTTGCTGTTGAACCAGACGTTCTCCCAAGCGGCCACCGAGTTGAAGCAAACACGAAGGTGATGGTGTCTATGTATTCAATGGGAAGCATAGAAGGAATATGGGAAAATGATTGCTTAGAATTCAAGCCTGAGAGGTGGATTTCGGAGGAAGGAAGACTCATACATGTACTGTCTTACAAGTTCATTACGTTTAATACAGGACCCAGAAGTTGTTTGGGCCAAGACATAACTTTCTTTCAGATGAAGACACTCGCCACTGCCATAATTTGGAATTATCGAGTTCAAGTAGTTGAAGGTCACCCCATTTCACCAAGTCTTTCCGTTATGTTGCATATGAAACATGGTCTGAAGGTTAGGGTCTCCAAAAGAAACAGTGTTTGAGGAAGAAGAACGTGGTGATTGGTGTAGTACCATAATAAATTACCTATACCTAGCTTTTCCTTAGCTCCATAGCATATGTGTGTTTGAAAGATAGAGTTGCTGACTAATGTAAGAGTCTTGAATGTATAATAATGTAAAAGCATTTTATTCATGAGTATTGCCTTCGTGCCTATTTTTGTAAACAATCAAGAAAATAAGATTTTATATTTCATTAAATAGTATTGAAATATAAAAAATATGTTATCAACTTATGAGTTTACTTTTTGTTTATTTCTAATATGTTATGAGAGCAAAAATTGATTCATTACAACTTTTGTTAAACTTTGAAAGTGTGAAGAACATTTATTTTTCTTATCCAACTTTGAGTGGTAAGTATGTTTAGTGTACAAAAGAGTATTGAAAATAAAAGCTTTATATTAAAAAGATATAATTCATAAATAGTTTTTAAATACAAAAAATGTTCTCTTGATTCATAAACTTACTTTTAAAGTAGATTTTGAGCATATTTCCAATAAAGACCACCACCTCTCTTGCAATCTGCTTTTTGTTGAACTTCAAACAAAGAAGACTGCAATAAAAATAAATGGATAAAAATCTTTGACCAACGATCTTTATCCAGCCCAATATTGGTTTCAAGTTCGAACATCTAATTTTGTTCATTGACGAGCTGGTCTTGCGCTGCGACAGCAGAAGTTTGAAAAGTTTGATTTTGCTTTCTTCGTTGAAACGGCAGATGAGGTGTGAGAAGTTTGATAGCGTGAATCCATCTTTTGCCTGCTTACAATTGCAAGCAGATTAAGTTTGAGAAGTTTGATAGAGACGGTCCATCTTTTGTACACTTCTCATTGGAAATGCAGATGAGATTCAAAAGTTTGACAGCCGAGGTCCATCTTTTCGCTTCTTTTCATTACAAAAGCTGATGAGGTTTGAAAATTTATTATAATCACGATACATAAGAAATTAATAAAATATTAAATTGAACACAATTGAGCCAATGGATACTGATAAAATAAGTAAACTACACCAAAACAAGGACTAAATCAAGCAACATGTGAGGATAAGGGTTCTGTCATCGACTTATTAACCGTCCACGGTAGCTCATGCAGGACGTACTTCTGCTCTGGTCTGTATAGCTAATAAAGTTCATTAGTTAGATGTCCTTCCTTCAGAAGTAAATCTCTTTAGGTTCACGTTTTTAGACGAAATCTCGTCTTAGCCCTTGTGTCTATGTTCAACGATGAATGACTTTTTTTCACCTTAAAAATAATAATAAAGAAAATACGGTTGAGATGTTATGTAGGAGAAAACAAACTCTCCACGTTAGTCTGATCCAATCTTTTGTGTCTGTGGTGCCATTCATTCTAGGTAATGTCTCTACAGTCCTACTTAGTATGACAATACAGTGGAATCAGAAGCACGTGATGTATTATCTTGATTAATGTAACTTGTAACAATTTTTTTACTAATTTAGTCTCCATGTCACATTTACATATATTGATTACTAACTTTGTATTTACTGTAATGTAAACACTTAATTGATATCAATTTATTTTATTCTCCTCTCCAATTGGCTCCTCACAATAGCACTTCATTTACACTATCTTCACAAAACTATCAATTTTTGTTTGACACTAAATATGAAAGAACTATCACAAAATAACCAAGACAAAATAAGTCATCAAAATAGTTCTAAGAGCAATCATATCGGGACAATTTCTCTCAATGTTTAATTTAAAGTTTTTGACAAGGAAAATGATCTTCCATCAGTTTGGTGGCTGATTTCCCAGGAAGTTCTTCCCGCTAGCCATCACTGCGACATTGTGTGTGGAGGCCTTTGTCAGTCTAATGTAACCGAATAAGGATTCTAGTTTGTGAGGCACAAATTATCACAAGTTTAATGTACCTTACCGATTATAATAGCCCCCCTTCACAACGCTACCGAGGATGTAACTCAGTTATTGAAACCTCATTATTAGTTACCCTGCCATTGGTGCCTAGTTGCTCTAGTGTGGATGACTGAATCCTACTTTGCAAAAAGCTTGCAGGCTCTGTAGGCAAAGAGAGAGCCATAGAATCACTTTTAAGCATGTGAACAACCAAAGCCATGTTTGGTCTGTCCGCAACATTTTGTTGAACACATAGCAGAGCAATATGAATACATCTAGTCATTTCTGCTATTGGACTGCTCTTCAGTAACATGGGATCTATGAGATTTGAGGTTGTCCCCTCCCTCCAATTTCTCCATGCCTACATTAATATGTCAAGCCACATGTACAAGTCAAAGAAGCGATAATGTAATATATATTTTTTTTTACTTCTTTGAATTTTTAAACGAAAAAAAAAAATCAAAACATACCAATTGATATAATACTCACATAACTAAGAGGGTGCTCGTCATCACGAGGGCTTGTAATTCTTTTGCCACTTACAATCTCCAAAATTAGGACTCCAAAGCTAAAGACATCTGATTTTGTTGAAAATCGTCCAAACATTGCATATTCTGGAGCCATATATCCACTGTACAATAATGTCAATAGACTTGCCTAAGTTTGATTGGTAAAATTAATTTCTATCTTTGTTTGTGGCTATCTTGGTGAAGCTTCCATTTCATTTTCCTATTTGAATTGATCATATACAAGAAATGCTTATATGTAGAAATTAGAAGTAGAAATTAACTATACTTACTAGGTTCCCACAATCCTATTTGTATTGCCTTCAGTTTGATCCAATACAACCAATCTTGCCATGCCGAAATCTGATATTTTAGGATTCATTATTGCATCTAATAGAATGTTTCCAGCTTTGAGGTCACGGTGAATAATTCGAAGTCGAGAATCCTCATGAAGGTATAATAACCCACAAGCAATACCACTTATAATTTTACTATATCTTTCCCAATCTAAATTTGCACGTTTCATTGGATCTGTATATTACAAAGAGACATCATTAGTGAAATGCTTTAGATTTTATATTTTTAGTACCTATATAAAAAAGTATTTTGATTACTACATTTCAATAAATATCTCAAGAATAATAAGAATTCAACCATACCAAATATGTAATGGTCAAGACTTGTGTTAGGTACAAACTCATAGATAAGAAGTCTTTCATTTCCTTCGAGGCAAAATCCCAAGAGTTTAACTAAATTCCGGTGTTGGAGTTTGGCCACTAATATGACTTCATTCCTAAATTCAAGATCCCCTTGTGTAGAGTTTCTTGATAATCTTTTTACAGCTACTTCTTGTTTAGTAGAAAGTATACCCTGCATATATATACAATATAACTAAAATAATTCCAATTAACTTTGAAAAAAAAAATTAAATACATTGGTGAGAGATTTCAAAAGCAAATATGTTAGTAAAAGATTTCACAAGTAATTATAATAATTTTTCTCAAGACATTGCTTACCTTATATACTGCTCCAAATCCTCCTTTTCCAAGCTTATTTGCGTCTGAAAAGTTGTCTGTGGCAACTTTAATAGTGCTAAGATCGAATTGGAAGGACTCCACACCTGTTATTTCATCCATAACTACAGGACCTACATATACAGGCAATAAAAATGTCACTACATCTTCACCAATAGTAGCACAACAAAGCATAGGAGCTTAAATGGGTGAATGTTTACTTATGGGAAGGGGCTAATCAAAATCTTTGTTACGTTTATGATATTTCCGCTTTACAGAGACATTTGCAACCATTAGGAAGGAATCAATGCAAACAAATGTAAACTAATTATTGCTTTGAGATTGTCTTTTACTCCTGGTGAAAGCATACAACAAGATGTGGCTTGTAATCTCCCAATCTTGGATATAATTTTCTTAAAGAAGTTAGTAATGATAGATTGGAGATTTCGATTAATCCTTATGAAAAGAAAGAGTGACTCATACACATGCCGCATATCAGTCATTAGCGAGGAAAGCATTTTCACTTTTGGAACGAGCGAAATGATGCTACTATTCTGCCCAAGTACTTCAAAGAATTACAATAATTCCTATGCTTCACGCATTAAAAACTAATAATGAGTAACAAGTGAACTAATATATGAACTTACTCTTACGTTTATTCTTTCGCTTCCTTCTTAAAAATACGCAAGCACTGACAAGAAGTAGCATCAGAAGAAGAACTGGGATAAGTACGATGATCGCGATTCTCTCCTGTTCTGTGAAAACCAAAAGCAGGTTGCTATGAAGACACATCATCTGCTGTACTTGATTTAGTCAACAATGCCAACCCGACATTATTGAAAAAAAATTATGTCATCGTTTACAAACATCGCAACCCAACACCACATGAGCAAGAAACAAAACTAAAAAAAAAAAAAAAAAGACCAAAAGAATAGTAGTTGGAATCTGTTGAAAAATCCATTCCTACTTTGCTCCGGAGAAAACCTTACATTTCCACGCACCCAGTACCCTAAGCGCGATTAAAAAAAAAAAAAAACTGCCATTTTCAGGGAGCTGGCGTGTATTTGGAATAGTGTACCTTCTTCCGGTGGTGGCGGCCCTAGGAATACTGTTCCTTTTTCCGGTGAAGGCGACGCTGCTGCGGCTTTCTGATCCAAGAAAAGGTAGCTCTCGTATCTAAAATTACAGCTTGGTGCATATGTTGCACCCTGCGGCCCAGCACTACATACTGTAATTCTTTTGGAAATCATTTGTAAACATTTACGGCAATCTTCCTTGTACAAATCGGGTGTGCATTGTGCAAGCAGATACATTTTGCGGAGGTCCGGGGCTAATGATGTTCTTGTTGTAAAAAACTTGCCAGAAGCATCTGATACAACTTCATTTACCATCTCATCAAACTGCGTCTTTAGAAATCTGCCGTACCCATCTGCGTCCGAGACCCTTGGGTTCACAACAAGAAAATGTGGATCATAGGCCAGAATGCGAAATATAGAGTGGTTTGAGAAACGCAACGAGCAATTGTCATACCATCCTATTGCCTCCTTCTGATTGGGACAAAGCTGTTTCAAAGCAATTCTAGAGTCATTGAGGCAACTAAGGCACGCATCTTGCTCAATATCTCCTCGACAAAGTCCAATCGCGTAGACTTTGTCAGGGTCTTTGCCATGCGAGTTACTGTAAAAGCCATTGGTAATATTGGTAGTGGAGGAGATAGAGGAGAGGAGGTGATTAAGGTTCGCCTCGTACACACTGTTAGTGGTATAATTACCCTCGCCAGCTGAACAATAATGGACCAAGAACGGTGGCTGGGCAGTGGCCTGGGCAATGAGAAATAAAATGAAGGCCGAAAAAAGGAGCAGCAGCCCTAAAGAAACAATGACCATGCTTCACCAAAATGCTTTGATTTAAGCCTGTGAGCTTTATGGCAAAGAGAGAAGGCAGTTTGGTTCCCGGACTTGAGTTTGTGTTGGTAATATGCTCAAAGGATAGGACTGTGCAAAACATTTGCTTCTGGGAGACGGTGTCTTCTTGACGAAGTCAATTAGGGGCTTTACTAATCATTCAAGCGGACTCATCAAGACATTTGCCGTCCTCTTTCGTTTCAAACTGTGTGCTTCCATGAGGCCTGACCACGTTTTACATGTGTTGCTTGATTCTCTAATCTCTGCTTTAAATAAAAAGGTCAGTGGCCAAGTGTTCCATGCACTAAATAAAAAGGGTTGATTGAGGCAACAGCGGTGAAGTTTGAGTTTGGGAGCAGATATGATGGCTAGGCGGCAAGGTAATGATGGCTGGGCGGCAAGTTGTTAAGAAGAGATAGGGAGAGATAGGGAAAGATAAAAGTAGAAGTTATCTTGTATAGAATTGACAGAGTGTAGGGTAAACGTATGTTGTCATTTTAAAAAAAAAAATTGTTATAAGAATATTTGGTCATAATTAATATAAATAAGAAAAAGATATTTATAAAAGATGAGTTTTATTCTTTATGCAAAATTCCACACCTGAAAGTCCAGCTTGATTGTCTAATCACTCCTGCATTAAATAAAAGGATTGACAAGGCAGAAGGGACAAAAGCTTGTGGACAATCCCGAAATAATTTCGTTGTTCCGGCCACGCAAGTCATCAACTGCTCATGTTAGAAATTGTCTTCGACAAATGAAAGCATACAGAAGAGCAGGTAATATAGAAGAGAACAATGAGTTTTATAACAACATAAGGATGAAAACTCATAATAACGCAATATGGATGCATCTCTGAGCTTCATCGCTTTGATAAAGTTGGATCCATTAATTCATGTAGTATCCCCTCCTTCCAGTGTTTCCAGGCCTGCAAAAGTAACTTAAATTGACTTGATTTGAAATATATGGTGTAAGCTATTTATTTTGTTTTTAAATTGAAAAAAAGGTTATCATGAGCAACCAAGTTTCATGTTGTACTCTCACAGCTCAGAAGGAAGATGGAGGTCTTTCAGTGCAGAAGAGCCAAGTACACTGACTTATCTCCAATCAGCCATTTGTGAGGCCCTTCGCTTATACCTGTCAGTACTTTGCAATCACAGAGTTGCTGTTAAACCAGACGTTCTCCCAAGCGGCCACCGAGTTGATGCAAACACGAAGGTGATGGTGTCTCTGTATTCAATGGGAAGATTAGAAGGAATATAGGGAGGTGACTGCTTGGAATTCAAGCCCGAGAGCTGGATTTCCAAGCAAGGAAGACTCGTACACGTATCATCTTACAAGTTCATTGCGTTTAATACAGGACACAGAAGTTGATTGGGCCAAGACATAACTTTCTTTCAGATGAAGACACTCGCCAGTGCAATAATCTTGAATTATCGCGTTCAAGTGGTTGAAGGTCACCCCATTTCACCAAGTCTTTCAGTTATGCTCCATATGAAACATGGTCTGAAGGTTAGGGTCTCGAAGAGAAACAGATTTTGAGGAAGAAGAACATAGTGATTGGTGTAGTATTATGACAGTAAAGTATAACTAGCTTTTCCTTAGTTCCATAGCATATATGTGTTTAAAAGTTAGAATTACTGAATAATGTAAGAGTAATGTTTTTATAATCATTGCCTTCGTGCCTATTGTTGTAAACAATCAACAGAATAAGAATTTCACATAAGTGGAAGTTGCAACACTTGGTAAAAAATCTTAAAGAATAAGATTATCAACAACAAATCTCTCGCATTAAAAAGCTACATTATCAAATAATATTTAAAAATATAAAAAAATTTCTTTTCAATTTGTGAATTTACTTTTGAGTTAGATGTTACTATTGAGTTAGACGAAATGGTCTTGCGCCGCGACAGCAGAAGTTTGAAAAGTTTGATCTTGCCCTCTTCATTGCGACGGCAGATTAAATGTGAAAAGTTTGATAGCCGAGGTCCATCTTTTGGGCTCTTTTCTTTACAAAAGCTGATGAAGTTTGAAGATTTGTTATAATCTCAATCACTAAGAAACTGATAAAATATAAAATTGAACGCAATTGAGTCAAGGGATGCTGATAAAATCCTAGAGATTCTTCTATTGCGTGTACGTCACAACAATTGTCCCATTGCAGTAAGGCTACTAGTTCCCCACCATGGGGCTTATCTCCAATAATCTTAAATATATCTAATTACCAGTTTCTTTCTTCTATCTGGTACTAGTTCTTAGGGCGTGACCTATGTTTTCTATTTATTTATCTTTTCATGGGCGATGTCTCCTCTCCAGACGATAGGTCGGCAGCCACCCACTACGCAGGGCAGCGATTATAGAAACCATGTTAGGAATATAGATGAAATCTTCATATACTTACTGGAATAATCAGTTTAGTATACAAAGGTTACCATAATAAGCAGATAAGTTTCATATATGAGTAACCAATGTGATACAAGCTGAAGTCCCATGTATTGCTTTATCAACCTTTTCTTTTTCTGAGTTTCTTGCCATGGAGTTCGATACTATGCCCCATGGCAAGTAGTTAATGTCACAAAGTCTGATCACCACGAAGTTCGCAATGTTGATAGTGCTTGGAATGGGATAAGTAGGTTTGGCTTCAGTGGGTGCTAATGGAGAGGCAAAATGAGCCAGTGCAAGAAACAGAATAATGAGTTAACATAGGGCATTTATGTAATTGTAATAGTTGTTTGGGCATTTTTCTAGTAGATGAGCCATTTAAATGAGAGAACCCTTCAGGGCCTGCTAATTGTTTAAGAAGGCTCTTCTCATAGAATCTAGATGATGAGAATATTTCATAAAATGATTACTTGTTTTATAAGAGAAAAAGTAAAAGAAAATTTATGAAAAAAATTTGTGGGTGAGATACAAAACTATGTTAGTCCAAATCTCTTTAAATTTATTATGTTTAAATATATGCATTCTTATAATTGTATGTTCGATGCATACAAGCAAGTAATGCGATTCGATAAATTTTCGCAACATAAGCCAACTACATTGAAACAAGGACCAAGTCAAGGAACGTGTGAGGGAAAGAATTATGTCTTTGACTTATTGACCGTCCACGCCGGCTCATGAAGGACGTGTGCTTTTCCAGGTCCATGTAGCCATCTCTTGACGTCACGTTTTTAGATGAAATCTCGTCTTATCCCTTGTGTCTATGTTCAACGGTGAACGACTTGTTTTCACCTTAAAAATAATGAAAAAAAAAATATTACAGTTTCGATGTTTATGTAGGTTAAAAAAAACTGTCCACAGTAGTTATAATCACCATTGTCGCTCTAAAAGGTCTGATAGTGTTGGGGATGAAATGCTAGTGACATTTTAACTTGATCAATATACCTTGTAATAATTTCTTTTAGCAATTTTGTCTCCATATTATATTAATTGCTAAATTTATTTTTATTTTCATATATGCATTTACTTGATATCACTTAATGTTATTCTCATCTTCAGTTGACACCTCAAATTAGCACCTAATTTACACTATCTTCATAGAACTACCGATGTTTATTTGACACTAATTTCAAAGACCGGACACAAAATAACCAATACAACAAAAAGTCATTAAAACAGCTCTTACAAATGTAATACTACAACAATTTCTCTTGACATTTACTTTGAATTTTTGACAAGGAAAATGGTCTTCCATCACTTTGCACATTTTTTTTTTTTTTTTTTGTGGTGGCTGATTTCCCAGGAAGTTCTTCCCGCTAGCCATCACTACGACATTAAGTGTGGTGGCGTTTGCCAACCTAACATAACCAAATAAGGATTCTATTTTGTGAAGGACAAATTATTGCAAGTGTAATGTACCTTGCCAATTACAATAGCCCTCTTTCACAACACTACCGAGGATGTAACTCAGATATTGAAACCTCATTATTAGTTAAGTTGCCATTGATGCCTAGTTGCTCCGGTGTGGCTGATTGAATCCTAGTATGCAAAAAGCTTGCAGGCTTTGTAGGCAAAGAGAGAGCCACAGAATCACTTTTAAGCATGAGAACAACTAATACCATATCTGGTCTATCAGCAACATTTTGTTGAACACATAGCAAAGCAATATGAATACATCTAATCATTTCTGCTATAGGACTGCTCTTCAATAACGTGGGATCTATGAGATTCGAAGCTGTCCCCTCCTTCCAATTTTTCCATGCCTGCATTAATATGTCAAGCCGCATGTACAAGTCAAAGAGGCGATTGTGTAATAGATTTTTTTTTTTTTACTTCTTTTAATTTTTGAACCAAAAAAATTCAAAATATACCAACACATATAATACTTACATAACTAAGAAGGTGCTCATTCTCACGAAGGCTTGTAATTCTTTTGCCACTAATAATCTCAAGAATTAGGACTCCAAAGCTAAAGACATCTGATTTTGTTGAAAATTGTCCAAACATTGCATATTCTGGGGCCATATATCCACTACATAATAATATCAGTAGATTTGCATAAGTTTGAATGGTAAAATTAATTTCTATCTTTGTTTGTGGCTATCTTGGTAAAGCTTCACATTTCATTTTTCTATTTGAATTGATCATATATACAAGAAATGCTTATTTGTAGAAATTAGAAGTAGAAATTAACTATACTTACTAGGTTCCCACAATCCTATTTGTATTGCCTCCGGTTTGATCCAATACAACCAATCTTGCCATGCCAAAATCTGATATTTTAGGATTCATTGTTGCATCTAATAGAATGTTTCCAGCTTTGAGGTCACGGTGAATAATTCGAAATCGAAAATCTTCATGAAGGTATAATAGCCCACGAGCAATACCACTTATAATTTTACTATATCTTTCCCAATCTAAATCTACACGTTTTATTGGATCTGTATATCACAAAGAGACATCATTAGTGAACTGCTTTAAATTTTATATTTTTTATTACCTAAATAAAAAATTATTTTGATCAGAACATTTCAATAAATATATCAACAATTATAAAAATTCAACAATACCAAATATGTAATGGTCAAGACTTGTGTTAGGTACAAATTCATAGATAAGAAGTCTTTCATTTCCTTCTAAACAAAATCCCAAGAGTTTAACTAAATTCCGGTGTTGGAGATTGGCCACTAATAAGACTTCATTCTTAAATTCAACATCCCCCTGTGTAGAATTTCTTGATAGTCTTTTTACAGCTACTTCTTGTTTAGTGGAAAGTATACCCTGCATATATATATATATGGAATACATTAAAATAAATCTAATTAACTTTAAAAAGAAAATTAAATACCTTGGTCAAAGATTTCACAAGTAATTATAATACCATATTCTTTTCTTAGGACATTTCTTACCTTATATACGGCTCCAAATCCCCCTTTTCCAAGCTTATTTGCATCTGAAAAGTTGTCTGTGGCAACTTTAATAGTGCTAAGATCGAATTGCAAGGACTCCACACCTGTTATTTCATCCATAACTGCAGGAACCACATCTACAGGCAACAAAAATGTCACTACATCTTCACTGATAGGAGAACGACAAAGTAAAGGAGCTTGAAATGGGTGAATGGTTACTTGTGGAAAGGGGCTAATCAAAATCTTTGTTACCTTTATGATATTTCCGCTTTACAGAGACATTTGCATTTATTAGGAAGGAATCAATGCATACAAATGTAAAATAATTATTTCGTTGAGATTTTCTTTTAATCCTTTTGAAAGCATATAACAAGATGTGGCCTCTAATCTTTCAATCTTGAATAGACTTTTCTTCTGAAAAGGTTAGTAATGATAGATTGTAAATTTAGATTAATCCTTTTGGAAAAGAAGAGTGACTTCTACACATGCCGCAGTTTAATCATTAGTGAGGAAAGCATTTTCATTTTTGTCACGAGCCAATTGCTGTTACTACTCTGCCCAAGTACTTCAAAGAATTACAGTAATTCCTATGGTTCACGCATTAAAAACTAATAAGAAGTTACAAAGGAACTAATATATGAACTTACTCGCACGTTTATTCTTTCGCTTCCTCCTTAAAAATATGCAAATACCAATAAGAAGTAGCATCAAAATAAGAGTTGGGACAACTATAATGATCGCAGTTTGATTGTTTCTCTCTTTTCCTGTGAAAACCAAAAGCAGGTTACTGTAAAGACACGTCAAGTGCTGTAATTGATTTAGGCAGTAACATCCAGCCGGCATAATTGAAGAAAAAAAATTATGTCCTCGTTTACAAACATTGCAACTCAACTCCACATGACAAAGAAACAAATCTGAAAAATAAAACGACCGAAAGAATAGGGATTGGGTTCTGTTGATAAATCCAGTCCTACTTTGTTCCAGAGATCACCTTCCACTTCCAGGGCACCCATCCTGTACCTGAGGGCAATTAAAAATCACCATTTTCTGGGAGGTGGGGTGCGTATGAGGAATAGTGTACCTTTTTCCAGTGGAGCCGGCCCTAGGAATACTGTTCCTTTTGCCGGCGGAGGCAACGCTGCAGCAACATTCTGTTCAAAGAAAGGGTAGCTGTCATACCTAAAATTACAGCTTGGTGTATAATATCTCGCACCCTCCTTCCCAAGGCAACATACTGGAATTTCTCCAGAAATCTTCCGTAAACAATTACGGCAATCTTCGTTGGACAAATCGGGAGTGCATTGTGCAAGCACATATATTTTGCTGAAGTCTGGGGCTAATGAGAATCCTGTTGCAAAAAACTTGCCAGAAACATCTGATGCAACTTCATTTATCATGTCATCAAACTTCCTCTTTACCAACCTGCCGTACCCAAGTACGTCCGAGACATTCGTTGTGTTCCATATAATAACACCTGGATCATAGGCCAGAATGCCGAATATAGAGTGGTTTGAGAAGTGCAACGAGCAATTGTCATACCATCCTATTGCCCCCTTCTGATTGGGACAAACCTGTGGCAGAGCAATTCTAGAGTCATTGAGGCAGCGAAGGCAAGCATCTTGCTCAATATCTCCTCGACAAAGTCCAATTGCGTAGACATTGTCAGGGTCTTCGCCATGCGAGTTACTGTAAAACCCATTGGTAATTTTAGTGTTGGAGACAATAGAGAAGAGGAGGAGACTTAGGTTCGCCTCGTACACACTTTTAGTGGTATAATTACCCTCCTCACCTAAACAAATAGCGTACATGACCCGTCGCTCGGCAGGGGCTTGCATGATGAGAAATAAAATGAAGGCCAGAAAAAGGAGCAGCAGTCTTGAAGAAACAATGGCCATGCTCCACCAAAATGCTTTGAATTAAGCCCGTGAGCTCAAAGAGTGGTTTGGTTTGCGGCAATCATGTTTGTGTTGGTAATATGCTCAAAGGATAGGAGTAGGTAAAATATTTTTTTCCGGGAGGTGGTGCTGCTTGACGAACTCAATCAGGGGCTTTAAAAATCATTCAAGCAACTCGTCAAGACATTTGCCGTCGTCTTTCGTCTTCAAACTGTGTGCTTCCATATGGCCTGACCAAGTTTTACATGTTTTGCTTGATTCTCTAATTTCTGATTTGAACGAAAAGGTCGTTGGCCATGTGTCCCATGCACTAAATAAAAAGGATTGATTGAGGCAACAGCGGGGAAGTTTTGAGTTTGAGAGGAGAAATGATGGGTAGGCGGCAAGGTAATGCTGGCTGGCCGGCAAGTTGCTAAGATGAGATAGGGAAAGATAAATGGAGATATTGAGTATCTCGCTCCTACAAGTAAAAAGCTATCTGTTATAGAATTGACAGGTGTAGGGCAAAGTTATATTATCATTATTTTAACATATATTATTATAAGAATTTGTTTTATATATATATATATATATAAATGAATAAACTTATATATTTATCAAAAAATTATCATAATTAATATAAATAAGAAAAAGTATTTATAAAATATGCGTTTTTTATCTTTATGCAAAATTCTATACGTGAAAGTCCAGCTTGATTGTCTAATTACTTCTGCATTAAATAAAAGGGTTGATCAAGGCAGAAGAGACAAAAGGTTGTGGACAATCACGAAATCAGCAGGTTATTTCGTGGTTCCTGACCAGCATGTCTACAACCACTACTGTTATTAATACTCTTCCACGAATGAGAGCGTACATAAGAGCAGGTAACAACAAGAGCACGTAAACTACTACTGTAACTTGCAAGTAAGATAGAGGAGAATAATGAGTTTTCTTAACAATATGAGATGCTATAGGCTTAGTAGAATAATTAAATTAGAAAGTATAATTGTAATGGATATTATAATACGAAATATTTTAGTAATTATAAAAAAAATTGAAGCTTTTCTATAAATAAAAAAAGAATAACAAAACTTGAAGGGCAAATCGTTTTAGTGAGAAAGTCCCTTTGAACACTAATTGTTGTGTTGAAATAGGTGAGAAGTTATGGGCCTTAGATGTTTTTGGTATTCTTTATTTGGGCTTTTGGTAAATTGATAGGCCCATTGATTATATTTTACTTTATGCATGTTCTTAAGGATGCAAAGATAAATGTTATACTCAGTTCAATACAAACATATAAACGGCCTACAGGCAACTTTCCCATAGCCTATGCATTATAGCTGATGACATAATTTAAAAGATACCTATTAGAAAGGTTGTAGGAAAATAAATCCGAAAGATAATTTGCATTTAACTTTGGATGAATCAAGATAAAGCCTAGAAACACATGGTCCATGCTTCGGGACGCTTGGTGAGGTGCAATGGGGCTGAAGATGGTGGTGAGGAGCCTTAGAGACATACAGCGATGCGCAAGAAGGCTTGGAAACACGCGGTGAGGCACAAAGGAGACTCAGATATACGAGCCCAAAGTGCATGATGAGACCTAGAAGAGGTGCTTATAACAGTAGATGAGGCATAAAGAAATCCACAGAGGTGACGAGAGTGAGGTAGCAGCGTACAGTAGAGTAGAGGCCAAGAGCCATGCAGAAGCTCAAAGGGGAACAAAGGTTCATAGAAGCTTATAGCACGACCTTATGAAAAAGTGGCTTTGGATGCCCGCGAAACTGGCCCCTCTACGGCTTGACTGTTCGGACCTAGATTCCTTACAACAGGGACCCAACACGGCTGCATGAAGAGAGAACAAAGGAACACGAAACCACGATTCAAACCCACCAATGCAATCACAATTCTTAACGATATAGATTGTCTCGTATTGGCAATACATACAGAAGTAATTTAAATTAAAGAAATTTCTTAATTGAATAATAGACCTCTATCTATTTATAACCAATATCTATCCATCATGATGAAGAAATATGTTAAAGTGTAAAGTATCTTACATTACCAAAACATGCACTTAAGGAATTGTTCAAATTAAAACATTTTCTCATACTCTTGAAAATGATGAACTTTTTGATTTACGCAAGGGATAATGAATCTTTTAATATCTCTTAAAAACAATAGTACACAGGGGATTGATTATCTCAAGCCACATGAAATTCTAATTACTCTTTTTTTTCTATAGACAAAGAAGAATGGGTGGGCAGCATCCCACTATGCAGAATAGTATCCTCTCATAAATGTAGGTCATTTCTTTTATTTATATTTTTTTTAAATGTCAGGTCTTATATATTACTAAATGGAATATAATTCTAATTTTACATATTAATTCTTATTTGGAATTATAGTCATAATATACAAACTGTGTTAGGAATATAGATGAAATCTACATAGACTTAACTGGAACAATCAATTTCGTATACAAACGGGTTACCATAATAAGCAAACAAATTTCTTACATGAAGAAGTAATATGATACAAGCTGAAGTCCCATGTACTATTACTTCATCAACCTTTTTTTCTGATTTTCTTGCCATTTTCGCTGATGGAAATGCCCATTAGGCTGGAAGAATATATGGATAAAATAAGTTGTTCGTATGTTTTGTGATTGTTTATAGCTTTTTCATGATTTCTCAAAGCCGCTGACAGAGGAGCTGGAGTTTGCAGATCCTGTCAAAACAGACCATTGAACAACCTTGCTTACAGATGGACCTGTTGACACGGCTGACCCCGGTGTACTAGGCAAATAAAATTTGGGGGGTCGCGGCACCGGTAGGGGAACATCAAAACTGTTAAGCATAAGCAGTACTTGTGCCATTGTGGGTCTGTCTTCCGGATCTTCTTGAACGCATAACAACGCAATATGGATGCATCTCTGAGCTTCATCTCTTGAGTAGCAATTTGATAAAGTTGGGTCCATTAATTCAAGTGTTATCCCCTCCTTCCAGTGTTTCCAAGCCTGAAATTATTAAATGTACCGTGTAAGTTATTCTTTTTGATTTTAATAGCAAAGAAGTTAGCATGAGCAACCAAATTTCATGTTGTACTTACATAGCTCAGAAGGTTCTCTGCAGGGCTAGATTGACATGAAAGATTGTTCTTTTTGCCACTTATAATCTCCAATATCAAGATGCCAAAACTAAATACATCAGATTTAACTGAAAATTGTCCATGCATAGCATACTCCGGAGCCATGTAACCACTAGAATAAAGAAAAATTAGAACAATTAATTAGTACAGATCTAAAATCATGCGAATATAAATTTTGAAGAAAAAAAGTTTTGAGTGTCTAAAGGACAGTTTATTAGTAAATGATTTCTAGAAACAAAAATCTTACTAGATCTCTTTAAGTTGTAAAAATTGAGGAATTGGTATCCAAGACTTACTATGTGCCAATGATTCTGCTCGTGCATCCTAAACCTTCATCCATTGTGAAAATTTTTGCCAAACCAAAATCTGAAATTTTTGCATTCACATCATTATCTAACAATATATTGCTAGCCTTAAGATCACGATGTATTACTCTTGGTTGAGAATCTTCATGAAGATACAATAGTCCTCGAACAATTCCTTTTATGATCTTGTAGCGTTTTGACCAATCTAGTTTTCCTTGCTTTGTAGGACCTATAAATGTGCCAAAACAAATAAAAATGTGGGAATGAATAAACTTACTTCAAAGATATTATGCATGTAAAAAATATGACAAAGCAAAGAACAAAATGCAAACCTTATCTTGAAAGAAATTCAGAGTGCATTAGTTATTGTATTTGAAAATTAGTTTATTCTTACATTTCTTATGATATATTTTTTTGTTATGGAAAAAAACTAGAAGTTTTTCTACACTATTTCTAAATTTATTAATGAAAAAAACTGCAAAGTCTAAATTATATAATAAGTGTTTTAATGTTTTTAAATGATAAGTAGTATTTCTTGTTTTAAAAACTTTATTTGCTAGAGCTGAACTATTTTTTTTCAACATGTTCAAGCAAAACATGAACTACATCTCATTTGTCTCAATTTTTTCTTGACAAGTTTTTGTTTAACCAATTTAAGGAACAAAAGCTCTTTAGTAAAGATTTGGACATAGAAAAATGAAAGCGACATGTGCTTTTGTTATTTGAAAGGAGTTTAAATTTCAAGACAATACTGCATTCGTTGGGAGACAAGACGAAGAAGATGCACCTACAATTTCTAAGTGCCATAAAAGATGAGAAGCTAACCAAATAAAAAGTTGTCCAAGCTTTTGTTGCATACAAATTCATAGATAAGTATTGCCTCTTCCCCTTCCAAGCAAAATCCCAACAATTTCACAAGATTTCTATGCTGAAGCTTGGCCATTGATAAAACCTCATTTTTAAATTCTTTAACACCTTGTCCGCAACTTTTTGATAGCCGCTTTACTGCTACTTCTTCATTTGAAATTATGCCCTGCTCAACATGCCAGAACTTATTATATTTATGAATTACAGACTTCAACATCAGTGGCTCTAAATGCATACAATCCTTAAGAATAAACTTGGAAAGTCATAATTATGTACAGGACAAGATCTCACATTAGAAGATAAGATTTCTAAAATAAATCTTAAATAAAATTAGAACTTTCTGACTTTTAAGCTGACTTTTAGGTTAGATATTTGAATTTTCTAATATAATATAAAAGTTCAAATTGAATCTATTCTATCATATGCAAATAAGATCTTTAAGATAAATCTTAAATAAAACAAGTACCTTCTAAAGAAACTCCTTTGAAGCTTTGACAACAATTACTACTTCTTACCTTGTACACGGCTCCGAATCCGCCCTCACCGATCTTGTTCTGGGCAGCAAAGTTGTTTGTGGCAGCTTCAATTGTACTCAAACAAAACTCCAGCGATTGTGAAGTTGTAATGTCATCCCCAACTACATATTACATCCAACGGAAAACTTTAAAATGACAATATAGAGATATCGATTGAAATTAAGGAATCAAAACTTTCAGGGACGAGCAAAAAAGATATCGTTCAAAATTTTTTAATCAATCATTATTAATGATACTTGAATTATTAAAATGAAACCAAATCTCCTCTTTGTTTCCTACCTATTTCCTTCGTTCTAGCATTGTTTTTCTTCCTCGCTTTCCTCCTTCGGTAATAGAAGAATGAACCGGATAAAAGCACCAGTAACACAACAAGATGAGCAAATATGGCTCTAATTGCCTCTGCTGAGAGCCGCCTTTTACCTGCACAGGAGCAAGTTTGATTTACATGTAGGAGCAAGCACAAAGAATGAAAAGAAAGAGATCAAGTTATGGTTTCATCTGATACTCTCCAAAGTCATAAGATTACCTCTGAAGTTCGTCAAGCCTGGTGCCGGTGACAATGAAGCTAAGGGAGTTGCTAAGAGAGTTGCTGAGGCAGTTACTGAAGGAGATGGAGCAGGTGCAGCGGCGACGTACTCGTAGAAAGGGTATATCTCAAACCTAACGTTGCAGCTTGGCTTGAGAATCCTTCTTCCTTGCTCTCCATGAAAGAAAGAAAGCACCAAAGAGACACAGCTAGTTAAGCAAAAGTTGCACTCATCAGGAGAAATGTCCGGTGTGCATTGCACCAGACCATATATCCAGCTAAAAAATGCATAATTCACTTCTCCAATGGCAAACGATTCTCTAGAAGAGTTAGCTTTCAGAACAAGGCCATTCATCAAACCCCTCAAAGTCGCTTTAAATTGATCTGGGTCTGTACTAACATTGTTCCGGTTAAAGCTAGTGACTTCTGGAGATTCTTCCATAACTGAGAATATAGATCGATTTGAGTACCGCAGCATGCAATGATCGTACCATATGACTGCTTCTTCCTGATTCGGACAAAGACGTGTTATCTGTTCGCTGGTGACGTTAATGCAACTCTCGCATAGCTCGGCGGAGATGTCTCCTCTGCATAGAAACAGACTGCATGCCTTCTCAGGACCCTGGCCAGTGGTGGTGTGGTAAAACCTGTTGCTGTGGGCGTTAGCGCGTAAGGAGAACAGGGAAGTGTTGAGGTTTACTGGAAACAAGCTTCCAGAAGTATAATTTGTTCTGTAGTTACAAAAATAGTATGCACTGGAAGGTTGTTGGGCAGTGGTTAGAGGAATATGCACGAGCATGAAAATGAAAAAGCAGAGCAACCCAGAGCAGGCCATTGTTTTGATCATGCATCAGCCTTAATGCAACAATGATTCTGCTTGTTAAGAATTTGCACCAGCTAACACCTCGTGTAATGAAGAGTGCAATGATGACTTTCTATATGGACAGCTCTGTAGTCATTTGTCACCGATGAGTACCCAATCATCACACCATAAGACTACAGTATTTACTGCTCTTGCCTGGCTTTGAGAGCTTTGAAGTTTGATTCGAAAGTATTCCTGGTGGCCGGTCCTATAGTCATGTAGTCATGATTCTTGAAACATGTTCATATTCTCAGCGGGCTAAAATGAGGGAAGAACTGGCAAGAGATGCTGATGGCAACAGAATGACCTCTTATGAATTATTTTATTAGAAAGCGTGCCCCTTAGTGATTAGAGAAAGATGAAACGGCTGGCCATGTATTGTAGAGGGTAAGCTCAAGTACTTCCTGAGAACGTAACTTTTGAGTTAGGTAAGCCTCTTCTTAGAAACACGCCATTGAGTTTTGTTCTCCACAGGAGATGAAAGGCCAAGCTTCTTAGCCTCCCGAAGGGCAAAACTTAGAGACAGTATAAGAGGGTCGGGTACAAAGACTAAGAAAAAGAGGAGACAAAGACTATTTTGTTTTTTGAGCGAGGAATAATCAGTAAACAAATGATGGGCTTTCGTTTAGGATCCTCTGTTGCAAAACAGGAAGGTTCGATCAAATCACTAAAAATCAAAGGACTTAAAGGACATTCTGTCGGCTAATTATTCATAAAATACTTGTTGCCTGTCTCCTCTTTGTCAGTAAGTGCTTAGTTTACTAATGAATAAGTATTGTCTGAGATTTTTTTATCTAAGGTGAAACAAAGTTAAACAAAGCTCTTTACAGTGAGAAGCACTTCTCTCCCTGTCTCTTTTCCTAGAATGAGTGAGTAATACAAAAAGCATTTATCATGATATTAAAAGTCGGGGCTCATTTATATTGGGACTGGGACCTATAAGAAACTTGGACATTTATTCTTAGACCCCATTTGCACTTTACGCAAGAGAAGTCTCACCATCAGGGTCTAGTTAAGTAATAGTTGCTCCGTTATAAGACCATTTTGTTCATTTCCTTGAAATTTACCTACCTCGTGCTCCTTTATTGGCATACTTGTCTTTGTTCTTCTATTGAGGACAAATACTGGCTCTTGAAATGGTTGAAGAGTCACAAAGCAACTGTTTACCATACTAAGTATTGATACCATATTACAAGTCCATATGCATACATTTGGTAACTTCGTCGCCAGAGTAGGAGTCTCTCCCGGAACAATCCAACAATTCGAAAGGTTTTCTACACTTCCAAAGCTCCCAAGCTTACATTAAGTGGCCAAAGTTCCTATAAGGTTATCTTCTTTTCCTTTTATTCAACATTAGTGATTTAACACAATAACTGAGTTATACTCACATAAATTTGAAAATTCTCAACACTAAGACTAAGACCACATTAGAAGTTGTTCTTTTTACTACTTAAACTCTCTAAGACTAAGTCCCCAAGAACATATACATAACACTTCATAGAAAACCTTTGTATATTATATATTCTAGAACCATATAACTACTTCATATTACCGACACAATAATATTAGTGAAGGATAACACAAAAATTATATAATTAAGTCTAGTAATCCCATTTCTTAAGATGTTAGAAGGAAAATTATTTTTTCTTTTTCACTTTTTCTATCATATAGTTGTTGGGATGGGAAACTTAATGGATTCAATCTCTCAATTAAGCTAAACAAATGAAAGAAAACAATGTACCTGCTTTTCCCTCTCTTGGTTGCAATCAGAAGTTTAATTTCTTTCTAGATGTAGTTACCTACCATTTCTCAATGCTCAAATGGTTAAAGGCCTGGGAAGTGGCATTCATGGTTGCCATTAGCAAAGTGGTGGTATAATACTAACTACCATTCAGCAATCAAGATGACTCCTTTTGAAGCCCTTTATAGATACTAGCCACGTCAGCCCCTTACCATAATTTTAAGATGACCACAAAACCATAGGTGAATGCATTCCTCCAAGAACATGCCCAGTGGGTACAATTGATTAAGTTACACCTTCAGGATAGCCACGCCCACATGGAGTTCTATGCTAACAAGAGATGATCTAAGCAGTAGTTTGGGGTGGGAGATTTCATCTACTTACAAGTGCAACCCTATCGATAGTTGTCCTTGTCCAAATAGCCGAATAACAAGTTAAGACTGCATTTCTATAAGCCATTCATGGTGCTACAATACATTGGCAAGGTAGCTTACAAGCTTTCCTTACCACCAGACACATCTATTCATTTGATTTTCCATGTTTCCTAGTTGAAAAAAGCAATTGGATAGCACTATAAGTTAATTCTTAGAGTCCCCATGCTTTATGGCAAGGGGCAATTATTGGTAAAGCCCATTATAGTGTTGGAGCAGTGATTGGTGAGATGTAAGGATGGACCTAGGATAGATTTACTCATATAGTGGTCAGAGCACCCAGACTAAGCACCCGGACTATGCACCCACTTAAGAGGACGTTAACTACATTTGTGTCCAGTTTCCTACGTTCCAAATTAATCCTTGAGGACAAGGATTTGGAGAAGCGGTGGGGATTGTCATGACCCACGGGCTTGATTGACTTAGCCCATGGCCTAGGAGATCCCAAGATGCAAAGAGGCCCATGAAGAAGAAGAAAAGAAGGGGGAGCATGAATTGGAGGAGATCATTAAGAGAAAAAAGAAACCCTAGCTTTTGGTAGTTGACATTGGTGGCATGACTTTAGTGTTTTGTAGTGAAAGTAGTGCAGTAATTTTATGGTAGATTGTTGTCTAACGTAGTGGTAGAAGTAGTTGTAACGTTGTGGTGTAGTTGCTGTGAACATTCTATGAAGTGGTTCAACAGTGGAGGTTCCTTTCAATCATGATTTTGTATCCTGTGTGCTGTGATTGTATACTGTTATTGTGAAAGGTGATTCTGGAGTAATCCGAGAAAAGGAAGGCTATAGGAGAAAGGTGGTTTCTTTCATTCCTAGATTACCATCATTCTGCTACTACCGGACAACCTCCCAACTTAGATGGAACCAAGCGGTCTTCCTCCGTTAAGGGCCGGTTTGTCGGGTCGTAGAGCCACTTCGCATGAGTCGTGCGGAAAGCCAAGTCAGCTTGCATCCCACCTAGATTGCCTAGGTTGCATTGTGTTTCGGCTGAGTCATGCGAGGCCTTTGAGCGGGGTAGCACCTGGGCTTGTCCTAGGCTATATTGTGCTTGGGCTGGACTTTTTCGGCCTACACTTGCATATTCTTTTTGAAACTCCTTAAATATAATAAATCTGCATATTTAAATAGTAAATAATCACTAATTTATATTGGCATAATAATCATAAAAGAAATTATACTTATCACACTCAACTTCTCTAAAACCAATTCTTTGATTTGGAACTAGAAGGTAGTATTGTGAAATAAAATTTTTATTTAATAAGTTAATTCTTAAGAACAAAAGTTGGTGCATGTGAAAAAAAGATAACTATAATGTCTAGTAAGCATCATATAAAATCAAATCATGATAATTTATAACTCTCACTATAAGAGCTTTTAAGTGGTGACGGAGAGTCATAAGTCTTTTTTTTTTGGGGGGGGGGGGGGGGGGGGGGGGGGGGGGGGCTTTTTACTTATTGTTCTTTAGGCCAATGCGGAAACGACCACTTGTTTGTGCTTTTTTTTAGACACACCAAATCATATGCAGTAGAAAGAGTGACACACCCATGGCACAAATATTATTTTACTCCTTGAAGCTTTACTTCCTTTTGGAATTTACCTATGTGTTGTAAACAATATAAATAGTGTTGCATAATGTTTTTTAAAAAAAAAAAAAAAAACTTTAACGTCTTTCATTTTTATAATAAATGTTTCAGAACCTATTTATAAATTGATTTTAAACATCAAAGTAACACTTTTTATATTGCACAATAAAACATGGAGAAACTCCTAACTAAGAGATTAGGGGTTCAAGATGCCCTTCTCTACCTCCTCCTCCCCGAACAAATTCTCCCACCCACCCCTAACAAAATTAAATAAAAATGAAAATAATAAACAAGAACTACACATTTTCTTATTTGTTTATCATTTTCTATAAATAATATAAAACACAAATACTCTTTTGCGGTAAATGTTGCTAGTCGACAGTCTATTAGCTCGGAACAACGTGATGTTTCAAATTGTAATAATTAATACATTTTTATTAATCTTAGTATATATTTTGTTACACACAAAACAATTGAATAATTATATAATATGGCATGTCACCTAAGCCCTCCATCAACTGAACAAGGCACCCAAATTACACCGATCAATGACCATGGAATAGAATAAACTAGAAACCCACAGGAAGTTGCCAGCTGCGTCGGCCTCGAGACAGGTTCCCTGTTTTTTTAGGCGTTTTCGGCTTCCAACTTTTTTTGGTGTTTTCTCACCAAGCTTTTTAAATTGAACTAGATCAAGAGCTTTTAATTAATTTCCACGTCCTAAGATAGTGAACCAAGAACGTCGACATTTGTCAATATACCCTTTCTTTCACCTTTTCGCATTTCTTATTAAAAGGAATCCATGAAACCAACAAGGAAGAATATGTGTTAGGAGAATTTGATGGAACCAACAAGGAAGGTGAGGGAGAATTGATGTGTGCAAATAAAGCCTTAATTGAAGAAGATGATTGGCATCGAGATAAGTTATGTGATATCATCATTGATGAAAGAAGTTGCACAAATACTATAGCCACAAAAATGGTAGAAAAACTGTAACCAAAGACAGAAAATCATTCATAGCTATTGATTTCACTAGGGAAATGAGGTAAGGGTTGATAAGCACTTCTTAATTTCCTTTTCAATTGGAAAAAAATTGTAGAGACAATGTTTGGTGCGATGTGGTGCCAATGGATACATGTCACTTACCTCTAAAAAAGTTTTGGCAATATAATTGAAAAGCCTTTCATGATGGACATAAAAGCACATTTATTTCACGAGGATGGAAACTATATTGTGCTAGCTCCTCTTAAACTAGACAGTGCAAACAAATCATCAAGCAAAGAAGGTAAACTTGCACTTTCAAGAACTCAAATGAAGTAAGCAATTCAGGAAGGCGAAATGATTTATGCTCTTGTACTCATGGAATCAAATGTTAAACCTTAACTTGAACCACATCCTCCGTTGCAACCACTCATTAAGGAGTTTGAAGATGTTGATTTAGATGGAACTCCCCTCAAACTTCCCCCAACTAAAGATATTTAGCATTGCATTGATCTTGTTCCAAGAGCTTCTATTCCTAATAAAACTACTTATCGCATAAATCATGTAAAGCAAAAAGAGGTACAATGACAAGTGGATGAACTCATATCCAAAAGGATGGTTTGTAAAAGCATAAGCTATTGTGCTATCTTAATTTTGTTGGTTCCAAAGAAAGATAGATCATGATGTATGTGTATTAATAGCAAGGCAATCAACCAAATTACTTTCAAATATAGATTTCCATATCCCTTATTAGATGATTTACTTAAGCAACTTCATGATGTTATTATCTTTTCCAAGATTAATCTAAGAAGTGGCTATCATCAAATTTAGGTGAGTACTAGAGATGATTGGAAGATTGCCTTTAGAACACAAAATGAACTCTATGAATGGATAGTAATGTCCTTTTGTCTCTCTAATGCTCCAAACACATTTATCCATCTCATAACTCACATATTTAAACTATTTATGAAGAAATTTGTTGTGCTTTATTTTGATGACATACTAATCTTTAGCAAATTCAAAGATTAATATATGAATTACTTAAAGCAAGTCTTTTGAGCCTTGCAAGATGAGAAACTATATGTCAACTTGAATAAATATCAGTTCTTTACCAAGAGTATTGTATTTTGGATATGTTTGTAGGAATATTAATCTTAATATTTTTTATAATAATCTTGATTAAGGGTAATATGAAAATTTAGCAGCATGAAAATGTGTGCTTATTAAGGAAAATTATATTTTCATGATCATTGACTATCTATTAAAAAAAATATTCCTTGCCGTTATACTGGATTATATTTGGAGGAATATTGTATTATATGGTGTCATGAAAAAAATCCTGCAACACAGCACCCGCACGACAAAACCAAGGAGAGAGAAAAATAAACAAACCGACCACGATACCCGCACGAAGGTTCCGGCCGACCACAAAGACTCCATCCAACGGACTGTCCAAAGCACTCCAACCAATGGAACTAACCAACGGAACAAATAGCAAACTTTGACGGTGCAGGATAACAGAACGGACCGGTGGCACAGGGCGGCCCAGAAAACGGCGACCGAACAAATAGAGCGCCAACGGACCACAGAAAGCTCCGACTAACCGAGGAATCGCCGATCGGCGAGACTGGGTGCAGAAAAAACGAACGCCGACGGGGAAGAAAACCAACACCGACCAACGATTCGTGAAGAAGCAGAGCCACAAAACAAGAAAACCCTGTTTGTTTGGAGACTCAGAACGTCGCTCAAAGGCACGCTAGGTGTTTGCAAAAAATCCCCAATGAATTGGGAATATGGAGATCGCAAAAAAACAACTCCTGAAACACCAAGAGTAGTAACACTAATATAGAATAGCCAAAAATATTGAAAAGAAAAACACGATTTTTCATGGATGTAAATATGAAGAAACGTGATTAATTGACTAAATTTGGGAGTGACAAAAGTCATCTTCGAAGCTTTAAAGCCCATTAGCCATCTAAGCTAAGTTTAAATTTTGGATGCAGTTGGAAGACTTCCGTTGACACGTTGTCATCAAAATCACTATTTTTACCCTCATTGGTCCATTTTAAATCCAAAGAATTAAGTCTTCCTTTGCCATTAAAGTAATAGCCTTATATTGTCATGTAACACCTCTTGCACAATAAAGATTTGCAATCCATAACTTTCCTTTTTTAGTTTGTGATACACTTAATTTATTTAAGTTACCGTTTGCCTAAAAAGAGGATTTAACCACAATAATATAGGCAATGTCTTTAGATTAGCTAGTTGCTCTAACCTACATCATACACCTCAACCCCTAACAACCGTTAATCTCAAGATGCATGAGGCTGACTAATTTTGAATGTCTTGGACAATTTTTTAAGCCACAACCTTTAGAGAGTTTCAATTTTCATAAATTTTGTAATTTTGATAAAGAATTGGGTAACAAAATAATTTTGTATTTTTTACATAGATTAAGATATCTTATATGCTTCAACTTATAGATATAGTATAACAAACACTTAGGCTCTCCTTCCTTTATATCCAACACATAAAATTTGAGAAAAAAAAAAGTTTGCTTTACAATTAGCCTTATTCTCAAAGTTAGAGAAATTAGGATTAAGAAATGTTTGTATCATATTTGCTTTTGCTATTTAATAAAAAATTTATGTCATCTTTGATTGTTATATAAAAAATCTTATTATTAACATTTCCATCTTGTTTTCAACTTTAAGAAGCAATGATCTTGTCACTCATATAGCAAGAACGTATATGAACTCACCTATTACCTATCTGAATTTTAAAAATAATTTATTTAAAAAAAAACCTCCAAAGTAGATCCATAAAATACTCATGGCAATCTTCTAAACCTTAATTGTTTAATGACTCCGTGAACTCTTATGCCATCCAAAGAATTAATTAATGTTGATTTATCAATCTTATAATTCTTAAAAAATGAACTTTATTATAACACTTTAGGATGGGTAAGACTAGGTTATATTATTTTGAGATAATTTTCGGAGCTCATTAAGTCTAAAAAGCCTCCCATCCTGTTACCGAACGTGTGAAATATACCAATGTTCCAACATTTTCACAGCTAAAGGAACGCCGGCACCCACGTATGGGACCTCCTTTCCCTTCTTAAATCCCTTATCTCCTTTAATGGTATTTAATCTCTCTAATGACCTTAATCTCGTGATCCATTCCGAGGACCAAGGCAAAGCTCGTCCGAGTTGGAAAAGATCCAATTAATTCTCCACAATCAACGCCATCAGATCAAATCAAACACAAACTACTGTTGGAATTATGACTAAAACGCTGTCGGTGGCGAAGTCGTCAAGGAACAGGGTGCACCAGAAAGGTTCAGGAATCATCATAGCATTACAGCCACAGGAGTTGGGGTTGATTATCAAGAAGGAATTGTTGGACCTATCGGTTGTGGTGGGGATGGCATAAGAATTGAACTGGGGTCTGCCATCATACTCGGAGGCTATGGTGGGAAAGAGGTTTTCCTAAATCCATCAATAATTTCTGCCTCTTCCTTTTGAATCACTTCTCCTATTTTTTCTAGATCTGAAATCCAACAACAAAGAAATACAAGAAGAGAAAAAAGACAACATTAAGGTTAAGTTGGGTACTTAAATTTCTCAAAGTACAATAAACAGTGTAATACACAAAAATGATTGGAAGATACATGTTTGTTCGAATTTTGACTGCATTAGGGTGGCTCGAAGCATAAGCAAAACTCAGGGATTGGTGTACTCTTAGACCATTTCCGACATGCTGCTCAGTTCCGTGTTCATTTAGTGCTTTAACAACTGAAATTTAGTGCTGCATTAGGGTGCTTTAACTGCTTTGTTTCTTCTACATGTGAAATTTAAGAACTTAAGAGATGCCAAAAATGAAAAAGAAAAAGAATAAAGGTGAAGAAAATAGGTATTTCAATTTTTATGGTAGATTAAGACAAAATGGTGAGTACCATACCTGAATCAATCAAAATACATCAGAAGTAAATCTTTGGGATGTGAGCAATTTGGTGGGCAAGGGTTTGAGGCGGGGCCTGCCAACATGTTCAGAGTGCGTGGTGGACGAAGACTTTGTCTTTTCCTTCCCTTTTCCTTTTTCTTTGAATCCTCTTTTCTTGTTTCTTCAAGATATCAACTACTACTTTCTGCATTGAAAAACACACATCCCATTTGTATGCTAGTACATGAACTAATAAATTTGAAGGAAGTTGGCTGCAAATGAGCAACCTAACCTGCTTATTTCCACTTTTTGAATCCCAACATCAAACCACAAAAAGTTTTGATATATAACAAACTAAATGTTCAAAATGAAAACCTTTAGTTAACTTATATTTTACAGTAACAATACTGGCTAAATAGGATAAGAGCATATATCAAAGCTTAAGGGTCAAGAAACTAAAAAGGTAAAGTAATTCAACAGCCATAGAATACAAGTTACAGTAGTTAGCAAATTCTAATTCAATAGACTCAAAAAATTGTTTCATCAAATCAGTAAAATAAGTCCATACAATTTCTATAAAAGAAAGGAAGGGGATTAGAAGCCAATCCCATTTATCTCAGCGGATGCGAAGGATCTACAAGCATGGACAAGACCTGGACAAATAGTAGTTGCCTCACGTGCTGGAAGAAGGAGAGATATCAATAAACAAGCATGTTTCAATTGTGTATACAATGCTCTAGACAAGAACTTAATTAAGTAATGTAACCAAGAAGGCTACAGAAACATTAAAAAATTAAAAAAAGTAAAGGAACATATTTCTTTAATAAAAAGTAGCTTACAAGACAGATATGTTCAATAAATATTCAAGCTCCATTTTCAATGCCTTAACCTGATCCAAGAGCCACCAAAAAGCTTTGCCCGCCGCATCTTCTTTCCCGACTTTTTTGGACTACACATAAAGCTGCCAGTGACATGAAGTTCGAAGTTCAAAAAACATTACCATTTGAACCAGCCCCTCCACCAGTTAACTCTCCACAGTCGACAGCATCAATCAAATCAAAGTGACAAACAAAATCAGCACTTTACCCAATGCGTGAAACTGCTTCTACCTGTTGAACACAGACGATTGTTGTTGAGTTGTGATGAGCTGAAGGGAAATCAAGTGGCACTGTGGGTTTGGAGGATCATCACTGCCAGAGTTGTGATTTATCAAGGAGGAATTCTTGAAACTGTAGGAAGTGGTGGAGAGGAGGTTCCCTGAATCCGTTTAGAAACTCAACTAAGGTGAGATCCACTCCTTAGCTTCAGATGATTCTACCACTTCTACACCTGAAATTCAATAATAGAGTGTAAAGAAGAAAAGGATGGTAAAGATCTACATGTCAATTTCTACAAAGGGCTTGGATAAGTGGGAAGTTATACCAAATGAGTGGAAGTGGAACTGAAGTGAAAATGGAAGATGCATATGATTCTTTCAATTTTGTCGCTAAGGAGGCAGTTCCAAGCACGAGAGCTTGACACAAGAAAAGGCCACTAACAATAAGTAGTTGCCTCACCTGCTCAAAAAACAACAAAATCGATAAAAGGTTGTTACATTGTGTGGTTGTAATGCATTCAGCATTATATTCAAATAAATGATGAAACTAAGCTATGCATAAAGGGCCTTAAACAAAAGGAATATATTTAGAAAATACAGAACGTCAGAAGGTAACTTCCAAGCTCACCATAACAACTTAGATGCAAGTGCCCAAAAGCGTTGAACACCAAATGCCTCCTTTCTTTATCATTTTATGACTTTCAAGTTATTTCTTGTTCCTTCAAGGTGTAGACTTGTGAAGCTCTCATCTAACACCAGTTGCTTCTAATTAACTCTCCACAATCAATACCTTCACATCAAATCAAACAAACAAATAACAAAATCAACAAAATTCAACAATCACCAAAGCATGAGCTGCTTCTTCCTATGTTCATTCAAGGGAGGCTCCAATGATGATGACCCACCAATGCTGGTGTTGGCTGTATCTTCATGATTGGTGGTGGAAAGTAAAGTGCTAGTGCAGTGATTTTAATATGTGACTATTTGGGAGACTACAGGAAGGACCTTTCAGTCACTCCATTTTAGAATTTATGCTGTTTTCATCTTTCTAAATTTTGTTCTCTGTACTTGAGAAAAAAATAAATGAAGAAAAAGGTGGGAATATCAATTTCTATGTGGGATTGGATAAATGGGTATAACAAATTCTTTTTGACCAATGAATATACAAGTAGGGGCTAAGAACAACCATTTCCATGTGAAAATACAAAAATACGAAAATTTTAAAAATCATTAAAGCAACAAAAAATTTAATAATGTCAACAAACTAATAGCTCAGTGCTAGGTTACTAAACACCCATGACCAAGGTCTTGAGTTCAACATCCCCTACTCCTAACCCTCTTTACCTAACTTTTAAAATAACTAAATAAAAAAAGAAAAATGAAATAAATAAATTTAATTGCACAATGACTTAAATACCATTCCCACAACATGTTACACAATCTGCCGAGCTATGAAGAACCTTGATGAATTTCCAAGGTCTTGCATTATCGTCAACAGTAATAATGCCCACCTCATTAGAAGCAGAGCAAAGCACCACCAACAATTTTGGACTTAAATCAAACAAAGAACCAAAGCTATCGTGTAAGTCAAACAACTCCTAGGTTCAACCAAACCAAAAAAGGTCACATTGACATTCATTTCAAGTACAAAGTTGGAATATGTGTATCTATTACGTGCAAACCACTAAGCCAAAAGGCAAAACTACCCATTAACGTGGTGCCCATAATGACCTTAAGCATCATCCCCCACTAGGCCCCCATAAGCCTAGTGTGCCACGGGCTCTCATAAGCCTGTAACAACTCCACCATGATCCACGATCCGGCCCCCGACAGCCCACAGAGCTGCAGCCCACTTTGGACGGCCCACTCTGGTCAACCCACTAGGTCGCCCCTTATACGAATCGAACGTGGGACGTGGGTGTTGCTCTGATACCAAGTTGTTACGTGTAAACCACTAAGCCAAAAGGCAAAACTACCCATTGACATGGCACCCATAATGTCCTTAAGCATCATCCCCCACTAGGCTCCCATAAGCCCAGTGTGCCACGGCCCCCATAAGCTTGTAACAACTAAGTTGTTACATGCAAACCACTAAGCCAAAAGGCAGAACTGCCCATTGATGTGGCGCCTGTAATGTCCTTAAGCATCATCCCCCACTAGGCCCCTATAAGCCCAATGTGCCATAGGCCCCCATAAGCTTGTAACAACTCCACCATGCTTCGCAACCTGGCCCCCAACGGCCCATAGAGCCGCAGCCCACTCTGGTCACCCCACCAGGTCGCCCCCTCCCAGGTCACCCCTTTCGGGAATCAAACGCGGGACGTGGGTGTGGCTCTGATACCAAGTTGTTACATGCAAACCACTAAGCCAAAAGGCAGAACTACCCATTAACGTGGTGCCTGTAATGTCCTTAAGCATCATCCCCCACTAGGCCCTCATAAGCCCAATGTGCCACGGGCCCCCATAAGCCTGTAACAGTATCACAAATGCAAAAGTAGATATTCTAAAAGACATGAAGCCACAATGAGAGTGGTTTGAGGTTAGAAATAATTAAGAAAAGTGACTTATCCTAATAATTTCAGAACATATTACTAAAAAGGACAAAAGCAGCAAGTCCACATAATCTTTTTAATTTTAAGGAAAAGCAAAATACGCAAACTAACCGGATACAAAAGATGCATTGAAAGCTTTTGCACTCGCAAGCCAGCTTCCTTCACAAGCAAATGTGGAAGACTTTCATACGGTATTGTCTGCTTAAACGGGTTGCAGCAAAACTACAACCAACAGAAGAGGAAAGTCACATGTTATAGTACAAAGTTCGACATAATACTCAAAAACACTTATTTTTCCCTCTTCAGATAAGCATCATACCTGGTAAAAATCACATTCATGACAGAGACTGCTTCAAATTTCAACATTCTTCAATATTCCCCATGACAATTTGATGCAAAACTTCAACTTGAGAAGCCCAGTGTACTAAGAAACTGAGGTAGCAAAATCACTATTCCAAGTTTCCCACTTGCAAGGGATTTCCACATGAGGAAATCTAATCCCAATTGGAGTAAAGACTATACATGAGGTGATCTAATCCCAACTGGAGTATAAACTGTATTAAGTGTTTAGTTTATGCTCACACCGAAAAGGCCATTATCAAATCCATAATAATCCACAACATTGTTGCCAGAGCTCAATAATGAGCTCTTATTTTTGCTTATTTTTCTTTTTGTCACACACATGCACTAGTTTGTTTCACTTCTAACCTACACATAACTATACCAATTCATCCCTCTTTGGTGTCATTTAATTTGATCACCACGCACCACATAGTACAACAATTTCACTGAAAATGACAATTTGAAAATAAAAAAATTTAGATTAAAAATGTGAAAACAAAAAACAAAAAAAATTAAAAACCAAGAAATGAAAAAAATTAATATATATGCATTTTCTCATATAAGATTTCAAATTAGGTTAAAGTTGTTTTTCTCTATTATGTATACTTTAATAGATTGGTTCAAATCATCTCATACATTTGCTAGCACAATACATAATAAGTGGATTTTCATGTAACTAGTGGATTAAAAAAAAACTAAAAAATGCATAAGTAACAAACAATTTCAAAGTAAAAATTATTTTTTCAATTTAATGATTTTGCAAACACTTTTAGGTTCTTTTAGTATTCTTATTTTTGTTCTTCTTAATAATGGCACTTAGAAGACAAGTCTTTAAAAATAAAGGTATCATTTTGCCATAAAACCATACAGGGCTGGCATAAGCAACAAGGTTGACAGAATCCCCAACATTAAGGTATTCTACCAAAGTGATACCATGGTTTTTTTCTTGCATAGCAATGAAAATGAGGCAATAGAGCAACGATGATGGCTTCATGGCCAAAATATGCAAATGAAAAGAGGAGAAGGATTAAAAAGAATCAAAAGGAACCTGGTAAGCCATTGTTCATTCTTAAGGTGTTAGTATTACTAAAGGGTGGCATCAAGACCCTTGAGTGGCTCTGCCATCTAGTTGATTTTATGGTAAAGTGCCATGAAACAATTATAGATCACAAAAACAACAAGATAGCCTTGCTTCAATTTGGCAAGATGTTATTTGATATCAAAATGGTGCATATAATTTGAGTGGCCATAAAGCTTATGGAGGTTGTCCATGAGCACTTTAGCATCCTTGGTGGGTGGGAAAGTAGTGGCAACATCTAAGGCGAGTGTATTCCCAATCCAAGTGGAAATAAGTTGGGTGCATTTATGCCCTTAATGTGTGAGATGCTTGATGCTCAAAATTAGGATAATGCGATCAAGGAAGTTGTCCTTGTCCTTCATGACAAGGGCATAACATAATTCTTAAGACAAAACATAGTAGGTATTGGCATTGATAAGCATGTGGGCGATCAACCCTAACTCAAGTCCATTAGAGGCCATTGTGAAAAAAAAAAAAAAAAGTTGTTAGGTTCAAAGCAGCCAGTAATGGAGTATTGCACAAAAATTGGGGGTGAATTCAACTAAGGATTTGACCCTAGACCCGAAAGAGGGACTAGGTAGGGATCTGAACCTATATTTGAAAAAACTGAAAGGCTAAAGGGAGGTAGGCCACCTGTTGGCTACTAACCCAAGCTTATACTAAGTGGGCCAGTTGAGAGAAAACTAGTAGAGGGCTACTAAGTGAGGCCTATTGGAGACAACACGATTAGGCTAATCAAAACATAATAGAGGTAGGGGGCCCAAGTGATAGCTTAGGCTAGGAAAGAGGGCCAAGGAAAAGACAAAGGGTGGTTAGGAAAGCCCGAGGTGGGCTAGGATGAGCCAATAGAGCTTGATGTGGGAGAAGCCTGGGAAGGTAAAGGAGAGGTACCTAAAGGACCATAAACAGAGAAAGAGGCATGGATAAGGACCATAGGAAAAGGGCCAATGATAAAGCCCACACTAGAAACAACTTTTTAAATAGCAATAGGAAAGGAAGTTGGGGCATCAAGATTAGGGAAAGGGGCAAGATTGTCACTAGAAATTTTTTTTGCCTACAATAGAGAGGAAATAAAGAGAGTTAAAGGTAAGCTCTTGATACCATGTCACAAGTAAAGGTGAAGAAAGACATGAATTGAGAGAATTTTGTGTATTACTTTCTTGAGAAGGAATATTCAATGTTTGTCCCTTCATAATGTAAGAACGACCTATACTTGAAAATTATACAAGCAATAAAGAAGAAAATATTTACCTACTACACACAAATACTTTTCCAAATAGGATTACCCTACATGGTAAAGATATTAACCCATACAAGGAAGGAATAATTGAATATATGATTACATATCAAACAAGTGTTATTTTAGGCTAATCCATTATAGAAATTGAAATACTTCTTCCTTTTCCTTAATTTTTTTCTGCTCTTTCTCATAGTATGTTAAATATAAGACATGGATTGAAAATTATTCATGCAGTATTGTTATCATTTGGAGTTGCTTCTATCATTTGGGTGTTTTATTTTCCATTTTTTAATATGTTATGGAAATTGCTATGTTGACCTTTACTCTTAATTTTTTTTCTTGACTTTTTTATTGCTAAAATTCATATACATAAAGTATAACGATTCCACGAACAAAAAGTGAAACTTGGAGTGAAAGAAAATGATAGAATTTTGTAAATGGATTAACGAAAAGGTCCTTTTCTTTCCCTAAGCTTCGAAATTGACATAACAAAAATTGAAATATTAACACTTTACTTTTCCTCATTAGCAATAAAGAAACAATCAAATCTTATCAGTAGTGATAGTGACTTAGGAATAGAAACAATTGCATGCTTTGGATAAAGAGCTTAATTTTGTGGATTTTATTTAATTGTGTTTAATTTGATTTGAAAATATGAGTTGATTAACATAACTATCTTAAGTTCTCTTCATCTAACAAATATGATTAGACCTCTTTCACTATTTTTTGGTGCTTTTACAAGACAAAAATTTTCTTAATTCTAATCTTTAGAACTAATAGATTAACACACACACATACACAGACAAAAGTACCACAATTGTCAGCGTAAATAATAAGCAAAACAAAGTTGGAAACGGGGGAAACAAAAGAAAGAGGAGACCCGAAACCCAACTCTCAAAGCAAGAGTCTCGTAATTGTTAAAGAGCGTGGGCTCCATTAGTTGAACTAAACGGAAACGGATTCTGAAGTTCTGAACTAACACGCCACTATCACGTCGTGACTGGCGTGGCCCTGCGCTTGTTTCGGGTCGTGGGCCTTCCTTCTCCGCTTTTTGACTCTTAAAAATCCTCTCTCCTTTAAATAACAAAACATGCAAACAAATCTTCGTCTACCTCTCAATCACCTCACCTCAAGAATCCCTTTTTGCTCATCATTAACCCTGTCTTAGCACGAGATGGCAGAAAAATTTGTTTTCAACGTTGCTAGGGGGATAACCAGCAGTATGGCCGGTCCACTGGTTGCCGGAGAATTGAAGCCGTTTTGGGGCTTCAAAAGAGAGCTTGAAAAGCTGAATAATACAGTTTCAACCATTAAAGCCGTGCTTCTGGATGCAGAGCAGCAAGAGGCTAAGAGCGAAGAAGTTGGTCTTTGGCTCGAAAGGCTAAGCAACCTACTTTATGACGCGGATGACTTGTGGGATGCTGTTTCCACCGAAGCTCTGCGGCGAAAAATAAAGACCCAGCAGGAGGAGGCAAAAAGGGTATGCTTATTCTTTTCTGAATCAATCGACTTAGCATTTTGTCTTAAAATGACCCATAAGATTAGGGCAGTTAGAGAGAAGCTTGATTGCATTGAAGCCGATATGAAAATTTTCAAACTTTTGGAGTGCCCTGAAGAGACACCAATCAGGGTTACGGGAAGGGATAGGACTTATCCTCTTGTGACCAAAAACGAAGTTATGGGTCGAGAGGATGATCAGGCGAAAATTATAGAACATCTGATGGATGATACTAATGTTGAAGGGAATGTTGAGGTCCTTCCAATCGTTGGCATTGGGGGTTTGGGAAAGACCACCCTCGCTGAACTTGTCTTCAAGGATGAGAAAATCCAAAACTATTTTGAATTAAAAATATGGGTATCTGGTTCTGATCTTTTCCACATCAAAGATATTGTCAGAAAGATAATAGAGGCTGTGACGGGGCAGAACTTAGATTCTAGGCATGTAGTAATGAATGACCTTACAGAAAATATTGATCTAAAAAGATATTTGCTAGTGTTAGACGATGTACGGAATGAAAGTCCTGAGAAATGGTCCAAGTTGAGGAGATTGTTAGCAGGTGGCGGAAAGGGCAGTAAAATATTGGCAACAACGTGTAGTAAAAGGGTTGCAGAGATCATCTTTCAAGGAGAGCCATACCTTTTAAATTGTTTAGGGGAAAAGGAATCAGAGGATTTATTTAAGCAAGCGGCTTTTAGGGATGGGGAATGGCCAGAGAATTCAAGATTTCAAGAAATAGGAAAGGTGATCCTAAAAAAGTGTACCGGTGTCCCTTTGGTAGTGAAGATGCTAGGGAGGTTGTTAAATTCCATAAATACAGAAATAGAATGGTCAAATTTTCTAAATAATGAACTTTCAGCTATAGATGAAGATGGTGATGATATTTTGCCAATTCTGAGGCTTAGTTATGATAAACTTCCTTCATATTTGAAACATTGCTTTGCATATTGTAGTATATATCCAAAATATCATGTGTATGTAAAGCAAAAATAATCAATGAGTGGATAGTACATGGGTTTGTGGAGTCATCATCAACAAATCAATCTTTGGAAGATGTTGGCAATGGTTATTTTATGGACTTACATTGGAGAATGTTTTTTCAACAGATAACAAGTTGATATAAATTGCATTATCTCATGCATGATCTGGCTACATCAGTAATGATAGGATCATTGATCACCACATTTGATGAAAATATGTGGAATATCAATGAGAAAGCCTGTCATTTATCAGTTTTTGGTGAGCTGTATTTTTCAGTGAAAGAGTTGATTTCACGGTGTGAAGGAAGGAAGATACGAACATTCATTTGCCCCCAGTTTTATGGTAAGATTGATTGTGAAGCCATTTTTTCAAGATTCAAGTCCTTGCATGTGTTGAATCTAAGCAAGAGTAATTTTGAGCATGTGCCAAATACTATTGGGAAGTTGCAGCGTCTAAGATATCTTGATCTTTCTTATAATGGAAAAATCAAATTGTTGCCTCGCACCTTTACTAGGTTTGTAAACTTACAGTTCCTAAATCTTAGTGGTTGTAGGTCACTTGAAAAGTTACCAAGTGGCATCAAAAGTTTAGTCAACCTCACGTATCTTGATCTGGATGGTTGTGAGCAAATTACATATTTGCCTCGTGGATTGCAAAAATTAACTAATCTGCAATTGTTGACTCAATTCTGGATTAATTCAGATTCTCTCTCGAGGCACAGTGCTAATTTTAGTGAATTGAAGGAACTAAACAAGTTAAGAGGAACTTTGAAAGTTTGGAATTTGAGACATTCAAAAGAGTTTGCATTAGAATACAAGGCTGCAAATATTGAGAGGAAAATAGGTCTTGAATGTTTAATATTACACTTCTCATCGAGTGATGAAATCCATGATAATGATGCCCAGGATGAAGGGTCATTGGAAGGATTACAGCCACACGCTAATCTAACGAAGCTTAAGATGGATTCTTATAGGAGTTTAAGGATTCCAAGATGGGTTTTGTCAATCACGGCTCTTGTGGAATTGAAATTGTACAATTGTAGTTGTCGGTATTTGCCACCAGTGTATCGATTGAGTATGCTCAAGGAATTATATCTTTCACAGATGATTGGTTTGGATTACATATTTGGTGATGATAGGTGTGAGTTACTTTCCCCTTCATTGGTACATGCTGAAATTTTTTTTTCCATCGCTTTCTAAAATTCAGTTTGAGGATTGTCCAAATCTCAAAGGGTGGTGGAGAAGCTTTTCTTTAGAGATTGATTGTGATAGTGAGCATTACAATGAAAAAGGAGCAGGGGCATCCCTTACAAGGCATCGTACAGTCCCTTCATTTCCTTAGCTTTCAGTAGTATGTATAGAAAAATGCCCTATGTTGACTTCCTTCCCACTATCACCACATATTGAAAGCTTGAGGTTGGAAGCATGTAGTTCAAAGATATTGCCGCCAACATTGATGATGGAAGTGCTAGCTGGCACGTTTGACTCTACACTTGATGTCTCTTCATCTGCTCCTTTATCAAAATTGAAGAAAATTGAATTGCAGAATCTTTTAGATTTAGAAACTTTGCAAGACGAGTGGCTGAAAAACCTCACCTCTCTCAAGTCTTTGCAAATAGAATGGTGTCCAGAATTAAAGTCTCTTTCACCAGGAATCCAACATCTCACATCTCTTGAGCACCTACTTATTAAAGAGTGTCCAAAGCTTGAGCTACCTAATGATGAACATTGCGCATGTTGGCAAGGCCTTAAGAGTCTCATTTCTTTGGAGGTCTCTGGACTTTTGAAATGGATGTCTCTTCCATCGGTCAACATGTTAGCACTCTACGGAATCTTCAGATTTCAGAATGTGAAAACTTAACAACTATTCTAGAGTCTATCCACAATTGGAAATCATTAGAAGTGCTTGAAATTGCTACATGCAATAAATTGACATTACTCCCTGAGGGAATAGATAGTCTATCATCTTTGTGGAGGTTGAATATTTTGAAATGCCACATCTTGCTTCAAAGATATAATATGGATATAGATTCTGATTGGCCCAAGATTGGTAATATTCCAGATATAAAATTGCGGTCCAGGTGATAAGAGGTATGTTATGTATCATTTTAGCTTAATACACTATAGAATTTGAGATAACTCTTTTCTTTTACTTAGGTGTTCTTCATTTTTTGTCTTTTAGTGTCTTCAAGGTTGTTGAATTTAAGAAGTAAAATTAAGAAAACTTGTTGACGGGGAAAGCATTGATGGAGAACTAGTCCACATGGCATAGTTATGTATTTGCTTGGAGTTACCTTTATTATTCAGGTATTTTTGCTCTTCCTTTATCCAATCCCATGTACAAATTGATATGCCCACCTTTTCCACATTGATTTATTTTTCTTAAGCACACATAGAATTCAAAGAGAAATGAAAACAACAAAATTCTATTATGGAGTAATCAAAAGGTCCTCTTCGTATAGTCTCCCAAATAGACACATATTAGAACCACTGCACTAGCACTTCGCTTTCCACTGCCCATCATGGAGAAACTGCTGGGAAATCACCGGCATTGGTGGGTCATTGGCATTGGAGCCTACCTTGAATGAGAATAGGCATCACTTGCTTGACTTTAGGAAGAAGCAGTTTCATGCTTTGGTAAATGTTGAATTTGTTGATTTCGTTTATTTGTTTGTTTGATTTTATTTGAATGTATTGATTGCAGAGAGTTAATTGGAAGCAATTGGTGTTAGATGGGAGCTTCACGAGTCTACACCTTGAAAGAACAAAAAGAAGTTGGAAGTCGTAAAATGATAAAGAATGGAGGCATTAGTAGGCAATGCTTTTGGGCACTTGCATCAAAGTCATTATGGTGAGCTTGGAAGTTACTTTCTATATTTTCTAAATATATTCTTTTTCTTTTATATCCTTTATGCATTGCTTAATTGCATCACTTATTTGAACGTAAATATGGTCTTTGGCTGTATGATGACCCTTTAATTGCATTACTTATTCTCTCTCTCTCTCTCTCTCTCTTTGCTTCTTTGGCTGTATGATGACCCTTTAACCTGTGGGAATTATCTTAGAGCTCCATATCTTGTGGAATGGTTTGTGTGCAATGGTAATATGGTCTTTTATGCGATTGTTTCTTGAAAATTTTTGTGTATGCACCATTTCTCAAGTTGTTCCTGTCATGTTTCTTTCTCTTGATGAACTGCATTAATGCTAAACTTAATTTTATTAATTCAAGAAAAGAAGTCCTTGAACTATGGAAGGATAAAGACAATATCACAACCATTTTCCTGATATTATTTCTTTCTATTCCCAATATGTGGAATGATTTTCCTGATAGTATGTTAATGGACTGTGTTTATTTTATGTTGCCAGAACTACCCTCTTGAATAGAGCAACAAATAGTGTTCCACATACGCCAAGTGTACTTAAAATCATTTGTTAAACCTTTCCAAAAGAAATCTTCAACTGGATAGCTTTTCCACACATATCCAATCCACACAATCTCCTAGCTGGAAAATTACACCTCCCTTTCTCATATTGCAATATAACGACCATTTTCTTGATATTATTTCTTTTTATCCCCAATATGTGAAATGACTTCCTTGAAAGTATGTTAATAGACTACCTTAATTTTATGGTGCCGAAACTACCCTCCTGAATAGAGGAACAAACAGTGTTCCACATACACCAAGTGGACTTAAAATCATTTGCTAAACCTCTCCAAAAGAAATCTTCAACTGGATAGCTTTTCCTAATATTTTTTCTTTCTATCCCCAATATTTATTAGACTAGCTTAAGCTGAAATTACCCTCTTGAATAGAGCAACAAACAGTGTTCCTCATACACCAAGTGTGCTTAAAATCATTTGCCAAACCCATACAATCCCCTAGCTGGAAAATTACACCTCCCTTTCTCATGTTGCAATATCACAACCATTTTTCTGATATTCTCTTTTTATCCCTAATACGTGGAATGACTTCCCTAATAGTATGTTATTAGACCACCTTAATTTTATAGTGCTAAAACTACCCTCTTGAATAGAGCAACAAATAGTGATCCATATACACCAAGTGTACTTAAAATTATTTACTAAAATCTTTCCAAAAGAAATCTATTTGAAGCTTTTCTAGCCTTTTCCTACCAAAGCTGGAATCTAGAGAAGACAAAAGTACACTATTTATGTTAATAGACTTGATGATTCTCCCTCAGTTGGGTTACTGTTTGCTGCTTTTCACAGAAAATTTCTTTTCGATGCCTTTGCATCCTAACATCAAATATTATTGTTGCCATAAATTAAGAACTTGAGAGTTAGACTTAGGGGAAGAATCTATTCAACCATCCTATGTATTGTCTGATAATTTAAAGTTGTCCACCATATATAGATAGGGACAACCTCATTTGTTTTTGTTTCCAATTTTTTCTTTTAATTGGTAAGTTACATGCATGCACACCTCACGAGTCTTGAATTTAGATCTCAACATCAATTCTTCCAAGTAGGGAAGATACCATCTAAGCTAGAGCTAGAGCAATCGGTTTGGTGGATATTTTTTTATTTGGCTGGATCATCATTTTCATCCCCCAGCTGATTTGACTATTTGAGTGCCTAGGAAGGCGTGACCTTTTTATTTTTATGTTTAAGCATCTCATATTGAATCTATCTTTAGTATTTCATATTTCATTATCTATACAATGTGAATCAAGGGCTGTGGGATTTTTGTATGACCTTTGATAGAGGTGACAATTGATTGGAGATTGTCTTTCTACCTAACCTTCTCTTTTGATCATTCTTTGACTTCTTTGTTGATTGTCTTTGCTATATGCTAGTTATGCCAAACCATAAAGCTGTTGGAGTTCCAACAAAGAAAGCTGGTGATCCTGCCCAACTAATCTTAGGTGATGATCCCCTCTGCTACTCACGTCCTTGCTGGGAAGTTTTTTGCCACCTCAGGCTCTTTAGGTAACAAATAAATGGAAGAAACCCAATTCCAAGTTGCTTGTGACCTTTCAGATAGATTTGCGTGTCATTTTTAGGTTCATATGCATGAGTGTGTTATTCTAATGTAGCTTTTAAGTTTCATACGCACTGTTTTCATACTTTAGAAGCGTGGAAGTTTCTCAACTTTACACTGTATTGACAAAGGTGCTTTTCATTTGTGATTGCTTTCTAATCAAGAGATGTCTCTACTCTCTAATCCGTAGACTTAAATGCACAAAGCTGGCACTATAATTGGGAATTCTTAAACTTTCTTAAAAGATGATGCCTCAGGCTCTATTAATTCTTGCCTCAATACATTATAACCACACAATGTGAACTCTTTTATCCAATTTCTCTTCTTTTTTGAGTAGGTGAGACAATTACTAATTGTTAGAGGCATTTTCTTGTGTCAAGCTCCCACGCTTGGAACTGCCCAGCGGACAAAATTCAAAGAATCATATGGATCTTCTGCTTCCTCTTCCAGTCATTTGGTATAGTACTTCCCGCTTATCCAAGCCCTTTGTAGAAATTGACATGTGGATCCTTACTATCGTTTTCTTCTTTACTCTCTGTTTTTGAATTTCAGATGTAGAAGTGGTAGAATCACCTGAAACAGAGGAGCAGAGCTCACCTTATTTGAGTTTTTAAATGGATTCAGGGAACCTCCTCTTCACCCCTTCCCGTAGTTCCAAGGATTCCTCCTTGATGATAAATCACAACTCTGCAGCGATGATCCTCCAGATCCTCAGTGTCACTTGATTTCCCTTCAGCTCATCACAACTCAAATAGATCGTCTGTGTTCAACAGCTAGAAGCAGTTTCACGCTTTGGGTAAAGTGCTGCTTTTGTTTGTCACCATGATTTGATTGATGCTGTGAATTGTGGATTGAAATTGTAATATTTTCTAAACTTTGAACTTCATATCACTGGCAGCTTTATGAGTGTAGTCCGAAAAAGTAGGGAAAGAAGATGTGGCGGGCAAAGCTTTTTGGTGGCTCTTGGATCAGTTTTAATGCATTGAATATGGCTCTTGGATCAAGGCTTGAATATTTATTGAACATATCGGTCTTCTATGCTAGTTTTTATTGAAGAAATGCATTCTTTTTTTCTTTTTCTTTTTTTTTTTTTTGACATCTTTGTTGTCATCCTTAGTTACATTAATTAAGTTCTTGTCCAAAGCACTATATACACAAGTTGAATAATGCTTGTTTATCGTTATCTCATCTTTTTCTGGCAAGTGAGGTAATTAGTATTTGTCAAGGTCTTTTGGCCCATGCTTGCAGATCCTTCACATCCAGTGCGATAGATGGGATTGGCTTCTAATCCCTTACCTTTCTTGTATAGAAATCGCATTGTACTTATCTTACTGATGTGATGAAACAATTTTTTGAGTCTTTGTTGAATTAGAATTTGTTGACTGCTGTAACTTGTATTCTATGGCTGTCCAATTACTTTACCTTTTAATATTTTTGACCCTTAAGGATTGAAATATGCTCTTATCCTTGTTAGCGGGTATTGTTACTGGAAATATAAGTGAGTTAAATGTTTTGGTTTTGAACATTTAGTTTGTTATATATCAAAAAATTTGTGACCTAATGTTGGGATTTGTGAAGTAGAAATGAGTGGATTAGGTTACCCATTTGCAGCCAACTTCCTTCATCTTTATTAGTTCATGTATCTAGCATCCAAATGGGATGCGTGTTTTTTTCAATGCAGAAAGTAGTTGAGATCTTGAAGAAACAACGGAAAAGATGCAAAGAAAAAGTAAAAGAAGGAAAGGACAAAGTCTTCATCCACCACGCCCTTTGAACAAGGTGGCAGACCCCGCCTCATACCCTATGCTCACCAAATTGCTCACATTCCAAAGATTTACTTTTGATAAATTTTGATTGATTCAGGTATGAAATAAATTTTCAGAACAGCACAGGGTTGTAGAAAAAAAAAAGATTCAGCTAAGTCTCGAGCAACAGAGCGAGAGATATTATCAAAGAAGGAATCTTGGAATGCTAAGTTTGAACTAGGAAGGACTAAATAACTTAGTTTTAAATAATAACAGAAGGAAAACATCTTTTTAATTCAAGTTTGCCAACATGGGTGTGGAGATTGATTAATGTGACCAATGCGGGCTTGCTTTTTCTTTCTTTCGTTCTTTTTTTTTTATGGACTTAGTTTAGGTTAATTATATTGATAATACATATTAACTTAAAGGTCAAACTTATAAGGGAATATATAGAGTAGGGCATAAACATAGCTCATAGTTGTATACCATTTGTAAAATACTAGAATAAGAGACTAGCACAAACATATAGTCTAAATGATAATATGAAGCAATAAATATAACAACAAACATAATGACCTTTAGTATCTATGTAAGACAAATTGCTCATGATGGCTTGTAATATTCTAGGCCTAAGTGATCTTCCTATAAGATATGGTGACAACAACTTGGTATAGATCCGAGTGTTGTGAAAATCTGCAATCTTGATATAGATTGCCTAGAACTAGTAAAGCTATTTACCAAGAAATGAACTTTAAAGAAGATGTGAGATGTGAAATATTTGCACCTATGGTAATTTAATCATCAAGGAGTAGCTCATAAGCCTTTGGAACATTGGACCATAAATTAAAAAACTTCTTTTATTTGTGACAAAATAATTCATTTCTATTGACACAATTTTAAGCCCTCAAGTAATGATAAGACTTTAAGCCTTAGCATTGTCACCAATTCCCAAATTAACCATATGCCAAATATACACTACCATAAAAGTCTATTGCCACTCCTACATACATGTCATTAATACCATCTAACCCTTAGTTATGGGTGGAATATAAATATAGAATTGCAAAGCTTTTAATTGTGAACATTGTGTGCAGAATTCAATTGAATTAGGAATTTTCATCACATAAATGCTTTAAGGTTTTATCTCTCAACCACTTTTCCTCTCTCTGTAATTTTTGAAAACCCTAAGGTTCCATTGAAATCCCCGACTTTCAATTTCTTTCATGGTATCTATAAAACCATTAGCTAATGGCTCCAAATCAATCCAAATGGCCTATGATTTTGAAACCCCTATTTCTTTCTTTGTTCCCATTCTCCCAATTTCCTATTCTCCCTTGTTGGCAATCCTTTCCCCCACCTTTTTTGACCAATTCAATGGGTCTAATTAAGTTATATGGTGAACCTATCTCATACCTTTCCTTGTGTCTTGGAATCTCTTACCTATTATGGACAAATCTAAACTTACATTGCCCAAAACCAAAATTGCTCCCAACGTTTGGACCTTCCTAAACCCTAATTTCACTACCTAGCTCACCCATGATTAGGCTATTCTCAGTTGGCTCATGGCGACCTCCACCAACACTATCATTACCCAACTCATCGATTTGGCAACATTGGCAAAGGCATGGTCATTCTTGAAGTGAACCTACATAGTGTAATTATCTATGCGCTCAATTATGATTCATATAAGGCTCTAGTCTATCATAAAGGACACTTGGTCAGCTCAAGGACTTCCTCAACTAGCTTGGTTCCATTGGCAAGAAACTTTCTAACAATGAGTATTGGTCACAGGTCTTCTACAACCTAGGGGAAGGGTTCAATGATTTGGCCACCTTCGTGTTCACCGTCAAATTTGCCACTAATCCCCTTAGTCGTGAGGCATTTCATGGTATGTTGCTCACCTATAATGGTCGGTGTGACTGGCACTAGCATGTCATCATGTCATTCACTACTACATTCATGGCCTCCCCCATTTCCTAATAGGGTGGGCTATTGCCCAACCATTTTAGGCTGACCTCAAATGGGTCGTACCCATGCATGCTATATGTGCTTGCCTAAACCAAGTCTAGGTCTTACATGGGCCAAGGCCCCCAAGCCCTTAGTTAGCATGCGGGAGATGGCCTTCTCCCTCTCCTATAGGCCCAAAATTGCCTAACTACTCCAGCAATCATAGGCCATGCTGAAACTGCTTTTATTACCACCTTTGTTGCAAGTTTAGCCACTATGTAACCAATTACAATGAGCATTTTAACCTATCCTTCATGTCTCCTTAGTCAAGCTAAGCTCATTCCACCCCTCCTTAAGCCCACTATATTTTTCCCTTAGCCTAAGCCCATTCTCCTTCTTCAACCTATTATCCCTCCCTTCTTACCTACTTGCCTAGGCCTAATATGTCATTCTCCCTTTTCCTGTCTCCCACTACTATCCCCCTCCCCTTTCCTCATTTGACTTAGCCTCCTAGCATCTTGATTCTAGCGCATCTCACCACATCTCACCACATCACTGACTTTGCTTATGCTCTGTCTAGTGTCACCCTTTATTCTGGTCCTTAACAACTCAATGTGGGTGATGATGTCTCTTCCCATAATCCACATTGGTATTGTGTGCATTTCCTCATTTCAACTTAATAACGTCTTAGTTGTTCCTTCTATCTTTTAACATTTATTATTTGTTTCTCAATTTGTGTATGATAATAACTATTATTTTTTGCTTTTCACCTCATAATTTCAAGTTCTCTTTTGTCTCACAAGACAAATCATCCTCCATGACACTTTTGATGATAGCCTCTACTGAGTCTCCTCTCTTGGTGCCTCATTTCCTCATGTTCTCACCGTCATTCATTCCAGTCCTTTTTTGCTTTGGCATCATTAACCTAGTTGCAAGTTGCAGGCTTGCAGATCTCTCTTTGTGGAATCAGATTTGGGTCACAAGATACTACATGGGTTGCAACCAAGAATCCACAATGTCGTTCAAGTTGCAAGTGGATCACTCACCTAAGTTGTAGACTACTAGTGGTTCTTCATTCAACACTTGGGTTGCCAATCTCCCTTCTAATTCAATGATCAAGTCAAGTTGTTTTTTCCTTGTCATGACCCGTGAGTTGAATTGACTTATCCCATGGCCTAGGAAAGGCCAAGATGCAAAGAGACCCATGAAGAAGAAGAAAAGAAAGGGGAACATGAATTAGGGGAGATCATTAAGAGATAAAAGAAACCCTAACTTTTTGTAGTTGCCGTTAGTGGCATGACTGTAATGTTTTGTAGTGTAGGTAGTGCAGTAAGTTTATGGTAGATTGTCGTCTAATATGGTGGTAGAGGTAGCTATAATGTTGTGGTGTAGTTACTTTGAACATTTTATGAAGTGATTCAACAATGGAGGTTCCTTTTAGCCATGATTGTGTGTTGTTATTATGAAATTTTAGGTGATTTTAAAGTAATTTGAGAAAAGGAAGACTAAAGGGAGAAATGTGGTTTCTTTCAATTGGTATCAAAGCAAGGTCTTAGTACCTATCATTAGAAGCAAGTCACAGGCAACCATGGAGTCTCGAGTAACCATGTTGGAGGAGATGTAGTTACAAATGATGAAAAAGCTGGACATGTTGTTAGTAGACAAAGGAAAATATCCCCAATCTCTTCCAACTAACAACTCACTATCAATCAAGAGAGATTCTTACAATGGAGTGGCCAATAGCAGCCATTACCAAGCAACCTGAACCATTTTAAGCCCATGCTCAATCCTAAAATCTCCCACAATAGTTAGTGCAACCCCAAACAGCCTGTAGGGGCAACCAACTACATGCATTCTAACATACCCACAAATCCTCACTAGAGCCAATCTACTTTGTGGAACAACCAATTGATTCCAACAAGGAAACAAATGATTGTTACACAATTGACCCGTCAAAGAGTAGACGAGACCACCACCAAACATTTTCTGGCAATTTTCGTTTTGGCCAACACTTAGCCTTCACCAAATCTAGCCCCAATCGGCCCCATTTTTGTGATCAACCTCCTCTTAGGCAAGGCTTGCACTATTTTGGCCAACCTCTAGATTGTTCCTAACCTCTAGCGGGATTCCAATTACCGTTGGCACATTTTTCAATGACCCATGGAATCAAAACATAAGCTTCCCTAACATAAGTGGACCACCTTTTAACTATTGGTTTCCTCTTGGAATCAACTTTGGTTGGAACTATAGGCCCTAATACCCTAGACAATAAGGTGATCCTAGTTTTGATGGCAGTTATGGCCCCAAGTTTAATCCCACAAACAATATTGGTCCTAACAATAGGGCTAGCATGGGGGACAACCCTTCAAGCTACATCATGGTCAACGAAATGCCCCATAAAGGAGACCCCTTAGGTAACAAGTAAGTTCTTGCCCTCTTCATATGGATTTTCCTACTTTTATGGGTGTTGGTCCCAAAGAATGGCTGGTGCATGATCACTCTATATTCTATAGAGTTATTATTATTATTTTAGGTAACATTTAATATAGTTTTTATTATATTATATTTGTATTTAATTATATATATGCATATTTTTTTATTTTGTGCAGAAAACCCAAAATAAGCAACAAAAAAAAACAAGAAAATGAAGCAAAAGATTGAGAGAAAAGAAAGAAAATAAGCAAAGGTTAGCCAATGTATGCATATAGAATCCATGTGAGGAAAAGACAAAAAGAAGAGAAAGTAAAAAAGTAAAAGCATGAGTGAATTGTTAGGGGAAAAGGGCTTTTATTAGGCAAAAAAATGGATAGAAGGGTGTGGGAGGCCTTTTGTTATGCAAAATAGGAAGGAGTTGCTGGAAAAAAGAGAGGTAGGGAAGCAAACACTAGCACGAGAAGGCTATACAACAGTGGATTGGAATGCTATCTACATTCATCTCCTCTAGTGACCAAAATTTGAATGAGAAAGGGTTCACACGATAATGTGACCCACTTTAGGGACTATAGAGCATTTTCCAGATGTTTTAGGTGTTTTTTGGCAAGGAAGGAACGGATTGGCAACCTTAGTCCCCATTCTAGTGTTTCTGGAGTGGTTTTACAACAATTTCTAACAGTTTCCAATGACAACGGTGAACACCATTCGTGGACTATTTTCAATGAAATTAGGCTTTTTCCTAGCGATTTTCTAGAAAATTATTTGATCTTTTGACAAATCAGTGTCTAGGGAGCTTTTTCTAGAGGTTTTCATAAAGAGCGATGATGGCACATGGTGGCGTATGATGGCGTGTGGCAACACACGAAACGCATGGTGGTGCATGGCAGCGCTTGCCAATGCATAGTGGCATGTGGCAGCGCATAATGGCATATGGCACCAACACATGGTGGTGCGTGGCACTAATGCATGACAAGGCATGGCAATGCGTAGTAATGGCATATGACGACACGTTTAGATCGTTTTCTCCTTGTTTTTCAAACAATTTCTTCTATTCCTTTTGATATACAGATTTGTCAAACTTTCTTTGAATTGAAGACATTTTAGTGATAGCTTTCATGTTTTTAATTTGAAAAATGTTATGTTCAATTTCTTACATTATTTATGTTCATGTAAATATGATGTTTTAGTTTATTTTGTTAGAGCTATGATAGAACTTGATTATGAAGTATGAATGACATGGCTATTATGTTTTATGAGATGTTTTACTTTTGTGAAGTTGTATTTTACTAAGTTTAATACTTTTAAGTGATTAGCTATTGCTTAAATGATTTGATTTGCATGTTAGAGACCAACAAGAAGTGACATATGCAATTGCTTCATGCAATATGCAACCATAGATTAATATGGATAAAATTATATCATATGATTTATGTAGTTTTAGGTGTAAACTAAAATATTTACATATCTTAATGCACTTAATTTATTTAATTTATGGGTAGAAATATAGTGAGTTAAGTAGATTTATTATACCTAGACATTAGATAATGAATAAATTAAGAAATTTTACGATCACATGAGTAGAATCAATCTTACAAGTGTAATTAATCTACATCATACCTAATAGTTAGGTGAAATTGGACACTCTAGCATGTTTCGTTAAACAAGTTTAGGTTAAATTTAGTTATTTAGTCCATGTTTTATCATTCAATTTACTACATAAACTCTAAAAGTTGTTCAATATAAATAATTAGTTGGTATAGTAATTACTAGTCCCTATAGGATAATAATCGTTCTCATAATTATATTACTTATTCGACATGTACACTTGTATATAGAATTTCACCGAACAGTGTGCTATGAAAATTGGCTTAATTTATTTGAAGTGGTTAACCATATGAGAATTTAATATGTTACAATGGCTATGGAAGGGGATGCAAGTAAGTGGTATACCCTTTACATAACGAAGAAAGGTCCAATTGCATAGGAAGTATTCAAAAATGATGTAGTGGACAGATTTGTTAAGAAGGATTAGGATAGTGATGTGGAAAGGTTCTTTAGGTTATGACAAAGTACTTCAATGGTAGAGTTTTTCATAAGCTTTGAGTGATTATGCCCATAGGTTGTGCTTTAAAACCCAAGCATGACAAAGACCTCCTTTGTTCGATTCTTCACCCAAGCCCTTAAAAAGGATATTCAACCCTTAATTAGAATTGCAAATCCCTCAACATGGAATGAAGTAGTGAGGCTAGCTTTTGTAAGGGAAGATCAAGCTACATAAAACTCTTCTAAACCCAAGATAACTTCTAAAGGATCACAAGGGTATTATCCATCCCACAGGCATGAGCACATAAGTCACTAGGATAGGACAATGCACTATGCAACCCCTCTAGCACCCCAAAGGCAAGGCATGCCTATCCATTGGATCAACCAAAGTCATATGCAAGAAAAGAGGATTTTAGTAGTTAAAAGAAGCCATTTGTGCCTTTGATGAGTTAAAGAAGTCAATGAGTTCTACCCTAATACTAGCTACACCTAACTTTAGGAGGGCCTTTGTGAAAAAGTCATATGTGAGCCTTATGAATGTAGGAGTTATGCTCATGCAGAAAGGTCACCTCATCACCTACTTGAGTAAGGCCTTAGCTCCATGACATTGTGACTCTCAACATATGAGAAGGAATTGCTAGCTATTGTCATGGCAGTTCAAAAATGGAGCCTTATTTGTTCAAAAATCACTTCATTCTACATATTGATCATCGTAGCTTGAGGCATTTGTTGGAACAGAGAATCTTCACACCTACTCAATATAAATGGCTAACAAAACTAGTGAGGTATGATTATAAAATCCAATATAAGAAAGGTAATGATAATGGGGTAGTGAACGCCCTTTCACAATTACTTGCATATCTAAATGGCAGAGAGTTTTCTCTACACTTCCTTTCCATTCTTTAGCCATAATGGATTCAAAAGGTGTTGGCAAGCTATAAGGGAGATCAACATGTGCAAAAACTTCTTGAGGCCCTAGCCATTGACCCTATGGCACATCTAGACTATAACTTGGCTAATAAGGTCTTGTGTCATAAGGGTTAGATTATGGTGAGAAGTCAAGGGAACCCAAAAGAGTAAATAATGCAACATATTTATGAATCCAAATTAAGAGGCCATTCGAGCATAATAGATACCTAGAAAAGATTGCAACTAAAATTTTATTGGGAAGGGTTAAAGCAAATGGTTTCATGTTGGGTATTAAGTTGTAGGACTTGCCAACGATATAAATCTAAACAAGTGCCTTATCTTGGGCTCCTGCAACCTCTCCCTATTTCTAGCCAAGCCTGGCATGACATTGGCATGGACTTCATTAAGAGGCTTCCCAAGAGTGAAAGTTGAGAAAAAATCCTAAGTGGTAAACTGTTTTACAAAGTATGCCCACTTTATGGGAATGAGTCATCCTTTCTCAGCCACACGGGTGGCACAAGTGTTCCTAAATAAGGTAGCAAGACTACACAGGCTTCCTACCATTATTGTTAATGATTGTAACCTTATCTTTTTCAGCAAGTTTTGGGAAGAATTGTTCAAGACTATAGGAGTTAACATCTTGTGTAATACCTTATACCATCCCCAAACAAATGAATAGACAAAGAGGGTGAACCCATGCCTAGAACAATATCTACGTTACTCAAATGGTGAGAGGCTGGGGAAGTGGCATTCATGGTTGTCATTAATGGAGTGGTGGTATAATACTAACTACCATTCAACAATCAAAATGACTCCTTTTGAAGCCTTTAATGGATACTGGCCATATAAGCCCCCTACCATAATTTTAAGATGGCCACCAAACTAAAGGTGAATGCATTCCTCCAAGAATAGGCTTAGCAAGTACAATTGATTAAGTTACACCTTCAGGACAGCCATGCCCACATGGAGTTCTACGCTAACAAGAGATGATCTAATCGGTAGTTTGGGGTGGGAGATTTCATCTACTTACGAATGCAACCCTGTCAATAGTTACCCTTGTCTCATTTATAGATAAGATAGAGTGACACAAATAATCAGCCAAATATGGAGTAATATAAAGGAAAAATGTAACATTGAATTTACTGTGTTCCAATAATTATGTTTATATTTGCCTAAATTTGATCAACTTCAAAGCTTAAAGTATCAAAACTTGAATTTTTTTAATTCATATTCTCATCTAGTAAAATGTTGCTAACTTTAATATTATGATGCATGATTTTGATACACAAATTTCATGTAGATAAAGTATTCATTGAGCAATTCCTTCAATAATCTTACTAAGTGTTGCCCAGTCTAATGGCTTTTGTTTTTCAAGACCAATTCACTTATAAAAACCAATATTTAGTTAGAATAAACAATAAAATTTATAGATACTTAGGTAACTAAAAAAGACATCAACGAAAGCCATTAAAGTACAACTACAACAATGACTATGCATTTTTTGAAAACATAAGAAAGTCATGAATTTTAAAAATTTATTATCATAAAGAAAATCATTAAGGCTTTTATTTGGTACAAATCATAAATAAGTAGTAATAAAAAGTCTATTTTAAACTTATGAACTAACCTTTGAATTAGATTTCAAACTTTCTAATAATAAGAACTTCTATCTCTTTTATTCATATGATTTTCAATGCACAAAATATCTTACATATCTTTATATATTGAAGGGGAAAAGTTGGACTCAATGCCCAAATCACTAACTTGTTGGTAACTACTAACTTGTTGCCATGTTTTAAATTTGGATTAAGGTTGTCTTTGTTTTAAATTTCGGTTAAGGTTGTCCTTGTTTTGAATTTGGATTAAGGTTGTCCGTGTTTCAAGTTATCACTCCTATGGATGAAAGGAACCAAGTATTCTAATAGATAATTCATATCTTAAGATTAAAAAAAAATGTAGTATATGCCATCATAGGGCAACATTTGGACCCGAACCTATAATTTGTAGTTTTGGTTTCTCTTTGACCTCATTCTAATGGATACAAGCTATCGCTTTTGTACAAACAATTGTGTTGTTAGTAATGAATCCATATCAAACACTAAAACTTCACTTTTGACCTTGTAGCGGTTCGAGTTGTTGGAGAGATAGTTTGAGTTCATCCTTTGTAGAGAATGAAATGGAATCAACAAAGCAATTGCTAGTTATATTCTGGTTTTGACACATTCTAAAGATATTGTAACAAACATGGAGGTATACCTTACCTCAATCATATATCTGTATAAATATTAAATTATGTATAGTCTGCAACAACTAGACACATTTAGCTATTTTTTCCATGCACGTAAAGCAACGGAGCTGTTGACATGTATTCTGCACATGGTATGCCAAAATAATTTTGTTCATTAACGGACCGGTCTTGCACTGCGACAACAAAAGTTTGAATAGTTTGATAATTGGGGATCCATCTTGTCTGCCCTTTGCACCGCAAAAACACATGAAGTGTGATTTTCGCTCTCTCTTCAGTGCAACAGCAGATTAAGGTTGAAAAGTTTGGTAGAGTGGGTCCATCTGTTACTCTCTTTTTTTTCTTTTAACACACTCACCCAAACTCATGTACCTCAGTGTCAAAAATGGAATCAAAAGGTTTTAGGTAATATCTGCTCCTAATTGAGTTAGCCATTTTTATTTTTTTTAAAACATATACTCAAATTCACACATCTAAATGTTGAACTTAAAATTAAGATATTCTAGATCATACTTAGTCTCAATTGAACTAAACACTTGTTATGTGACTTAGCCGTTTGCCTTTTAATGCTTCCGTTCTGTTGTATGATTTGTATTTGTTTCTTTCCAATCTCTTGGCTTCCTCCAGTTATTTCACTTAGTGTGAGACGCCGATGTTCCTTCTTTAATCGTAAGAATGTGTCTTTCGTTATAATTGAAAAAAAAAAAGTTTGGAAAGTTTGACTGGGGATTCCATCTTTTTCACACTTTTCACTGCAACAGCAGATGAAGTTGAGAAGTTTGACAGCTCCGGTTCTTTTCATTACAAAAGCAAATGAATATTGAAATGTCTTATGATCGTGATCCATAAGAAAATGATAAAATATGAAATTGAAAACATAATTGATGGAATAATTATACAAGTACAAAACATTTCCAAAACAAGGCTATTGAATACTAATTTTATTGGTTAGAATTAAAAAGGTAGTATATGAAAGAACATTTTTATTTAAGAATATTAAATTCTCTTAGACGAATGTATTTTTGTGTTGTAGTTAAAAGATTCCTAACTTAATTTTTTTAAAAATAAATTATAATGTTAAAATGTGTTCCTAAACTTTTTATATTATTGTATACTTTGATGAATAAATTTACATATTTATTAAAAAATAATTACACAATTATATAAACTAATTTCTTTATAATTTGCAATATCAACTACATTAAACCACATACCTACCTATAAACAAATTTTCATGATGAATCTATTACAAAAACTTTTACATTCGATGGAATGATCCATGCTTACGCATGTTTTGGCAAGTGTAATGCATTGACTAGTTCGCAAATCATTACAATGTATTGTGATTGATTCCATTAAGGTGATCCCACCCATTCAGATGGTCTCATGTTACAAATGTCTTTACTCAATATTCTGGTTTCACAAATGACCTAGAGACCATAGATTATTTTTTACTTTTTCAAGACATTGATGCTTTTTTATTATTTTTTATCTCAAGTTCACTTGTAGATAAGATGGAGTGACACAAATAAATAAATAAATAAATAAAGATTAGTTCACTTTTTGGAATTAGATTGAATCCCACGTTGCAAAGAAATGAGTTTGAAATCTTGATTCAATGAAGGAGGTTCAGCTCTACAGTAATAGAAAGATTCTTGATGAGTTCCTCTCTCGACACAGCAGGCATGGAATGCCACGGTTTCACCTTCGTTGGTTAATGCTTTGAACCGAACTCTGATTGAAGTCAAATTGATGCTTGGCTGCGTAATGCATTGCAATGTTCTGGACAGGAGATGGATACTGATGTTTCCTTCGGAAAGAGAGGATCTTTCAGACACCCCTTTGCTAGTTTCAATTGCAGATTCCTTAAGGTGCTTAAGTCGAATTTTCAGGGAGGTTAGCTTGGACTGCCCTTTTCTAGATTCATCTTCCTTCGTGTTTTATCCGTGAAATCTGTTGGATTTTTTCGAAGTTCCTTTGGGCAATGGGTTTTATATTCCTGTGAGTAGCTTGAGAAGTTAAATCTTGAAGATAAAAGTGGTATTGACAGGCTAAATCTCACCCATTTGTGTTTGGAACACTTATCGAGATCTCAAATCTCTTAATGAGACCCCAACGGATATGCATTTCATGTCCAATGCTTAAGCCCTTGTCTCTCAAGTGCCTCTTCCAAATACCAGAGGACAAATTCTTAATTGTTTTAGCACCTAATCTCCAAATGTTTAAATGGATGGGAGAAATTGTAAACGGCTGTTCGGAGAATGATTTGTCTTCGACGTGCCTTGTTTTGTCTTCAACCTGCTGTGTCTGTAGTGATGGATACCAAAAGCTTTGATACGGTTGGCATTCTTAACAAGATCAGAAGTGCCAGAGTTTTAAAACTGAATTGTTGGTTGCTCTTGGGGTGGTCGGAGAGTCACAATGCAACTGTTTAGCATAACAAGTATCGTTGCCATAATCCATTACTAATCACGGGGGTTTAAAGGATGTAGCTGGATTTTCCTACACAAACAAAGAGCCAATATGGATACATTTGCCGGCTTCGTTGTTAGAGTAGGAGTCTTTGACGAATGAATCCAGCAATTCCCAAGGCTTTCCAAAGTTTATCTTCTCTTCCTTTTATTCCACATTGGTGATTTAAAGTGATGACTGAGTTATACTCACGTAATTTTAGAAGCCCTCAACATTGTATGTTTACGAAAAGAAGTTGTTCTTTTTACCACTTAACATCTCTAAGACTAAGACCCCAAAATCATGTGCATAAGATTTCACGAAAAACCATCCATATATTACATATTCTAGAGCCATATAACCATTACATATCACCAACACAATAATACTAGTGAAGGATAACACAATATTTTGTAATTGAATCGAGTAATTCTATTTCTTTAGTAATAGAATTTGAGACATTAGAACAAACTTATTTTTCCTTTTTCACTTTTTTCTATCATGAAGTTGTTTGGATGAGAAAATTAATCACTTTAATCTCGCAATTATGCTAAACAAACAAAAGGAAATTATTGTTGCAATTAAAAGCTCAATTTCTTTCTAAATGTAGTTGCTTACCATATCTCAAGTTCACTTGTGGATACGATGGAGAGATACAAATAATCAGCCAATTATGGAGTAATATAAAGGGTAAATGTAACATTGAATTTACAATGTTCCAATGCTTCTACTTCTATTTGCTTGAGTTTCCTCAAATTCAAAGAGCTTTGAAGCATCAAAATCTACAAATTTTGGATTCAAGCTGGCAACTTGCTAGCCTTAAGATTACAATGTATGATTTTATTTCATGAATTTGCATGTAGAAAAAGTATTTCTTTAGCAATTCATTCAAATCAATTCACTCACCAAAACAAATATTTAGCTAGAATAAACCATGAAATCCATAGATACTCAAGAAATTTAAATAATAAAAAATAAAAAACCTATGAAAAGCATTGGAGAATAGTTACAATAGTAATTGCAATTTCTCAAAACACAAGACAGCCATGAACTTTAGATATGTATTACCATATAGGAAATGGTCGAGACTTTGTTTGGTACAAATTCATAAACAAGTAGTTGGAAACAGTTTCCTAACTCATAGAATCTTAAACTTTGTTTGTAAAATTTTAAATGCAAGTGAATATGTTGAATAAGCAACATAATAATGAAAAAGTATCATCCTATTAAGATTAATGATTACTAAATTAATTAAATACTAATGGTAAAATAATCCTAAAAATTTATCTAACAAATCAAAATAAAGTTGAGATTGAATTAAAATTAATAGTTTTCAATCAAAATTTCAAAACTAAAAATAACTTAATTTAAATGAGTTAAATCGATATGTAAAGTATGTTAGAACATCTGATTTCACCATAACCATTATATATAAATTTTAATAGTTTATGCGTTTAAAAATGACAATACATATGGTATTGTAAGATTTTCTAATTTATTTATTATCCTCTATTTGAAAATAGCAAACCTACTTGATTTATTAATTCTCTATATTTTTATGTAAATCAAAATAAATACAAGTGTATTACAATCTATAAACATCCTCAGTTTACATTAAATCATCCAACTATTTTATTATCAAAAGCCACACAAGCAACATAATATATCTCTATCTACATTTAATTCATGGTTAGACATTATAAGAAACAGTTGCATATTATCAATTTTTAGTCTCAAACACACACATCAAATTATTCATATGGTGGTCAATCACCTAAAGTGTTAAGCATAATAATATCTAACTCTTATAAATATAATCTCTTGCAAAACATAGAAGACCATGAAGTTCACATCATCTTAGTTAACTTACATCATATCCATAACAAAAGGAAATTAAAACATAATAAAAGGGAAAAAAAAAAAAGGATTAGGTTTAAAGTCCTTACATGACTGAATTTTGACTAATTCAAACCCAATCCTTATTTAGAGAAAATAATAAAACAAAGCCTAATTGTTTAAAAAACCCAACAATAATAAAAATTTAATAATAATCATTCAAAGCCTAAACTTATCTTGACTTTCCTGATGTTGATATTTTGACCATATCTTGCCACACATAGATTCAATGCACCCATCTTTCTTCTCCATGTCTCCTTATTCTACATAAACAAGGAAAATTTGAGTAAGCAAAAGGAAATACAAAAATTTTCTCACAATCGTTGCGTTATCTATTACTTAAAATAAGTTTATAAAAATAGAGTTATCAAAACTTTCAAACTTAACATTTTGTTAGTCCTCAATCAAAAGCAATAACTAACATATGTTGAAGACAAAATCCCCCAATGAAAATCTACCATAACTGTTCCATTTCACAATTTAAAGAAAAATATAACTCTCATCCAAACACCACAATTGGTTCATAAGGTAAGATAAACTCTTAACTATGTTAACCACATGTGTGTGTGTGTGTGTGAAATTAAGTTATAGTTTCATCATATAGTCTCAGAAGTTGTAAGATTACCTCTGAAGTTTGTCATGACTAGTGCGGTGGCAATGAAGCTGAGGGAGTTACTGAAGCAGGTGCTGCTCGTGCAGCAGCGTTGGGCTTGTAGAAAGGGTATATCTCAAACCTAACATTGCAGCTTGGCTTGAAAATCTTCCTTCCTTTCTCTCCATGAAAGGAAGCAAGCACCTTAGTGACAGATCTATTTAAGCAAATGCTGCAATCATCAGGAGAAATGTCCGGTGTGCACTGCATCAGACCATATATCCTCTTAAAAAATGTATATTTCACTTTTGCGGTGGCAAAAAAATCTCTAGAAGACTTAACTTTCTTAATAAGGCCCCTCATCAAACCCTCCAAATTTGCTTTAAATTTATGTGGGTCTGTACTAACATTTTTCTTCCTAGAGATATCGAAGAATGGAGATTCATCCATAACCGAGAATATAGATCGATTTGAGTACCGCAGCATGCAATGATCAAACCATATAACTACATCTTCATAACCTGCACATTCAAAAGTTACGTATTCGCCGCTGGTCTTAACCCAACGCTCGCATAAGTCGCGGGAGAGGTATCCTGCGCATAGAAATAGACTGTAGGCCTTCTCAGGACTCTGGCCAGTGCTGGTCTGGTAAAACCTGTTGTTGTGGGCGTTAGCGTATAAGGTAGACAGGGAAATTTTGAGGTTTACTGCAAATAAGCTACGGGAAGCATAATTTGCGTGATTGCCACAAGAATAATGTCCAATAGAAGATAGTTGGGCTATGATGGTTAAAGGAATAGGCACAACCATGACAAAGAAAAAGAGGAGCAACCCAGAGTAGGCCATTGTTTTGCTCATGCATCAGCCTTAATGCGACTATGACTTTGCCTGTTGAGAATTTGCACCAACTAACACCTCTTATAGTGAGGGATGCAAGGATGACTTTCCATATGGACGGCTCTGGAGCCGTTTGCCACTGATGACAACCTAATCATCACATTATAAGACTACAGTATTTACTGCTCTTGCCTGGCTCTGAAAGCTTTGAAGTTTGATTCGAAAGCGTTCTTGGTGGCCAGTCCTATAGTCGTATAGTCATGATTCTTGAAACATCCATGGGCTAAATCGAAGGAAGAACTGGCAAGAGAAGCTGATGGCAACGGAATGACCTCTTATGAATTCTTTCATAGCATGCCCTTTAGTGATTAAAGAAAGATGAAACACTGGCCATATATAAGAAATGGCAAGCTCAAGTACTTCCTGAAAACGCAACTCTTGTGTTTGGTGAAAGGGTCTTCTTAGAAGCACACCATTGAGTTTTGTTCTAAATAGAAGATAAAAGGTCAAGCTTCTCAACTTCCTGAAAGGTAAAACTTAGAAAGAGTATATGAGGGATCAGGTATTAAGACCAGAAAAGGAGACAAGACTCTTGTTTTTTTTAAGCGAGGAATATTTAATAAACAAATGATGGGCTTCCGTTTAGATCTTCCGTTGCAAAACAGAAAGGTTCGATCAAATCATTAAAGTTCAGAAAACTTAAAGGACACTTTTTATTTAGATTAGTGAGATCAACGAGTATAATTTTATTAAGTACCTTGTTTATAGGAATAAATTTTCCACAATAACAAAAGAAATTATAGTGACATACTTCAATCAATACATATTATGATTTCTATAAGTCTAACGTAGAAAATAGGAGTTATATTTTTTTTGAATATGCAAGGACAAGGATAATTTAGGAAAAAATATTATCACCTAGTGAATCCAACGTAATATTAGAAGATGAATGAAAAACTATAATAAAAAATCAAAATAATTAAAAGAATAGATTTGTCTGCTAAACGACCTAAGATATTTTTTTTTAACTTACATTTAGTGTGATCATTTTAGTATTTAACAGTGTTTAAACTAGAGATAAGTTATTTGATAGTTGGGACTTAGGTTCATTAAGGAAGAGCCGAAACTTTGTTTCCATAGAGTGTGTTAAAAAAGAAAAAAAAAAAAAAAAAAAAAGCAATTCTTTTCGGTTTTCTTTATTACAAAAGCTACTGTCTACGTTCTCCCCTTACCCACTTTATACACCTCTCTGGCTGTCTCAGCCCCTCCCACCTACGGGTAAAACTAAAACTGAACCAAAGTAAATGTCTTCCCTTTACTTGCCGACGCCATGCCTGCACGAACTCAGTTGCTGGTAAAGGAACGTCACTTCCCTTCCTTAACTTCGCTATTGACAAGCAGATTTCCAATGCACTAACTTGTTGTCCTTGTTGTCCTTGTTTTAAAGTTGGATTAAGTTTGTCCTTGTTTTGAGTTATCACTCCTGTGGATGAAAGGAACCAAGTATTTTAATAGATAAATTGAGTTCATCCCTTAAGATAAAAATAAAAAGTTTGCAGTATATGTCATCATAGGGCAACAAGTGGACATATACACGAACCTATTTGTAGTTTTGGGTTCTCTTTGACCTTATTCTAATGGATACAAGCTATCACTTTTGTACATTAACAATCGATTTATTAGCAATGAATCCATATTTCAAACTAAAACTTCACTTTTGACACTATAATGGTTCAGGTTGTTTGAGAGATAATTTAAGTTCAACCTTCGTAGAGAATGAAATGGCATGAACAAAGCAATTGCTAGTTATATTTGAGTTTTGATACATTCTAAAGATATTACAACAAATATAGAGGTATATTTTACGTCAAACATATATCTACATAGATATCAAATTATGTATAGTTTGCAACAAATAGACACATTTAACTATTTTTCCACACACGGCATGTGAAGATAATTTTGTTCATTGACTTGCCGGTCTTGCAGTGCGATAGCAGAAGTTTGAATAGTTTGATAACCAGGGGTCCATATTGTCTGCCCTTTGCACCACAAAAACACATGAAGTGTGAAAAGTTTGATAGATCTATTTTTGCTCTCTTTTCTGTGCAACAGCAGATTAAGATGTTGAAAAGTTTGCTAGCGTGGGTCCATTTATTATTTTCTTTTCATCACAAGCAAATTTAATTTGGAAAGTCTGATTTATTTTTTTTTTTTATAAGTATGTACCCAAACTCACACATTGAGGTGTCAAACTTGAAATCTAGAGTTTCAGATAACTTCTACTTTCAACTGAGTCATGTGTTTGTTGACAAATTATGATGATTTTAATTTTTTTTTTTTTGTATGAATACATCTAAACTCACATATTTGAGTGTTAAACTTAAGGTTAAGAGATTCCAAATTATATTTGCACCTAATTAACTTAAGTGCTTCTCGACAAACCTAGCCGTTGTTGTCTTTTAATGCTTCCGTTCTGTTGTATGACCTTTGTTTTTGTCTTTCCAAACTGTCGGCTTCCTCTAGTTATTTGACTTAGGGTGAGACAGCGAGGATCCTTGTTTGTCGTACTTTGTCTCCGTACTAAACTTTAATCGTATGAATGTGTTTATCTATTTTTTTTAAAAAAAAATTGGAAAGTTTGATTGGGGGATTCCATTTTTTTGCCCACTTTTCATTGCAACAGCAGATGAAGGTGAAAAGTCTGACAGCTTTGGGGTCTTTTATAATCGTAATTCGTAAAAAACTGATAAAATGTGAAATTGAAGGTAATTGATGGAATAATTATACAATTAAATCAGCAATTTCTTTATAATTACATTCAACCACATACCTACCTACCTATGAACTATTTTCACGATGAATCTATTACAACTTCTACTTTCGATGGAATGATCTTTGGCTACTCATGTTTTGGCAAGCACAATGCATTGATTAGTTCACAAGTCATTGCAACAAATTGTGTGTCTCATCAAAATAAAATGGAGATTCTTCCAAATTCCTTATGTGGAGATGTAAATAACTTTATAATTCCTCAATCACCTTTTCATTCCAGTAATTGAGATTTCTTTCACATAATAAGTAGAATTACCAACCTTTTTTTCTTGGTGATTAATGAATAATTATGTTTTGATTGATCAAAATCATGTTCAAACAACGTGTTTGATAATTTTTTGTTCCATTATGTTGACATTTATCTCAAACTATACAATAACTTTTGCAAAATGCATACTTTTTTATCATGTTATTCAAATTTATTATGTAATTTTTAATTCAGTATCATCAACTCAAATGCAGGAAAACACTTGAGTATTTTGCTTTTGAATTAAATTGTCATTAGTCAATGCATAAAAAACTTATAAAACTAAAAAATAGGAATAAAAGAGAAGGGAAGAAGAAAAGTGAATTCTTCAAATAGACCTTAATTTATGAATTTTCATTTTGAAAGATTTTTCCCTATATTAGGAGTGTATTTCTTTGTATCATATCCTCAAATTATATGATTTTTTTTTCAATTTCTTCTAATAAGATTAACGTCAGGACCCTTAAGTGCTACTACTAGTTTAATCATAAAAATTTTGTTCTCTTTCCTATGTAACTATTATGTAAAGTCATTAACTTTCATTATTAATTTAGGTTAACCTTGATACTATTTTTTTTTTTTTGAGTTACAACAATATTAATAAAAATAAAATAATAGACAGGTCAAGAATTAAAAATTTACAAATTACTCTATCAACTAAAGTTTTTTGAATCACAATTATAATTTCTCAATTTTTTCTATTACTGCTTATTATTTTCAAAATATGAGAAACATAGCAATCTCTAAGATAAAAATTATATAATTGTTTGAAGTCGTGAATATATATATAATATCTCATTCTTTTTCTACTATGAGATTATGTGATCTCTCAAATTATTAATTGATTTTTGTTTTCCTTGCTAATGTTTTAATTTTCATGATCAAATCCTTCGTTAGTTCAAAATCTAGAATTGATGTTTGGGATGCAATATGGTTCTTTTACATGTACAAGTAAGGCCTACAATCTTCTGACAAACTAGTAGTACATAGGGGTGGGGGAACCAGAACTTACGAGCACAGTTCATGTACTTATTCTTTGATACAAGACTCTTTAACACTTAATTTTGTCATCCAAGCTCAATTTTTTGTCAGCAAAAGATTGGTTATCTTTTTGGAATTAGATTGAATCAGACGGTGCTGAGAAATGAGTTTGAAATCTTGATTAAACGAAGAAGGTTCAGCGCTACTGTGTTAGAAAGATTCTTGATGAGTTCCAGTCTCGACACAACAGGCATGGAGTGCTGCGGTTTGCCCTTCGTTGGTTAATGCTTTGAACCGAACTCTGATGGAAGTCATATTGATGCTTGGCTGCACAGTGCATCGCAGTATTCTGCACACGAGCTGGATATTGATGTTTCCATAGAAGACAGAGGATCTTTCAGACGCCCTTTGCTAGTTTTCAATTGCAGATTCCTTAAGGTGCTTAAGTTGAATTTGCAGGGAGGTTATCTTGGACTGCCCTTTTCTAGATTCATCTTCCTTCGTGTTTTATCTGTGAAATCTGTTGGATTTCTTCAAAGTTCCTATGGGGAATGGGTTTCATATTCTCGTGAGTAGCTGGAGAAGTTAAATCTTGAAGATATTTTTTTTTAATGAATATATGAGTTTATTCATCAAAAAAGAAAGAAATACAAAAGTTTAGGAACATACCCCAACATCACAATTCATCTAAGAGAAAATAAAATTTAGAATTTTCATACAATAAAACATTCGCTTAAAAGAATTTAATGTTCCCAAATAGAGATATTCTTCCATGAACTATTCTCTTAATTCTAGTTAACAAAATTAATATATCAACAGTCTTATTTAAACCTTGAAGATATCAATGGTATTGACAAGCTAAATCTCACCCATTTGTGTTTTGAATACTTACAATATCTCAAATATGTCTTAATGAGCTCCAGCGGATATGCATTTCATGTCCAATGCTTAGGACCTTGTCCCTCAAGTGGCTATGCATTTCATGTCCAATGCTTAAGACCTTGTCTCTCAAGTGGCTCTTCCAAAGAGTTTTGATGTGGTTGGCCTTCTTCACAAGATCAGACGTTTCTGATTACTATTTCTAGTTTTTTTGTTTGCTTCAGTTTCTAATGGTATAAACTAAAGAAATTTTGATTGTTTTTTGCATTCTGCCAACGATGTTCTCCTGTTTGTAGTTGAATTGGGCTTATTTTAAATGGTACTCGAAAAGAAAATAAAAGTTGATCAGTTAACCTCAATGTTGCAGGCCCCATAAGGCAAGAATGTCCACTATCTTTATTCCATTTTGAAGAAGTTTCCTTATATAAAGAACTTGACGATAGGAAGCTTGGGCAAGTTCATTTATAGAAATGTGGGTATCACCAAAGTTGTAGCTCTACTCTCTACATCTCTCTTACTCAATATTTCTTGCTTGATATACCATATTGAAGTCATTTATGCATAAGTAACTGTTCTCATGTTGTTGAACTCAACATTTGTAAGGGAGTTTTGTGATTAAAAGGGTCCTTTAAAACTAATGCATGATGAGGTAAGTCCTTTTTTTTTCTTTTTTTCTTTTTTTCTTTTTTTCTTTTTTTCTTTTTTTCTTTTTTTCTTTTTTTCTTTTTTTCTAAATTAGGTAAAGAGGGACTCAAGGTGTCTCAAATCCCACCATTTAAGTATAAATTTTCGAGTAGCTCCAATTGAACTATCAAACAAGTGACTATAATGTATATTTCTTGTGTATTTCTTGCATTTTTTATTTTTGTTTGAGGGGGTGGATTTGGCTTTTGACGTTTCCTTTTTTCTATCCTTAGTTTGGACCCTTATTGAGACTTTTGTTTAACTCAAAGTTTAACGTCAAAGATCAAGTTATGCATATTCTCACTTTAAAAGATAGAATTATTTACTCTCAATAACTAAATTATGTAACTAAGGATAACAATTATTTACTCTCCTTTTTTATTGAAAAATTAATATTACATCACAAACTTTATAATTGAAATTCCTACTTAACTCATTGTTAAGTTAACTAGCTAAGCAACTTTTATTCTCCTTAGTTATTAAAACAGTCTCCAAATGACAACACCCACTTAAAATTTCTCAAACCTGAAATTTATAAAAACATGAGAACTTTAATTAATAAGATTACCATTCTAATCCTAACCGTAACTTTAATTTCATAGCTAAAAATTTCAAATCACCATTTTTCGCAAGGTCTTTTGAGGAAATAAGTACAACATAATGCTGCATTTGACCTGACTCTTTTCACTATATAAAATGGCTCATTGACCGAATCCACGGTGCATAGGTTACAAATCGTGCTCACAAATACAGATATTCTCTTTTCCTTTCAAAAAAAGATATTAATTGTTGAAGCTGAACAAATCCAGCTTAGCACAGAAAGTCTCTCCACTTGGTTTAACCATTATTGAAACACTACACTGAGCAGGAGCATCTCAGGCTGCACAACTTGCCGATTAAGATATTCAGCAATAAACTAGAAAGGATTTAAATCACTCCCACCCAACTATCCCATTTGGGATTCGAATCCAAGAAGAAAACAGAGAGACCTTAGCCATTTGAAGAAGCTGTTACCAATTCGTCTCCTTCTCAAAGATCTTCAGCTTGTAGCACACGAGACATCAACAGATGGCCAAGCCCAGGCCTCACAATGCACCACCCTCTGGCAGTCAAGCGCGTTTTGAGACATTACAAGTACTTAACCATTCCACGACCCTCCACACTAAGCTTTGTGGCTTGAAGCTGCTTCTTCTTCGGTGCCTTCAACTGTTGCAACTTCTTGTTCATCTGCCATAAAGCATATTTAAGTTTAGAAACACCAAAACATAGAATTCCCCGGAGACCACAGCCACACACACACACACAACACTTGACCTAAAACATATTGCAACTCCTTCATGAGGAGAAGACGACGAGGGTGTTTAGACTGTTTTCAATACGGATCACTCTACAAATTGATCTCATGAATAATTCCACAAATACAAAAGAGATGAGGGGAATGTTTCAACATTATAGTAGTCCCTGATAGAGACAGAGTAATGTGTATTCCCAACACCTCTCATCGCTAATAACTGTAAAGTTCTAGACTTTTGCGTCATTCACCAACCATTTCGTCAAAACATTAAAGGTACCGAGAAAGGACGGACCTTGAGATCTAAAGTTTCTCAAGGGTTTTGGCCATTTAAGGCTTAATTTGAGCAAGAGACAAGGTCAAGTTGCAGTCACCCTCCTTTAGTCCTTCTCCCCTTGCCTCAAGTGAGGTCAGAAGTCCCAGGTCCCAGAAGAGTGGTACAATCTGTTTCTTTTTGTTATCCATGACAATAATGTTCTCAAACTACTATTCAGTAAAAGAGGTAGAAGAAGACAATGTTCTCAAGCCACTAAGAAGAGGGGGGAAATTTCACAATAAAATTTCAGCTTTCTCTGGCTCGACTACTACATACTTTGGGGTATAGAACCCATCACTTTAAGAGCCCTAATAGAATTAAGCATCACGAATATCTTCACAGGTCACTTGGGAGTGATTCTGGCTTACCAACTGCGTTCCATCTTAGCTTAAGCTCATGAAACAAAAACATAGTTTACTAATCTAACCCAAATGGCTTAAGACTTAGATGGTATTCATGGGCTTAAAGAGAAGGCACAAGTTGTCTACTTTTAGTTCACCAATTTGAACTGTCAAATTCTGAAACCTACTTCAGGATTTTTGGTAACTGTTTAATGCATACGGAATGGGGTCAATGGGCCCACACAATCTTTAACCTTTCTTGCAGACAATGGTGATTCATGACCTTAATCGCCTAAAAAATTTAACCAATAATATCTAGCTGCCCCAGAATTTTAGTAGACAGCAGCTAACCTGAAAAACTAAAACTTTTCAACACCCTCAGGATACAGTTATCCTCTCTTCCTCATTTTCTCCTCATAGAAATCAAGTAGGAAAAGAAAGCAAATCCATATAAAGTCATTCGAGCTTGACATCAAACTGACAATGTCAACTTACAAAAGAATGAACCCATCTCCTAAAAATAAAGGGAAAAATCTCATAATTTTCATATACAAATAACCAATGTTGAAAGAACAGATATAAGGACTTTCCAATGAGATGACCTCTAATTATTGCAGGAGGGCCTACTAAATCTTCTCTATTGCACCATTCAGCTCATGCATCTCTCAAAAAGCCACTACCCAAGAAGTTAGAACGAGCTAATTCTCCAGCTCTAACTTTGGGGGGGAACATTGAATTTAAACAACGTTGAAGAACATGCAAAAAGAAAAACAGGCCAAGCACAAGGGTAGAGGCAAAAGGCACAATATAAACTGGGTATCAAAACTCCCCTCCCAAACCCCAAAGCTCAACCCCCCAACCCTCTTTACCACAACAACAAACTCTGAAAAAGGAGAGAGACAGAGAGAGAGGGAGAGGTTTGGCCCTTCTATTTTCACTAGCTTAAAGACTTCCAAAATTGATCCATTTTATTGACATGGCAAGGCAAGCAAGCAGGAAAAATGTAATAACTAAACATACCATCAACTAAGATTTTACCCTATTACTTCTTCAAGATATGATAAAGGAACAACGCAACTCCTATGTGATGAATTATATTCATCTCTCTATTCAACTGACCCGGAATTTTTCCCAGTGTATTTCCACTTATCTAATTGGAAGTTTCAACAAAGGAAAACCAACCTTCATACGACGCTGATCTTGTACAATTTGTTTTGCACGGGCTCTAACTTCATCTGGATCAATCTTAGATTGTGGGCGCACCACAAAATCTAATGGTGTCGCTTCCGGCCTTGTAGCATGCTGTCTGGATGATGATTGCCCAGACTTCCTTTCCCTGTCTCATGATAAAAATTAATAATTGAATATGAACTGGTACTGGAAAAAAGTTCACAGAAATAAAGGAGCCTAGGAGTAAACGTAGGTCTGTCATCATATCATACCGTGAAAAATCATCCAAATCAAGATCACCGTCTCTGGATTCCATCCCAGCAGCTTTATTTGACGGCCTACCAAAATTGGAAAAGTAAAATAACTAAGTAAATGGGACAGAGGGGTTGGCAGCAACAAGTTGGACAAATGTGCAAAACAGATCACAAGCAGTACTTTTTAACAGATGGCCTGCGGTAGGGAACCCTCTCGTCATCCACGTTTCTCATTTCCTCAAACCTTGTACTCTTATTAAATATTGGTCGACTCTGCAACCAGAATTCACCATGACAAAAAAATATTTCAGTACCACTAGATTTAATAGAAATCAAATGCATAGATCCTTGGGGATCATTCAAGAAAGAAAAGAAAATGGTTACAAGTAATATAAGTCACTGTTTTATTCAAACCAAAATGCGATCAGTGTCAGACTTAAGAACCAGAATTATTCAATAGACATAGAAATAAACAACCTATTGAACGATCATATATCAATAGAGCACAATGAAAGTGAGATTTTATCTTCGTCAAGGGGGAACATATCACCATGGAAAGAAGTATATCCCACCAACGATTTCCACCTCTAATACCACCATTTTTCAGCAAATAAGTGCCACAACTTTTCCACAGATATCAAAAACACAGGCAGGACAAGAATATGATAAATGTTCAAAGACTTAAGAGTTCAAAACACACAGCACATTACCCATTTATCAACCAAATCCTTTGCAAGTTTCCGGTTGGATGTGGTTTCCTCGTCAGATTTAGATAGAAACATAATGACCTGCCCAACAAAATAGTAAATGTCAAATTTGTTTTTTTTTCCATATCCAAGCTGCAAAAATAATGGAGTAATGCTCTCAAGGTGGCTCCTAACCTTTCCAAGACCACTCTTTTTCAGCTGTTCTCTTCTGTCATACTGCTCTAGATCAATGGGAAACTGCATATTAGAAGCAACATTTCATGAGCCACATATAGTCCATCAAAAACTACTATGTATCATAGAACATGCAGGAACTCTGACCATACATCAGTCAAAATCTTCAAAATTGCTGCACGGATATTTATGTTCGGTAGGCTTCCATCAGGAAGAGGTTCAAGCCAATTTTTTAAAAGATTCAGCACTCCGTGATCCAAAAATTCTTGTTGAAGTTGTTTCCTGCACCAAGAACACAGAATACAAGAGTCTAAACAATGAGAACCATTAATTTTTTTAAAAGAAATGAATGCCCATATAAGCTGGTGGCAGGCAACTTACTTTGAAAGGACCTCAGTCAGAAGAGGCAGCTTCTTGAGTTTATTAATGGCAGGCTTCCCCTGTCTATTAAGGTCTGCATCCTCTTCTGCTGTGACCTCAAGCTCAGCCATGACATTCTCAACTAGCAATGCTATTTCTGCTGGGTTTCTCTCGTTCTTCTTCTTTTTCTTACCCGACTTGAAGAGTTGGTTAATCTCTTCATCGTCTTCCCCCTCCTCAGCCTATAGACATCCCATTGATAGATAATGGCATCAAGAACCATTCATGCACAAATCAAGCATTTCATCACCACCACTTCACATAATATACGCAAAAAGAAGAAAAAAAATGTTAACCTGAGGAGCGTCACCAGGAGAACGTGGTTCATCATAACCATCAGCGGGTTCTACACCAGTGTCATCAATAAAGTTATCATCATCCATAGTCCTGAGACCCTCTTGATCATCCTATTCCATTCAAGAGAAGGGAGTAAATTAGAAACCAAAAGTATAGATAACAAGAACATCGATCAACGATTTTGTGGTTAACATGATGAACCAAGTGTCAAGGCACCAAAATTCGTAAAGCTATTAAGCTCGTCAAGCAAACAGCAAATTGAGATTGGTAGAAGACCATTTTTTCTTGCATAAGAAACCAGCATTCAGAAGTCCCTCTCTTCTACTAAAATAACCACGAGACCCAAGTCGAAAATTCACTCGAAATCACAGCTTCTTTGTTGAAGAACAAAAAAATTGCTCGCAAAACGAAGAAAACAAAAAGGGGAAGCCATCGATTTCGATTATACCTCAGAATCGCCCCCAGCAATGGTGTCCCACATCTCTTTGACCTCTCCATCGCGATCCTTCCCAGACGAAAAGCCCCCTCTCTTGGGGAGCCGACCGGAATCGCTCTTCCCCGGAGAAGAAAACCCTCTCTTCTCCCCCTTATGCCTCTTCTCCTTCTTCTCACCAATCTTACCTTCCTTCCTCTTTTTCGAACTTCTCTCAAAGTCCCCCTCTTCCCCATCCTCGTCCTCATCATCATCCACCAGGCCCTGACCCACGATATCTCTAGCGCTGCCAGCATCACCCTTCTTAATCAACCGCTTCCTCGGCTTCGCCTTCATCGACGAAGCCTCCGCATCATACACCGGCGTCTCCGACCGCTCTCGCTGCCCCCCACCATGCTGCCAATCGCCCCCAACATCGTCGTCGTCGGCAAAAAACTCCTGCCCCTGCCGCGGCTCCGGCGACTGCTCCCGATCCGACTGTATATCGTCGTAGTCCATCAACGCCTCCCCATCCTCATCCCTATACCTGTAAACAAACCAAATCCCACTTTACCAAACCCTAATTTCCTCTGACCCAAACACAAACACAACAAACCAAAAGAGAAAGACGGACGTACGGATCGTTTTCGTAACCCATGGTGAATCGAAGAACACTTCACAGGCCCCCTCGCGACAAAAATTTCGTGATTTCTACACAGCCAAAGCAAAATTGAGAATCTTTCCGTCCCGATTGAGCTTGGAAAATAAACAGGAAAAAAGGGAAGACGGTGTATAGCTAGAGCCGTTTACGGAGAAGATCTATGAAAGTCGTTGTGATTAATCCCCACGTGCCGCCTCTTAAATAATAATTTTTAATGAGAATTTTCCTGGCTTAGTGATATAAAAATAAATAAATAAAAAACAAGATCAATAACTTTCCATCATGTGATAAACAAAAACAGCAAATCAAGGAAGCTCTTAGGAATACTGTTTGTCGATTAAGGGACAAGATATGTAATTTGATTATTAATTTAAGTTTTTGGAGAGTTTTAAAAAAAAATCACCATAATTTTTTTATCTCTTAAAAATTTCTCTGTCTATTTATGCATAATTTTGTATTTTTAAGATAATAATTTTATTTTTATGTGAATTTTAATGATGGATGTCTTTGTTTATAATTGAGAATGTTAACTTACCTTTTAACGTAATCTAAATTTATTTGCTTGGATAATTTATCATGTGGAAAATTTGGGATTTTCTAATATTTATATAAAATAGTCTAAAGTCATTTGATTTGCATATTTGAACATGTTAAATTTTTTAGATTTTCCAATTAATTATGCAAAAAAAAATTAATTGTATATTTGATTTATCAAACTTTCACTTATACTGCCCTTGAAGTCATTAATTCATTTTTTATTTTTTATAAATAATGACAATACCCTAAAAAATTTATAAATAATAACGAAATCAAGAATAATAATCATATAAGTACAAATGACAAAAAATATAAATCTAAAACTTTCATAAGTTGGCTTAAAGTTGAGAAGCCAAAATTAAACATATCAAAAAGTTGTAAATATATTGCATAACTGCATAACACATACACTAAACCCTATAGTGACATGCAATTACTTCAAGTTGCCAATTTATATCCACTCTCTTCCTCCCCATTTAGTACAATTGGGAAGCACCCATTTTCCATTATCTACAGAGTTGGCGCTTGAAGTCCTTATACCAACTCCTACAATCTCATAAGTTTACAAAATTAATAATAAGTATATGAAGTGCAGAAAGCGAGTCCAAAGTATTACTTAGACATGAACTCAAGAACAGACCACAAGCAAGCTTTGGATCTCATCAACCTTAGTGAACTTGAACAGTAGGATAAGAAATACAAGATAGTGTCCTTGGAATTATATAATTTATAACATAGAGGACAACTCATGCCGTTCTTAACAATTTCCAAAAGACATCAAAAAGAAAGGTTAACAATCAAAATTAGCTTACAAAAGGCTGCTTGATGTACATTAACATTCTGCAGGGACCCTCTAAATTTAACAAAATCTATACAAAGCTAGTCAGGTTTTCTAAGGGGAATTATCTCTGCCAATCAATGCCAAGCAAATCTGGAGGAAGTGAAGCAGGATCCAGTTCCCAGCAGTCTTTCAGAACCTCTGAAGCCTCATTACCAGAGAGCTTCCTTGCAGGAATCTGATGGGAAAACAACCGAATATCATCTTTTTGAAGCCATCTGATAGCATGAGAACCAATCTCTCTTCTCTTAAATATTGTCTTGAACCCATCAACCTTCTCAAGATATGCCATGCTTAAACCATGCGTCTCACTCAAACTAGTCAAAAACACAACTATGTCATAGCACCGCTTATCTTTGACAGAGAGATTTCCTTCAGCATCCAAAGCTGCATCATTATAAAGAGCCCACACTGATCCCTTCTTTGGATAAATTCTATAGACCTCCCTTGCCGCCCGTTCACAATCCACAACATGAGAAAAGATATTCACTGAGTTGATGGATGTCTTCCAAGCTACCTTAAATCTCCCACAAGAGATATGAAACCCTGTTTTCTCTAAACATATCAGGCCCTCATCTCCACTGCTTTGAAGATCCAACCAACTCATCTTCACCTCAAAAGGATTCACGGAAACCACTTCATCAATCAAACAATAATGCCTTGGCATTCCATCATCATCATCATAGACAGCCCACACTTGCCCTTTCTTAAAGCTCCTCTCTACTCTATCCTTATCGAAATCATAAAAGTCCGAGTCCTCCACTGACATGATCTCCAAATCTCCATTTCTAGACCCCTTTTTCCTCTCTACTTCCAAGCCTAAGCTCTTCCTCCTACGCCTCTCAGTTTCTAAATCCCCATTCTTCTTCAAACTTCCCCGTTTCTCAATCTCTAATTCCTGCCTACTCTTCTTCCTTTCCCTGCGCTTCTTCTCCTCCTTCTCCTTCTCCATCTCCTTCTCCTTCTCCTTAACCCTATCCTTATCCTTCTTCTTCTTCTCGCTTTCATCCTTCTCCTTTTCCTTCAACTTCATCTTCATCCTCTCTTGCTGCACCTTTCTTTTGGCTTCCAATTGCATTTCCGCCAATGTCATCGTTTCCTCCCGGGCTTTGGCCCTCTTTGGCGTTGAACTCTCTAGCACCTCCCCAACAGTTCTCATTCTCCTCTTCAAACCCCAACTCCTCAGCCTTCGACCACTAGCTATACCATCACCATCAACACCATCTTCTTCTTCTTCCTCTAATTCCCTAGTTTTCCCCTTCACATTGATACTTTTCGATTTCTCACCACTACCAGTTTTCCCCTTTACACTCCCAGTTCCCAATTTCTCGCCACTGCCGACTTTCGGCTTCGGAGACAAATCCCCAAATCTCACCATGGAAGCTGCATTTTTCTTCCTTAATCTCTCACTCCGAAACCTAACTTCAGCTTCTCCCTTTCCAGCCTCATCACCATCGTTGGCCTCAACCTCCACAGCCTCAAAGCTCTTCTTACAACTGGGACACACCAAATTATGCCCCAAATACTTCCTTTCAAACTTGTGCAACAACCGGCACGTCGAACACGCTGTCCAGAACGTGTCCTGGCCCGCCAAATCCACCACATTCTCCTCCTGAATCCTAATCCTAAGCTTCATATCATACTCCTTCCTCCGAATCCTATCCGACAAGAACCGGAACGCCTCGCTGACGAGCTTAAAGGCCTCTTCGGACCCGGCATAAGGGTTCTTGTCGGGGTGAAGAACTAAAGCGAGTTTCTTGTACTGTTTCTTGATGGTATTTATGTGGGCAAAGGGCTCTACCTGGAGAACCTTGTACCAGTCAGGCGTAGCATCGCCGGGTGATTTGGTAGCCGCGACGCGGAGAATCTTGAAGGAGGTGACCATCTCGGAGAGGCCCTCGAGGTCGGGGGCCAGGCGGTGGGCTCGCTTGGCGTACTTGAGAGCGGACTTGAGGTTCGAGTTCTCGTACTTCTTCTCCGCCACGGCTTTCAGTCGCCGAGCTTCTTGTTCGTTGTCTTGCTCTGGCTCGGAGGCCATTTCGCCGGCGAGACAGCCAAGAGAAAGCGACCGATAGAGAGAGGTGAACGGCGAGGGTACTTTTTCGATGCGCAAGGCTGCTACGAACCGTTTCTTGACTTCATAGAGAAACTTAAGTACTTTTTAGTAACTTAAATAGTAAACACAACTAAAGAGTAATTAAGATACTAATGGGGTAGAAATCTATAGATTTTTACCAAGACTTGTATGGTATTAACCTGATTTTCAATTGAAGGTTCTACCTATTTTGGGATGTGCAAATGCATGGATTTATCAATTAAAGGTTTGTAGGAGGAATTGAAGTCTTTTATTTGTAATTATGTACTTATGTAGCTATGTTATTATTTATTGTTCAACCAAAAAGCCAATTTAAAAGTAAAAAAATATTCTTTTATTGAAGTTTTACTTCTAAAATCTTATCTTTCTACTATTTTAGAATGTCCACAACAACTTAAAAGCTTGTATAAAGGTTTAAGGATTTTTTTAATTTAAATTTAACTTCAAGAATTTTATATTCTAATTATAACACTTTCATTATATATATCAAATATTGGGTTCAAGGTTTGCATGAGGTATAACATAGTCAATCTAAACTTTAATGTCATGTTAGAAGGTTTAAATCCACCCTAAAAACTAACTTAAAGTTTAGAGAGTTTTTCTTTATGATATGAAACTATTATCCTATACACAATCTATTTATTTTGGTATATACAAATTCATGGATTTATCAATTGAAGGTTTGTAGAAACAACCATAGTCTTTTATTTGCAATTATGTAGCAATGTTATTATGTATTTTTGTATTTGTCAGAAATTGTATAAATGAACATTTTATATTGTTAATGTATTAACTTGGATTATTTTTCAAATGTGACTAATATTTGTTTTATGAATAATAAGTTTCAAATGAGAAATTAACCTTTCATATATAGAATTAGAGTTCTAGTTTTAAGTACAACACTCGACCTTTTATAAACTATATCTTTGTTAGACATGTTTTTCCATTCTCGAAAAAGCACAAATAAAATAATATAGTTGAATATCACACATTATTAATATCTTAACTTTGAATCATGCTTATACATACTAGTATTTTCACTTCTAATGATTAATTTTTAGGATAAGGAGTAAGTTGCTCTAATAATATCAAATGTAATGTGTATTTTTTAGTTAGTTTCTATAATAGACCAAATGAATCGTTCTTAAATAGCCTTTAACTCTTCAAGCTTTTGACATAATAGTCAATTATTGTAACATTTGTTGGTATCAAAGTTAGTCCAATGTCTTGAATTAAAACCTCAATGTGAGCAAACATTAATTCATAAGTGTAGTTAAATGTAATGGTTTAAATGAAAATGATCATTAATTAACTTTCAACTTTAGGGCTTTTGGTATAATAATTAGAATTCTTTTAATATACTTCTTGATGTTGATTTAATCTCTTATACACTAATATGTAATATTAGGTAGACTCCATATAGGATAAAAAAAATAGAGAAATATAAATCTCTATTCTCCATTGGAAAAAATAAAAGAATAATCAAATTGATATGTAATTTTCATGCAAAATAGACTAATGCCTCTATGAATTCATAGTATAATTGATGATTAATTGACATGCCACATAACAAACTATAATTTAGTCAACTTTTCATTATATGAAAGTGGTTTTGTCTATTCACACATAACTTTTGTCTATTCATCATATAGAACATATTATAACTTTCAAACTACTTTCTTTATGAAGATAGATTATTTATGATTGTGCGAATAGCTATCAATTGCCATTTTTTAAATGAAATATTTGCATGTTAAAAATGGTAATGTATCGTCAATTGTGTTTAAGAAAAAACTGGCCTAATTAAGTAGATGTTGATAAATTACCCCTTACTAAATAGACATTATGGTTTGACCTTTTTTTCATTCTTCTGAATTTAGGATCAAAACTATAAGTTTATAAGAAGTTACATAATTTATGTGAATGTCTAATAGTTTTATCAAATGGATGACATAAAGATCAATACCATAGATTTTTTTAAAAAATAAAATATAAATCAGTAATTTTCCTAAAAACTTGAAATATGAATAAACCTAATAATTTAGCTTATTCCACCCAATTTGCAAAGTTACCAAATCCCATTACTCTTATATTTTTTTATTTTAATTGCCAAGCTACCTAAACTAAATATAGCATTTATATCCACATGACCTGTTTTAGAAGAAATAAAGACACAACCTAAAAGTTAAGTTATAATTTGGATTTTAATACCACGTAAAAAGACACAAAAACCTAACTCAAAACTAGTTTATAAATTGAAAAGTATTTTTATTTAAATTTCACCACATGTTCCTTTTATTCTAGTATGGAACTTATAGTCTCCAACAACCTAGAAAAATAAGGAAAAAAATGAAAAGAAAAATGTTATCTCAACTTAAAGACCAACCGAACGAGGCCCCGAGAGACTTTCCATCATCACAAACATCCCATGTGAACCATGAGCATTGTCACCAAAACCCCCTTTCCTTTTAAAGTTTTTAGCTCTTGCAATTTAAGAACAGCTTGTTCTTTGAGTTGAAGATTTTTTGCCAAAACCTGTCCGTGAACTTGGTTTTAAGAGGATGATTGGGGAGGACTTTCTTGAAAAATGTTGATTTTAGATATGGAGATTGAGTAGGGTTTGGCCAACTTAGTGTGGTCTTTGTATTGGTGGAATTGGTGAAACATTGTTTAAACCCTATTTGAAGACTATCTTCATAAAAAAATGTATTATTCTTGAGTTGAATTTTAAATAAAAATAATATTTTCAATCATAATTTTTTATTAGGTAAACGAAGGGTAAACCACCAATTGCTCCGCCACTTGAACTATTGGTTTGACTTAAAAAAATGTATGGTCAAACTTATAATCACAATTATGCATATAATTCCAAAATCAAAAATAAAAAATCCTATGCTATATTGATAAAGGTCCTTCCACCAACCCCATCTTCAACTAGACCCCCCAAAACCTACCAAAATAAATAAATAAAAGAAAAAAAATATACATTACTCATTTTTGCTCTTCTTTTTGAGAATTTCTCATCAAATAATCAACAAATTGGTAAAAAAAAATTGTTACAATTATTATTTTTAAGAAGTAATATAAAAATTCATAGTAGCTATCCAAACCCAACGATCTTTAGACTCTTAGATGAGATTTGGGTTAAAATATTTACTCCTCCTAGAAAATTTACACGTGTATAATGCAGTGTACCATCATCCACCGTCAATGACTATCATCACCGTAATCATGAATCATCATCGGGACCCACAACTAGGGGGGCAAAAACGAGAAATGAAAAGTACCCACGGGACAGCGACACCGTACGGCCACCCACAGAGTCTGCGCCGTGAACCCTCCGCGATCACACGCGCGCGCACCCACCAAAACGCAGACCCAAACCCAAACCCAAACAAACCCTAGTTTCTGATCTCTCCCCCAATTCCTCGTCCCCACGAACTGATAACTGGAATGGGAAGAAGAAGATTGAAGGCGAAGCAGCTACTTCCTCGCTTGTCCTGACCTTTTCCCGAATTCACCTCCTTGTCTCTGATTTCTTCATCTTTGGATTTCTTTGCTGTTTCCAGCTTCGAAGTTTCAGTGGATCAGGCTCCGATTTCGTTTCAGCTAGTTCGAGTTCTGAAGCGGTAATTGAAATTTTTGTTTAGTGTGTGGTATAGTTTGGGAAATTTGAGTTATAGCAATCAATTGCATGCAAATTTTGTTTTTGGGCTTTGATTCTCTAATAAAGCGGACTTTTCTGTATAAGTAGTTGAACTATTGTTAAAATTTGAGTCTTTGCAAGTTCCTTTTGTTAAGAGTTGTTTTTTAGGCTTTTGTTTCTTTAACAAAGCGGAGTTGGTTGCATAAGTGGATAAACTCTTAGCTTGCTATCTGCTTGGTTGCTGAGAAGAAAACCATGAATCTTGTGAATTTGGGACCGAGGTTTCTTTTTTCCTTTTCCTTTACTGTTCTCTTCTGCTATTCAATTGAATTCATCGCGATAATGTGGACTAGGTATGGGATAGCTTTCCAATTTCCCGGAGTAACTCGACCTTGAGGAGATTTGAATTATTCTATTTAATGTGGTTTTGTCTGTTTCCTAGGAAAATTGTCGAGGAAGAAAGTGCCTAATGATGTAGCTGCTGCTTATGCTGTAGGATGGTTTGACGAATTGTTGAGGGAATTGGTGATTTATAATGGGCAGCAGTGAGATGGATAAACAGGCGAAGGAGAAGGAACCAAAGACGCCTCCTGCTACTGCTACTACTAATGCACCGGTCAGCTTGAGTTCTTCTGGGCTTGTCAATGATGTGTTTGAGGGTATTCTTAGTTTCAGATGGATGACGTCAAGTTTTTATTTTTTTTACCGGTTTTATGTTTTTTCAGGAGCAGTCTACGGCCACTCCTACTGGTGCCGTTAATCCTGAATGGTCGGGCTTTCAGGTTCTACAGTGAATTGCCATCATTTTGAGTAGCTATGTTTCATATCATGTTCGGATTGTCATATTGGTTGGTTACTCTTCCCCCCCCTCCCTCTTAACAGGCATACTCTCCTATACCACCACCTGGTTTCTTGGCTTCTAGTCCGCAAGCTCCTCCCTATATGTGGGGGGTTCAGGTATATCTGTGTCTGTACTGGTATAAAGTTTCTTTCTTTGATTTTATGATTATTAAAGCTTGTGTATGTGATATTGTAGAATTACAAAATTTGCTGGTAACATGATCCATGTGACTCTTTTTAAGATTGTTAAGAATGGGAAGTCGTGACTTTATGGTGACAAACCTAAATCACTCATTTTGGTTTTAATCTTCTGAACTAGGGTTGCAAATAAGCTGAGTTAGCCAAACGGAGTTTTGGGCTTCAAGTACAACCCCAGAACAAACTAGCGTGTTTTTTGCATGTCAGCCTGAGCATGTTTATGCACCTTGCTGAGTTTATGTCATTCAGTTCGATTTTCATTATGATATTTGAACTAAGTTGATGTTTGATAGTCTAACTTGCATGAAAACTCTACATGGTTCATGTCATTCCTTTTTCATTTTTCTTAACTTGCATATGTGTGCCTCTAATTCAATCTTGGCATTTTTGAAGGTGTCTTTAATTTCACCTTCTCGCGGGAAACTAATGATTGTAATCCAATGTTTGATTTCAGCATATTATGCCTCCCTACGGTACCCCTCCTCATCCATATGTTGCAATGTATCCCCATGGTGGGATATATGCTCACCCATCCCTTCCTCCGGTATTTTCCTTTACATCAACTTCAGTTGCAGTCTCAAATTGTCACTATAGCCTCGTTTTCTGTATGTGAATAACTTTACTTTCTTTGAACTAATATCAAACAGGGATCTTATCCTTTTAGTCCTTTTGCTATCCCTTCTCCAAATGGCATGGCTGAGGCTTCTGTAAGTTTCCTTTACTACTCTATCTTATGTTTTGACATTGAAGAGATGTGAACTTGTCTGGCAGTGTATGTGATGGGTAGCATTTGAACTTTCTTGTAGGGAAATACTACTGGTAATGTGGAAGCAGAAGGTAAACCATCTGAAGTGAAAGAAAAATTGCCCATCAAAAGATCCAAAGGAAGTTTGGGCAGCTTGAATATGATAACGGGGAAGAATAATGAGCATGGTAAAACATCGGGTGCATCTGGTAATGGAGCTTATTCTAAAAGGTACGGAAACCTATAGTGATTGGATGGTTATGGGATATCCTTGGGCAATGAGCTTATGACTGCTGACAGCTCTTAAACCTAACTCTTCGTTGCTTCTATTTAAATCTTTTTTTTTTTTTCAGTTCACGGAAACTCATGAATGTTTCATACAATATTACATGAATTCCGATATCATTTGGTGTAGTAATCAATGGGTTTAGGATTTTAGAAACATTTGTTGCCGTGATAAATTATGATATTTTTAAGTATATTGCCTATATGGACCTTTTGTCGCTTCCAATTTTTCAGTGGTTAGTGATGCATGTCAATGTGGATGCATTTGCTACATTGAAGTATCATTTCTACTAGTACATGTTAACTAGCACTTTAGCTGATGAAGAGTAGTTTGGGACATGCAGTGCTGAGAGTGGAAGTGATGGTTCAAGTGAAGGAAGCGATGCCAATTCTCAGAGTGTAAGTGCCATGTTAATTATTTTGTCTTGCCAAATTCTTCCCAGCAACCCATGCTAATTATATCTTTCCCAACTGAAATGTGAGTTGCACGTCATAGGTTTATGGCTCTTGTCTCACTGCATTAGTTATCTTTTGGTTTGTAACATATGTCCGGATGGTGAGAATTATTTGCCATGGTTCTTATTTCCTGTGTATTTGTGGTGTAAGAATTCTATCACCAGATAAACACCATTCTATGTCAGGTCTTGATAGGAGTTGGTACATTGTTGATTCTCTTTGCATCATTGGTTTTAAATATTGCTTCTCATTTGAATCTGGAGTTGTTGCTGATTCCTGATGATGATGCTTGAATTTGAGCTGTCATGGACTTGAGATTGTCCTATAAACTCTATACTGTTGGCATGTTATGTGAAACACATTATCATTTGGTGGCCAGGAGTGTGTCCTTGAAATTCTTTGGCATTTAGAAAAACATATTCTGAGTGTTAAATCAAACAGATGTGCCCTTGATATATTTAACAACTGCATTCTGACAAATAGTTTCTTTTAATGGTAGACATGGCCATACTTGGACCCAAATGGAGTAAAAGGATCTAGTAGTGACTTCAATAAATTAAGGCTTACTTGTGTTGTTGAGATGAGTATTTGTTAAATGATCGAATGAAGAGGTGATACATTATATAGAACATTACAAGGTTCCAGCCATTAGGTATTGCTGCTGATTTTTATTTTTGACTATTGATTTTGGTGCTTGTTTATTGTCGAGACATTCACACTGGTTCAGACACCTGTTTCTAACCTTGTACTCAGAAGACATACTATTTGGGACAGCTTATTTTAGAACTTATTTTTGGAGTCTTGGGTGTCCTATTCTACTCTCGTGTTCTGTAACTTATTACTGTGGTTTGAAGAGGACAAAGAGAAATTGTGATTTCATACCACAATTTATGCTGGGTTCGAAGTGCTGACACCTCCTTGGCTTGGGGTTAAGTATTAACGTTTGAGATGTAGGCGTGTCAAAAGAATTTTGAGGTGTAGACATCTTGAAATAACCTCTGGATTGTGAAAGGTTGATGAAGAATATAAAAATGAGGTCTAACAGATACAAAATCAAAAGTCTGTTATTAGAGGTATAATATGTTATAGTATGCTGTGAAACAATGTAGATGTATCTTGTACCTACTTTTATTATTAAGTGAAACAACATAAATAAATCATGATTGATTTGTTAGATAAACTATCATCCAAATCTATTTGATTAACTGGCCTCAAGGTAAGTCTAGAGCAAGCTTGTATAAATGCATTCTACCAATGGTTAAGGTGCAGGCAGTGCATTACTTTGTCCACATTAATGTATATTGTCTGCCTGCCATCCCCTTATTAGGAAATCTCTTAAAGTGGTGATTATTTGTGTTTTTCTGCTCCTTTTTGGTTCCAGATTTAAAAAGTGTCTTACATCGTAGTCTCTTTTGTTTTTTAGGACTCGCAACTGAAATCAGGGGGCAGGCAGAGTTCTTTTGAAGGTTCAGTAATGATCTTTTCTGGTTATCAAAGAAATAGCATACGTCATAATGAACTTCTCTTCTGCATTGCTATGGAATGATCTGTGTCAATAAATAATCAAAGTCTTTTTACAGCAGAAGCATCTCAGAATGGCAATTCTGTGCATGGTCCTCAAAACGGAGGACCAAATGCTCATGCAATGGTGAATCAGCCAATGGCCATGGTGCCAATTTCAGGTCCTGGTGCCACTCCCCTAGCTGTTGCGGGTCCCACAACAAACTTAAATATTGGAATGGATTATTGGGCTACTTCTACTTCATCAGCTATCCCTGCTATGCGTGGGAAGGTCCCTTCCACTCCTGTTGCTGGAGGAATTGTTTCTGGATCACGGGATAGTGTTCAGTCACAGCTCTGGCTACAGGTTGAGCTGAGTTCATGAATTATTAAATTTCAACTATCAGTTGGTAGAGAAAGGGCCAAGAGGAAAAATAGAGAAGGAATACTAAGTAACAGATCATTTCAACTTGGTAGCAAGTCAATAGGACTCGTTTCATCCCATCTCTTAAATTTGAATTTGATCTTCTATTGATATTCTTGAGGTTTGGCAATATTATGGATTAAAGCCTGGGAAACTTTCTTTTTGATTGTGTTCAACTAAATAATTTTGCAATATTGTGTATTCAACATGCTGCTGTCAAGTGAACACAGAAGCTCTTCTGCTTTCATGAGGTTCTTGTCCTTGTTTTCCATTTGGCTTGTTGCAAATTTAATTTGAATGAAAATGCACTGCTCTTGTAGCAAGTTGGTGACTTTTAAATGGATTCCAATATTGGATTACCAGTTTGTTTAGAAAGTTAATTAATAATCAAAGCTAATGTATTTTGTGATCGGCTTAGCCTCAGATAATGCTTCTTTCTTTTGATGACTAAGATAATGGTGAGTTGCTTGGGAATTCTAATTTAACTTGGCTGTTGATTTTCCTGATTCTCTTTACTAATAAAGGATTTGGGTGGGGGACATTTTGTTTTGGCTCTCTTTCCCTCTCATGTGTGCTCAGTGGCCCTTCTTCATTGCTTCCCATTGTATCATCAACTTATTGTTCTCACTATTAAAATTGGTTCTATGTGGAATGGATATTATGGGTTCAGACTCTGTATATCTTTTCTGAAGCCTTGGTGTTATATGTATCTCATATTGCATATTTACTTTTTGTTTTTCGTTGGTTCAGGATGAAAGAGAGCTTAAGAGACAAAGAAGGAAGCAGTCAAATAGAGAATCTGCCCGTCGATCCAGGTTGCGTAAGCAGGTAAGTTGTTGGTTCTTGTTAATTCTACCTGGCTCTTAGCATCACTTGCATATAAACTCACCGAGTATATATGTCATGGTTTTGGATCAGGCGGAATGTGACGAGCTAGCCCAACGTGCAGAAGCCTTGAAAGAAGAAAATGCGAGTCTTAGATCTGAAGTAAACCGGATAAAGAGCGAGTATGAGCAGCTTCTAGCAGAGAATGCCTCACTCAAGGTGATGCTTACATATTGATTCCATCTGATGGATGTATTTGGTGTCTTTACCATCCTCCATACAAACCCTTGAATGCTATAGCTATTTGGACAGCAAATGGATGAATCGCTTTCCTTAAATTCAATTGCTCACCTCCCCCTACTCTCTTATGAGCCTGCCACTTTATTAAGGTCGGTCCATCAGTTTTTTCAAAGTTTTGCTTTTGCAGGAGAGGCTTGGGGAAGCTCCTGGACATGAAGATGTTAGGTCTGGGAGGAATGAACAACAACTGAGTGGTGACGCTCACCAGACTAGACAAACAGAGATTGTGCAGAGTGGTCACTAGGATGTAGCAACCTCGCTTTATGCTGCGTTTCAGGAGCAGCATAACCTAACAAATTAGCAACAGGAAGTTCGTGTTTTGCATAGCGTGTAGCTTAAATTCCATTAAATCTGACCTTTATAGTGTTAGGATCTGCTTATTGCATATCATCCCTCATCTCAAATTTTATCTTTGACATATAAAGACACGGATGGTGTGTCGAGTGCAAACATGTGCCTCTTACCCTCAACTGTTTTTCGAGGGTAGTATTCACATATCTGTATTAGATTCGATATTGGAAGTGTAACTCGGAATTCATTTTAACTAAATTATGCTTCACGTTTATTTTTTTGTTAATATATCAGCTTACATAGTTTTTTTTGTTCTCCTTCCCCTTTGACTCTTTTGCTTTTATGAGATTTCCATGTTTCATCATATCTTCATGGCTGTTGATGGCAGGGCAGTGATGGATTCTTGGATTGAATTACTGAATTATTTATGGATGTCAAACTCAGGACTTAGGTCTTAGATAGTTAGCTGCCAACTACTGGGTTACTGGCCTGATGACAAATCACCAGAATAACAATTAAGTTCAAGATGACTATTATGTGTTTTAAGATGTAGAAACATCATAAAGTTGGATGAATGGATTGGTTGGCTTTCATGCAGTTGGTTCATTTGATCATACTCCTTGTGTATACCATTTTGTTGTTTATTAACCTTGAATTAGTGAGTACTTTTGCCTTATTGGTTACAATTTAACTTGAGAAACTTGGATTCATGTGTTATAAGGTAAATTAATGAATGTAGAAGCTGGAAAATGGTTGATCTAGAAATATGCATTTTTGAACATCACTGGGGAGGGGCTTTTATTAAAACTCACTTTTGGTGAGACGACGGTGTTTTGGTTAATATAATGTAGAATAAGTAAAATAATAAATTCTGTAATCCCAAATTCTAAATTTGTTGTTCTCTTGTTCAAGAAAATAAGATTTTTTTTTCTGAATTAAGAATTACTTTCCCTTGCAACACCTAATTATCCGAAACATATATATTTATTTAAAAAATATTTGAACTTTGCTAAGTTCTACCTTTCCTTTATGTTTATATTCGTTGTTTTCTAATATCAAAATTTGATCGAAAATGTTCCTATACGGTGAGTTTCTTCTTTCAATTTCTCTTTGTATCCATATTTTTTCTCGTTTTCCTGCTTTGTAATTTTCAGATGAGCCTTTTTTCTTATTGTTAGATAAGGTGTATACAAGCTAAATCTTCTATTGGTTAAAAAAAAATACCGTTGATTTAATTATTTTATTTCTGTCTTTATCAAGATATTTTATTTTGTTCCAAAAAAGGAAACACGATTCCAAGTTTCTAGCTTATTTTCATTGCAAAGTACTATATTTTTATGGATATTTTGTTTATTACTAGAATTTTTTTAAAAAAAAAACTAGAATTCTCAATTCTTACATTGCTTCGTGATAATGTATTTTCAAGAAAAAGCAAAATTATTATCATTTTTGTCTCTATTTTCATATTTTTTATAGAGTTTTTATCTCTTTTTAGAAGAAGGTACCAACTGTTAAATATTTTATACATATTTATCTAATTTTTTCTTCTGTTTTTATCAATCAATTTAACTCAAACATCATCAAACTTAATCTTTTTTTTCTTGTATAAAATAAAATTGAAGATTATGAGTATTGAATTTAAAATTTAAGATCTAAACAATAAATAACTAATTACTAGATTACTGATATGTTAATTGTTTTGCTTAATTTGTAATAAAATAGTAATTAGAAGAAAAATTAAATCTTCAATTAGATTCTAAACCTGATATGAAAAATTCAAATCCCTATTTACCAAGGTAATCAAATAAATCCCCAAATTCGAACAAAGATTTCATCAAAATTTCTATTTTTCTCTTTTTCTCACTTAGCCTGGGCTTCTAATTGGGCCAGCTCATGAACCACACCCGACCCGTAACCGATTGAAAGCCTTAGAAAGTATATATCCTGCGGTCAGTAGGCGGATGTGGATGGGGCTTCTTTCGTATAAGGGTTCTCGTTAAACCCTTTCTGCATAGCCGCCGTCACTTCCACCAGGTACCTCTTAACCCTAATCTTAGCTTCCTATCTCTCTGTCTCTTTCGCTATTGCCGTGCTTTGGTCTGTTTGGATACATTGTAGGTGTAGTTCCCTTTTTTTTTTTTTTTTTTGGTGGTTAGATTAGTCGTCTTTCGTTTTTACGTCTTGTTGAACCTAAATTGTGGATTATTCGGTGCGGTTCCCTCCTGGTTTAGTAGGTTATCCCTTGCGATTTGCTCTTCAAAAGTATGTATGTTTTGCTTCGACTGTAAAGGATTTCTATTGCCGTGCGGGTGTGTGGGATTTTGAGTTTGTTTGGCTGATCTTAAGTTATTGCTCCACTTTCTTTTTACTGTTCCACAAACAAATGGATAGAGCTGAGGATGAAATGGAGGAGCTGATCGCTGATGGCCATGCTTGTGTTTTTATAGTGTTTGTTTTTGTAGCTAGATATGTTGCCGTCTTTGTGGTTTAATCTTTGTATTGTTAGTTTTTGTTGTCTATTTAATGTAGAGAGAGGTTATATGAGATTATAGTGACTTTTCGGCATTAGTTAGGGTTTATAGGTTCCGTTTTGGTTTTCTCAGGGTTTGTGCTTTTGAAGCTTTTAGATATATCAGATAGAATTTTATAGGATGAACTGATGAAGAAATTTTTTTCCTTTACTACTGTGTCAGGGTAAAAGTTGAGCTTACAAGATGGTGCAGTATAACTTTAAGAAGATTACTGTGGTGCCAAATGGGAAAGACTTCATTGACATTATTCTCTCTCGCACCCAACGACAAACACCAACAGTTGTCCACAAGGGATATGCTATTTCGCGCCTTCGTCAGTTTTACATGCGCAAAGTTAAGTATACCCAAACGAACTTTCATGACAAGCTCTCTACAATTATTGAAGAGTTTCCTCGATTGGATGGTATCCACCCGTTTTATGGGGATCTTCTTCATGTTCTTTACAATAAAGATCACTACAAGCTTGCTCTTGGCCAAATCAATACAGCTAGGAACCTTATCAGTAAAATTGCTAAAGACTATGTGAGACTGTTGAAGTATGGTGATTCACTGTACCGCTGCAAGTGTCTGAAGGTTGCTGCTCTTGGCCGCATGTGTACAGTGATAAAGAGGATTACTCCTAGTTTGGCGTACTTGGAACAAATCAGACAACATATGGCAAGGTTACCTTCCATTGACCCGAATACTAGGACAATCTTGATTTGTGGGTACCCAAATGTGGGAAAGAGTTCATTCATTAACAAGATCACTAGAGCGGATGTTGATGTCCAACCCTATGCTTTCACCACGAAGTCGCTCTTTGTTGGTCATACAGATTATAAATACCTGAGGTACCAAGTCATTGACACTCCTGGAATTTTGGACCGCCCATTTGAAGATCGTAACATTATTGAGATGTGCAGTATAACTGCTCTGGCACATCTGCGAGCTGCTGTCTTGTTCTTCTTAGACATTTCAGGGTCTTGTGGGTATAGCATTGCGCAACAGGCTGCCCTTTTTCACAGTATCAAATCTCTGTTTATGAACAAACCATTGATTATAGTTTGCAACAAGACTGATCTGCAAGCACTGGAAGGGATACCAGAAGAAGACATGAAGTTGGTCATGGAGATGAAATCTGAAGCTATGAAGACGGTGGCTGGTCAAGCAGGTGAGGCTACAGATGAGCAAGGGGTGCTGTTGACCATGAGCACTTTGACTGAGGATGGGGTAATTGCAGTGAAAAATACAGCTTGTGAGAGGTTGTTGGATCAGCGTGTTGAATTAAAGATGAAGTCCAAAAAGATAAATGATTGCTTAAACCGTTTCCATGTTGCAATCCCAAAGCCACGGGATCAGAAGGAAAGGCCACCTTGTATACCTCAGGCGGTTCTGGAAGCTAAAGCTAAGCAAGCAGAGAAGGAAAAGAGAAAAACTGAAAGGGATTTGGAGGATGAGAATGGCGGTGCAGGTGTATACTCAGCTAGTTTGAAGAAGAATTATATTTTGGCCAATGATGAATGGAAGGAGGATATAATGCCTGAAATTATTGATGGGCATAATGTCTATGACTTTGTTGATCCTGACATTTTGCAAAGGCTTGAGGAGCTGGAACAGGAGGAAGGGATGCGGCAGGCAGAGGAGGGTGATGATGACTTTGAAATGGATGGGGAGGGATTGACTCCAGAAGAGCAACAAGCATTAGCTGAGATCCGGAGAAAGAAAAGCGCACTCATTCAACAGCACAGGGTCAAGAAAAGCACTGCGGAGAGCCGACCTATTGTACCTAGAAAATTTGACAAGGACAAACAATTCACAACAAAGAGAATGGGAAGGCAGTTATCCTCTTTGGGTCTGGATCCAACTTTGGCCATTAACCGAGCCCGCAGTAAGTCAAGGGGTCGGAAGAGGGAGAGATCTCCTGACAGGGGTGCTAATAATGCAGAAGATGGTATGGATATTGATGATACACCTAGCAAGAAGCTGCGACTTAGGTCTAGATCGCGATCAAGATCAATGTCACGGCCTCCAGGTGAAGTCGTTCCTGGAGAGGGTTTCAAGGACTCTGCTCAAAAGATTAAGGCAAATAAACTTGCCAAGAAATCTGCCAAGAAGAGGAATAAGGATGCTCGTCGTGGTGAGGCAGATAGGGTCATCCCTACTTTGAAACCAAAGCATTTATTCTCCGGGAAGCGCTCTAGTGGGAAAACCGATAGACGTTAAAGGTATTTCTCATGCTTTGCCTATTTAGTTTTATCAAGTTTATCTGTTCATAGTTTTATAAGTATACTGATGATTCGTGGTGATTCACATTGGCTAATGCGCATTGGGTTATGTTATCTCAGGGAAGGTTTTTGTGCCTTGCGAGGATGGTATTCTGAAGCTTGTGTTTACTTGCTGTTGAGAGGGAACAATTGCCTATAAATATAATGGCTGGTTGTAGATTGCGGCCCGTATGACCGTGGCAGCAGAGGTTTTGTTAGCACAATTTTGAGTTAGTGAGATGTTTTAAGCTGTAATTCCATCTGTGGGTTGAACGTGATTTTGTATAACGTGATTCTGTATCAGAATTGCTTGTTACTCTTGATATTGTAAAATGTGAGCTCCAAGACCTATTTATTTGACTAAATAAAGGGTAATTTCTTTTGTGCTTTTTAATCTGGAAGACTTTCTAGAGGAGCTATTAATGATGGAACTAAATCTGCAGTCAACACTTTTTCAAAAGCTTTCGATCTTAATCAATGGTGGAGTTCCCCAGCAGCCCACCAGATGACTGCCGGTGCTGTTTCATGTTAGGCCATCAGCGCTACTCTGGCAGCTATTCAAAAATCCCCATTTTCAGCAGAAATTCTATAACAATTCTCAACACCTTTTTAGACCAATTTCCCAACAATAGTCAGTCTTGAAGCTATCTAAAATTGTAGTGGTGATATCAAGGGGCATACAAAGCACTTTCTATAGAGAGTGTAGACAAATTCCTTTCTATAGAAATCATGGCAACGCAAAGACCTGATTACTGATTCTGAAGGGGACTCCCTTCCCTGACAAGCACAAATAGGCCACCATCTCCCCTTGAGATTCGAATGTCCTCGTCAAGGTATGAAATAAGTAGCCACGAAGCTGAACGGTTGCCTGGTATGGGAACCCGTAGAGGCGGCTGGCCGGAGATGACTCGTGATATACTCGCCACCGGCTCCTGCAGTGGAGCAACTGCTTGCCGCAGAGGTGACAGATTGATTTGCTGCCCAAATAGATCCACATTTTCTGGGAGGTCAATGGCTGACTTTATCTCTGGAGGTGGAAAGGTACCTTCCTTAAATGCAACCTGAAAATGAATTTGTCCCCAGTGACCATCCAGTTTGGATATTGCACAATAGTTTACTACAGCAATTTTGGCTCAAAAATTACCTGTATTCTTGAGGGACTTCGAACTTCAAAAGTAGCAGAAGCACTGAAAGACAAATCAGCAAAAGGGCCAGACAATGTGGTTGAGTTCACAATGGTAAGATTGCTGGTGTCAATTACTTGGCGTATCTCTTTCACTTTCAGCAAAGGTGATGCCCCTGCAGCGAGGAGGGGCAACAGCTCAGAAAATGCTGTGTACCTGATCAGTTGGGAAACAAAAGAGTGTGAAAAATCAGAATCAGGAGAGAAGGAAAATTTGTGTTGTACACATTGATAATCAAGAAATGATATAATAACAATCCATTCAGTAAATGGAACAAACAGTAAAAATCCAAATGAATGTTAGGACCAGGATTTGATTTACTAAAAATGAAACGTGAAGCTTGCTATGACACACATGGAATGCAATCACAATTTATCTAGAACTGCCTTAATAGAGCAGTAACACTCATAGAAATAAGGACATTCCTTCAGAACAATATATGGAAAAAGAGGATAGGCCATTTGGAAAAGGAACGTTTGAATGCTTGTTCTTGGAAGATGCCATTCTTGACCTACCATTTTGAATGGCAAAACATCACTTTGAAACATCTTGATGAAGGCCAAAGTCCAAATATGATCAGACTCTGATGTACTTGCACTACTTAATTGAAGATACTAAATACTATGACAAAACCATATACAGATGCATTTCCTTTTCTGATGAGTAATTAATGAACTCATTAAAAAACAGAGTGATCTCAAGTATGCAGGAGATACACAAAAGTAACACTTGTTTGGAGAAGAAACAAAAAAGGAGGGAAAAGAGGGAGATGGAGTACTGCTCAAAACAGTCATCTGAACACACACATCACCTTCTTCCAAGCATTCAAATTTAAGAGATATGGTTCAAGTTCAAACTGTCAGATCTGTTTGGTATGCAAATTAAAACTCAGTCAAAACAAAAATCAAAATGGACCCAGCTTTAACTAGTCCTCAGACTTCCACTACTTTAGCATCTTGTGCCCATTAGTCTTTCCTTTCTCATGGCAAATAAGGACTCCTTAGAACTCAAATCACACAGCCTCAACCAGTCTTGCATAGTTTTTCCCATTTAAGGCTCCTGTATGAGAAGACCATTCACTTTTTGAATCCAAAACTAGAACTGAGCACCGAGTTAAAACAACGTTAAATTAGTCAATAACGCGTTCATCACCTCAAAACCTTCAGTGAAGCCAGCAAAAGCATATCGAAAAATGAAACTCATTCAAAACCTAAATGGTAATTTATATAGTAATTGAAACTACCCTATTCAACTCAAGACAAGCACAGAAATCCAAAGGGATAAATCAACTCACAGCAAGATCCAGTTGCCGTCCAGAGCCGCTGGAGACTCAGTCGGCGCTGGCGTCGGATTCATCGCCTCCAACTGAGTCACCAGCTCCGACACCTCGGCCCTCACCTCCGGGCCAGCTCTGAACCCCAACTCCGTCCCGTAAATCGTGTCCACCAAGCACCGCTTCAGCTCCGCACGCTTAGTCGCCAAACTATCTTCCTCCGCGACGTCCACCCTCCCCTTCACCGCCTCCGCAGCAGCCGGGCTACCGTTACCTACAGCTACATAACCATCCTCCGAGTCCCCGCCCCACTCGTCGTCGATCTTGGCCGGGTCCGGCGCAGAATCAGGTTCTGGGTCCGGCTCCGTTGGCTCCCCCCACTCATCGGAGAGCCGGGGGTTGGGCGAAGGATCGGAGGTGGAAGAACGGGCGAGGAGGAGGGAGGCAGGGGTTCCTCTAAGGAAAGGACTTCTGGGGTTTGAGACAGAGAGGAGAGGAAGCAGTTTACCGGATGTACAGATTCTGGAGACGACAGGAAGGTGTGACGGTGGAGTGGTGGTGAAGAGAAGAGCCATGGCGTTCGACGGCGCTACAGTGTGTAGTGGGACTGATTCTGCTTTCCGTCTGGAAATCAAATGTCGTGAATTTGTCTTAAAATATATAAACAATAAAAAAATCACTTCTTGTTAGCCACAAAAATTAGAGGATTTTAGTCAACAACTTTGTTGCAAGAACAATAAAATTTTTTAGAAGATCAATAATTGAAGTGGTGTGAAAAATGATGTAATTATACCACTTACGAGATTGGATTTGACATAAAATTTATATTCAATTTAAAAGTTATCTTAAAAGAGAAATATTTACTATATTTAAACATCCTTATATGATTTTTTATTATTAATATGAGACTCCCTTGATACCAACTTCAATCTCTTCTCTAAAAATAATTTTTTTTAGGTAATAATCTTTTACATGATAAGTAATAATATATTTTTAAAGAAATTAGTAGCACGAGATTCTAGATTTTTGTGAGGAAGTACTAACAAAGTTCACAATCGATGCATTTCCTGACAGCAAAGAACAATTTGGACCACATGCTAAGTTTACTGTAATTGTCCTGCCACATCCAACTTTCAATATACAACACAAGAAATCAATATTATTATTATTATCATCATTTTAGGTATGTGCAGGTACCTTTTGTTTTTCTTCTTCCACAGATAATCTATCCGGAAGTACAGAATCTTGAGAGCCCATTTCAGGCTTTAAAATTTAGCATTAATGGGAGATGAAAGAAAGTTTGTTTGATGGATAAATGATGAGTTTGGTATTTTTGTAAGAGAGCTTAATTCTATAATTGTGCTACATAAGATCTTAGCATCATGTATAGTTCTAGTCACAAAACATGTAATTTCACCTTATAATAGTCATTAGGAGGTGAAAGGCATAGGAATATTCAAAATTACTCATTATATGTTATAGAATTCTCTCTATATATAAATAAATCATCATAATCCTTATGAACTAGTTTTAAAAAGAAAACAAGCTTTAATAACTTTCTATCAAATCCTTAAAAACCAATGTATACTTCTAAGAATGGTGTGCTTTGGTGCAACTAATAGACTTTAAACATTAGAGATAGAAAAAGATTAGAGAGAACAAGAGAAAAGCAATGGGGTTGTGAGTTTGAAAAGTGATACACACTTAGTGAATGTCAAAAAATAAATTGGATTTTAAGTCTAAATCCTTTCTTCTTTGATATTAGAGTTGCTATTGTGGCTACAACAAATATGAAGTTCATTGGGTGAATAGCTGAATTGCTTTCTTTCTTATAATTCATTGTTTTTCTAAGTTCTTTCTTTTATTTAGTCATGGTGATTGCTTAGTGATATAGTTGATTCAAACCTTCAACATATAAAACATATGTGGTGAGATAGAGAGTTACCTATAGTGATAAAACCATTGATGATTTCTTTAGAATTATCTCTAAGTGAAACCTTACCTTCATCTACTTCAATAAAGCTAATGAAGTGTTCTTTGTTGCCTATCATATGTTTTGAGCACTTACTATCCAAGTACAAGTCCATTTGTATAGTTTCGCCTTCTTCCAAGTGATACAATACAAACAAATTTATCTTTAATTTTAGTAGTACCCACATTTTATTAGGTCCTTATGAGTTAACTTTTTTCATTCCTTTAAGAATCCACACTCTTTTTATAATATATTGCCTTTTGAGTTTTATGGCACATTTATTTATAAAGTGACCATAGAATTTGTAATAATGACACTTGTTGGTAAATTCATCCATATGAGAAACATGCAATAAACAAGATGCATTAAACATGGAACCAAAATTTCTATTGTTGAGTTTTGGTTTATATTCTAAACTAGCTTTATCATATAGTCCTTGTTATGAGTTAATAATTTTATCAATTATGTTACTATCTTTTGTGAAATTATTTGAGATTTACTTTATTCCTTCTAACTCATTTTTCAAATTCTTCAATTTTTTCTTCTAGCAAGTTATCATTAGTTTTATTCTCAATAGTTTTGGTTTTAACAACCTTTTGTCTATCTTTTTAATTCTCAAATCGTTATTTTCTTGTTTTAGAGTTTCTTCCATACAAAATATTTTTCTTTTTTAATAATCTGTTCAAAACATTGAAATCATCTAGAAGCACATTAAAAGTTGCTTATAATTCTACAAAGTTAAAATTTTATTAGGTAAGTGATACACACATAAGTCAGTCCATATTAACTATTAAGAAACTATATACTCACTTTATTAGACCAATATGAAGTCTATTAATATAAGCCCATCAGAATTGAACTAACAAACAAACTCTATAAATAATACTATAAAGATAAGAGAAACCATAGGTTTTTTTTATAACAAGAGAGAATAAATGATCTATAATTCTAACCAAGGTATGTGTTTTTTTTTGTTATTATCTTATTCATAATATTTCATCTGTTGTTCATGATATTTTCGAAGATCAGATTGCATATTGCAAATCTTTACTATGAATTCAGAGAACAATATGTGTTTTTTGTTCTTATCTTATTTATAATATTTCATTCCTTGTTCAATATTTCATTCCTTGTTCTTAGTGTTCTAGATTTTATCTATGCAGATATTGAGTTTTTTTTTAATCTTATTAGAGACAAGTTATTGCTTAATGTAGAATCAGTTTTTGTTTGATATGTTGTTTTGATAGGTTACCCAAAAGTTGAGATGGTGAAAAATCCAATTTTTTGTCCGTTACTCAAATTAGAAAAACAATTCTCCTCTTTGCGCAGCCACTCTTGCCACCTCGCGATAAAGCCTTCTCGTAATCTCCGAAGGCCATTTGACCCTCTGCCGACTGATGTTCGGTTGGTCTATCCATATCTGGTGTCGGCAAAGGCTCATATGTCCAAATTGGGAGTCGGCGGCACGGCTTTGACCCGATTTGCTTGGCTGTTGCTTCCTCCTGTTGTTTTTGGCTGATTAGGCAAATGTTCCGTGCGTCAGCCGTGTGCCGACTTGCACTAAGAGGCCGGAACCGGACTGATCGGCGTAAATGGGACCGAACCCGCCGACACGGGGTCCGAACCGACCGAACTGGGTTTGAACTAGTCTGGAGGCGCGTGGGATTTCACATTTGCGCCCATTTGGACAATAATATTCATTAGAATCTGCTTAACATTCTAGCATACACTTGGTATTTTTGGGTATTCTAAAAATCAAGAATTGACATTTTTTAAATTGGTTTATTGCATTTTTAAGTGTTTTATACAGTATTGAAAACATGTGTTATATTGTAGTAGCTATAGGCATTATGTATAACATATTCATTTGTTGAAATATGCATAAATGTTTTGACATATATTGGTTTACTGGAAGTTTTAGAACACTTGTATGATTAAATTATGAATTGGGAAATGTTGTTTAACATGTAATTTTGTCCATCAAGTTTAAATTACATGTATGATTTATGAGTAACGTAAAATATATGTTGCAATATGAGAGAGTTCTATGATTCAATTAGATTGTAGCTACTAAAAGTGACACACCTAGTTAGGTAGGTAGATATTGTTCTCATGTAATAGAGAGATGTTTACAGTTCTAAAGTGTGATTATAATTCCAAAATGGGTGACTATGTGTTGGAACTTAAAGGGATACATGATTAACATGTGTAAGTTTTAACTGATTAGGGTTTTGCACACAAGCACAATACAAGATTTATAAGCACAAAATAAATAATATGTGAATAGAATAAAGCTTGGGATCTCCTTCTAGGAACAAACGAAAGAGGAATATATGAGTACAAGAACAAGCCATCCCCCCTTTTGAACGGGTCACACAGCCTGTTCAATCAGGCTATGAGGTAATTGCGGTGTAGTAGGTGGAAAGATGTACTTGATGTGTGGTTTTGCAGATAATCTGAGGAGGTTCATTCTTTATAGAGGTAAAACCATTGAGTGCAGGTGAAGGGCTTTGCCTAAATGAAGGAAAAGATTTGGGAACAAACTCTTGCAAGCGTGAAGAAGGAAAGTTTGAAGCCATTCGCGTAAGTTCCCACACAATGAGCTTCTTGTCTCCACGGTTCTAGCCATTGTACTTGTTGGAAGATTAAAATATTCAGTCCCACATTGGGTAAGGTGACAGGAGAGCCTGACCTTATAAACTTCCGCTAACAACCCACTATTACACAGTTATGTGTTTTAGTTGGACCTTTTCAATTTCTATTAGTACTCAAAAGATGACCACCGTCCTCAACCTTGTATGGCCTTTGTGAACTCGTGACCATTTTTACGGACCCATTTTTCACTGGCTACAATCACACGACCTTTTCTCCCTAAAGACCATCAAAATTCCTTTGGCAATATGATTCTCACAAACAATGATGTTTGAAGGTGCGATGCCAAAGAAATATTGGGTGGGCACTTTCCTCACTGAAGTCTTTCTAATCAATAGACTGTCAATTCCTCCTCTCAAAAATATGCTTAAAAAGCAGAAGGCATGCACAGCCAAAGGAGAAAATCTGAAGGTTTTCTACGCAACAGTTCACAGGGTGTTTTGTTGTTTGAATTTGGACTGCAACAAGTTATAGATTAGAAAGATTGCAGTGAGGAAAGTGTGCATCTAATATATCTTTGGCATCGCTAAGCATTTCGGTATCATTTTCCATCTGTTGAAGAATATCACGGCAAATGTCATGGGGGTTAAAAAAAAGATGCAGCAAAAAATTTGATGGTATCTGAGGAGTAAAGGTCATGAGCATAATTGATAAAAATGGGGGTTACCAGTTCACAAAGGGCCATACAAAGTTGGGAACCGTGGTCATCTTCTGTAATCCTTAAAATCGGTACAATGGCTTGAACTGTGGAGACAAGAAGTTCACGGGGAACTTACAGTACCAACAATTATCTTCTGTGTGAATGACATGTGAATGGCTTCAAACTTTCCTTCTATCACACGCTTGCAACAGTTTGTTCCCGGATCTTTTCCTTCCACACTCTAAAACCATAGCTCCACAAGAAAGTTCCCACCATGGCCTTTAGGCAGAACGCTTTGCCTTCACTCAATTCTCTACTTCTATTAAGAAAGAACTTCCTGATAGTATCTGCAGGCTCGTAGTTAAGAACACCTGGGACCTCTGTTTTCCCACATTGATGATTTTCGAGAACAATGAAGTTTGTAGCCGGAATGACAGAAAAATATTGAGTGGACACTTTGCTTACTGCAATCTTTCTGATCAATAGACTACCTAATCGAAAATTAAACAATTAAACACCCTTTAAGCTGTTGTATGGAAAATCTTCAGCTTACTCCTACAGCTGGGCATGCTTTTTGCCTCTTCAACATCCTTCTGCATCCCAATATGTTCTTAGCAGCATTCTGGGGAACCAGTAGCCATGTTTTGTTGCGTAGCAAGGCTGACATCTCATACTGCATTACTAAGCGCCAGTTAGTGTCCATGGCGCGATCGAGAGTGAAAGGCAAAGGTGGCATGGCATATCTTGGTTTGGGTTAAGCAACTCTGGAGATACTACGTTTTGTCATGGGGTGTGTCTGCTGGGAGTTTCAAACATAGAAACAGTGAGTTTCACATTGGCTTGTCTCCTTCACGCTATAAGCTTCTTCCAAGCAATATTTGTTTATCTTTTCTTTTTTTTTTTTTTTTTCTCTTAACGCATGATAACAACTCTTTCTCTGTTCTCTCTACCGTCTTCTTCTTAACAAACTGGGTTTTTGACAAATTGCAATGGGAAGATGAGAAGTAACTTTGCAAATGTTGTGAGTTTTACTCTTTCGCTAATGCTTGGCTAGTTGAAGTGATTTTCTACAGAAAAATAAAAGAATAAATTTTGCACAGTGAGGGCTACAAAATTTGAACAAAAACATTATTGTCCAGTCTAAAATTTTGTTTGTGAGTTGAAGCTAAATTTTAGATTAGTCTTTGTGGTTCATGAAGAACAGCTGTACTTTTGAATTTTGCTTCTTTTAAATTGGTGAGTTTTGATTAAGAAATTGACACATTATATGACGTCTTGAAGCTTATAGTTTGTTGGATAAATTTAATACTTATATTCTTGATTGTGTAGTGCTAAGCTATAAACTATATCTCTTTTGCACCTTGTTAAAATATTTACTGTCAAATGCCTCAAAATCCATATCTATCTATTCGGAAGAGTTGTGAGTTTGAATATTATTAATTGAATATACTCATTGATTAAATCAGCCCATTATTGAAGTGCTAGCTTGTTGTTACTACATGGATTATACACTTAATACTTATTCCTTATTCATCCATGTATATTTGTGAGTTGGTTTATACTTACATGTTAAACTTAACTTTTTACACTCACATTGAAAAGATATTATCTTGTATGTTTGTGTGATAATAACATATTCTCTATCAAATATATTGATTGGTTTATTGTTAGTGCAACTATAAATATTTGATTAAACATCTTACCTAATTGTCCAATAGTCAAGGAAAGAGCAATAGGTGGAGAAGATTCATATCATTTTTGTATTACTCAGTACTAGAGAATTTTATTTATTTTATAATTGTACTAGTACTTGATAAGAAATAAACTTAACACTTACATCATTATAAATTTTTTATAAGATACTTGTTAAAGAAATTTCATTACTTATAAGGCCAAAGTCCAACCATCATGTTTATGATGTGAGATAATATTCACTTTTAATAAAGAAGATTAGTGTGACAAGCGATCTGTGTAGCAGGTGAGCATGCTAATACCCTTCTGATAGTGGTTTGATAAAGAGGTAGCACGGGACAGTAAAATTAAGTGCCCTGGACAATAGACGTTCGATTCATTAAGAGAGCTAGTCCCCTAGGGGTAAAATGATTGCATAAATTACTTCCATGTGTCTCTTTCCTCATTTATGCTTCCATGTGTCTCTTTGCTCACGCCCTGTGTTCCTCAGCCAGCGTGTTTGATACCCCTGTCACTACCATGTCACATCTTTTCCGCTAATACAACATACGGGTCATTGGCCATTGAAAACGACACAAAAAGGGCATAAGAGTTTTTAACTTTTGGTTCATTTTTTGTCTTATACATTGTTTATCTTTTGCATGTAGGGAGATTCATTATGAGCCACAAAATAATAATGTAGTGAGACAGGTGAGAAAAAATGGGCCCCGACATCATAAACAAAAGTAAGAGAACAACCAACCAGCATAAAGAACATTAACCACGATAGAACATTCAGGGTCATTTCTCAAAGAAATCCTAAAATCCAGGTAGCTGTCTCTTTTGGGGAGGAAGTTGGAACCAAACAAAGAATAGATTTTGTTGTCATAGAGAAGCTTACCTCAGTAAATGCCATCTTCCTTGAAGTATTCTCGATATTGGGCTCTGATAAGATGATGAACAATCAACATTTGAAAATGTAGAAATCCGTTTAAACCCAAAACTTTAGATTTTACAATACATGTGGTATAATATACATTTTATCAACTAAAGTGCATGTTAGTAAGCTCATTTCCTATACAAAAATCAACTTAAATAGACAATGCTTCGTAAAAGATTTAGACAATTAACCTATGCCATACTTTTTTTTAACAAATTTCCTCAATCCTAGCTTTAAAAAATACTTTCCACTATAATATTTATTTGCAAGTGAAGAGATATTATATTTAAACTTAAACTTTGGTATTATGTTGAAAAATTTAGTCTTATTTAATAATTAACTTTGTGATAGAATGGATGGTGGCTGCTTTCACCCTCATTGCGAGAAAAGGACACGTCCAGGGTCCCAAGTGACATTGAGGTATCATAGGTGCTCAATTTACTCTGGAGAAAGACGAGACGAAAATGGAGAACCTCAGGTTCTTATTATTGTACCAAACAGCCTTAAGCTCGTCCATCGTGGGGCCACCTGCAAAACAGTCACTAATTTCTCCCCAAGAGCAAAAATCTTTGTGCCCGTGTGGTGGCTTCTGATCTAACTAAACCAGACAAAGCTCCATCTTTTACCAAGCGTACTTAACATAACTGTTTGTCGGGAGATAAATACAATCCAGCTACAAATATACAAAAAGCCATGTAAATGATTTATGTGGTTAGAATTAATTTTCTGTACTGTGGAGTAACAATTTATTCTCAGTTTTGGATTTTTTATCTTTCCAGAAGTTACTATTATAATGTAATGACCCATCTGAAAATTTTAAGATAACATGTAGGACAATCTTATTACTTATAAGACAAAAAGTTCACCTCATGTTTTCAATATGAAAAAATACCTACTTTCAATACTTCTTCTCATGTGTATATTGACACAAATATTATAGGTGGATAGAAGCCTTGCTTTAGAGTATGGGCAATGATCCATTTTCAAATTTTTTTTTTATGTAAGACAACACTTACCTTTAACAATTAGAATAAAATTGTCTCTATCTAATAGTCATTTCTTTAGGTATTGTAATGGTTTATGAAATTTAGGTATTGTAATAGTTTGTATACTAATACAACATGTACAAGATTTTTCAAAACCTCGTATTTGTAGTAACTTCAAGGGAAATCATAATTGAAAATATTATCATGTTATCCTCACTCATATTAATCACACAATGAATGGTTTGATGTAACCCCTATGAATTATGTGAGTTAGCCAATGACTAAAAGAATAGAACCTAGATGTATCTCATTCTTGAAAATGAGCACTTGAGAATATTCATATATGCTTGTCAATGAAAGTAGCTTGCCCAGTTAATTTACAACCAACCATCATATATTTTATTTTTATAATAATGTTTTTAGCATTTTAGTGACGTAAAATACTCTTTATATTATATAAATTGAGGGCTTATGAGAATCACACATTTTTTTTTCCATTTACAGAAAGTATCGCCCTATAAACCCAAACTCTATTACTAAAATTAAAAAGTTATTTTCTTCTTATAAATTGACTAATAAAAAAGAAAATATATTTCATCTTGATGAAGTTTCACATATAAGTTTTAAGTAACGCAAAACATTATTAACCGTTTATAATGCTTAAGTTTATACAAATAATCTTTTGGCAAATATGGCAACTGTTCAAACTTCTCCACACCCATCACCCATAGTGTGGACGTACGGAAACATGTCGATCACTTCCCTCAACTTGCTCGCAACTTCAGGGGTCAAAAGACAGTTGGAGAAGTGAGCAGCTAATTTAAAGCACTTGGATATATCGAGCTGGATTCCATCACTTCCAATTCTGTGATGAATAGACAGATTGATTCCTTCAATGTAAAGACATTGATGGCTAGAGGCAGTGAAATCCTCCGGCAATAGTTCGGAAGATTTTTCGATCAACTTTGAGGCAATCAACAAGGTCTTATGTAAGTCATGCTTGCGTGAGTGATGGTTGTGTTTTTTTATTTTATTTTATATATCTTTGTAAAGGAGATGTGGGTGTCTCCAATATATAATAACTCAAAAACTACAAGAGAGGTGATGAATGATAATAAATTTATTTCAATGGGCTTTTTGTGATAATCTCTCCATTTATAAGTTAATTTACAAGCGAGGATCTTTACTCCTTCAAGCAACTCATAGCCAGCTTTGAAGAACAAATTAAAATAGTACCAAATTTTCAGTTCCTAATCATATTCTATGAAGAACCTGTCTTGCTATCTGAAGACCTAAAGCAAGCAAAGGCATGGCTAGTTTATTTTGTCTTACATCATTTCTCTTTTGATCATTTGCGAAATAAACATTGTTTTTCAAAGCCAACATTAGTAGGAGATAATAAGACATACATGCACTTACACATGCTCAATTCACTAAGTAACAATATATTTAGATTCTAAGTTTGAGTATTTATAATTTCTCTTTGCACTCCTTATTCGTTTGATTTCACAATTTTGTGTCATTTTGTCGATTTGATTCTAGTATCAGCAAGCTCGGTTAATTTACTATTTCTTGATCTTGCACATTCTTGCTCAAACTTGTACTCTACAGCTACATTTATATCTGCTGTAAGTCTTCGAGCTACGTTCTTCATTGTGGTTGTTGAAACGAAATAAAATTTATGATCTCTTGATTTATTTTTTTTGCTAGAAAAATAGGACCTGAAGCATATTAGGTGGAGTAGATTTCCAACCACAAGATCGTGGGAGCTGAAGCTCTTTTATTAGACACTGTATGCATGATAGTGCTGTGCGGAATGAAATTTCCTTTTTTTTTTTGTAGTAAACGTTTCTTTCCTTTTCGCCCTACTTGGGGGCAAGGGCCTGGCTAGTGTCAGAGACAGCTATACCGTGAGTGATTTCACATGTGAAATATTTTGAAGGGATAATAACAAAAAAAAAAAAGAGATAGCACTTTGGCTAGTCCATCAAAATTACCATTTTTTTTAATGAGTTAAAGGGGTAAGGAGTGGTATCTTGAACCCCAAACCCCAATCATGTAGGTTGGAAGCTTCCAATAACTTTATTGAATTATAAAACATGACTTTAAAATTATAGTTTTATAAATTTATATGCAGTAGAAATAGAAAAAGAAACAAAGAAATTTCATTCGGTTATTCAATAATTCAATAAAATCGGAGACAAAGGAGAGGAAGGTTGATCTTCTTGTGATTGTAGTTTTGTCTGGGTCTAATTTGGTGTTCGTTGTTGGCCTGAAATGGGTTTGAGATCTCCCATTCATAGAATCTTAAGTACAATATATGTTCCGTACAGGCTGAGGTCCCCAAATTGAATATAAGGACATGAATTCTACAGGATTTGGGTAAAAAATAGGTGCACTGCGGTGGGTCACATAACAAAAATTCATTGAAGGTCAACTAAAAAGAAACTGGCAGAAAAATGAGGCCAAACATTGCAGTCAGAATTTATTACAACAATTTATGATGAACAACGGTCCATGTAGCAAGACAATACGATGGTGGCTAAATTTTGGATGTGCGTATTAATTAAGCGAGATGATCCTCTGCGTAGAATTTGTCTCTCGTTATTAATCTAATGTATGCATCAATTAAACATGTTCATGATCTTTTCTTTTTTCTTTGAATGAGTTTGCAAGGACAAATAAATGAAGGAGATGGGGGTTCAACTATCTCTGTAAAATCTTGAGTTTGATTGTTTTCCTATATCTCAAGTCCTGTTATCTTACCATTGATTTAACAAGTAATTAACTTATTCGTGTTATTTGAAAGTGTGACTTAAATGTTTAATTATTATTTTTATATGCTTTTACAATTTTATATATTTGCTCTTCTTTTGGATCTTGTGCAAGTGATGAAAATTGCAATGGATTTTTAATTTGATGAAAATTGAAAATTGTTTGATTTATATTCTCTAATTCAAACCTAGGAGAGGAAGGAAACTGAAAGAAGGGGTGTCTTCTTGGCTTAATGATAAAAAGGCAAGAGTCCTATCTACAAGTTCAACATGTCAAGAGTTTGAAGCCCCTTACCCTCCCTAGTATGTGTGAGTTAAAAAAAAATGGAATAATGTTTTATTTTTAAACAAAGTAAGAAAGAGAGAGAACATATTTCAACTTTGTTTTACCTTATAATTACTAATTTAAATTACAAGGAAAGGGCTATTTTCTTCACACATTCCCATGATTAAATCTCTTGAATTTGGAAGAAAATTTGATAAGCAAAAAGGAAAGAAAGAATTACATTATCTTTAGAGTGTAATTGAAATGACAATGCAAGTGTGTGTAAGTGATCTTGTAAAGTAAGGATCCTAAATTCAAATCTCTTCAATTATATTTCTAATTGAACTACCATTATTTCTTAGTTTACAATGTCAAACAAAGTTTAGTAGAGATTTTAGATTAATTTTTTTTTTAAAAAAAAGAACTACGTTTCTAATACATTAGAAAATAAAGAAAAACAAAAAATGTCCCTTTTTTTTTTCATTTTCACAGATATTTTAGATATGTTTGATCTCTTTAAGGGAGACCCATATTTTAGAGATCAAATAAGTTCCATGTTCTCCGACAATTATTCAGCTTTCACGCATTAATCTCTCACAACTTACATAAATCCAAATATCATATTTTTATGCTCCTTTCCCATAATAGTTCCTCATCAAAAAACAATAATAAATGTCTCTCAACTCCAAATCCTCGGGGTTAGCACACGAGAGTCAAACCCAACTAAAAGTCGCCTCATCGGGCGGGCGACATTCAACCATGCATGTCAGTACAGATAGACAGGAGGGGGAAAAAGTCGTAGATTTCCTCGGTTCCGACATCCTGCAAACCAACGGCACTGATCCTTTGACCAATCCCCGACCAGTCTTGATTTCAACACTGAATTTCCAACCCACGCGACTAAGAAGTAAGTGGACGACAGGGGCAAAGCTAAGTTGTCTAAAAGACTAAAAGGCCCAGCTCAAAAGTTTGGGTATGAGTTTGAGAATCCTTCATTAATTTGAACTTTAACTTATCACTCTTTTTTGGTATGAGATTCATTCAACATTTTATTACTTTGATCTATTTTTTAATTTTTTAATATTATAATATATATACATCCAATTCACTAATATAAAATATCAAATCAGGCCTTACAATTAAAGTTTTTACTAACTCACTAGTAAACTAGTTAATTATTATATGCCTTAACCAATATAAATACTAGTCTTAATAAATTTTATTTGAATATTAAATCCCATAATCCCATAATAAACTATCATGTTTCATAATTAATGCCCCAATGGCTCACACTCTAGTCAACATTTTGGTTTTATCCAAGAGCTCTTACCTAGATAGTTCTTTTCACAAGTCACTCTTTTGCGATTTAACTTGAGATTTACTATAATATTAAGAGGTGATATATTTGGATTACGGTATAATATTTGGATTATGATATAACTTAAGTTCTAAATCATATCAAAAGACCCAAAAATCAAATTTAATACGTGGCTTTTGAATTAAAAAGTGATTCTTTTCGTTTAAATTTTATTTCAGAATTATGCTTATCCAGTGTGGGACTTCGCCTCTAGCATAAACGTCGTGTGAAACACACAGGAGAACAAAACGCGTGGGGCGGAGAAGAGGGAGACGTTTGACTTAGAGATAGGCTTGCAGAAACGCTCGACCCGCCATAGAGAAGCGGCCACGTGTGAAGGAAACAGTCGAGCTGAGTAAGTAGGCGTTCGGTCGGTTTGTCAATCCGCATTTACCACGCACTGTAACTCCATAAATTGTGGATTTATGGCGGAGGGAGAACCAGAGACCCTCAGAAATTTTAGAGAGGGAGAGAGAAGACTGAGAAGAAAAGCTGAAAGATTGTCCTCTTTCTTGCTTTCCCCTGAAGTTTGTCTGCTTCCCGGAGAACACCGACGCCGCTGGCGGTGGTTTGGTGTGGTAATATCTACTGCCACCCTTTTTAGTCTTCTTTTGCTTCTTCCTCACTGCTTCTTCTTTTATCTTTCTCAGCTTTCATGGCGTTTTCTTTTTACCTGGAGGTAATGGTATTGTCTCGTGGGTGCTTCGTTCTTTCTTCTGTTCATAAAACTTTGAGCTTCACCTCTTCTGTTTTCTTTCTTTTCTGCACTGTTTCCCGAATCTAGAGCTTTAACTGAGCTTTTGAATTCTTTCTGTGGGTTTTGCTTGTTTTTACCAGTTCTGTTGTGAACTGCATGCTAATGAAGGGTTTTGCATTTTGCTTACTGAATCAAAATTCTGATCCTGAAAACCTTTTTGATTTGTTGAACGAAGACAGGTAGGGTTCCAGTGGACTGAAGATTAGCTAAAAAGTATACTTACTGTATCTCCATTTAAGAAGTGAACGACAATGTATGGGGATTGTCAAGTAATGTCGACCATTGGAGGGAACGTAGTTTCCTCAGAAACCCTTTTTTCGTCGTCTCCGATCCAAAACCCTAACTTCAACTTCATGTCCAGCATGCCTTTCCCAGCTTTCCCTCCCGTGATTGCTGTAAGTTGTTCACTACAAGTCTTTCCCTTTCCCTTTGCTTCTTCAAGATCAGCAATGGTGAATTTGGTGCAAGTTTCTTGCAGAAAGAAGAAAGCGGAATGCTGAGAGGGAAGGACGAGATGGAGAGTGGGTCTGGGAGTGACCAAGTTGAAGAAAAGTCTGGGAACGAGCTCGAAAGTGAGCAGCCTCCCAAGAAGAAACGCTACCACAGGCACACCACTCGACAGATCCAAGAAATGGAAGCGTAGGTTTCCATTCCCTCCTTTTCTTTCTTTCTCTCTGGTTCAACATTTTCTCTGATATCCTTCTTTATCTTCAACAGTTTGTTCAAGGAATGTCCACACCCAGATGACAAACAGAGGATGAAGCTCAGCCAAGAACTCGGCCTGAAGCCTCGCCAGGTCAAGTTCTGGTTCCAAAACCGGCGAACCCAGATGAAGGTGCGCAAGTTAGAGGTTTCCTTTTCATTGACAACCCTAAGATGTGTCGACCTTTGAGCACGTTTCTCAAGGAACCGCGTTTTATCACCATAGCAAGAGGGAGGAATCTCTCTATTTCAAAGGCCTTTTTGCTTTCAGTTTTGTGTACAGTCTGTACTCCATAAATATGCGCAATTACGCCATACCTACACATGTCTTCCCAAAGGGTGTTCAAGAGTAAATGCGTTTCCTCTTGGGGCTCAAAAAGGCTCACTCTAGGGTTTATCAGGGTGTTTGAAAAGGCTCCTCTAAATCTTCTTTTTGTTGGTATTTGGAACTTTCTGATAGGCACAACAAGACAGAGCAGATAATACGATACTCAGAGCGGAGAACGAGACCTTGAAGAACGAGAATTTCCGGCTGCAGAGGGCGTTAAGCAATGTCGTCTGCCCTAATTGTGGAGGTCCGGTGGTGCTCGGAGCGGAGATGGGCTTGGATGACCAGCAACTCCGGCTTGAAAACGCCCGGCTCAGAGAAGAGGTATGGCTGTTAACTCTTCTTCACTCTCAAGACCGGTTTTGAAGGTTGACTACAAGTATTTGGATTTTCGCAGCTGGAACGTGTTTGCTGTCTCGCTTCCCAATACACCGGCCGGACGGTCGAAGCGTTACCGCCGGCTCCTTCGCTCATGCCGCTTTCGCTGGATTTGGATATGAATATCTATTCGAGACACTTCCCGGATCCCATGGCGTCATGCGCAGACATGATTCCTGTCCCGATGTTAATGCCGCCGGAAACTTCCCACTTCCCCAACGGCAGTCTGCTGACAGAAGAGGACAAGTCAATGGCGTTGGAACTTGCAGCTGCGTCCGTCGACGAACTGGTGAAGATGTGTCAAGGAACCGAGCCACTTTGGATCCGGAATAGTGAAAGTGGAAGAGAAGTGCTTAATTTCGAGGAGCATGCTAGGATCTTCCGGTGGCCATTGAACCTCAAGCAGCACTCCGATGAGTTCAGAACGGAAGCCACCCGTGACAGTGCTGTGGTTATTATGAACAGCATCACCCTAGTTGATGCCTTCCTTGATGCTGTAAGTTCCATCTCAATCTCTTCCTCACTCTTACCATTTTCAGGCCAAATTCTAATCCATAATTGCGTACGGTCATTTTGTTTCTGTTCATTCTTCAGCCTAAATGGATGGAGCTGTTTCCTTCAATTGTTTCTAGAGCGAAGACGATCCAAGTTATATCGTCAGGTGATTCTGGTCATGCAAGTGGTTCTCTGCAACTGGTATGCTAACACTAGAACTTCTTAAATCTTCTATCTTACGTTTTACTCCTCATGTTTAAAATCTATAGAGAATAACGTACTCTTTATGGCCTTGAAATTTTGTAAAATAAAAAAGTCTAAGATATGGGGTATGACATGTTAACTATTGATTAATTGGTTTTATGTTTGCCTTGCAGATGTATGCAGAATTGCAAGTTCTATCTCCTTTGGTGCCCACTCGGGAGGCTCATTTCCTTCGGTATTGCCAGCAGAATGCTGAGGAGGGAACATGGGCAATAGTTGATTTTCCATTTGATAGCTTCCATGAAGACCTTCAGCCTTCGTTTCCCAGATACAAGAGAAGGCCTTCTGGCTGTCTGATTCAAGACATGCCAAATGGCTACTCAAGGGTGTGTTCTACTTCTCTAAAATACAAAATGACTTTTTTTTTTTTTTGGGTTAAGTAAAGGGTGTTTAGTGTATGAAGTATCGAACTTAGGACTTAGGTCTTGGAGAATCAGTGATCAATTACTGAGCATCTAAAGCTTGTTTACTAAAATACAAAGACTTTTTCTACTCAATAACAAATACTACCATTAAGGTATGGAGTCAAAATTATGATTAAGAATAAAATGGTAGTTTTTTAAGTTAGAATTTTTTCCGCCTTCTTTTCGAAAACCCTGAAATGTGTAATGTTTGAGCTGTAGGGTTTATGTAGATTAGGAGAAGCAATCATAATGACCACAAATTAGCAATTATCTCATTAGTTAGCGATTTCATACACATGAAGTCACTAAAGAAATTCTCCTTACTAATAGCTCTCTCTTTGATTCATGTTATAGTTTTCACTAAAAGATATAGCTCACTTGAATTTTTCAGGCCTTGTTTGTAAGCAATGTCGGAGAAACTCTAATTGAAAAAATTATTATTTCGATTCCATACTTAACAACTACTCGTTTAATTTCTTCTTTGGTAAATGTTAAAATTCATTGGTTTACCCAACTCCTGAGTGGACCAATATGCCTTTGCCTGCACGCCTACTTCTTGCCTTAACTATATTGAAGTCTTTCCATGCACAGGTTACATGGTTAGAACATGCAGAGGTAGAGGAGAAACCCGTCCATCAGATTTTTAGTGACTTTGTTTACAGTGGGATGGCATTTGGAGCGCAGCGCTGGCTAGCCGTCCTGCAGCGACAATGCGAGAGAGTTGCTAGTCTCATGGCTCGGAATATATCAGACCTTGGAGGTTCTTCTTTTCTTTTCCCCATTTATTGACATTTATTGACAAAGTTAAACATGAACTAATAGCTAAGTGACAAAGCTATTGACTTCTGACCTTAAAGTCCCCGATTTTAATCTCCTTCTCCCCTTACCTATAAGTGAATGAAATCAAATTTTGTTATGGTTTCACCTGCAGTGATACCCTCTCCAGAAGCACGAAAGAACTTGATGAAGTTGGCACAAAGAATGATAAGAACTTTCTGCATTAACATCAGCACTTCTAGTGGGTTGATATGGACGGCTCTATCAGATTCCCCGGATGACACTGTTCGAATTGCAACAAGGAAAATCACAGAACCTGGCCAACCAAACGGGCTTGTACTCTCTGCTGTATCCACTACTTGGTTGCCATATCCGCATTACCATGTCTTTGATCTCTTGAAAGATGAACGACGTAGATCTCAGGTTCAGACCAACTGCAGCCCTTCTGTTGTTTTTTTAAAGCTAATTTTTCAATATACCAATTCTGCTAGCTTGGGGAGATAAAACTATTGACTGTGTTATACAGCTTGATGTTCTCTCCAGTGGGAATTCCTTACACGAGGTGGCTCACATCGCAAATGGCTCTCATCCTGGAAATTGCATTTCCCTTCTTCGCATCAATGTAAGCATTTTTCCTCGAACCATCTTGTCATCAGTAGTTTACCCAACAAAAAGCTAACTGATGTAAGTATTCAGGAATCTGATTGTCCCAATTAGTAGGTTCGCTAGTGCATTTCTCACATTAGATTTGGAAAGACATCTTAATGGATTTGTCAATTCACTAGTAATGTAGTGGAGCTATTAGTAACCTGAAACCTTGACATTCATTTCCTACATCCTTTTTTCTAACTCAGAAAATAAAATAAAATAAAAAATGACATTCTAATGGGTTTTAAATTATTTGATTCTTGCTCGTCATAAGACTTCTTTTGGGAGAGGTCTCCCAAGGACCCAATTTTGAACATCTTTCTTATCTGTTTTCTTAATAGTGTGTAAACCAACCGATCCTTTGTCTATATTTTGCTTGTCAAACTCAAGAAGCATTGTGCTTGTTGCATATTTTCTTTTTGGCTTTCTTTCTACATGTTAAGGAAACTAATTTCCCAGTAGAATAGTCAAAACAAACACTGTTTAGCTCGAGCTCGATTAATAACTTTCACCAAGAACCTTAACTCTACACCTCTAGGTAGCTCTTGCTTATAAATTTGACTCTCTTAACTTTAGAAATCCTTTAATTAAACCCATAAAATAACTGAATCTTCCCAAGAGTGAAAATGAATTCTATGCACAATGCTCTTATTCTATACCTTCTCCTAAGTTCCAACATTTGGTAATTTGGGTGAACTGAAATTTTTCTTCAAGAATGTTAGGCGTATCAACTTTATTTCAGTTTGCATTTGGATTTGAGTTTATGACATTCAAGTTATCGAACTTGAGCAAAGCTTTAAGAACACATAAAATGTGAGTGTCAAGGGGATATTCACTTTCTTGGGACTTGGACTGGGATTTTAAACTTCATAAAAAGCAATTTACTTTTGAGATCATTCGTACAATGAACTTTCATGGAATCTGTCGAAATGAAGATCCCAATGTTTATCTGCATGCATGCAGGTAGCCAGTAACTCATCCCAGCACGTCGAGCTAGTACTGCAAGAAAGCTGCACCGACCAGTCCGGAAGCCTCGTCGCGTACACCACCATCGACGTGGACTCCATCCAGCTCGCCATGAGCGGCGAGGATCCCTCCTGCATTCCCCTCCTACCCGTCGGGTTTGTCATAGTTCCAGCAGGATCCACCGGCGACGCCACTAACATTTCCGGCGATGGCAACCCACTCCCCTCATCTGAGGACTCCAATGCACCTACTTCAGGCTGTTTACTCACAGTGGTCTTCCAAGTTCATGCAAGTACAATCCCATCGGCAAAGCTCAACCTTTCCAATGTTGCTGCTATCAACAACCACTTATGCAACACCGTGCACCAAATCACCGCGGCTCTGAGCAGCACCACTGGTTGCCCTGAAAATGGCGGCGAGCCAACCAGTGCAGCTCCCAAGCTGTAGCTTGGAAGCAGTGCCCCATCAGTAAATTACCCAGAATTTCTCTCCCACTTCAACCTCCCTGAGGAGTAAACTCTGGGAGCTGCTGCATTATATCCTTGCCCAATGGAAGTAAGTGGAAATTGTGGGTAATTTCCTGAGAGAACAAGTGGTAGAAATGCCAAATAAAATTAGTGAAGAAGGGTTTTGGTAAATAAGGGGAAGAGTAAATGATCAAAGTGGTAGCCTGGTAGGTGTTTGATGTTTGTTGTAGTGGGGTTTGGTAGAGTGAAAATAGAAGAAACATTGGGTGGTAGATGCCTGGGCGGAGTCAAGAGCGCACCAGATGTGACCCTTGCTTTCTGGTAAGGCTTAAATTGATTGAAATCCGAACAGAGATGGGCCTCACCAGTCTGCAAGGGTAGTGGTTCGGGTATTGACTTCTGCTTTTCCGTCGTCCTTTCTGCTTTCCATGAATTAAATGCTTTTGAATAACAATAACTCTCGCTCTCTCTCTCTCTCTCTCACATCCGTGTCAGTACTGAAGTTACTTTCCTGCAGCAGTTATATGGAAAACCGTTGTGGTAAGGTGCTTTAATGTCACTCTCAAACTGTAATAATTTTCTTGGTTTGGATGGGATCAAGAAATTATATTGGTGAACCCTTTCATCAGTAGACGGCCACTTTCTTTGTTCAAGTGCCATGAAGCATTTGCAAAGAAAAAAAATACCTTTTTGAATCGTCAATTTACATAACAAATCAAGTATGTGTGATTAATCTAACCCCCTCTAATTCAAGTTTTAGGTTTGTGACTACACTTACTTTCCTAAAGTTTATGGAGCTGATTCCTAAGAGCAAATAGTTTATGAATACATGCAACGTGTCTTCAACCATGAAAGAACTTGACTCATTTAGTATAGACATAAGCACAACTCATGCATGTGGTTTCATCTTATGAAGCTAAACTCCCGATCAAATTCACCTCAACTACAACCATTGAAACCTTCGTCAACTCAATCACTAGTCTAAAAGCTGTCATGGTTTGGAATGGCTATAACTTAGGTTTGCGATGCCAATGGAGGATTTTGAAAATTCAAGATGTATTTTGGATATTCTAGAGCCATAATTCCCTTGTCTAACATTGGATAAGAAACTCTAAACCCACTCTCTCTCATCACCCTAAACTCTCTCTGCTAGCGATTTTGTATAGAAATTCCCGAAGCGCAGCAAACTCAGATGCAGCAAGGAACAATTGGAAATTGCTTAAGAGCAATTTGGTGTGCTCACAGTTATCAAATAGTGAGAGTAGTCTTTACACTTAATTTCATGAAGAATTAAACCCGGTTGTACCCACATGATGGTCTTTGGCCCACTAGGACAATGCAAACATAATATGAATACAAAACATGACCAAGGTCCATAACACCATATACTTCAACATTCATCATATGGTGGCTGCTCCAACTTCACAAGCCAAACCAAACGACACCTCCCCACACAAAAGAAAAAAGAATAAGAAAAAAAAAACCAAAACCCAAAACTAGTGCGACATTAAAACACATTGCCACTAGGAATCCACAAGAACCAAAAGATCCAACTCATTCATCATAACTTTAGCCAAACACCACCAAAAAATCTTACAAAATTGCCATAGAACAACCCGCCTCAATGCTTTATTATTAGGACTCGCCTTGGCCCAATTTAACCCTTAAAGGACAAGGTTATTTGATGGGACAAAGATTGTTATAACCCAGCCTAGCCCAATATGACTAAAGGACGAGGCCTGCTCAAATAGCCTAAGACAACAATTAGAAGCAAATATAAGGAGGTCTAAGCTATAACAAAACATGTCATCAAAGAAAACTAAATTTATCTTTAGTAGTTTCTAGATGTAGTTGTAGTCATTCTTATAATTTAGTGATAAAAGTAGATTAGTGGTAGTATTGTAGTATTGTAGAGTTATTGTAGAGTTTGTTGGCTTGATTATTAGCTATGATTTAAATTGGGATTGTTGTTAGACTTTTAATTATTATATGTTGCTAGAATTGGGGTGAATTAAATAAGCAAAGTATTTTTCATTGCAAATCCATATATTCTCTCAATTGTGTGATTGAATAAGGCTTGGGTCCTAATAGTTGTATAGAAGACACTGATCCAACACCCAAAGAAGAAAAAAGTTTTGTTAAGACCATGGCACAAGTTATGGTGGAACAAGAACCTAGCTTGCATGCCTTGGAAGGAAATCTTTCAGCAATTTTTTACACAAAAACCAAGAATAGTTTGTGAAGAATCATGAGCTGTTTGGGAACATTCAAGAGGAGTTGGCCAAAGGTTAAGCAGAGTGCTTAGATTTGTAGAGGTGTTGTTGTTGATGAAAAAAAAAAGATTTGCTTTGTTAGATAAAGATGTTGAAATCCAACTACCGTTAGAAGATGTGGAGAAACTATCGTTAAAGGAGAAGGATAAGCCACCACTAGAAGAGATAGAGAAGCAGTTGTCAAAAGGAGACAAAGAAACCACCACAAGAAGAGGTAGAGGAACAACCATTGTAAAAGACAAAGGAGTTACCAATCAAAGAGATGGTGGAGTCACTACTAGAGTAGATGGAAAAGCTACTATTAGAGGAGATGGAGGAGCTACTATTGAAAGAGGTGGAGAAGCTACCTTCTCTTCCACTGCAATAAAGTTTCAAGGTTAATCACACCAAACAATTGTTCACCAGTTGAGGGCAAGCACCAAAGTCTTTCCAACACCATTTTAAGCATCAAATAGTGTCTTAAAAGAAGAAAGAAAGAAAAAAAAAAATTTAACTTTTAAGGACAAGGGTTGTTTGATGGGTTAAGGACTATTAGGACCCTACCCGACCCAAGTTAACTCTAAAGGACAATGGTTATTTGATGGGGTGATGATTGTTATGACAAGATCTAACCTAATATAACTTAAGGAGGAAGCTCACTCAAACAACCTAAGACAAAAACTATAAGTAAATTTAAGAAAGTCTAATATGTCAGAAGAAGACATGTCATCATAGAAAACTTAATTTATCTTCTGTAGTTTTCTAGCTCAAGTTGTGGTCATTCTTATAGTTTAACAATAAGAGTAGATTAGTAGTAGTATCCTAATATTATAGTTTTATTGTAGCATTTGTTGGCTTAATTATTATTTGTTGTTTGGATTGCAATTATTGTTGGACTTTTGATTATTATATGTTGTTAGAATTAGAGTGAATTGAATAAAACAAGGTTTTGCATTGCAAATCCCTATATTCTCTTGATTGTGTGATGAATAGGACTTAGGTCGTAACAATTGCATTCTAGTTTGTTTTGACCACATACTATAGAAGTCCTAATGGACCTAAAACCTCTCTTATCCTATGATGAGGAGCTAGCCTTTACTGGTGATAACACCGGCATAATACAACCCAAGCATCCGATTATCTCAAACGGACTTTGTTTGCCAAATTCAGTATTAACCAGCCTTCAGTGGATGTTTTGAGAGGCAAATCAATACCTCATGGGGGTTGACGCAACTGGTGGTGGTCAGGCTCATGGACAACAGGCACATTAAGTATTTGTTGAAGAGTGATGTGGCTGATGATTAATTAACTGTCTACAAGCCCATGGAGGTTGAGTGTTATGAAAGATAGAAATGATTGCTTCTTAAATGAAAGCGAAGGCATGTTTGAAGGTTAACGTGTGAGCTACTTCAAAGAATGCGGGCAGAGCATGGGTTGAAGACAAGCCTATTTAAGGCTTTGGCATACCAATTATTACATCGACTAGCATGTTGAAAAGTCTGTAGAGTCAGAAAGTTAGTAGCTTAAATAGTAGAGCAACGGTCTCTATTTTGTAATGGATTATAAAGTCTTATGTTCTACAAGCAAACTTGTAGGCCTTTGTATTTCCAGCTTTTAATCAAAGACAAAGAACCATTTGGTTCAACCTATTCTTTTGTTGATCCTCTCAGATTTCGTGCTTGTTTACTAAGTTCCGACCATCATAAAACAAGAAACTTATTAGTATTCACCTGCAATCCAATTCTGACTTTGCCTTGGCCTGCTTAAGGGATCACATATATTTGACAGTTGCCGGTTCCTACTCTCTTGGTGGACGATTGATTTCACAAAGAAAAGGAGGATTTTAAGAGTAGAATGTTCAACTTAGAACCTAGGTCCTCGGCAATCAGTAGCTGACAGATGATATATAACACTTACCATACCATTCTTAACACTAATTAAATTCGTTCACGTCCTTATTTGTATTAAGACCTCACATGGAAACTTTTTCTAGCATTTATCTCCCTAACGTTATTTTTCTATGGTTTCATGCCCTAAACTGTTAAGACGATCCAAATAAACTATTACAAGGATTTGCATTTGTTTTAAGATACCCGTCAAAGTTTAAAGGCCGAGTACGGTAACTTTCGCTATCCCCAGCCTTCTTGTCAAACTCTTTTTTACACGAATTTGTAGCTCGGCCTGCATAAATAGAGTTCCGCTCATGGAGAAGTCTAGTTATTTAATATATGCTTAGGGTTAGGGCCGGAAGCACTCGTTGATACAAGAGCAACAATTTGCCCTTGGATGGGAGGACAACTAAGTTGCAAAAGCAAAATAACATCCAGAATCTTGTTTTCATTAAGTATTTGAAAGATATGGGAGAGTGGAAAACCAGCACTTAAACAAAATTTGCAAGTCCACTCGACAGTGAGTGCTCCACAAAGCCTCCCACCTTGTTTCGACCTCATTGGTGCCACTTTAAAGGGTAGGTAGGATATGGGTTTTTGATAGCTTTAGTTATCGTTTATGCACCTCCTCTGAAGCTCTTTTGTGCTCAATTGAAAGTGACACATTTCATTTTTATAGAGATTAAGTTTGTATGCATACATTAAAAGAAAAAATGACGTTGTAATGAACGAGTCCTACATACGTAAATGACGTTGTTTTTAGTACATCTACTCCATGCCGATAGAAGTATGGGTTTGGGCCTAGTACACAAACTTGATAACGAGGTCCAGGACAAGCCTCAAAAATAATCCAGAAGAATTCATGGCCAACACTGAGTTATGATAAGATTTTACGACATACTGTTTGTTTTGAGAGAAAGTTTTACATCGTTTTCATTTCTTGATAGTGATGAGACGTTTACCGGATGAAATCTCATTCATTTGTTTTGCAAGTTGGGAGGTTTTATAGCATTTGGTGATTGATAGCAAAAGAGATTACAATTATGTTAGTAATAATAGCGGTGATTATAAAAGAAAGGGTAGCAACAACGGCAAGAATGACCATAATTATGTTGACTATAACCGATGATAGTACCCCTTTTAACAAGAGAGATTGGTTGTTGATACAATTAATAGCAATAATGATGATAATGATTCTAGTAATAATGCAAATCATAATGATTTGAATTTAGATGTATAAAATATTTACTACAGAGATTCAACTTGAATTTAGATGTATAAAAACCATAACGATTCTCTAGTGTACAGAATTGGTTCTACAATTTTTCACAGCAAAAGTCAAACAAGATTTAAATTTGACTAACAATGTATGAAGACGAACAATTCAAAATTAAACTAAAGTTTATTTAGAATAGGTTCGGTTGTTCTATGATTTGCTTACAAGTTTGGAATAATCCGAGGTTAATTTGTGAGAATAAGCGGTCCAAAGTTCTTCAAAATCACATCAAGCATTAAATCACCGAAAGAATGCAGCATCGAACGCTAAAGTAGGTCAATTTGTCAAAGCCAAAAGAGAATACAATGCTTATAAGTTTGGTTGAACCTAACTTTTCTAATCAATCGAGAAAAAAATAGAAACAAAAATTTCTGGTTTATTTTCTTTAATTAAAGCAGTTGAATTCAATGAGAAGATGTCTATGAATTTCAACCACTAAAAGTCACTTGACCATCGAGAGATTAGACTTGGAAGTTGACTATACTTTAGACAACTATTTTAATATTATTTGATTTTTTTTAAATCAATAAAAAATAGTTCTAAATTGAATTAAAAACACTTATTTTTTTTCTAAGAATAACACCGTTGGACAAGTCTAACAAAGTCACATATTCTAGCGTCAACGTCTAGTATTTCTTGAGAATTTGACGATTATGGTCTATTACCTAAAAGAAGAAGTTTCCTCGATCCTTTTGGAAAAGGGAAATGAGTGCTTAATTGGAGCAAGGAAGAATCATTGGTCTGTTTTTGCATAACACATCTTTATGTGGAAAGTCCAACATATATTCCAAGCACAAGAGCAGCACCTTCTTGGAGCTTAATTGGGGTAAACATGCATGTGAAACACAGAACATCCTTTCATGGAATTAGATTCCGCAAGTCTCTTAATACTTTAGGACTTTGCAAAGGTGTTATTGCAAGTGTGTACTGCATCTGAATAAGGTTCGTTGTCCCTTCCACATGTTTAGAGTTGAATTCCTGATTACACTTGGTTGCATTATCTGCAAGAAGCCACAACCGAGCTTCCTCCTCTCACATAAAAGAAAATGGTAGGTGGGAAGAGAATCAGTGGCAAGAATACAAGATTGTATTGTTTAATGTTAGAAAACTTGTATATTCTTGACAACATATATGACATACATAACACTAGTTATCATGTTCAATTATTAAGTCAATTCATATACGTATCAAAACAATCACATATTATAAAGTGTTATCAACATATTGTGATCAAATGAGATGTATGTACCAAGGTCAATAAGCATTTAGGTTAATTGGAAACAAATACTGTTTGAGATCTCTTAATTTCAAATTTAACACTAATATGTGAATTTCAATATATATATTAAAAAAATTAAAAAAAAATAAAAGAAAAGAAATCAATTAAATCCTTAATGCAACAAGTGTTAGTTATGAAGTCAAAATTAATAATAAAGGTAAAATTTTCTTTGTCCAAATCAAGTTTCTAGACATCTTATAGATATGAAGCTTAAAAAAGAAGTCAAGTATGTAAGAGTTTCCAAGAAAATAAATCATACTTTATGGACTTAGGTCGATACTCCCAAAGCGCATAAATTCTTGATATCTTTTGTTACTTTTATAGATGTATGATAGTTGCATGATCATTTATTTAACTTTAAACGTATTGTTTACTAAAATCTAGAAGTTTGAGAGTTGAAAGTCAGGCTACAGCCCGAAGGACAAAACCAGGTGCTTTACTTTGTGGGCCGAGACGTAATCCACAAGCTTAATTACCCAGAACAGAAACAGATGGCCAAACCATGACTTAGTCATTAGAGGAAAAGATGTTAGCTCAATCTACCTGTTTACTTATTCCGCAGAAACCATTATTATTAGACCAAGTCAAAAGCTTCCCAACTTACAAATCATTATTAAATACAAGAACATGGGAACGATTAAAAGCAATAAGAACAAGTAGAAGACATTTATGTTCACACTTGAAAATGGCCCAAAAATAGAAGTCTTCCATGGATGAGTATTTTCTAGGTAAACAAACAAGATTGATGGCCTCTATCTCTTCGTTTGGAAACGTCAAATAGTATAGAACTCTAGAAAAACCCTTTTGGGTGCTGGGTTATAGTCGAGGTGTAAGAGTCAATGGGTCGGCTAAAGAGAAGCTGACAAGAAATGCCTCAAATGCTGAATGTTCTACAGTTTGACTAGTCTTTTTGATTCATGGGATATGGTTAGGCAAAGACCATGACTTTGAAACTCTTCTTTTGGGTTGGGTCAGTCTGAACCCGTACATCGAATGGAACTTGCATTTTACGCACGTGATTGTGACATCTATACCACAATCATAGGGTTGGAACCAAATTCTAAATAATTAGATCTTGTAATTTCAATCACCTTAACATCTAAAGCCCAACTTCAAAGACATTACATTTTGAACTTTGATAGCAAGTAGAATTCATGATAACTACAATTAAGTTTTGTTTGAACACAAAAAGCTTGACAAGTATTTTAAGAATGATATGTAAATTTATAATCTCTTTACTTTTAAGTTGACTTATGAAAAAGAAATTTAGTTTCTTAACATCATATTGAAATTAAAATTAAAGAAACTACATTATTAGAGAGAATGTCTTGAGAATGATACAAATTATCTCACATTATCTAAATTATGGGTAAAAATTTCTTATATAAGAAAAAATAATACTCGTACTTTTAAGACAAGATTACATATAAAAGGAAATTGAAGAGTCGTTTCTCCCTCTATCTCCTCTTCTCTTCTCTTTTCCATTTTGTTTTGGTTTTTCTGTGGTCTTAAACTTACCAATATTGAGTGGTAAGTGAACATGTTAGATACGACACAATGATTTGACATGCAATTATTTGAGCAATTACCTTAACATGTTTCCACAAAACAAGTCATCTTTAGGCAACTTTGGCAACACAGTGTTGGTGATGTTGTTAAAGGGGAAGCAAAGACAAGAGCTAGGGGTTTTGGGTTACCTACGAGTAATCAGTGGAGGACTTTTTCCACCATTGCCAACTGGGACGAGAAGCTGGTTCATCAACCCTTGTTGATTTCCCCAGCAATAAACAAACCATGGCAAGTAAAAACAACAACAGGAATAGCACTAAAGTGCCAAAAAGAGGCTGGAAAGATAAAGAAAGCGCTGCAGAAAAGGCTGGGACAGCCTGAGGTGTCAAGGAATCACGGTAATCAGGATCCATAAAGATATGAATATGAACGTGAAAATAGTATAAGAAAAAGGGACAACCGACAAGATGACAAATGGGGAATCCGCATGTTGTATTGGAAGCTTACACAATTTCACTCCTAATTCAGCCAGCATCTAAGAAATGGGGGCTTTCCACGTGGCGAATTGGGTAAGTTTCTAGATGTGGCACTGATTCATAGGGTGTGGTGCAGTGTTGGAAGTTGGCTGGTTTCACACTCTATAGGATCCCCCATTGGGTTTTGCTCACCAAACTCATTAAAGTGGAAAAGCTCCCCATAACTTTTGCTTTCCGGATCTTACGTGGTTCCTTCCTGCCCACAACCCCTATCTCCGCCTCTCTCTCTACATCTCTCTCTCTCTCTCTCTCTCTCCCTCTCTCTCTCTACATCTCTTTCATGCTCTCTAATTCATGGTAATCAAATTGGAGAGGAGGACCATTAGGAGAAACTTTATTTTTTATAATGCACAACGTGGAGATGGGAGAAACTACTATTGCTATTTTAACCAAAGACATAATGGACTTTCAACGAAAGAAGCTATGGGGTAAGCTTTTCACATAGTATTCCTTCTTTTTGTATTAATATTCTTGGCAAACCCACGTTGGGAAATTCAATTCTAAATTAATGCAATCCTTTTCTAAACAAGGTAAGGTAAAAAGGAGACAAATTTGAATCTTACTTCTAGAATTTGCAAAACCCTCAAGGAAGAACTTCCTAATATATTATTTTAAACTGATTGTAAGATTCAAACAATATAAAACACTTTCACACTATTGTAATACTTCCTTTTAGGGTTGTCACCTCCTAAAACTAATTTGTATAAATGGATTTTCATACAATTCTTAATATTAACCAGTATGTATTAATAATCTAGTAATTCAGTAGTTGATTATTGATCTTTTAAATTTAATCAGCATGGTTTAATATCTCATTGCCCATATTACCTAACAAAATAAAAAATCTTGGGTATCTAAGTTTTTCTATCATCAACTCAAAGCCCTTATTAAACAAAATTATCTCTATCCCGATCAAGTAGATTCAAATTAAAGGGTAATCCACATATGGTCTACTAAAATAGTGGAAAAAGTGGCACTATTGCGCATGAAAAACAGTACGTTGGACCTTTTCAACCGGGTCTTAAGGTGTAAGAAGAAAACATTGACTCATCCGCCGAAAATCAATAGAAAAATGAGACTTCGAACCTGGATGCCATAGAAAAGAGTATGGTGAAAGAATCAAAAGGTGGAAAGAAGACAACGAAGCTCAAAGATTTGGTCAGTGTGTGAAAGTCTGTGCTGGACTCTTTCCACGCCGGCGACGCTCTCTTTCTTCACGTGAACCAGTAAATGGGGATCGTTCAGGTCAGAATGGACGACCACTTTGGGCAACAGCTTTACGTGTCGGCGGCACTTGCATACGTCGTCCGACCTCAGAGTTTTTCAAAACCTTGGACGTGTCTTCTTCTTCAAAGCATATCTTTTCTTCAGAGGATTCGTGATCTTCTCCGAAAATGAAATCTTGTAGGGATTTTGCACTAGAAGATTTTTTTTTTTTTGGGTCCATTTTCTCCTTTTTGGTTACGTGGGTTTTTTGGGTAAAGCCGACACAAGTTAATTTGAATTTTGTAGATATTTCTAAAAGCACTAATAGTCTCAATTTAAAAAATTGGCCAAATTCATTATCCTTAAAAAGAAAGTAAGTTAGACTGTGTATATAATAAAAATCTTACATTAAGAATGAAATTTCTAATAACAAAGTTTAAATAAATAAAAAAATATTCTTCTCACTTTTGAACTAATTTTTTTTATTAAGTTTTTTAACATATTGTATTTATAGTGTGTTTTATAAATTTGAGCAATTTATCAAAATTGTGATAAGTACTTTATTTTGTGAGTGTTATTATTTTTTAAGATGTAGATTTTTGGCGGGATTAAATCATCAAAAATCCAAGTAAATACGTGGAAGTGTTTTTTTTATTCACGTCAAAACAAACAAAATGATTGTCGAAAAAAGTTTCGGAAAGTATGACGAAGTCATCATTCGATAGCTCTCAAATGTCTTGGATTCCTCGGTTTCATTCAATGGCGTCAATGTCAAGCACATGGACTTGGTCCAGACCAAGTAACACTGCTGACTAATATAATACATTAGTTACATTCCATAGTAAGCTGGTTAAGTAGCTGACGCTTAAAGCACTGTACTAACATCAAACTCTTCGGATTCTATTTGTCATCCTAGCAAAAGGAATTTGCTTGTTCACCCTTTTTATGAGAATATACTATGTTTTCAGCACCTTTTGTTGGTCTAAACATCATTTGCCGTTTGACCCAATAATGAGGAGCCAGCAACTTAGCCTCTTGTCATCTATGTCAATGATTTAGGTACACCATATACTACACTAATTAACAAAATTTTAAGCTAATCAGTTCAGAATTATAAAAATGTATCATTTTTACACTAGTATTAGAACTTAGATCAAGTAAAACACATCTTCACTAGTGGGTTAGAACGTGTTGAATAGTATGTAACAATGCATTGTACTTTTTATATGGAGAAATGTTCCTCTTTATTGTAATCTTTTTTCAATCAAAGTCATTTTTTAGTAATACAATTTAGACCCAATGATCAATGGATTTAATAATCTAATTTGGTGACTAGAATAGACCCATTTGAACAAAGTATATCCCAACATGATTAAGGCACCCACTTTTCATCCTTGATTAAGGCAATTCAACTTCCTTGGGGATTAAGTATACTTCCAAGTGGCACAAGCTTTCTTGCTGAATTTCATACTCCTTTTGCTCCTTTGATATCCGTGTTAGAAGCAAAAAGCGAGGTCCCAATCTCCATTTGATATGACAACACGCGCCACCTCATGGCGGTCCTTCCTCCAATTCGTCCTTATCCATGACATATTTGCAATCAAGCCTTCACTAACCCTTGATGCAAGCTGTTTTGGATCACCCACTTTCTTAAACCACTCACCTTTCATTTCTTTATCTCCGTATTGGTTGGTTCTTGTGTCACTTTTGCAGGCTAAGATTAGTTAAACAATGCAAAGGGTGTTGATTTTGATTTGTAGGGCACCTACTCTGAAGAAGATTCCAAATTGTTCAGTGTTGTTGGTGGTGTGGTTGCTGATTGGATGAAAAATAATAAATTTTTTGGATACAATAGTTGGTGAGTAGGCGTTGGGGTACCACAAGGCTGACTGATTCAATAGTTAATGGCTCTTGCTTAATGAAAGGGACATGGTTGTCCAGATAAGATGCTTTATGGAATCAGCCAGACATAATGTGACATACTAATGCTCTTACTTATGCAAGAAAGGTAGAATAAATAACTCTATTTTCATATACTTTATCTCTAAAAAGAAAAAGGTTTGGTTACCAAATAAGAAATTTTTTTTTCTTCATTATTAAGTAAAGCTTCAAAGGGGTTTAGAAATATAAAATGTTGAACTCAAAATCTCGTATTATCCACTTACTTATTTTTTTTAATAATCCAAAACTCTTATTAAGTTGTACTTAATAATTTAAATTAAAAGATAACAAATCATTCCACAATATATTCAAGTCAATTAGAAATATAGTAGAAATGATTCAAACTCAAGATATTTACTTATTATTATAAAGAAGAATACTCCACTATTCCTCAATTTTGTACTAAGATTTTGACTCTTAGGTCTTTTATAGAAGAAAAGTGAAAAATACAAAATTGAACCCATTTTGGTAACTTCCTTGCAAAATTGAAGTACAAGGGTACAAAACCATTTCTGACACAACGAAAAGCATAGGAAAGGAGGTCAATTGCTATTATTAGTTACATGTTAAAAGGCACGAAGTACCAAGACCTTGCTTTGTTGCCATACTCATTCCATTCACACCACAAAAGAAGAACTCCTTCGTCCATTTTTCCCAAAGTCGTGGACCTATTTTCTCACCAAAAGAAGCTTCGGAACCCAAACCGGCTCCATCCCCTAGAGAAAGCCACAAAAATTAGCCGATAATGACTGTTGGAAGTCATGCTAAGCTTCTCCAAGCCTGGTCAACGACCCATGTGCTAATGAGTGGCTGCCCACTCCGCACCGCAAGCACATTATCTGCAATGGAATCTTCAGCATCTACATCAATATTTTCTCGGTCGTTGGAAACCAGTAATTAGAGCTCATGTTATTATTGAGGTGATTAATTTATGAATTTGTAATTTTATACTAAATTTTGGTTTATACTTAGAAGGTTGCAACTTTCTATAAGAGTCAATGTTGATTTATTTTTACTTTAGACTTGTAGATCATTGTAGAGGAATGTTTTTCATTATGCAATTTACATAAATCATCATTTGTGTCATTTGGCTTCAATTTTATTGGTAATTACAAATTTATATATTTTACTAAACCTTGATATTAATTCATTTTAGTTTTTATATGGTTGGACTATTATATATAATATGATTATAAATGAGTTGATTTGTACATAGTTCTTTTGTTTTGTTTTGTTTTTTTTTTAATCTAGACTAACTTTTGCCTCATTTAATGTCCAACCTTATTGATGCATCATATTAAAAAAGCATGATTGCAAAGAATATGGCTATGCATAAATTTATCATTATAAATGTGGAAAGTTGTATATACAAGATTTTTTTTTCTTTATATAAAACAATCTTTGATTCATTTCAAGCTACCAATGTTATTGGCACTCGGAGGTTTGTACCTTTGGTAAACCCAAATGTTAGATCCATTTTAACTCTTAAACAAACTCCAATTTGATTCACACACACGAATGCCAATTATTTAGGGTTGTCCAAATGATGAACCCTTCTATAAATATTCCTTACATGTCATGCTTCATTGTAAGCATGACATGTAAGGAATTAAAGAATAACTATACATAAATTAAAAAATTTCATAATAAAACATATTATAAGATTGTTCAACTCAACCATGGAGAATATTCTTTTTAGTTATTCTCACACGTAAACTCAAGGGAAAATAGGAATATAAGTAGTGAAAGAGGTGGGTCAAAGGTTAAATTGCCTATCTAATAATTCTATTTTTCCAATGTTGTCTTTATATGAATTTGCATCCAATTAAACCTCGTATCTGCCTTGAATTACATGTCATGTCATATGAAGAAGAAGATGAGAATCTATCGCGTTAAAGCGAAAGCATCCAGCGGTTAAAAAGCAGCCAAGCAAGGGGAATCTGGCGTAGTATCTCTTTTCCCCAGGCTTTGCTTCCCAACAAAGCGGTCCCCGGAAAAGGACATTTCGCCCAAAGGGGGAAGCCATTCCATGAATTTGCACTATTCACCCCCTCATATAATAAATCAATTTTTTGATATAAGATTGGTGTATTCGGATGTCTTTGTTATATTATTTCGCCCAAAGGGGAAGACATTTGTGTTTTTATAAGTTATTATTATTTATCTAGCTAACTGGATCTCGACCTATGTTTTTAACAAATTATTATCCAAGTTAGTGTCCACATACAATATCAAAGGTAGATATTACAATGTAAACATCTAATTTATGAAAATTAAAATCTTGTTAAGTGAATTTTTTTTAAAATTTTTAATCATTTTTTGGGTATTTTGGTCAATTCACAATTATTTGACTGATTGGATCTCGACTTATACTTTTGACAAATTATTATTCGAGTTAGTATCTACGTGTAATGTTAAAGATTTATTATAATACTTAATATTACAATGTACACGTTTAACTAACGAGAATTAGAATTTTAAAAAAGAAAAAGAAATTTAAAGTTTTTGGGCATTTTCGTAAATTCCGGATTACCGAAATGCCCAGAGCACGCCATGTCCATGCGGAGCGAGTGTCACACGCAATGTCGGGGAAGTTCATTTTGGGTAGTCGCGTAAATTTCGTGATGCGATAGGGTCATTTAATGTGGTAGTTACTCGAACATTAATAAAAAGGTTGCTTTTGTCAGTTCCCGGACCAAAAAATTTAGGCCGAAGCCGGCTAAACCGGAGCCGAGCCCTTAAAGCCGGAGACTATTATAACAGGTTGACTTAGCGTGTAGCGCCGAGCCGCCAACGTGACAGAAATATTTCGTATTTACTTTTGGCCGGATTTCAAAGGGAGCTTCGTTTTCGCTGACTGACTAAGGAAAACTAATCATTAGCCCAACCTCCTCGTAGCAAAAGCTAAAAGCGCAAGCAACCAATAGGATTAAGAGAGAGAAACCCACCGGAAACCGGAAACCACCGGTCATATAGACCCATGATACTTGCTTTAACCGCCAGCTATTCCCATTCCGGCACCACAAACCGGTCACGGGGGAGGACACACAAATCCCGCGAAACCGCAGCCTTATCCGCCTGACATGTGTACTTATTATCCACGTGGCGGGTGGATGTTATGTTTTAAACTCACGGTTATGTTACGTTACGGAAGTTACTTTTGTTGCTACCTTACCTGAAGGTCGAAACTACCCCTACTGTTTTCCTTTTCGAGGATAAACTAACGAGGAGAGGTTGGGGTTTGAGCCGCAGAGTAACTAACTGGAAGGTAGGTGGGGGTTATCGTGTACCGACACGTCATGAGTACACACGGAACGAGATTCGAGATCGTCTGACTCAAGGGTCACGATGAATAGCTGTTCGGTCAGATGTGGTCGTCCTGTACATATTTACGCTCTGTATTAGCACACGTGATGGTTCCGACTTTCCTGCCGGTTTCTCTCTCTGACCTCAACAGAAGCCAGTGCACATCGATCGCACCGTCCGCGGAATTGACCGGGAGACCCTCGGGACAGGCGGCGAATCCAGCGTGTCTGTAGGGGTAATGTGGTCAAGTTTGGGGGGAGGAAACGCTTCCAAAACCAGCGAAACGCGAGGGGAATACGAAAAACGCGTTTTAGCCGGCAAGCGTTTGGTTGAACCACCTAACAACCTCCACTTTCCTTCACACTTCGACGCCCCCTTTTTTAATTATAAAATACGTTTTTTTTTTTATTTTTATTTTTATTTTTATTTTTCCACCGAAGCGGTAAACTTGCGTGTATAAAACTACAACTTATCCTCTCTTGACTCTTTTTCGGTTTTCTAAGCCTTCTCTCTTTCTCTCCCTCATCCATCTACTGTTTCTCTCTCTAGCTTCGTCGCCGGAAAACCTCCTTTCTCGCCGGGAAACCACTCTTTTCTCCGGCGAATAGACTCAGCGTATCGCCGGAAAACCGCCCGGTCCTGTCTCATTGTCGTCCTTCGGTTTGGTTTTCGTTTTCTGCGGTTTGGCTCGGGAGGATTCGGATCTCCGAGTCAGGCCCGGTACGGTCCTGGTCGTGGCGTTTTGAGAGAATGTGGCGGGTCTGGTTCGGGTTGAAGGCTTGGTGTTGATTGTTTGAAGGCTGGAATCGCGATCTAGGGTTTGTTTTTTGGATTCGGATTTGGTTTTTTGGTTGTCTTTTGTTCTGTGCACCTCCAAGCCAAGGAAGACGGAGGCCTGTAGAGAAAGGCTTGGGAATGAGATGGTATGTGGCTCATATGTTTGGTTCTGGTTTTTCCTTCTTCGTTTTCTCTCCAATTTCATGTTTAATTTTTGTTTTCTGAATTTTTTGTTCAGATTTTGTGAATCACTTTCTTCTGTTTCATTACGTAGATCTTGAACATTGTGTTCTTTTGCAGCGGCGTTCATAATTGTTCGCATAATTTTCATTTTTACAGTTTTATTTACTTTTTACATTTGGTTTTCTGCTGGGAGGGGGGGGGTCCGATTTTGTAATAATCTAGAGTTTTACGGACTTGTTCATGCTTTGAATCAAACGCATATGATGCATTCCGGAGGAGTCGATGATTTTTATTTATTTTGAAAAGTGGAAGTTATTTTTTTCTTATTTCTAATATAGTTGTTTTTTGCTGAAATAATTTCTAGCTTTTTTTTTCATCTATTTATATTTTATTATTTTTTTCCCGTTTCAATGTTTTTAATTATAACGTTATATCCGGGTGCCTTGTAATCTCGAAGTTGGACGTAATGGCGATTTCGATGAGATTAGAATTTGGTTTGACTATAAATGGATAGGATTAGAGTTGCCGTTGAAAAACGTTTGGACTGGAAGAAGATGTTATGGCAATATCTACTTTAGTTGGTCGTCTTTACTTTAGTTGCAAATTGCTGGCGACTTAGGATCAGTTGGTCGTCGTTTCTGTTTTTTTTCCCTTTCTTTCTTTCTTCTCCTTCTTCTTCTTTGAACGTGTACCTCTAGTTGAAACTATGTCCGAGATGAAACGATAAATTTACGAATGTTCCATGGTTGCGCATGATATTCCTTTCTGGTGAGAATTTCAACTGGTTAAAATTCCAGGGGCACATTAAAAACAATTTTCGATAAAAATTATGGAAAATTTAGTCCAAGTCTCATTTTAGATTTTCCATATATGCGAATTTAATTTAGGGGCAGTAGTTTCTGCTAGAATATGCCCTCGGTCTTATACAACTGGTTTAAATTCCTGGTTTAAATACGTTGCATGATATTGAGGTCCTTAAAGGTTGGGCCTATGATTTAGTTTGAGTAACCTTATTCGCTGAAGTTGTTAGCCTTTGATTTGGCAGTTTATTAAGCCATATTTATTCGATAAATTTGCATTTGTAAGCTTGGTGCAATCAATGGATATTTGGACGTTAATAACATGTACGGATCAGAGAGTTGTACTCTGTTACCAGTATCAACCTCTATCAGTTGTGTAACCTTTTGTTATTGTAAATTCTCTTATGTTTCTTCATCCATAGATGCCGGTTTTCAGTGCCTGAAATTTTATTACCTTTCGACAGGTAGAAGGACAGGGCTGTCTGTCCAAAGAGGCTAGAAATGGGTTAGAATTTCTGAAGCGTAAAAGGCTTCAGAGGATGAAACCAGAAATCATTTCCGAGACTGTAAGCGTCCCGAAAGTGATGACAAGGAGTGGAGGAGATGCTTTGAGAGCCTCAGCATCATGTGGTGTGAGACTTCATGGCGGTGCTGAAGCCTTTGCAAAGCGCAAGGTTGACAAGTTTGACACAAGTGATTTAGAATGGACCGAGAAAATTCCAGAATGTCCTGTATACCGTCCAACGAAAGAGGAGTTTGAGAATCCTTTGGTCTATTTGCAGAAGATAGCGCCAGAAGCCTCAAAATATGGTAATACTTCATTTGCTTATGTATTCTGGATAGAGGATAAATATGTTGAAATTACGATTACTGCAGGTTATCGTCTTGGGGTTTGATACCTGTGCACAACCATTACCATACACACAGATGGGCAAGTTCTTCATGGACAGAAGTGTCATTTGCTTGTTCCTCCCCTATGGTCAAGATTTGAAGATAAAAACTCTGAAATGCTTTTAGGATGGCCTACAAATTTAAAATGGTTTTTGTGATAACGTGACACCAGATTCACGTAGAATAACTACCTAGGGATTGACGTCTGGGAAAGTACCACCCAAATTGTCTACTCTTTATATCTAGTGTAGACCTTCTAATACGTTTATATCTAGTGATTCTGTTTTTCTCTTTCTTTTAGCTGCTTTAGCTGCTCTGCTATCTCTGATGCTTCTGAAAATTAAGTTGAGGAGCTTCTACTGTTTTATTTTCGGCATGAATGGGTTTTTGACACTCTTCTGGCCCTTTTGTGTACTTTCTCGTTTTAGGTATATGCAAGATTATTTCACCACTGAGTGCTTCTGTTCCAGCTGGGGTTGTATTGATGAAGGAGAAATCTAACTTTAAATTCACAACAAAAGTACAGCCTCTTCGACTTGCGGAGTGGGACTTGGATGACAAGGTCACCTTTTTTATGAGTGGGAGGTGAGTTCCTTTTATGATTGAGAAATATGTTAAATTTTTGTTAATTTTCTTTCTGGTTTTGAGTCTGGAGTGTAAACTTTTCAGAAACTATACATTTCGTGATTTCGAGAAAATGGCGAACAAGGTTTTTGCTCGTAGATATTGTAGTGCTGGATGTCTTCCTGCCACATACATGGAAAAAGAATTTTGGCAAGAAATTTCTTGTGGGAAGACAGAATCTGTTGAGTATGCATGCGATGTTGATGGTAGTGCCTTTTCATCTTCTCCTAGTGATCAGCTTGGAAATAGCAAATGGAATTTGAAGGTTTTGATTCCTTTAATACCTTTACTTCTTTCTTAAGTTTGAATAGAGGATTTTTGCTTAATTTTAACATCAAGAAACAGGCTTAGAAATGGTAGAATTGTTCCTTAGTTCCTGTAGCTTGCCTGATATCTCTCTTTATGTAAAGTTATTTTTCTGAGTAGGAGGGATGCTATGGTGCTTGGTTTTGATCTTTTATCGCTGTGTTTCAGTAGGCAGGGTGCTGAGGATCCTTGTCCCCTTTTTTACTAACTAGGGCACTCGCTAGAATTGACGTAAAAGCAATCCCAAACAGGGCCTGAACAACAAAGTCCACATTAAGCGTGTAATAATGTGCAAAACATCCTGAATGGTATCAAGTAACCGAAATGCCATAAACATGTAATGGGAATAAAAATTTCATAAAACCTATATAACTTATGATTTGACTAGCCTCAATATCTCCTTGTGGATATTGGGACACTGAAATTCTGATTCAGCCATGGAAAGAAGTCAAGTTATGTTGGAAAGGAATTTCTATTTTGGCGACTTGAAGCTTTCCATTTGTAGCACTCATGTCTAACATTGGATTGTGACAAATGTTAATTTTTATTTTTATTTTTGGGACCATATCACCAAGGGTCCTTGTTAAAATCCTTGTTAAAATCTGTTTCTAATCTGAATTTTCTTTCATGAGTTATTTTTGGTTTTTTAATGAAGATAGATCTGCTATTTCTTCCAGCTATTAGAGAGTTGATGGTTTTTTGGTAGGTTATGGAAACCCTAAACCCCAAATTAAACCTTCCTGTGGCCTTTCAGAAGCCTAAACCCCAAGTTACGTCTCCTTTCCTTAACCCAAGTGCTTGTAGATCTTGAATCTGTCCTACATCAATTGCCAGAGGATGGACAACAGATTCAAGGAATATCATTTATCTTACAGCAATTGAAGAAAGATCCTTTAAGCTAATGGAGTTTGAATCAGGAGAATGTTTTTGCCTTTGTAACTGGCTTAACGCTGTTAAACTAAAACCTGTGACTGTCCGATTGTTATGGGTGCCTAGGAGATAGATTGTCACGAGGACTTTGACTCTTTGTGACCACTTTTTAAGATTGTTCCATGCCAAAATACTGGCTTTCACCATTTTAAACACTGATTTCTCGTCAAACGCAGCATTTTATTTTATTTCTTTTTTATATAGAACATTTAAATTGATGTCCAGTACCTGCATCAATTTCTATCTCTCGGTCCCTGGCCCTGAAGAAAAGAAAAACATTTTTTCTCTAAACTTTCTACTACTGCCACTGTGCCCCTTTGTCACCTCCAAAACTATATTCTACATTATTTAAGAGGTTTTTTAATTTTTTATTGACTGGCTTGCTGGAAATCCTATGAAGTCTGATATAAAATTGTGTCTTCGTATTCCAGAATCTCTCAAGGTTGCCTAAGTCCATTTTGCGTCTTCTGGATAGAGCTATACCGGTAAGGAAAAATTTAATCTGCTTTCTTTAAAATATTTTGCCTTATTGACATAAATAATGTTCATCCACTAATGCTGTGTTTGTTTCAGGGAGTAACTGACCCTATGCTTTACATTGGAATGCTGTTCAGTTTGTTTGCTTGGCATGTGGAAGATCATTACCTATACAGGTACATGTTTCCTTTTTTTCTCCCCATTTCAGAACTTAGTGTGAGATCTTTATGTTGAAAAATATTATTATCTCTAATCATTTATTGATTTACTCTTTGGTTCTATGGCAGTATAAATTATCATCATTGTGGGGCAGCAAAAACTTGGTATGGCATCCCAGGACCCTCTGCCTTGGAATTTGAAAAGGTGGTCAGGGAACATGTCTACACCCAAGATATTTTATCCGCTGATGACGAGGATGGAGCTTTTGATGTTCTTTTGGGTAAAACAACTTTGTTTCCTCCCAATATCTTGTTGGAACATGGCGTCCCTGTTTACAAGGCTGTGCAAAAGCCTGGGGAGTTCGTAATCACCTTCCCAAGGGCATATCATGCTGGATTTAGTCATGGTAAGTTAGTTCCATTTTTATAAGTTTTGTTATCTGCAGATACTAGAAAATGCAATAAGACTAGTAAATAGATGCTCAAGTGTTGTTTCAGAATTTGTGAAATATGCTAATTTTGTTGTGGAACTACAGGCTTCAATTGCGGTGAAGCAGTGAACTTTGCAATTGGTGATTGGTTTCCATTGGGAGCTGTAGCTAGCCAGCGCTATGCCCTTCTTAACAGGGTTCCTCTACTTCCTCATGAGGAACTTCTGTGTAAAGAGTCAATGCTTCTCTATAAGGATTTAGAAGTCGAGGACTTGGAATACTCATCTGCAGACTTGGTCACTCATCGATATGTTAAGATTTCTTTTGTAAATCTGATGCGTTTCCAGCATTGTGCCAGATGGGCTTTGCTGAAATCGAGGGCTTGCGTCGGTGTTTCTTCGTTTTCTTTTGAAACTATTGTGTGCAGCACATGCAAACGTGATTGTTATGTAGCTTACATCAACTGCAGCTGTTCTATGCACCCCGTGTGCCTTCGCCATGGTATGCTTTTTCTCAATATGCTATTAAGCAAATCATTTTAAGTTGATTGCTTTGTTTGTAGACTGTATGGCTTTCTTCTGCAATTTGAGTGGTTTGCTATTTTTAACATTATTTGTATTAAAAATCCATTGTTTTGAATGGGATCTCTGTAGCAATTGAACAATCACCATTATTGGTGGGGAATCAATTGTTGGAATTGATGACATACATTTGTTCCCATTCGTAATGATATATTTGTTTTTTCCTGATAAAATTTCAATCTAATTCAATACTACAAGTTGGTTTGTTTTTTCTGTCTTCTTGACTGCTTATGATGGTCCTGTTTGCCAACCCAGATATTGAGTCTCTTGACTTCTTCTGTGGAAGCAAATATACTCTCTTTCTTAGGGAGGATATTTCAGAAATGGAAGCTGCGGCCAAGAAGTTTGAGCAGGAAGAGGGAATATTAGAGGAGATTCATCAGCAAGCTCGAAATGGTGATAACTTGTATTTACACCCCTATTCATATATGTTTCAGAGAGCTGAGGACGATGGATACTATCCCTATTGTGAAATAAAATATGAGTTCAACCCTGAACTTTCTGTTACAACTCGAGATCCAGTACAAGAGTCGGAGTGTGTTGTTGAGAACCAGCCCAAGTTGTTTTCCGGCAAAGAAAATGTGAGATCGGAAGCCTCTGTTTCTTATGCTGCATCAAGTGTTTCTTATTCGGTAGAGTATCTGGGGAGTTCACATGTGTCAAACAATGTAAGATCTGGCTCTCTGATAGTCAAATGCAGCTGTCTTTTGTGATGCCTTATCAATTTGTGTGGTTACTTAAACTTCTACACAATGGATATAAATTTACTGGAAGAACTTGAACTAATTGAAATCCCCCTTTTCTTTTGTGATTAAGCAGGTAAAGGGGTATGTTAACTTCAATTCTGGGAGTTCTGACTTCAGAAAGTATTCTGATGAAACTTCACGTTATGCATATGAATCTTCTTTATCCTCACATTCTTGTGATGAATACTGGCCTTCAAACAATCTCCATAAACCGGGGGTTAAGCCGATTGTTGATCCAGAGAGTGATGATTCCGATTCAGAGATATTTAGGGTCAAGCGTCGTACTTCACTAAAGGTGGAAAAAAGGGATTTTAATGAGGCCATGCGTCCAAAACATTCAGATCACCAGGTATGTTTTCTTACTGCCTTATTTATCTGATATCGTTAGAGACTTCTCCACGTATATCTTTGCCGAGTAATTCATACTTGAATCTGCTTTATCATCTGCATTATTGTGTATCTTGCAAGTTTTACTAGTTGTATACCCCTTAAATTCTAAGTAGGGCAGTCAGCAAAAGTGTGATGGAACTACTTTGCTATTTGATTTTGGTTACTGATCAGAATAGTTGATTGCATCTGCGCATTATGTGTGTAACTATTTCTTTGGAATATTGTCACTATAACTATAACCATAACTAGTCGGATCTGTTGTATGTTGCTTTTGGTTTTAGCATTACATTACATTCTAATCATGCTGGTTTTGCTGACCATGTTGGTATCTTAATACAAACAGGGGCTTAAACGGCTGAAGAAAGTCCAGTCTGAAGGGAGATTTGAGCAAGTGATGCCCACTGATTGTTGGAAATCGGATGAATCAAATTGTAAGTATGTTCCCCCAAATCATCATAGAGAAGCTGCAGATAGTGCTTTGAGGGACAGGTATAACCGAGGAAGTGCCATTCCCATTTCCATAAAGTATAAGAAATCGGCGAATGAGGAAGCAATATCAAGACAGCGAGAACAGCACAGAAAACACAGGTATCAGTTTGAATTGGGGAAAAGCACAAGGGAACCACCCCCTATAGAAATTGGGCCAAAGCGCCTTAAAGTCAGAGGCCCGTCATACCTGGGGACAGAGAGCAGGTTGAATTGAAGTTTTTGATATAACTAGAATGACAACAACAGCACTGATCAGCCTGCCTCTGGCGGGAGCATCATCTTAAGCCTGACCTTGCTAACTTCATTTCTTCAATGGGGTTCTAACAATACGGATAATCTAAAGATTGATTACGGGAGCAGTGGCAAAAAATTTAACCAAGATTAGGATTAAAAATTTATATTCTTTGTGCAGAGGCCTCACAATTGGGGCAATTTGCACGGGTGATGATTCTTGGGGTTCTCGGGCCGGGGTGTTTTTCCGTCTTTGGCAGGAGAACCTTCCTGCATGCTAAACTTAGTGATCAGATAGTGAATGATGTAAATCCATGTTTATGACTCGATTAATTTGTGTAGAAAGTGGGTATGTATGTATGTGCATACATACCCCATTGGTCTCTCAGTTAATTTCAGTCCTGCTGCTTCCCTTGCTAGGTTCTTCATTCATTTTGTAGCAATTGGTCTTTTTGTACCTTGGACTACTTGAATAAAATACAGAGAAAATTTCTCTTTTCTCATCAGCATCTCTTCATCTTCTGTTTGAATTCTCACTCAACTTGACTTTATGTTTATCTATCTTGAAGTATGATTTGGAGTTTGACACTCGTGTGAATTGGATGCGAATGTCTTTATAATTTGGTAATGAGAATCTACTGTGGGCTCTTCAATTAATGCAAAATGTGGTGAGGTCTTATTCTTCTTTGCGTATCCTACTGGAAACACGAATTGCTTCCATCATAGAGTCAAATCTCATAATTGTTAGCGGTGCCCATCCTAAACCGCAGCCACAGAAGTCTAGGCTCAAGGCATCTCGGGTCCAACCTTCTCTGCACACAATCTGAGTTTGTCACTTCTCCTGAGTCCTCTGTATCTCAGCGTCCATGTTAGATGATAAAGAAGGCATGAAAAAGTTGGAAAAAACTGTACATGTTAGGGATCTTCATTTCCAACAACCAAATATTGCCCAATTGTCCAGCTTCGTTGGCGATTATGATTACCAGCTACCTCCATTCCATGGCTGAAGATATCTGAGATCTGGTTACGAACAAGTTGGCACGGGGCTACTGTTGCTTTTCATACAACCATGTTCCCCATATCGGATACAGATGAGGAATTCAGCTATAGCTGCTCACCTTTCCTGCTATTTGTGATAGGGGAGCTTAACAGCCCACCAACCAATCTTTCTTTCCGTCTCCATGAAATCCAATTTGTTTGCATCTATCTGCCTGTATTGTTGGAACCTCGAATTTAAGATTTACAAGGTTCTGTGGGTCTCTGCGTTGGTTGGAGTTTTAATGCTGCATGTGGTCTGTTGTTGCTGCTCTTTTCTCTTGTTTTGGAGTCAATTCATCGCTATTACCCACAAATGATGCTGCAACTTGGGCTAGATGGTTCGGTTGGTTTACATCAAGGGTTGAATGGGCTATAGAAAACTTAACCCACTTGTGGATTTGAGTGACTTGATCCAGTAAAATGAAAAGTATGTGGAATTTGTTAATAGGTAAATAGTTCAATAATTGGTTAAAAAACCAACATGGTTGGTCTATGCTAAGTGCTAGAGATGAAAATTTCATGTGTAAAATAAATGATGTAGCGTGTAAATGTAAAAATTATTTTCCAATTCATGAGTTAACTTTTAGATTAAATTATAAGCCTTTAAGTTTTTTTATTTGATATCAGAGCTTAAGCTAATTTATTCAATTTTAGACACTTAAATTATATTAGGTAGGTAAGGAACATTCATTCCATCTTATTTAACTTTGAGTTGACAGTATATTTAGTACGAGAGAGTATTAAAGACGGAATTCTCATATGAGAAGTAAATGATTTTTTAGTACAGTTTAAATATAAAAATTATTTCCCAACTTAAAAGCTAGTATCTTGAACTATAGGTAAAGTTATGTTGATTGCTCCAAAAGTAACATGTTTAGATGATTGATTGAACAGGAGCAAAAGGACCCAAACAGATCAGATTGATTTCTGTCGTACAAAAAAAAAAACACAAAAGAAGAAGAAGAAGAAAGGATCGAAAGGATGTCATTCTTGTTTAAATTGAGATTTTGCGACGAAGACGCAGCTCGGACAATCTGCTTTAATCCATCCGATCGCACCTGTCCATGGCATCCAACCTGCCCCAAGTTGCAACGCAGTGAGTGAAATAGTATTTCGAAACAGGATGAAGATGATGTCCAGTGGGGTAAAGTGGTTCCTTTAGGTGGGTACCTACACACTTGTGTGCCTTGACCTGCTGGACAAGGGCACTAATTTCCAGTTTGATTGATTTTCAGAAAAGGATCGTGGGACCTGCTATGCCTACAATCATTTCCAGCTTTATTTGAAGAGAATAAATGTGTGAATGGCGGAAAGTGAGGCAAGAAAATGTGGATCGAGAAAGGAACAAAGCAAAATTATGTTAATGGGTTCTTGTCAAAATCTTGCATATATCTTTCAGTCACTCGTTTCTCTAGATTTGTAGGTCACTACTTCATGCTTCTCTTTGCCATAAGTCGTTGGAAAAGATTCAAAATGTTTCATCTTTTTGTTATTTTTTGTAGTACAGCTAGGAACAGGATCCAATTCGTATGGCTGCCACGAGATCAGATATTGCCACTTTTTAGTCTTTGTTTCGTGGGTTTGATTGGAGAAATCTTCCTTTTAATTTTGGTCAAGTTTTATCGGTATATTTGTTACTTATAAGGAAAAAGCCTTCTCGCATCATTTCTCCTTTAAGTTATAAACAATTAGGGAATATTATTGACGTATCCCACTAAAATATACCCTAGATTTTATCCAATAAGGTGGTCCAAAAAAGTTTATTTACTTGTTTCGACTTACATGAAAGACCCCCTCCTTAGAATAAACTCTGCCTAAACAGACCCAACAAGACAGCATTATCTGGTTAAATTACGCTATATGCTGAGTGATAAATCCACTTTACTATATGAAATATGATTATTCAAAGATGAGTTTCAGGCTAGAATTAGTGCAAAATGCAACTGATTGAGCACCAGGGAATAGAGAACTAGAATATGTTAATCAAGAATGGTAATCTGTTGACTGCAGAAACTAGCCATCTGGAGGCATATATATATATAAAGGTGTGTTCATCTTAAATTAGACCAGAAAACTAGCCATCTGGAGATTTATACATGCATAGATATGTATAATCCAAGAAAAGATTTGGTTAGACCAATAATGAATCAATGAAGACCTTTTGCTGGCTGAGATTCCTTCCTTGACTAAATAAAATTCACATCTGTTACAATCATGTCGGCTAAAATTATCTTACATAAATGTTGTCCACACAAGCGCGCACACAAATATAATAATATATAATACTTGTTAGCCTGACAGTAAACTTATGTGCGTGTACAAATATAATCCACTTGACATACAACAGGAAATGTTTTGTGGGTACAATTAGTGTTCTTGTATCAAATCATATGTCCTATCATTAAATTGAATGTTCTTTGTTGATACCAATCAATAATTAGATAGATGTTAGTGTTTTTTTTTCAACTTACACATCCCAAGAAACACTAGGTGTTGAACTCCTGACCTAAATGTCAGTGGCCCCTGCTATAAGCCTACAAAACTTAAGACTATCAATAATTTACTTTTTAGATGTTGCTGTTCTTAGCAAAATGGAAATAAACATTACAGCTATGTTAATTTTCGAGTAAAATATTTTTGTTTTACATTATAAGGCACTTGGTGTGTGGATAAATTATAGGTATGTGAATTTTTTACTTGGGTTCATAATGATTTTTTATTATAAGGGATAGGAATGAAGAAGTGCGAGCTATTTTGGAGGACTTGTTGAAATTGACCTTTTTTTTAGCAGTTTTCAACTGGCTTCGAGTTCCAGTAAAAATAAATAAATACTTTTTCTATTCGTCAAAGAATAAAAAAAAATTGTAAACAAGTGTAACTAGTTAAATGAGTCATTTGGACTCTTATTTAAAGTAAATCCCCCACCAAAATGGTTTAATGGTTTACCATCATCCATCTTTGTGTCTTTTCAATCACTCCTTTGTTGGCAAATACATTGACTCGACAATAGACATTGCTTGGGATTTCTCTTGAATGTGTGAGTTAGGTATATGTATAAAAAAAAATTCCTTAGATGAAATTGTATGTAGGCATATATTAAGTCTATTTGCTTTTGAAATTGTAATACTTATAAAATTCTCAATATGCCATATAATAACTTATTCATTTGAAGTATAACAAAAGTGTGACTAATGACTTATTAGATAGTAATAATGTGTACCAAAGTTAATCTTCTACAATCATGTGACATTGAGACCCTACAAATAAAACTTTGAAAAGTCAATCTCAAATTAAGTGGATGGATTGTAATGACTTATGTGTCAATATCAAGGTCTCTAGATGGTTCTTGATAAGTATGATTAGGTCTAGAAGTTATTTTAAGACATTCTAATTGCAAATTATTTAGTTCTTTCATAGTAATAGTGTCCATATAGTTAATATCTTTTCTAAGTTGTGACAAATAAGATTAGAATAATCTATATCATTATGTACAACATAAAATTTAATGAGAATATTAGTGATTTGAGTGGAGCATAATATCATACCTTAGAAAGTTAAATCCTCTATCAAAGTGTGTGGGTCCTAATTGTACCACATTGATGTCAAATCTTATGTTAGCAACTTATCAAATTCTTTGATGTTTTAGTCTATATTATCAAACTTTGGATGGGCCGAGAGATCTTAAGGCTTTACTCTTTTTCTTTCTATTTTGGTAAATTTGTTATGCAAAGAAATCAATTTTTTTATTTGTTATCTTGTAGCCATTCTAAAGTCTTAGCATTCATATGGGACAAAAAAATAAAGATTTTCAGTTTTTAATATTACATTAACATAATGATAGCGTTCTAAAATGTAATTAGAAGAAATTATTTATGTTTTAAAACATGAAAATGAACTTCTTTTAGTTATTAGCTATCTATATGAATCCCAAAATTAATTGTGTAATTGTGATTAATGTTCATGTAAAAGAAAAATTCCTGAAGAGTAATAATTGTAATGCTTTTACTAAATACACAAAGTTCTCAAGATAATAACTATATTTGTCACAAAGATTATAGATTAAATCATAAGGATAATTACTTTTCATAGTCTTCAATGTTAATCATCCAAAATCTAGAGGTGTTAACCATGCAAGATTTTACTAAATAAAAGTAACAATTATTTCTTATATAAACCTATTATTCTCTATAGATTGAGTGTTTTTACAACTTAATATATGTATAAGAAATTCTTTTGAAGAATATTTTCAAGGTAATTTGGCTTATTTTACCCCTATTCAGGCTAGAGCACAACCTATTAATCAAGACAAACCATCTTGTCACCTAGTTGATAATATGTTAAAGTCTCCAATTTTTATCATTGACTACAACGTTGTTTTGGATGTAAATGTTCCACACGAATTCCAATGCCTAAACAACATCTTATCATTGTCTAAATATATTAGTTTTATCTAAGGTTCAAGAGTTGCTTTTAGTTCACTAATTGTAATAATTGACTACTAAAATTGGACTATACAAATTATTATAGTAGAGTTTGACAATAATTAGCCTTTTTGGATATGATAACTTTTTCTTAGTGCTTATAAATTCAATTCTTGATTATTAAAGGATAAAAACATTGTGGCTTGGATGAAGTTTATGAACACTCTCTTGCTATCCTTTATGTTTGAGACTAGAGTCTTCTATCAAAGAAGGAAAATGAAATGACCTTTTAACCCTTAATTTAGCTTTTTAGTTAAGTTTTTCAGCATTTAACATAATATTAAAGTTCAAATTATATCTTATTCTAATCTTATTATTTTTTGACATTACTAGTAGTAGGATGATCTATCAGTATATGAGGAATGTAGAATATTATAAGCCTTGTGCTAGAGATGAACAATATTGAAGTAAAGTTTACATGATAAATGATCTTCTAACTCTTAAGTTGGTTTTAAATTTATTTGTAACCCTCATGACACTTTGGTATCAAACTCAAATGTGTGCATTATTTTCTCTATTGGATCTTGTGCTTCTTCTTCCCACATGCTTTTGCTCAAAATAAGCTGAATTCACCATGGAAGCCTGCAGTTAGAGTACAAGGCTTCTGTTCAAAAAGGCCCAGCTCATGTCAACCTCATCTTCACACAAGTGTGAAACGGCATGGTAAGACCTATCTTCTTCATGCAATAGTTCAATGTATGATCCACGGCAAGATGAAAGTGACATGACAAGCATCTTTTGTGCTCTCTCCGAACCCACGTTTCCCTTCCTCTGTGTTTCCCTAGCTAATACGGAACTTAGAAGCTCTAGCCGAAGCTATCAAGTGACCAAGCTTTCAAGTAGATCTTTTCAGGCTTCTGCAAGCATTCTGCAGACGCGTTGATAGGGAAGACTCCCGAGAAATCACCACCGATCATCCATTTTTCATTTGGGAACTGTTGGAACATCTGGAGGACAATAATTTCTAGCACGTAGGCGTCCATGTTGAGTTGCGATTTGTGTTAAATTTGGAACCGGAGTTTTGTGGTTGAGAAAGATTGCGTAGGAAGCAGAAAACATGTCGACCCATGTGTAAACTAAAGCTGACAAACAATGTCCATAAAATAGTGACGCTTGATGTCGGCATAAGTGGTTGATTATTCCTGCAATTATAATAAGCCATCTGATCCCATAAGTCACTTACATCACAATCAATTCATATTCTGTCCAGAGTTGATTAGTCACATGATTTTAGCTATTCTTCATTAGTCAATAGTCTGCCACAAACCTCACTTCGGCCGGTCATGTTGAAGTTGTCGTTGCAGTAAATTTTCTGGGTTCACCCCGAGTCATGTGCAGGCAGATAGTACCGTGTTTCAAGCCAAGAAGTCGTTGAAAGTCGTTTTCCTTTTTATTTTTAAAAAATACTATTATGTAAGTTTAAAATTACTTATATTTTGTTTAAAAATTCTTTTAAAAAGAAGAAAAACACCATTGTCGGCAGGCACGTGATTGAGATAAAGCTTTGGTCTTAAGTTTGACACCCAAATTTATCGTACTTCTTTTATCTTATGGAAAAAATATCACACCTTTACTCCTGAGCCAACTTTAAGTAGGATTAATATTTTTAATATAATATATATTAGACTTCTTCTCTTGTGAATAAAAATCCTCATAAAAAGTATATCCTTACATTTGGTACGAGAGGAAATGTTAAAAATAATGTGATATACTTTCTAATCATCTAAATCTTGCTTGGTAACATTTTTTGTTAACTTTTTTTTTTTTTGGTGGTCTGTGGAAGTGGGGGTTTCTAAGAGAGTAAAAACTAAAGTTAAAACATCGATGGAAGAGAAGAAAATAAACAAAGGGTTTTCAGAAGTAATCATTCTACAATCACTGCACCAAAGGGGGAGAGTTTGAGATTTCTAGATGTTTTCTACTGGGTCGAGCTCTTTGATTAGCAATGGCATATCGAATAATATAATAAGGAATATAGAGGACACCGAGATAATTAATGAATACTTTATGAAAGGGATACATTAATGTAAGATTCCAACTTGACCTCCCTCATTATGAAACTCGGACCGTGTGTGGAAAAACGCAGTCCTTATACCGACAAAATTAAATGCTTCCAAGCAACAAATCTTCTTTTAAAACATTTCCCAACACCGATTTCTAAGCCCTAATTTTTGTTATCGAGGTGTAGTTGACGTCCATCTGATTACTTAATTCCGAGTAATCCTTGCCTTAATGATGCGATCAAGGTTATGGCTGCAGAAATCAAAGTGTCAGTCTTCTACTTCTGTTCCGTGTTGATCGCCACGACAAGTTCTGTAATTTTATATGTTTGAAACATAGACATGAATATAAGCACATATTGCTTCCAATGTTGTCGGGAACCCGAGGAAAAACACACTATAAGTAATCGTGTGATCCAAATGCTGCATGTCACAAGAAAAATCCTACTTGCTCACATTGCACAAAGCAAATTTATCAAAATATCCTTGCTTTTTTTTTACTTTGAAAGCTTGAGATCTAGCTACTTGCTGATAGTGGGTGACAGATGCAGAGGGCTCCATAATATCGGTTCAAAGAACAAGCCTTGCTTTCTAATCAAGTTAAACGTCCTTGTTCCACGGGGATCCCCATGGTACTTCCAATGAACAGGCTAGAGACAGTTTGATGGCTCAGACTTGGGGAAATTTTAAAATTTTTGTGCTGATAAGATCAAATTACTCTCCAGGTACTTAACCCTATTCTCTTAGGGAAATAGGGCACTGCCATTTTAATACGACTCTTGACCAGACTAGGAGATCTAAGGCTATGATCAAGGGTGCAATGAGGAAATCCCACTTTTTGAGACTTCTGTTCTGGCATTCTTAATGGTGCTTTTGTATGCTTTGTTTTCGGACAGTCTAGAAAGAAAAGAACAGGCCTTGCTGTGTCTATAATGGCGTTGTATGGTGTATCCCTGAGCCGCTTTTGTTACAAGGTTGATTTTCCTCTTAAACTCAAACTTGTAAGGAAGGATATACTTTTTGGTTTCAAAGATGATTTTAGCTAGACTCTAGGCAATATGAGATACTTTTCACACTATTCTTGACACTTTCCCTAACATTTAATGTGAATTGTGGTTTTCAAACTTCATTATTAAGGATATTGCATTTTAAACTTAAGTTTTGACACCATGTTAGAAGATCTATTTTATACAGGTTGTGATTTTCAGGCTTTATTACACAGGTAATATATCCCCTTTTGTACACGAAGGATGTTGCTTCTTAAAACCTAAGCTTTGATATTAGGTCAAAAAGCTTAGTTTCTTCCTTAAAACCAACTTATGAAAAGGGGCATGTTTCATTTCAAAAATGTCCCTAGGGTTCTTATCAATTCCCTATGAATCTCCAGCCCAATTAGGTCACCATGCCTCATGAAGACGTTGGTTGGGAGTTTTGACTGTCTGTTAATGAAAGGGATGTGGGGACCCTCGTTTATCCAGAAAGAGAGTCATGGGTGGGTGACTCAAAGATAGGGAGCATCAAAAGCAAAGTTACATAACAAAGGTAACACTTACCGATGCTTATAGGCAGGGTTAAAGGTATTAAAAGCTTTGCATCACCTTTCTATATGCCCAAGATAATTGATTCTACTTTTTTCATGAAAAGAGGAAAAAAGAAATTAAACCTTTGTATCTCACACGCTACGGAACTAATATTTGGCTACTATTTCCACCTTTTTGTCCCACAATTTGGTCAAGAATGGAACCAATCACTTTAAAAAACCTACTTTTTTTATTTCTCCTCTTTTCTTTTCTTCTTCTTTTTTTATTCACCTCCTTTTGTTTTAGTTTTGTTCTTCCAAATTCCCTATTCCATTTATTCCATCCCTTGGAATATTTAATTGACAAATCTGAGGCATTCACACCATCTTTCCAAGTAGGTTTTGGCTGTGATTATCCCAAATAATTTCCTTTGATGTAGCTGTCCCCATTTTCTTTACTTCATCTAGGGAGTTCAATCCAATGTTGTGGAGGTTACTTTTTTATTTTAAGGAATTTTTTTATTGGGTATTTTTCTGTTAGAGTGTTGACGATGTTCCCACCGAACAGGTCTTTAAGCAATCTATATTATATAAAATAAGTGCAAGAAGCCGCAATCAGCTTTCCATATGTCTTTGTTGTAAAAGTGATTGGCTCTTCTCTTTCATTTCAGGCTTTGGGCATATTCAGAATGTAGATCTCAAGTTTGTTCAAGCTCAATTAAGCCTTACGCAAAGCATAACTCTCAAACCGGGTCATTTTAGCAAGACGTTCATCCAATAACTATAAATGGAGTACTGCTAACAGTTACAGAATGAAAACGGTACTGTATATGTCATAGATAATGAGACATCTTAACCTATTGCATAAAAGTTTCCAAAAGAGTTGATATATCAACCTTCGAGAAGCACCAGGGTCACTCAAGTTTCTATTAATTTGTATTTCAGAGTTATTTTCAAGCAAAAAGGGATGAGATTACCATGACTTACTTGAATTTTGAACAATCAATCAAGTAAAAGGCCTGAGTCCTGGCAACTTAGTAACATCTACGAGTAATTGCAAAATCTGAATAAGTTATTTCATGAAATATTTTACCACAGATCTCTTTCTTACTTGAAAAAACTCTCCGGTTTAGTTTCTTCACCTAGAAAGTGTTAAGATAACAAGCTCAACAATTGAAGTTAACTATTCTTTATTACTTAAATTTTTAGAATAATAGGTAATTCAACCAAGTATGAAAACAATGTCTTTGGGTTTAATTCCAGTTTCCTAATTAAATAGTGATAACTGGAGATTTAACAAATAAAAGAAAAAGAAGCTCCTTTTCTCGTTATCATGTTCAATCCATTCAACAAAGATCAAATGTACCAACCCCCCAAACTTGGGCAGAACATCATCCAAAAGAAGACAAAAGATGTTTCTCAGAATTGATACATATTGAAACATGCTTGTTTCTCAAGATAATTTATTACAAGATGAAAGGAACATACTTTTAAATAATAATCACAAACTATAAATTCTTTTTGTAATGGCATATCCAACAAACAGAATGATATCAAGTGACAGTTTGACGTTCTTATTCACCCATGAATCAAAATTGCAGCACAGCACAACGCTGAAGCCCAGTGTCAGATTCAGTCTATCAAACCTCTGGAAAATCAGAAGGCACATCGGCATATTTGACCTCAATATTCAAGCATTTCAGACCATAATGCCTTCCCTTACAGCATTTCTTCTGGTCTTGCCTTTCGATTAATGTTTTTTTTCCTGTGACAGAAAGAACATTATGGACTGTATTTCTACAACTGTCAAAAATGTAATTCACTGATTTGATACCATAATTGACAGCAGAAAAAGTTAAGCCACTTGGAAACAGCTGATGTAGTGGACGGCAGTGCAATCCTTAGTACCTTTTCTTGCAGGTAATAATAGTAATATTATCACCACTGTTACTACTATGAAGAACAATCTGCAGATTAAATTATTTCTTGGGAGGCACAGTAACTTCCTTTTTCCCATGAATGAGATAAGGAACATCAAGCACCCCATGAAGAAGCTTTGTGAAGAAAGAGAGAGATGTGAGGAAGATTGCTTGATTGTCGACTATTAGAAAGGCAGGCTTTCACAATGCCCTCAACTAGGAAGACCATCCCCACAAGAACCCAAAAACTGGCCTTACTTTCTCGCGGGAAAACAAAAGAGAAAATGACAGAAAAAAGAATGATGGATGGATGATGATGTGATTTGGAATTACGTTTTCATCATGATCACAAGGAGTGGTTGTAATTGGGAAACAACCTTTGACGTGGAAATTATGACTATCCAAACTGTAGAAAAAAAATGTTGGAAACTCAGCATGTTGTTTGTTAAAAGGAGCACCAAAGCATAGGTTTCAGTTTAAAGATGTGTGCGTGTGGGGGTTAGAAAAGTAAGCATGATTGGAAGAGGGACAAGCGCACACGTTAAAGTTAACACATGAAATTTTCTCTCTCTTTCTTGGTCCAAAGAAAATGAAGGAAAATCAGCACTCAAGAAAAAAAAAAAAAAAAGGAAAAAAGGGAACTAAAAGGGGAATCAAGTCCGAACTTATTTACCTTTTTTTTTTTTTTTTGCTTTGTTTGTCATCTTTTTCTTCCTTTCTCACCCCACGTCCACAAAAAGAAACCCTCTCCTTCCCCTACAGCCCCTTAAGTGTCATTTTCTCGCATATACTTCACACAAAAGAAACAACCATTCACTTCATACCTTGTCATTTCCTCTCTTTCTCTCTCTCTCTCTCTCTCTCTCTCCCTGTCTCTCTCTTTCTCTCTCAGATTATCTCAAATCTCTCTGCAACTACTCCCTGAAATTGATCAAAACCCATCTGAGAAGAAACCCACCTAGAGAGCCAAAAGGATTATACCCAGATCACCAGAAAAGTTGCTCACAAGGTTGTGTTTCTCATCCTTGCTATCCATTCTGCAATTATAAACAACCGAAGTAAAGAAGATAGAAGGAGAACTATATAGGAGGATAAGGAGGAAAGAGAGGGTTTAGGGGGGTTGTTTGTTTGGTTGCTGAAGATGGAGTTGTTCCCAGCACAACCAGATTTGTCACTGCAAATCAGCCCACCAAACAGCAAGCCAACAACGAGTTGGAGGAGAGGTACAGATGAAGAGGTGGATTTGGGGTTCTGGAAGAGAGCTTTGGACTCCAGAAACTCCATGTCCTCAATGGCCAAACCTGACACTGGTTTCGAGCTCTCCTTGTCGAATCCAAGGGCTTCTGAGTCCCTCACAAACCATAACCATCATCATCAAAATGGTAATGGCAATCTTTTCCAGACCTTTCAGCGGAACCAGTATCCTCACCACCACCAACATCACCACCAGCTTCTCCACCCTCCACTGTTTAGGCAACCTCCACAAGGAGTGAGCCAAGAGCTTGGTTTTCTTAGACCCATAAGAGGAATTCCAGTATACCAAAACCATCCTTCTTTTCCATTCACTCAACAGCCTCTAGATGCTGCTCAAGCTCCTTCTATAGTTAATACCACCACCACTTCAAATCCTTTTCAGTCCCAAGGGTTAATGCGATCAAGATTTCTGCCACGGTTTCCGGCTAAACGAAGCATGAGAGCCCCTCGGATGCGATGGACTACCACCCTCCATGCTCGTTTTGTCCATGCTGTTGAGCTATTGGGTGGCCATGAAAGTAAGCTTCATTTAAATTCTTTCTATCTTTTCTTTCATTCTATCTTTCTTCTTGCTTTTGCTTCTTTTTGGCCCCCCTTTTTCGTCTTACACCATTGCCTCTTTCCTTTAACACACTTCAAGAATCAGAAAATTAAATTGATTCGTTACCTTTTCTTTGTTTCCTCTCTTTAACTTTTCTTGCTGGGGTTTAGGGGCTACACCGAAGTCAGTTCTAGAGCTTATGGATGTGAAAGATCTCACGTTAGCACATGTTAAATCTCATCTACAGGTGAGAAAGTCCTCTCATTTCTCCTCCGTCTCAAATCGAATTCCATTTTTGCTCTAGTTTTCCAAACGCAGACTGCAGAAATTTCGAAATACAGTTGCAACTCTCTTGAATTTCTCTCTATAGTCTTTGATTGCAGTTCTAATAGTGCTTGAAAGATGAACTTGGCATGTGTACAGCGCACATTGCAGGAAGGTGTTAATTGCATATATTTCAAATTCCAATGGTTTTCCTTCGGAGGGTCTCTTATGTCCTTAGCACCCTTTTTTCTATTAGATCTGATGCTTCTGCTTCTGCTTCTGCTTCTGCAAGCTAATAAACAGCTTTTTGCTTGGAAGAACGAACCACCCCACTGAAAAAAAAAAAAAAGAGAAAGAGAGAGAGAGAGAGAGAGAGAGAGAGAGAGAGAGAGAGAGAGAGAACCATCGATTTCAGAAAACAAGTAAGACAAAGACCAACGGATTCAAAACCAGTCATCCCCAAGCCGAGACAAGCTCACACTCATTAAATTATTTAAACCAGAAGAAAATAGCAGTTTCCCTTAGAAGGAGAGAGAAACAAAGAAAGAAAATAGACTGAGTACAGACCGCCATCATTTATCAATGATGTCTTCCTCATATGGTTTTCTGACAGTACTTTCTCTAACCATGGTTAAGCACATACATGCATGCCCGTATGCATAAAAAATTGTATTTACATATATTTTACAGTATCATAAATGCTTCTCTATCTACATCATGTACTTGCACTGTGTCTGAGCATGTCTAGAGTACAGTGAACTGTGCTTTTGTTTGTTCCTGATTTTTTTCTTTTTTTTGTTTTGACATGCATATGGGCTTTCTTAGTGTAACGTACTATATGCCCAAAAAAAAGGAAAAAAAGGAAAAAAAAAGAGTGTAATGCACAGTATTTTATATGACAAGAAAAGTCTTCTTAGTCTGATGCACTGTTGTTTAATGTACTTTTTTGATTAATTCCTATGAATTTTACTGCAGATGTATAGAACCGTGAAGACCACGGATAGAGCAACAGCTTCTTCAGGTTCACACCTATCTGATTAAGTCAATAAACCTAGAATAAAACATCCGATTTGTGTATTTTTCTCAAATTTTTGGTCTTTTTTTTTCTTGGGTTGAAAAAGGACAATCAGATATGTTTGAAAACGGGTCATCTGGAGATACTTCTGAAGATCTAATGTTTGAGATTCAGAATCCGAGACGGCCTGAGATGCCCATCCAGCAGGGAAAACCAGCCGTTCAAGATAAGGACTGTCATGGTCTCTGGAGCAATTCTTCGAGGTAGTCTCCTCCATCCATATTGGACTGTTTCTTGCAAATTTACTTGACATGCCATTGGAGAGCGTCTGATACTGCAACTTTTATACTTGTAGTTGTTTACGTATGAATTGTAGCAATCATTGTGTTTGAAAATGCTTAGAGGTTCTAAATATAAAATGGATGTTCTGTATGTTAGGAGAGGGGCTCTGAAAACCTCATAAAAAATGAATATTTAGAGGTAATCATGTTGGTGCCTTTTGGGTATGAACTTCTCATTCTGTCTCTCTTTCTCTTTCTCTCTCTCTCTCTCTCTACCTCTGTGTCTCTGTCTCTCTCATGCACATAAAAACACAGCTTCATGCAAGAGATCACAAAAAGAAGTACTTGATTCACTATACTTTGTTCTCTCTGTCTACAACCATGGAGACTGAAACTCCATGATGGGCTAATAATAACCTCTTCTAGTGCGTTAAAAGGAAGTAAGAAAGAAGGGCACCCACTATTCTACCATTTCGAGACTAGGAAATCCCGTTTGACAAAATCCACATAAAAAACGGAGATATCTCTTTCCTTTGGATTTTGTGGGGCTCAGATGCAGGCTATTAAATGGGTCCTACAACTGGAAAACTTATTGTCAAAGCTAAGCCCTTTGATGGACCTTTAGTGGAAATTTGGTGCTAAAGCTTCATCCCCTTTGAAACTTCCTTGTATAGTCTTCTGTTTAGGGTAATGGGCGATCACATGGGTTGCATTCACCTTTATTTCAATCAACACAAAGTGTGAAGTGAGAGGCTATATTCAAGACAGTAAAAGATAGCTTTCTTTTCTCAGCTTCTTTTTTATTCTGCATGGCTTCCACTGATAAAAAAAAAATATTCTCTCTATGTGCTGGTTTTTAGCAGGGAAGCTTGGTTGCATGGCAAACAAAAGGATTCCTGTGGAAACATACCGTCCCTTGAGGTATCGTCCTCTTCTCTTTATCCCTAAATAGTCTTCTCTTTTCAAAAATTACCACGTCTGAACACCCTCGGAGATTGGAATAATGGAGGAAACGCAAGGTACGAGGAAAGAATGTTTTCATCTTTCTTCATCATGTGGTGCATATTAGACAGACAGAAGAAAGGGGAAAAAAGCCATTCAAAAGCCGCTTTGTTAGGGCTTCAAATTCAAGGGGCGAAAGTTGTCATTCTATGTCTGCAGAAAATGGATTCTGGTCAGTATTATAGAATACAGCACCAACCACTTCGGGGACTCATTCAAAAGAAAAAACCCCACCATTAATGATCGGCAGCTTGTTTGACCCATCAATGGCGTCGATCCACTATCAATCAAGTTTATAATATCATGTCCATGCAGATATCACGAAGCATAGTTTAAGGGGCTTTTTTATGTACATAACCATGTCTCTTCTCGCTAAATATTCTGCTATTCCCTAAGCAAAAAGCTCTTTGGTTCCGTTCTGCAGTTCCTGCACTTTTCTTATGCTGCTTCTATTTGTATTTATTGCTTCTCTCTTTCCTTTTGTCAGTTTCTGATTCTTATTCTTCTTTTTCTTTTGGTTGGGGGTTCAGAAGGACATGGATCCAAAGTGCATAAGCTACGACAGAATATCAGATATAAGCTCGTTAACAGACTACACAGGGAGAAGCCCCAAGAAACCAAATTTGGAGTTCACCTTGGGCAGGCCTCTTTGAAAAATCTCTTCTGGGTGTTCCTCGTTTTGATACCATTATAAGGGAGCTGGAGGGGATGGAATCAGGTGCCCGGGGAGAAAATCAGAGCAAAAGAAGCGGAAAAGAAAACAAAAGAAAAAGAAAAGTAAAAGGAGAACTAAAGAAAGACAAGGAGACAAGAAAGACAGAAAGCAACAAAAGGAGAAGGGGGAGAGAAAAAGCATGTCCTTCCTATCAGCCTCTGAGATCCACATCAAAATATTATATTCCTACGTAAATATATGAAATCTAATTGATTTTGTATGTTCTGCTCCCACAGAGAGAGAAAGAGAGAGAGAGTAGAGAGAGGACAGAGCCAGCGGGACCTTAACTATCCTCAAGTGTGAAAGTGATCCTTGGTAATTGTGATGGAGCACTTTACAATTTATGCAATATATTAGTATTTTTATCAAGTGACTTGTCTCTCTATTCATTCCTAGACTTTGTCACATGCTTTACACTTTGTCAGCAAAGGAAAAGAAAAGATTGAGAATATGAGCTATGAAAAGATCGGTAAATAAAGACATAAGAAAGAATGGCAAAAGAAAAGAACAACTTTAATGCATTTTTCAATTCCCAATCGGTAATTTCTGAGTACCTTCTCAAAGGGGCCAATCTGTTTTTCCTTTACCTAAAGTTCCATCATCTCACAAATCATCCAATAACACCAGGTTTCAAGTTTCAATGCGATATTCTCATCTGATAATGCTCAAATTCGTAAGCATAAGCGACATTATTCTCTTAAGAATCACCTTTGTCATCACACTTTATATTTAGTGTGGACAAAGACCTGTGCCATGGTTTGCTTTTCAAAAAGGTTGGGCGAAAAACTATTATTTAGAAGCCATTTTACCCCTGAGGAAGCTTCTCTGAAAGTGGTAATAAAGCAGCAATCAACGGTAACTTGAGCAGATAAGCTATTGAAGTATCTTATGTTAATGTACTTTGTTTAGTGAACTCTCTGTAGATGGCCATATTGTGAGGTACAACAACTTCTTTTAGGAATCTGTAAAGATGGAGTTCATTCGTCGTCATTCAAGAGAATTGATGAAGATAAGCAGATCAATGACTTTCTTTTTTCTTATGACAACCGAAAGTGTTTTTAAAACTTTATGGAGCTTTTTTTACTGCAGAAACACATGTAAATATCCTCAAAGTTGTCACTAGGAATATTCCTGATGCATGTCCAATTTTCTAATATACATCAAACCCATTTCATGAACAAGGATTGCAATTGGTTCTTTAAATTAGAAAGAAAAATTGTGAATGAAATTCAGGAAAAACAACACCCGCTATGTGAACTAGAAAGGCGTAAAGTGTAAGAATGTTTGTCATGGGTGTGAACGCATTCACAGTCTTCAGCCAATGTCACATCAGTAGCATGATCTGTTTCCTAATTTGTTTTATTTTCATGTAAATCAACATGACCGAAGACTTTACATGCGTTAACTGCGGGGTTGCATATTGCAAATCTCCAAGAATTTTACTGATCTGTTAAGTAGGTGAATTTTTCCTGACAACACTGAAATCACCATGTCAAGACCCTACAGATTGTCTAAGGTCCGAACAGAAGGAATAGAAGGGGCTAGAAAAAGAAAAGTAAGCACAAAGCAGGAAGTCAAGAAGAAGAAGAAGCCGTTGTACAGTGAGATTCCTCCCATGGTTTTGTTCTCTAGTTAGATGTACTTTTCTACGAGAACAAAACATTATACCTATGCAATGTAAATATATCAGGCCAAATGTTCCAAGTATTTGAAGAAGACTTATGAAACAACCGAGTACGTATATAACGTTTGCTCTTTGATTCAACTGATGTGGTAATGAACAAGGTCGGAGCAAAACATGAACTCCATTTCTGATCCCATATTGTGTGGCCAGTGGCCTGTCTTTTTCCTCCGAGAAGGAGAACGAAAAACAAAATAAACCCAAAAAATAAAACGACCATCGTGACAAGATCTGCTCAATTTGCTATCAGAATGTTCACAAGGACGGCAGCTTCTGATGTACCCAGTATATCCCGAAGACTTTGGTCCAAATTTAATGTGAGTAAAACGTGATCCAAGACCTTGTGTTGTACATAGTGGCGTCTTCCTTGAAGCAGCTCCACATCCAAGGGACCAGTGGGGGACAAACAAACATTATTCAAAATTGACAGTATCTGACCCATTACGTAGAGCTCAGAAATAATGGAGGAGTATGACAGCACAAGTAATTTTAGCTTCGCCATGTGACTGTTATGGCTTTAGCTTTACCGTGTTCTGGCAGTTTTCACCTTTTTCAAGGGACTGATTCTGGCATATCTCCGTTAGCAGACAAAAGAGAAAGAAAAAGTGGCTTGCTAATAAATCCGGTAAAAAATGAGGAACTTTTGCCTTGATTGCTAGGTTTACTAGGGGGTTGAGCATTTTAGGGTTGAAAAGTGCTCGAGGAAAAGAACAAGGTAAGATGTTAAAGATCACAGGGAATAAAAGCATAAAATTTTCGCTTTTGATCTACAACTTTGGTAGCTTTGATGAGGTCCTGCATTTGAAACCAAAAGGCAACGAGTGTGATGGTAGACACATTATTCAATATTAATTAGTGTATTAGCTCTAAATAGTACTTGAGATCATCCATAAACATGAAGTGAAATTATTACCATAAGAAGTAACTAAATCAACCCAAAAAGCATGTGTCAAGTTGGAATCTGAAACAACTGCAAATCAGTCTTTACCATCAATTACAGTAAAACCCAGTAGGGTTAAGTAAAAAACATAATACCCCACGTTCCAAATATTCGAGTTTTTTTTAAACCCATCTCAAGCACTCAACAAAGCTATAAAAAAAAATTAAAAAAATAAAGCTTCTTTTTCCCTTCTGTTTGTTTTTTCCTTCTTTTGGTTGGCTACTTTCCTAGAAACCGAGAAGAAAATAAATCTCCTGTCAACCAAACAAGCCCCAAAGTAAGTTCACCAATTCCAAAGAACGAGGCCTAGAAAGCTTGCTACTGAAGGATTGCTTTGAAAGGGATGGAAGACCGAAGGACCTGAGGCTGGGTTGGTCATGGGTGTGACCACCTGACATATTTTCAGGGAAATCTTTATAAGAGATTGTCAGTCACCTTTTCCAAAGTCGTATATCGCAATTAAGAACCCTGAAATCTCTTTTTCCACTCGCTTCACCGGCACGTGAAGCGTCTGGCCACCTATAAAAAACCCTAATTCCTATGACCCACAATTGCGCGTGAACTTCTGACATTGTCTTCGAAGGTTTTGTGTCGTTCCGATGTGGGGTTGGTGGTCGTGGTGTTGTAGACAGAATGAACAAACAAGGGCAGCTATTAAGGTCTTAGGGCTTTGGCTTTTTAACGTGATTGTGCCACGTTATAGTGATTGGACTCTCGTCTGCATGGAAGCTTTTCAGCAATTATTGCCGCATGATTACTGCCTCTTCTACTTTTTTGTTAGGGAAATTTTTAGAAGCGAAAGAATAGATAAAAAGCAAATGATGCAACTTCACGGAATGAGAGAGAGAGAGAGAAGTAAAGTGGAATGTGCATGAGTTCGATCTTCTCGAGCTGGATTTTGTTGCTTCAGACAACGGAGAATCACGTGAGAATGTTAGCTAAAGTAAGCTTTAGAATAAGTCCTTCTTGCACAATTTGGTTCATTGTAGTGTAACCAACAAGTAAACAAAAAGAAAAGAAGTAGCAAGAAAGATTGTTGGTAGGTTGTGGGAGGAGGGTTTATAGAGAGATTCTCTTTTACAAAACTTTATTCAAGAATGGCATTGTTACAAATTTTGATCTTATCCAAAAATCAACTCAAGAATAGATAGTAGTATAATCGTTTGAAAAATAAAGTTTGAAATTCTATATAAAAACAAAACTTCATTAAAGAATGAAACTGTTACAAATTTTGATCTTATTCAAAAATTGACTCAAGAATAGATAGCAGTATAATGGTTTGAAAAATGAAGCTTGAAATTCTACAAGACGCAACATCGATTGACATGTATATGGATTGCTATTTTCCTTCAAATTGAAATGCAAGGACAAAAAGAATCTAATGTGAGACTTTGGGAGGAGTCTGCTTCAATAATGATAACCAAACAACTTTTGCAACCTGTTCTTAAGAATTGACAAATACATGTCAAGGACGTTGAATGTGGTCCTTGGTTTTTGGCAAGGAATTTTCCTAATGGCACCACAAGGAAACTTGGTAGGGTACAAAAGGTCTTAATCCAACCGCAAAATGTTAAGGTACAAAGTTGATTGACTACTCAACCACTTCATCTAAGAATGAAGAATAACATGTTTCACTTGGTCATATATTTTACAGCTAAAAAAATTTACCTATGTGTAACCTAATCAAGACAACACAATGCAATCGAGTTATCAAATAGGGAAGGTCGGAGATTCTTTAGAAAAGGTAAAATGCCTCCATCCACTATATGCCTCATTGTCATTTACGTTAAGACATAAAATGTCACACTTATTAAAAAAACGACAACCAAAAAGACCCTTGTTTTTTTATATAAAAAAAAGTTACAAAAAAACAAACTTTTCCTATGCATTTGAGAATGGAGGTCATAATTAAAGTTCTCCAAAGTTCTTTGTGTAATCTAATTTCACCTTGTACACACTTGTTATAGAAATCAACAGATGCCTGTGTAACGCTGTCGATAATCAAATCCACCATACAATCTCAAATGTTATAATACTCTAGCTTTAATATTGACACTTGTGATATATCAAATATTTAAATAAATTTAAAAATTACTCACCCTTCATGGAGTCTCTTATAGTTACTTATGTAGCCTATCTCCACAGGTGACTTCCATATGACTTAATTATTTCACAGTGTTGTATCACATCTTTACCCATAATCAGTATTTGCTAGTTCAATTCATGTTAGATCTTTTATAATTCCCTATATAAACCAATTCTGCCTTACGTATCGTTAATATGGATTTTATTAGTATATAACCGTGTAATACCTTTGTCACATACACAATGGACTCTACTCAAGTGATCAAGTCCCAACTACTACACATTTACCATGCGACAAGCCACAAATATGCACAAAACTTTTATAATACAATCCCCCACATAATCCAAGAAACAACTTGCATTTATAGTATGCATTAACTATCCGTAATTACTACAACAATATAAAAGTTCTGCACTTTTTCTTGCTCATCACCTGGAGTTAGGTGAAATCCTTCTTCATTCTCTTTAATCTAAAGATGCAATGATTGAACACCTTTGCTTCCTCAAGATAGTTTTGAATAAATTCAACCATCCTTTTACGATTGAACTAGAGAATTGAATGGGTTCTGAATTCAAAAAAGTAGGACTAATTATTGCACTCCTTCTTTTGACTTTTTCCTGTTTTTAGCCACTTTTCACTTTTGAATTTTGCCCCATTAATTAGGCCCCCACGGTCAAAGTAGAAAGACATAATCTTTCAAATCCATGTTCCTATCTCATAACGTTTGGCCTTTTAGCTACATGTCACTTTGATTCAACGCAAAAGTGCTGTCAGGTAAATAGTTTTCTCACTTTTTTTATCCTTTAGTTTTGGGCAGGAACATGCTGTTTTTTCCTCTCTTTTTCACTGATCTTGGGCTGATAAAGCTTTGAAACTTAAAAAAAAAAATTATAGAAAAAGGGATCATTAACCCTTATGGGAAAAAGAAAAAAAATTCAGAAATCAAGAAAAGGCAGTGTAATGGACCACTGAGGAGGACTGACCCTAAAAGCCTTGAGCTACTCAACCCCATATGGGGAAGAGGGGCCGTACAGTTGTTCAGCATTGTCATGAATACAAGACAGGGTCAATAGCTGCAGTGTCACACACACCCACACAAACATGGAATGTCAATTATTTATTCATCATTACGCTATCATTCATTGCTGTTCAACAGTCTTTACACGCGTCTGCATCTTGTCTCTTCGATATTCACGCCCTTTGGGTCCTGCCAGCCATCTGTTCCTCCTGTCCCAAAGCAGTACTGCCGCTGAGAAAATGACTTCTAATGGTGACGCCATTTTTGACACCGTTGTTTTCAACCAAATCGTTTCATGGATTTGCAGGGCCTTTGAGTAGCTCGAGAAGTATGCATGAAAAAGTTGTGGTGAGAGACCAGCTGCAGTCATTGCACGATGGACGGATGCACGAACCCTTTATGCATCCTTCTTCTTCTTCATTACCTGTTACTTATGGAGGTATTTAATATTTTGTGCATCCTTCTTCCTTTTCCTTACATGGTAAATGCTGCTTAGAACTGCTGCAGGTAAGATAAAAAAAAGGAGTTTGGTTAGGTAAACATATGCAGGCAATTGTTTATGATGGGTGTTATAATAAACCTCGGGCACAGCACTGAGGTTGACTTGAACTCATCGACTTAACTAGGAGATTTTACTAAACAAAACAATGAAAACCCCTTTCTACCCTACAAAGCTTTAATCTACATGATGGACGACACCATCTTGTCTTCAATGAGTCCTCAAATGAATGGTCAAGAAAATGTGGCGAAAAAGAGGAAAACTACCACATTTGTGGACATATTCTGCTTGATCACGGGAGTTACAGATCTGTGTTATGTTTTCCAAGGTTCACATGTCATACCTTGCTCACCTGGATTCTTCGATGGGTCTCCTCTTTTTGGTATAAGGGAAAGCTAAGGAGCCAATTACCCAGTACAAATGAGAGCTGCTACCTTATGTTTGTCTTCTGACCATCCAAGGGATTAACTCATACAACAACAACATAGACTTTGTCTTCTATTTCTCCCGGGGGTGTTAAAAAAAAGGGCTGTTCAAGAAAGGTTCTGTCAAGATATGATAACAATTAACTCTATTCTTGCATGCAGCTTAGCAGGGTAATAATGGAGTGCGGAAAGGAAGGGTGTTTGAGAGACTTTGAAATTTCTTCTAGGATGATGGTTCAGATTTTCGGGACACTGTCATCATATTCGAGGACAGTGTTATCATTATAATACTCTTCCCTAGTAGCAGACTAGAGTAATGAAACTTTTCGGTAGAATCAACACATGTGTTACTTAAAGTCCATGACTTTATTAGTTCAGCCAAAAGCACATCAAAATAGGTGAAGCTATAGAGACTAGACAAGGTCTTTGGCCAACTAAAAAGACCATCTGCTGAGTTGTTTGCCATTACGAAACCATATTTTTTCCTTAGACAATCCCAAAAATTCCCTGGCTATCATAAGTTGCATTCAATATCATTATAATTGATACTAGGTCAAATCCCTAATGCCCCTCGAGGCATCCATCTCCGGTGCATGATTTAATTATCTTTTTGGAAGCTAGCATTTTGGCAAACACTTGGTGTGCAGTTTGCAACCAAAAAGAAAATTCAAAGAATGAATAGATTTAACAGCTTGGGTCTGTCAATTCCAAGCGTACTAACAATCGTCATCAAGGTAAGAACAAGTTTCCTGCAGAAAAAAAGTCGATACATATCTTCTGACTCGAGCGTTGCAGCACACGTGAAAGACAAAAACAGAGAGATATAGAGAAAGCAACAAAAGCAGAAAACGAAGACCCATGGCACCACCGCCATTTATGCCGTTCTTACAAGACGACGCCATCACAGGGCCGAGATTCTCGCGGGCTACCATATTCTTTTTCGAGGGAGTATTCTCGTCGTAGAGAACAAACAGCATGTTAAGCCATCAGACCGTGCTTCCGAATTCGCTTCGCACGTGTCGAGTGAAGTGACATGTCGTGGAGGGTGAAAAAAAGAGATACGGTCAAAGACATACGGTGGGTGTCAGGACCAATGGGAAGAGAGTGGGACCCGGTGGCGGGACAATCGAGGGATGAAATCATTTTGCAATCTATTGCTTTATGATTGACCCCACGCTGACCGGACTGTCGTATTAGCAGCAGTGGAGGGTGGTGGAGATATGAATGAAGAGGTTCGGACTGAGCTTTGTCCTCTCACATCTTATGGGGATGGGAGCTGCGGAGGTGATGGTGACCATACCTCCTGGAGTCCTGCCGTTTAAGGGCAGTCCCTGTCCTCCTCTGCCCGGCATTCAAGGTAGCTACTACTATCACTTTTTTTCAATTTCTTTTTCTTTTATTTTTATAGGTATCAGAAGATGACATAAATGTTCATTCAATTATGTATTACCTAGCTCACAAATGACATGAAAGATTTCAAATCTCCTATAAATATTTATTACAGTTTGCAAGCGTTAACTTTTAGTTGACGAAATTTTAACTCTCATGTCCTTCTTGATTTTTGTGATAATAATTGTACTCTTTAAACTTTAATTAGTAGACTGTCTTTCGTATATTTCGTTTCAGATGTAATAAATTACAATCTTAAAAGATACATTCTGTAGGGTTTTAAATTATATGTAAGGATAAGTATCATCTTCACGTGAAAAGAATGCAACATATTAGTATATTAACAATATATATATTAAATTTCAACTAACTTACTTGTCCCACTTAAATAAAAATGCTTCACAAGAAGTAGTACATACAAGGGAAGAAATACTTCATTTGAAAATGCAAGTTTGATATTATGTTAGAATGTTAGGTTATAAAAAGAGTATAATATGGTACTACATGTAAAAAGCACACTAAATGAAAAGGGTTGTCCATGGTGAAGAAACTTGCAAAATGGAGAGAAATTTCTTTCTTGGTAATTATAAATAGTTTTCTAACAAATAATTTAGGACTTGTGTAATTGGTCAAAACACTTATTCATAAGTGAAACTTTTGTTTTCTTTCTTGGGTGAGAAAAGTGGTATGTGATTTTCTTGATAAATATTTAAACCAAGATGGTTTTGTATGCGTCGAATGTTTATTTGTATTATGTAAATATATTCAATCACTAATTTAGGCCTTTTTTCTTACATTAATCTTGTGGTCTCGTAACAAATACCCATATATATCAATTCCCCACTTGATAAAAGTAACATTCATCCTCTATTTGGCAACATATTGTAATAAGTGAGACCAACTTCCAATAAACCGTCCTTGTAAGCTCATCATCCTACTAACAAAAAGCCAAAATATAAATGGACCCTTATCAAGAACTACATCCATGCACCTTCTTCCACTTTTAGACCATATCACAAAACCATTTCAAAGGCCTCGTCCTGTTAAAGCATAATGAATTCTGGTTTTTTGTTCCAATTGAGTTAAGCTCCCACATCAAACTTCAACTTTTTTCTGCCTCTTGTTCTCCGTACAAGCTTCACAGGGCCCTATTGACTATCGTTATCACTAAGCCTGGGCCCTGCCTATGCATATAGAAAGAGAACACAGCCTGGAAACACAAGCACGACCAGGCATCTCATTATCATAGGCTACCGACCACCTCCATTTCCTTTTTGATTGAAGAGGGAAGAGATTTCTTAAGATATGACATGACACAACAACCGTATCGATGTTAACAACACATTCTCCTTTATTTGTTGCTTCTTCTACAATCGTAGCCTTGTACTCCTAAGAGCCTGGTGGTCCAATTCTAGTCTCAACTCTTGTTCTTTTGGATAAGCTAGTGATCAGCATCCTTTAAAAGGTTACAAGGAAAATGGGAAAGAAAATACATGAGATTACTAAAAGTGAGTTGATTAATAAAGAAGTTTACCTTTTCCATTTTATTTTTTAAAGTTTTTTTAATAATACAACATATACATCAAACTCATGTACACAAAATGTCAAATCCTAAATCTCATAATTAAAGTTTTTACTAACGTACAATTAAGTTAACTGACTAAGTAATCCATTTTTTTTATTTGTGGATTTCAAATCTAATTGTCATTAAAAATCCCAATTATGTAGCATGTTTTTTTCATAATTTGGAAAGATAAAAAATGAATAAAAGATCTAATTTTCTAATAGGGACAATATTTGAATTTTCTTATACACTCCCTTATTGCTATAGGAAAGCAAATCATGTGGATGATCATCTTGTTTTATCCATTTTTTTAATCAAATTCTCACGAAAAAATTCAACTTATAGAAATCAAAACAAGTGATTAATCACCTTGTTTCGAAGAATAAAATTGAGTTGATTATAACAAAATTAGCCATCTTCTTTATTTATTTTAAACATGTGGCCTCTGTGATATTACCAAAACCAGAGGGGAGGGAAGTGAAATTGTCAGGAAAGGGGCTCTGAAACGTCCTGGGGACACTCAGAGTTATCTTTTATAATGAATCTGAAAGTTTGAATTGAATGATTCATTCATAATTACTGGCTTTTAATGCATGGTGATGGCATGATGTGACATGTCCTGAAACATTAGACAACAAGGGGAAGAGTGCTCATCCCGTCACTCTTCACAATGTTCATGTGGACCACCGTTTGAGAATTTTGGGACATGACAATTATCCCAAAATCCATCTTAATCTAATGTGTGTGGACCAAAACCGATCAAGGATTACAATTCTTTTGGACTTTTATTTAGCTATGATTCATTTCTTAGTCATACATATTGGATTAAATGCAATGATTTGAAATGAAAGACCTTAATATCTACATTACCAGCTTTGTTATTGCGCAGTTGGTTTAGGTTTAGATCACCCATAGATTTTTTTTGAATTTTCAACTTTCTTCAAGGTATGTGTGAATTATATATGAAAACTAAATATGGAGAAGTTCATATCATACAAGAAACTATAGTTTTACCATAAATCATAATTTTTTTAAAACTCACACTTTTAGCATATCAAACTTAAGATCTCTTGGTCCCACATAACATGACCCATAAATTATGATTAATTAGCTAAACTAATCGTATTTAAAATTAGGCATTCTACAAATCACATACCAATAATTGATTTGAAAAGGAGACCTAAGGTGACCTTTTGGGATCATGAGAACATCCATATATTTCTTTGTCTCAAACCCCTTTTACTATTTCATCTTTATGCTTCATCATTTTACTCTTCTTTTGTAACGTAGTTCCATAAAGTTGCTGTGGACTTTATGTGAAAGGCCTTGAGATTTATCTCCATCAACCTGTAATTTTCATGTGGGTGTTGGCCCAACTGTAGAATTCGATCCAAGATTACAGGCTCTTGCTAGCCCATGAAAAGTTAGTACCTTGTTTGGCCCGATTAAAGCTGATGGGTGTAGCCCAAACACTATATATGCAAAGATAAAGGCATAAATTGGATATAAGAAAAAATAAAATAATAAAGGGATAATAATTTACAAAATAAGATCACTAACTTTTTCATAATTTCTACCTTCTCTACCTGTTTTTTTTTTCACTATTTTTCAAATGGTGGTTTTCTGAAATATTATTAACTCGAATTATTAGTTCTATGTAAGTTCTATAATCAAAAGTTCTGTAATAATATTTCTTTTTTGGATAAAAATAGAATCACGACCAGAAACTAACTAATTAGCAGCGGCCAAACAGCATCTTATCCAGGAATCCAGTTTCAGAGCTAGTGTCTCCAATGGCTACCGCCAATTTGTGCTTTCTCTCCCAGAACCCCACGAAGACCTTCAAATTTTCACTCCCAAAGCTCACTCCTAACGTCCCAAAGCACAATTTCCTCGCAATCCCAAGTTTCACTTCCTCATTCCCGCGCTTATTGTGGAGCAAGGTGGGGCCTTTCAGGAACTCCAGCCGAGTCTCCTGCAACAGTGCCTCAACAATCCCCGTCAGTACAGGCAACTACGAGGTGATCGCTTCATATCTCTTCTTTTTCCCTCTGTTTGATTTCCTAGAAAGCCCAGGAAGAGGAAAAGGAAAAAAAAAAATTTCCCTTTTTTCTTTGGTTTTGTTTCTTGCTAGGCATTTTCGAGTAAAATTATGCTCAGCTGATTGCCGGCCCTATAAGAATCCTTTTTTTGGTCTATTCTTTGCTTTCGAGCAGTTTCTCTTTAAGCAAACTGAGCATAATGTGCTCTTTATGATGCTATGAATTAATTCTCATTTTGGTTCAATCATGTTTGCATATTTCTATCTGGAAAAATTAGAATATTGTATATCAATCGCATAGTTCATACAATTGCCCGCTGAAATTGAAAAGAAAGAACACGATAGTGATATAATGATAAAAATGTTGTTCCCACTGTCTAGCCAGAGAGGCGCACGTGAAGCTAGACAAGTGGCAATATCACAGGTAAGAATGGAAACAAGCATAGAATTCTGTGGAAGATATAGTAGTTGTAATAATAAGTTTGTCATGCGGAAACGCTAGTTTTATATTTTATTTTTACAAAATCAACATCAAGCTTTTGTATAATTAATGATTTCAGTAATATTCCACTGAAACAGGCAAATAAGTGAAACCAATTTAGATCCTCTTTTCTGCTTTTTGACACCTTTAAGAATTTGATCACTACTTTTCCAAGTGCTTCAGGGCGGGCTAACAACTTAACATCTACTGGGTGTGGTGAGGATGTTTTGTTGCAGCATGGTCAATACAAAAGGCTATTCCCTAAGTTAAATAATTCCACAAATAGGCTGAAGTTCAAGGAACTTTCTGAGATTCTATTTTCATTGACTGTAGTGAAGAATAAACTTAGCCAAAATATTAATGCAGGAACATGAAGCAACAAAGACATTAGTGGCCATCATATCCATGAAATTTGAAATTATTCTATGAATTAGATTCAAAGTCCTTTTATTCTTTTCTAGTTTGATGCCATCCAACTTATTATGTGAAACATAATGCAGTTTTCTGATGCTTCTTCTGAGGTGGAATTGAGATTACAACTCAATGAGGCCATTCCCAGTACCAGAGACATATTTGTGGATGCACATGACGCCTCTTTGACAATTAGAGTACAGCATAATGGCTATCTCAACACACTTATAGAAACTAATCATCTGTTTGGAAAAATAAAGCCCGCTGAAACAATATGGTTTGGGAGTAAATCATTTTAAATTTCCATGATGCGTATGTTGGTTGGTCTTCACATGCTTATGCAGGGAATTCATGATTTGAATAGGTACATAGATGATGATGAACTAGTTGTAAACTTGAAAAAGCAAGATCCAGACTTGAAGTGGCCTGACATTGTAGATTCCTGGGAGTCCTTGACAGTGGCGTCTATTCAAATTCTGCATGGAACATCCATCTACATTGTTGGAAACTCAACTGAAATTAACCAGAAAGTGGCTCGGGAACTTGCAGTTGGTCTTGGGTACTGATCTTTCCTTGATTTGGCTAACAATAGATGGCGTTTTTAAGTGACAAGCTGGTGTTACTGATCATGGTAGTCTGTTATTCTTTTCTGTTCTCTTTAATCAATCTATGTTTTTCCATTCCAGCTTAGGACTCAGTTTATAAGTCATTGCTTTTCTGGTTGTTAATGATAGTGTAGTTGTTCTTAATGAAGTTAAAATTGATATTAATAGTGATATCTTCTATCATGGGGCGCTGAAATGTCATCATCTTGTACCTCTATAATTGGTTTTGGTCCCCCTCAGGTTTAGATTCATAATCAGTTTTTGATCCCTAGCATTCCAATTTGGTCCTCGAAATAACAGTCTGTTGTCAATGTAGCAAAAAAATTGATAGGCTGTATTTGTGCAAAAAAATTGTAATTTTTCTTCTCAAGAAAGAAATAAGAATAATAATGAGCTCAACACCAGTCATGCCATTGAAGGCTCTCAACCTTCTTCATGGTATTCATGTTGGTTCTCGTTCTTGTTCCTCTTTCCCCTCTGGCTTCCTCAAACTCTGATTCTCTATTAAACTCCGTTGAACCAATCAGCTATCCCAGTTTGTGGAGATTAAAACCAGAACAGATCGGTTTTACCAATTTCATCAGCACCTTCAAAAAGCGGGACAACTCAAGTGGTTTGGAATTTCAAAGAGAACCACATCAGATTCACTCAAACGGGTTTCGGTAGTGGTGAGTCTGGACCTGAACGCTCTGATCACTTTTGTTATGTTATGGGTTGAGCTGTTTGTGAACTACATCTTCCATTTTCTCCCAAAGCCCAGCACCTTGTCATTCAAATCTACTAATATTGTTCACATACTCTTTCATCCATCTTTTGAGTCAAATTATTGGATTCAGTAACTTCAACTCAGTTCTTTCTTCTTCCTAAATATTGATTAAATATACTTTTTTATAACATGTACGTTTGCTAGTCACATGTGAATTATCTGACATTTGATCACCCACTACTGTGATGGATTAGGATGGAAGGGCTACAATGATAAAAAGTTGGAAATTCAAGCTTAAAACTGACAAAACCAGAGTCAAAACCAAATTGATAGCAAACCCAGACTTGGATGGACTAAAATGTATGTCAGCCATTGGATTTTATCACTTGTCACTTACCAGACCAGATCCAGATTTAGCTTCATTTTCCCTTGTTTTTTCTCTCTCTCTCTCTCCCCTTCCAAGCATCCAAAGTTTATGTATTGGCACAGGGGATCTTTATTTCATTCTTGTAATTAACATCATTGGATACAATTAGTTAATAGGCTGATAAAAAAAATACCATGTTCATTGCTCACCTACATCTAGCGTGGTTCTGCCAATAGCATCAGGAATATAGGCAAATCTCTTTGGCGCTTTGGTTTTTACCTATTTCTTCTTTCCTAACAGTACCATTTGGTTGAAGCGGTTTTCAGGTACACACCACTGAGCACAAAAGAATTGCTGGAAGCATATATCAAGCAAGACTTGGATTCATGTAAGTATGTTGTGGACACAGGCTATTGGCATTGAAGCAATCTCTTTGCCTCTGCTGAGGAGTTCGTCAATGGCTAATTTCTTGGTTATGCGAAAAAATGAATCTGTAGAATTGAGCTATACTGTCTATTTTCAAAAGATACTGTTTATTCTCTTCTATATAAGTTGACTGCATTTGAGTACTATTCATTGGTAAATGATTAGAGTACACGAGGATGATGATGGTAGTACTGGTGGTCATCACCCTCGTGTACTCTGATCATTTACCAATGAATAGAAATCAATTCCAATATGAGGACAAAAAAATTAGCATGTGCTAAATGTGCCCATTAGATTAGTGATGGTGACCAATCCCTATGTTTATAAGGAATGTCTTTTGGACTTTCAATTTCATAGTGCATATTTGATAACTCTTAAAGGTGCCGAATATTATTCATGCATCATGATTTATAGCTTAACATTACTAGAAGTACTGAAGAGGTTAATTCATTTACAAAATCTGTGAACAAAGCAACAAAAGTCCTTTCCAAATCCAGCTCATTTGGAGGTATCTCCTCAGTTGGAAACGTCAGATGCTGTATATATTTCTAATGTCACCCATGCCATTTGACAGCCTTTTTTCCCTTAACTGCCTTCTCTTTGCAGCTGATCCTTAGTTCTACCTTTCATTCTTTTGTTTTATAACTTTTAACATCTTGCTACAATATGTGTTTATTTTTCTTTGGGACCAAATTCTTCTTAATAAAGCAAAAAGGATCTTCATGTTGTGCTGTCTGATAGGATCTAATAAGACTTGAAAAGGTGACATCTTGCATGTTATTTTGTAATGACTCATATTATCTACCTTGGAGTGTATTAACAAGTCTGATCAATTCCAGGGGTGCTTACTGAAGGCTCTGACTCTGTTGCAGAAGCAGAAGGTGCCATATTAGAAAGTTTAAGCAGGTATTGTCTATGGCTAGAACTAATCGATCTTTTATTCCCCTCTTCCCCATTTGATTAGAAATAGGGGGCATTCTTCTGTGGGCTTGGTTGGTCTTGCAGTCATGTTCGGGCTGTTGTTGCAACAATAGGGGGACAGCATGGAGCTGCTAGAAGGGCTGATAAGTGGCGGCATCTCTATGCTGGATTTACCGTGTGGCTGTCACACACTGAAGCTACAGGTAATTTTCTTTCTTATTGGGTATTGAAAAGCAGAGCAATGAGAAGAAATAATCAAATAGCAGAAAATAAAACAGACCACTATAAACGCTGGTTCAAAAATTGCTGCCACGTGCAATATAAACACCAGCTAAGAGCCTCTGTCCAGTGTAAATGCTGACTTCTATTGTTCATTCCATATCTTTAAGGGAAAAATGATCATTTATGTGTTTCAATTTTCCATTGACTCCTATAATGTGTATTATTGGACATTAGGCTAATAAAGGTAAAATGTAAATGGGATGGTTATTGCTGACTTCCATTTTGTAACTGAAATCTGTCTCATCCAATAGCCTTCTTAAACAGATCAGCATGTTCTTCGGAAGTGTGCAAATGAGACATGTAGGGAAGTTTGGGTTGGCACCTCGATAGGTTTTGTTTGCTCATAGATAACCAGATTGACAGCAATATGCAAAGCAGTTTTTTTTTTTTTTTTCTCACAGTAAAGGTAATAGCCTAAGGATGAGTCAAGGAAGCTTGCAGCTGGAGTATATCATTGAACAATATTTAGCTTATGCCAATGAGTGGGGCAAAGTGGCCTGTGTCTTATTTTTCCCATGAATTGGATAGGAACCAAGTTTGGCATATTTCGCCACCAGTAGGAGCAGCAAGCCATAAAATAACTAGCCCAATTAGAGTTGCCATAACCAGCAAGTTGCTGAACTTGAAAAGGAGAGTAAGATGTCTGTTTTGGAAGTCTTTTGAGATATTTGGAGTGGCAAATAGCAGATGTGTTATGGGGCTATACGTTTATGCATGAATCCACCAAGGATGGTTAAGTAGATGAGACAAGCAACCAGACAAAAGAGGGAAGGATCAACTGCTGTAGTAACACTAAATCAAAGAGTTTCAAATTGGTGTTCCCTTTGTAAAAGTGCCATGGTATCGTTCTTTGATTGGGGAAAAGGCCTTTAGTAGGATGGCCAACACTAAAGAATCACAGGTTTTGTCAAAAGGAAGCTTATTTTACAAATTTTAGAGTAGAAGTTAAAAAATTTATAAGGATGTTTACTTTCTATTTTCCCAACTTATTTCCTGTAACTAACCTTTTGGTTTTTCAGATTTAATATTTTTTGATGATTTTACTCAACCTAATTTTAGCTGCCGAAAAATAAAACTTGTCATAGTTTTAGCTACTTTAGGGGTATCCACTTAGATCTTGCCTTTATCTATTGTTTAGTTTTAGAATTTTTTATTTTTTATTTTTAATATCCAATGTAGTTTGACTTCAGAATTTTCTTATACACCAGTGAAACACTTCCTCAAATTCCAGTCATTTGGAATACAATATATGAGTCAGCAAAATACTGTATGATATAAAAGTAGTTGGTTGTACCACCATATAGAGTATTCCCATTCAAAGTACGTTAAAATGGTATATGACAAAAAAGATGAACAAAACTAGTTGTTCTTGTTAAAATAACATTCATGGTATACAGATTGTTACCGGTTTTTTCATCAAAGAACCTTTTTTCATTATTGTTACGGATTTAACTTTTTGCCAAAATATGTATTGACGGTTAGTTTTTTTTCTCTTTATTTTCCTTAGCCAACCTTTTGATTTTCTGAATTTCGTGTAACTTTGGTGTTTTATTTTACTTCTCATAATTTTGGTCACCCTAAAATATCAATTTTTGGTTACTCCTTAGGTTTGCATGTTTTTTGGTTCCTTCTTTTATATTACATAACTGTAATAGCGTATAAACTTGAATAGATTCTTTTTTTAAGATCCTTTATCATCTCTATTTTTCCTCCTTGACCAAGAGTTTTGTTGGGCTTTTAGACACTATCATCGACAGATGGTATGAAACTTTTTGTAGACAGGACCGGTGTTGGTTGGTATCAATGCATGGACCTTACCTAATGGACAAATGGTGTGAACTTGTAGTAAACAGGACCAGTGTTGGTTGGTATTGGTGCACTGGAACTTAGTTCATATGATTAAACAATGAACAGGAGGACTGAGTTAGGTCTAGAATTGAATTTCAATTTTCCTACATGGGCTCCACTGCACCCACCCTCTTCCTCTCTGTGTCTTTGTGCTCTCCTAAAGAGAGGACAGTAAAGGGAGACAAAAGGAAAGCAGAAACAATAAGAGTTGTTGTTCCATGCTTGACAAGATGGTTTGTTGGCAGACGATTGTCCCTAAGCCCTTGGAGTGCCAGCCCATTTTTACCAGGAGACAATACTAGGGGTGAGGATGGCCACCTCAAGGATTCATAAATCTTACCCTCTGCTTGTTCCCTTATTCATCCTAGCCATCACAAATTATCAGCTATTGAACCTAATTGAGGTTTCTGTGGTCCACACAAGCTCATGGAGGCAAAAATTCTTACAAACCTTTCATACTTGTTTCTGAGCTAGTTGGAGAAGCTTTTCACATTTTCAGTGATGTAGCTTGGACATGGTTTTTGCATTCTTTGTCAAAAAACTGTCTTAAACTTCTAAGTTAGTGTATATATACTGATTTCCTATAAAATTCCTCCTGTGAATCTGTCTGCTTTCCTAGGAGGTACTTTGCTGCCAGCTGGCCCACTGTCCTCTTTCCTGTATGTATGCCACAGAATATGCAATGAGTCAGTCAGTGCCTGTAGCCCTTCTTACATACAGTCATTGAAGATTATAATTGAAATCTAAAAATCAAATAATAATGCATTCTCAATGTTCAGCATAGAAGTAACTATATTTTGTCTGATGTATCATACCTGGAGTGAATTCAGTCCTAGGTAGATGTCAGATTAGGCCTTTTAATGTCAAATTCTGCTGATGTTTGCTTTAATCCCTCGTAAGATGGCCCTTCTCTTTGTGGATTGTGTGCCACAGTGGACGTGCCTGCTTTCTACGTGTAATGCTCAAGCCAAATTTCATGTTTGAGCCCCAGATAATAATCCTCATTCTCAGTAGTTAAGAATTTTTTTTTCTATACTTTGTGCTTCATTTTCTGTCATCATGGCTGTTGATATATCAATGCAGATGAAGATTCAGCGAAAGAAGAGGCAAGGAGGCAAGTTCAAGATGCTAGACTAGGTTACTCAAATGCAGAAGTTGTTGTCAAGCTTCAGGGTTGGGATGATGACCAAACCAAAACCGTGGCTCAGGCATCATTGAGTGCCCTTAAACAGTTAGTTCTTTCAGACAAAAAACTTCCAGGTACTCTTTTATCATATTAGCATCTCATGCTTGTTCTGTTTTTTTTACCAGCAATCGCAACAGGAATCGCCTTATTTTCACACATATATACAGAATTCTAATGTGACAAGTAAAACCTCTGGTTTGGAGTGTAATTATGCCTCATGAAACAGAGGTAACTGGTTCGGATCTCCTTCCCTTTCCACTTGGGCCAAACCCATCTGAGAGAGAAAAAAAGAAGTAAAAAAGTCACTTCTAAAAGAAAAAGCTTTTTCAATATAAATGGTAGACATCCTATGCCAATATGAAGGGTGGAAAACGCTTCCGCCAACCTAACCTGTCACGTCTGTAGCCAAAATTGTTGAAAAGCAAGACTGAAGGGCTTTCAAACCTATCTGGCCCATATCCTACTCTTTTCTTTAAAAAGAAAAAGGAAAATTATTTTTCCTTCAAAGGAGTCTATATCTTACTTGAATGACCTTTATTGCTGTTAGTATCTGTCTTGAAAAAAATGATCTGGCTTGCCCTATTTGTCAAATGAAAGTACCTGTCAGCATTAAAGGGCCTGAAAAGCCAATGCCATTGACTCCAACCACAAAAGTTTGCATTTAAAACTCTCAAAAATGGCAAAGAAAAAGAAAAAGGTCAAAAGAGGCCGGCTACTTGTTGTAGCTCAATAGCCAACTGTTGCTTGAATATTGGCTCTAGAATCAAAGCTTCAATCAAAGCATTTCTCTTAGTTTCAAAGTCCTTGGGGCATCAGTTTTTCTGGGAAGTATACATTGGCTGGGTTCAGAAGTTCTATTGCACATGTAATGCTACTCTTTTGCTCTTTCTAATATATCTGAAACCTCTTTGCTCGTAGCATTAACTGAATTACTTTTCACAAGTCATATCATATGCACAGAGAACCTGAACTTACACCTTATAATTACAGAAAATGACAATATATAATGAAACAGAAAATGAATGTTCAGGGTAAGAGAGCAAACTTACTAATTATTGTTAGCCTTCTTGGTTTGGTGATGTTGGAAGGTAAGAAGAGCTTGTATATAAGGCTGGGATGCCGTGGTGATTGGCCAAATATCAAGCCTCCAGGTTGGGATCCATCAGCTGGGTATGATGTCTCTTCTAGTGCTGTCTGATGCCAAAACCCCTGTGCAACCGTGTATTATTACAGTAGAAATTTTGTTGCTCCAGAATTAAACCCTGTTGATGTTCGATCAGAGAAGTAACGGAACATTCTTTTCGATACCCTATGCATTCATGTATAGTTAAGGTGTGGTTCAAGTGAAACTGCTTTACCATGGACGGATTTAATTCAACCTTCTCGATTGTCGGGTCAAGTCTGGTCCGGAAAACAGGCTTCGGCTCCTTTCTCAAATTGCCCCGTCCTCTTCCTCTTCCCATGTCATGCATTTAAGAAAAAAAAAAGAAAAATTTTCCAAAAACATGACTTAGAATTGTCGACAGACCAATAATTCAACGGCTTGACTTAAAATTGTCAACAAACCAATAATCCAACAGTTGGCTATTGGCACAAGACTTGGGTTTTAGATTCCATGTTCCATAATTTCCAAACCCTCTTTTATTATTATTAATAAGAATAATAATAATAATAATTCATTTTGACTAAAAGCTAAAACTTACTGCTCATAAGATTATTTAAAGATATGTAATTTAAAACTGTAATAGTTTCGAGAATTTGATATAGTTCGTAGGGCTACTAGCCTGGAATCTATCTTACCCAGCTCAAAAACCAGAGGAAAATGATAATTTCAAGAAATTGCTATGAAGTGTAGAGGAAATTTTAGGTTTTGAAAATCTAACGCAAATGTATATTTTCTACATTTCCTTTGTCTAAATAATAATAAAAGAGCCTTCATAAACCTTTAAAACTGGCGACAAAGGCATCCAAATTTCTGTCAGTGAGAGTAAGAGAACATTGCTTAAAATTAGTTTTTTTTTCCTTCTTTTAATCTTTTTAGCTTCGAAGTACCTCTCCATTTAACATATAAATCTATTCGGGTTTCATAAGATCCTCAATGGAGGAATCCATATCTCATTAAATACGAATATGAGAGAACACTGCTTGAAATTGGCTACAAGCCAGTATCCATTCCCGTTCCTTTTAACTGAGAAAAATGACATCACTTTAAAATTAACCCGTCACACACCTCCTTTCCTGTAAATAAATCCAGAGCAGTTCGTGGATATTAGTGATGATTATAATACCTTTATCCACTTCAACGAACGCTACTACTTTACCACGTCGTTGTCATTGGGAACAACTCCCCTGCAACTTTACATGCTTTAGTTGATGATATGACTGAAAATACTCCAAACTTATATAAGAGTTTTCACGGCCATAATTTGTTCACAAACCTATATCGCCCGACGCATGAAGGAAAGCCGTATCATAGAAAGGAATATTAACACCAACTTTGCCTCCAGATTCTTGACCTGCAACAGCAGAACAAAACGCAGGATTGAAGGTTCCAAAATCTTAGTACTTTTAAGGCTGTCTAGTGGCAAGTAGGTCACAGAGCAAGTCGGCCAAGCACCAATGTCGAATTTGTCCACGCATTTACGGATGGGTGGTATGTTGGTGCGACAGAGAAGACAATTACCAGAACATAAGGAACACTTTAAGAACATTCACGAGGTAACATCATAGTCCACAACTGGAGAAGAGTCCCAAGACTTTTAAAATGCCAGAGACACCCTACAAAAACAAAAAGGGGAAACTAGCAGCACATTGACAAAGCAATTTAAGACCCCCACCCCCCCAACATAGACAACAATTAAAGTCCCAGCAAAAGCTCCATGTTTCACTTTTAGAAAAGCCAGAGACACTTGACAAAAAACGGGAAAACATATTCATGACCCATCATAGACCAAATTACGGAAGCCCTAGCACAGTTCCATTAAAGCGAGACGCCCTTTGAAGGAAAACTCAGCACTGAACAAAAAAACCACTTATATAACTTCATGTCGACACATTCGCCAGCTTTTATGCTTCAGGCTTTGGCACTTCCGATTCACACTTGGATTCTGATGGAACCTGCATCAGACAGCAAAAGATATGTATTTAAAGACTCAGAATATCCTCCTCAAGCAGTATACGTCATCAACTTAATGGACCTCAGAATACTTGTTCAAAAGGCTGCATTTTAAAATGAACAAAGGATCGGCTATATTTTTCCTGTAAATGTTGCTAATCCTAGCCCAAAACCATTTCAATGACATTTAAGGGTCAATTACATCACCTAGCACTCAGTACATTACTTCAAAACAAGATCGACTATGTTAACCGACACTCTCATTCAATCAGATAAATGAAGTAAAGAACATTGCAGTTATTGAGCAGCAACAGTTCCCATTACTTTGGTCCATCTATACAAATTCACAACCGTAATATATCAGGAGTCTAACTGGCACATGGTACAGCTCTCAATAATATTACACCACCCCTATCCAAACAAGTATATTTATCTCAGAACAAATAAGATATCCTCACTGTTCAAAAGAATGAGATGAAACAAGTATTAGAACCCTTCCAGAATTACATTTTCAACCTCCAGTTCAGTCGCCCAAATTTCTGATACCCGTCATGGAAATGTGGCTTGCAATAAGTTTACCACCGCATAGCCCACAAGTAGATAAAGAACTTTTCAAACCAGCTAACGTATGGAAGCATGGCTCATACCTTGCATTGAAGATTCGTAATTGTTTCCCTCAACAAAGTATCTCCAACTATCAATCTCAACCTTTTGATGAACTCATCACGACAAACATTCTTTGCCTGATTAGTTTTCCAAAACAAGAAAAAAAAGAACAAATGGAAAAATTAGATAAAACATAAGATTAGGAAGGATGAACAGAGGTGCATGGCACCCACAGGTAAAACCGAAATACTGATGTTATTGTACATACCCTGAACAACTCGTAATGCGATTTAACTTTTTCCATATCCTTAGAAGAAACCTTGTCTGAGATAGCCTCAAATAACATAGTGAAAGGCATCCATGCAGATTTAGGAGCTCTAGTGGAGCTTGAGCCCAAAGTAGCAGCTTTCCCACCAGATCTCCCAGAATCATGCATTGGTTGGCTAATGCTCTCCTAATAGAAAAAAAATTAAATTAGTCAAAAGCAATCACAATATAAAGAAATCATGTGCTCCAAACCCTTTATATCAAAACAAAAAAGAAATGTCAGGGGACGTCTGTAAAAACAGCTTTTAACACAGTTAATTATCTCCAGCTTTTAACCTGCTCGAATATGTAATAATTATTTTTCCTCTTTTCAGAAATAATAGAAAAACACAGATTTTGGCAAAAAATTTCTTTCAATAGGTAATGACTTTTTAGGAAAAAAATTACAATCAGCCACTGAAGAAGCACTTCAAATCAGCATATATCAATCTTAAAATTAAAGATGTTAAAATATTGCACTGCATATTGCTGTCAGTTTCATTTTCTGTTTCCTTTGTAATAATAAAAGTCACTTTAGAAGAGATCTTAAACTAACAAAGAACATATAAAAGTAATAAAGTGACAAATTGAGTTTATTTTCAAGCAACGGATCTGTTGATAGGGGGAGAATAAATTTTCAAGCAACATTTTGCTATTCCAGATTTCTAATCATCCAAGTACTGCTCAGTCAAGTGAGCAATCGGTTTAGAATTTCATATACCAAATATAATTCTCCAGTACATGCCACAACTGGCAACATTATCAGACTCCAAAATATCCAAAATATAACTACACATGAAACCAGGAAGCATCTAATAAATTCATGATACTCACCACATCAACAGCTGGAGACTGTAACTGTTGGCCCTGAGGCTGACAACATGTAATCCCTGAAACATCATGCTTAGTCTCACTTCCAATCAAATGCCCTGTAGGAACAACATAAAACACTAGTGCTCAAGTACTAAAAAATTCTTAAAGAAAATTCATGTTATCCATACTCGAGAAGACACAGCTGGCATCTCAATGAACAGTAGTTGCAGTGATGAATCATCTCTTGAATGTAACAAAGCCCAACCAAGAAGAGATACCACCGAACCATGGACGAACCCTGTTTCCTAACACTAAATGCTTCTAAACTCTCTCCACACGAGTTTGAATCAGAAATTGGGCAATTGATCAAGTAGTTCAATTCCAATCAATTGCATGGTAGCATGTCCAAGATGTTTTATAGCGCAACAACAGAACTTCTGACAGTGTCAGGAAAAGTGAAATAATCATGAAACTAAAAAAAGCACATAAAAGAGTGAAAGTTCACCTTCAGCTTCAGATGGGATCTTGAAACTGACAACAAATTCTGTAAAGATGTGTGTGTTCATATTCATGGTCCAGACTACATAATAGCTTGGATTTTGAGTATCATCCACTCCGCTATCATAGTCCTTCCCACTGGGACGGTATTGCCTAGTTCCCTGATTAACAACCTCCATGTTTCCCATTATTACACGACAAAATACCATGTGCCGTACCCCATTTTCGTCAACATCACAATGAATTGCACTGTAAAAGAATAAAAAATTCAATACTTGCACTGCAAGAAAATAGAAAACTCCACACTTGCACTGTAAGAAAATAGAAAACTCCACACTACACTAAAAACAACAGCAGAACATAGCACTATGACGATGAGTAGCAAAAGGCTGTTTGGCCATGTACAATTGGAAAAATGTTCAACCTTGGCCAAACTTTTGTGGCTGGCCACAAAAGTCTTTTGAGTGGAAAACCCAGACTGACACAACTTTATTCACGTACATTGCCACATTTATTACTTCTCTTTTTCCTTTTTAACAGATAAAGAGAAACTTCCAGGAAAAGGTGGGCAGTGGCAGTCAAGAAAGGAGACAGCTCGCTAAGCACAGAAAAGCATTAACAGCTCCTACCCTGGAGGTGCTCACCATAGAGGTTTCCCTTTAAGCAACAAGTCCTCATCTTTCTTGCTAAAAATATAAAATTTACCATTTCAAACATACAATAATTAGAAGATTAGAGAAACAAATTGCCAAACCTGGTGTTAGGGCTCTTAGCAGCTGAAAGATGAACACCAATGCCATAGATGGACTTAATAGTGGAAGGTCGACAATGACCAAGCCCATTTGACATAACTATAGGCAGCTCCTCCTTAGACAAAGGAAGCCAGGCATAACGAACATTTGCATCCCCACGACACTTTTTTGTTAGCTCCACCTGCTTCTGGAATAGCTGAAAACGAGCTTGCATCGAAGAACTTGAGCAGGCATAGACCTCAACAACATCAGCAATACCCAAAGGACTCATACCCATAATGAACAGCTTCTGCACAGAATGAGGATCATATTCTTCTCTTTCAGATTCAGAGGCTATATCTAAATCTGCATCCATCTGTTCATTTTCCTGAACAGCCTCGTCAAATTTTCCACCAGGCGTACCATTGCAACTATCCTCAACATCTAAAACATTATGGTTGCTAGCTGGGTTGTGATTAATTTGAACATGCTTAACTAGAGCATTTGACTCCCCACTGGATTCCTTCAAATCAGTTTGATCCAATCCATTTATTTCAATTTCCAGTAGCAACTTAATCTCATGAGACCCATTGGACTCCTCAATCTCAGGCTCTTGATAATTGCCACTTTTACATTGATAGGGATCAAAGAACTCATTGTAATCTGCATAAGTCTCTGGAAAGAAGCAGCTGCCTGCTTCATCAATCCAACCAATGGGTTTTCGTGATCCTGTTTTCAAGTTCATTTGAAACATATGCAAAAAGTCGAGTATAAAAGGATGCCCTTTCAACTCAATCTCCATAGCAGCCTTCTTTTGCTGAAAATCACGTCTCACCATATCAATGATAACCTGAGGAAAATCAATCCACTGTCCATTCTGGTAAACCAATAAACGTTGTGGCGTGCCCGTCCTTAGATAATTCTCATAGCATCTTTCTACAGATCTCCTTTTGAGACTTTTTGATTCATTCAATTTCATTCGCTTGGCAAGCTTATATTGCAACGGTTCACAAGTGGCCTGCAGCTGTGGCAATGTTTGGCCAACTCCATTTGGATATGTAGTTTCCCGCTTTCTTTTTGAGTCACGTAGAACTCTTCTATTCCTAACCAATTCCCTTGCGCACGATGGTTCCATTTCTATCTACTTGACCAATATCTATCCGCGAGTCTGACTCTAGAGGCCTAACTATACAAGACTACAACCTAGCTCTTAACAAGTCAAACTAACTGTACCATTTTTGATAATTGGCAAACCCTGAAAAAAAAAAAAAATTGTTAGCCCATAGAATATTAACAACCACGTACATTAGTACATTTCCACAGCATTGTCATACACTATGTACGTTAAGACATGCAAAAATTGACTAAAACATTTATGTATTTTTTCAATGCCCAATCTCAAACCAAAAATTATTTTCCTAAAGGAATTTTCAGACTTTTGGGTCACAATAACATTCTCTATAATGCTGTAACAGCAACAAAATAAGCTGTTGCGGCCAATTTGCAGAAGCCAACACAGATAAACTCAAAAAAAAGGTGGGGGGTGGGGGGGTGGGAAGGCAGTATAATTTGCAAACCATGGTCCTATAAAAAATCAAACTTCAAATTAAAAGAGAAAATCTGATCATAAAATAAATCTAACGAGGAGACAAGCCACAAGGGAAGAAACATACCTATCAATGCCGTTAGCGTTCATGTACATGTTCCTCCTCTCCATTAACTCAATAAAACCAAGTAAGAAACGCCACTTCCTTATTTACTCCACAGCCCAAAACAGCTCTGCTCCTAATAATAGCATCCATCCAATAATTTCTCAACACTTTAAATCCTATACCACTTATATTATAAAATATCAAACAGAAGAGGAAAATAAAGTACTCTACAAAGCAAAAGGGCAAAGTATATGCTCAGAACAATTAACCAACACAGACATGAGAGCCACTGTCGATCCTTTTGCATGCCACAAAAGTATGGACTAGTTTCCAAAAACAGGGAGCAACAAAAAAAAAACAACCGATCGACTTTCGCCTTTTTCCACTATTTTCAAGCTGACATGTACAGTTTAAATCCTTTTCGTTTCCTCAAGTTTCTCAGTAACCACATATGTTCCAACGACCGATTACGACTTAAATAAAAAAATAAAAAATTAACTCGGTTACTGAAAATGAAAAAATTTACCCGTCAAGCAGAATTAAAAAAATATTGAAACTTTTTTTTTTTTGAAAAAAAATCGTAAACTACAGAAAAATACAACTTTTCTAACAAGCCAAGAAGATTTTCTATGTGCATCCGTGCTTGTCAGTTTAAGAAAAAAAAAAAAAAAGGTTAACCAAAATCAACGGTGAAACCGATATTTGATAACAACGACTCACCAAAAACTCGTCCCATGTAGAACCAGCTCCGATCCGTCCGATTTAGGAACATAATCAGTCTGCGAACACAGAGTCCAAGAAACTATATATACAAACAAAAAGGCAAGAAAAACAGATACAGAGACCTTTACAACCCAAACACACGGATCTTAAAGACAGAAGTAAAAAGAAACAAATTTCTCTGCCCAAAAAACAGGAAATTTCTGCAGTGAACGAATAAACCCAACCGCAGTAATTTCCTAAACCAAAAATAACCAACATCAACAACTCAGAAGCTCAAATCAGCCAGAACCAGCCCCGATCGTCAGAAAATCAAAATTTCTTCGCGACACAGAAAATACCCAAGAGTAAAATGAGAAAATCCCACCATAGTAAGTTCTTAAACCAATACTAGCCAGCATCAACGACTCAGAGGCTCAAATCGGCCACAATCAGCCCCGATCTGGCTAATTTGAGCATGAATTGGACCACCGAGCAAAAGTCAAACTCAAAAAAAAATGCCGACTCACAAACAAACCAAAAGGGAAAAATAGCTCCGAGAAGCTATCTACCCCGCCAGCAAAGGAGAACCGCAGAAATCTGCCGGAGTCACAGAGAGATCTAGAGAGAAAACTGAAGTTACCTTACAAGAAGTTAAGAGGCTAGGAGATGAAGGTTCGATTTTTGAAAGAAAAGGTACGATTATCTAAGAATCAAACCCTGACTTAATGGATACAGAGGGGCAACCGGGTTAGCATCGACGTACTCGACGGCGCAAACGGGGGGGGGAAGAGAAAACTCCGGACTTCTAGTCGGCGGTCTTCCTTGGAAACTTGGGAGCCAGGTTTCTGAATCTATCCCCTCTTTTGCTTGGAGGAAACGCAAAGAAGGCGTGGGGCCCACCGATGGGGAAAGATATTGTAACTGTCGTGGTCGAAGCATGCATCACGGCTGGCTTTTTTTTAGTGGACCGAGACCAAGCTTGGGGGTGGTTAGATTAACCGTGGTCAGATTAACCGTGGTTAATTAACCACAGTTCTATTAACCATGATTAGATGGGTGACCTGTATCTAGTCACATTTTTTAATTTTTTCCAAACCAAATACAGATAAGATCATTAATGTTTATCACATCATTAAATCAATTGATTTGTCACCTAATTTTACTTGTTCTTATCATCTTCTTTGATAACATTTTTAACCTTTACTATTAACATTTTGAAACAAAAATAATAATTAAGATCGTTAATTTTCATCATCTTAATGTTGTTATCACTCTCTTGAATATTAATAAATCTTTTATAACTAGATATCAATTATTATTTTTATCTTATATTAATTTTTTATTAAACAAAAATAGATTGAACATAATAATCATTAAATAAATAAAAATTACGTCAATCTAACTCCTATAAGATAATGAAAGGCTTATATATTTAGAGAATAAGTGATCGTTTTAATAAACATTTAATTTAATGATTATCTTTATCTTATATTAAATTTCTAATTAAACAGAACTAAACATAATAATTATATATTGAATAAATGTAAATAATATAAGTCTAACTCTTATAAGATAACAAAATTCTAATATATTAGGTTATCTCATAACATAAAATAAAATATAAAATAAATTAAATAACACATAATCATACAAATATCTTATAATCAAATTAAATAAGTAATTAAGCAAAAACCTTAAGTGTTTTAGATTTCACTAAATATTTTGATAAACAGGAATACCTAATTTTTCTTAAAGTTTCATAGACAAGGGTTAGACATGAGGGGCATAGGGATAAGGGCTAAACGCGAAGGCTGTCATATCTTGAGTTAACTTTTGCTTCAAAATAATACTTTCAAAAGCTGTAATTTTCTCAATTACACGTCATCTCCAGTTGAAATCAGTGGGTAAAAGGACAAAACAACGAATACCAAAACTTTGAACTTACTCTTCCAACGTACGAAGTGACATTGTGATGTTTTGAAAAGAAAGGGCAGTGTACGACGAGCGGCAGGCATTGATGGGCTCTGCCTCGGAGGGGTCTAATCAATACGGCAAAAGATCACGAGAAAGGAGAGTAGGGAAACGACGGTACGAGGAAAAGATAAAAACACAGGGGTTTCCTCGAAGCTTGGTTGTGGAAAGGGTTACAAGTGTAGTCCTGGATGAATGGGGAACGTAGGACTTGGTTTGGTTTAAGTCTTCTTTTTTATCGTCTTTCAAGAAAGTGATTTTGTAGAATTTTGACAAACGTGGATGTTATTTTCTAAGGAGGGTATGACTATTCTCTTTTGTTTTCTCCAAGTTTTCTTTCTAGAGTGGGTTTGGTGGGAATGATTGATGGGTTTCTTGGTTGATAATGTAAATTAGTTTTGCTAAAGAATGAAAATTAAGGAGTTATTGAAATGACTATCTTAATACGATCTAATTTAGTAACAAAATTTACTGACTTAGTGATAAGTTAATAATAGTTACTAATCATTTAATTAGGGGTTTAACAATTTTTTTTTCTTAACCCACACACAAAGGGGAGGGGAGTGGCTTCTAACCTTTTGGATTCGCAAATTAGGAGTCCTTGACTTTTTGCCATTAGATTAGAGGTTTAACAATGAGTACATGAATAAATATGTAAGTTAGATTATTGTGAGCTATATTGTTTAAGTCAATGAATATCACAATCAACAATAACTAATCAAAATATCTATGCATAAGTCAAATTTATAGATTGACATACCAAGCAATGAAACTTAGATCCATAAGGAATGTGAAAACTCATATATGTATATGTTGACAATGTGAATATGCTGGGTTCTTTTCATATACTAAACATCTTTATACCATCATTTTTTTTCTTCGTATCAGCTTAGGAGCATTGCATCATTCTGATTGTGATTTATAGGCATTATTCCAAACCCACCTCATATGAAAATCTAAATCAAGGTAACATTTTAAATTACTTTTTTATGGACTTCTAGTACCTTAGTTATTGGTGTTTTGTAAGATTTGGTGGTGAGTTGCATGTTTGGTTAAGGGTTTAGATCAAGTGATTTTATTGTTTTGTAAGAAATGGTTTAACTTTTTTTTATTAAACAAAAACTACCATGGTAATAGAAGTCCACAAAAACTTGGATTAAACAGTTCCATTTGCTTACGATGTGCAAAGCTGTAAATGACGAAAGAATGCAATAATGTCGAGAGAGACATACTCCTAACAAGGTTACATCAGCATATGTATCTCCGAAAATAACACAATATATGTTACTTAGTAAATTTATAAAACCGTCAAATAAGCTAATCAAACACTACCTTAAAAAACTTTTTAATTTTATCATGTTTACAAGCATTATTACAAACTTGTGCTGCAATATTCCAAGCAAGGTAACAATTAAGGTTAAACTTTTTTTTGCACTTATATTACCTTAGTTGTTTGAAGATTTAAGGAAGTTTTTGATCTCTTATGCGGATGTTACATCAATGGGTTATAATTAAGGAAAGAGGAGAAATCATCAACCAAACTAATTAATCAATTACCTAATAAATTATTCATGATCTGTCTAATCTCATTACTTCATTAACTATAACTCTTTTACTGGTTGACGTAAATGGATCTATTAAGTGTTAGCTTTGCTTAAAAAAGAATGGTTGTGCTTGCCCATAAATTTCCGTATAAGGGAGGCTTCTATAAAAACACATTCATGATAAGGTCACGTACTGTAAGATACATGTTAAATGGCAAAGAACGGTTTTGATACATCCTTAAGTAGGACGTTATATGCTATTTAGCAAATTTATGAACCCATCAGATAATCTAAAGGACCAATGTCATAACAAATTATTCATAGTATATATCCGATTTCATTATTCCATAAACTATGTAAGTCATGTTATCAATATCCAAATAATCCAATATCTTACAAATTATCAACAAGTTGAATTCATGAATTTTAACTTACCATGCAATGAAACGAGAACAGATTAAGTAAAACTCACATTTGTTGATCATTTGGATATGTTTGATCTCTTTAATATTCTGAAGCCTCAATCTCATTTTGGGACATTCTTATATTGGTTGTTTATTTTCACCCCAATACTTCCTTAAGAGCATAACTTTATCATGACTGTACTTTCATGTGTATAGAATTGTCTGATTATATGCCATTGTAGTTTCAAATGGTATTAGAAAGAGATTCTTCAAGTTAAAGGAAAAAGAAGTCACGCATAGTTTCTAATTGTCAGAGTTTCAACTCAACCTCTATAGAATGCTTCCTCTTGATTCCTCTATGCTCCTTGCTTCCTTAGCTTTTCTTTTCTGCCTTTCTGGTTATTGTATCGAGAAAAGTTTGATTGATCTAGAATCCATACTTCTGTACATCCTTCAATCTCTTCGAATCTTGTCTCTTCTTGGAGTGGCATATAAATAGACACCCTCAATTGCCAGATTGATCTCAACTTTCTTCTTTTTTGATTCTTCAATGTTCTTATTTTTTATTTTTATTTTTTTCCCTTCTATCGTCGCTTGGTCATATCCAATTACAATTACAGTGGTCACTGAGAGATCAAACAATTAGGCTCCAAATGGAAGTCCAAAGGTTGATGGTCCTTTATGTTGGACATAAAGCCTAAAGATTGAATATGTTGGACATGGGTTTAAGTCCGAAATATGCTAATACCAAGTTAAACCACAAAACCAAGTATCTTCAAACTTGTGTTGCTTAATGGTAGTCAATGTCATTGTTGTTTGATCTTCTTGGATAAAGCAATCAATCTGATTGTGACGTCCGCTAGTCAAAACCCATCATTCAAACTATTGAATGTATATCTTCTGCACCCTTCTCCATCATTCAGCAAGTGGCTTTCTCTATTAACCTATGAATATGATGTCAAGCCCACCAAGCTAAAAACCAGAAGGCAAATGTATCTCTTCTTTTATTTGACTACTTTCCCATTTCTTTGAGTAACTTAGGCAGGTCAAATCATTACCCACAAGCACAAGAACCAATCTCACTGTTTCACCATCAGATATTTACAGAGCAGAGCATGCTTTCACTGGTGATCTCATGAGGCATAAATCATGGTTTTTCTTTTTTGCCGTACGGCTGAGCCACTCGGATATGGCCAACTATATAAGATTCAAATGATTGAGACAATAACTCAGCAATGGATTTTTTAGAATTTCCCTCATATTTCCTAGCCCAGCAAGAGACTCGAACATAAAATTAGACACGAAATGTCGACAATTTAATTGCTGACACAAAAACCTCCACCAGTTTAAAGGGAGAGGAAAGACCAGCAAAGTTGGTAGACTTATCTTCTACAGTCTTTATAACATGATGTCGGCACATTCCAGGGCAAAAGCAGCAAATAAAATAATTACCAGGAATATGACAAAGCCTGATACCAGATCAGAAAGCAAAACATCCGTCAAACTATGAAATAGCCTCAACCGTCTTGCTCTTGCTTTGGCACTTTCAAGGGGCAGCTAGAAGCGGATGGTAACTGCAGACATAAACGGGAAAGTATAGTGAATTTTCATGGGTCCTCAGAAATGCTAACTTACTAAAACTTGGTGCTTAATGAATCAAAAGGCAGAGTCTTGTATATGTTAAAACGGCAATGGAAAGGTAGTCGAACAAGCAATCATTGACAAATGACCCATAACCGAAAACCAGAAAAAAGGCCGAAAAATGACTGAGGAACAGAAAAAAAAGTTGACCAATGTGTTATTGTGAATTTCTTTAAAAGTATTTATGTTCTCAAGGAACTAAGATCCGAAAATTAAATCTAGGAAAACTTGCCTGCTTTTTTCCAAGAATAAAGCATGAATCATACTTTGCAAAGAAATAAACGATAAAGAATAATAGAAAAAACTATAAAGTCACTCCAAAGGAGGGAAGAGGGTAGAAATGTGGTCATTTCTATCCTGTTAACTACCCTTCCAATAATATAACCATGTGGCAGCTGTAACCGTTGGGGAGCTCGTGTGGTTGCTTCTTCATTTTTCAGATGGCCATATGGTCTTCTTCTTCCTAGTAACCATGTGCCATTTATATATAAAAAAGTCTGTTAAAAGTCTTATATCTAACACTATTTCGAGTTCAAACAAATAGTGGAACATCCACTACATATTGGTGTTTTTGGTTTTCAAGGCATTTTCTTTTTCCCTTACAAACTTAAACAAACATGTCCATTATCTCCCCACTATTCATCCAACCCAAGAATACAGCAAAAAGCAAGCATTCAGTTGTCGTCCAAATGTGTTATGATGAATATATCGAAATACAAGCATAATCAATTTCTAGCCAGAAAAAAAAAAAAAAAAAACAGAACAAACCAGTGTGATGATTTAAAAAGCAAAAATGTCATGCAAATTGCTGTGGTCCTCCAAACCTCGACTTTCTTGCCAAAGATGGCTGACCAAACACAGGAGGCAAAGAAAATCAAAACTGAAGTTGGCAACATGTGAGAGAACTCCACATGCAATCTGCCCTTGTGTGTGTATGTGTGCCTGGTGTCTCGCTCGCCACACACAAAAAATAGACAGAAAATGAGAAGTAAACAGAAGTTGGCCACACATTTCAACAGCATCATTCATAGCAGCCTAGTCACTTTAAACTGTCCTTCAGTTCTGAACTACATCACGTCATGTATTACATAAGCAACGATTTTATCATATGCATGGTATGTCCATAAATGTTTAATGTGCGTATGTCTGTGCATCCTCTAGATGGTCAGGCCATATATAAATATATTCCAATATCCAATTGATAATGCACATTGTACTGTATGGGTGTGCACATGAATACTTATGTATGACTCTACCATAAAAATCTGTTTGTACTAGATCCCAAAGCTACAGCTATATTATTCCAATCAACAGAGGCTTGCACAGAATTTGTAACAGCAGTATAGACCATACCTTGCACGGAAAACCCATTAGGGTAGACCTTAACACTGTATCCCCAACTATCGATCTCAACCTTTTGATAAAATCTTCCCGACTAATCCTCTTGCTCTAAATGAAATAGGAAGAAAAGGATAAATTTACAATCAAAGACAAAACCAGCAAACTAAAAAACATAATAGAATTACCAAGCGAACCTTGAATAAGTCATAATGAACTTTCACCAACGTCATATCTCCAATAGATACTTTTTTTGAGATAGCTTCAAACAACTGCGGGAAAGGCATCCATTGGGATTTTGGAGTCTTTGAAGAGACTGAACCAAGCATAATAGCCTTTTCCTGACAAGACAAAAAAAGGGTAATCATTTTAAGCAAAGGTTGGTCAGTCTCTAGCATAGAGCAAGGCTGTCTTCGAGGGGGAAAATATTATACAACAATCAAAGATAGAACAGATGGAGTTGCCACATATAAGCAACACTTTATAAGTACAGATGACGCAATTATAGGTTGGCCAATCATTTGGTCCTCAGTAATTGCTCATTAACTTTAGGAATAGAATCCAAAGAAAAAGAGCAAAGGCCTGCCTCTTACATCATAAACAAATGTCAAGCGATTCAATGACAAAAGTGCATTTCCAAAATAATGTGTTAAATATTTAGTTAAGCACCACCGAACCCAATCCAAACCAGCTAGATGAAAAAAAAATCCCTTTGTCAGTGCCATCTTGAGGCCCAACGAAGAATATTTTGATTTATTCTAGCCTCCAGTCAAATGCCAATCCATCTGTTAAGACTGTTCACCACTAGTGTCAGTAGAGAAACATCTACAACATTGGTAGAATTCAGCTTCTGCACACAATTAAGAACATCATGCACAACGAAGTCAAGCAATTATGGTCCAAGGGCTGCTCCACAATAAAGCTAATTATCAGGAAAAGACCAACTCATGACTAAAACCATATTTGCAGCAGGAAGACTTGGGGTGCTAGAAATGAACAGCAAAAGTGGAAACAAATTTCTTACAGCCAACCCAAGACAAGGATCGGATTCAGTTGTTCTTGCATTGAGATTAGAGTAGACTTTGATGGCATCTGACTTATTGCTTACATTTTTGGCATCAAACACCAGTTTGAGTTTATCTTCCCAATTATCTAGCATACATCAATTTATTCTTGTACTGATACACCATGACAAAGAATACCGGGTTTAGGCTCTCCTTGGTAAGAATTTCCGCTAATGGAACAACTGAGAAAAAATGTGCAGTGAAAGAAAAAGAAAAAGGAAAAGAAAATCTTAAAGAGCATGCGAAAGCTCACTGCTTCAACTGGAGTGCGATATAACACCAATTGGCCCTGATGTCCTTCACCTGACATGTCAATTCTGCCATGTTCAGCAACAGGAGCTCCTGCTGTAACATTGAAGAGAGTTAGTGCTTCATTACTCAAAGGAAGTTAAGTATAATAAAATTTGCTAAAATCAAGAAAAAGAAAATCAAGGTCTCCATACACCCCATGAAGGCACAGCCCATTGACTCATAATGAAAGCTGTATGATTAACAAAAAATGCCCAGTCGTTTATAACCATGTTGACTTTGTCCCATCACAAACCGATTATGTAATATAGATGAACTGCTACATAGGGTTTATGAATGTAGAAGATCCTCCCAAAAGTTCTACAAAAAAATAATGCCTTAAAAATGAGAGGAAATGAAAAAAAGGAGAAACATACCACCCAGAAACATCTTGAAACAGACAACATACTCTGGAAAGATATGGGTATTCACATTCATATCCCAAATTATATAATGGCGTGGGCTTTGAAGGTCATCCACTCCATTATCGAACTCTTCAGTACTGGGACTACATTGTGTGGATCCATAACTGACAACCTCTGCATTTCCCAATATTACACGACATAACACTATATATCTTATCCTATTTTCGTCATCATCACAGTAACGTGCCCTGTAAAGAAAACAAAAATTGATTCCTAGTATAAAAGGAAAATAAGAGAACCTAAAGAAATTGCAATTATCCATCAGGAACAGTTAATACCATGGAATTGCCAAATATAAATAAAAAGGAAGGAGGAGGATTATTTTATTTTATTTTGCTCCCTCATAAAATAGCCATAGACTTCGTCATAATCAAAACCAATTTCAATGAGAATTCCAAAAGATAACATATATACATATATATTATAGAAAACCCAAAAAGAAATTGCAAACCTCATATAGGCATGGTTTTTTGATGAAAGGTGTACTCCAATGCCGTATAGAGACATATTCTTCGGTCTATAGTGACCAAGCCCATTTGTCATGATTCTGGACAAAGCATCCTTAGTAACGGCAAGCCAGCCATATTGGACATTGGGATTGCCACGTTTCTGCTTTGTCATCTCAATCTGCCTTTCAAAGGGCTCTAGCATAAACTGACTAGAACAATGCTTAACCTCTAGTATTTCTAAATTAATGGATGAACTCATGCCCCCAGCAAACATGTCTTTCACGGTATCAGAATGCATAAGTTCAAACTTAGTGGTTGTATTTTCAGCAACTTGTTTATTTCCACCACTAACCTCCTGCATTTTGGGATCTGACATTTGATGCTCATTTTCTCTGATTTTCAGATCCTTACCAAATGGAATCTGTTTAAGCTTAATCCTCTTACCACAAGCATTCGACTCTCCAACACATTCCTCCCAGTTAGAGCTATTCACTCCAGTAATTCCGATCTCAAGCTGCAGTTTTACTCCCTGGGTCCCACTTACCTCTTGTAATGTGTCAGTTGTTTTGTTGACTGGCTTAGGCTGGCAGCATTCATGTATTTCACTAACAGAAGATAGAAATTCCGGAAAGAAGCAGTGATCTGCTTCATCAATCCAAGCAACGTACGTCTGTAAACCTGTCTTCAACTCCACCTGTATCATGTACAAAATATCTAGCAACAAATGGCAACCATTAAGCTCTACTTCCACAGCTGCATTTTTCAACTGAAAATGTGTCCTCACCAACTCTAAAATTTCTTGAGGATGATCAATCCATTGTCCATTTTGATGATACAAAAATCGTTTAGGAAGCCCACTTTTACTAAAATTCATATAGTTCTTCAGAAAAGATCCCTTCAAGCATGATTCATTGTTAGTTTTGCATGTATCATACCTCTTACGCTTACCAAGTTTGTTAAAAGATGAGTTCAAGGTGGTCCTTTGTGACAATAACGGCTGGCTAGCTCCAACTAAATTTGCGGTGCATTGAGCTGTCTTTTTCCTATTCAATTTAACAATAATTCTCTGACCATCATCTATTACTTTACCTTGCTTTGCTTCCATTATCTACAAGAACTATTTTATCACAAGGTAGATTCTAGAGCCTAAAAGTAATGTACAAGTCTTCTTCTGAACATCCAGGAAGAACCCATTCTACAGAAAAGAAATTTGCAAAACCTGAAAAAGAATAGTTATTTAACATTTTGCAAACGTCCATACTCAGAAATAATGTTCTTGTACTAAATTCACAGATAAATCATACATAATCTAACTTCCAGTTCCATAGAATTCATGAACTACATGTTAAGATAAACAATAAGAAAAAGAACTTGATGAGGCCAACAAATACAGAAGACAGAAAACATAAAAATTGAGTTTCATGAATACCATGAGACAAAAAAGGAAGAAGAAATAAAAGAGCATAGTACACTGGGAAAAAAAGCACTAAATAACATTGCCAACAATCACTAACTCAAATACAGCACCTCTTTCCACATAAGAACATGATAAAAACTGGTTGTGGATTCAAAACCAATGTATATGTCTAAGTTACCAATCAAAGGAAAAAAAAAAAAAATCAAATAACATAGTTTCCAAAGGACAAAGCGACTAACAACATTTTCAGTTGCCAAAGTTACAAACTAGTTGTATATTCCCATTGAGACGACATCAAGCTTAAAGAATGGCACCCACACAGAAATACAATGCACACCTTTATGAACACGGGAACTTCAGTCAATGTATTTTCTCCAGATCCTTCCCTTATGGTCTCTCTTCTCTTTACTACTACTTGTCTCACTTCTCTCAAAAAATTTTGTGCTACAAAAATGGCACTCTCTCTCTTCCTTCTCCCTTATTCCTCTCCATTGTATCCAGGTCAAGATCATTATCTCCTCTCAAGATCCTCTACTCGGCTCTCTCTTCTCATAAGTTTCTCTCTCAGCTCTTTCTCAAACTTTTAGTGCAATAAAATGGCAAGAAAAACTTTATATGCAAGCCAAAAAGTGGAAAATATTTATTTCCCAAATAAAAGAAAATGTTTCTATTAAAATCATATCCTTTCGGAAAAGCTTTTTCATCAAAATAGGCATAGCTGAAATTCCGGGCGCAAATCACTCACATGAACCCAAGCTTTCAGTATTAAACTTCGTCTCTAATATTCTCAAGAGCATGTTTGTGGAAGCTTCTTCTTTTGGATTACGCAAAATAAGCCATCTGCTACGCCCCATGTCATGCTACAAGCAAATTTTCTTCCCATATTACAAATAAAAAATACAAGAAACCTTGAAGAAACTCCAAGCACCCCTTTAAAATCATTGGTCATTACAACCAACGAAGAATTTCATGATCACATATTATAGGGGTAATGTGTAATTTGCAATAGAATCAGGTCACACAACAGCCTCGCTTAAAATGGTTAGATCACAACATCCAGTTAAATGCAAATTGATCTGCATTTATAGATAAGAGCATCCTATACATACATGACAAAACAACTCTTAATGAGGAAGAAATGGACCAGCTTCAAGAATACAGTCTTTTTGACAGAGAAAATAAACATGAAGCAAACAACGATGTAGTACAATATCAAGAGAGCAAGTTTACAATATTCAATCATTAACAGCATAGCAAGCGTTGATTTGAAAAGGGATCACCACGCTGGCCACCGACCCAGTTTTATATGATCAGAAAACGATCAAACATTCACATCTATCAACAAGGCAAACAAAAAAGAGAGAAACATACAAAAATGTCAAAGTTTTCGGATCAGTGCAACAAAATCAAGAGATAGCTTGGTTAACTCTATCACATGAGTTGCAAAGATGGAACATACTGTAATCTCCTGTTAATGTCAATTTTTTGCAAGTCCTTTTCTACCCAGCATCATTGCAAGTTACCAATCTATGACCAATAGGATTTTTTGCTCTCAAAGCTTTAATAAGCTAGCTAACATGCTAATTGAAGTAAAGAAAAGAATCACGTTATTCAAGCAAAAAAATGGGAATTTTTTACTCATACAACCACCCTCAGTTCCAAGTTAGAAGCAGTCATGAACAGCTTCAGTTTCAATCAACGAAACCCAAACCTTTGCCAGTGTAATAAAAGAAATAGGGAGTACAGCACTCCTTCAAATCTTAAAAGTTTCACCAAATAATAAATATGTTGTAGTTATCATTGTTGTTACTTTTTGTTACCCAAAGGCAACTCCTTGTTTGCAAAACTGTACAGAAACAAAATTTTCCTACACATTCTTCAGGTTTCACACAAACTAAATGCCTAAAATGCATACAATCACACACGAACAGAGATCAGGTCAAATGAAGATATGCTCATGAAATTAGTACCAAGCCAATTTTAAAAGAATTACACTGAAAATTAGCAGATACCCAGCCGATCAGAGTATGCATGATCAACCATTGAAAATAATCCACATGGATTACTGAATATATTTACCTAGGTTAAGTAAAACAAAGCTTAGTTGAAATTTCGGAATACTCATGGGTTTTGACTCGATCAAAGCTAAAGAGAGAAAAGCAAAGCTCAGATATATAAGAGTATGTCGTCAATTGCCCATGGAACAGCAGTGTGGGGTAATAATTGCAATGCATATGCGACAAATAACTCTTAATAAGGAAGAAGCGAACATACTTCAAGAATATAGTATTTTGACATAGAGAAAACAAACACATAGCACACAACGATCTAGTATGATATAAAGAGAGCAATTTTACAATCCAGATTATTAACAGCATAGCAAGCATTGATTTCCTAACCATCGATCCAGTTAATATGATCCAAAAACGGTCAAACATTCACATAAATCAACAACGCAAACAAAAAAGGGAGAAACATAAAAAGACATCTACGTTTTCCAATCAGTGCAACAAGATCAAGAGATGGCTTATGACTAACTCTAGCAGATGAGTTGCAAAGATGGAAACATACTGTGATCTTCAGTTAATGTCAAGTTTTTGCAAGTCCCTCTTCTCCCCACCATCATTGCAAGTTACCAATTTACGAGCAACGTCAATTTTTACTCTTAAAGCTCCAATCAGCTACCTAGGATGCTAATTTAAGTAAAGAAAAAAACCACGTCATTCAAGCAAAAGAACGGCCATTTTTTAGTCACACAACAACCCTTAGTTCCAAGTTACAACGAATCGTGAACAGCTTCAGTTTCAGTCAAAGAAAAATACACGAAATCTAAAAACTTTCACCACATAATACAAATGTCGTAGCCGACATTGTTGTTACTCTTTGTTAGTCATCCCTACGGCAACCAAAGCCAAACACTACAAAAACGAATTTTTCTTACTCATTCTTCAGGTTTCTCACAAACCAAACGCCTAAAATGCATGCAATCACACAAACAAACAGAGATCGGGTCAAGCGAAACAAATGTTCAAAATATTAGTACTAAATCAATTTTTAAAACAACTACACTAAAAACCAACAGAAACCAAGTCGATCTGAGTACGCATCATCAACTATTGAAAATTAATTCGACACGGATTACTGAATAAATTTACCTAGGTTAGGTAAAACGAACATTCGTAGAAATTTCGGGATACTGAGGGGTTTTGACTCGATCAAACCTAAAGAAGAGAAAAGCGAGGCTCGGATATGTAAGAGCAAAATCGTCAGTGGCCCCGGAAAAAAGTCGTGGCGTTAATAATTGCTGCCTGGTGGGGTTTACACTCGAGAAGCTTGTGCGACAAGCCACGGACGTGGCCGTTGTTATCTTCTCGGGGACGTCAAATCCGCGAAATCAATTAATTCCCATCCTATTTTATTTTTCTTTCCCAATTTTCTGCATGTAAAGCGGCGTCGTTTTTAACAACCAAAAGTTTGTCATATGTCCCACCTAGGCTCCAACAAAGAAAGTGAGGGTTTTAAAACAATTATAAACATATAAGTTTATAATAACTAACGGTGAAACGACAAAAAGTAATAATAAATATAGAGTAAGTATAATTAATGTTAAGAACAAAATTAAATGCTTGCTTAATTAGATGATAGTCTTATTAGTTATGGGTTTGAGTTTCTTTCATCTCCTTCTGGCGTGTGTTAAAAAAAATGACATTTAAATAAAAATGTTTTGATGCACACTTAATTTGTTAATTTTCAAATACTAAGATAGAACACCTAAAACTAAACTCAAAAAGTAGTTCAAAAGAGTAAGTAAATTTTTTTAATTTAAACAACCCTCTTGATAGTATGAGATAATTTACAATCTTTTAAAATGATGGATAATATTAGCCATCAATTGTGTTAAACAATGAATTTATAAGGGAGGGTCTATTATTTAACACTAGAAATAATAGTTATAAACCATAATTTGACTTTGATATAATTTATTATAACTTAAAATTTATTTCAAAAGATCAACCAATAAAAAGAATAGTCAAACTTCTTTAAATGGTTAAATTATCCTACTTGCCTTCTTAATATAGAAGAAATAAGTTTATGATGTAAAAGTATAATCCAAAAATTAACTCAAAAATAGAATAAGACTTCTTAAATTTGAACAAACCATTAGATGCTTGTCTTAACAATGTGAGATAATCCACAAGGTTACTAATTTATAGCAATGTATGTTGTTTCTTTTTATGAGATAAAGGAAAAGGGTGCTTATATCTTAAACCTTGGACGCAAGGGTCTGAAATTTCCCGTATGCCAATCATCCTAGGCGGACTCAAATAATTAAAGTAGAAAGCAAATGGAAACATATGGGTCTTATAACAATTAAAAGTGACATAAAATAAAGTAGTAATAAATATAGACTAAGTCTTACCGATGTTAAGACCAAAAATCAAACGGATGCTTAATTTGTTTATGGCATTGTATGTTGTTCTGTTATTTGGTAAAAGAGGACGGGTTTAAGTATCGAACCCTAGACTCGATGTAGAGCTCTTTTGTAACTTCACTTGAAGTATTAAGAACTTGAATATTTGTTAATTAGAGAGGAAGGGGGTTATTGTGTCACAAACACCAAACCATTTGGCCTAGCAGAGCTACCAAGTGTATATCGTAATATATATTTCTTTCCTTGAAGTTAGGTAAGAGAAATGCAGCGGGTTTTGAAAAATGTTGAACATAGGACCTCTTTAGTCATAGGCCATATGAGCTCCAATTGAGGTACATGCACATTGAGACTACCACGTGTATGTTATTATTAAGATGAAATGATATTAGTTAATTTATTTTGTTTATTTGTTGGTATTAATTTTTCTATTATTGTAAAAAGAAACGAGATTAGTTAGCTTTTGTTTTTGATGTTGATTAATTATTGTTGTTAAAGAGCAACAAGTTTAGTTTGTTTAGGCCTTTTTGCTTTGTATTGATTCTTATTTATTGTTCTTAAGAAGTAACAAGATTAGATAATTTAGTTTTTTCATTTTTTTAAAATTGGTTTTTATTTATTTTTAGATAGTAATTTGACGATTTAAAATTTTCAGAACTAACATAAAATGACCTCCATTGGCGGGCATGAGATAGATTTCCTGATTTAATTATTATCAATTTTGTGATACGGGTAGCATCATTTCATCCAAATATAAGTGTAGAATAATATAGCATATAATTTCTGTTTTGGTTTAATTTTTTTAGATTTTTTGTTAATAAGAAATCCTATCTCCTTTTTACGTAATTATGACAACCCTATATGTTGCCAAACAACATGGAAAATAATTTAACTTCTGTTCGGTATCTTGTTAAAGATAACCTAAAAATAATAATATCTTCCTTTTTTTGGCTCTTAGAGATTTTAAAAAATTAATGAATGAGTATCCGCCACTCCAATATATAAATACGTAACTCTTATTACCAAAATAAAATAAGTATCACTTTTATTCTCAAAAGGAAAGAAAATCATGATGTATATTGTTTTTTCTATTATAACTCTTATTACCAAAAATAAAAAATAAAAATAAAAAAGAAAAGAAAATCATGAAGACTATCTATGTTTCCACTATTCTTGTGATTATTCTTTGCCTCATTGCTGGTAATTATTTTATTGCCTTTGTGCTTTTGATATCATTATAACTTGTTGCATCCTATTTCATTTAGTTACTGAAGAAAAACGTTAAGCCTTAAAAAATTTGGATTTTACTAGTATTCTCTAGTTATCCCTTAATTGTTAATAAACTATATAATTTATGACAAAATAATAAATCTATTTGCTAGGAATTATTGAATACATGCATATATAGAAAAGCTTTGATCAGACATCCTGAATTATCATATATATATAATCAAATATAGCATGTATTATATGTTTTATATAGAAATATATTGTCCTTGAAAGGTATCCCTTGAAAGTTAATTTGATTGTGCAGGAAATGGGGTAATGGCAAAGTATACGGGACGCGTGTGTGGGCGCGTGGAGAAAATCGCGCACTGCACGGACCCGGCTTGCAAGGACGAGTGCGTAAAGAAGTGGAATCGCAAATGGATTGTGCAGCGGAGCTGCTTGCGCGTGCGTTTATCCATGCTAGTTTATATCCGTCTATATATTATCTCCTTATTTTCTCCAATAAAATAAATAAAGCCAGCACCATCGTATTAGACAAAGAATCTTACATTAAATAGAAGAGCACTTGTGAGAGGTAGATTTGGACTTTTATTACGCAACTCTTTCTACAAATTGCATGAATAAATTCAAATAGTGAAAACAAAAACTAAACTAAAAAAAGAAATAAAGTACTGTGGGTATAAATAGGATTCAATAAATAATGGCAACAAAGCTTGTAAATCAAAAGAAACCTAACATAACCTAGACGTTAAGGCGAAGGAGAAAAAGAAATTATTGGCATATTTAATTAGTAAAACATTTTGCTCTTTTCTTTTTTTCTTTTTTATTGATAAAAGGAATAGTATTCTAACAATTTTATTAAAATAATAAGGTTAGGTGTAATAATAATATTTTAGATAAGTATAAAGGAGAAGGTATAGGTTTAACCTTTAGTAAAAGGTGAAGCACTAACATATTAAGTTGTCACATAAAAAATTATAAAAAGGAAAGTATAAAATACATTGGACAACATATATACTTAACCCTGTGGTGGCTTATAATTACCTAAGCCTAATTGATCCTTCATAAAAATAGCTAAACATGGGTCATACAATGAGCTAGGCTAATCGAAAAGTCTCACATTCTAATTTGTATGCCCATAATTGACAAGATGGTTCACAACTACATTCCTTTTCACAATAGACATGTTGCACTTTCATCTATGTTAGAATCATAGATATGCATTGGCAAATGACATATTCATCACCTAGTCTACTAGTTTAGTGGTGAGCTAGTAGGAACTCCAATTTCTAAGGAGTCCTCCATTTTTAAGTAACATTAGACTAAATAAAAAGAGTTTGATTCAATAATGGAGGGGGCACTTGATTCCATTATTGGCATATCTTATGACTTTCCAACAAGACATAGGCTTTGAGATTTGCATTACTACCTATCACCAACTTGATTGAGAAAGCCATGATTATGCTTTCATTATGATTTTTAAGTATTCCTCCTCCAACATTATTTCCTATAATAATTGAACCGTTCGTATTCAATTTGTATTACCTTATTGGTAGAGGTTACAAATTATCAAACTCCTCTTTAGAATGGAAGATAAGTCACATAGACTTTTAATACACTATTTTTATCTAATAAAGCCAAAATGTAAGTGTTCAATAGTATAAATCTATTTTCTTTTATAAGAGTTTCACAGTATTGAAACTAACTTAATCATTATTATTAAAAATCATATTCTCCATATTCTTGCCATGAAGCCTTATTACCAAAGTTAGACCTATTGATTTTACCTTAAGCAAATATGTCAAACCTTCTAGGAATAGAGTCTCGTGATTAACTATTGAATTGACATGAATTGCAGTCAATTATTTTCCATGCCTAACTTAAAGGAACCCGGGAAGAAGTTCTATTTAAAATGAAAATTTTTCAATCACATAATGAATTTCGAGTTGTAATATTTTCCTAATCTCTTTAAACCTAGGTGACTTTGAATTCATATTTTCAAATACTTTCCTAAATTATAATTGTCAATTATCATCTATTTATTATTTGCTTTCCTAAGTTAGAGATCTTATACATCACTGTAAATAAGATCTATTGTTATACAAACAATTCATTGAATCCTAAACATATTTTCTCATATCATCTCTATGCTTTTTGTCAAAGGGTTTTATCTTGGTCTAAGGATTTCTTTATAAAATTACATTATTTTGCAGAACTAATCTTTTTAACTAGATATCATTTGCCAATGACATAAGCTTTTTGTTTGTTTTTGATCCTACCACTAAAATGGCCTCCTAACTTAATCACATTCATGTTGTCACTCACACATTCCCCTTACACGCACCTAGGAATCCTACTATCCTTGTTGTCAAGGTTTGCCTTGAAGCTAACAATTTTTTGGTTATTAGACACAATTTCTCTAATAAGGCAAAGTTAATCCATGTGTGCATCAAGTTCTTGCATAAACTCAATTATAGATTATGACCTTTTGTTATTGCTTGGAGGCATAGTATAAGGTAGATGCACATGTTGTACTATGGGCGTGAAATTCACTTGAAAAACATTCCAAATTTTAGTAGAGGTGGAGCATTTGGCGACTATAGTGACAATACTGTTGTTGCTTGTGTTCAAGATCTAGCCTTACATTGTTTAATCTAGAACTATCTAGTCTTGATATGATGGATTGGTGTTATGCACTATGGTCCCATTTTTAGTAGTATCTATAATAAACTTGGATGAACATGGATATGAACCACCAAGAGTAATCAGAAGGCTAGAAGCACCCATATATGGCTCAATCTCCATTCTCTAAACCAAATTGTTACCCTTAAGGTGGACCCTAATGACAAGGATAATAGGATTCCTAGATGCAAGTAAGGGTAAGGCATGAGTGGTGATGTGAATATGATTGGGTTAGGCAATTATTTTAGTGGTAGGATAAAAAACAAACAAAGGGCTTATGCCATTGGTGGATGATATCAAGTTAAAATCCTTCGACAAAAGTGTTAGGACAATATGAGTAAATATTTCTAGGATTTGATGAATTGTATGTACAACAATATATCTTATTTATAGTGATGTATAAGATCTCTAATTTAGGAAAGCAAATAGTGAAATAAATAGTAGTTGACAATTACACTTTAAAAGGCATTTGAAAATATAAATTCAGAGTCATCTAGGTTTGTAGAGATTAAGAAAATATACTACTCTGAATTTATTGTATGACTCAAAATTTGAATTTTAAATAGAACTTCCTTTTAGTTTTCTTTAATTTAGGTATGAAGAATGATTGATAGCAATTTATGTTGATTCGGTAATTGATATCAAGACTTTATTCTTGGAAGATTTGACATATTTGCTTAAGGTAGAATTAGTAGGTCCAACTTTGGTGATGAGGCTGATGTGGCAAGAATATGGAGAATTTAATTTTGACAAGCTTCTATAAATCCCTACATTGAACCAAATAATCATACTAAAACATCTAAAGATATTAATTAGATTAAAGCAATGGCTAAAGAATACACTTTTCTAATAAAAAATCAAACATGGGAATTAGTTGTTCCACCTCCTTACATCCTATTAGATGCAAGTGGCTTTACAAAGTCAAATTACACTCTAATGGTTCTCTTGAATGATAGAAAGCATGATTAGTTGCAAAAGACTTTCATCAATATCCTAGTCTTGACTACATTGAAATGTTTAGTCTTGTCACCAAACCTGTTACAGTTTGTGTTGTAAATTCTCTTTCATATACACAAGAATGACCAATCAAGAAGTCTATATGGCAAATTTGAAGGTTTTGTTGATTCAACAAATCCACATTTTGTTTGACATCTTAAAAAATCCTTATATGGCTTAAAACAAGCCTAATGTGCATGGAGTCATAGACTTAGCAAATTTCTACAACACATTGGGTTTACCATTTCTAAGGTTGACTTCTCATTATTTACTTTACACAAACCCAATTATAGTGTTTATATTTTACTATAAGTGGACAACATAATTTTTATGGGTAGTAAAAATGTCCTACTCTTACAAATCTTATCTTAACTTTAGAATAAATTTAACATTAAAGATCTTGGTGATCTACTTTATTTTCTTGACATTAAAGCTCAACACACCAAAATTGGTATCTTACTATATTAAGCAAAATTTACACATGATATATTTCATTGTGTTAAAATGACAGATGCACATGGTAGCTATATATTATGTGCTTCTAATCACCCTCCATCCATAAATGATATTGAACCATATCTTGATCCTATGCATTATTATAGCATTATGGGATTGCCACAATATTTGACACTAGCAAGACTTGACAAATCCTATACATTGAACATTACCTATTCTTACATACGTGTCCCAACAATGGTTCATTGGACCTTTGTTAAATGCATCTTGCAATTTTGAGCATACACTCCTAGCTATGGCCTTTAATTCACCAAAACTTTCACTTATTTTCTTAATGCTTACTTTAATGCAAGTTGGGATAGTGATCATGATTATAGTTGCTAAATAAGTGGTTATCATATTTTTCTTGTTCTTAATCTCATTTCTTGGAGCTTTCATAAACCAAAAGACTGTTGCTCGCTCTAATATTGAGATTGAATTTAAAAGCCTTGTGGATACTGTTGCTGAACTTATATGGATTGAAGCACTACTCTAAGGTCTCCACATTTAACTTTAAAAACCACTAACCATTTGGTGTGACAACTTATCTCTCTATCTTTTCATCAACTAAGTGTTTCATGCATGCATAAAACATGTTGAGATTAACTTTTATTTTATTTGAGAATGCATTAAGACAAAAAAATCTTTCCATTCATCTTATCTCCTCTATTGATCAAACAATTGACATTCTCACAAAAGGCCTTTTCTTTGTATGATTAAAGCTATTGCAAAACAAGTTAACTATTTGAACTAACCAATTAGCATGCAGGGATGTTAAAATCAGATTCTCCATATTAATGCCATGTCATCCTTATCACCAAAGTTGGGCCTATTGATTTGTCTAAAGTAAATATGTCAAAACTTCTAGGAATGGAGTTTTGCCATCAATTACTAAATCAAATGTTATCCTAAATTGTAATTGTCAACTATATTTTATTTAGTTATTTGCTTTCCTAAGTTAGATATCTTACACATTACTATAAATAAGATTTATTGTTGTACATACAATTCACTAAATCCTAAACACATTTTCTCATATTGTCTCTATGCTTTTGTTGAACGGTTTTACCTTGTTCTAAGGATTTCTCTATGAAATTACCATTATTTCATAGAACTATCCTTTTAACTCTTATTAATCAAATCACAAATCTAATATAATATTAAAGTTTAAGTGTTATATCATTTTGCTTTAAAGAACTTTTCCCTGGGGAGATGAGGTGTATTAAGACATGTTTGCCATTACTTAAATCTTGTCATACGCCATTGCAAGTAAATAGCTTGAAATGTTAGGCTACAATTGGTTGCCACATGGTGAAGCGTTAATGAAAATGGTCGAAGAACTTCCAAGAAATTTTGGTCCATTAATGATAATTGAGGGGGAGAAAAGCAGTTGCAACAAAGAAGTACATAGTTGAAGACAAATGGACGAAGAATTTATCTCCTTTAATTTTTTTTTTCTGAAGAATTAATCTTATCACTATTGGCTGCAAGTTGGAAAAATTTTCATGGCTAGAGCACAAACTATTAGGCCTTTGCCACCAAGCCCACAACACGAGAAATAAGATTTGTTAATTAATCTAGTGAATAATTGGTGTTTCGATTTGATTTGTTTAATTGTTTGTTAAATATAATCTAATAAAGAATCCTATAACAATACAACAAATAAGTAGTAGAATAACATGGTGAAGAATTTAATTTCTGTTCCATATATTGTTGAGGACAATCTAAAAATGACTCTATCTTCCTGTTTTGGTTATTAAGCCTTTAACAACTCTAAGAGATGAATATCAGCCACTCTAACCTATAAGTAGGCCAACTCTTACAGTGGAAATGAAACAAGTAGTACTTTCATTCTTAAAAAGAAAAAAAAAATCATGAAGATGGTATATATTTCCACAATTTTGATGATTGTTCTTTGCCTCACTATTGGTAATTACTCTATTGGCTATATTTTTCTTATGTATTTATAGCTACTTGCATTTTATCTCATTTGGTTATTAAAAAAATAATTTTAAGCGTTAAGATTCTACTAGTACTATTTAGACATATATTCTCAGATTTGTTTAAATACGCCAACTCTCACTGTTAAATTTTAAAAGTGCTATTTTCATTCTTTAAAAGAAAGAAAATCATGAAGACGGTATATGTTCCCACTATTATGATGATTGTTCTTTGCCTTGCTATTAGTAATTACTTCATTGCCTATATTTTTCTCTTGTCATTATAGCTTGTTGCATTTTATTTCATTTGGTTATTAAGAAACAATGTTAATCGTTAAGATTTTACTAGTACTCTTTAAACATAATAAAGGCTCACTCTAGTTTCATTTTCCACGTTTACCCTGTAATTCCTAATACATATAGCGTGCACGCACACACATGCACACATGCATATATATATATATATATATATATATGTTATAGTGTAATAAAATAATTAATTTGTTGTTTAAGGATTATTGTATACATATACATAGAAAACCTTGAATGGAACGAGAGTTATTTAAACCTTAATAGTAATTGTTTCAAGCATCCTGAATTAGAAGTTGGGATGTAAATCAAGTAAAAAAAAAAAAAAGGAAAATTCTCACTTATTATGAAAACAATTAGCATAATTTGTTAGACTATTTTTTCACTGTTTGGGGTCAATCTAAAAAGCGTTGATAGTTTCCTTGACTAGAACACAATCTCTTTGACTCTTGCCACCAAGCTTACAACAAGAGAGATAAGATTTGTCAACTTAGTCTTCTATTTCTTTTGAAATTTGTTCTTGTTTATTATCGGATATTAGTTTGATGGTTTTCTAGCCTAATAAATCGGAAGAAAAATCTTCCATTGACGGATACTATGAATGATAATTAGAGTTTTACCATCTCTAGTATCACCTTTTCTTTAAAACAAATTGTAAAATTTGGTATGTAAAATCCAAGCAAAAAAAAAAAGGTATAAAAACTATTAACATAATCTAGTTAAACTCTTTCAAGTGATATGCTTGAGTAGTTGTTTTCAATACTTGAGAAAAACTAATGAAGTTGCTGCCTAAAGTCTAACCAAGTGAAATTAGATCTCACATTACAAATAACTCCAAAGAGTGTCTTGATTGCGCAGGAACTGAGGTCATGGCGGAGAACACAAGCTTTGTCTGTGGCAAGGTTGAGAAGATGGCTCATTGCAAAAGCCTAAAATGCAATAACTTGTGTGTACACAAATATGGGCACCTTGGTAGAGGCGTGCATGGATTTTGCAATGGAACTGGTTGCTTATGTTTCTATCCTTGCTAATGTACTATAGGCTAATTAAATAAACCCAAAGTCTAAGAGTTTAATATTATCTCTCTCTCTTTCTCCCCTTCAAAGGAATTCAATAGTGTTAAATGTTGCTTAATCCTTGTTAATTAAATCAAAGAACTAATGTGTGTCATTATATGCACTTGAAAATAATCAAAATAAAAGAAATATATTAAAAACACAAGCAATTAAAAATAAACAAAAAGGGAAGAAAAAGTAACAAATCCCTAACATAATTCAAAGTATTATCTTTCTTAGGTTGTCTACTCTTATTTGTAGGAAACACTTTCTATGGGTATGTAATTCAAAATATCATAAAACTCATAAATTTGCTTAACACATTGTTTGCTCACCTAAAAGGGAAAAAAGACTTGAGCTACTTAACCTTAAAGTGTGGAATAAGGTTATGTTGGGATGGTCATTCTACAATCTAATCAAATATTCAAATTCATCCTTATGGAGTAGACAAAATTTTTGATTATGTATTTTGATATCAAAGGAAATATAACATGAAGTTTGTTGGAATATATTTTAATGATATTAGAATATATAAACATTTTGATGATGAGAAAAATAAAAATTATAATATGAAAATATTATAACCATTTTATTAGAATATATTGATAATTAAATATAATTATAATATAAAAATATTATAATTAATATCTGATTATTTATGGGTTTTATAAGAAAACTAATGCTGAAATTGTATGTAGGAAATTGGGTTAGAATGAGCCCAATCCAAAAGTCTGACCTAGTCCAGAAAGTCTGACCTAGTCTAAAGTTTGACCCAGTCTAAAGTTTGACCCAGTCCATAGAATGTGACCTAGGCCCAGAGTGCGACCCAATGCGCGACCTAGTCCAGAATGCGCGACCTGCGACCAACTTAAGCCCCGCGACCTAGAATTCAACCCGTGATGACGCTGTGACTTCGCTGGTAGATTTGGCCGCCCATTTCACCTCCGATTAAGGCGCAAGATAGCTCATTGGAAAGCTAATGAAGAGAAGAAGATTTTTATAAAGACAAATCAAAGATCTACTACTCAAAAGAGGATCAATTTGAAGAAATGGTGAAGCTCGTCGAGTTCTTGCCCTAATTGCTCAAAAGTGAAATTAGAAGCAGATTAGAGGGCTTTTGAAAATGATTTCAAAGGGTTTTTGTAAGGAAGAAGATGCTCTATCAATCTATGAAGGACCCACAAAGAATTGATTCAAGATTATAGAGAATTGAAGAAGATTTGAGCAAGACCTAAAACTTACTCCACAGAACCTGAATTACAGAGTTTTAAGTTAAGACTAAAATTACACCGTTTTGGATGAGGTTTTGAAATAAACGAAGGCAGAACCTTAGCCTCAACATTCTATCTCTCTCAAGCTCGAAAATGAACAGAGAAGAGGGAAATTAATCAACTCCAACGGGAAGAAGATTTGATGGTGCTCAGAAGTGTCAGAACGACTTTTTGAAGTGAGAGATTAGTTGCTTTGAAGGTATTTACACAAGTTTGTCTTCACCATTACAAGTAGTCCGAAAATCAGAAGTAAAGAAAGCAATTTGTGAAGCATCTCATACTACTCATTTTTGCTTATCCAAACCTACGATTTTGATCTTCATTGGGTGACTAATTTCTAAGCTCATTACTTGCTTATTAGAGAATCAATTTATGCTTCATTATACTCTATTATTGAAGTTGATTTTCTACAAGTAAACTCTGCTAGGGTTTGAATGAATTTGGGGCTTTTGTCCATATACTCTGTATTAAGTCTCTAGCAATTGTTTGAGGCTTCTGAACTTATATTGCATATCTTATAGAAGCTTAGTTTGAAATTTGTAATAAGCTTTAAACTTTGACTTGTTGATGTGTGTTGAGACACACATTGTAATTATGATCCTTGGTGTGAGGATTGTTTGACTCCTTGAGGAGGAGTTGGAAAGTATCAGAGAAAATTTCTCCTAACTTTGTAGTAAAGTGGACTTCAATCGGTTGTGTTGAAGGAGAAGAGGGTGAAAGTAGGTGAAAAAGGGCCGAACCACTGTGTAAGCTTGTGTCTTGTCTCTTTTGTGTTTAATTATCTTTGAATGCTTTATTTAATTGCAAAAAGTGATTGAACATAAATTAGAAGTGAATTTTTAAAGAGAAACCTAATTCACCCCCCTCTTAGGTTGCTATAGGATCTAATAGAGTTAGAGAGATTCTTTTAAGTTATGACAAATTCTCACATCTATGCCTTCTAAACATTTTTTATTGTTATAAAGAAGTGTACAATCATTGTATCAAATTAATATTAAGATTCAATGACATGAGTTGATATGGTTAGTTAGAATAAACAAATATAACCTCATTAGATAACTCAAATTGAAGGACATACTTTTTAAAATAGAAATGATATCTCAATGGCTCTTCTCAATTAATCTATATTGTAATTTTTATGGTTTTTAATTTAAAAATAGATTACATTTGTTTTTTTTAGTGTACTTAGCCTAAGCAAATATGGTGTAGTATCATTGGACAACAAGACTTTGATAGGATCATTAACAATTGGAACTTTGAATATTAATAGGCGATAAAAGCAACTAAAAGAAAAGATTTAGTTACTTCTTAACATGTATCTATTATATATGGTTTGAATGAAATTGTAGATATTTTTAAAATAAAACTATTAAAATATTAATATTATTGGTTACAATCAAGAAAGTAATACATGGGAGAACATATCTATTTAAAAATATTAAACTCTCTTAGGCAAATATTTTGTTATGTTATAATTCGAGGATTTCTAACTTGATTTTCTCTTAGATAAGTTGTAATGTTGGGATATATTTATAAGCTTTTGTATTATCTTATTCTTATATAAATAAATTCATATATTTATATAAATAAATAAATAAGTAAATAAATAAATACATGTTCTTATGATAGTGAAGAGTTAGAACTTAGTAGTATCAAGGAAAAGAAATTGCTTAAAATACATGTAATTAGGAGTATTGGTGGTCTTAGAGGCCAATGCCAGAGTTAACTTGGAATGGGGGGCTAACAATGGCAAAAATCATTCAAGAACTTCTAAGAAATTTTGGTCCGTGGATGATATGTTGCCACGTCCTACTTGTCCTAAGGGAAGAAAAGAAATTGCAATGAGTAATTATGTAATTAAAGATAAGTCAATGAAGCACTAATCTTAGAGGGGAAAACTCCCTTGGTCCAGTGGTAATTGGGTTAGACCCTTGATCGACAAGTGCACTATAAGATTTGAGAAAAAACTCCTATAAAGATTTTATTGCAGACTTAAGAATATGTAAAATTTTTTACACACATCTATAATGGAGAATACATGATAAATAGGTCTAATAGGCATAAAATTTGATAAATTGGATACCTAAATCCGTGATTCTATTTAACCTTCACCACACAAACTTTAAAACCCTTGCACACCACTAATTTAACCCTCACTAGTCCCCCTAGCTCACCACTAATTTTATTGCAAACTTAAGAATATGTAGCCTATTAGTTTAGTGATGAGCTAAAGGGATTAGTGAAGTTTGGGATTTGACACCTCATGTGAGTAAATTTAGGTGCATAAGTTGTAATAATTTTTTTTAAGCGACATACTGTAATTTCCAAGGAGTCTTCCATTTTTTTAAGTTGACACTTAGACTAAATAAAATGAATTTGATTTAATGATGTGGTAAATGACTTCATTTTTGGCATATCTTAAGGCCCTTTAGCAAGGTGTAAGCTTTGACATTCGCATTACTACTTGGCATCAAATTGATTGAGAGAGCCATGATAATGCTCCCATTATGATTTTTAAGTACTCTCCCCTTGGCTTTATTTTCCATGATACTTAAACCATTCATATTTGGTTTATATTGCTCCATTGGTAAAGTTTCCAACTGACCAAAACTCATTTTCAAAATGAAAGATGAGCTGCATGAACGTTTAATATACATAATGAGAATTGATCAAGAAAACTTGCTTGTACTTTAACTTGAATAAGAGTGGATAACTAGAGTATCCAATGGGTGATATCTTTGTTAATTTTGTATAATGACATACTTTCATAGTTATGCTTTGCTGAATTCTTAACTAGCCAAATTTTCCTCACAATAACACCTTTCAGGATGTCTATAATAGGTTGTCTCTAATTATGTCATGATGCTTTTTATACCATGAGGGAAAAAGGTCAAGAATAAAATCAAATTGAACTAGTATATGAAGTATGTCACCAAATGTCCTTCAAACTTATCGTGACAATATACTATACTTGAATAGATAATGTACAATCTCCCTTTAGGATCTTTCACAACAATAACGCTTAAAAGCATTTGTATTCCTCTCCTTTGCATGTTGCATTTCATAAGGGATCCATAATAAATGAGCTTGTACATAAACTAACCAATGTTGGGAAATATAACCTTATTTTACAAAACAATTTGCCAAAATCACTCTATCCCTTTTCATTTATCAGTTATGGTGTATCAGGGAGACTAAAAATTTGCCAAAAGCACTTAAATTACAAACTAGCTTATGAGGGTCCTGACCACGTACAATCTTGTTGCCTTGATATTTTTGCTTACTAGAAAAATATTCCCTTAAAAAGGTCTTGACTCTAAAAAAGCGTATTTAATTATGTCATCATTGGTTGTAAATCTCAAAAACATCTATAGTGTTCATAGCCATTTTTAAAAAACAAAAATCACTATATGATTTGAGAAAAATTCTATAAAGATCTTATTCCAAACTTAAAATTATGTGAACTTTTTCACACTCATTTTTAAAGGATAATACTTGATAAATTGGTCTAATAGGCATAAGACTCCAATAAGCTAGATATCTAAATCCACAAAGTCTATTTTTAACCCTCGCTAGACAAACTCTAAGAAATTTTCTTATATCTAAACCCACTAGTCTATTGCCTACTCGAATCAATAAATACTCCAACCTCAATAACAAAATCTAAAAGTTTTTTTCTTTCATTCTTAAAGGGAAAAATCTATGAAAGCCATATGTATTTTTACAATTTTGAAAATAATTCTTTGTCTTAACGTTGGTGATTAATCCATTGTCAATATATTTCTTACTAACTTCTAATTTATTGAATTTAATTCCATTGGTTAATAAGAAACAATGTTGAACATAAGAAAAAAAATCTTTAAATTTTATTAGTACTCTTTAGCTAAACTAAATTTTTTATTTTTCAAGTGTCAAAAAATTAATATAGCATAGATAAAAGATTTATTGCTTATGGATTGTCGTGTTTGTATAAAAAGGCTTGAATGACTCAATGGATATTTGTGGTGTAAAATCCAAATGACAAACTCACTCGTCACGTAGTATAGAAACAATTAGCATAAACTATTTTCAAACAATATGACATTTTTGACTAGTATTTTAATTCTATTATTGCAATTTAGTCGAAACTTGAGAAAAAACAATAAAGTTGTAGCCTAAAATCTAATCAACTGTAAAAAGAACTTCTTGATTGTAAGTCTCATATGTCTCAGAGTGTCTTGATCGCAGGGATTGAGGTCATGGCAAACATGCATGTTTATCGTAAAGCTGAAAGGATACTTACTGCAGAAGCCTGAAGTGCAATAACTTAGTATATATAATGAAATTTAATTTCTTGTAAACAAGAAGATGAGATCTTTTGAGACGAGAAAGTAGAATAGAACTGCAAATTACTACCTTTTCCATAAAGAACCAAAAAACTACTTGTGCAAAATACATGAATTGCACTCAAACGATGGCAAGAAAACCCATCGAAGTCTAGATGCTACCAAAGAGAAAGAAAATAAAGTGGGAGTATTTAATTTTCAAAGATCAGAATGTTGATGGGTCGGTCTTTCTTACGCCAATGAAAGTAGATATCTTGAAATGTTAGGCCGCAATTGGTTGCCACACGGTCAAGCGACAATGGAAATAATTAAAGAACTTCCGAGAAATTTTGGTCCATTAATGATATTCGAGGTGGAGAAAAGCAGTTGCAACAAGTAAGTACACAGTTAAAGATAAAGGGAGGAAGAATTAACCTTATCACCGTTGGTTGTAGATTTAAAAAAAAATCAATAGTTTCCAGCGCTAGAACACACACAGTTAGGCCTTTGCCACCAAGCCCACAACACGGAAATAAGATTTGTTAATTAATATAGTAAATAATTGGTGTTTCGATTTGATTTGTTTAATTTTTTTGTTCAAGATAATATAATAAGGAATCCCATCCTCCTTTTTTGGTAATAATTAACAACACAACAAATAAGTTGTAGAATAACATGGTGAAGAATTTAATTTCTGTTCCAAATCTTGTTGAGGGCAATCTAAAAATGATGCTATCTTCCTGTTTTGGTTATTAAGCATTTACCAAATATAAGAGATGAATTTCAGCCACTTTAACTTATAAATACGCCCTATCAAAAATTTAAAAGTACTACTTTCATTCTCAAAATCATGAAGACGGCATATATTCCCACAATTATGATGATTGTTCTTTGCCTCACTATTGGTAATTACTTCATTGCCTATATTTTTCTTATATCATTATAGCTTGTTGCATTTTATTTCATTTCGTTATTAGGAAACAATGATAAGCATTAAGATTTTACTAGTACTTTTTTAGATGTAATAAGAGTTCACTGTAATTTCATTTCAACGTTTACCCCGTAATTGCCAAACCTTTACCCCATATAAAGAAGAACTTGAGTGAAAGGAGAGTTAGTTAAACCTTAATAGTAATTTGTCTCAAGCACCTTGAATTAGAACTTGGGATGTAAAATCAAGGGAAAAAAAAGAAAGAAATTTACTTGTTATGAAAACGATTAGCATAATTTGTTAGAGTAATTTGTCATTGTTTGGGGTCAATCTAAAAAGCGTTGATAGTTTCCAAATTAGAACACAATCTCTTAGATTCTTGCCACCAAGCTCACAACAAGACAGATAAGATTGTAAACTTAGTTATTTTGTTTGTTTTGATATTTGTTCTTGTTTATTATTAGATATTAGTTTGATGGTCTTTTAGCATAATAAATCAAAAGAAAATGTCTTTCATTGATGGATATTACGAATGTTCATTAGAGCTGTAACATCTGTATTATTTCCTTTTTTTTTTATATACAAATTGTACTTTGGTATGTAATATCCAAGCCAAAAAATTAGTATAAAAACTATTAGCATAATTTTAGTTAAACTCTTTCAACCAATGCGGCATGTTTGAGTAGTTGTATTCAATACTTGAGAAAAACTAATGAAATTGCAGCTTAAATTCTAGCCAAGCGAAAGAAGACCTCCCGTTACAAATAACTTTGAACCGATTGTGCAGGAAGTGAGGTCACGGCGCTGAACGGAAGCTTTTCCTGTGGCAAGGTTGAGAAGATGACTCATTGCAAAAGCCTAAAATGCAATAACTTGTGTGTACACAAATATGGGCACCTTGGCAGAGGCGTGCGTGGATTTTGCAATGGAGCTGGTTGCTTATGTTTTCATCCTTGCTAATTTACTACTATATGCGAATTGAATAAACCCAAAATCTAAGAGTTCAATAGTATAAATCTCTCTCTCTCTCTCTCTCTCTCTCAAAGGAATTCAATAGCGTTAAAAATGGCTTAATCCTTGTTAATCAAATCAAAGATCTAATGTGTATCATTATATGCACTTGAAAATAATCAAAATAAGAGAAATATATTAAAAACAAACAAGCGATTAAAAATAAACAAAAAGGGAAGAAAAAGTGACAATCTCCAACCTAATTCAAATTCTTACCTTTCTTAGGTTGTCTACTCTTATTTACAGGAAGCACTCAATAAAAAATTAAGAATCGTAAGTGTTCTTATGATGGTGAAGAGTTTAGTATAAGGAGAAAGAATTGCTTAAAAAAGGTGTATCAAGAAGAATTGCTTGAAAAAATGTGCATCTAGAAAAATGTGGGTCTTAGAGGCCAATGCCGGAGTTAGCTTGGAATTGGGGACTGCAATAATGGAAATGATTAAAGAATTTCCCAGAAATTTTGGTCCATGGATGATGTGTTGCCATTTTGTGTACTACTTCTCCCCGGAGAAGAAAGCACTTGCAATAAGTACATAATTAAATATAAGTCAATGAAGCACTAATCCTATCAATGTTGGTCATAAATCTCAAAAGCAAAAACTATGTCCATTGCTATTGTTAGGAAACGAAGATCACCATAAGATTTGAGAAAAATCCTATAAAGATTTTATTGCAAAGTTAAGAATATGTAAACTTTTTTACACTCATCTATAATGGAGAATACATGATAAACGGGTCTAATAGGCATAAAATTTGATAAACTGGACATCTAACTCCGTGATTCTATTTAACCCTCACTACACAAACTTTAAAACCCTTCCACGTGAAATAAGATTTGTTAACCTTGTTTATTTTTTTATTTGTTTTTTTATATGTCTTTTTATACTCTTAGACAACACTTCTTTCCATACATAAGTTGAAGTTTAAATATGGTAAGTAATTTATTTTTTGGTTCAATCCTTCCGGATTTTCCATTAAAGATAATCTACTATAGATCAGATTTTCTTTCATTCTTTAAGGGAAAGAAACTACAGGGAAATCGAATCTACACAGAAAAATTTCTTTAAGATTGCTCTGTCTTTTGCTCTCCATCTTCCGGCATTCTTTTGCTCGTATTTTGCTATCTTTTGCTTGTCTCTTAAGCGATGGACAGTTTCACACCCCAGACCTCGTAACTTGTCACCGTTACTATTCTTCTTTGTTCAGTTCGTACACACCAGGGGATCCCCCGCGGAGCTGGTGCCAGTTGAGACACTACGGCCTGTGGGTCTAACCGAGTTCCAGGTGGTCGAAGCTTTTTCTCATCATGCACGACGGAGGTTAGCAGCCTTCCAGCTTTGTTCGCCATGCAGGTGCTGTCCTGCAGGCTCCTCCACCAGCTGCGCCACCATGCCTTGCTGCTATGCAATCGAGTGCCTGCTTCCCAACAAGCCTTTTGGAACCTGTGCTTTTGTACCCAAGAAGTGTGACTGTATCTCTTGTGCCGCCTAGACCTGTTCCTCTTCCCTGTCCGTCGTCGAGAGGTTGTATAAGTTATTTCCATTACTTCTATCAGATGCGATTCACATGAAACTTTTTTACTAGTATTTTAGTTCTTATAGTTGGTTAGATTTTATGCAACAACTTCATTGGTTTTCCTCAAGTACCGACTAAAATTGCAAGGAGTAAGGTCATGGCGAATATGCATGAGTCGTAAGGTTGAGAAGATTACACACTGCACAAGCGTGACATGCAATAACACTTGTGTACACAAATATAAGCACCTTGGTAGAGGGGGACGTGGATATTGCAAGGGAGCTGGTTGCTTATGTTGCTATCCTTGCTAGCTTATTAATGTTAACTAATAATGCCAAAATGTAAGAGTTCAATGTTGTAAATCTCTCCATGGTGCTGGTGCTGAAAATGGTGCTAACTTATATAGGAGTTCCATGGTGCTGAAAATCAGAAAAGAATGAACAAGGATCAGAGAAGATTCATTATAACTGATCTGATTTTACAAGCAATATTTTCGGGAAGGAGACAATTATTCCATGTTGTGCAAGAGGCTCATGCACTCAGGGTTAATGCTCTCGCTAACATGGCAATTCTCGTTGATGTGGCATTATCCACTAATAGTGGATAGAGACTTTGGCATAAAGTACTTTTCTCATCTTGAGAAAAAAGAAAGGTATGCTAAAATAAAGATTATTTTTTTCTCTTATTACTTATGCACCTGATATGTTAGAATCCCAAACCTTACAATTGAAATTTTTACTAATTCACTATTGAGTTAGCTGACTAGATGACAATAACTCAATGAATTAGTTGTAGAATAACATGGTGAAGAATTTCATTTCGATTCCATTTCTTTTTGAGGACAACCTAAAAATGATGCTATCTTCCTTTTTTGGTTATTTAGCATTTAACAAATTTGAGATATGAATATCAGCCATTCTAACCTATAAATACTCCAACTCTCATTGTCAAAATTTAGAAGTACCACTTTCATTCTTAAAAAGAAAGAAAATCATGAAGACAATAAATATTTCCACAATCCTAATGATTTTTCTTTGTGTCACTATTGCTAATTAATTTACTGCCTATATTTTTCTTATGTCATTGTAGCTTGTTGCATTTTATTCCGTTTGGTTACAAAAAAAAAAAATAAAATGTTGAGGATCAAGATTTTGCTAGAACTCTTTAAACATAATATAAACTCGCTCTTATTTTATTTGAACTTTTACTCCATAATTGCTAGTAAAGATAGTCTATATATTTAATAACTTGAAATTCCCCACCAAACTTTATTCAATGGCTTAAATTGGGAAATTGTGGCTTTTCCCAAAACATGGTTAGGTTAGTTAGAAATGTAATCAAAAGAATTTAAATTCAAGATACTTACTTTGTAAGATCTCTTACATGAGCCATTAGTACCATCTTAACTATACCATAGAGGTTATAATGTATTCTTCTAATGCAATAAAATAATAATTGCTAGTAAATATAGTATATATATGATAACCTAAAATTTCCTATCAAACTTTATTGGATGGCTTAAACTAGGAAACAATGACTTGCTCCAAAACATGATTAGATTAGTTAGAAATGCAGTTGAAAGAATTTAAATTCAAGATGTTTACTTTGTAAGATCTCATACATAAGCCTTTCTTACCATCTTACTATATTATAGAGGTTATAGTATATTCTTATGATGTGATAAGATAATAAATTTGTCATTAAGGATTATTGTATACACATATATAGAAAACCTTGAATGAAAGAAGAGTTACCTAAACCTTAATAGTAATTTGGTTCAAGCATCTTAAATTAGAACTTTTTTTTGTTTTTTTTTTAATATGAAAACTTTCATGGCTTTTATTGTTAACTTCTACAATGATTAAGCCTGAAGGCAGGCAGGGTACAACAAATGGCCTTGACTCTCTTGAGAATAACGCAAAGGAATAACAATAATAAGAGTTACCTCAATTTCAACACCTCAACAACAGGCGTAACACATCCTTTATGAGTTCAAGGTCATGAATGAGAGAACCAAATTCACTAGTTGGGATTGCAAAATTAAAAGGAAAAGTTCCAATGATGTTATAAGAATGTAGAGCCATTTCCCTTTTGTCTTTTGAAGCATCACATCTTTAGCTTCCTTAATTTTGGAAGCAAGATAATGGCTTCTGTTAAAGGTGGGTGTTGTCTCCACATTGAAAGCATAAAGGTCCGTCATTAGCCATATAAGTGATGAAGTTTTATTACCTAATACTTTAAAGTTTTGGTATGAGCCATTGCATTTTAATATAATATTAGAGTCACCCATGCTTTTTGTATTCCCCCATCCTTAAGGGAGAGTATTAAAGGTGAGTGTTACCCTATATTAAAGTTTTGGAATGAATCTTATAATTTAATAGCTTCCACATGCAGCAAGATATGGTTTTCTACCTAATACCTTCTACATTGGAAGCATGAAGATAGGTCATTGGCCTTATAAGTGATTAGATTTTCAATTTAATATCTTAAGATTTTTAGATAAGCCCTCACATTCTAATAACTTTCACATTGGTTAGGATCGTTCACAACCATTACTCTCCTACGTGCTTCTTTCACCTTTTCGGCCGTTACATTCTCCCTAATTCCAAGAATAAGAGCCGCTTCCCTTCTTGTCATTGTTGGCTGAAAACCACCATCATAAAATTTTCGCATTCTTGGCTTTGGTGAACGTGCCTTGAAGGCTTGCCAAGACTGGATCCCATATCTACCAGCAAGAGTAGCAGCAGCTACTCCAAAGCCCTGCCAGAAAAGATGTAGCCATTTCAGTCTAATATCGGAGTCCGAAGCGAAGGTTTGGGCCGTCATTCAAACGCCAGTGAGCTCTTCTTTTGCTCCGGCGCCATTGACGGGGCGATTATGATTAGAACTTGGGGTGTAAAGCTATTAGCATAATTTTGTTGAACTCTTTCAACCAATGTGATGTGTTTTGAGTAGTTGTATTCAATACTTGGGGAAAAATCAATGAAGTTGCAGCCAAAATTCTAATGAAGTGAAATAAGATCTCCCATTCCACAGGGACCTGTTAGGACTTGAGCTCTACACAAACCCACAATTACTAACACAAACATGCCCACAATATTCCTATAGGCTGTGCTTAAGTCTAGAGTTTATGCTTATGCAGCATCTTGTGGTTGTGCTCAATTTTGGAGCATGTAGAGTGAGGAGACATGTTAAAAAGTGTATAATTAGTCCTATATTACTGCAAATTCTATTAAAAATTCAAAAAAGGGAGGTGGATTAAAAATTGTGTGAAAAAGTTTTACATTGCCTCAATACTATCTTGGGTAGGAGTGGAATTTCTAGTAATCAACATATGTTGATGGGTCGGTCCACTTACGCCAATGCAACTAGACAAGCTTGATGTTGGGCTGCTATTGTTTGGCACATAGGGTAGCAGTAAAGGAAATGATTGAAGAATTTTCAAGAAATTCTGACTGCGAAGGAAACGGTGAGTGTAAGCCACAACTGACGGTGATCCTGATCGGGTCGAAACGGCTGCTCTTCTGGTGAACTCCGAACAGATTGGCAACCACCGATCGGTGGCAATAATTTTTTGAATTTTGAAATTTAGTTAATGGATTGAAACATAGTTTTGAGAAATTAAATTCTAAAATTCTCTCCCTTTTCTTTTGTTTTACCATTTGGGAGCCTTAAGATTACTTTGATCGGTGGTAACAAATTTTTGAATTTTGAAATTTAGTTAATGGATTGAAACATAGTTTTGAGAAATTAAATTCTGAAATTCTCTCCCTTTTCTTTTGTCTTACCATTGGGGAGCCTTAAGATTACTTTAATCCTATAAGATTTTTTTAAATTATTATTATTTTTATTACAGAGACTAAGTGTCTCAAACCCCAAACCTATTGAATGGGTAGGCTATGGTGTTTGGTACTTTTGTCAGTAGGCCAAGGGGACACCCTTAATCCCATAAGATTAGCTAATCAATATAGTAATCATTAATTTTTTTATTTGTTTTGCTTTGAATTTTGTTAAAAATAATCTAATAAAGAACCTTTTCTTTCTTTTTGGTAATGATAACAACACAACAAACATTTAAGAGAATTTAACTTTCGTTGGATAAATTTTTTTCAGTTATTTAGGATTTAACAAATTCAAGATTTGAATATCAGCCACACTAATATATAAATATCCCAACTCTCATTGCCAAAATAAAAAAGTACTAATTTTATTCTTAAAAAGAAAGAAAAGCATGAAGGCGATGCGTATTCCCAGAAATTTGGTAGTGGCTCGAACTTTGATGATGGTTCTTTGCCTCTATATATGTAAGTATTTCCTTGTTTTATAGATTTTTTTATGTCACTGCAGCTTGCTGCATTTTATTTTATTTAGTTACTTCAAAAAAATGTTAAATATTGAGATTTAAGAAAAGCATGAAGGCGATGCGTATTCCCAGAATACTGATAGTGGCTCGAATTTTGATGATGGTTGTTTGCCTCCATATATGTAAGTATTTCCTTGTTTATAGATTTTTTTGTCATTATAGCTTGTTGAATTGTATTTTATTTAGTTACCTAAAAACAAAGTTAAATATTGAGATTTTTCTAGTACTCTTTAAACATATAAAGAGCTTACTCTAATTTCATTTTATTTTTTCATCCCATAATTTCTAATGATAGATATGTTGTTTAGGAATTAAAGCTTGAATGAAAAGAGAGCTATTTAAAACTTAAGAGTAATTTGCTTCAAGCACCCCCAATTAGAATTTGGGATGTAAAATCAAGTCTAAAAAATTAGTTCTCACATGTTATGAAAAAAATTAGCATGATTTGTTAAGCTATTTTATCTTCTTGGTTGTAAATCTAAAAAGCAAGGATAGTTTCCATGACTAGCTCGAGAAATACGATTTGTTAACTTAATTTGTCTATTATTTATTTGTTTTCGTTTTTTTTTGTTTATTTTTGGATATCATTTTGGAGGTTTTAAAGGATAACAAAATAAAAGTAAATGTCTTCCTTTGATGGGCATTGTGAATGATTGTTAAAGTTGTGCAATCTCTAGCACCACTTATTTCCATCTAAATTGCAATATATTATAGTAAACAATTTATGTTTGGGTTCTATCATTTCAGATTTTTTTTATTTATAATTTATTAACCAATGTCGAATCCCATGTCTTACTATTGCGATCCCAGTGCTTACTTGGTGACATCCTTTCAAATTTCCCATTAAAGATAATCTACAATAGACCATATCTTGCTTTTTGACTGATTACGACAAGCACTATGAATTTAATGAGAATTGCATTCTTTTTGTGGAAATAAATCTTTTTATTCAAGCTTCCGCTGTTCCTTATATTTGTTTACAAATATTTTATTGTTACTAAAATATATTTAATACAGTGATTAGAAAAGTCTACAAAGACATGGTGAAGGCTTCAGGTACTCTGCATAATCTTTGATTGCAAATGTATTTAGTGTTACCAGAATAGCTGCAAAATTTAAAAAATTATAAATTACTACAATTAATTCATACGTAATATAAGTAGTTTAGCTTAAGATTTAGTAATCCACGACCGGAATTGTTGCAGATGCATACAATGAACTACTAACTTTGCCGAGGAGTCCAAGACGGTTCCTTCCAGAACCAGTTAATCAAGTTGGCAGACGAATCCAAAACGGTAAAGACTTTAGGTCTTTTTACAATCTTAATAATGATTATTCTTCATCTCAATATTGGTTGTTACTTGATTGTCCAATTATTTCTGTTTAGCCCATTGGTTAATAAGCAACTATGTTAATCATTAAAAAAAAAGTCTTTAGATTTTACCAGTACTCGTTTGATATACTAATAGCTTTACTTTCACTTAAATTTGTACCATCTAAGAATTATAAAAGGAAAATATTATACGATAAAATAAGAGAGCTATTGCCTAAGATTCTTTGTATAAAAAGGCTTGAATGACTCAAGGGACATTATAAAATTTGCAAAATGTAAAATCAAGTGAAAAAATAACTACTTAGCAAGCTAGTTTAGTAGTGAACTAGGAGGAACTTCAAGTTTGACACCTTGTGTTAGAATATAAAAAAAAATTAAAAAATAAAATAAGTAAAAAAATAAGTTATCACATAGTATAAAAAAATTAGCATAATTTTGTAACTATTTTCAACCAATGTAACATCTTTTACTAGAATTTAATTCTGTTATTGGAATTTTAGTTAATACTTGAAAAAGCCAATGAAGTTGCAGCATAAAATCTAAAGAATGTAAGAAGATCTACATTCTGATAAGTCTAATGATTGTCTTGATTGCAGGAACTAGGGCCATGGAGAACATACAACTCTGTTACAACCTTGAGAGGCTTGCTCCTTGTTCAATCCTAACATGCAATTTCCTGTGTGCGGATAAATATGACCACTATGCTAAAAGCATACAAGGATATTGCGAGCGTGTTGATTATTGCTTATGTTTCTATTCTTGCTTCTATTAACTAAGGAGTTCTTTAGTCCGAATCTCTCTCTCTCTCTCTCTCTCTCTCTCTCTCTCTCTCTCTCTCTCTCGCTCTTGCTTTTTAAAGGAGCACAATAGAGTTGAAAATGATCAAATTTTTACTAATTAGATTCACAAATTCGAAGACTGTATCAAAGTCTAAATTTACAATATAAAAGTCCAGTTGAAGTATTTGTGTCTTTTTACTCTTGGGCAAAGATTCTCATGGGAAGTACTTTTTTGAATTTTAATATTTAATAGCAAATCACACCTTATTAGTGTTTGTTGTTAAAGTGTACGAAAAAAGCATGAATAATCTAAATTTGCAAATTTTTGTTTGAAATGTTGAAATTGCCTTTTAATTATTAGAAAGTGATACTTAGCTCTTGCATACTATCTTTTTCACATTACCATAATCTATTATTGTTGTACGTTTTAATGATGTACCAAACAGGCTAAATTATAGTTTTAGTAAAATGTTATTTTATTTATTTATATTACAAAATTTATAACATAGAAGTAGTTCTGTCAATCATTCATTACCTAGACTCAAAAACACCATTGAGAAAATACAAAAATTTCTGCAGATACTTATTACATCCTTAATTGATGAGATTGTGCACCTTAGATATTTGTTAATTTTGGCAACGATAATTGTGTTCTCTAAGTTTCACTGCTAAATTTTCTTCTAATTTTTTCATTCCAAATGTGGTAAATTATAGTTTTAAATGACACATTTTGTTAAGTAATAGTTGTAACATATTATTATAGTCCTAACCACGACTTGTGTACAATTAAACGAATCTAAATAGTTGCTTTATTTCACATCACCATGCATCTCAAGGATCAAAAGGGTTAAGCAGATGAAACGAAATAACAAAATAAGAACACATGAAAAATACAAAGATAGATTGGGAAAAATGGGTTGTATAACCAGCCACTAAATTGTAATGAAAACAATGTAATACAGGAAAAATACAAGTTTCTTTGGCTTGATTCAAAGCTTTGTTAAGGAAAATTATAAGATACAAGGTTTCCTCACTAAAGAGGTGAGCACCCACAAAAGCAAAAAGAAAGAAGAAGATGATGAGAAGAAGAGCTCGGTCCTAGAGTTATGCAGACAACTTCTGCCTTCTCAATGGGACTTCGCTTCCAAATTGCACGTCCTGACAAGTCAAGAAGCAAATTTTTTTATTAAAGTATTGTTTGATACTTACTTGAATGGTAAGTGCTGTTTGACAGCAGAAGAAACGTGTAGTTTGAATTAGGTTGGTATTGTGGTCAAATTTTAATGCCTCTTGTCACTTTTTTTATTGCTTGTTTGTTGAACTTCAACTTCCTTTTCCTTTTGTTATTAATAAGTGTGCAAAAATCCAAGCACATCTAATTTAAAAAGACAAGGGAAGAGAAAAAGGAGAAACAAACCGTTTTTGCGGTATTCTCAATTTAACATATCGTAAACCCTTAGTTTATATTGAGAACCCAGAGAAATAGAGAGAACAAAAAGAAATGTTCATCCATTGATTGTTATCCTACATTGCACAGAATATAAAATCAAGTCTATTCAACTACCTAAGGTCCTATCCTTTAGTAAGGCGCTACTGTCAGGCTCACTTAATGCCCAAGTCAGAGTCCCCTCACGTTTAGCAACTTCCCAAATTCTAGACTCATGCCTGCAGATAACGCCTTTTGTATTGCTTTATTTTTACAACATGAATAGGAGATGAAGATATATTTCTTGAGACGAGAACAGGTTTTGTGGTTTAGTTGGCAGTTAGTGTCACTTGGTAGTGAAAAAGACTCAAGTTGGGCATGTTCCCTCAAAACCATATTTACCTAACCAAACAAATAAATAAATAAAAACAAAATAAGAAGAAAATGTCTTGAGCTCTGTTTGAGCTTAAATGATGATGCTTGTAACTGAACAATCTTATAATTTTTACGGTGATATATAATTTAACCTTTCATAAAAAAAAAGAAGAAAAAGTCTTGATATCTATCATTCAAGCATTTTTATTTCACTTAAACGTGCATGTATCCTTAGTGCATGACACGTATTATTCTCTCATTATCATAGAGAGATGGAACATATCATTCCTCTCTGGATATTTCATGGACAGAAAGTGATAACATAGTTAGGAGCATTGGAGCAGGTGAATGTGCTATTTGGATCATCGTAGGCGTAGCTATAAGCTTGGGGACATTGGCTCTCGAAGATCTGAGAATAGCTTGTGGGTGGACATGTCTCTGGTTTATCATAAGCGCCAGTGCAACAGTACTGTGGCTCATTGAATGCTGTGCATGCACTCTTGCAAGCGATCACGTTGCCATCAGACCCTTTCACTTGCAACTGAGCTGGGCAAACAGCGTTCACGTCTGCCGAGCAGCTCGAGGGCTTGCAGTCACCAGTTCCACCTTGTGTTGCGACCGAAATGGGGAGGTTGAACCCATCGACAAGGCTGGTGTCGTAGAAATCTTGGCCACCGTTGGCTGCTATGTTGATTTCCACCAAAGACGCCGGCACGAGTCCACCGTTGCCGTTGCATGTGACCTGTCCGGAAGCACAATCAGCAGTTTGGCAAGTGAATTTTCCTGATGCGTCGGTGGAGCAATAGGTTCTAGCCCAGAACCGGCCTTTCCATGGAGCTTGGACATCAATTGACTTGAATTCTTTTGAAGCCAGCTGAAATCCGGTTGTTGAGAGCTGAGGTTTCTGATCCGATGTTAGAGTTGCTGGCCAGACAGTGATATTGCAGTTGTTTTTGAAAGTTATTCGAGCAGCATGGGCACCTGGGCGACATAAATTGTTAGAACAATGCGCATCTGATTGAATTCATATTTTTATTATTAGCTCATGTTCAGGATAAATTATAGCATACTTGAATTTAATCTTTGAGGCTATATGAGAAAGATACTAAAATATATAAAGATGATAGTATATCAAAACGAGAAAGAGCTTAACATGAGACACAATTTTTAATGCTAACAATGGAACCATAGAACCTTTATGAGTTTCTGACTTATTGCATATGCCTAATAATTATACTGAACAGAAAGGAAAAGGGAAGGCGAGAGTTTTATTAACAAAAGAAAGTGCTAACATACCGAATATGAAACAAAAGGCTAAGGCAAGGTTGAAGAGTGCTAGGGTTTTCATCATTGTGGTTGCTCTAGTGGTACAAACAATCTTGATGAATGGCTATTGTATTGTAGTGCTAAACGTATGAACCTGCAGTGGTATATATAGAGGCTCAAACATGGTGTTCAGGGCCAAACAAGGGCAAACTGAACCTGAAAGTTCAGTATCCAGACAAATGAGATTTGATGCTTGCCAACCCTATTTTGTATAATTTCAATATGGGCGCCTACACATTGTTTAAAGTTGAGGCTCTTGGCAAAGTTATCTGACTTGCAATATTCAGAATTTGGAGTAAGCTACTTCTTTGGCACCATTAGCTGGCTTGAATCTGGAGAATTTGGAGTGAGCTAGTTCATAGGGCGTCAACTTGGTATATAATATTGAGAGGGTTCTTTCCTTTCTCCAAAGAAAAATATGTTGAATATAGTTGCATTGTAAAACACAATCGAGATTAATGCAGATTCACTATCTAAAACATGAAAATTCAGATTGCTCATAGATTCGTATAGCTTTTACCTCTACATCCTACGAAGTGGGGTTATTGGTAAAATGTGAATCCTTCTTCTCTTGGTATTACTAGTAAAATATAGTTCTTCTACCTAGCAATTGTTCAGAATTTCAGTATGTCTTTGAAACTAATTTACAAGTGGAGTTGATATACAAATGATTTCATAATAGGTTGCAAGCAATATAAGACATTCTATCACCTCTATTGCAACCATCATGAAATAAAGTTGTGGATGTATGAGTGATATTATGTGAGAAGTGTTTTACTTGAATGTGGATCACTCTATGTTTTTACTCTCCTAAATTACTAATTATGATATTATGTTAGAAAACACAATTCCTTTTTAAAATGTTCTTATAAGGATGAAGATAATTTTTGTTCATACACAAAAGACTTCATAATATGTCGTAGTCTATGAAAGACCCAATTTCATATCTTCTTAAAAGGTTTCATTGTGGAGAGTAGTTATCTAAACTTATCAAAAATATTACAAGTGCATTTCTCACCAATGAGAGACTCTATTGTCCAATATTGCCTTACAATTCAAATCAATTTTTATCAGCCAAGGATTAGCTTTAATACCTTGTAAAAGTCCAACTCCTACCAAAATATCTCACCATGGAGAGAAGTTATTTGAGCTTATAAGACACATTATTAGTAATTTTCTTATTAATATGAGACTTTATTATCCAATATAATTAATTTGATATATTCTAATACCTTCCTTACAATTACTTTAAAGTAAAATTATGGCTTCATGATTGATATTGCTATGGAATTTTTGGACTTGAACTCTAGGTAACTCTAAGCTTTTATTTACATGAATCATAAATTCTAATACCATATTCTAAAATTAATGTTCCTCTTTAAAACTAACTTGTAAGAAAGGATTTAATTTGTTCAAATATATAGAATCCCACCATATATTCTACGTAACACAACACACTCTAACAATAATATTTTTAGATATTATATATAAATGATAATTTCAACTCAAAATGCTTTTTTCTAAAAGAACAAAACAAGTACATCGTACATCATCTTGTGAATGGTGCCAAACATATAATAGACTTGTAGATCATAATTTTAAATACGTAATCAAATGAATAGATATTCGGTCAATTCTCTATAATCACCTAGTACCTCTTGGCTTCGAATTCAACGAGATGCCAATCCGTCCCTTTCATCCAGTACCAGGCTCATCAGCTGTCCTAGTCCCCCGTCCACGGGATTTTACTCTCCTACACATTCCCATGTGCTTGTTTCCCATAGCTTATGATGGAAGGGGCAGCATCAAAACGGACAGCGCGCCAGTTTGGTAGAGACAAAAAATTGTAGCAAGTTGGTCGCAAAAGTCGGACTTGCATAGATCTCTAGGGATGTTGTCAGGAAACTGTGAAACAATCAGTCTCGATTCCCTTGTCTTGATTCTTTGTCGATTTTCACACATTTGTACATGAAAATCTTTAAATAGAAAGTAAATCGCTACTTTGTGGGTACAGTCACCATTTGTCCAGTTCACCCAAATTTTTAATATTTCCTTTGTTTATTGTGTGCATATTTATAACTTGATCTCGATTTATTTTCTAATACAACCTTATTCTTGCACAAGCCTGGTAGCTTAATGACATCTGTAGGCTCTACTGCATAGGAGTTTAGGGTCTAAACCTTCCTCTCCCAATATCAATCGCTTAAGTCACCTCACCCAATTCAAAATAATAATAATTAAAAAAAAAAGCCTAATCCTCCTCGATCCTTCTCACAACTTTCTTAGCTAAACTGATCTTCATGGTAGCCACAAAATTAGGAGATGATAGAGAGGACAGCTTGGAAATAAAGAATAGCCACCCGTACGAAAGACTTAAACCAAAGGGGTGGGGTATAAGTATCTTTAAAATGCTCGGAATTTTTCTTGCGTTCACAAGCATGAAGAAAAAGAGAACAGATTGTGAAGAATACAAAATATATAAAATCACGATGGTGGGAAACTTCAGATTTCATTAAGTAGTTAGAATCTGTTTATTTTATAAATATGTAAGTTTATTCATTTTAAAATGAAAGAATACAAAGATATAGGAACATGTCTCAAGTTACAAGCTTATCTTAAAAAATAAAAATCAAGTTTAGAATTTATTTCTTTTTCGACTTCCTAACTCAAATAGACGGTGGCTAATGATCGTCCTTTGCAGCAAATCGTTCTGATTTGATCAAGTGATAGACCCTGGTCTTCCATACTGATCTCTCTCCTTTAGAAGGACTTCAAAGTATTCCAAACGAAACCAATCATTAACATGTGCAGAATTAGTCAGCAAAAGTTTGTCTGCAGTCATGAATTGCTTACGAATGTAACAGTACAGCATTCGGCAACTTATGGAAGGTGCAAATCACAAAGTTGTTTGCTGATAGGTTTCTTTTGCATGTCAATGATACAAGTTATATTTACTTTCTTAAATTTGGCTTGTGGCGCAGAATTGACAGCAAACGTTTTGTCTGCAGTCATGAATTGCTTGCGAGTGACAATAGAGCATTCGGCAGCTTATGCAAGGAAACCACAAAGCAATTTGCTTATTGGTTTCTTTTGCATTTAAATGATAGAAGTTACATTTCTTGCTTAAATTTGGCTCTTTCTACATTTAATAAGTACAATATGTCAATATATTAATAATATAGGACACATCATAACTTAACATGTCTCTTGTCTTGATTGTAAGGAAATACTTCGTAAAAAAATCTAATTCATAAGGAAGTGAGTATCTCTCCTGAAATATGGGTTTTGATAATATGATAAAAACTTATTTCTTCCGTTAAAGCGTGTTTATAAAAAATGAAAATATCATCACATGTAAGAACCAAAGCAAATCTACATATTGAGAATAAGAAACTCATAAGTAGTCATTTGGCATGTGAGACAAGGTTTCTTTGCAAGCTTTGTCAAATAGAATGGTACATATAGAGGCTAAGACACTGTGTTCAAGGCTAAACGTGGGCAAACTGGACTATAAAATTCATTATCCGGACGAATGGGAATCTTGCCAACCCTAATTTGTCTGATTTCAACGTGGGCGTCTGCACGTGGTCTCTAGTTGACGTTCTTGGCACGATTATCTGGCTTGCAATATGTAGAAATTGGAGCAACGTAATCCATAGGGCATCAACTTGGTATATGATACTAAGAGGGCCCTTTCCTTCACCAAAAATTATTTGGAGAATAAAGTTGCATAGCAGCTCAATTGAGATGAAAACAGATTCACCATCTAAAATATAAAACTTAAGACTGTTGAAATGTCAAGTAGGTTTATTTGTAAAATGTGAACCCTTCTTCTCTTGGGGTTATTGATAAAATATGGGTCTTCTACCTAGCAATTGCTAAAAAAATTCATTCTTTCTTTAAGACTAGCTTATAAGTGGAGTTGATCGACTCATATACAAGTGATTTCATAGTAGGTTGCAAGTGATATGCGACATTTTAATGCTTCTATTGTAATCATTGAGATAAAGTTGTGAACTCATGATTGATATTATAGAAGAAGCATTTTACTAGAATATGGATCATACTATGCTTTTACTCACCTAAATTATTGACTATTATATTATGTTAGAAACCTCAATTATTCTTTAAAATGGGCTTTTAGGATGAGGATAATTTGTTAATATACACAAGACTTCATAATATGTTGTAGTCTATGAAAGACCCAAGTCTATGTCTACTTAAAAGATCTCATTGTGGATAATGGTTATCTAAGCTTATAGGACATGTTAAAATGTTTTTCTCACTAATATGAGACTTTATGGTTAAAGATTGCCCCACATCCAAACTCAATTTGTATAAACAAATGACTAGCTTTGATACCATAGTCAACTTCTTCTTAAAATATCATTATAAAGAGAGGTTGTTTAAACTTATAAGGTATACTACAAGTGTTCTTCTTACCAATGTAAAACTCTATTATCTAATATAATCAATTCAATATATTTCAATACACTCCTTGCAATTACTGTGAAGTAAAACTATTTAATGGATCATCATAATAACCAAAGTAGAAATTGCTTCTTTGTAGATGCAAGGCTTCTTGAGTGTACGAATCTTAGAATAGAAGGTAAATTGCTACTTTATGTTTAGTGTGTATATATCTATTGCTTGATCTGCATTAATGTCCTAATATAACCTAATCCTCCACGATACTTCTCACAACTTTCTTATCCTAGTTGAGCTACATGGTAGCCAGAAAAAAAGAATAACCACCCGTACCTTTCTTCTCTTAGGGTTTATCAATAAAATTCAACTAGTAATTGTTAGAAAAATCATCTTCTCCTTGAAACTAATTTGCAAGGAATAGTTCCTTTACTTGTATGCAAAAGATTTTACATTAATTTGCAGGTGGTGTAACATATTCTAGCACAATTTTTATTTTTCTTTTTGTAGTTAAATAAGAAGGGTGCAAGAAATAGATGTTGAACCTAAGACCTCTAATAAAAAAAAACAAAAAGGTCTTAGACTGCTTGGCATCGTTCACAAGATGATGTTGAATTCTCACAACTTGTTGGCTTCCCTTTCCTTCCAATTCCCCATGTACAAAGAGTTTTTCTCTTCAACAAAAGAAAAAATAGTTTAAATACAAGGGAATATAAAGGATTACAAATATATACAAAGAAAATTTGTCTAGTTACAAGGCAATACAATGGCACGCTGTTGCTTTTCAAGTATTACTCTCTCAACAATCTTGAACTGGCAAAAACAGTTTTTAGTATGAACTTACTGTACCACAAAAATGCAATTGTGTTGACAGAAAATTAGTACGAATTACAAGAACAAACATTTTGCCAACTTAGAAATGTGCAATAATGTTTATAACATCAACCAGCGCGCGTGTAAGTTGAATAACCTCAGCCTCTTCAACCCGTGAGCAATAGCATATCATTATATAACTTGTAATCGGCACATATGCTCAACACAGCACCTTAGCAATGTATATAAGTTCACAAATAAAAGTTCTAGATCTGTAACAAATCAAGTTCCCTAAATGGTCTTAACAAGTATATATCAAATGAAGTTTCAAGATCAATAAATAAGCATCAAATAATTATAGAGTCAAGTTCGGATAAATGCTTTATGTACTCGGAATATCAATAGCGAACAACCCATGTGAACAGTAACGAGACACCACAATCTCCAAACAATGTATATACACAATCGAACTCAAGAACTCAAGGAGTGATAAATAGATCAAACTGAAGGTTTATGTGATTCTATCGAACACAAACGGCTTCGCCGTGAGTTTCTTGAGAGATTATCTTTGGCTCACAAAAGTTCCTATTTTTTTGGCAAGAGAGAGGCAAATCGGTTCTTTAGCTTATTACCTCATTCTTCCCGTTAGGATTGTCAGAGCTCAAAAACATCAACATCAAGTTTGAATTCGAACGAGTGAAAAGAATGTGTTGGATGAGTGAAACTTGCGCTGGCCCTGGAGACGCGCGCCCGAGCCTTAGTCGAAACGGGCTTGACAAAAACAGATTTTGGCCTCACAAAATTTCCACATTTAGGCCTCAGCAAATGACACATATTTGGGCCTTACTAAAAACACTTGGACTATCGTACTTTCATATATATATCTATGGATCATAAAGATATAATTCAGTATATCTGTAACCCAACTAAGCAAAGGATGGAATAAAAAATATTTCCAAATATTAATACATGAAATTTATTCAATATTTTTTTGAGAGACATTATATTTAAAACATCTTGTACTAGTTTTTTTTTTTGGCATATTTTTCCACGTGTAAATCCATATTATAAAGCCTTTTTTTTTCAATCATCAAAATAACTTAAAATTTTTCTACGCCTTAGAATATGATTTTACAAATTCCTATCTGTAATTTAGTGCGGCATAAAATTTTACAAAACACAGAAGGCGGCTAAAAACTATAGAAAGCATAGCAGAAACATCAACGCAGATAAGATCTGCAAAATCACGTGGAATGTGAGAAAAATCTAGGTCCTGGAAACCTTCCAGAGATATCCACCACTATCATCTCAATGACTTTCGGATCCGATGACAAGTTCAAATGCAAGACACTTTCAAGGACCCGTATGGTGGAAGGCATTATGAAAACTCAGTAATTGGACTGTTCTAAGAGATGCTTCAAGGAAGATAAGCTCCCCAAGTGTGACAGACCGGAAACAAAGCAGTGTCTTTCGCTTGAGATTTCAAAAAAGAGTGTGAGTGTATCAACACTAGCACAATATCCCCCGTCCACGGGATTTTATTCTCCTATGCAATACCATGTGCTTGTTTCCCATAGCTTATGATAGAAGTGGCAGCATCGAAACGTACTGCGCCAGTTCGGTAGATACCATATAAATCCAACCAATGAAACAAAAATTATAGCAAGTTGGTCGCAAAAGTCGGACGTGCAATGATCTCTGGGGATGTCGTCAAGAAAATGTGAAACAATCAGTCTTGCTTGCCTTATCTTGATTCTTTGTCGATTTCACACATTTGTACATGAAAATCTTAAAATAGAAAGTAAATCACTACTTTGTGGGTATAATCACCACTTTTCCAATCCACCTAAATTTTTAATATTTCTTATATATATATATATATATATATGATGAATATGTAAGTTTATTCATCAAGAATGATAAAGTATAAAAATTTAGAGATATATTTTAACATTACAATTCATCTAAGAAAAGATTGAATTTGAAATCTTTTTGTAGAACCTATCATCTCTTTACTGTAAGACTTATCTTTTTGTTTGTTATGCCTAAAAAAAAATTATATCAAACTATCCTTTTGCATGAGTCCTTGGTAGGTCGCTGGTATTTGGGGAATTTCCTTTATGTTTATTGTGTATATTTATAACTTGATTTGTACTAATTTTCCAATACAACTTTGTCCTTGCCCAAGCTTGGTAGCTGAATGACATCTGTAGGCTCTACTGCATAGGAGGTTAGGGTTTGAACATTTCTCTCCTTCAATAAATCTCTAAATTCCCCTCACTCCTTTCAAAATAATAAAATATGAAATAGCCTAATCCTCCTCGAGCCCTCTCACAACTTTCTTATCTCAACTGAGCTGTATCGTAGCCACAGAATCAAGAGATGATAGAGACGAAAGCTTAGAAATAAAGAATAGCCACCCGTACAAAAGCCTTAAGTCAAAGGAGTGGGGTATAAGTATCTTAAAAATGCTTGGAATTGTTCTTGTGTTTACGAGCATGAAGAAAAAGAGACCAGATTGTGAAGAACACAAGATATATAAAATCACCATAGTGGGAGACTTCGGATTTCATTAAGTAGTTGGAATCTATTTATTTATTTATTTTATAAATATGTGAGGTTATTAATTTAAGAATGAAAAAATACAAAGACATAGGACATACCTTAATATTACAAGCTCATTTGTTTTTTTTTTTTTTTTTTAAAAATCAAGTTTAGAATTTATTTCTTTTCTGACTTCCTTACATTAAATAGACAGTGGTTAATGATCGCCTTTGGAAAAAATCTGTTCTGATTTGATCAAGTGATCGACCCTGATCTTCCATATCTGAATCCCTCTCCTTTAGAAGAACTTCAAAGTATTCCAATCGGAACCATCATTAACATCTTCAGAATTAGTCAGCAAAAGTTTGTCTGCGGTCATGAATTGCTTACGAGTGTAACAGCACATCATTTGGCAACTTAAGCAAGGTGCAAACCACGAAGTCGTTTGCTGATAGGTTTCTTTTGCATGTCAATGATTAAAGTTATATTTCCTTGCTTAAATTTCGGTGGTGGCGCAGAATTGACAGCAAACTTTTGTCCGCAGTAATGAATTTGCTTGCGAGTGTACCAATAGAGCATTCGGCAGCTTATGCAAGGTACAAACCACAAAGCAACTTGCTTATAGGTTTCTTTGCATGTAAATGATAAAAGTTACATTTCTTTGTTTAAATTTGCCTCTTTATACATCTAATAAATACAATATGTCAATATATTAATAATATAGCACATGTCATGATTTAATATGCCTCTCATCTTGATTACAAGAAAATACCTCTTACAAAAATTTAATTCACAAGGGAATGAGTGCTTCTCCTGAAACATGGGTTTTGATAATATGATAAAAAGTTATTTCTTCCGTTAAAACTTGTTTATAAAAAATGAAAATATCATCACATGTAAGAACCATAACAAATCTACATATTGAGAATGAGAAACTCATGAGTAGTCATTTGGCATGTGAGACAAGGTTTCTTTGCAAGCTTTGTCAAATAGAAGCTCCACTTTCTGGTCTAAACGATTCCTTTTCCTGTGGGCCAATGACAAAAGATAATCTAAGACAAGGTTTGAGATAATAGATGACCAGTAAAACAACTGTTTATATTCTTTCTTTATGCAACTAAACTTTCCTTTTCGTTATCAAAACCCCAGATGAAGTCCTTTCGTTTTCTGTCGCCAAGCATTTTGTGGGCCAGGGCGTGAGAGAGCAAGTTGTTCGCGTATATTATTTTGTTGGCCATGAGTCCATGACTTATTGCGTATGTCTAATGGTGAAAGTAGAAATATTAAACTACCTACATGGAGATTGATTGATGATCAGTTTCGAAGAAATTCATAACATAATTTTTCAACACTTTTGCGAACCTTTTAGGTTCATATATGTAGCTAAGAGGAAAAGGGGAAGGCGAGAGTTTTATTGACAAAAGCAATGTGCTAATATACCACTTATGAAATAGAAGGCCAAGTCAATGCTGAAGAGCGCCATTTTGACCGGTCTGGTGGTACCAACAATCTTGATGAGTAGCTGTAGTATTATGTGCTAATCTTATGAGCCTACAATGGTACATATAGAGGCTAAGACACTGTGCTCAAGGCTAAACATGGGTAAACTGGACTTCTCACAACTATCTTATCCTAGCTGAGCTACATGGTAGCCAGAAATTATGATTGAGAGGAAAGTCAGAAAAAAAAAAAAGAAAAAGGATAGCCACCCGTACGAAAGCCTTAGATCAAATGAGTGGGGAATAAGTATCCGAAAATGCTTGGAATTGTTCATGTGTTTATACGCAAGAAGAAAAAGAGAATACTTTGTGAAGAATACAAAATATATAAAATCACCATGGGGCAATCCAATTTCACGATCCCCGTCGTCCTGAACCTCCCCGTAGTCTCGCTGTCCCTGCCCGTCGTCCCAAATCCCCCATAAGCCACCGTAGTTCCAGATTCTCCCCCAAAATCCTGCCGTCACCCAGATCCCGGTCAAATCCTCCCCCCCCGTCATCCTGTCACCCAGATCCTCCAAACCCACCGTTACCCAGAGCACCCAATCCCAGATCCCGTGAACTCTCCATCCCCCCCCGTTGTCCCGTCACCCAGATCCCACAAAACCCCGCCGTCACCCAGAGCTCCTCCCAGATCCCGGTCCAAACCTCCTATCATCCCCCTCCTACTTCTCTCTCCTTCTCTCTTTCTCTCTCCTCTTTCCCCTCACGATTAATCCCCCTGTTTTTTCTGAGTTTTCTTCACCAAAACCCAAACCAAACCCAGATTCCCCTAACCTTAACCCATTGCCAGCGTTCCTCTAACGAAAAATCAGCCCCCGGAGCCTTCACCGACTGCGGTGAAGGCTCGGAGGTGGCCATACCTCATCCCATCCTCATCACAAAAAAAAAAAAAATCCCCGTTATTCGATCTTTTCTAGAAATTTCTTCACCTTTTCCGTTTCCTTCTTCAAATCTTTGTTTTTAACCTTTTCCGAATCTCAATTATCATAATAGCCTCTCTCTCTTACACTCTCATGCACTAGATTAAACCTTGCTAGTGGCCTCCATGTGGGAGATGGTGAATGAAGGTCCCTTTGCTATTACCTTCAAACATCAATTAGACTCTCTCAAGGTCTTAGCATATGGTACAAGTTGTCAGTTGAATCTGTCCACAACCTGTCACAACTCGAAGACGAGCTCTTAGCTCCCTTGGCTTGGATTTAATGGCGGGTGCTAGAAGTGGGAAAATACGAACTACATCTTCAAAATTTAAGGTGAAAATTAGAATGGCTATTCCAAAGTCATGCAATGAAGGGACTCTATTGGAACCATTAGATGTCTTGAAATCAGCCATGGGAACTATAAATCAGACGGCTAAATTAGATTACTTACCCCTTACCGAGAATGGAAAGAGAATTATTGTGAAATCCCCCTAGAAGCAATTGAGGAGGGTAAAAGTTATTTTGCAAATTGTCTTGTGGGTTATTTTTTAAATGCCAATACTTCATATTACATGGTGAGAGGAATTGTTAAAAAGATGTGGGGTAAAGATAACTTACTAGAAATTACTGTTATTGAAGATGACTTCTTCTTCTTTCAGTTTTCTAATATTCAGAAGTTAGAAGAAGTAATGGAAATTGAAGTATGGGACATAGCTGGTAAACCTTTGTTTCTTCAAAAATGGCATCTTTGTATCAGATTAGAAAAGGCCAAAATATCTATTGTTCTTATTTGGGTTATATTATTTAATGTTTTTCATGCTTTATGGAATAAGTTTAGTATGAGCCATGTCAGTAGTGTGTTGGGTAAACCTCTATATATGGATAAAACTACTAAACAAAAGCTTTGACTATCATATGTCAAAGTTTGTATTCTAATAGATATTGATAGTGAGTTTCCTTAAAATTTTGATGTTGATATGGGTAATAATGAAGTGTTTGAGATTACTTTGGAATATGGATGGATCCCTCCTAAGTGTAAGAAATGTAATTGCTTTGGTCATAAAGATTTCATTATTAAGAAAAATATATGGATCCCCAAAAGGAGTACAGATCCTTCCCAATAAAAAAGAAATGTTCCAGAGAATTAAAATACTTAAGCAACTAAGGAAAATGGTATTGCTCAAGCAATTACTATTAAGCCTGATATTGCTACTTCTTTCTTTCAAGGAAATAATACAAACTTTGAATTTATCTTTATTTCTAATAAGAAGAAATCTCCTGGAAAGAAGAAGGACAATGATTGTGAAATTATCTCAGAAAACAAGCTTGCTTAGCTTGCTAATGTTAAAGAAAATCAAATCACTTATAATGAGCTTTCAGATCTTCTTGATAACCTTGATGCTATGGAGAAAGGGGAAAAACCTCTAGATTAATGAATATCTTATCTTGGAATGTGAAGGGCCTTAATAAATGCCCTAAACAAAAAGAAGTTGTTAATTTTGTATTATCCTAAGTTCCGCACATTATTATTTTGATAGAACATAAAGTAAAAGAAGAAAATGCAACTTTTGTCGTGAAGAATATGTTTACTGATTAGAATTACTCTCATAATTACTTGCATTCTAGTGTTGGAAGAATATGAATTTTATGGAAATCGTCTGAGTTACAACTTTCAATCCAAGGAACTTCATCTTAAGTCATCCATTGCCACATTGATAAGATAGGTTTACCACCTTTCTTTTTGTCTGCTATCTATGCAAGCAACTTGGAATCTAAACGTAGGGAGTTATGGGCAAATATTGAGCTTTTCTCTTCTCAAAATATTGGAAATATTCCATGGCTATTGGTGGGTGATTTTAATGAAATATGGCATGTAGATGAGCGTATTGAGCCCAATGTTAAATGGACAAAGGGCATGGAGGATCTAAATGATATGATTGAGAAATTAGGATTGCTGGAACCCTCTTTTATAGGTTTTGTTTTCACTTGGTCGAATAAAAGCTCATCCCAAAATCTCAGAGCTAGCAAGATTCATAGAGCATTACTAAACATAGAAGGGACTTTCAAATTTGACAAACTTTCGATTGAGTTCTTGCCTCTCTTGATATTGGATCATTCTCTTTCCTTAGTTAAATTAGATACCACTCACAAAAGGAAAAAAACTCCTTTTAGATTCTTTAATTTTTGGATTGATAGTCTTGATTTTATGGAAACTGTTTATTATGTTTGGCAACAAGAAGTCAGTGGTACAAAAATGTTCAAAGTAGTGAAGAAGCTAAAAGCTTTAAAGGTTCACCTTAGGAAGCTAAATTTTGCTTAATTTGGTGATTTGCATAAAAAGGTAAAGGTTGCTAGAGAACAATTACAACAAGTTCAAATCAATCTACAACTTGACCCCTTTGATATACATATGTGTTTTGAGGAAAGACTTAAAATGGAGCAACTAATTGTATTGAGAAAACATGAAGAAATCGTTTTAAAACAAAAATCAAGGAATCTTTGGCTGAAAGAGAGGGATAATAATAATAGACTGTTTTTTTCATCTTTGATGTGTAGTAGAGCTCAAAATAAAATCACTCATCTGGTACAAGAAGATGGATCTACTATTTATGATGATGATGTCTTGCGTAAAGCTGTTATTACATATTATCAAAAGGTACTTGGTAGTTCTCCAGCTAATAACTTTTTCACTGAAAGGTATTCTTCCTTATTCCATGAGAATGTGAATGAAGTGTTGAATTTACCTGCTTTTGAACGATCAGATGTGATGAAAGTTATTTGGGGATTTCATGATTTCAAAGCTCCTGGTCCTGATGGTTACAATAGTTTATTTTACAAGTAAGCTTAGCCTATTATTGGTCATGACATAGAAAATGCAGTGCCAGATTTTTTCTCATCCAAGAAATTATTGAAAGCTATTAATGCTACTTTGCTATGCCTAGTACCTAAAACCTCTAAACCAAATTGCATGAAGGATTTTCGGCCCATTGCTTGCTGTAATATCTTATATAAAATGATCTCAAAACTACTTGCAGAAAGAATAAGCCTTGTTCTCCTTGAAGTGATTAGCCAAAACCAAACTACTTTTATTAGGGGTCGTCAAATCTCTAAAAATATTATGCTTTGTCAAGAATTGCTTCATAACTATCATAAAAGAGATAAAGGAAAGCATGTTGCCATTGAGATTGATCTTATGAAAGCTTATGACATGGTTAAATGGGATGCAATATTGAGTGTTCTCCAAGCTATTCATACTCCTCAAACTTTACTTGATCTGATTAGCCAATGCATTACTACTACTAGATTCTCTTTGAACTTTAATGGTGAGCATGTAAGCTATTTTGAAGGCACTAATGGGTTAAGGCAAGGAGATCCTTTGTCCCCTTATTTGTTTATGCTTGCCATGGAGATTCTTAATAGGATAATTATAGAGAAAGCTTCTTCTTCTACTTTCAAATATCATTGGCGTTGCAAGAAAGAGAAAATCACTCACCTTTGTTTTGCTAATGATTTATTTTTATTTGCACATAGAGATATTAATTCAGTATTATGTCTCACTAATGCTTTAGAGGAATTTACAACACTTAAAAGTTTACATTTCAATCCTAACAAATGTCAGATATTTTTTTTAGGGATCATTGAATAAGAAAAGCTTTTGATACTAGATCACACTCCCTTCTCCGAAGGAAAACTCCCCATTAGGTATCTTGATCTTCCTCTTATTACAAGAAGGCTTACCTACACTGATTGCAAAGTTTTGACAGAGAAAATCATGACAAGAATTTATGGATGGGGAATGAAACATCTAAGCTATGCCGGTATATTACAATTGGCAAAATCAGTTCTCACTTTTATTTGTACCTTTTGGATGCAAATGTTTCTTTTTTGAAAACAAACCATTTATGAGATTGAGAATAAGATTAAGCACTTTCTCTGGGCAGGATGTTCAGAAGATCATAAAACGCATAAAGTTGCTTGGCAAGTTGTTTGTTCACCTAAAAAGGAAGGAGGTCTTGGACTACTAGACCTTAAAGTATGGAATAAAGTTTTGTTAGGCTGGTCTCTTTGGAATCTCATCAATTATCCAAATTCATTCTTATGGAGTAAGTGGATTCATAGTACTAAATGCAAGAGAATTTCAATTATGTATCTTGACATCAAAGGAAATATGGTATGGAGTTGGAGAAGTCTTCTAAAATTACAACAAACTCTAACCTCTACACTTTCCAAACCTTCTTATTGCTGTAAGGATATGTACAAGGAATTGCGTCAAGTTAATTCTGAAGTTGAATGATATAATTTGATATGATTAGGAGGTATCAGTAAACATAATTTCATTGGTTGGCTCATATGTAGGGACAAACTTCCTATAGTAGAAGTGGTTTCTCGTTGGCTCCTTACAATTGATTTGTATTATAATTTTTGTGGCATTTAATATGAAAGTAGATCACACTTATTTTTTTCAGTATACTTGGACTAGCCAGATTTGGAGAAGTGTTCTAGCACAACAAGACATTTGTAAGGTCATCTATGATTAGGGATTTGAATTGCAATGAATGATTAAAACAATTAAGAGAAAGGATTTAGCTGCAAAATTTCTTAAACTTTTTTTCTTAGCTTGTCTTTATTGTATATGGTTAGAACGAAATCATAGACGTTTTCAAAATAAGACTGTTGATATACCAATGTTGTTGGCTAGAATTAGGAAAGTAGTCCGTGGAAGAGCATCTTTATTTACGAAAATTAAATTTTCTCAAGCAAATGTTTTGTTGTATCATAGTTGGAAAATTCCAAATTCTATTTTCTCCTAAATGAATTGTAATGTTGGGGTATGTCCCTAAGTTTATGTACTTCTTTATTTTTCAATGAATAAACTCACATACTTATCAAAAAAAAAAAATCACCATGGGGGAGACTTTGGATTTCGTTAATAAGTTGGAACCTATTTCTTTTTCAGCTTCCATACGTCAAATAGACGGGGGCAAATGATTGCCCTTTCCATCAAATCTGTTCTGGTTTGATCGAGTGATTGACCCTCGTTTTCCATATCTGAACCACCTCTCCTTTAGAAGACCTTCAAAGTATTCCAAACGGATCCAATCATTAACGTGTGCAGAATTATTCAGCAAATGTTTGTCTGCGGTCGTGAATTGCTTACAAGTGTAACAGTGCATCATTCGGCAACTTATGCAAGGTGCAAACCACAAAGTCATTTGCTAATAGGTTTCTTTTGCATGTAAATGACAGAAGTTACATTTCCTTGCTTAAATTTGGCTTGTGGCATAGAACTGACAGCAAACGTTTGTCTGCAGGCACGAATTGCTTACGAGTGTGACAATGGAGCGCTCGACAGCTAATGGAAGGTGCAAACCAAAGCAATTTGCTTTAGGTTTCTTTTGCATGTATATGATAGAAGTTACATTTCCTTGCTTACATTTGGTTTTTTCTACGTCTAACAAAAACATGTCTATATATTAATAATATGGAACACACCTTCTAACATAACATGCCTCTCATCTTGGGTATTAGGAAACTATTTTCACGAAAATCTAATTCACAATTGAATGAGTGGTTCTCCTGAAATATTGGTTTTGATAGTATGTTTAAAAAAATTAATTTCCTCCATTAAAATTTGTTTATAAAAAATTAAAATATCATCAGAAGCTCCAGTTTCTAGTGTAAGGGATTCCTTTTATAGTGGGCCAATGATAAAAGATAAAAGATAAACTGTCCTTGGGGGGCCAGGACACGAGAGAGCAGATTGTTCTCATATTTTATTCTGTCGGCCATGAGTCCGTGACTTGTTGCATATGCCTAATGGTGAAAGTGAAAACATTAAACTACTTACTTGGAAATTGATTGATGACCATTTTCCAAGAAATTCATAACATAATTTTTCAACATTTGTTGAACCTTTTAGATTTTATTTAGCAGAGAGGAAAAGGAAAGGGGGAGTTTTATTGACGAAAGAAATGTGCTAACATACCAAATGTGAAACAGCAGGTCAAGTCAAGGCTAAATAGCGCCAGGGTTTTCATAGAAAGAAATGTCGGCATCACATTGTGGCTGCTCTAGTGATGCCAACAACCCTGATGGATGGCTGTAGGATCATGGTGCTAATCTTATGAACCTGCAGCGGTATACACATTGTTCAAGGCCAAAAATGTGCAAATTGGACCTCAAAGTTCAGAATCCAGACGAACGTAATGCTTGCCAACCCTATTTGACTGATTTCTCTGTGGGCGCACATGGTTTGAAGTTGATGCGCTTGGCATAATTATCTGATCCAGCGCAGAATTTTTTTTTTTTTTTTTAAAAAAGGTATGAGAGTTGAGTAATTGTCATTTTCAATACGATCCTAATATGCACCCCTCAAGTCTAGATCGAAGTTCGATTTAACGGAGAGCCCCGCAGAGGCTGCAACTCCACACGTACTCTTACTCTGAAAAACCAGTATCCATGGCGGACACCCACCCTTACTCTGAAAAACCAGTACCCACAGCGGAAATCAATTCTGTAGGAGAAGACAGTCACTGCGTCGAGATTCCCACAGGCGATGGGGGAGGCCAAGCCGTGAAGATAGTGGGGAAACTACGGGTGTTAGGAGACGCAAACGCTAAGGTGCAGGCGTCCCCCGACCCCCGCCCCTACCGAGGCACCATCCTGTCAATGTTCGCGAGGCCCAGGCGCTCTGGGAGCCCTTCTAAACTACCAGAATCCACGACGGAAAACAACTCCGGGAAAGAAGGCTATTACATCGACGAGCTTCCGGAGCAACATCGGGAAGCCATAGCAAGGATGGAAGCGAAGATCCCCTCGATTGACGAAGGTTCAAGTAGTGAACCTGCCGACAGAAGAAAGCGTCACACCTTCAAGATTCCCGCGAAGTTACAGGAAAAAGAATACGTGCCCCAGGTGGTCTCCATCGGGCCCTCTTACCGTGGCAACCCTGACCTCAGGAGTATGGAGGAAATCAAGCGGCAGTGCCTCGCCCACCTAATCCAAAAGAGCGAGAAAACCTTGGAGGTGTACTGGAGGAAAATTCATCAACTTGAACGAGAAGCCAAAGACTATTATTCCGAAACCATTAAACTCAGTTCAGCTAAGTTTATTAAAATGATGGTTCTTGATGGTTGTTTTATATTAGAATTCTTTCTATTCCATTCTCAACAAGATGAAACAAATGATAAGGTCCACCCTATCGCCGGGATTGAGATGAAAAAGTTACCAAAGATCTTCTCGGACTTGCTCCTGCTTGGGAATCAAATCCCGTTTCTAGTTCTTACAGGGTTATTCGAAATTTGTAGAGGTCTGTTTCCTAAAGGAACACGATTGCCCATTTTAATGGGAAAAGTTTTTTTAGACACAATGGGATTTGATATCTTGTATCCTGATCTTTCTCCAGTTGTAGAGTACAAGAATGATCGTGGCTCCAAAAGTCCGGAACCCTTGCATTTGCTGGACATGGTACGATTATGTTTGCTCCCGCCTCATCTTCTACAACGGAAGGTATCTCAAGGTTCCCAAGGACGTGGTAAGTTTTCATCAGTTCATATCACTCGTAGTACCTCCAAGCTCCGCCGCGCGGGGATCAAGGTCAATCTGCGATATGAACACTTTTGGGAGGCAAAATTTCAGGCCGGTGTTATTGAGATGTCTAAAATAGTTCTCAGTGACTTAATGTGTTCCTTTTTGGTGAGCTGCGTGGAATTCGAGCATAGCTACAGCTGCGCGTGGAAGGGCATTTCATCTTATGTCGTTCTTTTGGATTGCCTTGTGAATACTGCCGAAGACGTTGATTTCCTGCGCGAGAATGGAGTACTTGAGCATTACAAAAAGAACGACGATGTCGCTGCAGACTTCATCAACAGTTTGGGCAAAACAATTGCCTTTGATGTTAAAGACTGGGATAACTCCCGTCTGTGGTGCGGGGTCAACGGATATTATATGAACACACTCCATCGGCAAAAGCGTTGGTACTATCGGCTTTGGCAGAGCTTCGAAAGGGAGTACGTTGATAAGCCATGGCTGTGGATTTCAGTACTTGCTGGTTTGGTACTCTTAATTCTTACATGGTTGCAGACCTATTATACAGTGCGATCTTATTTGCATCCTAAAAAATAATCTTTTTCTTCCATGTAATTTGGTTTGCTAAATCACTTTTTAGTTTTACCATAAGATAATTTTTAGTTTATATAACTAGTGGAAAGAGACAAATGATAGTTTGTGGAAGCAAATGTAAGTATTTAGTTCTTTAATTATATTTTTGTTATTTCATAATAAGGTTTCTATGTTTTCTTTATTATCTTGTTAGCCTATCCTACAATCAAGGAAAACACACGTGTTTGTATATATGTATTACCCGGCAACAAGTAAGAGCAATCGAAAAAGGTTGAGATAAAGAAAAAGGAATAGTTCTTGAAATGATGAGGGAGGATTTGCACATGGAGAGAAGTTTAGTAAAGAAGATTAGGACATGTTTAAGAAATTTTAGAAAATGTTATTTAATATAAAAAATATTGTTCAGCTCGAAGATGCCCAAATTTTTTCATTGATAAAACTGAATGGCTATTGTTTTTATTCAAAAAAATATTTTGATACATATCAAAGATCATTGTAATCAATTTAAGACATAACTCAAATGTTAATGGTATTACATTCTATGGACTCTTTGTCTGTGCAAATTATGTACTATTATAAGTTTTGTTAATAGGTGGCTAAGTGCGCGATATCATCTTTGTTATTAAAAAATAAAACTAAAAGATTAAGGAAAAAGGATATGAGCGTTTAGTTTTTAATTGTCCGCGTACATAAAGGAATTGTAAAAATTTCTAGGTTGTATAAGCTTCAACTAAGCTACATGGCTATAGGCAGAAACCAATGGTAGTTATCACACTTAGAATTTTATCATTAGTTTGTGAATATGCCCTATATCCAAAAAAATGTCTTTGGTAGATTATATATATATATACACCGACAGTACTTTGTTTGAAATTTTATCATTAGTTTCTATTAGATGGTTGTCATGATGATAAATATCTTAAGTCAGCATATCCAATCACACCAGCCAAATTCACACCAAATAATGCACATTATATACCAACCATCCTTGCTCCAACTACATAATTCATTGACGTAACAGTTGCCATAAGTTCCCTGTTACCAACAACTCCCTGCCAGCTCAAAAGCATCTTTTGGCTAGAAGACAGATTGTTCATGTCTGATATTTACTTACTTTATGAATACTTCAGCACCATTTGAGCAGGGAGTTCGCTTTCTCTTGATTAAGTAACAGCTCAGAACCGGCATTATGGACAAGAAAAATGCACCGTAATAGACAGTCCTTTCAAGGATCCCGCATGATGGGGCCAGGTTGAACTTCTAAGATTGCACCAAATCATAATTGTTCTTGGATCTTTTTGTGAATGAGTGGGTAAATGGCCCCGATGAGTTCCATCTTGGCTTGGGGGTTACCCTTCATCCAGTCCTTTTGCTTTCGTATGCATTTATTTGGCCCGACTTGCTGAGCAATAATTCTGAATGTGAAAAGTGTTAGGTCTTGGGCAACCCAGGTGCTTGAATTGTGTTCATGTGATAAGGTGAGACTATTTTCGGGTACGCTCTCTGGTTAAAGGTTTTGACTGAAATTTTGCACTATATTTCCATATTCACAAAAATATAAGCGACGTAGGACTTCGATAGAAACATAATTATATATTTAACTCACAAGATGAGTATTCAAGTAGAACAAAATGTATACTTCACAAGATGAGTATTCAAGTGAAACAAAATTTATCAGTTTCTGAAAACGTGTGTAGAAAATTTAGTATATTACAGTTCAAGGAATACAAAGAATAATCATAATAAAAACAGAAACTTAAAAAATTAGCGTAGAAGAGAGGACAGAGTGAGACACCAGAAATGTAAGTGTTTTGGTCCTCCAACGACTCATACTCCATCTCCCAACCAAAAACTTTTTAGAGTTCTTCTTCTACTAAACTTTTCCGAGATTTAAAGAATAAAAACCTTTCTCTCACTTTACACCCAACTTCTCTAATCTAAGAGAAATTGAACCACTAACCTGTGCACTTAGCATGTAATAACCTATACCTAACTTCAATTTAATAGTCCTTACACAAGGATCTAACCAAGGATTTTTGACTAAGAAACCCCATAGTCTAGCCCCATTTTTCATAATACACTTCAATGGTAGCTAAATCTTCTTTAAACATCTCAATAAAAGTAGATAGCGCCGTCCTGTTTTTGTAAGAAAGCGATTTGCGTGTATGTGTGATTCGTGGGTAAATAATAGTGGGTTAAGTGTTTCTTTGTAAGCAATTACCGTAGTTTTAGGTTTTTGTCAATCATATACGACAAAGAATTTGTATTTCCTTCGCATTGTTTTTGGCTCCAACTATCAACATTGGCTTGATTTTTGAAAAAGCTCAATCAAAGAGATTTCTAATTTTTAGGTACAATTCGGTAGAGTGGGTAAGAGCATAATGGAAGTGCAACAGAAATTTGTGTCCCTTTTATGTTATAAGAATATTATAGCCAACTATGCATTCTATACTCATCTCCACTGCTTTGTTTCTCTTTCTAGTAAACCTATGCCGTGGAAACAATGTAAAGCTAGGCAAATTGCTTCTACTAGGCTCCCTCTCTCATGTGAGAATGCTTTTAGAAATGATCAGTTTGGTTTTGGGAATTATAAGGCTCCATAGTGTTATGCCTATATAGAAACCTTTGTGTTTATGTTTTCTCAATACAAGTATGCTTAAGTTGAGACCCTAGTTTGTAAGTTTCTCAATTCTATTTTTCAATGATTAGTTTCATGCATTGCCCTTGTATTCATGTGAGATATGGATATTATATTTAACCTTATTTTTTTAATAAAATATATTAGGATACTACCTTTTTTTTTTTTTTCAAAAAGAAGTTGCTTTCACTCCAAGAATTTTTAAGTTACAAATTCAAATCCTTGAAATTCCAACATTATGTTTGCTATCGTGCTTGCACTTGGCGTGGTTTAAAGAGTTCTATTCCTCTATAAACACAACTTATTTAGCCTTTTGATTCCATAACTAATCAACTTGCCTTTGATGGATATTTCCTTGATTCTTAAAATATATGAAAATTTAGGAATTTTCACACGTAACATCATTTGCATTATTCTACATTGAAAGTAACAAACTTATCTCTAAATCAGCTTGTGTTGTAACCTTATCACAATGACATGTACTTTACTACCAACAAATATTATAGTCTATTTTATTCATCTTAAAAGATGTACCCCTTTTAAGTTTGAAACTTGGTGTTTAATATAACTTTCTCAAACCAAGCAAACCCATTTCAATTTATTCTTTCATTGAGAGTTTCATTTAGAACATTACATAAATTATGTTATGCATTCCTAAAAAAAAAAGGTTCACTCACATTAAATGACAAGTGGGTTACATAAATATGCTAAAACAACATGTCATTGAGGATTTCAAAAGCCATTTATTTTCTCTATTATTTTCACTTTTTGTTTTCTTTATGTCTTTTGTAAAAATATTTTATTTAGTCTTTTAATTTTGCAACCAATTGACTAGCCATTCAATAGATATTTCCTTGATATAATTCTTACAATATATGAAAATTAGGTAATTTTCACACATAAGGTCATTTGCATCATTCTATAATGAAAATGCACATACTTATCTCTAAATCGATTTGTGCTATAAACCCTATAGATTGATATGTGATTTAATGCCAACAAACAAGACATTCCATTTTATGTATCTCAAAAGGGATGCCCCCTTTAAGCTTTTCCAAAAGCTATTGTTTTATGTGACTTTCCCAAACCATGTTTCTTTAACTTATTTCAACTTAGTTTCTCATTCACAAATCTAAATTTCATTTAAGAAATTACATAATTTATGTTATACATTTCTAAAGGAATAGGAGGTTTACTCATGCTAAATGACAAGTGAGTTATGTATACACATTATAATAATTTGTAGTTGATGGATTTCAAAAGCCACTTGTTTTCTCTATTTTCATGTCTTTTTTTTGCTTTATGTCTTCAATAAACTCATGTTATTTAGCCTTTTAATTTCACAACTAATCAACTTGCCACTTGATGGATATTTCCTTGATATAGTTCTTGCATTGTATGAACACTAAGTAATTTTCACATGTAATGTCATTTGTGTTATTCCACAATGAAAATATAAAAACTCATCTCTAAATTGATTTTTGTTGTGACCATGCTAGAATGACATGACGTTCACTTTGAACAAAACAAAAACTCTTTTTATCCATCTTAAAAGGGGTACCCTTCTAAGCTCTTTTGGAGCCTAGTGTTTTATGTGACTATCCCAAACCCTACTTTTTCAACCTATTTCATTTTACTTTACTTTTAAAAAATATATATTTCATTTGAGAAATTACATAATATAAGTTATGCATTCCCAAAGGAACAAAAGGATTACTTATGCTAAAAGACAAGTGGATTACGTGAAAGAACCATGAAAATTTTGGCAAAATGCATGAATTGCTACACGAACCACAAGTTCATTCCAAGAAGTACAAGCAACAAAAATAAAATTGATGCAAATAGAGAGAACGGAATATAGGGAAAAAGTTCTTTAGAGGGGAGACTAGACAAACCAATAATGAATTTTCAAACAAAGAACAATCATTGAAAATTAAGATAATCAAAAGTCTTTGGTAATTGAGTGGGGAAAGAAAAGAAAATTTCAATACCTTTTAGAATACATTTTCGCATTTGTTTTTGTTTACTCTCACGCATTTATATGGTAGTTTCTAAGCATAAAAAAATAAGTAAATAAAATGTTCATTGATAAGCACTATGAATGATTGAGATATCAATTTATCATTAATTTTATAACATCTCTAACATCATTTCTTTCCATATGCAATTTGTAGAATAATATAGTAAATAATTTATGTTTTGGTTCCATGCTTAGATTTTCCATTAAAGATAGTCTACAATAACCCTTACTTTTTTACCAATTGGGATGGCCTACTTAATGTAAGTAGTGAAGTATGGTATAGTATTAATGATTTAGTTCCATCTTTCAGATTTTCTATTGAAAATTTACAAATACTTTCATCTTATCTTATCTTTTCCATCAATTAAAATTTTAAAAATTAAAATATGAATATCACATACTCTAATTTATAAATCCTCCATTTGTGATTATCAAAATCTAAAAACTATTCCTTTCATTCTCAAAAGGAAAAGAAAATCACAAAAACTTACTCTAATTTACAAATCCTCCAATTGTGATTATCAAAATCTAAAGACCATTCCTTTCATTATCAAAAGGAAAAGAAAATCAGTCAAACTCTCTCTATTTCTATAGCCTAATAATTGCCCTTTGTCTTGTTGAGTGCTTCATTATCCATATGTGTGTTGTTCTACATTCCAATTCATAGAATTTCATTCCATTGGTCACTAAAAAACAATCTTTAGCCTTTGAAACTCTCTAGATATCCTAAGAGCTCTAGTTACATTTAATTTGGTTTACCTTACAATTTCTAAAGAACTTGACTTCATGCATGATAAAATAGTAGATCTATTTTTTACGGATTTTTCTTTGTCATGATGTTGGAAAACTGTATTTTAACAAATGTGATATTTTTTTGACGAGTTTCATTTAAATTTCATCATTACAATTTCAATCAACACCTGAGAAAAACCAATAAAATTGCAGCCTGAAATTTAACCAAGTGTAGGAAGATATATTATTATTGTAACTCTAAAGAGTGTCTTTGTTTCCACTGGGAGTGAAGTCATGGCCAAGTATACAGGCCATGTCTCTGGCAAGACTGAGAAGATTGATCACTGCACAGTCCCGGCAAGCAATGACTTGTGTGTACGCAAGTATGCTCCCATTGCTAGAACAGCACATGCAGACTGTAGTGGAGCTGCTTGCATATGTTTTTATCCTTGCTAGTTTATAACCATCTATATGATGGCCCATCCCTTTTTCCATCATAACTAAATAAAGCTAAAATCTAAAAGAGTTCAATAGTATTAAGCTCTCTTTTTCAATTGAAACTATATATTATAATATGACATTAGAGTTGGGATTTAAATGTGGCATTCTTCCACTTGCAAACAAAAATTACACAAGAAGTACTTTACTCATGCTTAGGGTAAAGATGTGTGTTAAAAAAATATTTTACATTACTTAGATCTTGTAATACTATCTTCTTTAAAATGAATAACTTATTTTTATTTTTATGAACCAATTGAAGGAAATAAAGGAACTTTCTAATAAATAGTTTTTGCCACATCCATTAATGATAGTTCCAAAAAAAAAAGAAGATACCACCTATTATTACTATCTCTTTCAGTGAAATATGAAAGAAGAAAAGAAATACTTGCTATTATATTTTCTGTGAAAAAATTGTGGAATTTATTTTGCAAATGCATGAATTGCACTTAAGTGATGCCAATATATATATATATAGCATTGAGGATAAAGTCCTACATAGAAAATATACAATTTTTAGCTAGTGTTTGAATATAAAAAAGTGTTTCCCCAACTCATGAACTTCATATTGAGTTGGATTTTGGACTTTATGCAACTAGCCCATAACTTAATGCAATTAAGTAAACTAGACTCTCATTATGAGTATCAAGTTGATAGTGTTTGTATTAGAATTTATAAAAAATAATTTATATTCAACTTAAAATTTAGAGACATTAAGTGGAGGTACTTATTTCTTTTAAAATTATATTTTAGGTTTTTATGTTTCTTATATGGGTAACATGCCTCTTCATCTTGAACATGAGGCAATACTTCCTAGGAGGATCTTTATTTACAGGCAAAAGGGTAGGCAATTGAACTTAAATTCTTAACAAATTCCTTAATAATGTGAGACTACACATCCATACCACAACATGCCCCTTCATTATGGTATCACCTTTTACTTGAATCTAATTTATCCAAATCTACAAAGGAGTTAAGAGAAAGTGTGGTCTTTGGTATTACATTAGATTTTTATTGAGAATGACACACAATCAACTTAAAATCTTAAAATATTAAGTGGAAGTACTTATCTCTTTATAAATTATATTTTAAGTTCCTATTTTTTTCATGTGAGATGTAACATGCCCCCTTGCCCCAGGTATGGGATAACACTTCAACCTTTAGCACCCTCATGAGCTTACATTGATTTGAGCCCATGCATTACTCACAAAATGCAACACTATGATGTTATTGCTCTTCAAGTATTGCAACAATCTTGGACAGCCAAAAAAGCTTTCAGTATGAACTTGCTGCAGCACAACAATCCAATGTGTTTGCAGGAAATTAGCATGAATTTTACAAGAACAAATAGTTTGACAACTTAGAAACGTGCAAGCATATTTATAGACCAACCATGTAAGTTGAATAACCTCAGCCTCTTCAACCCGTGAGCAATAGCATATCATTATATAACTTGTAATCGGCACATATGCTCAACACAGCACCTTAGCAATGTATATAAGTTCACAAATAAAAGTTCTAGATCTGTAACAAATCAAGTTCCCTAAATGGTCTTAACAAGTATATATCAAATGAAGTTTCAAGATCAATAAATAAGCATCAAATAATTATAGAGTCAAGTTCGGATAAATGCTTTATGTACTCGGAATATCAATAGCGAACAACCCATGTGAACAGTAACGAGACACCACAATCTCCAAACAATGTGTACACAATCGAACTCAAGAACTCAAGGAGTGATAAATAGATCAAACTGAAGGTTTATGTGATTCTATCGAACACAAACGGCTTCGCCGTGAGTTTCTTGAGAGATTATCTTTGGCTCACAAAAGTTCCTATTTTTTTGGCAAGAGAGAGGCAAATCGGTTCTTTAGCTTATTACCTCATTCTTCCCGTTAGGATTGTCAGAGCTCAAAAACATCAACATCAAGTTTGAATTCGAACGAGTGAAAAGGATGTGTTTGATGAGTGAAACTTGCGCTTCCCCTGGAGACGCGCGCCCGAGCCTTAATCGAAACGGGCTTGACAAAAACAGATTTGGGCCTCACAAAATTTCCACATTTAGGCCTCAACAAATGACAAATATTTGGGCCTTACTAAAAACATTTGGACTAACCTACTTTCATATATATATATATATATCCATGGATCAGAAAGAAATAATTCAGTATATCTGTCACCCAACTAAGCAAAGGATGGAATAAAAAATATTCCCAAATATTAATACATGAAATTTATTCAATATTTTTTTGAGAGGCATTATATTTAAAACATATTGTACTAGTTTTTTTTTGTTTCATATTTTTCTACGTGTAAATCCATATTATAAAGCCTTTTTTTTTTCCATCATCAAAATAACTTGAAGGAATACCCTTGTTCCTAACAGCTACCATTTCACAGCTGCTAATCTTTAGGTCGGAAGTCCGATGTCAAAGAAGCTTGTTAGAGAGGTGAACCAGAACCTATGTTCAAATCAATTCTAAACCATCCGCGTCCCAAAACAAGATGGATTTTATCGACGGTTTGCTTCCCAAGCTGAACTGCAACGACAACCGATGCCCCGCGGTTGCGAAAACGTGGATAACGAACAACATGGATCCGTCTCTTGAAAATTAGGTTTTCCGGGTGCCTAATGTAAGCGAAATTAAGGTTGTTTTGCAAGACAGTTTTAACAAAATCAAAGGAACTTATAAGTTTAATCTCAAATAGGCAAATTCCGATCTGAAATTGGGAGGGTGAGATGGGTTGATTGAGTTTATGTTTGTTAGAAGAACTTGTGGGGCAAATTGGAGACCCAGGAAGCTCTAATCCTGCGCTGGTGCAAAAAAGTGCACTTGCCACATCAACAAGAATATGTAAGAATGGGGTCAAGAAAACAAGATTGTGAAATTCTTGCTTGGCTACTTAGTATTGTTTTATATCCTTCTTAAGATGAAAGATTTGCTTCCCTTCCTATAACCGGTTTTAAAGGAAAAATGAACTTTGTTACAAATAATCTCAACTACCTTTGGTGGTGGTATCTCCACGTCCCACTGCCCTCTTCCTACTCTATATAATGCACTTTGATATCTTGTAAAAAATAAAACTAGAAAGAACCAACACACTATTTTTGCAAAATGCATGAAATAAGACAAATTTTGATCTCTGTGTTTCTATTCTTGCTAGTTCATTACCATCTATTTTCCCTTAAATAAAGCCAAAATCTAAAGAGTTCAATAGTATCAAACTTCTTATAAAAATTTAATTTGTTGACAAAGTTTAAGTTTAAATGCAACATTGTTTCATTTGTGAACATATATCCATTTGAAAACTACTATTCCCACATATGGGGGCAATGACACATGTTGAAAATGAATTGTCCTGCATTTTTTTTTTGGTTTCCTTTATAAAATGAAATATTTATTTTCTTCCTTATGAATAGGTTTAGAGAGAGAAAAAAATCGTAATGAATATTCACCGTCACCTTTGTAGGTGATAACTCCTATGGCCAGCTACGCTCTCCCGTATTGTGTACAATAAACTATAAATAACAACAAATAAAATCCTTTGGAATGTGGAAGAAGCACAGAAATACAGATTACTACATTTTTTTTTTGTTGAAAGAACCATCAGAATTATTTTTCGCAAAATGCATAAAGTACAAGCACGAAAAAGAAACTAGACATAAAAAGAGAGAATGGACGATAGGAAAAAGTTTGTTTAGAAGGAAAAGTAGAAAAACCCAATACTGAATTTTCTAAGAAAGAGCACTCATCGAAAATTAAGAGAATCAAAAGCTTTGATAATTGAGTAGAGAAAGAAAAGACATTGTCAATCATCTTTTACAATTTGGTAATTTTTAAGCATAACAAAATAAAAGAAAAATGTCCTCCATTGATGAGCACTGTGAATGGTTGAGATATCAATTTATCACTACTGTTGTAACATCACTACTATCACTTCTTTCCATATATAACTTGCAAGCTGATATAGTAAAAAATTTATGTTTTGTTTCCATGCTTTTATATTTTCCATTAAAGATAATCAACAGCAGATCCTTGCCTTCTTAACTATTAGGACGGCCTACTAAATGCAAGTTGTAGAACAACATGGTAAATAATTAATGTTTTGGTAAATTATAGTTTTAAATGACACATTTTGCTAAGTAATAGTTGTAACATATTATTATAGTCATAATCACGACTTGTGTACAATTAAACGAATCTAAATACTAACTTTATTTCACATAACCATGCATTCCAAGGATCAAAAGGGTTAAGCAGATGAAACGAAATAACAAAATAAGAAAACAGGAAAAATACAAAGATAGATTGGGATAAATGGGTTGTATAACCAGCCACTAAATTTGTAATGAAAACAATGTGATTACAAGTTAAAAGAAAGTTGCAATTTTCTAAGCAAGTTTCTTTGGCTTGCTTCAAAGATTTGTTAAAGAAAATCAAAAGATACAAGGTTTCCTCACCAAAGTGGTGAGCTCCCGCAAAAGCAAAAAGAAAGAAGAAGATGATAAGAAGAAGAGCTCGGTCCTAGAGTTATGCAGCCAACTTCTGCCTTTTCAATGGGACTTCCCATCCAAATTGCGCGTTCCGACAAGTCAAGAAGTAAAATTTGTTATCAAAGTATTTTCTGACACTTATGTGAATGGTTTAAGTGCTATTTGACAACAGAAGAAACGTGTGGTTTGAATTATGTTGGTACTCTGGTCAAATTTTAATGCCTCTTGTCACTTTTTTTATTGCTTGTTTGTTGAACTTCAATTTCCTTTTTCTTTTGTTATTAATAAATATGTAAAAAAATTCAAGCACATCTAATGAAAAAGGATAAGGGAAAAGAGAGAGAGGCGATACAAGCCGTTTTTGAGGTATTTTCGATTTCACAGAGCCTAAACCCTTAGTTTACAGTCAGAACCCAGAGAAGTAGAGAGAGAAAAAAAAAAAAAAGAAACGTTCATTCATTTATTGTTATCCTACATTGCAGAATATAGTCTATTCAACTACCTAAGGTCGTATGCTTTAGTAAAGCTCACTTAATGGCCAAGTCAGAACGACATCACGTTCTTTGGAGAGCCCCCTCACGTTTAGCAACTTCCCCAAGTCTAGACTCATGCGTGCAGATAACGCCTTTTGTATTGCTTCTTTATTTTTACAACATGAATAGGAGATGAATATATATTTCTTGTCACGAGAACAAGTTTTGTCCACAAGTTTTGTAGTTCAGTTGGCAGTTCGTGTCACTTGGTACCGGAAAGGACACAAGTTGGACATGTTCCCTCACAACAATATTTACCTAACCAAATAAATAAATAAATAAAAACAAAAGAAGAAGAAAATGTCTTGACATCTATCATTGAAACATTTTTATTTCACTTAAACGTGTATGCATCCTTAGTGCATGACACGTATTATTCTCTCATTATCATAGAGAGATGGAACACATCACTTCTCTCCGGATATTCATGGACAGAAAGTGATAACATAGTTAGGAGCATTGGAGCAGGTGAATGTGCTATTTGGATCATCGTACGCGTAGCTATAAGCTTGGGGACATTGGTTCTCGAAGATCTGAGAATAGTTTGTGGGTGGACATGTCTCTGGTTTATTATAAGCGCCAGTGCAACAGTACTGTGGCTCATTGAATGCTGTGCATGCACTCTTGCAAGCGATCACGTTGCCATCAGACCCTTTCACTTGCAACTGAGCTGGGCAAACAGCGTTCAAGTCTGCCGAACAGTTCGAGGGCTCGCAGTCACCAGTTCCACCTTGTGTTACTACCGAAATGGGGAGGTTGAACCCATCGACAAGGCTGGTGTCGTAGTAATCCTGGCCACCGTTGGCTGCTATGTTGATTTCCACCAAAGACGCCGGCACGACTCCGCCGTTGCCGTTGCATGTGACCTGTCCGGAAGCACAATCAGCAGTTTGGCAAGTGAATTTTCCTGATGCGTCGGTGGAGCAATAGGTTCTAGCCCAGAACCGGCCTTTCCATGGAGCTTGGACATCAATTGACTTGAATTCGTTTGAAGCCAGCTGAAATCCGGTTGTTGAGAGCTGAGGTTTCTGATCCGATGTTAGAGTTGCTGGCCAGACAGTGATATTGCAGTTGTTTTTGAAAGTTATTCGAGCAGCATGGGCACCTGGGCGACATAAATTGTTAGAACAATGCGCATCTGATTGAATTCATATTTTTATTATTAGCTCATGTTCAGGATAAATTATAGCATACTTGAATTTAATCTTTGAGGCTATATGAGAAAGATACTAAAATATATAAAGACGATAGCATATCAAAATAAGAAAGAGGTTAACATGAGACACTATTTTTAATGCTAACAATGGAAACCTAGAACCGTTATGAGTTCATGACTTGTTGCATATGCCTAATGGTTATACTTAGCCGAAAGAAAAAGGGAAGGTGAGAGCTTTATTGACAACAGAAAGTGCTAACATACCACATATGAAACAAAAGGCCAGGGCAAGGTTGAGGAGTGCTAGGGTTTTCATAATTATGGTTGCTCTAGTGGTACCAACAATCTTGATGAATGGATATTGTATTGTGGTGCTAATCTTATGAACCCGCAGTGGTATATATAGAGGCTCAAACACGGTGTTTAGGGCCAAACTGAACCTGAAAATTCAGCGTCCAGACAAATGTGATTTGATGCTTACCAACCCTATTTTGTCTAATTTCAATGTGTGGGCGGCTACACATTGTTTGAAGTTGACGCTCTTGGCACAATTATCTGACTTGCAATATTCAGAATTTGGAGTAACCTAATTACTTGGCACAATTATCTGGCTTGCAATCTGCAGAATTTGGAGTGAGCTAATTCAAAGGGATCAACTTAGTGTATAAAATTGAGAGGGTCCTTTTCTTTCTCCGAAAAAAGAAAAAAGAAAATGTTCGAATATAGTTGCATTGTAAAACGCAATTGAGATGAATACAGTTTCAACATCTAAAAGATGAAAATCGAGATTGTTGATTGATTCACATAACTTCTACCTCTACATCCTACGAAGTGGGGTCATTGGTAAAATGTGAATCCTTCTTCTCTTGGGATTATTGGTAAAATATAGGTCTTCTACCTAGCAATTGTTCAAAATTTCATTATTGTCTTTAAAATTAATTTACAAGTGGAGCTAACTTATTAATATACAGATGATTTCACAATAGGTTGCAAGCAATATGAGACATTCTAACATCTTTGTTGCAACCATCATGAAATAAAGTTGTGGACATATGAGTGATATTATGGGAGAAGTGTTTTATTGAATGTGGATCATTCTATGTTTTTACTCAACTAAATTATTGATTATGATATTATGTTAGAAAACTCAATTCCTTTTAAAATGGGCTTATAAGGATGAAGATAATTTTTGTTCATATACAAAAGACCTTATAATATGTTGTAATTTGAGAAAGACCCAATTCCACCTCTCCTAAAAAGGTCTCATTGTGGAGAGTAGTTATCTAAACTTATCAAAAATATTGTAAGTGTACTTCTCAATAATAGGAGACTTTATTTTGCAATGTTGTCCTGTAGTCAAAACTCAATTTTTATTAGCTAAGGATTAGCCTTGATACCATGTAAAAGACCTAAGTCCAAATCTTATCAAAATTTCTCATCATGGAGAGAGTTATTGAAGTTTATAAGTCATGTTATAAGTATTTTTCTTATTAATGTGAGACTTTATTATCCAATATAATCAATTTGATATATTGCAATACCCTCCTTACAATTACTTGAAGTGAAATTTGGGCTTCATGGTTGATATTAGTATAGAAGTTTTGTACTTGAACTATAGGTAACTCTAATCTTTTATTTACATGAATCACAAATTCTAATACCACATTCTAAAACTAATGTTCCTCTTTAAAAATAACTTGTAAGAAAGGATTTAATTTGTTCAAATATATAGAATCCCACTATATATTCTAAGTAAATTAACACATTCTAACAATAATATTTTTAGATATTATATATAAATGATAATTTGAACCCAAAATGCTTTTATCCAAAAGAACAAAACAAATACATCGTACATCATCTTGTGAATGATGCCAAACATATAATAAGATTTTGGTGGGGAGGGAGCGATTGAGACTTGTAGATCATAGTTTCGAATATATAATCAAATTAATAGATATTCGGTCAATTCTCTATTATTACCTTGTACCTCTTGGCTTCGAATTCAACGAGATGCCAATCAGTCCCTCTCGTCCAGTACCTCCTAGTCCCCCGTCCACGGGATTTTACTCTCCTACGCAATCCCATGTGCTTGTTTCCCATAGCTTATGATGGAAGTGGCAGTGTCAAAACGGACAGCGCGCCAGTTCGGTAGTACCATATAAATTCAACCAATAGAACAAAATAGAAACAAAAAATTGTAGCAAGTCGGACGTGTAAAGATAACTCTGAGGATGTTGTCAAGAAACTGTGAAACAATCAGTCTTGCTTCCCTTATCTTGATTCTTTGTCGATTTCACACATTTGTACATGAAAATCTTAAAATAGAAAGTAAATCACTACTTTGTGGATACAATCGCCATTTGCCCAATCCACCTAATATTTTAATATTTCCTTTATGTTTATTGGTGTGTATATAACTCGATTTATATTAGTTTTCCAATACAACTTTATCCTTGCACAAGCTTGGCAGCTCAATGACATCTGCAGGCTCTTCTGCATAGGAGGTTAGGGTCTAAACCTTCCTCTCCCTCAATAAATCTCTTAAATCACGTCACTCCATTCAAAATAATAATAACAATAAAATATAAACGATCCTTCTCACAACTTTCTTATCTAAACTGATCTGCACGGTAACCAGAAAATCAGGAGATGATAGAGAGGAGAGCTTAGACATAAAAGTAGCCCACCCGTACGAAAGCCTTAAACCAAATGAGTGGGGTATAAGTATCTTAAAAACGCTCGGAATTTTTCTTGCGTTCACAAGCATGAAGAAAAAGAGATCAGATTGTGAAGAATACAAAAAATCACCATGGTGGGAAGCTTCGGATTTTATTAAGTAGTTAGAATCTATTTCTTTATTTATTTTATTTATAAATATATGAGTTTATTAGTCTAAGAATGAGAAAATACAAAAACATAAGGATAAACCTCAATATTACAAACTCATCTAAAAAAAATCAAGTTTAGAATTTCTTTCTGTTTTTGACTTACGTTAAATAGACGGTGGTTAATGATCGCCTTTACAAGAAATCTGTACTGATCTGTTCAAGTGATCGACCCTGATCTTCCATATCTGAATCCCTCTCCTTTAGAAGAACTTCAAACTATTCCAATCGGAACCATCATTAACATCTTCAGAATTAGTCAGCAAAAGTTTGTCTGCGGTCAGGAATTGCTTACGAGTGTAACAGTATAGCATTTGGCAACTTATGCAAGGTGCAAACCACGAAGTCGTTTGCTGATAGGTTTCTTTTGCATGTCAATGATAGAAGTTATATTTCCTTGCTTAAATTTGGGTGGTGGCGCAGAATTGACAGCAAACGTTTGTCCGCAGTCATGAATTGCTTGCGAGTGTAACAATAGAGCATTCGGCAGCTTATGCAAGGTGCAAACCACAAAGCAACTTGCTTATAGGTTTCTTTGCATGTATATGATAGAAGTTACATTTCTTTGTTTAAATTTGGCTCTTTCTACATCTAATAAATACAATATGTCGATATATTAATAATATAGGGCACATCATGATTTAATATGCCTCTCATCTTGACTATAAGAAAATACCACTTACAAAAATTTAATTCATCAGGGAATGAGTGCTTCTCCTGAAACATGGGTTTTGATAATAAGATAAAAACTTATTTCTTCCGTTAAAACTTGTTTATAAAAAATGAAAATATCATCAAATGTGAGAACCATAAAAAATCTACATATTGAGAATGAGAAACTCATAAGTAGTCATTTGGCATGTGAGACAAGGTTTCTTTGCAAGCTTTGTCAAATAGAAGCTCCACTTTCTGCTCTAAAGGATTCCTTTTCCTGTGGGCCAATGATAAAAGATAATCCTAAGACAAGGTTTGAGATGATTTATTACCAGTAAAACAACTGTTTATATTCTTTCTTTATGCAACTAAACTTTCCTTTTCGTTATCAGAACACCATATGAAGTCCTTTCGTTTTCTGTCGCCAAGCATTTTGTGGGCCAGGGCATGAGAGAGCAAGTTGTTCGCGTATATTATTTTGTATATTATTTTGTTGGCCATGAGTCCATGACTTGTTGCATACGTCTAACGGTGAAAGTAGAAATATTAAACTACCTACATGGAGATTGATTGATGATCAGTTTCGAAGAAATTCGTAACATAATTTTTCAACACTTTTTGTGAATCTCTTAGGTTCATATCTGTAGCAGAGAGGAAAAGGGGAAGGCGAGAGTTTTATTGACAAAAGCAATGTGCTAATATACCCCTCATGAAATAGAAGGCCAAGTCAATGCTGAAGAGCGCCAACGTTTAGATCATTTTGGCTGCTCTGGTGGTACCAACAGTCTTGATGAGTAGCTGTAGTATTATGTGCTAATCTTATGAGCCTGCAATGGTACGTATAGAGGCTAAGACACTGTGTTCAAGGCTAAACATGGGCAAACTGGACTTGAAACTTCAGTATCCAGACGAATGGGATGCTTGCCAACCCTAATTCGTCTGATTTCAATGTGGGCGCCTGCACATGGTTTGTAGTTGACGTTCTTGGCACGATTATCTGGCTTGCAATATGTAGAATTTGGAGCAAGCTAATTCATAGGGCATCAACTTTGTATATGATACTAAGAGGGTCCCTTTACCCTCCCTAAAAATTATTTTGAGAATAAAGTTGCGTTGCAGCCCAATTGAGACGAAAATAGATTCACCATCTGAAATATAAAACTTGAGATTGTTCAAATGTCAAGTGGGTTTATTTGTAAAATGTGAACCCTTCTTCTCTTGGGGTTATTAATAAAATATAGGTCTTCTACCTAGCAATTGCTAAAAAATTTACTCTCTTTAAAACTAGCTTAAAAGTGGAGTTGATCGATTCATATACAAGTGATTTTATTGTAGGTTGCAAGCAATATGAGATTTTCTGATGCTTCTATTGTAATCATCATGAGATAAAGTTGTGGACTCATGAGTGCATTTTACTAGAATATGGATCATACTATGTTTTAACTCACCTAAATTGTTGACATTATATTATGTTAGAAACCTCAATCCTTCTTTAAAATGGGCTTATTAGGATGAAGATAATTTGTTAATATACATAAGACTTCATAATATGTAGTAATCTATGAAAGACCCAAGTCTGTGTCTACTTAAAAGATCTCACTGTGGAGAATGGTTATCAAAGCTTATAGGATACATTGAAGTGTTTTTCTCTCTAATATGAGACTTTATGGTTAAAGATTGCCCCACAATCCAAACTTAATTAGTATAAGCAAATGACTAGCTTTGATACCATAGTCTAATTATTCTTAAAATGTCTCATTATAAAGAGAGGTTGCCTAAACTTATAAGGTATATTACAAGTGTTCTTCTTACCAATGTAAAACTCTATTATCTAATATAATCAATTTGATATATTCCAATACACTCCTTGCAATTACTGTGAAGTAAAACTATTTGACAAATCATCATAATAACCAAAGTAGAAATTGCTTCTTTGTAGATGCAATGCTTCTTGACGATTCTCACTTTAGTGTATGAAATCTTAAAATAGAAGGTAAATTGCTACTTTGTGGATACGATCACCATTTTTCCAGTTCACCTAAGTTCTTAATATTTTCTTTATGTTTAGAGTGTATATATCTATTACTTGATCTGCATTAATGTCCTGATATAACCTAATCCTCCACAATACTTCTCGCATCTTTCTTATCCTAGCTGAGCTACATGGTAGCCAGAAATTATGATTCAGAGGAAAGCCAGAAAAAAAAAAAGAAAGAATAACCACCAGTACGAAAGCCTTAGATCACATGGGTGGGTAATAAGTATCCTAAAAATGCTTGGAATTGTTCATGTGTTTATACGCAAGAAGAAAAGGAGAATAGTTTGTGAAGAATACAAAATATATAAAATCACCATGGGGGAGACTTTGGATTTCGTTAATAAGTTGGAACCTATTTCTTTTTCAGCTTCCATGCGTCAAATAGACGGGGGCAAATGATCGCCCTTCCATCAAATCTGTTCTGGTTTGATCGAGTGATCGACCCTCGTCTTCCATATCCGAACCACCTCTCCTTTAGAAGACCTTCAAAGTATTCCAAACGGATCCAATCATTAACATGTGCAGAATTAGTCAGCAAATGTTTGTCTGAGGTCACCAATTGCATACGAGTGTTGGCTTGTGGCACAGAATTGACAGCAAACGTTTGTCTGCAGGCATGAATTGCTTACGAGTGTGACAATAGAGCACTCGGCAGCTTATCCAAGGTGCAAACCCAAAAGCAATTTGCTTATAGGTTTCTTTTGCATTTATATGATAGAAGTTATATTTCCTTGCTTAAATTTGGTTTTTTCTACATCTAACAAACACAATATGTCTATATATTAATAATATGGAACACACCTTCTAACTTAACATGCCTCTTATCTTGAGTATTAGGAAACTCTTCTCACGAAAATCTAATTCACAAGAGAATGAGTGGTTCTCCTAAAATATGGGTTTTGATAGTATCTTTAAAAAAAAAAAATTATTTCCTCCATTAAAACTTTTTTATAAAAAAAATAAAAATATCATCAGAAGCTCCAGTTTCTAGTGTAAGGGATTCCTTTTTCAGTGGGCCAATGATAAAAGATAATCTCAGACAAGGTTTGAGATGACTGATGACAACTATTTATAGTCTTTCTTTATGCAACTAAACTTTCCTTTTCGTTATCAGAACACCAAGTGAAGTCCTTTCGTTTTCTGTCGCCAAGCATTTTGTGGACCAGGGCATTAGAGAGCAAGTTTTTCTCATATATTATTTTGGGGGCCATGAGTCCATGACTTGTTGCATATGCCTAGTGGTGAAAGTGGAAACATTAAACTACCTACTTGGAGATTGATTGATGATCAGTTTCCAAGAAATTCATAACACAATTTTTCAACATTTTATGACCGTTTTAGGTTATATTTAACAGAGAGGAAAAGGGAAGGCAAGAGTTGTATTGACGAAAGAAATGTGCTAACACACCACATATGAAACAGAAGGCCAAGTCAATGCTGAAGTGCACCAAGGATTTGATCATCTTGGCTGCTCTGGTGGTACCAACAATCTTGATGAATAGTGGTAGTATTGTAGTGCTAATCTTATGAACCTACAGGGGTACATATAAAGGCTAAGACAGTGTTCATGGCCAAACATGGGCAACTTGGACTTGAAAGTTCAGTATCCAGATGAATGTGATGCTTGCCAAGGCTAATTTGTTTGATTTCATTGTGGGCGGCTGCATATGGTTTGGAAGATGACGCTCTTGGCATAATTATCTTGCCTAGAATATGCGGAATTTGGAGTCAGCTAGTTCATTGGGCATCAATCAGGTATATTGTTACGCCAACCTCTTAGAGGCATTAATGAGCATGATGCAATAAGAAGTGGAGGGAGGAAACGTCTGCCAGTTACTAAGCTAGGGAAAGGGCAAGGTATGGTTTCCTCGCTCCTTACCATGCCGTCTGTTAGTTGCAGCCATGTTAAAAGGGAGTCGGGGAGCACTTATGAAAGCTGAATGTGTAATGGCGAAGGGAGCTTTTGAAAACCCAAAAAATCTAAAGGTCTTGTTTTCCTTTAATGAAAATAAAGGTTCTTGTTTCTCTTTAATGAGATGAAATCCCATTATTTAAATAGCCTATTTTGTTTAATTACGATTAATGGGGTTAGGGCTTATTTATTTAAGGGTCCAAAAATGTTTTGTTTTATATTTGGTGTAATAGACCTTATATGGCTATTGAATTCTATTATATTTAATCTTGTACATCTTTTTTCAACGGTTAAAGAATGTAATGATTTCATTGTATTTCTAGAAAAGGTATGTTCTTTCTCCTTGCTTTTTGTGATCAATAAAAGTGGTTAGGGTTCCATCTCTATTTAATTGAAAAAAGCCTATTTTCCACTTAACTCTCCCAAAATGATCATGAATAAACTTTACCAAGGGGCGTTTACGTGCCCCTCTTCTCAAGCATGTAACGTACATAGTACTGAGAATTGAGAGGGTCCTTTTCGTTATCTCCCCCATAAAGATTTGTAAATAAATTTGTATTCTCAAAAGCAATTTAGAAGAAAGACTCTAAAACATATTCACTATTAAAAGATGGAAATTTATAATGTTATAATGTCGAGACTCTGTGTAGTTTCACATAGCTTGTACCTTTAAAACCTATGAACCAGGGTTATTAATTAAATGTGAACCTTTCTTCCCTTAAGGGTTATTGGTAAAACACTAGTTGAAAACAACAATTGTTAGAAAATTTATTTTCTCCTTAAAACCAACTTGCAAGGAAGAGTTCATTTATTCATATCCAAAACACTTTACGATAAGTTGAAAGTAATGTAAACTTACTTACACAATTTGTTTTCTTTTGTAATTAGACTAGGAAGGTGCAGGAAATGAGTGTTAAACTTGAGACCTCTTAGGTAAAGGAAGTCTCAAGCTATTAACAACTTTGCTAGGCTATCAAAGAATCGACAACATTCCAACACTCTTATTGCAATCGTCATAAAATAAAGTTTAAACTGTATGAATAATATCACAGGAGAAGTGTTTTACTTGAACTATGGATCATACTATATTTTTAGTCATCTAAACTATTGACTCTAGTATCACATTATAAAGTTCACAATTATTGTTATAAATTATTGACCCCTTAAATCAGCCTGCAAAGAAGATAATTTATTTATATGCAAAAGATTCCATAATATATTACAAGCTTGCCAACTGAAAATTTGAAAAAAAAAATCATTTATTATTTATTTAATTTAAAATTCAATATTTTTAAATAAAATAAATAATATTTTTTATTTTGATTTTGAACTTTATTTTCATTTTATTTCTAAAAAGGGTTAAAATAGAAAATAGGAAAAAGATAAAAATAAATAGATAATTAGTCTATCTATATAGAGGAGATTTTATGAAAAATGTTACCGATTCTTTCCTTTCTTTAGGTTGCTAGTCATCCACCAGGAGTTTCAAGTTTAATACCAATATTTTAGCAACAAATCCAATAAATCTAAAGTTTAGTGTTTGGTATATTGATTTTTTTTTGGAAAGGGAGTGTGTGCAAGTTTTGTATTTCAAGAATAGGTTAGATCTAACCAACTGTACTTTTTTTCGTTATAATTGGAAAGATGCATACTCGTGTGAATTACTTTTGAATAAATTAATAAATGATATTTAAGAATCATAGCATTTCACGATTTATTGGTAAATCTACTTCGATTCTCTATTAACCAATAATGTGGAATAAGTTAGAGCTAAATTGTTTGAAGTCTATACACTCAACAAGGTACTCTTTCTACTAATAGATTAATATTTTAATGTTAATATGGAATAAAATGAATACTCATAGAAAGTTTTTTCAATATAGGACACTCATGTCAATAAAACAATTTGACACCATGACCCTCCTCACAATTACTATGAAGGGAAATGATAACTTTGCGAGTGATATCATGAGGGAAGTTTTGTATTTGAACCATATGCCACTCTAAAATGTTAGTCACTTAAATCATGAATTTTAATGCTATGTTGAAAAGCTAATTTTCTAAGCATCAAATAAATATAGAATCAAGTTCAGATAGATGCTTTATGTACTCGGAATATCAATAGTGAACAACCCGTGGGAACACTATCGAGACCCCACAATCTCCAAAGAATGTATATACAATCGAACTCAATAACTCAAGGAGTGATAAATATATCAAAGATCAAACTGAAGGTTTATTTGATTTTATCGAACACAAATTAGCTTCATCGTGAGCTTCTTGAGAGAGTACTTTTGGTTCGTAAAAGTTTCTATACTTATCATTTTTTTGCGAGGGAGGGAGGCAAAATCAAAATCAGTTCTTTGGCTTTTAAATCAAAACTAGGTGTTACTCATTCTTCCCGTTAGGATTGTCAAAGCTCAACAACATCAACGTCAGGTTTGAATTCGAATTGCAATATATAGGGTTATTGAATTTTAGACTTCACAATTGGAATTCTCACTAGCTCAAGCTAGGCAACATCTTTTTAGACTTCCATTAAAGAATAGATAATATCTTTCTTTTTAAGTAATTAAGACAAGGACCATAAATTTAATGAGCACCGCATCGTTTTCGTGCAAATGAATCTTTTTTTTTTCAGGCTTCAGTCGTTTTACAAATATTTTACTGTTACTAAAATAATACAATGATTATAAAAATCCAAAGGAAGGGCCAAGACCACAAAAACATGACAAAGGCTTAAGGTATTCTGCATAATCTTTGCTTGTAAATATATTTAGTGTATCAAAATAGTTGCAAAATTTAAAAAATTCCAAATGTTACAATTAGTTCATACGTACTATAAGTAGAGTTTTGTTTCGATTCCATCCTTTCTGACTTTTAGTTTCATATCTTCATTTTCTATGGTACGTAAATAGAGTTTTAATTCTATTTTTCGGACCATCTCCTCTTTTACGTAGTCCCCACATCCGTTTGTATTGATGAGTATACTAATACTTTCGGCCGTTTTGTTCTTTGATCTAAAATGACCTCCTTCATTGATACTGAGAGCAAAAAGAAAAAAAGATCCACTTAGGAAGCAGAAAATTATACATGTAAATTCTAGGCGCTTTGTCCTAAAAAAATAAAGGCAAGGTGTTTGGTGAAATCTAAATGTAAGTGAACATGTCGAACAAGTAATATAATGATAAGAAAGATATCGTCCTACAGAGATTGGTGATTACTAGACCAACTAATTACTAACGGTGAATAACTCCTAGAATTTATCTAGCAAACCAAATTGATAGATGATAGATTAACTAACTAAGTCTAAGAAAACTTAATAAAAGAAATATGTTAGAGCATATGACTTCACCATAATTACTAGGTACTAATATTGATTATTTATGCTTGCAAGAGAGATAATATCTATGTGATGGCAGAATTTCCTAATTTATTTACTATCCTATGTCTAGGTATAGCAAACCTACTTAGTTCATTAATTCACTATATCTCTATATGTGAATTGAAACAAACCAAATGCATTAGGATCTATGAATATTCTCAGTTTACACCGAAAGCCACACAAACAATATGGTATATGTCTATCCATATTTAATCTATGGTTACATATTACAAGAAGCAACTACATGCTATTTCCTGTCGGTCTTTAACATGCAAATCAAGTCATCTAAGTGGTAGCTAATCACCTAAAAGCATTAAACTCCGTAATATATAACTTCACATAAATAAAATATCTTGCAAAACATAATAATCATAAGATTCATACCATCATAATTAGGTTACATTGTAGCTCTAACAAAAATAAACTAAAACATAAAGAAATAATGAGGAAGAATGGTAATAAGAAATAAAGAAGGCATCTTGAATCCAAGAACAAGAAGTCTGTCACCCTTTTTGTCTTCTATTCAAGAAAATCTTGAATTCTTGGCCTCTTTCTTGAGTTGTGCTCAATTTCCTCCTCCACTTTCTTTTGCCTCTTCTCTTCTCTTAAATAGGGTTTAGGTTTAGACCTATCTCCTATCCTAGTAGAATTGGGTTTTAGAGACCTAAAACAATTGGGTTTTAGAGACCTAAAACAATTGGGTTTTGAACTCCTAAATTAATTGAGACTTGAATTCCTAACATGACTGGGTTTTCTATTTAAATAGAAAATCCAATAACAATAGAAAATCTAATAACAATTATCCAAAGCCTAAGCCCATCTTGACTTTCTTGATCTTGATATTACAATTTTGCCACACAATAAGCATCAGGTTCTCCATGTTCATCCATTTTCTCCTTGTGCTACAAAAACAAGACAAATTCAAATAAATAAGAGGAGTTCAAATATTTTCTCATAAACATTGTATTATTTATTGCCTAAAAAAATAGGTAAAATAACTCTATAAAAATAGAGTTATCAAAACCCCCAAACTTAATATTTTGCTAGTCCTCTAGCAAAAGCAATAAACAATATATGTTTTAGATAAAACCCTTTCATGATATTCTCCCATAATTGCTCAACTTAACAATTCAAAGAAAAATATAGTTTTCATCCAAACACCACAATTGTTTCATAAGATAAGATAGACTCTTAACTATGTTGACTGCGCGCGTGTGTGTGAGTCCTTATCTTTTCAACTATATGCACTCCAAATAGATTCACATTAATATACAATCTCTTAAAATCTTTAACCAAACCTTATATGTTTGCTTTTCATTCCTCTCTCCACTAATGTAAGCCAATCATCTAATCAAAAATCAATAGGACTTTTATAAGCTTGTAATGTAAGGCTAGGCTAGGGGTAAGATGAAAGTCATTTAGGCTAAATTCACCCATGAACACATTGCTTTCTAGGATCTAATTTGAGCTTTTGTCACTTCCTTTCTTTGCTTTCTTTTTTTTTTTTTTCGCAAATGATCTTTCTATCACCACTTCTCTCATTTATTTTTTTCTCAAAAATACTTGATTTCACTTGGATTTTGACACTCACAAAAGTCACAATCATGCTTGCAATCATAAAGCAAGTAGTAGGACTAGAAATGTAACCATTATAATCTTATCTTGTTGATGACATCCAACTACTATGCAAAAGTCAATTATTGAACCTTTAGTTGCTTGAATTTGACAATAAGCAATAAGAGAATTCCATTCTTGGACAGATGTTGCTTTTTTTTTTTTTGCATTCACAAAAGCAACATATTATGCTACATAATCATTGCAATCAACATCCTTCCCCTCAACTTCTCTTCACTCAAATAGACTTATATCCTAAAAATCAATATGTTCAAAGGTGTAGGACGAAAAGATAATTTGTCAAAGGCTCAAGGGTATATATATGTGGGTGTTAAACAAAAAAAATGGATATCAATCAAGGTTCAGCGGGGTGACTGGTGATAAATAAATAAGGTTGGCTTGAAAGGCTCAAACGATCCAAAGAATGGCCTAAATCATTTTCTCAATTAGATGCAGCTTAGGATTTCGCCTCAAGAGAAAATCAAACAAATTCTAAGATTCAGGTGAGATCTAAGAAAATCACATACTTCACATGAATGTTCTCTAGAGATACACACAATTTTAAAAATGAAGGACTTTTAGTGCTCAATAGGTGGATCAACATAATCAAAATCACACTTAACTCACACCACAATTGTAGGTTTAAACAAAATCTATATCTTCCAAAGAATCACCAAGAATTCACAACATGGGATGTAATCATGACATAAAAAAAATTTCAATCAAATTTAGCACAAAAGTTCTTTCCCTACCCCCAAACTTAAATGAAGCATTGTCCTCAATGCAAAAACAAAAGAAAGCAATAATAAAGAAGAATTAGGAATGAGAAAACTCCCTTAATTGTAGGTCATATCCACGTAAAGCTTTGAAGAGATGGTGGTGACAAAACTTCTAACCAAACTGCTAACAAAATACTTAGGTTGCCTCCCAAGAAGCGCTTGCTTTATAGTTTTCAGCCAAACTATCCTCCACCTGTTGCTCAAGGAGGATGAAACTCCAATAGTTTAGGAGACAGCTTGTGTCGTTTGATTGTTGAGTATTCTTCAATAAGCACAATTGTCTCATATACTTCTAACTTCCTTTTGTTCTCCAGTATCTCGTTCAACAATTTTGCACAACTAGATATTTGAACTGGAACACCTACAAAAGAAATGTTAATGTGCAATTTTAAAGATATATAAAGGGATTCCAAAAACTGCTTATCTTTTACGTGTTGCTCGAATCTTTGGGGAGATGGAGTTGGAGGCATAAAGGACATAGGATTTTCTGGAACAAGGTTGCTCCTAGGTGCCTCCTCAAGTTGTATGTTGACATCTTTATCATTATCTTTGAGACTCTCCTTGTCAACATCAACTTCTTCTACTTGCTTGCCACATGTTGGGGTTATTGCCTCTATGGTATCTTCAAGACTTTTCTCTATATCACTAGGCAAAGGACCCTCCTGATTCTCTGAGATCATACTAATGAGCTGACTCATCTGCACCTCTAATTTTCGGATTGAAACTTCTTGTCTCTGAAAACTCACTTCTTGATTCTGAAATCTTGCTTCAATCCTCTCTGTAAAGTTCTGTGTGGTGCTGGCTAACTCACTAATCATGTTCTCGTAGTTAGGTTTCACCTCTTCTGTTTGCCAAAATGTTGGTTGCAGTCTCATCTCACTTGGGTTACTCCATGAAAAAGTTTGATGGTTGTGCCATCCCAGATTGTATGTATTTGAGTAATAATCATTTTGTGACCTGCTAGGAATTTCAATAAAATTAGCATAATCATTATAATGAGCATTAGGGTTACCTACTTGACATTCTGTGCTCTCATGTGCTCCACCACAAAATTCATATGATCTACTTTGATGTCTTACAACTGGAGTATTTAGGTTGTCTATCTTCTCATTGAGCACTTCTAATTGTGTAGACATTATGGTGAAGATATCTACTTCATGGACTCCACTTGCTTGATGCATTGGTAGCCTCTTAGTAGACCATTGATAGCTATTGGTTGACCTTTCCTCCAAAAGGTTATACGCCTCTTCTGCAGTTTTGCTGTGCAAATCCCCTCATGCAGCTATATCAATTACAAAACGAAGATTTGTACTACACCCATCATAAAAAGTTTGTACTTGCAACCAAATGGGTAGTCCATGATCTGGACATTTCCTCATAAGTTCCTTGAATCTTTCCCAAGCTTCATACACTGATTCATTGTCCATCTGCATAAAAGTAGTAATATCGTTATGCATTTTTACAGATTTCGCCAAAGGAAAGAACTTACTAAGAAATTTATGAGCCAAATCATCCCATGTAGTAATCAATCCTGCAGAAAGAGAAAAGAACCAATTTTTAGCTGTATCTCTAAGAGAAAATGGAAATAGTTTCAACCTAATAACATCTTTTGTAACTCCATGATCTCCAATCATGTCACAGAATTCAAGGAATGCTTCAATGTGAGCATTTGGATCCTCATTTGGTAGCCCACTATATTGCACAGATTTTTGAAGCATCTTGATGAGCACATGCTTGATCTCAAAGTTATTTGCCTGAATTGCAGGCTTAATGCTTGATGTGGCATTCCAAAATGTTGGTGCAACATAGTCTTTTAAAAGTCTATATGTACCCTTATATCTTTCCATCATTGTTGCTTAACGACTTAACAAAGACTTTTTTTCTTTTTTCTTTTTCAAGAATTAAAAGAAACGATTTTTTTTATTTTTCAAGAATTAAAAGAAACAATTATTTTGTTTTTCAAGAATAAAAAAAAATTAAAGGAAAATAAAAGCTAGATTAAACCTAAAAATTATTCGGTATTAATATTAATTAGTAGTAAAACAACCAATCCCCGGCAACGGCGCCAAAAACTTGTTCGGTGAAATCTAAATGCAAGTGAACATGTCGAACAAGTAATATAATGATAAGAAAGATATCGTCCCACAGAGATTAGTGATTACTAGACCAACTAATTACTAACGGTGAATAACTCCTAGAATTTATCTAGCAAACCAAATTGATAGATAATAGATTAACTAACTAAGTCTAAGAAAACTTAATAAAAGAAATATGTTAGAGCATATGACTTCACCATAATTACTAGGTACTAATATTGATTATTTATGCTTGCAAGAGAGATAATATCTATGTGATGGCAGAATTTCCTAATTTATTTACTATCCTATGTCTAAGTATAGCAAACCTACTTAGTTCATTAATTCACTATATCTCTATATGTGAATTGAAACAAACCAAATGCATTAGGATCTATGAATATTCTCAGTTTACACCGAAAGCCACACAAACAATATGGTATATGTCTATCCATATTTAATCTATGGTTACATATTACAAGAAGCAACTACATGTTATTTCCTGTCGGTCTTTAACATGCAAATCAAGTCATCTAAGTGGTAGCTAATCACCTAAAAGCATTAAACTCCGTAATATATAACTTCACATAAATAAAATATCTTGCAAAACATAATAATCGTAAGATTCATACCATCATAATTAGGTTACATCGTAGCTCTAACAAAAATAAACTAAAACATAAAGAAATAATGAGGAAGAATGGTAATAAGAAATAAAGAAGGCATCTTGAATCCAAGAACAAGAAGTCTGTCACCCTTTTTGTCTTCTATTCAAGAAAACCTTGAATTCTTGGCCTCTTTCTTGAGTTGTGCTCAATTTCCTCCTCCACTTTCTTTTGCCTCTTCTCTTCTCTTAAATAGGGTTTAGGTTTAGACCTATCTCCTATCCTAGTAGAATTAGGTTTTAGAGACCTAAAACAATTGGGTTTTGAACTCCTAAATTAATTGAGACTTGAATTCCTAACATGACTGGGTTTTCTATTTAAATAGAAAATCAAATAACAATAGAAAATCTAATAACAATTATCCAAAGCCTAAGCCCATCTTGACTTTCTTGATCTTGATATTACAATTTTGCCACACAATAAGCATCAGGTTCTCCATGTTCATCCCTTTTCTCCTTGTGCTACAAAAACAAGACAAATTCAAATAAATAAGAGGAGTTCAAATATTTTCTCATAAACATTGTATTATTTATTGCCTAAAAAAATAGGTAAAATAACTCTATAAAAATAGGTTATCACAAGGGTAAAATTAAAGATCTAACACTAAACCTAAAGATGGCAAGACCACTGAAACCTTTTCAAGGTGGACTCTAACACTTAAACATAACTGAGACAATGGAAAGTGAATACAGCTTTTCACCAAGTAAAGATCCAATACCAATAAATGCAATAGAAAAATGTAAGCTCAAGAGTTAAACACAATAATCTAAGTAAGGCCTAGGATCTAATCAAGAAGAACTAAAACTATCAACAAAAATTTTAGAATCCACTAACAAAATATGTGAAAATCCTTTAAAAGGATAATTTTATCAAACAAGTGATGATTAAAAATGAAAAAAAAAAACACACTTTTTATAATAGACTACTATGTTAAAACTTAATCTTAACAATAAGATATGGTGAAACAAATCTTACATAATATACAAAGTTTACTAACTAAAACTAAAAAAGTTTACATAAAAAGCGTTTGCTGTCTAATGGAACACCACATTGGTCAAAGCAGTAGCTGATTGACATAGCAATCTATTACGTCAAAGCCGACATCTGGCCTCAACGTAGACACACAAGCATGGCAGCAGAGTGTCAAAAGCATGGGAAGGGTAAAACGTGTTGTTTTATGCTCATTAATGAAGCATGGGAGGGTTTAGTATGCAGCCTACGCTTAGGTATGATTGCATGCTTGTATAGCCTTGCATATACGCTTGCCGAAACCCACCTAGTCAAGTCATTAGGACACATGGCTGGGTTATAAGAGAAGGCAACGCTAAGTGGAAGACAGATTTTGTAAACCCGAAACCCAGTTCCTTGAGATGTTCCCATCTCTCTGAATATAGGCTCTGTTAATCCAAAGCTTTCTCTCCCACCATAGGTAAAAAGAACAAACACCAGCCCTGGAACAAGGACGTTGTCCTTCAATCCAAGCCGGTGCAGCGATCCACATATTCTGAACCTAACAATAAGGTATCGAAGCCATCACCGGTGATGGCTGACTCACAATTTGTCCTTTTTGAGAAAAGCCTCAACCATTGTTTCTCTGAAATGATGGCTGTCATGCAGCAACAATTCGCTGACGTCCACTTACGGATGGACGAGCAAACTGGCGACCTTCAGTCCCAAATCCATACCCTGAAGAGTGATCTCCGCCGTGATTCGGGTGAGTCCTCTAAAGGGAAAGGAATAGCGACGGATGCCCCCTCTCTTCCCAAAGGCCTGAAGTTTGAATTCCCTCGCTTCGTTGGTGGTGAAGATCCCACTGGATGGGTATGTCGCACCAACCAGTTCTTTGAGTTAAACCATACTCGTGAGGAGGACAAAGTTCCCATCGCTTCTTGGAATCTCGAAGCGGAGGTGCACATTTGGTTCCAAATGCTCAAAAAGACGTCACCCACCAACACTCTCTCTTGGCAACAACTTACGGACGCTTTATTTGGAAGGTATGGTCCTTCCCAGTTTCAAGATTTCTATGGGGAACTAACGAAGTTACAGCAAATAGGCTCTGTCGAGGATTATCACAAACAGTACGATCGACTTGCCATGAAGTTTGATCCCATGACCCCTAAGCAGACGATTAGTGGCTTCATCAGCGGCTTACAGGAAGCCATCCGTATTGAAGTCCAAGCCAAAAGACCTGCTACTTTCCTAGAAGCCTTGGAGCTCGCTCGCATGTACGAAGCCAAAGGCCAAGAAAAGCCTGTGGCTCGACCTGTTGCAAAAAAAGGATGGGATAAACTGCCAGCCAAGGCTCCCATTCCAATTAAGAAGCTTTCTCCCACAGAACTCATGGAACGAAAGACACAGGGCCTTTGTTTCAATTGTGATGAACGCTACTCTCCCGAGCATCGATGCAAACGCCTTTTCTTTCTAGAAAGCCCCCAGCTCTTGGAAACCAGTGTTGGTTCAGTCCTTGAGGTGCCGGCAGTGGAAGAAGAAGTTCCAGACATCTCCATGCATGCTCTTTGTGCGGCAACGTGCGGGGATGATAACCCCCAAACGATGTGTGTTACTGCCTTACTCCCTGAGCACAACTATCCAATCAGTGTCCTACTGGACACGGGGAACTCTCACAACTTCTTGAAGGAAGGCATTGCACGTCGCCTTGGTTTACAACCCACTACTTCCAACCAGTTTGAAGTCACCATAGCCAATGGTGACAAGGTGGTGAGCCAAGGGTGTTGTCAGGCCGTCCCCATCATCTTGCAAGGAGTCCGACAACAAGTTGACTTATACTTGCTTCCCCTCCAAGGGTCGGATGCAGTGCTAGGTATTCAGTGGTTCCGTACTCTTGGTAAGGTCGAGTGGGATTTTTCCCATCTCTACATGACCTTCATTGCAGCAGGCCAACGAGTCGAACTCTTCGGCTCACAACCCCCCAACGATCTAGTCTTTGATGAACGCCAAATCACAAAGGAAATTCAAAAGGAAGAGACGGTTATACTATTGCACATCCGTGGTGTTCAACCACCAGATTCCCAAAAAAATGGTGTTGAGGCAGCAAGTTTGTCAGAACCCGTTATGTCTCACGTCGCTCCTGGTGCTATGTTGCACTCCATTAGTGAAACGCAGTGTTTCACTAATATGCTCCCAGAAGACACCACTCCTATGGACCGTCTTCTCCAGGAGTTTTCCGACGTCTTTGCAGAACCAAAGGGTCTACCGCCTAGGCGGTCCTTTGACCATGCAATTCCCTTGGAACCAGGCTCTTCTCCTGTTTCAGCTCGTGCTTACAGATACCCGTTCTTCCAAAAAATTGAGATAGAACGGCTAGTCAAGGAACTATTGGCAAGTGGAATGGTTCGTCCAAGCATCAGTCCATACTCCTCTCCTGTGATTTTAGTTCGAAAAGGCGATGGTTCCTGGCGGCTTTGTGTTGACTACAGAGCCCTCAACGCTCTCACCATCAAAGACCGTTTCCCTATCCCCACAGTAGATGAGCTTTTAGACGAGCTCAAGGGAGCCCGCATCTTTTCCAAGCTTGACCTCCGAGCGGGTTATCACCAAATCCTTGTCAAGGAGGAGGATGTCCCCAAGACAGCCTTCAGAACTCCTTTTGGTCACTACGAATATCTCGTAATGCCATTTGGGCTCACAAATGCCCCGTCCACTTTCCAGAATCTCATGAACTCCATCTTCGCTGATTATCTCCAGAAGTTCGTCCTTATCTTCTTCAACGACATCCTCATCTTCAGCAAGGACTGGACATTACACATGGAGCATGCTCATAATGTTCTTACTGTCCTACGGCAGCACAAGCTATTCGCTAAAAAAGAAAAATGCACATTCAGCCAAACTCGGGTTCAATTCCTTGGTCATGTGATAGACCAAGGAGGCATCTCCATGGATAGAGAAAAAATTGCTTGTATGTTGGCCTGGCCTCGCCCATGCTCGGTAAAAGCCCTCAGAGGATTTCTCGGCTTAACCGGTTACTACCGGCGTTTTGTCCGCAACTATGGTGTGTTGGCACGACCCCTCACAGAGCTTTTGAGAAAGGGCCGCTTCCACTGGAATGATGAAGCCGAGGAAGCCTTTCAATAGCTCAAGGTGGCCATGACCGAAGCCCCTGTTCTCTCCCCACCAGACTTCCAGCAAGTTTTTACAATTGAATGTGATGCATCCGTAGTGGGTGTGGGGGCAGTCCTCTCCCAAAATCGACATCCAGTGGCCTTTTTCAGTAAAGCATTGCATGGTAAGAATCTTTTACTGTCAACTTACGAAAAGGAATTGTTGGCGCTTGTATTATCAGTGTAGGCTTGGCGCCACTACTTGTTGGGGCGGCGATTTGTAGTAAAGTATGATCAACGGAGTTTACGTTATTTGTGGTCTTAACGAATCACTACCCCTGCGCAAGAACGTTGGCTCGTCCGGCTAATGGGATTTGACTTCACAGTTGAATACCAACCCGGCCCTGCCAATAGGGTGGCTGATGCGTTGTCTCGGCAAGCCGAACTAGAGGCCAACTCGCAGAATCAGAAAGAGCAAAAAGGAACTCTCGTGGCTGTATCAACCCCAACTCCGTTGTGGTTAGAGGCCATCCGATAGGAGAACTCCTCCAACCCAGTTCTTCAAGATCTCATCAGTCGTGTGCAAAGCGGAGAATCCGTAGGGCCATGGCAATACATCAATGGTATTCTGTATTTTAAAGGGAGGATTTTTATCCATGAAAAATCTACCCTTATCAAGGAAATTTTGGAGCAAATGCATGGGTTTACCCACGAAGGTTTCCACAAGAGTTTGCAAAGGGTCCACTCTGTTTTTTACTGGAAATATCTTCGCCAAGATGTCCTGGAGTTTGTCATGAGTTGTCTGGTCTGTCAACGGGAGAAGTGGCAAAATAATTTCCCATCTGGGTTATTGGAACCCCTTCCAATCCCAGAAAATATATGGGAAGAAATATCAATGGACTTCATCAATGGGCTTCCTCCGTCGCACGGGAAAAATTCAATATATGTGGTGGTTGATCGACTAACTAAGTTCGCAAGGTTCCTTCCCTTGTCCCATCCATATTCGGCAGAAACGGTGGCTGGCCTATTCTTCGACCAGATATTTCGTTTATTCGGGCTTCCCAAGTCTATTACCTGCGATCGAGATCCTCTGTTTACCAGCAAGTTTTGGACTGAGCTCTTTCGGCTCCAAGGCACGATTTTCCGGTTTTCTTCCGCTTACCATCCTCAAACGGATGGTCAAACAGAAGTCGCCAACCGATCCTTGGAAACTTATCTTAGGTGCTTTGCAGGCGACAAGCCAAAGGATTGGGCTCGCTGGATTCCGTGGGCAGAATACTGCCATAATACCAGCATCAACTCATCAACCAAGAAGACCCCGTATGAGCTAGTGTTTGGGAAGCCTCCCCTAACCTTACTCTCTTATATTTCGGGGCGTGCACAAGAAGCGACTGTAGATCTCCAACTACAAACCCACGATGAAGTACTGGGGCAGTTACGGTATCAACTCCAAGAAGCCCAAAATCGGATGAAGCTTTTCTTTGATAAGAAACGGACAGAGGCCACCTTTGAAGTAGGAGAGAGAGTCTTTTTAAGGCTCCAACCGTATAAGCAGACCTCTATTTCTCATGGAAGAAAGAGAAAGCTCTCCCCAAGGTTCTACGGACCTTACGAAATTTTGGAAAAAATTGGTCCCGTTGCATACAAGCTGCGCCTTCCTTCAGGTAGTCAAGTTCACCCCGTGTTTCATGTGTCTCAGATAAAAAGGTGGGTCCAACCTTCAGCTCGGATCGAATCTGAGCTACCAGTGTTCGTAGATGAAGATGAAGCATACTCGGCAGGTCCCAAGCTAGTTCTGCAACGGAAGGTCGTAAGGAATGTCCCTCAGGTTCTGATCAAATGGCAAGGACTAGACGTTGATGGCGCCACCTGGGAGACTGTCAGAAAAATGAAGCGTCGATTTCCTACCTTTGACCTTGAGGACAAGGTCGTCATTAAGGGGGATGCAGTGTTACGTCGAAGCCGACGTCTGGCCTCAACGTAGACACGCAAGCATGGCAGCAGAGTGTCAGAAGCATGGGAAGGGTAAAACGTGTTGTTTTATGCTCATTAATGAAGCATGGGGGGGTTTAGGATGCAGCCTACACTTAGGTATGATTGCATGCTTGTATAGCCTTGCGTATACACTTGCCGAAACCCACCTAGTCAAGTCACTAGGACACATGGCTGGGTTATAAGAGAAGGCAACGCTAAGTGGAAGGCAGATTTTGTAAACCCGAAACCCAGTTCCTTGAGATGTTCCCATATCTCTGAATATAGGCTCTGTTAATCCAAAGCTTTCTCTCCCACCATAGGTAAAAAGAACAAACACCAGCCTGGAACAAGGACGTTGTCCTTCAATCCAAGCCAGTGCAGCAATCCACATATTCCGAACCTAACACAATCACTCTTCTTGCAGCTTTGTCAACTAACCGGTTTTCCACAAATACTTCAATTAGCTTCCCTTGGTTTTTGTATGGTGCATCTCATAGTCAAAGCAATAAACAATCAAGTCTTTGATTAATCAAACCCTACGTTTTTTCTTTTATTTCCAATGCCTTATCTCTCAAACTTTTAAAAATATGTATTTTTCCATATTTTTTACTTTAATACGAAATATATATGAATGATTTCAATCGTAGATCTACGATTTTATGTCATTAGCTACCTAAGGTACAACTCAAATCTTGATTTGAGTAATCTAACAATAACATATTTTAAATAAACTTTTTAAGATATTTATGGTAACAAGGATGATTGTATTAGTTTTTGTTTTTTCTAATCCAAATCCAATTTTGAACATTTGCACGCATTGTCATAGGGTTTTCAATACTACTCATTGGAGGTTTATAGATTTACTGGAAACTAAAGCAAAGAAAGCTCATCATGCTCAAGGGTAAATAGTTCTTGCAAAATGGTGGCTAAGTGCTACGGCAACAACTCTCAAATTATAGAGGGTTGTGATTAGCCAATAAAATTCTTTTTCACTTAGGAGCTTAAAAGGGCAACTAGTAGGCAATGAAATTTTTTATAAAGGAGTATTACCTGGAAGTAGAATGGTTGTTATAAGAAATCCAAAGTATTTGATCATACACAAGCCAAACAATTCGTAAATAAAATATTTTTACTTACCTAAATCAATTGTCAGATTGTCATTAAATTATTAGGTTGTTGTCTTGGTCATAGGTTTATTTGGAAAAGAAAAAATGAAATATTCATTTGGAATAAAAAGCTTTCCGATACCCATGCATGATATAAAATTAGAATTTGCCTTTGGACTACTCTAATGTCTATCTTAATTTCCATACAGGTGGTATCAAAACGTTAGCTTACCTAGACTTTGGGATTCTTATTTATCTAAATTTTGAAGCAACTAGGAAATATACTTTCATCTTCTTTGCCTGCGCAATTTGTCAATATTTGTTCGTTTTGTTGTTTAATTGGGACTTTGTACCCGGGAAAAGGAAGGCAACACTCGAGCCGCCGGTCTTCTGCAGCCCATATTGTCATTTGTTGGATTAAATGATACGTCCTTACAATAACAATAATAATAATGAAATTTAGTTTTAAAGTTTTTGTTCAACGACAAGAATTCTGTAGTTAATGTAGTTACTTATTTCGTTTCTTCTAATAGATATCAATTTAAGTTAAAATGATATTTGTTTTACACATTTTTATATACAATTTTTTTGGCAAAGCAAGACATGAAAATATTATCAAGCCGTCAAATTATTTTATAAAAATCATAGGCAATATTTCATTTGTTTGCACGGGATTTCCATTTCAAAGTAAAAAGCAGCAAGCAAATCCATTGACATCCAAAACAAAAGGAAAATATTAAGACGTGTGACACTGCCGTAAATATAAATCTTTTCAACATCATGATATTTATAGCGGATAGTACAAATGGACCATCCAATTCTTTGGCTATCTATATAATGGGTGTCAGTTATGATAAATATCTCATTTCATATGTCAATTCATAGTACCAATAATCGCACTAGACAGCTTAAAGATCAGTAATGTTACACCTTATTGCAAGCCTTCAAAATATTTTCACTCTCTTCCGAAATTTTGTTGTGGTTTATTGTGCAGGTGCGGATCTTTTATGTGCTAACATTTAAGAGAGTCATATTTTACTTTATAAGCGTTATATAGTGTTGTTAAAATCTTTCATATGTTATTTATAAGTATAATAATTTTTTTAAAAAAAAAATTCACGACCACCTTAGTCAATTTAAAAAGCAAAAACAGTCTTCCAAACATTAACCACCGCTGTTCCACTACCAGACAACAGATTGGATCAGTCACTTTACTTTGAGGAGCCCATACCAGTTATGGTGTGCTTTGGAGATAATATTGGAGATTTTACCGTCATCTCGGGGAGTTCGTCGGTGCCAGAAAAAATCTACTAAGGTGTACTGCATTGCTTGGAAAACACAAATTTTTAACTTCTTCTGGCTTGTCTAGTCTGTTGTCTCCTGCACATCTGACATAACTAGGTACAATTATAAACAAATACATGAAATCCCGTTAATGATGCAACAATCAGAGCTTCCCTTTTCACAGTTTTTCACTCTCCGCTCCATCATCTTTGGAATCCAGCTGTCTGTGGCTGCCAATTATGACGCAACAACCAGATTTGTCGGATCGAACTGGTTCTTGAATTAATTGCAGAGGATCGAACTGTAATTTCAAAAGGACCCGCCAGTAAGTTTTGAGTAGCGTTTATGATGGCTGCGAAGAATTCTATTCTATTAATTCTCCTTTTAAATATGAGAGTAAAATATAATTTAGCTCATAACTCAAAACCGATTAAGTGATATTCCAAATGCAAGAGCTCTGCCAGTGCTTGGCGGACATAGTCTAGAGTGGTAAGAAAGATTTAAGGACTATTGGGAATGCATATGTCTACTAACAGTGTTGAAAGATATGTAACATGTTACTATATTGATACACCGTCTTTTAACAAAAGCAAAATCCTGAGTCCATTAATCTTAGTTTAAGTCGGTTCCTCGTAGTGTTGGTGTTTGATGATTTTTACAGTACAATTCCTTCAATTTCATCACTTGGTAAAAAATAAATGAATTGATTGTGAGTACTCCTTTATCATTTTGATAAAAAGGGAGTTCTTACCAACAATTTATTAGAAATAAAATCTTTTATATTAAAAAGTTTAAAGTGCAACTTAAAAGTTAACACATGATCTCGAAGACAATTTTAATATTTAAACATTATTCAAAGATTTTTATTACAAATGAAATCTTATGTATTAGAAAGTTTAAAATTTAACTTAAAAGTTAATTAATAGTTTAGGAGATAAATTTAATATCTAAATATTACTTAAGGATTACTTATTTTCTATGTGAGATCCCTTTCTTCGATACTCCTCACACTAGACATACGTAAGGCTTAAAATTGTATGAGATGGAATGATGCTTCCACACATCAGGCATATATGATAGGTTCAGAATTAGATGGAAGTTGAAGGTGATCAACCTATGCTTTATAACTACATTAGAAAATTTAAAATTTAATCTAAAAACTAACTTATAAGTTAATGAGATAATTTTTATTTGTAAATATTATTTAATAATTATAAATTTTTTATGAAGGAATTTCATCCTTAATTTCATATATGATTTTGAGTCCTTATTTGAAATTTCCATGAGACAAGATATTAGTAATAGTGGACAAATGGCCCATGATGGAATTTTATCCCACGGAGTATTGCTCTACGCTTATCCGCTCCTGTCGTTTTCTTTGCATTTATGTTTGGCTGACTTACCATTCAAATAATTCTGAAAGTGAAACCATCATCTTTATAGAATTGATGACAAAGCAAAATTATATAAACATAATAAAATCATAACTTTTATGCCTTTTTAGCTTTGTCATCACTTCACTCCAATGGTAGATGTCATCACATGAATAACCAGTTTTCACTCCAATGACTGTTTGATCTTAAACTTTAAGAAGATTTCTACAAGTTTGCATGTATGGCAAGTTTCGTGTCTTGGTTTGAAAAGGAATCCTTACGAACTACATACAACTTCTTGAATTTAATTGTTATCAAGTGTTACTTCAATATAGATTAGCATATTAACAAGACTACAGTATCACTTAGAAATACATTTTAAAAAGTTTTGAGTATTTGTGTATAAATTTGACTGTTGAAAGTTGAGTAATTGTCATTTTCAATACGGTCCTAAAACGCACCCCTCATGCCTTGATCGAAGTTCTATTTAAAACAGCCGCACACAGGCTGCAACCCCACACCCACTCATACGCTGAAAAACCAGTATCCATGGCGGAAATCAATTCTGTGGGAGAAGTCAGTCACCGCATCCAGATTTCCACAGGCGATGGAGGAGGCCCAGCCGAGAATATAGAGGGGATTAAGAGTGGGTTAGGAGACGCAAACGCTACCCACTCTTACTCTGAAAAACCAGTATCCATGGTGGAAATCAATTCGGTGGGAGAAGTCAGTCACCGCATCCAGGGTTCCACGGGCGATGGGGGAGGCCTGATATAGAGGGGAAGAGTGGGTTAGAAGACCCAAACGCTAAGGTGCAGGCGTCCCCCGGCCCCCGCTCCTCCCGAGGCGGCGTCCTATTAATGTTCCGGAGGTTCTGGTTCTCTGAGCGCCCCTCTAAACCACCACAATCCACGACGGAAAACAACTCTGGGAAAGAAGGCAGTTGTACCGACAAGCTTCCAGAGCAACATAGGGAAGCCATAGCAAGGATGGAAGATAAGATCCCCCGGATTGTCGAAGGGTCAAGTGCTGAACCTACCGACAGAAGAAAGCGTCACATCTTCAAGATTCCCGCGAAGTCCCAGGAAAAAGAATTCGTGCCCCAGGTTGTCGCCATTGGGCCCTATTACCGTTGCAACACTGACCTCGGGAGTATGGAGGAAACCAAGCGGCAGTGCCTCGCCCACTTAATCCACAAGAGCGGGAAAAACTTGGAGGTGTACTGGAAGAAAGTTTATCAGCTTGAACAACAAGCCAAAGACTACTATTCTGAAACCATTGAACTCATTTCAGTTGAGTTTGTTGAAATGATGGTTCTTGATGGTTGTTTTATATTAGAATTCTTTCTATTCCATTCACAACAAGATGGAACAAGCGATGAGGTCCACCCTATCGCCGGGATTGAGACGAAAATGTTACCAAAGATCTTCTCGGACTTGCTCCTGATTGGGAATCAAATCCCGTTTCCAGTTCTTACAGGTTATTCGAAATTTGTAGCGATCTGTTTCCTGAAGGAACACGATTACCCATTTTAATGGGAGAAGTTTTTCTAGACACAATGGGAATTGAATTCTGGTATTATGATCTATCTTTAGTTTTAGAGTACATGAAAGACCTTGAGTCCAAAAGTCAGGAACCGTTGCATTTGCTGGATATGGTCCGGTTGTGTTTGCTCCCACCTCATCTTCTACAAGGGAAGATAACTCAAAATTCCCAAGGACGTTGTAGGTCTCCATTAGTTCGTATCTCTCGTAGTATCTCGAAGCTCCGCCGCGCGGGGATCAAGGTCAATCTGCAAGATCAAGATCACTTTTGGGAGGTAGGATTTCAGGCCGGTGTTATTAAGATGCCTAAACTAGTTCTCAATGACTTAATGTGTTCCTTTTTGGTGAATTGTGTGGAATTCGAGCATAGCTGCACGTGGAAGGGCATTTCATCTTATGTTGTTTTTTTGGATTGCCTTGTGAATACTGCCGAAGACGTTGATTTCCTGCGCGAGAATCGAGTACTTGAGCATTACAAAGAGAACGACGACGTCGCTGCAGACTTCATCAACAGTTTGGGCAAAAAAATTGCCTTTGATGATAGAGACTCGGATTTCTCCTCTCTGTGCAAGAGGGTCAACAAATATTATGAGAAAACGCTCCGTCGGCAAAAGGTTTGGTACCAATGGCTTTGGCAACGCTTGAAAAGGGAGTACAAGGATAAGCCATGGCGGTGGATTTCAGTATTTGCTGGTTTGGTACTCTTAATTCTTACATTTTTACAGACCTATTATGCAATGCGTTCTTATTTGCATCCTAAAAATTAGTTTGTTGAAGCAAATGTGATTGTCTAGTTCTCTAATTGTATTTTTGTTATTTCATAATAAGAAGTGTCTAGTTCTTTAATAGTATTTTTGTTATTTCATAATAAGTAGTGTCTAGTTCTTTAATTGTACTTTTGTTATTTTATAATAAGGAGTGTCTAGTTCTTTAATAGTATTTTTGTTATTTCATAATAAGTAGTGTCTAGTTTTTTAATTGTACTTTTGTTATTTCAAAATAAGTTTTTTATTTTATTATCATCTTGTTAGTCTGTCCCACAATAAAAAAAAACACATGTTCTTATATATGTACTACCTGAAAACAAATAAGAGCAGACCAAAAAGATTAAGATAAAGAAAGAGATAGTTCTTGAAATGAGGAGGAAGAATTTACACATAGAGAGAAGTTTAGTAATCGAAGAGTAGGACATGATTAAGAAATTTTAGAAAATTTAATTTAATATAGAAAATATTGATCAACTCAAAGATGCCCAAATCTTTTAATTGATAAAATTGAATGATTTTTATCTTTAAAATCAAAATATTTTTTTTACAAATGCATAAGTTTATTCATTAAAAAAAAAGATAGCACAAAAGTTTAAAGTATATTTTAAGTCAACATATCTAATCATACCAACAATATTCACACGATAATTTACATCATATATCAACCATCTTTGCTCCAACTGCATAATTAAATGACGTTTAGTTGCCTTCGATGTCCTATTATCAACAATTCACAGCCAGCACAAAATTATCTTTTGGCTAGACGACAGATTGTTCATGTATGATATTTACTTAATAAATACTTCATCACCATTTGAAAGAGAAATAAAATACTAGCAGAAGCTGATAAAATAATCTACATTAAACAAAATGTAAATACACAAATATGAATTTGAGACACCATAATCATAAGGCTAGAAGGACTTGCTTGGAGACTACACTCCGTTGATCGTGATGGAGTATCTTACATAAGACTCTCACAGCAGTAAATGACGGAAAAGTTCAAACTTATACAAGAAAAAATAATATAAAAAAGTAGCTGCCATGCTTCATTAATTGCCTTGTCCGGCTTGTTCTCTTTGGTCAATGTCCAAATCCTGCAAAGTATGAAAGTTGTGATTTTGCCTTATTACTCTGACCGCTGATGGGCGCACAAATTCGTGTTCTTCAACATTGACCTGGGAGTTCGCTTTCTCATGATTAAGTAACATCTCAGAACCAGCATTATGGACACAAACAATGCACCGTAATAGAAAGTACTTTCAAGGATCCTGCATGACGGGGTCTGGTTGAGCTTCTATGCTTGCACCAAATCATAATCGTTCGTAGATATTTTCGTAAATGAGTGGGTAAATGGCCCCGACGAATCCATATCGGCTTGCGGGTTGCCCTTCATCCAGTCTTTTGCTTTCGTTTGCAGTTATTTGGCCCGACTTGCCGACCAATAATTCTGAAAGTGAAACCTGTTAGGTCTTAGGCAACCCGGGTGTTTGAATTGTGTTCATGTGATAAGGTGAGACTATTTTCGGGTACGCTCTCTGGTTAAAGGTTTTGACTGAAATCTTGCACTATATTTCCGTAATCACAAAAATATAAGCGAAGTAGGACTTTGATAGAAACATAATTATATATTTAGTTCACAAGAAGAGTATTCAAGTAGAATAAAATGTATGCTTCACAAGACGAGTATTCAAGTGAAACAAAATTTATAATTTCTGAAAACGTGTGTAGAAAATTTAGTATATTACAGTTCAAGGAATACAAAGAATTATCATAATAAAAGACAGTAACTTAAAAAATTAGTGTAGAAGAGAGAACAGTTTGAGACACCAGAAATTTTAGTGTTTTGGTCCTCCAACGACATTAGAGTTCTTCTTTTACTAAAAGTTTCCGAGATTTAAAGAATAAAAACCTTTCTCCCACTTTACACCCAACTTCTCTAATCTAAGAGAAATTGAACCACTAACCTGTGCGCTTAGCATGTAATAACCTATGCCTAACTTCAATTTAATACTCCTTACACAAGGATCTAACCAAGGATTTTGAGTAAGAAACCCCACAATCTAGCCTCATTTTTCATAACACACTTCAATGGTAGCTAAATCTTCTTTAAACATCTCAATAAAAGTAGATAGCGCTGTCCTGTTTTTGTAAGAAAGCGATTTGCGTGCATGTGTGATTCGTGGGTAAATAATAGTGGGTTGGGTGTTTCTTTGTAAGCAATTACCGTAGTTTTAGGTTTTTGTCAATCATATACGACAGAGAATTTGTATTTTCTTCTCATTCTTTTTGGCTCCAATTATCAACATTGGCTTGATTTTTTAAAATGCTCAACCAAAGAGATTTCTAATTTTTAGCTACAATTCGGTAGAATGGGTAAGAGCATAATGGAAGTGCAACAGAAATTTGTGTCCCTTTTATATTTTAAGAATATTATAGCCAACTATGCATTCTATACTCATCTCCACTGCTTTGTTTCTCTTTCTGATAAACGAATGCTGTGGAAATAATGTAAAGTTGGGCAAATTGCTTCTACTAGGCTCCCTATCTCATGTGAGAATGCTTTTAGAAATGATCAGTTTGGTTTTGGGAATTATAAGGCTCCATAGTGTAATGCCTATATGGCACCCTTTGTCTCAACACAAGTATGCTTAAGTTGAGACCCTTTTAGAGCCTAGAGTTTTATATGGCTATCCCAAACCCTTCTTTTTCAACCTATTTCATTTTACTTAGTTTTTGCAAATCTAAGAATCATTTAGGAAATTACATAATATAAGTTATGCATTCCTAAAGGAACAAAAGGTTTACTCATGCTAAAAGACAAGTGGATTATGTGAAAGAACCATGAAATTATTTTTGCGAAATGCATAAATTGCTATACGAACCTCAAGTTCATGTCAATAAGTACAAGCAAGAAAAAGAAAATCAATGCAAAAAGAGAGAACGGAATATAGGAAAAAAATTTCTTTAGGGGGGAGACTAGACAAACCAACAATGAATTTTCAAAGAAAGAACAATCATTGAAATTAAGAGAGTCAAAAGTCTTTGTTAATTGAGTGGGGAAAGAAAAGAAAATTTCAATCACCTTTTAGAATACATTTTCGTATTTGTTTTTGTTTACTCTTATGCATTTATATGGTAGTTTCTAAGCATACAAAATAAATAAATAAAATGTCTTCCATTGATAAGAACTATGATGATTGAGATATCAATTCATCATTAGTTTTATAACATCTCTAACATCCTTTCTTTCCATATACAACTTGTAGAATAACATAGTAAATAATTTATGTTTTGGTTCCATGCTTAGATTTTCCATTAAAGACAATTTACGATAACCTTAACTTTTTACCAATTGGGATGGCCTACTTAATGTAAGTAGTGAAGGATGGTAAAGGATTAATGTTTTGGTTCCATCTTTTAGTTTTTCTATTGAAAATCTACAATACTTTCATCTTATCTTATCTTTTCTATCAATTAAAATTTTAAAAATTAAAATATGAATATCACATACTCTAATTTATAAATCCTCCAATTGTGATTATCAAAATCTAAAGACTATTCCTTTCATTCTCAAAAGGAAAAGAAAATCACGAAAACTTATTCTAATTTATAAATTCTTCAATTTTGATTATCAAAATCAAAAGACTATTCCTTTCATTCTCAAAAGGAAAAGAAAATCACAAAAACTCTCTCTATTTCTATAGTCCTAATAATTGTCCTTTGTCTTGGTGAGTACTTCATTGTCTATATGTGTGTTGTCCTACATTCTAATTCACAGCATTTCATTCCGTTGGTCACTGAAAAAAATCTCTAGCCTTTGAAACTCTCTAGATATACTAAGAGCTCTGGTTACATTTAATTTGTTTTACGCTACAATTTCTAAACAACTTGATTTCATGCATGACAAAACAATAGATTTATTTTTATGGATTTTTCTTTGTCATAATGTTGGAAAACTGTATTTTAACAAATGTGATATTTTTTTTTTGACGATTTTTATTTAAATTTTATTATTAAAATTTCAACCAACACCTGAGAAAGACCAATAAAATTGCAAACTGAAATTTAACCAAGTGTAGGAAGATATATTATTATTGTAATTCTAAAGAGTGTCTTTGTTTGCATAGGGGGTGAAGTCATGGCCGAGTATACAGGCCATGTCTGTGGCAAAACTGAGAAGATTGTTCACTGCACAGTCGCAGCATGCAATCACTTTTGTGTACGCAAACTTGCGCCCATTGCTGGAACAGCACATGAGACTGTAGTGGAGCTGCTTGCGTATGTTTTTATTCTTGCTAGTGTATTACCATCTATATGATGAACTATCCGTTTTCCGTCATAACTAAATATAGCTAAAACTAAAAGAGTTCCATAGTATTAATCTCTCTCTTTCAATTGAAACTACATATTAGAAGATGACATTAGAGTTGGGATTTAAATGTGGCATTTTTCCACTTGCAAACAAAAATTACACAAGAAGTACTTTACTCATGCGTACGGTAAGGATGTGTGTTAAAAAAAATATATCACATTACTTAGATCTTGTAATACTATCTTCTTTAAAATGAATGACTTATCTTTCTTTTTACGAACCAATTGAGGAAATAAATGAAATTTTTAATAAATAGCTTTCACCACGTCCATTAATGATAGTTCCAAAAAAAAATAATGATATTTCAACTTGTTACTACTATCTCTTTTATTGAAATGTGAGAGAAGAAAAGAAATGCATACTATTATATTTTCTGTGAAGAACTTGTGGAATTTCTTTTGCAAATGCATGAGTTGCTCTTAAGTGATGCCAATATATATATATAGTGTTGAAGATGAAAGTCTTACATAAAAAATATAAAATTTTTAGGTAGTGTTTGAATATAAAAAAATGTTTCCCCAACTCACGAACTCCATATTGAGTTGGATTTTGGATTTTATGCAACTAGCCCATAACTTAATGCAATTAAGTAAATTGGACTCCCATTATGAGTATCAAGTTGATAGTGTTTGTATTAGAATTTATAGAAAATAATTTATATCCAACTTAAAATCTAAAGGCATTAAATAGAGGTACGTATCTCTTTGTAAATTATATTTTAGGTTTTTATGTTTCTTATGTGGGTAACATGCCCTTTCATCTTGAACATGAGGCAATACTTCCTAGGAGGATCTTTATTTACGAGCACAGGGGTAGGCAAGTGAACTTAAGTTCTTAACAAATTCCTTAATAATGTGAGACAACACATCCATACTGCAACATGCCCCCTCACTATGGTATCACCTTTTAGTTGAATCTAACTTATCCAAATCCATAAAGGAGTTAAGACAAAGCTTGGTCTTTGATACTATATTAGATTTTTATTGAGAATGACACATAACCAACTTAAAATAGTAAAGTATTAAGTGGAAGTACTCATCTCTTTATAAATTATATCTGAAGTTTTTATTTTTTCCATGTGAGATGTAACATGCTCCCTTGCCCCAAGTATGGGGTAACACTTCACCCCTTAGCACCCTCATGAGCTTCAATTGATTTGAGCCCATGCATTATTTACATAATGCAACAGTATTACGTTATTGCTCTTTTAAGTATTGCTCTTTCAACAATCTTGGAAAGCCATAAAAGTTTTCAATATGAACTTGCTGCACCACAACAATTCAATGTGTTTACAGGAAATTAGCATGAATTACAAGAACAAATAGTTTGACAACTTAGAAACGTGCAAGCATATTTATACATCAACCATGTAAGTTGAATAACCTCAACCTCTTCAACCCGTGAGCAGTAAGGATAAAAAATGTAACTTGTAATCGGCACATATGCTCAACACAGCACCTTAGCAATGGTGTATGAGTTCACAACTAGAAGTTCTCGAGTTTTCACAAATCAAGCTCCCTAAATGACCTTAATAAGTACATAAAAAATCAAGTTTCAAGACCAATAAATAAGCGTCAAATAAGTATAGAATCAAGTTCAGATAGATGCTTTATGTACAGGGAATATCAATAATGAACAACCCATGTGAACAGTAACAAGACACCACCAAAAAGTTTTCAATATGAACTCATGGAGTGATAAATAGACCAAACTAAAGGTTTGTGTGATTTTATTGAACACAAAATCACAAATTGTACGAGAGAAAGTTTCTTTGTTTCAAAATATAAAATCTTTGTAGGAAAATGTCATTTTGAGTAAGATTTTAAAGTTTCCAACTTCTATATTTTTGTAATTCTTATAATTCTAAGATATGCCCCTATGCTTTTGTATACTACTTCTTATTAATGCATACTTACATTTCCAACAAAAAAAGAAAAAGCTTCACTATAAGCTTCTTGAGAAAGTATTTTTGGCTTACAAAAGTTCCTATACTTTTTCATTTTTTTGGCAAGGGACTGCAAATCAGTTCTTGAGCTTGTTACCTTATTCTTCCCGTTAGGATTATCAGAGCTCAAAAACATCAACATCAAGTTTGAATTCGAACGAGTGAAAAAGGTCTGTTTGATGAGTCAAACTTGCGTTTCCATTGGAGACGCGCGCCCGAGCCCTAGTCGAAATGGGCTTGACAAAAACAGATTTGGGGCTCACAAAATTTGCCACATTTGGGTCCCGACAAATGACACATATTTGGGCCTTACTAAAAACAGTTGGACTAACCTACTTTCATATATATATCCATGGATCATAAAGATGTAATTCACATATCTGTAACCCAACTAAGCAAAGGATGGAATAAAAATTATTCCCAAATATTAAAACATGAAATTTATTCAATATTTTTTTTAGAGACACATTATATTTAGAACATCTTGTACTAGTTTTTTCTTGGCATGTTTTTCTACATGTAAATCCATTTTATAAAGTCTTTTTTTTTCATCATCAAAACAACTTAAAGAACTCATATTCCTAACAGCTACCATTTCACGGCTGCTAATCTTTAGGTCGGAAGTCCGATGTCAAAGAAGCTTGTTAGAGAGGTGAACTAGTACCTATGGTCAAATCAATTCTAAACCATCCGCGTCCCAAAACAAGATGGATTTTATCGACGGTTTGCTTCCCAAACGAACAACACGGATCCGTCTCTTGAAAATTTGGTTTCCCGGGCGCGTAATGTGAGCGAAATTAAGGTTGTTTTGCAAGATAGTTTTAACAAAATCATAGGAACTTATAAGTTTAACCTCAAACAGGCAATTTCTGAGCTGAAATTGCGAGTAGGAGATGGGTTGATTGAATTTTATGTTGGTTTGAAGAACTTGTGGGGCAAATTGGAGACCCAGGACGCTCTAATCCTGTGCTGGTGCAAAAAGTGCACTTACCACATCAGCAAGAATCTGTAAGAATGGGATCAAAAGAAAACAAGATTATGATATATCTAGTAAACAATAAAATTTGAAAGAACCAACAAACTACTTTTGAAAAATGCATGAAATAACACAAATTTTGATCTCTAAGTTTCTGTTCTTGCTAGTTCATTACCACCTATTTCCCCCTATGACTAAATAAAGCCAAAATCTAAAGAGTTCAATAGTATCAATCTCTTTTTCCAAAAATTTAATATGCTGATAATGTTTAAGTTTAAATGCAACATTGTTTCATTTGTGGACATATATCCCTTTGAAAACTACTATTCCCACATATGGGGGCAATGATACATGTTGAAAATGAATTGTTTCATTATTTGATTTTTTATTTTTATTTTTTGGTTTCCGTTATAAAATGAAATATTTATTTTCTTCCTTATGAATCGGTTTAGAGAGAGAAAAAAAATTCGTAATGAATATTCACCGTCACCTTTGTAGGTGATAATTCTTATGGCCAGCTACGCTTTCTCGTATCGTTTACAATAAACTAGAAATAACAACAAATAAAATCCTTTGGAATGTGGAAGAAGCACAGAAATACAGATTACTACTATTTTTTTTTTGAAAGAACCATCTGAATTATTTTTCACAAATTGCATAAAGTACAAGTAAGAAAAAGAAAATAGACATAACAAGAGAGAATGGACGATAGGAAAAAGTTTGTTTAGAAGGAAAAGTAGAAAAACCCAATACTGAATTTTCTAAGAAAGTGCACTCATCAAAAATTAAGAGAATCAAAAGTGTTCGATAATTAAGTAGGGAAAGAAAAGACATTGTCAATCATCTTTTACAATTCGTTTTCGTAGTTGTTTCTGTTTATTCCTGTGCATTGATTTGGTCAATTTGAAGCATAACAAAATAAAAGAAAAATCTATTTAAATTCTTACCTTCGTTCTCAAAAGGAAAAGAAACCATGAAATCTCTCCATATTTCTATGGTGCTAATTATATTCCTTTATCTTAATATTGGTGAGTACTTCATTGTCTATGTGTTTTGTTCTACATTCTAATTTATTGAATTTCGTTCCATTGGTTAGTAAGAAACAGTGTTGAGCTTTAGAAACTCTCTGTCTAACCAACAGTAATGAGATCTACTTGTTGGCTAGTCTAAAGAGTGTCTTGATTGCAGGGACTTGGGTCATGGCAAACATGCTGTCTGTCACAAGGTTGAGAAGATTACTCACTGCACAAGCCTGAAATACAACAACTCGTGTGTACACAAATATGGGCACCTTGGTAGAGGTGTCCGTGGATGTTGTGATAGAGCTGGTTGCTTATGTTTCTATCCTTGTTAACTTATTGTCGTCTATTAACTAAATAAAGCCAAAATCAAAGAGTTCAATAGTACAAATCTCTCTCTCTTTAAAGGAGTTTAATAGTGTTTAAAAATGCTCAATTCTTTTTAATCAAATCACAGATATAATGTGATATTAAAGTTTAAATTTAAGTGTGGCATTCCTTTTACTTCCAGACAGAGATTCTTGTAGGAAATATTTTTTTCTCACACTTAGTATGAGGCGTATTAAAATTGGCATGTCCAACATTGTTTAAATCCTATCTTGATATCCTTTGTGAGATGAAAGATTTGCTTCTCTTCTTATTAGTCAGTTTTAAAGAATTAAATGAGTTTTTTAACTAATAGCTTTTACCGCCTTCGTAAATATTAGCTCCACCTCTTGCTACCACTTTGATTTCTAGTGAACAACAAGACAAGATCTTCTAAGATGAGAAAGATACAGAAAAATAGAAATTTACTTCATTTTCTATAGAAGAACCAACAAAATGCATGAATTGCACATAAACGATGGTAAGAAAACCCAACATGATCTACATGCTAATGACAAGTAGAAAAAAATTAAAAATAACATGGTACTTAGTTTTCTAGGATTAGCAAATGGTTTAGAGTGCAATTAGTTGTCCATGCTTTCTACGAACTATAAGTTTTTTGCTGACATCCTTTGAACAAGACATACACAAGCAGTTGCAATAAAAAAGTACTTGGTCATAGATAAGTGGATGAAGAACTAATCTTATTCCAGATAGTGGTAAATCCGAAAAACAAATCTATAAATAATAAAAAAAAAATGCATTCCATTGATGAGCATTATGAATGATTAAGATATCAATTTATCATTAATCTTGTATTATCTCTAGCATCACTTTCTATATTTGGATTGTAGGATGATATTGTGCCTTTGTGTGTGTCAATGTGTGTATTTTAGAAAATAGGGACAATACCCTAACAAATTTTATTAATAATAACAAGGTTAAGCATAACAATTGTATCTTAAATAAGTACAAAGGGTCAGGTATAAGTCTAATTCTTAAAAAAAGAAAAATGCTTACATATCAAATTGTTACATAAAACATAAAAAAGAAAGTATGAAATATATTGAGCAACACATATGCTTAACCCTATGGTGGACTATACTTACCTAATCCTAATTGATCTTACATAAAAACAATGAGACATGGGCGAGGCAAAAAGCTAGGATGTTTGGAAAGTCTAGCATTTTGGACTACATGCTTATAATTAGCAAAACAATCAACAATTGCATTCCCCTTTCAATATACATGTTGTACTTTTGTAGATGCTAAAATCATAAATATACACTAATGAATAACATACTCCAATTTTCAAGGAGTCCTTTATTTTTGAAGTGTAAATTATTCTTTCAAAATGGTGGCTAAATGCTACAGCATGGTTTAATGCTATGGCAATAACTCTCAAATTATAGAGGGTTGTGATTAGCCAATAAAATTCTTTTGCACTAAGGAGCTTAAAAAGGCTACTAGTAGGCAATGAAATTTTTTAGAAAGGAGTATTACCAGGAAGTAGAATGGTTGTTATAAGAAATCCAAAGTATTTGATCATACGCAAGCTAAACAATTCATAAATGAAATAGTTTTACTTACCTAAATCAATTATCAAATTGTCGTTGAATTATTAGGTTGTTGTCTTGATCATAGGTTTATTTGGAAAAGAACAAATGAAATATTCATTTGGAATAAAAACCTTTTTGATACCCATGCATGATATAAAATTAGAACTTGCCTTTAGACTACCCTAATATCTATCTTAATTTGTAATAAAATATTTTTACTTACCTAAATCAATTATCATATTATCATTAAATTATTAGGTTGTTGTCTTGATCACAGGTTTATTTGGAAAAGAACAAATGAAATATACATTTGGTATAAAAAGCTTTACGATACCCATGCACGATATAAGATTAGAACTTGCCTTTAGACTACCCTAATATATATCTTAATTTCCATACAGGTGGTATAAATGTTAGCTTACCTAGACTTTGGGGTTATTATTTACTTAAATTTTGAAGCCACTAGGAAATATCCTTTCATATTCTTTGGTTGTGCAATTTGTCAACATTTGTTCGTTTTGTTGTTTAACTGGGACTTTTTACCCGGAAAAAAGAAAGGAAACACTCGAGCCTTAGACCGGATCTAATTCCCGCCGTAGGGCGGCCCAAGTTTCATTTTCGGGCCGAGGACCAAAAAAGCGTGCCCAGTCTTCTACAACCCATATTGTCATTTGTTGGATTAAATGATAAGTCCTTACAATAATAATAATAACAATAACGAAATTTCGTTTTAAAGTTTTTCTTCAAGGACAAGAATTCTATAGTTGATGTAGTTACTTATTTTGATTCTTTTAATAGATATCAATTTAAGTTAAAATGATATTCTTTAACACTTTTTTTTTTTATGAAAATATAAGAGTGCATTAATAAAAAGTAGTGTACATAAATATAAAAGCATACCTCATAATTACAAAAATTATGAAAATATAGAGATTGAAAGTCTCTAAATCTCACTCAAAATGACATTTCCTTGTGAAGATTTTATATTTTGAAACAAAGAAGCTCTCCCTCTCACAATTTTCCTTACTTTAGCTAACATGATTAGAATATCAAGTCAAATTCTATTATGAGCAAAGATAGTTTTCCAAACCATTATTGTCCATGGACATTTAAAAAAAAAAAAAGGTGACTCCTATTTTTAACATGGGACCAACAAAAATCATAGTATAAAATAACTAAAAGGAGTCATTATACTATTTTTTTTGTTGTAGAAAGTCGATTTTGATACATTAGCCATCCAATGAAATTATATTTGTTGATACCACTTGTCCAAATGAGATTATATCAATTCACTTTTTTATTTACTAGTTAAAAGTACTAATAAATCTATTTGCAACAATAGGTAAATCTATTAAGAATTGAAGTAAGTGTGAGCCTTAATTTAAGAAGAACTTTTTAACTCTTTGTCATAGAACCTTTTATATCAAACTGTGTTACTAAAGTTCTTTTATATTTTGTACTATAAATCCATTTACTTTATAGAGAAACATATGGAAGATTTATGAGGTTCCAAAGTATATGTCTCAAAAGAACTTTATTTCAAAGTTTAAGATTCGATAACCTCAATCCTCATTCCTTATTTGGTGAGCAAACTATTTGCCAAACTAATTTGTGAAAGTATTGTGTATCTATACTACTTATCCAAAGAAAGTTCATAATTTTTTTTCTCAATCTCATAAATTGTACAAAATTTATGTCTAATATATATATATAGAAATTAAGACGGATTTTGCCAACTATAACTTTCTTTAACATATTTTTTATATACAATTTTTTTTGGCAAAGCAAGACATGAAAATATTATCAAGCCGTCAAATTATTTTATATAAATCATAGGCAATATTTCATTTGTTTGCACAGGATTTCTATTTCAAAGTAAAAAGCAGCAAGCAAATCCATTGACATCCAAAACAAAAGGAAAATATTAAGACGTGTGACACTGCCGTAAATGTAAATCTTTTCAAAATCATGATATTTATAGCGGATAGTACAAATGGACCATCCAATTCTTTGGCTATCTATATAATGGTTGTCAGTTATGATAAATATCTCATTCCATATGCCAATTCATAGTACCAATAATCGCACTAGACAGCTTAAAGATCAGTAATGTTACACCTTATTGCAAGCCTCCAAAATATTTTCACTCTCTTCCGAAATTTTGTTGTGGTTTATTGTGCAGGTGCGGATCTTTTATGTGCCAACATTTAAGAGAGTCATAATTTTACTTTATAAGCGTTATATAGTGTTGTTGAAATCTTTCATATTTTATTTATAAGTATAATAATTTGTTTTTTAAAAAAAGTCCACGACCACCTTAGTCAATTTAAAAAGCAAAAACAGACTTTCAAACATTAACCATCGGTGTTCCACTACTAGACGACAGATTGGATCAGTCACTTTACTTTGAGGAACCCACATCAGTTATGGTGAGATTTGGAGATAATATTGGAGATTTTGCCGTCATCTCGTGGAGTTCGTCGGTGCCAGAAAAAATCTACAAAGGTGTACTGCATTGCCTGTAAAACACAAATTTTTAACTTCTTCTGGCTTGTCTAGTCTGTTGTCTCCTGCAAATCTGACATAACTGGGTACAATTATAAAGAAATACATGAAATCCCGTTAATGATGCAACAACCAGACCATCCCTTTTCACAGCTTTTCACTCTCTGCGCCATCATCTTTAGAATCCAGCTGTCTGTGGCTACCAATTATGATGCAACAACCAGATTTTTCGGTAGTGATCTAATTGCAGAGATTCGAACTGTAATTTCAGAAGGACCCAACAGTAAGTTTTGAGTAGCGTTTATGATTCACGTCCCATGGCTGCGAGGAATTCTATTCAATTAATTCTCCTTTTGAATATGAGAGTAAAATATAATTTAGCTCATAACTCAAAACGGATTAAATGATATTCCAAATGCAAGAGCTCTGCCAGTGCTTCGCGGACATGTCTAGAGTGGTAAGAAAGATTTAAGGACTATTGGCAATGCATCTGTCTACTAATAGTGTTGAAAGATATGTGACATGTTACTATATTGATACCACCGTCTTTTAACAAAAACAAAGTCCTGAGTCCATTAATCTTAGTTTAAGTCGGTTCCTCGCAGTGGTGGTGTTTGATGATTTTTACATTACAATTCCTTCAATTTCATCACTTGGTAAAAAATAAAAGAGTTGATTGTGAGTACTCCTTTATCACCCTGATAAAAAGGAAGTTCTTACCAACAATCTACTAGGCATAAAATCTTTTATATTAAAAAGTTTAAAGTTCAACTTAAAAATTAACACATGATCTAGAAGACAATTTTAATATTTAAACATTATTAAGAGATTTCTATTAGAAATGAAATCTCACTTATTAAAAAGTTTAAAGTTCAACTTAAAAGTTAATTCATAATTTAGGAGACAAATTTAATATCTAAACACTACTTAAAGATTTTTTTTATATGAATATGTGAGTTTATTCATCAAAGAATAAAAAAATACAAAAGCTTAAGGACATGCCTCATTATTACAATTCATCTAAGAGAAAATAGAATTTGAAATTCTCCAGTTATGACATAATAAAATATTCATTTAAGAGAATTTAATGTTCTTAAATAGAGATGTTATTCTACAAACTACTTTCTTAATTTTAGCCAACAAAATTGGTATTTTAACAATATTATTTTGAGAACATTTACAATTACGTTCAAACCATATACAATAGAGACATGCTAAGAAAGAAAGTTTAAAAAAGTTTACAACTAAATCAATTTCCTTAATTGCTTTAATCATCCATTGCAGTTCAAAATTTCAATCGTCGATGTTCTTACAAAGGTCTTGTTGTGCTTACTTCTTCAAATTTGACTGGTCCAAGTATATTGAAAAAACAAGTGTGACTTACTTTCATATTGATAGTCGTAGAAATTGTAATATAGATCAATTGAGGAGAGCCATTGAGAAATCACTTCTGTTGTAGGAAGTTTATCCCTACATATGAGCTAACCAATGAAGGATTATTTATTTTTCGTGTGAGATCTTTTTCTTCAATACTCCTTCTCACACTAGACATACTTTAGGCTTAAGATTGTATGAGATAGAATAACACTTCCACACACTAGGCATATATGATAGGTTCAAAATTAGATAGGAGTTGAAGGCAATCAACTTATGATTTGCAACTATATTAGAAAATTTAAAATTTAATTTGAAAGCTAACTTATGAGTTCAGGAGATAATTTTTATTTGTAAATATTATTTAATATTATATATTTTCTATGAGGGAATTTCATTTAATGCCATATATGATTTTGAATCCTTATTTGAAATTTCCATGAGACAAGATATTAGTAATAATGAACAAATGGTCCTTGATAGAATTTTATCCTATGGAGTATTGCTCTACACTTATCCTCTCTTGTTGTTTTCTTTGCATTTATGTTTGGCTAACTTACCATCCAAATGATTCTTAAAGTGGGGGACCCCTGGCTTAGCGGTGTTCTTTAAGTCAAATCCTAACTAGCACCCCCACCGGTCGTGGGTTCAAGTCCCTTCCCTTTCCCCGAGTGTATGTGTAAAAAAGAAAAAATTGATTCTTAAAGTGAAACCATCTCTATAGAATTGATGACAAAGCAAAATTATATAAACATAATAAAATCATAGCTTTTATGTTTTTTTTTTTAGCTTTGTCATCACTTCACTCCAAAGGTAAATGTCATCACATGAATAACCGTATTCACACCAATGAACCGTTTGATCTTAAACTTTAAGAAGATTTATACAAATTTGCATGTATGGCAAGCAGGTTTACTTGTCTTGGTTTGAAAAGGGCTCCTTATGAGCTATATATAACATCTTGAATTTGATTATTATCAAGTGTCATTTCAATATAGATTAGCATATTAAGAAGTCTACAATATCACTTAGTCTATACATTTTAAAAAATATAAAGCTCTTGTTAGGGTGGAAACCACGGCCAACGACCAATTCAATTATGTGAGGATAGGTGCTTGCTGGGCATTAGGTGGGTTGGGCTTGCTTGGCCCACCCAAGGATAAGGCCTTAAATTGCGAATCCTAGGTCCAGCCCATCTGGGTGAGAGATGTACTTGACCCAACTGGGGTGTGACTAGAACATTGCATCTAAAATGTGCTAGCATTGCTGTCGGGAGTGGACGACCATCGGCGGTGGCGTGTTGGAGCAAGTCTTACTTCGCCAATGAATAGAGCTTCTTCACACTCTATGGCTTGTTGCATGACATGATGTTGGAGCAAAGGGTGGAGAATTCATCTAGCAGGATCAAAAGAAGCTGTAGGGACTGATCCTCCTCCTCATAGCGTCGAAATTACTTACTAGTGTTATAAGTGTCACCACAATAATAGTGAAGAGGAGGCTGTTGGATATCTAAATCACCCCAAAGCTCTTTCAGATAGAGGTAGAAGGAGGTGAGCTCAGCATTGGAGGCGTCGGGAGACAGGTGGAGGGTGCCAATGGCTTGTTTACGAGAAAATTTCTAAGTTCTGCTAATTCGATTGAAGCTATCTCAGACCAATTGCCAAACTTTGGTAATGTTGCGAACGGTGGAGACCGTAGGCTTAAGTGAGGGATCGATGGAGTGAGTTAACCAAGTCTTCATGGCCGCATGATACTAGTCCTAATGATTGGTAGTGTCGCCATCTTTAGTAGGTCGCGGGAGCTTGGTGGTTAGAAAGCCCATTTTATTCTGGAAAAAGAACACTATCCAAATTTGCTCACTCCAAACATGTTAGTTAGCCTTGCCAGTGAGCTTTTGAAACACGATGTATGCTGGTTGGAGATTAACAACAATGAGGTGGTATGGGTCATGGAGAGGAGAGATAGTGGAGTTGTTTATAGTGGCCATTGGAGAGGTGAAGGACATCTAGGGTTTCAAAGGAAGGAATTAGGGATAAAGATAATTTGGTAAGTAAAGAAAGGAAGAGTGAAGGCGTCTAGGGTTGACGTGAAAAGAAAAAGAAAAAAACAATCGAGGAATGGAAGGAGAAGGCGGCTAGGTTCGTGTGCACATAAAGGACAAATGTGAAAAAGAGAGTGGCGTGACTTATGCGAGGGGGAAAAAGGAATATGAGAGAGAGAATGCACCTTGGTCTACGTGAAGTGAAATAAAGTAGGAAAGAGAAAAGAGAATTGTCAAGGAAAGGAGAGTAAGGACGAAGGGGAGGGAAAAAGGAGAGAAAAAGAAACGAACACCAAGAGGATTTGAAAAAGGGCAATTGCGGTAAGGAAGGAGGAAGCGGCCAAAAAAACAAGAGAGAGAGAAGGGTATATGGGGAAAAGGAAATTATCAGGCGGTCGATTAACAAGGATCGACAGGAGAGAAAAGCAACGACGGTAAAATACAGCAAACAACTCATCGGAAGAGAAAAAAAAAAAAAGGGTGGAAGCTAGGATTGTTTGATTCTGATACTTGTAAGAAAATAAGAAATTACAAGAGAATATGAAAGATTTTTTTATTATTGTAATGATTTTTACGATGCTTTCTATACACTTATAAAGACATAACCTAACTAAATATTTACGTATTATGTGAGACAGCTGTTTATTAACAGAGACATGGCAGAAGCCGGGCTCGGCAATATAAGCAGATGTCCGTACAGATCGGACGGAGATGAAGAGCAGGTCTTGGTCGCGCACCAGCCGGGTGGACGCCCTGGAGGGCCCAGTTTCCCCAAGGCAACTTTTTCCTAGGTGCGCGAAAAGCAAGACTCACTACGCGACCAACGTTGCTTTTCACGGAGAAAAATTTGATCCGTTGATGTTTGAAAAGCAAGACTCATTGCGCGACAAACGTGTTACGTTGCTTTCCACTGAGAAAAATTAGGCCGAACTTTAGCGCAACCTACCAAATTTGTTGACCTGCAGCCCGCGGGTCTTTATTTAAATTTATTCGTAATAAATACAATAAAAAGTCTTTTCCTGTCTTTATTTCTGCATTTCAAAAAGAATAATAAGGAAGATTTTGGGTTGCTTAGCTAATGTGAATTTTTTTTTTTTAATGCACACACCTAAGGAGGGGAGGGGACAAAACTCAAAAGACCATTGGTAAATTAATAGAAATTCTAATCGTGAGATTTATGGTTAGACATCCATATGTGTAAGTTTGAGTGCATGAGTTGTCATATTTTAAAATAAAAAAAAAATTTAAAAGAAGAAAATTTTTGAGATTTCTTCTATTTTATATACAAATAGCATTATGATGCATAGAGTGTCGTATAATATCTATGAGTAGAAAACACTTGAATTGATGAGATCATGCTTTATTAAATTATGTAGTAGGCCTCTATTGCAAGCTTATAAGATGAGTGCGGTTAATTAACAAATAGACTTAGTATAATATATTTATAATAAGTAGATTCAATACTCAGCTTTTAACTTGAAATTGAGTTTAGCCTTTAATTAAGATTACCATTAGGGTAAATTAAAGACTAATTCAGTTTTGGACTAAGAACTGAATGTTGAATGTACTTATTTAAAATGTTTTATGATAATCTTAGTTAAAGGCTGATTTAGTAGCTGAGCACCAAATATACTTCTTACGTTAGTATCAAACCAGGTCCGGACGAGTGCTGTCGGGACGATAGATCAAGCGAGGTAATATGTTGCCGGGCCATGGGACGAGTGTACCTAACTCTTTTCTCTTCGTGCGGACATGTCAAGGTTAGGTTTAAATTCTGTTTTCTTTCCTGTACCGAAATTATATTATATAAATAAAAGTTAGGGCACTGCCCTATAGAATTTCTCTTCAGGCAGCATAAACCTTTTTTCGAGTGGACATTGGATTAAAGTGGAGGTGTGATTTCTATCTTTGTTTGTCAGATTCAAAACATAATCCTAAAACTGCTTTGAAAATTCAGCTAAGTGATACCTCTAAAGAGAGCTGACTAATGATCATCCTTGCGCGAATTATGATATGTTTTAATGCTTTACCTTGTAGTTAATTCTTTTAGGGACATATCACTACTTTTTAAAGTTCCAAGGAAATGCAAAGATATATAGTACGAAAATAAGATAATGAAAAATATATAATAAAAGAAAGAATATGAGGTGTTTCTCCGCTTAGTAACTCAGGAAGTTATATTTGTATATAAATTTGACTGTTGACAGTTAGTGACAGTCAATACGGTCCTCAAACCAGTATCCATGGCGGACACCCACTCTTACTCTGAAAAACCAGTACCTATGGCGGACACCCACTCTTACTCTGAAAAACCAGTACCCACGGCGGAAATCAATTCTGTAGGAGAAGACAGTCACTGCGTTGAGATTCCCACGGGCGATGGGGGAGGCCAAGCCGAGAAGATAGAGCGGATTAAGAGTGGGTTAGGAGACGCAAACGCTAAGGTGCAGGCGTCCCCCGGGCCCCGCGCCTCCCGAAGCGGCATCCTGTCAATGTTGGCGGGGGGCAGGCGCTTAAGGCACCCTTCTAAAAGACCAGAATCTACGATGGAAAACAACTCTGGGACCGAAGGCAGTCACACGATCGAGCTTCCGGAGCAACATAGGGAAGCCATGGCCAGGATGGTAGAGAGGATCCCCCGATTGACGAGGGGTCAAGTAGTGAACCTGCTGACAGAGGAAAGCGTTCCATCTTCAATATTCCTGCGTGGTTGCAGGAAAGAGAATACGTGCCCCAGGTGGTCTCCATCGGGCCCTATTACTGTGGCAGTCATCACCTCGGGAGCATGGAGCAAATCAAGCGGCAGTGCCTCGCCCACTTAATCCACAAGAGCGAGAAAGACTTGGAGGTGTACTGGAACAAAGTTCATCAGCTTGAACAAGAGGCCAAAGATTATTATTCTGAAATCAATGGACTCAATTCAGTTGAGTTTATTGAAATGATGCTTCTTGATGGTTGTTTTATATTAGAATTCTTTCTATTCCATTCACAACAAGATGAAACAAACGATGAGATCCACCTTATAGCCAGGATTAAGATGACCGAGTTACCAAAGATCTTCTCGGACTTGCTCCTTAGTGGGAATCAAATCCCGTTTCCAGTTCTTACAGGGTTATTCGAAATTTGCAGCCATCTGTTTCCTGAAGAAACACGATTGCCCATTTTAATGGGAGGAGCTTTTTTAGACACAATGGGAATTGAATTCTTGTATTCTGATCTTTCTTCAGTTTCAGAGTACAAGAATGACCGTGAGTCCGAAAGTCAGGGACCGTTGCATTTGCTGGACATGGTCCGGTTATGTTTGCTCCCACCTCGTCTTCTACAACAGAAGGTCTCTCAAGGACATAGAAAGTCTCCATTTGTTCGTCTCTCTCGTAGTATCTCGAAGCTCCACCGCGCAGGGATCAAGGTCAATCTGCAAGATCAAGACCACTTTTGGGAGGTAGGATTTGAGGCCGGTGTTATCAAGATGCCTAAAATAATTCTCAATGACTTCGTGTGTTCCTTTTTGGTGAATTGCGTGGAATTCGAGTATAACTACAGCCGGAAGGGCATTTCATCTTATGTCGTTTTTTTGTGTTGCCTTGTGAATACTCCCGAAGACGTTGAGTTCCTGTGCGAGAATGGAGTACTTGAGCATTACAAAGAGAACAACCATGTCGCTGCAGACTTCATCAACAGTTTGGCCAAAACAATGGCCTTTGATGTTAGAGACTCGGATTTATCTTCTCTGTGCTTGAGGATCAACAAATATTATGAGAACACTCTCCATCAGCAAAAGGGTTGGTACTATCGGCTTTGGCAGAGCTTCGAAAGGGAGTACTATCAGCTTTGGCGGAGCTTGAAAAGGGAGTACTTTGATAAGCCATGGCTGTGGATTTCAGTATTTGCTGGTTTTGTACTCTTAATTCTTACATTGTTACAGACCTATTATGCTATGTGTTCTGATTTGCATCCTAAAAATTAGTTTGTGGAAGCAAATGTGCGTGTCTAGTTCTTTAATTGTATTTTTGTTATTTCATAATAAGCTTTTTATTTTTTTATTATCTTGTTAGTTTATCCCACTGTCGCAGGCAAGAAAGTAAGGATCTTTTGTTGTTTATAGTTTTGTGTAATATGTGAACTATGGGCTCAAGTGGGCCATTTAGTAATGGGTAGGACAGCCTTGCGTGGGGGCTTTTTGTTTTAGTAATGACAGTATTATAATTAAGCTAAAAACCTTGTAAAAGAGGGGAGGTCGACACCCAGAGAACCCTAGCTTGTTGTTTATGAAAATTGGCCTTCTAGCCGTCAGTGCTATGTCCCTTGTCGATGCAGAGGTGTTGTTTCCCTTGGATGCAGGTGTGTCGTGTCCACTTGATGCGGGTGAGTTCGTTTTGACTCTGTCTAAGATCCTTATTGTGATTGTGCTATTGTGTTGTTGTGCTGTTGTGTTGTGAAGATTGGTAGAAAGAAAAGAAATACTAAACCCAATAGGAGCCTAGATTGTCTTTTGCAATTTAGGAACCGGGTTTGTAAGGATTTGGATTTGGGTTGTGACAATTTGGTATCTAGAGCCAAGTTCAAACCAACTATGACAGATCAGATGTGGGTGAGAATCCAAGCCGACATGGATCGCCGTCAGGCTGAAATGGAACGGTGACAAGAGGAAAGTGAAAGGAAAAGGGAAGAGGGTAACCGGCGACTGCAAGATCAGTTCGCTCGGGATCAAGAGGTTACATCAAAAGAATTAAAAGATCTTTTGCTAGCATTCCAACGCTTGCATGAGACTCATAATGACAAAAAAAATGGGGAGCTTTGATCAAAAAATAGGTGGGTCTACTTCGAGATCTAAAGATAAAAAAATTAAGAAAGAAGAAGAAGAAGAGGAGTTTGATGAAGAGGAGTCTTATAACCTGGATAAAAGGAGGAGAGATAGGAATGACAAAAATAACAAAAGGGCTGACCAAGATAATAATGAGCAGGAAAGACAGCCAACTAATCCTAGATTTGATTTCCCTCATTTTGCTGGAGGAAGCGATTCAACAAGTTGGATTTGTAGGGCAGAAGAGTTTTTTAGATTTAATAACACAAGAGAGAGGGATAAAGTGTCAATTGCATCTTGGCACTTGGATAATGAAGCTCACTTATGTGTGGATGGATACAAAGGAAAGCTGAAGGAAGGCAAATCACGTGGTCTAATCTTAAGGATGCTTTAATCAAACGTTATGACCCATCAATGTATCAAGACCATCTCATGGATCTAATTAAATTGTAGCAAACAGGCTCTGTGGAGGAGTATGAGTTTAATTACATGCAACTCCTTATGAAAGTTGATTATGTGATAGATGAGCAGGAACTTACTTATTTCCTAGCAGGGTTAAAGGAGGGCCTTAGAAAGGAAGTTTAGTCCAAAAAACCTCAGGATTTGGCTGATGCTATTGGGTTGGCATACTTGTGGGAGGATAAGAATGTTCTGCCCAAGAAAGAAAGGTTCTTTACTCCAAAAGCTCAAATTCAGCCTAGTAACAATTGGAAAAAGGGGTCAGGTTCTTCTAAAACCCCTAAGTCATTAATGCCTAAAGAGATATAAGAAAGGCGTGAAAAAAGACTTTGTTTTAATTGTAATGAGAAATTTACACCAGGCCACAATTGTAAGGGTAAGTTTTTTGTAATGGCAATACTAGAGGAAGATGAGGATAAGGATGAGGATGAGGATGATGGGGCAAGTGTAGTGCCCGAGATAGTAGAGGAAGAACAACAAATGGTTGATTTAACCCCAAAGATTTCCTGTAAAGCCATGTTGGGCAATTTAACCTTAGAGTCAATGAAAGGTGACACAAGTCTAAGAACTATGAGTGATGAGTAATTTTGGGATAGGTGCTAATAAAGCTTGCATCCTAATGGACATGGGAAGTACTCATAATTTCTTAAGTACAAGGTTAGCTAAAAAATGGGGGTTAAAGGTGGATGATGGAAAAAACGTTGAGGTGATAGTAGCAAGCGGTGAAAAGTTGAAAAGTGAAGGGCTTTGTAAAGGGATTGAGGTGGTAGTGTAGAAAGCTAGGATGAAATTAGATTTTTGGTTACTCCACATACCTGGTTCTAAAGCAGTGTTGGGAGCTCAGTGGTTGCACACTTTAAGGGACATTGTATGGAATATGGAGGAGTTAAGGATGACTTTTCGAGTAGGGTTGAAAATGGTAACCATTTGAGGGGTTAAACCAGGAGAAAACCAGATTGTTGATGAGGAACTTATATCTAAAGAGATAAAGCATATGGGAGTGGGATTGTTGTTGCAAATACAAGAATTTTGTAAACCAAAGCTAGTGACTACAGATGGGAATGCACAAACTAGTGAAATAGTGGAAAAAGTGAGGTTGGATAAGAAATTGCATGAGATCATACAAAAGTATGATGAATTGTTTGAGGAACCACAAGGATTGCCACCATTAAGAGAATTCAATCATCGTATACTCCTTAAAGAAGGAAGTGAGCCAATTGCCTCTAGACCATACCATTATCCCCACTATCAGAAAAATGAGCTAGAAAAAATGGTTGCACAGTTGTTAAACTTGGGAGCCATTAGACTGAGCTCTAGCCCTTATTCTTCACCGGTACTTTTGGTTAGAAAACAAGACAAGTCCTGGAGACTTTGTGTGGATTATAAAACTTTAAATAAACAAACAGTTAAGGATAGGTTCCCAATTCCCACAGTAGAAGAGCTCATAGATGAGCTACATGGAGCATAGTTTTTCACAAAATTGGATCTTTGGTCAAGATATCATCAAATTATGATGCATTCAAAGGACATCTATAAAACAGCCTTTCAAACACACCAAAGGCACTATGAGTATTTGGTGATGCTTTTTGGATTATGTAATGCTCCTTCCACCTTTCAAGCTTTAATGAATACAGTTTCCCAATAGTTCTTAAGGAAGTTCATATTGGTATTTTTTGATGATATCCTCATTTATAGTAAGAGTTGGAGAGAACACGCGGAACATGTAAAGAGGGTATTTGGGGTGTTGAAAGACCATGTGCTAATTGTTAAGAAAAGCAAATGTTCCTTTGGACAGTCATCTGTTAAGTATCTTGGACATATTATTAGTGCAGTTGGGGTGTCTATGGATGATGAGAAGGTTTAGGATATGTTAGAGTGGGTTAAACCTACACAAGTTAAGGGGCTGCGGGGATTTTTAGGTTTGACAAGATATTACAAGCGTTTCATCGCGAATTATGCAAAAATTACAGCTCTTCTCACAGCCTTACTTAAGAAAAATAGTTTTCAATGGAACCTAATAGCAGAAAAGGCCTTTGAGGAATTAAAAAAAGATATGGTTTCTGCACTAGTACTAGCCTTACCAAACTTTGAGAAGGGGTTTAAGTTGGAGTGTGATGTATCAGGAATGGGAATTGGAGCGGTGCTATCTCAGGAAGGACATCCCATAGCCTTTTTTAGTTAAGCCCTATCAGGAAAGAATGCATTGTTGTCAACTTATGAGAAAGAATTAATGGCTGTTGTTGTGGCAGTGAACAAATGGCAAAACTATTTATTGGGGTGAAGGTTTATTGTGAAAACAGATCAGAAAAGCTTAAGGTATTTGTGGGAGCAGAAAATTTCAACACCATCTCAACAAAAATGGTTAATGAAGTTGATAGGGTTTGACTTTGTCATCGAGTATAAGCCTGGATGTGAAAACATGGTGGCAGATGCCCTATCTCAGAAGGAAGACTTTCATGGTGAAAGAGAAACACTAAGGGCTTTACAAGCCATTTCTGCCCCTCTTCCTTTATGGATAGAACCAATTCAAGAGGAAGTAAAAGAACAACCAGAGATGCAGAAATTAGTTCAACAAATACAAGCTGGAACACTTAGGGGACCATGGCAGTACAAAAATAGGATTTTGTTCTACAAGGGTAAAATGTATTTGAGTCCTAACTCGGCATTATCAAGACCGCTAGTGGAAGAAATTCATGCAACAACACATGAGGGGGTACACAAAACTCTTCAAAGGGTTTAGGCCACTTTCTTTTGGCGTAACATGAAAAGATTAGTGCAAGAAGTAATGCAAGAATGTATGGTATGCTAGAAGAACAAGAGTTTGAACACACTTCCCGCTGGTCTCATGCAGCCATTACTGATTCCATAAGAGATTTGGACTGAATTATCAATGAATTTTATTGAGGGTTTGCCCAGTTCCAAGGGAAAGACTTGTATTTTGGTAGTGGTTGATAGGTTATCCAAAATGGCTCATTTCATACCTTTCAACCATCCTTACACTATAGTCACAGTAGCAGAAGCATTTTTTCAAAACATTTACAGATTATATGGTTTACCAAAAAGAATAGTGTTAGATCGGGATAAAGTTTTTACTAGTTTATTTTGGCAAGAATTGTTTAACCTGCAGGGGACAAGATTGAACTATTCCATAATTAGATGGTCAAACTGAAGCAGTGAACCGAGTGTTGGAGATGTATCTGCGGTGCTTCACTGATGATCAACCTAAGTATTGGGTAAAATGGCTGCTAGGGGCTGAACTATGTTATAACACTAACATCCATGGATCATCTAGCAAAAGTCCTTATGAGGTAGTCTACGGACGCCCACCTCCTTCTCTTTTAGATTATGTTCCAGGGGCAACTTCTGTGGAGGCAGCAAATAAAGAGTTGATGACAAGAGATCACATAATAAGAATGTTAAGGGAGAAGCTTATTGACTCCCAAAATTGGATCAGGAAAGTTTATGATAAAGGGAGGACAGATAGGGAGTTTCAGGTTGGAGATATGGTATTGTTAAGGTTGCAACCTTATCGACAGTTGTCAGTAAGTATGAGACGACCTAATAAATTAAGGCCAATGTACTATGGCCCGTTTGAGGTGTTAGAAAGAGTAGGAACATTGGCATATAAGTTGAAACTACTTGAGGAGTCTAGAATTCATCCAATCTTTCATGTTTTAGCCTTGAAGAAGTTCATTGGCAGCCAAGTTCAAGTCCAAGCAGAATTACCCGCTTTTGTGGAGGCAGAGGGTATTATACTAGCTCAACCACAAGCCATTTTGCAAACTAGAGTGACAAAGGGCGAGAAACAAATACTCGTGCTTTGGAAAGGTTCATCCGCTATAGATGCCACTTGGGAGTCTGTTGACCAATTCTGCCTCAGGTATCCAGACTTCAACCTTGGGGACAAGGTTTTTCCTTAAGGGGGAGGGAGTTGTCGCAGGCAAGAAAGTAAGGATCTTTTGTTGTTTATAGTTTTGTGTAATATGAGAACTATGGGCTTAAGTGGGCTATTTAGTAATGGGTAGGACAGCCTTGCGTGGAGGCTTTTTGTTTTAGTAATGACAATATTGTAATTAAGCCAAAAACCTTGTAAAAGAAGGGGGGCCAACACCCAGAGAACCCTAGCTTGTTGTTTATGAAAATTGGCCTTCTAGTCGTTGGTGTTGTGTCCCTTGTCGATGTAGAGGTGTTGTTTCCCTTAGATGTAGGTGTGTTGTGTCCACTTGATGCGGGTGAGTTCATTTTGACTCTGTCTAAGATCCTTATTGTGATTGTGCTATTGTGTTGTTGTGCTGTTGTGTTGTGAAGACTGGTAGAAAGAAAAGAAATACTAAACCCGATAAGAGCCTAGACCGTCCTTTGCAATTTAGGAACCGAGTTTGTAAGGATTTGGATTTGGGTTGCGACACCCACAATCAAAGAAAACACATGTTTTTATATATGTATTACTTGGCAACAAATAAGAGCATCTGAACAAGGTTGAGATAAAGAAAGAGATAGTTTTTGAAATGGGCAGGGAGAATTTACACATAGAGAGAAGTTTAGTAATCTAAGATTAGAACATAATTAAGAAATTTTAGAAAATTTAATTTAATATAGAAAATATTGATCAGCCCAAAGAAGCCTAAATTTTTTGATTGATAAAATTGAATGATTTTTACCTTTAAAATTAAAATAATATTTTTTTGATAAATATATAAGTTTATTCATTGAAAAATAAAATCCACATATCCAATCATACCAAGAATATTCACACCTAATAATGTACATCATATATCAACCATCCTTGCTCCAATTACATAATTAATTGACATTTAGTTGCCATCGATGCCCTGTTATCAATAACTCATAGCCAGCTCAAAATTATCTTTTGGCTAGACGACAAATTGTTCATGTATGATATTTACTTACTTAATAAATACTTCATCACCTTTTGAAAGAGAAAAATAAAATACTAGAAGAAGCTGATAAAATAATCTACATTAAACAAAATGTAAATACACGAATATGAATTTGAGACACCATAATCGTAGGGCTAGAAGGCCCTGCTTGGAGACTACACTCTGTTGAGCGTGATGGAATATCTTATATAAGACTCTCACACCAGTAAATGACCGAAAATTTCAAGCTTATACATGAAAAAATAATATAAAAAAGTGGCTGCCATACTTCATTAATTGCCTTGTCCAGCTTCGTCTCTTTGGTCAATGTCCAAATACTGCAAAGTATGAAAGTTGTGATTTTGCCTTATTACTCTGATCCTGCATGATGGGGTCTGGTTGAGCTTCTATGATTGCACCAAATCATAATGGTTCGTACATATTTTCGTAAATGAGTGGGTAAATGGCCCCGACGAATTCCATCTTGGCTTGCGGGTTGCCCTTCATCTAGTCTTTTGCTTTCGTTTGCATTTATTTGGCCCGACTTGCTGACCAATAATTCTGAAAGTGAAACCTGTTAGGTCTTAGGCAACCCAGGTGTTTGAATTGTGTTCATGTGATAAGGTGAGACTATTTTTGGGTACGCTCTCTGGTTAAAGGTTTTGACTGAAATCTTACACCATATTTCCGTAATCACAAAAATATAAGCGAAGTAGGACTTTGATAGAAACATAATTATATATTTAGTTCACAATAAGAGTATTCAAGTAGAACAAAATGTATGCTTCACAAGACGAGTATTCAAGTGAAACAAAATTTATTAATTTCTGAAAACGTGTGTAGAAAATTTAGTATATTACAGTTCAAGGAATACAAAGAATTATCATAATAAAAGACAGTAACTTAAAAAATTAGTGTAGAAGGGAGAACAGTTTGAGACACCAGAAATTTAAGTATTTTGGTCCTCCAACTATGCATTCTATACTCATCTGTACTGTTTTGTTTCTCTTTCTGATAAACGAATGCTGTGGAAACAATGTAAAGCTGGGCAAATTGCTTCTACTAGGCTCCCTATCTCATGTGAGAATGCTTTTAGAAATGATTAGTTTGGTTTTGGGAATTATAAGGCTCCATAGTGTTATGCCTATATGGCACCCTTTGTGTTTATGCTTTCTTAACACAAGTATGCTTAAGTTGAGATCCTAGTTTGTAAGTTTCTCAATTCTATTTTTCAATGACTAGTTTTATGCACTGCCCTTATATTCATGTGAAAAATGGATGTTATACTTAAACTTATTTGTTTTAATAAAATATATAAGGATACCACCATTGTTTAAAAATAATAATAATAAGTTAGTTCTACTCCTAGAATTTTTAAGTTACAAATTCACATCCTTGAGACTTTAACATTGTGTTTGCTACCATGCCTGCACTTGGTATGGTTTAAAGAGTTCTATTCCTCTATAAACACAACTTATTTAGCCTTTTGATTCCACTGCTAATCAACTTGCCCTTTGATGGATAATTCCTTGTTTCTTAAAATATATAAAAATTGGGTAACTTTCACATGTAACATCATTTGCGTTGTTCTACATTGAAAGTGACAAACTCATCTCTAAATCAATTTTTGTTGTAACCCTACCACAATGACATTTACTTTACTACGAACATAAATGACATCTTAAAAGAGATACCCTTTTAAGTTTGAAACCTGCTGTTTGATATAACTTTCTCAAACCAATCAAACCCATTTCAATTTATTCTTTCATTCACAAAGTTTCATTTAGAACATAACAAAGCTTCACTCACATTAAATGAAAAGTGGGTTACATAAATATGCTGAAACAACATGCCATTAAGGATTTCAAAAACCATTTGTTTTCTCCATTATTTTCACTTTTTGTTTTCTTTATGTCTTTTGTAAACACATTTTATTTAGTCTTTTAACTCCGTAACCAATTGACTAGTCATTCAATGGATATTTCCTTGATATAATTCATACAATATATGAAATTTAGGTAATTTTCACATATAAAAGCTATTTGCATCATTCTATAATGAAAAGGCACATACTTATCTCCAAATCAATTTGTTTTGTAAACCCTATAGATTGATATGTGATGTAACGCCAACAAACAAGACAACCTATTTTATCTCTCTAAAAAAGGATACTTTCTTTAAGCTTTTCAAAAAGCTATTGTTTTATATGACTTTCCCAAACCATGTTTGTTTAACTTATTTCAACTTACTTTCTCATTCACAAATCTAAATTTCATTTAAGAAATGACATAATTTATATTATGCGTTTCTAAAGGAACATGAAGTTTACTCGTGCTAAATGACAAGTGAGTTATGTATACACATTATAACAATACATTGATGATGGATTTCAAAAGCCACTTGTTTTCTTTATTATTTTCCTGCCTTTTTGTTGGCTTTATGTCTTTAATAAACTCATGTTATTTAGCCTTTTAATTTCACAACCAATGGACTTGCCGTTTGATGGATACTTCCTTGATATAGTTCTTACATTATATGAAAACTAAGTAATTTTCACAGATAATGTTATTTGCATTATTCCACAATGAAAAGCTAAAAACTCATTTCTAAATCAATTTTTGTTGTGACCCTACTTGATGACATGATGTTCACTTTGAACGAAACAACAACTCTTTTTACCCATCTTAAAAGGTGTAGCCTTCTAAGCTCTTTTGGAGCCTAGTGTTTTATGTGACTATCCTAAACCCTCCTTTTTCAACCAATTTCATTTTACTTATTTTTTGCAAATCTAAGTTTCATTTAAGTTATGCATTCCTAAAGGAACAAAAGGTTTACTCATGCTAAAAGACAAGTGGATTATGTGAAAGAACCGTGGAATTATTTTTGTGAAATGCATAAATTGCAATACGAACCACAAGTTCATGTCAAGAAGTACAAGCAAGAAAAAGAAAATCAATGCAAAAAGAGAGAACGGAATATAGGAAAAAAAGTTCTTTAGAGGGGAGACTAGACAAACCAATAATGAATTTTCAAAGAAAGAACAATCATTGAAATTAAGAGAATCAAAAGTCTTTGTTAATTAAGTGGGGAAAGAAAAGAAAATTTCAATCACCTTTTAGAATACATTTTCGTATTTGTTTTTGTTTACTCTTATGCATTTATATGGTAGTTTCTAAGCATAAAAAATAAATAAATAAAATGTCTTCCATTGATAAGAACTTATGAATGATTGAGATATCAATTCATCATTAGTTTTATAACATCTCTAACATCCTCTCTTTCCATATACAACTTGTAGAATAACATAGTAAATAATTTATGTTTTGGTTCCATGCTTAGATTTTTCATTAAAGACAATCTACAATAACCCTAACTTTTTTACCAATTGGGATGGCCTACTTAATGTAAGTAGTGAAGTATGGTAAAGGATTAATGTTTTGGTTCCATCTTTTAGTTTTTCTATTGAAAATCTACAAATACTTTCATCTTATCTTATCTTTTCTATCAATTAAAATTTTAAAAGTTAAAATATGAATATCACATACTCTAATTTATAAATCCTCCAATTGTGATTATCAAAATCTAAAGACTGTTCCTTTCATTCTCAAAAGGAAAAGAAAATCATGAAAACTTACTCTAATTTATAAGTTCTTCAATTGTGATTATCAAAATAAAAAAACTATTCCTTTCATTCTTAAAAGGAAAAGAAAATCACAAAAACTCTCTCTATTTCTATAGTCCTAATAATTGTCCTTTGTCTTGGTGAGTATTTCATTGTCTATATGTGTGTTGTTCTACATTCTAATTCATAGAATTTCATTCCATTGGTCACTGGGAAAAAATCTCTAGCCTTTGAAACTCTCTAGATATACTAAGAACTCTGGTTACATTTAATTTGTTTTACCCTACAATTTCTAAAAACCTTGATTTCGTGCATGATCTATTTTTTTATGGATTTTTCTTTATCATAATGTTGGAAAACTGTATTTTAACAAATGTGATTTTTTTTACGAGTTTTATTTAAATTTCATTATTACAATTTCAACCAACACCTGAGAAAAACCAATAAAATTTCAAACTGAAATTTAATCAAGTGTAGGAAGATATATTATTATTGTAACTCTAAAGAGTGTCTTTGTTTGCATAGGGAGTGAGGTCATGGCCGAGTATACAGGCCATGCCTGTTGCAAAACTGAGAAGATTGATCACTGCACAGTCCCGGCATGCAATCACTCGTGTGTACGCAAATGTGCGCCCATTGCTGGAACAGCACATGACACTGTAGTGGAGCTGCTTGCTTATGTTTTTATCCTTGCTAGTGTATATGATGGACTATCCGTTTTCCATCATAACTAAATATAGCTAAAACTAAAAGAGTTCAATAGTATTAATCTCTCTCTTTCAATTGAAACTACATATTATAATATGACATCAGAGTTGGGATTTAAATGTGGCATTTTTCCACTTGCAAACAAAAATTACACAAGAAGTACTTGATTCATGCGTAGGGTAAAGATGTGTGTTAAAAAAATATTTTACATGACTTAGATCTTGTAATACTATCTTCTTTAAAATGAATGACTTATCTTCTTTTTATGAACCGATTGAAGGAAATAAATGAATTTTTTAATAAATAGTTTTCACCACATTCATTTATGATAGTTCCAAAAAAAAATAATGATAATTCCACTTGTTATTCCTATCTCTTTTAGTGAAATGTGAAAGAAGAAAAGAAATGCATACTATTATATTTTCTATGAAAAAATTGTGGAATGTCTATTGTAAATGGATGAATTGCACCTAAGTGATACCAATATATATATATATATATATTGGTATATATATATATATATATATTGGTATATATATATATATATATATATATAGTGCTGAGGATGAAAGTCCTACATAGAAAATATACACTTTTTAGGTAGTGTTTGAATATAAAAAAATGGTCCCCAACTTATGAACTCCATATTGAGTTGGATTTTGGACTTTATAACAACTAGCCCATAACTTAATGTAATTAAGTAAATTGGACTCTCATTATGAGTATCAAGTTGATAGTGCTTATATTAGAATTTAAAGAAAATAATTCATATCCAACTTAAAATTTAAAGTCATTAAGTAGAGGTACATATCTTTTTTAAAATTATATTTTAGGTTTTTATATTTCTTATATAGGTAACATGCCCCTTCATCTTGAATATGAGGTAATACTTCCTAGGAGGATCTTTATTTACGAGCAAAAGGGTAGGCAATTGAACTTGAATTCTTAACAAAATCCTAAATAATGTGAGACAACACATCCATACTACAACATGCCCCCTCTCGATGGTATCACCTTTTACTTGAATCTAACTTATCCAAATCTACAAAGGAGTTAAGACAAAGCCTGGTCTTTGATATTATTAAAAGGACTAGACATGCCACCTACCACATCATCCATCACATCATCATGATGTGGGGCAACATTAGCCCTAAGGCCATGTCAGCAAGTACATGACTTGGATCCATAATCATGACCCAACCCACGATTGTGTGCAAATGCTATCATGAGCAGCCGTGATTGTCGCTACCGCATCATCAGATTTTATTTTTAATTTCATTGCTACAAATTTGGAAGAATTTGTAATTGATTATATATTGATTTCTTTCTAATTTTTATTTGTAATCAATTGAATGAATAATCAAATAGATCATCAAAAATTTTACAAAATTCTGTGTTAGAGTTTTCAAATCCCCTTTTCATTCTTTCTCCCTCACAAAAATTGGATTTCCAGTCAATCTTACCCAAATAGATTTCTTTAAAATACTATATTAGATTTTTATTGAGAATGTCACAAAACCAACTTAAAATCTTAAAGTATTAAGTGGAAGTACTCATTTCTTTATAAATTATATTTTAAGCATCTATTTTTTCCATGTGAAATGTAACATGCCCCTTTGCCTCAATTATGGGGTAACACTTCACCCCTTAGCACCCTCATGAGCTTCCATTGATTTGAACCCATGCATTACTCACATAATGCAACACTATGATGTTATTGCTCCCGTAACAATCTTGGACAGCCAAAAAAGTTTTCAGTATGAACTTGCTGCACCACAACAATTCAATGTGTGTTTACAGGAAATTAGCATGAATCACAAGAACAAATAGTTTGACAACTTAGAAACGTGCAATCATATTTATACATCAACCATGTAAGTTGAATAACCTCAACCTCTTCAACCCGTGAGCAGTATATAACTTGTAATCGGCACATATGCTCAACACAGCACCTTAGCAATGTATATAAGTTCACAAATAGAAGTTCTCGAGTTTTCACAAATCAAGTTCCCTGAATGACCTTAACAAGTATATAACAAATCAAGTTTCAAGTCCAATAAATAAGCATCAAATAAGTATAGAATCAAGTTCAGATAAATGCTTTATGTACTCGGAATATCAATAGCGAACAACCCATGTGACCAGTAACGAGACACCATAATCTCCAAACAATGTATACACAATCGAACTCAAAAACTCAAGCAATGATAAATAGATCAAACTGAAGGTTTATGTGATTCTATCGAACACAAACAGCTTCACCGTGAGTTTCTTGAGAGGGTATTTTTGGCTTGCAAAAGTTCCTATCCTTTTCATTCTGTTTTGCAAGAGAGAGACAAATCAGTTCTTTAGCTTATCACCTCATTCTTCCCGTTAGGATTGTCAGAGCTCAAAAACATCAACATCAAGTTTGAATTCGAACGAGTGAAAAGGATGTGTTTGATGAGTGAAACTTGCGCTTCCCCTGGAGAGGCGCGCCCGAGCCTTAGTCAAAACGGGCTTGACAAAAACAGATTTAGGCCTCACAAAATTTCCACATTTAGGCCTCAACAAATGACACATATTTGGGCCTTACTAAAAACACTTGGTCTAACCTACTTTCATATATATATCCATGGATCATAAAGATATAATTCAGTATATCTGCAACCCAACTAAGCAAAGGATGGAATAAAAAATATTCCCAAATATTAATACATGAAATTTATTCAATATTTTTTGAGTGACATTATTCTTAAAACATCTTGTACTAGTTTTTATTTTTTGGCATATTTTTCTACGTGTAAATCCATATTATAAAGCCTTTTTTTTCCATCATCAAAATAACTTAAAGGAATACCCATGTTCCTAACAGCTACCATTTCACAGCTGCTAATCTTTAGGTCGGAAGTCCGATGTCAAAGAAGATTGTTAGAGAGGTGAACTAGAACCTATGGTCAAATCAATTCTAAACCATCCGCGTCCCAAAACAAGATGGATTTTATCGACCGTTTGCTTCCCAAGCTGACCCACAACGACGACCGACATGGATAACGAACAACATGGATCCGTCTCTTGAAAATTAGGTTTCCCGGGCGCCTAATGTGAGCGAAATTAAGGTTGTTTTGCAAGATAGTTTTAACAAAATCATAGGAACTTATAAGTTTAATCTCAAATAGGCAAATTCCTATCTGAAATTGGGAGGGTGAGATGGGTTGATTGAGTTTTATGTTAGTTAGAAGAACTTGTGGGGTAAATTGGAGACCCACGAAGCTCTAATACTGCGCTGGTGCAAAAAAGTGCACTTGCCAGATCAAAAAGAATCTGAAAGAATGGAGTCAAGAAAACAAGATTGTGAAATTCTTGCTTGGCTACTTAGGTATTGTTTTATATCCTTCTTAAGATGAAAGATTTGCTTCTCTTCTTATAACCGGTTTTAAAGGAAAAATGAACTTTGTTACAAATAATCTCAACTACCTTTGGTGGTGGTAGCTCCACCTCCTACTGCCCTCTTCCTACGGTATATAATGCACTTTGATATCTAGTAAAAAATAAAATTAGAAGGAACCAACACCCTATTTTTCCAAAATGCGTGAAATAAGACAAATTTTGATCTCTGTGTTTCTATTCTTGCTAGTTCATTACCATCTATTTTCCCTTAAATAAAGCCAAAATCTAAAGAGTTCAATAGTATCAAACTTTTTATAAAAATGTAATTTGTTGACAAAGTTTAAGTTTAAATGCAACATTGTTTCATTTGTGAACATATATCCATTTGAAAACTACCATTCCCACATATGGAGGCAATGACACATGTTGAAAATGAATTGTCCTGCATTTTTTTTTTTTGGTTTCCTTTATAAAATGAAATATTTATTTTCTTCCTTATGAATAGGTTTAGAGAGAAAAAAAAATCGTAATGAATATTCACCGTCACCTTTGTAGGTGATAACCCCTATGGTCAGCTATGCTCTCTCGTATTGTGTACAATAAACCAGAAATAACAACAAATAAAATCCTTCGGAATGTGAAAGAAGCACAGAAATACAGATTACTACATTTTTTTTTTGTTTTGTTGAAAGAACCATCAGAATTATTTTTCGCAAAATGCATAAAGTACAAGCAAGAAAAAGAAAATAGACATAAAAAGAGAGAATGGACGATAGGAAAAAGTTTGTTTAGAAGGAAAAGTAGAAAAACCCAATACTGAATTTTCTAAGAAAGAGCACTCATCGAAAATTAAGAGAATCAAAAGTCTTTGATAATTGAGTAGAGAAAGAAAAGACATTGTCAGTCATCTTTTACAATTTGGTAATTTTTAAGCATAACAAAATAAAAGAAAAATGTCTTCCATTGATGAGCACTATGAATGGTTGAGATATCAATTTATCACTAATGTTGTAACTTCACTACTATCACTTCTTTGCATATATAACTTGTAAGCCAATATAGTAAATAATTTATGTTTTGGTTCCATGCTTTTATATTTTCCATTAAAGATAATCAACAGCAGATCCTTGCCTTCTTACCTATTAGGACGGCCTACTAAATGTAAGTTGTACAAAAACATGGTAAATAATTAATGTTTTGGTAAATTATAGTTTTAAATGACACATTTTGCTAACATATTATTATAGTCATAATCACGACTTGTGTACAATTAAACGAATCTAAATACTAACTTTATTTCACATAACCATGCATCCCAAGTAACCAGCCACTAAAAGGGTTAAGTAGATGAAACGAAATAACAAAATAAGAACACAGGAAAAATACAAAGATAGATTGGGATAAATGGGTTGTATAACCAGCCACTAAAATTGTAATGAAAACAATGTGATTACAAGTTAAAAGAAACTTGAAATTGCAAGTTTCTTTGGCTTACTTCAAAGGTTTGTTAAGGAAAATCAAAAGATACAAGGTTTCCTCACCAAAGAGGTGAGCTCCCACAAAAGCAAAAAGAAAGAAGAAGATGATGAGAAGAAGAGCTCGGTCCTAGAGTTATGCAGCCAACTTCTGCCTTTTCAATGGGACTTCCCTCCCAAATTGCGCGTTCCGACAAGTCAAGAAGTAAAATTTGTTATCAAAGTATTTTCTGACACTTATGTGAATGGTTTAAGCGCTATTTGACAACAGAAGAAACGTGTGGTTTGAATTATGTTGGTATTGTGGTCCAATTTTAATGCCTCTTGTCACTTTTTTTATTGCTTGTTTGTTGAACTTCAATTTCCTTTTTCTTTTGTTATTAATAAGTGTGTAAAAAATTCAAGCACATCTAATGTAAAAGGATAAGGGAAAAGAGAGAGAGGCGATACAAGCCGTTTTTGAGGTATTTTCGATTTCACAGAGCCTAAGCCCTTAGTTTAGAGTGAGAACCCAGAGAAGTAGAGAGAACAAAAAGAAACGTTCATTCATTTATTGTTGTCCTACATTGCAGAATATAGTCTATTCAACTACCTAAGGTCCTATCCTTTAGTAAGGCGCTACTGTCAGGCTCACTTAATGCCCAAGTCAGAGCCACATCACGTTCTTTGGAGAGCCCCTTCACGTTTAGCAACTTCCCCAAGTCTAGACTCATGCTTGCAGATAACGCCTTTTGTATTGCTTCTTTATTTTTACAACATGAATAGGAGATGAAGATATATTTCTTGTCATGAGAACAAGTTTTGTCCACAAGTTTTGTAGTTCACTTCGCAGTTCGTGTCACTTGGCACCAAAAAGGACTCAAGTTGGACATGTTCCCTCACAACCATATTTACCTAACCAAATAAATAAATAAAAACAAAAGAAGAAGAAAATGTCTTGACATCTATCATTGAAACATTTTTATTTCACTTAAACGTGCATGTATCCTTAGTGCATGACACGTATTATTCTCTCATTATCATAGAGAGATGGAACACATCATTCCTCTCCGGATATTCATGGACAGAAAGTGATAACATAGTTAGGAGCATTGGAGCAGGTGAATGTGCTATTTGGATCATCGTAAGCGTAGCTATAAGCTTGGGGACATTGGTTCTCGAAGATCTGAGAATAGTTTGTGGGTGGACATGTCTCTGGTTTATCATAAGCGCCAGTGCAACAGTATTGTGGCTCATTGAATGCTGTGCATGCACTCTTGCAAGCGATCACGTTGCCATCAGACCCTTTCACTTGCAACTGAGCAGGACAAACAGCGTTCACGTCTGCCGAACAGCTCGAGGGCTTGCAGTCACCAGTTCCACCTTGTGTTGCGACGAAATGGGGAGGTTGAACCCATCGACAAGGCTGGTGTCGTAGAAATCTTGGCCACCGTTGGCTGCTATGTTGAGTTCCACCAAAGACGCCGGCACGCCTCCACCGTTGCCGTTGCATGTGACCTGTCCGGAAGCACAATCAGCAGTTTGGCAAGTGAATTTTCCTGATGCATCGGTAGAGCAAAGGGTTCTAGCCCAGAATCGGCCTTTCCATGGAGCTTGGACGTCAATTGACTTGAATTCTTTTGAAGCCAGCTGAAATCCGGTTGTTGAGAGCTGAGGTTTCTGATCCGATGTTAGAGTTCCTGGCCAGACAGTGATATTGCAGTTGTTTTTGAAAGTTATTCGGGCAGCATGGGCACCTGGGCGACATAAATTGTTAGAAAAATGGTCATCTGATTGAATTCATATTTTTATTTTCAGCCCATGTTCAGGATAAATTATAGCACACTTGAATTTAATCTTAGAGGCTATATGAGAAAATTACTAAAATATATAAAGACGATAGCATATCAAAATAAGAAAGAGCTTAACATGAGTCACTATTCTTAATGCTAACAATGGAAACCTAGAACCTTTATGAGTTCATGACTTATTGCATATCCCTAATGGTTATACTTAGCCGAAAGAAAAAGGGAAGGCGAGAGCTTTATTGAAAACAGAAAGTGCTAACATACCACATGTGAAACAAAAGGCCAAGGCAAGGATGAAGAGTGCTAGGGTTTTCATCATTATGGTTGCTCTAGTGGTACCAACAATGAATATTGTATTGTGGTGCTAACCTTATGAACCCGCAGTGATATGTATAGAGGCTCAAACACGGTGTAGAGGGCCAAACGGAACTTGAAAGTTCAGCGTCCAGACAAATGTGATTTGATGCTTACCAACCCTATTTTGTCCAATTTCAATGTGTGGGCGGCTACACATTGTTTGAAGTTGACTCTCTTGGCACAATTATCTGACTTGCAAAATGCAGAATTTGGAGTAACCTAATTCATAGGGCATCAACTTGGTATATAAAATTAAGAGGGTCCTTTTCTTTCTCCACAAAAAAAAAAAATGTTCGAATAGAGTTGCATTGTAAAATGCAATTGAGATGAATACAGATTCACTATCAAAAAAATGAAAATCTAGATTTTCATAGATTCACATAACTTCTACCTCTACATCCTACGAAGTGGGGTTATTGGTAAAATGTGAATCCTGCTTCTCTTTGGATTATTCGTAAAATATAGGTCTTCTACCTAGAAATTGTTCAAAATTTCATTATGTCTTTAAAACTAATTTACACATGGAGTTAATTTATTAATATACAAATGATTTCACAATAGGTTGCAAACAATGTGAGACATTCTAACACCTTTGTTGCAACCATCATGAAATAAAGTTGTGGACATATGAGTGATATTATGGGAGAAGTGTTTTACTGAATGTGGATCATTCTATGTTTTTACTCACTTAAATTATTGATTATGCTATTATGTTAAAAAACTTAGTTCCTCTTTAAAATGGGCTTATAAGGATGAAGATAATTTTTGTTCATATATAGAAGACTTCATAATATGTTGTAATTTGTGAAAGACTCAATTCTACCTCTCCTTAAAAAGTCTCATTGTGAATAGTAGTTATCTAAACTTAGCAAAAATATTATAAGTGTACTTCTCAACAATAGGAAACTCTATTTTCCAATATTGCCCTATTGTCCAAACTCAATTTTTATCAGCCAATGATTAGCTTTGATACCATGTAAAAGACCTAAGTCCAACTCTTATCAAAATATCTCATCATGGAGAAAGTTATTTAAGCTTATAAGTAATATCATAAGTACTTTTCTTATTAATGTTAGACTTCATTATCCAATATAATCAATTTGATATATTCCAATACCCTCCTTACAATTACTCTGAAATGAAATTATGGCTTTGTGATTGATATTACTATGGAAGTTTTGTACTTGAACTATAGGTAACTCTAATCTTTTATTTACATGAATCACAAATTCTAATACCATATTCTAAAACTAATGTTCCTTTCTAAAACTAACTTGTAAGAAAGGATTTAATTTGTTCAAATATATAGAATCCCACTATATGTTCTAAGAAACATAACACATTCTAACAATAATCTTTTTAGATATTATATATAAATGATAATTTGAACCCAAAATGCTTTTATCTAAAAGAACAAAACAAATACATCGTACATCATCTTGTGAATGATGCCAAACATATAATAAGATTTTGGTGGGGAGGGAGCGATTGAGACTTGTAGATCACAATATCGAATACGTAATCAAATGAATAGATATTCTGTCAATTCTCTATTATTACCTTGTATCTTTTGGCTTCGAATTCAAAGAGATGCCAATCAGTCCCTCTCATCCAGTACCAGGCTTGTTTGAAAATTTTGGGGATATTGCGCTAGTGTTGATACACTCACACTCTTTTTTGAAATCTCAAGCGAAAGACACTGCTTTGTTTCCGGTCTGTCACACTGGGGGAGCTTATCTTCCTTGAAGCATCTCTTAGAACAGTCCAATTACTGAGGTTTCATAATGCCTTCCATCATACGGGTCCTTTAAATGTCTTGCATTTGAACTTGTCATCGGATCCGAAAATCATTGAGATGATAGTGGTGGATGTCTCTGGAAGGAATCCCTTCTTTGCCCTTCTCGATCCAGAGGTTGCTCACAGACTAGCTGTATCTGCAGCTTCTCGTGGTTGGGTTCCAAGAGAAGAGAGGCCAGACCAACCCAATCTAGGACTGGAAGTTTGGGGAAGGAACTTCTCCAACCCCGTCGGCCTAGTTGCTGGCTTTGATAAGAATGCTGAGGCTATTGATGGGTTACTTTCTTTAGGTTTTGGCTTTGTAGAGGTTGGCTCTGTTACCCCTGTTCCACAGGACTTGCTAGTCATTTCCGAGATACAATTATTGAAGAGGTTTTTCATAGATACAGGAAAATTATTTTTGATTGCCTCTCTAAAGAGAAGATTTGGTTTGCCAATATAACCATTTCCATGACAAGGAAAGGATAATCATGATCAAGATGTCCAAGATACTTAAAAGTACTTTAAGTTCCCATATAATAAATCTTCAAAATCTCTTGATTGTAGGTAGTCAAGATTATAGGAAGAAATTATCGTAAGTTATAAGGCTGTGGATATATATTGTGAGTCGTACCATGGTCACTTCACGTTATGGATCGACTCAGAAATTATGTGGTCCTCCAAATTATTGTATTTTTCCTTTCTAATTTTATCCCGAAAGTTGCAATAAAGTATCTGCATCTGCTGCTTTTTCTTTATGTACTGAAACTCGGGTTTAACAAAATTCGAATTATTCCCATTGATTTACATTTACTACAATTTCTCCATTCAGGAATTCAACATTAAGAAAGTTCATAACAAAACACCAGTTGGGAATCACTTGTGATGAACCTTTCATGAACTGTGCCGTTTATTCTTCTCCATGCATGATACTTTTTTTCTTCTTCTTTTTTAAGTGCACTTCAAATGTAGTCCCGCTGTGAGTTGGGTTTCAAAGAAGTAGATAAATCTTTTGAACTTTTATAGCTCCGAGGATATATAGATGATACAGAAGATTACATCAACATTCAGGTACCCGACTGGCGCATTTAAAAGTTTCTAAACTTGTTGGATTGAAAAAGGATGTAAACAGTTTAAAATGAAGAGAAGCGACCTTTGTAGGGAACATATTTCCCGGAGATGTTACATGAGGAAAAAAAAAAGAAAAGTGAATCTCTAGAAAATGTGGGAAGAGAAAAGGATCTAGAAATACTAAAATGTTAATCGGTGATTAAGTTCATTAGTTCCAATCAACTTAAATTATATCAAAATTTTCAGGCGGATTAGTGGGGCTTCTATCTCATAAAACTGGTTTCCAGGACCTGGATTTTTCTCTCATTCCACGTGATTTTGCAGATCTTATCTGCGTTGATGTTTCTGCTATGCTTTCTATAGTTTTTAGCTGCCTTCTGTGTTTTGTAAAATTTTATGCCGCACTAAATTACAGATAGGAATTTGTAAAATCAATATGTTTTGAATTTTTGGTTATCAAGATAGTTAACATTTTTAATAGGTTGCTTAAGTGGTGTTCGTTACGCGACATAATTTGTTATACAATAATTAGTGAACTAAACAATACAAGAGATACAATAAATCAAATATTGATTTTCCAAATTCCTATCGGCAATTTAGTGCGGCATAAGATTTTACAAAACACAGAAGGCAGCTAAAAACTATAGAAAGCATAGCAGAAACATCAACGCAGATAAGATCTGCAAAATCACGTGGAATGAGAGAAAAATATAGGTCCTGGAAACCTTCCAGAGATATCCACCACTATCATCTCAATGACTTTCGGATCCGATGACAAGTTCAAATGCAAGACATTTTCAAGGACCCGTATGGTGGAAGGCATTATGAAACCTCAGTAATTGGACTGTTCTAAGAGATGCTTCAAGGAAGATAAGCTCCCTAAGTGTGACAGACCGGAAAAAAAGCAGTGTCTTTAGCTTGAGATTTCAAAAAAGAGTGTGAGTGTATCAACACTAGCACAATATCCCCCGTCCACGGGATTTTATTCTCCTATGCAATCCCATGTGCTTGTTTCCCATAGCTTATGGTAGAAGTGGCAGCATCGAAACGGACAGTGCGCCAGTTCGGTAGATACCATATAAATCCAACCAATGAAACAAAAAAGAAACAAAAATTATAGCAATTGGTCGCAAAAGTCGGACGTGCAATGATCTCTGGGGATGTCAAGAAAATGTGAAACAATCAGTCTTGCTTCCCTTATCTTGATTCTTTGTCGATTTCACACATTTGGACATGAAAATCTTAAAATAGAAAGTAAATCACTACTTTGTGGGTACAATCACCACTTTTCCAATCCACCTAAATTTTTAATATTTCTTATGTATATATATACATATATATATATATATATATATATATATATATATATATTTGATGAATATGTAAGTTTATTCATTAAGAATGATAAAGTATAAAAACATAGAGATATATTTTAACATTACAATTCATCTAAGAAAAAATTGAATCTGAAATCCTTTGGTAGGACCTATCATCTCTTTATTGTAAGATTTATCTTTTTGTTTGTTATGCCTAAAAAACAAATTATATCAAACTATCCTTTTGCATGAGCCCTTGGTAGCTCGCTGGTATTTGGGAGAATTTCCTTTATGTTTATTGTGTGTATTTATAACTTGATCTGTACTAATTTTCCAATACAACTTAGTCCTTGCCCAAGCTTGGTAGCTGAATGACATTTGTAGGCTCTACTGCATAGGAGGTTAGGGTTTGAACATTTCTCTCCCTCAATAAATCTCTAAATTCCCCTCACTCCTTTCAAAATAATAAAATATGAAATAGCCTAATCCTCCTCGAGCCCTCTCACAACTTTCTTATCTCAACTGAGCTGCATCGTAGCCACAAAATCAAGAGATGATAGAGACGAAAGCTTAGAAATAAAGAATAGTCACCCGTACAAAAGCCTTAAGTCAAAGGAGTGGGGTATAAGTATCTTAAAAACGCTTGGAATTGTTCTTGTGTTTACAAGCATGAAGAAAAAGAGACTAGATTGTGAAGAACACAAGATATATAAAATCACCATAGTGGGAGACTTCGGATTTCATTAAGTAGTTGGAATCTATTTATTTATTTATTTATTTTATAATTATGTGAGGTTATTAATTTAAGAATGAAAAAATACAAAGACATATGACATACCTTAATATTACAAGCTCATTTTTTTAAAAGAAAAAACATCAAGTTTAGAATTTATTTCTTTTCTGACTTCCTTACTTTAAATAGACAGTGGTTAGTGATCGCCTTTGGAAAAAATCTTTTCTGATTTGATCAAGTGATCGACCCTGATCTTCCATATCTGAATCCCTCTCCTTTAGAAGAACTTCAAAGTATTCCAATCGGAACCATCATTAACATCTTCAGAATTAGTCAGCAAAAGTTTGTCTGCGGTCATGAATTGCTTACGAGTGTAACAGTACAGCATTCGGCAACTTAAGCAAGGTGCAAACCACGAAGTCGTTTGCTGATAGGTTTCTTTTGCATATCAATGATAGAAGTTATATTTCCTTGCTTAAATTTGGGTGGTGGCGCAGAATTGACAGCAAACGTTTGTCCGCAGTAATGAATTTGCTTGCGAGTGTAACAATAGAGCATTCGGCAGCTTATGCAAGGTGCAAACCACAAAGCAACTTGCTTATAGGTTTCTTTGCATGTAAATGATAAAAGTTACATTTTTTAAAAAAAAAATTTGGCTCTTTCTACATCTAATAAATACAATATGTCAATATATTAATAGTATAGCGCACATCATGATTTAATATGCCTCTCATCTTGACTGTAAGAAAATACCACTTACAAAAATTTAATTCGTAAGGGAATGAGTGCTTCTCCTGAAACATGGGTTTTGATAATATGATAAAAACTTAATTCTTCCGTTTAAAATTTTTTATAAAAATGAAAATATCATCACATGTAAGAACCATAAAAAATCTACATATTGAGAATGAGAAACTCATAAGTAGTCATTTGGCATGTGAGACAAGGTATCTTTGCAAGCTTTGTCAAATAGAAGGTCCACTTTCTGCTCTAAAGGATTCCTTTTCCTGTGGGCCAATGATAAAAGATAATCCTAAGGCAAGGTTTGAGATGATTAATTACCAGTAAAACAACTGTTTATATTCTTTCTTTATGCAACTAAACTTTCCTTTTCGTTATCAGAACACCATATGAAGTCCTTTCATTTTCTGTTGCCAAGCATTTTGTGGACCAGGGCGTGAGAGAGCAAGTTGTTCGCGTATATTATTTTGTATATTATTTTGTTGGCCATGAGTCCATGACTTATTGCATACGTCTAATGGTGAAAGTAGAAATGTTAAACTACCTACATGGAGATTGATTGATGATCAGTTTCGAAGAAATTCATAACATAATTTTTCAACACTTTTTGTGAACCTCTTAGGTTCATATATATAGCAGAGAGGAAAAGGGGAAGGCGAGAGTTTTATTGACAAAAGCAATGTGCTAATATACCCCTTATGAAATAGAAGGCCAAGTCAATGCCGTAGAGCGCCAAGGTTTTGATCATTTTGGCTGCTCTGGTGGTACCAACAGTCTTGATGAGTAGCTGTAGTATTATGTGCTAATCTTATGAGCCTGCAATGGTACGTATAGAGGCTAAGTCACTGTGTTCAGGGCTAAACATGGGCAAACTGGACTTGAAAGTTCAGTATCCAGACGAATGGGATGCTTGCCAATCCTAATTTGTCTGATTTCAATGTGGGCGCCTGCTTATGGTTTGTAGTTGACGTTCTTGGCACGATTATCTGGCTTGCAATATGTAGAACTTGGAGCAAGCTAATTCATCGGGCATCAACTTTGTGTATGATACTAAGAGGGTCCCTTTACCTTCCCCAAAAATTATTTGGAGAATAAAGTTGCATTGCAGCTCAATTCAGACGAAAACAAATTCACCGTCTGAAATATAAAACTTGAGATTGTTCAAATGTCAAGTTTGTAAAACGTGAACCCTTCTTCTCTTGGGGTTTTTGATAAAATATAGGTCTTCTACCTAGTAATTGCTAAAAAATTCACTCTCTTTAAAACTAGCTTAAAAGTGGAGTTGATCGATTCATATACAAGTGATTTTATTGTAGGTTGCAAGCAATATGAGATATTCTAATGTTTCTATTGTAATCACCATGAGATAAAGTTATGGACTCGTGAGTGCATTTTACTAGAATATGGATCATACTATTTTTAACTCACCTAAATTGTTGACTATTATATTATGTTAGAAACCTCAATCCTTCTTTAAAATGGGCTTATTAGGATGAAGATAATTTGTTAATATACATAGAACTTCATAACATGTAGTAATCTATGAAAGACCCAAGTCCGTATCTACTTAAAAGATCTCACTATGGAGAATGGTTATTGAAGCTTATAGGACACATTGAAGTGTTTTTTTTTTCTCTAATATGAGACTTTATGGTTAAAGATAGCCCCACAATCCAAACTTAATTGGTATAAGCAAATGACTAGCTTTGATACCATAGTCTACTTCTTCTTAAAATATCTCATTATAAAGAGAGGTTGCCTAAACTTATAAGGTATATTACAAGTATTCTTCTCACCATTGTAAAACTCTATTATCTAATATAATCAATTCGATACATTCCAATACACTCCTTACAATTACTGTGAAGTAAAACTATTTGACGAATCATCATAATAACCAAAGTAGAAATTGCTTCTTTGTAGATGCAAGGCTTCTTAACGATTCTCACTTTAGCGTATGAAATCTTAAAATAGAAGGTAAATTGCTACTTTGTGGATAAGATCACCATTTTTCCAGTTCACCTAAGTTCTTAATATTTTCTTTATGTTTAGAGTGTATATATCTATTACTTGATGTGCATTAATGTCCTAATATAACCTAATCCTCCACGATACTTCTCGCAACTTTCTTATCCTAGCTGAGCTACATGGTAGCCAGAAATTATGATTGGGAGGAAAGCCAGAAAAAAAAAAAAAAAAGAATAACCACCTGTACGAAAGCCTTAGATCAAATGGGTGGGGAATAAGTATCCTAAAAATGCTTGGAATTGTTCATGCGTTTATACGCGAGAAGAAAAAGAGAATAGTTTGTGAAGAATAAAAAATATATAAAATCACCATGGGGGAGACTTTGGATTTCGTTAATAAGTTGGAACCTATTTCTTTTTCAGCTTCCATGCGTCAAATAGACGGGGGCAAATGATCGCCCTTCCATCAAATCTGTTCTGGCTTGATCAAGTGATCGACCCTCGTCTTCCATGTCCGAACCACCTCTCCTTTAGAAGACCTTCAAAGTATTCCAAACGGATCCAATCATTAACATGTGCAGAATTAGTCAGCAAATGTTTGTCTGAGGTCACGAATTGCTTACGAGTGTAACGGTGCAGCATTCGGCAACTTATGCAAGGTGCAAAGCACAAAGCCGTTTTCTAATAGGTTTCTTTTGCATGTCAATGACAGAAGTTACATTTCCTTGCTTAACTTTGGCTTGTGGCACAGAATTGACAGCAAACGTTTGTCTGCAGGCATGAATTGCTTAAAAGTGTGACAATAGAGCACTCGGCAGCTTATGCAAGGTGCAAACCAAAAAGCAATTTGCTTATAGGTTTCTTTTGCATATATATGATAGAAGTTATATTTCCTTGCTTAAATTTGGTTTTTTCTACATCTAACAAATCCAATATGTCTATATATTAATAGTATGGAACACACCTTCTAACTTAACATGCCTCTCATCTTGAGTATTAGGAAACTCTTTTCACAAAAATCTAATTCACAAGAGAATGAGTGGCTATCCTAAAATATGGGTTTTGATAGTATCTTTAAAAAAAAATTATTTCCTCCATTAAAACTTTTTTATAAAAAAGATAAAAATATTATCAAATGCTCCAGTTTCTAGTGTAAGGGATTCCTTTTTCAGTGGGCCAATGATAAAAGATAATCTCAGATAAGGTTTGAGATGACTGATGACGCAACTATTTATAGTCTTTCTTTACAACTAAACTTTCCTTTTCGTTATCAGAACACCAAAGAAGTCCTTTCGATTTCTGTCGCCAAGCATTTTGTGGACCAGGGCATGAGAGAGCAAGTTTTTCTCATATATTATTTTGGGAGCCATGAGTCCATGACTTGTTGCATATGTCTAGTGCTGAAAGTGGAAACATTAAACTACGTACTTGGAGATTGATTGATGATCAGTTTCCAAGAAATTCATAACACAATTTTTCAACATTTTATGACCGTTTTAGGTTATATTTAACAGAGAGGAAAAGGAAAGGCGAGAGTTGTATTGACGAAAGAAATGTGCTAACACACCACATATGAAACAGAAGGCCAAGTCAATGCTGAAGAGCGCCAAGGATTTGGTCATCTTGGCTGCTCTGGTGGTACCAACAATCTTGATTAATAGTGGTAGTATTGTAGTGCTAATCTTATGAACCTACAGGGGTACATATAGAGGCTAAGACAGTGTTCAAGGCCAAACATGGGCAACTTGGACTTGAAAGTTCAGTATCCAGACGAATGTGATGCTTGCCAAGGCTAATTTGTTTGATTTCATTGTGGGCGGCTGCACATGGTTTTGAAGATGACGCTCTTGGCATAATTATCTTGCCTAGAATATGCGGAATTGGGAGTCAGCTAGTTCAATGGGCATCAATCAGGTATATTGTTACGCCAACCTCTTAGAGGCATTAATGAGCATGATGCAATAAGAAGTGGAGGGAGGAAACGTCTGCCAGTTACTAAGCTAGGGAAAGGGCAAGGTATGGTTTCCTCGCTCTTTACCATGCCGTCTGTTAGTTGCAGCCATGTTAAAAGGGAGTCGGGGAGCTCTTATGAAAGCTGAATCAATGGCAAAGGGAGCTTTTGAAAACCCAAAAAATCTAAAAGTCTTGATTTCCTTTAATGAAAATAAAGGTTCTTGTTTCTCTTTAATGAGATGAAATCCCATTATTTAAATAGCCTATTTTGTTTAATTACAATTAATGGAGTTAGGGCATATTTATTTAAGGGTCCAAAAATGTTCTGTTTTATATTTGGTGTAATAGGCCTTATATGGCTATTGAATTCTATTATATTTAATCTTGAACATCTTTTTTTAACGGTTGAAGAATGTAATGATTTCATTGTATTTCTAGAAAAGGTATGTTCTTTCTCCCTGCTTTTTGTGATCAATAAAAGTGGTTGGGGTTCCATCTCTATTTAATTGAAAAAAGCCTATTTTCCACTTAACTCTCCCAAAATGATCATGAATAAACTTTACCAAGGGGCATTTACGTGCCCCTCTTCTCAGGCATGTAACATACATAGTACCAAGAACTGAGAGGGTCCTTTTCGTTATCTCCCCCATAAAGATCTGCAAATAAATTTATATTCTCAAAAGCAATTTAGAAGAAAGACTCTAAAACAGATTCACTATTAAAAGATGAAAATTCATAATGTTATAATGTCGAGACTCTGCGTAGATTCACATAGCTTTTACCTTTAAAACCTATGAACCAAGGTTATTAATTAAATGTGAACCTTTCTTCCCTTGAGGGTTATTGGTAAAATACTAGTTGAAAACAACAATTTTTAGAAAATTTATTTTCTCCTTAAAACCAACTTACAAGGAAGAGTTCATTTATTCATATCCAAAACACTTTACAATAAGTTGAAAGTAATGTAAACTTACTAACACAATTTGTTTTTCCTTTTAATTAGACTAGGAGGGTGCAAGGAATGAGTATTAAACTTAAGACCTCTTAGGTAAAAGAAGTCTCAAGCTATTAACAACTTTGCTAGGCTATCAAAGAATCGACACATTCCAACACTCTTATTGCAATCATCATAAAATGAAGTTTAAACTTTATGAATAATATCACAGGAGAAGTGTTTTACTTGAACTATGGATCATACTATATTTTTAGTCACCTAAACTATTGACTCTTAGTATCACATTATAAAGTTCACAATTATTGTTATAAATTATTGATCCCTTAAATCAGCATGCAAAGAAGATAATTTATTTATATGCAAAAGATTCCATAATATATTGCAAGCTTTCCAACTCCAAAATTGAAAAAAAAAATTCATTTATTATTTATTGAATTTAAAATTCAATATTTTTAAATTAAATAAATAACATTTTTTATTTTGATTTTGAACTCTATTTTCATTTTATTTCTAAAAAGGGTTGAAATATAAAATAGGAAAAAAAATAAAAATAAATAGATAATTAGTTTGTCTATATAAAGGAGATTTTATATAAAATGTAACCGATTCTTTCCTTTCTTTAGGTTACTGGTCATCCACCAGGAGTTTTGGGTTTAATACTAATATTTTAGCAACAAATCTAATAAATCTAAAGTTTAATGTTTGGTATATTGATTTTTTTTGGAAGGGGAGTGTGTGCGAGTTGTTTATTTCAAGAATAGGTTGGATCCAACCAACTACACTTTTTTTCGTTATAATTGAAAAGGTGCATGCTCATGCGAATTACTTTTGAATAAATTAATAAATCATATTTAAGAATCATAGCATTTCGTGATTTATTGGTAAATCTACTTCGATTCTCTATTAACCAATAATGTGGAACAAGTTAAAGTTAAATTGTTTGAAGTGTATACACTCGGCAAGGTGCTCTTTCTACTATTAGATTAATATTTTAATGTTAATATGGAATAAAATGAATACTCAGAAAGTTTTTTCGATATAGAACAATCATGTCGATAAAACAATTTGACATCATGACCCTCCTTACAATTACTATGAAGTGAAATGATAACTTTGTGAGTGATATCACGAGGGAAGTTTTGTATTTGAACCATATGACACTCTAAAATGTTAGTCACGTAAATCATGAATTTTAATGCTATGTTGAAAAGCTAATTTTCTAAGCATCAAGTAACTATAGAATCAAGTTCAGATAGATGCTTTGTGTACTCGGAATATCAATAGTGAACAACCCGTGTGACCAGTATCGAGACCCCACAATCTCCAAAGAATGTATATACAATCGAACTCAATAACTCAAGGAGTGATAAATAGATCAAACTGAAGGTTTATTTGATTTTATCGAACACAAATTAGCTTCATCGTGAGCTTCTTGAGAGAGTACTTTTGGTTCGCAAAAGTTTATATACTTATCATTTTTTTGCGAGGGAGGGAGGCAAAATCAGAATCAGTTCTTTAGCTTTTAAATCAAAACTAGGTGTTACTCATTCTTCCCGTAAGGATTGTCAAAGCTCAACAACATCAACGTCAGGTTTGAATTCGAATTGCAATATACAGGGTTATTGGATTTTAGACTTCACAATTGGAATTCTCACTGGCTCAAGCTAGACAACATCTTTTTAGACTTCCATTAAAGACAATCTACAATGGACAATATCTTGCTTTTTGAGTAATTAAGACATTATGTGCATAAAATATCTTAGAGAAAATAGATGGTTCATACTAAGTTTAAGTATATTAATATTAGGCCTATTGTGAGAGAAAATAGTAAGATTCATACATTTTAAGATAACAATATGCTCTCACTTACACATACCAAATCATTTTGATTTTATTGTGTATTATCTATAGAGAGTGGCAACTTACGGTTACAATAAATATTTTAGGTGAAGTTTGAAGTATATCATTGTGCATAAAAAATGTCAGATGAAGTTTGAGGATAGTTCAATTTATATGTCCGATCAAGATTGAAGTTTAAGGTCTGTTGGGAGCATATCTCAGTTCCTTTTTGCTTCTATTTCAATTTCTGCTGTATAACAATTTTAATTTTATTCATTTTTTAACAAACAAAATCAATTCAAGTAAAAAGATAAACCCAACTCTTTTCCTACGTGGGATATCATGAAAACCCAACATTAACGGCCTCCTCCACATGAAAATGGGCTGTTTACTGGGTTGAACTCCAATAAGATTCTAATCCTTAGATGGGCTTTCTTAAAATGCCTAATGCTAGGCTAGATTTCTGTGGACCTACAAGGTGCTTCTGCCATGGGCTTCCTCTCTTGATGAGCCCATACTTGTGTGATGAACTTGATGAATATGACAGAGTGCATGGCATTTGTTTGTTCACTGGTTTTGTCAGCATGAATAGCTTTTGCGTTAAGTAAGGACTTCAAAGTTCTTCAAACTGTGACAGAGAGCTCGAAACTTGGTAGTTTAGATATCATAAACTAAAATAGTCCTAAGTTGCGTTGAACATGACTTTATCTTTTTAATATTTGTGTTGCATAATGCACCTTTCCAATCTCATAAATTTGGAAATTAAAACTTGAATGGAAAGAAAAGAGACTAGTCAACCGTATAATTCTCGTGGGAGACATCAATGACACAAAAGAATAATTATATAGCCAATGACATTAAAAAAAAATATGCAAGAAACGACAGAGGAGATCTCACCAACCACTCATGTTCAGAGGGGCTATATTGAGCACCGCATCGTTTTCGTGCAAATGAATCTTTTTTATTCAGGCTTCAGTAGTTTTACAAATATTTTACTGTTACTAAAATATATTTAATACAATGATTATAAAAATCCAAAGGAAGGGCCAAGACCACAAAAACATGACAAAGGCTTAAGGTATTCTGCATAATCTTTGCTTGTAAATATATTTAGTGTATCAAAATAGTTGCAAAATTTAAAAAATTCCAAATGTTACAATTAGTTCATACGTTCTTTAAGTAGTTTAGATGAAGAATTAGTAATCCACAACCTGAACTGTTGCAGGTGTGTTTCCACCCCAAATCCACCAAAAAGATAACTTTGATGAGAAGTCCAAGACGGTTCCTCCCAAAACGAGTTAATCAAATTGGCAGACGAGACCAAAATGGTTTCTTACATTATAAATAATCATTAAAGTTGTAACACCTATAGGATCACTTCTTTCATATAAATTTTAGTGTAATATATTGAATATTTTTTGTTTCGATTCCATCCTTTCTGACTTTTAGTTTCATATCTTCCTTTTCTATGGTACGTAAATAGAGTTTTAATTCTATTTTTCGGACCATCTCCTCTTTTACGTGTCCCCACATCCGTTTGTATTGATGAGTATACTAATACTTTCGGTCGTTTTGTTCTTTGATCTAAAATGACCTCCTTCATTGATACTGAGAGCAAAAAGAAAAAAAGATCCACTTAGGAGGCAGAAAATTATACATGTAAATTCTAGGCGCTTTGTCCTAAAAAAATAAAGGCAAGGGAAAAATTAAAGATCTAACACTAAACCTAAAGATGGAAAGACCACTGAAACCTTTTTAGGGTGGACTCTAACACTGAAACATAACTAAGACAATGGAAAGTGAACACAGCTTTTCACCAAGTAAAGATCCAATATCAATAAATGCAATAGAAAAATGTAAGCTCAAGAGTTAAACACAATAATCTAAGTAAGGCCTAGGATCTAATCAAGAAGAACTAAAACTATCAACAAAAATTTTAGAATCCACTAATAAAATATGTGAAAATCCTTTAAAAGGATAATTTTATCAAACAAGTGATGATTAAAAATGAAAAAAAAAACACACTTTTTATAATAGACTACTATGTTAAAACTTAATCTTAATAACAAGATATGGTGAAACAAATCTTACATAATATACAAAGTTTACTAACTAAAACTAAAAAAGTTTACATAAAAAGCGTTTGCTGTCTAATTGAACACCACATTGGTCAAAGCAGTAGCTGATTGACCTAGCAATCACTCTTCTTGCAGCTTTGTCAACTAACCGGTTTTCCACAAATACTTCAATTAGCTTCCCTTGTTTTTTGTATGGTGCATCTTACAGTCGAAGCAATAAACAATCAAGTCTATGATTAATCAAACCCTACGTTTTTTCCTTTATTTCCAATGCCCTTATCTCTCAAACTTTTAAAAATATGTATTTTTCCATATTTTTTACTTTAATATGAAATATATATGAATGATTTCAATCGTAGATCTACGATTTTATGTCATTCGCTACCTAAGGTACAACTCAAATCTTGATTTGAGTAATCTTACAATAATATATTTTGAATAAACTTTTTAAGATATTTGTGGTAACAAGGATGATTGTATTTGTTTTTGTTTTTTTTAATCCAAATGCAATTTTGAACATTTGCACGCATTGTCATAGGGTTTTCAATACTACTCATTGGAGGTTTTTGGATTTATCGGAGACTAAAGCAAGGAAAGCTCATCATGCTCAAGGGTAAATTATTGTTGCAAAATGGTGGCTAAATGCTATAGCATGGCTTAATGCTACGGCAACAACTCTCAAATTATAGAGGGTTGTGATTAGCCAATAAAATTCTTTTGCACTGAGGAGCTTAAAAGGCTACTAGCAGGCAATCAAAATTTTTATAAAGGAGTATTACCAGGAAGTAGAATGGTTGTTATAAGAAATCCAAAGTATTTGATCATATGCAAGCTAAACAATTCATAAATGAAATATTTTTACTTACCTAAATCAATTATCAGATTGTTGTTAAATTATTAGGTTGTTGTCGTGGTTATAGGTTTATTTGGAAAAGAACAAATGAAATAATCATTTGGAATAAAAACCTTTCCCATACCCATGCATGATATAATATTAGAACTTGCCTTTAGACTACCCTAATGTCTATCTTAATTTCATAAATGAAATATTTTTACTTACCTAAATCAATTATCAGACTGTCATTAAATTATTAGGTTGTCTTGGTCATAGGTTTATTTGGAAAAGAACAAATGAAATATTCATTTGGAATAAAAGCATTCCGATACCCATGCATGATATAAAATTAGAACTTGCCTTTAGACTAGCCTAATATTTATCTTAATTTCCATATAGGTGGTGTCAAAATGCTAGCTTACCTAGACTTTGAGATTATTATTTATCTAAATTTTGAAGCAACTAGGAAATATTCTTTCATCTTCTTTGGTTGTGCAATTTATCAATATTTGTTCTTTTTGCTGTTTATTTGGGACTTTGTACCCGTAAATAGAAAGGAAACACTCGAGCCTTAGACCGGATCCAATTCCGCCGTAGAGCGGCCCAAGTTTCATTTTCGGGCTAGGGACCAAAAAAGCGTGCCCAGTCTTCTGCAGCCCATATTGTCATTTGTTGGATTAAATGATATGTCTTTACAATAATAATAATAATAATAACGATATTTAGTTTTAAAGTTTTTCTTCAACGACAAGAATTCTATAGTTGATGTAGTTACTTATTTCGATTCTTCTGATAGATATCAATCTAAGTTAAAATGATATTTCTTTACCACATTTTATATACAATTTTTTTTTGGCAAAGCAAGACATGAAAATATTATCAAGCCGTCAAATTATTTTAGATAAACCATATGTACTTTGAAATGGGATTTCCATTTCAAAGTAAAAAGCAGCAAGCGAATCCACTGATATTTATAGCAGATAGTACAAGTGGATCATCCAATTCTTTGGCATCTATTCAATGGTTGTCAGTTATGATGAATATCTCATTTCATATGTCAATTCATAGCACCAATAATTGCACCAGACAGCTCAAGGATCAAGAATGTTACACCTTATTGCAAACATGGAATCTATCAAAGACTACTAAGGTGTTCTGCTGCTCGGAATACACACATTTCTAACTTCTCCGAATCTTAAATAACCAGGTACAAGTATAAAGAAATAGAATAAATTCCGCACGATAAGATACCGACGTTATATTGACTAAGGCAGTGGAACGTCACTTTCATGAATCACATGCCATGTCCACCTTCTGTGAAAGGTGTGGCTTTTTTGTGTTTACAAATAGAAAGGGCCAAAACCAAAGGTTAGTTAAAAAATTTGAAATTTTTTTAATTATATTTAATTTTAGAAATCTTAACTTTTAATGTAAAATTTTTAACTTTTACATATCAGCATATCAAGTGTTATTGGATTCAAAATCTTATGGAGTGAAATAAATTCAACCTTGTCTCAAATACCAAGTTGAAGAATAAAAGCCCAACCCAAAAGTAAAAATAAAGGAACTAATTGTGAGGACTTTTTTATAAAATAGAAGCTTTTACCAACAATTTACTAGGTATGAAATCTTTTATATTAGAAATTTTAAAATTCAAATTAAAAGTTAACACATGATTTGGGAAACAATTTAATATTTAAACACTACTCAAGAATTTCTATTAGAAATAAAATCTTACATATTAAAAATTTAAAATTTAACTTAAAAGTTAATTCATGATTTATGAGACAAATTTAACATTTAAACACTACTCAAAGATTATTTATTTTTTCTTGTGGGATCTTTTTCTTCAATACTCTCCCACATACTAAACATACCTCAAGCTTAAAGTTGAATAGGATAGAATGATGCTTCTACATACCAAGCATATATGATAGGTTCAAAATTAAATGGAAGTTGAAGGCGATCAATCTCGGCTTTGCAACTATATTAGATAATTTAAAATTTAATCTAAAAATTAACTTATAAGTAAATTGGATGATTTTTACATTTAAACATTATTTAATGATTATTTATTTATTTTCTATGAGGGAATTTCATCCTCAATACCTTATATGATTTTGAATCCTTATTTGAAATTTCCATGATACAAGATATTAGTAATAGTGGACAAATTGTCCTTGATGGAATTTTATCCTAAGGAACAGTGCTCTACGCTCATCCGCTCCTGTTGTTTTCATTTCATTTATGTTGATTTGTCCTTGATGGAATTTTCTCCTAAGGAATAGTGCTCTACGCTCATCCGCTCCTGCTGTTTTCATTGCATTTATGTTGGGCTTTACTTATTATCCAAATAATTCTGAAACTGAAACCATCCACTTTATAGAATTGATGACAAAGCAAAACTAAGTAAACGTAATAAAATCATAACTTTTATGATTTTTTAGCTTTGTCATCACTTAACTCCAATGGTAGATGTCGTCACATGAAAAACCATATTCACACCAATGAACCGTTTGATCTTAAATTTAAGAAGATTTCTACAATTTTGCATGTTTGGCAAGTAGGTTTCGTGTCTTGGTTTGAAAAAGGACCCTTACGAACTATATATAACTTCTTGAATTTGATTGTTATCAAGTGTCATTTCAAAATAGATTAGCATATTAACAAGCCTACAATATCAGTTAGAAATACATTTTAAAAAATATGGAGATCTTGTCAGGGTAGAAACCACGGCCAACGACCAATTCAATTTTGCGAGGGTAGAAACCATGGCCAGGCTTTCGTGGCTCACTTTTTGTTGGGTGGCAGTGGATAATATTGGGACCTAACAGTCAACCCAGCCCTGCCTTTGTAGGGGCATTTGAGGTGTTCACGGTAGTAGTATAGAATTTCTCTTCAGGCAACACAAACCTTCCCTGGAGTTGGCCATTGGATTAAAGTGGAAGCGTGATTTATATCTTTGTTTGTTAGATTTTAAACCTAACCCTAAAACTGCTTTGAAAATTCAGCTAAGGGATGACTCTAAAGAGAGCTGACTAATGACCATCCTTGCACGAATTATCGATATGTCTTGATGCTTTACCTTGTATTTAATTCTTTTAGGGACATATCACTACTTTTTAAAGTTTGAAAGAAATGCAAAGATATATAGTACGAAAATAAGAGAATGAAAAATATATAATAAAAGAAAGAATATAAGGTGTTTCTGCGCCTTACTTTTGAAGAATGATGTATTTTTTATCAACAAAACTCAGGAAGTTATATTTGTATATAAAGCGCACCCCTCAAGTCTAGATCGAAGTTCCATTTAACGGAGAGCCACGCAGAGGCTGCAACCCCACACTGACTCTTACTCTGAAAAACCAGTATCCATGGCGGACACCCACTCTTACTCTGAAAAACCAGTATCCACGGCGGAAATCAGTTCTGTAAGAGAAGACAGTCACTGCGTTGAGATTACAACGGGCGATGGGGGAGGCCAAGCCGAGAAGATAGAGCGGATTAAAATTGGGTTCGGAGACGCAAACGCTAAGGTGCAGGCGTCCCCCGCCCCCCGCCCCCCCCGAAGCGGCATCCGTTCAATGTTGGCGAGGCTCAGGCACTCTGGGCGCCCTTCTAAACCACCAGAATCCACGACGGAAAACAACTCTGGGAAAGAAGGCAGTTACACCGTCGAGCTTCAGGAGCCACATAGGAGAGCCATAGCCAAGATGGAAAGGAGTATGGACCCGATTGACGAAGGGTCAAGTAGTGAAGCTGCCGACAGAGGAAAGCCTTCCATCTTCAATATGCCTGAGAAGTTCCGGGAAAAAGAATACGTGCCCCAGGTGGTCTCCATCGGGCCCTATCACTGTGGCAACCATGACCTCAGGAGCATGGAGCCAATCAAGCAGAAGTGCCTCGCCCACTTAATCCGCAAGAGCGAGAAAAACTTGGAGGTGTACTGGAAGAAAGTTCATCAGCTTGAACAAGAAGCCAAAAAATATTATTCTGAAACGACTGGACTCAGTTCAGTTGAGTTTGTTGAAATGATGGTTCTTGATGGTTGTTTTATATTAGAATTCTTTCTATTCCATTCACAACAAGATGGAAGAAACGATGAGATACACCCTATCGCCAGGATTGGGATGAAAAGGTTACCAGAGATCTTCTCGGACTTGCTTCTGGTTGGGAATCAAATCCCGTTTCCAGTTCTAACAGGGTTATTCGAAATTTGCAGCCATGTGTTTCCTGAAAGAACACAATTGCCCATTTTAATGGGAGAAGTTTTTTTAGACACAATGGGAATTGATTTCCCTGATCTTTCTTCAGTTGTAGACTACGAGAATGATCGTGGGTACAAAAGCCCGGAACCTTTGCATTTGCTGGACATGGTCCGGTTATGTTTGCTCCCACCTCATCTTCTACAACAGAAGGTATCTCAAGGACATAGAAAATTTCCGTTAGTTCGTATCACTCGTAGTATCTCGAAGCTCCGCCGCGCGGGGATCAAGGTCAATCTGCGAGATGAACACTTTTGGGAGGTAGAATTTCAGGCCGGTGTTATTGAGATGTCTAAAATAGTTCTCAATGACTTAATGTGTTCCTTTTTGGTGAACTGCGTGGAATTCGAGCACAGGTACAACTGTGCGTGGATGGGCATTTCATCTTATGTCGTTCTTTTGGATTGCCTTGTGAATACTGCCGAAGACGTTGATTTCCTGCGCGAGAATGGAGTACTTGAGCATTACAAAAAGAACGATGATGTCGCTGCAGACTTCATCAACAGTTTGGGCAAAACAATTGCCTTTGGTGTTAGAGACTGGGATATCTCCCTTCTGTGGTGGAGGGTCAACAAATATTATGAGAACTCGCTCCGTCGGCAAAAGGGTTGGTACTATCGGCTTTGGCAGAGATTCAAAAGGGAGTACGTTGATAAGCCATGGCTGTGGATTTCAGTACTTGCTGGTTTGGTACTCTTAATTCTTACATGTTTGCAGACCTATTATACAGTGCGACCTTATTTGCATCCTAAAAAATAATCTTTTTCTTCCATGTAATTTGGTTTTCTAAATCACTTTTTAGTTTTACCATAAGACAATTTTTAGTTTATATAACTAGTGGAAAGAGACAAATGATAGTTTGTGGAAGCAAATGTAAGTGTTTAGTTCTTTAATTATATTTCTGTTATTTCATAATAAGGTTTCTATTTTTTTTATTATCTTGTTAGCCTATCCTACAATCAAGGAAAGCACACGTGTTTCTTTATATGTATTACCCGGCAACAAGGAAGAGCAACCCAAAAAGGTTGAGATAGAGAAAAAGGAATAGTGCTTGAAATGAGAAGGGAGGATTTGCACATGGAGAGAAGTTTAGTAATAGAAGATTAGGACATGTTTAAGAAATTTTAGAAGATGTAATTTAATATAAAAATATTGTTCAGCTCAAAGATGCCAAAATTGTTTGATTGATAAAGCTGAATGGCTATTATTTTTATTCAAAAAAAATATTTTGATACATATCAAAGATAATTGCAATTATTTTACGACATAACTCAAATATTAATAAGGTTATATTCTATGGACTCTTCGTCTGTGCAAATTGTGTACTATTATAGGTTTTGTTTAGGTGGCTAAGTACGCGATAGCATCTTTGTTATTAAAAAATAAAACTAAGAGATTAAGAAAAAAGAATATGGGCGTCTAGTTTCTAATTGTCAGCGTACATAAAGGAATTGTAAAAATTTCTAGGTTGTATAAGCTTCAACTAAGCTACATGGCTATAGCCAGAAACCAATGGTAGTTATCACACTTAGAATTTTATCATTAGTTTGTGAATATGCCCTAGAGGACAGATTGTTTATGTCTGATATTTACTTATTTCATGAATACTTCAGCACCATTTGAGCAGAGAGTTCGCTTTCTCATGATTAAGTAACAGCCCAGAACCGGCATTATGGACAAGAAAAATGCACCGGAATAGACAGTCCTTTCAAGAATCCCGCATGATGGGCCCAGGTTAATCTTCTAAGATTGCACCAAATCATAATTGTTCTTGTATATTTTTGTAAATGAGTGGGTAAATGGCCCCGATGAATTCCAACTTGGCTTGCGGGTTACGCTTCATCCTGTCCTTTTGCCGTTTGCATTTATTTGGCCCGACTTGCTGATCAATAATTCTGAATGCGAAACGTGTTAGGTCTTAGGCAACCCAGGTGCTTGAATTCTGTTCAAGTGAAAAGGTGAGATTATTTTTGGGTACGCTCTCTAGTTAAAGGTTTTGACTGAAATCTTACACTATATTTCCATATTCACAAAAATATAAGCTACGTTGGACTTTGATAGAAACATAATTATATATTTAATTCACAAGATGACTACTTAAGTAGAACAAAATATATACTTCACAAGATGAGTATTCAAGTGAAAAAAAATTTATCAGTTTCTGAAAACGTGTGTAGAAAATTTAGTATATTACAGTTCAAGGAATACAAAGAATAATCATAATAAAAACAGTAACTTAAAAAATTAGCGTAGAAGAGAGGATAAAGTGAGACACCAGAAATTTAAGTGTTTTGGTCCTCCAACGACATTTGCATACTCCATCGCCCCACCAAAAACTTTTTAGAGTTCTTCTTTTACTAAGTTTTTCCAAGATTTAAAGAATAAAAACCTTTCTCTCACTTTACACCCAACTTCTCTAATCTAAGAGAAATTGAACGACTAACTTGTGCATTTAGCATGTAATAACCTATACCTAACTTCAATTTAATAGTCCTTACACAAGGATCTAACCAAGGATTTTGACTAAGAAACCCCATAGTCTAGCCCCATTTTTCGTAATACACTTCAATGGTAGCTAAATCTTCTTTAACCATCTCAATAAAAGTAGATAATGCCGTCCTGTTTTTGTGAGGAAGCGATTTGCGTGTGTGTGTGATTCGTGGGTAAATAATAGTGGGTTAAGTGTTTCTTTGTAAGCAATTACCGTAGTTTTAGGTTTTTGTCAATCATAGACGACAAAGAATTTGTATTTGCTTCGCATTGTTTTTGGCTCCAATTATCAACATTGGCTTGATTTTTGAAAAAACTCAATCAAAGAGATTTCTAATTTTTAGGTACAATTCGGTAAAGTGGGTAAGAGCATAATGGGAGTGCAACAGAAATTGGTGTCCCTTTTATATTTTAAGAATATTATAGCCAACTATGCATTCTATACTCATCTCCACTGCTTTGTTTCTCTTTCTGGTAAACCTATGCCGTGAAAACAATGTAAAGCTAGGCAAATTGCTTCTACTAGGCTCCCTATCTCATGTAAGAATGCTATTAGAAATGATCAGTTTGATTTTGGGAATTAGAAGGCTCCATAGTGTTATGCCTATATAGAACCCTTTGTGTTTATGTTTTCTCAACGCAAGTATGATTAAGTTGAGACCCTAGTTTGTAAGTTTCTCAATTCTATTTTTCAATGATTAGTTTTATGCATTGCCCTTGTATTTACGTAAGATATAGATATTATGCTTAACCTTATTTGTTTTAATAAAATATATTAGGATACCACAATTGTTTAAAAAACAAAAAAGAAGTTGCTTCTACTCCAAAAATTTTTAAGTTACAAATTCAAATCCTTGAAATTCCAACATTATGTTTGTTGTTGTGCTTGCACTTGGCGTGGTTTAAAGAGTTTTATTCCTCTATAAACACAACTTATTTAGCCTTTTGATTCCATAACTAATCAACCTGCCTTTGATGGATATATCCTTGATTCTCAAAATATATGAAAATTAGGGAATTTTCACACATAACATCATTTGCATTATTCTACATTGAAAGTAACAAACTTATCTGTAAATCCGTTTGTGTTGTAACCCTGCCACAATGACATATACTTTACTACCAACAAGCATAACAATCTATTTCATTCATCTTAAAAGAGGTACCTTGTTAAGTTTGAAACCTAGTGTTTAATATAACTTTCTCAAACCAAGCAAACCCATTTCAATTTATTCTTTCATTCAGAGTTTCATTTAGAACATTATATAAATTATGTTATACATTCCCTAAAAAACAAAAGCTTTACTCACCTTAAGCGACAAGTGGGTTACATAAATATGCTAAACCAACATGTCATTAAGGATTTCAAAAACCATTTATTTTCTCTATTATTTTCACTTTTTTTTTCTTTATGTCTTTTGTAAACATATTTGATCTAGTCTTTTAATTTTGCAACCAATTGACTAGCCATTTGGTAGATATTTCCTTGATATAATTCTTACAAGATATGAAAATTGGGTAATTTTCACACATAAGGTCATTTGCATCATTCTTTAATGAAAATGCACATATTTATCTCTAAATTGATTTGTGTTGTAAACCCTATAGATTGATATGTGATTTAATGCCAACAAACAAGACAACGCATTTTATGTATCTTGAAAGGGATACCCCTTCAAGCTTTTCCAAAAGCTATTGTTTTATGTGACTTTCCCAAACCATGTTTCTTTAACTTATTTCAACTTACTTTCTCATTCACAAATCTAAATTTCACTTAAGAAATTACATAATTTATGTTATGCATTTCTAAAGGAATAGGAGGTTTACTCATGCTAAATGACAAGTGAGTTATGTACACACATTATAACAATACATCATTGATGGATTTCAAAAGCCACTTGTTTTCTCTATTATTTTCATGCCTTTTTTTTTTCCTTTATGTCTTCAATAAACTCATGTTATTTAGCTTTTTAATTTCATAACCAATCGACTTGCCACTCGATTGATATTTCCTTGATATAGTTCTTACATTATATGAAAACTAAGTAATTTTCACATGTAATGTAATTTGCGTTATTCCATAATGAAAATCTAAAAACTCATCTCTAAATTGTTTTTTGTTGTGACCCTGCTAGAATGATATGATGTTCACTTTGAACAAAGTAAAAACTCTTTCTATCCATCTCAAAAGGGGTACCCTTAAAGCTCTTTCGGAGCCGAGTGTTTTACGTGACTATCCCAAACCCTACTTTTTCAACCTATTTCATTTTACTTTATTCTTAACAAATCTAAATTTCATTTGAGAAATTACATAATATAAGTTATGCATTCCTAAAGGAACAAAAGGTTTACTCATGCTAAAAGACAAGTGGATTATGTGAAAGAACCATGCATAAATTGCTACATGAACCACAAGTTCATGCCAAGAAGTACAAGCAAGAAAAAGAAAATCGATGCAAAAAGAGAGAACAGAATATAGGGAAAAAGTTCTTTAGAGGGGAGACTAGACAAACCAATAATGAATTTTCAAAGAAAGAATAATCATTGAAAATTAAGAGAATCAAAAGTCTTTGGTAATTGAGTGGGGAAAGAAAAGAAAATTTCAATACCTTTTAGAACACATTTTTGTATTTGTTTTTGTTTACTCTCATGCATTTATATGGTAGTTTCTAAGCATAACAAAATGAATAAATAAAATGTCTTCCATTGACAAGCACTATGAATGATTGAGATATCAATTTATCATTAATTTTATAACATCTCTAACATCATTTCTTTCCATATACAATTTGTAGAATAATATAGTAAATAATTTATGTTTTGGTACCATGCTTAGATTTTTCATTAAAGATAATTTACTATAACCCTTACTTTTTTACCAATTGGGACAGCCTACTTAATGTAAGTAGTGAAGTATGGTAAAGTATTAATGTTTTAGTTCCATCTTTCAGATTTTCTATTGAAAATCTACAAATAATTTCATCTTATCTTATCTTTTCCATCAATTAAATTTTAAAAATTAAAATATGAATATCACATACTCTAATTTATAAATCCTCCATTTGTGATTATCAAAATTTAAAGACTATTCCTTTCATTCTCTAAGGGAAAAGAAAATCACCAAAACTTACTCTAACTTATAAATCCTCCAATTGTGATTATCAAAATCTAAAGACCATTTCTTTCATTATCGAAAGGAAAAGAAAATCACGCAAACTCTCTCTATTTCTATAGCCTAATAATTGCACTTTGTCTTGTTGAGTACTTCATTATCCATATGTGTGTTGTCCTACATTTTAATTCATAGAATTTCATTCCATTGGTCACTAAAAAATAATCTTTAGCCTTTGAAACTCTCTAGATATACTAAGAGCTCTAGTTACGTTTAATTTGGTTTACCCTACAATTTCTAAATAACTTGATTTCATGCATGATAAAACAATAGATCTATTTTTTACGGATTTTTCTTTGTCATAATGTTGTAAAAATGTATTTTAACAAATGTGAAATTTTTTTGACGAGTTTTATTTAAATTTCATTATTACAATTTCAACCAACACTTGAGAAAAACCAATAAAATTGCAGCCTGAAATTTAACCAAGTGTAGGAAGATATATTATTATTGTAAGTCTAAAGAGTGTCTTTGTTTCCATTGGGAGTGAGGTCATGACCAAGTATACAGGCCATGTCTGTGGCAAGACTGAGAAGATTGATCACTGCACAGTCCCGGCATGCAATGACTTGTGTGTACGCAAGTATGCTCCCATTGCTGGAACAGCACATGCAGACTGTAATGGAGCTGCTTGCATATGTTTTTATCCTTGCTAGTGCATATGATGGCCCATCCGTTTTCCATCATAACTAAATAAAGCTAAAATCTAAAAGAGTACTATAGTATTAAGCTCTCTTTTTCAATTGAAACTATATATTATAATATGACACTAGAGTTGGGATTTAAATGTGGTATTTTTCCACTTGCAAACAAAAATTACACAAGAAGTACTTTACTCATGCTTAGGGTAAAAATGTGTGTTAAAAAAAGTATTTTACATTACTTAGATCTTGTAATACTATCTTCTTTAAAATGAATGACTTATTTTTCTTTTTATGAACCAATTGAAGGAAATAAATGAACTTTGTAATAAATAGTGTTTTCCACATCCATTAATGATAGTTCCAAAAAAAACAAATTCCACTTGTTATTACTATCTCTTTTAGTGAAATATGAAAGAAGAAAAGAAATACTTGCTATTATATTTTCTGTGAAAAAATTGTGGAATTTATTTTGCAAATGCATTAATTGCACTAAGTGATGCCAATATATATATAGTGTTGAGGATGAAAGTCCTAGATAGAAAATGTACAATTTTTAGCTAGGGTTTGAATATAAAATAATGTTTTCCCAACTCACTAACTCCATACTGAGTTGGATTTTGGACTTTATGCAACTAGCCCATAACTTAATGCAATTAAGTAAACTGGACACTTATTATAAGTATCAAGTTGATAGTGTTTGTATTAGAATTTATAGAAAATAATTCATATCTTAACTTAAACTCTAAAGACATTAAGTGGAGGTACATATATCTTTTTAAATTATATTTTAGGTTTCTATGTTTCTTATATGGGTAACATGCTTCTTCATCTTGAACATGAGGCAATACTTTCTAAGAGGATCTTTATTTACAATCAAAGGGGTAGGCAATTGAAGTTAAATTCTTAACAAATTCGTTAATAATGTGAGACTACACATCCATACCACAACATGCCCCCTCACTATGGTATCACCTTTTAGTTGAATTTAACTTATCCAAATCCACAAAGGAGTTAAGACAAAGCCTAGTCTTTGATATTACATTAGATTTTTATTGAGAATGACACATCACCAACTTAAAATCTTAAAGTATTAAGTGGAAGTACTCATCTCTTTATAAATTATATTTTAAGTTTTTATTTTTTCCATGTGAGATGTAATATGCCCCCTTGCCCCAAGTATGGGGTAACACTTCACCCCTTAGCATCCTCATGAGCTTCTAGTGATTTGAGCCTATGCATTACTTCTATAATGCAACACTATGATGTTATGGCTCCTCAAGTATTGCTCTCTCAACAATCTCGGACAGCCAGAAAAGTTTTCAATATGAACTTGCTGCACCACAACAATTCAATGTGTTTACAGGAAATTAGCATGAATTACAGGAACAAATAGTTTGACAACTTAGAAACGTGCAAGCATATTTATACATCAACCATGTAAGTCGAATAACCTCAACCTCTTCAACCCGTCAGCTGTATGGATAAAATATAAAACTTGTAATCGGCACATATGTTCAATACAGCACCTTAGCAATGTATATAAGTTCACAAATAGAAGTTCTCGACTTTTCACAAATCAAGTTCCCTGAATGACCTTAACAAGTATATAACAAATCAAGTTTCAAGACCAATAAATAAGCATCAAATAAGTATAGAATCAAGTTCGGATAGATGCTTTATGTACTCAGAATATCAATAGTGAACAACCCAAGTGAACAGTAACGAGACACCACAATCTCCAAACAATGTATACACAATCGTCAAGAACTAAGGAGTCATAAATGGATCAAACTGAAGGTTGTGATTTTATCGAACACAAATAGCTTCACCGTGAGATTCTTGATAGAGTATTTTTGGCTTGCAAAAGTTCCCATACTTTTCCTTTTTTTTTTTTTTTTTGCGAGAGAGAGGCAGATCAGTTCTTTAGCTTATTACCTCATTCTTCCCGTTAGGATTATCAGAGCTCAAAAACATCAACATCAAGTTTGAATTCGAACGAGTGAAAAAGGTCTGTTTGATGAGTGAAACTTGCGTTTCCATTGGAGACGCGCGTCCCTGTCTTAGTCGAAATGGGCTTGACAAAAACAGATTGGGCCTCACAAAATTTTCCACATTTAGGCCTCAACAAAGACACATTTTTGGGCCTTACTAAAAACACTTGGACTAACCTACTTTCATATATTTATAGATATATATATATATATATATATATATATATATATATATATATATATATCCATAGATCATAAAGATATAATTCAGCATATCTGTAACCCAACTAAGCAAAGGATGGAATAAAAAATATTTCCAAGTATTAATACATCACATTTACTCAATATTTTTTTGAGAGACATTATATTTAAAACATCCTGTACTAGTTTTTTTTTTGGCAGATTTTTTTACAAGTAAATCCATTTTATAAAGCTCTTTTTTTCATCATCAAAATAACTAAAAGGAATACCCATATTCTTAACAGCTACCATTTCACAGCTGCTAATCTTTAGGTGGGAAGCCCGACGTCAAAGAAGCCTGTGAACTAGAACCTATGGTCAAATCAATTCTAAACCATCCGCGTCCCAAAACAAGATGGATTTTATCGACGGCTTGCTTGCCAAGCTGACCCGCAACGACGACCAATGCCACGCGGTTGCGAAAACGTGGATAACGAACACCATGGATCCGTCTCTTGAAAATTTGGTTTCCCGGGCGCCTAATATGAGCGAAATTAAGGTTGTTTTGCGAGATAGTTTTAACAAAATCATAGGAACTTATAACTTTAACCTCAAACAGGCAATTTCGGAGCTGAAATTGGGAGGAGGAGATGGGTTGATTGAATTTTATGTTAGTTTGAAGAACTTGTGGGGCAAATTGGAGACCCAGGAAGCTCTATCCTGTGCTGGTGCAAAAAGAGCACTTGCCACACCAATAAGAATATGTAAGAATGGGATCAAGAAAACAAGATTATGAAATTCTTGCTTGGGCTACTTAGGTATTGTTTTATACTTACGATGAAAGATTTGCTTCTCTTCTTATAACCGGTTTTAAAGGGAAAACGAACTTTGTTACGAATAATCTCACCTCCTACTGTATATAATGCACTTTGATATCTAGTAAACAATAAAATTAGAAAGAACCAACAAACTACTTTTGTAAACTGCATGAAATAACACAAATTTTGATCTCTATGTTTCTATTCTTCCTAATTCATTACCATCTATAAAGACAAAGTCTAAAGTGTTCAATAGTATCAATCCCTTTTTCCAAAAATTTAATATGCTGACAAAATTTAAGTTTAAATGCAACATTGTTTCATTTGTGGACATATATCCTTTGAAAACTACGATTCTCACATATGGGTGCAATGACACATGTTGAAAATGAATTGCCCCGCATTATTTAATATTTTTGGTTTCCTTTTTAAAATAAAATATTATTTTCTTTCTTATGAATCGGTTCAGAGAGGAAAAATAAATTCGTGATGAATATTCACCATCACCTTTGTAGGGGATAACTCTTGTGTCCAGCTACGCTCTTCCTTATTGTGTACAATAAACTAGAAATAACAACAAATGAAATCCTCTGGAATGTGGAAGAAGCACAGAAATAAAGATTACTACATTTTTTTTTTTTTGTGGAAGGACCATCAGAATTATTTTCGCAAAATGCATAAAGTACAAGCAATAAAAGAAAATAGACATAAAAAAGAGAATGACTATAGGAAAAAGTTTGTTTAGAAGGAAAAGTAAAAAAACCCAATACTGAATTTTCTAAGAAAGAAGACTCATCGAAAATTAAGAGAATCAAAAGTTTTTGATAATTGAGTAGGGAAAGTAAAGACATTGTCAATCATCTTTTACAATTCGTTTTCGTAGTTGTTTCTGTTTATTCCTATGCATTGATTTGGTAATTTTGAAGCATAACAAAATAAAAGAAAAATGTATTCCACTGATGAGCACTATGAATGGTTGAGATATCAATTTATCACTAATGTTGTAACACCACGGCCATCACTTCTTTCCATATATAACTTGCAAGCTAATATAGTAAATAATTTATGTTTTGGTTCCATGCTTTTAGATTTTCCATTAAAGATAATCTACAGTAGATCCTTGCCTTCTTACCAATTGGGACGGCCTACTAAATGTAAGTTGTAGAACAACATAGTAAATAATTAATGTTTTGGTTCCATCTTTCAGATTTTCTATTGAAAATCCATAAATAACATTACCTTGTTTCTTCTATCAACTAGAATTTTAAAAAATAAAATAAAATATGAATGTTGGAATATCACATTCTTTAACCTATGAATACTCCAATTCAGATTATCAAAATCTATCAATTGTTACCTTTGTTCCCAAAAGGAAAAGAAACCATGAAATCTCTCCATATTTCTATGGTGCTAATTATATTCCTCTATCTTAATATTGGTGAGTACTTCATTGTCTATGTGTTTTGTTCTACATTCTAATTTATTGAATTTCGTTCCATTGGTTAGTAAGAAACAGTGTTGAGCTTTAGAAACTCTCTGTCTAACCAACAGTAAGGAGATCCACTTGTTGGCTAGTCTAAAGAGTGTCTTGATTGCAGGGATTTGGGTCATGGCAAACATGCATGTCTGTCACAAGGTTGAGAAGATTACTCACTGCACAAGCCTGAAATGCAACAACTTGTGTGTGCACAAGTATGGGCACCTTGGTAGAGGTGTCCGTGGATATTGTATTAGAGCTGGTTGCTTATGTTTCTATCCTTGTTAACTTATTGTCATCTATTAACTAAATAAAGCCAAAATCAAAGAGTTCAATAGTACAAATCTCTCTCTCTTTAAAGGAGTTTAATAGTGTTTAAAAATGCTCAATTCTTGTTAATCAAATCACAGATATAATGTGATATTAAAGTTTAAATTTAAGTGTGGCATTCCTTTTACTTGCAAACAAAGATTCTTGTAGGAAATTGTTTTTCTCACACTTAGTGTGAGGCGTATTAAAATTAGCATGTCCAACATTGTTTAAATCTTATCTTGATATCCTTTCTAAGATGAAAGATTTGCTTCTCTTCTTATTAGTCAATTTTAAAGAATTAAATGAGCTTTTTAACTAATAGCTTTTACCGCCTTCGTAAGTATTAGCTCCACCTCTTGCTACCACTTTGATTTCTAGTGAACAACAAGATAAGATCTTTTAAGATGAGAAAGATACAGAAAAATGGAAATTTACTTCATTTTCTATAGAAGAACCAACAAAATGCATGAATTGCACTCAAACGATGGTAAGAAAACCCAACATGATCGACATGCTAATGACAAGTAGAAAAAAATAAAAAATAAAATGGTACTTAGTTTTCTAGGATTAGAAAATAGCTTAGGGTGCAATTAGTTGTCCATGCACTCATTGAATTGGCCATAACATGCTTTCTACGAACTATAAGTTTTCCACTGACATCCTTTGAACAAGACATACACAAGCAGTTGCAATAAAAAAGTACTCGGTCATAGATAAGTGGATGAAGAGCTAATCTTATTCCTGATAGTGGTAAATCCGAAAAACAAATGTATAAATAAATAAAAAATGTCTTCCATTGATGAGCATTATGAATGATTAAGATATCAACTTATCATTAATGTTGTATAATCTCTAGCATCACTTTCCATATTTAGATTGTAAGATGATATTGTGCCTTTGTATGTGTGAGTGTGTGTATTTTAGGAAATAGTGGCAATACCCTAACAAACTTTATTAATAATAACAAGGTTGAGCATAACAATTGTATCTTAAATAAGTACCAAGGGTAAAGTATAAGGCTGATATGTTATATATGAAATTGTTACATAAAACATAAAAAAAGAAAGTATGAAATATATTAAGCAACACATATGCTTAATCCTATAGTGGACTATACTTACCTAATCCTAATTGATCTTACATAAAAATAGTGAGACATGGGCAAGGCAAAAAGCTAGGATTTTTGGAAAGTTTAGCGTTTTGGACTACATGCCTATAATTAGCAAAACAATCAACAACTGCATTCCTCTCTCAATATACATATTGTACTTTTGTAGATGCTAAAATCATAAATATACACTGATGAATAACATACTCCAATTTTCAAGGAGTCCTCTATTTTATAAATGGACATTAGACTAGATAAAAGGAATCTAATTCAATGATATTAGGTACTTGATTCCATTCTTAGCATATCTTAAGGCCTTCCAACAAGGTGTATGCTTTAGCATTTGCACTACTACTTAGTACTAACTTGATTGAAAAAGTCATGATGATACTTTCATTATAATTTCTAAGTATTTTCCCTCCAAAATTTTGCCCTATAATACCTGAATTGTCCATATATAACTTGTATTGTCCCATTAGCAGAGGTTGCCATTTGACCTAAACTCCTTTTCAAAAGAGAAGTTTAGCCATAGGAACTTTCAATAAACATAATGAAACTTAATTAAGATAACTTACTTGGACCTTAACTTAAATGAGAGTGGACAACTATAGCATCCAATGTGTAATATCCTTATTACTTTTGTATAAAAATATACTTTTTCCATTGTGTTTTTTCCAATTCCTAGCCAACCAAATCTTCCTCATAATAATACTACCCAAGATGGAAAATATAGCTTAGCTCTAATTATATTGTGATGCCTCTCAGTACCATGAAGAAACAAGCTTAGAAATAGAATTAAATCGAACTAGTACATGAAGTATGTCACCATATATCTTCCAAATCCATTGCACCAATGTGTTTTGTATGATTATATGATCTCCAGTCTCCTCCTAAGCCCTCTCACAACAGTAACACTAAAAGCTATTTGTATTCTCCTCCTTTGCATGTTGCATTTTACAATTATTTTATAATGATGAGCTTGCACATAAACAAACCAATGTTGGAGGTAAGATAATATAATATATAACTTATGTTTTGGTCCATGCTTTTAGATTTTTCATTAAAGATAATCTACAATAAATCCTTACTTTCTTACAAATCTGGATGGCTTATTAAATGTAAGTTGTAGAATATAGTAAATGATTAATGTTTTGGTTCATAACTTAGATTTTTTATTGAAAATCTACAAATAATCTTATTTTATTCTATCTTTTCCATCAATTAGAATTTTAAAAATAAATATATGAGTATAACATACTCTGATTTATAATACTCTAATTCTTATTATCAAATCTAAGGACTATTACTTCCACCATTCTCAAAAGGAAAAGAAAACCATGAAAACTCTCTATATTTCCATAGTCCTAATAACTGTTCTCTAACTAGGCGAGTACTTCATCGTCTATCTATGTTTGGTTCTACAATTCAATTTCTAGAACTTCATTCCATTGGCTAATAAGAAACAATGTTTAGCCTCAAAATCTCTAGACATACTAAGAGCTCTAGTTTCATTTAGTTCTTTTTCACCCTATAATTTCTAAAGAACTCGATTTCATGTACAATAAAACAGTAGTTCTATTTTTTTTTTTTAATTTTATGGATTGTTGTTTATCATAATACGGGTAAACTTTATCTCAGGTGAGAAACAAATAATTTCGGGGATTTTATAGTCATTGTCTATCTCTAAGGAAGAATGGTTGCACATCTCCCGAGACGAAGGATGGAATTCCAGACTGCCGACCATTCTTTATGGTGGGTTAGGAGATTGTAGTTTCTGAATCAACTCATGATGTTTTGAAAAGAAAACTGATATGGGCGGAAGAAATAGTACAGATAATTGGTCCTTGCAGCGGCTGATCGTCCAGAATCAGGGGAAGATACTTCTTCTTTCCCTGACCTACGACGGCCTTCGGTGTTTAAGACAGGAAAGGAATCTCGTTTGAGTTACTAGATGTTAAAAGCTTTTCGGACTTCCCTTCTATTTAAGCTTTCCTACACGGCCGTGCAGTCACTCCAGCATGGAGCAGACGTGCGAGTAAAGATGACTTTAGCACTGGCGTTCCCTTTCCCCTTGCCTTTTACATATGTTAGGGTTGTAGCTCTGCCTACGCCACTCTAAACAAGTGATAATAGATTGAGTAATCTTCCAATCTGTATGTGTTTTATCAGCTTTTACCGGCTTGCTGGCGCAATTTGTCATACAAAAAAAATGATAATGAAGAAGTAGATCATCAGTAATTAAAAGCTCGATTCAGCAAAGCACGAAAGCGTTTACATAGGACTGAGAAACCATGGACACCAAGAGGGATTCAACATAACTTCAGAAGACACATTTTCAATACAGACATATATTTCATGCAGCACACGTTGATGAGACAGATTCTGGGAGATAGTGCCGCATGACCTGAAAAGGGTACCAGAGCAGCGTTAGATACCGTAAAAGACTAAACTTTTCCTTTTCAAAGAATCACCAACGTTCTATTGATAAACAGCCACCTTATAGAGGCAACAGCTATAGCTTCATCCTCTTCGTTGGTGGCAATGTCCTTTAGCGCGTCCAGGGATGTATGTGCAGGCGTTGGGGGCTGACGGCGGCAGTGGTCCACGATTTTGTGGAAACGACACGCTGTTGGCCACATAGGAATGCGGCGCTGGTACGTGATGTGGGGGAGATGACAACTTGTTAGCAGCCAGTGTTAACTTCCTGTCATCCAGAACCCTTGCAGCTGCCAGAAGCTGCGTGCCAGAAACCAAGAACCAAAGGATGATCACCACCATTGCAGCCCTGAAAAGAGCTTTCGCCCAGGCGAGCATGGTCGAGAAACAGGAATTCAGAGAGTATGGAAGGAAGGAAGGATGATGTGAGGTACGAGTCTCAGGTGAGGAGGGATTTTAAAGGAGAGTCGAGGAAAGAAATGGCGGATTAAATGGCTTCGTGAACTTGCACTAAATAGGGAGACGGGGTATATTCTGGTAGTAGTTTGTTTGTGTACGTTGTACAATACAAGCGGGCTGGCTGATGAGTGTACAATAGTTTAGGCTTATCTTCGTAGTCTTGGACTCAGAGAAATAAAGGAATGTCGGGCGACAAATTGGTGTTATAAAGCTCTTGCCCTTATGCTAGCATCACATGCAGCGCATAAACTTGTAATCATGTTGAGGATATTGGCAATTGACTTACTTTTTCTTTTTTTCTCTCTTGATGATGGAGCTTACACCGATTATCTCCTCGCCAGTGTACAGTTAGCATATGGATGTGTGAACAGAGTCATTCCCAAAAGAGTGATAAGGTTTATATATGTTTAAATATTAAATTTTCATCTCTAACACTTTTCATGTATCAAGCATATTTTAAACTCAAACATAAATAAAGTGAAATAAATGCTCCTTACATACTTGAATATATTTTAAAGATTAAGGTTAAATAGAAATTGTATTAAATCAGCATTACCTATAATATCATATTAAAAGATCTAAAGGTAAAACCCAAAAACTTATTTAAAAATTAAAATATTTTTTCATTGATATTTACCTTATAGCTCTTATTTTCTAACATTGGATTCACATACTACACATTAGCTTAAATGGTTCAAGGCTGGGGAAGATATAAATTTTGGCCCTTAGTATATAAATGAAAACTTTTGAAGTTCTTTTTGAGTCAGTCAAATCGCCTAGTGTTGGCAAAAGGCATTAATTTGCAAGTAGTTTTCAGAATGATCTTTTTTGTAGTTTTGAGTTCCAGAGTCACAACTTTCTTTTATCTAGAATGAGCAAACACAAAGTTATCTTTTTTGGATGAATAAAATGCTGAAATGTAGCTTATCTCCTATGTTATTAATATGTTAATCTATTTTATTCCTTATATATGAATGTGTTGCTCTCTTTTACAAATATCTTCTTATAATATGATATTAGATCAAAGTTATAATTGAGATAATCGTTTAATTATGAATTGAGCCTTTGTTTGAAGAGTTCTCCTTGCTCAAATTAAGAAGGTTTGTTAAAATTTAATGCCTATCTTATATTTTTTTATATATTAAAGTGTTTAGATATATAAAAAAAAAAACCAAAAATTCTTTTCAAAGGAAACCTGATAAAGAAAATAACAAATCTCCCGGCGCGAATGCCAGTAGTAATGCTTTTTAGCACTCGTGGCTCGGGCAGCGCCGTCCATATTCAATGACTTCATCTGACGCCGGTGATATTGATTTTTGATAGACGATATGGACTTGGAAATCTGGCATTTAGCATCGATGTACCTTTGCTACATTTGCTTTATGAAGTTTCAACGTGATAATTATTTGTCTGAAAGCCACTTTATAATGGTGAAAATTAGGAGTTGGTGTCTATGTAACAACCGCAAAAATAATTGAATTTATCATGTCAAGATTTTAAGATTTTAGCTCAATAAATAAATTCGTTACATTTGATATCAAAATCAAATCTCACTTACCACATAAGAGTAGAAGGTGACTTGCAGAAAGGATTATTTGGTAAAAAACGTTTGGTATGGAAAACGTGAACAATTCTTTAGTTTGGGAGAAATTAAATCCCAAAATTAGCGTGCCAAGCCAGATTCCTTTAGGATAGCCATTATTTTTAATTATTCTGAAAATGCACCGAGCAAACGAAACAAAAATTAGATATTTATGTGCTTAGAGTCAGAATGAGCTGAAGGCAAATTCTCTTCAGGAACTTCTTTGTTAAACAATGATCTGGCAAGATTGCTTTTTATCAAACAATGATGTATTCTCCGTCTAATTCCTCTGTAATTGATATATTTTAAAAAAACAACTAAAGAAAGTTTTTATATATTACCGTTAACTACACAAGGTAAGGTTTGAAACATAACTTAAGATGACACCATTTATGATATATATATATATTAAATAAGAAATGGTCTTTTCCAGTTTTCAAACACATTAAATATGCAAGTTTATAACTATTTTAGAAATCTTGTTTATGCTCTAGAATTTGACCCTCTTTTTGTTCATTAACATTCATATGTTATCTTTGTTTGACGAGTAGAATATGGGGGTCTTGACCCTATTTGATTTGACTGTAGTGGGGAAAGCTCCATGTTAGTGTGTTTTAGGATCCAACCAAGCTACCACGCGCAATGGACTTGACCTATATACAGTATCCATAAAAGCAAGATGATCAACCAAGTTCAATTGTCGCTCACTCCAAAGGGATCTTGATCTTTTTCTACTCCTTGGATGGTTTTTCAAAGCGTGACAATAATACCCAAATGATCTGCTAGAATGCAAAATTTTCCCTAGAAATAGAATCGACATTAATCATCTTAAGAAAGTAATAAACCCAAGGTATCACAAAATCCATTCAGTTTTGCACTTCTCAAAGGGTAGGCATTTTGTTTTTTCCTTCGAGAATGCCTACTGACGTGCTGAAAACGAGAACATATATAAAAATATGGCATGTGAGAACCATCGTTTTTCTTGCATGCCAATGCCAAAGTTTTGCCTTTTGCTTTTGCTTTCGCCGAAAGCGAACCATGCGGAGAGCAATTGGTTTTCTCGCATGCCAATCGAAAATTAAAAAAAAGGATAAAAAACAACAAAGTGAATCCTAACCATGTGGAGAACCATTGAACCATTCCCTTTCCGGCATGCCAACCAAAAGCGAAAGATAAAGTTTTACCTCTTTGCTTTTGCTTTCACCAAAAGCTAAAACATGTGCGGAGCAATTGGTTCTCCGGCATGCCTACCAAAAAGAAATCTTGAGGCATGCCATTCAAAGATATGTCTTTTGCTTCTTTATTTAGTGTAAACAATCAACAAAAGGACAAAAAACAACAAAGTGAAGCCTAACCATGTGGAGAACCATTCCTTTTCCCGCATGCCAACCAAAAACGAAAGATTAAAGTTTTACCTTTTGCTTTTGCTTTCGGCCAAAACCAAACATGTGGAGAGCAATTGGTTTCCGGCATGCCAACCAAAAAGAAGATCATAAGGCATGCCATTCAAAAGTATGTCTTTTGCTTCTTTATCTCCTGTAAACAGTAAACAAAAGGACAAAATACAAAAAAGTGAAAGCTAACCATGTGGAGAACCATTCCTTTTCCCGCATGCCAACCAAAAAGAAAATCACGAGGCGCGCCATAGAAAGTTTTTTGTGCTTCTTCCTTTTCCTGCGTGGAGATAAAAGTGAGAGTACATATATAAACTAATTACGTATAGGTATATTGTAAGGCATCTAATGGTTATTCCTTTTAGTTTGTATGGTGTGAGAATTACATCATGTTGGCCCAAACTCCTTTATAAATACTATATTTGAGTATGTGTGGTTGTTTTATTGTGATGCAATTTGATGAATCCTCCACAAAGTGGTGTTGTGGTGAGAAGATCAGAACCAAAGGTGATCGAACATGGTAAATTTATATGAACAAAAAGAAAGATTCATGTTTTTGATATATGACCATTTGTGCGTCGAATCAAAAGTTTTGTTGAAGACAAGCAAAAGTTTTGGTGTTATTGGATTGAAGATCAGACCAATCAAATTGAGTGTGGTGGTCGTGTAAATAATTCAGCTCCAATTGAGGCATCAAATGATGAACAATGGCTAAAATACTGGTCCTTAAATTTAAAGGCTGAGATGGACAGTCAAGAAGATCAAGAGGAGATAAGATGATTATTTCAGTTCACCGGGGAGAAAGGAGAGATTCAGATGATCCGTGAAAATTAACCATTTGGAGAAACATTCCTTTTCCCGCATTCCAAACAAAGAGGAAATCATGAGGTAGCTTTTTTCTGGTGAAAGAAGCATTTTCTCAGCGCTTTTGAAGGTTCGAAGTTTTGCCTCTTAATTTAGTGAAATCAATAAACTTCATTTTGTCGAAGTTTTTGCTTAATTTAGTGAAAGCAACAAAAAATAATTAAAAATAACAAAAAAATAATTAATTTGGCTAAGGTCTCGTGTAAACGAGCAACCAAAAAAAAAAAAATGCCAACCTTTCTTGAACTTTTTTAATGTTCTCCCCATCAGAAAAAAAAAATGAAAGCTCAAAGGATGGGATAAACTGGAAGATAAGGGGGATGAGAAATTTGATATTTTGTGATGCAGCCCTGCCAAACATGATCGAGAAAGAGGAATTCATGCTTGTAACTTCCTTTTTTCAGAGGAAGCTGGGGTCAAATGTTTGCTGCAGAAAGAGATGGAGGTGAAAGCGTCTGGAGAGAAGCCTTCTATTGTTGAGGGTCAGGAAAAGAGAAACTGGGGAGTCGAGGCCCCGTACAAGTAAGGGGGGTTAAGTCATATTTATAGACGATGGAGAAGTCATTATTCGTGATGGCGTGGTGGGGACCATTCAGGAAATTTTTATGATAGCTTTAGCTGACATCTTCCATCCATGTCAGTACTTTTTAAAATATTTAACTTTGAACATTAATGTTGACATATTTTATTTCAGTTAGCAAGAGGGTTATGAGCATTAACAAGATTAAGACTATAATTTTGCACGACTCGTGGAAATTTTATTCAGGGATTGTAAGCATAGTCGCCTAAACATTAGAAACAAAAATAGTGAAGAATAATGGTTTTCCATTTTACTTTAAACCAAAATAACTTAAGTAGTGGATTTTACAAGAAAAATTTGACTATTAGACAGTTATATACCACTCTTTATATATATATATATATATATTTTTTCAATCATGGTAGTTTAATATGATCATCTCCTCAACAAATGAAAACCCAAGCAATGAAAGAGATTTCAGGCCTAATATATTTTTTTAGTTAAAAAAAATGGTAGGAAGAAGAAGCTAATGGAACTGCGAGAATTACGAATGTTTCACTCTTTTCTTCAGCTAATTAGCTACGTATCTAGCAATGTCCATTTGTTTAACAATAAAATTTTAAAGTGAAAGAATGACAAAGCAACTTATCTAACCCTAATTCCTACTTTCCCACTTTTCTAGAAGATACACATGGGCTTGGGCTCGCAAGACATGACCCGGCCCAACATAATCCAAAACGTTGTAGCCCACAAAAAATACAAATAATGCCCGTAGCGATTACCACCTCAAGGTTTTAAACACAAAATATGACATATTAACTAAAGGCCTAACAAAAGAAAGCCCTAACTGAAGCCTAAAAAAACAAGGGCATTTTTGTTTTTCTGAAAACCTTTCCGCCGCCGACAGTCCGACGGCCTTCGCCGGTGGAAGAAGAAGCATTTGGTGGTCAGTTCACCAAACGGATTGGACGACGGCCGTTCTGGGTGGGCCGTGCGTCGAAGACTGTCCTACTTCCTCAGGTCAAATTGTACCCCGCGATCCATCGGTTGCTCACCGCTCTAGCGTCGATTTTGACGCCTGACATCGCCGCCTCAGGGGAGTCCATTCATCATGCTACTTCTTTTCCTGCAAACAGAGGTTTCAGGCAATTAAGTCATGCTTATCTAAAAATCGTCTTGATTGCAGGGATCGAGGTCACGGCAAAAATGTATGTCTATTGCAAGTTTGAGAAGATGGTAAAAGCTGTTTGTCAAAAAGCTCATTTAATTCTTTAAAACCAGCTGTTAAAATGATGTGGGCATGTCAGTAATAGCCCCATCTCTTGCTACCCTCTTCCTTAGTACATATGACAAACTTTGATTTATAGTAAACTACAAGATGGGATCTTCAAAGATGAGCAAGATGCAGAAAAATTCAAATTACTACATTTTCGATAAAAGAACCAACAAACTATTTTTGCAAAATGCATGAATTGCACTTAAACGATGGTCAGAAAACCAAACATGGTCTAGATGCTAATAACAAGTAGAAAAAAATAAAAAATAAAAAATAAAGTGGGAGTACTTAATTTCTAGGATTAGAGTTTGATGGGTCGGCGTCTCACGCCAATACAAGTAGATAGCTTGACATGTTAGGCTGCAATTAGTTGTCCATGTAGTCATTGAATTGGTCATAGCAGGCTTTCTATGAAGTATAAGGTTTTCGTTGACATCCTTTGAACAAGACGTACACAAGCAGTTGCAATAAAAAAGTACTCGGTTAAAGATAAGTAGATGAAGAGCTAATCTTATTCCTGCTAGTGGTAAATCAAAAAGACAAGGGTAGTTTCCATGATAGAATACAGACTCTGAAGACCTTTGCCGGCAAGCCAACTGTCAAAGCGCTAACGTGTCAGGCATGCAAAAGAAGAGAAAGCCGCAGGATACGATTTACAGCACCGGGCAACTCCTCTCTTTCCACACAGCACCGACGGCGGGAAGATCCCAACGGAACCGGGATCCCGCAACAGAGAAGCCTCCTGGTTCTCGCCGGATCTCATCAGACCCTTACCAAGCCCGGTCAGCCACCGCCGGCGACTTGGCCGGGACAGCCGCAGAGCCCGACTGGGCCGAGACTGCTACGCCAGTTAATTAATATTATATTCATTTCTCCGTAATGATAACAACACAACAAAAAAATTACTGGATAACATTGTAAAGAATTTAATTTTCGTTCCATATCTTACTGAAGACTTTCTGAAAATGATATTATTTATATTTTCGGTTATTAAGGATTTAACAAATCCAAGAGATGAACATCAGCTACTCTAATGTATAAATATCTCAACTCTCATTACCAAAATAATAATAAAAATTACTAATTTCATTCTTAAAAGGAAAGAAAATAAAAAAATAAAATAATGGAGAGTGTATATATTTTAACATTTTTTATGATTCTTCTTTGGCTCAATGTCGGTAAATATTTCATTGTTTATATATTTTTTTATGTCGGTAAAGCTTAGGCATTAAAATTTTTCGAGTACTCTGAAAGTGTACTCTAACTTCATTTCATTTTTATCACATAATCGCTAATAATAAATCTGTATTTTAGAGATTATTGTGTACAGATCTTTTGGAAAGCTTGAATGAAGAAAGAGTTATTGAAAACTTAAAAATAATTAACTTTGCTTCGCGAGAGAGTAGAGTTTCCGGGCGCACGCGTAACATACGGGCCGGAGGTAACTTGGACTCAGATTGTATAGGATTGTGCGCGCCCTGCTGTTGTTCTCTATGCCTTCGTTCGTTCCTTTTCTTTTGTTGTCCCCAAGTTCTAGGCCCGTTTTGCTGCTATGCTCCCGTCTCTCTTTTTTCTGTCCTGTCGTTAAAGTACTCCTACCTTTCCTTTCCTTCTCAAGGAGTGGCTAGCTTCAGTTCGTGAGTCTAGTTCTGTTGAGTAGTTCAGGAAGTCCTTTCGTGGGCTGATCTTCTTTAGTCACAAAACTTCTTCCGATAGATCGAATAGGTGGAAGGTTCATCACTTGTAACAAGTTTCGTTAAAGAATACGATATAAAGCTTTCCATAAATGAAGGAATAAAGCAAGTGACATCTGAAAGTCTGATTCGGATTCTGCTCTTGCAGTTCTCAAAGTAGCGAGATGACCAGAGGAATCAGAGCTTCCGAAAGTAAGGACCACCAAGATACGCATGGTGATTCGATCTTTGGATCACCCATTTGTGGAAAACCATTTTTTGGGGCTTCCGCCTTACACACGGAGGATTGGCTTGCCTGAATCACGGCGTTAGAGGTCGTTTCAGTATGTCTTTTTTTTTTTTTTTTTGAACGAAGGAACTTAAACTGATAAGTGATTTATTGCACCCGACGGTCCCCCATAATAAGCTCACTTGGGGAATTCTGATTCCAGCTGTTCCAAGAGTATCCGCTAGTTGAACCCCGTCCAGTAGACTTCCTGTTTTGCTCATCCTTGGTAGCTCATCGCAAGACGGGACGATAGGTTGGAGGGGAGAGAATTCCTCCGGTGGAGCCAAGAGAAACTTGAGCACCCGATCTTTTTCCTCGCATCACTAGATTTGCTTTCCAGTGTTGCAAGTGCCACCACAACAAGAGCAAAGGAGGGGTTGTTAAGCATCCAAATCTCCCCAAAGCTCTTTCAAGTGAAGGTAGAAGGAGGTAATATCAACGCTAGAGGCACCAGGAGATAGCTAAAGGTCATCTATGGCCTGTTTCAGAGAGAATTTTTGAGCCCCTCTAAGTTTGTTGAAGCTATCCCGAAGGAGTTGCCATACTTTGGTGACAGTGCAAGCGAAGGAGACTATAGGCTTGAGTGATGGGTGAACTAAGTGGGTTAACCACGTTTTCACAACCATGTGACACTAGTCCCAACAATCAGCAGTATCACCTTCTTCGGTAGGTCATAGGAGGTTGTTGGTTAGAAAGTCCATCATATTGTAGACAAGGAATACTGTTTGGTTTCGCTCATTCTAGACATGTCAGTTGGCCTCACTAGTAAGCTTCTAGGACATGATGCATGTCAGTCGAAGATTGGTGGCAATGAGATGGTAAGGGTCACAAGAGGGGAAGCAAGGGTGGCAAAACTAGTAGAAGAGGCATTTATGGTGGCCATCAGAGAGGAGGGCAATGGCTAGGGTTGTAAAATTGGGAAATTTATGGATTTAGGGTTTGAAGAATATAAGGCAAAATTGGGTAATTTGGGGAATTAAGGTTTGAGGAATTTTGGGAATTAGGGTTAGGGATTTAGGAAATTAGGGTTTCATGAAAAAGGGAAGGGAAATTAGGGATTTAGGGATTAGGGATTGAAAGAATTGGGGATTAGGGTTCAGGAATTGGGAATTCGGGAGAGTAATTGGGGAATGAGAAAAAAGAGGGGTAATAATGAAAATAGAGAAAGGGAGAAGGGAAAAGTGGAAAATAGGGGGAAAAACGGGGATGAGGTGGTCATTTGAGATGAGGAACACAAACGACGGAAAAAAATGAGTAATTGGGAAAAAATAGCAAAAGACTCATAACTTGACTAGCGTTTGATACCATGTAAAAAAATGAAAAAGTCAAAGGAATAGAATGAATTTCGCTATTGCTATGTGTCATTTACAAGCCTTTCATGTTACATTTATAGAGAGCTAAACCTAGGCTAACAAAGAAAGAAAAATATACACAATTAAAAATAAAGATATTAAGCTAAATTGTAGGGCTTAATATGTAATGTGGTTGGTGAGACAGTTATGCATTAACAAATACATGACATTTATTTGAGAGACATTATATTTAAAATGTCTTGTACTATTTTTTTTTTTGGCCCATTTTTCTACAAATAAATTCATTTTGTAAAGCCTCTTTTTTTGTCATCATCAAACTAACTTCAAAGAATACCCATAATCCTAACACCGACCATTTCAGAGCTGCTAATCTTTAGGTCGGAAGTCCGATGTCAAAGAAGCTTGTTGGAGAAGCGAACTAGAACCTATGTTCAAATCAATTCTAAACCATCCTTGTCCCAGAACAAGATGGATTTTATGGACGGTTTGCTTCCCAAGCTGACCCTCAACGACGACCTTGCACACAACGGTGGGACCAAGGCCACGCCGTTGCACAAACGTGGATAACAAACAACAAGGATCCGTCTCTTGAAAATTTGGTTTCCCGGGTGCCTAATGTGAGCGAAATTAAGGTTGTTTTGCAAGATATTTTTAACAAAATCATAGGAACTTATAAGTTTAACATTAAATAGACAATTTCCCATCTGAAATTAGGAGGGGGAGATGGGTTGATGGAATTTTATGTTGGTTTGAAGAACTTGTGGGGCAAACTGGAGACCCAGGAAGCTCTAATCCCGTGCTGGTACAAAAAGTGCACTTGCCACATCAACAAGAATCTGTAAGAATAGGATCAAGAAAACAAGATTATGAAATTCTTGCTTGGGCTACTTAGGTATTGTTTTATATCCTTCTTAAGATGAAAGATTTGATCTCTTCTTATAACAGGTTTTAAAGGAAAAACGAACTTTGTTACGAATAATCTCAACTATCTTTGTTGGTGGTAGCTCCACCTCCCACTACCCTATTCCTACTGTATATAATGCACTTTGATATCTTGTTAAAAATAAAATTAGAAAGAACCAGCACACTATTTTTACAAAATGCATGAAATAAGACAAATTTTGATCTCTTTGTTTCTATTCTTGCTAGTTCATTACCATCTATTTTCCCTTATGACTAAATAAAGCCAAAATCTAAAGAGTTCAATAGTATCAATCTCTTTTTCAAAAAAATTAATATGCTGACAAAGTTAAAGTTTAAATGCAACATTGTTTCATTTGTGGACATATGGGGGCAATGACACATGTTCAAAATGAATTGTCCTGCATTATTTAAATTTTCTGGTTTCCTTTGTAAAATGAAATATTTATTTCCTTCCTTATGAATCGGTTTAGAGAGAGAAAAAAAGTCGTAATGAATATTCACCGTCACTATTGTGGGTGATAACTCTTATGGCCAGCTACGCTCTCTCGCATTGTGTACAATAAACTAGAAAACAACAAATGAAACCCTTTGGAATGTGGAAGAAGCACAGAAATACAGATTACTACATTTTTTTTTTTTTGGAAAAACCATCAGAATTATTTTCGCACAATGCATAAAGTACAAGCAAGAAAAAAAGAAAATAGACATAAAAAGAGAGAATGAACTATAAGAAAAATTTTGTTTAGAAGGAAAAGTAGAAAAACCCAATACTGAATTTTCTAAGAAAGAACACTCATCAAAAATTACGAGAATCAAAAGTCTTTGATAATTGAGTAGGGAAAGAAAAGACAATGCCAATCATTTTTACAATTTGTTTTCGTAGTTGTTTCTGTTTATTCCTATGCATTGATTTGGTAATTTTGAAGCATAACAAAATAAAAGAAAAATGTATTCCACTGATGAGCACTATGAATGGTTGAGATATCAATTTATCACTAATGTTGTAACAACACTACCATCACTTCTTTTTATCTATAACTTGCAAGCTAATATAGTAAATAATTTATGTTTTGGTTCCATGCTTTTAGATTTTCCATTAAAGATAATCTACAGTAGATCCTTGCCTTCTTACCCATTAGGACGGCCTACTAAATGTAAGTTGTAGAACAACATGGTAAATAATTAATGTTTTGGTTCCATCTTTCAGATTTTCTATTGAAAATCCATAAATAACATTATCTTGTTTCTTCTATCAACTAGAATTTTAAAAAATAAAATAAAGTATGAATGTTGGAATATCACATTCTTTAACCTATAAATACTCCAATTCAGATTATCAAAATCTATAAATTGTTACCTTCGTTCTCAAAAGGAAAAGAAAGCATGAAATCTCTCCATATTTCTATGGTGCTAATTATATTACTCTATCTTGATATTGGTGAGTACTTCATTGTCTCTATGTCTTGTTCTACATTCTAATTTGTTGAATTTCGTTCAATTGGTTAGTAAGAAACGGTGTTGAGCTTTAGAAACTCTGTGTCAAACCAACTGTGAGGAGATCTACTTGTTGGCTAGTCTAAAAAGTGTTTTGATTGCAGGGATTTGGGTCATGGCAAACATGCATGTCTGTCACAAAGTTGAGAAGATTACTCACTGCACAAGCCTGAAATGCAACAACTTGTGTGTACACAAATATGGGCACCTTGGTAGAGGTGTCCGTGGATATTGTAATAGAGCTGGTTGCTTATGTTTCTATCCTTGTTAACTTATTATCATCTATTAACAAAATAAAGCCAAAAGCAAAGAGTTCAATAATATAAATCTCTCTCTCTCTTTAAAGGAGTTTAATAGTGCTTTAAAATGTTCAATTCTTGTTAATCAAATCACAGATATAATGTGATATTAAAGTTTAAATTTAAGTATGGCATTCCTTTTACTTGCAGACAAAGATTCTTCTAGGAAATATTTTTTTCTCACAATTAGTGTGAGGCATATTAAAATCAGCATGTCCAGCATTGTTTAAATATTATCTTGATATCCTTTCTGAGATGAAAGATTTGCTTCTCTTCTTATTAGTCAGTTTTAAAGAATTAAATGAGCTTTTTAACTAATAGCTTTTACCGCCTTCGTAAGTATTAGCTCCACCTCTTGCTACCACTTTGATTTCTAGTGAACAACAAGATAAGATCTTCTAAGATGAGAAAGATACAGAAAAATGGAAATTTACTTCATTTTCTATAGAAGAACCAACAAAATGCATGAATTGCACTCAAACGATCGTAAGAAAACCCAACATGATCTACATGCTAATGACAAGTAGAAAAAAATAAAAAATAAAATGGTACTTAGTTTTCTAGGATTAGAAAATGGTTTAGGGTGCAGTTAGTTGACCATGCAGTCATTGAATTGGCCATAACATGCTTTCTACGAACTACAAGTTTTTCGCTGACATCCTTTGAACAAGACATACACAAGCAGTTGCAGTAAAAAAGTACTCGGTCATAGATAAGTGGATGAAGAGCTAATCTTATTCTTGATGATGGTAAATCCGAAAAACAAATCTATAAATTAAAAAAAAAATGTCTTCCATTGATGGGCATTATGAATGATTAAGATATCAATTTATCATTAATGTTGTATAATCTCTAGCATCACTTCCCATATTTAGATTGTAGGATGATATTGTGCCTTTGTGTGTGTGAGTGTGAGTATTTTAAGAAATAGGGGCAATACCCTAACAAATTTTATTAATAATAACAAGGTTGATCATAACAATTGTATCTTAAATAAGTACAAAGGGTAAGGTATAAGCCTAATTCTTAAAAAAAGCAAAATGCTTACATATCAAATTGTTACATAAAACATAAAAAGAAAGTATGAAATATAAGCAACACATATGCTTAACTTTATTGTGGACTATACTTACCTAATCCTAATTGATCTTACATAAAAACAATGAGACATGGGCAAGGCAAAAAGCTAGGATGTTTGGAAAGTTTAGCATTTGGACTACATGTCTATAGTTAGCAAAACAATCAACAAGTGCATTCCTCTCTCAATATACATGTTGTACTTTTGTAGATGCTAAAATCATAAATATACACTAATGAATAACATACTCCAATTTTCAAGGAGTCCTCTATTTTTTAGATAAAAGGAATCTAATTCAATGATATTAGGTACTTGATTTCATTCTTGGCATATCTTAAGGCCTTCTAACAAGGTGTATGCTTTAGCATTTGCACTACTACTTCATACTAACTTGATTGAAAAAGTCATGATGATACTTTCCTTATAATTTTTAAGTATTTTCCCTCTAACATTTTGCCCCATAATACTTGAACCATCTATATATAACTTGTACTGTCCCATTAGCGGAGGTTGCCATTTGACCTAAACTCCTCTTCAAAAAGAAAGTTGAGCCATAGGAACTTTCAATAAACATAATGAAACTTAATTAAGAAAACTTACTTAGACCTTAACTTAAATGAGAGTGGACAACTATAGCATCTGATGTGTAACATCCTCGTTAATTTTGTTTAAAAATATACTTTTTCCATTGTGTTTTTCCCAATTCCTAGCCAACCATTTAAATGTAAGTTGTAGAATATAGTAAATGATTAATGTTTTGGTTCATCTCTTAGATTTTTTATTGAAAATCTACAAATAATATTATTTTATTTTATCTTTTCTATCAATTAGAATTTTAAAAATAAATATATGAGTATCACATACTCTAATTTATAATACTCTAGTTCTTGTTATCAAATCTAAGGACTATTATTTCCACCATTCTCAAAAGGAAAAGAAAACTATGAAAACTCTCTATATTTCCATAGTCCTAATAACTTGTCTCTAACTTGGCGAGTACTTCATCGTCTATCTATGTTTTGTTCTACAATTCAATTTCTAGAATTTCATTCCATTGGCTAATAAGAAACAATGTTTAGCCTCCAAATCTCTAGACATACTAAGAGCTCTAGTTTCAGTTAGTTCTTTTTCACCCTAAATTTCTAAAGAACTCGATTTCATGTATAATAAAACAGTAGTTCCATTTTTTTTTTTAATGGATTGTTCTTTGTCATAATACGGGTAAACTTTATTTCAGTTGAGAAACAAATAATTTCGGGGACTTTATAGTCATTGTCTATCTTAAGGAGGGATGGTTGCACGTCTCCCGAGACGAAGAATGGAATTCTTGACTGCCGACCATTCTTTAAGGTGGGTTTGGAGATTGTAGTTTCTGAATCAACTCATGATGTTTTGAAAAGAAAACTGATATGGGCGGAAGAAATAGTACAGATAATTGGTCCTTGCAGCGGCCGATCCAGAATCAGAGGAAGAAACTTCTTCTTTCCCTGACCTACGACGGCCTTCGGTGTTTAAGACAGGAAAAGAATCTCGTTTGAGTTACTAGATGTTAAAAGCTTTTCGGACTTCCCTTCTATTTAAGCTTTCCTACAGGGCTGTGCAGTCACTCCAGCATGGAGCAGACGTGCGAGTAAAGATGACTTTATCACTGGCTTTCCCTTACCCGTTGACTTTTACATATGTTAGGGTTGTAGCTCTGTCTACGCCACTCTAAACAAGTGATCATAGATTGAGTAATCTTCCAATCTGTATGTGTTTTATCAGCTTTTACCGGCTTGCTGGCGCAATTTGCCATAGAAAAAAAATGATAATGAAGAAGTAGATCATCAGTAATTAAAAGCTCGATTCAGCAAAGCACGAAAGCGTTTACATAGGACTGAGAAACCATGGACACCAAGAGGGATTCAACATAACTTCAGAAGACACATTTTCAATACAGACATATATTTCATGCAGCACACGTAGATGAGACAGATTCTGTGAGATACTGCCGCATGACCTGAAAAGGGTACCAGAGCAGCGTTAGATGGCGTAAAAGACTAAACTTTTCCTTTTCAAAGAACACCAACATTCTACAGATAAACAGCCGACCTCAGGTAGGCGACAGATATAGCTTCATTGTCCTTGTTGGTGACAACGTCCTTTACCAGGGTGTCCAGGGACATACGTGCAGCCATTGGGGGCTGACGGCGGCACTGGTCCACGATTTTGTGGAAACGACACGCTGTTGGCCACATAGAAATGCGGCTCTGGTACGTGATGTGGCGGAGATGACCACTTGTTTGCACCTGGTGTTAACTTCCGGTCATCCAGAACCCTTGCAGCTGCCAGAGGCTGCGTGCCAGAAATCAAGAACCAAAGCACCATTGCAGCCCTGAATAAGGCTTTCACCCTGGCGAGCATGATCGAGAAACAGATATTCAGGGCGTATTGAAGGAAGGATGATCGCGAAGGATGTGAGGTTACGAGTCTCAGTTGAGAAGTTACTTTAGAGTAGACTCGAGGAAAGAAATGGTGGGTTAAATAGCCTCGCGAACTTGGACTAAGTGGGCAGACCAGGTACACTGCGGTAGTAGTTTGTTTGTGCACTCTGTATTATACAATCGGGCTAGCTGATGTTTGTACAGTAGTTTAGGCCCATCCTTGTAGTCTTTTCCCCTGTGTATGTATTAGAAGGCTTCGTGTTCTTTCATTCAATTGACTACTGTGAAGAGGGCAAGTACTGCCTATGGGCATTCCTCCCTCGCATGTGTTCTCTTAGAGTGATTAATTTGTTTGTTATGTCCTGCAGAAAGGTTGTGCTGCCTCTAGCCGAACCTTTAAGACAATTGTGAGCGAAGGATCCGGAGACTAATTGGTGTTATGAGGCCCTTCACCTTATGCTAGAATCATATGTAGCGCACAACTTGCTATCATGTTGAGAAGTGAGCAAATGATTTACCTTTTCTTCTTTTTTTTCCTCATGATGGTACTTACACCGATTATCTCCTTCCAAGTGTCCAATCAGCATATGCATGTATGAGCAGAGTCATTCCCAAAAGGGTATAAAGGATTATATATGTTTAATATAAAACTTTTATTTTTAACACTTTTCACTATATTTTAAACTCAAAGATGTATAAGGCGGAATGAATGCTCCTTATATATGAGAACATATTTTAAACGTTTAAAGGAATGGAAGTTGTAATATATAAACCATGCTTCTAATATCATATTAAAAGATCCAAAGGAAACCAAAATATTATTTAAAACCTAGAGGGTCTTTTCATTTAAATTTACCTCATAACTTTTATTTCCTAATGTGGAATTCTTATATTCCACATAGCTTAAATGGCTCAAGTTTGGGGAAGATATACATTTGGGCCCCTAGTATATAAATGAAAAGTTTTGAAGTTCTTTTTAAGTCAGTCAAATTGCAGTGTCTTGGCAAAAGGCGTTAATTTGCAAGTAGTGTTTCAAAAGAATGCTCTTTGCACTTTTAAATTCCAATGTTCACAACCTTCTTTTATCTACAACGATCAAATAAAAGGTTATCTTTTGGGTAAATAAAATGTTGAAATTTAGCTTGACTCCTATATTATCAACAAATTAATCTATTACATAACTTATATATGGAAGTGTTACCCTCTTTTATAAATCTATTCTTTTAGTATGGTATTAGACTTAAGTTATAATTGAGATACCCCTTAATTATGAATTGAGTCTTTGTTAAAAGTTCATTTCCATACTTAAAGAGGCTTGTCAAAATTCAATATTTATCTTATATGTTTTATATATGAAAATATTGAGATATATGAAAATATTCATATCTAGCAAAACAAGTATTTTGGGTTCAAATCTCCTCAGTTGTATTTCTGATTGACATGAGTATGTCTCAATGTGAACTACTATTTCTCAGTTTAAGTCATCAAACAAAACTTGGTGAGGGTATTGGGTTCTGAAAAAAAAAAAATCTTTTAGAAGGAATGCTGATAAAGTATATCAAAGAGGCTTCTCTCTCGTGCCATTCAAAAATAAGATATATCGAAGATTTACCTTTTGTTTTTGCTCTCACCGAAAGGCAACCATGTGGAGAGCAATTGCTCTTCCCGCATGCCAATCAAAAATATTTCAAAGTTTTACCTCTTGCTTTTGCTTTAACCAAAAGCTAAACATGTGGAAAGCAAATCAAAAATAAAATATATCAAAGTTTTACCTTTTGCCTTTGCTCTCACCGAAAGCTAACCATGTGGAGACCAATTGCTAGTCCCGCATGCCAATCAAAAATAAAATATATCAAAGTTTTTACCTGTTGCTTTTGCTTTCACAGAAAGCTAACCATGTGGTGAGCAAATGCTCTTCCCGCATGCAAATCAAAAATAAAATATATCAAAGTTTTACCTTTTGCCTTTGCTCTCACCGAAAGCTAACCATGTGGAAAGCAATTGCTCTTCCCACATGCCAATCAAAAATAAAATATATCAAAGTTTTACCTTTTGCTTTTGCTCTCACCGAAAGCTAACCAAATGGAGAGCAATTGCTATTCCCGCATGACAATCAAAAATTAAATACCAAAGTTTTACCTTTTGCTTTTGCCGAAAGCCAACCATGTGGAGAACCATTAGTTTTTTTCGCATGCTAACCAAAAACGAAGTATCAAAGTTTTACCTTTTGCTTTTGCTTTCGCCCAAACCCAACCATGTGGAAAGCGATTAGTTTTCCCGCATTCCAACTAAAAAGGAAATCATGAGGCGTGCCATACAAAGTTTTTTAGGAGACACGGACACAAACACATTCCCATGTCTTTTTTGGAAGGGCGTGTCATTGAAAAGTTTTGCTATGTGCTTCGTCATTTTCCTACGTGGACACGGAAATGAGAGTAAATATATAAACTAATTACGCATAGGTATATTCTAGGGCATATAATAGTTATTCCTTTAGTTGTTCAAATGTGGGTATGGCATTGTGTGTTATATCCATACGTGAATGGTGATGTGATCTGACAAGTTCTCCAAAAAGTGGTATTAGAGTAAGATGATTGAACATAGTAAATTCATATGAACAAAAATGAAGAAACAAGTTGATGGTTTTTATTAAAACATTTGTGAGTCAAATCAAAAGTTTTATTGAAGAACATGATAGGTTGAAGATAATCAGAAGTTTTGTTGGTTATCAACCTGAAGATTAGATCCATGAAATTGTTTGTGGTGGTCAAATAGAGATATCAAATGATGAAGAATGGCGGTGAAAAAGATCCAAAAGAGATAAGATGATGTATTCCAGTTTACCGGGGAGAAAGGAAAGATTCCAGATGATCCGTGGAAACTGACCATTTGGAGAAACATTTCTTTTCGCGCATGTCAAACAAAGAGGAAATCATGAGGCAGCTTTTTGCCGGTGATAGAAGCATTCTCAGCTCTTTTGAAGCGCATCCCATTCAAAGTTTTGCGTTTTGCTTCTTAATTTCGTGAAAAAAATAACCAAAAAGAAAGAAAATGTGACCACATATTTCCTTAAAAGCTGATAGACATTCCTCTTTCCGCATGCCAAACAGGAAGCATGTAATGAAGAAAAGATGACCAGAAAAAAAAATTAAAAGATTAAATGGTTGGCCTCGCAAGGATTAGTCGAATCAGTCAAAGAAGACATGAGGAAACCGTTGGAATAAATCGAGCTTATTTTTAGTTGACAACATAAAAGAGAAAAAATAAGAGGCGCTACGGATCTACCAAACGTTTTCTGCAATATATTGATGAAAATAAAAGAAAAAAATCTTTGGAAGGTTTGACAGTAATTATGAAAAATTCAAAGCATTATCATTTGGGATGACTTTGCTTGCCATTTAGCTAAGATCTCGTCTAAATGAACACTTCACAAAAAAAAGAAAAAAGAAAACACTCAAAGGAAGGATAAACTAGAAGATAAGGGTGCTGAGAAATTTGAAATTTTGTGGTGCAGCCTGGAAAGGATTCTTCCCCGCCAAACATGGTCGAGAAAGAAGAATTCATGCTTGTAACTTCCTTAAATGCTTGCTACAGAAAGGGATGGATACAGAGCGCATGGAATGTAGCCTTCTATTGTTGAGATTCAGGAAAAGGGGGAGTGGGGAGCTGCCGCTCGGTATAAGGAGGAGTGAGTAAGCTTTGGGGGATCGGCGAGGTTAGTATTTATAATCGTGTTGGGGTGCAGTGTGTTTTTTGTTGGGGGTTGGATGGGGACCATTCAGGAAGTTCTTATGGTAAAGTTGACGTCTTCCATCCATGGCACTATTTTTTAAGAGATTTAAATTTGAAAATTAATTTTGACATATTTTATTTAAATTGACAAGAGGGTTATGAAGATTAACAAGATAAAGACTATGATTTTGCACGACTCGGAGAAGTTTTCTTCGGGATTGTAAGCACAGTTGCTTAAGCATTTGAATTCTCTAAAGAAAAAGTATAGAAGATAATGAAAATAGTGAAGAATAATATTTTCTCATTTTACTTTAAACCAAAATAACATAAGAAGAATTTTGACTCAATTGGCAGCCAAGGTTGCTTAGTACTCTTGAGCCCAAATTTGACACTCAGTCAATAAATGAGAATTAAAATTTAAATGTTAGGAAATGATATTTCACTTTTTCATTTTTTCTTGATCATGGTATTTTAATATAATTGTCTCCTTAATAACAAGAATAATCTACTAAAAATCAAGCAACGAAAGAGAGTTCACGCCTAATATACCTTTTTAACTTTAATTTTTTTTAAAATGGTAGCGAGAAGAAGCTAAAAGAACTAAGAAAATTATGAATAGTCCACTCTTTTCTTTAGCTAATTAGCAACTTCTCGAGCAATATGAATCTTTTAAAAATAAAATTTTAAAACAAAATTACAAAGATTAAAACAATTGTCTAACAAAGTACAGGCCTTGCACCCAAGCTGAAAAGATGTCAATAGAGCCAGTTCCCATTAAACTGGAGAAGAAATCGTTGCAAACTTTTCGAGATGTGAATGTGATGGCTTCTAATTTAAAGCGCACAACTTCCTCCCTGATTCCGCGTTTGATTGCAGCAAAACAAACCACTAAGTTCTTTTATCCTACGATCAAGATTCTGCCTCAAACTGAAGTGGTTCAGAGTATGGCTTCACCTGTTGAGCCCATATCAGAATAATGATAATTTGATAATTTAATCATTGTAGTGAAAGAATGTGTTAAAATACAACCAACAAATCTCATATTATTAAATAATGTATTAATTATATTTTATAAATTCTTTAGTTAATTTTTAAGTTAAATAATAAAAAAATTAACACGTCTAATGATTATAAAATATGTGATCCTAGATGTTGAACCTAGGGAAGTGCCAAGCACGCAAGGATTATGTCTGCTCGAATGGAAACCATGAGTCCGATACAATGCTATTTTATTATGTATCTCACAATGCTTTTATGAAACAAAGATTTATGAAAATTAATTTTAACGAGGATATAACTTAAGAACTTATTCAAATAAAATGTACTTTTGTTTCAAAAGAAAAATACTATTGATGAAAATAATTGATAAACATAGTGCAACACGAACACGAAGAACTTTATTCAAATTAGAAGTTATATGTCTGGGAAAGTACCAACCTAGAAACGCTCTTGTACTTTCCTAGTGGGAGTTTAATCTATTAAAAATAGGTTTAAAGTTCAACTTAAAATTTACTTTATGAGTTAGAGAATTTTTTTTTTCATATTTAAACACTATTTAAGGATGCTAATTTTTCAACATATAACTTTTATCTCTAACACTACCTTAGACACAAAGTACACTTTAGGTTTCATGCTTAAATATTTCTTGTGGATACACATGATATTGGTTTTTAATAGACAAGGTAATATAAAAATACTATTAGCCATCCGTTTGGTTATGACCATCTGTTCTTCTTTATATTGAAGAAACGAAAATTTTTGCTTAATAGATGTACAGAGAATCATAACTTATCGATGCAAATTTTGTTCTGGCGGTTCTTCAAAGTACCGAAGCTGGTTCAATCATGGTCCAATAGCTCAGTGTGGTTGCTTAAAGCAATTACAGGCTAGTTGTACTGGACTGGACGTGCATTTTAAAGCAGCCTATTGGCATGAAAATTAAACGACTTTCAATGGGCTAAGCAGGGATTGGACTTGACCTAATTCAAGAATTGGAGTAACTCAATAGGTCCACGTCTACATCAAGTGGCTTTGGACTCCTTATTCAGCACTGCACTTCAGACTGAGCCATATCTGCGGAGTTTCAAGCCTCACTACGTGTCTTAAGAACTATAAATGCCATACAATGCCTGGAAACACATATGATTTGTTTAATTACTTCAAGAGCATTGGAAGAAGTGATATTTTATATATTTTATACAGTCAAAGAAATTTCATGCATGAATAAATGGTTTACTAAAGAGAGTCATTTTTCATAACTAGTCAAATGAAAACTGAAAAAAATAAATATTGAAAAGATGTATTATGTTGATTTGGAGTGTGCACCTTTTAGTTTAGTCTGATATCTCAGCCTAGGAACTTTGTTCATGGTGATCTTTCACAGGTTATTTCAGCTCTTGCTGTTGATCACACTAGGCTTCTTTCTGGTAGCGTCATGCTTATAAATTTCGGACGTAGGACTTTCAAGGTGTGAATTCTCGTTTTGCAGCATTTAGTGTAAACAATAAACAGAAGGACAAAGCAAAAAAGTAAAAGCTAACCATGTGAAGAGACATTCCTTTTCGCTCATGCCAACAAGGAGGATATCATGAGGCGCGCCATACAAAGCTTTTTGAGGTGCCACGAGCGTATTCCCAGGTCCTTTTTTGAAGGGCATGCCATTCAAAGTTTTGTAATGAGCTTCTTCCTGTACATGCGTGGAAATGGAAGTGAAAGTAAACATATAATTTAATCACGTATAGGTATATTCTAGGGTATCTAATATATATAAACTGCAAAACTTTGTTGGCCCGGTTATAACCTAAGCCAACTCACTCAAGATCTTGAATCACAAATAAAGTCACCAAACAGCATAATAGTTACAAATTCAACAGCCATCTATTCCTTTTAGTTCATCAAATGTGAGTGCGACATTATGTTGGCCAAACTCCTTCATATATATTGTGTTTGGGTTTGTGTATCTGTTTTGTTGTGTTGTACCTATTGAGTGGTGATTCTGATGAACCTTCAACAAGTGGTATTAGAGAAAAATGATTGGAACCAAAGATAATTGAATGTGATGAATTCACATGAACAAAAATGAAAAGGCGTATTGATGTTTTTTATATATGAACATTTATGAGTCAAATCAAAATTTTTAATGAAGAATATCACAAGTTGAAGATAAAAAGAAGTCTTAAGGTATTGGATTGAAAATCAAACCAGTCAAATTGACTGTAGTGGTCAAATTATTCAGCTCAAGTCGAGGCATTAATTGGTGTACAATGACGAAGATACTGGTCCTTAAAGGCAAAGGCCGAGATGAAAAGTCAAGTAAGGTCAAGAAGAGATAAGATGATGTAGTCCAATTTACGGGGACAAAGGAGAGATATGATAGGTGAAAATTGACAATTTGGAGAAGCATATCTTTTGCGGCATTCCAGACGAAAAGGAAATCATGAGGCAGTTTTTTCCGGTGATAGAAGCACCTTCTCAGCTCTTTTGAAGAGCATGCCATTCAAAGGTTTGGCTTTGTTGCTTCTTAATTTAGTGAAAACAATAAACAAAAAGAAAGAAACTATCAGTACGTCTTTCCTTAAAAGATTATTTTAGTCTGACAAAATAAATAGGCGCTCCGGATCCACCAAATTTTTTTCTGCAATATATTCATGTAAATAAAGGAAAATGATCTTTAAATGTAAACCGTGTTGATTGGCAGTTATTATGAAAAATCCAAAGCATTATCATTTGGAATAACTTTGCTTTGCCATTTGGCTTTTTTTTTTTTTTTAATTAAACTCACACAAGGGAGGGAGATGAAGATTTGAACCCCTAACTGAATGGACTCGCCAATCAGGGATCATAACCCATTTACCACTGCATTAGGAGGCCTTGCCTTTTCGCAAAGGCCTCATCAAACTGAACGCCAAGAAATCCTTTCTGGAACATTTTTAACGTTCTCCCCATGAGAAAAAGAAAAGAAAAACTCAAAAAATGGGATAAACTAGAGGACAGGGGGTGAGAAACTTTATATTTTGTGGTGCGGCCCTCCCAAACATGATCGAGAAAGAGGAATTCATGCTTGTAATTCCTTTCGTGAGAGGAATTTGGGATTAAATGTTTGCTCCATGCTGTAGAAAGAGATGGATATAAAGCATACGAAAGGGAGCCTTTCTTGTCGAGGGTCAGGAAAAGACACGGTGGGGAGTCGAGGCTCGATAAGGGTTGGGGAAATCTCGAACTTATATAATGGGGGCATGGAGTGGGGACCATTCAGGGATTTTGTATGATAAAGTTGACGTCTTCAAATGGGGGACACGTTTTCGTGGGTGGGAGGTCGGCGGCCGCAGTGGGAACCATTTGTAAATGGTGGATTTTGGGGGGTGGGGCAGACTGCGCGGCGAACCATTTTTGAATGGTGGATTTCTTCCATTCAAACTGATCATTAATTAATCTTCCATTCATGGCCGGATTGATGCATTCAGGAATTTTGCATGATAAAGTTGAAGGCAAATTCTCTTGAGGCAGCATTGCTTTTTAAGATGAAATTCCTTTGTTAAACAATGAGGTGTTCTCTATTTAATTCCTTTGTAGTTAATATCTTTTCTTGTTTTTGTATATATAGCCGTTAACTACAAAAGGGAAGGTTTGAAACATATCTTAAGATGAAACCATTTATAATATTATATTAAACTAAATATGGTCTTTTCCGGTTTTCGAACACACTAAATATAGAAATTTTTAAGTATTTTAGAAATCTTGTTTATATAACAAAATCAGCCTTTGTAGTTGATGGTTATTCTCACATGCCCTTGAATTTGACCCTTTTTCCTTTACTAACATTTCTGTTTTCTGTTTGTTTAACAATTAGAATATGGGGTCTTCGTCCTATTTGATTTGACTGTAGCGGGGGGAGCTCCATATTGGTTGTGTTTTAGGATCCGACCAAGCTACCATGGACAATAGACTTTACATATGTACAATATCCTTGAAAGCAAGATGATCAACCGAGTTCAGTTGTCTTTGCTCACTCTAAGGGGATCTTGATCTTTTTTCTACTCCTTGGATGTTTTTTCAAACCGTGACAATAATATCCAAATGATCTGCTAGAATGCTAAGTTTTCTCAAGAAATAGAATCGATCTTAATCTTCTCAGAAAGGTACCACAAAGTCCCTTTGAAAGGCATGCCTTCAGTTTTGCACTTCTCAAAACGTAGGCCTACGGACATGGTGAAAGTAAGAACATACGTTAAAATATCGCACCGCTTGCCAATATCAAAGTCTTCCTTTTTGCAATCGCCAAAGCTAACCATGTGGAGAACCATTGCTTTTTCCCAACCAAAACCGGGTTTTCCAGCATGCCAACCAAAAACTTAATATGAGGCACACCATTCAAAATTTTGCTTTTGCTTTAGCCGAAAGCTAACCATGTGGCGAAACATTGCTTTTCTCGTATGACAGCCAAAAAACACTTTGTCGTCTAACTTACTAGCTCAACGATGAGTTAGCTAGGACCTTTACTGAGGTTCGAGAAGTAACACCCCCACATGCCTAAGTTGTAGTAAATAAATAAATGAATAAATAACCAAAAACGAAATACGAAGCATATCATTCAAATTTTGCATTTGCTTTCGCCGAAAGCTAACCATGTGGAGAACCATTCCTTTTCCCGCATGCCAACCAAAAAGAAGATCATGAGGCATGCCATTCAAAGGTTTCCTTTTTGTTTCTTTATTTACCATAAACGATAAATCAAAGGACAAAAAACAAAAGAGTGAAAGCTAACTATGCGGAGAACCATTCTTTTTCCCGCATGCCATCCAAAAAGATCGTGAGGCATGCCATTCAAAGGTTTGCTTTTTGCTTCTTTATTTGGTGTAAACGATAAATCAAAGGACAAAAGACAAAAGAGTGAAAGCTAACCATGTGGAGAATGATTTTTTTCTCCCGCGTGCCAACCAAAAGGGAAATCATGAGGCGCGCCATACAAAGTTTTTTGAGGTGACACGAGCACATTCCCAGGTCCTTTTTTGGAGGCCTTGCCATTCAAAGTTTTGCAATGGGCTTCTACCTTTCCATGCGTGGAAAGGAAACTCTGAGTAAATATATAAACTAATCACATATAGGTAATGTTCTAGCGTGTCTAATAGCTATTCCTTTTAGTTTATCAAATGTGTTGACCCAAACCCCTCTATATATATATATATATATACTGTGTTTAGACATGTGTATTTGTTTTGTTGTGTATTCTATCTATTAAGTGGTAATCCGATGTGATGAATATTTCAACAAAAAGTATGAAAGTAAAAATTGAATGTAATGAATTCATCTGAATAAAAATAAAGAATTAGATTGACATTTTTAATATATGTGAATAATCACAAGTTTTGATGTTATTAGATTAAAAATTAGACTAGTCAAATTGATTGTAGCGGTCATGCAAATTATTCAGCTCAAGTTAAGGCATCAAATGGTGAACAATGGCGAAAATATTAATCCTTATAGGTAAAGACCGAGATGAAAAGTCAATAAAGGTCAAGAAGAGATAAATGATGTATTTCAATTTACGGGGGACAAAGGAGAGATGTACCATTTGGAGAAACACATCTTTTCCAGCATTCCAAACGAAAAGGAAATCATGAGGCAGTTTTCGCTGGTGATTCAAGCAACTTCTCAGCTCTTTTTAAGGGCATATGTCATTCAAAGTTTTGCATTTTGCTTCTTCATTTAGTGAAAACAATAAACAAAAGAACAAAAAGTAAAAAGAAACAAAATGTTAACACGTCTTCCCTTAAAAGCTTATAAATATTCCTTTTTTGCAAGCACATAAGGAAGAAAAGATGACCAGAAAAAAAAAAAGAATAAATGATCTTTGAATGTAAACCGTGTTGATTCACAGTAATTACGAAAAATTCAAAGCATTGTCATTTGGGATAACTTTGCTTGCCATTTGGCTAAGGTCTCGTCTAATCGAATGCTAAAAATAAATAAATAAATGAAATAAAAATAAAAAATAAAATAATTGAAAACTATCCTGATGAATAAAAAAATAAAAGAAAAGCCTTCTATGAATCTTTTCTAATGTTCTCAAAAAAAAAAAAAACTCAAAAAATGGGAAAAACTAGAAGATTAGGGGGTGAGAAATTTAGTATTTTGTAGTGCAGCCCTGGAAAAGGTTCTCCCCCAGTCAAACATGATCGGGAAAGCGTAATGCATGCCCGCAACTTCCTTTTGTGAGGGAAACCCAGGATTAAATGTTTGCTGAGCGTGAGGGAGCCTTCCCTTGGTGAGGATCAGGAAGGAGGGTGAGGCTCGGTGTAAGAAGGAGGGTGAAACCTCAGACTTATATATAATCTTCAGGAAGCGGGGCGAAGGGATCTTTCCGGATTTTGTATGATAAAGTTAAAGTGTTTCAGCCAGGCACTATTATTTAAATGAACCACGCTTGGAAGGTGGGGAGAACCATTTTAAAAGGGGCAATGATATGACACTCTTTTTTCTTCCCCCCTGATCATGGTAAGTTAATATAATTATCTACTAGCAACAAGGATAATCAACCGAATACCTAAGTAATGAGAGAGCGAAGTTAAACCATTTAATAAAAGGGTATATAGGAGAAGGTAAAGAACTGAGAATTACGAATGGGCCACTCTTTTCTTCGACTAATTAGCAACTTGCATCGTTTAACAACAATAAAATATTATAAAAAAATGACAAACGGCAAAAGAATTGTTCAACATAGTACAGGCCTGTCACCAAAGCTGAAAAGACGTCGAGAGGGCCCAGCTTAGCCTCGAAAAAAAATCGTTGCCAACTATTTGAGATGCGATTGTGATGGCTACAGATTTAAAGCGTCCAACTTCCTCTCTGATTCTGCGTTTTGTTTTTCAATAAACCAAGGTAAAACCTCCTTTTATATACTGCGAGCATGAAAAGGTGGGTTCAAAATACGCAGCCTTCATCCGTAAGCCTCTACATACAACTAACCAGGATGTATTGCACATCCAAGGAACTGAAACGGTAAAGCCCAAACCAGAACCTTCTTTCCCACCGAAACTTCCATTACCCACCAGCACATCCTTGTACGCCCTGCCAATGCTGGAAACATACTTTCTCATTAGCAAAAGTTGCTCGAGAACAGAAGGAAAAGACCCATCAGGGTTCGCAAGCTCAGAATCTGAATGAAGGTTCACCACAACAGTGCCATGATCAGGATGAAGATGATTACTGCGAGCCTCAAGAAATGGATAATTAGGATCCCATAGCTTGCAAGGGAAGATGTCTTCCCCATCATAAGCATCAATGAAGAATAAATCATATAGATTGGTATGGTCAAGGACATAATCTTTAACATCCTGTCAAGGGTTTGGAATTCCAACCCAAAAGATTATCATATCAAGTGGAGTTACCAAGCCCCTTATAATCCAAGACCTCCCACTATTGTTGTTTGTATCTTTTCTCTTGAAGTTTTTTATTTTAGAACAAAATATTCTTCCTCACCCAACCCAACATTGCCTCAAATATGGTTACATGCTTCTGATGTGACTGTCATCTCAATAGTTAGGTGTTCTCTACCTATCCACCTCTAGGCACTTGGCACTAGCATTGAAAATGGGCTATGAGTTGATTTTGATACCACTTTGTCATAGGCTTAAATTTCTACCTAAAGGATTAGTCTATTAGATAGAGTTACCAAGCCTTTTATAAATCCAAGACTTTCCACTTGCCTTTCTAATATGGAACAATATTCTTCATATCTTTTTTCTTAGAGTGTTTCATCTTAACATTCGCAATTTGCTTCATGGAGGTATAGATTCCTATGGATGCCTTTCCCAGGTGCTTCAGCAATATTATCTTGTATGGACAAGACACGTTCACTTGATGGTCTCATAACTAAGAACGCAAGAAAACCCCTAGCTCTAATTAAGGCAGAGAAAGAAGGGTGAATATCGGCTCAAGATTGCCCACATCCCTAACTTATATTTGTCGCCAGCACCAATGAGCAAAACTGTTATCCGACGCGGGTTCCACAAATTTCGGTAAATGTCATCCATCACTTTATTTTAAAAAATTAGGTATTTGCTTTCCTGACCTTAATTGTCTTCATTTTTCTCTCTCAAATTTTTTGGTTGCTAAAATTCATATTTAAAAAGGACAATGTCGGTTGAAGTATGAAGCAAGTATCGATTGGGGTACGAGGTTAGTTCAAAGATTTGGTCTATACAATCTTTGGTGTAAGACTTTGCAGCACCTACGATTTAATAGTTTTGTCTACCTATTTAGTTATAGGCCTTTGTCGATGTAGCTATTGTTGTTTGAAAAGATATGTCCATTATCTTTCTAATACAAAATGATAAACTAAAAAGAGATTGTTATTTGATGGAAAGTTATTAGATAATACACAACTTAGAGATTTTGGGTTGAGACATGTAAGAATATGTCTCTTTATTCATTTTATACCCCACTGTTTACAGAAAAATTTAAGAAGAGTTGAAATTTGAGGTAAGTAAAATTAATTTACCATAAACAAGAGAAAACTTTAAGGCTAGGAAATGAAATATATGATAATTGGAAATGAACCTCGGTTTAGCTCTTGACTAATGAGATTTGAAACCAGAATAAATTTTAAAAGGATTTAACATTCCATAGTCTATATTATTTTTATTATTTTTCAAATCAATTACTAATTTAAGTCTTTCAAAATTATTTCCTTTCATTAAGCTTCTTTGCAAGTATATCAAATTCAAGTCAATTGCACCTTCATAATACTGCCCCTGGAAAAAAAGTGAGTCATGGTCTTTTACGCATGTTAGAGATTTTGAGGTTCCCAATGTTGTTGCAAAGATGACGGAGAAAAATGTTATAAAGTTTATCCAAGACTGCTGGTGTCCCTATTGTGAACCTCGCTAGAATTGAGAAGTGTCAAGCAAGTTGCCTCGATGATCCAGGTAATACCGTTTCTTTTTTTAAAACTTGAACCACAAAGCTTTCGCCTTTGTTTATTTTTCTTTGGTTTTTTTCCTCTAATAATTCTTAGTTGTTATAATTCATGTTTAAGAGAAGCGACGCTCAGAAGGTCATTCGAGATCGATATCTAGAGAAAGGTTTGCCAAGTCATCAAGGTGTCACAATGAAGGAGGTTGAAAGCAAGCTCCAAGGACAAACGGCAGAGTTATTCTTGGGAGGCTAGGTGAAAGGACGAGAGAGATAGGTAAAGTTGAGTGATGGACAACTGCACGGAGTTATCGAGGGACTCTGGAGTTGGTGAAAATGGTAAAACTGATGGATTCGATTGGGTTGTTTGTTTATATGATTTGTTTATATCAAAAGATAAGATTGAACTCCACAATTATTTATTGTTAAGTAAAGACATGTATAATGATTTAATCTTTATTAAGATCTAGAACCTTGATATGTAAGAAATAATTATTTATTATCCTTTTTCCTTGATTGTACTGTACTTGCTCTTGAAAAAAATGGTAAAGGAGTATTATAAGATGTGGGGAAATTCAAGGCAGTCCCCCATATGATCCTCTTCATATATTTCCTCACTTAGAACTTGAAGCTCATCAAGTTCGTAACCTTAGCTAGAGTCCAACAGTGGACTGCTTCTTGTGTATGACTGGCTCAGCTAAAGGAAAAGTGCTAGAAACTGTCTTTTTTTCATGAGTCATTTTCCCAAAGCTACAGTTGATGAGGACACCGCTTAGGCCCATTGTTCTAGTCTTTTAGATTGTGTGGTGGGTAGGGAAGAGCAAGTGGCTCCTGTTAATGTACACCTACCACCTTGCTATAATTGAGTCTGAGAATTAGGCTCAAAATCTTGTAGTTATTGTACGTATTTCATCTTCCTTATATAGATTAGGTTAAGCTCCCTATTAATATAAATATCCTAATGTACAGTTGATATCTTGAATATACAAAAAATAGCTTGCTCACACTAGCTTCTCTCCCCATCTTTAGCTTTTCTTACATGGCATCTAGAGCCGTTCTTCCTTGAGACCTTTTTTTTTTTCCTTCCTCCATTTTTTTTCAGCCATATCTTACGAGTGAAGTGCAACCTGTTTTTTTCCCAAACCCTTCTTTTATTCCCCATTATTTTCTTAATATTTCCCTGCTACCCTGATCTTTCAGTATTTTTTCAGATACCCTATTCTTTTTTTTTCTTACTTTTAACCCCAATCTTTTCTGAAATTTACCCCGATACCCCTACCCTAATTCGTAACCTTAGCTACCGCTAATTCGCAATCCCCGCCGCTGCAGCTTCGAACCCTACCAAAATCTCATCAGCGCCGCCCTCTCAAATGGCCACAAACACCCCTTCTTCCACCTCTTCTCCAATTTCCCCACCTAATTCCGCCCTTTCCCCTGACCCCTGTGCCCTCAGTCTGGCCAATCTATAGCCGATTAGCATCGTTTCAAAAAAGCTTACCGGTGAGGCTAATTGGAACACCTGGAGCGGCCAAGTTCGCACTATCTTCCTCGCTCGCAATAAGCTACCGTTCCTCATCGGTGCTCTACCTCATCCTTTGAACCTATTACTGCCGCTAAATGGGATCAATGCCAGGCCGCCTTGAAGACTTGGCTTGTTCATTCGGTCGATTCCGACCTTTAAAATATGGTTTCGAGGCCTGAAACTGTCGACGTAATCTGGGCGCTACTCCAGGAAAGTTTTGCAAAGACCTCCAACACCCAGCGATTCTTTCTTTAGCAGGCGATTGGTGATTTACGCCTCGCCGATGGTGTTACCGGCACTACCCTCACCGCATTCTACATTCACCTCAAAGATCTACGAGGTGAACTCAATGCCCAGGAACTGCCCATTTGCTGTCAATGCGGGAAATGCACTCGTGACATCAATTCCCGTCTCCAAACCAAAGATCAGGATGATACCACCATGAAATTTCTCCTCGCACTTCCGGATGAATTCAATACTCTTCAAAGTAATGTGCTCTCGCGTGATTCTCTCCCTTCCCTAGAGCGAACATACGCCTTGGCAAAGCAAGACGTCCATTAGCGCTCCCAGAACGACCATTAGACCACCGCCGACAATCGTATGGCCTTCCAAACCCGTCAAGATCCTCCTTTCGCCCCTCTGCTTGGTGCTCTCTCCTTTGGCCTATCCGGATCCTGGGCACTCGACCCTGCACCGCTTGCACCCAGCCCCGACCTACCCTCTGGTACTCGCGAGCTCACTAGCCCCGCGCCCCCTTCTGCGGGCTCACGGCCTGTCTACTCTCATTGTAGTAGGGCTAGCCACACCTGCGAGAAGTGTTACCTTCTCGTGGGCTACCTAGCTGACTGGAAGCCCAAGCCTCGTGGAGGCATCAGACGTAGGCCCTCTCCCTCTAAGCCTCACGCCCATCATGTTGCTGCTGATGGCCTATCTTATCCCTCCACTTATGGGCCTCTTCTTTTTGTTGGTTTTGGGCCCCATCCTACCCATCCAACAACATATTATGGGTCTTCCGGCCCCAGTATTATGGGCCCAGTTCCTCCCACTCCTAGTAGCACCTATGGTGGCCTTTCTGGCCTACAACTCACCGTTGACCAACAACACAGGCTTTTGAACCTTATTAATCAAATGGGCCCCTTTGAACCTTTTTCAGGTACTACTTCTTCTTTTGTTCCATCTATTTCTTCCTTATGGATTATTGACTCCAGGGCTAGTGACCATATCACTTGCAATTTAGGCTTGTTGAGTTCATTCCATCAATGCATCACTCCTATACATCTTACTTTACCTGATCATTCCACTAGCCCTATCACTCATATTGGTTAATGCCAACCTTATCCAAGATTACATTTGTCTAATATTTTATATGCTCCTCGTTTCCAACATAATTTATTATCCATCCAAAAGCTAACCCATGACAACAATTGTGTTGCCATTTTTTTCTCTGATTTTTGTGTCTTCCAGGACCGTACAACTGGACTTTATTTTCTTTGTCATAATTTTCCTCTGCATTTTCAAGATCTTTTTTCTTCCTATTTATTTTCCCTCAAAAGTACTTTTGATACTCCCAAACTATCCTCTACTTGTAATTCAGTTTTTATCAATAATATTAGTTATGAACTTTTACACCAACGCTTTGGCCATTCGTCTTTAAAGTTTTTTTCCTCTGAGGGCACTTCAATATCTTGCCCCCCCTCTTTCTTTTGCAACATTGTCCTTTGGCCAAACAAATGCGCCAACCTTTTTCCCTTCGCAACTCTACCACTAGTTCCCTCTTTGAGCTCATCCATATGGATGTTTAGGGCCTGCATCGGACCCCCCTCATGACGATGCTCACTACTTTCTCACCATCGTTGATGACTTCTCCCGTGCCATTTGGACTTTTCTCTTAAAATTCAAAAGTCAAGCTTTTTCCAAAATTCAATATTTCATCTCCATGGTCCTCACCTAATTTGGGCTTCTTGTTCATCGTATCCGTTCCGATAATGGCATTGAATTTTTCTCCTCTGAATGTCGCCATTTTTTATCTTCAAAGGGTATCCTTCATGAATCCTCTTGTGTTTACACGCCTTAACAAAATGGCGTTGTTGAACGCAAACATTGCCATTTGTTAGAAGTCGCCCGTGCCCTCATGTTCAAGTACACATTCCACCTTCCTTTTGGGGGGAATGTCTCCTCACTGCCACTTATCTCATCAACTGTCTTTCTTCCAGTTCTCTCCATGGCCTCACGCCCTTTCAGAAACTTTTTGGAAAACCTCTCGTCCTTGACCATCTTTGTGTCTTTGGTTGTTGTTGTTACGCCACCACCGTTGGTGCCCGTGACAAATTTAGTCCTCGTGTTGTTCCTTGCACCTTCATGGGCTCTCCTCCTTCTCAAAAAGGTTATCGCTGATATGACCCTTCCTCACATACATTTTTTGTTAGTTGTGATGTTGTATTTCAGGAAACTGCCTTCCCCTTCAGTCTTGATCATGCCTCCCTGTCGACCTCAACTCCTCTAGACGACTCAGATCCTGCCCAGTACACATCCTCTTCTTTACCCGTTGATCTCCCTAACTTTCCTGATCCCCCTACCTTCCTCCTCTTCCCATTGCATCTCCCTCAGACCCTAATACTGTTCCTCCTACAAACCTTCCTACCCCTACTCCTGCATCCCCTCTACCTCTAGACGACCCTCCTCTTCGCCGTTCCACTCGTCCCACCAAGCCCCCCATTTAAAGCTCTAACTACCTCTATCCCACTCTTCCACAATCCTCTTGCACCTCCCTTTACCTTATTTCCAACTATGTTTCCCTTCACAAATGCCATCCCTCCTACCAAAGCTTCATTGCCTCTACCTCTGTTGTTGATGAACCCTCCACCTACCATGATGCTGTCACCAACCCTCATTGGCCAATCATACTTGGGATGTGGTTCTGTTACCTCTTGGTCATCATCCTATAGGTTGCAAATGGGTTTACAAGGTGAAGTATTGCGCTGACGGATCCATTGATCGCTATAAAGCCCACTTAGTTGCCAAAGGCTTCAATCAGCGCTAAGGCATTGACTACTAGGATACGTTTTCCCCCATAGCGAAGCATGTCACTGTTCGCCTCATCTTGACCATTGCCGTTGTTCACCATTGACCTCTTTTTCAAATGGACGTCCAAAATGCGTTTCTTCATGGTGACCTTTCTGAAGAGGTTTACATGGAGCTTCCCCCCAAATTTTGCAATCAGGGGGAGTCTCTAGTTTGTCAATTGCGAAAATCCCTCTATAGATTGAAACAAGCTTCTCGTCAATGGAATAAAAAATTTACTAGAGCCTTACTGGCACATGGCTTTACTTAGTCCTACCATGACTATTCTTTGTTCACAAAGAAAAGAGGTACTTCTTTCATTGCCTTACTCATTTATGTTGATGACATTTTAATTACAAAAAACAATCATGATGGCATCTCAGATCTCAAGCAATATCTCCACGCTACCTTTTTCATGAAGGATCTTGGTCAGTTTAAGTTTTTCTTAGGCCTTAAGATTGCTCACTCTCTACAAGGGATTTCTCTGTGTCAACGTAAATACATATTGGAGCTTATTTGTGAAGCGGGTTTGGCTAGTTCAAAACCCTCACTTATTCCAATGGCACAAAATAAAAAATTCACAAGCACAGAATATGATGCAAGCTCCAAAGAAGAAATCAATGATCCACCGCTCACTGATCCATTAGTTTACAAGAGATTAGTGGGCCGCCTGATATATTTGACACTCACTCGACCAAACATCACCTTCTCAATTTAGCTCCTCAGCCAGTTCATGCATGATCTGAAGCAATCCCACATGGAAGTAGCTTTAAAGGTTATGTTCGGTGAAATCTAAATGCAAGTGAACATGTCGAACAAGTAATATAATGATAAGAAAGATATCGTCCCACAGAGATTGGTGATTACTAGACCAACTAATTACTAACGGTGAATAACTCCTAGAATTTATCTAGCAAACCAAATTGATGGATGATAGATTAACTAACTAAGTCTAAGAAAACTTAATAAAAGAAATATGTTAGAGCATATGACTTCACCATAATTACTAGGTACTAATATTGATTATTTATGCTTACAAGAGAGATAATATCTATGTGATGGCAGAATTTCCTAATTTATTTACTATCCTATGTCTAGGTATAGCAAACCTACTTAGTTCATTAATTCACTATATCTCTATATGTGAATTGAAACAAACCAAATGCATTAGGATCTATGAATATTCCCAGTTTACACCAAAAGCCACACAAACAATATGGTATATGTCTATCCATATTTAATTTATGGTTACATATTACAAGAAGCAACTGCATGCTATTTCCTGTCGGTCTTTAACATGCAAATCAAGTCATCTAAGTGGTAGCTAATCACCTAAAAGCATTAAACTCTGTAATATGTAACTTCACATAAATAAAATATCTTGCAAAACATAATAATCATAAGATTCATACCATCATAATTAGGTTACATCGTAGCTCTAACAAAAATAAACTAAAACATAAAGAAATAATAAGGAAGAATGGTAATAAGAAATAAAGAAGGCATCTTGAATCCAAGAACAAGAAGTCTGTCACCCTTTTTGTCTTCTCTTCAAGAAAACCTTGAATTCTTGGCTTCTTTCTTGAGTTGTGCTCAATTTCCTCCTCCCTTCTTTTGCCTCTTCTCTTCTCTTAAATAGGGTTTAGGTTTAGACCTATCTCCTATCCTAGTAGAATTGGGTTTTAGAGACCTAAAACAATTGGGTTTTAGAGACCTAAAACAATTGGGTTTTAGAGACCTAAAACAATTGGGTTTTAGAGACCTAAAATAATTGGGTTTTGAACTCCTAAATTAATTGAGACTTGAATTCCTAACATGACTGGGTTTTCTATTTAAATAGAAAATCCAATAACAATAGAAAATCTAATAACAATTATCCAAAGCCCAAGCCCATCTTGACTCTCTTGATCTTGATATTACAATTTTGCCACACAATAAGCATCAGGTTCTCCATGTTCATTCCTTTTCTCCTTGCCTCCTTGTGCTACAAAAACAAGACAAATTTAAATAAATAAGAGGAGTTCAAATATTTTCTCATAAGCATTGTATTATTTATTGCCTAAAAAATAGATAAAATAACTCTATAAAAATAGAGTTATCAGGTTATTAGATACCTCAAAAGCTATCCAGGTCTTGGTCTTATATTTCCCTCATCTTCTCGGTTTGAATTACGAGCATATTGTGACTCCGACTATAGTACATGCCCTATTACAAGACGATCTACCACGGGATTTTGTATTCTTCTAGAAGATTCATTGATCTCTTGGAGGACTAAGAAGCAACCTACTGTTTCACTATCATCAGCAGAAGCCGAATATCAAGCCATGCAAGTCATTCCATGTGAAATAATTTGGATTATTGGTCTACTAAAGGATTTTGGATTTCATATGAGACGACTAGCATTATTACATTGTGACAATGAAATGGCAGAAAAGATTGCAACAAACCCAATATGTCATGAGCGTACAAAGCACATTGAAGTAGAATGCCACTACATGAGAGAAAAACTTCAATAAGGGATAATTGCCACACGTCATGTCTCCACCAGAGAACAACCTGCTGACCTATTGACAAAAGCACTTTGCAATAAACAACATTGGCATCTTTTCTCCAAGCTCGGAGTATTTGACTTGTTCAAATCTCTGGCTTGAAAGGGAGTGTTAATGTACACCTACCACCTTGCTATAATTGAGTCTGAGAATTAGGCTTAAAATCTTATAGTTATTGTATGTATTTCATCTTCCTTATATAGATTAGGTTAAGCTCCCTATAAATGTAAACATCGTAATGTATAGTTGATATCTTGAATATACAGAAAACAACTTGCTCACTCTGGCTTCTCTCCCCATCTTTAGCTTTTCTTACAGCTCCTTCAACTCTACCAAAGATAATATGCATCCTGGAAACTAATAGCTTCAACTATTTGATGATAGGTCATAAAACCAAAGCTGGCAAGACCTGGAAGGACTCCGATGACCACATACGCTTGTGATCGTGAAGGAAAATGCGTTGTTGGTGGCGTAGCAGATGGATATCTACAGTTCTTGCTGCAGTTGTCTGGATATCTCCGGCTATTGATTGCAATAGGATAGAAATCCCTTGGTTCTTTTATATTCTTAATGTTAACTGATCCTTTTTCTGTGGCACTTGGATGTCATGAACCTTGCACCAGCTTCTTCTTACAGTGGCACGTCGTTTTACTAGATATGGAACCTTAAGCCTGGATGGGAAGCAGGCCAGACATACATATTGAAAAAAGTCATACTGGTCTTTAAGTTCTCTAGCATGGACAACTATTGCCGTCAAAAAGCTTTAACGGTTCTTTGAAGATGATAATAAATGTGTTCATAGCTTATCTCTGCTGAGTTCCATTGTATATGTACCCGTTCTTCATTTGTCTAGCTTGTTTTCTCATTTTATCTTATATATTATTTGTCAGGTTTGGGATTTGCACCAAATGAAGAAGCCACTTAAAGCATTTGAGGATCTCCCAAGCCACTATGCCCTAACTAACATTGCTTTTGGTCCAGATGATCAATAGTTCTTGATTGGAGCGTTTGTTTGAAGGTGTTGAAGATTGAAAATGTATTAATCACACCTACCATGTTACCATAATGGGTGACCTACTATGTTACCATGTTGGGTCTTAGAATAAGGTTCAATATATTTTAGTTATTGTGTATATGTTATTTTTTTAAATAGACATTCTATAAATATAAGGTTTTGATTCTTGTAATGTAAGAAGCCATTTTTTCTTTGTATGAGTTTGTTCAAACTTTTATCTTATTAATAAAAATAGTAAAATATTTTCATAATTTCTTACATTAATTTCATAAATTCTTCATGATATCAAAAGCCAACAAGTTTGTTGGGTTCTCCCGAGTCGCATATAACTTGTAGTGCACTCGGATTTCATCTAATTCTGGTCGTGTTTTTGGTTCTAGCGAAACCGTGGCGCCTTTCGGATTACATTCGTTTGTGTTCTTGCGAAAGACTCGGCATTCCGACAAGAAGACCGGTGGTGTGGTACTATGTGAGTTTTCTCTCTCTTCCAAACGGAAAGTGTCGCATTCACGAAAAGTTGATTATTTTCTTTCTTCCAAATGAAAAGTGCAAGGAGTGATTATTTTTTCTCTTCCAAACGGAAAGTGGCCCACTCACGGAGTGATTATTTTTTTGGGTTTCTCTCTCTCTCTCTCTCTCTCTCTCTCTCGACACCAGATTAGACAGTTTTCTCACTTTTGACCAAAGTATTTTGCTTTGTTCTCGGTTTTAACTCTGCTGTCCATATTAAGCAGCCACAAGAATCTTGATATTTTCTTGTATCCTTATCGCTTCAGCATTTTGTGACCATCTTTTAAATTACTGTTATGATTTGAATACTCTATCAAATAATTATTTTTCTTTGACACATCCTGGTACAAATAGCTTGAAGAATTTTCTAGCTTTCTACTTTTCACAATTCTTTCATCACGTGACAAGTTGTTTTTATCATGGGATATAATGTAAGAAAACTCGTGTATATACCCTGCAATATAATAGTGTAGTAGAACGTAAGTATCGTCATTTATTAGATATTGCACAAACATTAAAATTTCAAAGTCACATGCTCACATGTTTTGAAGTAAATGTGTACTCATTGCCACACACATTATCAATTAAATTCTTTCTTCAATCTTACACGAAAAATCTCCTTATGAAGTGATTCATGGGAAAGCTATTGACCTTTTTAGACTTCGAGTCTTCAGTTGTCTTTGCTATACTTTAATGGTTGGACACAAAGATAAATTTTTCCCTCAAGCTATTCCCAGTATTTTCATAGGATACATTTTTGGGCAAAAAGAGTATAAATTGTATAATATTGAAAGATAGAAATTTTTTATAAGTCATGATGTTCACTTTCATAAAAATATTTTTCCTGCTTTGTTTCTCTTTCTGATATACGAATGTTGTGGAAACAATGTAAAGTTAGGCAACTTGCTTCTACTAGGCTTCCTATCTCATGTGAGAATGCTTTTAGAAATGATCAATTTGGTTTTGGAAATTGTAAGGCTCTATAGTGTTATGCCTATATGGCACCCTTTGTCTCAACACAAGTATGCTTAAGTTGAGACCCTAGTTTGTAAGTTTCTCAATTCTATTTTTCAGTGACTAGTTTTATGCACTGCCCTTATATTCATGTAAAAAATGGATGTTACACTTAAACTTATTTGTTTTAATAAAATATATCAAGATACCATTATTGTTTTTTTTAAAAAAAAAAAGAAGTTACTTCTACTCTAAGAATTTTTAAATTACAAATTCAAATCCTTGAGACTCCAACATTGTGTTTGCTATCGTGCATGCACTTGGCGTGGTTTAAAGAGTTCTATTCCTTTATAAACATAACTTATTTAGCCTTTTGATTCCATTGCTAATCAACTTGCCCTTTGATGGATATTTCCTTGATTCTCAAAATATATGAAAATTGGGTCATTTTCACATGTAACATCATTTGCATTATTCTACATCGAAAGTGACAAACTCATCTCTAAATCAATTTTTATTGTAACCCCACCACAATGACATTTACTTTACTACCAACAAACATGACAATTTATTTTATACATCTTAAAAGGGATACCCCTTTAAGTTTGAAACCTAGTGTTTGATATAACTTTCTCAAACCAAGCAAACCCATTTCAATTTAGTCTTTCATTCACAAAGTTTCATTTAGAACATAACAAAGCTTCACTCATGTTAAACAAAAAGTGGGTTTCATAAATATGCTAAAACAACATGCCATTAAGGATTTCAAAAACCATTTGTTTTCTCCATTATTTTCACTTTTTGTTTTCTTTATGTCTTTTGTAAACACATTTTATTTAGTCTTTTAATTTGGCAACCAATTGACTAGCCATTCAATGGATATTTCCTTGATATAATTCATACAATATATGAAAATTAGGTAATTTTCACACATAAAGCTATTTGCATCATTCTATAATGGAAAGGCACATACTTATCTCCAAATCAATTTGTGTTGTAAACCCTAAAGATTGATATGTGATGTAATGCCAACAAACAAGACAACCCATTTTATCTTTCTCAAAAAGGATACCCTCTTTAAGCTTTTCAAAAAGCTATTGTTTTATATGACTTTCCCAAACCATGCTTCTTTAACTTATTTCAACTTACTTTCTCATTCACAAATCTAAATTTCATTTTAAGAAATGACATAATTTATATTATGCATTTCTAAAGGAACATGAAGTTTACTCATGCCAAATGACAAGTGAGTTATGTATACACATTATAACAATATGTCATTTATGGATTTCAGAAGCCACTTGTTTTCTTTATTATTTTCTTGCCTTTTTGTTGGCTTTATGTCTTCAATAAACTCATATTATTTGGCCTTTTAATTTCACAACCAATGGACTTGCTCGTTGATGGATACTTCCTTGATATAGTTCTTACATTTTATGAAAACTAAGTAATTTTCACATATAACGTTATTTATGTTATTCCACAATAAAAAGCTAAAAACTCATTTCTAAGTCAATTTTTGTTGTGACCCTCCTTGATGACATGATGTTCACTTTGAACAAAACAACAACTCTTTTTACCCATCTCAAAAGGGCTAGCCTTCTAAGCTTTTTTTGGAGCCTAGAGCTTTATATGGCTATCCCAAACCTTTCTTTTTCAACCTATTTCACTTTACTTATTTTTTGCAAATCTAAGATTCATTTAAGAAATTACATAATATAAGTTATGCATTCCTAAAGGAACAAAAGGTTTACTCATGCTAAAAGACAAGTGGATTACATGAAAGAACCATGAAATTATTTTTATGAAATGCATAAATTGCTATACGAACCTCAAGTTCATGTCAATAAGTACAAGCAAGAAAAAGAAAATCAATGCAAAAAGAGAGAACGGAATATAGGAAAAAAAGTTCTTTAGGGAGGAGACTAGACAAACCAACAATGAATTTTCAAAGAAAGAACAATCATTGAAATTAAGAAAGTCAAAAGTCTTTGTTAATTGAGTGGGGAAAGAAAAGAAAATTTCAATCACCTTTTAGAATACATTTTCGTATTTTTTTTGTTTACTCTTATGCATTTATACGGTAGTTTCTAAGCATACAAAATAAATAAATAAAATGTCTTCCATTGATAAGAACTATGATGATTGAGATATCAATTCATCATTAGTTTTATAACATCTCTAACATCCTTTCTTTCCATATACAACTTGTAGAATAACATAGTAAATAATTTCTGTTTTGGTTTCATGCTTAGATTTTCCATTAAAGACAATCTACAATAACCCTAACTTTTTATCAATTAGGACAGCCTACTTAATGTAAGTATTGAAGTATTATAAAGGATTAATGTTTTGGTTCCATTTTTCAGTTTTTCTATTGAAAATCTACAAATACTTTCCTCTTACCTTATCTTTTCTATCAATGAAAATTTTAAAAATTAAAATAGGAATATCACATACTTTAATTTATAAATCCTCCAATTGTGATTATCAAAATCTAAAGACTGTTCCTTTCATTCTCAAAAGGAAAAAAAAATCACGAAAACTTACTCTAATTTATAAATTCTTCAATTGTGATTATCAAAATCAAGAGACTATTCCTTTCATTCTTAAAAGGAAAAGAAAATCACTAAAACTCTCTCTATTTCTATAGTCCTAATAATTGTCCTTTGTCTTGGTGAGTACTTAATTGTCTATATGTGTGTTGCTCTACATTCTAATTCATAGCATTTCATTCCATTGGTCACTGAAAAAAAATCTCTAGCCTTTGAAACTCTCTAGATATAATAAGAGCTCTGGTTACATTTAATTTATTTTACCCTACAATTTCAAAACAACTTGATTTCATGCATGACAAAACAATATATCTATTTTTTATGGATTTTTCTTTGTCATAATGTTGGAAAACTGTATTTTAACAAATGTGATATATTTTTTTGACAATTTTTAGTTAAATTTCATTATTAAAATTTCAACCAACACCTGAGAAAAACCAATAAAATTGCAAACTGAAATTTAACCAAGTGTAGGAAGATATATTATTATTGTAATTCAAAAGAGTGTCTTTGTTTGCATAGGGGTTGAGGTCATGGCCGAGTATACAGGCCATGTCTGTGGCAAAACTAAGAAGATTGTTCACTGCACAGTCCCGGCATGCAATCACTTGTGTCTACGCAAATTTGCGCCCATTGCTGGAACAGCACATGACACTGTAGTGGAGCTGCTTGCGTATGTTTTTATCCTTGCTAGTGTATTACCATCTATATGATGGACCATCCGTTTTCATCATAACTAAATAAAGCTAAAATCTAAAAGAGTTCAATAGTATTAATCTCTCTCTTTCAATTGAAACTACATATTATAAGATGACATTAGAGTTGGGATTTAAATCAGGCATTTTTCCACTTGCAAACAAAAATTACACAAGAAGTACTTTACTCATGCGTAGGGTAAAGATGTGTGTTAAAAAAAATATTTCACATTACTTAGATCTTGTAATACTATCTTCTTTAAAATTAATGACTTATCTTTCCTTTTACGAACCAATTGAGGAAATAAATGAAATTTTTAATAAATAGCTTTCACCACGTCCATTAATGATAGTTCCAAAAAAAAATAATGATAATTTAACCTGTTACTACTATCTCTTTTATTGAAATGTGAAAGAAGAAAAGAAATGCATACTATTATATTTTCTGTGAAAAAATTGTGGAATTTCTTTTGCAAATACATGAATTGCACTTAAGTGATTCCAATATATGTATATTGTGTTGAAAATGAAAGTCTTACATAAAAAATATAAAATTTTTAGGTAGTGTTTGAATATAAAAAAATGTTTCCCCAACTCATGAACTCCATATTGAGTTGGATTTTGGATTTTATGTAACTAGCCCATAACTTAATGCAATTAAGTAAATTGGACTCTCATTATGAATATCAAGTTGATAGTGTTTGCATTAGAATTTATAGAAAATAATTACTATCCAACTTAAAATCTAAAGGCATTAAATAGAGGTACATATCTCTTTGTAAATTATATTTTAGGTTTTTATGTTTCTTATGTGGGTAACATGCCCCTTCATCTTGAACATGAGGCAATACTTCCTAGGAGGACCTTTATTTACGAGGGGTAGGCAATTGAACTTAAATTCTTAACAAATTCCTTAATAATGTAAGACAACACATCCATGCCACAACATGCCCCCACACATCCATGCCACAACCTTTTAGTTGAATCTAACTTATCCAATCCATAAAGGAGTTAAGACAAAGCCTAGTCTTTGATACTATATTAGATTTATTTTTAGAATGACACATAACTAACTTAAAATATTAAAGTATTACGTAGAAGTACTCATCTCTTTATAAATTATATTTAAAGTTTTTATTTTTTCCATGTGAGATGTAACATGCTCCCTTGCCCCAAGTATGGGGTAACACTTCACCCCTTAGCACCCTCGTGAGCTTCCATTGATTTGAGCCCATGCATTACTTGCATAATGCAACACTATGATGTTATTGCTCTTTTAAGTATTGCTCTCTCAACAATCTTGGAAAGCCAGAAACGTTTTCAATATGAACTTGCTGCACCACAACAATTCAATTTGTTTACAGGAAATTAGCATGAATTACAAGAACAAATAGTTTGACAACTTAGAAACGTGCAAGCATATTTATACATCAATCATGTAAGTTGAATAACCTCAGCCTCTTCAACCCATGAGCAGTAAGGATAAAATATATAACTTGTGATCGGTACATATGCTCAACACAGCACCTTAGCAATGGTATATGATTTCACAAATAGAAGTTCTCGAGTTTTTACAACTCAAGCTCCCTGAATGACCTTAATAAGTACATAACAAATCAAGTTTCAAGTCCAATAAATAAGCATCAAATAAGTATAGAATCAAGTTCAGATAGATGCTTTATGTACTGGGAATATCAATAGTGAACAACCCATGTGAACAGTAACGAGACACCACAATCTACAAACAATGTATACACAATGGTACTCAAGAACTCATGGAGTGATAAATAGATGAAACTAAAGGCTTATGTGATTTTATCGAACACAAATAGCTTCACCATGAGCTTCTTCAGAGAGTGTTTTTGGCTTACAAAAGTTCCTATACTTTTCGTTTTTTTGGCAAGGGAGTGGCAAATCAGTTCTTAAGCTTGTTACCTTATTCTTCCCGTTAGGATTATCAGAGCTCAAAAACATCAATATCAAGTTTGAATTCGAACGAGTGAAAAAGGTCTGTTTGATGAGTGAAACTTGCGTTTCCATTGGAGACGCGCGCCAGAGCCCTAGTCGAAATGGGCTTGACGAAAACAGATTTGGGGCTCACAAAATCTACCACATTTGGGCCCCGACAAATGACACATATTTGGGCCCTTACTAAAAACAGTTGGAGTAACCTACTTTCATATATATATATATATATATATATATATATATATCCATGGATCATAAAGATATAATTCAGTATATCTGTAACCCAACTAAGCAAAGGATGGAATAAAAAATATTCCCAAATATTAAAACATGGCATTTATTCAATATTTTTTTTAGAGACATTATATTTAGAACATCTTGTACTAGTTTTTTCTTGGCATGTTTTTCTACATGTAAATCCATTTTATAAAGCCTTTTTTTTGTCATCAAAACAACTTAAAGAACACATATTCCTAACAGCTACCATTTCACGGCTGCTAATCTTTAGGTCGGAAGTCCGATGTCAAAGAAGCTTGTTAGAGAGGTGAACTAGTACCTATGGTCAAATCAATTCTAAACCATCCGCGTCCCAAAACAAGATGGATTTTATCGACGGTTTGCTTCCCAAACGAGCAACACGGATCCGTCTCTTGAAAATTTGGGTTCCCGGGCGCCTAATGTGAGCGAAATTAAGGTTGGTTTGCAAGATAGTTTTAACAAAATCATAGGAACTTATAAGTTTAACCTCAAACAGGCAATTTCTGAGCTGAAATTGCGAGTAGGAGATGGGTTGATTGAATTTTATGTTGGTTTGAAGAACTTGTGGGGCAAATTGGAGACCCAGGAAGCTCTAATCCTGTGCTGGTGCAAAAAGTGCACTTGCCACATCAGCAAGAATCTGTAAGAATGGGATAAAAAAAAACAAGATTATGAAATATCTAGTAAACAATAAAATTAGAAAGAACCAACAAATTACTTTTGCAAAATGCATGAAATAACACAAATTTTGATCTCTATGTTTCTATTCTTCCTAGTTCATTACCATCTATTCCCCCCTATGACTAAATAAAGGTAAAATCTAAAGAGTTCAATAGTATCAATCTCTTTTTCCAAAAATTTAATATGCTGATAATGTTCAAGTTTAAATGCACCATTGTTTCATTTCTGGAAATATATCCCTTTGAAAACTACTATTCCCTGATATGGAGGCAATGACACATTTTGAAAATGAATTGTCCTGCATTATTTGATTTTTTTTTTTTTTTGGTTTCCTTTATAAAATGAAATATTTATTTTCTTCCTTATGAATCGGTTTAGAGAGAGATAAAAAATTCGTAATGAATATTCACCGTCACCTTTGTGGGTGATAATTCTTATGGCCTGCTACGCTTTCTCGTATGGTTTACAATAAACTAGAAATGGCAACAGATAAAATCCTTTGGAATGTGGAAGAAGCACTGAAATACAGATTACTACTTTTTTTTTTTTTTAAAAGAATCATCTGAATTAGTTTTCGCAAATTGCATAAAGCACAAGCAAGAAAAAGAAAATAGACATGAAAAGAGAGAATAGACTATAGGAAAAAGTTTGTTTAGAAGGAAAAGTAGAAAATCCCAATACTGAATTTTCTAAGAAAGAGCACTCATCGAAAATTAAGGGAATCAAAAGTGTTCGATAATTGAGTAGGGAAAGAAAAGACATTGTCAATCATCTTTTACAATTCATTTTCGTAGTTGTTTTTGTTTATTCCTATGCATTGATTTGGTCATTTTGAAGCACAACAAAATAAAAGAAAAATCTATTTAAATTGTTACCTTCGTTCTCAGAAGGAAAAGAAACCATGAAAGCTCTCCATATTTCTATGGTGCTAATTATATTCCTTTATCTCAATATTGGTGAGTACTTCATTGTCTATGTGTTTTGTTATACATTCTAATTTATTGAATTTCGTTACATTGGTTAGTAAGAAACAGTGTTGAGCTTTAGAAACTCTCTGTCTAACCGACAGTGAGGAGATCTACTTGTTGGCTAATCTAAAGAGTGTCTTGATTGCAGGGAATTGGGTCATGGCAAACATGCTGTCTGTCACAAGGTTGAGAAGGTTACTCACTGCACAAGCCTGAAATGCAACAACTTGCGTGTACACAAATATGGGCACCTTGGTAGAGGTGTCCGTGGATATTGTAATAGAGCTGGTTGCTTATGTTTCTATCCTTGTCAACTTATTGTCATCTATTAACTAAATAAAGCCAAAATCAAAGAGTTCAATAGTACAAATCTCTCTCTCTTTAAAGGAGTTTAATGTTTAAAAATGTTCAATTCTTGTTAGTCAAATCACAGATATAATGTGATATTAAAGGATTATTTATTTTCTATGTGAGATCCTTTTCTTCAATACTCCTGACACTAGACATACGTAAGGCTTAAAATTGTATGAGATGGAATGATGCTTCCACACACCAAGCATATATGATAGGTTCAGAATTAGATGGAAGTTGAAGGTGATCAACCTATGCTTTACAACTATATTAGAAAATTTAAAATTTAATATAAAAGTTAACTTATAAGTTAATGAGATAATTTTTATTTTTAAATATTATGTAATAATTATAAATTTTCTACGAAGGAATTTCATATATGATTTTGAGTCCTTTGAAATTTCCATGAGACAAGATATTAGTAATAGTGGACAAATGGCCCATGATGGAATTTTATCCTACAGAGTATTGCTCTACGCTTATCCGCTCCTGTCGTTTTCTTTGCATTTATTTTTGGCTGACTTACCATTCAAATAATTCTGAAAGTGAAACCATCATCTTTATAGAATTGATGACAAAGCAAAATTATATAAACATAATAAAATCATAACTTTTATACTTTTTTAGCTTTGTCATCAGTTTACTCCAATGGTAGATGTCATCACATGAATAACCAGTATTCACTCCAATGACTGTTTGATCTTAAACTTTAAGAAGATTTCTACAAGTTTGCATGTATGGCAAGTTTCGTGTCTTGGTTTGAAAAGGAATCCTTACGAACTACATACAACTTCTTGAATTTAATTGTTATCAAGTGTTACTTCAATATAGATTAGCATATTAACAAGACTACAGTATCACTTAGAAATAAATTTTAAAAAGTTTTGAGTATTTATGTATAAATTTGACTGTTGAAAGTTGAGTAATTGTCATTTTCAATACGGTCCTAAAACGCACCCCTCATGCCTAGATCGAAGTTCTATTTAAAACAGCCGCACACAGGCTGCAACCCCACACCCACTCATACGCTGAAAAACCAGTATCCATGGCGGAAATCAATTCTGTGGGAGAAGTCAGTCACCGCATCCAGATTTCCACAGGCAATGGAGGAGGCCCAGCCGAGAATATAGAAGGGATTAAGAGTGGGTTAGGAGTGTTGGAGGATTAAAATATTCAGTCCCACATTGGGTAAGGCGACAAGAGAGCCTAGCCTTATAAGCTTCCGCTAACAACCCACTATTGCACAGTTCTGTGTTTTAGTTGGGCCCTTCAATTTCTAATATGGTATCAGAGCCAGCCCTGTGTCCTGCCTACCTTGGTGTGGTCCCTCTAGACTGGTCCCACCTCTCACTGCGCCCAACGTGAGACTGCGGGAGAGTGTTGGAGGATTAAAATATTCAGTCCCACATTGGGTAAGGCGACAAGAGAGCCTAGCCTTATAAGCTTCCGCTAACAACCCACTATTACACAGTTCTGTGTTTTAGTTGGGCCCTTCAATTTCTAATAAGGAGACGCAAACGCTACCCACTCTTACTCTGAAAAACCAGTATCCATGGTGGAAATCAATTCGGTGGGAGAAGTCAGTCACGCATCCAGGGTTCCACGGGCGATGGGGGGGGTGGCTGACTATAGAGGGGAAGAGTGGGTTAGAAGACCCAAACGCTAAGGTGCAGGGGTCCCCCGGCCCCCGCTCCTCCCGAGGCGGCGTCCTATTAATGTTCCGGAGGTTCTGGTTCTCTGAGCGCCCCTCTAAACCACCACAATCCACGACGGACAACTCTGGGAAAGAAGGCAGTTGTACCGACAAGCTTCCAGAGCAACATAGGGAAGCCATAGCAAGGATGGAAGATAAGATCCCCCGGATTGTCGAAGGGTCTGTTAGAACGTAGGCCCATGAGAAAACCTTGAACAAGGCAGTCTTAGAGGGCCCAACGCACTCTAATAAGGTGCAGTTTACCCAGGTGCCTTACCGATGTGGGACTGGTTCACTAACACTCCCCGACAGTCCCACAAGTTGGGCTTTCCCGTTGGGAGGGGGACCAAGTCCATAAGGAAGAGAAGAAACCACATCAAAGTAGGCAGAACTTGGCTCCGATACCATGTTAGAACGTAGGCCCATGAGAAAACCTTGAACAAGGTAGTCTTAGAGGGCCCAACGCACTCTAATAAGGTGCAGTTTACCCAGGTGCCTTACCGATGTGGGACTGGTTCACTAACAGGGTCAAGTGCTGAACCTACCGACAGAAGAAAGCGTCACATCTTCAAGATTCCCGCGAAGTCCCAGGAAAAAGAATTCGTGCCCCAGGTTGTCGCCATTGGGCCCTATTACCGTTGCAACACTGACCTCGGGAGTATGGAGGAAACCAAGCGGCAGTGCCTCGCCCACTTAATCCACAAGAGCGGGAAAAACTTGGAGGTGTACTGGAAGAAAGTTTATCAGCTTGAACAACAAGCCAAAGACTACTATCGTCGGGATTGAGACGAAAATGTTACCAAAGATCTTCTCGGACTTGGTCCTGATTGGGAATCAAATCCCGTTTCCAGTTCTTACAGGGTTATTCGAAATTTGTAGCGATCTGTTTCCTGAAGGAACACGATTACCCGTTTTAATGGGAGAAATTTTTCTAGACACAATGGGAATTGAATTCTGGTATTATGATCTATCTTTAGTTTTAGAGTACATGAAAGACCTTGAGTCCAAAAGTCAGGAACCGCTGCATTTGCTGGATATGGTCCGGTTGTGTTTGCTCCCACCTCATCTTCTACAAGGGAAGATAACTCAAAATTCCCAAGGACGTTGTAGGTCTCCATTAGTTCGTATCTCTCGTAGTATCTCGAAGCTCCGCCGCGCGGGGATCAAGGTCAATCTGCAAGATCAAGATCACTTTTGGGAGGTAGGATTTCAGGCCAGTGTTATTAAGATGCCTAAAATAGTTCTCAATGACTTAATGTGTTCCTCTTTGGTGAATTGTGTGGAATTCGAGCATAGCTGCACGTGGAAGGCATTTCATCTTATGTAAGTAATGAAGTATGGTAAACGATTAATGTTTTGGTTCTACCTTTCAGTTTTTCTACTGAAAATCTATAAATACTTTCATCTTATCTTATCTTTTCTATCAATTAAAATTTAAAAAATTAAAATATGAATATCACATACTCTAATTTATAAATCCTCCATTTGTGATTATCAAAATCTAAAGATTGTTCCTTTCATTATCAAAAGGAAAAGAAAATCACTCAAACTCTCTATTTCTATAGCCTAATAATTGCCCTTTGTCTTGTTGAGTACTTCATTATCTATATATGTGTTGTCCCACTAAAAAACAATCTTTAGCCTTTGAAACTCTCTAGATATACTAAGAGCTCTAGTTACATTTAATTTGGTTTACCCTACAGTTTCTAAAGAACTTGATTTCATGCATGAAAAAAAAATAGATTTATATTTATGGATTTTTCTTTGTCATAATATTGGAAAACTATATTTTAACAAATGTGATTTTTTTTGACGATTTTTATTTAAATTTCATTTTTACAATTTCAACCAACACGTGAGAAAAACCAATAAAATTGCAGCCTGAAATTTAACCAAGGGTAGGAAGATATATTATTATTGTAACTCTAAAGAGTGTCTCTGTTTGCATAGAGAGTGAGGCTATGGCCGAGTATACAGGCCATGTCTGTGGCAAGACGGAGAAGATTGATCACTGCACAGTCCCGGCATGCAATCACTTGTGTCTACGCAAATATGCGCCCATTGCTGGAACAGCAAATGGAGAGTGTAGTGGAGCTGCTTGCGTATGTTTTTATCCTTGCTAGTGTATTACCATCTATATGATGGCCCATCCGTTTTCCATCATAAATAAATAAAGCTAAAATTTAAAAGAGGTCAATAGTATTAATCTCTCCTTTTCAATTGAAACTATATATTATAATATGACATTAGAGTTGGGATTTAAATGTGGCATTTTTTCACTTGCAAATAAAAATTACATAAGAAGTACTTTATTCATGCGTAGGGTAAAGATGTGTGTTAACAAAATATTTTTCATTACTTAGATATTGCAATACTATCTTCTTTAAAATGAATGACTTATCTTTCTTTTATGAACCGATTGAAGGAAATAAATGAATTTTTTAATAAATAGTTTTCGCCACACCCATTAATGATAGTTCCAAAAAAGAATTATGATAATTCCACCTATTATTACTATCTCTTTTAGTGAACTGTGAAAGAAGAAAAGAAATGCATACTATTATATTTTTTATGAAAAAATTATGGAATTTCTTTTGCAAATGTGTGAATTACACTTAAGTGAGACCATTATATATATATAGTGTTGAGGATGAAACTCCTACACAAAAAGTATACAAATTTTAGGTAGTGTTTGAATATAAAAAAATGCTTTCCCAACTCACGAACTCCATGTTGAGTTGGATTTTGGACATTATAACAACTAGCCCACAACTTAATGCAATTAAGTAAATTAGACTCTCATTATGAGTGTCAAGTTGATAGTGTTAGTATTAGAATAGATAGAAAATAATTCATATCCAACTTAAAATATAAAGGTATTAAGTAGAGGTACATATTTCTTTTTAAATTATATTTCAGGTTTTTATGTTTCTTATATGGGTAACATGCCCCTTCATCTTGAACATGAGACAATATTCTAGGAGGATCTTTATTTACGAGCAAAGAGGTAGGCAATTGCACTCAAATTCTTAACAAATTCCTTAATAATGTGAGACCACATCTATACCACAACATGCCCCTTCATTGTAGTATCACCTTTCACTTGAATCTAACTTATCCAAATTCACAAAGGAGTTAAGACAAAGCCTGGTCTTTGATGCTATATTAGATTTTTATTGAAAATAACACATAACCAACTTGAAATCTTAGAGTATTAAGCAATCTCATCTCTTTATAAATTATATTTTAAGTTTCAATTTTTTCCATGTGAAATGTACACATGCCCAGGGTAACACTTCACCCCTTAGCACCCTCATGAGCTTTTAGTGATTTGAGCCTATGCATTACTTATATAATGCAACACTATGATGTTATGGCTCTTCAAGTATTGCTCTCTCAACAATCTTGGACAGCCAGAAAAGTTTTCAATATGAACTTGTTGCACCACAACAATTCAATGTGTTTACAGGAAATTAGCATGAATTACACGAACAAATAGTTTGACAACTTAGAAACGTGCAAGCATATTTATACATCAACCATGTAAGTCGAATAACCTCAACCTCTTCAACCCATCAGCAGTATGGATAAAATATATAACTTATAATCGGTACATATGCTCAACACAGCACCTTAGCAATGTATATAAGTTCACAAATAGAAGTTCTCAAGTTTTCACAAATCAAGTTCCTTGAATGACCTTAACAAGTATATAACAAATCATGTTTCAAGACCAATAAATAAGCATCAAATAAGTATAGAATCAAGTTCGGATAGATGCTTTTTGTACTCGGAATATCGATAGTGAACAACCCAAGTGAACGAGACTCCACAATCTCCAAACAATGTATACACAATCGAACTCAAGAACTCAAGAACTCAAGGAGTCATAAATGGATCAAACTGAAGGTTGTGATTTTGTCGAACACAAATAGCTTCACTGTGTGTTTCGTGAGAGAGTATTTTTGGCTTGCAAAAGTTCCTATACTTTTCATTTTCTTTGCAAGAGAGAGGCAAATCAGTTCTTTGGCTTATTACCTCATTCTTCCTGTTAGGATTATCAGAGCTCAAAAACATCAACATCAAGTTTGAATTCGAACGAGTGAAAAAGGTCTGTTTGGTGAGTGAAAATTGCGTTTCAATTGGAGAGGCGCGCCCAAGCCTTAGTCGAAATGGGCTTGACAAAAACAGATTTGGGCCTCACAAAATTTTCCACATTTTAGCCTAACAAACGACACATGTTTGGGCCTTACTAAAAACACTTGGACTAACCGGATCGGAAAGATATAATTCAGTACATCTGCAACGGAATAAAAAATATTCCTAAATATTAGAACATGACATCAATTCAATATTTTTTTGAGAGACATATTATATTTAAAACATCTTGTACTAGTTTTTGTTTTTTGGCATGTTTTTCTATATGTAAATCCATATTATAAAGCCTTTTTTTTTCTTTTCCCATCATCAAAATAACTTAAAGGAACACCCATGTTCCTAACAGCTACCATTTCACAGCTGCTGATCTTTAGGTCGGAAGTCCGATGTCAAAGAAGCTTGTTAGAGAGGTGAGCTAGAACCTATGGTCAAATCAATTCTAAACCATCCGCGTCCCAAAAAATATGGATTTTATCGACGGTTTGCTTCCCAAGCTGACCCACAACGACGACCACTACCACGCGATTGCGAAAATGTGGATAACGAGCAACATCGATCCGTCTCTTGAAAAGTTGGTTTCTCGGGAGCCTAATGTGAGCAAAATTAAGGTTGTTTTGCAGGATAGTTTTAACAAAATCATAGGAACTTATAAATTTATCTCAAATAGGCAAATTCCGATCTGAAATTGGGAGGGTGAGATAGGTTGATTGAATTTTATGTTAGTTTGAAGAACTTGTGGGGCAAATTGGAGACCCAGGAAGCTCTAATCCTGTGCTGGTGCAAAAAGTGCACTTGCCACATCAATAAGAATATGTTGAAATTCTTGCTTTGGTGGTGGTAGCTCGACCTCCCACTACGCACTTCCTACTGTGTATAATGCACGTCGATATCTAGTTGTCACAAACTAAGGAAGAGTGAAAGCATGAGAGTTTTGGAAAAGGTATATTGCTTTTCTTGAGAAAAGATGTACAGGACACGTTCCTTTAATAATAAGGAAACGGACCAAATAAAGAAATAATACAAAAAAGAATATTCACGTTGCTAATTATACAAACAATACCTAAAGTGGATAACTCTAAAAAGAAAAATATATTTGGCTAATATGGGAAAATATACATGCGTATCTCCAACACTCCCCCTCAAGCTGGTGGTTTTGGTGGTTTATAAACGTCAAACACACCTAGCTTGCTTAATAGATATGTATGTTGTCTGTGGCAAAGCGCTTTGGTAAAAATATCTGCAGGTTGCTCTGTAGTTCGAATTTCCTTGGTTCGAATGACACCTTCATGTATCTTATCTCTGGTAAAATGGCAATCAACTTCAATATGTTTCGTCCGTTCATGAACCATAAGATTTGCTGCAAGTTTAAGAGCGGCGTCATTGTCACAGAACAGAAGAGTGGGTCCTTTTACGTGAACACCGAAATCCCGAAGAAGACCTCTTAACCAAATAACTTCACAAGTAGTTTTGGCCATAGCTCGATACTCAGATTCAGCAGAGGACAAGGAAACAGTGGATTGTTTCTTTGTTTTCCATGATAATAAAGAATCTCCAAATTTAATACAGAATCCAGTAGTCGATCGCCTACTCATGGGACAAGTGGCGTAATCCGTGTCACAGTATGCGGTCATTTCCATGTTGCAACGTCGAGAGAGAAGAATTCCCAATCCAGGACATCCTTTTAAATATTTTACAACTTTCAAGGCTGCATTCATGTGAGATTGTTTGGGTTGATGCATGAACTGACTGAGAATCTGTACTGAGTAGCAGATATCAGGTCGGGTCATTGTGAGATAGATAAATTTTCCAACCAGTCTCTGATAGCTTGAAGGATCCTTAAGCGGAGGGTCCGCATCGAGTGGTGAGACGCCAACATCATATTCAAGTGTGGTGAGATTCAAATTTTGTTCAAAAGGAATGATAGCAGGTTTGCATCCAGATAAACCAGCATCTGATATAATCTCCAAAACAAACTTACGTTGGCTAAGACAAATACCCTTGTCGGAACGGGCAATTTCGATGCCTAAATAATATTTGGGCAGTCCCAAATCCTTAATCCGAAAAGTGGAATGTAAAAACTTCTTGAAGCGTTCAATAGCAAGAATGTCGTTGCCCATGATCAAAATATCATCAACATAAATTAACAAGTAGATGGAGGAGGTACCTTTGTGCCAGGTAAAGAGAGCATAATCATGACGGGATTGTCGAAAATGGGCAGCTGTGAGTGCAGAGGTGAATTTGGCATACCATTGGCAAGAAGCTTGTTTAAGGCCGTAAAGGGATTTGCGGAAACGACAAACCCTAGACTCCTCCTATCTCCGTAAACCCGGAGGAAGCTCCATATAGATTTCCTCATCCAAATCACCATGAAGGAAGGCATTATGAACATCCATCTGATGGAGAGACCAGTCACGAAAGGCAGCAATGGCTAGAAAAGTACGGACAGTGCCTTCTTTAGCCACAGGAGAGAAAGTGTCCTGATAGTCGAAGCCCTCTTGTTGAGTGTAACCTTTGGCCACAAGACGAGCCTTATAACGTTCGATAGAGCCATCAGCCTTATACTTGATCTTATAGACCCATTTGCAGCCAATGGGTCGCCGATGAGAGGGCCGAGGGACCACATCCCAGGTGCGATTATCAGCAAGGGCACGAAGTTCATCTGCCATGGCCTTTTGCCATTTGGGATCTTTAATAGCCTGATGATAATAATAAGGTTCCACGTCGGCAGAAATGCGACTAATACAGCAAAGGTGGTTAGGAGAGAGGCGAGCAAGGCTAAGGTAGTGGGAAATAGGGTAGGAGGTGCTGGGCGAGGATACAGAGGAGCAAAGGTAGTCCTGCGTCCAAGTAGGGGGCCAAGTGGGACGCCTAGAGCGACGAGGGACAACAGAAGGAGAGGAAGGAGGTGGTGAGGGAGGGTGGTAGGGAACAATGGCCAAAGAGTCATCAGAAGCAGAAGGGGTGGGGGATGTGTCTAGAGGGGTAGGAGGGGTGGGTGCATAGCTGAGGGAGAGAGGAGGAGAGGGGCAGGGATTAGGAGGTGAAGCAGGGGGGATAGGAGGGGGAGGGGAGGGTAGGAGGGGTGGCAATAATAGGGGGGCTGAGACATCATCCTCAAATAAGAAAGGCCGAGATCCGAGGGAGGAGTCGGAGGGGCCATCTGGAGGAGACGAAGTGGCAAAAGGAAAGACATCCTCATGGAAAGTAACGTCTCTACTGATAAAGAAGAGACCAGTAGAGGGATCATAGACACGATAACCCTTCTGCAAGAGGGGGTACCCCATAAAAACACAACGCGTGGCATGGGGACCAAGTTTGTCCCGAGGTCCGACGGTGGTGGCAAAGTAGAGACAGCCAAAGACACGAAGATGAGCAGTGTCGGGTGGCTTCTCAAAGAGGAGATCAAAGGGAGTCTTACCAGCAAGTACCCGAGAAGGCATGCGATTGATTAGGTAGGCAACAGTGATCACACAATCGCCCCAAAAAATATCAGGAATGGAGGCTTGATATTTTAGAGCGCGAGCGACCTTGAGAAGGTGACGATGTTTGCGCTCAACAACCCCATTTTGTTGAGGGGTGTAGGTGTAAGAACTTTCATGGAGAATGCCATGGGATGAGAAGAATGAAGCACAAGCATGATTAAAAAAATCACGGGCGTTATCAGTGCGAACACGTTGGACAGAAGTATGAAATTGTGTGGCAATAAGGGTAAAAAAACGGGTGAGATGAGGTAAGACTTAGGTTTTGGATTGCATGAGGAAAACCCATGTAGTGCGAGAGAAATCATCAACAAGGGTGAGGAAAAAACGAGACCCATCACGATGGGGGGTGTGATAGGGGCCCTAAATGTCAAGATGAATGAGGGAAAAAATGGAAGAGGCACAAGAGGTGCTAGAGGGGAAAGGTTGGCGAGATTGTTTTGCCAACGGACAAATGGGACATGTTGGGAGTGGGAACGAGGCACTATGGCCTAAACGTTGGTGGAGAATATTATTATTATTCGGAAAATTGGCATTACAAAAGGTGTCCCGAATGGGAGAATTACAAGCAGATAAAATAGAATTAATTGGAACCCAAAAATAAAGGCCTTGTTGGACGCTACCCAAGCCCATCAGTTTGCCAGTCGAACGGGCCTAGAAGAAACACAAGTTGGAATCAAGAATAAGGTGACAATCATTTGTTTTACAAACTTTGGAAACAGAAATGAGGTTGAAATGAAAAGTAGGGACAAAAAGGACATTGTGTAGGGTGACACAATTACTAAGGTGGACATCACCAATATCAGTGACGGAGGTCAGAGTTCCATTCGGAAGACGAATGGACAGAGATCGGTGATGGGAATAAATTTTGGAAAAATATTTTTTGTCGCAAATAATGTGATCACTGGCACCCGAATCAATAATCCATGCAGTCGGAGATAAGGAGCTGGAAAAACAAAAAGAAGTACCTGCAAAATTGGCAATTTTGTCAGGAGTTGGGCATCAGTGAGCTGAGAATTGGACCCATCTGGAACAGAAACAGCGTTAGATGTCACATTTTTGTCCAATTTTTCTTTATCAGCTGGTTTCCCGTGCAATTTCCAGCATCAATCTTTAGTGTGATTTGTTCGTTTGCAATAATCACAATAAAGATTATTTGGACCGTTGGATCGGCCGCGGGAACCATTTGGACCGTTGGATCGGCGAGAAGCGGGCGAAGAGCGCTGGCCGTTAGATTGGCGGACTGCAGGTGCAGTGGTCGCGCGGTGCGGGCCGTCTGATGAGCGCGCGGGGTCAAAAGAATAATGGCCGTCAGATGCGACTAGCGCATCTGAGCCGTCCGTGTCGAGAGAGGGTTGGAGGGGTTGAAGCGATTCGGTCTCAGAAAACCCTAGAGCCGAATTAGCGCTCCTGCCCCCAGACCCCCGAGCCACGAGAGCTCTCTGAGCGGCAGAGGCGCGAGCGGTTAGGACGACCGAGTCGCCGATCCGAAGATATTCGGATGAAGCCAATCTGTGATGTTCTTCCTGAAAAGCAAGATGGAAGAGATGGCGCAAGGAAGGAGGCGGTTCCATGGCCAGAATCTGCGAACGAAAACCACTGTAAGTTTCATTTAACAACAATAAAAAATGAATAACCCGGTTGTGTTCTTTGATTTTCTGGTATTGGCGCAACGTGGAATCGGGGGCTTCAAGTTTCTCTTCAGCTTGATCGTGTTCGTTGCATAAGGCAGCGAACCGATGGAAGAATACGGAAACCGAGAGGTTTCCTTGTTTCAGATCGATCAAAGAGCGATCGATCTGAAAGAGGCGCACCCGATCCGTGCGGCCGTACATCTCGCGGAGATGGTCCCATAAAATCTGAGCATCTTCTGTCGGGGGAATTCCGGCGGCCACATCTGGTGAGATCGTGTTCCCAATCCAGGTCCGAACCAATTGGGAGCATTTGCGCCACTGTCGAGCGAGGCGGGGATCCGCCGGCAGAGGGACAGAGCCGTCGAGAAAACCATCTTTATCCTTCGTGAGAAGGGCACGGCGGAGGTCGCAAGACCAAACTGGATAAGTGTCGGCGCCGGTGAGAGATTGAGCCACCAATCGAAGTTCGGGGCCGTCCGAAATGGCGGTGTAGAGAGGATCACCAGGCTCAATGCGATTTTCGGCGGCAGCGGAAGGGGGAACGACAAACGGGTAAGGGAACGGGTAGGGATTGCTACCCGAACCCGAACCCGAGCCATTGGCGGGACTCAAAAATTGGGGAAAGGTGGGAAGCGGGTAGCGATTGCTACCCGGATCCGGAGAAGGTGACCCGCCCGAGAAGGAGGGTTGGCTCAGAGTGGAAGAACCCAGGCCAGAGGTGTTGGGCCCCGTGGCTGGGTCAGGCCCGGGACTAACAGCTGGTATGGTGGGCTGGGTGGAGAGGTGAGAGGGGCGAGAGACAGGCTGATAAGGGCCTGTTTGGGAGAGGTAATAGGGAGCCCATGATAAAGGTTGGCCGAAGGAGGGAGCCCATGGGGTGGGGTTGTGCACGGGGAGAAGGGCAGAGGCAGAGGAAAGGCTCGGAGAGGTGCCCAAAGAGACCCCAGAGAAGCCAGGAAGGAAGACATCATCGTGCTCGGTGATATCCTCAATTTCAGGGGCATCGGGAGTAGAGGTAACAGGCTTGGAGGACTTCGGCATAGTGCAGGTAAGTGGTTAAGTGATTAAGGAAAAAAAAATGGTTCTGATTATCTGATTTCCACACCGGAGTGCTAACGTGTTTTGCAGGTAGAGGCAAAAAAATGAGAGCAAAAGAGGGCAGAAAACGTTCAGAAACCAAAGGAAGAGGGCGGAAGCGAGAGAGGAGAAAAAAAAACTAGGCTCGTGATACCATGTCACAAACTAAAGAAGAGTGAAAGCATGAGAGTTTTGGAAAAGGTATATTGCTTTTCTTGAGAAAAGATGTACAAGACACGTTCCTTTTATAATAAGGAAATGGACCAAATAAAGAAATAATACAAGGAAATAAAAAAAATATTCACGTTGCTAATTACACAAATAATGCCTAAAGTGGATTACTCCAAAAGGGAAAAGTATATTTGGCTAATATGGGAAAATATACATGTGTATCTCCAACACTTTTCACTAATTGCTCCAATTATCTTTGTTGGCGAGAACAGTTGAGAATTGAACAACAAAAGCAACACCAAGTGTTCTTTTAAATTTTTGTTCTCGGTTCAAAGGGCGGCCATTGCGTCAAAAGCAAGGAAAAGAAAAGGGTCAAAAAGAACAATCTGCCTGTCCTTTTCAATTCCAGGATCTGTTATAATCTATCGACACACGAAAAAGTTGTAGGGTAAAGAAGCTTTTATCGTTCACAAAAAGGATGAAGTCTGCTGTCAAAGTTGATCGAGTGTTCTCTTCGCGCACAATTTTCTTGAGAAGTTTTCGTGAGCCACCGTAATGGCTGAGCATAGATTGATAGTAACCGGCCAATGACATAGTCTATGACAACCATTGTTCCTATTGCTGCATGTGAACGGAGCATCAATCCATTTTTCCTGTGGTCATCGGTCAAAGTCGCGTATTATCGTTTCAGTAAACATCAAATCTTAATAAACTAGTAGCTCGATTTTAATGCTTGATGCCTATAATCACTCGTGTTGAACAATGAAATATTATAAGCAAGAGTCGAGACAATATCCAAGGAAGGTGAATTATTGGATGGGCCTAATATTCCGCTATCCATTGGAAGGAGATTTATGAATAGAAGAAAAATACCATTTGTTACAAATAATGTAATTGCTAGCCCCCTGAATTAATGATCCAATTGTTAGCAAAAATAACATTCATCAGGCAAAACAAAGTACCTACATAACCAATACCTTTGTTTGAAGCCTCAATTATATTGAAAGTAGTCATAATTTTCTGGAATTGAACATCTATAAAGGATTAGTGGATGGAGTCAATAGAATGGGCAAACACCTAGTGTGCAGCAGTCTCTTTGTCCTTTCTTTTTTATTTGCCTATGCAGTTTTGCCATGCAATTTCTAACAAGTATCTTTAGTATGATTAGGGCATTTGCAATACTCACAGAGTTTCTTGGAAGAGACCTATGAGCTGTTTTGACCATTGGAACGAGATGATGATGTGGCAGGTTGTTGGCCATTTGATGATTTTATAGCAGGGGCTAACATGGTGATGGGAGAGCTATCGATCTAAGGTGCATGCAGCAAAAGACCAAGGCTGTCCGACGTGGGGAATGCATGAGGGCCATTGGATCATGAAATAAAAGGGTCACCTTCTCCACGTGAAAACCCTAGCAAGTCGGCCCCTAGAGAGCCGCTTGTCACGTGTGAGCGTTCGTTGTTTAGGAGAGGCCCTTGCCACTAGAATCATTTTCTCCCCCACCTGAAGGTACTCGAAGAGGTTAAGTGCAGAGTTTCCTCTTGGAGGACCTAGAAGAAGAACTACCCGACATAAAGGGGCGGCTCCATTGCCAAAATTTTTCCCTGGAAGTTCAGATACAAGTCGTTGAGGGTGAGAATGAAGCGAGTGATGCGATCGCATTCAGCGATGGTCCGAAACTGCTGAAGAGTGGACTTCAGGCCTTCCAATATTTCCTCAACAGCATCATATGTGTTCCACAGCATTGAGAGCCAATTGAAGTAGTCAGTGACCAATGGGTCGCCCTATTACAACTCCAAAATCGATTGGGTGACAGAGAACACCTTCATTTGATCCAGGCGGACAAACATCTCATGCAGATCCTTCCTATACCGTTCAGGCATCGTCGGTGGGAGGAAGGTCCGCAGTGACTTCCTTCGTGAGACAATTATTGATCTACCTGTGAATAAGTTGATTGCAGTGGCACCAGTGACTAGTGTGGCGGTCATTGGTTAAGCACGGCAACATTCCATCGATGAAGCACTCTTTGTCTTTCGTGACGAGAGCGCAACACAAATCGTAAGCCCAATTGCAATAATTGTCTTGGTCGGAGAAAGGTTGAGCGATCAGACAGAGTTTTGGACTGTCGGACGCCACCATGTGCAGAGGATCCCTGGGCTCAATACGGCTGCTGAGGAACAATCCTTACAACAACACATTAAGAAAGAAAAAAATTCCAATGAGATAATTAAAAAGAAAATTACAGAAGCAAAAGGCAGGCTTGAAAAGAACCTAAATTCTTGATACCATAACAAAAAGTATGAAACCAAAAAAGAAAACTAGTGACTTTGGGAATGGAATTGTATTTATGTACTGAGACCTAGGGCCATTTGGTCTATTTATAATACAAAGTGGTGTATTTGTAAAGGAAGGAAATAATACAAAATACTCCCATAGCCCTATTTCCCAAACTATAAGGATTCCCAATATATGAAAATAAATATAAATGTATGTTGGATGATCAAGGTTATTAAATGTAAAAGTTTTATAGTGTTCTGCACAATGCATTATTCAAAGTTACTTTATATCACATTCGAAGAAAAGGAATGGATGAAGATTTAATGGTTAATGGTAAAAGTCTAAACATGTCGATCATTATTATTAAAATCAAGAAAGATGTGAGAGACAAGATTTCATTAATTAGAAGAATAAAACACACAACTTGTGATAAGATTTTGAAAGAGTGAGAATTTCTCAAATATAGTTTTTGAACTTAAATAAGGATGTTATCATGAACAATTGAATGTTTTTTGGTAATATATAATACTTCACCTTTCATCCAAAAAAGAAAAGAAAATAAGCATAAAGGTAATAATCATAATTACTCTATATCTCCAACGAAATTGATAATATGAGCTACTATGCTCAATGTCTCACCCCAAAATAATTTTGACAAGTTAGTATTTGAAATCATGTATCTGACTCTCTTAACTAGTGTTTTGTTTATTTTTTCTACGTACCATTTAACTAAGATGTTATTATAAGTGTCATTTGATGTCAAATACATGTTGTCTATAGTATCTATCAAATACTATGATATACTCACCACCATTATTTCATCAAATGTATTTAGACTTTTTTTTAGTTTGTCTCTTCACTAAAACTTAAAATTTCTTGAACACATTCAACATTTAGTCTTTTGTTTATTAAGATACAGGTCATGAACAAATTCCATCTCACTGTTACTCGCCTGAGTCAATGGACTCGAAGATTCCATCCAATAACGTGCTCATATTGTGCGACGAGCGCGTAGGTATAAAAATAAGATGGAATGCTTTGAGGGGGGAACTAATCTCTTGTCTGGAAGGCTTTAATAATATTTGATGCTGGTTCAGTATCCTCGCTTTCGCTAATCGGTCCCTTTTTTTGGCCATGCATGACCACGCCAACCGTCAAGTGCTCTTCATTTCAGAGGTTTGATTTGTGTTCTCAGTTAAGAGGGCAACCATTACATGACACATATAGATATGGATTTATAAGTAGGTCCTCCTTTTGTCCTAGACTTGAATTTAAAACTTTTGGCGCTCTCCACCAACCTCATCAACTTAAGCAATGAAAATGGAACGCTAGGTTCTCTTTTTTGTGCACTGATACACGAAGGTCACATTATTAGTTATTATTTCATTTCTTCAAGAACAACATGAAAATTAATTAATTGAAAAAATAATTCTACCAGCAAAATCCTTGGTTAATGGTTCTTTTCTAATTATGGAATCTATAAAAATCTATCTGAAGCGTAACACAAAGAAGTTATAGCGTATGGAGAGCATTAATCTGTTTTCTAGAAGCCTACAGTCAATATTTGATGCTGGGTCAGTATGCGTCCTTCTCACTAATCGTTGCAATTATCTTTGTTGGAGACAAACAGTTGAGAATTGAACAACAAAAACAACACCAAGTGTTCTTTTCAATTTTTGTTCTCGGTTCAGAGGGCGGCATTACATCAAAAGCATGGAAAAGAAAAAGGTCAAAAGCAAAAGATCTACCAAGAAAATCCTCTGTCAATTGTGCTTTTCAATTCTGGGACCTATTAAAATCTATCGAAACATGAAAAAAGTTGTTGGGTCAAGAAGTTTTTGTCGTTCACGAAACGGATGACGTCTACTGTCAAAGTTGATCCAGTGTTCTCCTCGCGTACAATTTTCTTGAGAAGTTTTCGTCGGCCACCGTAATGGCTGAGCGTAGAGTGATAGTAACAGGCATGTGACATAGTCCATGACAATCATCGCTCCCGTTGCTGCATGTGAACGGAGCCTCAATCCATTTTTGCTGTGGTCCTCGGTGAAAGTCGCGTATTGCCGTTTCAGTAAACATCAAATGTTAATCACTAGTAGCTCGATTGTAATGCGCGATAGCTATGATCGCTCGTGTTGGACAATGAAATATCATAAGCAAGAGTCGAAATAATATCCAGGGAAGGTGAATTAGTGGATGGGTCTAATACTCCGCAATCCATATGAAGGCAAAGTCCGCTTTCAGATTAGGTTTAACGGTCAAAGGAGCCCGTCTGTATTCGTCATTTTGGTTCTATTTTTCTTCTTCTTGTCGTTGTTCTTACCGGGCCCATAAAGAAACTCCGCATCCATGACGCCAAGCAGGTACGAGGTGGCAAGCCAAGTCCACACCAAACATGGACCGAACTGCGTTTTGATATTCCTAGATTTTACCAGTCCCTTTGCAAGCAAAGCTGCCCTCGTCAAAAACTATTTTTGTCCGTTATCGCAGTCCAGTTCACAATCAAAACGCTGGAACGCAAACAATGACGAAGAGAAAAAGAAAAAGGAAAAAGGGACTGTTGTATTAAAGTGGTGTAGCTGACAGAAAGAGAAGAAACAAGAAAAAAAAAAAAAATCCTTTTCAAGAAGATGCTTACGTGCAGACGAAGAATTTTCATTTAATACCCCGGTCAAGAAACATGCATAAGCATAGATACAAGGTTGTCAGTCTAAATTCACTTTCTATTTCCTAACTCTAGCTAAAAGATCTAGCTGAAGCCAAAGCTGGAGAAAGGTGGCCTAAGACTTTTTTTGGGAAAAGGTATTAGTCCGCCGTTCCTGGAATTATGTTACCTAACTGCTACGTTCAATGCATTTCTAGAACTACGCTTCCTTTTGTCAATATTTTATAGGTTGTTTAACACGAGGCAAATAATAAATGATATCTGACTAGCAAGATTCAAACCGACATCAATCACGTTTAGGAAAATTATTGGATGCGCCACATAAAATTTGACATTTCAGGAGGAGAAGTCCGAATTCGTCATTAGGCTCTGAGTGTGGAAGAGACCGATCCTTGCCATGCTTATTTTGGTTCTACTTCTCTGGTTTTTCTCTGTCCTTATATCACCCAGGAAGAAAAAGTCACCGAGCTTTGCTGAAAACAGGTTTTGCATTGTATCTGTGAAAGTAACGGGGAAACAATTTGTCGTTCGAAGCATCTCTCCTGCTTGTCTTTTCACACGGTAAAGCCTAGGTATTGTAGTAGTTAACTTCGAACACCCCATATGAAAGTCCTTCAGGCCCCGACAATAGTACTTGTAATGACAGTTACCGCGGGAGGATCCGATTTATAAGGTGGGAACGAAAAGAAAAAAAATAGAGGAACCTGGAAAAAGTTAAAAGACCGTCAGGACCTATTGTCAACAAGTTAAAAAAGCTAAACTTTTCAAGCAAAACCACACCAAACAGGTACCTGATGTGAGTTTCAGCACTTTGAGTTCGTCCTTTTTGGGGCCTCCATTCTTCTTTTTCATCTTCCAGTTTTGGACGGTCGTGATACTGTCAAAAGGCAAGATGTTATTGCTATTGATACACCTGTAAAGGAAGCCCCATGAGTTGATGCTTTCAAAATGCAATGTGTCAATCTCTGTGATGGAATCGCTATTGATACACCCGTAAAGGAAGCCCCATGAGGCTCCTAAAGAGCTCAATCAAGGCCGCACCCCCCGTGGACCACTGCGTTTTGACCAATACCACCGACTCTTTCCTTCCCTTTGGTTACTTATCATCCACCGGCTGTGCATTACACCTAAGGATACCGTTCGGTGAATTAATTTTTGGGAGAGTGTGCAGCGTGTTTATTATAAAATATACATAACTGTACACCTTATTTGTTGAGACTTAAATGTGCGGTTGTCTGTCTTTATGAATGCCTGACTACTACCCCTTTATTTTTTGTTTGCCAGCTGTTTGGAACGAGTCCAATCTTTACGTTTCTTCTAACTTGTTTAAGACGTTCTGTAAATCAACACGTTTCCTTTCCCTCTCATATTTAGACGTCTGGTAA